>LR999965.1:0-4921250 GCA_905220375.1 Tachina fera | reverse complement strand
GGAATTTTCTCCAACTTTTCTTTATAAATATAGCATATTTTTAGGGATTTAATTAGCCAGTCTCATTTTATAAATATTTGTTTCCTTTTTATTTCTGGAACATATTTTAGTTTCCTTTCCGTTTTAATTTAGTGGTTGGCGTATTGCTTTAAGTTTTTTTTTTTGTTTCTTAATTTGAGAGAGTGTGTGTGTGAGTTTGTTTATTTTGTGGTTTCATCATGACTTTTCATATAATTTCCGCATCATAAAACTGTGAAAGTAATTTTCCACTTGAAGAACTGCTTTTATTTTCTTTTCCCTACAATGACTGGCTGGCTGGTGTTAAAGGCAGTGTTGTCAAGGACATAAAAATAGGCTTTTTAGAAATTTTAATATGGAATGATTTTCCATCATCCCACGTCTCTTTGACACTGAAAATGGAGCATAACCAAATCTTGCAAGTGATGACGGAAAATCCTTACAAATTAAACAAAAACCTGTTGGGAGTAAAAGAAAATGCTTGAGTCTAAGAGTATGTGAGACATGCTAGAAGAAAGTTTAAATATAACCAAGCAATTCTTAAGTTTGCGTTGAACTTGTTTTATCAACATTTTAAATTTCATTTTAAAAAGGCTAAACTTGCAACACTGATTTTACATAAGAAATGAAACCAATGCCAACTTTTGTTTTATGAGTGTGCCCTGATGTTTGCTATTGTAAGTTTGCTTGAGAAAGAGCAACAGCTTTTTAGCTTATGAAAGAAAATGAGAAAAATAAAGCTTAGGAAATGTTTTGTAGTTTGTTTTGTATTATATACTATAAATTTTGTCTTTTAAGATATTTTTGGAATGTGTAGTATTGTAATGATAAAATTATTTAATTTTACTTATTACATCATAAAATACGAGTACATACACCAAAAAAAAATTTTGCTTCATAAATCCAATGAAACAATTTCATTACATTTTTTTCACAAATCTAATGATAATTTCACAAATTCAATGAAAATTTCATGAATATTGTGAAACAATTTCATTGGAATTGCTTCCTTGTTATTCTGTTTTCGTTAGAATATTTTATTGGATTTATGACAACCATATTTTCTATTTATTAAGAAACCCCTTTACAATAAATAAATAATAAAAATAAATAAATAATTTCATGAAAAGAATGAAATAACTTAAATATTTCATTCTTTTCATGAAATTATTTTATTGTTTCGATGAAGTTATAGCACTGCATTAATTACACTGTTAAATAAATTTGATGAAGTTTTCAATAAAATAATTTTAATGAAACTGGTTTCATTAATCCAACGAAGCGTGACGTTGGTTGAATTTTAATAAATTTTTCATTAGATTAATGTCGGAATTTATAGAATTTCTGCCGAAAATTCTTTCAGTGTATAACAAAAAAGTCTTTCATTAAACGCTTCCTATTTTTAAATTTAAACTAATATAAGTATATACATATATAATATAAGTTTGTGTGAGATATCAATGAAACTTTTAGTTCTTTTGAGAGGCCTGCTGATGTCATTATATATGGAATGTATCGTTGTGCAAATATCCGTCATGGCTTTGGTGGGTGGCGCGCATTTAAAATATATAACTTTACATGACTCTAGTGGATAAATCAGGAAAAAATTTATTGATAGCACTGGCTATGTTGACTCGGAGGGCCGTTGTATCTTGTGGCTTATTTTTATAACTCTGTGACTTACGAAAATTCTACAAGAAATAGTTCGATCAAATTAAACTGCACTATAGATTTTAATGGACGGTTCACATCACCTTAAGATGAAATGACCAATGTGGCATGAACTGCATGTGATTTATTGTCGTCCTGATAAAACCACATGAAATTCACAACAGCCACTTCTGGTCAAAAGATATTGGTAAACATTGCCCCAAAGCATTCTTGTTGGTAAGTATAACCTGGTCTAGGTCGTTCTCGAAGGCCAAAATTCACACCAAAAAATTACTTTCTGAGATGCATTGGACCTCTTGGGATCACGTATGGATTGATAGCTTCCTAAATTTATTAACACACTTATTTATCCATAAAAAAGCTTCAGTAAGAGTGGACCCAAGTTCAATTACCAGTAGCCATTATGTGACCAAATGTAGGCAAAATATGATTATCTTAATATTAACTTTTAAGTCTTTTTTAAAAGTCCAGTCGATGTGTTTTTAGTTAATTTTATTTCATTCCATTTAATTTGATATATAATGTTATATTCGTTTAATTCAAATTAAACATATCAGCAACTTTTCTGAAGCAAATGCACACAAAAAAATACCAATGTAAATTCAACATGCCAAAAGGTTAATTCAAAATCATTCAAATCACATTAAATTTACTATGTTGTTTGAGTGTGTTGGTGGTTATTTGCTTTGTTAGTAGTTGCAATCACTTTTATGCTTAGTTGTGTAGGTTGTTTTTATATTGTTTTTGTGTCGTTGTTTGTAAACAGCCGACTAACTACTGCTGGTTGGTAGGCAGTGCACTAGTCTTGCACTCGGAGTATCGCAGGTTCAAATCCTGGAGTTAACAAAGTATTTTTTATTTTTTTTTAACGAAAACTTTTAAAGTCAAATCATTTTGTTTTTTTTTAAGTAAAATTAAAACTTGTCAAACAAATTGTATGTAAAATGTCTCGAAATAATGTTAAATTATAACTTAATTCAAGATGGTACATATTTAGTATGTATCTTAAAAATATTTAAAGTTGTTGTGGCTGCAGGGTTTAGGACGTTGACTACCACGCGATGAGTTCCGAGTTCAAATCTTGGCCGGGGAAGCAAATTTATTTAATTTATATACAAAAATTTTTCTGATGTCTAATTAATAAAATACAATTATTACATTAAACTAAATTTATGTTGATCTAACCTGAAATAACTTTGATTTAACATGATTCTTTATTTTGATTTGAACAGTATTTAAATGTTAATTCAACGTGAAATAAAGTTATTTTAAAAGGAACATTTTTTGTTGACAATTACTATAAATCATGTTAAGTTAACATGAAACACACATGAAGAAAAATCATTGCCAAAAAAATTTAAAATTAACCCTCTTTGTAACGATTCTTTAATGTTTTTTTCTGTGTGTAGTTTTCATCATTTACAGCTCTACTTCCTAAACACATTAATGCTGACTTAAAATTAAAATGTAACAAATGTTGTGCCTGCAAAAACTAACTTAACAAAAACTAACATACACAAATATATGTTTATACTTACATATATGTATATACATAATGTATATATATTGTTCTATTAAAAAGTCAAAACAAAGTTGACAAAGAAAAAAACACTTTATAATCTACGTGCAAGTACTATTTTTTTTTATCAGTCTCTCCAAATTGGGATAAGCCGTAGCAAATTCTTTTATTCTATAGCCTAAAATTTCCTGTGCATAAAAAATATTAAAGCCATCCAGCCAATCTGACGGTCTCCTATTACATTTGGAAAACTTTTGAGGAACCTAATCAGCACACACGAACAACAACAACAACAAAAATAAAACAAGTTGCTGTAAAACTTATTTGGAGTATTTTTCTTTTAATGTTCTTTGGCCGCCACTCCTTGTGCTGGAAACATGATTCTTTTTTTAATGCTCCGCACGTACGAGACAGTCAAATTTCGTTTTTGAAGAAAAATGAAAACAAACAAAAATGAAAATAAATAAAAAGAATTTTTCTTTATAAAGAAATTAAGGAATAACAAAAAAAGGTCATCAAACCAGCCAACTAAATTGAGATGATGACTTGCTTAGTATTGAAGATTTATTAACAATTTTCTAATTTATATATTTCAAATAATTTTATTGTTTATGCCAGTTTATTTGTATTGAGTATTTAAATAATTTTCTTTTTTAATTTTTTGGCAAAATTATCAATTATATTTTCCAACGTTTGCCAGCTTACGGATTCATTCGTTTAGTGGCTTTCGAACGCAAACAATCGATATATAGCCTACGGCTTTTGTTGTGTTGCTTGGAGTTAAATTTTTATTTACTGCTGAGCATGTGTGAAATAATTCAAAATTATAAGATGAGATTTTATTCTTGTATTTAAAAATTTAAGGGGTTAAAAAGTATGGCATTAGCTTCAGCTTTAAATGAAAAAGTTCAATTTCAATTTAATCTAGGGTCTTAAAATATTCAAGCCAAGAATTAGTTTCTACAGAAATCAGTGCATTCTATATGACATGAATCTTATTAGCCCTTTGCAGGAAAGTGTTTGAGTAGATCTTATGTTAAACAAGTTTCTGTAAACATCTAATGCATGATCAAATCTTCCAGAAGCTCAACGGGTAAGGAAAGCGCTTAACCCTAGAATATAATTATATATCCCACGTCTACACTGAAAGATAAGAATTCAGGCATAAGTAAGTAAGTAATTAAGTGAGATATTTAGCTTACAGATGGTCCTGTAGCTCTTTTGCTTTTCAAACTGACAGCTTTTTGGAAAACTGTTTAAGCAACTATCACTTCAAACATATTGTCTGTGATCTGTTACATTATTGTCTGCATTTAAAATATCCCTTTTCCCCAATAAAGGGATGTTTTTTAAGTCCATGGATAGAACTTATTTGTAATAAAATTTATAAACGAATACTTCCAGCTTCATACCGTCAGCTGAAATGTAAAACCAAGTAACTAACAAAACATTCAAAATAACATTTTTAGTTAATTATTGAATATTACATCGAAACACATGACTTTGTAAACTTTCAAAACTTTATCATTAAAAGCAACAGAATTATAGGGTGATGTTTTAAGAACTTTCGGATTTGATTTCAAAAAACACGTAAAACTTATAGAAATGTGTAAAAACTTTATTTGAGTCGTTAGAATGATCTATATAATTCAATGTTTAAAGATAATTTCATGTACATTTTGACCGCGGATATGTCTGAAATGGTTCATACGCTGGGTCTAATTTTGGTATTACTTTTCCACCATATCGCCGGTATTTCATAAATAAATTCTTCAGTACTGTCTTCCAGTGGATCAATCGTTGCGGACTTATCCCTTAGTCATTAACATAGCCGTACAAAAAATAGTCTAAATGCATTCAATCGCATGGTCTAGGTGTCCAATTGACCACCTCCAAACACGAAATAAACTGTTCACCGAACTCATCTCTCAATTAGGTCATTGTTTCACGTGATATGTAGCGTGTGGCACCGTGTTGTTGTAAGCTGGCAGGGAAGTCCAGCTTTTTCATTTTGGAACAGAGCGGCGCGGAATGGATAATTTACGGTCATCAACAACAATGGTGGATACAGCTGCTATATATTCCTCTACGTATAGGTGTTGGTGGTTTAATGTTCCATGATGTAATTTTGATGCGAAATTTAATCGCAACACTCTAAAGAGCCACATAAGAAGGTTAGGCTACCTTGACCATAAAATTAAAGAAGTGCACGGATGCACTTTCCTAACAGAGTATGAATTTTGATAACAAAATTTAATAATCTGCAAACGTTGTCAATTTGTAAGTCAATTCTTGGTTAAACATCTTTAATAGGAACATGATACACGAAAACAGCTTAGTTGTCAAACACAGTATTATTAAAAAGAAAAATGCTAAAAAAAATCACTCTTTAAAAATTAAAAAAAGGAACTTTATTTTAGTCACTTGAATAATTTTATTTGCATTTTTCTCTCTCCTAAAAATTTAAAAAAGTGTAGTTACGTGATTTTGTATTTCAGCTAACGCTATATTTAACATTAAATACACATATTTGACAATATTTATACAATTCCTTACACAAAAAAAAATACACACGACACACATTGAAGACCTTTATAGTCTTTAAGTACAAAATTTGCTTGATTTATGCTTAAAACACGTGCCAATTTTTAACAGCAAAATAAAATTGCAACATTATTTCTTTTTTTTTTGTTTAATAATGACAGCAACAGCAGTAACAACAAAACAGCAAATATGAGTACATACTCGTACGTAGAACACATGTTATATTAAATAAATGTATCCCATAGATATAATTCATTTTACACATTTACCTACAAACACGTACACAGTCGAGGACATAGTTCCATGTGTGTGTGTGTGGCTTCGTTCGTTCAAGCGATTGCCAAAATAAAAACAAAAACTCAGTAGGGTTGGGGGGGGAGAGAGCACAAAATTTAAGCTGCCTGTTATTTTTCTTTCATTTTATTAATAACAAATACCAACACGTCAAAAGTGTTAAACAGTTTTTATGATTTTATTAACAAAACAACAAAGTCACGTTCATAATGGAAAAAACAATAACAAGAATAACGCCGTCAATAAAAAATAACATATCAGAGACAGACAGAAATGCTCTGGCACATTCACTTGAAAGTATGTGCATTTTTATTAAATCGAAATTTTTTTTCTACATCTTTATTGGCTGGTCCTCTTTGGCTTGGAAGTAGCTCATAGATTTAGGTGCTAGGAACACGGCATGAACTATATCGAATATTTGTATACTTTAATCAAATTTAATGATTTGGCTTACTTCAGCTTTTATTTTTTTCCACCAGCTCCTGGTTTTAGGTCATTCTTCCCTTTTACTTTCACCGCACCCACAACAAAATGTGAAAAATCTTTTATATGCAAGTCTTTTGAATAGGTGCTATAGAAGTGGGTCTTATGCAGTAAAGTAGCTGCAGGGAAACACAGAGTGCACGTTGCAGAATTTTAATTGAAATAAAGCAAACTTTATTAAAAAATATAAGAATATTTTTTTAGCAATTACGCTGTCTTTACTAGATGGATAATTAGATATGCATTTTATATGATTTACGCGGTGTGGCCACTTTAGTTGAAGCAGACATGACACAATAGGGAACTTTAACTTTCAAACATTCTTCGTAGCGTTTGTTGCCATTTTTCTTCACTAAATTGGTTAATGTTGGTTTAAAGTTGTTAAATTATCTATTTCTTATCGGTGTAGAAGAGTTACCCTACGTATTCACGAGCCATGGACTTGAGCATGACATGAACATGAAACTATGAAATATTCCTCTACTTATTTGTTGTGGTAAATATGTGCGATGTACATGTTCAGGCATATCAAAGTAATTTGCGGTAGTTCAATGGAGATAGAATATTTAAAAATTTTGTCCTGTATCTTTTCTTTCTATTGCAAATGGTTGCGGATACCAAATCTCATGGCGAACATTGTTGTTGACATACATATATTCGGACATGGATGTCAGATTATGGAGTAGACAGGAACATGAGCGGCCTCCATTAGCCATTTTCGATGATCAACATGATAATGGGTATCATCTTGTACTTGTTTCAAAGAAATCAAAATAATTTGATTTTGATGATTTTTCTCATATTTATTATAGTTGAATAAACCGGGGGTTTATTTTAATGATTTTAACGATACAGATGATGATTAGGGCAATTTTGAGAGAAAAATCCAATTATAAACAGTCGTCAGGAATGGTTATAATTCAAGGGTTAAGGGAATGAAGAACAAAGAACGAAATAATTAACTCTTACGCTTTCATTAAAGAAAGGAAATATTGCCTTGTTTAATCGAGTAGGGTGTCCTTAAACGCAAGATAAAATCTCTCACTTTCGCTTTTAGTTTATTATTATTTTTTTTTATTTTAAGTTCTCAACTTGTTTTACAATAAACACATACGCATGAAATTAAGGGTAAGAAAAAAGGTTTTTACAATTTCAATTACATTTTTTAGTTTGAACAATTTGATAGCTAAACGTGAAGTGAATTTCTTTAACCTTTTAATCCAATGACAACCCCGATTTAGGATCCAAATGATTTTGGACAATAGTAATTAATGCTTTTTGAATCTGAAAGAGAAAAATTTACAAGAAAGAATTTTTGGCGATTTTATTTATAATTTTGGCAATTTTCTGATAAATTTTGATACGATCATTTTATAAAATTTTATATTAAAAAAATTTTTATAGAACATCAAATTTATTATCAAACATTTATCAAGAAAAACTACATAAAAATGATTTTTGGAGACTTTTGGCTATTTTTAAAATAAATTTGGCAAAATAGGTCAGAAAAAATCTGAGAACCCTGATACCAAGTTCAAGGGTAGTGGAGACCGCTTATTAAAGCAAAATCAGTTTTATTTTCTGTTCTTTTACGAATCAGCTAAATCTTTTTTGTTCACTGAAATATTATACCAGTCATTAAGTTTTCTCATTTATTCTGTTTTGTTGCGATTCAACCTGTAAAAATCAAAAACTTGTTAAGTAATTGTAAGTGACAGCATAAATAAATTGAGAACCAGAACTGCATAACAGAAAGTAAAGACTAATGAGGTCTTTAGTTTTCATAACTGCAAATAAAATAATTTAATGAAATGAACAATCGGGGTCGTCAATTATTAGGACCATTACATGAAATTCTTCGTTCTTAAAAAATTTCTGTTAGTAAATTGGTTACAAGGCAACATAAATATCAGCAACCCATTGGCTGAACTGGCAACGCATACAATTGTCTTTGGCTTTAGTTCTTGCACAAGCCAAATCTCAAAGGCTTGGAAACCCTTTAAAAAACCCTTGAAAAAATCTTACATAAAGTAAACGGACACATACCAATTGGCTGAGAACATTGCCGAATTAATTGAGATGGTTCTTCTTCAGCTTTTTTGTATACAGCGGCAATAGCGAAATATATCTCACTATCATTAGGGGAATGCACAAAGCAAAAACAATCTCTAATTATTCGAATTATCAGCTCCTTTTGACGATTGTGCTTACCACCAAAAAGACCAAACGCACAATAAGTTTATCGAACAGAACCATAATTTTGATAGAAAATTTAAACATTTTCCAATCATTGCTCCCATGTAAGTCTATTAGACTAGTATTGGTTTATTTTTTTAAACTCATAATATTTTATACAACTACAAATAGAATTATTGTGTAAACAATTTAAATAAATTTTATTATTAATATGTGCAGCATCGATGTCAAAGTTCAGGATAAATGTATAAAAATCCAAGAAAAATCTCATAACTACCCCTGACCCATCCTCAGATGTGAAAAATGTAAGACCCAGCTCTACTTATTCTTTTTTTATGCATTTCGCTTCATACAAAATTTTTATTATTTTAACTTCATTCCACACAACAAGAACCAGAATATAATCTTAAGCCATCCCAGACCTACGCTCACGCAAAAATAATAAAAATCAAAGTGTAACACTTAAAAGAAATAAGCAAAAGAAACCAGAAAAGTGTGCATGTTAGTCATTTTATTTAATATTTTTCTACTTCCCAGTTATTGCACAATTTGTTGGCAGAAAGTTATGCTCCATAAAGTATGCTACTTATTTTATGTGTAAATAAACTTGTTGTTGTTGTACGCAGTTCTTTATGGGTGCGAATGTGTGAGTGTGTTTTTTCTTTATACAAAAGCTTCTAGATGACTTTTTGATGACACTTAACGCAGATTTTTATGGTACGAAAGTTACAAAAGAAATTCCCAGAGTAAAAAATTAAAACAAAATCATACAAAATATTATAAAAATATTTTTTTTTCTTGGTAAAGGCATCATGTGCCAAATATATTTAATTTGGCTATAAAAGTATTGACCTGCGTGCGTATACAGCAGCTTGTAAGAATTTTCGTTTATCGGAAAAATTAGGGCATACAAGTTGCATGATTTTTTGGTAATTTTTTTATATAAATACACAAATATTTTCTATAGTAAATCGCGACAACAATTGAGGTCATAAAATGCAAAAGGGGTGAAAAACATGTGTTACATTAGCAAATATCATTACAAAAGTAGAGTATCCCACATTCTAATATTAGTAGCTTGAGGCTCATTTTAATAAAACTGTTTTTCTATTTTATTTATTTATTTTTCGACATTTCGAACAATATTGTTATTCATATAAGGATATGCTTAAATATTTTTTTTAGTTTTTATATCTAAGCCTTAGATAAATTCTATTTTAAATTATGTCTTCAAAGGAAATATGTATATCTAAGGATAAGTTCCAAAAAAAATTATAACAAGAAATTTGGTCAAAATATCGAAAAATTAATAAATAAAAATTAATAGAAAAATAATTTTATTTATTTATTAAAAGCAATTTCAAGCCGAACATATTATGCCAAAGTGCGAAAAAAGCTTAAACGACATAATTTTCGGAATTAATTTTTTTATGAAATCGCACGTAAGCGATTTTTGTCAAAAATCGAAGTTCAAAAAGTTATAATTTAAGCTTTCTTGGCAGTTATGGCTCGCTATGTTCACCAAATTAATTAAAGTAATTAATCAAATGTCTACAATATTATACACTCACACATAATAAATTTAATTTTTTTTCCCGAATGTTTGGCAGTTTAAAAGTTGTTCCTAACGGTAAGTTAAATTTATTTTGTTAGAAGTAACTGTTAACTCTCCAAAATTTCCGGCATTTACAATTCCATTTACGATCAATAGAAGAAAGCATTGACAAAGGTTTTAACCTATTGCATAGTGTCGACCGAATCAAGAAATTCCGTAACGAAAATAAAAACCTTAAACTATTTTTTATTGAATCGCCCAGTGTATGTTAACCCCTAAAGTATGCTATTGATTTCCTTAACATACATTATTGCTAGAACAGATTTTTACATGTAGGAAAACACAATGTGGCGTATTCACGAGCAATCGTGGTTAACAAAAACTGATAAACACAAACAAACAGACAATTAGTAGGTTTTTTATTTTAAAAAATAAATTTGCACAAGTTGTTAAAAAAAATGCTAAGCAATAGCCTTACCGCGGCAGAACCGAATCAATGAATTTTAATAATAAATAATAAAAAAATAACATTAAATTTGTAACAAAACATCTCACAAGGACATGAATGAAATTCTTAAAATCTGAAAGCTTTTCTTAAACTATTGACAAATACAGCGAAACATCTTAAAAATAATTTGATAAACATATTCCTTCACTATTTGCTATTTCATGCAACACAGTCAACTTAATGTGATTTATTGCAAGTCATTTAAACAAAATTTTTCTAAAATTACTTTTGTTTCTTTTGTTTTTGCAATTCACGAACAAATTGAAGAAACCAACTTAATGGAACTAATGGAAAATTGTTTGACTAAGAAATGAAATAAAAGTCAAAAAGCATAAAATCATAAAGTTTGCAACATTAATTTTATTACCTGCAATTATTTCAAATTATTTACTTTAGAATAACAAATACATTTTGCTTCCCATTTCCCATTTGCTAGAACGTACGAGAGTTAAAGAATATTAAGTTGTTTTGTTGCTGTTGTGGAAACTCATATTTCTCTGTCATTAATAATAATTAATTTATGAATGAGGTTTAAACACTGACAACATAAACATGTATCAATGAAACGGATAAATGAAGTTGTTACGGAGTATTTCTTTAATCCTGTATGAACCTTTTTAAGCGTAAAAGTGAGAGGGGTTTTACTGAGTTGTTTCTCTTCTCTACCTTAACTTTTGACTCTGTTTGGAACAGAAGCGCAAAGTACGGTGTCTGTTTATCAAATGATTGATTAGGCCACAACATGCCAAGGAAGTTGAAATATACGTGTATATGAAGTCTTCATATATTTTACTGATTAATGTGCGGAAGGAGAAAAAGTTGTTTCTTTTAAGATGTTTATTATCTTGAGCTTTGGGATAAAGAAAAAAAAAAGAAACAACATCTGACAAATTATGCTTATTATCTGAATAACAGTAGTGGTGAGGGGGGCAAAGAATTAATGTAATAGTTCTACAGAGAAAAAAATTTCTGTACAAAAAGAAACTTTTCCGGCAAACTAGTTTTTCTTTTCAGCTATGAAGTTATTTTAATAAAAACTTAAGTGGTTCTAATTCTATTTTTAATAATTTTTTAACAGCTTCGCAGAAGTTATATCCCCAATGTGCGAGCTTTCATAAAAAAGCTTTGTGCTTTCACGCCAACGAAAGTAGAATAGCCAATCAGATATCGTCGATAACAATCATTCTTAATAAGTCCATGTCCAGACTTGCAATTTTTGTTGCAGCAATTCTTGAGTTAATGGTTAAAGGGGTGAGAAGATTGGGGAGCGGTACACAGTTTCATGTGCTCGGCAATTCTCTTTTGATTTGAAATTCGTGCTTGTTTATTTCAAGTTTTTAGTTGTATTTGACGTTTTTTATTTATTTTATTTGTTCAATTGTGTGAAAAATAAAAAATATAACAAAAAATAAATAGAATTGTTAGTTTTTCAGGGAAATTTGTGGTGTAATAGAAATTTTTCAATGCATTTAATTGCAAATTAAAATTTCGTAATGTGGACATTTATGCAATTGCAAAGCAGAAATTTAAGAAATTGCAGCAACGAAAATTGCAAGTCTTGACGAGGACTAACTTTTCAAAGAATTAAGAACAAGTTGTAAAAACTTTGAAAGCTGTTTACCCGTAATGCAAATGTTAGAGTGTGTGTGTTTGGATGTAGCTTTCTTATGACATAATTTTATAAAAAAAAACTTGCTGGAATTAAGAAGAAAACAAATTTTCTCTCAAAACTCTTATACACCTTAATCAATTATTTCGTTTTATTCTATACCTGACCAGCATTTATAATTTCCAGATGAAAATTTCATAAAATCTTGAAACTTTAATTGAATATTTCTTTCCATTTTTCTGCCTCTTAAGATCTCTTTAGTTTTGCGTCTTTTTCACACAATTTTATTATAAAGCAGAAAAAAACAGGAATTGTATTTTAATTATTCTCTTTACGGAAATATCTTTAATATTATTTATTTATGAATAGGAGCATAACTTCATGCCGGAGCTACAGTATGTGTATGTGTTTAATTGTTAGTATGTAAGCTTTTTAGTGAGTCTTTTCTTTTATTCTATATTATGAAAAACCTCATGACCACCTTTTCTTCTAATCCTTCAGAATTTTTTTTAATTATTTCTTTCCTACTTCATTTAAAATTTCATAAGAGGAATTAAACTTGCCGAGCACGTTGCAAGACAAATATTCCAGGCATTATAGTATTGCTTAGTACTTGCTCTACATCAATATGTGTTAGTGTATAAACTTACACACACACACACACACACACACACATGTAGTCCAACAGTTTTGTACAATAAAGTAACTAATTATTAAGCAGGATTAAAATGTTATACAATATACAGCACACAGCAAAAAAAAAAAAATTAAATAAAATAAAAGAGAAAATACACTCCACATAAAGCTTTAGTCCACAAAAAAATATATATAATATTTGTATAAAAAAAGAATAAGAAAATTTCATATCTAGCACATGATAAGTGAAAACATATGGCAGACAATTTAATTTATTTTTGTGGTTTATGAACGGCAGCTCAAGTAGAAAAGAGAATAAACAAACAAAATATAATAATACTCGAATAGATATAATACAGAATTTTATCTAAAGTTGCTTCTTAAATTTATTAAATTAAAGAATTGTATTAAAGATATTTAGAAAAACGTATTTAAAGCTACACTTCCAATTCATCATCTGTATTGGTTTATGTATTTTAAATGAATTTTATTAAATTTTTTTTTTAACATTCATCTGCTCATATGAATGATCAAAAAACTTGTTTCAATAATAGTTTGGTAGCTTTTGGCAATAGCTAAGAACTTATTATTTTTTTCTTTTATAATTGAAATTTATTTGCTGGTGGCTTAGCATGTCTGTATATGCATTTCATTGGTGCTTGAACCAAATCATCAGTAGACTTCAACCACAAATTTTGAACAGTCACAAACCTCCTACTTTATGCACAGTAAGTAAAAAAGTTTGTGACTGTTCAAAATTTGTGTTTGAAGTCTACTGATGATTTGGTTCAAGCGCTAATGAAATGCGTATATAGACATGCTAAACCACCAGCAAATAAATATCAATTGTTGTATGTGTACTACTGACAATATTTCAAATAATAAATTTCCTTCAAGTTTTTCTTTTATATTTAATTATTAGCATACAGAAAAAAGAAAAAAATGCTATTCTAGTAAGACATGAAAATATAGACTTCGCTATACGGGAGTAGTGCAAACCTGGATCATCTTTATTGTTTTCTACAAAGGCTTGTCATTACAAAAAAAAAAGTAAATTTTAGGAGTCCTACTCACCGAATTTCAACCGATGTTAAGCAAATTTTCTTTTCCTATAATAATTTTTGCCTTTGGAAACACTTTAGTAATTCGTTTCTCTTTACGCAAATTAAAATACAAAAAAAAATAACTTAAAAATTGTGTATAATAACTACAATATTTTCATCCAAAAAATCGATTTTTTAAGAAGTATTTAGAGTATTTTTACTCGCTTCAATATAGATTCTTGAGAAGCAGTAAAAATGTAGTCCCTTGCAAATGAATTACAATTTTTTTAGTAAGGAATTGCGAAAACGGCCTTAAGGCTCAGTTAGTCGACTGTAATGTTATGTAACTGCAACGTAGGAAACAGCTGATTGATATTTTACATTACATTACATAACATCTCTATAAGCATTTTCATTACATTTCACATAACAATATCATCGATCAGCTGTTTCCTACTATTGCAGTTACTTTACATTACAGTAGGCTAAAGTGGTCCATCCATTAAACAATATTATTGCATATTATGTTGTACATATTATTGTCATTTTGACCTATACTTTGCAATAAATTGCACAATATTTTCCAAGCAAATATTGCTCAATATTCCTATTACACAATTGTATTGATTGCACAATAAAAATCAAAAGTCTTTTGATATTTGCCATTATATTGTGCAACTTTCGAATATGACATACACATTAGCGATATTATTGTACTATACGAAAAATTGCACAGTTATATATTTCAAGTGTGTGGGCCGCTTAACTGAGTCTTTACACATTTTAATTCTAGGAATTGTAAAACTTTGCCTTGCACATTTTTAGGATCACTTAAGGAATCGTGGAACTTTTTTTATTGTATATTTTTAAGGTAATTTAAGGAGTTCTAAAGTTTCGTGAAAAATTTGTGTATATATGATCTTTCAATATTGTTTTTTATATTTGAGATTAAAATCCACTGTATAAAAAAATTAAATTATTTTATTACTGTCCAATATTTCGCTGCCACTTGTGTAACTTCAATTTTAAAATTGTTAAATGTTCTCAAAAATAATTTTTGGTATTGATTGTAAAATAATTTTTATCGGGCATAAAATAATTGAAATTTTTTTAAAGAGCGGATCTTAAGCTCAAATATTTAAAGAAGAAAAAAACAATATTGAAAGATCAAATAAATGCACATTTTCCCTTAAAGTATCCAAAAAATATGCAATACAAAGTTGTAAAAAATTGTGTTGCATATTCTTAGGATAACTATCCTTATATACAGTGAGCATGAAAAAATTACTTATTATATCATTCACTAAAAATGGTAAGTTTGTCATTCCGTGTATCATTTCCACAATATAAAAATGCAACACCATAAATTATAAATATTTATTCTGGGTCCTTATGTTTGGAGAACTCGAAAAAGCGGTGTCCGTTTGCCTGTAGGTCAAGTCTCTTTTACAAAGCCTCCAGGTAAGCAAGAGACTTCAATCTTGCACTAACTGGCTGCTAGTATTCTTCCTTAGTGTAGAAGATCGTTGTAGACAATCAGAAAAAATTAATAAAGATGGTTCCAGGGCTGGAAAATTTAAACTTTTTTTTTTGGTATAAAAATGTAACTGACTGTGATTAATCTTATTTTTTTATTAATTATGTATATTTCATATAAGAGAAATAAAATATTGGTATCAGAAAAATTTAAAAAAGGTTTTCAGGGGTGGAAAATTTAAAAATTTTTTTTGTATATCAAAGTAACGAACTAGACTATTTTTTCTTTATTAATTAAAAACATTTTGTATTTAATAAAGCAAAATATTGGTATTGGAAATCAGCAAAACAACACAACAAAGAAGGTTTCAGGGCTGGAAAATTGGAACTTTTCTTGGAATGTAAAAGTAAAGAACTAAGGCGGGCTTTCTTTATTAATCAAACAAATTTTATATTTAAGAAAGCAAAATATTGGTATAGAAAACCAGAAAAATCAAGATTATGGTTTCAGGGTTGGAAAATTAATGTAGAAGGAGTGGTTGTGATTTATAAATTTTTTCTTCAACCGACCGCGAATATCGTTAAAATATGTTACTGAATACCAAATTTGATAAATTTTCGTTATATTTATTATAGTGATACGATTAACGTAATAAAAGCTACAGAATCCAGGCACAGTTGCCCTTTGGGTTACACTCTATAATCTTCTGGAGATATCATTATCACCATATCCAATTTATTGGCATTTAAAATGCCTGTTTTTTATTTAAAATGTAATTTTCTTTAATAACAGCTGACTTACACTGTCACATATTTTATTCCAATTTAATTTTGAATGTTACCTGTGAAATAGTTTTCAAAACAACAAAAAGTTATTAAAGCGTTTTTAAAAAATATGTTGTTTAAAAAAAAAGATTTCGGTTAATAGAACCCACCCTATTGCTTCTGCGATACTAAGACTCTTCAAGTATGAGAATATGTGTGGCTACTAAAGCCATTTGACTGTTTATAACACGATTATTAAAATAAAAATAATGATATTTTAAAACTCAATTTACATTTAGTTTCAATGAAATAAATGTCTTATTACACTTTGATAATCATAAAAGAGGATTTTATGGTGAAAAAAAGAAAAAAACTGTTAAGTTTCCAACAAATTTACCACTTTTTTATTGTTTCTCTGCTATACTCTATTTAAGTATAATTCTAAAACTTCATCCTATTTAGTATTTGTTTGCTATGTGGAGTTTCATTTTATTTACCCAAGTCTATGTGTGTGGAAGACCTCGAAGATTACTTACGTATGTTTATACGTGTATATCGCACAAAAAGTAATCAGCAAATAAAAAGATAACAAGAAAAAATATCTTTTTATAAACATCAATAAATAAATAGTTTTATTTTGCCAATAAAACTCATTTTATTGCCACACAAACGCACACGTTGACAATACAAATGCGAAAAGTTTATTGGTAATAAGTATCTACTAAGTAGTAGATTGTGGAAATCCCATATAAGTTATAAAATATTCTGGGGTTTATTGGCTTGGAAATGTGTAATTATATGGGATGATTTGTATGTTGTTCTGCTTGGAGGTTATAAATGAAAGGATAGGTTTTATGATCCTATTCTCGTAGTAAGATTATAACTATTTGATTTTAGTACAAGTAACTAAAACGAATTTAGATTGTAAAGATTTTTGTCCAATTAAAAGTTGACCAGCTGGCCAATTTGATGTACTGCAGCAAGATAAGGACAGTCAATATGTTTCAGGGACTACCCTCGTAAGTAGTAGTATTTCAGATAAATAGTCTTCTTTACCCCAGCTTTGTTCGGGATAATTTTTTTTTGTTCTCTGCAAAATATTGACTTTTCAAGGCCCTCAATGTCACTTATTTTCTTAAGGGATCTTATTAACATATAGAAAAAAATTTTCATGAAACAAAACTTCGTTATTGTAAACTCGTTATAATATGAAAAGAAAACAAATAAAATTTAAAGATATTTAAAACAATTTCTTATTATTTTTCTCTTAAATTTCTTAAAATTTAAAGTTCTGACCAAGTTAAAACAAACTCAAGCACGCTCTCACAAGACGTATGCAAGATTATTCATAATAATTTATACATACTTGTAAAAAATATTCTCCTTAATTAAAACTTTATGTTAAGAATTTATCATCATTTATAAATAATTTTTTACGCCGCCAGGCTAAATGTGCTCTAGATAAGAAATAATATTCTTCGTTCCTTTATTTCTATTTAAAAATAATTTCCAAGTAGACATTTGTGAGCAGTACTTTATTTTTTTATCTCTCCCAGGATTTAAATTGCAGCAGAAAGTAAGAAATTAAATGTATTGACTTTAAAGAAAAGTACAACTAAAATTTAGATTCGAAAAATTTAAAAGTTAAATATGAAAAATATCTTTGGGTAAAAATCTATTAAAATTTAAGGGATATATTAAAAAATTTTAATTATGTTCTAGTGCAATAATTTTTTGCAATAAAAATAATATGCTTTAATAAATTTTAAATTATTTTATTAAAAAATTTTAATTTATTTTATTAAAAAAATTAAATTTATTTTATTAATAAATTTTGATCATTGACACTATAAGCATCGGTGGTTCAGTGGTAGAATGCTCGCCTGCCACGCGGGCGGCCCGGGTTCGATTCCCGGCCGATGCATAAACGGCTTTTTTAATTAAGAATTGATTTTATTTATATAAATAAATAAATTACATGTCGATAAAGATCTATGTTAAGGAAGGGGTTTAATTTTTAATGTTTGCTTCTATTAAAAAAATATAAGCATAAAAAATCACTCGCCCGAGCAGGGACTTGAACCCTGGACCCTTGGATTAAAAGTCCAATGCTCTACCGACTGAGCTACCCGGGCACATATGAATTGTTGGTCATAGGTCAGTAAAATATTTTTACATGACCAATATTTAGCCACAATTCCTATGTAGTTAAGTGAGTTTTTGGAGAAAGCTAAAATATTCTGAAGAAATAAAGAAATTTAATTCTATTCTTGCTCTACGACAACAAGAACCCCTATGTTGTCTATAAAAGGAACCCTACAAGAAATGAATGATTGAAACTAACACAAACAAATTTTTTCACGAACACATTTAAAAACAGTTTTACAATGAATTCAATAATGACAGTCAAATTAACTAGTCATTTGATTAAAAGTGAGACGCAACTTCACACGTACATAAAAGTTTCCATCACATTTTTCATTTTGACTTTAATAATATAATAGAAACTTTGTTATATGCAATGATGAATATATCCTGCATGACTACAGATCAAATGAGCAGTCAATTGACTGGTAGTATTCTTGTAGGGAAGCATATTGATGTGACTTAGCTTTTATAATAGCATCGGTGGTTCAGTGGTAGAATGCTCGCCTGCCACGCGGGCGGCCCGGGTTCGATTCCCGGCCGATGCAAGAAATTTTTTTTACACAAAAGCTATTTTTAATTGATATTTAAAGTATTTTTCTTTGTCTTAATTTAATTTATAGTTCTGTAACTCTGAAAGAATACACTGTTAAATTAAAGGCTTTTTTGGCATAAAAGATCAATTAAGCGTCGCAGTGCCAGTCCTTAGACTAGATCTTTCCCTTATTCTAAGGGCTCTGAGCAATGAAAAAATAAACTTTTAAGTTCTATTACAGTAGTTTAAATTTAGCTGTCTTTTGTTTAAGTGCACTTAGGACTTAACTGGCTAAAATGGTAAATAATTTCTGTCATCAATGTCATTTTTATACCCGCACATTTAAGATATGTGCCTTATAATTTTTGTAATTGAGAAATTTTTAGATTTTTTAATTGAACTGTAGTGAATTTTAATCAGAAATAATTCATAGTTAGGCTCAAGTTCAGTAATTTCAATTCTTATTGAATGAAATATTTTTTTATTAATTAATGTGAGTTTCTAAAGAAGAGAAGAAAAATTAAACTTAGACTTTAGACTGGTTGAAATACCGATACTTTTCTGTGCAGCCACGCACTTCATCAGCACCCTAGTCTATCTACTTGGGTAGAGATTCTTATTAACATCAGCTATTTAACTTAAATGTACAATGAAACGGAATATGAGAAACGATTGTTGTGTATACAATTGATTTACCTTTGGTAAACACATTTATAAGTATCACTATTAATTTTCTGTTTTTTCCATTTTTCATTTTTCTATTTAGGTTAGCACGAAATTATAATTTTTGTAATTTTAAAATATTTTGATACAAAAAATCAATGTTAACTGCACATTGACTTAACTGTACAAACTATATTTTTTCTGTATTTATTGTTCAAAAAACTTTTTTAAGTGTACTTTATATACCTGCGCATTTAACATATTTTTAGGCGGTTTTAAATTATTCTCATATAAAAAATTTAAGTTAGCTGCACACATTATAAAACTGAAGTCAAAAATTTTATACCTGCACATTTAAGCACGTAAGTATAACAGCATTTTTGACTTATCTGCACAAAAAGTCGTTGATTGTGCAGCTAAGTCAAAATTACTGTATAAGAGATATTAGAAATATTTAAAAAATTTTGGCAAATAGTGTAACTTTTTGCCAGAAATAAGAATATGAGAAAGTTTATTTTTAACAAAAAAAAAAATAAAAAAAAATTGTTTTTTATTATAGATGTTTAATAATTTTTTTTATCAAAATAATGAATACTTTTAGACATTTAGTGAGAGAGGAGGAAAAATTATCTACTAGCAATAATATCTATGGTTTTCATTAATAACAACGTATGTTATATATTTCTCATTTCGAGCTTGTGAAATTTTAAATGATTTTTAGAAAGTGCTCAGAAATTCTTAAAATTTATTTACGCATGCACATCATATTTTTCTGAAACAACAACACAACTTCTACCTTTTTAAAATAAGCTTAAAAAATAACTTTTTACTGGCTCCACTGAAGAAGTTTGATTTCTGTTATGATTGAAAATATGTTGTATGTGCCCTTAATTATGAAAGTGGTCCAAGTCATATATTGCTCTGATTGAGATATTTAGTAGATAACATTTGAATAAATCAAAAAATTATTTCATATTATATAGCATTTTAATTAAGAGATGTGCTAGTATCGATTAATATAAATTTATTTAATAATTTTTAAATATTTACTGAAGTTTTTCAAAGATTTATTTGATATTTCGAAGCAAAAACACACATGAATTAGACCACTTTCATAATTAAGGGCACATATATGTATTTATGTATATTAAAGCCCAATTAGGAAGCTTAAAATCTTAAAATATGTGTGACATATGATTCCTTTAGAAAGAAATATAAAAGTTACAAACACTTGCACATAAAAGCTATAAAAGGGTAAATGTTGTAGAATATTAACTCAGAGATAACTTTAAAATTCTTGCACTCAATATTTTTAAAGATACGTAAAATAAAAGGATATATTTTGGATATTTATTTCCACTATTGCTTTATATTTTTGGTTCTCAAATACTTTAAATTCATATATTATCTCTCACTTAAACGATTAATACTTTCCTTGAAACAGTTAATGCATCTGCTGCATGTTTATCTTTCATCACTCATGGTTGCAGGGCCCTCCCTCCAGTTTTAGGTTTTTCCTCTTACTTTTCTTTATTATTTATATTAGTTGGTTTCGGTAACGCAATAGTTAAAGGTATGGAATAATAAACAGTCAGAGCATAATTTGTTAAGAAACATCGCCTGTTTAATGTTCATTTCTCTCACAAATAAAAAAAAGAAATTAAAGAAGAACCAGATAAATATTTCGTCAATTTGCTGAAATTCATTCGTAGTTTATTGAGGTAAGGTTTCATTCCCTAGCTGGTGTCTTTCAGAAAGCATTAAAATAACTGCAGTTGTCTATGCACTAACTACTGCTACTGCTTGTTCGGCTGCATAACACTGAACTACAAAATACTTTTAGTTTCTACAAATAAATTATGGTGACAACATTCAAACAAAAAAAAAGAATTCTTGCAGCAGACTAAATAACTTATGAAAAAAAAAATATTTGAGCTTGAAGTGTACGTCAAAACAAAATGTCAATAAAATTTTTTTACTAAAGCAGACTCGAAGTATAAACCAATTTTTTACATAAGGGGGTAAGTCTTTAATGAGGACATTTTCGCCCTATTTTTGTGAAAGGTTTAACTAAGGTGGAGTGAAAAACTTATACAAAGACTTCCTTATGAAGATTTCTCTATAAAAACTCAATTATACTTTGTTTTTTTCAAGCAGTATTCTCTGACATGTATACAAATCATCTTGAGATATAAAATTAACAGCCAACAGTAAGATACATTATAAGTCCTTTTGAAAAGGATCTTCAAATTAGAGCCTGGTATAATTTGATGTCATTTATTCGGTCTGTATCGCTAAATAATGATGGACGTGCTCAATCTATCAACAATACACGTGCAAATGGTAAATTTTTTTTATCAGAATGGGCAAAATTTGAGTCCATTGATTCAGTCAAGAAACAACCAATACCTTTACGTCGACAAAAATACAATCACCCTTATTTTAGTTGTCAATATCGACGTCACGTCAATACCATAGCGAAAACTTGGTCCTTGTCTACCGGTTGTCGAAAACAACTGACTACTTTTGCCAGTCTCATGCTATTTACTAGACGTCAGGCAACGGAAATAGACTGTCAGCAGCATAAAATTTTTCTCGAGATCGAGTTAACAATCCCTAAGTTTTTGATATTATATTGCAGTGACGTCGAAGGCATGTTGCTGACGGGACCACAAATGAGCATAGAAAACGAGGTGTATTTGCTAAATTGACCCTGCAGCAATAGAAAGATCACTTGTGGGTCTGGTCATCTCATGTGGAGGTCACCACACATACTTTATTTTATTTAAATTTAAAGTAGGAATCCTTTTTATCTTTGCCTTTGTGCTCTGAAACACTATCAAATTGAGAAAATATGTTTGTTATCCAGTGTTATTTGTATCATATCTTTTAGCGCTGGTTGATATTAATATTACTTGTGCTGCCCGATGCTTTTAATTTTGTTGTTATTACAATTTTGTGGAGTCTGTATTTTCTTGTTAATGTCTTAATTTTTTATACTTCATTACTTGTTTGCTTAAAGATAAACTTTCTTTTTTTACTTAATTTTTTATTTTCTTTCTTAAATATTTTCTTTCTTAAAAAAAAATCAGCTTGTGGTTAAAACAATATTAATTTTTGTGTTTTTTTGCCAGTCTAGATTATGTTAGGTTATGTTAGTTAATATTTAACAATAATGTCTATGGTTTTGTGTGACAAATGGATTTCTTATCCTTTCTTTTTTATTATTGTTGGCAGAAGGAAACTTATTTTTGGTTTCAAGGTTGTTTGTATAAGGATATCTTATTTTATTTTAGATAGCTGATTACTGTCTTGAAACTTGTCTTTAGTTGGGTTTTTAATAATTTATATGCTATTTATATTAATACAATTAAGAAATTTTTCAAATCCATTCTATAAAAAATTGCTAATATGGAGTTTCACTGATAGTGTGTCACAGCACACTTTTCTTATAAAATATTTGAGTGTATCAAAGAAAACTTTTTTTTTGGCAAAAAGCTTAGTTTGTCATAGCACACCTTTCTTATAAAAAAGTCTACTATTTCTTATAGAAAGTTGGTTTTGGTACAGCTCACTTTTTCTATAGAAAAGTTTAATGTGCCACAGCACACTTTTTTCATAGCAAAGTTGACTTTGTCACATCACACTTTTGAATACAAAAGCTTGCTAACCACAGCAAAAGCAAACAACTTCACAGCACACTTTCCTTATAGAGAAGTTAATGGTTGCACAGAACACCTTTTTATATAAAAGTTGACTGTATTATAGCACTGTTATTTATACAAAAAAGTTTACTACGCCACATCATACTTTTCTTATAGAATTTTTTACTGTACCAGGTAATACTTTTTCTATAGGAAAGTTGGCTGTGTAACAGCAAATTTTTCTTATAGAAAACTTTACTGTATCACAGCACAATTTCGTTAAAGAGAAATTCACTATCTCACAGCACAATTTTAAAAGTAAAAAGTTTTCTGTGTCTGATTAAAATTTTCTAATGGAAAAGTTTACTGTGCTACCGAATTTTTCTTAAAGAAAAATGTGTTATGTCACAGCACCCTTTTTTAAAGAAAATTGTACTGTATCACAGAGCACTTTTTTATAGGAAAGTTGATTTGACTGTGTTATAGCACACATTTCTTATGAAAAAATTTACTGTGTCTCGCTCGGTACAATTTTTTTATAGAAAAGTTGACAGTGTCAAAGAAAAAGTTTCTTATAGAAGATTTTTTTACCTTTTTTAATAATTCTTTTTTTGGATTTAAAAAGTTTAAATTTATTTATTTTAATTAGGAAAAATTAATATAAATTTTAATTTCTAACAAATTATTGCTTGTTTAATTGAAGCCAAAAAGAAGTGATAAGCTACTAATGGTATAACTGAAAAACTGAAAAAAAATAGTTTCAATTAAAGAAGTATGATGATGTTCCATAACTTTCTTATAGAAAAGTTGACTTTATCACAGCACACTGTTCTTATATCTACTGCTTTATTGTTGATTTTCATTAATCTGTAAAATTTCCATTGCTCTAACTTTATTATTCTACCATAATTATCACTAACGAAACATTGCAGCGTCAGTTTAAGAATGTTTGTTTAATGGAAAACGAAGCAAAACAATATATGAAATCTTACATATGCTGCATTAGTAGAAAACATAAATTAATAATACATGTATTTGAAATTCAACAATCAAAAGTGCATTTTCTATATGTTCATTAATTCAAGTATATATTCATTGGGGACCGAAAGCATTTCAATTTACCTCCAGATTCAAGAAAAAAAATTTAGTTTGGAAAAGAAATTCTTAATATAGAAAACATACAAAATCCATTACGAAATGTTTGATTTGTATTTTGCAAGATGACAGCATGTGATTTGCAAATATATTTTTGTTTCTTTTGGGATTTTTGCATACACATCTTGACAGCAGTAGGATAAGATATTTAGTTATAAAGAATTAAAAAATTTAAAATTTTAAGGTTTTAGAAAACTTTTTAATTATATTGTTGAATTTAAATTTTTTTGCAGTTTTTTAGACAAAAAAATCTTTAATTTGGGTTTTAAAATGTTTAAGATAATGACAAGCTTCTTACAATTTATTTTATTTATTTATTCGGTATTTGCATAGAAAATTTCTTTAAAGTTATACAAATATATTTTTCATTTAAATTAATAGCCTGTTTGTAGAACGCGACAAGGGCGACTCACGACGAGCCGTTTCATGGACGACTACGTAAAGAAAAGCGTTTGTATAACGCGACTCGACTTTGTCGTGCAGCTTACGTTAATTCGCCTATATATCCCACCCTGTGGCAAAACATTATGTTGCCAACATGTCCAAAAATTGTTTTCATTTATCTTTTTTCATAGAAAATTATAAATTCAACTTGAAAAAATGGTAACCCTATTCTTGTGTTGAAAAAACACAATTGACAATTGAATTTGTATGTATTTTTTTATTAGTTTGTTATAAAAAAATCAATTGTTCTTTAAAATATCTGCTGTTATTTGAAGAACAAAAATTAGGATATGTATGAAACTGTGTAAAATCCATGTGAGTGTATGTGTATTGTCAGTATTTATTCATTTTGGTGCACTTTTTTTGAACACGATTATAATTTTTCATTCGCCCATCTTGACATTTATAATGAGCCAAACCGTGTTACACAAACCCAAATAAATTGAGAGTTGTTACGTTTTTTAATTAAAATCGTCAACAGTCGCGATCTAAAAACCAAAAAAAGAAAAATGCTAACATGTTAGCGATTATTATCGACGAGTCGTGTTCTACAAACAGGCTGTAATGTTTTAGTTTCATAGAAATTAGGGCCTCTCACACGATGTGGACAGAAAACGTTCAATGAACAACTTGTATTCAAAATAATAATTAAATAAGAAACTTTGCTTTTGTTTTCAATATAAATAATCGATCGAACATTTTCATTCATTCACAATGAATTAACTTGTAATTAAGAACTAGAGACCTGCGTAAACAGTCTTAAAATGTAAATACGTGTTGTTTTTTAAATGTATTCTCGTAGCAACCTTGAAGGAATCGTGGGGTTAAGAGTCCCCAAAGTCACCACTTTTGTCGACTATTTTGGTGACATTGTCAACGGAGTGTCTATTAATATTGTTTTTAATGCGTAGATACCATTTTTTTAGATACACACAATTAAGATTCTTCTTAACGTTTTTTTGGTTTGTTGAAAATAAAAGTGGCGTCTAGCAAAATGTAAGTGTTTATAAAAATAAGTTTAAACAATCAAATTAAAACAATATAAGCGTACTGAACAATAATTAAAAAACATACACAAAAAAAAGTTGCAAGAAACAAATAAAATAAGTCTAGGTTCACACACGACAACTTTTGTTGCGCAACTCTACTTCAATTCTCTTTTGAACTTGCTTTTTCGTTCACACAGGAAAATTTTGTTTCGGCAATTTTTGGTTTCTTTAGCTTCACCATTAAAATTGCGGATGAGATAACAAAAGAAAACTGGAGCACGGGCAATTATGCACCCCTTTCCATTCTCTTTTCCTCCCTCGTCCATAAAATCAAGAGTTGCGCAACAAAAGTTGCTGTGTGTGAACCTAGTCAAACAATCCGTATTGTATAAAAAATATAAAATTTGAAAATTATACAATTTTAAGTAAAGGTCCCAATTATGGAAATTTTTGTTTGATCCTGTGGAAGATTTTGTGCCATCAGTTAAAGATTTGTCACACTTTCAGCTCCATACGTAACATATATAAATGTTAAATGTCTATAGCAAAAAGCATTGTGTGGGGTGTAATTAGTCAGTAATACCGGCGACAAAGTCAATAGTGAATCAGTACTGATTCACTAGTGACATTTCCTTCAGATATGTATTATACCAAACCAATAATAAATGCTGTCGTATTATAAGCAAAGCAAAGCAAATAATAAAAAAATCAACAGAAGTAGTGTTAATGCGTGTATGCTTGTTATTTTGCATAACGAAGATTTCGGTGTATTTGTAAGATGTAGATGATAAGGTATTATGTGTTTAAGGGAGTTTTTTGTAAACCAAGCGCAATTTTTCGTATAGTAAAATAATATCGCCAATGTGTACGAAAGTTGCACAATATATTGGCAAATATCAAAAGACTTATTATTTTTATTGTGCAATCAATACCATTGTGTAATGTGGTGGCAACATTGTTCAATGTTGTTTACTTTTTTACTGTCCGGAAAATTCTTTGAAAAATTTTGTGCTATTTATTACATAGCATAGGTCAAAACGGTAATAATATGTACAGCATAATATGCAATAATATTGTTTAAGGATGGGCTGCTTTAAAAGTTCTTGTAAGAGGTCTTATGCAGGTCTTTATTAAGCACCTAACGTCTCAGGACGTATAATTGTTAGTAAATCACTCATACGCTTTTTGTGTGAAAATTTTATTTAAGTCTGTAAAGTCATTCCAAAAAGTCACAATTGTTCAATTCACAAACTAGTTATTTCATTGTATCGTGTATTAAAATACAATAATACAAACCTGTTATTGATAATGTTCATACAAAGATGAAATACACTGTTTTGTAATTTCTAGATACATTTTTCTTAAGCAATAATTAATACGATAATGGTCACATAGCAATAACAGATGGAACTTATACATATATAAATGTAATTCAAGAGAAATTAACAATGATTGTTGTTTAGCAACTGAAATATAAAATAAAAAACTTACTATTTAGCGATGAAAAATAAACAAACACTAAAATCTTATTAATTCTCCTTGGCACAAAATAATGAATGAAGGAAAAAGATGTAGCGAAAACTTTAGTGGATTAGTTTTGGTCTCAAAGATACCAAGGCAACTAAGAAGGGAACTTTTTTTTTTCATTTCTTAATAACTTGTTATTATTACAAATTAAAATGAAAATGAAGACAAAAAATATTTGTTCTTTAAACAATTTCTTCTTATTTTTTTTAGAAAATTTCTTAAACTGAAAACTACTTTAAGAATTTTATTTGTATGTACGTGGTAGCAATATTATTTGCATATCATGTCTTCTTGATAATAAATTTTCATATTTCTTCTCAAGTTAATATACACCTTATCAAAATTCATAAAAGGGACTTTAGAAAATTTATCATTAAAATATATACATAAGTATGTATGTATGTAAGTATTTTTGTTACTTAAAGGTAAAAAGGAAAAGAAAATTATTGCACACAAAAGCTGTGTAAGACAGAAAAGTTGTTTTCTTTGAAAAATTAATAAATGTCTCAGGAAAATAGTAGAAATATGTGCATAGAAATGAAAATATCAAGATTATGAGGTCTTTATGCTAATATTCTTGTTTGTATATTAAAGACAAAAAATTTACCATCATGAACGAATGCCAGATTTTTTGCCCAAAAATGTATGTTTATTATTTTGCTTTAAAGCACGTTTCTTCTTACTTGAGTAGAAATTGATTCTTTTTTGCTTTTCCCCCTCTAACTAAAAATTTTTCATTTATATTAACTCCGCTTACTTACATACATACGTATATTAATGCTTTAATGTTACCATACTTCTTCTATTCTTTGACACTTGTCTGTCACTTTGACATACTCGTACCCAAAAGTACAAAACAATTTTCCGTCTAGCTTTGAAACTCTTAAGTTAATTTGGGCGAGTACAACATATTGTCACCTGACCTAAACACGCATAGTAAAATATATATAAAAAACAAAAAACAAACAAATGGAAGTAAAGTGAAATATATATACATGAGGAAAAATTTTTACACCATTTCCTAGTGGATAGTAAAAATGGAGCTGTTATATATTAAATGGGATTAAGATATAACAAAAACATAATATCAAACTCTATAGCAATTAATCACTATATAAGCTTAAAATATTCCACGATAGTTAAAAAATGTATTCGTTGTTGGTTTAGCACGTCTAGATGCATTTCGTTGCTGCTAAGCAACACTTCAATAGACTTCGGCCACAATTCAAAAAAGTTTACCAAACACCAATGCTTATAGGAAAATTCTCAATAGATTTTAGAGAACTACAAGACCATAATCTACTTGATTTTTTCACAGGCATTGGTGCTTTTTAAGCTCTTTTGAATTGTGCTTGAACTCTATTGAAGTGTTGCTTCTATTGAAGTGTTGTTGATCCTCAACCAACCGCAAATAAATTTTTTAAGTTCACACTTTAAATAAAAAATAAAATATTTAAATTCCTTGCTTTTATTACTAGACTTAAATACGGTCACATTGGGGAAACATTTACAGCAAATATGTTTGCCTGTGTTTGTCGAAAATTTTTTCAAATACATAAGAGTTTTATTAGTTCAAAGACCAGAAAACTATTATTTGAGCAAACATGGTCACATTGAAAAAACTATTTGCTACTAAAATATATTTGTTCAAACTGTCAAAAAACACAAAATTATTTTCCCGCAAATTATTTAAGAATTAAATGGAAGATATTGAAGATTTTATTTAGAGGAAGAAATAAAAAAGAAAAGACAATGGGTGCGAAAGTGTGTTCAACGTCGGAAGCAGTACGGCTGTTGTGCAAAACTTTAATTGGAGTTAGAAAACGAAACTCCAGCACTTTATAAAATGTTTTTAAGAATGAAAGGAAATGATTTCGATAATTTGGTAAGTGTAACTTTCGAATAAATCTCATATCAGATAAAAGTTCATATAATTCCTTTGCAGCTAAACTTAGTGGAACTACTAATAGCAAAACAAACAACAAGGCTTCGTAGCCCAATTTTTCCTATAGAACGTGTAGTAGTTACGCTTCGGTATTTAGCGGCTGGTGAAAGCTTTGGGTCGTTATAGTATATATTTCGTATTCCTCGTAACACCATCAGGGCAATTATGTAAAAAATTCCGCTAGAAATTTCTCCCTTTTCCAATTAGAATTTTTTGTTTTCCCTATCATTTGCTACTAGTTGGACATGTTCCCTGGGAAAAATTTCTTGCGGAGTTTTTTAAATAATTGCCCTGCATTTCAAAAATCATTCCCGGTGTATGCAAAGCTATTTATAAAGTTTTGCAGCCGGAATATTTAAAGGTACAATATAATGAATGCTTTGTGTTTATTGGTCTTATGTACTTTATTCAAATACCATCCACCGGAGAGAAGTGGGTGACTGTTTCTGAAGAGTTTTTTGGACTGTGGAAATTTCCCAATTGCATCGGCAAACATGTTGTAATGGCGGTGCCGTCCCATGCAGGAAGTGTCTACTTTAATTACAAAGGTAAATTTGCCTCATTACATTTGCCTGACTACATCGTTGACTTCGTTGTTTCTTAGGAACACATTGTATAGTTCTCATGGGAATCGCTGATGGAACATAACTTCAAGTTTTGTACATTTGTTTGCCATTGTTTGTTCTTACAAAAACTTTGTAAGATCAAATAATTGTTAAGCTGAGAAACTACGAAAATATTTGCTATCGTGTGTTCACATTAGACAAATTTTTATTTGCCGGCTAATTATTTCGTTTGCCAGATAACAGCTGTTTTGTTGTTTGCCGCTAATAATTATTTTATGGTCACATTACAGCAAACTAATATTTGATGTTTACTTTCAAATGTTTTCCCAATGTGACCGCACCTTTACTTTAAATTAGCCAGAAATTCGTTATAATATCCTTAACATTCGTCTTTTCATTTATATAAATTTTTTTAAACACCTTGCAAATGGTGTAGAAAAAATATTATATTTACTTGCTCCCCCAGGGCATTGTTTTTGTTTTACACAAACTATAAAAGCACTGCAGCAGTTACAAATGTAGCGCCGTTGCCGCAATCTTTTGTCGAAGTGCTAGTGACAGTTGAACGTTGGCATTAGTGCTGCCTAACTAATCTGTGTCAGGAAAAAAACAGACAAAGGTAAAAGGAAATACAAACATTTTATTGTTGTGCTTGGAGTGGCAGCTAGTTATCGAGCTCTGGTTTTCCTTCATCCATTACTTTAAATTTCTAAATGTCGGAAAGGTATCTAAATCTCCTGCGTATTTTTGCACATACTCGTATCTAAATGACTGTGTCTGCTTATTTGTGTTGAATCATTCATCATTTTTATTATGGACAAGGGAGCAAATTTAAGTCTTTATTTTTGTTTCTTTGAAAAAAATAAGTTGCAGTAGGTTAATTATACATATATTATATTTTTTAAAACTAAATATTTTATGTCATTGAAATTTAAATGAATTACGAATTTTTTTTTATCAAATAGTAATTCCATAGTAATCTTAATAAACAACTGCTAGCCATATTCCATAGCCATAGTGCAGGCGACTAAGTCCCAATCAAATAATAGTAAATTTTTTTGCGTGTAAGGAAAATTTTGCTGTATTAATTGGCTTAGACAAGAAAAACTATTTGCATAAAATAATTTTCTTACATTTCAAAAATATGCTTGTTTTTATTGTTAAGCATTGATTACATGCATTCCGTTTCCGCACATGGAACTCTTCAATAGACTTCAGCTAATTATAAAAAAGGTGGTGAAAAATAAAAAAGGATGCCAAATTGAAAAAAATGCTTGTTTTTTAAAGATTTTTGTGTGAAGCTTTTAAACTTATTATGTTTGTATATTCTAACTCTCAATAAAGTATTAAGAGCCTTACTATAAACATGCAAAGTTTGTTAGCGAAATTCAGAAATTTTTTAGTTAAAGTCTAATAACGAGTTCCATAAGTGGGATCAAAATCCATATAGACAATTCTTTACCGTAAGAACAAGCAACATTTTTAAATTAAATAAAGATTTTATGTCAAATAAATATACTTCGGTAGTTCATATATTTCTTACATTTCGATACAAAAACTGCTCAAATAAAAAATAAAATTGATTAACTTGAGCAAAATTGTTTATTATTCGAACTCTTGTTTAAGGCTGAACTATAGCAGCATATGCTGGCTTAAGGTACTGTCAATACTGAAATTAATGGCCTGCCAAATTTTTAAGGAATTCACAAAACAAATTTGGTGATTTTATTGAAATAACATTAACTTAGTATTTAGAAATAAATAATAATTTTTAATATAGTAAAAATCAATAATTTTCAAAGTTGAACTAATATTGTTTCTATTTATTTTGTAAATTACATTGAAACATTTTATTTAAGATTTTTATTTTGTAAAGTTCTCAATTAGGTTTAAATTTTAATTTTAAAATGTTGTATTAATTTATATTTTTATAGAGTGCCATAACTTTAAATTGGCATGGCACCACTGCTTTATTTGAGCACCCATTTAACAGCTGATAGTTGCTGTTTGTTTAATTTGCTGTAGAATTTCATTAAAAACCGACTTAAACCAGAACAAGGCATGAAAATTATTGAAATTTTTTAATCAAAATAATTGTTCTATCGTGCACTTCTTCTATTTATGGGGTACAAGGTGGCGCAGAACTAATCCTCCTATCAGAAAATGCTATAAATTTTGCGATTGGCGCGTAATGTCAGTTCTGTTTTGACATTTGTGTAGTAAACATATGCGAAATACGCGTTAATAAACAACGTTACGCTACACTGCTCCAGAACGCGGAATATTGGTGACTATTTATTTGACCATTAATCGGTCGGTGACCTCGGCACAACGTGAATTTCGTCTTTTCTTCTTTCTTTCGTCCCACTTCTTTTTGTGGGGCTTTTTGAAGTCGCGGGCTTATGTCAACTAGCCTCAGACTCTTGCAGCTCTTAAATGCAGTATCCGTCAAGAATGTGAGGACCTATCGCCGGAAGTTTTGGCCAAAGTGATGGAAAATGCCATAAAAAGGGCTCAACTGACAATCAACTATGGCGGCGGCCATTTACATGACATCATATTCTCGACTTGATGTAAAAAAATTAAAAGACCAAATAAAAATAATCCACAAGAAGAATCAAAGTTTTTCATTTTTTTTAATTACAGCCAAATAACATCGGAAGGTTATTTTTGCGCCACCCTGTACATAATCGATGACATCCATTTTTGGTGGAATGGATTCTTCGCATTCACATTTGGAATGAGGAGATTCCACAAGCTTTTGTTGAAACCCCATTACATCCACAGAGAAAAAATGTTTGGTGCGCTTTATGGGCTGTCCGAGCCCTTGGCCCATATGTCTTCAAATTATTGTTCCAGATTACGATTTCTACGCGCGAGCCACATGACAGAAATCATATTTAAACAATAATTTCATAAAATTCTCTTTGCAATAAAGCCCGTTTAGTTGATATTAAAAATATATTTCCTTGTTTTATTATGATTTAAACTTGTGTCACTCTATAAAAAACACCCATTTTAATTAAGTCATTCTAAATGAATTATTGTTCAATGAAAATTCAATTGTAGTGTACTATGATTTAATTCTTTCAAACCAATATGCCATAACGTTAATGCACTAATTTACAGGCATGCATCCAATGTTACCTAAAAGCTCAGATGGCACTTGATACTTTTTGTGTGCCGCTGACTGTTACTTTGACACTTAAAGAATTTAAAGGCTGCATTGGGTTGTTGTATGGAAATACACCGCATGCTATCTGGTGTGTGTGTCAGCATTATTTTCTTAGGTATTTTTTATGGCCCTATGCTCCTGATAGGAACTACGGGAACTAATATATATATTTCTTCATAGTACCGCCTTCTCCTTTGTATATATTGGTTATGCTTTTTCTGTTCAAATGTTTGCACAAATGATGCTATCAGCGCAGAAGTGATGTAACCCACAAGCAATTCCTCTTTTTAATTGCTTTATTACTGTACAACATTATGATCTGTGCAAAACCAATTTTTCAGTTCCATTATCTTTGGAATAACAAAAGGTGGCTTACTCTACTTTTTTTTGATAGTTAGTATTGTAGTAATGTAATTATCATCAGAACAGCAACCAAAAAACCAATGTGGATCACACCATTTCTGCGCTGATATCATCAAATATGAATATACCTTTTTACCATATATTAAAATAAATAGTTTTATAAAAGGAACTTACCCGTACGTCCTTTCTAACATATTCAAAAATGTAACTTGATTGTTGCTACAGAGCAAACTACTTTTATTATTGGTGAGCTTTTGTCAAATTTGTTTTAATATTTTAAATTTATTTGTAATAATATTTCAGCATGGTATAATATTTTCACAACTAAATTCATAAAAAGACAACCACTAGATTTTATTCCATTCAACCCGAAAACCAAAACAGTATTCCAAATTATTTTCATAATAAATTACCCTTGTAACTCATAATGTAACGTAGATATGAGTATTATGAAATGTTATTAATACACAGTCACAAACGCATAAATACATCCATGTAATCTATGTATGTATAATACACATCGTCGGCTTAGAGTGCAAACCTGCTAACTCACTTCAAACAAATTTTACAGGAGAGACAAAATACTGTTAATATTTTTTATACATAGCTTAAGAAATTAGTCTAATACAGGGTGGCCCAGAAAGACCGAAGTGGTGTAAATTCCTTATAACTTTTTATTTAAGACATATTTTTTTAATTTTTTGTTTTTTAAATACAGTAAATTTATAGGGAATTTTTTTAGATTAGTTGTTAAAAATGATATCCCGCAAGTGGAGGCCATTTTCTGCTTCGCACAAATGATCTCTTTTCAACACATTTTCCATGACCTTTCGCAAAACTTCCGGTGTTATGTTGTTAATTTCGTCTGGAATATTGGTTTTTAATTCCTCAATAGTCCTAGGCTTATTAACATAAACTTTCCCTTTTAAATAACTCCAAAGGGAACAGTCTGGAGCGGTTAAATCCGGGAACGCGGAGGCCAATTAAAATTGCTTCTACGCGAATTTATTCTTTCCCCAAAGATGTCGCGTAAAATAGCCATTGTGGCCCTCGGAGTGTGCGCTGTGGCTCCATCCTGTTGGAACCATATTTGCGGATGGTATTCCACGGCTGGCCTTACAAAATTTTCCAACATGGCCCGATATCGATCACCATTGATGGAAATGGCGACATCTCTTTCATTTTCCAAAAAATATGGACCAATGATCCTTTCTGAAGAAACACCGCACCAAACAGTACACTTAACTGGGTGTAATTGTCGTTGATGAAGTACTCTCGGGTTTTCCTTAGCCCATATCCTAAAGTTTTGCTTGTTAACAAACCCATTTAATTGGAAATGGGCTTCGTCACTCATAAATAAGTTATGAATAATGGAAATGGAAAGAGCACATTTGTGCGAAGCAGAAAATGGCCACCACTTGCGGGATACAATTTTTAATAACTAATCTAAAAATATTCCCTATAAATTTACTGTATTTAAAAAACAAAAAATTAAAAAAATATGTCTTAAATAAAAAGTTATAAGGAATTCACACCACTTCGGTCTTTCTGGGCCACCCTGTACATGAAGTTTTTTCGACATGTAGAGCTTAAAATTAATGTAAATATTTCAGACAGTCGATGTAAAGTCTTTTTCTCTTTCGAACGGCATTAAAATTTCATATTTTATAAAAAGTGGATTTAGGTTTGCACTCTAAGCCGACGACATATGTACACTCGTACCTGAATTCATTTATTTAAAAAAACTAAAAAAAATATAAAACAGAATAAAGCAACTAATAATGTTGGGGAAAGCACATCTTTCATATAAAACAGACGGATGACGGATGGTAAGTTTCATAAAAATAGAGAGCTGAATATTAAAATAATACAAACGAACCTTCATTGAATTGCGGTGTAAGCAAAACTGCAAATAAACTGCACTGCACAAGTAAAATTTGTAAAGCTTTAGCTCTCACGAAAACATGTAGACACAATTAATCGTATACAGTATGACAACTACGATAGTTGACATTAGTTACCTGCTACTGTTGGTCGAATTAAATTATATTTCTTATTCTTAATGTTGCCTCCATATGAAATACCTCGTCAAATATGTATATGAGGCTTTGTTTTTAAAAGTGCGTTAAGTCCATTTGTTAACCAAAAAACTAATATTTAAAAGATCAGTGAGCTTAACTCTCAAATAAAAACTTAATCAGAGGAATGATGAATAAAACTCCGCGTGAAATTTCTACCTTTTCCAATTAGAACTTTTTGTTTTCCTTATTACTTGCTTTTAGTTGGAATTGTTCCTCGGGAAAAATTTCACGCGGAATTTTATTCATGATTGATTGCCCTGAATTTATATTCAGGGAATATGGAAAACAAAATTTCTAATTGTGAAAGTAAACAATTTCACGTGGAACCCTATTCGTGATTGCTCTGATCAAAAAGAGCCCATTAAGATGAAGGGTGCCCTAGCTGCAACAACGCTTACGTTCTCTGTTGGAGTCCATTCTTAAATCCATGCTTGTTTACATAAAGACTTTTTTGTCGCAATAGTTAGGCGACCTTTGATATTAATTTTTATTCCTTCGTTCGTAGCAGTGTTGCCGTAGAGAAACTAATTGTTAGTTTGGGAAATGTAAGATTAATATGTCCATTTATTCTTATTATTTTTTTTTAATTTATTACCAAAATACAATAATTCCTTTTCTCTCCTTACTTTATTTGCTTATAATTTTTATATTTTAACTGTTTATTTCATGCATTTTATAAAAAAATTATCTAACTGGCAACACTTCTTGTACATAATATACAAAAAATAAGAGAGAAAGAAATATGTGAGAGAGAAGAGATAAAATTGTGGCTTCAATTCCCAGTACGTGCGACTTTTTATACAACGCAAGCTTCTTTTCACTTCTCGCCAACAAACACTACTAGCAGGTGACGTGTCGCAGCGAGGTCACCCTTCATCTAAACGGTCTCATAACAATAATAACCAGTGTTACCAAATTAGCTTTTAGTCCATTTTCTTGCCTTTGATTTGCTAGCCGTTTATGTCTTAGATTTTTGTCTATTTAATTGCATTTTTATTTCTGTTGATCGTCAAAACGGATAAATTTTCAAATCACGTCATAGTTTGCTATCAATCATTTGTCAAACACAAACTTAATCAAATTTTGACAGCAGTCAGTTGACAGTTGCTTGTAGATGACAGCAGTATTGCAATTCAAAAAGTCCTGGATGGATTTATTTGGGTTTTTAAAAAGAAAAATGTTTTAAAAATGTATTTCACAAAAAAAAGACTGTGAAGTGAAATAAGAATTACATACATACATACATCCAATTGGTGGCCTTCAAATCACATAGAAAGCTTGCGAAATGTTCTGAGTATTTTAATTGAACTCTTCTTTAATATACATTTATTTTTTTTAGAAAATGGACTTAAACCGTTTTGAACACCAGCCATCTTACAAGTTTCATATGGTAATAAGTGTTAGTTAGTGAGTTAGCTTATGTTTGCATAGATATGAAGCAAATTATGAGTTACGTGTAAAACAAATTTGAGAGGTTTAATTAAAATGAGAGGGTGTGGTTGGATGAAGTATGTATGCTTGTATGTTTACAGTTGAGCAGCGAACTATTTTTGTAAATCCTTTTTATAGTGAATGAATAGAAAATGTTACTCTAAGCTTAGCAGTTTGATGCTTAAAGTTTTTGAAGAACAAATAAAAAAGAAAAAGTAAAATTAATACGTGCTGTTTGTAACAAGTATTTCATCAACTCAGCACAAATGTGCACACATTTTTAAGTTAAATTAATGCTATAGAATTCATCAAATGTGTGTGTATATTATGAAAGAGAAATATTTAATATTCTTTCAAAATTATTTCACTTGAATGAAATATACCAAATAATCCTTTATATGCAAACATTTAAACATTATTTATTTAACTTATGTTTTTGGTGACTTTTTGCTTAAATGTCTGTGTTATTTTGTTGCTTTATGTTTTTCGAATTTTTGAAGTTGTTAAATTTATGCACCCGGAGGTATTATAAATTACAGTTGCCATGTAATCGATATTATTTGCGGCAAATACACACTTACATACATACACTCATGCTGAAATTGTCTCTTACTCACTTACCGCAAACATTTACATATTCACAAAATATACATAAACATATCCGAGTACAGTTGTATAGTATATAAGTACATACATATGTATCTGCATATAAACACAAATGCATTTTAAAATGACATTGAGTACACAGTTATTTACTGAACTTTGTACGATTAATATATTGTTGTTGTTACTTTATTTAACTTCCCAGCAAAAATTTCAAAAAAGGTAATAATTTTTTGGTGGAAGCTCTTCCCTACTAGATTACCAACTTAATGATTTTAACAAGGCGTGATCGCATAATCTATTTAATCCAAAAAAAATCTCCTAATTTAGCAACTTTTACATAATTTTTTTTTTAATTTTAGGTAACGTGATATGTAAGCGAGTAATGAAATTTGGCAATCAGAAAAGTAAGTCATTATATGGCAAGTAGTTCTGATGGCAATGTGTAATTTTTTGTTGGGTTATAGTACAATGGCTCAAATTTACTTTTCAAAGTTTGTGTAAAATATTTGCAATGCATGATGTCCGCCTGACTGGTAATAATTGCAGGATTTAACTTAAAAAAATATGAAATTTATAATGAAATATTTTATTCGTATTTATGTAATACACCACAGGTGAAAAGGAATGCTATTGATCTCACTACGATTTCCCTCCATCTGCCATAGGCTATCTAGAACATTGGTCGCTACAACAACAAATATGTGTGTGACAGCTAAAAGTTAAACGGTGTTCCAAGGCGAGCAACGAAACATGTCGAATACAAACAATTATATATAGACACTTGAAATTTTCAAAGTCATTGTGTTTTTATGCAGGCTACATATATCATAAAATTTTCAAAAATGCTAAAACTAAAAAATCTCAAAATTAAAAAAATTTCGAAACTTAAAAAAAAGCGGTTAAGTGAAAAACATCACCAAAAATAAAATAAATCCCTAAAATGGAAAAAAATCCCAAAAATCAAAAAGTCGTCAAAAAAATATCAAAAAAAACCACCAAAAACTGAAAAAATCGCCAAAACGTAAAAAAGCGCCAAAACTAAAAAAATTTAAAAAAAAACATCAATATTAAAAAATTGGCAAAAACCGATACTTAATGTTTGACAGAGAAAAATTTTTCTTTTACTCAAATTCATAATAAGCTCAAATGCAAGAAGTTATCAAATCCCAAAATAAATCGCCACAAGGCGAAAGAAATCAACAAAATCAAAAACAACCAAAAAAAATTTAAAAAATCTCTAAAACTTACAATACATATTCAACAAAAAAAATTGCCAAAACGAAAAAAAGCACCAAAAGAAAAAAATCGCTAAAACTATATATATATGTATTGTTAAAAAAAATCTAGAAAAATATCGCCAAAATGGAAAAAATTCCAAAACCTAAAAATTAACACTAAAAAATTCGCTAAAAACCGAAAAATCGTATGTGCGTGTCAAAGTCGCATTTCACTGAATTTATTTTTAGTATATTTTCAATGCAGAAAAAATATTAATTTTATTAGTTATTTTCGTCATATTCACATAAAGTTTCAGTTTTAATAAAAGTTTCGAAATTTATGCAAAATTTGTGTATGATTTTTTTCTTATGAATACCCTTAATCATCAAATGCTTTATAAATACATTGGAATTGCAACATCATTTATACTGGATATATTTTATTGTGTATTAAACGGGTGGAATTGTTACTTATAAAAACAGCAAAAATTACAACAATAACAACATCAACAACACTTACTCATACTTATAATAAACTTACCAGCATAAAACTTCCCAGTTGACCCAGACTTTCGCTATTGATATCGACTTCGAATGTATCTCAAACACTTATCGTGTAAAACTATCGAGAGTGACACTCAAAAATTAATCGAAATGAGTTCAACTGACGCTCAGTTTTGTCCCAAAAAACATTCTATCTCAGAAAACATAAAAATTAATCTTATTTTTTATTATATATTTATTTATTTTAACTTACTTATTTTATTAATTTTTTAATACCTTGACGTACGCTGCAGGATGTGAACATGGCTCCTCCATTCTAAAAGACTAACACACATCTACTTGGCTTTCGTGACAAATTTTTTTTGTGTTCAATTATTGCACATATGTAGGTATGTGTTCTTATTTTATTTTTCAACTTACAGTGCTGTCATGCTCCGAATTTGCACAGAAAAAAATATCATCAAAATGCAACCAGCAAAACAAATTGTTAATAGTTAATTTTAATTAAAATATATATTTAGTTAATATAAAAAATTAAGTTGTTGATATGACAAACACAGAAATTTTTTTCAATAAACTGAACTAACCAAATTTTATGTTATACATGGCGCAAAAACTCAAAAAATTCATTGTTGATTTAACAAATTAAAATTTTTCTAGTCAATTAAATTACTCAACAAAATTATTTGTTAAATTATATCATAACGGAATACGCACATGTAGGAGAAACAGAAGAACTCGCATTTTGTGTGTATTCATTATTTGCTTATCTAATAACGATTTGCTCTTTAGCTGAGTGGTAAGTACATCAGTCTATTAATCAAGAGACTCATCCAAACATCTTTAAAATTTAACAAAAAACAAAATTGTAAAAAAATGTAATAAAATACAAACAAAAAAACAACACATTAAAATTTGAAAAACAAATTTTTTTGTTAACAACTCAATTGTTAATAACACAATAATGTTAATTGGAAATAATTGAGTTGATTTTGTTTTCTTATGTTACAAATGTGTGTTTGTATTTACAAAAATCGTTGTAGGTGCCTTTTTAAATAATATTTTAATTGTATTCACAAATAAATTATTTGTATTTACAAATCTTTTTTTTCTGTGTGGAACGTCTAGACTAACAGTCTAGCACACATAGCGAACAGTCCAATTTTCTTAGATTAGCAAAAAAATATTGAAGAATTTTCTTTCGAAATTTCTTCGCTTTAGTGAGCATTCCTTTTTAATCGAATCTCAGGTCAAGACGGTTATGATACCCAGTTATTTACAAAGAGGAAAAGAACTGTATGTGAATAAACCTGCAAAATATGTGAGTGAAGTGTGTCCTAATATACTCTCACGGACTAACGTAATGTTTTCAAAAAAATTTTGCGCTTTGTCGACTTATCCACCACACTGAAAATAGTTTATTCGACAGAACTTTTATAGCAACCGTAAAATTGGCGAAGCCCTTACAATATTTCCTGAACAGAACTTCGTAAGATAAGCTACTTTATCAAGAAAAATTAGTTGTGAATAACTTTTCATGCAGATATAGTTGCAAAATTCTGCCCTTTGTACTTTCTTGGCTTTTAACTAAAGTTCATGCAATTTTAAATAGATTTTGTTATAGCTTCAATTTTACGAGTAAGATAGATATAAGTAAATATTTCTAAGACAAATATGTTCAACTGCCATTTGCTAAGCTTTTAATATTATTTAGCACAATTAATTTATGCTCCACTAAGATGTTTTCCATTAGCAAACTGTGCAATACATGCATAAATACATACATACATCCATGCAATAATAACATTTATAATTATAATCAATATGCTGGACTCCATTTAAAGTGCTGTTCAAATCTGCAGACAGATCTTTGTGCTTCCCATTACCTCCCATTATTTTAACCTTTTGCATTTAGCCCCAAGTGTTAATTTGCCGATTTGACAGTGGCAATAACTCAATGTGGTAGAGAACACACGTTGCCAGAGACAGAGAGAGAACAGTGTTTGCACTCACACACACACTACTCACCGTGTCCCATATTCTCATAAATCTGGAGCCTATTCTTTATTCGCTTATATTTTATATTTAAGTCCTTTTAATGATTTCAATAATTTTTCGTTGGTGTATTCATTTGTGTGATTCAAAATCCAAATTCATGACCAGACTGTGAATGGCTGCAAATATTTATTAATTCCAATTGAAATGTTTATTTGTTTTATGTTTTGTTTTTTTGTTGTATTTTACAACAATAGTTGTATAATTTATTTATTATTTGCAAATTTGCCATTTCATAGTCACCATTATTAATCGGACAACAAGCAGAAGTAGTTTTAAAATATATTTTCGGCGTCTGACTGCTTCGTTTGTGGGGTTTTTGAGCACATTAAGTTTTTAATTATCACGCCACCATAAATATAAATTTAATATTTCTTTTTTTTCTGGTAATTGGCTCATTTATTATACACTGCAGGTACGAAATCATGTGCAAATATATTTGTCTTGTTTATTGGTGCTGATTTTATTTTAATCGTTTTAAACGTAATTGCTCAGAAAGTTTCCTTAAGTGAGGTGGAGAATATTAAATTTGCAAATATATGCTGCATATATAATTTAATTTATATGAACTACTTTGCAAATGGTATGAAAAATTAAAAGTGATAAACGCGAATAAAGACTTTAGAAAAGTCTAAATTTATTTTGTTTTATTGGCAGTAGATAGCTGCTTTTACAATATTGTCGAAGGCAAACTGTCTTGTAGTTATGTTAAAAAGGAATTATTATAGAAGAAATTTTTCTTGTTTGTCATTTGGTGTCAGATGAAGTGTAAATAAAACTATCATTGTTGTTGAGCTATGTAAAGTATTTCACAATTATATGGGACTCTCCGCTGTTCAATTAAACTTTTCTGTCACTCCTTCATCTGTTGTTCTTATCTCTTTCCTAAGGAAGCTAACACATCTTATGGTTAAACACATTAACTACCTGAAATTTACTTATTTTTGGAAGAAATAGGCATATTTTATAAATATTTTTCAAACTCTTTTTTACATTTTTTTCTAAAGAACGACTTTTTATATTGTGCATTTTGTTAAATGAGAAGTTAATATTTCCACAAATATTTTACGATACTCGTATAAAGTTTGCATGTTTTATAACGACTTAGCCTGAATTTCTCTTTAATTCGATAACTGTCATATATGTATCTGTGGTAATAAGGAAAAAGTCCTTAAGTCATATTTTACTGTTTTGCAGGAGAGCACTTTTAAGCTTTAAAGTCGATTTTCAAAAATTTATTTATTTTATAGTTAAATTGGGAAATTCTTTGCTTACCTTAATTTTTTTAAGCACACATCTTTCTACACACTGTACATAATACATACTAGTTGAAATAGCATATCATAAATTAAGCTAGAATTCCAACTGAGATAAGAAGTCTAAAAAAGATAAGGAGCTATTAATATTTCTATAACTTCCTGAAAAATCACACAAACTAATTGATATTTTGATCAAGGGTACTTTCAAATATGCAATTACGGAAGTACCATTAACTCAGAATCAGCTTATCTCGACTTGAGATTTTTTTCTTTTTGCCACAGAACTAATTTAAAACTATTGTATAATTTGTGTATATGCAGATGTATAAATTGTCTGTAAAAATTTTAAATTCATTGATTTACACACAGAAAAATTATCAATTTAAAATCTTAATTAAACTTATTAGAAATATATGTTGTTGAGGTGGGGTGGTGTGTATTTGCGTTCAGGTATTCTGCTCAGTTGTTCGTTTTAATGACGTATTGTGTAAATAGCCGACAAACTTTGCATTACCAGTGAATACTTTCTACTGCTGACTAGTAGGCAGAGTACTTACTATTCATGTAGTCGGAGGGTTGCAGTTTAGAATCCTGCAAACCAGCCAAAACAGCTTTGCAGTTTGAGTTTTTTGTTTGTATGCATATAACTTTTTTATATAACTTTAAATTCAAATGAATTATATGTTAAATGATCAATTGAATCATGTTGAATTAAAATTTAATTAATTATAGTATTTATTTAGTGTGTAACAAAAGAATATTTAGGGAAAGTTGTTGTGGCTGCAACCGTAAGCACCTTGACTACCACGCGATGACTTTAAGTGCAAATATTGGACGGCTAAATACACAAGCAAACATTTTTCGTATGGCTTGTCAATACACACAATTACGTTAATTAATAAAATAAAAAAAATTAATATACTTAAATTAAATTCATGTTTTTTCAATGTGAAATAACATTGATTCAATATATCATGTTTTTTCAGTGTTAAATTCACGTTGTTTACACTTGAAATAACTTTGATTGGACATGCATCTTCATTAAATTAATTAAAATGTACTGGCATGTTAAATTAAAATGAAATAAAGTTATTTCAAAGAGAAAAAATTATCTTTAAAGATTATTGTAAATCATGTTGAATTCACGTCATGTACATATGAAGCAAAGTCATTGCAAAAAAAAAAAATATGTAAAAAAAAATATGTAAGCATGCTTTCGTAGATTTTAATATGAAATTTTTCTCTGTGTAGTAAATAAATAAAACAAAATAAAAATATCTGCCATAATGATGAGGCCGCATCTGTTAAATTTACTTTTTATGGCAAAATCTGCCGAAAGCATTACTGTGCAGATGAATCAGAGACAGTCGATTTCACGTCGTTCACAAGATATCAGAGTTTTGCAGACCGCAACTTAACACACTTTGCATAGTGACTTGGGTCAGAACTCGTAAAAACTTTAACGAACCATGTAGCCAATGGTAAAATTCCATAGACATTGACGTGCCTTCGCTGAATAGTCCCTGGAGTAATTGGAAACTTATCTTAATTTTCATTGAAAAATCATCTTCAGCATACTTTAACAAACAAAATTGTTGAATTTAGAACGATATCAGTCAACATAAGATTTAAGAGCGTCATATACATTCCGAAGAAGTTACTATTTGGCATGGATTTTTGTAATCGTGGCGTTAGCTTTCCATATTTGTTTGAAAGTGGCATTGGCCAGATTGTCAGCGTCCCAATTCACAATTTCTTTTGGCTCAAGCTAGATGATGTGGATATGTTGTTTGCACAGCAAGTCGCAGCGTGCCATATAGACCATGCTAGATTGGAAATTTTGTATCGAGTGATTTGGGGGACTGGTTATCTCAAGTGAAGTTATTGTGAACTAGCCTTACAGATCGTGTCCTTTAACCCCGTTTCTAGCTTTCTTGTGGGATTTTTTAATTTGCAGGTCTATGAGAATACGCCAAACCAAAACAAAGAGCTTTTCAGAGCCAAAATAACCCATCACATGTCATGTCAAAGTTATGTTTGCTCCCCAGTAAAGCCTTTGCGAATATTTGCACAATTAGGCAACATTGGGCCTCATCGTGGTTGACGTACATATCTCAAATTCTACTTCAGCATTTTGATCATAGATTAAAGAAATAATATTGCGGTGATCTTTAATCTATTAGAAAAAACGTCATAGTTGAAGTCAAAATAGGACAAACATGATAACAGGGATTATATACCATACATAATGGCATCTCTAATAATTTCAAAACAATAAAATAATACATACATACATACATGATATCTTTTTTTATTAAAATTTTAAATTAAAGTTAAGACCCTTTAGTTTAAATTAAAGCAAAGTGCTAAAAAATACAAATAGTTACTTACCCTCCTATTACAACATAAAATTGTCACGTACTTTATTTGACATTTGCATGTTACGAGGCATTAAATTTCATTTCGCACTGCAATATTCCTTCTTCAATGTCATTTTAAGTGCATTTATTTTATAACAATCATTTCTTTTTACACGTTTTCTGTCTCGTGCGACGAGCGACTTAATGTGACTTGTGAATGCAAAATGTCACTACATTTATGCATTTTTGAATGAATGAAAGTTAAATGATTGCTGTTGTTGGTTATTTAAGTGATAAACGATACGAACTACTAAAATTTATGAGGTTGTTTTGTAGTTTTGTTATGCAGTTAAAACTGCATTAACTTTAAGTACTAGTATAAAAAAAAAATTCATTACGATTAAGAGCGATAAGATTAAACGTTTAGTGTAGAGATATTAAGAGAATTATTGAGGATGACGCATTAAACACAAAGACCACAGCAGGTTGCTGACTACAATATCCCAAAAATAGAATTCTCAGATTTATATAAAAACGATTATTTTGACGTCATCACAACTAACTGACTTCATGACAACTTTTGTCGCTGTCACCTACTTGGTTTAATTTCTAGTTTTGCACGCGACCGTTAGCAAATATAGTGCTGCCAATATAATGCAAAATATATATTTAAAGATAGCTATTGCAATTTGTTTAACGGAAAGATCATATCAAAATTCATATAAGGAAATAAATTGATTCGCCTTTTAACTATATTTTTACATAATATGCAAATACTTCAAATAAGTAATTTTATCTTTATATACATACATACAACATATATGAAATACTTGAAACTGACAGCACTTGTTGTCAGGAACAGCTGACTTCACTGTAGCTAACAACATTTTTAGTCGTGCTGTTGTGTAGTCTGATATGACAGATGTGTTTAACACATGAAATATGTAGAAATACATAAAACAAATATTTTCATCTTAGACCTGACACTGACTTACTTCACAAAAAAATTAAATCTTAGCTTTCATAATAGGTTTGTTCATTTACTAAAAATTGTTACGAATTTGTAAAAATTTTTACTGGAAAGTGATCCTTAACTCAAAAGTTTGCAAGGAGAGAGCGTCAAATGAGAGAAAAAAATTAATAAACAAAAAAAAATCCTACAAATTATTACTAGTAAAATTTTTACTTGCAAAAATTATCCAACCACCTGTTATGTGTTTTATTGTCAAATAAATTATTTAAAAAATATCTGAAAAAGGAACACTGAAAAAATTTGATTTTCTTTGTTAAAAAACATGTACACGTATCAAAAAAAAAGCTTGTTTTCTTCATTTGTTGTTTTTCTTTCATTAAGCCACATAAATTCAATTTTAGTGGCAAACATTTTGTTTGTTTCTCATATATATTCAGAGATGGAAAGTGGCATTTTTGTATTTATTAATGTATAAAATTAAAAAATTATGAAAAATTCATAAAAAATAGTAAAAATACATGAAAACTGTGTAAAGAATTTCATATTAAATGCTAATTTAAATTAAAATTGCAATTTAAAATATTATCAAACAAAATACAGCAGAAAAAGTACCCTAGTGTCATGATTTCCATCCATGGTTCTGACATGAATAAAATTTTCTTGCAATTTTTACAAGTAAATCGTTCATTTACTTTTTCATATCTGGGAGAGAAATTTTGTAAATTTCTGCCTTACTCTCTCGTTGCTAGTTTCTGGTGGGAAAGTAAATGAACAGACCTATTATATAAACGTGATTTCCATGAAGTATTTTTTGTTGTACGTTAGGCGCCACTGTACCATATGTCAATTTAATTTTCTCATACTGATTCACACTCCCACTTACCGTCGAGGTATCTTGCGAAATAATATAAAATATTTAATTAGTTTATTTTCCATATAATTTGTTGTTTTATTTAAATTTTATATAAAATTGTTTCATTTACTTTTTTTATATTCATTAATAATTATTAGTACATACTATTTAATATATTATTAATTATTTATTTATTTATTTATTTATTTTAATTTTTAATGCTATTTATTTTATATACACCCATTTATTTTAGTAGTACTGAGGAAAAACATATTTATTTATATAAAAGTTATCGCTACAATTTTTTCACAGAATTTCTTACAAACAAAAAATTAAGGAAAAACAAAAATTATTATAAGAAAATGAAATTAGTAACTTAAAAAACATTATTACAGAAAAGCTAAAACATGAATTTAATTAATAGATTTATTAAAATAAGTTTAGCTGTTCAATGCTGTAGTTAAATTATTTTTTTATTTTATAATAGTTATAATATTTATTCGATTAAATATTAAAGAAATAATAGAAATGTATTTGTATTAATTTTGCAATATTTTTTTTATTTTTAATTTTTTTTTTGGTATCAATACACACAATATTTTTTTTGTTTTTTAGTTTTGTAATAAATTTTATTTATTATTTTATAATTTTGCATTCGTTATTAAATAATTTGAATTTTTATTTTTTTTTATAGTTTAAAAATTAGTTTTTTTTATTTTCTTTGCTAATTAATTATAATTACTATTTTAATAAACCTTTAACATAGTTTAAATAGGCAAAACTGGCAACAAAATTTTTATATATTTCTTTAATATGGTTTCTTGTGTTCTTGTCTTCTCCCTTTTGTCATACTTAAATTAATAGTTTGTAGCATTTTGTTTAACTTTTTATTTTCTTGGTGAATAGTTTTCAACATTTTTTAGCTAAAATTTTAATAACAATAAAAGTAGGATTTTCAAAATAAAACACAATAAACAATGAAGTTCATTCCAAGTAACATTAACTAAATACAACTTTCGAAAAAAGCCTCTACTCTCTCTCTCTCTCTCTCTCTCTCTCTCCCACCCCCAGCATTTGTGGCTTCACAGAAAAATTTAGAGATTAGAGAGAGGCTTTTCTTTCTTCGTTAGTGGCTTAAGGCTGTTTTTAAGAAACTTAGTAAATCATATTAAGCTTTTTATTTTGTAGAGAAGCTTAAGCAACTCAAATTTAATAGAAAAAAAATATTATTTGAATTATTAATATGAGTTAGTATTTTGCTTTTATGATTTGTGATTACTTTGTATAGCCGCTTTAAAGCTTTAGATAAAAGCTATAATTTATATCTTTTTTTTTCTTTTGCAAATTTAAAGCACAACAAGTACATATTTCTTCTATTTTTTACTTTCTTTTAATCATATTTATCTATAAAAATTTTAATTAAAAAAAATTGTCAGTCATATTTCATCAAATTCTAAAAAGTTTATAAATTTGGCCATTTCGGGAATTTCTATCAATTCTCACAGTTTCTTTTTCTTATTTTTCAATAAATTTATTTAAATGCTTAAAAGTTCTTTTGTTTTCGTGTAGTCTGGTGGGTTTTGTTTTTTTTTATTTTCTTTTCGCTTTCTATTAAAAATCACTTATTTCTCCCTCAGTCTCTGGATAAGTACATGTGAATGGATTTATTAGCCAAGTGCACAAACCTTTCTCCTGTCGTTTCTTCTTCACCGCAATACGATTGTGATGCTCTTTGGATAGACCGGAAGTAAAACTGCTCTCGTCACTATCACGAGCCGTGGCTACACTGTGGTAGCCGCTTTCGGCTCTTCTCGATATACCCGAGTGCTTTGAAGTTCGAGGAGTGGAAGAGTCATGACCGCTGTCATAGGCTTCCGATGAGGTATTTAGAGGTAAAAGAGGTAATTGGGATTGGTTGGTTATGGGTAAAGAGGTGTTTAGTTGCACGATTACCACATCATCGTGTTCGTCTGCGTGCTCTAACAACGAGCGTTTTGAGGGCGAAAGTAAGGCCGACTTTTCATCCACCTCACAGATGTCTTCGTGTTCCAAAACAAAAGGCTTCTCTACTTTCGGCAAATTAGGATCAGAGGCGCCATCGGGATGGCGTAAGGAAGCATACTGTTCCATGCCTGCAATTTGCATAATGCCATTTAGGCTGGGTAGACTGCCTTGACTGGGACTGCGAGAGGGCTGTCTGAAAAACAGGGCAAACAGGAAAACAAAATTTAAAAAGTTAAATAGAAGCGATATTTTAGTTTTTGCTTAAGAAATGCAAACTTTAAAGCAAATGGCTTGTTAACAGAGCACCAAAAGTTTGTGGCAGGAATTGAACCTGCAACCCTACTAATAGTAGACTAGTACAAGGGCACTCAGTGTAGAGATTCTAATAGTGTAGAGATTATGAAAAGGTTAGTTATTTTTACCTTGGACTTGGTGACCGGTACGCAGGCTCACTACACACACTCCCTGGTCCAGTATTGAAACGATAGGCTGGCTCACTGTAGACACTGCCCACATCACAACCGCTGCGAAAGACCGGAGTTACTTCTGCCATGGCTAGCTGTGAGGTAAATATCTCACGTAGACGCGCTAATTGGTCAAATTGGTTCCTAAACAAAATAATAAATAAATAAATAATTAATATCACATCGTTCCATAACCACCAAAAAAGCTTAAGCGACCTAATTTTTGAGATTTATTCTTGGACAAAAATCGATTATTCACGTTCGTTAGTAAAGGATTTTGGTAAAAACGAAATTCAAAGAACGTGTCGCTTAAGCGTTTTTTGCAAATGTGGCTCGATGTTAAGAGTACTAAAGTTATTTTATCTCTTGCTTTAAACTTCCAAGAAATTCCTTCACTCACCTTGTTCTTTCACCCATGGCACAATCACTGAACGCATCGCCAGCCATATTGAAACTCGAAACTATGGACATATTCTCTACATGACTTAAAGCTGCCAAGGGATGATCTCTACTAGAAAAAACCATGTGACTTTGTAAATGAAAAATGAAACTATTAAGGTTAATTCCAGTTATCAATACAGATAACACGTCAATACAACACAAAAAAAATTGTGGCTTGTCTACCCATTGTGGAAAACAACTGGCTGCTCTTGAAAGGCTCAGGCTAATTTCTATATCTTAGGTAACAGTAATAAACTGCCAATAGCACAAAATTGTTCTCGATACCGAATAGACAACCCAATCGTATTGACGTGACGTCAATGTTGACACTTCAAAAAAGATGACTGTTAGCTTACCCCACGCCCATAGTACGAGCAATCTCCTCTTCGGTCACCTGCATTCCACAATCCGACATTTGCATGCTTTGCTGCGAATAATGATGCGAAGACTGTCTCGACAATTGCCGCTGAACAAGTTGTTCCTCTTGCCTCCTGATCTCTTGTTGCTGCTGCTGATAGAGGGACTCACGCGAAACATGGCGTGACAAAATTCGATGCAGACTCTCATGGGAAATTTCTCGCGATCCTAAAGGCTCGATTAAGGGCAACGCAGGAGGAACTTCTGAAGGCCCACTATCCTGATCCTCATCGCAATCAGCTTGACGATCAATGGGCAGATGGGTGTCGGAAGCCGATGTGGTGGGTATGTGAGGAGGTGCGTGATGACGGCCTAAAGAGCCATACAAATTGTTGGCGTGCGATTTTATTGAATGTATATCAGTCTCTTCATTATTGTAGGTATCGTTATGTGAAAAATGTGAGCTTAATGGTGGTTGCGAATGGCCGGAGTTTTGACGATAATGATGAGCTTCTCTTATTTCCGCTGGAGCAGAAGAGTTTGTAGTATCCATGTTATTGATGAGACCAGGTCCAATGGGATTTACCAATTCCAGTTGGCTGCTGCGCAATGAATGTTGATCTCCCGCTGGCAGCTGCTGTTGTCTAGTACTGGTGGCATATAAATCTTCGGCAATATCAAGAGATTTTTGCTTGAGTTGTGACATGTGATAAGTGATGTTGCGTAAATGCTGAGCCTGTTGCTCTCGGTGCGTGTGAGTGGGTGAAGAACCAGCCGAAGCGGTTTGGAAGACTTGTGACGTTTGGTATTCCACCCACTGACGTATCATGGACTTTTTGTGGGAGTCCATAAAGCCATAACCCTGGACCTGGGAAGCAGCTATGGGAAGATTACCTGCCGTAAGAGAACGGCTGGATTGGGATTTAGGGCCATCTATCCAGGTCTCACACTGTTTAACGTGATTAACTTCTCGCAGTAAATGACGTGCCTCAGCCACTTTTGCTCTCGACACACGAGGACCATCAATCCATTGTTCTTCGGTAATTTTGCGCATAGGACTTCCCGGACAGTCCACACTTTCATTAGTTACAGTAGCCACCCCACCCACTCCCGGCCTTCTCAGTGGAGATCCTTTGGGTGTAGGAACATTTGAGGACTTAGAACACATCATGGTCATACCAGGATGTCTCAATGCACCCGCTACTATCTTGGGTGCTGAGGCAGAATTTGGCAAAGTTTTCACACTATGAACCGGAGAGTAAAATTGTGGCAGTTCACAGAAAGGTTGAGCAGTATTTGCTGCATTATTTTGTGCCGTAGGACTTTTGGCATGAGCAGGACGTTTTAGACTACCAGTACGACCAATTGCTATAACAGGACTTTGCGGCGCTTTTTGAGCAGCAACCTTTTTAGCCGTGCCAGGTATTTTAGAGGGACTAGGTTGTTGTTTTTCTAAACCACTGCCTTTTAAGGCTTTACTCATCACCCCACGTTGATCGCCACAACTTAACGAGGGCAAATATACCGGCGGATGCTCGCCATCTGTGGCATCATCACTGGGTCCCATATAAATGACTGTATCTGCTGACAGCTCTGAACTAGAAGGGTCAGCACCTGAACCAGCAGACGAGCCGGTAGATTGATGACCTTCAATGAGTTAAAAAATAACAAAAACAAAAACCTTTATACATAGTTAAAGAAACACTTTAGTGCTTATTTGGAATTTGAAAAAACAACAAAACATTTATCGTTTTAATTTGGCAGTTAATCTTAAATAAAGCAAACACTGCACTTACCAGCATTCAGGCCGTTTGCCAAACCACCACCACCCACCCCTGACTTATCACCACCCATAGGAAAACGATGCTTTCGTCTTCTCAGACGATGAATGCGTGAAGCCAATTGTATGGTCGTTAAGGCATCCGTATGCGACTGCAAGTGGAAAAAAGAGAGGAAAAAAGTTATTCAAATTTACATTTCAAATATAAGATTTCAAAGCATCAATTATCACTATAGTTTATGCATCTAGTCTAATCGAACCAATGATTCATTCTGGCAAGGGGATGATATTGAAAGTAAAAAAACTTATGAGTTCTTCTCTATGAATATTGACAATGACATTGTCATGATAACATTTTGCATTAAAGATTAAGAATTCATTAGCACGTATCCTACACTCCGGCTTCACCTTTCACAGTTTAAGTCAACTAAGTGCTTTGGCTAAGAACTTACCTGTGTGTGCATAACATGAGCCATTATGGCGACATGACATGTCAACGGTGCTAGACAGTCTTTAAGTAGTGGCGTCAATGGATGGTCTTTATTGGGCGGATGACGTTGACCACTTAATATGGCCAACAATATGTTACCGATGCCGGATAAGGGAAGACCGCCACTACGATTGGCACAGCCACCTAAATCGATGAGATGCAAACGACTTCTGCCACCAGCCACTGCAGTAAAAGAACAATAAATAAAATAACAAATAAAACGAAAAACAAAAAGAGAAGCGTTAAAAAGATGCAATAAGCAATGTCATATACATAGTTAAACGATATTAAAATTCACATTAAATTTCTCGTTAGCAGTCATGCCAACACATTTGAATTTACAAAATTGCGCTTACCTCCTCCTTTGCGTGAGAGACTGTATTGGTAGACATGCAGGGTAAATATCATGGCAGGCTCAAGACCACCTTGTGGTCTTCCAGCCAAAGCAGCATCTAGAAATAAGGCTGCACGTTCAGCGGTGGGGGCACGCAACTCTGTAGGGCCACCTAGAAAATCATCACGCAAATAAACCCCTGGAGAGTCATCGGAGTCTTTTTTTTTCATTTTTATTATTTATTTTTGTAGTTGTTAATGTGGAAAATGGTGCAGCAGCATAAAAGGAAATAAATAGAAAAACAAGTATTTTAACAATGCAAAATTAAGCATTAAACTCCACTTTTATTGAGTTCGTCGTAATGCAAATAATGAGAGAAAATGTTCAAATGTATGAATGTATGTGAGTATATTTTTATCCTTGGTTGATTGGTTGCTTGGTTCATTGGAAGTTTTTATATGCAGGGTATACACATTCAAAAGTATGTACACTAAACTGCTTCTGCTGTTGGGAAATGAAACCTAAGGGAGTCTTTGCTTACTTTAATGCATCTTTGAATTTTTATATGTAATCGTGCTTTTGAATATACAAATGTGAAAATTATGGCATATGGATTATCCTTGAGAGTTAAGTAAAGTATCTTAGAGTTATAAGAATTGTTCTTAAATTATATAAGAAAAGTTAGTTGCTGAAGTGTCTGTAATGTAATATAATTAAAGGTTGCTTTAAAAAGTTTTTTAAGAAGTTTAAGAAGCGGCTTTAATCACTGAGTGGACATTTTCTCTCTGTAAAATATTTTGCTACACACATATTATTCCCTACAAAGCGACGTGTTCTTTTTTAGGGTTCCGTGCACCAAAGGTGAAAAATGGAACCCTATTGTTTTCGCTACGCTGTCCGTCTGTCCGTCACACGCTATTTCCTTAGAAACCGTAAGAGCTACGGGCCTGAAATTTGGACAGAATATGTAGAATCTTGGCCGCTACAACAACAAGTACATGAAAATTAAAAATTAAAGGGTGTTCCAAACGAGCAACGAAAAATTCTAAAATCCCATGTAATATACATAAATTGTATGTACATATGTATATTGACACTTGAAATATGTAACATTGGTGTATTTTTGTATAGACTACAACAATTAACACTAAAATTTAAGAAAATTTAAATTAAAGGGTGGTCCATCAGTTAATGCAATTTTGACTATGTAATTTTGACACCTTGCTATATCTTGGAAAACCTAGGAGGTAAACTCTTGAAATTTTCAAAAACGATAAAACTAAGAAATCTGAAAAATATAAAATCGCCAAACCAAAAAAAATCACCAGAAATTCAAAAAAATCGCCAAACCGAATAAAATCACCAAAATTAAAAAAATTTCTAACACTAAAATAAGTCGCAAAATTCAAACAAATCGTCCAAATGAAAAAAATCGCCAAAATGAGAAAAAAAGTGTCAAAACTAAAAAAACCGCCTAAATGAAAAAAATCACCAAATTTGAAGAAACGCCAAGAACTGAAAATCGCCAAAAACGAAAAAATCGCCAAAAAATAAAAAAACCTCCAAAAACCGAAAAAATAGCCGAAACGAGAAAAAATGCCAAAACTAAAAAATGGCCAGAATGGAAAAAAATCCAAAAACCGAAAAAGCCGGCAAAACAAAAAAAAACGCCAAAATTAAAAAAATCGCCAAAATAAAAAACTCGCCAAATTTAAAAAAAATTCAATAACGAAAAAAAATGGTAAAACTATATTTTATATAGGCTACTAAAGTTCGTATTGAATTACAAATCTCGTGTCCGTACGGAACCCTTCGTGCGCGGGTCAAAGTCGCACTTTACTGAATTTATTTTTATGTATACCTACTAACACACGAGTACGTACCACACATCAATAAATACATACATATGTATCTACTGTAAAAATTTCAACGTAATTACTCTGTATAAAATTTGTTTTACTTTATGATTTTAATTCGAAATTTGAAAATTGAAAAATTGCTACATTTTTTGTTGAGTTTTGACTCTTTTCTTTTTTAAAATTTATATATTTAGAGTCTAAACACAATGTTTGCGGTGCGGTGCGGTGCGATTTCTCGTTGCGGGAGAGAAAAATAAACATAATACAACGGAAAACGGCGACGTCAAATTTTATTAATTATTAATTATAAATTTTTTGGTGCATACATTTTTTTAATTAAAAAAACAAAAAATTATTAACATTTTATACATTCGCAGATATATTTGATATAAACTTTTATAATCTATGACAAAAATGTTTGAACTTCAAAATCATGTTTTTTTTACAATAATGTTGTGAACACATCCAATTACTCAAAAACTACGGCAACGTCAGCAAGAGAAAGCGTATCAAAAATTGAGAGAATACGAAAGTCCGCAAGGAAAATTAAATAGATTTTAATTTTATTACGTCTCGCACTGCGGATTTTTACTTGAAAATCGTATGGAAAAACGCACCGCAATAAATAATCGTTACATTGTGTTCAGACTCTTATACAAAAATATTTACTCTCATTTTAGTTGTCAAAATATATATCACGTCAATACAAATTACTCGTTGTCAAAACAACTGGCTACTACTGGGTACATTCATAAGACGTAGCTGTTGAGCAACCGTTGAGTGTTTGCCTTAGAAACGCATAGTTGAGTAGTTTCGCTCCAATCAATAGTTCAGTAATTTTACATCATAAAATGTTTTCGCTACCTATAGTCAATATGTTGTGCTCATTCTGAACAGCTGATTGCATAGAGTTATGCCTTTTATATGGTTTTTTAGGTGACAGGAGCAAATATTTGTTAAATTTTACATTGCAAATGCGACAAAGTAAAGAAACTAAGATACAAAAGTAAATTATATCCATCAAGCCGTTTCTAAGATGTAACTGTTGGGGCACAAGTTGCCAACAGTTTCACAACTGTTAAGCTCAAAAGCTACGTCTTATGAATGCGCCCATTGATAGGCTCCTACTATTTTCTATATTTTAGAGAGCAGACATAGGCTGTCAATAGCACGAAATTATTCTCGAGAGCGAGTAGACAAGCCTTAATGATTTGGTATTGTATTGACGCTATTTTCAAATTATTTGAAAATTTATTATATCATGGTATTTGGTATTTTGGGTATAAAATATTTTATATTTCATTATAAAAAATAATTCGATTTATTGAATAAATAGTCTAAGTTTGTTCCATGCGATTTAAGTGAAATTATTGTTTTATTACATTATAGTCTACTTTAACTCATATTCATGAATTAAACCTTAAAGAAAATTCTAAAACTCTCTCTCCCATTATTTGCATTTCATTTAGAGGCTGAACAGACAAATTAACTTACCCGTTGCATGAGCTGCTAATAAATCCTTTGAAGTTGAATCTGGTTTAGTGGCACTAACGCCCAAAGCACTAACACGCACCGAAAAGCGTGCACCACTCTTTTGGCGACGTTCGTTAATGCCCTTATACAACCATGAAATGGCACAAGGAATGGCACCTAATTCAGTGGGTGGATTCACGCCGCCCAACATTGTCTTTGACTGGCCTGTTACACAGAAGAAGAAAAAAGCCAATAAACGTAAATAGCATGACTTAAAGAAGAGTACATGAATGAATGTATGTATGTGTATATCTAAAAGTTTGCATGTGTGTGCTTGTGTATGTATGTATCTATAACTTTATTGTTTTAAAGAGAAGATAAACATTTGGGTTTAAGCTTTCCCAAACGTGCTGGACATATGGTTGCAAACTTAAAGGAATTTATTGCAATTTCCTTGCGACTAGGAAATGAATACAAATGGTAGCGAAGCATAAGACGACAACTTACCGGAACTGGGATAACCAATTGCAAGCAAACAGCCATCGGAACCTTCTAAAACGGCTGGGATTACTTCAGACAAGGCAGATGCACAAATATCAGACTACAACAACAGCGAAAGAAACAAAACAACAAATTATGCAGGGAAATTAAATAATCTAATGGAATGGAAATTTTTAAATATTTTATATTCAAGGAAAGAAGCTAAAGAACACTAAACGGCTTCAGTTGAAGTTTAATAATTAGTCAAAGAATAAGATAAATTCACATACCTGCTGATCTTCTGCCGTAAATAAACTATCAAAGGCAAACATTTTGGGAGCAGCCACCATGGGACCCCTTTCTTGTGATGTTGAGGCGGCCACATTAGAAGCGGCCGCTGGATCTGTCAAAGTCACCTGCCTCTTTTTCTTATCTACAGTCATAAAGTGAGACTGTTCAGCAACGGCGTGCGTATCAGCAACTCTTAACATAACTTTTACCTAAAAAAAACAAAATTTAAAACGCAAATGTCGTTTTGAAAATTTAATGTGATATTTTTCAACTAACGACTGATTATAGAACATTTTGTTTAATATTTTTTATATATTTTTTTCTAAGTTGTCGTGTTAGTCATTAACCTTTCATGCTTCTAGGAAAGTTTATTTAATTTATTTTTTTTTTTCATTTCTAATTGCTTTTAATGGTCTAGTTTTCACACAAGTCATAATTTTTGCACGATTCTCTTACACATGCAAATGCCATTAAGCATAATAAATGCTCTCAAATGCAGTATTTGAAAATTATATAAGTTTGTAATAATAATAATAATAATAATAATAAACATTTATTTCAAACTCACCTTGCCAATACCATAATTTTCTTTGTTGGCTAAACGACGCGCCAGGCCGGGCGGCATGGGCGGTGGCGCTCTTTGTAGGGCACCACAAAAGCCACCATTTCGTGCGGAAGTATTTGTCATGTCGTTGGTGCGTGTTGACGATTTCGTTGATGTGCTCTGTGCAAGTTTTTGTGCCGCTCTATAATGGAAAAATAATGGCAAAGAAACAGGTTAACAGCCATTAAACATAATTTGCATTTAAAGAGTTACAAATGGAAATGGAAAAACTCGCCTACATATAAATGCATACAGACAGACATTTCGTTGCCTTAAGATATAAAGGCCTTAGCTCATTATTTTTTTGTAATCGAGTTTTATGTACATTTCGATAGAAAAACATTATGGTATTTTCTTTTCTCGAAAAAATTTTTACACTTCCCAGCAAAAAAATTTCGCCTACTAGAATGCAAAAAAATATATGTACTCCACAGTCGTAAGTACTTATTTTTGTTTGAGAAGTTAAAAACGTATGCGGTACCCTATACTTTTTGCCTACAAATATCCAAAAGTTAATAGATTACTGATTGCCTAAAAGTATTCAAAATTTAATGGGTTATTTTTTGCTTACAAATATGCAAAATTTTTAAGATTACTTTTTGCATAAAATATGCCTAGAATATGCGAAAATAATTAAATTTTGTAATAAAAATTGTTTTCGAATCTCATTTTCACGATCAATAAATTTTTCTCTAGATATGTATACATATTTCATTATCATAACTGGAAAGTACTTCAATAAGTACTTTCAAGTAATGATATAAATAAGTTCATATTTTATTCATTAGAGGACAGTCATTATTATACGCATAAAATAACTAGATAAATAAGTACCACTCATTACTTTGTAAGCCATTAAAATAGTACTACCCATTACAAAATCTTGAACATTTTTTGCTGGGTTACTACACTTTTCAATGAAAATTCGGAAACAAAATTATCTTCTGAAATACAAATTTTATTAGAAATTATTGTATCATCAATTGCAAGCTTAAATTTTTTCTTTAAACGAACGCTAAATTGTATTTTTTTTTATTAAAAAGTTAAAAAATGTTACACTTTCTCCAGAAAATAAAACGTCATAATGTATCGAAAAATGCAAAAATCTTAGTTTCCAAAAAGTAACGAGTTAGGGCCTTCCTATGTTAAAGTGATAACTTATATATATATAAATATGAACTGATGTATGGGTTTGCATTAAGACGATGAAGACTTTGATTGCTTTTTGAATAATTTCTATTCAACAAAAAGTTCAAAATGTAGAGTATGATTTAATACTTTCCTTTGAAATATATATTTTTTGTCTGGGTCCAGATTTTCAAATTTTAAATATGTGGGAGAGTATTGAAATAGAAATATATACATTTTGTATTGCTGTCTTGCTCTTGCTCTTTCTAATTAAAAAATAAAAAGTTGCTGCAACAAAAATTTCAAGTCTAGACTGGGATTTAGTAATTTATCTAATAGTGTCCTGCACAAGACCATTTATAAGACTTTTCAAGACATGAGAGATTTTTCAAATGCTTTACTACAGCAAAATATTTTAAGACAAACGCTAACAACACTGATACAAATGTGTTGTTTAACCTTTGTTTTATAATACTTCACTGTAGTAAATCATTTGAAAAATCTCTCATGTCTTGAAAAGTCTTATAAATGGTCTTGTGCAGGACTTTATTATCTAATAAACTAATTAACGTCTTTACATAAGTTTCAATTAGGTGAATCTGTTACCTTTAATAAATCATTGTGTAGAAGAATAAACAAAATTAATACTGACACTTCAAACCAAAAAGAAATAAATATATTTTGCAAAAAAAAAACGAAAGTTTGTTCCTTCATTCATATTCACTTAGTCGCATTTGAACCACAGCAGCTTTTATTAATATTACAAAGCATGACAGACAAAAGGCATTCAAAAAAAACTGACAGCTGTCTTATATTTCACACGACAAACCAGCAAAATATAAACAGCAACTTGACACATAACGAGTATTACAAAATATTTGCTAAAGCAAAAGCAAACAAAATACAAACAGGGATAAAACTAAAAAAAAAGTATAAAACATGAATGAACTCGAAACAGAGAAAGGCATTTATAATCGTATTTGTTTTAGCCAATATTACCTTTTAAACTTTGGAAATGATTTTGCACTTTTCTCAACTTTTTTTAATAAATATTTAATGAAAAGTGTTTTTTTTTGTTTTTGTTTTAATTTTCCTAGTAAAATTGAGAGAAGAAAGTGGAATAAATGCGAGAACGTTAACAACTGACAAGAAGCCCTTGTCACTGTCTGTCATTTATCTAAAAATGACAAGAATTTGCTGTTAAAACAAAAATAATGGTGTCTTAATATAAAAGTTTGCGTCTTCCATTATTTAAGCACGATTCAAATAAATATTTTATTTTTAATATCTTATAAATCCAAGTAAGTAATTTTTATTACAGCATCATGAGATTTTATAGCATCATCCATGATAATGTATAAATTAAAATTTAATTATTAAATTATTAGTTATGTAGAAGATAGAACTTGAAGTTGTAAAATATATTTAAAAAAATGCAATTTTAATACCAAAAAAATTTATTTGACACATTCACCACAGCAAACTACCGACTACGAAATGTCAAGGATAGAATACACGAGTTTATATGAGAATGATTCTTTTGAAGACGGCAAGGCAACATGGCGGCAGGTTGTTGTCTATGCTGATTTTGTCGTTGTAGTCCAATTAGACTAATTTCTATTTCTTTGGCTGCAATGAGGAAATTCAGTGTGACCACTACAATATAAAATATTGAATGAACGATATCGCGCAATTATTTCATATTATTTAACAGAAAAAATATCCAAAAATTGATATAAAGCATAAATTGGTTAATATTTATACTTTTACGTCACATAAGTACATTTCGAAACAGTAATATAATTTTTATAAATGCGAAATATTTGAAGGTGGCAATACTGAAATATGTATGTATGTATTTGTTCTTAAGTATGAGGTGCAGATGGTGCTGCTGCCGTCTCCAAAATAATTATGAGGCGACAAATGCTGCTAGCGGCATTTGAAGTCGTGTGTTCGTGTAGCCTGCTGTGGTGAATGTGTTTAATGCATAACGTGTTGCTATCTTATTCGCATGAGCCATTCACCCTACCAAAAAAAAAATAATCGCGAGTTGTCACGGCGTTCGAATTTGGAGGCCAAATGACAACATTTTTCTGGTCGCACTTAGAAAAAAATTATTTACAAAATAAAATTTCCACACATTGGGCCTTAATACGGTTCTCGAATTTTTCTATTTCACTTCGAGAGTTTGTAGCAGGTTAAAGAAAAATTTTGTATGTTTCTTTAATCTAGTACAGCAAGCTGAAGTCGAATCTAAAAATTCGATAATCGTAATAAGGCCGAATATTTGTCTTGTAAACCTAATAAAAAATAAATAATAAATAATAAAGAAAATATTTTACTGAATAAGTAAAGTATTAGTAAAGGACAAACGACCATGTCAAGACTGTTGTAAATTAGAGATGGTAAATTTGAGCTTTCATTACAAAAAGCTTTTTGAAAATTGAAATACGATGAATCAAAACAATTCACATATTCCATTTGCAATAAAATTTACGTATATAAAGCAGAAATCTACTTCAACTTACACCACACACAGTGAACAAAACATAAAAGAATGCTGATGATGAAGGTTTAGTGGCCTTCAAAAACAGCTAGTTGTTACGTTCTACTATCTTTTTCTCAGAATATTTACAATTAACTGTGCTATTATTTGCTCATTAATAATTATCACATGTAATTTGGCTTAAAAAGCGATATGAACTTTAGCCCGTTCAAATCATAAGTATAGAAATAAAATAATAATTTCAGATTATTAGTTCGTTAACACATGTTAAACTTAAACTATTTTTTCTGAATGAGGCCTTTGGTATTAATGCATTCAACACATTCACCACAGCAGACTACACGAACATACGACTTCAAATGGCGCTAGCTGCACTTATCGCCTTGTGACCAGCTACTTAATTACTTTGGAAGCGGCAGCAGTATCATAAGTATAAATACGAATTTCAGTAGTGTCAAGTTCAAATATTTCACACAACATTTTATATTATGTTGGCAGCACTATTTTTTTTTGCTCATTGTCGCCAACAAAAATATAAATTTGTTTAGTAGGATTCTAGCGACAAGATCAACATGGACTACAACCTGCCACCGTGTTGCCTTGCTGTTGTCAAAATATGCATTTTCATCTAAACATATCGCTCATTTACTCAAACAACGTCATTAGTAAAAAAACGGAAATTTTTAGTTAATAATGCAGAATTAATCTCCTTAATAGTTATTCATGTTGTGTAACAATTTCATAAAAATATATTATATAGAACTCAAATCTTGAGAAAAAAAATAAAATTTCCCTTTTCCATTAAGTTGTGTGTAAATAAGAAACTTTAAACTAGTGTTTTTGGCAAACTAGTTTTTTTAAATTATCAAATTGTTTGAGTGAATATATGTTAATTTTTGACATATTGCAGTCGGTAGCTTGCAGTGTTGAATGTGTTTAATGCTCCAGCAGAGTTGTCAGATAATACGTGGAAATTTCTCAACTTGTTTTATTCTGGCGATAAATAAATTTGTTGCTGATTTTTATGTCTATTTTTTAACAAAACTGAACTTTAAAATTTTTGTAATTCAGGAAAATTACTTTGTTGAAGGAGTAATTTCAATAAGAAAAATTAAAAAAAAGTAATTAATGCGTTTTCAATTTTGATGAGAAAAATTTACGAACAATAATTTTTGGCAATTTTCTACTAAATTTTAAAAAATAAAAATGTATAATAAAAATAAAAAAAACACAATTATCAACTATGTATGTATATATTACGAAAAAATTACAAAAAATTTATTTCGGCGACTTTTGGGGATTTTTAAAATCAATTTGGCGAAATATGTATTTCGGAAAAAAACTGACAGTCTTTCCAGTTAAATAAAAGTTAAGCAGTTCTTATTGAAACACCCTTTACAAAACTCATTTAACTAAAAATTTTATTTTTATGTGAGCAGCATATAATTATTTTTTAACTTAAATCAATATTTTATAAAAAACAGAAATATCTCTACATTTTACTCACTTTAGTAAAAGCTTAAGTAATGAGAATTCTAAATAAAAACAAAATTCCATTACTCAGTAAAAATAATTATGGCACTTTAATGTTCCTTCCCAAATGCAACTACTTGAACATTTCGTCTTGAACTACTTGATACATTCGTCTAAAACAAATCCTCCATCATAAAGTTTTCTGTTCTCTGACTGTCATAAAATTTCAATATAAAGATTAAAAATGATAAGTGGGGATAGATTTGTAACAAACAGCAAAAATTGGGTCTGCTGTTTCAAGTGTCAGACAGACAATCATTGGAAACAAAGTTATCAACTGATGTGTGTGTGCGTGTGTCTGTTATGTGTGCAAGTGTGTGTGTCGTAAAGAAAGCTTTTTCTTAATGAAATTTTACTTTTTAATAAAATGTCATTAAACGTCAAGTTCTCAAGTGCAAGTGAATTTTTTTAATTTCATTTAGAAACGAAAAGCAGGAAAAACAGAGGAGAAGAGGAAGAAATAAAAAATAAATAAAATTGTTGGTTAAATGGTGTTTCGTTTTGCTTCAATGGCTTGTCTGTCTGTATAATTATACATACAGATATACATATTTTTTTAATTAACAAAATAAAGCTGGTGGCTTCTGAAAATAAAAACTTTTAACAAAACGTAAAGAAATGTTTAAAAATATTATTTTTTTAAATTAGTGACAAGTTAAGACATTTAATAAGCAACTTTTTTGATGCAAAAAAAAGTGATAATGAAAATGCAGTAGAAACCCGAGGGAAATATGGATTAATTTTTTTTCGGCAAAGTTTGGCAAAAATAAATTATTCTCAAAATTTTTAATATTGTTTTTCGTATTTTTTCTTAAAGTCAACAAATAAAGATTAACTGAAAAAATTTTTTTAAATATTTCCAAAACAAAATTGCTATACAAACACTCGATTTTCGTCATATCTACATATCGTTTGTTCGTAACGCATGATCTCTGGAACTATAAGAGCTGTAGTGCTGAAATTTTAAACACAGATTCGGGTCAATGTCCGGTAAGTTTTTGTTCTATTTATGACCCACTGCGTGGAGTAGTTTTTAGTTAAAAAAATTAATTCAGGCTAAGATAACGTTTGCCAGGCTTAGCTAGTATTTCTATTATAATTTATGATTGATCTTCAGCACCTTTTTCGTTAATTTTTCATGAAATTGTTCATATATTCATATTGCATCCCTTTATACACAGGTTTTGTTTCACAGGATGAAATCGACTCGAAAAGCTCACACATTCTTCACAGAAACTCGGTACAGATTTTAAATTTAATTATTTCTGTAGCAGGTCCTATTTCAGTAAAAATATTATTTGATTTTCTTTTAATTTAGTATAATACAAAATAAAGCTTTTTTAAGCAGGTATAATTTCTTAAACGGGCTTAAGCTCAGTATTTTAAATTTTTATAGAATGAAATATTTTTTATTAATTAATGTGAGTTTCTAAAGCCCTTATGACACTTAATTTTTTCTTCATTGATTTGATATTGAATTGATAGAAAGAAACAATAAATGTTAGAAAGAACAAACTATAGAAAACGGAAACAAAATGTTTAAATGTTGTAAGATTTTCACAATTAAAAACCGCTAGTGTAGAGACAAAACAAACTAAAAATTGCTGTGTTTTACCATAAACCGCTAATAGCAAACACTTTTATGTTTCAAGCTTGAAATGTCAATTTTAAGTTGAAAATTTTAAAATTTTTTTACAGATCTTAATTTTTTATCGATAACTTTAATCAAGTTTTTGACATAATTTCATTTTTCTGAATATAGCTGAACCCTTTGCACCTGTTGAATTTTCCAATTACACTTATCTATAAAACTTGATAAATGAAAGTGTCATATGGGCTCAAAGAAGAGAAAAAAATTTAACTAGACTTTGTTAGTTGGGGGTATATGAGATTTTTTTCTGTGCAGCCATGCACTTCATCACCACCCATACTGAACTTAATCCCGATTAAGAAATTATTAATGATTGAAATTCATTCTAATTCAATTAAATTTTAAATTTCTCACGTAAAGCTTTTTCTGTATACAAAAAGTTAAGTTACAGTGAAAATAAAGTCAGTTTAAGTCAGCTCACTTTAGTGAGAGAGAGAGAGATGGAAATAAAAGACAATTAATTCACTTTCATCTTCGCTTTTACAACTCTAATACTGTGCGTTTTTTTTAATTTTATTAGAAAAGTTGCACCGCCTCTGGTGTCAAGTACGAGCATTATGTTTTTAAATGAGATATGTGAACACATTAGTTATTATGCGCTCCACCGAAGGATGGAAAGTTAGTATCGATACTAAGGCATATCATAAATATTGAATATTAATCTGCCCACTTGATCTGACCAGGTCTCAAACTCGGGCTATCGCAGACCCACTAAACATTTCAGTCACCAGCATTCTTATTCATACACCAAAAATTTTAACAATAATTAAAATGCATTATTAATAAAGAACAAACAACAGTTTTAAACTGTTGTAAGTTTATAGAAGATAAAATTGAGCTTTATTACAAAAAAGCATTCAGCAAATTGAAATACGATGAATCAAAACAATTCACATATTCCATTTGCAATAAAAGTTGCATATATAAAGTAGAAGTCTACATCAACTGACATCAAACACAGTGGACCAAACACAAAGAACGCTGATGATGAAGTGTAGTGCCCTCCGAAAACATCTAGTTGTTCCGTTCTACTACAAACATGTATCCGAATATTTCTTTAAGAAATTGACCAACATTAATTGATGTGAGTTATTTTTACACACAGTTCTTATGGGGACTTGAATTTCGGTAAGAACTTCATACCAGCCTTCAAAGAATTAAGCAGGTGTGAAAAGTTTGGGCGTAGTTTTGAAAATTTAAAACTATAAAATTTTGCAGATCTGAGTAATTTGGACCAATGATATAATAAATTTGGATATACCCACTATTCACAAGATATATAAAAGCAAACAAAGTTGCCAAAAATTCTCAAGCTCTAACAATAAGAATTAAATGTGCTAAACATGGTTTCTAATATTAAAAACGCAGTTAGCACACATTATTGTCTATGCATATTTAAAAATTCGAAAATAAATGTTATCTTAAAGTAGTTGAGTTAAATATGGTAAAAAGGCTAATTAGCATTTTGTACTTTAACCAAGTACGAGTAGAAGCACAAGGCAGAATAAACTTGCTTGTAAATTGTTTAAATAACGAACAAAAGAAACCCCTCTGAAGTCTTTCTTGCCTACTAAATTTTTGCCTTAGACCACGTTTTTAATGCCAACACAACACACACACACACACACACAGAAAACCTTATTTATCACATTTTTCTTTTTTTTAAATTAATGCTCATATACGAGAATAATATTTATTCAGACTAAAATTGCCAACATACGATTGTAGATTAGGTTTGTATCGCATAAATAAATGAGCTGGCATACCCAGCAAAATATTGAAAGGAAGAGAGGGTCGGTTTCCATACAAGAGAAAATTGGTGGACGTTACGCCAAAAAATACAGTTCTTTAAGTTTTTCTTAACACTATTTATAATGGAAAACAATATCAATCAAATGGCCGCCAGGTCTACCTTTAGAGAACCATATTCTCCTCATGATATTTTCCATCTTAAATTCACACATTTTCCGATGAATATCCGCAATAGCTTCACGAATTCCATTTTGAGCAGACACACAGACTCACTTTGAGGATAGAGGGCCCATTCAACAATAATTCTTGTATTTTCCGAGAGACAAGTGTAACAATTCTGCTTCTTAGTATTTCAATGAAGTTTTAGATCAATTTTATGCATTTCAAGGACCCAATCGCAGAAGACACTACGTTTTTTATGGCCGGCAGGCATGACTTCACATGTTAACTGAACTTTAAAGGCCTCGAGATGTAAGTTTTTATATTAAATACGGTCTAATGTTGCTTGTGGGATACCCAATTCCAAATATCGAGAAGAAATGGACAAACCTAAGTTTTCCTCAACATGGGGCTACAACAGCAATATTATGTGTATTTATTTACATCATTAGCTTGCCTCAAAACCTGAAATTTTTCCACCAGTTTCACAGTTTTGGACCGCGAAACTTCTTTACGATGACCCGAAAATGCTTTCAGTTTGCGAAACTGGTTCGCAGTCAAAGTCAGTCAGTATTTTTAGAGTTTTTATAGTGAATTCAAATTATTATTTTTGCTTTTCATATGTCAAGTAAATACAGGATATTGGAAATGAAACGCGTTATTGGAATGCCCTGTAATTTTTTTCTATCCACTCTAGTGCACGGTTAGACGGGTAAAATATTTTATAAAGCAAACAGCATCACCACCTTAGAGCTATATAAATGTTCTGTAGTCTTATAGGCAATATGGCCCGCCTGTTTTTTAAATTAAGCATTATTATTGGAATAAAAATATTTTCCGTTCAGTGGCAAGGATTATTTGTTTAAAAGTCCAGGCCGTGTGAACGTATTTGCGGAATTTTGTTTTTAAATATTTGATAAAAATACAATTTCAAAGGCCATTATTCACCATTTTAAGAAAATGCAACCCCAATCTTATGATTTCTTCCATTTTTTTAAATAACAATAATAGCTCACTACACCAGGGTTGTATTTTATTTAAAAGCGCACGATACTGAAGAGATTAAGTACTTTTTTAACAAATTACATTTTAAAATGGTACTTCCTTAAAAATTACTTTACTTAGAAGGTACTTTTCTAAAAAGTTATTTCTTAGAAAAGGTACTTTTTTAGAAAGGTACTTTTTTAAAAAAGGCACTTTTTTTTAAAATGTACTATTTTAAAAAGGTACTTTTTTAAAAAGGTACGTTTTAAAAAGGTAATTTTTTAAAAAGGTACTTTTTTAAAAAAGTACTTTTTTTAAAAGTATTTTTTTAAAAGGTACTTTTTTGAAGAGGTATTTTTTAAAAAGCTACCTTTTTTAAAAGGTACTTTTTAAAAAAGGTATTTTTTTAAATGTATTTATTTTATGTATTTTTTTTTAAGTAATTTTTTTTAAATGTACTTTTTTGAAAAGGAATTTTTTTAAAAGGTTTTTTTTTAAAGGGACTCGTTGAAAATGAACTTTTTAAGAAGGTACTTGGAAAGGGAACTTTTTAATCAGATGGTTTTTTTAAAATGTACTATTTTTTTATATAGGTACTTTCTTAAAGAGTAATTTTTTATAATGATACTTTTTGTAAAAGGTAATTTTTCTAGATAGTAGTCTTAGTAAAAATAATTTTTCCAGGTTTCTGAAAAGAATTATATTAAATATTAATAAAGAATTATTAGAAATATACAAAAATCTCAATTTCAAAAAAATAATGGGTTAGAGCCTTTCTATATTAAGGTAGCGATATATTTTACATTAATTTGTTAATGATGAACAGATGAATTTATAAAGAACATAAATTTTCTAATATTGGCGCAAAATCAGCAACTTCCCATAGCGCGAAGTTAAAAACCACGACTGACTTTAAATGACTTCTTAATTTTTTTGCTGGGTGTAACCCATTTAATGTCGTTTGTGTTATGGGTGTGACTAAATGTGTTTGTATAAATGAATGTAATCTGTTTAAATGAATTAAAATTTTCTACACTGCGGTCAGGTTTTTACTGGTGCAGACAGTCTCATACTCGTACTTTTGCCGCAACAAATAAATTCTAATACAGAAGCAGTGTTTCATAAAAGGAAGAACGGAAGGAAGGCAATGAAAAAACAATGCGACGACTTGCTGCTTCTTAATTCTGTGCATACATACATAGAAATGTTGTACGTGTTTGAATACTAATGCATATTTCTTTTTGTATCTCTCTCTGGATGTGTGTGTGTGTGTGTGTGTATGTTCACTCCTGTTTAGCTGTTTAACAGTCATACTCGTATGAATAAATGTATGAATGTGTGACAAGAGAATATTTTATGTAGGTTTATTATGCCAATCTAATGCTATTTTGTTGTATTTTATTTTAAAGTTTCAACAAGACTAAAAAATATCCTTAGATATGTTAGACTTACACGTAGTACGAGTGTTTAAAACATACAACCATACACAACAATGTAAAGATTTATATACGAATGTATTTTGTCGTTGTTAATTAACGTATTAACAACATGTCTGATACTGTTATTATAAATGTCTGTTTTGTGTATCTTTATAATTTTTTGGTTTTTGTGCTATTTTTCAGCAACCTTTACATTTGTTTTAATTACATTCCATGCTTTTTTCTTAAATTCTTTTTAAGGATTTGCTGCTTCTAGTATCACCAACAAGTACTCATTTTTAACATTTATTTTTTTTTGTTTTGCTTATTAGTAAAACAGCTCTTTAGGGATTTTCAGGTGTAGACTATTTCCATTAAGTTTAAAGAGTAACATTAGATTAGGCAAACAAGACAAGCTAATAAATATAACAAAATGACATAAATCAAGGAATATTTTCTTAATCAGACTATTAAGTTTAGTATTTTTCAATCATTTTTATAAAATATGCATTTCATTTCATTACATTAAAATAAGTGAAAAATATGATTTAAAACCTTCTTAAAAAATTATTGTTTGATCTATTTATGTCAGTTTTTTGAATGCTTTATCCATTTATAGTGATTTTGCAAAACAGATTGATTAAATGCCAGTCAATTTAACAGATATATTTAGATTAAAAAATATGGCTGCTACCAACCGCCAAATTGTAGATGTTGCTATTGGAACACCGTTTATTATCAACTGAAATAAGATTAACATATTGTGTCATAACGGCCAAAAAGCCTTAAGAGACATAACTTTCGAAATTAATTTTTGGTGAAAAATCGATCATTTTCGATCGTAAATAATGGATTTTCGTAAAAAACGAGCTCCCAAAAAATTTGGGTTAAGATTTTTTGGAAGTTATGACTCGATATTATACAGCACTTACAAAAAGTAGCCCAGTTTAAAAAGTTTAAAAAAGCTTATTATGACCCAAAGCTTGCAAGAAAGCAAACGTTGTTTTGACAAACAACAAATAATTCGATCCAAATCCTTAATTTGGGGTACATTTTTTCTATTCTATTGACATTTTTTAAATAAAAAAATATTTACCTTTTAAAAATGCACTACTTTCAAAAAAAGTTCATTTTAAAAAGTATTATTTTCCAAAAAGTACTTTCTCAAAATACACATATTTTATTAGTATCTTTTATAAAATCACCTTCTAAAAAAGTACCTGCTAAGAAAATACATTGAAAAAACCTTCTGAGAAATTAGGCCTTATTACGAGGGTCATATTTCTAGTTACTATAACTACGACGATTTTGTACTAGATTAAAGAAAAAATATTGCAATGTTCTTTAGTCTTCTACAAAATCGTCGTAGTCGAAGTCGTAATACGACACTCGTAATAAGGCCCATTATCTTTCAAAAACACTTTTAAATATTCTTAAGAAAGTATGTACCTTTAAACATTAAACACCACAATATCACTTTCAAAAAAGTATATTTAAAAAAGTACCCTGCCAAATACATACTTATTTGAAAGAGTACTATAAAAAATATATATAAATACAGTTTTTAAGGCAATACCTTTTCAACAAATTTCTTTTGAAAAAGTACCAACTAAAAAAGTGCCTTTAAAAAAACATTTCTTAATATAAAACTTTTCAACGAAATCACTATCAAAAAGGTATCTTTTAAACAGTACAATTTAAGATAGTACTTTTTGAAAAAAAAATACTTTTTTAATAAGTACTTTTAATAAAGTACTTTCAACAAAGTTCCTTTTCAAAAAACGTCTTTTGGAAAAATTACCTTTTATAAAAGCACATATTAAAAGTAACTTGAAAAATTCTTAACATAAACCAGTCCTAGAAAAACTAATCTAAAAAGTACCTTCTAAGAAGTACTCTTTTCAAAAAGTACCGTTTAAAAGATTATTAAAAAAAATACATTTTAAAATAGTATATTTTACAAAAGTATCTATTAAAAAAGTAACTTTAAAAATTGCATTTCGTAAAATAAGACTTGTAGAAATGTCAATCTCGAAAAAGTATCCCCTGTGGGTGAGTGGTAGCGATGCTAGCCACTCAGTCCATAGGTCGTGGGTTTGATTCCCACCATAGACTCTGGGTGTTTTCTGCAGACAAGCTAATAGCTTTGCGGGTTGTGTTTGTTCTTTAAAAAACCTTTTTAAGCTTATCCTACAAGATAGTAGTAGTTTTTGAGAAATTAGCATTACACAATATACTTTTTTTAAAAAGTACCTTTCAAGAAGTATTTTTAAAAAAGTGCTTTATCAAAAATATATTTTAAGAAGTACCTGTTTAAAAAGATCCTATTAAAAAATTAGCTTTATGGCAAACATTTTTGAAAAAGTGTTAAGAAATATTATTATTTGAAAAAAGGATACAAACTAAAATCATTTTTATAAGGACGGTATGACAAAATATTGTTGGTATGGGTTGGCATGCCTGTAGTGCACATACATATCGTCATATTAATAAAGAAAAGTCATAACATCATATTTTTTAGAAATAGAGTTCTTTGTTTATTTGGACAGAAAAAACATTTAATATATCGAGAAATATAAAAATTTCGATTTCAAAAATATAATGTAAAAAAATATATAGGGCCTTTCTATATTAAGGTAACATTATGTATATATAACAGTGTATTATACATACAAATATACATATTTATGTATATATACATATTTATATATGTACATATGACCAAATATTTCTACCTCTAAGAATTTAGTAATATTTTATGCCCATTTCTCACCCTGCAGCATTCATGAAAAAATGTAGGCACACATGCAAAACTCTGCTCTACCTCTAAAGAATTTTGTATTCAAATAGTGTCACCAGAAGATGTTAGAATTCAGCATTTTTGGGATTCTTTATCCCTAAAATATTAAAATTCCCTCTGCACATTTTTCTCTATTTTTTTTTTTGCAATCTCTTTAAAAATATTTAGTTTGAACCTTTTAGGTTGTGTTTGTTCACTTTTTTATTTTAATTTCTTATTTTGTGGATTTATTGCTTACTTTAGCCAGAGAAACTTAAAAAAGGCCTTTATTTGTCATATTCTTTTTTTGCTGTGTTGGTTTTACTTTTCGTCCTTTTTAACTGTTGTAGAGGGGTGAGGGAATGGGAAATTTAGTTCTTAGATTAAGATTCATAGCACAGAATGTCAAAGTAAGTAAGTGAGTTTTATTTAACTAAATAAAATAATATAAAAAGAAATTTTATAAAACTCATACTTAAATTTCAAATGCTGAATATAGTTTAAATAGTATTTTTAAATGGTTTGAAAATATGCGATAAGCTTAAAATAAGCTTAAATAATATTTTTTTATTTTACTTTTATTCCATATACAACTTTAGTGCTTTTAACTCAATTTACGGTTTTAAAAGGATTAAAATAACTATTCATCTACGCCCAAAGTTGTGGTAAATAAAACCATTTGCTAAATTTGCCATTCAGTGTGTTGCCATGGAAAACCAAATAAATACATTTTAAATGGCTTAATTACCACTAACGTATGTTAACAAAAATTGAAGCGATTATAGTTTAATACATAAAATAAAAAAACAGGGAAAAAATTAACCATTCTTGGCGTGAAAAAAAAATTATTAAATAAAAATAAGAGCAAATACAACAAACATTGTTATAATAAAAATCACGTTGTTTAAAAATTGTAAAAACATTTTAATCGCTTTTATGTACATGCATATATAAAAAAAATTGACAAGAGAAGAGCTCCAGGAAAAAAGGAAGCTGGTTAAAAATAAAATAATTCTTGAATACGAAATATTGAACGGTAATAAGCTACATCGTCTTGCGTTATAACAGAAGGCGTGGTTTTCATACTGTGTTCAAATGGTACTAGGCAGGCTTCTCCAATCTATGATATATGGTACAAAAGATTCATAAGGTGTCGTAGTACCAGTCTTTGGTTCTGATATTTCCCCTATTCTATTATTTTCTAAGCTACAAAACTTGGAATGCCTTCTCTTATGATATGCAAAAACTGCAAGTCTTCGTAAATCTTTTCCTTCACAAAGCCCAATGTGCATTTTGATCCAATCATATGATTTGATGAAAACCCGTTCAATAGCCTCTATCGACTGGAATAAGAAATCGCAAGTGCCATTGGATTTACCATATCCTTAGAAGGCAATCAAACATCACTCAAATGATCATAGAATGGAATCCAAAAGGGAGTACAAAAATACGCTTAATACGCTGATTTCATGTCTTAATTTAAAAAAGGCAAAATATAAATGTTAAATAGGTAACGATGCTTTAAAGTTGAAAATTGTGAGAGAAAACTAAAAAATAAGTACAAAAAAGCTAAAAATATTTGCGTAATTAAATGGTTTTATTCAAGTAATTTTGAAAAAGTCATAAGTCTAAGCATGCATCCATCAAGTTCAGCTATTCCTTCAAATTATTTGCTTTAATTTATAAAAGAAATTATTTATGTAAGTGCTTTTGGTTTTTAATGTTTTTATTGGAAATACACTAAAATTTTTTCAGTTCAGCTGGACATGAAGTTATAAACTGGTGTCAAGATTTTAATTTAAAGGTTAAACAAATAAGCATTAGTCTAGAAAATATTATGCTGCGCATCGGGCCACATCACGAGTTATAAACTACTTAGTAATAGCCTCACGCGTTGTATTTACCAGTAAAACGCGCTTAAAGACTTCTGCTAACACTTTTAATGATGTTGTCTTGGTAATTATTTTATGGGCTTGCATTAGAAATGTACAAATGACATTAATTTATACGCGTGAGTCAGGCATTAGTCACGTGTGAGTCACGCACTAGTCACTCCTGATCGGGGTTGCATTTTATTTTAAAAAAATAGCATATGTGACTTCACTTAACTTTCTTAGGTTTGTTAAAAACCAATTTTGCTATTCCGAAGTCATTCAATGGCAGGCAGTTCAACAGGAGCGTGCGTGAATAAAAAAGTTCGTAAATTTTTAATTGTTTTGTTATTTAAGCACCGCTTATATGCTTTTTAAACCTGCTTCGGTATTTCTTATATAAAAAAATTTTCCTTTTTTAAATAATTAATAATTACTTTGTATGGGTCTACAAGGCTCTCCCTACTTCGAAATTTTGGTAGAATATGCAGTTTGTCTTAAGAACTGTCCACATGATATTTAGTGCTTTTTACTGTTGTAGTTCCGATTATATGGGAAAAATAATAATTACTTTGTATGGCGGTACTCGTCTTCCCCTCCCCACCTATACCTTCAATAATTTATTGGAACAGGCAGTTTGTTCTAGGAGCTACACAGAAGCTTGCAATCACCAACTTCATTTGAAAATAAAACCAAAAATCAATTTAAAATGTAATTGAGTCAATAAAACTTTGTAATTAATTTAATTTTAATACAAAAATTTAATTGTCTAAAAATGTATTTTTCAATTGGGTTTTGGTTCTATGTATTTTCAATTAAACTAATTTCTTGCAGGAATATTTGTTTATTTGTACCCATACAAAATTTAGTGACCTTCACTATTTTAGTTGTGGACATATGAATTGATTGGCAAAGAAATGCCTTTGGCCCCACTGTGCAATGCACTGTTCACGCATGGCAAAGACATACTGATTCTCGAGTAAAAACAGCATCGACAAGAGTTGGGGAGAATTCAATGAACCTTTCGCCATTTTAACAAATAAAATTATAAATCCTAAACGACTTGCAAACATTTTCTGATAATAAAATTAATAACTACTGCTTGAAAGTGATGGCAATCACAGGCCAGATGATATTGATACTTTTGACTTAAAAAAAAATTATTTGCAAGGCAAGTACAATGCAAGGAACTTCGTTGTTATCCGGTGTCCTGCAATATCGTGTATTCTTTTTAACTGACTTCATAAAAAGCAGGAGGTTGTCTAGTCGTCACATTTTTTTTTTGCTGTGTTGCTTCATGTATGACCCATTATAAGAATTCTTTCTTTGCCTGAGAAAATATTGGTTGTCATCGATTCCATTATTTGGTAGGGACACGCCCACAATTTTTTTTATTTGATTTTATGATATTCTGCTTATTTGATTGTTATGAAACTTTCCCAACGCATTGGGTTCTCGTAACGACACAATCTTGAAGTTGAAAAAGTGGGCGCAGCCACTCCCAATAAAACTTAATATTATATTTAACATGCTTCTGTTTCACCGATTTTTACGAAAAGTGGCACACAACTTGAGCTTAAAAAAAGACAAAATCTTGCATTAAAAAAAGTAGGCGGGGCAAGCCTATTCAATTTTATTATAATATTTCAAGTGATTGTATTTAACGAATTTCTGTGAAACTTGTTACGCCCTGTGAACTCTTAAAAACACAAAATTTTGCACTTGAAAAATGGGCGGAGACACGCCCATTATAATCATATTTTATTATACATAAATTTTTGTCCAAAATGTTCCAATAGATTTTTATATTGAAGTCGGTTTCTTTTTGGCAGAATTATTTAATAAAAACTCGGTAATAATTTCCAGTTTGCCCCTCGTTATTTAGTGAAAAGCTTTTTTAATTGTAACATCTATTAAATTAAATTCAACGTGCGAGTATTACTGGTTTTCACATAGTTCTTCATTTTATTTTATTTTTGTTTTTAATTATATTAAACCAGCATACACACATACACACACACGCACGCTCTGATCCATTGGGTAATAAAAAATACAACGGATTTTAATGTTTAACGTATTGCTCTTTGTTTTTGCTATTTTTTCTCTTGCATGTGAGTGTCAGTGTGTAGTTGTAAAACGTAATTACTTTTTATTATTATATTTTTGTTTTTCCTCTTATTTTTTTTTGTTTTCATTAAAAATAAGTGGAAAATTAAACATAAAAATCACAAACAAAAGCTTTATTTTTGGCGCGTTTCTATAATTCCCTCACATTCACATAAAAAATTAAAGCAAGTGCATGTGTATATGTGTGTTTGTATAATAATTTTTAATTTTCCATCAGGAAATCCATAAATGTTTAAATCAGTTAGAGTTTTTTTTCTGCTTCTTCTTCTTGTTTGCTTGTAAATATGCGAATGAATGAATGCACTTTGCGTTTTTATTTTTTTTTTTGTATTTTCAATTTGGAATATCTGCATGCAGATGCATGTGTTAATGTGAATGGCTGCCAGTCGTTGCTATTTTCATATTGAATTGTTTTAATGTAGTTGTTATTGGGCTTTTAATGAATTTTATTTTAATTCCTGCATATAGTTTTATCTTATTTTTTTTTAAATAATTTTTTTGTTATTAAATTTATTCACTATTATCACATAACAAATCAATGGCCAGCGAACACGTACGAAAATTTATTTGAAATAAATGAAAATATTAATGCAGACATTAATTTGAGAAAAAGAATCACACTACGAGTAAGTAATAATATTTCAATTTTGTCATGTTTTGTTTGGGCATATGTACATATGTATGTATAAATTTATATGCAGCAAAGCCGATAATAGAGTCAAATTTATTCAAAATGTGTATACGAGTATATTTCAGCAGTATCACAGTTTATTTATTCATATAACATCCTATTAATGTGTTTTAAAAGTGCTTAATTAAAGTTTATTAATTACCTTATTATTGTCATGTCAATTCTCTTTATGATTCTGGCTTTTTTTTTTGTTTTTGTTAAGCATTATTTTATGACTTATTTAAATTTTTAAAATATTTTAATTTGCTTTTCAATCCACCAGGGTCTTGATATCGCCGACCAGGTGTTTTAATGTTAGTTGAAAAAATAATAAAATTATTTTGCTAGAGAAACGTTTAATGAATATAAATAGCTATATATTAGTTTTCTAACGCAGCAAAAAGAATATATATGTATAATTCATCAAGCCAATTAAGAAATTTTTTAACAGACCTTCATGCATCCTGCTGTGGTCTATGTGTTTAATTCGTTAAAATGTAGCAATATTTTTTATTTTCCAAACTATATTTGGCAACTAAAAATAACTTTAAAATTTTTGTACTTTTCATTAACTTGCGTAATCTTTAAAGCTCTTCAAAATTCATTTTTTTTAGTCACACAAATCGAATTATAAGATAACGATATTATTACCCAGACAAGTTCTTTGTATTGCCAAAAAAATTTTTGTTTCTTAAAATATTGTTCTGTAACTTTAATCATTTATAAAAGTTTTTTTTCTTTAAATATTTCATTGAGTTTCTTACCTCGCCCTTAAAAGTATAATATAAGTTTCTTTTTTTTCTATATTATTTAACTTGAAATTACATTTACCTTTTAAAAAGAAAACAAAAAAAAAGAAACTCCAATAGAAAAAGTAGATCAAATAGGAAATTAAATTTTTTTTTGGCAGCAAAATCAATTTATTTACTGACACAATTGCCAGGTCCAAGCAAGCAGCCAGCCACTCCTTGTCATAATAATAAAACCTTTAAGAAATAAAAAAAAACCAGCAACACACAAACTTGAGCCTGAGAAAAATTTAATGTCAGTTCGAAAAAAAATCGAATTGGCCATAAAAAACTCTTGTTTGTCAGTTTGTTAAACAAAAAATAAATATAAGGAAAAACACTGATTTGACCCTTTTTCTAATATTGCTTTTTGATTGGTAAAAAAAGGACTACACTTTGTTTTTTACAAAATTTTTTTCATACCTAAATATCGTTACATTAACATAGAAAGGCCCTATAACCCATTGTTTTTTTTGAAATCGAGATTTTGGCGATACATTAGAAGTTCCTCTATTGAACTAAACAGAAAACACGACTTAAAAAAAAAATAATGAGTTAAAGCCTTTCTTTATTAAATTAACGATATGTATGTTTAAAAATATATTTTGCAAAAACCCTGAGTATTGATTTTAAACTGACATGTATTTATAAATAAATTATTGTGTAAAAAGTAGAAAAGAAGAAGAAAGGTGTCAGCAAAAAAAAATTGGAAATATAAGAGAAAAGTCTATAACATCAATAGATATTTACTATTTCAAGTTTTCTATAATTCTATTCGTTTCTTTCTTTTTCATAAAAATAATTTTCTCTTGAAGACTCTTCAGTTTAAAGTTCCATATTTTTTTTTTCTTCGTCTCCTTTATTTACTAAGAGGAATTTATTATTATGTTATTGCCCTTTATTATCATAGAATATAATGAAATATTAGTTAGTCCTTTTCCTTGCCAGGATATATATATACGTATATACATAAATATGTATGTATACAAATAAAAAAGCATTTTGCGCAATCTGTCTTATTAAATATTGTCTCAATAAATAATCAGGCATAAAAATCAATAAAATTCTTTTGAAAATATTGTTTAAATACTTATGTGAAGTCAACATGCAACAGTATAAGTTTTCCTGAAGACACTGAGAAATTTTGCGAGTGTATGTGCTTAAGCACGAAATTAACCTTTAAACGTAGTTAAAGTTTTTACTGATTTCTGGTGTTAAAATTCAAGTCAATGGTTTGCAATATTCAAAGACTTAAGTAAAGCATGGTCACTTTGGTAAAAAATTTGGCGAAATTCGTCAAATAAATGCCTGCCTGCAATCGTGTGGCCACAAAATATTTTACGGCCTGTCCCACGATGTCACCAGCAAATCTTCGATCGACAAATTGTACGGCAAACAACAACAAATTTTCTAATATGACTGTTGTTTACAATACGAGTTGTCGATCGAACGTTTGCTGGTGACATCGTGGGACAGGCCGTTAGATTTGCTTTAGACCCCTGCACAAGACCACTCACAAGAACTTTTAAGACATGACGGATTTTTCAAATGCTTTACTAGGAGTAAAGAAGAAAATAATTCTTTTTTATTTTTCTGCGCGCATACAAACGCACACATGCATTAACATTAGTTGTGGGCGCTTGCTTAATAGCTTACCATATACATCTTACACACACTAAAACGTACAATATACAAAATACTGAGCATACACGCATCAACACTACTTCTTTTGATTGTTTGTTATAAACAGCAAGTCTTCGCGGCATCACTTCTAAATACTAATATACACGAATACCAATGCATCCATCATGCCTCACTTATAATACGACAGTATTTTAATTTTTTTTTGTTTTTTGTGGTTTAGTATAATACATGCCACGAGAATACATTTAAAAAGCAAGACGTATTTACATTTCAAGACTATTTACGCAGGCCTCTAATTAGCAAAAAAACAAGAAACAGTTGTATTTTTAAGAAAACAAAATTATTTGCCATCAAATAAGAATGCTTTTAATGTGAACACAGTCTGACCATTTTGCGTCAAATATTTTATTCATTTCACAGCAAATAAATATTTGATCCTGCAAAATTTTTGTAAAAAAAACAGTGGAAAATGCACTTGGTGTTTTAATACAACATAATTTTAAAAAATTTTCGCAGTTAAAAAAAATAAAAGAATTATCTTTCAATATTCCTTCACACACATACCTTGATACAAATTTAAAGCAAATTTCAATTTAAAAAAATTCTATCAAATATTTTATTCTCTTTAACGAATCAATTTTAAAAGCCCACAAGGAGCACAGAAACCAATGGCACCCACCCTGACCCCCACCCCCACACCATCCTTCAACAAAACCAATTCATAAGTGTAAACTGCCAACACTTGTTTAACCAACAGACAAATTGACAGACGCGAACACACTCCGGGCAGAAAGTTTTAAAATTCCATTCATTTGGAAAAAATTAAAAGTGAATTTGTCAAAGCGTGTGTGTGTGTGTAAAGTGTAGACTGGTTTTATTGAAAAGAGCAACAACAAGGACATTTTGTGTAATGGAAAATTATTTAGCTATCTAAACTTTTATTGAAAAAAAAACAGCAAATGGAGAACATTAGAAAACTGTCATAATATTTGTCAATTTAAATATTAGAAAAAAAATCAAATTCAATTGAAATAAAATATGACACCGACTTCTTACCGCTGAAGTTTTTTTTTCTTTTTTTTTCAAGAGAAAATCAATGTTGTTTGGAAATTAATGTTTTGGCATTTCTTGATTTTTTTCTTCTAAAATAAATCATTTTCTTTCTTTTTCTTTTAATTCAAAAGTTTTGCTTTTGTGTCCACTCATGCAGATTTCAAATTGTATTTAAATTAAGTGTTAATGACTGGCGAAAAATGTCAGTTTGTGAAGTTTTTCTTTCCCTGTTGAAAACACCAACACTTTATTAAGGGATGTTGGGTTTTTTTTTGTTTGTCCAGTAACTATTGACTTTTGGTAACAGCGAAAGTGAAAATTTTAAGCAATTTATCATGGTGTTATTTTTTAAGTGAGAGTGTTTTTTTTGGGAGGAGAGGTCCATTGATATGGCGTCAAGTTTCTGTCTGGCTGTCTGCTTTTTTACAAAAATATATAACTAACATTTATTAATGGAGTTTTTGTGGAAATTAAGTAGCGAAAGTGAAGTTTTGTTTTCATTTATTAGTTAATTCTTGTTGATGCTGTTAAAGGACAATCAAACACCCAGGACACGCCCGAACGCGTGTGGTGGAAAAAAGTGTATCTCACTATTATGAAGTTATCTAAACGTTGCAATGTTTTTTTAGTTGCGGCATATTTTCCTATTTTTAGTAGATAAGTTTAGGGTTTCATTTTCTTCAAATGGTAAAATAAGATACTTGGGTCCATTTGAAATATTTCCTACCAATTTTCGGAGCTACTAAGATGCGTGAAATTTACAACAGAAAAACTTATTTCAAACTCTTCTAATTATTTTACCTTTTCTCTTTTTATTAAATTTCCCTTTTCATTACATTAAATTCTTTCAAAACAGGCCGGTACCAAATCGCAAATAGTTGTAAAATTTTTTTTAAAGACGAGATATAATTTTGAAAATAACTAAAATTTTGTGGTTAAATTAATAAAAGAATTATGCCCTAATTCAGTAAGAAGAATTAGAACGTTTTTGTTTGAAAATACTTTTGAGTTCTTGTGTTGAATTCTTTAAATTATTTTTTTTCCAAAAATGGTTGTTGTTTTTGATAAATGAGAATTCATAGAATAATAATATTTTTGAAAATCACAAAGATAAAATAAGTTTAGTAGGCTTTGAAACTCATACAAAACCCAGCAAATAATTTATATTCGATATGAATCTATTTTATTTTTCTACACCTTCATACAATTAGAAATCCATTGGATAAAAATAAAAGTAATTAAATAATAAACTTCTTAAATGTTAAATTTTAGATTTTATTTTTCATTTTGCCTTGTAATTACTTTTATTGTTATCCAATGGATTTCTAATTGTATGAAGGTGTAGAAAAATAAAATAGATTCATATCGAATATAAATTATTTGCTGGGTTTTGTATGAGTTTCAAAGCCTACTAAACTTATTTTATCTTTGTGATTTTCAAAAATATTATTATTCTATGAATTCTCATATAGTTTTTGAAAGTCTGTGCATAAAGTAAGAGGTTTGTGACTGTTCAAAATTTGTGGTTAAAGTCTACTGATGATTTGGTTTAGGCGCCAATGAAATACGTATATAGACCAAGCTAAACCACAAGCAAATAAATTTCAAATTTCTAAAAAAATTTTAATTTTCTGAAAATATTTTCAAAAAATGTTGGCTATGATTTTTTTGTCCAAATAATTATATTTAGGAAAAAAATTCAAAATATTTTTTTTATATTTTGCTATGAGGAAATTTTGGAAAATTATTTTAATAATTAAAAAAATATTTAAAATTTTTTAAAAATGTTTTCCAAAAATTTTGTTTGGAAATCCTTAAATTCAAGAGAATTAATTGCTCAATTCACAAGCCTCTCTGTACGACTTTAAGTTGTATTTTAAAATAAGGTTTAAAATTAAATCTCTCTAAGTAAAAAAATATTTTACAAGCAACTTGTTTTTAAGTTGATAAATGTTTTTGAAATAGTGGATTCAAATGCAACTTTAAACGATACAACAAGGCAAATACATTCTTTGTACTCTATTTACCGAAAAACCACAAACAGTGCCCCATTCTAAACAAGAAATAATATCTGTAACGTTAGCATCTGGAATTAAAATATGTTTTTTTTTAATTTTTAAGCCGAAGTGAATCATACACATTTATACATGAAAAAAACTATTATTTTTATTGAAAACTAAACAGCGCCACCTATCGGGATTATAGAGCTTTCTCTGTACTTTGATTCGAAAATAAAATAATTCGAAGTTGGCTGTTATTTAGGTTGCAATTCGAAATATTTTTCGCTCGATTCGAAATACACACTAACATTCCACAGGAGAGGCGTTTTCTAATTGTAGCCAACCATTTCCATACAAGTCGAATTCATCAGCTGGTCTCAAAAGACCAGTTGGCTATTTCCACCACTTTCAATTTGAATATTCCACAGATGTCAACGCACAGTTCTCAGTAAATTTTTATACATGCTCAGCATACATTTTTTAAAGCGAATTGAGGGAAATCTGATCTTCTGAGTTAGTTTATGGCAGATTTCTTGTAATTCATTTTTTTAAATAAATGTTTATATCAGCAACATTCTTATTTTATTTCTATTTGTTATTGAGAAGTATTATAAGAACTTAATTAAATTGTTTCTCAAACTAATTTCTAGCCTGTGTGTTATGTCTGTAAAATAATTTTCTTAATCCCTTAACATATAATTCTGCCTTTCAACAAAAAAAAGTTTTTTCCAATATACAGTATTCAACACTTGATGAAATTGTGCGTTCCGTTTGGCTTGCGTAAGCAAACGGAAGTTCAACTTTAAATACCAGCCGAAAGAAATAAATGCATATCAAATTGAAATGAAGGAATACTCGTATTAGTGAGCAGTCTTAAAGGATGGGAAAGAACTCCCCTTCTAGCTTTCTTATGCTATTGTTTATAAATTTAAGAATTCACTCAAACACGATTTCAATTATACATACAGAGCTTTTTTTAGTTGTGCGTGAGTTTGTTCTGAAATTGTTTCGCATGGCAGACGCAATTAAATCAAAATATTTTACTGTTAAAGTTCATAAGAACTCTGCTGTTACTTTTAATACTTCAAAATTTGTATTTGAAACGACTTAATAAAAACTTCTTTCAAACTTATTTTATTCTTTCAGGGTTGTACAAATAAAGAAAATCAACGAACTATTTAGTTGAAAGGGAAATTGGGTCAGCAAGAGTTTTAGGGATTTTCATTTATAAAAGAGCAGAAAAGAAAAGAAAAAAACAAACAAGACTATTAAATTTAAAAGTTATTTAAGTTGCTTTAGCTACTTGGAATTTGTTTATTTTGTCATGGCAACCATTTTATGGTCGATAAGGACATTGACAATGGAAACAGAAATATTTTTTAATAATAATAAAAGTGGTTAAATGCAAACACTAAACACCATCTGCTTATTTAATAATTTTTTTTTCTGACAGCACATGATAAAACAAAATGTTTAATGAAAAAATTACAGGCCAGGAAAGTGTTAATTCAGCCTGAACACACCTCTACACGCACACACACACTCATACACAAAAGAGTATTTCTTTCACTCAGTCAAATATTTAACAATATAAAAGCATACAACTTTACAGTTTAACTCAAACACATAAAAACATTTATTTATTTATTTATGTATGTGTGTGTGTATGCATGTGTTGAATATGCAAAATGTGTTGTGTTAAAGTGGCCAGTCTCTGCTTGATTAATAATTCAACAATATTTAAGTGCTTTTCATATAATTTTCAACAACCCTTGACAAAAACCACCGAATGCACTTGTTGTTATGCAATCTACAATACAACAACAACAAACAACAGCAATCATTCACTCACTTGCTCTTCGGTTCGTTACTCTTTAACTTGTGATATGTTGATGTATTGTGTGTTGTTTGTTGTTGTTGCAGCTGCAACAGAATTACATACATATTTGTAAATTGTTCCGCCAACAAAACTCAGCATGCAACAAATTTAAATTATGCAAGTCATCAAAAAAAATCGCAGTAATATGCCATTATATATCGAGCCTTTGCTGCCAGAGAGTCATAACTCAAAAAATTATTTTCTTTCGCTAAAACTAAAAAATTCCAAAATTAAAATATGTCGAAACGAAAAATCGCCAGAATGAAACAATCGCTCGAATGAAAAATATCACCAAAAAATATAATAAATCGCTTAAATGCAAAAAAAAAAATCATCTAAAGGGAATAAGTCGCCACAAAACTAAAAAAAAATCGCAAACTTCAAAAAAGTATCGCCAAAAACTAAAAAAATCGCCAAAACTAAAAAATCGCTAAAACTAAAAATATGTATCGTAAAAAACCAAAAAACGAAAACATCCCCAAAACATTATAAACGCCAAAATATATACTAAAAAAATCGCCAAAAACCGCAAAAAATCGCCAAAAAGGAAGAAGCGCTGCACTGTGGGGTGAAAGCCTTCACAAGTGGCGATGAATTCAAAAGATGAACTTTAACTTTCTCAACCGTATTTGGTACCATATAAAAGTAGAAAAAATTTTAATAGTTTACTTTATTTGCAGTGTGTGTTCAAAGTTCAATAATTTCAGTTATATTTCAAGTGATTATAGTTTTTGTTAAGAGTAAAAGTTTTATGATGGAACCGTCAACTTCAGGTATATTAGCATTTAAAAAATTATGTTTTGTTTAGATAAATGTTTTATAAATATTAAAAAAAAATTAAATGAGTTTCAACAACTTTGCGGATGAGTGTGGGGAAAAATGCTTTTATGCTCTTAAAATTTAAGGTTTTAGCTAATAAATCCCAGCATTTGTGCGATTTTTGAGTTATGAATGTTTGTGTGAGAGAATTCCGCTGGCTGTGAAAAATACATATTAAATATTTATTTTTTACTTAAACAAAAAAATATTGTTTTTAAAGGCATATAAAATATGCTCTTATTTACTAATTAACTTTTTTCATTCCAAAGTTACAGCAAAAATAGTCAAATAAGACTACATTCTCTAAAATACAAAAAAGCCCATAAAAGGTTAAAGTTTTTTAAATATATAAATGCTGGCTTTTTATGTATTTATTAATATTCATCACTAAAAATAAAAACACTTTAAAATTACGACTTCAGTGAATTAATCGCCACTTTATCTACCATACACCCCACTGTGCACTGTACGGAGTGAGTCAATGCCGCACTTTACCGAATTTATATATATTGCGTACAAATTTCAAACAAATATTTTTTTATTCACCTTTAGAGAGAAAAGTTTTATTTTATTTTACCATTAACTTGTTTTTAAATTCGAAACTTAAACAAATTGCGTTTGTGATAAAAAAATATAAAATTTTTGCGTTATGATTCTCTTGCAGCAAAGGCTCGGTATGTATGTATATGTGTATGTATATATGTATGCATGTATGTTTGTATGTATATGTTTATACATCAAATAAGTGCATGTATGTATGTTTGAGTGCATACAACCACAACAATTCTTTAGATTAATTTAATTACACTCACATAATAAATGCCTCTTCTACGCCTCCACCACACTTATGTACTTTTAAGTGAAAAAAAAATTTTTTTGTAGCACCAACAATTTCAACAATTTGTATCCTTTATAAATTTTTCAGTGTTTTTGTTCATTCTTTTTGTGTTTCTCAATTCATTTAATTTCATAATGACTCACTGTTTTTCACTTATTAAATGACTAATTGCTTGACAATGCTGTTAAATTCTTAAAAAATTAACCCTTTTTGGGCAGAGATTTGAAATTAAATATTTAAATTTACATAAATATTTAAAAGTAATTATAGCAGCAGCTTATTCAATCATAACCCAGCTAGGTTTTCTTGAGAACGATAGAGAATTTGCTGGGCAAATTGATAGAAAAAGAGTTTCGAAAATTATAAAGAATTGAACCTCGGAAATATTGATATGCAGGGTAGTTGAGTGAAAACATATTTATGTATATATGGGACATCGAAGATCACAAGAGCAACTAGAGTCTGTTATTAAGGAGGTGCTATATCACCCCTCATATGGACATCGAACAACTCAACAAAATTTTCAATCCTTATTAAATTTTGAATAAAATGTTACTGATAAAAATTCATTCCAAATACTTTTTAAGTGCAGTTATTGCTCAACTAGCTAAAATCCTACACTCCACCTTAGCCGCTACAACAACAACAACAACTACATGAGAGTTAAAAATTAAAGGGTGCTCCACAACGAGCATCGAAAAATGTTAAAATCCCATGTAATGTACACACATACAATTGTATGTACACATGTATATATATTGACACTTGAAATTTCTAAAATTAGTGTATTATTATACAAACTACAACAATTAATACTAAAATTTAAAAAAAAGTTAACTAAAGGGTGGTCCATCAGTTAATGGAAATTTGTACTATATAATTTTGACAGTTTGCTGTATCTTGGAAACCGCAAAAGCAAACTCTTGAAATTTTCAAAAACGGTACAACTAAATAATCCTAAAATTATAAAATTGTCAAACCGAAAAAAATTGCAAAAAATTTAAAAAAAATCGCCAAAATTAAAAAAAATCTTCAAAATTAAACACAATTTCTAACACTAAAATAATTCGCCAAATTCGAAAAAATCGTCCAAATAAAAAAAATCGCCAAAATGAAAAAAAGCGCAAAAAACCCGAAAAATTGGCCAAAATGCGAAAAAGGCACGAAAACTAAAAAAAATGTTTATATGAAAAAAAAATTCTTCAAAAAAAAAAATCGCCCAAATTAAAAATATATCGTCATAGTGAAAAAACACCAAAAACTAAAAAAATATCGTCAAAACGAGAAAAAAATTCAAAACTAAAAAAGCGCCTAAATGAAAAAAATTGCCAAAAATTAAAAAAAATCTTTAGATATTTTAATTGAACTGTAGTGAATTTTAATCAGAAATAATTCATAGTTAGGCTCAAGCTCAGTAATTTCAATTCTTATTAAATGAAATATTTTTTATTAATTAATGTGAGTTTCTAAAGAAGAGAAGAAAAATTAAACTTAGACTTTAAGCTGGGGGAAATACCGATACTTTTCTGTGCAGCCACGCACTTCATCAGCACCCTAGTCTATCTACTTGGGTAGAGATTCTTATTAACATCAGCTATTTAACTTAAATGTACAATGAACGGAATATGAGAAACGATTGTTGTGTATACAATTGATTTACCTTTGGTAAACACATTTATAAGTATCACTATTAATTTTCTGTTTTTTCCAATTTTTCATTTTTCTATTTAGGTTAGCACGAAATTATTTTACTCTACCTCAGTATGTTTAACTATTCTTACTTATCTTTTTACGATCATCACATTAATTATTTTTACTTATTCGATGTACCATCGGTACATGCATGTAAGTATTATTGTAGTGGTCTATGTTGCTTGTTGTTGCATTCTACAGTTTTTACTTGGATTTCCAGCATTCTGAAACTGTGATGGCCAAGTGAACAGTGATTGCCAAGTGAACATATTTTTGTCACGTGCCCATGATGTATTAAGTGAGAAATTTTTTAGATATTCTAATTGAAAAATATGAAATATGAAAATATTTCATTCAATAAGAATTGAAATTACTGAACTTGAGCCTAACTATGAATTATTTCTTATTAAAAAAAATCTCAAAATTAAAAACAATCTTTAATTGAACTTTAAAAATTATCTCTGATTAAAATTAAAAACAATCGCCAAAATAAAAAAGAATCGCCAAAAACCGAAAAAAATCGCAAAAACTAAAAAAATCGCCTATATGAAAAAAAATTCCAAAATTAAAATAAAAATCGCCAAAAATAGAAAAAAAAATCGCCAAAATAGAAAAAAATAGCCGAAATAATCGCCAGAACGAGAAAAAAGTGCCAAAAATTAAAAAAAAGCGCCAAAACCGTAAAAACGCAAGAAACACCCAAACTAAAAAACGAAAAAAGTTCGAATACTATATTTAATATAGACTAAAGTTCGTATTGAATTACATATCTAGCGTCCGCACGGAACCCTTCGTGTGCGGGTCAAAGTCGCACTTCACAGAATTTATTTTATTTTGTAGAATACAATTCTCGTTATTAAAATAAATAGTCAAGCTGAGTTTCCAATTCTCAGTGCATTAGTTTCTAAGATATTTGTTACATAATCATTTTCTCTGTTCGGGAGGTGCCACTCTAACTTCTCCAATGCCGATTATTTTCTTATCATCAGCAGAATTTTAAATTTGTGTTTCTAGCAGATACCAAGATATTAACGCCAATATGCATAATGAAAAGCTGGCATGAAGTTAACGTTAAAGTCTTAACGACTTTTGCTGCTTTTTGGCGATATTTTCTTTAAATCCCGCTTGTTGATCGGTCATATACCACTTTTTTCAAAAACATCAAGTTACGTTACCCATGCCTACTTATTTGGTCAGATTTTTTTTTTAACATCTGCTATTTAACAAGAATAATGATGAAAATGAAGAACGACAGTAGGACTATTATACGGCACGTACTTCCAAATGCCCCTTTCCATGGACAAATAAATACCCTATGATTTTCCTTGCTAGAGAATGCTTGAGGAAAATTTAAGGGCAGGCGTGTATCTACTCTATATCAGATAGTCCGGTAGCCAGCCAGTAGTTAAGGCCTTAATGAGTTGGTCTCACTCTCTTAAAGCATTAATAAACATTTAATCACATCTTTTTGTGTGCTTCCATTAACATTTTATAACTTCCTTTTCTTTATGATATTTTTTCCTTAATTTCCACAATATTTTATTGCCATTTTATTTTAATTTCTTCTCCTGTTGTTTTTTTAATTTTTATTTTATTTATAGTTTTTTATGTCTATACACATTTTCCAACATTTCCAACTTTTTTGTCAAAGTTACCGAGTATAATTTGTGAATAATACGTGTATTTTGAAGTGAGTGGTTGCTACGTGTAATTGGAAAAGAGTGGGAGGCATATTATACATAATAATTTTTTTTATTGTTTTTGTAGAAAATATTTTTCTTATTTTCACATATTTTCATACGGATAGCCGGCCACCAACCACTGGTTGTCGTTATTGCTATTGTTGTTGTTATTATTATTGTTTCAATGAATTAATGTTAAAATGTTTTTTGTTTGCTTGTCTTAACTATGATTGTTATCCTTATTAATAACAAAAATGTTCTATTAACATGTTAATAGGATTATGTTAAGTATTCAAGCATGATCGCACATACGCACTCACACTTAGAGAAACTCATACACACAATAACAATAGTGCATTCATATGTATATGTATGTGTGTATATGTCTGCATGTGTTTCGTATTTATATTTCTCTTAATGAATTGTTTATGTATTTTATATCACTTATTTTTCCAACTGCTGGTAGACATGAGAATTGAATCAAAAACTCTCCGACAGACTGAATGACTGATTGTCTGAATTACACTTGTTATGTCTAAAATTTCCTGCCACATTAATATAATTTTGTGATTGTTAATGCTTAATAGAGAGGTATGTACTCGTATGTATGTATGTATGTATGTATGGATTTAATATTCTTGGCTTTTTTTTCTCAAACAACATTTTTTGTCTAATTGTGGGAATTTGTAATTGAGTTATTTTTGTTTATTTTTTTTTGTGTGTGGGGAGGGATTTCAGTACTCATCATTTTGATGTTCTCAAGTGTTTTTCGACTTTTGGTGGGTAATTTGTATTCAATTAGCAATGTCTGTTTTCAATTTAGTTTTTATAAAATAAATAATACTTGTGCTTAGAAAAATTATCACTTTCAAGTAGTTATTCGTTTAATATGTCATTTAATGATACAAATTCTGAGAAAATTTCTTTACTATGCTGCTTAGAGTGGCCGTTAGTTGTATGGAGAATTTTTTTTTTTTTTGGATTTCTTAGATTCTCATCTCCCGAATCGGTTCAGTTTTATGTAAAAAAAATACAAAAAATTTCATATCGATAAGTTGTGTTTTAGGGTTGCTAAAATAATAGAAAATAAAAAATTTCCATATATATATAATTTTGTTACATAAAATTTTTGGTATTTTGTTGGTTATTTTCCTCATTATTTTCTAAAATATTAATTTTAAAGAGCTAAAATATTGCCATACATCATATTCTTGTAAAATGATTTTTTTAAAAGATAGTCATATGCAAAAAATTATATTGAAAAATGGGCTTGAAGGCCAACTTTGAGGGCTGGACGCACCCCCTAAAATGAAATTTATTTTTATTTTTTTTTACATAAAATTAAACTGATAAGGGGGTGAGAATAGAAGAAATCAAGAAAAAATAACGGCCACCCTAATTCTGATATTATATAATTTAAACAGAATCAGAGAAAAGTCCTCGTTGGTTTCAAAAAATTAATAATTTCTCTGCATTCGTGTTTAAAATCAGACACGATAATTATCTTTTAGAGATGATATTTGGTAATCTATATAAAAAAATCTAAAAAAAAATATTTCTATTGTCGGAGCTAGTTTTCTAACTTTTGAGTTATGATGTTCTTTGAGTAAATGAGCCATATATGTCCGTTATTAATATTTCTTCATCTTTTATTGCTGCTAATTTTGCAATTTTTTTATGTGCTCTCATTAGAAATGTAAAAATAAGTAAAAATTTTATGTTTTTGTGTCACGCATTAGTCACGTGTGATCGTGGTTGTTGTTAATTCTTAAAAACTTACGTGTGTGATTTTAGCTCACTTTATTAATCGTGTTAAAGCATCTCTCTTTTGATAATTTGTATCCGAAAACATTTAATGGCAGGCAATTCATCACGATTCTGAGTGAATAAAAAAATCATGCATTTTAGCTTGTTTTTTGCTCCTGATCCGGTTGTGGAGGTGCGAATTGATCCGCGAAAAAGGGACCCTAAGCCCACTGTTCGACCCTAGGCCCACTGTGGTTTTCAAACACACAGTTATTTATGCATCTTTTGAACTATATAGTGTATATCACCTTCAAACTATCCTGCCTGTTCTGTAAATCAAGTCGATTTAAAAACACTCGATTTAGAAAAATTATATCCACTAATAGCGAATTTTTTCAGACTGTTTTGTAGATTTATATTTTTTAGAGCTTGATATATCATATCTGGAATTGATCTATGTATTATGTATGGTTTAAAACACATCAATCGGCCATTATTTATTTTTGGAAAACGATAAATTTACTCGGATTCGGATTTAAGTTCGAATTTTAAAAAAATTGGGAAAAATTTGGACAAATTGGAATTAAAATTTTGTATTACTAATAAATTTTAAATTTATTTGCTGGTGGTTAAGCTTGGTCTATATGCATTTCATTGTTGCTGTAACAAGTCATCAGTAGACTTCAACCACACATTTTGAATAGTCACAAACCTCTTATCTTATGCACAGACTTTCAATAACTATTTGAGAATTCACATATAATAATATTTTTGAAAATCACAAAAGAAAAATAAGCATAGTAGGCTTAGATACTTATACAAAACCCATGAAATAATTTATATTCGATATGAATCTATGAAATGCATATAGACCAAGCTGAACTTGCTGCTTTCAAATTAAAATATAATTATGACAATATGTCGAATAATAAATTTCTAGCAAGATCGTCCTAAGCCGATTCAGGTAAGAAAAATAAAACAAACAAATCGCACCAAAGTTAGAAAAATTTTAATGTGAATGGGTCATTTCCGGTTATACGAAATTTCTATAACTTTTAAACTTTTAGCGAGCCCATTATCAAGCATATACAGCATAAAATGACTACCGGTCTAATTTTGGTACAAAAAAAAAATTAAGAAAAAACATGTCAAAGTTTAAAAATTTTATAATAAATAATTTATAAATAATAATAATTGGTCAAAAAAAAAATTGTTCGTGCATATTTTTTTTTCTAAGGTCAGACGATATACTTCCCATTAGAACTAGTTTTTTTTGGTTTTTTAGTTCCCAAAAATAATCAAAAAAAAACTTCTGCAAAGTACGACTTTGGCTCGCACACGAAGGGTTCCATACGGCGGTTTTTCTTTTTGGCGATTATTCGCTTTTTGGCAATTTTTTCTGGTACTGACGTTTTTTAGTTTTGGCGTTTTTTTTCTTTTTTGGCCTTTTTTTTTGTTTTTTTTTTGTAAAAAATATTCTCAGTTTTTGGGGATTTTTTTCGCGATCTTTTGACTTTTGTTCATTTTTTGCATTTTAGCGACAAATTTTTTTTTTTGATATATTTCATTTAAGCGATTTTCCGTTTCGATATTTTTTTAATTCTGAAAAAATTCAATTCAGTTCAACAGATTTTAAATTGTAATTTTAAGTATCGACATAAATGCCTGAAACACTGCAATCGCATCTGACATGTACTAATGTTATCATCATTTACATTTCACTCAAGCCCACTGTGCACTGCCGGCAGAATTAAAATGAATAGTAAACTAATTGGCATAATAGCACAGCTTTTCTCTTTAAAATTTTCCAATTCAAAGAATACGAATGAAATGAAAAGACCTGAAATTATTGAACAAATAGAATTGACAAACAAAATAAGACACAATCAACAACCAATTAAAATATCTATAGCTGGTCGTATAAGTAAAAACTAATTGCTAAAAAGCTATTTGAAATAATAACCAATAATAAAGAGACAATCAAAGGACATCATCATTTAAGTTGTAAGGTTTTATTGAAAATGTATCTTCTTTTTTATAGATAGATTGTGTTGACACAAGTAAGGACTCTAGCTAATGCTAAAGATATGGCTGCTGCACCTAGTTGCTGGTTGACTAACTGTCATTCAGGATATAAAAGGAAGAGGAATATCCTTTGAAAAGCTACAAGTAATAACAATACGTGCTTGTAAGTATTTCTCTTTTTTTATTGTCTACACATGTGTGTGTGTGTGTATGAAAGCCTTTAAGTAAGTTTAGCAAAAAAAATTGAAAAACAAAAATGTATAAAGGATAATAATAAAAGCAGCAAATAATACCAGTTTACTTGTTGTTTTATGCGAAGTATAAAAATAATATAAACACACTCATGCACTCATATTATCACCCATCCTTAGATATTCTTGTGCCCAGGGTGTGTTACTCACTCCCTGTGCTCTTCTTGTTGTTTGTTGTTGCCATTGTCAATATATCTATGTCATGTATGTGCACCACCAGCACACACTCTCAGACATTGTTATACTTGCATATACAGACAGGATTTTGTTTTTTTTTTTCCTTATGTGTACTCTGTTTGTTTGTTGTTTTGTAAGCCAAACAGAAAATACTTGTTGTATTTTTATTTACTTTCTGGTTATTTGTTTTTTGTTGTTGTAGCTGTCGAATACAACAAAGAACGGGTGTCAAAGTGGGTGTTAAAGAGTTTTTGTTTTTCTGCTTGTGTTTTACTTTTTAACCACTGCTGATTATTTTTACTCTTCCACAAGTACAAGTTTTTTGTACTCAAGAATTTTTTTGTTAACAAAAAAAATCAGTTGACTGTGTGAATTACTAACAAAGAAAGGCTGGGAGAAAGGCATATGATTTAAATGTTATTAAAGGCAGCTACACAACGACAAACACGACATGCCATACAGCAGAGTGATGAAATTAATTAATTTTAATAGCTTTTATTCATACATTTTATTACAATTTTAGTTTGTGTATTTTATTTATGTCGCTGTGCCTCAGCATGTGGCTTAATAAAATCTGTTTCAACACTCCCTTCTCCAATGAGTAGTTGCACTGTATCAACCCTTAAAGAATTTTTTAAGTCCTTAAATTTTAACTCTAACTATCGCCTTATAGCGAGTCAACTTACTTGGTTTTTTTAGAAATTTTGGTTTATTTCTTTAAACATAAACAACACGTGTTCAAGTTTTAGTGAAGCTTGTGCAAAAGCCCTATGAATGAATATGCTAATGGAAGATTTATTATACTGGTGCTTAGTCCATGTACTCTGCTTGCTTATGGTCCTTCGAACCGGTTTATTGTATATCATGTTATGTCTAGCTGCTTGCAATTTGTTAACGATTGATTAAGCGGGTGACTTTTTAAATAATCCTTCTTATTGGGGGGAAAAAGAGAAAAGTTGGTTCGAGTGAAAGAAAAGTATTTTGGTCTGGTGTTTAGTCCATAAATTCTACTTTTTTATGGTCCTTCGAACCGGTTTCCTATGTATTATGTTATTTTTAGCTGCATACGATTTACTATTAATAAAATAATTAAATAAATTAAGAAAATAAATATTTTTAAAATGCATGAAATGAACTGCACATTTTAAATGCAATTTGTTTTACAGAATAAAAAAAATATCGTCGACTTAGTCGGCAAATATCCTGAGTCCCTTTTTTATTTGTCAGTAAGGAAAACGAAACTTGTAATATTGTTTTTTTAAATTAACAAAAAATTATTTGTTAAGTAAATGCAACCACGCTAGCTGCAGATTGTTTTTCGCAGGACTTAACAGAGTTTTTTTATTTTTCCTGAACTAAGCATATTTGCTTACAACTGCAAACCAGCAAGAAAAAACCACATAATGACATTTTAATTTTTGGAAATAATACTTTTTGAGCTACACTGAAGGAATATTTTCGTAAGTTCTATGAATTTCGACATTAATCCAATGAAAAAATTCATTAAAATTCAACCAACGTCACGCTTCGTTGGATTAATGAAACCAGTTTCGTTAAAATTATTTTAATGAAAACTGCGTCAAATGTATTAAGCAGTGTCATCAATGGAATGAAAGAACTTCATCGAAACAACGAAAAAACGACGAAATAATTTAATTGAAACCACGAAATAGTTTTATTAAATCAACGAGATAGTTTCTAACGAGATAATTTCTAACGAAATAATTTCATTAAAATAAGAAATAATTTCCTTAAAACAATGCAATAACTTCACAAAAACAGTGAAATAAATTTATTATAACAACGAAGTAACATAATTGAAACTGTATGTGTAAATAAGCATACAAAGAGTACAAGAACAATCATACAGAACTACTTTTGATGGAAGGTTTTTTTTGACAACTGTTGAAATGCATTTAATTTCTTGACATTTCTTGACTTTCATGACAATGAAATTTTCATTTGGACATTCATAGCTAAAATGAAATTCTAAGCTGCTGTATATTTTATTATTTTTTTAGTTTTAAAGAATTTAATTTTTAACTTAATTGCTTTGAGGTATGTACTTATCTTTATATGTTTATTTCAAGCAACAACTGTAAATGATTCTTAAATATAAACGGGTTTCTTAATGATTAAAAAATATTGTTGCCATAAGTCCAATGAAATATTGTTACGAAACTAGAATATCAACGAAGCAATTCCAATGAAATTCATTCACAATGTTCGTGAAATTTTCATTATATTTGAGAAATTATCATTAGATTTGTAAACAAAATCTAATGAAATTGTTTTGTTGCATTTATGAAGTAAAATTCTTTCGGTGTACACCAGCATTCTGCCTTAAAAACTCACTTTGCCTAAAAAGTGGTATTGGCATATTTAAGCCAAGGATATGATTAAATTGTTTATTTAAAAAAATATTTCCATATTAACAGATTAACTTTTAATCCTGTCATAAGAATTTGACATACATGAACACCTAAAAAAGGCAATAAGATTAAGTAATTGATATCCAAAATTAGCATCACTCATCTGCAAAGGAAAATTTAAATTTTCTAAACTGTTAAATGGAAGTATATAAAACTCACAAATAAATTTCAAATATGGTGTACAATCACTTGTACTTTTTTTGCACTTTAAATTACAAAAGTTTGCCTGTATGATGCATAGCAGTGATGCATTTACGAACAGAATTATAATATTTGAATATTTGTTTTAATTTTTACATAGAATTCTTACAGAAAGTTCTCATTATTGATTCCTATTTGGCGGACTACAAGTTGTGTTAAAAAATTTAGCAAAATAGGTTTTTGCAAATTTATTCCTTATTTACAGATGTGCAATAGAATTTGAGGAAGAAGTACTTTTTTTGGAGCTCACGACAGATATAAATACAAAAATACTTTTATATTAAATTCCTTATACTATATATCAAATGATATCTCTAGCTTAGAAGTCTATTCAGAGCGTACTTCCTATAGGGACTTGGTATAAATAAAATCCGGGAAGATACATATATCTATGGAGATCAAGAGTAATGGGGAACATCTCTGGATTAATCTACCTGGATTGAGGCATGGAAAGCTAGTGATTGGAACGTACGTCAAAAATCGTTTCATAGCTCTCATGTAGCTGAGTAAAAACAATCTAAGAATGCTCACAGGCTTCCTCAAAGGCTCTTGCAGAATGAGAAAACACCTCCACAGACTTGGCATTGACAGTAACAGATTGTGCAGATTCTGTGATTACGACGATGAAACTCCAGATCACATTCTGAAGGACTGTGAAGCGTTATGCCACAGAAGATTTAGCCAATTGGAAAAGCACCTATTGGAGGGTTTGGAACGGCCAACACTAGACCCACTGGCAATCTTGAGATTCATCAGAAGAATAAGTGCCCTCATTCATTCCCAAAGGGGCTTCCTATTAAATAACAAGGATTCATTCAGTGATACTTGGAAGCAATGGACTTTTGTCTTGAGATTTCTTTCTTTCTTCCACTTGATAATTTTACCGTATTTTTAAATTTTAAAAATCTTTCTAACTTCATTTCTTTTTAATCTTCATATTTTGTTAACAAAAATTCGGACAAAAATTATTACAGAAAAATATTTAGATGCTTATCGCCAAACATTGACAAATTTTATATATGTTTTGTTTTAGTATTTAAAAAAAAATTTTGTATAAAAAGTTTGTCAACGCTTAGCATTTTGTTTTATAAAATAAGGAGCTAAATATTTTTCTAAAATTTTTACAACAAACCTTTTAAGTGTAATAATTTTTGTTTTAAATTTTCTTTACAAAAAAATATATGAATAAACTGTTTAAATTATATTTAATCCTTTAAAATACTTTAAAGTCGTATATTAAAATATGAAAAATTTTTGTCACAATACCACGGAGCACCAGTGCCGACACTTATAAGCTTATTATCTACAACTCATAACATATATTCCTCCTTTGTTTGAATTTAAGTTTATCATGTCCTCATTATCTTTTGGTGTTTGCTAATCCTACACAATTATCAAATGTTTTTCTTTTTTTTTTTGAATAACTCCCACCTTTTGTCCATTTTGGTGTATTGAAATCCTTTAAATTATCCAGTTATTTATAGGTATTTGTATAAAGAAGGCTGCTGGCAAAGAATATGATGATGATGATGTTTATAAAATTTCACTAAATGATTCATTAAATTTATAAAATACTGCAATTTTTTTAATTTTTTATATTTTAAAACTTGTTGTGACTTAGAACATAAACTATTTTGTAAAGAAATATTTCTTGGCTTTTTCTTATTTTCACTACATTTTTATTTAAAAATTTTACACATTTCATTTCAATTTGAATTTTATTAATTATATTTTTGGTTTTTTTAAATTAATTATTTTTGTGATCTTTTCTTCTGTGTTTAATTTATTTTTTTTCACTCAAAAAACAACAACCTTTTCAAACACTTTAATTATATTTCATTTGAAAGAGAAAAAAAATCAACACACGTTCGTTTTATTCCCGTTATTCAAGTTCCGCTTCCGTCAACGTTTCATTTGTTACTGAACATTTTCCTTTTTGGGGGCAGTATTCTGCCACTGCATTGATACGAACGAACTTGTGTACGAAATCGATGAAGTTGTTGTTCTTGCTTTTGTTTTTGTTTTGTTTACTTCTATCGTTACACATGCACGAACGTATGTACTTTTCGTATTCCTACAAAATTTTCAAGACTCATCACGGCAACATGTATCAGCAACATTACTCATTTCTATATGGCAATGCCTTTGAGTATAAGAAATTATTTTCTCTTTATTAAATGCAAAAACATTCTCTGTTTGATTGAATTTATCGTAATTTTGCCTTTTGCTCGTAGTTTCTGTATAGTGGTTTATTTACATCTCTGTGTGTGTATGTAAGTTGATTATATTTTTGTTGCGATTAGCTCGTAACACGTGGGTGTTTTTTTATACAGTATTTATTTATTTATTCGTTTTTTTTATATAAAAGAAATTGATGTTTCGGTATGCAGTTCTGCCTGAATTTTAAGATGCTTTAACAAAAATAGAAATCATTTCATGCTAATCAGAAAATTTATGGACTTATGTTAAGAGTCTGAAGATGAAGTGATTTGATTTGGATAACAGATACATATTTCGAATGAACAACTTTGCCCAAAATAATTTGCTATATAATTTTCTATTATATTTCTAACATTTCATAAATAAATGAAATGTTAATTATCTAACTATATATTTTTTCGAAGTTTGAAATAAAAATATTAGACAGACGTTTTAATAAAATATCTTGGGAAGGCACAATTTTTAATTTATTGAAATTAATTACAAGCAGTAGTCAAATGCTATACTTTCAACAAGTCTGCCAACTAAAAAGTATGCATTTCAACAAGTACAAGAACAGGAATTTATTTAATTACAACACCGTTTCGCAAACAATGGCTGGCGGAAAAAATGTCAAAATATCAAAGTCGTCCGTCCACCTTTCCATTTCATTCTCTTCAAATATAAGCTTCCCGTTGCGATACCGACAAACAACAAAAACAACACAAACATAAACCGCCAAACTGACAGACATTTTGGCATTGTTTTGTCTGGAACAATGACTCTTTTGTGTACTTTTTTGTAATATGTACTTGGTTTTTATATTTTTTGGGTGTGAAGGTGTGAGCTGCTAATGCTGCAGTCTACATGATGAATACTTTTGTTTGTATTTATTACTCCTTTATATGTATATGTATGTATGTATGTTGCAGTTGTGTGTAGCTGTTGCAAAACAAATTTGATAATTATCATCCTTGATTATTTGAGTGTGTGAGTGAGGGACTGCATAAAAGAACATACCATTATAATTATAAAGTTATGTGCATTATACCATATTAATATTACACATTTCTAACTCAGCAGTGATTTAATGTTTATGGAATTTCAATAATAACTCGTGCGCCAGAGTTGAAATAACTTGACTAAATTCTATTACAAATGTGTGTAACTTAAAAGATCCAATAGGAAATTGATTGCATATATTAGAGGTCATTTTGGCACAGCGTTCATATGTACTATATACGAACGAGTAGTACCTATACATACATTCATAATATAGAAAGGCCCTAAGTCATTATTTTTTTGCATGCTTCGATCTATCGAAGTATGCATGAGCCCCGATAAGAAAAAAAATAATTAGCTTGAGCGTTTCTATATTAAGGTAATGCATATACCTACATATAGTTATATGAAAGTAACTTCTTCTTTCTTTTTTTTGTTATAATGTGAAATTAGAGGCTTTTTTCTCAGGATTTGTGCAACCACGGAAAATATTTTTAAAATATTCAGACTATTAATCAGGAATAATTTCTTAAGTGGCCTTAAGTTCAGTATTTTCAATTAGCTGGGGGAAATGACGGCATTTTTCTGTGCAGCCACGCATTTCAGCAGCACCCATGTCTATCTATTTGGGCAGTAATTATTTGTTAACATCAGCTGTTTAACGTGAATTTTCAATGAAATAGAATATGAGAAATGATTATATTGAGTAGTGTGAATAAAAAAATATATTTGCATTTTACTTAAAAATGTGTTTAAAAAAACAAACAAAAACATACATACATATTTGAGGTTTTAAAATAAATTTTTAAGTAAAAAGCAAATCTTTTTTTTTTATTCAGTATTTGAAATATTTAAAGAGCAATTTAATTATATTTAGGAGGGCACTTTTAAGATTGCAAATCGCTTTTCAGAAATTTATTTATTTTACAGTTAAATTGGAAAATTCGTTGTTAAGTTTTATTTGTTCATGAAAGCATATAACACATCAGATTTTAAATATACCAAAGTATAGCTGACATAAGCTATTATTCCATATGAGATTGATTACAAGTCGGAAAAACATAAGCGGCAAGTTATTTATTACAATATAACTTCGTCAAAAATCGCACAAACTAATTGAAATTTTGCCCAGAAATACTTTTAAATATAAAGATTACAGGGATATCATTAACAAAAAACTACCTTATCTCGACTTAAGCACTTTTTCCTATTTGCAGCAGAAATAATAACGCCAAAAGCAAGTGATTAGAAAAAAAGCAGTATTAAAATACTAAATACTGGTTTTAAAATTTAAAACCAGTATTACCATACAAAATAACGGTTTTAAACACTTACGGCCTTATTTATAAAAATTATTAAGGCTTTATAAAGACTTTTTAAGAAAAATTTTGTATGAAAATTTGTTTTAAAAAAACCTTTTTAAAGCCCTAATAAGTTTTATAAATAAGGCTGTTAAAGTATACTTTGTTTTGACTATGAATATGCGCCAATATTTTTAACCTTTAATGACTTTTCTTTTGGCATTATTATTTTGCTTAAGTCGAGATAATCTAAGTATGAAATTTTCATATGTAAGAGCACCTCTGGAAAAAAATCTCAATTATTCTGTGGTAATACTGGTTTTAAATTTTTTAAGTATGCATACTTTGTTTTCACTATGAATATAGACCATTTTTTATGAATTTTTATTTTTTATGATCTAAATTTCCTACTGGCCTTAATGTGAAATAGTAGAGTAGAGTAGAACGAGTAAATCAAATAAAGTAATGTTAATTAAAATTACTGAAATTATTTTCAATATTGAAATTTAAATATAAAATAAATCAAAAATATTTAAACGAAAGGGTGGTTTTTGTATGTATGTACATAAATGTTTGCCAAAAAAAAGTTTAATTATTGTAGAACGATAACAATTACAATAAGTATTTGCTTAACATTTTATCTGTCAGAAAAACAGCAAAAAACACTGACAACAACACGTGATTACTCGTATAAGAGCTCTAAGGAAATGTTAATTTACGACATGCTGTCTAAATGATGATGCAAAGCAGTTTATGTTTGCTGGAAGCTAGAGGAACAGAAAAACGGAGGGAGGAATGGAGGGAGAGGGAGACTGCTGGCAATGAATTTAAAAAAAATATTTTAATTTTTTTGTTAAAGTCTTCAACATGTCATATTCGAATTTTATGAAAAACGAGCATTGAATGAAAAGTGGCGCCCACAATTTTTGTTCTCTTTTATTCCTTTCTTTAGCAGCAATAGTCAAGTGTTAAGTGATTGGCCCTTGTTTTGGCAATTGCAATATTTTCGTATAGGCATACATACTTATGAAAATAAAACATTAATATGGAGGCATAATTTTTTAACTTAAGAAGACTCAAACTCTGGCGAATCATTCATACATTGCTTAATTTTATTTAAATAATTCCAGCTTCTTACTACATGTGCTTCATTAGGAAGACACACATGCTCTCCCTTCACTTTAACAAATACTACTCGTACATACATCATGCAACACTCATTTAAATCATTTATAAATATTTTCTTGGCTCTATGGTCGGGTGTCAAATGATTTATGTCAAAGCTAATGACAGATTGATAGTAATTTTAGAAAAATTTTAATTTTTCAAATTTTTAACACAATTTTTCTAAAGCAATATAAATAAAAAATATGTACATATGTACAGCTAATTTAATATTTCTTTAAATTTTAAAATCTTATATTAATTAACATTATAGCACACGCCTCTTCTAACAATTATATCTTTTACAAATATTTATTAACTTTAATTAGGGAGAATTAACTAATGTTAATGTTTCTTTTACTCAAGAACAACTAAAATACTTTAACTTTTCGCCCATAAAACTAATTGATTTTTGATTCTGTTGGTGTCGTCTTGCTGACCCATAAATTCTTCGAATTTTTCTTAATGTGTGAAAATTTTTTAATGGATTTTGTTTTTATTTTGTTTTGAAAAGTTGAGTTTTTATTGCCATGGTTTTTATTTTACAGAGTGATTAATTGTTCACAAAATATTTAGGGCGTTAATGATGTTCATTTTTAACAAAAAATATTTCTGTATTTTGTTTTAACTCTAGTCAATGTATTCTATGTATATTTTACATAATAAGTATGACAAGAATAATGAATGTGTTCATTGGTAAATGAAGAAGATTTATGAAATACAAATAAATTAATAAATATTTTCAATATTTAAAAAAAATATACATTTACCACTTTAAAGTATTTGAATACGAACGTAATAAATTTTGCTGGTAAAGATTAATATTTATGATATAGAAATAAAAATTATAAAAGATAAATTCTGCCAGAATTATTCCAAAATATTGCTGTCGTACTGGACCACAACAAGCATCTACATTGATATAAAATTTTGCCGATTCTCCATACATATTAAAAAAGGTAAGAGGACATGCTACTTAAGGCTGTTTCAGACTATAATAATACAAGTATTAATACTTTTGACGAAATTTCAAAAAAAAAAACAATAACAACTCAAAATAAAATAAAATTAATGTGTTAAACAATAATGCAATAAAATTATATTATATGTATGATGATGTCAAATTTGCCGCAAATATTTCAAAACGTTTTTTTTTTGGTTTTTTTTTACTCACTTCAAAGAACGGAACAAAACAAAATTAATGTTTCGTTTATTTTCGTATTATGCTTTTAGTGTAATAGTGTTGATTATTTTTGATATGAAAATCATTTTTTAACGCCTGTATCGTGCCATAAATAGCATAGCTATAATAATTTCTTTAAGGAATTGAAAGATTGAGGACCAGAGATGTGTTTCTGGTGTAGTAAGAAGTACTACTAAGGCGGCCATCCCCTTCTCCACCATCATCGGATATTATCTACGAGGGTTGTGCTGTTTTTATTAATGGGTGCAAAATAGATATAGGAAATAAAATAATTAGACTTAGATCAAGACTAGATGAGGCTGTGGCAGAAACGTTGATTAACCAATATTTCAGGGAACTCAATAATGGGTGTTTAAGACGAAAAAATAAATCCTGCTTAACGGGACTTATGACCAATGTTTGAAGTAACAAAATTTGAACTATTATTGAATATGAAAAGGACGGTTCAAACGGCTCTTAGAGGAGACTTGATTAGTCAGTACACGATTAGAGCAAGTATCAGCAGTTGAGAAACTGGCATCTCTGAATTTTGCAGGCTATGCAAGAATTTGTGGGAGACCGAAGTATTTTAACACACGCTTGAGTGGTTGAGTATAGACTAAAATATATCATAAGCTGGTCGGCTCAACGATATATAATATGTACACTGATTCGCATTAAGCCAGGGAAGAGGGACTTACAATAGATGTAATTATCTCCGAATGGAAAAGTTTAGACATTAACCTTCCCCGACTAAGAGTTCCAGAAGTCTTTTTACACTACAGTAAATTGTTTTAAGTTTCCCGATTCATTTGAATTGTCTCATATTTTATAGATGACAGCAATATTCTACTTAATTGTCTTTTCTGATTTACCCTACAGCTGTAGGGTGCTTCCTTACCCCATGGAAATGCTACAGAAATTTAATTACAAGTATATATTTCCTAAACCAAACAAAAGCGTCTTCAAACATAGTGAGATTAATTATGCATCTTGTCATTGACTTTGAATGGCAAAGTAAATAAAAACACATTAAATTAGTCGGGGAAATCAAATGGTGGTCTTGAAGGTCTTATTGTTATAATATTTTAAAATTTTTGTTTGGGAGAAAAAACAAAAACATTAATTATTTTGTTAAAATAATTTAAGACATTATGACAATATGACCTTTATGACTAACGTTTGAATTCCCAAAGTGTTTTATTTAAATCAAAATTATTTTTTGCCATTTTACTCCTTAAACTACTAAATCAAAAACAAATCTGGCAACACTGATTAATTTTTTATTCGTGGTGTAAATGAATCAAGAAAATAAGATTGAGCATTGCGCAGGTCTATTATTTTATTTTCTGCTTGTGACGTAGACATAGAATTCTGTTGTAAGCAAAGTACATACATACATTTGTTTGTGGAATGTACTCGCTCCCTCTCTCTCTCTCACACACACTTTTCCCAACAAACAAACGTGTGTTTTATATATACGTACATGCGCAGTAGAAATTCTTTTATACGGCTGAGTGCGCAATATTTTTTCTTGATTCATGCGTGGCGTATATAAAATATAATACTGAGTTTAAATGGGCTTGGCTCCACCTTATTTTCTAAGCTCGAGCTTGTATTTATATCAAAAGTGCAGCTGAGCTCAGTTCCACTCAGAAATCAATTACATACATACGGAGCTAGTGCATACAATATTATGTTAAATTAAATGAGCGTGGATCCACCCTTTTCTAAAACACGAGATCTTATCACTACATAAAACAAATTTATGGACAAGTGATCCTTGGAAAGGATAAAATACAAGTGCTATATCAAATATGAATGGATGTTGCCCCGCCCACTTTTATAAATTAAGGTTTGTGTCAATATAAAAGCATAAAGTTGTGCAAATGTTCGCAGTAATCAGGAATAACTAAAATGTTAAGTATTTAAAGTATTTAAAGGGAGTATCCCAGTCACTTTTTTAATTGTCAGCTTACTTCCTTCCTCACACAAACAAAGGATTTTTCGTAACGCTTAAAAATGACGGAGTTCTAAAGTAAGAATTATAACAAAATAACTACAACGAAAATGAAAGCTTGTATCTTGCAACTTAATTTACCAAGCATAGACTAGAAGAATTATGTAAATTTTTCCACATAATAATATTTATCGCAATAATGTTCATAAACTAGGCTTATTTTTAACAAATTTAATAAGATAACTAACTATTACTAAAACTATGATACTTATTAACCACTTCTTTATCTATCTCTTTCCTTAATAATTGAAACAAAAAATACTTTCACCACAAATGTAATAAAATCCTATACTTGATTATCCTTGGAGTATGTCAATTTATCAAAATGCAAATTTAGTTTTCTTTACTCCTCCATTTTGTTCTTTATAATAACTAAGGATATCAAGGTTCTCCCAATTCCCAAAATTCATCAAGTTGGTTAAGAAACTCTCAAGAGTTTGCCGACAAGAAGAAAAACAATCTCTGTATCCGCAGACACACACACTTTCACACGCACACAAAAACTTACTCTCGCCCACTATCTACTAAAAGCAAATTTTCTTATAATATTTTTTGTTTATATTTATATATTTCTTTTTTATTTTATAGTCATCAATTGTTACTCGTATCTGTGTTGAGTGTTGAAAAAAGCTAAAAATAGTAGATAAAAAGGAAAAAAGGGTTTATTTTAATAAAATCTTGATACTTTTTGCTGTTGCTTTTTAAGTAAATTTGTTGTTGTTGTTGTTGTTGTTGCTGTTATAGCTTTTATTACAATATAGTTTGTATGCCTTGTTGTTGTTCATCACTAATGCTGCTTCTTTTCTCCTACTTTTTTCCTTAAAAATGTGTCCATTTACCCCCAAGTTTTTATTTAACGTTATAAAGTGCAGTTAAAGTTTTGTCTCCTTTTTCTTCCTTTTGTGTTCCTTATTTCTGATTGTTTGTCAGTTTTTTAGTCTTAAGCTCTTTTCTTTGCTTTCACATGTCAAAAAATTTGTGCTTTTCTTAAGTTTTTCTTTAGTAAAATGTTGTTTTTTTTGCTTCTTCATCTTCTGTCTACTTATTGTTGTTTTATATCACTTAAGTTGTAGTTTACATTAAATGTTATTTTACATAAATATGGCAGATTATTTTTTTTTTTTCATATATTTTAAGTTGAGTGCGACAAGTGTTTTTCCCCCATTTGCTTGGCATTGTTGTTGTGTATTGTTTATGCATTTGCACGTTTCTCATCATCATTCATCCTTTCAGTCATTCGTTCGTTTGTTCATTCAATCTCTAGCATCATTTTTATCTCAAGTTGAAGCATTTCAATAAAATATCAATTCTTGTTTATTTAATGTGTTGCATTTTAGTGCAGTAAACAGAGGAAAAAATAACATTTTCAAACTGCAACGAAATGAAAAGTTAACAAGTAGTGATGCAGTTGTTCTCGGCTAGCACGAATTTAAAATACTTTTAATAAAGAAACTGTTAAATCAGGACGAAATATTCCATTAAAATTATAAATTTTTTTTATAGCGACTTAAGATTCTAGTATAAAAGTTGTTCATACTTTACATAAGCAAAACGAAGTTAAAATTTGCTTGAGATAAATGTTATATTTCTAATCAAGAAAAATCGAATACATTTAAAACAAGGAAATTTCATATAAGATATACTCAGTTTAATTCAATTTGAAAAATTTAAACTTTAAATGACAAAAAAATTTATGTTGACATCCAACGTATATTCAAATTACAAGCGGCGAAAATAGTCAGCTGTTCCCTTGCGACCACCAACTGGTATGAATTCGCCTTGATTTAAAAGACCTGCTTACGTTTTCTTTTTAAAAATAGCCAAAGTCAGAAGTTCTTATTTTTTTAGAGATCCAAGGGAATCTTTTTTATAAATTTAATATATTTAGATTTAAAAATTTTTAAAAATTTAAATAGTGGCCAAATTTTGTAAAAAGTAACGTTTTTTTTCGTTTTGAAATTTGTATGGAAAAAGTATTTTTTGCAACGAATTTTCGTTATTTTTCATACAAAATTTAAACGTTTAGAAACGAAATTTTTTACAAAATATGCCTATAAATTTACTGCCTGCCCCACAATGTCGAAAGAAAACTTAAGAGAACGAAAGTAAGTCACTCATTTTCTTCTATAAAAGTGTTCCACTATCTTTCGACTTATCGTTCGATTGGATTTACGTTTCTAACGTAAGCCGTATACCCGTTGTCAAATATCCATATTGCCACATCAACAATTTAACACATTAATCGTCAAATGGAAATAAAAAATCGTTCAAATGTGTAAATTGTGCTTCAAAAAATGAAACTCTGTTCTAATTCAGCTTGCAACAAGTGGCAGCCAAAAGTAAATTAGAATGAAGTCAGTTAAAAATAAACAAACTTGACAAATTTTTTTTAGGGAAAAAAGAATAACTACCCAGTAAAAAAAGAGACTCCAAAAAAGTCATGAAAATGTAGAGTTTGCGATGCGGAAGTAGTGAAAATTTCGATCGGATCTAATGATTTTTACATAGGGTTGTCATTGAAAGAAGTTCTCTTTTTCGATGCCTGGTCACTGAATTGGAAGCGATTTTAAGAAAAATTCCCTTTCTTTTGTTTTATGATAATATTTTCATCTAGGAAAAATTGTAAATAGTTACTTATTTTAACAATTCGTTTCTTTTTATACGAATTTAAGCCCGAAACAGTATTTTCATGTAAATTTAAGCAAATAACTTTTAAATTTTAGACTAAAATTAGTTCATAAATTTCTTAAAATAAATTATTTTTTTTTTTAATTCTGGTGAGTATTTTCTAACACTATGGAGGAGTTACAAGGTTTTGTATGACTAAAATAAGCTTCTATATGGTTTTTAGCTCACTCTCGGCAAATTAAAAATATCGATTTTTTGGAAGCAATGAAAATGTAGTTCCGCTAGAATGACTTCCATTTTTTTCACTGGGTACTTAATGCAAAATTGTGTGGATAGGTCTTGGAAAAATGCCAAGAAACCCAAACGAAAAGGTTTTCTACAATATGCACATATGTATGTATATACATATGTATGTCTTGTATGTGTGTGTGCCCTACTTATGTATACTTTTTTTGTTAAGCTGGCCTTCGTCCGCACTTAAGGACTGACTCCTGTATGTATGTATGTATGTGCATATATACATATGTATGTACGTACATGTATCGGATACCGGCTCCGATAAGTAAGAATTTTCTGCATATCCGGATGGCTTAAGGATTTCCTCTCTGCGTATGTAAAATACCCGCTCACATAAATAAACAGCTTCTAACCAACTGGTATTATAACTAGCGGAAGGCGTTGTAAGCAGGCATTCCTTACTCATCGAAGCCGTTGTCGAGCATACATACATACATACATACCTAGAGAAGAATATCACAAATCCCAGCCAAAGGAAGCAAACCCGCTTATTTGCAAGTCCAGACGTGAGGAAACTGCCAACGACCGGTTACGCAACAAATCCATTGCCAGAATATCCGGCGTTGTATTTACTAATTCGCAGAGGCATTGTATTTTATTCATGTAATTTAAAATAATTTGGTTAATTTTGTCTCAGTCGACAATTAAAATACAAGTGCCTGCTTTTGACATTAGAGTTCGTACAAATGAGTGAAAAAAATTTTTATTGGGGCACAAATTTGTATTGAAATGCTTACGTTATCTTTCGCATTCATTTTCTTTCGACTTGTCGTGCTAAAGGCTTTTATTGAAATGCAAAACAGCTGTTTGTCGTTTAAAATGCGTGCGAACGAAAATGAGTGACATCCTGGAACAGGCAGTTAAAAAAAATATTTGTTTGCACAAATATCTTTTTTATAAATTTTATATCAATATAAAAATTTTTAAAAATTAATGTATAAGAAAATTAAAAAAAAAATAAAAAATTTATGAAAATTTATTTATTTTTATTATTAATTTATTTAATAGGCAGATTTTGTAAAAAATTTCGTTTCTAAACGTTTCAAATTTTTATGAAGAATAACGAAAATTCGTTTCAAAAAATATTTTTTCCATACAAATTTCAAAACGAAAAAAACGTTTCTATTTACAAAATTTGCCTTTAAGTTTCGAAAAATTTATAAGATATTTGAAGCTCAGAAATTTACATAAAATTTATAAAAAACTATATAAAATTTATATCAAAAATTTTTATAAAAATTATAAAACAAATAGTTTTTTTTCATAAATTTTATAATTTTTTTATACATTTTTTAATTAATATTTAAGAAATTTATTATTCGACATATTGTCATAATTATATTTAAATTTGAAATTTATTTGCTGGTGGTTCAGCTTGGTCTATATGCATTTCATTGTTGCTGTAACAAATCATCAGTAGACTTCAACCACACATTTTGAATAGTCACAAACCTCTTATCTTATGCACAGACTTTCAAGGACTATTTGAGAATTCACAAATAAAAATATTTTTGAAAATCACAAAGACAAAATAAGCTCAACAAAACTCATACAAAACCCAGCAAATAATTTAAATTCGATATGAATCTATTTTATTTTTCTACACCTTCATACAATTAGAAATCCATTGGAGAACAATAAAAGTAATTACAAGGCAAAATGAAAAATAAAATCTAAAATTTAACATTTAAGAAATTTATTATTTGCTTATTTTGTCTTTGTGATTTTTAAAAATATTATTATTTTATGAATTCTCATATAGTTTTTGAAAGTCTGTGCATAAAGTAAGAGGTTTGTGACTGTTCAAAATGTGTGGTTGAAGTCTACTGATGATTTGTTACAGCAACAATGAAATACGTATATAGACCAAGCTGAACCACCAGCAAATAAATTAATTAATTAATTTAATTTATGAAATATTTATAAAAAAAATTTAAAATTTTAAAGAAATTAAAATGAATTAAAAATCAAAATAAATTATTGATAAGAAAATTTTTTTATAAAGCTTATATAATTTTTTTTTTAATTTTTATATGCTTTTTAAGAAAAAATTTAAAATATGTCGAATAATGAATTTCTGTAATATTTTTATAAATTTGATCTAATTTTTTTATAAAATTTTAAATTTTTTTAAAGTTTTTTAAACATTTTATATAATTAAAAGAAATATTTTAAAATTTTAGTTAGTAAATTTTTTTAAGTTAAAAAATATTAAATTTTTTTATAATTTTTTTTTTAAATTAAAAGTTAAATATTTATTGTAAACGTTTTATATAATTTATATGAGCAAAACAAAACCAAAATTTCTTTGAAACAAATTTCGAATTTCTAATCAAGAAAAATCGAAAACATCCAAACCATCTGGCCGGGGTTTATTTTTTATAAATAGCTGAAACCTGGTGCTCGTATTTCGCCAAAGATACAATGGATTTTTTTTATAAATTTTATTTATAAGTTTTATATAATTTTTTAAAAAATTTTTTTTTTAAATTTCTAAATTTTTTTTTATAATTATAATTAAATAAATTAATAATAAAAACAAAATACTTTTCCCTATACTTATGATTTTATTAGGCTAAAGCTCGTATCACTTTGTAAGCCAAATTACATGGGACAATTATTGATAAGCAAATAATAACAAAGCTAATTGTAAATATTCTGACAAACACTTAGTAGAACGGAACAACTAACTGTTTTCAAAGGCCAATCCACCTTTATTCATCATCAGCATTTTTTGTGTTTGGTCCACTGTGTGTGATGGCTGAGTATATAAAGTAGAAATATTAATCAACTGACGAGGGCAGTACCAAAACTAGCCGCTCTGGCATAAACATGGCGTTAAGAGTGTGAAAAAAATACGTTAGTGCAAAGTGGCAACCTTAAAAAAACATGTGTTTTTAGTTTGAGATGCCAAGAAAAAAATGTGTTTTTCATCAAGCCAATGGACAATTTAACACATCCATAGTTACAATGGCCAAAATCAGTGAATTGAAAATCGAATTGCTTCATCACACTCGTTAATCGCCAGATTTAACTGCCTTGGAAAATTTTATATTTTCAAGCTTGAAAAAATCGTTCGATAGTAAAAGATTCGCCAACAATGAAGATGTGCAGTGTGCGGTGTGCGATTGATGCCTGCTTTAAGAAGCTTGCAGCTAATGAATATCGTTTGGAAAATTTCATCCAGCTTAAAGGAGATTATGTTGAGAAATCGCACAAAATGCCCCAATTTGTTGTGTTTCTTTATTAAATCCACTCATTTTAAGACCGCTTCCATATAATTAAATCAATAAGTTTCAAGTTTCAAGTTTTTTCAAAACAAAATATTGCAAATTATTCCTTTTTATGTCTTTCATCACCATAATTATTACAACCTAAAACGGATTTAAGTAATCACAAATAAAATAATAATAATCAGTTGTTTATTCAAACGAAAGCAAATGACAATAATCCATTGACAAAAACTAACTGATAAATAGTTAAAGTCAACAAATCAAAGCAAACCAACTATTTTCTTACTTTCAACATAAAAACAACCCTTTTATTCATGATATTGTAATATTTGTAATAACAGTGCTTAGTATCTCCTCCTGTTGTTGTTGTTGTTGTTGCCGTGACTTTGATAATTAATTTAATTTTCCAACCAATAACCCTCACTTTCCACAAACTTTATAAATGTCAAAATAAAACATTTTAATTCAATCAAAAATCAACGGGATTTATAGATTAAGTTCAAGATTTCGAAATATGTTTGTGTTCTTTTTTTGCTCTTCTCCTTCTTCTTTGTAGAGATAATTAATTAATAATACAAAAACAACTACTCTACCCCCCCCCCCCCCCTTCCAAAATATTAATAATATGAATTCCTCTAACACGCGCTATAATTGCTGTTTAGCAGCAAAATGTTCACCCATGGCCAAATAAATGTCTACTCATTCATCCACCCCAATCATCAACAAACTATTTTTCGTTCATTATTTAATATTGTTCAAAGTGTCAGTTAATTTGACAACTTGAAATGTTTATTTGTTTATGTATAAAGGGAAGAAGAGAAAAACACAAAAATTAAAGCTTGAAAAAAAAAGAAGACGAAAAGAAAAAACAGCCAACAGCCAACAACAACTACATATTGCTTTCAAACTGTTAGCGCATTAAAGTAACGTTGACCTTTTACCACAAAGACTTAAAGCCAACAAACATTATTGACACATTCCAGCTGAGAATTAGAAGGAAATGTTTACTCTCTCCTTTTAAGCTTGTTAGATTCAATAGCAGACCCAGGCGAACACATTTACTCTGTCAAGGCTATATTAGCCTTTTGTTTGTATTAATGTAGACGTAGAGTTCGTAGAATGCAAAGAGAGAATAAATAACAGAACTTACCACTTCATAGCGAGCATTGTGTTTTTTTTTCTTTTGCAGGAAGAGGAAATAATATGAACAAGGAGGGCCAAAATATTTACACAAGTATATTTTGCTTGAAATTGGAGATACAACTTTTTTGCTTGAACTTTTTCTCTAATTGTCATATTTCATCTCTTATACGGCTTCTGGCGGAAACCTTTTGACACGACAGTTTGAAGTGGTTTAAATGAAAAACATAATTATAAAAATTATATCACTGGCGTTTTACTTATTCATGTTACTTTCATTTAATTTCAGGAGGATAAATTACGGCACTCGCTATCGAAAAAAAAACATTTTAATTTTTAATAAACCTCGAATATGGCCCCGGTACTGGACGAGGGCTAATATTTATATTTCGCAAATTGGCCACACTAATATCAATAGCTAAAATCTGGTAAGACCATAATAAAGTTTGACATTTTTTCGCATAAACGTACTCACACCGTTTTTATGAACAAGTGTCATTTGTTTTGTTTATGCGCCCCCTACACGTTGCGACTTGTACAATTTGATTAAAGGCTCAATCAGATGTGACATAACCATAGCCATAAAAAACAGCCGTTCGAACCAAATTAATTTGCAACACTGTATTTGATTAAAGGTGACTCGCCATAACGCCATAACTCCCACCCTAGAACCCAATTTAATTTTGGTTTGGTTATGGTTATGGCATTATGGCTATGTCACGTCTAATTTAAGCTTAAGTTGTACAACTAGTTGTTACGTTAGAGGTGTGGTTGACCAAGAGTTAGTCATCGGTTGAATAAAATATAAAAAAAATTATTTTCATTCAACTGACAAACACATTAGCTATCAAATTGGTGCGTGTGATGGCGATTTATTCTTTCGTTTGTCATTTTTATTCAGCCGTTTTTTAAACAACACCGTGCGAAGTAAACAATATGTATATGTGTGAAAAAGAATTAAGACTGGGAATGTGATTTTTTTTGTAAGAATATAAAACATATTTTATTTTTCTTTTCTTAATCTTCTTTTTCTTCCATCAAAAATGTATTTGACCAGTAGAGCTAAAAAATCGGAACTCATGTTGACTGTATAAAAATACTTTAAAAATTGGTTGAAAAATTGCTGCGTATGCAGTGAATGATCAACTGGTATATGCGATACAATTGTACGACCAATTGCAACGTGTAGGGCCGGCATTACATTAAGTTCAGAAAGTCAATTTGATAGAAAATAGAAGTTTCAAGAGAAGGTTTTCCTTGGATTATATTTTACAACTTTCGACGTGGACTATCTCAACTAGAATGTGTCGATGAACTCATTTCTTTATATGTTTTGTTAAGGCGATAAAGCATCATCAAAAACTACAGTATATCGTTGATAAAGCGAATTTAATCGTGCTCGTAGTCCCGTTGCCGACAAATTCCGTGAAGGTCGTAAAAATCCGTTGTTGTGCCACAAAACATCTATACAGTGCATGAACTGATAATGAAAGACCGTCATGTGACATATTGTGGGATAGAAGCATTCTTGCACATTAGTTCCATTTCAATGCAATCGATTTTGTTAAAAAAATGTTCTCGTTGGATAGATACCCCATAATATAGAAATCTCTCAAAAAAAGGCTAGCGTTAAGAGGTGTGAGAAAATTATTAAAAAGTTCCATCCTGGTGCTTCAAAAGACATGTGACAGATGATAAATCATGTATATATTCCTTGAAGCTGAAAACTAAACATCAATCGACCTTGTGGGTATTTCAAGACGTGGTAAATCTAACAAAAGTTGTTCGCGGAAGAAGCACAGCGAGGCAAATGGTCGCCTGTTTTTTCGGCCGAATGGGTCATCTGGCCACTGTTCCGCTTGAGCAAAGTAGAACTGTCAATTCTGAGTGATACACGACAATTTGTTTGCCGAAAGTCTTCGGAGAAATTCGTAAAACTAAGCCCCGAAGATAAATCATTCTTCATCAAGTGAACTTTTGAGCAGTTAAAATGTCGAATTGGAGAGTCATCCTTCGTACATTCCTCACTTGGCACCCAATGACTACTTCTTGTTCTCGAATGTCAAAGGTAAACTGTGCGGTCAATGATTTACTAGTGCCAAAGAAGCAGTTGAAGCGTTCAAAAACAATGTTTTGGATTTGTCTCAAGAGGAATGGAAAAACTGCTATGAGAAATGGTTTGAACGAATGCAAAAGTGTATTGATCATCAAGAGGAATATTTCGAAAAACAATAAAAACATTTTTATTTAGAAATGTTAATTATTATTTGCTTCTCCCGAAATATACATAAATAGTAGCCCTCATATAATAATCTGGAACGAAATTTATATAGACTTTGCTTAAATAGACTAAAATGTGAGTCCGATCACAGGGGAGATGTGAAACATCTAGTAATGAATTTTTTTTTAATATTAGCTTATAGTAATTAAAATAAGATATATACATTTTTGGTTCTACTGTATTTAAAAATTTATGGAAAACTGCATCTATAGTAGTGGAATTATTACTTGTGGGCTTGGAAAATTTTTATTAAAATCTCTACCCATAATAATTGGCATGGGATGCAGATCGTTACCCAATTGTCGAGCACCAGCTTCAGTGTAAGGCAACATTACGTAATGAAGAATATATTATAATATAATATTATAAATTCTTTATAAAGACTACTATATGTCTTTTAAACAAATATTTGACATTTAAATCGCTCTTTTATTTAAAAGTTTATATTTGTTTTATTTATTTTATGTTTTATTTTTTTTTTTTTTTTTTCTATTAAAATTAACATTGCTCCTGAAGGTATGCTTTAAAATTCGGTTGAGTATATTTCAATACAGCTGTTAAATTTGTCTGTACTTCTTGTTCGTATGATTACACTAATACACTCATACATAGCTCACACCGATTTGATAACGCTGTACGATCTTACTCGAAATTTGTGATTGTATTGTGGAAAAGATTTTTAGCCCCTTGTGTATAGATGTTTATGCATCAAAAAAAAAACTTGACACGAATTGTTAACTTCCTCCTTTTTTTGAAGTCGGTTAAAAACAACCCAAAATTCCAATTTATTTATAATATTTAACATGAATTTCAAAATAGTAAAAAATAAGATATGGGCCACATGTTGTTCCCTCCTTCCCTCCCATATATTATTTTTTGTGAAATAATATTCAAGAGAGGGTATCAAAATATATAAAACTTCGTCTTCCCTTCCATTATCATTCATCTGTTGTTGCAACTACCCGGCTCAATTTCAAAAAAAAACTCTTCGTATCTCCTCTAGTACGATGTAAACGATATGTTTATGCCAGTCACAAATTGGTCTAATTTGACTTTTGTAACTTCGCTTGACGTTTAATGTTTAGGTATTATTGTTCTTGTTGTTGTTGTTATTTTCGATAAGTACGTTATTATTTCAAACTGTCATTGTGCGGATATAAACGTTTATCTGGCCGTTTCTGGGCTTCGTTTTGCGTTCGCTGCTGGTGGCTGTTTTAAGAATACTGAATATTTTTTTTTTCTTTTTTTTTTGGATAGTGTACTATTGAGTAGTGTGAGTAGAGGGGGGCTTACATACATAATTTGTAAACAAATTTATGCCGACGCCTTGTGTGACAAGTACTTGACAGTTGCACATGTCAAAATGAAACACAAGAATAATAAAAAAAATGTATAAACAGAAATAAACGAAGGAATTTGTTTTTTAATAAATAAAGAAAATATTTAAGCAGAAGATATTTTGTTACACAAGGTTTTATGGCAGATATTTAATTTTCTAATGTTGTTAATTAAATTAATTCAAAAATTACTTTAAGAATTCTAAGCTACATTTTTCCATTTAAATCTTTCTTTCATTAACTTAGCGTAACTGTCAAACTGTCTGCCAATAATATAATAAGTACTCAGGTAATAAGCCATGATTTTTCACATGTTCCCTTACATTTGTCACAACTCACATTTCATTTTTTTTTTGTATAATATGAGGGTACTAAGCAGTGAATAATCCCTGCACTTACGCGCTCTTTCATCTCACACAAGTGACTTTCTTGTCTTATTATTACATTCCACCAAATTTAGTTTATTTTTTTTTCGCAACAAAGCAGCAAAAAAAATGTGAAAATCCTTACCACCACATGTGGCATATTAAAGCATGAAATTTAATGCAAAAACAACAAAGAAAATAAAAAAGCTTTAGCTTGTGATAATGCTTGTAATAATGCTGATGTAAATGATGATGACGATGATGATGATGATAATGAGCATAATGTTAACGTTTTACTTCTTAGCGAAAAAAATATGTTAATTTTAATAATAAAATTTTTAAAAGTATTTTATGTGACGACATAAAATTAAGCATATGCAAACGAAGATTATTAAAGAGGTTTGAAATATCAGTACCTTTAGGGCTTTAAAATAAAAAGCGACGCAAAAAAAGAAAATAATTAATACATGAGTGTATCGATTTTTTTGTTTGCAAAAAAAAATATTAACTTTGCATGAGTTTGAAGTACATCCATCCCTCGATTTAATAATAAGTTTTTATCCCTCTTTTACACTTTTACACGATTATTTTGGTTTTCGTGTAAATTGAGAGATTTATGAAATACCTCGATTTACCTCGATGCATGTGAAGAATAAACGACAATGGTAAGACTGCTGTAAATTAGAGATGGTAAATTGGGCTTTCATTACTAAACACCTTTCAGCAAAAAAAGTTTCGTATATAGGGCAGAAATCTACATCAACTGATACCACACACAGTGCACCAAACACAGAAGAACGCTGATGATGAAGGTTTAGTGGCCTTCGAAAACAGCTAGTTGTTCCGTTCAACTATGTGTTGTTGTCAGAATATTTACAACTAACTTTAATGTTATTTGTTCATTAACAATTATCACATGTAATTTGGCTTAAAATGCGATACGAACTTTAGCCCGTTCAACAAATTAAGTTCGAAAAATAATAATTAAAAATAACTAAAATTGTATGTGTTTTATTGAATATTTTTGTCTCTAATAGGACGTTCGAGTCATTTCTATCTATGTTTGTTAAATCAATGTGTTCAATCAATGTCTATTTCTTACACCTAAGATTCATGTGGCAACACCGAAAAAAAAAACATATTTAATTTCTTAATAAAAATAAATTTTTTACGCGATTCTGCCTTTATTTACGATTCACACGATTTTTCATACAAAAATTAAAAATTTCGATTTACACGACTTTCTCTGCAACGTATCTATAGCGTAAATCGACGGATAGGTGTATTGAAATCCATTTAAGCCATTTATAAAAGACAAGAAAGCATTTGTTTATGATTAAAGTGAGTGCCTGCCATGACATGCTGACTTGACGGTGCCCATAATACGGTACCAAAAGACGGTACCTAATAACCAGGGAAACCTCAAATATGCAATTGCATGTTTTTCTTGGGTGACATATTAATGCGAATAGTTAGTTATAAGATAATTATTCATATCAGAATTTTTTTTTTATTTTTGGCATTGATTTGTTAGAGCATATTTTTGCATATTTTACCCTTTAAAGCATGTTTTAGCATTTGTCAGTTGTACACGCATATTTTTAGCATTTTTTAGATTTTCAGAGCATATTTGACGCTTTTAGGGCATATTTTTAAACTTTATAGAATTATTTTATTTTAATGTGATGGGTCAAGTATATTGGTCAAACTTTTTATTTTTATTTTTCCCAGTGCAAATCTCATTTCCAATGTTCTATGCCTTTAGTGCATACTGTATACATTTGGCTTATATATTACGCCATTCTTTTATTATTTTCAATAAAACCCTTCACTCGAAAATTATAAAACTTTTGCAGGTTCAATAATAAATTCATTAAGATTTTTTTTAATTTGGCGCTTCAATTCGTTTTGACGATTTTTTCGCTTTCAGGCGATTTCTTTCGGTTTGGCGATTTTTCAGTTTTGGTTTTTGGGACGGATGAACGGACGGACGGATGGACAGACGGATGGACGGATGGATGGACGGATGGACAGATGGCCTGACAAACAGACGGGTGGACGGATGGACGGACGGATGGACGGACGGATTGACGGAAGGATGGACGGACGGATGGACGGACGGATGGACGAATGGACGGATGGACGAATGGACGGATGGACAGACGGATGGACGGACGGATGGAGGGACGGATGGACGGACGTACGGACGGATGGAGGGATGGATGGACGGACGGGTGGTCGAATGGACGGACAGATGGACGGACGAATGGACGGACAGATGGACGGATGGATAAACGGACAGATGGACGAACGGATAAACGGACAGATGGAAGGACAGACGGACGTGCGGACAGACGAATGGATGGACGGACGGACATCTTAGCGAAAAAAATATGGTTCCTTTCAACCTTTGGTGCCCTAAATACATCGGACCTAAATTTCAATAAAAATTTGGTTATGCTATTTGTGACGGACGTCACCCCGATTACATCAGTAGAAGTTGAAAGAAAATTTTCAATGTAAAGTTTATTTAGCTGTGGCAGGCAACGATTTTCCAAAGTTTTTATTCTGCTAAAGGGACTAATTTGATGTTGGTTGATGCTCAATTTTAGTTTTTTTTTATTTATTTATATACTTTTTTTTTTGCTTATTTTATACACAAATGTTATTTTTTCAAATAAATCAATTTATATTATTTCTAAAATTATATTTTTGAAGTTTTTAGTGCATGTTGAATGCGCATAAAACATTTTTTTAGAGCATGTTTGTGGTTTCCCTGCTAATAACCATTGGTATCAATAGTTCTATACCCATTGAAGGAAAATATGTAATTAGAAGTAATGAACATTTTTTTTAATATTAGCTTATGGTAACTAAAATAAGGTATATACATTTTTGTTTCTACTGTATTTAAAAATCTATGGTAAACTGCATCTATAATAGTGGAACTATTACTGGTGAGGGTTTGTGGAGACTTGCTCATATGCAAGTGGAAAACGTCAAATAAGAATTTTTATAAAGCTTGCGACTGTGGGTTTGCAAAGTTTGCATTAAAATCTCCACCCATAATAATTGGTATGATATGGAGATTGTTACCGAATTGTCGTGCACCAACTGCAGTGTAAGGCAACAGTACGTAATGATATGTATGTTATAATATAATGTTAAAAATTCTTTATGAAGACTGCTATATATGTTTCAAAAAAATATTTGACATTTAAAACGCTCTTTTATTTAAAAGTTGATATTTATTTTATATTTTTCAACTTTTTAACAAAATTATCCCCACTGGCAACACAATTACACTTCACAAAAAATGTCTGTTAAAATTAACATTGCTCCTGAAGGTATGCTTTAAAATTCGGTTGAGTATATTTCAATACAGCTGTTAAATTTCTCTGTACTTATTGTTCGTATGATTACACTAATACACTCACATACATTGCTCACACCGATTTGATAACGCTGTACGATCTTACTCAAAATTTGTGATTGTATTGTGAAAAAGTTTTTTACACCCTAGCGTATAGATGTCTACACATCAAAAAGAGCTTTACAATAACCCATGAGAGGTTTTACAATTTTCTTTGCTTTCTTAACTGCATTTAGTATGTGGTAATATTTTAGTTTTTTAAATTTAACCAAAAAAAATTATACGTATGTATGTGTAAATTTTATTTACTCGTTATGAGCTCAAACAACATCTATATTCTGTTTAAAAAAAAAGCTTCCAAAGTGTGTAAATATTTGTGCAACAATTTGTCAACAAACATTTTAACAAGCACTCACACAAGGAATATATTCTCAGCATACTCATCTCAAGAAAAAAAGAAACGAAGGAAAATCAAAACTGTCAAATGCATGATGTTACTTACTTTTACATTGACTTTAAGTATCTTGCATAAATTTTCATGTAACAAAACAAGCATTTTAAAAAGTTTCACTTAACTAACACTTTCGCATACACACACACACACACGTGCTTGCTAACACTTTTCATACACACATCACTTATGAATTGTAAACAAAATCTGTTTTTACCACTACAGTCAACAGCAACCAACATCATCGTCAGCAAAAACATCAGTGTGGTTGGTAGCAAGCAGTAGCATCAGCTCCGCGCTATTATTACTGCCACCAACAGCATCATAATCATCACTTCCTCGGCACAATTTAAACCAAAATAATCAAAATCGCTTCTCTATAAATTCCTTTCAAGCTGTTAGCGAACGGGGTGTGAGTGTTGGCAAATAAAAAAATCCTTTTCTTCTCTCTTTCTAGTTTTTTATTCCTTCGTTTTTTTTTTTTTGTAACAGTTAAACATCCCTTTTAACTCTAGTGCAGTTGAAATAAGAGGATTATCTTTGGTAACAGCAGCAGCAGCAACAACAACAACAACAAAACTATGCATAAAAAAATCAGGATAATGGTTAAAGTGTTAAAAAGTTTAAGTGTTTCGAAAGGCAAATTTAAACCGGCTTATTTTTATAGGATGGAGATATTTTTTCTTTTTATTCTTATATCGTTTAAAATTTTGATTTTCAAGCAAAAATTTTCGAAAGAAAAAACCTTAACATATAGATATTGAGTCAGATATACTTAAAAGAAATCGTTATAATCAAATCTTGGAATTATATTGTATGTATGAACATTTTGATTTTATATACATATGCACATATGTACATACATACATCCATGTGTATATATGTATGTCTGTATCTTTTATCTAATTAAGTGCCATTATGCACACACGACTTCTTTTGGAATTTTCTTTACATAATGTACACACATATTCCATAGATAACCGTATTTTCCCAGCCCTTTTTTATTCTCTCAATAAAATTTCCAATTTATTTTGCATGTGTTTTTATTTTGTTTTTGGTTTTGAACTGAGAAAAGAACCGTAACATGTCAAAAATTGTATATCTTACTGACTGTCAGCTGTCAATTTCCTGCCTTGGTTTTTATTTTTTTTTTCTTTAAGTTCGCTAAGAGAGCGCGTGTGCCTGAAAGTTGATTGCTTTATTTCTTCATTGGTGTTCTTAAGGTCATTGATTTGCTGTTGAGAAATATGTCTTTAGAGTAAAAAAAATATAAAAAAAGGAAAACTCGCAACGAATTGATTATTTATGACAAGAGAACACGTACTCATATGTTTCATATTAACGACCTATTTTATTTTAAATAAACGCACAGGCACTGCAATAGCAGAACGTCAATTTAAAAAAATACAAAACAAAAAGAAAAGCAAAGAACATGTGTGCGATCTGAAGATATGTATTTTCAAAGTGTTGACAGCTGTTAACAGATGCCAATATGACATGCAATAAGAATACTTGAAAAGCGGTTGTAACTGTATTCTTTTTTATAATATGTGATACTATAAATTTTTTATAAGAAAATAATGAATTTTTAGGGTTCCATAGACCAGGAGAAACCCTATTGTTTTCGCTAAGATCTCCACCCGTCCGTCTTCCTGTCACAGGCTGTTTTCTCAAGAACCGTATGAGTTGCAGGCCTGATATTGTCACGAAATATATAAAACTTTTAAAATTTTGTAAATTTTTAAGCAGACTACGCAAATTAATACTAAAATTTAATAAATCAAAATTAAAGGGTATTCTATCAGTTAATGTAATTTTGACAACAATCTGTATCTTTAAAACCCTAAGTGGCAAAGTCTTCTTAAAATTTTCAAAAACGCTTAAACTAAAAAATGCCAGCTTTAAAAAATCGCCAAGAACCAAAAAATCGGCAGAAACAAAAAAAGCGCCCAAACCAAAAAAAAAATTTGTTAAAACCAAAATAAATTGCCAAAAACCAAAAAAAATAGTCGTAAACAAATATAAAGACAGAACTAAAAAAATGCCAAAAACCCATAAAAATTCCAAAAACTAAAGGCCCTTCAAATAGTAAAAAAGCACCAAAACAAAAAAATCGAGAGAAAAAAAATTTAAAATTTTCAAACACCGATAAAAATCGGCAAAATAAAAAAGGGCCAAAATCGAAAAAAAATGTCAAACCAAATAAATCGCAAAAAACCGAAAAACACCGAACTCTAAAAACACGCCAGAACAAAAAAAAACGTCAAGAACCGATAAAAATCCCAAAAAGAAAAAAAGCGATAAGAATAAGAAAAAGCACTAAAACTAAAAAATCTCCAAAACGAAAAAATTGCCAAGAGCCGAAAAAATCGGCAAAATGAAAAATAGCGCCCAAAGCAACAAAAGTGGTTAAAACTAATATAAATCGCCAAAAACTGAAAAAATCACCATAATAAAAAAAACTCTACAAATCGATAAAAATCACCATAACGAAAAATGTCGCTAAAAATAAGAAAAAGCACCAAAACTAAAAATATTGAAAAAAATGTCAAAAACCGAAAAAAATCGGCAAAACAAAAAAAGCGCCAAAACCAAAAAAAAATTGTTAAAACTAAAAGCTGAAAAATAACTAAAACGGTTTAACTAAAAAACGCCAAAAAAAATTGATAAAAACCAAAAATAAGTTCATACTGTACTTAAAAATATTTTATATAAAGTCCTTATTTACACTATGCAAGCCTTATTGCTGAGCTGATTAGTTTATTAGGAGAGAGAGAGAGAGAGAGAGAGAAAGGCGAAAGGGGAAAATAAACGGTTGAGTTCACTTCGTCTCTATTTCCCACAAACTAATCAGCTCAGCAATAAGACTTGCATAGTGTAAATTAGGACTTAGTAAGGCGTTCGATTATATAGTATTAGATTAGTAGTATTACATTTGTAGTGACCATCAGAAACCCTTCGTGTGCGAGTCAAGGTCGCACTTTACTGAATTTGTTTAAATTTCACGGTCTATCTTCCAATAAATTTAAAAGCTTCAGTGTGCTATTAGAACTATCTTTTTCCTACTAAGCTTTTGCCTTTCCAGATTTTGTGATTATAATTGATTTTGTTTTATTTTTTACATTAGTTAACTGATTAATACAATAAGTTTTAACTCGCTTAAAGTTAAGATATCTAAAAATTGCTTCAATTGGCCTTGTCGAAAAACATCGGGAATTTCAAAACTATAATCAACGCTCAAGAGAATTTGCTAGTCATTCACAATTTACTAAAGCTCTAAATTTTAAATGAGTGCTAGAATCAATTTTGATGGACATGGAAATTTATAAGCTTACAAAAACTACTCTAGAAGTTAAAATGAAACTAATAAAGAATTTTAAGAAAAAATAAAAGAAAATAATAAGCGGGTCACAATTTCTATTGTGAATTGATTCTTTTTTAAAAAATGGATTTCCATCATTTATAAAAATAAATCTTTGTTTCTTTCAAAATATTAAATAGTATAACACACACATTTGTCCATAACTATTGGCCAATTGATCTGTTACTTATTCATGTTTTTTTTTCGTAGATGTAACAAACAGTTCCTGGGTTAAATTTTCTGCTTCATTTAACAATTTTTTTTTTTCACTTTGCTTTTCCATTCTTGTTTATGCCAGCATAAATTTGAGCTGATTGGCTGCTTTGTAAGAAATCAAATGGATTTTGCAAAACAATGCTGGTCAAGTGTCTCTAATTGAGCAAACATGGCCATAGAGAATGCACACCTACCGGCATCCTAAAGGCAAAATTGTAAAATTAAATCGATTTATTAGGTAATTTTGGTTTCTCTTCTTCAGGAATATTGAAGATGAAGAAGATGATTTTGTGTTTAATATACGAGTATTAATATATTTGTAAATATTTTTTTATTAAGTTTAAAATCCACTTTTACCCACGAAGTTAAGCAATGAAATTATTTCGTTTCCTGCTGTAACATGGTGTCTCTATGTTACCTTTATTATGATTAAATTTTCTTCGTCTTGATTTTTGCGTTTATTTTCTTTTCTGTTGTTTTTGTTTATGTTTGCAAAAAAAAAAAATAACTAAATAATTTATTACATGTTGTAGTTATAGTTGTATGTATTATTATTATTTTTGCAAATACATCAACCTCATACTGGTTGCTTGCTTGGTCTCCTCTCTTCTTTCTATAACTTTTCATTTGGCCGGAAGTGAAAAGAATTGCTTGTTTGGAAAAATAATTTTTTTTGCTTTTTATTACAAGAACACATTCTTTATATTATTTTCACCTCAATAAAATTTGTACAATATGCTTTGGTGTGGTTATACGACTGACCAGTTGGTTCATTTCTGTGTAACCAGCTTTCATGGTATTTAATATGTTGGTTGCGAATGTTTTTAAGGGACTACAAGGGTCATCATAAATATAATTTCATAGCAAATGGAATAAAATTAAAGACCTCATGTCTTAAAAACAAATCCTTGGAAACTTTCAGTTTGTCAGAAAATTTAATTAAATAATTTAATCATTAGGGACAAAGAAAGAATAAGACTTGGATCAAGTTATTGGGAAAAGAAAACTTGTAGTACAGTTTAGTTCAAATGAAGACAAGAGTGCCATGACCATGACAAGACTGTGACATCCCGCTCATAAAATTGAAATTGTCTGAGCCTGTATCACCAATAACGTCATGGAAACTGTTTGTATATTTGTATATTTCTTAAAATTTCTTTAATAAAAAATTTAGTGTATTTAGTTTTTCATACTCTTTCCGTCTGATATATTTCATTAAAGAAGATACTATTGCCAAAATAGAGAATAGATTAGAAAATATTAAGCATTATTAAACTTCACTCTTCACTTTTTTTCACGTTAGTGCCTTTTACGCTTTTTAGACCTCAAAATTACGCTTTTTTGTGCTTTTCTTAAATTTGTATGTGCTTTTAAAGTCAAAAAAGTTGGCATCACTGGCTTAGACCACCTGATATGGTCAAGATAATCTCAATTACAGGGCTACCAACTCTCATATAATACATATCGAGAATACACGAGAATGAGAGCAATATTCTGACAAATTCTAACTGAAACTGCTTTTATTTTATTACTGGTCTTTTTGTTACCAGACAGAAAGGTGTTGCCATAACAAAATAAATTTACTAAAGTGTGGTTTTGACTCGCACAGGAGGGATTCCATATGGACATCACATATGTAATACTATACGAACTTTTGCCTATATAATCAAATATATTACATGATGTAGACATTTAAAAAAATTAGCGCATTTTCTCGCTTTACCGATTTTTTTTAGTTTTGGCGCTTTTTTATTTTTGGCCATCTGATTCTGAGAAGTCGCCAATCTTTAGTTTTTTTCTTGCGACTGTTTTTAATTTTGGTGATTTTTTTGCATTTAAGCGATTTATTTTATTATGGTGATATTTTTCATTTAAGCGCTATTTTCATTTTAGCGATTTTTCGTTCCAACTTTTTTTTTTATTTTTTGTTTTGTAATTATTAAAGAATAAACGACAATGGTAAGACTGTTGTAAATTAGAAATGGTAAATTTGAGCCTTCATTACAAAAGACCTTTCAGCAAATTGAAATACGATGAAAACAATTCACGTATTCCATTTGCAAGAAAGTTTCGATATAAGGCAGAAACTTACATCAACTGACAACACACACATTGGACCAAACACAGAAGAACGCTGATGATGAGGGTTTAGTGGTCTTCGAAAACAGCTAGTTGTTCCGTTCAACTATGTGTTGTTGTCAGAATATTTACAACTAACTTTGATGTTATTTGTTCATTAACAATTATCACATGTAATTTGGCTTAAAAAGCGATACGAACTTTAGCCCGTTCAAATCAAAAATATTTTTAGTTTTATTTGAGCGATTTCAACCTTCTTACTTTTAGTGTTTATTTTTGGTGATATTTTTCATTTAAGCACTATTTTCATTTTGGCAATTTTTCGTTTCGTTATTTTTCTCTTTTAGGACTTTACAGTTTTTTTCTTACGGTTTCCAAGATACGGTAAATTGTCGAATTTACATAGTAAAAATTACATTAAGTTATAAAATATTTTTTTAATTTCATTGTTAATTGGTGTAGTCTGCATTAAAATACACTAACTTTGAAAATTTCAAGTGTAAGCATATAAATTTTCTGTATATTACATTAGAAGTTCAACATGTTTCGTTGCTCGCTTAGGAACACCCTTTAATTTTTAACTGTCATATATATTTGTTAATGTAGCAGCGGCAGCTACAGTTTTACATATTCTGCGGAAATTTGAGGTCCTTAACTCTTACAATTCTCGAGAAAACAGTCTGTGATAGACAGACAGATGGACATCGTAGCGAAAACAATAGAGTTCCTTTCCACCTTTGGTGTACGAGACCACAACAATCGAAATATATTTTTAACAATTATTTTTAAATGATGACATTAGCAATTAACCTATTGATAAAACTTTATTAATTTCCATGGAAAAGTAAGAACAACATGTTGTTCTCTTGTGTCAGTCATTGCAGGAATAATTAAAATTCTGCTTTTAAAAATTATCTTAAATAAAAAAATCTTCTAATGGAGTTTCTTTATATATTAATCTCTAAAATATATATGTACACATGTTTATATTAAGTTCTTAATTTTAAACGAATTGTTCCTGTACCTGTAATTCAAGCATATGTTGTTTATTTATAAACTTTGTCTGCTATGCATATGTACGTTACGATATTGATTTGTATTCTTTTAATCAAATATTTTCACTGGCTCGGTATACATAACGAAGACATTCTAAAAATAAAATCTTATTTATGATAAAATACATTAAAACGCATATTGGCTTCTACTCGTTTAGACATATTTATTACAAACTTCTGCTCACGCTCACGTATGAGTTGTGTTCCTTTCCCTCTTGAAACTCTAATAATACGAAGTATCTTACAAGCACTTTGCCCCATTATCTTAATAAAAATCTACAACAACATGGAAGTGGCACTTTATGGGAAATATACATTTTATTATATTGTAATTTTCGGCATTGATTTTGTTTTTGTTACTTTTTTATGTAGGGATGTTTCTTTCCTGATTTTCTTTTCATTTTTTTTGTAGCAGAAGTTTCAAACAAAGTTAAAATAGGAGAAAATTGTTTGACAAACTGTTTGGATGCGGGGAAGAAAATCGCTTAAGGGTCTCCCTTTTTTTAAACAAAAGCATAACAAAATGCAACAATAGATGTTTATCTTAAAAAAAAAATATGTAAGTATATACATATCGTTACCTTAATATGGAAAGGGTCTAACTTCCTTTTCTTTTTAAATCGAGTTTATTGTATATTGCAATAGAAGAACATTTAATAATGTATAGAATAAAGCAAAAATTCCGATTTCCCAAAAATATTGAGTTAGGGCCTTTGTATATTAAGGTAACGATATGTATGTATACATTGAAAATAATGAATTGTAGCCGAAAAATATGTAATGAAAAAATGAGAACCGAAGACATCCACATTTTAGACAGATTGAGGTACTTTCAAAAAGATTTTTTTAGCATGCAGCAGCTTAAAGGAGCGAAATTTATTTATTTTCAAAAGTTTTGTACTTGGGCTGAAATTTCTATGGCCTTCGTAATTCAAAATTGGTCCAATGTGGCATGAGCTTTGCGCACGTATCGCTTTTCTGTTTTTAACAGAACAGCGCTCGTGTCATCTAATTTTATTCATGCAAAAAACAGTCTTCCTTTATTTCTTCTTGCACCACCTGTCTTCTCTATCACTATCCCTTTCCTAAAAGAATGTAAGATCAAGTAGTAGACATTCATTTTCGGAGTGTTACTTCTCTTTAAAAAATATAAATATATAAAAAAATTTAAAAAATCAGTTGATAATCACACATGTATATTAGAGACCTGCGTAAAGAGTCTTAAAATGTAAATACGTTTTGCTTTTTAAATGTATTCTCGTGACATGTATTATACTAAACCAAATAATAAGTGCTGTCGTATTATAACGATGGATCTATTGTGAGTGTTAACTAGCATATGTATGTGAGTGCTAACAAGTGATGTCAGCTAGACTTCTTGTTCATAAAAACAATCAACAGAAGTAGTGTTGATGCGTGTATGCTTGTTGTTTTGCATATTGTACGTTTGAGTGTGTGTGTGTAAGATCTATATGGCATATGTGCGTTTATATATAGAAAAAAACACAAGTATCACAAATTTTTCAGTCACTAGCTATTATCTTCTTTACTCCTATACCTGTAATAAGTTAAACAAATTTATTGCCAACAGTGTTGTTTAACGTTTTTTTTTTGAATATTTCGCTGTATAAAACATTTGGAAAAACCCTCATGTCTTAAAACTTATTGTAAGATGTTTTGTGCAGGTCTTTAATATACTCAATATATTTTTTAAATCGAGATTTTTGCTTTTTTGGTCAATTAGATGTTCTTCTATCGAAATAAGCGAAAAAATCAAATTCAAAAAAATAATGAGTTGGGCCATTTCTATATTAAGGTAAACATATACAGCTCTCTCCGTAGACAGTGATCGCCTGAACAATGTTGTTTTTAAATAAATATGAACCGACAAGGACACCAGCCTAAAATGCATTTCAAGCAATGAATTTTCTGGAATGCATCGGACACTTTTTAGATAGGTCTCGGCCTAATTCGACAGTTTGGTTTTTTGTTGTACATATTCTTTCAGAAACGGGCCTTACCGCGGAAGATGTTTTTAGATGAAAATTAGGGTTAGTTTCTAAATGCTTAATAAGCTTATTTAGCGAACAGGCATTGTTGTCTATGGTCGTTTAACTTGAACTCCTTGAAGAGCTTAATCACAATGCAAAATGCTTAGTTCATGTGAAATAAACTCCGTTTCTCCTACACGGCGTCACAGACAGTGGCGATATCTTCGGTAAGTCTTGTGTTTTGTCGATGTACAGGTATTGGTTGATTGCTTAAGGCTGGTAAGCACTATCCTACACAATCGCATGATTTACAAAAAAATACAACCCTGATCTAATGAATTGTTATTGTCTTTTGTAAATTTTTAAAAACTCTAACAGGGTTGAAATTTCTCAAAAGTCGCCAGATTATAAAGAATAGTGAGTACCAGGATTTACTAAACCAAGTGACTATTTATTGAATTTATTCTCGGAGAGGCGATGACAGTGACCGCAAAACTGGAGAATTACGCAGAATTTTGCCCATTTTTATGTTAAAAAATATTATCATTTGCTTGTGTTGTAAATAAAATTATTAATGAATAAATTCCTTTAACTCTCTATTATTTTTCCTTGTACTGAAAACTCCAAAATATTAAGCTTTGAATACATGCTTGTCAAAATCTCTCCATCACACATGAAAATGAAGACACAATTCGTGTTGGAAAATGCAAAATGTTCTCAATTTTATTTCAAACAATACACGTCTGTTAGGCGAAAATTCAAAGCGACAATTTTAAAGATAAGAATAACAACAACAACAGCTTCAACTAGAACAATACTTACAACAAAAGCACCATGAAGTATGAGTTTAAAATGAAATTCTTTAAAATGAGAATGAAAAATACAATCATGTGATAAGTTTAGAAAACGTTTGAGAGAAATTGCTACATGACGAACGAATTTAATGCTAAAGGGAGGTTTAGGACGCAATAACCGATAACATCAGTGATGGCTTTTCCACTAGCATAAAACACACACACACACTCTTACTCACGCCTTAAGTATGTATCAACAATATCACATACTACGAGTACAACAGCACGTGACAAATCGTAACAGTTTAAAGGCAATTATTTTACATTTAACACACAAAATCCAAAGGAGCCATCGCATACATACACACCCATTGAGAGAAAACGGAGAGACAAAAGAAACCGAATAGTGAAACACTGGCTGGTTGGTTGGGCTGCTTTGTTGTTATAAACAACTTAAAACGCTAGAAGCTATAACCTCAACTCCAGCAAATGGAGCAAATAGATACTCTTGCATAAATATATTCCCAATTCCTATCTAGGATTTTGTAATACGATCTCTACTCCATTCACTGTTAAGCGCACTTTTACTTTACGATGCCAGACCACAAAAAGCAGCAGCATTCCATAATGTGCTCGTAACATGTAACAAAGGCAGGCACTAGATAGACTACACCACAGACATTCTTCATTCGTTCGTTCATTTATTCATTCATTCATGCACTCATTCCACTTCAAGTGCCTCTTTAAAGGTTTTTTTTTAGATACTTTTAAATACTTTCCTGCATTTTTGGCGACATTGTTTTGGGTCTTATTTTCCATCTTTTCTCTCTAGTTTTTATTTATTTTACGTTTTTTTTTAATTTTATAAAAACGGAAGTCGTAAATTGGTCGCAACCACAAATATTCAAATAATAAAAGTTTTTCTTTCCCAAACGAATTTATGTATGAGATCTTTATCTTACCTAAAACGAAAAGAAAATTATGAAAGATTTTATTAGTGAAAATGATTAATAGATTTTGATTGTAAATTTATTATTCAAATGGAAAATTTAATAAAAGCAATTTAAAAATGTAATGAAACTTTAAAAGCATAATTTTTAAAGACTTTAGTTATTTCAATTGAATTGTTCCTGAGAACTCATTTTGCGAAATATTCTTTAACTAGAACATTAAGACGAGAAACAGAAGGCCCGCCAACTGAACACACAATTTACGCTTTTTGCTCTTCAAAAGGGACAATGACAAAACTATAAATCATTTAATAAAATGAATGATGAGTTTGTATGTACGTATGTAAATGTAATAATAAAACTTAAGAAAAAAATATTGATATATCATATTAAAAGATGTAAATTAAAGCAGGCAAATAATGGTATTTCCCAGCAAAACTACTTGTTATAATTCTCGAAAAAAGGGATAGCACTAAAGGCCATTATTCATGATTGTGTAAATTGTATGAATTTTTAGAATATACAACCCTGGTGTGGTAGAATTCACGGACATTTTCAACAGACAGCAAGAATTCATTAGATCAGGGTTAGATTTTTCCAAAAGTCGCGATTGTGCAGTATAGCCTTAAGAAGACTACCCATACTTTTTAGCTTAATAGTTAAATAAGCACTCAGCTAATCTTTATTTAAATATAAATTGAATTTAAATACGGTTTCATTTCTTCAGTAGTTCTTATTAATGGCCTGTTTTACGATATCGCTAGAAAATATTCGACTAATAATTTATATTGAAAACAACAATAAAATATAAAAATTTGTTTTCGTTTGCGATATGAATTGTAAATCGAAAATTTTTGTGCCATATCGTGAAACAGGCACTAAGTTTCATTGAAAGTACGGCAGCACTACAAAATTACCTAAATAAAATGAAAAGTTTTCCCAACAACATGTAATCAACGTGAAGAAAATTAAAATTGCAAAAAACAAAAATGTTTTATGAAAGGAAAAGAGTATTAGAACGGATTTTTCTTTCCATAATATAAAACTACTTGTATGAATTGTATATAATATCTGACTTATTCATAAAAAATATTTCAAGTTTAGTAAGCGCTTATTTGACATATTTCCATAGGAAATTTTGTCAAACAAACCTGTAAAAAACCTAAAATATTTTTTATGAATTAGACCGTATATATTTATAAAAATTAAACAAAACGTTTTACAACGACCACATGATGGCCATGTAAATGCCTTCAATAAATATGTATACACAAACATATTGTATGCTCTCAAAATATAAAAAGAATTTAAATACATAAGGTTGGGAATTTAACTATTATTTAAGTACCATTTAAATATGAACTCAAAAAAATTAATTTCGTATTTAAATATAACTTGAAAATAATTACAATTTATTTACCAAGTCAAAAATTGACCCTTAATATTTAAATAATTAATTTAAATTGAATTTAAATACGTTTAAAGCTGCTTTTCACAATGTACAATTAAAAGCTAACAAAGACTTTAATGGCAAGCTTTGTATGAAGAACTGTCAGTAACAGTTCATGTTAACTCTTAATCATACATTGTGAAAAGGGAAGTTAATATTTTTATTGGTTAATTAAAGTTTTTGTTAAAGTACGGTGACACCACAAAAATTCTAAACATTATGGAAAGCTTTCTAAGCAACAGCTGTCTAACATAAAAAATAATATAATCAACTCAAAGTTTGCAGTTATGGCAAAAGAATTTTAATTTAATAATTCTGTAGTTGCTAAACGGGCCGTTACAGTTTTGTATCAAAAGCATAATTTAGTTAAAAGTTCTACACAATTTAAATTTAAGTTTTAAAAAAATTGATTTTATGCCGTTTTTGGAGGAAAAAATTGTGTTAATCATTTTGCAAAAATTAAAAAATATTGCAAAAACACTAACCCCTTTATTTATACTATAAAAAGTATTACGAATAATATTTTTGTTCAAAATGTTCATTATTGAAGGAACCAGATCGTTTCGAAATAGACCTATTTTTGTTATAAATATGGAATTTATGGCCTTTTTTCTCAAATTCCAAGGCTGAAACCAAATATTTCCAAAAATATTGTCTGTGCTCGGCGAAAGATAAGAACAATACAGTCAAAATACTGAAAATCCCATTTTTGGGATTTTGCAAAATGGTTTTAGGAATTGCCAGCAACTCAGAGCAAATCAGATTTTCTTTAGTTTTATTTGCAATATGTATATTGTTTTACACGAAAATGAGAGTTTTCAGTAGAAAATATTTATAAATAAAATTTTTATAGCATTTTTTCCCCAAGACCTCAAATGCTTAGTATTAATTTATGTTAAGAGGAAAATGATGCGGTTTATTCCATTGCATATTGTTATTTAAGATAGCTGTAATAAGTGAATTCTTTACTTGTGACATTGATGTCCATAATCTTCAATCGGAAAAAAGTTGGTCATCAAAGTGGCCAATTTTAAACAACCACCTTGTAGCAAGTTTTTACTATTTTTACGCTTTCTTCGTTTGTTTAGATTATTAAATCCATATTCGTAAATGGCAAATCTTTCACTAATTAAATGACACATCAAAAGACAGATATTTAACTCCTGACAGCCTTGCCAAACCAGCGGTTTTGATATCTTGTCTAACACTAACACTGATATTTTACAGTAGAGCGAAAAATTTTCATTGCTGTTTCGAAATATTTGAGACAGTAGAAAAAGTTTGAAATTTCCTGCCTACTGTCTTGGGTTTTTAATGCTTTCAACTTAACTTTAGCTTGAAACTCACTTGCTTTCCAGAAAACGTATTTTTGGTATGTAAAACGCCATTATATTTTGCTGGGTTATTAAACGTATACATACATTAAATTTTCTTCATCTGGCTGCTAACGTCATGTAGACATTAAAATGTAGCAAAAAAATACAGATCAGAAAATCACTTTGTAAAGTGATTTATAGCCTGTTACTAGATTAAATGGCGCTCATTAATGCAGCCTCAGTTGAATTTCCATTTAAAAATCTAGAATCTTGAACCCCAATGAAATGAACTGCAAGATGTGCAATTCATTGTCAAAAGATAAAAATAATTATTTTAACGAGACCATATTTTAATATTTAACGTTTTGTTTGACTTGAAATTTTCTTTTTGCTTAATCTTACTACAATATGAGTCCAACAATTTCAATTACTAAATACATATGGACTTTGATAGCAATAACTGTTTAATTACATACAACTTGCAACAGGGAACAGAAAAAAAAAATATTTAAAATGTTGTTGTCACTTCAGTAAAGGGCCCATTTAATGTCTGGAAAACTCCCAACTGAAATAAACACAATTTCACAAATTGCACAAAACTAATAATCATAAAATAAATGTTAAATACTTTCATTTATTTAAACATTTTTATAAGCTACAAGTATCTAGTACGAGTATCTCTGCAATTCAACTACACACAACTATAGTCGTAAAAATCCAGTATTCTATTGTTGTATATTGAAACATTAAGTACCATTAAACACTTGTTGTTGGAGTCGCAACAATATTCATAACGAAATCACCCTCAATTGGCAAACAAAATTCGAGAAGAACAAAAAAAAAGAAATCTAATAGAATTGAAAACAATCAACACCATTTCTAAATGAAATTAATAACAACAAACCAACAGCAAACAACAGCAAACAAAAAATCCTTTTTCGTTTTTATTTAAACACCACATCCTTTATTAGATGGTCGAAGTGTGATGTCATCATTATTGCCTTCATCATCGTTGCAAGCTGTGTTCGTTTCAATTGAATTTCGAAACTGAGAAAAAATAAAATTATTTTTGCTCAATATATGTTTGTATACAATATATGTATGTGTATTTGTATGTGTACGTTTACCAGCGTTGCCGTAAATTATTTCTGTGTTATTAAGTTCATAAGAAAGTTGTTTAATTTTTGCCATTTTTGTTTCACCTTGAGACACCAGATCCTTCAACGTTAGAATACTTAGTGTGGCCCATCAGGGAAGCGATTTCTGTTGTCGATAGCTAACAAACTCAGCTGGTATCGTATGTTTTTTAATGACAGCTACTACAAAATTGATTCAGGACAAGACGACTGCCATTCTTATGTTTCAACAAAAGAACAGAATATGAATTCGAGTATGACATAGAATACAAATTTTTTTAATAACAAACACAACACCCGCAGCGATTAGCTTATCTGCGAAAGATTAGCTTGTCTATTGTCATTAAAGTCTTCGAGCGATCGATTTCGATCCCAAACCAGAACCAGCCATATCAATATACTGATGCATATCACAGCACCCTCTTTCGTATATATTTGTATAGATTAATCGTTGGCTTAAAGCTATTCACCTACTTAACACCAGAGGCGTTACAATAAAAATATAAAAATAAACAAAACGTACAATATCTGCGTTGTAAAATAGATTCATATCGAATAAAAATTATTTGCTGGGTTTTGTATAAGTTTCTAAGCCTACTACGCTTAATTTTCTTTTGTGATTTTCAAAAATATTGAACTCTCAAATAGTTCTTGAAAGTCTGTGAATAAGATAAGAGGTTTGTGACTATTCAAAATGTGTGGTTGAAGTCTACTGATGATTTATTACAGCAACAATGAATAAATTTCAAAACAAGTTTATCTTAAAAATCTAATACTGCACCACCTGTCCCCTCTTCAATATCCCTTTTCTTAAGAAGGTAACACACATATATTGGTAAGCATATTAATTACCTGACAGCTATTTCTCTTTCAAAAAATTTTGTGAATCAGTTGAACTAGCAGACAACGCCTGAAACTACCCACTAACCTACAGATTTTTGTAAAGTTTTTATCATGTTTTTTATTAATACCTACATTCAATCTAACATATACTTCCACATTTTTCTCCAAGGACATCTCGCGAATGAATCATCCAATTTTAGTCTAATTGGCCATAGTTTACGTGTGTTTTTGAGGTTAAGGTCTGATTTCTTTTTATTTTTTATCTTTAGATTATTATTTTTTATCGATAGATTAAATATTGTTCAAAAAACAGTTTTGTCAAAATTTAACTTGAAAAATTTTGAAATCTACCAAAGTGAATCGATCCACGATCTTACGACATTTAAGTTCCCAGTTGGCCAAATCGTCCCAGACGACATTGTCTTCGACGATTAATGTACGAAATGTCGCCTGCCGATTATGTTTTCCAATCGGCAATTTAAAGGAAATCGTAGTTCATGACTATCTGAGCGACAATGTCATACGTTTTGTCTTCAATCAAATTTTGTTGAGGACAATCTGATCGACAATGTCACTCGTTTTGTTTTCAATAAAGCCGTGTTGGCGACAATCTTAGCAACAGTGTCATACACTTTGTCTTCAATAAGACTTTGTCGAGAACAATCTGATCCTTAATAAAGCCGTATTGACGACAATCTGAGCGACAGTGTCATACGTTTGGTCTTCAATAAAGCCGTGTTTACTACAATCTGAGCGACATTGTCGCTCATCTCGTCTTGTGTGACCTTGCCGCCATTTGTATGAAAATTTCGTCGACCATTGTCTTGAACCCGTCGTCAAAGATGTCTTAAAGACGTGGCCAACTGGGTTAGTTCAAAACATACTGGAACACGCACACGCACATACACAGTAGCGCACACACACACAGCCACCTACACTACAGACATAAGGTGACTCTGACAACTCCCAGTACCTCAAAGCGTCAAAATATGATGAAAGCTCGATTTCCGAATATTACGATATAATCAGTTACTGTTTATAGAGAGAAATTAATATTGCGGGATGTTGAAAAAATTTCCAAAATTTTATCTTAAAATTCCCTTTCGATAAAACATTAAAATGGCAACACTTCAGCTCCAGTACTGCGATTTACCCAATCTTCTTTGTTGGACATTCCACACCCCATGTTTGGTAACATAAAAAAGTTTTACTCAAGGGATGCATTAAATACTCGTATAAAAACTCACAGCAGAGCATAAAAAAAATTTAGAAAAAAGGGCAACATCCAAGAGAAAGAAAAAAATAATGATAAATTTTAAGGGGAACGAACAGTTTGTTTAATGATGCAATTTCTATTTTATTTCATGTTCTTACTCAACACACAAAATTTCTGAAATAAATATTTAAGAAAATATACAATCTTTAAATGCATAGAAATATTAATTTCACTTGGAGTGATTCCTTTATAACATTAATCAAAGCTCAATACTGTAGGAGAGCCCACAACTTTGCTTATGGACAAATACAGTGCGAGTTAAATTCTTGGCCAGAGCAGTGTTGAGGGAAATGAAATTGGCGATGAACTGGCAAATTTAGGAACGCCGTTAGATGAGGGAATGTGTAACAGATCGGTGAAAGTGCCGAGGTTATTAATACAGGAAATGCAGTACAGAGCAAGACCAACAATTCATGGCGAAGTAGAGAGGATTGTACAGTCTCGGCGGCTATGTGACCAAAACTTGACTCAGGAAGATCCAAACTCCTACTGCAAATGAATAAGAAGGTGATGCAAATCATGATAGGTGGGTTGACTGCTCCGTCAGAAAAAGAACCAGTATTTGGAAAGCTCCTGATTTCTGTATTATGTGCGGGCATGAAGAGAAACCAGAAACCATTGTCTATCACTACCCGAAGCTGCAACGTCATAGTCTTAGAGTGCTGAACAGACGTTTCCACTAAAGCATTACTGATATTGGGAAGTGTAAGCTGGAGGATAGCACGGGCTTCATCATGGGAATTCAGTGCCTTAATGACGGATAATAGGATCACTTTTGGCTACAAATGGGGGGTAAATATTCCCCCTTATTGCGAATGGCGTTGTCAACGTCACATCAAGACGACAGTAAAAATTATCGCTTTTCTACTCTTTGTCGACAACAACAAAAAAGGAGTACAAAAGCCCCCTAGAGGACATACTTACTCCTTCTTTTTCCCACTGGGATGCGATAGAACACACATACGTTGTTTAATTTAAATTTAAAGATGACAGGCGTTTAGTGACAGACCCTTTATACGATCGATACTTAGGGCCTGCTCACATAAATGCGAACGATAGATTCAGATGAACAGGCCCTTAATTTATTTGATTTTTTTTGTCATTCTTTGACTACAGAGTGATTTACTATTTATTTAAATTTTGCAAATTTATCGATGATAATGATTTAAACGCAACTTTTTTTACATATATTTCTAAAAAACTCCTGCCTACAACAACTCCCCTACGAAGTACACATTACGCAACCATTATGCACAGCCTTGTCCCTGCTCTTTTTGCTTAACTTAGAGAAATAATAGTAAACTGAGCAAAACTTTTAAACTTATTTTAAATTTAAATGCGAATATTTGCGGTTTAACAGACACTGAATAATAAAACTTTTTCTTATGCGACATTGTAAAGTACTTTAAAATAAAAAAAGTATCAGCATCGAAAGTTTAGCAGAGAAGCAGATACATACTACTCGTATACGACATAAAACATTTATTATCGCAATTGCTGCGTATAGAAAAGTTTTTAAACTAGAAACCACATTAAAATTACCAACACAACCACTTACACTTGAACTTTAAATTTAAAAAACCGAAACCAAATAGAGACAAAAAAAATTATTGTATGTATGTATATGAAATGAAGAAGGAAGAAAAAGTTTAAAATGGAAAGGCATTACAAAGTAAAAGTGGTTGGTTGTTTGGAATAGCATTAGCAATAAAAGTCGCAAGCATACACATACACACACGCACGCACACACGCACACAATCAAAGTTGTTTTATAATCGTCACATAAAACAAGCAGCAGCAACAAATAAAACGGAAATTAAACTTGTTTTTCCTGAGATTTTATGGCATCCTGCTCTAAGCAAAAATATAAAGATACATATAAAAAACTTGTTAACACTATTAACTCGATACTTGTCTCGTATTGCGGCAGCACTGAAATGTGGGGGGGCAAGGCACACGGTGTGGCGTTTAGCCAAGGAAGTGAACAGTTTTAGCAATGAAAAGAAAAGTTTAACCGTTAACTTTGAATTATTGATGGCAACTAGCAGATGTTACAGTTCTCAAAGTGTTGCAACAACAACAACAACAACAAAACAGAGAGGAAGACGAAGAATAAGAAAAAGGAAAGTAAGAAATAATCAAATTAAAAAAAGAAATCACAGCTTCTTTTTCTTGCTGCTAATGGTAAGAGTCAATTTCAAAACATTACCAACTTCAAGTTATCAATTGATTTTGTAATATGAGTCTTGTTAAGTCTGCATTTACACTTGGACACACGCACACACCCACATGCTGTTTGTTGCGCACACTTACTTAAAAGGATGTTTACTTTTATGCATAAGCTTGTGTGCGGTTGTAAAAAGTTTTCCTTCGAATGTGTGGCAGGAGTTTTGTGGATACGGATATGAATGTTTTATGCTGTTGTTACACAATGTGTTGCATTTAGGACACGTGTCTAAATGCACGTGTTGCATATTAGCGCCTTGCTTGGCAAACATACTTAATATGCCTTTTTATTTTTATCATATGTATGTGTATAAATATATTTTATTTAGGAAATAACATTAAGAATAATTGATACTTTTTAGAAAAGTGATTTCACATTATTTATTTCTCCATTTCTTAAGTGGCCTGTCTGCAATAAAAGAATTTTTTTGTGGCAAGTGAATGAGGGTAAAATAAAATATTTGCTAAAAATAATGGTAAAAATAAAATAAATATTTTGTTAACAAATATAAAAATATTTCTTATGTAAAAGGACTCTTTGAATAGCGTAGTGAGAAGGAGAGAAATGCTAAAAATGCTTAATTAGTCATTACTGTGAAATGTGCTTACAAAACGTGGCTTTAGCAGGAAGTACTCTAGGCCTTAAGTAAAAAAGGAAATTTTTACGTAGAAATGTCATCATAATTAGCAAATTAACTACAATCAGTTTCAAAGTATGAGAGTTCATAATGGCTAAATATATCTTCTTTATATATAAAATTGTAGTGTGTGTTTGCCCGTAAAGCATGATCTCTGGAACTATAAGAGCTGTGGAGCTGAAACTTTCAACACAGATTTGAGCCAGGGTGGCGTTTACTGAAGTAGTTAGCACGTTGACTACAAAACCGAAGGTCGTGGGTTCGAGCCCGGTTTCCAACAGTCATTAAATATAAACACAGCGCATTTTTCTGATGTGCATTACTGCCCCTTTGCGTCAGTTGTTGTAGGCAAGTTCAAGTGATGAAGGCATAGTCATTGGCCACTGAACTATACTGACTTCAGCAGATGATAATCCTAATGTAATATCAGGGCGTTCTTCTTCATCCGTATTGTGTAGAAGAATCAATAGCGAAGTAAAATAAGCAATAAAATGGCTACTGAAGGTTTAGTGGCCTTGGAAAACAGCTAGTTGTTCCGTTCAACTATAAGTTAGTCAGAATATTTACAACTAACTTTATGTGTTATTTGTTCATTAATAATTATCACATGTAATTTAGCTTAAAAAGTGATACGAACTTTAGCCCGTTCAAATCATAAATATAGAAAAAAACATTGTTTTCATTATAAAACAAAACAAATTTTTCTCTTTCTAGGCTTATTACAAATTAACTGAAATTTGAACCGACTTCAATTCATTTTAGACCGATTGAAAAAACAATTTTTTATTTTTTATTTTATTTTTATTATTTTTATCTGAGAGGGTATAGCTTCGAATTGGCCCCATTGTAATTTATTTTTTTGCCATTCTACTTCTTTGATTGGTTTGTTGGTTCTTGTAATTACAAATTTTTATAGATGAAAAAATGGGCGGGCCTACACCCATTAAAATTTATTATAATATTTCACGTGATTCTGCTTAACCAATTTTTACGAAGCTTACCACACACCTTGAGCTCTAAAATAGACTCAATCTTGCATTTAAAAAAATGGGCAGAGGCACGCCCATGAAAATTTAATTTTATATTTTACGAAATTCTTCTTAACCAACAGATTTTCAAATGTTCCATGTTGGCCCCATACATTTTTTTTCGAATATGTTGTATCAGATCTTTGAATTAAATTCGGTTTTTTTTTGATAAAATTATTTTCATAAATATTTCCCATAAATGTTGCACTTTATATTTTCGTTTTTAATCTTTAACTTTTAAAGACATATTTTCCCCGCAGTCTCATAAACAATTAAATCCCCCGAAAAGAAATAAATAAATATTCTAAAATTAAACAGCAACACAAAAATTTGTCACACAAACTTTTCTAGTCTGGAGTATTTAACAAAATGTTTGTTTGTTTGTATGTGTGCTGACATTTACTTTTCTCTTTACGAGAGGGACAAAGGTCATGTGTTTACAAACAAAACAAACAGCAAAAGCGATTTAGAACGAAATAAACACAAATCACCAACAGCTTTGTCTACTAATTGTCATAAAAGATTTGGAAATTCTTAAGAAGAGTAATTCCGCATGCCCAACATCATCAAATCACTCGTATTAGAAGTTATGATATTAAACATCTGCGTTGCCATAAATTCGATTTTTAAAAACAAATAAATTTGTTTTGTTAAAGATATTTAAGACAATGAAAAGAAAAAAAGAAAAAAGAATGTGCATGCAGTGAATTAAGTAAACAGAAAACATTGATTGAAAGAAACACTCTCCCCAAATTCACTGAATTACACACGATCTTTTTTTAATTAGGAATGTGAAGAGTAAGTGTAAGTGCACTTTGCCAACTTCGATTGTTTCCCCTCCCCCTCTCTTCGCTTAATACTTCTATTACACGTTCATTAGCTTGTGCAGCCTTGAACATTCTTGTGCTCAATCAAATGTTATTTAAAAGCAAAGAATCCTGCATTTAAGGCTTTTAATTTTATGGATTTATATCTTTTATTTATTTGGTTTGTTTTTATTTCCTATTGACTTAAATTGTTATAAAATGATTTAAAAGATTTTGTTTTTGGTGCGTGAGAATGAAATATTTTTACCGATAATTTTCTTTTTCTGGGAAGACTAAACAGCTGCAGTTCATTATTGCATTACTTATCTTGTACTCGTATGTTTGCATGTAGATCTTAATTTGAAGGTAGAGATTAATTAATAAAGTAAATAAAAAAATACATTTGGTTGCAGTATTTAACTTGACATCTTCAATTCCTTTTAACGGAAGTTTTTGTTCACATTATTTAAAGTTGAAACATTTAAATAAGTGATTGCTTTTTCATAAATCTTAAAGAGGGAAAGAACACTTCTATTTACCCAAGGAACCAGTTGTTAAACATATATTTAATTTGTTTAACAAACTTTATATCAGAATCGTGTAAATATACTCCTCAATTACCTTATAGCTCAATTATGGATGGCAACCGAACTTTAGCTGCGTTGCCAATTGCTAAAATGTTATAACTTATGGCAATGGACAAAAAACACCTGAACGTGACCTGCGAAATATTTTTTATCTAATTAACAATGGTTTTTTAGTAGCTTGCAAGGTTTTAAAGCAAAAAGATGGCAAAACTAAAAATAAATTCAGTAAAGTGCAACTTTGACTCGAACAGTAGATATGTAATACTATACGTACTTCAGCCTATATAACATATAGTCAGTGTTGGCAGATTTATTTTAGCCTCCTCGCCAAATGCTTTGTCGAATATCGCCAAATATCACCAAAATAATAAAACATTAAGTTATATCTACAAAAATATTTTTTATTTTGTAATTACATTACAAATATTGTTAAATTTTAAATTCAGTAACGTCTATCGCAACGTCTATCGCAAAACATAAAAATTATACTATTTTAAAAAAATTAAGAAAAGTTTTTACAAAAAATACTTAAATACAAGTTATTCCAAAAGATCAATCTAAATACGATAAATTTAACTTGAACAAGATAAAAGTTATTACTTAAATCTTGTGATAAAACTGAATTAAAATTTACTTAAATGTGTATTTAAGTAAACATATCATATCCTTGAAGTGGTAAGTACCAGCAGCATCGTCGTATTCATACACTCTAGGTAAGAACTCGTGCAGGCTTTTCGATGCTTCATTATCAAAATTTTGCTTCCACCTTATTAAATAAAGCTTTCCCCACTGTGTTTCAGAAACATCAAATTGGATTTTGTGGTCCAATTTTTAAAAAACTTCTTGAATTTCAGAACATATTTTTTTTGAGATGAGGAGTCACATTTAGAATTTTTTGTACGAAATATTTTAAGTTATAGAAAAAATTCCTTAAAAAAATTTCATATTCTTAAATTTCATATTCGTAAAAATATAGCCAAAAATATCGCCAAGTAGTTCAAATATCGCCAAGTAAATCGCCAATCGCCATTTCAAAATTTTCATCGCCATAAACAAATTTTTGTCGCCACGCTTGGCGAGATATCGCCATATCTGACAACACTGCATATAGTTTTGACATTTTTTTTCGTTTCTTGGGATTATCTCGGTTTGTAACGTTTTTTGGCGTTTTTTTACGTTGTTGGCGTTTCTTTTTTCGTTCTGGCAAATTTTTCGGTTTTTGACATTTTATTTTAATTTTAACGATTTTGTTCATTTTGGCAACTTTTTTTTATTTTAACGATTTTTTTCATTTTGGCGATTTTTTCATTTTGGCGATTTTTTTTATTTTGGCAAATTTTTTTTATTTTGGCGATTTTTTTCATTTTCATTTATCGACTTATTTTAGTTATATAGATTTTTTCGTTTTGGCGATTTTTTTCGGTTTTTTAATGAATTTTTTCGATTTGGAATTTTGGAATTTTTTAGTTTAGTCTTGAAAATTTCAAGGTTTCGAAGATGCAGAAAGTTGTAAAAATTACATAAACTGATAGAATACCCTTTAATTTTTATATTTCTATATAAAAATACACTATCCTTGCAAATTTTAAGTGTACGTATATTGCATGGGGTTTTAATATTTTTCGTTGCTCGTATGAGGACACCCTTTAATTATTAACGGCGGCCAAAGTTCTACGGCGGCTGAAGTTCTACATATTGTTTAAAAATTTTAGGTGCGTAGCTTTTACTGTTCTTGAGAAAACAGCCTGTGACAGACAGACACACGGACAGCGTAGCGAAAATAATAGGGTACCTTTTCACCATTGGTGTGTGAAAATTAATTTAAATAATACCGTGTTTGCATATGCCCTGTTAGTTTCACATATTCAAGACTTTATTAAATAAACTATGCATGTGCGAAAGGGATCACACTTTTTTATCGCTTTCAGGCAACTGGAGAAAGTTGCCACACATACGGCCATGTTCTGAAAACCATTTCGCTTTGAAATCGCATAGTTTCAAAAACGGAAAACAGTGTTCTCTATATCAGATAATTTAGTGCATTCAAAATTAAGTTCGGATAAAATATCGCAAGCAAATGAAATCTTAAAACCAAATAAAAACCAATAAGTGTTGATTTTTTTTCCTGAAATTGGTCGGTTTCAAAAGGAAATGGTTTTCAGAGTCTGGCCGATAATCAGTCTTATCATGAATAAAATTCCACATGGAAATCTCCGAACGTGTGTTCATGAATACAATGTGTAAGGAAAATTTCCGAATGATTAAATTTTTAAACTTTGAAAAAATTACTTGTGAACTATTCAAAAAGTTTCATCTGAACGAAAAATTTTATTCGGAAATTTCCATATGAGGAATTCAAAATAAGGCTAAATATCAATTTTAATTTCTGTTGCATTGCCAGTTGACAACGCAACAGAGGTTTAGTTACCGTCCACATGTATAAAATTTTGTGAATAAATTGTACTGTTATCCAAACATTTCTTTTTCATAAAAACCTTAATTACTGTCAATTAAACTTTATGTAGTACGCAATGTAATTGTTATGTAATTGTTAATTTCATAATACAACTCATCTCAATAAACATTTTTCAATCCCAAGCCATTATAATGCCAACACGTAACAAGATTACTCTAATTCAAATGAATTTAGCTAATGAAGCAATATTTTTCTTTTTCAAACTTTAACCCAAGCAAATCACATAATTTTTCTTTTTTTCGCCATTCCATCATTTATAATGTCATCATCTGGCTAAAGGCGGGACAGCTAAATAAAAAATTTTAAAAGCTCCCTACCATTCTAAAAAGTTCCTAAAAATGTTTGTAGGATTTAAATAAATTACTTAATCCACTTACAAAACTTTACAAATTGAAGGAAATACCAAAAAAAATCATCAGCAAATACTAAACAAAAAAAAGAAAAGAAAAACCAAACAATAGAAATTGAGAAAAACAACATTCCAAAATATTAAATAAAGTCTAAAACAAGTATTCTAAGCACATTTTCATCAAATAAATGACTGACTGACTGCTCAATACACTCACCCACTCTCCCACTCACCCGCATATAAAGCAAATAATAAATTTAAAAAAACGAAAACATGGCAAAAATGTCACCGTGTTTCATCACAGCAAAAATGTAAAACAAAAATGTTGAGGTAATACTCAACAGAAAAATAAAATAAATCACACAAAAAGCAGCATCACAAATGGAACAAAAAAAGAGAAGTAAATAAAAGACAAGACAAGAAGGCCCTGCAGTTCTGAAATTCATTCTACTTTTATTAATTTATAAATGTGAAAAATGTGATAATCGTTCCAAATATTTCCTTCCTTGTGCTTTAAAAGTACTCGTATCATTCGTCCCATATCATTCGTCCTTAGAGTGTAAACCTGCTAAATCCACTTTTAATGACATATGACATTTGAATGCCTTTCGAAAGAGAAAGAGACGCCTCATCGACTTGCTCAAATATTTATTTTAATTTAAACTTCTATATATGTCGAAGAAACTTAATGTGTTAGGCTACTTTTTAGGGATCCGTACACCAAAGGTGAAAAAAGACCCCTATTGTTTTCGCTACGCAGTCCGTCTGTCCGTTTGTCCATCACACGCTATTTCGTCAGGAACCGTAAGAGCTACGGACCTGAAATTTGGACAGAGTATGCAGAACCGCTACAACAACACATACATGAGAATTAAAAATTAAAGGGTGTTGCACAACGAGCAACGAAAAATTTTAAAATCACAACAATTAACACTAAAATTTAAAAAAAAAATTAAAAAAAGGGTGGTCCATCAGTTAATGCAATTTTGACTGTGTGATTTTGACAACTTGCTATATCTTGGAAACCGTAAGAGGTAAACTTTTGAAATTTTCAAAAACGGTAAAACTAAAAAATCTGAAAACTATAAAATCGCCAAACCAAAAAAAATCGCCAAAATTAAAAAAAAAATTTAACACTAAAATAAGTCGCAAAATTCCAAAAAAACCGTCCAAATGAAAAAAATCGCCATAAAGGAAAAAAATTAAAAAAAAACGACAAATTGAAAAAACGCCAAAAACCGAAAAAAATCGCCAAAATTAAAAAAAGGTCAAAATTAAAAAATTCGCCTAAATGAAAAAAGTCACCAATATGAAGAAACGCCAAAATTAAAAAAAAATCGCCAAACCGAAAAAAATCGCCAAAAAATAAAAAACGCCAAAAACCGAAAAAATCGCCAAAACGAGAAAAAATATGTCAAAACTTAAAAAATTGCAAAAATTAAAAAAACTCCAAAAACTGAAAAAATCGCCAAAACCAGAAAAAAATTGCCAAAATGAAAAAAATCGTTAAAATAAAAAAATCGCCAAAATTAAAAAAATCGTTAAAATAAAAAAAATTACCAAAATTAAAAAAACGTAAAAAATGCCAAAACTATATTTTATATAGTTAGGCTAAAGTTCGTATTGAATTACATATGTCGTATCCGTACGGAACCCTTTGTGCGCGAGTAAAAGTCGCACTTCACTGAATTTTTTAAGCCCGGTTACAAGTTAACCGGTTACAAGTTAACACTCTGAGCCGACGATATGATTTATATTTAATTTACACCATGAAATTTTTCACCAAATTTCATTATATTTTTTGCCCAGAAAAATGAGAATAATGTAAAAGAAGATGCCATGGAAGGTGCTTTTATATACGAGTAACTCTAGACAAGTTTCTCTATTTAATTTGCTTATATGTGTGTGTTTTTCAGCGTCAAATAAAATCTTCCTAAACAACTTATTGGTCCCGGACCACACTTACAATTTATGTGGCAGCAACTTTTTATTTTTCAGTGAAAAAGAACGAGAGGGGAACATAAAAAGTAGATATTTCTATTTCAAGATTCCCACACATATTCAAGATTTGCTGCGACAAAACTTGCAAGTCTGGACCGGGAATATTATCATGTAAATCAAATTATTAAATATTGCAATTAACTAATGGGATTTTGTTTCTTGTTTCTGTCAAAGGCAATTTCCTCATATTATTTCAGTACTACGGGGATAACAGAACAACAACAAGTTAGTTTTGACGTTTCTGTCGGAATGTAATAAAGACAAATTTCCCAAAAAAAATGACGAATGGACATACATACATATGTATGTACACACATATATATGTATGTATGTATGTATGTATGTTTGTAAATACAAACATACATATATTGTTGAATGACTAACATGGAACAAGATTGGATGACAATCTATAATAAATCTGCAAACTCATTGATTACGAAATACTCCAAACAGAGAACCGAATGAGACCATTCGCATTTGCTAACAATTCATACGCACTCTATTATTGCATTGCCGATATAGTACAAGCAGCATAATGAAATGATGCAGCATGCAAGAATGGATTTCTTTCATACCATTCACTCAGTATTCGTTGATATTTTGTATATCACGTTTAAATAACAAGTTTATTTTAAGTGAATTAAATGGTTATAATTGAAAAAATGCGGTGTGAGGGAGGAAATTTTAGAAAAAATAAATGCCGATATTTATGGTGTTAGAAAAAAAAGCAAATACAAAAAGTAAAATTTGGAAATTATAAAATACATAGATCTGAAATGTATTTTAAATAACTGTTTCATATAAAATTTGACATATGTATGTATAATACATTTCAAATCTATATCGTGTTTTATGAGTACTAATGTAAGAATTTCATTTATACAAGCACAAAGTACAAAGACTACGATGTGGTCAATCACAGTAAAAGGCATTCGCACCATTCACTGAGTATTCCTTGCTTTTGACAAGACCATTGAACATTTATATAAAACAACAAAAGCACGCAATAAAATTCGCCGCACTAATCTCTTTCGATTGTGCAATGCGTTGTTTCTTTTAAATGCTGTGGATTGACAACAATATGCAGGTGTTTTGTGATTGCATTCAAAACAACAAAATACGGCATTCAATCTATTCTCTGACTAAAACACAAACACCTAAAACCTAAAAAAAATACAGTCGACTCCGCTTTACTGGAAATAACCCAACCTCAAGTTTTTTCAGTTATCCGATTTTTTCTCTAAAACGTAGTTCGAATTAATGAAATTTGTTACAGTTAAGCGTACTGCTTAAAATCAGTCCAATATATAAGAGAAAAATACAATGAAGTACGAAAGAAAGAAAAGGACAAATACATTTTGCCATTTAAATTTTTAACGGACAAAAGCACAATTTTTTTCAGCCTTAAACTATGCAATTGATTTCTAATAAATAAATTTGTCATTGTTTATTTTTTCACTAAAGCGAAGTAAGTTTCAATACAAAACGTAGTTGTTGGCTTGCTTTTGGTTTTCAGCAATAAGATATTTTCAGTAAAGCGAAGTGAATAAGACTAGCTGCGTTTAAGATCAGTACGGGGATTTGTTTTGCTTTCAGTAATTCGATTTTTTTTCAGTAAAGCTTGTTGCGCTAAAGCGGAAGAATCGAAGAATGTTATTTAATAAAATATTGTGTTAAAAATCAATTTATTAAAATTCATACATGTTCTTTTTTTAAGGTTCAGTAAACCAAAAGTGAAAAAGTGTCTACCACAGGCTGTACATGTTGCAAAGTGTGAACCTAACACTACATTTGTACAAGAATATTTATTTAAGATAAATTCCCAAATTTTATATTTAAATAAGTAAGAAAGTTTGTTTTTTAATCAATTCACTGAATATAAACTTCCTATTGATACAATATGCACTTGTTTTGACGCTTTAATGCTTTCACAGAAATATTGATGAAGATAACTTGTAATACAGAGCAAAGATTTCTTATTTTTCTTTAAAAAATGCAGCTTTCATTTGCTTTAACTCAAAAGTCAAGTCTAATCTCTAACCACTTTTCTCAAGCATTCATCCATCTTTTTTCTCATCATTTTTTAAATTCGTTGTTCATTTTTTACCTCTGAGTAAAGAATTGATTTGTTTACTTTTCTCTGTCGAATCAATCCAATTTGTTTACTATTTTCTTTTTGTGCGATTGATTTGTGTTTGTTTCAATCTAAGTATTCCATTAGTTTTTGTTTTCGTTTTTTAAGGTTTTACTTGTTTCGACAGTAACGGCTTTTGTGATGGCCTTTTGTTGATTTTGCCTTAAATTACACTTTAAGGCCAAAATCTCTTTTCTGAGATTTAAGAATAAAATTTAATTTGAAAGGACTTTAAAGAAATCATTTTTCAAAAAGATTTGTTTTATCTGCTGCGAAACAATTAAATATTTTGGGATTAATAACAGTTTGCTTAAGCACGCCCTTACAAAAAAAAAGAAAAATAAATAATTAATAAGCAAAGTATGCTAAAGCTAACTGCAAAAGCTAAAGTAATCCATAAGGATTGCGACTAGTCATTTAGAAGGAAAAAACTTTGAAGATGGCTAGAGAATTTTTGTACGTGTCTAATTGTTTATTTAACGGAAAAACAGGTGGCAACAACGTACTTCCTGGAAAAACGTCTCCAAAAAAGAAAAGGAAACAACAAAAACAAAATTAAACAACATTTACATGTTAAATACTCGAGGGTACAATTACATTTTAATGGCATTCAAAAACTGATGCTAAATACTGCCTAAAGGACAAACACAAACACACACACACAGACTCACAATCTACTTCACTCCTCCGCTTTATTTCCTGCAACTGCCACTTAAACTTGAATGCCACAACTTTATACATTCATTACGAAAAAGTAAAACAACAAAAACTTCAAAATTGTATACGTAGTTACGTATTTAAATTTACAACAACCTCATTTACCCTAGAAAAAAATTAAAACCAACACAAAATTCGTACGCCTTTAAGACAACAAAAATTAAATAATTGTCAACTAAAATATTGTTGTAGTTGAAGTGGTATAGATACACTTGTCTAGGAGAGCTAGAAAACGCACAATATTCTGGAAAATGGATAAAAATTAAGCAAAGACGGACAATCGCTACACACTCTCAAACATACACATAAAATATGGCAGATACTTGAAGATGAACAGACAACTTAAATCGTAAAATTTATATTACTTTTCCAGAGAAAAAATAAAAAAACGAAAGAAAAAGTACCAAAGTACAAACAAATACACACATATACACACACAAAATTTAAAGGCAAGTGTCACTTGAACATTTGCAAAACTTCCATAAGTTATTTGTTGCCTGGCAAAGGTAAGAGGGCAGTAAGAAAAGGGCCTACAATGGAATAAATTTTTAGGGTTTTGTACACCAAAGGTGAAAAGCAATCCTATTATTTTTGCTACGACGTCTGTCCGTTAGACCTTCCTTCAGTCTATCCGTCTGCCTGTTTGTCTGTCTGTTTGACACAGGCTGTTTTCTCGAGAATTTTAAAAATTTTCAAAATTGACAAAACTAAACAATCCCAAAATTTAAAAAAAAATATCTGTTAAATGAAAAAAGCGTTTAAATAAAAAAATCGCTAGAACCGAAAAAAATAGCAAAACGAGAAAAACGCCCCAAAACTAAAATAAGCTTAAGTACTTAAAAAAACGTCAAGAACCGAAAAAATCGCCAAAAACAAACAAGCAACAATAGTAAAAGTTTACAGCTGTAACTAAAAATATTTTCAAAATAAATCTCCAAAACTAAAAAATAACCGAAAAAATCGCCAAACAACGGAAAATCGTCAAACAATGAAAAAATCGCCAAAACCAAAAATATTTCCTAAACTTAAAGAAAGTGTAAATGCTAAAAAATCGCGAAAATGAAACAATATCGTCAAAAAGGGAAAAATTTTAAAACAAAAAAGCTCTAAAACTAACAAACAATTGAAAAAATCGCCAAACAGCGGGAAAGTCGCCAAGCAGCGAAAAAATCGCCAAAACGAAAAAAAGTCCCTAAACATAAAAACCTAATTGAAAAAAAAATCGTAAAAAACTTAAAAAATAGCGAAAATGAAAAAAGTTATTTGCATTAACTAAAAATATCGTCAAAAAGGGAAAAATCGCAAAATTAAAAAAGCTCTAAAGCTAAAAAGACAACCGAAAAAATCACCAAGCAGCGAAAAAAATTACCAAAACGAAAAAAAGGGCCAAAACTAAAAAACTGCTTAAATAAAAGTAAATCGCCACAACAAAAAAAATCGCTTAAACGAAAAAATCCCCAAAACTAAAAAAAATACAAAACGAAAAATAGCAGAAACGAAAAAACGCCAAAAATTAAGACAAGAAAAACATCCAAAAAATAAAAAAGCACCAAAATCGCACAAACGAAAATAGCGCCATCACTAAGAAAAAGCGCCAAAACTAAAAATCATCACAAATCGAAAAAAATCGTCTAAACGAAAAAAAAACCCCAAACCTTAAAAAAAGCGTTAAAACTTAAAAAAGTGATAACTGGAAAAAAACGCCAAACTGAAAAAATTTTCAAAAAAGAAACAAGCGCCAAAACTAAAAATTAATCGCTTTAACTAAAAACGTCGTCAAAAAGGAAGCAAATCGTCAAACGAAAAAAAGCGCCAAAAGGAACAAAAAGCTCCAAAACTAAAAAAAATCGCTTAAGCTAAAGTAAATCGCCAAAAACCAAAAAGCTTAAAAAAACTTAGAAGGAAAAATTAGCAGAAATTTAAAAAAAATCAGACTAAAAATATCCCTAAAAAGCGATAATATTGCTGAAACTAAAAAATGCCAATTAATAAAAAATTATAACACACAAAAAACTTAAAAAAATAAAAAAACTCCAAAGCTAAAAAAATCGCTAAAAATAAATTAGATCACCAAAAACAAAAAAAAATCGTTCGAACGAAAAAAGCGCCAAGAAATAAAATAAATTCAGTGAAGTGCGACTTTGACCCGCGCACGAAGGGTTCCATATGGGCACGAGATATGTAATTCTATACGAACTTTAGCCACTATAAACTTAGTTTTGGCATTTTTTTCCTTTTTGGGTTTTTTCGGTTTTAAGCTTTTTTTTAGTTTGGGGGTTTTTTGAATTTATTGGCGCTTTCTGAGTTTTGGCACTTTTTTTCCAGTTTTGACGATTTTTTTTTTTGGTTTTTGAAGTTTTTTTAAGTTTGGCGATTTTTATTATTTTGGCGTTTTTTTATTTTGGCGATTTTTTATTTTGGCGATTTTTTTAATTTTAGCGTTTTTTTCATATAGGTGATTTTTTTTGATTTGGCGATTTTCTTAGTTTTGGCACTTTTTTTCGTTTTGAGGATTTTTTCGGTTTTTGGCGTTTATTTTAATTTTGGCGATTTTTTGTGTTATGACGATTTTTTTCGGTTTTTGGCGTTTGTTTCATTTTGGCGATTTTTTTCATTTGAACGATTTTTTCGAATCTGGCGATTTATTTTAGTGCTACAATTTTTTTTTTTTAATTTTGTCGATTTTTTTCGATTTGGCGATTTTTTTTTAATTTTTGGCGATTTTTTTCAGGTTTTGACGATTTTTTTTCGGTTTGGCGATTTTATAATTTTCGGATTTTTTAGTTTTACCGTTTTTGAAAATTTCAAGAGCTTAGCTCTTACGGTCTCCAAGATATAGCAAGTTGTCAAAATTACATAGTCAAAATTGCATTAACTGATGGACCACCCTTTAATTTAAATTTTTTAATATTTTAGTGTTTATTGTTGTAGTCTATATAAAAATACACTAATTTTACAAATTTCAAGTGTCAATATACATATGTACATACGATTGTATGTATATTATAAGGGATTTTAATATTTTTCGTCGCTCGTTTTGGAGCACCCTTTATTTTCTAATTCTCATGTATTTGTTGTTGTAGTGGCCAAGGTTCTACATACTCTGTCCAAATTTCAGGTCCGTAGCTCTTACGGTTCCTGAGAAAATACCGTGTGACGGGCAAACGGACAGCGTAGCGAAAACAATATGGTTCCTTTTTTCACCTTTGGTGTAAGGAACCCTAAAAATGTAAAAAAACGCCAAAGAGAAAAAAGCGCCAACACAAAAAAGAATCTCTAATACTAAAATATATGTATGTATCACCGAAAACCGAAAAAAAATCTCTTAAACTAAAAAAACGCCAAAAAATAAAAAATAAAATAAATTCGAAAACAGAAAGCGTCAAAATTAAGAAAAAGCGCAAAATTAAAAAGAATCGCCACATATCGAAAAAAAGTTTACACAATACTTAATTTTTTAAATCTTTATATTTGATTATAAAGGCCAAACTCTGTATATTATTATATGTACATGTACATATGTATGTAGTGTCCATACGGAACACCTCGTGTGTGAGTCAAAGTCGCACTTTATTGAATTTACTTTTAACGATATACGTTTTTAAAAAGACTAATTGTTATAAGAGCAAAATAAAAACAAATTGTAAAGGCAGGTGAAAGCGAATTCTTTTTCTCTGTCTTATTTTCCTAGTTCTAGTATAATGCATTGCAGGACTAGGGGTCATCCCCTGATTAATAGTCATAGTAAGAATAAATATTCCATTTATGCATTAAACACATAAACCACAGCAGGCTACACGAACACACGACTTCAAATGCCGCTAGCAGCATTTGTCGCCCCGTAGCCAGCTATTTATTTATTTTGGAGACGGTAGCAGCACCATCTGCACCTCATAAATACATACTTACATAGTTCAGTATTGCCACCTTCAAATATTTCGCATTTATAAAAATTAAATTACTCTTTCGAAATGTACTTATATGAGGTAAAAGTATAAAAATTAACCAATTTATGCTTTACATAAATTTTTGGATATTGTTTGTGTTAAATAATATGAAATGATTGTACGATATCATCCATTCAACATTTTGTATTGTACTGGCAACACTGAATTTTTTTCATTGCAGCCAAAGAAATAGAAATTATTTTAATTGGACCACAACGACAAAGTCAGCATAGACAAGAACCTGCCGCTCGGTTGCCTTGCTTTCTTCAAAAGAATCACTCTCATACAAACATGTGTATTTATTCCTTCACATTTTGTAGTCGGTAGCTTGCTGTGGTGAATGTGTTTAAGGCATTACGTATGTATGTATATGGAAAAAATATTTTTTTTTATCTTTGCCATTCTAATGATTGATATCATGACTTTGGTAATATGTAGTTTTAACATTAAACAATTTTTTGATTGATTCAAGAATTATGATGATTGAAATCATCTATTATGTACTAGACTTTCGGGGAACTTCTTGTTCATACGCTCGTACAACTAGATCAAAAAAAACTTCCCTGTTTGTGTTTCTGTCCCAGTGGCACTTAAATGTTTTTTTATGAGTGTTAAAAGAGGCACTGCGCTTCATTAAGCGTAAGAAACACCCAAAAAACCAAAACAACAACAATAAAAAAAGTGAACTCCACTTCTGTGCATGCAAATAAATTTAAAAATCATAAAGCATTTTTACTGCTTTGCTGTCAAGTCCTGCACTGCGACTGCTGGTGTTTAAAACTTTTAGCTGAATTTTACAACTACACAAAACTTAAATACGCAAAATGTTTGCATGGAGTGAATATTTTTCATCAGCATATTCCATAAACAAACAGACTATGCGAACATCTTCCCTTTGACAAACAGTCAGTCGTCTGTCGTCTACCTTTTCAATAAAGTGTAAAACTTCCTTCGATGGGAAGTGGTAAACACTCATCTAGCCGGCTTTTGGCTTCTAAAAGCTGTCACAGTTATTAATTAAAATTTTCAATTTTCATACTTTTTATAGAAACATTTTCCCCCGATTTTATTTATTGTATTTCAAAGCCAAAGAGATAAAACTGCATATACATACATACGACTATAAACACTCATCATCTGTAGAACTCCATGTTCAACATCATTATCAACGTTTGATGAAATCTATCTTTTTTTTCTTCTTTTCTTCAGCTGAAACTTTCAAGTGTGAAATTGTTGATGACAACATGGTTTACAAATAGAATAAATGCTTCATCATCATCATCCTCGGCATCAAGTCAATAATTATTTTCAATACCTTTTTCTTTCATTTTTTTCTCTCTCTTTGATAAGTTCCATAATCTAATCGAAATTCTATGTGGGGGAATTATTTTTTAAAGCTTGAAAATTATGATTTGATTTTCATTTAATGTTTTATTTGTTAAATGTACCTTAACCGTGTTCAAGGCATGTGTAATTTTTAGGCTGCATGAAAAATTCAATTTATAATGGAATTGTTAATTAATTCTATTTATGAAATATTAAGTGAGCTAGAGGTGGAGGACAAAGAAATAATTTTAAACGGCAGAAATGACAGAATAGTTCTAAAATTTATTTTTGAACAAGACCTTTCGATATCTAAATACCCCATTAAATTAAATACCCCACTAAGTCCCGGTGCACACGTTTCAACTTTTGTTGCTCAACTCGTAATTCAGCTGTAATAAAGACGAAGACGAAATTACAAATATCCCTTCTTTTCTTACAGCTGAATTACGAGTTGAGCAACAAAAGTTTAAGTGTGTGAGCCGGGACTACGCAAAGTTTACTTTGCAAAGTCTTAATTCAGCTGTGTGAAAGAGAGAGGCAGTAGTACAGTCTATTTCTGTCTTTCTCACAGCTGAGTTAAGACTTTGCAAAGTTAACTTTGCGTGCGGAAAAGGGGTGTTAGTGAAGAAGCACTTCCACTCTGAGACTTTTAGATCCATTGTGATTCCCATCTGGCAAATCTTTTCACAATTTCTGGTTTGTGTCACAACTAAAGAGTTTGCAAAAAGCAATAAACTTCTCTGCAGAATAGCTGCATAAAATCTTTTGAAATAATCAGAGCAGGGTTGGCAAAGTTAGTACAATTGTACTTTTTTTTGTACTATTCAAAATCGAAAAGTACAATAGTACACCAATAGTTAATTTATTACATTTAAATAATCTCCCCAGTTTCACTCCGCATTTATTTTCAAACAATTGCATATGATAATTTTCACTTTTACACATAGAATTTCATATTCATCTCATTTGAAAAGCTTACTTTCTTTGAAACTAGTTTGTTCACATTTTTGACTAAATCAAAATATAATAATAAGCCAAACTTCTGTAAAATGAATTAAAGGCGAATAGTTTTCTCACGAAAATTTAAGCATTTTTCATTTGTATAGACATATACATTTTGTCTTATATACTCGTATTAGAATAGATTTACTTTCTGAAGAAGACCTGCACAAGCCCTGAAATTGAAATAAAGACAATTAGTCTTTTGTTAAATTTATCTGCTACAAATCCTTATATTCGTGTGTTGCAACTGCCAAATAAAAGCAGACGCTAAATTTAATCTAGACTAAACAGCACGTTTTTTCTGCTTTATTCATCAAGTTTTATTTACAACTTCTTTTTCTACTCCATTGTCCTGCGAGCCATTGAAAGAAGCAAAACAAAAAGACGCTTCCAAAAATCGTTGCTATGTGCTGTGGAGGCATTAATCTCTGCCAGTTATTTAACTTAAAAAAAAACAGATTGCAACGTTTTGGCGCAGAAATAAACCTTTCATCAGTGATAACAAACTTTACCAAGAGTTTGGTTTAATGCACTTAATTAAGGGAGTGAATGGAGGTCTAATACGTCCTTCTTCTGTCCTCCTACAGAAGCTTTTCATTAGTTGAGGATTTTATGCTGCTAATTTACTTTAAGTGGAAGTTAATATCACACTATTCGTATTTGATAATTACTACATAAAAATCTATATTAAATTGTCGGCCTTCCTCCATGATTTAAGATTAAGATAACCAGCAATTGCTGCAGTCCTAAGTGTCTAGTCTCCTATTTTAAATGATGGAGGTGGTAGTACTGATAAGGATTTGAAAAGAAATTAAATTAGTAACTTCAACTAATTTACTAAGGCCCAATAATTGACTTCTCAATTAATTGTCATTTTGTCTTTAAATGCCCTTTAAGTACCGAATTAATTTTTTGAGTACAAAGTCTAAAGACATTTAAATGAAACTTAAACCTTAAATTCTACTTAAGTTTTACGAGCATGCCATATGTTATTGTGCGTGTGTGTGTTTCTTTAAAATATAGACATGAACATCATGTGGCCGTGTTCAATTTTCATAAATACATAAAATGAATAATAGGTGTGTTCATTTACTTTCCCAGCAGAAAATAGCAAGGAGAGAGTAAGGCAGAAATTTACAAAATTACTATCCCAGATAGGAAAAAGTAATTGAACGCTTTAAGCCTGGTACTCTGTTCACAATTTTGTGCGAAATGCTGTCAAACTACATATAAAAGTATTTGGTATGAAATATTTGCGAAATATATTCGCAAAAGTAGTACTCGGTTCTTGTTGTAAAAAAACACGTAAAGTCATGTCTTTCCATGCAAAATTAATTTAACAATGTTGCATACTTTCAAGCAATAAATGCGATAAATTTATAAAAAAAACCTGCGAGTTGGGCTACATTTAGTAGATGTCAAATTTTTCATGCGAAATAATCAAGGTTTTTCGCAATTTCGAACAGAATACCAGCCTTTACTTGTAAAAAAGTGCAAGAAAATTTTATTCATATCAGAATCATGGATGGAAGTCATGATATAATTGTACCTTTTCTGATGTATTTTTTTTTGATAATTTTTTAAATTGTCACTTGATACGAAATACTTTAGGCAGTTTCATATATTATTTAATATTTGTAGGCATTTTTCGTAAATTTTAATTTTTTTCCATTAACAAATCCAAAATGCGACTTTCCACCTCTGATCAAATTTGAGAAACAAAAATTGAATTTATGTGGCTTATCTTGCGGTTATACGTCGAATAAATTGCTTTAAATTTTTTCACACGTATGGTTTGTCAAAATTTGTTAAAATTGAAGTTTTGACTGACGTAGGCTGCAAGCAATTTGATTTGCAACTTTATGTTCAAAATGCCGTCCTCGAGGAAACAATTAAAAATTTTCGCCTACATATTTTTTATTTCAGCAAAGAAAATTACTTCTGTTTTAAATTTTTTACAAACACAAAAATTATTTTAAAACAGCAGTTCAATTGAAAGAAAAATTTAATGAAGTGTTGAAAGAAAAATTTAATGAATCGTTGAATTCAATTCTCAAATGTATGAGTGTGGTAGTAAAAAATTGTGAATGTATTGAACTTTGAAACAAAAATTGATTCAAAAATTTAACGTGTACCCTCCAAATTAATGAAAGAAAAACAATATATTAAGAAAATATGCTTTCTTTTTTATAAGTATACATATTTTTTAAATAAAAAAATTAAAATTTTTCAGATATTTATCAAATCATTGATTTCAAAATAAAACACAAAACAGCTGTCTGGATAATTCTTGCTAGTAAAAATTTTACTAGTAATAATTTGTAGGATTTGTTTTTCTCTCAATTCTTTGCTCTCCTTTGAGACTCTCTTCTTGCAAGCTTTTTGAGTTAATGAACACTTTCCATTAACAATTGTTAAAAATTCGTAAAAATTTTTAGTAAACGAATAAACCTAATATATAGTTTCTAATCATGGAAAAACAAATAGAAAAATGCGTCCTGGCCCTTTTTTTATTTCATAAACTTTTTTTATAAAATTTTAATTTTCTACAACCTGATAACATGATTTTTTTTATTTATATTAAACAGCTGTTGTTTGGAAACCTTTCCATAATATTTGAAATTTTTTTAGTGCTGCAGTACTTTCAATAAAATTTAATATAGAACTTTAATTAACCAATTTAATTTAAAAATGAAACTATATTTAAGTGCTAGTTAAATATAAGTAACAATTAGCTAAATGCCATTTATGCTCTGTCCACGATGTCACAAGAAATCTTTCGGTCGAATACTTGTATTACAAAAAACAACAACAAATTTTCTAATGTTATTGTTGTTTGCAATACAAATATTAGATCGAAAGATTTCTGGTGAAATCGTGGAACAGGCCTTGAGAAGTCACTTATTGGGCCTAAGAGGTTTATATTTCAGCTCAACGCAAAACAATGGCCAACAGAACTTGATAAAGGGTTAACTCATTCCATTTCTTATATTTTTAAAATGACTTTCTATGTCAAACTTCCAATTCTATCTTTATTATTTCGCTTAAGACAGCAGCATTTGCCATTCATTCTCATTCCACATTATTTCAATGACTTTTAAATTCATCCTTATAAACTTAAGGTAAATCCTTATTAAGCATGTTTAATAACTGTCTTACCTGGCATAATAGGCAGCTGCTGCCATTGCCTGGGCCGTCTCCAAACTCACTTCAATTTTTTTGCCATGACGATAGGGCAACTTTGCCGTTCCATCTTGTTCGAGCACTAAAACATCCGGAAACTCTGCCGTATCTTCCTCGAACACTATTGGCAAAGCGGATGGTCGATTATTACGATTACCATTGCCACTGATGTTGTTGCTGCTGCTGTTGCTGTTGCTATTGCTATTGCTATTGCTGCTAACATTGTTGAAGGTCGCTGACGAGTTCGACGATGATGGCAACAAGCCGGCTTGTTGCAACGTATGCTCAACCGAAAGTGTAGCATCATGTTCATCCAAAGTTTCAGTCGTCAGCAAAGTTACCTCATTGCTGGTAGCACTAGTATTCGAGTTGCTGGAGATTGTTCGACTATTAGGTTGCCCTGTTGTAGTGGCAACTAGTTTAGGTTGTTCGTCGTGTGCACCCAAAGGATGTTCACGTATGCTTTGTTGTTGTTGTGGGTTCAATGGAAGCTGCTGTTTAGCGGCAACATGTTTGTTTACGCTGCAACACTGTCCAGCAGCTTGCTGTATTTTTTCCTTATCCTCAGTTTGTGCTTGAGCTTTAGTTTGCAATTGTTGTTGCTGTTGCTGTTTTTGATTTTGCTCTCTCAATTGCTGATATAATATACTTCTATATTCTCCATCCGCTTTGGTTCTCTGTTGCAAGCTGTAGGGATATTGAGCTGGTGTTTTGTTTATAACATTGGCCAGCAAAGGGGGTGGGGCCACGTAGGCCGGCGGCTGCACTTTAGTGTGGCCTTTTTTATCCGCCTCCTTGTCGTGAAATGATTTTCTATGAGATTTATTGATCTTAGAACTGAGACCGTGGTTATTAACAGCTGCTGATATTAATTTCTTTTTTAACAGCCTAGAGGGCGGTAGAGGGGGAGGAGGATCCTTGGAGTTTTGATTACGTTCTGGAGGTGGAGGTGGTGGCCTTTCCTTTATAGTTTCATAGACATGATTTAAGGGAGCCGGCGGCGGTGGTGGCGGATGATGATTTTGATTATCGAATAGAAAATGTTTTTTGGTATCCACCGGATCCACATAAGAGTCGGAGAGTTTAAAATGCTGTTGGTATGCTGTGGCAGGCGGCTGCTGTTGCATATGTGTTGGCTGAGCTGGTGGGGCAGGTAATTTCATCAAATGTATTTGTGCTTTGGGATTTTTGTGCAACCAAATTTGTGGGGAATTTTGCATATTACTTGGTAACGGTATTTGAGCTCTAGTCATAGATTTTTGTTGCAAATAATGCTGTTGTTGCTGTGCAGTAAGTTGTTGATGTTGTTGCTCCACTGTGTCCTGATGAAATGTTGTCTGACTCAGCAAGTTGCGCTCGTAAATATCGTTCAATAAATTTGTGGCATTTTTTGAAATCTGATTGAATGTAGTTTGTTGTAGTAGATGATGTTGTTGTTGATGTGGTGGTGTCATCTTTTGATGTTGGATTGGAATGCGGGTCTTGTTTGAATGTTGTGGCTGTTGCAAATGGGCCATGCTTACGCGATTAGATGTAGTGCTGGTATTTGAAATTGCAGCTTGCAAATGCTGTGTGTGATTTGATCCCTGCTGTTGCAACTGCTGCTGAGCCTTATGCTGTTCTTGCTGTTGCTGTTGCTGTTGCTGGTTAAATTGCAATTCGTATGTCGATCCTTTGAGTTTTTGCAATTTGTGTTGTTGTTGTTGATTTGTCTGTATGCTTCCCATATTTGCAATTTGATGCATCGTAGTGTGTTGTTGCAAATGCATTTGTTTTTGTTGCTGCTGTTGGAATTGTATTTTTCTTTGCTGTTGATATTGTTGATAACTTGGTCTTTGCATTGCTGTGCCACTATATGATGGCTGCATGCCGGCTGCTGTAGTTCCATTGTTTGTTGGGGTGGTAGTATAGTTGTTGCCTGCATTAGTGTTATTTTCATTTCGTTTTATACCCACATGTCTAGGCCGATGGACAGAAGCCTGCAAATCGAAACAAAAATATGTTAAATATTTTCTTAATTATAAAACTTTCAAAGGCTGAGGGGAGAAAAAATTTGTTAAATACTATTGCTCTGTGTAAAGCTGTTTTTTAATATGAAGAATCTTAGTCTGTTGTTGGTTCAGCATCGCATATATGGATTTCGTTTTTGCTTAAGAAACTCGTCAGTAGACTTTAAACAAAAAAAATTTTGAGAAAAGCTGAAAAGCTCCGTATGTTTAAAGAAAAACTCTCAAAATGTTACTGAGAATTACGTAAGCAAGCAAAATAAGTTAAAAGGACTCTTAACAAAAATTTTCACAAGGAACATCTTTATTTGATTCGTTGCTTAACGAACAACAAACTAAAGTTCTTCATACAGGGGACGCAGCTGAGCTATTTTTTTTTTCAAATTAAATTTGCCCTTAATCTTCAAAAATTGTTTACAAAAAGAAATTAATAAAAATTTAAAAAAAAATTCAGCATGAAAAATATTTTATTAAAAAAACTGTTTGCAAAGAAATTTAAAAATATGAAAAAAAAATTTTTTCTTAAATGGGAAAAAGTTCTTAACGTTGCCGCCGAAGAGAAATTTTAGCAACTTTATGTGAACAATTCTTATTTTTATATTGTTAAATAAATTCTATTTTTTGATATTACATACTTGGAAATGAATGTGCTTTCCCCTCAAAACAAAATGTTTAGACTTTTCCTGAAGTCAGACTTGTCGTACCGAATTCGATAAGACATTTCGGAAGTATCTCTGAACAATTGTATAGTCGTCGTCCATACAGTGAAACATTTGCTGCAAAACATTTTTGTTTTCTCTTTTGAAACTGCATTCGTGTCCACATTGAGAAGATTTTGTTTTGCAGGTTAATACATTTGCTCATATATTTTTCATGAGAACGAGGCGAGAATGACGTACTCAACAAGAACTTCGTGTACATGAAACAAAGTACCCTTTGCCATTCCTCTTTCCCCTTTCGTCAACAAACTCAAATGTTTTGCAGCAAATGTTTCACTGTATGGACTTAATAAAAAATTTAACGGCCTGGCCCACGATGTCGACAAGAAATTATCTGTCGCTTAGTTATATTGGAAACAAAAATAAAATAGGAAAATTTGTTTTTGTTTTCATAATAATTTCAAGATAATTTCTTGTCGAGATCGTGGGCCAGGCCGTTAAACTTTGATTTTTAAGTAAATAAATAAATATCTGTGAAAATTGTTGTTTTAAATAAATATAATATTTTAACAAATAAAAATTTTAATAAATATTAAAAAATGTAAGTATGTGCAAATTATTTCGACAAGAGCAGCAACATAGCGTTGAAGCGGTAATCTACTGTACAAACAAAAAGAAATTGTTCCTATATGTCGGTACGAATTCGTATCGATTTCGTACCTACAGATCTTTACGAAGTCGTGTCAACTATTTCATAAAAAATCGTAACGATTTCGGTAATATTTCGGTTCCGAAATCGGAAGATTATACCGACTAGTCGTTACGAATTCTTTACGAATTCGGAGCATTTTGTTTGGTGGGTTGTGCCTGTATTTTTAAAATATTATTTCTTAATTTAAGAAAAAAATACGTGCATGTATGAAATAGAGAAATTCATACTTGAAGTCAAAAATGTTATTGAAAAAATCAATCAGCTGAGCTGTTGATATCACTTGAATTCGCCTTAAGTAGAATTTTTTTCAAAGTATATTTTTGAGATCTAATTAGCTTCTGGGATGGAACCAAGTCCTGGACTTTTTTTAAATGATGTGATTTATCTATAAGAAATATTTTATTTTAATACGAATTTTTATTGCATTTAAATTAAAGAAACTTTTATTGAAGTACGATAAGCAATGAAAAAGTCTAACAAAGGCGAATTCATATCGGGTGGTCTCAACTGCCCAAGCAGGTGACTATTTTCACCACTTGTAGTTTAAATATCCCACACATTTTTTAATACATGTTTTGGCACTTAAAGTCAAGGCAAATTCATATAATGTATACTCAGCTCAATTCGCTTTGAAAAATTTATACTTTAAATGGCAAAAAAAATGTACTGGAAAATGTATGTTGACCAGGGCGATTCCATACTAGGTGGGCGCAAGGGATCAGATGACTATTTTCTCTGCTTGCATTTTGAATATCCGCTGGATGTCAACACATATTTTTCAATACATTTTTTTGACATTTAAAGTATAAATTTCTCAAAGCGAATTAAGCTGAGTATGCCTTATATAAAATTGCCTTGTGTGTTGATATTCAATGTTTATTCAAATTACAAGCGGCGAAAATAATCACCTGATCCCTTGCGATTCGCCTTGCTTAAAGTATATATTTTTCAAAGCAAATTGAGGCGGGTCTACCATATATGAAATATGACATAAAAGAAATACTTTATTTAAATATACACTGTTATTGCATTAAAAGTAAAACTTTTATTGCAGCACACAAAGTCAACATCATTCGCATTAAAAATATTATCTATGCATGCATGCATGTTGCTTTTTAATATTGAGTTATTTTCTTAAAACTCCCCTTTAATTGTCAATGTCATGAACAATCAATCATCCTCCCTCAACTCATCATCAATTAGCATTAATCATTCAAAAATATCCCAAATTATTCTTAAAAATTCATTTCCATAAAAATTTTTGTAAGAGCAAATAACAAATAACACAACAATCGCACTTTCAAAATACTTTCATGTTACATATTTGTTTTAAAAATTAATTACTTCTGATCTCTGATTACCCTCAAAATAATATTAAATGAAAAATTAAAAATGTACTAAAAATAAACTGGACGTAGAAAAAACACACAAAACTATAAAAATGTTAAAGCTTCATGTAGTTTTTATGATTGACTGAAAGTCATGGAAATGAAATTAAAATTAACAAAAGAAAAAAGTAGCAGCAGCAGCAAAACATTTAAAATACAAAAAAAGTAAAATTTTTATGATGAGTGTCACTGAACATCAGCGTCATGTTGCATTGCACTTGTCATAAAATTGGGCATTTACAAGATACAACAGCCATCATTTGCTTGATACATGTGAATTTTGGTTGTGTTTCAAATTTATAAAATAAAAATACACATGTATTAAAAATTAATACAAAAGATTCAAAAGTTTAAGAAAACATTTACTCTAACCAAGGAATTAGCAGAAAATTGCTTCTTACATTAGGCTACACTAAATACAATGAATTTTATTACATGTTTTACAATTTTTTTTTTCTAATTGAAAATTAAGTATTTATTCTTGTTATTCTATCAACTATTTAAATTGAATTTTATGTGATAAAATATGCTTTTCATGAATGCAATGAAGTTGTTGTTAATATATGTAGTGTAAAATTTAGAAATATTTTTATTTTCAGATAAAACTTTCGTTCAATTATAGTTTCACATGCATATACATTATAGTACATAAATATGTATTTATCTATTAATAAATATACTTACGAATATGGGTAAGGCCGTAGCAGAGGACTGCGACGAATCATCATCACTGCATCTGCAATGAAAAATAAAATATTGTTCGATGAAAAAATGAAATAATACAATACAATATTTTAAGCTGGGGAAATGAAAGAAGGTTTCTTGTTTAAAATTATATTTTAACTGCCTTATTCATAACAGGACATTTATACCTGGGCAAAATCTACTGAAGTTTAATTAAAGTCTTTATGAAAACCTATATCGCTTACACCAACTTTTTTGACATTTATTAAGATTTTTTATTCAAAACTACAACCAAACAATTGCAGTGTAGCCAATCCACACACCTTTTTAAGTACGCAGGCTGAGTGTTTAGTACCATAGTTTTATCATTAATTTTTACTAGATTTTAATCACATTTGGACCGAATCTAGTGGCGAAGTAATTTTTTTTTGTATGGGAAATCCACAAGATTTTGTTCGAAATATTGCAAGTACTAGATTTTCCTCAAATTTAAAGGCATTATAAAAGATATTTTTGGCTTATGTAAGGTTTATAAAAAAAAATCTATGGAAAAAAATAAAAAAATATTTATTTATGAATAAAGCCGCAAGGGTCAAAAACTTTTGGTATTTGAAATAAATGTATGCCCTAGTTCAGTAAGAAGACTTAGGACGTTTTTGTTTGAAAAAACTTTTGAGTTCTTGTTTTTGAATTCTCTAAATTATTTTCTTCAAAAATGGTTGTTGTTTTTGATAATGTTTAGAACAAAATCATAAAGCAAATACATGAACCTTCTAGCATAATTCTTTTAAGGAATCACAACTACGGCTTTTTTTCGTCCACAGACAAGACGATACAATTGTCGAACATAATTTTTGCATTAATTATTTATTAACTAATTGTGTAAAACGCGACGCCAAGCGTTGGCAAATTTTATGTGGAAAAAATTTTTAATTACAAAAACAATATACAAAAAAAATTTATCAACTCTGAGCGTTTTTTTTTACAAAATAAGGCACTATATATTTTAAAAATTCAATTAAAATTAATTTAGTTTGTAATAGTGCAACAACATAAATGGAAATCATAGATCTAAAATATACGTCAAGTTTGCAGAAATTCCAAAATATGTTCTAAGTAGATCTTGTAGTTCCTGATCTCCAGGGATACGAATTTTTTTTTAAATCTAAACTAAAAATTTTATTATTATTGCTTTTGGACAACTCCTTTGAACTAAAACTACTTGCGGGGGCTTGAAACAACTTTTGATTCCAACTTGAATGAAGTTGTTCAAAAAGAGCTGCTTATTACATGTTTACTATTTTATTAACTTGAAATTTTCTTAGTAATTTCCCAGAAAAAACTGCTTAATCGTGTTTTCTCTTAATTTAAACCCCAAGTTTTCAAAATTGTAGTACATTTATAGACAGATTTTGTAAAAAAAATTCGTTTCTCTAAACGTTTCGAATTTGTATGAAAAAAAAATAACGAAAATTCGTTTAAAAAATATTTTATTTTTTTATCCAAATTTCAAAACGAAAAAAAACGTTTGTATTTACAAAATCTACCTTTCAACATCAACGTTTAATTCTTTGTACGGCCGAATACTAAAGTATCGCCTAATAAAAATTCGATTACACCTAAAAATGTTAAGTTTATCCAATCTTCACCTCAATGTGGAATGCAAACATTATGGGAATTTTCTTAATGGTTTTTTGGTCTTTGTATTGAATAGCTTATTTGCTATCTTTCTACACACAGAGGGCGCTGCAGTAACTATCACAGACCTAACCCGTCCATTATTACTAGTCTGCCTTATTTCACCAACAACTTAAGCATCATAGACACACACCGTGGTGAGTTAAATCTAATTCAATGTAGAAAGTATACGTATTACAAAACAAACAAACTCACATTTTATGTTCCACCATTTCCACACGCTGTTGTTGCTGCAGCAATTTACCACTATTCCCACCATGACCAGAAGTCCTTCTGCCGGTTCGTTGCGAACGATTTGATTTTGTGCGTTTTAACATTTTCTAATCTTCAATGATTTATTTTTTTGCTTTATAATGGATTATGGATTTTAGCATTAATTATTTGCCGCTGATTTTGTTACATATTTATGGGCTGTTTATTACATTTTTGTGTGATTGTGCTTTTTGCCTGTTTTAGTTGCTGTTATTGTTGTTGTTGTTGCTGTTGTTTACCCACAACAATCATTATCTTGTTGGAACTCCATATTTATGTATAAGAGTGTATTTATTGTTATTTTCCTATTGTTATCGATGTTATGATGACAATTATAATTGTAACATTTCGTGTCTTCACACTCCCTCATTTAAAAATTCTTTTCCATATCATAGCATTGCATTTTATCTATAAAGACATAGAAAAAAAAAATAATTGAAAGAGGTTAACATGATTTTTTTCTTAGTAATTATGATTTTTCAACAGAGATTTCAAATTCAATTGGAAATACGTAACCATTATTAATTGCTTGTTAAATTATTTGAAATATGTACATGATAATATCGGGCCTTATTTTCGATTTTATCGTAAGCGACAAAAATTAAGTTTTTTCAGGAGAAGTTTTTTTTAAATTCCAAATTGTTTCTGTGGGTAAATTGTCACTTACGATAAAATTGTACAGCCTGTGTCTTAAAAGTTATTAATAATTTTATAATTTTGATAATTCTAGTAGGGCATTTACACCTGCACAAAATCTAGCAGAGTTTAATTAAAAACTTTATGAAAATATATACCGTTTACCCATGATTTTTTTAATATTTATCAAGAATTTTTTATCCAAAACAAAACCCGTTAACTGAACATTTTCCAAAACTACGACCAAACAACTGCAATGTAGCCAATTCAATTCACTAATCTTTTTTATAAATATTTTGTAGAGGGTTGTAAAAATAAAATAAAAATATTAGATTTTTAGTTGATTTCCTACAAATCTACTTACAAACTAGATTTTGTTTTGTATGGGAAATCTAGAAAAAAGCAGCTAGATTTACCTCAAAATCTCGTAAGCACTAGTTTTCTAGATAATGTAAATGCCCTATAAATTATGGGTAGGCCGATAAAATTTTAAATTCAATAAAAAAAGTCTATTTTCGATAACATGTCGCTTACGATAAAATTGAAAAAAGGGCTCGATATGTACATATGTACATTCTATGCCTCGTTTCTGTAAGGAATGTGAGAAATTTTCGAGTCGAAAAAATTGTTATCATCTTGTGAAACACAGGGTGAGTAAGAAGAAAACTGTATTTTTTGATATTTTTTGTAAGCTTATATAAATTTTTATGTGAGTAACCCTGTGTCAAGTAGGATAACTAATATAATTATTTAATTTTTTTCGATGCGAGAACTTATCACAAGTTACAGAAATGGGTTACTGATATGCATACATATCGTGACCTTAATATAGAAAGGACCTAACTCATTATTTTTTTATATCCAATTTTTCAAAAAATGAACTCTTATAGAACTCTTATAGTATAGAAATATTCAAAAAAAAAAAACTAGACTTGAAAAATATAATGAGTTAGGGCGTTTCTTTATTAAGTTAACGATATGTATATATACATATACATACATACTCACAAAATTCGAGTTTTGAGTTAATAATGCTGAAATATTCATATTGTACAAAAATTTCATACGAGTATATTGTATGCTCAAAATTTTAAATTAATTTTCGGTACAACTAGTTGTTTTTGAGTTATGACATTGTTGAAGTAAATGAGCGATATCTGAATATATTTCTCTATAAAATTTTGTGTATTTGTTCAATCTTTGATAAGGAATTTCAAATAAAAGCATAATTAAAATTAAAATGGAATGATTGTTAGATAATTTCTTTGTGTTTAACTTGTTTTTAAGTCATTTGTTGTAAAATTGCAGAATTTTGCAAGCACAAGCTTCTACGAAAGCAGCAGGTTGTGGTAATGTGCAACATTCAATTGATTTTTCCACAACATACCAACCAACCATTTCAATCAATAAAAGACTATTTTAATACTTTTTTCAATACATAATAAGTATAACCAAATGACCTCAAATTTAAGTAAACCGCAAACGTAATAGAAAATCTACTTAATTATTTCTTATATTTACTTCCTGTATTGCTCACAAAAAATCTAAGAACTATTCAAATAAAGTTAATTCACCAGCATATTGTGCAAAAAAATATTTTGTACATACATACATATTATGTTCATCGGTATCTTTGATCCAATTCAGTAGAGTTTGTAATCATAATTTGTCAATTCATTATTATGTATAGACTGTTGCAAAGCTTATATTTTATTGGCATAAAATTAAAGCAAAAAATAAAATAAATTCAACAAACATAAATAGTTTCATTGAGATGTGTAGTTGTAAAATACTCCTGTGAAAAATGCCGCTCTATTGGTTAAATTCTGCAAATAAAATTTGTAGTAACTGGAATATATTAAAGGCGCCTGCCTGCCTGAGCAAAATAAAAAAGAAGGTGAACACAGAAACCACAACCCCATAATTAACACTTTATTAAACATGAAATCGGCAGCACACATGAAACGTGCAAAGTTTTTGTAATAAACTAAAAATTTGGTTCAATAAACGATTGAAACGTAACAAATGATATTTGCAACAGCTAATTTGAACTTTATTTTTGTTTTTATACAAATATACACACATACATACATATGTACTAGTACACATGTATTGAAAGTATTATGGATTTAAAAAAATGGGTTTTCCAACAATTTCCGCAAGTTGCATAGCCACACATGTAGTTTTGATTTGCAGGATAAAAAAACTATTTCATTTGAGTAAATAGTTTATACCGAGATCTTTATCACACCTCATTTAAGCAGAATGAATATAAAAATCATGATTTTGTATCATAAAATGACAGAAAAAATGTCAAAACTCAAACGGTTTTATATAAATATTTCAATATGAAGACAACAAAAAAAATTGTCATGGATACAAACTACACAGGAAGACCTTTTCATGTGTAAATGGAGTTTGTATATTTTTTAAATATTTTTATACTGCACAGAACTTGCCGTCACGCTAAGTACAGCAAATAGAAAGAGTTAATTCTATAATTAATTCCGATTCATTGAAAGGAAAAATATAAAATAAAAAATAGCTTTGGAGACAGAAAAAACAATTTTTAGCAATTACTTTTTTAAAATTTTATTTGACCAAAAAAAGTTTAAGCAAATTTTTTAAACAATATTTTTTTAAAAAAGTTAATTTTTGAAGAAGAATAATTTTTTGGGATGAGCCTTTTCAGCAATTATCTTTTTGAAAATGGACCTTTTGATGCAATATATACACACATTTTGGAAAAAGTAAGTTAAGGTAAAATGTATTTTCGAAAAAGTACAATTTTGAAAAATTTTCTTAAATAATTTAATGAAAAAATTATTTCTTGAAAAAGTACTTTCTTAAATAAGTATCTTTTTGAAAAAAGTAATTTTTTAAGAAAGTAAATTCTTGAAAACTTGCATTTTTGAAAAATTAATTTCATGAAAAAGTACATTTTTAATAAATTAATTTCTTAAAAAAATTACTTTCTTAAAAAGTACCTTTTTCATAAAGTGATTTCTTGAAAAAGTAATTTCTTAAAGAGTACCGTTTTGAAAAAGTAATTTCTTAAAAAGTACCTTTTTGAAAAAGTAATTTCTTAAAAAGTACATTTTTGAAAAAGTAATTTCTTGAAAAATTACCTTTCGGAAGATGTAATTTTTTGAAAAATAGTTTTTGAAAAAGGAGTTTCATGTAAAAGCCCCTTTATGAAAAATTGATTTCTTGAAATAGTACCTTTTTGAAAAAGTAATTTCTTGATAAAGTACCTTATTGAAAGTCCTGTTCCTTGAAAAAGTACCTTTTTCAAAAAGTAATTTCTTGAAAAAGTATCTTCTAAAAAAATACTTTTTGGGAAAAAAATTTCTTTAAATAGCAGATTTGAATGAGTAATTTTTTAAAAAAGTATTCTTATGAAAAAGTACTTTTTTGCAAAAGTTATTTTTTTTTTAAAGTACTTTTTTTTAAAAAATAGTTACGTGAAAAAGTACTTTTTTGAAAAACTACATTATTGAAAAAGTACTTTCTTATAAATTATTTTGTTGAAAAAGAATTTTTTTCAAAAAAATACCTTTTTTTGAAAAAGTAAATTTTTAAAAAAGACATAGTTTTAGAAAAGTGCTTATTAAAAAAAAACTAACTGAAAAGTTCCTGATAAAACAGATTTTCAGAGAAATACATATTTAATATTGCAGTTCCTTTAAGAGTCTGACTGCTTCGTTAAATAAACTTCTAGTCAAAGTTGAACTTTAATATCCTGCTGTAGGTTACAACAAAAAAAATGTCATGATATGGTTTAATAACAAGTATGTTGCTGCTAAAAAAAATTATTAAAACAATTTACTTAAGCCATTCCAGACATTATTTTCAAACTGTATGAAGCTTGACAGAAATGGAAAATGCAAAAAATTATCATGAGGATTTAAGAGATTGTTAAAAAGTGTAAAATGTGTTTAAATATGAACGAGTATATCGAAATTAGAAATTGCTATTCATTTCGAACAAAATGTAGTATTGTAAAGAAACGGATTTTGTCTCCTTAATGAAAATTTTAAAAGTTAATTCCAGCGTTAAACACTTCCTCCTCGAAGTTATTGTTTTAAATTTTTCTATTATTTCTATAACAAAAGTTGACCTCACTCGAACCAGCTGGCATTAATAGATTGTAAGAGCCCAAATTTAAACCATTTCCGCCGTTTAGTTATTTGCGCAAAGAACTTTTTTCTGTAGTAAGCAAATAAAACTCTTCTCTTACACCTGTGAACTTATCTTGATAAGGAAATTTATCTTCAAATCTTTACAGTTGGATTCATTCACTTTGAGTCCTGCGGCCAAATTCCGAGAATTATAAATATGTATGTAATTTGCATTTATGTAGATTTAGTAATATTTGTACACATAAAAACACAGAAATAAAAAAGAATTCATCTGGTATCATTTGCAGAACTATTGAAGCAAAATATATAATATTTGTCAATAGAAGTGAATACGACTGCACAGTAAGAAATAAAAGTTAACGTACACTTATACACAGAAATTTTTTTAATACTTTCAATAGAATGTGTTTCAAAAATCATGAACATTTTTAGCTTTCAAATGTTTTGAAAAATAAAATAGAACCAAAAAAGTGATTTGGTTATCAAAACTGTAATCATGAAATTTCGTTCACAAACAATTATTGTTCAGCTTCTTTTAAAGTTCACGAGCAGGTTGGTTCCCCTTTCCATAATAATTTCCTCGCTAAAAAATGCTGTCTGTGAAATCAGTCTAAAACGACCTAGACTCGATCAAAATGCTCAAATCAATTGGCAGTTTTTTGGATGCATGTTAATGTTTGGATGTACACATGCTGGATGACCCATCAAGCAGCCGTTTTTAGTTTGATTTTGTGCTTTAAACATTATATAAATATAAATCCCAATCAAACTAAATAATAATTTAATAAATGTAATCTATTTTGTGAGTTTGTCTATAAGTATTGGGGGTTTAAAATCTTTTTGAATTGTGGTTGAAGTCTACTGATGTGTTGCTTGATCACCATCGAAATTCAATTAGACGTGCTTAACCAAAAACAAATGAATTTTTTTAATTTTGAGTCCGATTTTGTCCAGTCAAAATTGTAAGAGTTGTAGTATCAAAAAATTATTAGTATCAACAATGACAGTGTGAAAGGAAAAAGCTTTTTTGGATGGAAAAATAGTTTCAAAACAGATGAAAAAATTAAAGGGCTAGTTGTGTAAAACACAACGCCAAGCGTCGAAAAATTTTATATGGAACAAATTTAAATTACAAAAACAAAATACATACAAAATTTTACTAAGTAAGGCCGTAAATCTTGTACTACTTTTTTCATCCGACATTTTTAACAACCGCTCATCTTCAAATATCATTCGAAGCGACTTCGTGCTTGACGAGCAATTAGAAGAAACACATCAAAATATGTTATCAAGCATGCCAAAAATCAAAATTTTTTTAATTTCTGATCGATTATCGTTGGATTACTACATACAAATTTATTTGTACTAATACTACCATAAGGATTGATGAGTTTTTTTATAGTGTCTAGAGTTACAGTTATTTTAAACCATCATCAATTCTTCATTTTCATTCCTAAAGTGAAAAATCAAATCTAGTGTAAATTCCAAAACACATTTAGGATTTTATAAAATGATAATATTTAATTAAAATAATTACAACTTCAAGTGTGCGCATACTTTTTGAGCTTACTCTTTTTAATTTATTAGCTTCAAAAAACTCCTTGTGCATTGACAAATCCTTGCAAATGCATTCATATTTACTTGAAATTCATACTCTGCATTTCATTTCTTTTATTAAAACTACTTCATTTACAATATTTTCAGATTTAAATCGGATAAGAGTTATTTTCAAAAAAAGGTACTTATGTACATATGTAAGTATGAAGTATGTATGAAGTAACACAGAAGTGCTGATGGTAGAGTTGTTGTTGATTATAAATTTTATTGCTTGAAGTTGTTATTGTATACTAGATCAAAGATTATTAATAAAACCAGGCTATCAAAATGCTGCAAGTGAAGTGATACATAAAAATTGTAAAAGCAACATAAGCACGTAATCATAGTAAAAATATTAATAGTCAAGAATAAATTCAAACCAAAATACTCGTAGATATGAAACTTCTTGGAAGAAATTGTAAATGAAAAACGTTTTGCATAAAATGTTATTAAATTTAAAATATTAAAGCTAATAAAAATTGTTTTTTAGATGTAACATCTAGAAGTGCATGTCAAAGGAATCGAAATTTCAGCTTGAAAAATGTAAAAAATTTACGATTCATATCAATCATAATCGTGATTGTTAAAGTTAAAGCATTCCTTAAACTATTTTTCTCATAAAAAATTTCTACGTGCTACCAAACATTAACTTTAATAATCCTTTATGAATACTGAATGAAATTAAAATTTAGTCATGTATTCTTAAAAAAAAACAGGGATCGAATCCTCACATTCGTGAACGTACAACTCGTCACGCAAGAACACCAATTTTGGATTATGACATACGTAAACTAAAGTCCTGCATAAGACCACTTACAAGAACTTTTAAGACTTGAGGGATTTTTCAAATACTTTACTACAGCGAAATCTTGCAAAACAAAATGCTAAACAACACTGGTTGACAAGACATTTGTTTCAGTTAATACTTCGTGACTGAAAAATTTGTGATGCTTACTGCTTCTTACGCATGGGCGCGTATACAAACGTCATGCATGTACAAACGCACCCACGTTGTGTGTATAATCAAATAAGTAAACGGACTGAAATCTTATTCAACTTATACGACTGACATATACTAATTTGTTTTCATACGATTGCCAATACGATCACGGATGTGACGATTTGAGCCCAGATTTGATTTAAATCTAGAGAATAATTTTGGTGAGGCAATATACGGCCTCCTAGATCAAATGAAATTTCAAAATATTTCCTTCCAAAGTCTATGGAAATTTTTTAAAATTTCGTTCGATAAATTATTGCAGTAAAAACTTGATAACCAGCTGTTAAAAATAAATAGCAAAGTTGTAACAACTTACTCTAGCAGGGGCACTAAACAATGCAGAAAGTTTATGTCTGCACGTAATATGAACTTCTAGTCCTTCCAGCCCCCGTCCCTTTTCAAAAAAAAAATGTTGTTGCAGCCCCTTAAATTATTAAAAATTTAATGTAATTAATGTAATTATTTATTTTATAATTACTCATGAAAATTATCAGTCCCCTAGAAAAAATTTCTAGCTACGCCAAATGCTTTGTTTCAACATCAATTCAATAACAATTAGTGCTCTGCATAAAACCAATTGAAAGAACTTTCAACACATCAGGGATTTTTAAACTTCATCTTACCTTCTATAGCAAAATGGCAATGACGTAGACTACTTATCGTTTACATAGTGTGCACACCTGATGATTTTATATTATACCTCGTAATATGAAGCCGGCAGAGCAACTTTAATTTTTTCATTAATATCAACACAAAGGGGTAGACCTTGATGATTTTATATTATGATGAATCAAACAAATATTTGAAAAATACTTGCCAAAAAGAACTAATTTGCGTTTTGTTTAATTTTTTGTTCACAAATAATTGTTGTGCCACCTTTTTTAAACGAAAATTGTTTAATAAATAAACGTTAAATACATAATATCTCATGAAATGACATTTGATATCAAGATGAATTCATCAGGCCGCGAGCTCTGATGATTATATCATAACGCTACCACAATATTAATAAATTGAGTCTATACGTGATGAATTTTCATCATGATATCATTTTGACATTCAGCATGATATAAATTCATCAGTTGTGGACACTATGTTATGTTAACATATCAAATACGCATCTCTAACTATTTGAATCAGCTGCGTTGTTTTTTGTTACTTTGACAAAAATTTTAATAAAAATCAAAAAGGTTTTTTGGTTGTGAAATAAATTCAGACTCAATAGAAGGCACAAAGTTTAATGTGTTTCTTCTTCTAAACAGTGAATTAATTCAAAAGTTACATTTTTCAACTGAACTCCCTGAACTGTCCCCTCAGGGTTCAGTTGTCTTTGAAACTCAAACAGATTTGCCCCAGCATTTTTTAACAGGCTAAAATTAATCAGCTTGAATATCACTCCACCTATTGCATGACATTCAGCTTTGTTGGCGATCATTTGTCTTTTAATTTTAAACTTCAAGTCGCGCCAAATTTATAAACATATTAACATTATTTTCATATTACACTGCACTTATTATTGCCTTACCTTTTGTCATCCAACTTCTAATCTTATTGGCGGGCCAAGACAGTTCAGTAATTTTGCAATTTCTTTACATTTTTCCTTTAAAATTACTGGAACAGTGCATTTGCTAAATCCCACTGCAAGAAAATTATGCTTCTGCAACTGTTCCACAAATTTCTTAAACTGTTTTACAGTTGTTAGTTTAAATTTTTCAGTTATTTTCATTTTTAATAATTGGTTGCTGCCAATCAACTTCAGCCCTTATCAACAATGTTGACGACAATTACCAAGCCGCTTCAACAAAATAACGCCGTCAAACTTTCTTGTAGAATGCAAATTTTATGTTGAAAGTTATGGATACACTTTGATAACGACAAATATAGTAATAAGGCGCACAACAATATCGTTTTAAGTCGAATTAGAATGAAGGCCGAGGCACAATGAATCCGACATACGTTAAACTTCTCCTTAATCAACCGACATCAACGCAACGACGACGAAGGTTGGCACAATGAGTACTTCATTGACGGATGTATTGAACAACTAAATAGGTTGATTCTCCATTTTATTTATTAAATTCAACTTTTTCATTTATTTCGCTTATTTCTTTTGTTTAATTTTATTTTTGCTGCCAGAAAATAACGAAAAAACCAACCAATATCTCTCAAACTACGCAAAAAGTTAAAAGTTGACCAAATTTCGTTGACGGACACGTACGGAATGTAACAGACCTCATAAGAAACCATGTATTTAAAATTTAAAGCTGTCAGGTGAAAAAGTTAAAGTTTAACGTATGAAGGATTCAGTGTGCCCAGGCCTTAAAGGTGATTATTTATCCTCCACAAAGTGCTGATTTAACCACAATTAAGTTTTTCCCTTGGGGGTTACTTTAATATTAAATTATACGCCCACATGCCGACTTCTCTGTAGAATTTGAGAACAAAATGTCCATCAAGAAATGACAACCATCACAAAAGTAATCTGACGACTAAATGAGTACCGCCAAAGGCTCTTTTTTACAATAAGCAAAGACTTGCCGTCTATGCAGCGACAAATAGGTTGTTTAACTAAATTACATTTAAACTCTTCACAATATTTATTACATATGTATTTGAAACTATGTTACTGATTTGATTTCAGCATGACACTAATTTATTATTTAAAAAAAAAACACTAAAACTCCCACTAAGAAAAATCTACAAACATCTTTAAAACAAATTGCATACAACTTAAGATGAATTTGTAGTGCATTCACTTGTAACACAGAGACACTAATTGACTCATTTGTTTCATATGAATTTTATTTCACAAAATGTCAAATGTGACACATCGTCTTGTTAAAGTCTTACATATCTGACAGCAAAGTAAAAAATATTCATTACAAAAGGGCCCACATACATACGTACTTATATATATGAAATTATTTAACATTAAACTAACGACAGTCGTAGACTCGTTCTCAACCGACCGCAATCATATGTGAGAGTTGAAGTTTAAACAGAAAGACATGACTTGTCATTATTTGTGATTACCAACACTTGTTAGGAGGAGACGTTTATGTAAAACTCAATCTTTGAATGAGTACGTACGTGTTTAATGTTACATGCGAAGAGATGATCTTCTTGACCCTTTTCTTAACTAAGTCGTAAGATCGTTAGTTATTATGAATATTCTTAAAGTTATTTTCTTTTTTACAAAACCGGAATAAAATACCTTAAAGTATAAAGGTAATTCCAATAATGATTCAGGCGTGACTTAATAATAACAATCAAATTGAGGAATTTTTTTCCCCTGTCATAACCATATATGCCAGGGATGGAAATATTGCAATTACAATTGTAATAAAATTAAATTCCATTAAGGCTCAGTTAGCGGACTGTAATGGAATGTAACTGCAACAGCATGAAACAGCTGATCGATATTGTTATGTGAAAAATAATGGAGATGGTTATAGAGATGAAATGTAACGCAAACTACTTTTCGCATCAAAATATCGATCAGCTGTTTCCTACGTTGCAGTTACATTCCATTAAAGTTGGCTAACTAAGCCTTTACAGTCGGCTAACTGAGCCTTAAGCCAAAAGGCAACTTATCAAATGAATGTTATAGTATGTTTCCACCAGCATGATTTAGACAAATCATGATGATTTATACAAATCATGTTAACTTATATATGATTTACCATACATTTTGTATATATGGATAAATCACCTCAAAGTAGTAGATTTATTTTAAATAATGCCGAAAATACTATTTTTCGAACTCAATTTATGTATGCAACCCTGCATTGCATTTAAAATTACAAACTCCATCCCTGGGTCATCCATCAACAGTGATTGACAATTTAGAAAAAAATGGCATTAAGGAATATTTAATGAATTTTAAATGTCAACTACATTTGAATAAAATTCGCATTACAGCTGCTGTCCACCTTATAAAGAATTTGTATAAATTTAATACGAAAATTCGAACAACAAATCACTCACAAGTTTGGTGGAAACATTTTCAAGTGATTTATTTAAACCTACTTGATTTAAAATCGGTGGAAACATACTATAACTGCTTATTTGCAAGCTTTTTTTTAAATTGTATATGCATTGAACTTTCCATCTCCGCCACAGTATGTCCACAGTAATGTGCCTTCGAGTTTAAAATTCTTATTTGGCGGAATGTAAAATTAACAGGCAAATTATTGATTCCTATGCTTGGCACGCACTTGCGGATTTGAAGACAACTCAACATCATGAAACACGACATTAATTTTCTAAATGTTAATGTTTAATATTAAACATGTTAAAAAGGGTTAAAACGTGCATTTGGATCTTCTTGTTGTAGACATTTACAACACACCAAAAAAACTTTATTCGTTTTTTTTTAATCCGTCCTGTAACTGAATACAAAAAGTATTTATGTTTGATGGAATTAAATTGAATGTGTGTTTTCTTTTGGATTTATTAATTGACAACAAATGTCGCGTCTTTTAACAGTAGACGCTCACTTTTTTATATACAAATATACATACATACATATGTAAGTGTGTGTATGCTGTCATTCTTATAAATATATATGAGGGACTATATAAAAAGCCGATAAAAATCTTTTGTTGAAAGCTGGTTCAATTACATAAAATTTTTTGCTGTTGCTTGTATTACTCGTATTATTATTGTTCATTTAAGACTTTGTATGCATGATTTAAATAAATAAATGCAGTCTGGAAGAGGTTTAAGCGTTGCTTTAAATATTTGTCTGTCTGTTCGTCCGTCCATCAAACCGTTTACTCTTTTTTACAAGTCGTTCTTAGTTTACATGCTTGATTTTCATGTTGTTTTCATGGTAATTGATCTGATGTTTATATGGAGACTAATTTGTTTGTGTATGTTTTTCAGCAGTTTGGGTTTGAGGCACTCGCGCCATAAATTATTAGGTCAACGCTCGTCAAAATGCAAAGAAAACAACGAAGAGTAGAAAAAAAATGTTGAAAGCCTAGCAACTATAATTTTTAATTAAGGATTTATTGCTAAAAAAATATGCAAAATTGTTGCCAGTTTGCATGTCTGAGATTTGCCAAACCTGCCACTTAGGCTCATAGATGGGCTCGTATTCTAATGTTATTTAGTCTACAATAAAATCGTCTCAGTCGAAAGTTGAAATACGAATACGAATAATATCTACGATTAGATTTGTTGATTGTAAACGATGTTTTAAACGCAGTCACAGGTTTTCCTTGTTGTTCTTATTATGTTATTGGTACCTTTCCCCCATAGCATTCGAACTACATACTCAAATTTATTCTTAATTGGATCTCATACGTCATTTATTACTTCATATCTGTAGGCAATAACAGACCATTCAGATTGCACCAAAATTACTTTTAATTTCGTGGCCAAATCACTTACCAAATAAAAAGCTTTCAATGGCACTTGCTATACCTTCTTCTTTCATTTTATAAACTTTGTTTAAATTTTACACTATTTCGGCCACAACACATTATTCTTTTAAAACATTTTTCTTTTAAAATCCCTTAATACGCTTATAAAACAAATTTTCATGTTTTTAGTAAAACAATTGCCAACATACTATCTTTTTCACCAACCCACAGTTGCAGATGTGTTATTCCAAAAAAAAAAAACTTTAAAACGTAAACAGACATGTGTATTCTAATTTAAAAATTATTGCGCCAAAATTAAGGAAAATAAATTAATTTTAGATATGATAAAATGTATGGGAAATTACCCAATTTCAAGTTGATTTCACCCGAAATCTTAAAATTACTTAATTTGGCGTCAGCCTGAATGGGCTATAAAACTTATATTTGTTTTCCTACATGCTTCGTTGCGCACTGTATTTCCACTAAAAGTTTTAACGTACTTTAATTAAAAATGCAACTCTAAATTTGTTTCCCTTTTGATGTAGCCCACAGACGAAGGAACATGTAAGAACTATACTGCTACCTTCGTTAATACAGACAATGGAACAAAAACGAGTCTTCAGGGTTGTGTGTTTATTGAATGTAGCAACAATACTATATCCTCCCGTCTAGACTAGCAATAAAATGTTGGCAATATAGCAATAACGTCGGCAGAAAAGCGGAACAATATTACTTATTGCTTTACTTATGTTAAGGCTGTGGGAAATCGTAGCCACAATATGGAAAAAGTCAACAAGAAAGGTGCAGAATAATATATAATTCACTTGTAAATACAATTACAATACAATACGAACAATTTTTTATTATTATAAACTTATAAGAATATAAATTATTTCACTTCACACGTTTTTGAGCGACTATTTTCCTTTTTCAATATACATGAATATGTATATTTTCTCAATTTCACTAATAGGTATATTTTATTCGAACTTTATATAAATGTTCAGAACAAATTTAATTGTGTATAAACTTATTAAGTAGCTATAGCTATAGCTGCTTAAAAATTAAGTAGATATATGTTTCGAATAAAACATACCTATTATTATCTAAATGCCAAACATAATACAGAAAAGTCGAACAGTCAACGAAAAACTGTTGACAATTATTGCAAGTACTGGCTGGCAATAAGCACTCTCCATTGGCAATATCAATAATTTGGCATTTGCTGCAATATATATTAATACATTTATTGCCAGTCTAGACGGGGTATACATACTACGTTTATACTCACAAAAACAATTCGCAAATAAAATTCTTGAAGTTTCCACGCTTACAAATGTTTGATTGAAAAAAAAATAGAAGGAAATAATGGCAATTAAAAGAAATAATTATTTGATATTTTGTACATTTATACTATATTTTTTGTCAACATAAGTAAGTATTTTGTAGAAGTGCTACCAAGTTTGTGTAGTTTTGATATGCCGTATGAATTTCCAAATAGTGCGCTTATAAGCGCAGTAGTATAAACGCTATTTCACTATTCTATGGTTGCTTTCTTACCAATTTTTCTATATTATTTTCCTTAGATTTAAGATTTGAATACTAATTGTTAGTTCATTTTTGAAGATATAATAAGTAAATATGTATATGTGAAAAATATATTATTTTCTTAATCGCAATATTCAAGATCAAATTGCTTGTGTATGCTTCACAGCTACGATGATTCCGGCAAAATCAAAATTTTTTAACTTTTCGCACAATTATATAAGACAGAGGCATATCAAGATAAGCTGCTCCAATACAACTGTCAAATTTTGTAGTTAAAAAGATTTTTATGCAGTTTGACAGTTGAGTTGCGCCAAATGCAATGCATTTACGTGTAGGATGACAACTTGGCACTCTTAAAGGGAATAAAAAAGTTCACGTGAAAAGTCTTCTCTTCACGAATGTTTGCATTTTTGTTGAATTGTTAAATTTAATTCAGATAAAAATGCTCAATATCATACAATCTTTGTTAAATTTAACGAAAATTCATTGTCAACTAATGAAAATAATCAATCAATTTTCATTATCAACCCCAAAATTCAGATGAAAATATAGTTAAATGACTTATTTTAGGCAGAACGTTTAAAAAGATGAAACAGGTTATTACATAACTACTTTTTAAATTTCACAGATATGGAGCTATGTATATCAATTTATTTGTTTTTTAAACTTTATTACGATAATAACACATTTAAAAAAAATGTAGGGGAAGACATATTTTCTGCTATATAGGAACAGTTTTCCTTAATTCTTTCAAATAACAAACTTCAAAAATCCTTATTTTTCAAAATAAAGAGAGAATGGATGTAACTTCTATATTTATTTAATAAAAAAATAATAAAATTCGATACAATGTTTGGAAGCATAAAATATAAAACTAAATTGATATATGAGAAATCGAAAAAGAAACATGAATTTTTAAACTGAAACGATTGCAACAGCCCATGAAATATTTAGTGGAACATTAGCATATTTGAATTATTACTCCTTCGTCTGTAGACTGCTTTGAAAAACAGAATAATAAGCACGCAGTGCTGACAACTTTTACATTAGTATTATTTACAAGTGCGCGTAAAAATGTGCAAAAATTAAGTGAAAGTGTTTTAATATTGAAAATAAATATAAAATCCCGCCAACAACCATTTGATAAATCAATTTTTCGCAGATAAAAGCAATAATGAAAACCCTAATATTGGGGCAATATGTAATATAAAAGGAATAAGTGGGGTAAGTCGTTCAACTTATATGGAGACTATACCGTTATAATTTGTACATGTAAAGATTCGCTGGAGTCTATAAATTATAGACTATAATATGTAATTTTTAGTAATGAATTCGTAAATGATTACTACTTTTGTATCAACGCCACATTTTCATTAAAATATGTCTATTTATTAGCCCCATAGAGGGGCTCCCTTTAAGTGGAGTGTGCTATTTAAGGCTTCCTAACAATTAAAACTGTCTAATCCTCTGCAAGGATAAACTTAACTATATGAATTTAATGTATGAAGGCGTGAAATTTAAAGTTTTGCATGAGAAAAATCCCAGGATAATGCAAATTTTTATTAGAAGTTAGATTGGTAAGGGTAGCGTTGTAACATATGTACATCAACTCGTAGGCCCAATTTGTTCCATTGTGATAATAATAATGTATAATAGTTTACTCAACAAACAATTTCCGCCATTTAAAAACATTAGATGTGGAGTTGGGGATGTTTTCTATGATAATTTTTGTTCACATGTTGTGCTGGTCATGAAAGACCGATTATTCGCTGTGTCCTTGCTGAATAATCCACAAATTAAATGCAAAAACATTTATAACTGGAACTTGCATAATAAAAAAAGTTGAAACTATTTTTAACCCCCGACCAATAAAAGGGGGCTATAAGTTTGTAGTGGGTGTCCGTGTGTCTGTACGAGTCCACGTACAGACTAAAGGGATTGACCCATTTTGATGTAGCTTTTTCCGTTTGAAAGGTTTAAAGAAAATTGGTCTAGCTGTTTAATTTTTGTTATATATTTCAGACATAGGAAATAGTACAGGAAACGAATTATACACGTACATATCTCATTTACTTCAATAGACTCGTAACTCACTATTAACTCTAAAATTAAGTTTTTGGAGTTATAACTCTATTGCAGCAAAAGCTCGTTATGTATAATAGAGCTCGATATCGTTTTAAAAATACAAATCGAATACCTATAACTTAAACTCTACTCAATTCCTTCTCAAAATTATTTCGTAACTTAGAGACTTTTAACACTTTTAAATTCATCAATCAACGAATTTCATGCATTCCAGTCGTTTTTACCTTGCTAAATATTCCATTCTTGCTGAGAAATATATTTTTCAAGCATTTATCACTTTAACATGGCTCCAAAGAAACGAAACATAAATAACCAAAACAGTTGCGTGCATTTTATAGAACGTGATACATGTAATAATATTTCAAAAACATTTACAATATAACAACTCTTTGACTATACAACACCTGCCCTAATGCATTATATATTTATGTATGTGACTACAAACAAATTCAAACAGACAATGATACCGAGAAAATTAACACACAGCAAATTACAAGAAAGAAAAAAAAAGTGAAAAAATACCTGTCATCTAAATGAATGAATGTAACATGAAGATAAGCGTGTTTTTCAGTAATTAAGCTCATAGTTTAGTTTAAAGATTCTCAAATGCCAGTAATGAATACACACCAGGCAATACAAACTTGCTTATATGTACAACAATACGAGTATCTAATAACTGACTACAATTACAAAAATGTACGGAGAATAGACCGACCATGTGTCTGCGTGTACATGTTGCTATTTAGCGCCAACAAAATAGTTATTTCCACAAAAACAACCCATCATTCTCTTCAAAATAAAATTAAAATAAAAATATTAAAATGAAAATTGCAAAAAAAAATTAAATTACAAATGAAGCGTCCTATTAGAGTCAATATTTTTGTAAATTGTTGCATGTCTTATTTTTTTTTTATTTTTTAGTTTTGCTCATAATTGAACGCTGCACTGGCTGAGCTGATTTTGTACCAGTATAATCGCTCTACATTTTCTAATTTAGCAGAAACAATATTTGCAAGAAGTATTTTGTATATGAGTAAATGGAAATATTGTTTGTGAAAAATAGCATCATGTTTATGGTTTCAATCATAATTGCTACGTTTTGCTAAAAGTATCTGCAACATACAAAGTTAAATTGCAACATGCCTGCCAACAACAAGCATGTGTTAAATATGCTAAAAACGTTTGGTCGTTTCGATTTCATCTTTGTTTTTTTCTTCTTTATTTTCTTACGTTATTGAGCACGATTTTTTGTTAAAAATCTTAACGCAAAAAAAAGATTCCAAGTAAAATTAAAACACTTGTTAAAACAGTATTCACAAAAAAGAAAAATAACATGTCTGCATGTTGTGCATGTAAAAGACGGCCTTCTAATATTTTAGCCTTGTCAGTCTTCATCATAATCGTCGTTGTTGCATTATTGCCCGCTTTGTTAATTTACTTGGCTGCTATTTAGTTTGTGTGAGATTGGATTGTACTGTTCCCTACATTTTGGCAATATTTCTAAAATTGTTTAAAAAAAATTCCAAATAAAACATGACGAAAATGGGATTGTGTGTATTATGTGTTCAAGTGGTGACGAATTGGTTCGATGAATTTTTTTGTGGGGCGCAATTGCCGCTTTCGAAATCGAGCTGATTCGATCACATATCGATATCGAACAATGTTATTACAATTACAATATTCTTACATTGTTCGATTCCTGATTCCAAGATGTTTCAATTTAATATAATTTTTTATTTTTGTAAGTCGGTATTGAACCCGGTATTGAACATGTTTCCTGATTTTAAAGCTTTTTAGATGTAAATTTTTAAAGACGAACTTATTCTGATTTAGGAAAGCTTTGAACATGAATGATAAAGAAAGCTTTAAAATGACAAAAAATATTAATTATGTACTTCATTTTTAACTTCCCGCTATAGGAAGTTACGTGCGGCAAAGAACGAAATTTCCATACAAACACTATTAAAATTGCCGTAATTTGTCATCCGATTGTATACCAATTTTCGAAAATAGACGTTTCAAAATCTGTGAGTCCATTCTAGGGTCTAATCGTTGCTTCCGATAACGTTGTTTAGTTTGAGATTATGGCATTCGCTATCGAGAAATGTAATAATATGGTTCGATAATGAATGTCATAATCTCAAACAGAAAAAACGTGATCGAATCAGCTGGTTGTCGAGAGCGACAATTAGACCCCTGACTATTTTCGCATTACTATCCGCAGGGATGTATGTGTGTGTGTATGTTTACATTTATGGGTGCATGTGTATGTGAGCTTGTGTGTACAAATCTGATAACTTAAAGACGAGTCAATGGATCGGAAGCGAATTTGGCAGCTACAAAAGATTTTGAGTTCACTGAGATGTGGTATGATAGTGAATCGATTTAGTTCAACAGATTTCGAAAATATTCACTGAAAATCAAATTCAAAATTTAATCAGCTCTCAACCTCAGCAAGAAACGTCAATGGCTGCAAATTAGAATAAAATCGGGTAATTCGTTAGAGAGGTCGAAAAATTTAAAAAAAATAAATGTTTTCTTTGGCCCTTATTATGAGTTGCATTCGATTTTCGATCTTCATTGAAAATCGAATATTCAATTCATATTATGAGCATCAAAAATTTCGTTCGAATTTTCTATCGAACAAAATTTAATTTTCGATGAAGTATTTTAATATGAAAACTTATTAAAAATTATTAGTTTTTAATCTTAAGTAAAGTTGTTGCAAATTTTAAAAATCTCTGTGTGCGATATTCACAATAAGGAAATTCATTCTTTGTCGAATCCTCGCCATAAAACCAAATGAAAATTCGTTCGATTACAACTTTCGACTACAGTCGAAGATCGAAAGTTATTCATAACAAGGGGGTTTAATAACTTCAAAAGTCTTTGTCAAATCAATTATAGATATCCCCTAATTTTTATAGACTTAAAAAGCGTACCGAATGCCGTAAAATTTGACCAAAATCTGTAAAAATTTTAGAGAAAAATACGTTAAACGATTAGTTTATTTTTTATATTTATTTGATTAACAAATAGAAACTTCCACAGGAATATCAGCAATTTGTATCGTGCGACACCAAGTTAATATGCTTGTTTTTCAAAAAAACTAAACTTTTTTTTAACTTCTTAATATTTTAATGATTTTAAGAAAAATTATAGTCACGTTATTCAGAAATACAAGGTTAATTGCTTGCTGTCGCACGCGACAAAAAAGTGGATTTTCTCGCAGAAATGCCCATATAGTAATTTAATAGATTCATTGTGTAAAAAATAAGTCGGGGATGGCTGGTTTTTCAGACAACTACGTGTTTTGTAGTGCTTTGGTCCTCCATTAAAGCGACATACACCTACAAAAATATTTTTGTGGAACACATTAACCCTCCAACTCTTTTAATTTAATATTTTTAGATTTCAAGTATACGCTAAGGAAATTTGTAAGAATAAAAATTTTCCATCTTCAGTTTGGATAGTTTTTGCTGATTGTGTTCAATTTTGGGCTTTGGTGCCTTTGAATACCTACAGTAAAATTATATGGCCAAAATTGTTATAGAACACTTAACCCTTTATACCCATTCATCCTTTTAGGGTTGTTTCTTACAATTTATTAGAATAGAGAGCATTTTTAAATAAAATTTTTGGCCAAAATCGTTTATTTGCGATCGCAAATAATCAATTTGGGTAGAAAAACGATGTCCAAAATACATATCGTTAACTTAATACGAAAAGGCCCTAACTCATGTTTTTCATAGTTTACAAGAGGAGGAAAAAACTAAATAAAAAAGATGCAATATTGATACAAAATTGTTTTAAACGCAATTTTTATTAAAAACACTACAAATTTAGTGTTATATTTGTTTTATTATTTTTTTTTTAATTTAGTTTAGTAATAATGGTCTATCGAAATATGTAAAACTATCGATTTCGAAAAATTATGAGTTGGGCCCTTTTAATATTAAGTTAACGATATGTATATGTCGGTTAAGCTTTTTTTCTGGCTGTTATGGTTCGATATAATTTATAAAGCTGCTGAACATATCCTACACTTCAGGTGTTAAGAACATAGTTTCATATACCGTTAAGCTGCATAAAAATTCCATTTTCAAATAGAAGATAGAAATTATTTTAGTTTTGTTTGCCTTAAAATATTTGCCATTTTTGTTCTGTAGGGTACTGGATAGTATAGTAAAAGCAAAATTTATTATTTCAGTAAACAGCAGGCCAACAAATGAAATCAATAGAATCAAATTGAACATGTTGCTTCTTAATCTAGCAGCAGCAACAAAAAATTGCTAACTTCAGTAACAACAATTACAACGGTGGCAATCGCTGTAAAAATCAAATTACTTTTTATAAAAAAAAATTATTGAATTATTAAACATTGAATTATAAAAACATAAACTCAAATAACTTTTTTAATAAAAGCTTATAAAAAGTGTGTATATTAAGCTTAAGTTGCTGTGTATCTGGTAATTCCACCTGCTGTGTCTTGGCAAAACAAAAAAAAAAACATATGATTATTATGAAAACTGTTGCAGTTATAAGGAACTGCTTGGTCGTAGAAATAAAAACGTGCGATTTCAATTGATCTGCAATTGAAATTGTTTTAGCTATTGAAAAAATTAATAAATGTTTAACAGTTTTATGAACTTGTTCAATGAATTAATATTAGGCTTGGAAAGGAATTTCAATTGATTTAATTGAATTGAATTAGAATTGTAAAAGAACTATTTTGAATTAAAATAAGTTGTTAGCTTTCCATTATGAGTTTTAGTTTTTGCAGTTGTATATTATGAGTTTATTTTTTATAAGGAAACACGACGAAGGCTTTTATAGAAATATACGTTCGTACGTTTGGAAATTTTGATTTAATCCTGTTTAAATAAATATGTATGTGGATTTTTCTTTATTCTGTTCAAATCTTATTGAATTTTTAAAACTCTTAAAATTTCGCTTTCGTTTTAAAATCTTTTTTTAATTAAACTTCCTTCTTATACCCATATTCTTTCATTTAGCATTATTCCCTGCTTAAATATTGACTCAACTAAAATTTTGTTTAGAAAATCAGAAATATCCAGCAACGTTTTTTATAGTTTTTCATCAGGCTTTAAAGTCGAATAAAAAAGCTTTATTTTTAATCTTTTGTTTGGCAAAAAAATAAGAAAGAAAAAAAACGTCAGAATATTGAAAAGAAAGTTGTTGCCTTTATTTTTCTTTTTAACCATCTCGCTCTCACCATCTGAATTTTTTTATTTCTCTTACAATTGAATTTTTTTTCTGGGATTTCATCTCACACTATTCATTCCACCCTACCCCCCTCAGCTCATGCATGTTTGTAAAGTTTTTATTTATATTTTTTTGTATGTTTTTTGTCTAATCTCAGGCAAAAGGGAATTCGTGCTGCGTTAGAAAACAAAACAATGAATAGTAGTGAAACAGGCAACCAACAATGGTCATGTCCATTAAGATGCATTAAGTTTGGAAGGAAAATCTACACTATACACGAAAGGGGGAAATGATAAGATGTAGGTATTTTTCTTTTCTTTGGATATTTGTTTGCAAACAAAAAAAAAATTGAAGAAAAGAAAACTACAATTGTGTCTCTATGGCATGATGAATCTCGTATTCAACGTTAAACAGCCTAAAAACGGAAGTTAAGTGGGAGGTTACTTAATCCTTAGCAGACGTTTAACTACACACAATTATAAAAATAAAATAAAATCCTCGTAACAACTGCTTGACGACAGCACAATTTTAACTACTGTTCACAATGTTCGTGATAATGAGCCAAAGTTTGAGATGCAGCCAGCCAATGGTGAAGGTTGGATAGGAGAATAATGGCTGAAATGTAATCATTTCAATTGTGAAGTATAAAATTGTAGCAAAATTAATTTGCAAAATGTTTCTTTTAACGACCTTGTTGAAGAACGAGACACCTCTTCATCATCATCTTTTCGAAACTATTAAAGATGATAATTGCTTTGCTGAGGAAAAATCAAATGCTAAAAAAAGCTAAACTACAGGTACTTGCACACGCGGAGAATTAAGTAAAAAAAAGGATTGAAAAGAAAATGAAAATAAATAGGTTGACTTTCAAAAGCTCGTATATGCCTTGTGATAATGTGTAGTGTTTCATAGCGCCGCAGTATAAAACATTGACAATGAACAACACCCTTTCCAAACTTCATCGACGACAGGTATTAAGAACGCCGAATCAATTTTAATTGACTAAAATCGTCGCTCTTGATAACTAGCAGATTCGATGACGTTTTTTCAGTTCGAGATTATGGCATTCGATATCTAACCATATTATTACATTCTTCGATAGCTAATGCCATAGTCTCAAACAGAAAAAACGTGACAGAAGCAGCTCGTTATCAAAAGCAACGATTAGACCCCTTAATTTTTTCTTCACATAGATTCTTAAAATTTTTATAAAAAACATTAAAGGTATTCATTTCAGTTTTTTTCTCTCGATGCAAAAATGGAAAAATGCAATTTTTTACAACAAAACACATTTTTTAATTTTTTTTTGTTTGTTGTAAAAAATTACATTTTTCCATTTCTTCAACGAGAAAAACCTGAAATGAATACCTTTATTGAACAATTTATGATTCCTCGAAAACTATTATAGACAAGGGGCTGCGGTTTTTTGGTAATTTTTTTGTTTTTGTTTTTTGTTTTTTAAATGTCATGTGCACACCTTGTACAATTTGTAGTTATGGTACTGTGTAATAAATTTTAAACTCCCATATTTTCGTAGAATTTGAATTTTACTAGTATACGAGTACATATAACTTTTGAAGATAAAAAGGTGTAAAAAAAAACGAAACCATCCAGGGAAAGGTGAAATTGTCTTCTTTAGACTTATATACACTTGTGCATCCGCGCGCGACCCGCCTGTGGAAAACTTTTTTATTGTAATGAAAATACTCAAAAAATATAAAAAATTAATTCACTAAAGTGCGTCTTTGACCCGCGCAAGAAGGGTTCCCCACGGACACGAGATATGTAATTAAATACGAACTTTAGTCTATATAAAATATAGTTTTGGAATTTTTTTCGTTTTTGAGTTTTTTTTTAATATTTGCGATTTTTTTATTTTGGCGATTTTTTTTAATTTTGGTGATTTTCGGTTTTTTTCGTTTCTTCATTTTGGCGACTTTTTTCATTTAGGCGCTTTTCTTAGTTTATACATGTTTTTACTCATTTTGGCGATTTTTTTCTGTTTTTGGCGTTTTTTCAATTTGGCGATTTTTGTTTAATTTAAGCGATTTTTTTAATTTTAACGATTTTTTTCACATTAACAATTATTTTGTTATTGGTACTTGTTCGCGTTTTGGCGATTTTATTCAGTTTTTGGCGCTTTTTTTCATTTTGGAGATTTTTTTAATTTTGGCGCTTTTTTTCATATTAGTAATTTTTTTTATTGGTGTCTTTTTCGCGTTTTTGCGATTTTTTTCGGTTTTTGACGCTTTTTTTCATTTTGACGATTTTTTCATTTAGACGATTTTTTCGAATGTTGCGACTTATTTTAGTGTTAGAAATTATTTTTTAATTTTGGCGATTTTTTAAAATTTTTTTGCGATTTTTTTTTGGTTTGGCGATTTTATAATTTTCAGATTTTTTAGTTTCACCGTTTTTGAAAATTTCAAGAGTTTGGATTTTAAAATTTTTCGTTGCTCGTTTTGGAACACCCTATAATTTTTAACTCTGGTGTATTTGTTGCAGTAGCGGCCAAGGTTCTACATACTTTGCCCCAGTTTCAAGTCCGTAGCTCTTACGGTTCCTGAGAAAATAGCGTGTGACGGACAAACGGACAGCGTAGCGAAAACAATACGGTTAATTTTTTCACCTTTGGTGTACGGAACCCTAAAAACTTATCAAAATTTCTAAAATGTTCCCATATTTTTTTCAAATCCGAGGGGGAAATTTGCTCCGTCATTTATGAACCGATTTTCAAAATTCTTGTTTTTTTGAAAGTGTTTGCCAGCGGGGAAATTTTCATCAAAAAAATTATAGTTTGTTTTCCCAAGCTTTCTTGTGAGTTCGGATTTTGAAAGATATGGTACAACTCCTCCTCAAGTTGAAATTTAGAAAACACAAATTAATAACATGAGTTCTAGAATCCGAATTTGGAAGAAAAATAAATTGGAAATGAACGATATAAAATTTTTTGATTTTCTCGTTTTCAAACTGTAAAAATAAAAAAAATTGCAATATCCAATTTTTTTAGATTGTATTTTTATTGTCGAAATTTCAACTTAAACAGGTGTTTTAATATCCGAACTCACAAGAAAGTTTGCGCAAACGATTCGAAAGCCAGATAATAAATGTATGTATGTATATTCCTTAGTTGAATTCTCCATTTTATGACATAAATTTCTTCCAGCATAACTTATCTCAAACTTGCCATAAAAGCGATTATGCTTACAAGGTTGCTTAGTAGCATCTGGTCGAAAGTCCTTTCAAGTGATTTGAATTACAAATTTACGCATTTATTACAGCACACGAATCCGCTTAGAGATGTGTCAATAAATGAGGAAAAGAAAAGCCGAAAGCTTAACATTCGTAACAAGGAAAGATAAAGAGACGCCAACCACAAATCTCACGTACCCTTCTTGTCAAATAATTCCTTTACTAGGCAACCAACATAATAAAGAATGTATAAGTAACATTATTCTAATTACTTTCGCTTCAACAGCAGGAAAAGGCTAAAGTGGAAGACGAAGTGCTTTTTTTTGGCCAGAAGATTAATTGTGTGTGTGTGTTGTTTGTGTAGGGTGCTAATAAATTAATGCTTCAGGTGCAAAATTGAAATTAATGATGTGAATAACAAACTGAGTTAATAAAAAGCAGTGAATAATGTTTTTCGAAATTCTTGCAGAACTAAAGTAAATCGTGTAAAGTGGAGAAGGAGTGAGTGGTTGACATGGAGGCGAACAATCTTAAATATTTGAACTAAAATTAAATATTTACAACTTTTATCATTATTTTATTTAAGTTTAGTTTCATTATTGTTTTCTTAATGTATTTCTCTCTTGCTTTAAAAGTGAATTTAAATCTGTGCACTTATTTTTTCTTTCTTTTCTCTACAAACTTTTGCACCATGCTGCGATTTTATAGTGCTTCAGGATGGATGTGTTACTTCCACCTGTGTGCAAAGTCGGAATTGTTCACATTGAAACGTTTTATTTATTATTATTATTATTATTATTGTGTTTTTTTTAATAAAATTAAAAAAAAGTATTAGTTGAAGATATTTTGATGAGTTTTTGATTAATGATGAGTACCGACTGCTTAATATGCATTTGATGTGATGTTTGCAAAATACTAGTAACAAACTCTTGCCAAATCCTTTTGAATAATAATATGTAGTTATATTTTAATATGACTAAAGTGCAAATATAAATCATTTATCATGGAAAAAAAACTGTCTGAGCAATTGTTACTTCATTTAAAATTGTCTTTAACGAAAAGAATTTGTAAAACTTTTGAAAAAAATTCAAGTAGAAAAAAATTGTTTAGATATTACACAATAAAATTGTGCAAAGTTCGAGTTTAGATTAAAGTTTTCTTGCAACAATTTTTTGTAGAATATATAAACCAAAATCGACTTGACAGGAACTTTAGGAGTTACTAAAATAAAGCGCTTTTTCGAAAATTTTCTTCAACAATATCTCTGGAACGAATCCATAGATTTGAATCAAATTTGCAGCAGTCGACGCTCTTTTTTAGCCGACTTCAAAAAAAAAACGAGGTACATTTTAGACCGGTTGTAAAAATTCTTTTTTTTGTCTGAGAGGGCATAGCTTTCAATATGTCTTATTGTAAAAAGTAGGAGGGGACACGCCCACAATTTTTTAATTTAATTTTATGATATTCTACTTATTAGATTTGCTGCGAAACCTGTTAAACATCTTTGATCTTGGAATTACAGAATTTGAAAGTTTAACAAATTATATAATTTATTATAATATTTCACGCCGTCCTACTTAACGGATAAATTACCGCATAACTTTAGCTCTAAAATAGACACAATCTTCCATTAAAAAAATGGGCGGAGTCACGCCCATTAAAATTTAATATTTTATTTTAAGTTGTTCTACTTTACCGATTTTTACAAAACTTAACAGACACCCAGAGCTCTGAAAAATACACTATCTTGCATTAAACAAAATGGACAGAGGCACGCCCATTAAAGTTTAATTTTATATTTCACGTGTATACTTCCAATTGGGTTCCAAAATTTTATTCGAAAATGTTCTATGAGATCTTTGCATGGAAGTCGTTTTTTTTTGGCAGAATTATTTATTATTGTTTTCAATATATATTAGAACGAAATCCACTTGTCGACATCGACAGGCAAAAATAATCAAAGATAATTTACTTTCATTAGTATAAAAATCATCGACTAAACCTTGTTATTTTTCTAATACAGCTTTTTTTGGAATTATTAAAAGTTAGAGTTGAAATCAATAGTTTTTTAAGTGTTTCTGTAAAAAATTTTATAGCCTGCTAAAACTCCTTAAAGGACATTACAAATCATATCATTGCCATTCTTATTGATTTAAACTTAAAGAAAAACGAAGCAGATATTTTTTCAGTTTAAGATAAAGACAAAAAGTGTCAACAATTAATTGATAAATCACACAAGTTTGCGAAACGGAACGTAAAAAAATTTTTAGGATCTGCTTTGCTGCAATCCATTCATTGTCATTTGTCGGGATTTTGAACACTTTTTCCATGACAATTTCAATTCAATGAAAAATTTCAAACACATTGAAGAGAACTCATGCACTCATACACGACAGATATGAAAGATTTGCAAAATAAAAAATAAATCAAAATCCAATAGATTATTTTCACAAAAATGTCTATATTTGTTCGAGTAAGTGTGTTTATACAGACACAAACGAATGAAATGAAATGAAAAATGGAAGTCTATTGTAATCACTAAAAAATCCTGCCCAGCAGACGTAAGTGGAAGCTGTTGTCTAACACTTTTTGTTGGAATTCTTGCTTCATCCTTTTTTTTAAATTTGTTAAAATAAAACGTGTTTTGTATTCCTTTTTATTTATTTTTTATTTTTATATTTTTGCAATAGAAGGCCCTTTAATGTTTTTTTTTACCTTACTCGTGTTTTTAATTGTTAACGTTAAATTAAACGTGAAATATTTTAGACAACAATGTATTCAATGCCACTTTTGTTGTTTCTTTCCGCTTTTGCCACACAACATTTTTAGTGGCAGAAAATAAAAACCAAACGAACTTTTAATTTGTTCATTCATACTCCTTCGCTCTCTATCTGTGTGTGTGTGTGTTTAATGTTTCACTCGTATGTGAACAAGTGTGTATTTTTATCCTGCAAAATCTTTAAAAAAGGTTCTATGAATTTGTAAATATTTGATTTAGTGGGGAGAGAGATTGACGTGTATTTATATTGCAACAAAGAAAAAGAAAACTTGTAGTTGAATGCTTAAAGCAAACATTGTTTTCCAGAGTGTTTGACTAGTTACTGACTACTTACTCTGACTCTGGCTCTGGCTCTGAATTTGACTCTCACTCTGGTCTGACTGACTGACTGACTAAGCAAAGCAGTCTTCAGTGGTCAGTCGAAAACTTTTGTAATAAAAATAATTGTTTTTTTATTATCATTTTATATGAACATGTCTGCTCGTTCAGAGGCTTTGGTTAGAGAAGTTGTGTACATACTCGTACATAAATAGAAAACATAACGAAGAAGCAATTCCTTTTAGAAAATTTAATACTCCCAGTTATGAGAAAGAAGTACTTAACTAAAGAGATAACTTGTAAAAAAAGTTAAAGTTTTTATAAAAATTCACTCTTTTTGTGAAAGGATTATTTTAAAAATAATGATTATTCGATTGTTGGGTTTTTACAGATTTATTTTAGTTTCAGTCTTTTTTCGTTTTGGCGATTTTTTTCGGTTTTTGTCGTTTTTTCGTTTTGGCGATTTTTTTCTGTCTCTGGCGTTTTATTTAATTTTTATATTATTTTAGCTTTGACGATTTCTTCCTTTGTTGCCGTTTTTTTCGTTTTGGCGACTTTTTCGGCTTTTGGTGATTTATTTTAGATTTGGCGATTTTTTATGTTTTTGGCATTTTTTTCGTAATGGCTATTTTTCTGTTTTTGGCGATTTATTTTAGTTTTTGCGATTTTTCGTTTGACAATTTTTTTGGTTTTTGGCGATTTATTTAAGTTTTAGCTTTTATTAGTTTTGGCGATTTTTTCGGTTCTACGATTTATTTTAGTTTTAGTTATTTTTTTGCGCTCTTTTTCTTTTTGGAGATTTTTTTTGGGGTTTTGACGATTTTTGCCGTTTTGGCAATTTTTTTTAGTTTTATCGTTTTTAGAATAGATTTTAAATTTTTTTAAACTTCAAAAACTTATTTAAGAGATGAAAAGTCAGAGAAAGAATTTTTAGTTATTTGTTTGCAATCCTCTAAAGGACTGATAAATATGGCTGCAGCAGCTCCTTGTATGAACATGAGTAAAAGTAGTTTTCTTTTTCCTTTTGCTGATTTTTGTAGTGTCACCACTAGTGTGTTGTGGTTAAATATACAAGTATGAAGGAGTGACAACTGCTGAGAATAATAATTGTTTTATTTTTCAGTTTTCTTAAACATAAAACTAAAGGCTTTTGCTTTAACAAAAAAGCAAAGAAATTATATCTAAATAAAATATGTATTTTAAAAAAGTCAGAAATGATTATTCATATAAAAAGCGCTCCATTGTGAAATGTAACATTAAGGCATTATTTCCACCCTTTTGGTTTATATAATTTTTACTTACACGTTTCCCTGTTACATCCCCCATTTTATTAGCTTTCCAAGCTTTTGACAAAAATAAATGAATTGACTTACTTGCAACACAAGAACAACAATTATTGTTGGCATTGTGTAAATCAATTGAAGCATATCTAACATGAAAATAAGCTTGACAATTGTCACTTAAAGGTGTCACTGGGTACGCAAAAAAGCAAAAGCAAGCATTAAAAATATTATGCCAACCCCGCAGTAGATAAGCTGGCGTCGCATTTTCCCATTGAGGTGCTTAAAAAGGCTTCCTTCCTTCCTTGCGTCGCTATGAAATATTTTTATTACCAGATGAGACAGCTTCTTATTACTTCTTTTTTCTGAGCATGTGTTTAAATTAAAATTTTAACAAGATTCTAAACAAAAAAAAAAGAAATAATTTTAATCTTTTGTGTTCTCAGCCTCTTGCAGGAGGGGTTAATACGGTTCTTTTGTAGAGTGTGTTTGGGGGGAAATTTTTTATTATAAATTTTTTTCCATTCTTGGATTAAAATAAGGGTAAAATAATTATGTGAGCAAAAAAAGAGATGTCAAGAATTTTTATATGATTTTTTCTTTCTTTGTAAATTAAATGTGAAATAAGATTTCATGCAAAGTAGATTGATTTCATGCTCAAATGCCTCAAATGCCTTTGTACCTTAGACTGCAAGATTTACATAGGAAATTCAATACATACATATTTACATATTTGTACATTTGGTGAAAGTTTGTAGATAAATATAAAAAATTTTTCTATTTGCATATACTATTTATTACCTTATTTTTTTCTTTTTATATATATGTATATGTGCCCTTAATTATGAAAGTGGTCTAAGTCATGTGCATTTTTGCTTCAAAATAAAAAATAAATAAAAATGTGTTAATTTATTCACTTTACCCCAAAGCAAGGCATGTAAACACCTCAATTCTCTTTGAAAAATTCAGACTGATATAAACATATGCACTATCAAGGCGAATTCAAATCAGGTGATCTCAATTCAGCAGCTGATGCTCAGCTGTTAATTTCTCTTGTATTAAATAAAAGCAAAACATTCGGAAATTTTCTGACAGCAGGAAATTATAAACTAACAAATATACAAGGCGAACATGCCGAGTTGCAATTCAATACCAGGGCTGTCAGATTTTTTCCGACCTATTTCGCCAAATTGATTTTAAAAATCGCCAAAAGTCGCCAAAAATCTGTTTTATGTAGTTTTTTCTTAGTAAATATTTGATAATAAATTTGTTTTTATATAACACTTTTTTAATATAAATTTTTATAAAATGATCGTATCAAAATTTATCAGAAAATCGTAAAAACTAGAAATAAAATCGCCAAAAATTATTTCATGTAAATTTTTCTCATACAAATTCAAAACCCATTATGGCTATAATTCATATAAGAAAAATCATCTAAATGAAAACTGTTTTAACTTCTTCCAGGCGAATTTTGATAGGATTTATTTTTGAAACTACTCCTTCAACAAACTAATTTTCCTGAATTAGAAAAATTGTGATGTTCAATTTTCAAAATAGTCATTGTCACCAAACCAAAAATTTGGACGCCAAACAAGTTGAAAAATCGTCGTTTGGCGAGAAATCCCCATATCTGACAGCCCTGATTAAGATCACATGATAAGAGAGAAAGAGAGAGAGAGAAAGAGGTTTAAATTACAAGCGATCAAGGCAAATTCACATAAGGCTTATGTTGGGAACACAACTGGATCGAACGACGGATTTTTCCATGAAAATGAACACAACACCGCCCTAGAACGAAATTCGTCGTGCGTGACGAATTGTGAGATAGATTTATTTCTATTTTGTACGCCGACGAACGACGAAAAAACAATTTTCTCTCTCAATCTCTCTGTATTTGTTCACACAACAACCAACTTTATCAAATATGAGAGAAGAATTCGGTGAGTAAATTCGTCGTTATTGTGCTTCACACGACGAATTTACGCAGCGGATGCTTATCGACGAATTCGTCGTTCGTCCCAATTGTGTTCCTAAATGTAAAAAAAGTGTACTGAAAAATCTGTGTGGGCATCTAACGTACATATGTACTTATATTCAAAGTAAAAGCTGCGCAAATAGTCACTTGAGCAGTTGCGACCACCTAGCTAGTATGTATTCGCTTTGCAAGCAGCGAATACAATCACCTGGCCCGTCGCGACAGCTGATATGAAATCCCCCTTTTTTTTATCAACATAATAGTAATATTTTCGTCTGTATAGAATTTTATTTCTAAAAGTTTTAAATAAAAATAAAAAAAATACCATACATCCTTATTGATTTGTTAAAAATATAAATGACTGCAATGATTTTCAATTAGCATCTCATTTAAGTCATATCAATCAAAATCAATAAATCTTGTGAAACGTTTGCTGGAGGGTCTGTTGTCTGTCTGTGATCAATCAAAAATCATTGTTGTCTTCAGGGGCTCAACGTTCAGCAGAAGCCTTTTACTTTTTTTTCGTTGCGTTTTAATTCAGTCACTTTATTCGCTCACGCCGTAATTTTTTCTGAAAAGCCACACTTCATCACGTTGCAGACAAAGCGTTGAAAAACAAGGAAAACAACATGATGTCACTCATGATGTGCCACAGAATTCACGACGCTACAACACAAAAAAAAGCTTCATTATGTTACGGATCATTGAACGTTGATTTATGGAGTTTCATTTAACACATTTTTTGTTTGTTTTGCGCTTTTTTTATTTATTTATTTAAGTTTTGTTTGTTTAAAATGTTAAACAAAAAACAAAACTGATCAGGCAGGTTTTTGTCTTGGCTGTTTTCAGCAGCAGCAGCAACAGTGATCTACATTTTAAAAATCATTTTATTTAATTTTGTCTTGCAAGTATAAATTTATCTGACAGATTTAGTGCGTTCATTTATGAATAAAAAGAATTAAATGACTGTATTTACAGTCACACAAGTTTATTGTTGTTGAGTGTGTGTTGAATGATCAAGACAACAAGATCATCAGTGTAGATATCATTACTACAACTGACTGACTGACTGAGTGACAATCACAAACAGTTGTTGCATTCACTGCTTGATGTTGTTTTTTTTCAGGCGCCTTAAAATTATTGGTGTTTGTCTTCCGTACACATATGCCTCATGTAGATTTAGATATTCTTCTTATTTTGTGAAGCGTTTAAAGGAATTTCTAATAAATAAGCCAGTGATTTAAATTTAATTGATGTTGTATGTTTGTGGTTATTAAATAAGTTTATAATTAGAACTCTACTAAACTGTTTGGTCAGCAAAATGTCCAATCCTATTCGGCTTTCATTTCTTATACTAGAATTTAGTTTAATTTACAATTAAAAGCAATTTATGTTTTATATTTATAAAATATTTTATATTTATAAAATATTTTATATTTATAAAATATTTTGAATGTGATCTCATTTATGACAAGAATTAGTTAGGGGTAAAAATAATTTCTGTGATGTCTATCTCTATTTTGCTGATTATATATTATTTATTAAGCGTTTTATTGCAGACCTTAAAGGTCATAAATAAATGTTTGTATGAGCATCATGGAAATAAACTTTTCTATGGAAATTGTCGTAATAATCTAAATAGAAAAAGAAGTAAACTTTATCCAGCCTCTGTCAATATAAATGTGTTTACCCAACAAATATATGTAAGTCCAAACGATTGAAATATAATTCATTCATAGACACATACTTGAAGTGATGTTTTTAATTCAGTTCAGAAAAATGTACGATAAGATCTACTTGAATTTTTATTAAAACAATTTAATTAATATCATCGAATACGCAAATAAAAAATATATGAGCAATTCCACGCAAAACGACACAAGAAAAAAATAATTTACTTACTTTTAATAAAAATCGACATACATATTTTTAAATCAATAAAAAAATTTTGGGTGTTTTTTTTCTTGGTTAAGCAACGTCAGTCAGTACACGATGCAAAATCGAGTGTAGATGCTTGTTTTGTAAAGATTTTTGTTTGATGCTACTAATCTTATTATGTTTGCATATTGTGATTCTCAATAATGTATTAAGAAAGAGTCTTACTATAAACATACGAAGATCTAATTTCAAAATTTGTCGAGTTAAATTCTACTGACGATTTCCGTGTAGCATGAATGATCTGCATATATAGGCGTTACTTAACAAAAAAAAAAACAAGGTATTTCCTATATGAGAATTAAAAAACGACACTTTTTTCTTCTATTTTTCTATCAATTTGGAAACACCCTGAAATGAACATCTACTGAAAACTTTTACCCTTTTACCCTAACTCTTTATAAATATGTATGCTTAGTCTCAATTTTAGATATTTTATTCCCTTTATAAGTTTTCATAAAATTAATTATCTCTCAAAAGACTACATTCTTGTTTGTTTATTTCTAAATATTTTTTATAATGAGAGTCTTGTGAATTAATTGAAATCTTGAAATTTTTCGTCACACCCGTCACTGTAACAATTTAAAAAGTTTAATAAATTTTTTACTAAACATAACAAATACTTGATACTTTCCAACAACAACAAATTAATTGCATGATTAAATTTTCTATATCTCCATTTTAATATTCGAGTAATTAGTTATAGGAAATATCAGGTCACACCCGTCACATTAGCGCAGAAGTGCTATTTTTTCAAATGGATGTCAAAATAGAAAACGGGAACAAAGGAAAAAAGCTTAAAGAAAAATATGAACTGCATTTAGCTTCACAGAGAGAGAGAGGGAGAGAGTAAAAGAAAGAAGTAAATAAATAAAGAGAAAGAGAGAATGAAAGAAACAGGAATAAAAGAAATGGTAGGAAAATTATGATTGGCAAAGAACCAATGGAAGAAAAAAGAAAAACTATCGAGTCAGAAAGAGCAAACAATAGAAAAATTATGAAAGTCTAATTGTAGGCCTTTTGAACGAATCGAAAATTTATAGTTTTAAATCACATCGTTCATTAAAAAAAGGCAATCACTAAAATTAAACGTAACATTCCTTGTAGTCCACAAAAAACTTGCAACTGTTTTTCTAGTGGTTTAACTTAATATTTATTCTTTGAATGAAATCAATAAAAAGTTTTACTGTTGCAAACGTTTTGATATATCATACTATGTCACACCCGGCACATGGTCGAAACAGTGTTTTTTTTATAGAAAAATTTGTTTATTTTTCAAGTATTTAATACAGTCAAAAAGACTTGGAATAGTTTTCTACATCAAAATTATTATGTGCATTTTACGAAAGATTTTGCAGAATATATTTTAAAACTAATAAAAACAGAAATTTGTAAGGTCACAACCGTCACAGCCTTCTGATAGCCATTCTTTGCATAAATCATGTTGCTTCAGTTTCTACCTATTGTTAAATGTTTTTAAATTAATATGTTTGGAAACCGCACCATTTTTTTAAAATTATATATTTGCATTATAATAAAATATTTTTGTACCATGTGCCTGTCACAATATTGCTTATTTTTGATTTTAAATTTTCCTTGTATTTTCTAAAGCAAATGAAGTGGTTAATGATTTGATTACAAATCAAATGACGGTCTTCAGGATCACGAGCTAGATCCGCCTCCAGCCCCAGTCATATCAACATCACAAGTTGGCCTGATTTGCATTAGTGTCCACCTACTTCGCCGATATTTGTCGCAATCAATAGAGATCGAAGTAATATAAAGCAATACGCCTACTTAACACCAGAAGCGCTGCAATGATGCAATAAAAATTAACAAAACGCACAATAGCAGAGCAGGGTTGTCAGATATGGCGATTTCTCGCAAAACGTGGGATTTTTTAACTTGTTTGGCGTCTAAATTTTTTATTGGGTGACAGTGATTTTTCTGGCGATAAAGTTCATGGACTCACTATCCTGTACAATCGCACGATCTTCAAAAAAAAATACAACCCTGATCTGATTTTGAGTTGTTATTGTCTTTTGATGATTTTCATAGACTCCATCATACCATGGTTGCATTTTCTCTAAATCGCAGGGTTGTGTAGAATAGTGTATCACGACCTTAAAAAAATTTGTTGTCAATTTTTTTCAAAAAACTTCAAAATTTTTTGTAATTCAAAAAAATTAATTTGTTGAAGAAGTACACTCAGTAATTTTCAATATAATAGAAAATTTATATTGAGATACTTAAAAATAAATAAAATTAATAAACTACAATAATTAAAATTTATTATAATATTATAAATTTAAATTATTGTAGTATTTACACTTCTGATAATATGTCAAATAAATAAATTTCATTAAAATTAATAAATTTAAAATTTTCCATATTGAAATGAGAAATTTCAACGTGACTAGACTTTCGTTAATATTTCTTATTAATTCAATATGGTTTTATTAATTTTAAGCTGTTTTTTCTCTGGGTGTAGTTACAAAAATAAATCCAACCAAAACTCGTCTGCAAAAAATTAAAACAATTCGATTTTGATGGTTTTTCTTATATTAATTAAAATAATTAATGCATCTTGAATTTGAGAATGAAAACAATCACCCTTATTCCAATTGTCGTCATCGACGTCACTTTAACACAATACCAAAAAATTGGGGCTTGTTAACTCGCTCTCGAGAACAATTTTGCTCAACTGACATCTATTTCCGTTTCCTAAGGTCTAGAAAATAACATAAACCTACCAACAGGAGTCAGTTGTTTTTAATTATGGATATTCAAGCACAAATTTTTTGGTGTTGTGTTAAAGTGACGTCGATGACGACAATTGGAATAAGGGTGAATATAAAAGAAATAACTTTTGGCGATTTTCTGCTGAATTTTCATACAATTATTTTATAAAAAATTATATTAAAAAAAATTGTTATGTGTATAAAAACAAATTTATTATCAAATTTACATGTGACTTTCTCCGAGAAAAGGGACATAGTGTGTGAAAATGAAGTTTTGAGAAAAACGCATTTAAAAAATAAAATTTTAATGTTTTTATAGTTTTTATCGATATTCCCAAGTTCCCGTTTTTTTTCGGAGAAGGTCACACACATATTCCGAAAAACTACATAAAATTTATTTTGGGGATTTTTAGCGATTTTTAAAACAATTTGGCGAATTGAATCGGAAAAAATCTCGCAACCCTGTAAGCATAGTTGTAAGCTTCTCTTCTCTCTATCTGTACTTGCACTATCCCTTTCCTACTCTCAGGTAACACGAATGGACCTATTATTTGGAACCAAGTGAAGCTGTCAACCTGAAGTAAAATATATCGTTACCTTAATATAGAAAGACACTAACTCATTATTTTTTTGAAATCGAGATTTTTGCATTTTCCGATACATTATAAGTTCCTATACAAAACATTCGATGTCTAAAAAATTATGAGTTAGGGCCTTTCTATATTAAGGTAACGATATGTGTGTAAAATACATGCAAATGAGAATTAAAAAATGTTTAACGCAAACTAGAAAAAATTCCATGCAATAGTTTTCAAGCCTGCGATATTTGATGAATAGTTTTATTTTAAATTCTCAATTTGTAACGAGACCAGAGTGTTCGCTGGACATCTCTTCTCAAGTACGATTATGTATGGGTGGTCTTTTGTTTTAGACCATACACAAATTTAATCTTTTCTATTTTTTTTTTAATACTTTATGATTCTTGCGTATTTAAATTTCTTTATTTTATCAAACTGTAATTCATTGGAAGTGAAACTGCAACTGCAAGAACTTCTTTTGAAATACGAGAACTCATCTGTGGCAAATTAAAACGAATAACTTGTATGATGAAGGAAAAAAGGAATGAATTTGTATGATTTTTTTTGTTTTACTTTACAACACTCACATGTGTAATTAATTTTAATTATGCTGCAAATTTATTTTGCGTCTCCTACTCTCATGTTCCTTCACTTCTGTGTTAAACATCCATGAAATTATGATGAATTATTTCAGTTCTTGTTTTGTTTTTAATTATTTCGCAACAAAAAAAAAAAAACAAAACAAATTGTTGCAAATAAACGGCGTTGGCACAAATAAGTTGCAAAGATTTCATTATACTCAAACAGGAATCACAAATGTGAAAATAGTAAAGATAAAATGTTGCATGTTTGTTGTGTTATGGAAGTTGCATGTTTGTTGTGTTATGGAAGTTGAATTGAGGATATAAAATAAATAGTGCTTTTTTTTAGTGCATACCATAAAACTAGGAATTGTAATAAGTAGAATTATAAAGCTGCCCCATTTAGAGGAATTTATGGGATACAGGTGCGGCCAGAAAACTATTTATGTTTATTCTCATAATGGAAAATAAGAAATAGTCCTTTTTTTGTTTTTGTTTACAAAAATATTTACCAACTAAACAACTAAATGTCTTTTAGCTGTATGTGTACATTTAAAATGTTTTAAAGTTGAATTTAACTGCAATGCCATTATTATTTCGATTTTGTAGTTTTTTAGTCCTTTTCATGTAACGTTCTTGCTCGCTTGCTTGCTTTTTATTTAGAATTAACTTTAATATGAAGATTAGAAATACACAATAAACATGTGGAAGTATCCAGTAAAAGCAGCTACAAATTAGTGTTGTATAAAAATAAAATCGAAATAGTGGGTAATGTTACAAAAAAAAAGCTCAATAAAGAAAAGATTATACTGATGTGAAAAACAACTTAAAAATTTATTTAAACGATTTTAGAGCAGTAAAATATCAATTAGCTGTTGCATTTTATTTTTGGTCCTTCGCCCAATTTCAATTCAATTGCCTTTTTGAAGACACTGAAATATTAAATAACTGCCCTACACTTATAACATTATGTTTATTTATCTGTCTAGCACGCTTAGGCCCCTAGTACTCATATAGTTGTTATGCAAATATTTTGAATTATGTATTCCGAAAACCGCGTTATTGTTCTTTCGAGTTATTTAAACCACTTTTTTACATTCGTACGGTATCTTGACTTGATCCCCGATTATTTTCAAAACTTGCATCCTTATACGGTTCCACTCAATAAATTAATGAGAATTACAAGGTACATTCCAAAACAGTCAAATCAATCAAAATAATCCGCCGATCCTAAAAAGGATGAAAAAACAATTCGCTCTATTCTAACTTTGAAGTCTTAAGCGGCCCACCCACTGGCAATATAATTGTGCAATTTTTCGTATTGTACAATAATATCGCCAATGTGTATGTGATATTCGAAGGTGGCACAATATATTGGCAAATATCAGTGTGTAATGTGATGGCAACATTGTTCAATGTTGTTGCCTTTTTCACTGTCAGGAAAAAACAACATATCGTCGCCTTTCTTCTGAAACCACGTAAGTGCAATTTTTCAAAATTGACTTTTTTGGTTTTTACGGTAGAAAATAACATTTTCCACCCGATTGAATTCTCATCTTGACAACTTTATATAGAAAAACAAAAATTTCCAAAACCTCGTAAGCGCCATTAAAAATTACATTTATCACCAATTTTTTTATTTTTGAGATAAAGAAAAAGTCTGGAGAGTTTCAGGCTAATCGGAGCACTTTTGATGCGCGCCAGGCTCTCAAGGTCAGTGTCTTCGAAGAATTATATATTCTACGCAGCAGAATTGTTCCTCGAGCCCCCCCTATTTTAATAAAATGCAGATTTTTTCCTGTATGCCAAAGCTCTATATCGATATGTAAACATGACTTTTACAAAATGCCGTTCTGAGGCAAACAATTTTGAATTTTTTAAATGATCTCATAAGTGAAATAAATAGTAATAAGTTTCTTTGTATACATTTTACATACATATAAAATTTTATATATATTTTTTTTAAATATAAGAATAACTGTAAATTCACACTGAAACTTATGTTTACTAATTTTAGAAAAACCTTGACCATTGCTGTTTGCTCCAAAAACACTTAAGCGACAGATACTACGTTTATACGCATACTGTTTGCAAATAAATTAACTCACTGTTTATACAGCATTGTAAATGTATTACAAACTTAGTAGCACTTCTATAGAAATGTTACTTCCCTATAGGAACTCAAACCCATTTGTATGTACCTTTAAACTGGTTTTTTAATAACCACAACTGGTTGATTAAGTGACTTTTTTGCTTGTCGCCGACTCACTATTTTAACATAGGCATGTCATACGCGGTAGTCAATTGGCCATCTCTGCATGACTTTTAAATTGACTACTAAGTACTTATTTTTCAACTAATTCGTAGTTAATTAATATTATAGTGAAAAAAAGATATATGTATATTTATATTACATATATTATTTATATACATACATATATGTGTATATTTATATATATCTATGTAAATATATAAATACAAATACATATGTACATATGTATGTACATATAAATATTTATTATAATTATATTCACTAAAAATTAAAATACGAGCCGCTCATAGAATATATTATACATATTAAGTATTGAAATTATTTAGTTTTTTTTTTAAACAAACTTGGCATTTGAATTCATGGCATGCTTCTTCTGATTTTTTTTTATTTTCTTTTTATTTACTTATTTTGCTTTTATTTATTTCTTAAGTGTGCTTCTATTCAATATGTTTGGTTGATATCTGCATGAGATTTAAACCAATTTGTAGTCACTTGCAAAATAATTAATTTACAAGTTAGTGTTTTTTGTCAATTGATTATTTTATTTACTACAGGGTTATGTTTAGAAAAAAAATTGTGTAAATGTATAAAATAACAAATAATAATTTGTTTTTATTCTCATTATTTTCTTCTAACAATTTTTTGTGCAATATTTATCAATTTATTGCCTTTTATCAGCAATTATTTGTAAGTGTGGCAACCTCAAGCATTTTATTTGCAAATAGTGCGTTAATCGTGAATAGTTTTCTGAATTAGTAAGTCGCAATAAAAACAATAATATGACAACAATTTCAGTTTTATTTGCGAATAAGCCGTGCGTATAAACGTAGTAAGAGTCACAACTCCATGTTTTGTAAAAGAAAAAAACTTTTTAAATTCATATTTAAAAAGTTAAGTTATTTTCGTTTTCTGAAAATTGAATTGTTGGCGCTTACGTGGTTTAAGAAGAAACGCGACGATATGCAATAATATTGTATAATGGATGGGCCGCTTTACAAGCTTTATTTGTGCTGTTTGCGAGTACCCGAATAAAAAGTCAACGTACATATTTATATTTTCTCAACATCATCGTAAAAGAGCAACTAACAGTAACAGCGATAGCAGTAGTGAGTGGTTGTTAAAATAATCGTAAATTTTAGAAGCATTTAATACTCGCATGTTGCGCACTTGAAGTGTATGTATGTATGTAGATGTGTGTGATTATTTGTGTATGTTTGAGTATGTGTGCGTGTAGGTGTGCCATGGGTGTTAGTAACATATTTAACGTTATACTTCTCTAGTACGCTTACGTATTATGTATTTCATTAAAAAGGTTACGACTTTCACATTGTCTTGTACTCTGTATGTATGTACGTACCCTCAATAATGAGGGGGAGTTACGAAAGCAATAAATCTTATTTGGAAAATTATTTTGGGTTCAAAGTTTTCATGTGATAGTGTGTGTGTGTATGCTTATGTTCTCAAATGTGCTGATACTTATAAAATTTAATGAAGCATACAAGTGGGAATTATTGACTTTAGTTCAGTTAGTTTTTATTAAAAAAAATACATTGTAAAGAGACATCTTTAGAGAATTGCGTAGAAAACAAATACCAGACAAATTGAATTAAATTCTGACTACGAGTAAATGAGACGAGGTAAACGTAAATCAAGTATTAAACAAGGGGGGAAATTAGTAAAGATGTTAAAAAAACTTTTTCCGTTTTTTTCTATTTGTAGTTCATCTTCTCTTTGGCAATAACATAGAAATGTTTGGATTACCATGCTTAAAACAATATATAAAATATTTTTCAGCGTTTAAATGCTTACATGTGCATATTTTTAATTTCTTTGTCGTTAATTTTTGGAAAAATGTACAGGAAATAGGATAAAAACAATCAGTGAATTGATAAAAAAAAGCATAAAGTATTTTTTTCCCGCTAAGGCTTATAATCAAAGAATGAATCCCTCTATGAAACCCACAAGAGTGTGTAATGCAATATCTACTAATCTTCCCTTAGGTTAAAAACTTTGAAACTTTGCCGTTCTGCGATAAAGATACATTTGCCTTTCCATTGTTTTCAGAAAAAGCGAAGATACAGGCATGTTCTGAAAATCACTTTTTGTGAAATTGATTTGTTGAAATCACAAGAAAGGTGTTCTGCACACAAAATTTTTGAATTTTTGTGATTTTAAACCGGTCAGCTAAATATCTGCTGATCACTTGGTTATTTTTTAAATGAATAGCTTGAATATCTTTTTTTATTAATTTTTATAGTAAAATGATTAATTTTCTATGAAAGAATTTACAAAATTATGGAAAAAGTTTAACACACTTTCTTCTGCAAGAAATGTTGTTATTTGCTTTGTGATTTGCATTTGTGATTTTGCATTTACAAAACAAGACCTCAGCTGTTTTCTTGTGTTTTTGAAAGGGTAAAATCACACTGAAAAGTTAAAACTTTTGTGATTTTCAGAACACCATAAAATCACAATTGTGATTTTAGAATCACAAAGGTATTTGAAATATTGTGATTTCCAGAATATGCCTGATAGAGTGATGTGTCTGAAGTAGAAATGGGCGCGAACACGACTCGACCCGAACACGAACACCAAGATGTTCAACTCGTGCGATACATGCACAAAATAAAATTGAATAGCAAAAAAGTGTTTTTTTGTTTAATATCAGAACTTTAAGCTTAAAGACCAATTTCACCAACCCTATTTAAATATCAATTCATATTTAAATGTCGATTTTGATTGATTTTTGTATGGAAAAATGACTTAAATATGAACCAGAGAACAGAATGAGACCATTCTCACTTGCTAACAATTCATAAATTCGTTGCTATTGCCATGCATTTATTCGACAACAAAAAAAATGAAATTTTTATGATATTGCGATTATGAATTGCGTTTTGTTGATTGCTCATACGCACTCTAATATTACAATGCCGATATAACACAAGCAGCTAAATGAAATGATGCAGCATGAAAAAATGGATTTCTTTCATACCAGTATTCGCTCATCTTTTGTATATCACGTTTAAATAACAAGTTTATTTTAAGTGATTTTAATGTTTATAAATAAAAAAATGCAGCGTAAGGAAGAAAATTTTATAAAAAATAAATGCCGATTTATACGGTGTTAGAAAAAAAAAGAAAATACAAAAAGTAAAATTTGGAAAATATAAAATAGATCTGAAATGTCAGTCGTTAAGCCGCTCTGGGTTGGGGAACATCTCGCGTCATCGCAAAAAAAGATTTAACTGTAGCTTTAAAGTTCATATTAGTTGCCAGGAACTTCAAGGCTAACATTACTTTGTTAAGAAATTGTATGAAAAACACAACTTTAATTATTTTGTTATTTAATAATAAATACTGGTAACACCACCGTGTTCAACAACCACTTCACAGCTTTTGATGTACAAAATTGAATAAAATTTCATTCGGGTATTCAAATGTTTTTTTATTTTATTAAATAACTTTTTATTATCTTGAAGTAAAGCAACATAATTTAAACAATGTGAGCTTCTGGTAGGAAAACAGATAAACAAGTACAAGCAAAAAAATATGATGAACAAAGAAAAAATATCACAATATCTTTTATTCGAATTAAGTGAATGTTTGAATATCCAGCTTTTTTCGATTCGTTTGTATGTACATCACTAAAACATTTTTGTACAATTTTGTTTATTTTAATGTATTTTTTATGGATTTTACGATGTATTTTGAATCAGTTGGATAATTTGATTATGTTTTCCATTACATGACAGAAAAAGTAAATTTAAGCTAAGAGCTCACAATTCTAGCTTCATTTTGAAATGTAACATGAATCAATATGTGTTATATTAACAAAAGTATTTGAAGTACAAAATACATATTTTGAAAATATCAACTTAAAGTAGTATTAACAAACGTGGGGACCTACTTTAGAAATTTAATATAATAATTTTTTAGAATACAACTTTACTTAACATTGCTTTGCAAAGCTTTGTTAAGTTTTTTTGCATAAGACCCTTAGTCCATGGTTTATTACGCATGGTTGCCATGTTAGCATTTTCACTGCTGGATCTGGAATTTTCATTAGTTAAAAAGCATTAAACTTTTAAAAAATTCAGTCGTGCGTATTAATGTCACGAAAAAACTAGTCTAAAGTTCTTCGGTGTAGGGGTTTTCCCCTATTGGAAATTAACACTTTTGGGAATGAACACTAAAGAATATCTTGTACATGGTTTTGCGATGTAGGACCATCCATGAGAGGCTTTTATAAACCATGGTATCTATCACGAGATCAGTAAACAAATTATTATTTTTCATCTGAGCTCAGTTGAAAATATAATCTGTTTAATTTTTTATCTGTTAAAACTACAATATGAATCTTAACTTAATTTCCTCTTATCAACTTACCTTAATTTGAGTCGAAAGCTCATGAGATATCTGAAAAGAAATATATAAAAAAGTACTTTAATAAATTATAAAATATAAATATTTACGAGTATTATCAAGTTGTTTCTCCAATATCAGGGGGTCTAATCTGTAATTCGAAGCGAAAGAAAATGATTTCGAATTTACATGTAATTAATATACAAATTCGAAAGAATTTTCTTTCGTTTCGAAGTACAGAGTAGACCCCCAGGTGAATTAAAAATGATTACGAACGAAAACGCAAATATGCAATTGCATGTTTTTTCTTATGCGCCGTATTAATGCGGGGTCAAGGTATTTATACGTTTCAGAACTTTTTATGCATTTTGGCATCGATTTGTTAATGCATATTTTTCCCTTTAAAGCATGTTTTTGCATAAAAAAGTGTTACATGCATATTTTTAGAGCATAATTTAAGCTTTTAGGGCATATTTTGTCACGTTCAAAAATTTAAATTAAAAACACAACAACTGTCAAATGCACTATTTCACAATATTTCTGAAACTTCTCTAGAATAGTTTTTATGAGCCGCTTTAATATGCAGTTTCATTTGGATATAAAATTTTAGCACTTAATAACCTGCACGATTCTAATTTGAAATATACAAATAGACTGTGCTCAGCAGAGTTGTCATGGTTTCTTTCTTCAGAGCCCATGAAAATAAAAATTATATAAATGAATGAAGGAGGCGAGGCGAATGATGTAATTGCAAATGAACACGTTTTATTAATGCTCCTATTTATTGAGAACACATACTCCCTCGCAATTGAGGGCAAAAAAGGACACGTTTCTTTCTGTCTTGTAATAGTCCTACTAAAAGTAAAGATTAATTTAGAAAATATTTGTTTGCAGTTGTGTCGTATAGAAAATAACAGGCTGCAAGCAGAACTAAAAGCGTGTATTTATTTGTGTTAAGGTGCTTACATACAAGTACTTATTCATATAACCTTTTTTTATGATGATTATGGGATGGATGGCTGTTGTTTAGATTGTTGTTTTATTCATACTTATTCTCGTTGAGGAGGAGTTGTTTTGCTTTGCTTTTCAGTTGTTTTGTGTGTGTGTGTGTGTTTGTTGGCTGGAGCAGCAAAGTGTAATGACAACTAATTGTCTGCGTAATGAGACAATGACCTTTGCCAGTGTAAAAGTTTACAAGTGTTAAACTGACTATTTTTTTATAATTTTCATTCCTAAAGAGATGAGTTATTTCTTTACAATTTTAAATGATGAGTTTTATATAGAAGCAATTCAAATGTGTGCACAACAATCACACTGGGTGAGTAAATGCTTTTCAAAATTATACAAGTGTTAAGTTTGACATGAAAAGTAATGATTGGTGTAATTAAATCGCTTCTCACAATGTTACATGGCACTTGCTGTAGAAACAAAAAACAAAAAAGTATTAATTTGTGCTTTAATTTTAAAATTGTGTGATTTTTGTTGCATTAAATTATTAAAAATTTTGTGTGTGTTTAAATAGAAAATTAACCCCCTTGAAAAATATTTTCGAAGATCCTTTTGTTTTGTAGCCTTTACGATATGATCGGTCTAACTGAAACTTAGCTGACAAGATATGTATCCCATAATGCTATTGTACTAAATAGGTTTCCAATTTATTGAAATGATAGGTATTTGATGAAAGCCGAAGGAGGTGTCTCTCTGTATATTTGTGATAAATTTAAGAGTCGTATTGTATGTGATTATATAGAAGGAGGTAATGTCGAAAATTCCCCGAACAATGACGAAAAATAAATTATTTACCAAAACGTAATTTTTAGTAATATGAAGCTTCAGTAATGAATTTTTTAACGGTTCTAATAATATAAGAAACTTTTGCTTTATGCCGAATTGATCAGTTGTGCAAAATTTCTTAACTACTCGTTACGAATTTAAATCCTATAAAATTGATCTCGAAGAATTGAAAAAAAATTCGATTCTCCCTGTGGTTGAAGTCTACTGATGATTTGGTTCAAGCGCCAATGAAATACGTATATAGACAAAGCTAAACCACCAGCAAATAAATTTCAAATTAAAATATATCTTTAACTAAAAAAGAAAAATAAATTCGTTTTAGTTAGTTACTTTTATGTATATGCCAAAAAAAAGCTTAAATTTTCCAAGCCTGGATTTTTGATTTCTCTAAATTGCAATACCAATTTATTTCTTTCTAAAATAAATATAAAATATGTTTTTGAATAATAGAGAAAAATTAATTTGTTCTAGTAACTTTAATGTATACCAAACAAAAAGTTTAAATTTTCCAACTCTGGATTTTTGATTTTTAAAAATTCCAATATCAATTTATTTCATTCTAAATTATAAAATCTGTTTAACTAACAAAAAGAAAAGTAAATTAGTTTTTATAAGTTTTTAAGTTGGCATGAAAACCAAACAAAGTTTAAATTTTCCAGCCCTGGAGAACCTTTTTCTTTCGATTTGCTGATTTTCAATACCAACCTGTTTATATTATGACCAGTTCTGACACTATTACTAAGCAAAGCAAAGTCTGTAGCTTTTGTGAGGGCTTAGGAAAATCGATGTCACTTACATACGTGCTTTGCTTTAGATTATATTCTTGGCCAAAAAAAACTGATGTACGACTAGCAACCGAAAAATTTCAAATACAAAATTATAACAAAATTTTATAGATAAAATTTTTTTAAGCTAAATAGCCGTATACTGGGTCTTCAGGTGTATTTCAAATATTTTCTCTGATTAACTATTAAAACTAAATCTTTCAATCTATTTTCCCTATTGACAAATCACAATAATGCCCTTAAGATATCACGATAAGTTTTCTCTCTATTTAAAGAAAATTTATCTGGGAAAAACAAATACTATTAATACTTGAGAATAATCTCAAATGCACTCAAGGACGACAACAGCAAATAAGAAAAAAAAGAAAATAAATCAAAACCAAAAACGTTAAAATATGACAACAAATAAAACAACATAAATACAAGCAGACCGACAGACAGCTGGAGAGTGAAGCAGAATTAGGAGCTGAAAATTCTAAAATTCTGTTAAAAATCCACATCCACTTCAAGTGTCTATTGTTGCCGCTGGGTAATAGAACAAAAGGAAAACAAATATATCACATATTTTTTACTTCAACCAACAAAATAGGAAACAAAAACCAGTTGCAAAAGCAGTACAAGTTTGAATACATTAAAAACAGACAACAACAACAACAACAACAGCAGCAGCAGCAGCAGCAGCATCCAACCACAGTGTAGATGACTGACGATGAATAATAAAAGTTGTCACAGAAATTATACCTTTGCCTGTGTATTTGTGGAAAACTCGACTAACGATTGCCAGCCATGTCTGTGGCATGGTTATCCCTTTCCATTTCCCATTTATGCTTCAGTTAGAATTTTGTCTATTCCCTTATTTAACATTTAAAGAAGAGTCAGTCAAAGGTGCGAGGGAAGTTAGGGTAAGGTTATTATTTGTGTCATAAAATTGAGTAAATGGCTGTCGGGGTAAGAGCTTCTTTATTTTTTTTTTGCAAGGGATATTATTAGGGGGTAATATTTTTTTAATCTAAGAGAAAAGGTACAACTATTTGAAATTAATTACTTAATACTTTTTGAAGGAGGACGACTGGTGGCAAAGTGTTTATTTTATATACTATTAAATCGCTCGTGAGCTAAAAATTTAATTTTATATGTTAGGTAATTAGCTTTACGAAAGTTTTACTTAATACGAGTAAATATATTTCCGGGGACGACCCTAAGAATTTAATCACAGCTGCTGTCTAAATATCTGGCAGCAGCACTTAAGCGAGTGCTGACCTTCTGCACCCTTCACTTGCTAATAGTGTGTATGTATCAACACGTTACCTTTCTCTCACTGGCGTTTAAAGTACTTAACGAGCTCCTGCTGTGTGTGTGTGAGAATATTTTGATTTTTAATGTCACCTGAAAGACACTCGAGACCTTTTTCCAACAAACTTGTCTTTGAAATTTCCAACTTCCATCAATGTTTTCTTTATGACGCTTTAAAGTTGTTTCACTACAATTCTATTTTATCATCTTTGTGCACGTAATAGAAAGATTTTCGTTACTTTACATGATGCCAACATTAATTTGTTCATACATACATAAATACATATCGTTACCTTAATATACAAAGGCCCTAACTCATTACTATTTTTGAAATCCAGCTCTGAATTTTTCCATACATTAGATGTTCTGCTATCGAAATATACAAAGAACTCGATTTCAAAAAAGTAATTAGTTAGGGCCTTTCTATATTAAGGTAAAAATATGTGTATGTGTAATGTACATAGTGTGTATATGATAGTGTAAGCTTTTTGATTTCCATTTAGGTTTAGGTGTCTGTCCTTCACTGTTTTAATGTAATTTAATGCAAGCTTGGGGAGAAATATGAAGGAAAGGAAATTGATATAATAACAAATGTTTTACTCGTATAGTAGCAGTGAGGTTTCAAGAATTTAAATTACACTTTTATTGGAAATAATTCTTGCTAATTGCGTTAATTTTTAGTTCATTTTGTAGTTATATTTATATGTATATTAAGGGTCTAATTGATGAAAATATTTTGGGTTTATTACAGGTTTATTTGACAAATTTCCCATAGAAATACGTTAAATAAGCTCTCTTAATAAACCTGAAATAAATGTTATCAGTAAATATTATCAGTCTTATTTATAAAAATTATTACGGCTTTATAAGACTTTTTAAGAAAAATTTTGTATGAAAATTTATTTTAAAACCCTTTATAAAGCCTTGATAATTTTTATAAATAAGGCCTTATATTGTTATTAAAAATTATTACAAGTGTTCTTTGAAAGAAAGCAAGTTATTGATAGTCTTATTTTTTGTTTTTTTTTTAATTTAAAACGAAAATTTATCAGATTCTTGTCGACCTCAAGTTGATACCGACCGTCTATGATGGAGTTTATAAAATATTCAAAACTGCAGTTACTCTGCATAAAAAGATACAGAGTTGTTTCCGCAAATATAATTGTCATTTAAATATTAAAATTTGCTAACCGAGAAACCCATCAATCACCTGGTTAGTGTAAATTTTTTATTGCTATACACAGAAAAAAAATATTCCTGCAATAAACAACTTTAATTGAAAAAATAACACCAAAAATCAATTTGAAATTTATTTGCTGGTGGGTCGGCTCTGTCTATATGCATTTCATTGTTGCTGTAGCAAATCATCAGTAGACTTCAACCACACATTTTGAATAGTCAAAAACCTCTTATCTTATGCAAAGACTTTCAAGAACTATTTGAGAATTCACAAATAATAATATTTTTGAAAATCACAAAAGAAAAATAAGCATAGTAGGCTTAGAAACTTATACAAAACCCAGCAAATAAATTATATTCGATATGAATCTATTTTATTTTTCTACACCTTCAATTAAAAATGTATTTAAGTTAATTAAACTTTTGCTTAAAAATTTAATTAATTACAAAGTTTAATTGGCTTAAATAAATTTTTAATTGATTTTTGGTTTTATTTTCAATTAAAATTGTTTATTGCAAAAAATTTCATCAACTTGATACTGCACAACACGCACGAAATATTATTGGTGTGGTATTGAGGATCAGAAAATTTAATTGATTTTTTTCAAGAGTCGCTTTTAAAAATATGGCATCGAGTTGGCACTGCCAGCTGATACTATCTGCCACCACAGCTGATACTATCGGTTTACCTACAGAACTTTAAGCTTCAGAGGCCCATACAATGTGTGTTTGACGATACAAAATATTAAATTTTTTTTCTACTCGAAATTCATTCATAAAATCGTTTCATGTTTATCGTGTCAATTTTGCTCAACACGAAACGGCCGGAACACGCATGAAATCAGGGGGCAAATCGCGGCACTCGTTATCGAACGAAATTACGAAATATTTCAATAGAGTTTATCTGAAAATATTTCCTAATTTCGTTTGATAACGAGTGCCGAGATTTGCCACCAGATTTTTTGTCACGAACACTTCGTGTTGAGTAGTGCGAGTTCGTGTCACGGAAAAAACACGACACGTGCCCATCTCTATACGGAATCATAAAAACACATGTAGAGTTTCATCAAATTCATACACGCCCACCGCCCATTAAACCCATTCAAAATATATATAAATACGAATTTGTTTAATATACATATGGTTTGTCAATCGCCAAACAGCCTTATTTTATTTGCAAAAATACGAAAACAAAATAGAATCATTAAATAAATTTTAAATAAATTAGTAAAGAACTATTGACTTTTTGTCTCTGAGAATTTTAGCAAAAAATTTCAATAAACCTTAAAACCAAAATGCACGTAAAGCTGCATTTCGTGCCCAGTGTAAACATATTCTAAGCAAGTGAAATACATTTGAATATTAACATGTCTCAAACTCTTTGTTATTCTTTAGTTTACACTTGCATACATACATGAGTATGAATGTTGATTTTTCTTTTTGATCCCTGCCAAGCAATAGGACTAGAAAGCGAACCCTTAGGGATTCTCCATCCTTTATTTTAAGTGCATTACGTATGCGTAATGTTGAACAAAGTTATTCTTCTTGTTTTTGTTGTTCTTTGCTTGTTTTACTTTCACTCGTAAAGTTTTTGAAGGCAAAAAGTATCAAGAGTAAAACAAAAACAAAAAAACAAAAAAAGTAAAGAAAAAAACTTGCAAACACTTTTTCTCAAGAGTTTTGACAGCTCTAAACTTCAACTAAAGTCAACAGCATAAACATGCACAAGAAGTTTGGAGAAGTGGAAGAAGTTTTCATACCGTTACAGTCTGTGCATAATTGAAGAAGTTCACTTGAAGGCACAATTTTTGTTGTATATACTCGTAGTTGGTTTCTCTTGTTTTGTTTTATTTTTATTTTTTTCGAAATAAAGTTGCTTGAATGTCCTAAGCTATTAGAAGTATAATTTAAGTTATTAGATTTTGTCAAGATTTCATAAATAGAAAATTGGGAGTATAACAAGAAATTTAATATTTATGTCTAGCTAAAATTTTATACATGCATCAAAGAAATCTTTTGAAAAAATATTAAAAAGAAATTTTTGTTATTTTTCTGTGTAGTTTAAATTTTTTTTAGTGAAAAATTCTTCAAAAGATTTGAAAAATAGGCAACTACCAGAATAATGTACAGACGGACGGAAAAGTACAAAAAAAAAACGGTAAAAGCCTTGGGAATAGAAAGCAACCGCACTTTTTTTTAAATATGTGTGTGATTATTGTTTTAACATCTGCTTTCTAGCCATTAGCGGAAAAAATAAAAAACTGAGTTTTATCCGTTTAAGTAAACACCTTCAAAAGCATACTCGCACATCAACACACGTATGCATGTCAGTGTTGCAATATGCTTCGTTCCCATCTGTACCAAAAAGTAAACTAAATTTCAAAAAGTTTTTGTTTTGGTTTTCCCGGTATTACAAGGTAAATAAGAATTTGTAAACACACTATCGTGCTACGGCAGCATTAAGAAAAAAATACCTAATGCAGAAACTTTGTTATGCTCGATTACCAAAAAAAAATTGAGGCAAAAAAGCTGCGGATGATGCAAAAATTCAAGTCCAAAAAACAAACATGAAAAAAAAGATTTATTAAATTCGGCCAAATCGATTATATTTACATTCAGCCAATAGAGGTGAAATTTTTAACAAATATCGGAATTATGAAAAAATCGGAGAATTGTCCAAAGAGTTGAAACAAAGTTACGTCAAATCTGAATAAATTCAGTGAAGTGCGACTTTGACCAGCGCACGAAGGGCTACGTACGGACACGGGATATGTAATTAAATACAAACTTTAGCCTATATAAAATATAGTTATTGCATTTTTTTTCGTTTTTTTAATTTTTGCGATTTTTTTAATTTTGGCGATTTTTTCGGTTTTTGGAGTTTTTTCATTTCGGAATTTTTTTTAGTTTTCACACCTTGTTCTCGTTTTGGCGATTTTTTTTTTGGTTTTTGGCGTTTTTTTATTTTTTGGCGATTTTTTTTGTTTTGTTTTTTTTTTTTAATTTTGGTGATTTTCGGTTTTTGGCGTTTCTTTTTGGCGAATTTTTTTCATTTAGGCGCTTTTTTTAGTTTTGACACCTTTTTTCTCATTTCGGCGATTTTATTCGGTTTTTAGCGTTTTTTTCAATTTGACGATTTTTTTTTTAATTTTGGCCATTTTTTCATATTAACAATTATTTTGTTATTGGCGCCTTTTTCGCATTTTGGCGATTTTTTTCTGTTTTGGCGTTTTTTTTTCTTTTTGGCGATTTTTTTAATTTGGGCGATTGTTTCGAATTTGGCGATTTATTTTAGTGATACAATTTTTTTTTCATTTTTGCGATTTTTTCCGTTTTGGCGATTTTTTTTAATTTTTGGCGATTTTTTTTGGTTTGGACATTTTACAATTTTTGTATTTTTTAGTTTCTTACGGTTTCCAAGATATAGCAAGTTGTCAAAATTACATAGTCAAAATTTCATTAACTGATGGACCACCCTTTAATTAAATTTTTTTTAATTTTAGTGTTAATTGTTGTAGTCTATATAAAAATACACTAATTTTACAAATTTCAAGTGTCAATATACATATGTACATACAATTGTATGTATATTACATGGGACTTTAACATTTTAGGATGCTCGTTTTGGAACATCCTTTAGGTTTTAATTCTCATGTATTTGTTGTTGTAGCGGCCAAGGTTCTACATCCTCTGTCCAAATTTCAGGTCCGTAGCTCTTACGGTTCCTGAGAAAATAGCGTTGACGGACAGACGGACAGCGTAACGAAAACAATAGGGTTCCTTTCTTCACCTTTGGTGTACGGAACCCTAAAAAGCACCCAATTATAAAAAAAATTATTGTAAATGAAGAATTCGCGGAAAACGAAAAACTCTGAAATTAAATCGAAAAACCAATTATTCGTGTTTTATATTTGTTCGAATAAAATTTCATCATTTTTTTTTGTTCGAATAGACATGAAGGCATTTCCATAGGAAGGTCAACATCATATTCTGTAAGTAATATCACATTAAAAGTTGGACGAATTATTTTACCGGTAAATAAATTACATAATACTGCACAACAAAATAGAGGTTTTTTCATTACGTTATTAGTTTTTCTCTATCAGCTCTATTTTAATTTAGGATTTGCATAATTTGCACCTCTTTTGGTATTAAACTGTTAATATATCACGAATGGTACTCCAAACTTAAAAATACTTTCTGGATTATTAATCTACACAAAAATTCCTTTCATTTAAAGGATGTTAAAAATCGTGTGTTTTTAGTTTAGTCCTTGAAATTTTTTTGATTATAATTTTTTTTTACCAAATATCACTAATTCTTGTTTATTTTTGTTTGTTGATTCCAAAAATTGGTTTATATTTTTTTTCTAGCCCCTTTAATTTCAGAGAAATTTTGTGATACATAAACAAAACCTTGAAATTTTTCTTTTCGAAAGCCATCCAAAAAATTGTTTTTTATAATTATTACATTTGTCCATTTACAAGATATTAGTGCAATTATTACTCAAAAAAAAAAATAATGTTGTATGGAACAGTCCAGAAAATGTTCGTGTTATTGGTGGTTAATTTATCATTGTTAGTATAATTTGGCGCTTATTAAAAATTTGATTGGAATTTTTTTTTAGGATTTAAATCAATATTGTTTTGTTTATATCTTTATAATAAACTTCTTTATAGACATGAGCATCAGAGAATGACAATGAGGACTCAAAAAACAAATGTACATAAGTAAATAGTCTTAACTTTATTAACTGAGTGTAATCATAATTGTATACTCACATATTTTCTCCCAAGCAACTAGGACTGTAGCCGATTCCATTATGCAAGAGCATTTCTATTTCATTTATGCAAAAAACTAAAATACGCTACAACGAAAAATAAAAAGGCACATGCGCATCAAGAGCATTGACTCTTTCTAATGCTTATAGTTGGAGTATGCTTATACTCAGAATATGGATATTTAATCGGACAAAAAAATATGCATGATACTCGGGATATTTATTCATCATTCGCCACCGTACACACAAAAAAGTAATATAAAGGATTTTGTAATATTAATTAAAATATTTGTAGTATCAATTAAAATATTAATTAAATTTTCACCTATAAAAAATTTGATTATATCAATTAAGTTTTTCCACTCAAATTAATTAATACAATTAAACATTTAATCAATACAATTAAATTCTTAATTGAAAATATTAATTGGAGAATACTTTTTTCTGTGTATGCATACATACATTTGTGGTTATAAAATGTAATGCAAATGTGTGTTTCTGGAGGTTTGAAAACATGAGTTATGTTTTTATATTATTATTATTAGTTATAGTTTTTGTGCTGCGTAATTTAAAAAATGTGTATGAACATAGTTGTTGGATGTTTATAGTTAAACATATTCAGTTTAAAATTAATGCGTGTCTTTGCATATGATAGTGTTTTTTTATTTTTAGCTGTATGCATTTATAGTTTTTTTGACGGTCAGCACCTACAGAGTACTTAAAACGATACTTCTGTCTGATGGGTATTTCACGAAGATATGAAGTTTCGTTTGTAGAATTGTATGTCGAATATACTCGTAGCTCGATTTTATCTTAAGTCGAGTTATGCTGCAACCGCTTTTAAGCACAGAATTTACTCAAATATTAATTTTTCAAAACATGACAAGAGAAAAAAAATTATTCAAATTTATTCTTACATCCCACCAAAAAATTACACACCACCATCAGAACTACTTTCCACATAATGACTTACTTTTCTGATTACCAAATTTCATTACTAGCTTACAAATCACATAACCTAAAATATAAAAAAATTATGTACAAGTTGATAAATGAGGAGAATGATTTTTTTAGATTAAATATGTTACGTTAACAAGTTTCCAAAGAAAAAAAGTAACTACTTCTCAAGAATCGATTATTTTAGTCTCAAGCTTTGTTAAAATCATTAAGTTGGTAATCCAGTAGAAAAGAGCTTCCACCAAAAATGCTTAATTCCAAACCCGACTACCAATCAATTCAAAAGTTGGTCAAATTTTTTTTTACCAATAATCAAATTACATATTACTAGGGCAGGCTTTATTAAGTTCTTGAGCTATTTTTATAGTCTTCACTGTATTCTTTTTACATACGAGTATGAATAAAGTTTTTTATACGTCCACATACATATATTTTTTGTTTTCGATTTCAAACTCAAAAGCTGCCGCCACAGTCAACCACCAATGCCGTGGACCAAATGGCCTAAAGTTAATATCACATTATGAGCCAAAAGATATACAATTAGAACAACAACAATTAAATGTTTACATGCTTGCATGATCTTAAAAGCCAAAACTATTACAACAACAACTAACTTCATCAAGTATAAACAATTTACAGTCATTGCGCACTCACACACACACACGCGCAGTTCCCTGATGGTTGGTTGCGGGTTTTTCTTATTGACTGTTCGGTTGCAGCATTAATTAAGTTCATTTACAAAATTTTATCTAATAAATCTTTCTACGTTGGATATTTAAAACAGACATACCCATGCAAGTTTGTAAGTAAACATTTTCAAAAGCAACAAATTAAAAATTAATAGTTTGGGGTTAAAAAATATTGTATAGAAAAAATTTCATTTAGTTTTTTTACATCTAAAATTTAAAGGCTAATAAGCAATTATTAATCATAAAACAAACGTTAGTCAATTTAGAAAAAAAAACACAAATTTTCATTTAAACAAAAGATTTAATTAAAAAGCTTAAGAAAAAATAATTTTGGCTTAGAAAATAAATTACAAAACAAATTTTAATTATGCAATAGATATTGAAAACAATTTCAATTTCATAACAAAGTTTTTTTCTCATAACGTTTTTTTCTTTCGCTGAAAAATAAAAAGAATTCCTTGGCACTGCTTATAAAAATACACACACGTCAATCAAAAGCTGATGTAAAATTTTTCAAACTTTTTTCTAATAAAATATTGCTTTTATTTTTATTTATTTTGTCTGGTTTAGGCGTTTCCCTTCATCCCACCCCTCTTTATTAATTTATATGTATACACACTTTCAAACTTGGCAATATGAATTGCAAAATATACAGTAAGAGAACAAATCGTAAGATACAATTCCAATCTGATTATGGTAATCCATCATGCGATTAAAGAAGGAAATCAATTTTAACAATAGTTTCAATTTTCTATTCTATTTGTTACACATGCAAAAGATACAATTCAAGGAAATAACAACAAAGACAAATATATTAGCAATTCTAATATGTAGCAGAAACTTTTCTGCTTCCAATAAATGATTTGTAATCATCTGAAAATATTCGTATTTATAAATTGGCAAAGAAACTGGAAATTATTAACAAAATGCAGTGCTGCACAATTTGAAAGTAGTGCAATAGTTCGTATTACATTTGCTTGAAGTCTTTGGAAAATATTCAAATTTGTTTATTAGATATTAAAAAAAACTAGCAATTGTGTGTGTGTTTTTGTTGTTAAATAAATAAAATTTATTTCAAAGAAAGAATATGATTTTAGTGTGATCGCATCGTTAAAATAATTATAACAAAAATTTATCGAATTTATCGAAATGAAGGAAGAAGCGAAGGAAAGTGGGCGTGCGACGAAAACTTGCAAAACTTCTAAAATCATGTGGAGTTCCTATGATACTAAATCGATAAAATTCCTTTTATCACTAACCAAGAGCAGCTGTAGACTTCTAGTGGGGGTATTAACTGGACACTGCTGGACGGCTTCGTATGCCCTCAAAATAAGAAAAATACCTGACGGTACCTGCAGGAATTGTAAGGAATCCGGGGTAATTGAGACAGTAGAACATCTACTGTGCCGGCATATAAGGCTCTAAACCGCACCAGGTATGACTTGGTTGGTGATCACACTTTTCGTAGTCTTGATCTTGTATCGGGAGTGGAAAAGTGTAGGCTGCTAAGGTTTGTTAAGTTTGTGTGGGAGTCATTCGATACAGGCACCACGGACTAGGTCGCCATACTTGTCATTTCTTGTTTCTTGTCATCTGCTGGTATCGCTAAGAATCAATCCTGGTCTATGCGAGGTCCTTGACCACCCATACTAACTAACATTACCTTTTGAATTTGCTATTCAGTAACATTTTTTTTTAACAATATTCGATGTAGGTTAATGTCAGCTATGTTGTATTTAAGCGACAATAATTTATGTTCCGTTGATTTTATCGACAATAATCAACAGCAAATATCAGCTGCGTACTATCATTAAAAAGAAGTTACAGAATCACACAATCGTTATTGCAAGCGACAAAATATATAGAAAAAAATTACGATTGTCGGATCGTTAAAAGTTACTGGATCACACCACAGACAGTCATCCCGCAAATGACTGAGAACCCAGCAGAGTGTGACCTTATACGTGATGGAAGGAAACTCATATGAACTAAGTGCCTTAAGGCAGCCCGACTATCCGAGAAAATTGCTATTTCCTTTCCTCGTTAGCCCCTTGTGCGAGTTTAGTTTCCATTGAAAGATGGTTAGGTCCTTAACTTCCGCACCAGCATCTTGCACCGTTCTGGCACCATACGGGTACCACTTAGTGGTTCGATGTCTAAGGGTGTTTAAGTACTCTTTGAGTATTTGCCGTCAAACAACTAGGGATGCGTACAGTTAAAAATGAAAAAACATGTTCAAATATAAAAAAATTTATAGACTGTGTAAACTTGAATCACACACATGAGTATAAAAATACTCTGAGTATCAATCGGCTATACGTGCGTATATACAGGGCTATCACTCATAAAGCATGTTTTCAAACAGTCACACACATACCCACACATTTTGCGTTCCATACGTGTACCACTTAGTGGTTCCATGTCTAAGGGTGTTAAAGTACTCTGTGAGTATTGGCCGTCAAACAACTAGGTATGCGTACAGCTAAAAACAAAAACACACGTTCAAATACAAACAAAATTTATAGACTGTGTGAACTCGAATCACACGCATGAGTATAAAAATACTCTGGCTATTAATTGGTTTTACAAGCATATATACAGGGCTATATATACACATATACACATAAAGCATGTTCTCAAACAGCCACACACATTTCCATTCCATTTTTATATACACAAATGTGTGTATAAATGATGAATACTTATCCCGAGTATTATGAGTATATCTTTTTTGTCCGATTAAATATCCATAGTTTTAGTATAACCCCTTGTGGACCAAGGCATGACATCGGTGAAAAAGTTTAATTTTTTTATGAAATATTGAAACTAAACTCTTTAGAAAGCTATTTAGAAAATTTTAAATTTTTGGAGGACCTGCTAGGCCCCTAGATGGACCTGGTACTTTTAAGTACCGTCGGGTCAGCGTGAGTCAAAATTAAAGAGAAAGTCCCAATGATTTTTTAAAAGTTTTATTTATATTTTCAATATTTTAGTGAGTAGTTAGGCTATAAACTTATTCCATGATACTTAACGAAACAATTTTTTTTTGTCATTACAACATAAATAAACACCACAGTGAGAGCATTTAGAATAGGGCTTCGATTGAATTTTGTTTATACTACAAAGTTCGCACCTTCCTCGAGTTTCCACAAAAGTTGGCCAATGTGTTCCTAGATTTCCTAATCGTACATCCTTTGAAACTGATTCCGATTTACCTCGGCGTTTTTTACAACTTGGAACATATTGTTCATCTGTGGACGTCGCTTTCAAACTTTTACGGCTTATGCTAGGATTTTTTTGTGTCAACAACCCCATAGCTACAGAGCGTCTGAACTCCAAAAGAGTTATTTTTTCAGAGGACTGACAATATACTATATAAGAGTTAATAAATGTCATTTCCAATAGACCCCAAAAAATTCTGTGCCACCATTTCTTCGATTTACGATCAAGGCCGTAGGCGCTTCGTAATTGATCAGCGTGATCAACGCCACCCATAAACGAGTTGTAGTCCCTGATAATCGTTGGGCAGTTTATATCGTTCAAATTGCCATTGCGGTCTCTCCTGGAAACAGTTGTTTGCTCAGTTCCGTGAAAGTTTGATGCCAAGAATATTGGTTTGTTGTCCATCCACTTGAAGAAGCTTATGCCTGTACATGACACTCTAGAATCCCAATCACCTCTAATCATTTTCTTGTCAATATCTAAATTTTTGGGATTTCCTTTTCTATTTTGGCGTATTGTTCCACATGCTAATGTTCCTTCTGTTTTCAATTTTTCTAGAAGCCGGACTGACGTAAAATAATTATCGAAAAAAACGATTTTATTTTTTCCCCACTCATTTTCAGTCATTGATAAAACAACTCGTTCTCCAAGACCAAAGTCAGAATATTTTTTTTCTAAAACTTCGTCTTTACCCTGATAAATAGAAAACTTTTTTATATAGCCTTTCTGGTCAGCAAGGCACCACACTTTATAGCCTCTTTTAATTGGCTTCATTGGGCAATACTGCTTCATTGCATTTCGACCTTTGAAAAGTATCATTGACTCATCAACGGAAAGTTGTCTTGTGCCATGATAAAACTGTTGGAAGCTATGATTCATCCCATCAATCATGGGTCGAAGTTTGAAAAGGCGGTCTTTATTGTCTTGCGGAATTTTGGAATTATCGCTAACGTGCAAGTTGCTCAATATTTCATCGAACCTATTTCTGCTCATTGTTTTCCCAATTATAGGCAGACAAAAATCATCACTTGTGTTCCAATAGTTTTTCCAACTCGGAAGCTTGTGATAGCCCATGAAAAAGTTTATGCCTAAAAACGATTGAAACTCGTTTTTTTTTAAATTTAAATTTTTGGCCCGCTGGGTGGCATACAAATTTGACTGAAATATTATATTTTCAGTTATGTTTTCAATAAATAAAAGAAAATATTCCGTAGGGGTGTTACAATTTTCAAATATTCCTTCCACAGGTCCGTCCGGTAGGAAGAATTCAGAAATAATTGTTTCATGGGATTTCGATTTCCATCGGCGATTGGGCTCGACATTTTGCTTCCCGCTGCTACTAGGCATTATATGAAGTATTTTGTCATCATTTTCAGAATGACTTTCATTTTCCATTAGGTCATTGTTGCCTGAAATATCTTCATCTAATAATTCCTCTAAGTACTCCTTCAATGTGTCATCACCCGGGTCGTTTTCGTCATCAATCTCAATATCATGTCCTCGTTGTTGTCAACTGGAATTGATTCCAGAATAGTCAGAATTTCATCTGTACCAAGACGTTTACCACGAATTCCAGCCATAATCCTATTAGTGTCATACAATTAAAATGTGCTGTAAAAGTAAGAAAGACTAGCACACGCAGCCCAACGGTACTTACCAGTCCTCTTTAATTATTTCTAAAACAAAAGTCAACTAACAACTTTTCTATATATGAAAAGAACTTTATGTGCACAAAACTAATTATTCTTCAATAAAAACACACTTTTGGTGTAAAAACAGCTATAATATGCTTATTTATGGTAATTGAAAACTCTATCACAAAAGCTCACGTGTACAGCAGAAACACATTTCAATTTACCGTTATTCTGAATATTCGAGGTTGCCAATACGCAAAAAAGTATTATTATTTGAAAGGTTATAGTGTACTTAGAAGTACCTTTGGGTAATAAGAATACAAATAGTTTTCTTTTTCATTTTGTAAGCTCATTAGTGTTAGGTACTTATCAGTACCGTCGGTCGACAAAGGGATAAGCATACTTAGACTGTAAGTATGAGGGAGAGAGAGAGAGAGTCAATGGGCTTGATGCGCTTCTGCCTCTTTATATTTAGTTGTAGCGCATTTTAATTTTAATTTTACTAATGTATATTTTTTGTTGAGTACTCATGGTCATTCTCTGGTGCCAACTCAAACAGTGTTTAATATTGCTAAATTATTTTGATCTGAATATACATATGTTTTGTTTGCCAAATACTTACTTCATTTGTTCTTAACCGCATACAACATGTGCCCTAGAAGCAGCACAAACTTTGGAACAAAATCCAGTACGTGCAGAAAAAAAAACAAAAAATTAAATGAATCTTACAACTTTGTAACCATAATTTGTTTCTCTATTTGTTTTTATCATGCCGCACACGTATCACAATGAAAACTGGAGAACAAAATTTTATCTACTTCAAGAAATTTTAATTTGATAATAAATCTTGGCAATGCAGTTTAAAGAAACAATTAACATACATGTCCGTTTGTCTGTCCAACTGAAGCCAACCAACTAACTGACTGACTCTCAGCCACTCGGCGTTGTCTGCAATTGCATTAAGCAGCACAATCATGTGAATAGATAGCAAACTCCAATAAATATTTTTGGAAGAAAAAACTTTGGGGTTTTTAATAAACTAAAGCCAGAGAGAGACAGAGAGAGAAGTGTTCCTTAGAGCAGCAAAGGGAAGCAATCCCACAGCAAATATGCTTAAGGCCACTAACAAGTTTCCCAGCCACAAGCAACTACATATTTGTAAGACACAAATCAGTGTTGAAGAGTTATACCAAAAAAAAAGAAACAAATTTGTCTTAAGCTCCTTTTTATCGTCCGTCGGCTTAGAGTGTAAACCTGCTAACTCTATTCAAGCAAATTTTACAGGAGAGAAAAAATACATTCAAATTCGACATCTAGAGTTTCAAATTAAAAAAAAATACATTTTAGCTTGTCGATGAGGCGTCTCTTTTTCTTTCAAACCACATTAAAATTTCATGTGTTATGAAAAGTGGATTTAGCAGGGATACACTCTAAGCCGACAATATATAGAATTTTTTTCTTCCTCTACGTTGTTACATCATTTATCTCAAAAGTAGCGAGCAACCAGCATCACACATATGTGTGAAATTAAATTGGAAATTAAAAATCCAGTAGCAAATTAAAAAAAAAGTATATGAAATATATATAAAATGAAATGAAAAATTTAAGCCACCCATGAATGAAAATCAGAAGCAGAAAGTATAGAATAAAAAAATATCTGTAAACATTGCAGTATTTGAAACAAAAAACCACTTCAAATAGTTGTAAAATTATATCCATGAATTATTTACAATAAAAAAAAAAATAAAATAATAAAACAAACACTCACTCACATTTTTAACAGCTGAAAAATAATACTAAACTTTAATGAGATATTAAACAAATCAAAGTTTGTTTGTGTTTGTTTGGTCAAAGAATTTTTACACTGAAAAATATTTATTTAACCTTCTAGAATGAATGCATTTTTAAAAGCTTTTACGAGAACAAAACATTTGATTTAAGGGGGGGGGGGGGGAACAACTAAACCTGGATTCAACAACTTTTTGCAAACCGAAAATCCTCATGTCTACCGATATATGTATTTGTTCGTTTGCGGTAACGATAATGTGATTGTGTAATTTCTTTTTTGTATTTTTTTCTCTGTAATATTTTGTTTTTTCATGTGGCATCTGCGCATGCAAAATGTCAAAGTAAGCGAAAAGCTTGAAAAGCTTTTTACTGCAACCGACAACGAATATCGTTTAAATATGATACTGGATAGCAAATAAGAAAAATTTTCGTCAAACTATTTACGCCGTTATCGTAATAAAATTCAGAAACTTGTCATATATACATACAAACAAATAAGATATTTTTGATTTATTTAAACGGGCTAAAGTTCGTATCGCTTTTTAAAGCCAAATTACATGTGATAATTATTTATGAACAAATAACATCAACGTTAGTTGTAAATATTCTGACAACAACACATAGTTGAACGGAACAGCCAGCCGTTTTCGAACTAAACCTTCATCATCAGCGTTCTTCTGTGTTGGTCCACTGTGTGTGGTGTCAGTTGATGTTGATTTCTGCCTTATATACGAAACTTTCTTGCAAATGGAATACGTGAATTGTTTTGATTAATCGACAAGACAAGCTAATCGCTTTGCGGGTTGTGTTTGTTTAAAAAAAATTCAATTTGCTGAAAACGTGTTTTGTAATGAAAGCCCAAATTTACCATATTTTATTTAGCTAATTAAAATTTTTCTTCCCATCCCAGAGATCTCAACTTATTCTTTTCTATAGATCAATATGCAAAAGCTCTAAGAAGTTTTTAATTGTATCTAGGTGCACTGGATAACTGACTGAGAGGAGTCTAAACCAGCTACTTCCAAGACACATGCACAATGTGCGAGGTTTTACAATTACACTAGTTACAGTGTAAACTGTAAAATAATTCATTCTCACCGTCGCGAACACACAAATCAACAAGTGAACACTGAAATTGGTGAATACTTTAAAATTCATTGTTACGGAATCTGGCCCCTGATCACATATTGTGCAGCAACAAACTGAAAAATATATACATAAATTACATTTTCTTTTTCAAAATTAAATTTCACTCTTTTAAGTTACTGCTCCTTACCTAATCTGCTACTAAATATTAAACTAACTTGTTAGCTGAACAAAAAAAGATTCAGCTTGATGGATTATGTTACTCAATGTGTCAGAAAAAAAACATACAACAATTTTAGAATATAGAATTAACTAAACTAAATATTTAGTTCTACATTAAAGATTTGTTTGTGTTCTACACTGAAACACAAAAAAATGTGTAAATATAAATTCTTATGCAACTGTTAGAATGTCAGCCACATCTCCATCTCTGCTGGTGTGTGTTTATTTATGTTTATTTCATGAGATACACATTAAAATTTATTTCAGTTTGATTTTCTTTTATTTTTCAATTTAGTTGAAGGAAAATTTTGTAAATGATGGAAGGTGGTAACAAAAGTAGAAGTAAAATATATACATACATACTTATGTACGTACATACATACATTCATGTATCAGTTGTGTCAGATGTGGTAAAAAAATACGAATTGAAATGTAACATAGATTGCTGCATCAAAGCACAAAAGAAGGGTTTGTTTGAGAACATACGCACTCTAATTAATTTAACAAACATCAAATTACCATCGCTACATCAATACTTACGCACACACACACAAACACACAAATAGAAAGCAACAAACCAAAGTACATTTTGTAATTTTCTGCTACTGTTGCAGACAGCCACGGGCGAGCATCTGGTTGCCACATATTCCATTTCTAATTGTTATTTATACTCACCCACTGCTCTGCCTGCCTGCATTCCTTCCATGTATCTTTTTTTAATCTTCTCGTTTACACATAAATACACGCTAATAGTTTGTACACGGTGATTTGTCTGCTTGACATAATCTATTTTGTTTCTAATTTCTTTAAACGGGCAAAGAAAAATGTCGGAGAAATTCATTGAAATCAATGCTTTTACTTAAAGATTTAAGGGAAAAGCCACAGTGTATTGTTTCCATTTTCATTTACTACTTAAAATATCGAACAATTTTGTAATTTGATATTGATGACTGCAAGTTCTTAATGCAAATCAAATAAAGGGAAAGTAAGAAGCGCGCTTAAATTACTGGTTTTGTGGCTGAGTAACGACGAGTAACAAAAATTAATTAATTGGCATGGGAATTTAATTTGAAAATAAAAACATCTTTGCTAAATCATGGCAGTTGCTTATTTGTGACGCGACATGGCGAAAGGAACCTTATCTTGGCTGGGATGAAAATGTTTTTGATACCAATGGATAAAGGACTGAACAAAAGAAAGTTACAGCATTTTGAAGTTTTGAAGAAATCAAATAATCGATCAATTATAGTTAATCTTCAGATACTCGTATGTAGGTAGCGTTAGGTGTCAAAAACCCAAAACATGAAATTTAGACTTTAATTCACGTTTTGGCCTGTACTGAAAATTTTACTCTGGCGAGATAAGCTCCCTTTCGTCATGTCGTTTCACATTTAAAGAAATAATTTTGTAGAACATTTTAGCGCTCGAGATCTCCAGTTAAGAAAACGTGGTTACCAAAGGAACGGAAATGACCCATAAGGAAGAGAGCTAGAGGGTTAAAATTTCTTTGTAAGATTTTACATCAAAATCCTCAGCACGAATACACACATACATACATATCGTTACGTTAATATAGAAAAGCCCTAACTCATTATTTTTCTGTATTCGAGATTTTTGCATTTTTGGGTACCTTAGATGTTTTTGTATCTAGAAATACAACAAAAAATCTCGATTTAAAAAAAATAATGAGTTAAGGCCTTTTTAAATAAACGCAACGATATATGAGGTCACTAGCGTAGAAGTGGTATAACCCACATCTCTTTATTTTTTGCTCTTCTTAATTATTTAATTACAGTTTGGCCTCGATTATCCGTAATGGTCGGGACTGGGAGCATTAATTTTTTTATATCTTTTTTTCATATATTTTATTCATATTTTTGAATTTATTTACATATATTTGTACATAAAGAATAATAAAAGAAAAAATCATGAATTTTATGCTTGTCTTTAATCAAAAAATTCATAAATATGTACTATAAGGGAAAAAATATTTGCGCTGAAAACGGTTGCATGTTTGCAATCCCGGATAATAGAGATAATCACGGTTGATCGATGAAAAAAAAAAAATAAACGGATGGACAAAAAAAAAAGAATTACAATATTTCTTTCCCGGATAATCGACGTTGCCGGTTAATCGAATCATGAATAACCGAAGGCCTTACTTACTTTATTAATTTCAGCGTATTTTCTTTAGAGTACCAAAGTGCGTTTTCCTCTAATTTTGTTTGATAGTTGGTAATGTAAATAAATGTATTTATGACCAGAACAGCAACCAAAAAACTAATGTGTGTTACACCACTTCTGCGCTGTATCATATTTATACTCGTACAAACAGCTGTGATCAAAATAATTGTAGTGGTTACCACCAATTTTTATTGAGGCAAAGTGTGTTAAACAACATCCAGAGCATGCGATATTTCAACATGTGAGACGAAAAATTCTATGCGGAATCTCATAAAAAAATATTACATGCTCAATGTAATTTATTGATTGCTAAATATTAAATAAGTTAACAAAAATAGGCGTCAGCTGCAACCGTGGTTGTGTCGTCGTGTAGTAGTGTTGCCGTGAAAGTAATCATCATCATATACACACAAGTATTCTATTTTTGACAGTTTGTAGTCGGTAGCCCAGATGTGATGAATGTGATGTAAGCAGTGATCGGCAATGAATCGTCTTTTTGCTATATATATTGATTCATGAAATTTTAAATATAAATGCGTAGAAATCGTTTAAACTCAACTACTCTGATGTACGCACACTTACAATAAGATTGATTTATAAGTATAGCTTGAAATAAATATGAATGCGACGTTGACATTCATATTCATATCACACTCACACTTACAAAGCACCTCAGTTTGTTTTCTAATTTCAGGAAAATACTTATACTTCTCGAATTGATTTAGCTCATGTGTTTATTTAAAAGTTTAGTCATTCATTTTGCTGTTAATGTAAACGCCGTCGACGACGTTAACACAGCTTTGTACTACTGCATTGAATATACAACAACATGGAAAATACAACAACATTGAATATACAACAACATTGAGCAACACTGCAACGACGCCGAAAAAGTTGAAACAGATTAGACTTTTTCGACGTCGAATTTCTTACGGCGTTGAGATTAACTGCTCTCATACAATTTCATACGAATCAACTTTTTTTTACATTTGACGGCGTCGACGACGTCGACATTAACTCTAGCATTAAGGAGAGTCGAAATCAACAACGTCATAAATGTTGTAAAAGTAAAAGTATGAGTTCGATGAGTACTTCAAACTTTCGAGTGAATCTGACTCAAAGATAACATTGGATAAGTAGGAATGCGGGGAAAAGAAACGTTTATGTTCCCCTCTCATCAGTTTAGCAATATGACTTGCATAGTGTAAATTAGAACTAACTGATAAAAAAATAAAAGTTTTGATGTGTAAACATCTATACGCTAGGGGGTAAACATCTTTTTGACAATACAATCACAAATTTTGAGTAAGATCATAATGCGTTATCAAATCGGTGTGAGCTATGTATGAGTGTATTAGTGTAATTATACGAACAAGAAGTACAGAGAAACTTAACAGCTGCATAGAAATACATCCAACCGAATTTTAAAACATACCTTGAGGAGCAGTGTTTATTTTACTAAAAATTGCTTGTGAAATGTAATAGTGTTGCCAATGGCGATAATTTTGTTAAAAAGTAGAAAAATATAAAATAAACAAAATAAATATAAACTTTTAAATAAAAGATAGTTTTAAATGTCAAATATTTGTTTAAAAGATTTTAAGTAGTCTTTATAAAGAATTTCTAATATTATATTATAACTTATCTTCATTACGTACTGTTGCCTTACACTGAAGCTGGTGCACGACAATTAGGTAACAATCTTCACCTCATCCCAATTATTATAAGTTTAGATTTTAAAACAAATTTTGCAAAACCACAGTCGCAAGCTTTATCAAAATTTTTTTTTACGTTTTCCACTTGCATATGAGCAATTCTCTACAAACCCCCACAGCTAATAATTTCACTACTATAGATGCACTTTTCCATAGAGTAAAAAATTTATATATCTTATTTTAGTTACCATACGCCAATATTAAAAAAAAAATTTTATTACTAGATGTTTACACATCTCCCCTGTGATCGGACTCACATTGGTTTTTTTATACAGTGACATAACCGCCAAAAAATCTTAAGCGACTTAATTTTCAAACTTAATTTTTGACCAAAATCGATAAATTGCTTTCGTCAATAATCGATTTTCGTAAAAAACGAGTTCCAAAGAATTTGTCGGTTAAGCTTTTTTGGTGGTTTGATATGCAAACAATGTGTGCAATATACATGTGTAGAATACATTCAATATTAATTAACTTTAAGCTTAATTAATAAATTTCCACTAAAAGATAAAATAACAAAAAAAAACTTCTTTAAACAAAAAAAAAAAACAAAGATCAAATCAATTGTCAGCACAACTAAAACGTGCTGCCTCTGACCCAAAATGATTGCCGTACCTGTATTCCTCTGGGTCGAACTTTACGATTGAATGAATGTTTTTCAATTATAGAAAAAATTCTTACCCAAGCAAAAAAAAAGAGGGAATCATTTCTTTATTGTGTAAAACAAAAAAAAAAACTTCCTGAAGGAAAAAACAACCAGGAAGCTGGAAACCACAAAAAAATAAACCAAAACATTAATAATCATTTTTATAGTTCAGTTCTGTTACGTTGCCTTCCTTCGTTCGTTCATTCATTCATTCGTTCAGTCCGCTTCTTCAGAAGTTAAGGGAAAAAGTAATGAAAATCATCAGGATAGACAAATATGAAACGTTCATCGTAAAACATGATTGTTTATTGCCGACTTGTATTAATTTTTTGTTGCCTTCGGCGTGGCTGACGGTGCAAACACATTCGTTTTGTTTTGCCTTAAACTAGAAGGTGTTCAACATGTTGCAACTTAATGAATAAGAAAAGAAATTATGTTGATGAATGTGCGAGTACACGTATTCAAATATAAGTACGAGGAGTACTATATGATAATAAAAAGAAAAACTATCGGCACAATTGTTGCTTAATGTTGGTTTAACATGAAATTGTGGTATAAAATGAAATCTGCTACATTTTTATTTTACAAAATTTTTTTATAGGTGTTGAAGCGTTTTATTTCGAAAAACAAAGAAATTCTAAGGAAAACACACACACACACAAAGAGAGAAATCATTCATAAATTCAAATCAGTCAGTCTGTCAGTCATCCAGGCCGTTTTCAACATCTCATTCTGCACGGCACAGGGTCTCAAAGTTCAAATGTTTGCGTTACAAAAAGGGATAAAAACTCGTGGAAAAAAATTATTAACAAAACCACAAGGAACAATATTTTTACGATTCTTTGCTTTTAATATTTTATTTTACCATAAAATCTTTAACTTGTACGAGTTCATTAAATCCAACAGATTTTTATTTTTTTTTTAATTTTTCCATAAATGCACGTCACTTCTACGTTATTATACAATTTTCAAATATTCGTTCGTTCATTATTCCATCCAGTGAAATACTTTGAATGTTTGTTAGTTAGTTGCACGAGCCATGATTAAGCCAAAATAGAATAAACATTACCAGGGAATTAGTATTTTGTTGTTTAGCTTCGAACGTTAAAAATAATCGTAAAATTTGGTTAAGTTTTATTTTTTACGACTTGGTATTTTTTATTTTATTATTTTTATATTCGTGGCGTTCTACTACAACTAATTTGTTGTCACTTTGTTGTATGTGTTTCTTTTTTTGATGACTTTACTGTGTCATCATAAATTGTGCCAGCAAAGATTTCATGGGATTCACAGTTTTATAAGCATAATATTGTACACTAAAAGTAAATTAATTTTTGTTGAAAATATAAAAAAAGCACATTTGAAAAAATTAAATTTTATATCAAAAGAATTAAAATGGTTCGATTGTGGGTGGCAGGCAACTCAACTGTATGTGCGTTGCCAGTTGCCAAATTTTATTATGTAAGGCAACTCACAACCTATCAGCAATAATATTGATAAAACTTATTTTTTTAAGCAAAAACCTGGTAAAATAAAAAAATATTAAAAAACTTAAATTAAATGAACTCCTGCTTCTTTGAGAAGGCGAAAATATGCTTCACAGCTAAAAAAAAGGAAATGGTAAATTATGAAAATAAAAAACAAACCCTGTTGATTATTGAGTTCTTGTTTCAACTATGATATTAGTTTTTTAACTTCTGATTTATTTAAATGGAAGTTTCACTTAATATCTCTAGTTATTTTAAGAAATATTTAGGTAAAAATTCCCCGATGATCTGAATTAGCAACAGGTTCTAACTAAACCCTCAATGATCTATTTCAATCGCCCTTATTCCAGTTGTCGTTATCGACATCACTTTAAAACAATACCAAAATATTGGGGCTTGTGTATCCGTTATCCAAAGCAACTGACTCCTTTTGGCAGGTTTATGGTATTTTATAGACCTTATGGAACAGAAATAGATCGTCAGTAGCACAAAATTGTTCTCGAGAGCGAGTAAACAAGCCCCAATTTTTTTTGGTATTGTGTTAAAGTGCTGTCGATGTCGACAAACTGGAACAAGGGTTAAATGTATTTTAAGAAACTATTAATTTTTATATAAAGTGAGATAAAAATATTAAAACTTAGTCAGGGCTGTCATGAATAAAATTCCGCATGATACTTTTCCCTGAGAACAATTCCAACTAATAGCAAGTAATAGGGAAAACAGAAAATTTCACGCGGAACTTTATTCATGATAGCCCCGAATATAAATTAAAAAATTGGGGAAAATTATCATTCTAAGCAATAACTTTTACTTACAGTTGACGTGGTAATTTTGAATTGTCCTTTAAGTGCCGTCTAATAGATTAATCATTTTGTCGTTTCTTCTCTTCAAAAAAAAAAAAAAATAATCCCACTGAACTAATATATTTTTTTTTATTAAAAAAAGTGCTTAAACTTTTGCTTCAGAATTTTTATGAAATTTTTTTTATATTAATTTAACCAATTTTCAATGATTTTTTTTAAGAGAATTACCACTCAGGCAATGAATGCCTACCACTATTACTAGATGTTAACTTCTTTTAGGAAAGTTGTAGCGTAGGAGAAAACGGGTGATGAAGGAAGAGCTAGAGGAAAGCGTCCTTCTTTTACAAGTCTGCTTTTTGAACGTGTTCTTTAATAATGCAATTTTGCAGCGCCTCTGGTGTCAATGAGCTGTATTAAATTTTTGAAGATGTGCTTAGTAGCTATTTTATTGGTTATTTTGTTTCGCCGATGATTCTGCTACACAATACCGACGAAGGAGGACTCTCTGATGTTACATTAAAATTAGTTTCCGCTGAAGTCGGTATGGTTCAGTGACCAGTGTCTATGCCTTCATCCTTTGAACTTTCGTACAAAGGGACAGACACTAATGCACATCAGAAAAATGCGTGGTATTGTTATTTTAATGACTGTCGGAGACCGGGCTCGAACCCAAGATTTTCGGTTTTGTAATCAACGTGCTACTAGTTTTTGCACAAAAGTTTATAAAGCCGTCCCACTGTGCGCTGACACACATATGTCTATTTCATTTTGATAAGTTCAGCACAACTTGGAAAAAGTTTTATTCGCGAAGAATAAAAAGTGTGGAAGCCGGTTGACCTGGAACTTCCCACTAAGCTACAAATTTCGATCAAATTTGAGGCATCCGATACACGTTTTAAGTTTATAAAAATATGTAAATATTTAAAATCAATCCCTGAACGAATTAATGGAATTTAGTCAAATTGTCAGCAATCTCGGTATTTTTTTTTTGAGGTTAAGAGCTGATAGATTTAGTTCGTCAAAGTAGTTAAAAAATTTGCTCAAGAAAAATAGTTTTTTAGAAATTTTATATTCGAAAATTTTCGAAATCTACCGAACCGAATCAATTCCCTATCATACGACATCTAAGCGAACTCAACATATTTCGAATATGCTTCCGCATACATACATATGTTTGCATGCATACACACACATATACATTCACATATACATACACATACACATACATGCATACATTCAGATCGTGCCATAATCGCCAAAAATCTTAACTGACAAATTTTGGACTTGTTTTTTACGAAAAGCGATAATTTACGATCGCTAATAATCTATTTTTGAAAAAAAAAATTTAGTTCGAAAACTATGCCGCTCAAGCTTTTTTGGCGGTTATGGCACGATAATGGACATCATCGCGAAAATAGTCAGAATCGACTTCCAATACCTCAAAATTTCGAAATATGTTGAGACCTCGCTGTTCGAAAAATGTGGAAAAATATATGTATACAAAAAAAATTAGGGGAGAAAATATTCGACTTAATGAAATATGTATGCCTCTCAAGCTACGGCACACCTGTCAAACATTTGCCCGAAAAAGCGTAACCAACAAACACTAATGAAACAACTTTTTAACTAGACACTTGTTTATCAAATTAAACAGTTTCGAACACAACTAATAGACAATGTCATAGAATCCAACATTATTGGACAAACTTGACAAACTTTTGTCTGAATTGTGAAATTTTTCATTATCATTTAGTGGTTACGCTTTTTTGAACAAATATTTGACAAGTGTGACCGTAGTCTTCAGGCTTGTTCAGTTTAAAAGATTTATACCAAATGTCACCACATTTCCCTTTATTATTCGTATAAAAAAACTGGCTTGAATATTAGACAAAATAAATTATACATGTTAATGGTCCGTTCGATCTTTTATTGTTATTATTAAACTTAACAATTTTATCGAAAATATGTTAAGCAGCCGTAATTAATTGTAAGACAAAATACCAAAATTATCATAAAATATTTATTGATTTAAATACATAAAAAAACAAATCAAATTTAAATTAATAGACGTATGTATAAATAAATGAATGAATGAACCTTTTTGCCGTCAAAGATATAAAAAATTAAATTGATTTTATTTTTACAAAAAAAAACAAATTATAAACTAAAACAAATATCTGCCATTGCAGAGGTCAGCCATAAAACTATTTGGGCTTTAAAAGGCGGATACGATTTTAGTCGTATGTAATTAATTAAGGGATTAAAGGTTTTTAAGGTAAATGAAAAATTTAAACAAAAACTAGAATTTTTATTTAAAGTTTCTACAGAAATTTAATAAAATTTTTCAATTTATTATTTCGTATTTTTCAATTAATTTTTATCTCTTGGAGATGATGTTATTAACATTTAAAGTAAAAGCAGCCAAAAAATTGTCTGCATTTTTTTTTACAAATCAATTAAATAAATAGAAAGAAAGAAAAAAGTACCCGTACAAAATGCCAATAAACAGATTGCCTTCCTTTCTTTCTGTCTTTCCTTTCTTTCATTCATTCGTTCATTTTAATTTGATTTCTATACGTTTTATTTTCAATAGTTCTAACATTTGAATTTTATTTGCTTTATCTGCTTTTAAGAAATATATATTTTATGATTTCTATACTTAACTTGAATAATAATAAAAATAATGTTTTTTTTTTTGTAAATTAAGTGACCTCTTAATAGTGCCCTCAATTATAGAGTTAATGAGAAATGTACGAGTATAGAAAGAGAGATTAGAATAAATTAGGTAATTGCAATCGTACTTTCAAGTGAACGCTGCTTGCTATAAATAGCTTAACATTAAATTTAATGTTCTGGGAATGTTTTTTGAAATTGAAGTATAGTTTTTCAAAAATGATTTATATTTCTTTTAAGCAAAAAAAATACTGGAAACTACTTAAAAGTGAGTCATGCTCATTTGGTCATTATAATGCCCGTGATTTTTACAATTAGATATCTATTAGTGCACAGATATCTATTGTGTTAAGTTAAGTTTTATAAGTCAATTTAAAAAATGAATCATTTAGATTCTACTTGAATGTCTGCGTGAAGAAGGCAGTCACTTTAAGCAACCAATAAGTCAAACTCGTACCCAACAAAAAAAGAGACTCCAAAAAAGTCATGAAAATGTAGAGTTTACGATCTGGAAGTAGTGAAAATTTCGATCCGATCTAATAATTTTTACATAGGGTTGTCATTGCAAGAAGTTCTCTTTTTCGATGCCTGGTCACTGAATTGGAAGCGATATTAAGAAAAATTCCCTTTTTTGTGTTCTATGATAATATTTTCATCTAGGAAAAAGGGCAAATAGTTGCCTTTTTTTATCAATTCGTTTCTTTTTATACGAATTTAAGCAGTTAACAGTGTTTTCATGTAAATTTAAGCAAATAGCTTTTAAATTTTAGACTAAAATTAGTTTATAAATTACTTTAAAAAAATACATTTTCTATAAAATCTGGTGAGTATTTTCTATCACTATGGAAGAGTTACAAGGTTTTGTGTGACTAAAATAAGTTTCTACATAGTTTTTTGCTCCCTCTCGGCAAATTAAAAATATAGATTTTTTTGAAGCAATGAAAATGTAGTTCCACTAGAATGACTTCCATTTTTTTCACTGAGTTGTAATGTCCGTAATTTTTACAATTAGATATCTATTAGTGCATAGATATCTATTGTGTAAATTTCATAAGTCAAATTCAAAAAGGAATTATCTAGATTCTACTTGTATGCCTGCGTGAAGAAGGCAGCCACATCAACCAACCAATAAGTCAAACTCATAGATATAAATGTTAGGTAAATGTGTAAAAATTACAGACATAAATCATAAGTAATGCGTGATCCATTTCGAGGTTCCCTACTTTTTTAAAGAAAAAAATACAAAAAATTCAAATTTAATGGAGAATGTTTATTATCATTTGAAAGAACATTCTTTGGCATTTATTTTTTGAAGATTATGTCTATCAAATGTTGGCCGTTGCTACGTCGCAGATAGTCCATCGGTTGAGTACAATTTTCGATGACTCGTTCGAGCATTTCGACTGGTAACTGACGAATGACACGCGCGATGTTTTCCTTCAAGGCCTGAATCGAAGCGGGTTTGTCCGCATAAACTTTAAACTCTACATATCCACACACGAAAAAGTCTAATGGTGTGATATCACACGATCTTGGTGGCCAATCGACCGGCCCAAAACGTGAAATTATGTGCTCACCAAAATGTTCTCTCAATAAATCCATTGATTGATGCGATGTGTGGGAAGTGGCGCCGTCTTGCTGAAATCAAATGTCGCCGAGATCACGAGCTTCAATTTCAGGCATCAAATATGCGGTTATTATGAAACGATAACGGTCGCCATTGACGGTTACGTTCGGCATAATTTTTAAAGAAATAGTGGACCGATGATTCCACTGGCCCACAAACCACACCAAACCGTTGTTTTTTTTTCTGGATGAAGTGGCAGTTCTTGAATCTCAATTTTGCGGCAATTTTGTTTGTTTACATACCCATTGAGCCAGAAATGGGCCTCATCGCTAAACTAAATTTGCCTCGAAAACATCACATCAGCCAAACAATACTAAACAAAAATAACATGACAGCATGACACGACTCACACGTGATCTGTCAAAAAAGGTTAAGGTTGGATCACCCATTATAATTGCCCGATAGTTCACCATTATCGTGTTGATGGAAATCAAACATAATTAGACATGAACGTGAATAATGTTTCATATGAATTAAATGAGAATCATAAATATGTTTATATGTATTTAAAATTTTAGCAGGATTGTGCTGTTTTTAGAAAGTTTTTAATAAAATTTAGAATGTCTGAAAAATAAATATTAAACTTCTCTAAACATAAAACTAATAAGATAGCTTGTGACCAACAATATGGATGTGTGTACGTCCATTAAAGTCTACCCGTACGTTAGAATATTTATTTATTTTTTGTTTAATATTGTTTTATATCTGTATTGTTAACTCTTCTAGCTAAAGTTTAGCATACATTTTTTTTTAAATTTGAAGTCTACAAAATCTATGCAAATAAATAATTCTTTGATAAAATAAAACTTGGATATTGTAACAAAAACACATTAAAAATAACCGGGCAAAGAATAAAGACATTTAAAGGAATTAATTTTTATCTTTTAAAATATTATTTTTAAAAACACAAAAGATATTTGCAAACAATGAATTAAATGTTGAATTTATTTATAAAGCACCAGCAATAGTACATAGTAAGTTGTTTTTATTTATTCTAAATTAAATTCCTTTAAATCGCTTTTTTTTCAAGAAGCATCTGTAATCTCTAACCCACACACACACACACACATGATGTCTTTCAATTTGCATTTCAATATTTGCTAAAGGATTTCTTTTACACAAGATGTGTGTGTTCTGAAAAAAGGAAAGAAAAATAACAAACAAAAGGATAAAGAAATAAAAAATAACAATAAACTTGAAAGTTTATTTAAATAAAAAAGAAATAGACAAATACATATTGTAGTAGTAACTAAAGTTGCAAGACAATATTACTAAACTTAAAAGCAGAAGCTGACTGACACTGACTCTGGCGTATATGGAAACAAAAGCAAATACTCGTATTTTTAGTAGACAAATAAATTATTAATTTTATTAAAAATTAAAATAAATACAAGATTTATTTTTTGTAGAAAAAGAAATAACTGTAAATATTAATTAAAATTAAGTAAGGCAGCACAATTAATTAATGGAGTTTTTGTGGGTAAATTTTTACGACTGAACAACATCATCATCTTTAGAAGCTCCTGTCTGGGGCAAAACCAGAAATAATGTGCATTACTATATTTACAGCTCTATTGTGGATGGCAACCGAACCTTAGTTGCGTTGCCAGTAGACAAAATTTTATTACTACCACGTGTGGCAACCGAAAACTAACAGCTGTTAATTTCAGTTGCCAAATTGCTTTAATACTGGCAACCAGAGCCGTTTAAGCTTCCCACCCACTTACAATATAATTGTGCAATTTTTCGTATTGTACAATAATACCGCCAATGTTTATGTCATATTTTAAGTTGGCACAATATATTGGCAATTATCAAAAGACTTTTGAATTTTTATTGTACAATCAGGACAATTGTGTAGTGTGGTGGCAACATTATTCAATGTTGTTTACATTTTTTACTGTCAGGAAAATTGGGCAATATTTTATCTGAAAATATTGTGCCATTTATTGCACAGTATAGGTCAAAACGACAATAATGCGTGCAACAACATATGCAATAATATTTTATAATGAATAGTCCGCTTTAGTTTTAGCTTAGACAAGGTGATAAAATTACAAAAATTTAAACTAAATTAAATAAAACAAATTTTATGCATGATTTTAAGTCTAAATAGTGTTTTTAAGCCTGATAGAACTCACGGAGGGTTTAGCAGTCAAATGACATGTCATATCGCTCTCAATTTTTGACATTTATGATCAGTATACTACTCTGTTAAATCATCATGAATAGATTTACACTTTCAAATTGTTCATGTGGCAACAAATCTTCATACAATTTTAACTGCATTTGTATGGAGATTTCGATCGATATCTAATGCCGTTGTTTGTCTCCAGATTTCCTTTGAAAATCAGTCTTCCATTCACGCAACTTATAGACGATGTTTTATCGCAAAATTGTGTTCCGCGATGAAACTAATCTTTGGCTTAACAAACAAAATTTCCTCATATGAAGCTAAACCAACCCAGGACAGACCCTAGAGACTCGATTACATCCAGAAAACTCACCGTTATGTTTACCCTTTACATGCTGGTGGCATCATTAGTTAGACCTTTTTTTTCAAAATTGAAGCCTGGCTCGCTTTACGGTCAATGGAGATCGTTACCGCGCTATAATGCATGATAAATTTTTTTTGAAAATATGGATGATGTTGATCTCTGCTAGATATGGTTTCAACTGATGGTGCTACGTGTCCTACGACGTCCGCAACTATTGACTTATTGCATAAATATTGGGCATTAAGTTGGTTTCTATAAACCTTCCAAGGGACTATAGTTTCGTGATATTCTATACTTCGATTATGCTCATAAAGCAGGGTGGCAAATTACGGCACTCGTTAACGAACGAAATTACGAAATATTTCAATAGAGTTTATATGGAAATATTTCAAAATTTCGAAAGGTATCGAGTGCCGTAATTTGCAGCCAGGTGTTTAATTGTCACTTTCGATAACGTGTTGATTCGATCACTTTCTTTCAGTTTGATATGAACATCGAATTCCATAAAATCAAACTGAATAAACCTGGGGTCTAATTTTCGCTTTCGATAACTAGCTGCTTGGATCAAGTTTTTTCAGCTTGAGATTATGTTATTCGATATCGAACCATATTATTAGATTGTTCGGTAGCGAGTGCTATAATCTATAACTGAAAAAACGTGATCGTAGAAGCTCTCGTTAACGTAAGCTGCGATCAGATCGCAGAGATCGAAAACGCGCTGATTCCATCACGTTTTTTTCAATTTGAGATTATGTCATTCGATATCGAACGAAATTATTACATTGTTCGATAGCTAATTCTATAATCTCAAACTTATAAACGTGATCAAAGCAGCTGATCGGAGCAGTTCGTTATCGAAAACAAGGATTAGACCCTAGATCGAATCAGCTCGTTATCGAAAGCTACAATTAGACCCCAGTAAAAATTTACGTCTTGAATCGAACATTGTTCGTGCTATAAGTATGTGATATATAGCCAGCAATCCTCGAAAAAGTGGCCAAAAATTAGAGCTTTAGAATGTGCTTCGTCAAGAACAGCCGGGGTGGCCATATGCCCGAAATCATTTTTAAAGGTGAAGGTCGGTCGTGTATTCGAGCTAAGCGCCATAATTTTTGACGAAAATCAATTATAATGATTTTTTACGAAAATCAATTATCTACCATCGTAAATAATTGAGTATCGTAAAAAAAACTAAGCTGGAAAATTATTTCGCTTAAGCTTTTTCTTGGAGGTTATGGCCCGTATTGAAATTTCGAATTAAAAAGTTTTTGTATTAAAATTTTGTTTGTTTGTTATTTTAGCAAAGCAGCACGAACGTGTAATTAAGCGCATAAAATCAATTCTACTAAATCTTTACATTAAATACCCAAAAAAAAATTAATTACAAACTATTTTCCTTGTCTATTTAAAAATGCCTTTTAAGGAAAGCTTGACGCGAAATAAAACTGTTCGTGTATTTAGACTTTTCAACCATAAATTAAGAAACTTAAAGACAACAACTTAAAGGCAACAACTCAACTCCCCTAGTTATTTATTTATTTACCAGGAAATGGAGATTTAAAGAAAGTTGTCACTTTATTTCACGCATTAAAAAATATAAGGAAAATAATTGCACTTTTAGCACAAATTATCCGCCAAATAATTTGCACGCAAATATTTGTATCTTGTTAAATGTCTGTCTGTCTGTTTGCCTTCTGCGCCAAATCATGCAAAGGAATTGGGAAACGTTTCAATTTAAAATTTATTGCTGTAGCCATAAATGAGCGCAATTTTCCCTCATTTTGTTTGTAAATATGCATGTGGCAACAGGCTGGCAAGCAAAAGTAGTTTTTGTGCTCATTAAATATTCAAACATTAACGTAATTGCAAATACTCGTAAACAATCAAATAATCAAAAGCTCCAACATCATTGAAATGCATTCAATTCAACTGATCAAAATTATCTAATAGACGCCAGCATTACTAATGCTGTCATCGTTATTGTCACTTACACACGCACGTGTGTTCACTCACGTTCACAGCCAAACGCTCATAAATTTTATTTAATACCTTTTGAACAAATCATTTGGCATTTTAAATTCTTTTCTTAACCTTTTTTTGTTTCAAGCTGAAAACGAATTAAAATGCCTTTTTTTTGGTGTGTGTGTGTATTATTGACTTGATAATTTGAACATTTAATAAATGGAAATTTGTCTTCAAACACAAAAATTTATTTATTTGTATGGAACTGTAGACACCTTGGTAGACAAATATTTGACGCCACCATTATTCCATTTGTTTTTGTTTTCGCTTCTAGGGCGCTTCAATGTTAATTTGTGTGAAAAAATAAAAACTATTCAAATACGAGTGAGTATACACTTGTTTTTCTATGTCGAAGTACAAAAAGAAGTTGAAGGAGAACAAACGAACTACATGATAATAAATTCATTAGTTCAAAAATCTTTCAAATTTCATTGCAGGCATATTGAACGAGTTCACACAAAAGCCAAGACATAAGCACAAGCTTGTGTAAGTTATCGACTACACTTAGAGAAAAAAAAGGTTACAAACATTTTTTTAATCTCATTTATGCTAAACATACAAATGATGGGATTTCCATTTTCGCAAAACGGTTGAATTCCTTAGAGTTAAGCTCAGGAACTTGTTGCTAAAGGCTGTTATTCATTATGCAAACAATCGCACGACTTTTTAGAAAATGTAACCGTGATATAATGGGCTTTCTGAAATTTTTTTTAAACATCATTATATCAGGGTTGTATTGGCTCAAAGACATACAATTATGTGTAATATTGAATACCAACCTTGAATACATTCTGTTTTATATAAAAACATGTTTACATTACCAGAATTTATAAATCTCTATATTTTACTATTCTCGAAACAAGCGCTACTGGGCAAAGTTCCTAGTCTGCTTATCGCATTTTCCAAAGAAAACATTATTAAAATACTTCATTATAGACATTCAACTTTTGGAGAACTTGATCACAAGCATCGGTGGTTCAGTGGTAGAATGCTCGCCTGCCACGCGGGCGGCCCGGGTTCGATTCCCGGCCGATGCAAAATTGTTTTCTTTTAAGAAAAAGTCTAAAACTTTCTTTAAGAAAATTGTAAGCTATTAACGATGATGAGAGAAATGTGCTTAAAATAAAGTTTCGAAAAAAATATCATCGCCCGAGCAGGGACTTGAACCCTGGACCCTTGGATTAAAAGTCCAATGCTCTACCGACTGAGCTACCCGGGCACATAATTGTTTGCCATCAAAGTTTTCATATGTACTTCCAAGGCAAATTTACTTGTAACTTCATAAAATCAATCGGCAAATAAATTTATTTTGGTTTATCTAATATGTACTACCACCATACAACCAAATCTCAGTAAATTAAAACTCACGATAACCATTAATTCTCGACAAGTTCTCACGATGCACAAGATGTCGATGCATTTAATAGTTTATTTCAGAAACCCGTCAAGTGACATTTAAGAACAATATACTTGACGAGTTTCTGAAATAAACGATTTAATTAAAAGCATGAATGTGACTTCATGCCTTCGATAATGTGTAATTTGTATGAATGATGTTGGACTTCGACATTCTGTAATATGAAGTTTTAAATGTAGAGATATTTATGCGCTTGTACAAACGCAAGCATCGGTGGTTCAGTGGTAGAATGCTCGCCTGCCACGCGGGCGGCCCGGGTTCGATTCCCGGCCGATGCAAATTTTTGTTTCTTTAATAAATATCAACCAACATCTTTCCTTGACAAAGTTTTGTAAAAGATAACGATTTGGCGAGATATGTAACCCATCCCATGTTCAAAAAACAATCAATCGCCCGAGCAGGGAGGTGTGAACACTGAACTTTGAAACCCCCCCCCCCCCCCCCCTAGATTAAAAGTCCAACGCTCTAGCTTTTGTTATCAGACCTCTCATGTGTACTTCAGAGATAACTTCATTCAATCTAAAGCTGGTTCTAACATATCGCACACTAAATCATAAACCGTGAAAACCAAAAATGCTTTTCTTTTTGATAAATTATTCACTAAACAAATCTCTAACGACAGGAAATATTTATTTTGCAACAGACTCTTCTTGAACAATAAAATACGCTTATGCCTCTTAAGGCCGGGGCACAATGAATCCGTCATACGTTAAACTTCGTCTTTTTCAACTGACAGCTAAGTTGAAATACACGATTTCTTATGAGGTCTGTTACATTCAGTACGTGTCCGTCAACGCAAAGTACAAAAATTTTTCAACTTTTAACTTTTTGCGTACGTTGAGTAGTTTGATTGGTTGATTTTTTTATTTTTTTTGGTATGTTCTGATTTAAGTTTTTGTGTGGCTGGCAGCAAAAATAAAATTAAATAAACGAAATAAATAAAAAAAGTTGAATTTAATAAATAAAATGGAGAATCAACCTATAGAAGCTGTTCAAATGCTTCCGTCAATAAAGTATTCATTGTGCCAACCATCTCCGTCGTTGCGTTAATGTCAGTTGAAAAAGGCGAAGTTTAACGTATGACGGATACATTGTGCCCTAGCCTTTATTATTATATACATATGTTACATGCTTGCGTCATTTGTGCAGAATCAACTGGAGCTGGGTCGCACTCGTTCACTAGTTCAGTTTTGTCACGAACCGATTTAAATTACATGTTCGACACAAGTCTAGAATCAACGATATTGTGTGCTGCATTGTCAATTCTCTCAAACTCTTGATATAAGGTTTGCCTTTGAATTGTGAAATATTTTTTTTTTTTGAAATAGTTCAATATGAAATCTACCCCTAAGAACAAACTGGCAGTATTTTGACAATTCAATTCTTCTTCACTTTTAAGAGCTTTTAAAAAATATTTATCGACTTTGCAATATAACTAAATTTCGATTATAACCCATTCTCGAGATCTTCTTAAAATTCTCAAAATTCTAAAATTATATATAAAAAAAACAATGCGTTTTCATGCCTTCGCTAAATTGACTCCAATATTCGTTAATAATAATACATAATAATTGGAGAGATTTTAATGTAATTGTAAAAAGTTTTGAATATACACCAGCATCGGTGGTTCAGTGGTAGAATGCTCGCCTGCCACGCGGGCGGCCCGGGTTCGATTCCCGGCCGATGCAAATTGATATTTTTACTAAATATAAAAATGTCTTTAAGAAAACTGTAAGGTACTAAGGATGATGAGAGTGTGCTTTAAAATAAAGCTTCAAAAAAACTTCATCGCCCGAGCAGGGACTTGAACCCTGGACCCTTGGATTAAAAGTCCAATGCTCTACCGACTGAGCTACACAACACCTGCATAATAAACTCGTACGATTTTTGGCTAGTTTTAAAATATTGACCACAACGTCTCTTCTTTTAATTATGACAAAAATTTCTCATTTATATTAATGCTAGGAACACAAATGGGACGACAAACGAATTACGTCCAAGACAATGAATTCGTCGATAAGAACTCGCTGTGAAGCACAATAACGATGAGTAAATAACAACTCTTACAATTGATAGAGTTGGTTCAAAGAGAGAAAAATTTGTTGTTTTTGTCGTTAGTCGGCATAAAAAATAGAAAGAAATCTATCTCAAGGTTCGTCACGCACAACGAATTTCGTTTGCGGCGGTATTATGTTAATTTTCCTATGCACAATTGTGTTTTTTTCGCAACGAAAAATTCCCAGCATAAACCAACTTGAAATTTCTACGCTTGAAGTAGTTTCGGTAATGCGCGGAAAGCAACTCGAAAACTGCACCTGGGTTTTCTAGTTTAACTAATCTTGATGATATGATTATCGCAATAACTATAAATTTAACGTGTATCTTTCAAACGATTTCACGCTTTCGTTCATTTGAGCATCTTTTGCTTTCCGATATTCTTGAATTTCGAAGATGTGGTGTTCGGTCATCAATCAGTCTATATTTGCAAACTTCAAAATGCAAGCATCGGTGGTTCAGTGGTAGAATGCTCGCCTGCCACGCGGGCGGCCCGGGTTCGATTCCCGGCCGATGCAGCGATATCTTTTTTTAACAAAAAATTAAAACATATTTTTAAAGACATAGATACATACATACGTGAACTTAATTCTTTTTTAAATTTATGACCAAAATATGTAAGTGGAAGTCGAAATATGCCAACCACGATAAGCTTCTTAGGTTCATAAGCAGCTAAAAGATTATTTTCTTTCTGTGGGTTATAACATTTATTTAAAAGTTTTCTCTAGAAGTAGTTATAGTTCTAGAAGGAGAAAAAATTATATTTTTTGTGGTTCATAAATTCATTTCAAAGATTGTTCGGGAACTAGTTCTATTTTCAATATTTTCAATGCAATATTTAATTTCGGATTAATGGGTTATGCTGAGTACACATCTGGCAAGTCTGGTGATGTCCGTTTCTGGTGTCATATTAAAATGTGTGCAACTTTGTTCACATTATGGTTTTTATATCGAAAGCAATGCCACTAGTACACACTATTGCGAAGTCACAAAATGCTATAATATGTACTAGGCATCAGAAAGGTGTTTCTAATTACTTTTGGCTTTTACAAAACCAGATTCATTATTGAAATTTCGAACTAAATTAAAGAACTGAACAGTAAGCATCGGTGGTTCAGTGGTAGAATGCTCGCCTGCCACGCGGGCGGCCCGGGTTCGATTCCCGGCCGATGCAGATTTTATTATTTTAAGAAAAAATTTTAAAACTTTCTTTAAAAAGATTTTAAGCTACTAACGATGATGTGAGAAATGTGCTCAAAATAAAGTTTCGAAAAAAATTTCATCGCCCGAGCAGGGACTTGAACCCTGGACCCTTGGATTAAAAGTCCAATGCTCTACCGACTGAGCTACCCGGGCTGCTTGAAACAGCTAATCAAAAAAGTGGAAACAAGCATTTAAAGTAAAGTTTATAAATTCTGTATTTGTTTTTTTAAAACTATTTCGACACTAAAATATTTTTTAGTGTATCACAGATAACGCTAGTGCACCACACCGCACACTCATTCAAAAATACTAGTGCTTTTTTCTAACAGCACAGTAGAGCGATAAGAATCACTTTAAATAATTAAACATCTTTTGGGGCTCACTCACTCCTCATACTACTCGTACTTCAGCAAAGAAGGTAAAGCTTTCTTTTTGGGGAAAACCCAAACAGTTGAAATAAAAATAAAAATTATCGTTTCTACAGTATATAAAAGTTTATATTTATGTAAATATAAATTTACTAAATTACATTTCAGAGACACACATTTAGACAAGATGTTGTGGTGGAGAGCTCTGCTCCACAGCAAAATAGAATCCCTAATAAAATATAAATTAACATGCTTTGACACTTTAATCGTAATCACACTCATGCCATTGACAAAATATGTAAATAAATTTTATATTTATGTATTATTGGCTTCTACTCCAACGCGTCACAACAGTGATTGTGAGCAGTATTGAATTTTTGTATTTCTTTCATGTTATTTGAATTATGTTTTGACATTTATCTCACCCATAAGTGGCCATTAACGAGCACCGTATTTGCGTGTTATGTATTTATGTATGTAAGTATATAAAGCTGCCACATTTGAAAAAAAAAATTAAAATTATGACAATTAACAGCAGGGACGGAGGCCAGTCCAGGCCGCACACGCAAGCAAACCCAAACCACTTGTTTGTATTTCAAATGCTTCTGTTCAGTTGGAAACATTTTAACACGTTCGTTAAAGGAGTGGACACCAGTAAATAGTGTGCGGTGGTCATATTAAATCGATAACTTTTTTGATAAGCGGAAAATTTACAAAAAAAATTTAAATACCAAGAAAAGAAAAAAAACTTGAAAAATAGCTGATGAGTTGATGGCTGGTGCATGTGGGAATAAATGAGAATTATTAGAGGTGTAGCAGTCATACTGCTTTGTATTGTCGAAATATTTACATAAATATTTTTGAAATAGTTTTTGACTAATTTTAACTCTTTTTCAGTGTAAGCTTTAAGCTTACTGAAATTTACCACTTAAGTTTGGAAGTGAAAGCAGAAGATAATCACACTGATGGGGAATTAAAAATGAACATTTTGTTCACGTGAAATATTTGCCATGAACAAAATTAGAAAATAGTATACTAATACAACAACAACATAAAAATTGACTATCACAAATTTAGAGTACGGGAACACATTTCACGTGAACTTTTATTCCCGATAAGGTTGAATGAATGACGGGAGCCACCATTAGATTTTCCTCTCTCGCCGATGAACTAGCGAGCGCTATTTTTAGTGCTTTTTGGGAACTCTAAACGCCATATTTTGAGCGTTACTGCCAAACTAAGAAAAAGCACTAAGTAGTGCTTTTAAGAAATTTGTGTACTTCCTGAAGTTTCTTTAATAAAAATTTGGTGTATTTATTTTTTCAGTGTAAATCATACCTAAAGAAGATACTATTACCGAAATAGAGAAAAGCTTAGAAATTATTAAACTTCATTCGTTTGAATCTTCAATTATTTTTCACTTTAGGGCTTTTTACGCTTTTTTGATTTCAAAATTACGCTTTTAGTGCTTTTTTAAATTTTGATGTGCTTCAAGAGCAAAAAAAGTCAGCATCATTGCTAAAGAGTTGCTCAAGCAATGAGCCCACCTGCGCAATAGCAAGAACTCTCTAATCTCGCGTTAATCCTTACAAAACTAAAAACTCCATGAACTTCACTACGAAGCACTCAGGATACTCCTGGGAACACTGACTGGTCACAGTATTTTTTTTTTTATATAAAGAGAAGTTACACTCAGGCAGTGAATGCGTAATACTATTACTAGGTGTTACCTTCTTTAGGAAAGGAATAGTGATAGAGAAGACAGGCGCTGAAGGAAGAGACAGAGAACTTGTGTAGCAGAATCATCGGCGAAGTAAAATTAGCGATAAAGTGGCTATTAACCACAGCTTAAAAAAAATTTAATACGCTTCATTTAACACCAGAGGCGCTGCAATACTGCAGTATTAAAAACGTTTAAAAAACAGATTTGTAAAAGAATAAAGCTTTTCCCTGTCTCTTCCATCACAGTATTTTCGGAACTCAGGCTAAGATCCGGCTGGTCATGGACCTCGCATACACCAGGATTGATCCTTAGCGATACCAGCAGATGACAAGAAACCTGTAAGTATGGCGACCTTGTTTGTGGTGCCTGTATCGATTGACTCCCACACAGATTTAACAAACTTTAGCAGCCTACACATTTCCATTCCCGATACAAGATCAAGACTACGAAAAGTGTAATCATCAAGGCAGACATATCTGATACGGTTTAGAGCCGGACAGTGGCACACTAGATGTTCTAGTGTCTCAATTACCTCGGGTTCCTTACATTTCCTGCAGGTACCGTCAGGTATTTTTCCTATTTTGAGGGCATACGAAGCCGTCCAGCAGTGTCCAGTTAATAGCCTCCCCCCTACAAGTCTACAGTTGCTTCTGGTTAGTGATAAAAGGAATTTAATCGATTTAGGATCATAGGAAGTTTTGCAAGTTTTTGTCCGTTTCCTCCTTCATCTTAGAGTCTAAGATCCATTTCAGATATTGAATTGGGGTCTTGAAATGCCGTTTCTTACACATGTACTTGGATTCCCCTTTTGGCCAGTGTATCTGCCATTTCGTTTCCCTCAATCCCTATGTGTCCTGGGACCCAAAAAACATGTACATGTCTGCCAGCAAATAACCTATTCAGGGCATTCCTACACATGAGCACAACCGAGGAGTAGTTACAGTCTGCTGAAATTGCCTCAATTGCTTCTTGACTGTCTATATATATATATTCACACGAGCATTCATGGTTTGAGGGGTGAAAGATAATCCTGCAGCCATTTGGGATGCATAGATTTCCGCCTGGAAGATGCTACAGTAATCAAGAAGTTTATAAGATTCCTCTATCTTGAGCTCCGGTAAAGTAAACCGCAGCTGCCATCCCTTCATTGAAATTTAAACTTAAGACCTTCAAGCTAGCCTTCTTCCCTTATACTGATCTGTGGTTTTTCAAGGAAGTTAAATTCTGGAATGATGTATTCCGAGCTACACTCCATGTCTTCCAGCAATTTAACGTGACCAAATGGTTTACTCAGGCTAAATTTTTGAGTTTCCGTACAACGAATACTACTTTACTTGCAATGATGATGAGGAGGGGGAAATCATTATACATCTCCTCGGCCTCTGTTCCGCTCTGGACGATTTCTGTTTGTATTTCCTTGGCCGATTAGCCTTCAGCAGCTTATCCGAAGTATCAGAGATGAGATTCAACCACTTGAGCCTTACTACTAAGAGCTGTGCCTGTGAACGGCCACACCCCTCCCCTTACCACTACCCCATTCTTCGTAATTTTCTTCCTACTTACTGGCAGCATAAAGGGATTATTATATTGAACCCAAGTGGGCTGGACTATCATTTTCGTCTTTACCAGCAACCTGCTAGCATACCTAACCTAACCTAAAATTACCTTGTGTAGGCCGTTAATAATTTTTCTCTTCCAATTTTAATGTTGTTATATTTACGAATTGTTTATGAATGTTAAAAAATAATACTAGCTGCCAAATGGTTGTTATCTGGGGCAAGAAGATGATTTTTGCACATTTGATTTCTGCTGCTACTTACTGAGTTTGTTATGCGAAATCTTTTGCTTTAAGAAAAAAAGTTAACCGCCAACAACTAATTCTTGCTTTCTAAAGAAAATTTAATTAAACATGCAAAGCACATCCATAAAAGTTTTTGGTTTTTTCATGGGTGTAACCCATTAAAATAAAAGTAAAATAATAAAAAAATGTATCCATCCATTCTCACTCACTGAAACTGATGACGTTCTCTTGTACAGATATTGTTCAATGTTTTTACGAACCTCCCTTTTTCAACTGTTTTATACCAAAAGCTTATTTATTATTATTAAAATACACGCATTTGTATTTTTTTAATAAATATTTGCATGGGACAAATAAGTAAATGTGTAACAAATGAAATTCTCACTTCTCGTTTGTGTTAAATGTCGTCTTGAACAGGCACAAAACCATACGTAAGAGCGTGTGTACCTTTGGTTTTTTCTTCTTTGATTGCATAAATAATTTAACCTGCGGAAAACTGTTAAAAGCAAGACTGGCAAAAAGACTGTGTGACTACAAACAATAATACGAGTGAGTGAGTAGAAGCAGCAATGAAGACAGTAAAAATCCCCATCTCAGATATTGCCAAGTACGAATAATAATTGCGTTAAATTGTCATGCTAAATGTGTTTAATATGAGAGACGTGCGTTGGCAGCTCGATACTTAAAGAGTTGATATATATATTTTTTTTAATATTAGGTAATTTTTTTAAAGGCCGCGAAACTTAAGCCTGCAGTAGAAGGCATGAATTATTATTCATTAATAAAATGAAGAGCTTCATTAGCTGACTTTGAATGACAAAGTTCATTGATACAATGAAGAATTTCATTGTGGAAATGAAGGATTGAATTTCAGTGCACATGCATATGCAGCTCTAAAGTAATTTTGACGTCATAATGAAGGTACGCATTAAAAAAAAGCAATGTGAGTCCGATCACAGGGGAGATGTGTAAGCATCTAGTAATGAATTTTTTTTTTAATATTTGCTTATGATAACTAAAATAAGATTATATAAATTTTTGACTCTACTGTATTTAAAAATCTATAGAAAACTTCATCTATAGTAGTGGAATTATTAGTTGTGGGGGTTTGTGGAGACTTGATCATATGCAAGTAGAAAACGTCTAATAAAAATATTGATAAAGCTTGCGACTAAGGGTTTGCAAAATTTGTATTAAAATCTCCACCCATAATAATTGGCATAAGATGGAGATTTTTACCCAATTGTCGTGCACCAGCTTCAGTGTAACGCAACAGTACGTAATGAAGATATGTAATAATATAGTATTATCAATTCTTTATAAAGACATTTAAAACGCTCTTTTATTTAAAAGTTTATATTTATTTTATATTTTTTAACTTTTTAACAAAATTATCCCCACTGGCAACACTGTTACACTTCACAAGCAATTTTTATTAAAATTAACATTTCTCCTCAAGGTATGTTTTAAAATTCGGTTGAGTGTATTTCTATGCAGCTGTTAAGTTTCTCTATAAATACTTCTTGTTCGTATGATTACACTAATACACATACATATATTTGTGATTGTATTGTGAAAAAAATTTTTACCCCCTTGCGTAAAGATGTTTACACATCAAAAAAAAAAATCAAACAACATTCCTAAAATTCTCGTTACTTCATAGTCAGTGTTTTTCTATTAGTCTTCTTTAGTCAATAAAAGCCACAGCTTTTATCAAAAAAAATCCAACATTGCATCGGCCGGGAATCGAACCCGGGCCGCCCGCGTGGCAGGCGAGCATTCTACCACTGAACCACCGATGCCTACGATCTACATATATTATGAGCATATTAAACATGAAAATTATGGTACATTTTCAACTCTCACTGCTCGTATGAAAACGTTAGTCTTTCCTGTTCTGGAATAGAAATTCAAATATAGATACATTCATACATACCATAGAATTAAAAAAACATAAGAAATCAGTCTTAATTTTAGTAACTGCGCATAATAATTTGCACGCTCACATATTTTCTCTCAAGCAACTAGGACTATAGCCGATTGAAACATAAAAGAGCAGCTCTACTTTGTTTATGCGAAAAACTAAAATACGCTATAACTAAAAATAAAATGCCACATGAGCATCAAGTGCATTGACTCATTCTCAAAATTACAGTCTGAGTATGATTATACTCGCGCTATGAATATTTAATCGGACAAAAAAATACGCATGATACTCGGGATATTTATTCATCATTCCCTACCGTAGACACACATTTGTGTATATAAAATGGAATGGCTGCGGTTGCTTGAAAACATGCGTTATGTGTATGTGTAAATAAAACAGCCCTGTATATACGCACGTGTAGCCGATTAATAGTTAATAGTATTTTTATAATCGTGCGTGTGATTGTAACTCATCCAGCCTATACATTTTAGTTATAGTTGTTTGTGTTGTGTAATTTAAAAAATTGGTATAAACATGGATGTTTATAGTTGTACGTATGCGGTTTAAAATTAATGCGTGTGTTTGCATATGAGCGTGTTATTTATTTTTTGGTTCGACGCGTTCATAGTTGTTAGGGATAATAAATCAGTGCAATTTAATCTCTATTTTTGGTTTAAAATGTGTTTAAACCAGCAAACCCATAAATCAGTACAGTATTTAAACCATCTGGTAACAGATAAAATTGCGAGTTTAAACTACAATACAGGTCATATGGTTTTTTTTACTACTTACGGGCCATATGTTTAACATCAACTTTTTTCCAAGCCTATATATACTTTTTCTTTAGATCTTGTTCAATCTGTTTTGTTACACTCTATTATTCTTTTATACTAGTCTTCTTTACCAATCACAAATAGTTTCTTTCTCAGTAAGATTTGGTGACCTTTAATTACAATTTTGTAAATTTGTTGCCTTTTGACTGCGCAAAGAATTTTGATAGCCTTCTGCAAAACAATTTTTTTACATTTATTTTACTGCTGCCACAATATTATTTTTTAAACTATACATAAGGTATGGTTCACTGATTTACTCCTGTTGAGGTTAAACCACATATAAATTTGAGTTCAGTTCAACTAAACCACCGTTTAAACTTTCACTGATTTATTAGCCCTTAGACGGCCAATATACAAGGAGTACTTAAAGCGATACTTTTGTGGTTCTCTGATCTAAACACGATATACATAAATACTTCATGAAAGATGTGTAAAATTTTATACTGATACGTAAGTCGTCATTCTTAATGATTGGAATCTTAAAAGTTATATTAAGCATAATACTCAATAACAGCGGCTGTCGCACATCTGACTTCATATTCTACAATTAAATTCTTTCCTTTTCTAAAAAAACACCCTCTATTTGTAAATGCCTTCGATATGTTTACTTCAGTTTTGCATCTAAAGGGATTTAAGAAACAATAATAGGTAAAAATAAAAAAACGTTTTAAGTAAATTTAAAAATGTTTGTATCTTTTCCCTCTAAATGATGTGACAGAATTGTGACGCCAGTCAGTCATGCTTTGACAAATTCATATCAATTTGTGTTTTTTTTCTCCTAATTTTTTCCTTTTCTTTTTATTATTAAATTTTGTATATGTTAAATTATTTTTATTATTTACATGTGAAATCAGGCAAATGCTAATGTGCTAAAGAGCTTTTTCTTACAGCATTAAGTATGTATTTGTTGAAATGTAATTAACTGTGTTACATTGATTTGCTTATGCCACATGCTGTCAGACATGATGATGATGATAATGATGATGATGTTGATGATGATGATTTGGAAATCCAGCAAAAATAGTAATTGTAAATATGTAATACTGTATTATTTGAATTACTATACATACTGGAGTTAATTAGCTGAAAATAATTTCATTTCTCTGCACGCATTTTCAAAAAAAATTATGAGGTTCTTAAAATCTTAAATAACTTAAAATACTCGTACTTAATGGAATTTCGAGCACTGAAGTTAATTGCACACAAAATTTATTTACTTCTTTTCAATTAAAATGATTGTACACTCGAAAGAAAATTGCGCAAGTTTTAGTCATAAAAATAACAAGAGTGGTAGATGTAAAAATTGTGTCTTAAAAAGGAATGATTCCCAATGAAGAGTCCATAATTTACAATTCACATTCAGCCGTATTATGTATAATAATTTTTCGTTATTTTTTTGCCTATTTTGAAATATTATTTTGCCAACTTTCAAGTGAATTAATGTTCGGAACACAAGAAGACGATTATTTGTCGCCAAAAATAAAACAAAAAATCCACTATACGCCGCGAATTGATTCATTTCAGTTTCTCACACCGGTGAACGTTGAAAAATAATTTTTTTCTTTCTTTACACAAACTGTGCTTAATGAAGACTTTCCCGAGACATACAGAGGTTTTTCACAAAGGAATGCTATAAAATTCGCGTTCATCAATATTTTAGGCTGAAAATCCTCGGAAAAAATACATAAAAACAAAATTAATACACGAAAATAAAAACAAACAGAATTTGCTTTTGAATTCCCGACAATTCCCAAAAAAAAAAATTCACAAAATCCCAAAAATTAGATTTTTTCAGTATTTTTGTTGTATTTTTCTTAATTTCTGGAAATATTTCAAAACATATTCTGTCTTAAGGTGGCATATGGTTCATATTTTGGTTCCTGCTTTGGAATTTAAAAAAAAATGCCCTAAATTTGATATTTATAACAAAAATAGATCTATTCCGAAACAAAGTGTTTGCTTCAATAACTAAAATTTTGAACAAAAAATTTCCTTGTAACATTTCTTATAGCATTACCTTTGAAATAAGTTTAAATATGGGGTTGGTAATTTTTTTTTTTAATTGCGAAATATGTAGTTAACACCCTTTATTTCTGCAAACAACGACGAAAAAATTTTTTCATAATTTTATTTTAAATTGTTTACAACTTTTAACTTAATTGGGTTTTTAATACCAAAGTTTTTGTTTTAAATCGAAAAAAAAGTTTTCTTTTCTGAATATGAATAGCACAAGATTTGACTTCGGACCAAAGTGGGCCAAAAAGTTGAAATTTAACTTATTTTACGCCAATACTTTCTAAACTTTAAGCGGAAACCATAAATTTAGCAGACATTTCTTAGCTCTTGGATGGAAAAATCTACTTGCGTTTTTATATCAAAAACATCGGTTTGAATTTTTCATTAACCTAAGGTGGTCCCCTTTAAAGTTATATAGTTCAAATCCCAGACTTAAGATCGGTAACACCTCCTAAATGATGAATGAAAATGTGTAACAGTCGTACAATAATTTAGAAACCGCAGAAATATTTCCATTATTTTGCCAAAATCATTCACTGTGCATTGCTGGCCGTATGTTACAAATAACACAGAAGTGTTGGCCGACAAGACGTCAATTGTGTATGGGTTTTCATCATAAACCCGTAACTTCATGTGACGCCACAGGAAATAATTTAGAGATGGCGAATTGCACTGCACGCCCTTGGAGGGTAATTGACAGATCTATTTCTTGAAAGGAACGTATCGCCAAATTTTAATTTCAATAAGTTGATGGTTGCCATTTGCCATATGCCACTGAGCGCCATCCTGTTGAAAGTTCAACTCGCCCGGATCATCATCATGTATATTTTTAAACAAAAAATTATTGATCACGGTGCGGTAAAGATCTACATTGAACGTAAAGCGACTCCGGCATCATTTTCGAAGAAATGAGGTTGAACCCGCTCCAAATGTGCATATTTTTAGATGTAATGGACTCTGTTGCAGATTGGTTACACATCATATGATAAAAACTTTGTTTATTAACGCTTTGAGCCAAAATTGAGCCTCATTGCTGAATAAAATTTCATTACACGAAGTCTTCTATAAGTTGCTCGAATGTATGACCAATTTTCTATTTATGATAATTTGCCAAAGTATACTGATCATAAATGTCAAAAATTAAACGCAGTATGGCAGCTCATTTCTATAGGCTAAAGTTCGTGCGCTCTGTAAGCTAAATTACATGTGATAATTATTAATGAACAACTAACACCAAAGTTAATTGTAAATCTTCTTACAGTAACACTAGTAGAACGGAACAATTAGCTGTTTTCATTTTATTTCTTCACCATCAGCGTTATTTGTGTTTGGTACACTGTGTGTGTGACGTCCGTTGATGTAGATTTTTACTTTCTACTCAGTTTTCAGTACAAATGAAATATGTGAATTGTTTCATTTAAGCCTGTCGTAAGTTTCATCGGGCCCAAAAAAAACTCTACGTAGAAAATTTAAAATGGAACGTCAAAAAATTTTTTTTCTATATCAAGAAGATAAAAAAAAATCGAACAACCATTTAAAATAAAAAATTCTTAAAACTTCGAAGTTACGAATATATTCGACTGAACACAAGAAATTATTGAATTGCGGCTTTTAATGTTAAAATAAAAAACCTTGCTAACATTTTCTTCCCAGAGTGTATAATCCTCAGTTTCTTTCTTTCTTCCTTCTAAAATTTATTTTGAATGATACTTAAGAAAAAAATTTCAATTGTACCAAAAGAATATAGAACGAAAAAGAACATTAAAGAACGAATAACGAGGGTGAAGCAAAAATATATGGAATTTAATTGAATGGCTTGGCTGTTCAATACGAATTTATTAACAGCCACACTGACATTCATCTCTTTCGAAGGAGAAGATGGCAATAAAAAGGCAATGGAAACAACAGCAGAAGCAGTAGCAGCCAGTCAGTCAGTCAGTCAGTCGCTCGTTGGCTGGCTCTTAAGAAAAATTAACAAAAATCGTCAATGATGAGTTGAGTTAAAGAAATGTGTTTGTTTTAGTTTTATTTCCCCCCATTTGCAGTAGTTCCCTTTAAGGGGTTATTGATGTACTTCTTGCCCTGCTCCATTTTTTTTTTAGTTTGACGCAAAACGAATGCACCGCCTCGCTACTAATTGATTGTGTACTAATTTATGTGCTGCACGTTCTTAATGTAACTTGAACTTTTTATATCTTTTTGTGCTAAAATTCAGATAAACATAACACAATCGAACACAAAAATGCTCTTGTTGCAAAAAAAACAAAAATAAAGAAGAAAAATTTTTCATGTTTAAATTTAATTCGAGGATGAAATGCGGAAAAGAAAAAACTTTTTTATAAAAATTTTTCTGTCTTTAAGAATTCAGACCCAATTTCAAGTTTAACAATTTACGATTTTATTCTTACATCTTGCAATTTTAATGCGCTGTATTTAATACAAATTTAATTTTAATTAAAACCAACTTAACGCAAACTGTTTTATGCTTCACAGCAACTGTTTAGTTTATCTTTATGAGTTCTTACTCGTTCGTGTCACTGCAAACCATTACAATAAGTCTATGTATTTATTCTTTTATTATATTTTTTCTTGCTTTAGCAAAATATTTATTATTAAAATTACTTTATCCTGTGGGTACCTTTTTCAGGCTTTGTTTAACTTTTTTTATGGCGGGTATTTCTAACAATTTTGTTTGGTTTTTCTTTTTTTTTGGGATCCTAAATAAAAGAGAAAAAGAAGAAAATTTATAATAAAAATCTAACATAAAAATTAAAAAAATGTTTACAAAACTTGTACTTTTGTACATGGCGGAGGAAAATCTTATTGTATAACAATGAATGTGAGGAATTTGTTGTCAATAGCAGGAGCAAAAAAGTAAAATGAAGGAAAAGAAATTAAATGTATAAGGACTTACCGTTCGAAAAGCAAAAAAAAAGTGAAAAAAATTATCCCAAAGTAAAAGCAAAATCTTTTAAAGGAAAAATGCCGGCAGCACAAGGAAGTCAAAGAAGCAGCACAAAAATAAAAACGTAAAATATTAATACACAATAATCTTGACTACAACAATGGCATGTGATAAAAAGCTAAGAAGTTATTTCCTTCGTTTTGGCATTTGTTAAGTGTTGTAGGTGATGTACAAATGTACTTCCATATAAAGCAGTGCTGGTCAAAATAATAGCACTAGTTACAATTATTTTCTTGCTAGAAGAATAAATTAAGTTTGTATACTAACTTTTTCTATTGAGTGTGAAAAACATTTACATTATATTTCCTCTTTAGCAATGGGAAGAGAGAAAAAGTGACATAATTAAAAATAATTCTTTCTGCCAAAAAAAAACCGATAGAATATGTACGTGAAATATAACATTAAATTTTTGATGGGCGTGCCTCCGCCCATTTTTTAATGCAAGATTGTGTGTTTTTCAGAGATCAGGGCAGGTCTGAAGTTTTGTACAAATCGTTAAAGTAGAACAACTTAAAGTAAAATATTAAATTTTAATGGGCGTGACTCAGCCCATTTTTTAAATAGAGGATTGTGTATATTTTAAAGCTCAAGGTGTGTGGTAAGTTTTGTAAAAACCGGTTAAGTATAACCGCGTGAAATATTATAACAAAATTTTAATAGGCGTAACCCCGCCCATATTTTCAACTTTCAAATTGTGTGATTACAAGAACCACAGGTGTTTTATAGGTTTCGCAGCAATCCAATAATTATCATATCATAAAATTAAATTTAAAAAATTGTGGGCGTGTCCTTGCCCACTTTTTTACAATGGGATCTTCACAAAGAAACATAAAAAGGAATTTTTACAATCGGTCTAAAATGTACCGGGTTATAAAGTAACACACCAAAAATAAAAAATAAAAATGGACACGAATTGTTAACCTCCTCCTTTTTTTGAAGTCGGTTAAAAATAAAATTGCTCGCCAAGGCTAGTCATATTCCGAAATAAGAAAATTACTCCAATGTTCCATCTAAATTATCATAAATGCCTTGAGATGTGACATTAAAAAGCAATCACGTGGCCGAAAACCAAATTTTTTCCAACTTTTATGTTGAAGCGTTTCGTTCGAATATCGATTTATACTTGCGAAGCTCAATAAGGCAATGAATTTACCGGCAACTGTTCGTCCTATAGAAAACAATATCAATAATTGTATTGTAAACCACGATAAACACACAATTTGCTTATTACGATTTGATTGAAATCACACCAATCTTTTGAAGGATGCAAGTTGTTGACTTGCTAACATTTGTCAGTTGGTGCTATTATTTTTACCGCAGCTGTATACACAGAAACATAATCGCATATACTTACAGATGTATGGACAAGACAGATAGATACAAGCTATGTACACGCATACACATTTAAAGTCAATGCCACAAGGATTATAACCCAGCAAACTGCTGAGAGCTTTCTGGGAAAATATTCCCCATTATTACGAATGGCGTCTTCGACTTCACATCAAGACGACAGTAAAAATTGTGACTTGTCTACTCTTTGTCGTTATGTATATTGATTTTTTGAATACTCACTTTCATTCTCTGGTACAGACCTGCGGCTTAAGAAAACCTTTTTCTGAAAAAGGCTAACCGTGTCAAATCACAAGATCGCGGTAGCTAGTTGACTTCACTGTCGACAATGTGTACATGTTGCCGAAAGACACGACTGTACTCATTTAACTATGTGGTTGATAGTTTTATTTGATCGTCTCCTGGGCACTTTAAAGTCAAACATAATATATGTTTCCCTATTTTTAAGAGTTTTTGTTAATCGAATTTGAAAATTGTTTCACAATTTCTAAATATGTATAAATATATTGAGCTGAGCTATGTCGCAGAGTTCAATTCCGTTCGGAATCGGAATTCAATCAACCCTAATTTTGTAAAAGATGGTGTCTAAAAAAGAAAACTAAAATACGGAAATTCGTCAGGTGTGTCATGATTAAGGGGGAGGGGGTAGGGTTGGTATGCTGGGGTATGCTCCGGCTACGGCTTGACATATTGAGGTGGATTCAATTCCGTTTCCGATCGGAATTGAACTCTGTGACATGGCCGATTATTTATGATTTTAACCAGTCAAGAAGTTTTAGAAGTTTTTAATTAATTTTATTTTTAATAAAACTCGTCTTAAGATGGAATGATTTTCCGTCATGCCACTTCAAATTGGGTTTATAAAGATACAGGTTTCGGCTATTTCACATCTTCAGTGTTCACTTGAATACTAAATTAAAGTATTCAAGCCTTTTCCGTAGAATATTCCATAATAACAGAATCTTATGGAATTGCTAAACTTAAATTTAAATTTTCATATATACGGTTGTACATATTTAAATATACATATTTCATTTTATTCAATAGTGTCACAACTCAAGTTTTAAGCTTTCAATTTACATACAAACTCAATGAAGATATGAAAAATATTATTTTCTCAGGATGTGATGGTACAAGCGCTATTTATATGAATTTTTTACACAAGATAAAATACGAAATGCGCATTAATTTTCATTAGTAACTCAAAAAAAATTTATTTTTATGAGTTACGACACTATTGAATTAAATGAGCGATATGTATATTTTTCTTTCAAAGTTTTTTTTTTTTCTTTAAAAGAATTTATCGAATCAAATCAATTAGGATATTTACTTTAAACTTTCTTACCTTCTTAATTATTTGCTGGGTTATTTCTAAAAAAAGGAAAAGTCTTATAATTTCAAGATTTATTTATTTATTTTTTTGTGATAACGTTTCAGTAGCAGGATTGAAAGTATTTCTTTTTTATTACTATCATTCTTTTATTTTAGATTGTTGCTGAGTTGTTTTTGTATTTAGTTATGGAGCCGCTTATGTCAGGTAATCCATTGTTAATCCTTGTTAGCATTATTTTTGTTACTTTTCTTCGTACTTGTACACGTTTTATCAACGAAATTGTTTTATTTTAGTATTATTTCTCTTTTGTTGTGTAACATCATTATTATTGTTCTCGATATACATAAATGGAATTTATACATCACAATGTATTCTTTAGTGGCGCTTAAGTAATTTCACAAATTTAAGATGATTTAATCCGAGAATGGATGATGATTATTAAACGTATTGACAGGAAGTGTGCGATATGATTAAATAAGTTAGATTTTATTATTTATTTGTTTTATCTTCTCTAGTTGAAATTTTTGTCACATGAATGAATAAAACACTTTGAATAATTTTGTAATCGTATTGAAGGGTTAGTTTGACAAACACACAAATAAATTTTATCTTATTGCTTGCAGTGACCCATATCTCTCTCTGTGACTTTAAACACTTTTTAATTTTACTTTTAAATATTTATTTAATGTATTTAAGTGTATATTAGGTGCTAGTTTGATATTTAGGTTCTTTTTGTAATCAATGCTTTTCACACTTTATTAAATTTAATTTCATAATTGTTTACTTTAACGTTCTTATGATTTCTTTCTTTTATTTATTATTTTTATTTTTTTCTGCTATTTATTTATCTATCTTCAAAGGGCTTAGATACGCATCAAAATGTAAATCAATTAAAATTCAATACGTTTGGAAGTAATAAATTTTGAAACCCCCAAAGGGTGACGATAGATAAGCGTTTTGTGTGTTATAGATAGACACTTACACTCACTCACTCACTCATGCATGCATATGCACGGATGTACTTGCATTTGGAAGAAATAACTTTTATCGCCTTTAGGAAAATCAACACTCACGTATTTAACCGTTTATTCTTTTCAAAATTTTCTTCAAAGAAAATTTAAAAAAAATTCTAATAGAAAATCCACATTCGTCACGTTTTCGTACAACATTTAAGTTGAAATGTTCGCGGCAAACTGAATTTTTGTTCGTTACAATTCTTGTATGAAACCTTTTTAAAAAAATGCCGGGAAATCTTTGGTTGCATTTCATCGTGTTGGAATGTTTGGTTTGAGTTCGATCGAATATTGTGTTTGTTTATGTTTTTTACATTTTTGTTTTGTTACTGATGTTCGCATTCTCGGCGCTATTTTTATTATTATTTACGAGTGTACTTTTCTTTGACATCCATCCACCAGTTCTAAATGAGGACATTTTAATTAAAATTGTTTACTAAATTTCTTTGCGGCATTCATTTTATAGCACAAAAAAATTTAAGAACTAGTTTTGGATTTGTGTTCTGCATTATATATTTTAGCAAATAAATTACAAATGTATAACAAGTCTTAAGGCTCATTTAGCCCACTGTAATGTAATGTAACTGCAACAGTAGGAAACAGCTGATCGATATTTTTATATGAAAAGTGGGTTACGTTACGTTGCGTTCCATCTCTATAACCATTTTCATTACTTTTCACATAACAATATCGACTTATCGACTTAATTTACATTACAGTCGGCTAACTGAGCCTTTAAGCGGCCCACCCATTTGCAATATAATTGTGCAAATTTTTCGTATTGTACAATAATATCGCCAATGTGTATGTCATATTCGAAGGTAGCAAGGTAGTGGAAACATTGTTCAATGTTGTTTACTTTTTCACTGTTCGGAAAATTGGGCAATATTTTCTTTGAAAATATTGTGCCATTCCATATTATACAATAATATGAACAACAACATATGCAATAATATTGTATATTGGATGGGCCGCTTTAATTGTTAAGACAAGTAACTCATTAGCAATATCATTTGATAAAAATTTGGTCATTGTGCTCAGTATCAGATTATTAAACTTGTATTGCATCAAAACAATGCACTGGTTCTTACATCCACTATTTCGAGGACTAATAAAATCAATGAATTAAAGTTATAAATGCTTCATCGCGCAAATTATTTTTCAGATATGACTCCCTTAGACTACTTTTTATTTTCAAACTTGAAAAAATGGCTTGACGGTAAAAATTTTGCCAACAATGAAGAGCTTGAGTCTGCGCTTGATGGCTATTTTATTATGGCAGCTAAACAGTGCTTACTGTAAACAAGATACCGAAGCCATTGAATACAGCTGAGAAAAGTGTATCGAGCTAAAAGGAGATTATGTTGAGAAGTAAATAAATTCAATAAAGTACGGGGCTTGTTTCTTTTTTGGCGATTTTTTAGAGCTATGCTCTTTATGCCAGACACAGTTATTACAGTAATACATTTATTTTTGCTTTGATTTCCTTGTACTTAAAGTCTGAGTACGAAAATAAACGAAACAAAATAATTGATTTTGTTTTGTTTCCTTATTTTAAGTGAGTGAAAAAAAAAACAATTAGCACGATTGCTCAATTTGGTTTTGCATTGTTTTTGCACATAAACACAAACAATACATTAATTCGATCGTAGGCAGCTAGAAAAAAGAAAACAATGGGAACTAAATGAAAATGTTTTGAAATATTTGCTCCGAATTTGACATCATCATATAATATAATTTTATTGCAGTTATTTAACACATGAAATTTGTTTTATATAGCTAAGCAGCATAGCTCTAACCATGTATACTAATAGTACGTTTCCACTATGAGCAAAACTAGATGTTTTTCTCAGAACACTCGAAGTGTTTCCATTGTCCTTTTGTGTGTTTTGGTTATACGAATTTTAGATATCAATTTATATATTATTATTTATATTATCTTTATATTTATCAGTATATTAGTAAATTTTTCATTCATTTACATATAAATAACATATAAATTTTACTGATGTGGTTTGTGAAATTGCTTATATTCTGTATTAGTGTTATCGTTTATCAGAATATTGCGGCTTTTTTTTCGAAGTTTCAGCCAGAAACTCAATGTTGCAATCACAATTTTTGTCATGCTTTGGAGTAAAACAACTTATTTGAGATGTTTTGCTGATATGAAAAATGTATGCGAAAACATGTTGCAAAGCATTGGTTTTGAGCAAAACAAGTTTTCTGCTCCAAAACACGTATATGGAAACGTACTATAAAACACATTCTCTTCTTTTTTCGACTTTAGGCAATTTGTTTAGTATTGACGTTTTTTTTTGTCTTGGCGTTTTTCCGTTTGGCGAAATTTTCTGGTTTTTGACGGGGTTTTTTGCAATAAATATTTTTAGTTTTCGAAATTATTTTTTAGTTTCTGGAATTTGACGTTTATTTTTCTGTTTTTGTTTCGGCTTTTTTCCGTTTGTTTTTTGGCGATGTTTTTTAGTATTGACGTGTTTTTAGTTTCGGCGATTTTTTCGGTTTATGGCGATTTTTTTACTATATATATTTTTAAGTTTAGCGATTTTTTCGTATTGAGGTTTTTTAGTTTTGGCGACTTTTTTCCTTTTACGATTTTTTATGTTCTTTGGCGACGTTTTTACTTTTTATGTTTTTTTTGCATTGTAGCGATTTTTTTTATTTTTGGTGATATTTTTCATTTAAGCGATTTTTTCATTTTGGCTGGTTTTTCGTTTTAGCGATTTTTTTTAGTTTTAGCGTTTGTGAAAATTTCAAGAGTTTGCGTCTTACGATTTCTAAGATTTAGCAAGTTGTCCAAATTTCATTAATTGATGGAATACCCATTAGCTTAGACGTTTTTTTAAATTTCAGTGTTAAAGGGGTTTGATCATAGATTTGAGCGAAAAAACGGGCTACTGGAAAATTTCGATCAAAGTCTAGACGGAAGGACATCGTAGCGAAAACAATTGGGATCCTAATCCTTGAGGATGATTTTCTTTAATTAGGTGTGTTTTGCTTGTTAGGTCCGCTAGTTGCCTATAAATTTAAATCGCAGTATTGGAAAATACCACAATCCTCCCTACAAGCAAAGTAATAAAAATATTATTGCGCAACAACCATATTGGGGAGAGTTTATGCGTCCAGGGCGATACTTCGAAGTAATACGAATGTAATACTTCTAGAAGATAAAACGGTGATATTGCTAGATAATCATCTAATGAATTTATGACACACATATAAAAAATATAAAAGTACTTAAACTTTAGATAAAATAAATCATTATTTTCATTTTTCAAATTAACTTTTCATATTCATTTAATGCTCTCAAATTTGCAACAATGTCAAATAACAATCATCTTCATATGAAATAGGTATCTATTATAAATTATCTCTATTCATGCATAGATTTATGAAATTCAAAAGAATTTTAAATTTTAAAATAATTTTCTATATATTAAATGTTATGAATAAATTGAATATGTATGTAGATAGATGGATTTCGAAAAGATCTGCTGTATAAAGCCTTGAAAATAATTGCTTAAGCAAATATTTGCAATTGTTAAATGACAAAATATTATTTTTATTTGTTGATAAAAAATGTTTATGTTCGTACGAATATTCACACATAAATACATACATATATATTTATGAATATCGTTATACAAAATATAAAAATCCGATACTTGAAAAAAAAACATATTCATTTTATTTTCTATGCTTATAGATTTGATCAGGCTACTAAAGTTCGTATTGCTTTGTAAGCCAAATTATATATGATAATTACACTGTGCTCGAATTTGAAACTTTTTTTGGAACAAGCCGGGCACCCAGTGCGTAAACCTGAGTACGATGAATTCAATGGTGCTAACCATTTTTTTAGGTTAGCTCTTGTTTAAAAAATAATTGAGAACATTTTCTTAGTTTTCTACCATTTATCAACTTTTATGTCGATATATGTATATCGCATGAAAAGACATGTATTGATTAACTGCGTGCTGAGAAAACTTTTTGGAAAAAAATTAAAAAATTTTTGGAAAAAAAAATGTCTTTAGGACACATTTTCATCCATAATATGTTCTTTGAATTGATATAAAAATTAATGAACAGTGAAAAATTGCGGTTTGTAGGTGCTTTTAACCAAGTTTTCAATCTTAATTATTTTTTAAACAAGAGCTAACCTAAAAACATGGTTAGCACCATTGAATTCAGCGTACTCGAATTAGATTTAGCACCCACCAGGTCTCCCGCTTGTTAAATTTTTGAAATAGCACAGTGTTATTAATGAAGAAATAACATTAAAAGTTTATTGTAAATAGTGTAACAAACACTTAGTAGAACGGAACAACTAGCTATTTTCGAAGGCCATTAAACCTTCGTTATCAGCGTTCTTTTAAGTTTGGTCCACTGTGTGTGGTGTCAGTTGATGTAGATTTCTGCTTTATATACTCAGTTCTCACTGCAAATAGAATATGGGAATTGTTTTGATTTATCGTATTATAATTGGCTCAAAACTTGTTTGTAATAAAAGCTCAATTTTATCATCTCTAAATTTATTTTTTATTTTTTAACCGCCTGGCCCACAATGTCGACAACAATTAATCTGTCGTTTAGTTATATTGAAAACAAAATAAGAAAATTTGTTTATGTTGTCAATATAAATAAGCGAGAGATGATTTCTTGACGACATCGTGGGCCAGGCCGTTATTTTTCATTTATCAACGAAAGTCAAAAGAAGTTTTAAAACGGGGTTTTGCTGAAGTAGTTTTTGAAATTCAGGCTGCGATATGTATGTATGTACATGTGTATGCAAACAATAGGAAATGTGCATAAACAATTATTTATTTAAGTCATAATAATATTTAACTGAAGAAAAAAATATACAAAAACCCACTGAATTTGATTAAATACAAAATATTTCAAAGTCTTTATGTATTTAAATATCAAATCATGAATACTCGTGCAAACAGCAAAGAACGTTTCAGACAACTAGAAGGCGGACGAACGGACTGACGGACGGACGGTCGCTCAAACAAACAAACAAACAGATGTGCAACGATAAAATAATTTAAATTATTAAGAAAGATATAAATACAACAAATTTTGTTGATAGAAACAAAAAACAACAATATTTAAATGGAAAAACCAACAAACAAACAGGCAGACTCATTCACAGACAGACTTCATTCAACAACTTGACGACAAATTGATTTGATGTTATTTGAGGCAATTCGCCTCATGTTTGTATTAGAATAAATGTTTTGTTTGCATTTATCATTTTGAAAGTATGTACTCACTCGCTCATCTATTATTATTTTCCAACTATTGCATTAAATGAATTCGAAACCATTGAATTGAATTGAATTTGCATTTTTGTGGTTATTTAAAACTTTAAAAACTAAAATAAACACACAATGATAAGAGGCCACCATCAGACAGGCAGACAGTTATCCGACTAAACTTTTGTTGAAGAGCCTTAATTTTCAATGAACGAATGAATGCATGATTGAACGGTTGAATTATTAAGTTGTTGCGCTTTCAAGTGCTTCATCATATGGAGGGAGGCAAAGTCAAACAATATTGTTAATTTCATTTAATTCATTTGTTTGCTTCGAATTGAGAAATTTCAATGTTTGCACTTAATGAAAGCAAATTTTTTTTAATCGCTGGTAGTTATTAAAAACTTTGTTGATATTAAAAAAAGAAAGGGTGTATCTATTTCAAACTTTTAAGGCATGATATTGCATAACATAACATAAGGTTTTATAAAAGTCGACACTATGTTATGCTAATAAAAAACATCAGCAACTTTTTACCTTGTTAAGCCTTGTACTCTGTTCAAAGTTGCGAAAAACCTTGATTAATTCGCATGAAAAATTTGACATGTACTAAATGTAGCCCAACTCGCGGTTTTTTTTATAAATTTCTTGCTTTTATTGCTTGAAAGTATGCAACATTGTTAAAATTCCGTGCGAAAAAAGCACTGCCAATGTTGTTTAGCAGCTAAACTAAAATGATGCCAGACTAATTTTGCATGGAAAGATATGACTTTACGTGTTTTTCACAACAAGAAAAGAGTACTACTTTTGCGAATTTATTTCGCAAATATTTCATACCAAATACTTTTATATGTAGTTTGACAGCATTTCGCACGAAATTGTGGACAGAGTACTAGGCTTCATTCTTGAAATTTTATAGCTATGCTATTTATGTCACGACACAGGAGCTAGGACGTGATTTTTGTTTCTTTTGTTTCGTTCTTTGAAGTGGGTGAAACAAAAACAATTAAAAGGCTTGGTCAATTTGTTTTTTTAATGTCTTTGCACATGAACACAAAGCAGAGAAATCAGTCGATTGTTTGTAAGCCGGCTACCAGCCGCTGCCAATGCCAATACATTACATTAATTTAATCCAACGGCCCCTAGAAAGGAAAATAACGAGAAATAAATGAAAAAGTTTTAAATATATGCCTCGAATTTGACATCATCATATAATATTATTTGTATTGCATTATTATTTAACACATTAAGTTTATTTTGTATAGCTAAGCAGCATAGCTATAACCGAGGTGTCTTCTTTTTTTATTATTTTAAAATCAGCGGCTTACATAAATTGCTCTGAACTCCGTTAATGAAAGCTTATCGACATCTGCTTGAGTGCATTGATTTGAGCCTCCTTGGCTGCTCCTGCATATAATTGACTTCAGTTAAAATCCTTTGTTTGTTTTGCCACATTTAAAAAATTTTTTAATGTACGAGGGCGGATCAATAAGTCCGTGACTTTTTGAATGAAACACAGTTTTTTTTTCAAAACAAAAATTTATTTTTCCAACATAATATCCTTTTAACTCAATACACTTAGTCCAAAGTTTCTCCAGTTTTTGTATCCCTTCCAAAAAATAGGATTTTTCGAGGCAATAATTTCATCGTTGGAGCTAAATCTCTTTCCACCGAGCCATTTCCTTAGTTTTGGAAATAGGAAGTAGTCACTAGGGGCTAAATCCAGAGAATATGGCGGATGGAGCACCAATTCGTAACCCAATTCATAAAGTTTTGCCTTTGAGACTGCATACGTGTGCACTCGTGCATTATCTTGAATAAAAAAGAACTTTTTTGTTTGGACATATGGGGTCGTTTTTTTTAAATCCTCATTAAATCGTTCTAGTAAACTGGCGTAATATTCGCAGTTTATTGTTTATCCATTTTGAAGGTAATCGATGTGGATTATGCCACGTGGATCCCAAAAAACTTTTGCCATCACCTTATTGGCCGACAAGCTCACCTTGGCAGTTTTAGACTACTGTTTGGTCTCCGAAGTACAATAATGGATCCATATTTCATTAACAGATACAAAACGCCGCAAAAACTCATTCGATTTGCGGTAAAACAACTCCAAACAATGTTTTGAAGTTGTTGAGCAAACGCTGCAGCCATCTTGCAGACAATCTTAAAGCCAGCTGATCATTTAAAATCGAAACCACATTGCCATATGAAATGCTTATGGCATCAACAATCTCACGCACTTTTACTCTTCCATCGGTCAACACCATATCCCGAATTTTTTCAAAATTTTCGGGTGTATTGACCTCAATTGGCCGTCCAGAACGTTCAGCGTCATTTGTACTTCTGCGACCAACACGAAAGTCAGTAAACCACTTTTTCACAATTGAAATTGATGGTGCAGAGTTCCCGTAGTATTTATCGAGCTTTTCCTTGGTTTGATTGACGGTTTTTTTTCGCAAAAAATATTGTTGAATGAGTACACGAAATTCACGTTTTTCCATTTTCTTCTCAAAAGGCGAGTTAGTCTGTTATCAACAGCTGCCAAACAGAGAAACAAGTCGGGGCAAAATTATCGGTGGCGGCGGCGGGCCGAGAGAATTTTTGGCGGCTCAAATATCATATGGAAATTTAAAGAGAAAATAAAAATTTAAACTGAAAATCGGGTTTTAAAATTTTTTCTCCGAAATTTTTCTTTTTGAGCAGATAAAATTTTGGCTGGTTTTGAGCCGATGCGAGCCGATATAATCGGCGTCGGCTTGATACGCAGAAAAATAATCAGCGGCGGCGCGTCGTCGACCTCGAGCCGGTCGACTTGTTTCTCTGCTGCCAAACACAAACTAAATGACACAGCTTGTTCAAATTTAGACAGGAGTCAACTGACAGTTGAATCTAGACATGAGCAGTGTTGCCATATCAATAAAAAGGCGGGAAATTAAAAAAACACTGAGTTAATCATCCACCCTCGTATGTAAGTTCCATTAAAATCATTTCAGCTGCACCGTTATGATGCTGCAATTAAATTCAATTGAAAATATCTTTTCCAAAAGTTCGTGAAAAAAAAACAATTTAATATTAATTGAATAAAGAGCTTAGCAAACCACTTAACTTTATGCCAGGCAATCATTAAACCAATTGCACTTAATACAATCAACAAACCCAAGCACACGCCAATAGACCTTTAAAATTTTTATAGCCAAAAACCCAAATTAACTGCCATATGCAACTTTCACCAAACTTCTGCTTATTTACGCTTCCTCATTAAAAACCAACAATAACAACAACAAATCACACACACACACACATAATATTTGTAATCTACTTTGCGCACATTTAGAATCATAAAATAGTAATGACCTGACTGACCCTCTTGCAAAATTTAGGCCATATCCACATCTCTTAATAGTTTTCAGTATTTTGCATACTACTCGTTACGTTTTATTTATTATTCTTTATTTTAACCCTTTAGCAACTGCAGCAATAATTAACATGAAATGACAAGCAAATTTTTGGTTTCATTTTCCACTCCTTTTCTTTCGGTTTTTATTTTTTCATGAATTTTAAATATGCATTTGCAATTTTCTCCATTTAAGCAGTTTATTTAACACTTACTGCAATTTTTCTAAATGCATAAATTACTCGTAGATGAATAAACTAGAACTAGACACACGCCCACGACAATTTTTGCTTGTGGCATAGAACAAGTTGCACTAAAACACAAACTTTGTTAGCAAGAGGTAAGTATTTAAAACCACAAATTCAACTTATTGAGTTTTTATGGCATTTTGAACAAGTGTTGTGCGAATGCCATTTTTCAGAACCTTAAAAGAGTTCAAACTTGTACTATTATTAAACAAAATTACAGAGTGACACAAGTTTAAATAATAATAAAATAAAGAAATATATTTTTAACATGAATGAAACGGGCTTTATTCGAAAGAAAATTTTATAAAATTAAGGTTTAAATAGGATTTCTGCCTTGTGGCCGCCACGGCTGGCGCGTAGAAGGCGCAATCTGCAACACCAATTTTCAACAACTTTTCGCATCATTTGCGGACGTATTCCGCCGATAACTCTTCGAATGTTGATTTCCAGGTATTCATTTGTTTGTGGTTTAACGACTTAGACAATTGACTTAACATAACCCCAAAGAAAATAATCCAACGTTTAATTGCTCTTCGAATTAGCCGCTCTGAAGGACGATTATGTACGTCATAAAATGGAAGAACTGCATGATGAGTTTGATGAATAGAACAATTATTTTGACTAAAAATTTCAACAATTTGCACGCGTTGCTTTGGTGTAAGTCGATTTATAATGAAATTTCAAAGCAACTAAACAAAAAGCAATTGTCAGCTGTTAAATGTTGGATGCTTAAATAAAGCAGTGATGCCAACTCAAAGTTGAGACACTCTAAAAAAAACACGCTTTACTTGTGACCACCGATATGTACATATCTTATATCTTATATGCTCCCATATTCCGTAACTCGCTAGCACTAAAAATCTATAAAATCTTTTTATTAATTTTCGTCTACAAATACAATTTTCAAACGTGTGTTGCTAAATCAGTCAATGGCTGAGAAATCTAATCCGCCGAAATTTTAGGATTTTATGTCATCGCCAAACATTTTAAATTTTATATTTTTTCAGCATTTTAGCGATCGAATTTAGATTTAGTTTTATCGCGTTATTTTAATTGAAATTTATTTGCCGTTGGTTAAGCATTGTCTATATATTCCATTGGTGTTTAGCCAAATCATCAGTAGACCTCAACCACATATTTTAACAGTCACAAACCTCGTTATCTTATGCACAGACTTTCAAAAACTATTTGAGAATTCTAATAATAAAAATAAAAAAAGAATTTTTTAGTTAAGTCTTATTATTATTGTTCGAACTTAATTTGTTTCTATATTTATGATTTTTATTGGGCTAAAGTTCGTATCGCTTTGTAAGCCAAATTACAAGTAAAAATTATTAATGAACAAATAACACCAAAGTTAAGTGCAAATACCTCTGACAAACACTTAGTAGAACGGAACAACTAGCTGTTTTGGAAGGCCACTCCACCTTTATCATCAGTGTTCTTTGTGTTTGATCCACTGTGAGTGGTGTCACTTAATGAAGATTTCTGCTTTATATACTCAGCCTTTATTGTTATTTGGTCATTAATAATTATCACATATAATTTGGCTTAAAAAGCGATACGAACTTTAAGCCAATACAAATTATAAATATAGATTTATTTTGTTGTTGGAAAATTCAAACTTAAACAAGATTTTTATTAGATAATGAAGTTGTTTATTTTATCAAACATTTATTTGCTTATAAGTATATCTCTCACAATCATTTAATTCCTTTACAGGCTTTAAATTTAAACGCGCTAAACATATTTGACAAGGCATTATCACGTAAGAAACACACACACATACAAACACTCATACATACATACATGCATATGTACGCACATTCCTGTGAGTATGGACATAAATTTTACCATGACAATATGCTGCAGCTCCAAATCTGATGACGAACGCATTATGAAACGTTAGAGAGTGTCAGTCAGTGCATGCGATTGTTAACCGCCAAACAGTGCGCTTGAGTGAAACGAAGTGAAAAAAAATAAGTTTGATAAAGAAAAATGTGTAAGTAAGAATTCAGAAAGCCAGAACCCAGAAGATACAGGCAAATGAACTCCATTTGGTGGCCAGACCTTACTGGCGATAGATAGCAACAGATTTGGTTTTGTCAAACCCAACTCAAACCACCAAACAAAAATTTACCGGTTTAAAACTTATTTTTTTCTTTAAATAAAATATAAACAAAGAACAGCTGTTGGGTTCGCAAAGAACGTGTGTATCAAACGAAGAGTTTTGTAAATTGTGTTGCATGTTGTAAATAGCTGTAATATTGGAAAGCTTGGCGTTGCATTGCAACTTGCGTGATGTTGCAAATGGAAGATGATGTTGTCTTGGAAGCTAATAATTTATTTAATTTCTACTTTTTGATTTGGACTGTGCTACGACAAAGGTGAGTGAGATTTTTGAATTCTGTGGGAGTGAATTTTGTTTGTGCATTTTTTATACAAGGATAACAAAAAGTTCTGTTATAATTGAGGAAATGACAATTTCCTCTCCCACTGCTTTGAATTACGAGTACATAAACAGTATGAATGAATAAACTTTATAAATTCAAACATTCAGTTTGTATTACAGCACAACATGATACTCGTATCTATTCATGTTGTAAAAGAGAATGCATACACCCATAAAATGAATAAACTTAATTCTATATCATCATCAATTAAACATTAATATGCCTCCGGTTTATTGACAGGATTATATGAGGAAACAAAGATGAATAAAATAAAATTATTCTGTATAAACAAACAATAGAAATTGATGAGTGAGTGTTTTAGTTTTTTTTTATATTTTCATAAAGGAAAAACTGTTGTCATATTGTCATTTCCGTTTCAATAGAACTTGTTTCCAAAAAAAAAAAAGTTTAATGAAACATGTGTTTCCATCAAAATAGCAAAAAAAAAATAAAGTTTGTTGAATTTAGAAAGAAGACCTTTTGTTAAATTTAGTTTTTATATACATTTTCATATTTTTCTGTAATAGTTCTATTTTTAGATTTAGAAAATGATTTAAAATGTTTTAGACATGATCATCAAAATTCAAATTATGGGCATGAAATTCGCTCATTTACTCAAACAACGTCATAACTCACAAAATGGGATTTTTGAGTGAGTTGATGCAGAATTAATCCTCAATCGTTAATCATAACGTACCATAATCGCCAAAAAAAGCTTAAGCGACATAATTTTAAACTTCATTTTTTTTCTTAAACCAAAATCGAGTATTTGCTATAGTAAATAAGTACATACAGGTATGTTCTGACACTCGCATCGTTTTCAAATCGCATGCGAGTTGCAAATCGCAAAACTTGTTTCTACATGTTCTGTAACTCATGCGTTTTGCTTGTGACTTGCCATATTGATTTAACTCAGCTGTGTGTTGAAATCGTCAGTGTATAAGTAAACAATGCGAAGACAAAATTAACAAAATAAAAGAACATTTTATAAATTTCAATATTATATATATTTATTATATATATATTCAATAATAAAAATTTTGCGAAACTATTAATATTTTTTATTAAAATTAAAAGAAAACATATTAAAATTCATTAATTAACTATTTTAGTTTAGTGTTTCTTTAAAGTTATGTTTGGGCTAAATTCATCAGTTCACTTCAGTATACTCTTGTGATTTTAACTCGCCAAAAGTCTTGCGATTGCGAGTTGCAGAACACCTCTCTTGCGAGTTCAAGTCACAATCGCAAATATTATGCGATTTGCGTTTTTTTAGTTTTGCACTTATTTTTCTCGTTTTGGCGATTTTTTTGTGGTTTTTATTGACGTTTTTTTAATATTGGCGATTTTTTTTATTTTTGCGATTTTTTTATTTTGACGATTTTTTTCATATAGGCGATTTTTTTGTTGTGGCGTTTTTTTCATTTTGGCAATTTTTTTAGTTTTAACATTTTTTTCTCGTTATGACGAATTTTTTTTGGTTTTTGGCGTTTTTTCATTTTGGCGACTTGTTTTCATTTAGGCTCTTTTTTAGTTTTGACACTTTTTTTTTTAAATTTGGCGTTAATTTTTGTTTTTTTGGCGTTTTTTCAATTTGGCATTTTTTTTTCGTTTTGGCGACTTTTTTCGATTTTTGGACGTTTATTTTTCATATAAACAATTATTTTGGCGATTTCTTTTGTTTTGGCGATTTTTTTTTCATTTTGATGATTTTTTTTAATTTTGGTGATTTTTTTCATAGAAACAATTATTTTGGTTTTGGCGCATTTTTCGCGTTTTTGGCGATTTTTTCGGTTTTTGGCGTTTTTGTTTCATTTTGGCGATTTTTTTCATTTGGGTGATTTTTTCGAATTTGGCGATTTAGTTTAGTGCTAAAATTTTTTTTAATTTGGCGATTTTTTTCGTTTTGACGATTTTTTCGAAATTTTCTGTGATTTTGTTCGGGTTTTGGCGATTTTTTTCCGGTTTGGCGCTTTTATAATTTTTGGATTTTGTAGTTTTACCGGTTTTGAAAATTTCAAGAGTCTAACTCTTGGCAAAATTACATTGTCAAAATTGCATTAACTGATGGACCACCCTTTAATTTAAATTTTTTTTAAATATTAATTGTTGTAGTCCTTTTCACCTTTGGTGTACGGAACCCTAAAAACGAAGTTCAAAAAATGTGTCGCTTAAGCTTCTTTAGCGGTTACGGCTCGTATTGTGTAAAAATTGCATACAAAAAAAAATCTTGTTTACTCAAATCAAGAGAGAGAAATAAAAGTTTTCTGGCAAAAAATTTTTTGGAGTTAAGACGTTCTTTGAGTAAATGAGCAATATGTATGTATGTATATACATACATATGTATGTAAATTTTCCTTTTAGAAATTGTTTAGATTTAAATATTTTTTTTATTTGCTTTTTACAAAAGCTTTAAATGCATCGTATGAAATAATGAGGCGTGCTGTGTTTAGTTTCAAATTTACAACAATTTCATGTTAATTATTTTCAATTTCACTTTTTGTACACACATTGTGTTTTTTTTTCTTTGAATATTTATTTTGTAGTTTCATTAATTTATTGCTACCAAACTTATATTAGTTTCATGTTAAATTGTTGCATCTGTGTAGTCGCACTTGTGGCACATTCATATACGGGCTTACACATACTTGTATTTTTAATCAAGCATATTGCATGTTCTTAATGTTCGTGTACTCGCTTACAAAATCTAATTATTGATTGCTTTTACAAGATCTTCATTTAAGATCACAAATTTTTATTAGTATGATGGTCAATTGTTGTTAAGCTCTTTGTTTTTGTAAACAAATTGTTAAATATTTTATGATCCCCCAAAAAGAGAAATTTTCACTGATAAGATTAAATGAAGTAATTTAAAAATGCTTGTAAATTCTCTACAAACATGATAAAATATAAATGAATTAGTTGTGATCTTTGCCGGGTATCGAACAGCAAGGGACAAAATGTTCAAGTTTGAAAAAGTAAATTTTCCAAGTTTTCAAATTTGTATATCGCTACCTTAATATAGAAAGACCTTAATTCAGTATTTTTTCGAAATACACAAAAAAATCGAGTTCAAAAAAATAATGAATTAGGGCCTTTCTATATTAATGTAGCGATATACAACTTTGAAAAAGTAACGATATATAAAGCGAATTAAAAAAAAATCGTCGACAAAAGATAGTTGCTTAAGCCTGCCATATACGACATGTTTTTTATATCTGACATGTAAAAATTGCCACTGCAAAACACGATTTATACATAATACAGGGTGACCGATGACATTTTTCAAAAAGTGGCACCAAATAGGGGATTTATCAAAAAAAAAGGGGCATCGTTAAACAAACTAGACAACTACACTAAACTTTTTATTTTTAATGTATTATATAATTCACTCTAAAAAAGGGGGACTAAAAGTGGCAAGGCAGTCGAAAAATTTAACGCTCACGGTGCATACATATTTACTTGCGTTTCTATACGCGGAATATGCTGCAGATTTACATTTTCGAACGTCTTACTATTTGCAGAGTGATATTTACGTTATTCTTCATTTGTTCAGCTTGATTTTTTCTACCGATTTCTTTACTCGCAAAATTTTTTCTCAGAAGTCATTAGATTTTTTTAAATTTAACTTAAGAATTTACTGTTAATAAATTACTTATTTATACATACACACGGAAAAAATTTCACATTAAAATCTACGAAAGCATGATTAATTTAAAATTGTTCGGCAATGTTTTTTCTTTATAATTATGTGTTTCATGTTAATTCAACATGATTAACATGACAAATGTTCGAGATATATTGGAAATCGGTGAGACTAACGAAACTCTTGGTTGAATCAAAATTTGTAACTGGTGATTTTACATTTAAATATTTTTCTATGTGTATATAAAACTTCAAGTTTGCTTTTCTTTCATGTGACCCACATAGAATATCATAAATTAAAATACTTTAAAAAAATACTTAGAAACGGATGTATAAACACCTCATAAATGTAATTAAATAGCTTTTAATGGTTTTTTTTATACAATCGATAAAATCAAAATGCAAAACAAATAAACAAAGAATTTCAAATCACCTGTATAAATCTTCGAAAAGCGAAGCATTAAAGTTCAAAAATTAACATCGCTTGGGGTAATTTTTGATTTTTGTTTATTATTGTGAAAATTTTACAGCGACCGCGACCGCGACCGACGGCCACTGATTAGAGTTATTTTACTGTTGAAAAGATAACAACTAAGCCACTTGAAAAAGTATCAAGTTTAAGTTGCCTAAAACATTTCGAATAAAAATATTTGCTTTTCAAATTGTTATTGGTATTAAATAAATATAAATTAAAAAAAAAATACAATTCAATGCTCCTCACAGACAGCACTCTCCAAAATAACAATAAATATTGTGGAATTAAGTAAAGAAAAAAGAAAACGAAATAAACAAGCATCTTTAAAGAGAAGTCTTCTAGCCAAAAGTGCAATGCAAGCTGACGATGTTGCAGTAGGATCCAAAAACACACAAACGTTTGGATTTGAAATTCAGCAAAATAAAAAATTCACACCTCCAACACAGAAATGGTGAGCGCACGGCGGTCATCATGTGCAACGAGGGCATGAAATGAAGAGGAAGATGATGAAAAAAAAAGAATCTTAACCAAGTCATTCGTTACCACTTACATATGGAGAAGATATTTTTTTATGTTTGTACTAAATACAAATCGAATCAATGCATGCATGCACATGCACATGCACTTTGGCAAAGCAAAGAGTTACACAAACTACTTATAAACAAATCCTTTTTATTTTTCTCTTTTTTCTGACGCTTAGTAAACGTGTTTTAATATTTATTGAATAAAGCTGTTTTACATTATTTTTTTTATGGCCGAAACCAGGCGCATTCGAGTGTGATGATTGCAGAAATAAGCGTATTTTATTTGTTTACTTTTGGGTTTAGAGAGTTGAGGTCATCCTTCTCCCTCGCAGGCATTTAGATGTATGCACATGCACATATATTCCTTTTACGTTTTTAATGTTCCATGTTAAAGTTTATTTAAATTTTCTATTAGTCTTAGAATTTTTAATGAGCCACACTTATTACAGCAGCTTAGTTAGTATCATATGGAGCCGAGAAAATCAAATATATTATTACAAATTATTGGATGAGTTGCAACGAAGTCGTCTGAGTCCACTTAGCATTCGATAAATTTAGAAATTATGTCGCAATTACAATTCAGGGGCCTAATTCCTGCACTCGTGATCGGAATTGCATTCGAATAGAAATTAATTTCGATGGTAAGAAATTTTCCGATGATGTCACTCGCTACCAAGCGAATCGACTTTTTGTTTTAGTGTTGGAAAAAGGCAAATATATTTATATATAAATTCATTTCACAACACTGAATAAATTGTAAGCAAAAGCATATTTTTGTATATGTGTATGTGTGCAAAAACATATGTATGTACGTAAATACAAACGTATATGCAGAAAAAAGAAACGAATATACATAAATGTTATTTTTATTTTAATTTAATTAATAACTTAATAATAATAAATTAGTGTAAAACTAGAGAATAGAGCACTAGCCACATTTTCAATTCTCTTATTGGTTGACTAGAAGCAGGTAATTTGTTATTGAGATGCTCCCAGAGTTGATTGATTTTTTTATTTTCCCAGACAACTTTTAGGCAAAACATTATTTGCCAAGTCAGTGTGTTTTGTTATATTTAAAGTCAACAAGAAATTCTTTAATTTGTGTTTTTTTATAAGTACATTTGTGCATTCATTCATTTATAAATAAATAAGTCTAATATTGAACGTACATTTTGTTTGTCATCACTTTTACTATGTTAAACATGATTTCGAATGCCATTTTGCTTGCGAGTAAAAACACGAACGGTTGCATTCGAATGTATGCACGTTACCGAATGCTGTCATTAGAAATTTCGATATGTGTTACTCGAAACCGAATGCGAAAATTCAAAAAGTTAGAAAACTTGCACATTCGAGCAATAACTCGCTCGCAATCGAATGCGGGAATTAGGCCCCAGCATTCTTTTAATCGCAGCGGAAAAAATAATCGACTCGCAGTTATAGATTTTAATTCGTCATAATTTTTAATAGCTACCTACAATATATTCAGAAATTTCAGCAAGCTCGATATTTTGTAAAAAATAAAAGATATCGATAAATTATCGATAACGATAATTTTTGTTTTTAATTTTCAAAAATCGAAAGAAAAAAGTAGTTGTGGATCAGGGAGTCTAATCTGTGATTCTAAATTAAAGAAAATGCCTTCGAATTTGTGTGTGGCTTAAAAGTTATTGGCTAGATAGAAGTTTAAAACTAAAATTTTTCAATAAAAAAAGTAGAGCATACGCTCTTTTCAAAAAAAAAACGCTATAAAATTTCAAATCCAAAAATCTTACTCAAAATCGCTCTTTATAGAACTATTAGAAGAAAAAAAAAAGGATTCTAACGGCCTTATGTATAATCAAAACCTGGCATGAAGTTAGCATAAGTGGTAAAATTGAACATGAAGTTAACGTGTTTTGCGATACAATTTTAGATTAAAAATCATGTTAGAATGTAATCGTGTGTTAAAACTACATTATGTGGCGATTTTCAGGGTGCCCCTGTGGCTGAGTGGTAGCGATGCTAGCCTCTCAGTCCAGAGGTCGTGGGTTCGATTCCCACCATAGACTCTGGGTGTTTTCTGCAGACAAGCTAATCGCTTTGCGGGTCGTGTTTGTTATAAAAAAATAAAAAATATGAATGAATGATCATAAATAATGTCATAAAGTCCTAAATTAATTAAAGTGTAATCAATGTCAAATTGTATAGAGAATCTCGTCAACATGTAGTTCAATTTTGTCCCTTGTGCTAATTTCATGCCAGGTTTTCATTATACAAAAGGGCGTTAGAATACTTTTATTTCTATTAGTTCTTAAAAAATCATACACAAAATAAAACAAAACAAGCTCAAGCGACATAATATTCGAACTTGGTTTTTTTTCTTGTGACTAATATCTAATATTATTCAATGACGATCATTAAAATTTTGGGTACTTTTTATTAACTTTAAAGTACGCCAACAAGACTGTGAAGTCCTTTTTCATAACAATTTTTTAATATTTCATATTGCATATAATATTTGTATTCGTATTCGCCAATATCGTTTCAAATATTCGTATTCGTATTCGCGAATATCAAAAATTGACATTCGTTACATCACTAAACATACATACGTATACACATACATATGTATGTGTAGGTACATACATGAATCCACCCATACCGAAATCATCGCGAAAATAGTTAGAATCAACTCCCAGTACCTCAAAGCGTGGAAATGCATAAAATTCATGATAAAAACTCGACTTTGTAGAAATTGTTGGAATAAATATTTTTCAAATGAAATAAACATAAAATATTATCCACATAGAAATAATTCGAATATTCTCAGTGTTTTTGTTAAATTAAAAACGATTCGAATAAAAATTATTCGATTTAAAATTATTCGAATAAAAATTTTTGGAATAAATTTAAAATTGTCCCAATAAAAATAGTAGTAATTCGAAAAAGAAATTTAATCTAACAACTTTTACGGATTATATCCCTCTTTTACTCAAAGAACGTCATAACTCAAAAAATTTTATTTTTGAGTTAATGATGCAGAATTAATCCTCATATAGTTCTTCATTCTGTAGAAAAATTTCATACACATATCTTGTTTACTCAATTTAAAAAAAAAAACAAATGAAATTTTCCTCTTCCATTGAAAACTTTAACTTTTCTGGCAAACTAGTTTTTGTTTGAGTAAATGAACAGTATACATTAGAGTGGCCGTTTAGTTTTTTGATTTCTTTTACTCTCACCCCCCAAATCAGTTCAGTTTTATGTAAAAAAAATATAAAAAAATATCATACCGATAATTTGCGTTTTAGGGGGGTATCCGGCCCTCAAAGTTGGCCATCAAGCCCATTTTTCAATTAATATACCAATCCTTTTTTTCCAATCAGCGACTTAAGAACGGCTCAATGCAACGCCACACCAATGAAAATAAAAATGCAGGCTATTATTTGCAACAAAAACATTGAAACATTTTCATGCTTTTTTATGCATTTAAATTTTCTTTAAAATTTTCAAAAAAATTTCTAGAAGCTGTTGGGGTATGGTGCTGTGTAACCACTTGCGTTGTTGAATTTCCTTTCCTCAGTTATTTATTCGCATAAAGTGATGCCTTTCTTATGTTATGTTGACCTATAAAAACAGAGTTTACGATTGAATTTAGTTAACGTTTTTCTTTTTTGCTATTGAATTTATTCACTCATGCATTTTTATTTTTTATTTACGCTGCAAGTACAAGTAGATACTAGAAAAAGGAATTATTTAATGTTTTCACAATTTGAGTACCAACAGTAAGTAACATAAAATATTCCAGTATAAAAATGCAACAAGGAACATCACTCAATCTCTGGATTGCTGTTGCTGCAAGCGATATTTATGCGAATCTTGTAAAACTCATCTTATTCTATTTTCGCAACTTTTTTTTTTTTTTGTTCGCACAAACGCAATTTGTGAAATGAAGAACAAACAAAAAACATTTATTGATGAATTGGAATATTTATATGTACTAGTTCGTAGTTGTTATAAAGAGTTGATGAATAAATGGAAATAGTTGATACGAAGTAAGTGCATTTTCAAGTTACGAAAGAGTGAGTATCATCTCTGTTTAAAGGAGCTAAAAATTAATTTCAAGTTTGGTATAGTTAAGAAAGAGAATTCTAATTCATTTTTAATTACTTTAAACTGGTTTAATACCTTTTTGGATTTTACAAATATATTTATTGCAAAATGCAATGTCCACGTGTAATTATCATAAAATCTAATGCATGCATGTATGTGTGCAACGCCATCTGGCTTAACATCCAACGGAAGTAAAATATTTCTAATTGCTTTCGGAGTAATATTACAACTCCATACACTGTTACACACAAATATATATATATATATATAGAACATTTGGCCAAACGACCACTCACTCACCACCACTTGTTTAGAAATGGAGTTAATGCAACAAGCGCACACTTATAATAAATTTCAATACAAAACACACATTTCTGTCTAGTGTGTATTTTATGTTACTTAAATTTGCCACAATGGCATGTTGTTGCATGATTTTCATGCATACATACTTATGTGTGGTTTTCATATTTAAAATTAGAGTAGAAGTAAAAAAAAATCATATCCATAAATATTTTCTAACCACATGTTAAATTGTACCTACAGCTGCTGAATTGTGGAATACGAATTAAGCTTAGAAAAAAAAGGAGAATACGATTTGAAATGAGAAATAAAATGGGTTGAATGAAGTATGAAGAAAGAAAAATTATCCACATTAAGGTTAAATTTCATTTAAGGTGTTCTGCAGCAAAATTTTAAAATTTTAGCACTTCAATGTTCGAATGTATTCAGGGTTTCAAACAATTTAAGTAATTAGAAAAAAAACGACAATTTAAAAATACTGGGGTCTAATCGTCGCTTTGGATAACGAGCTGATTAGATCACGCTTTTTCAGTTTGAGATTATGGCATTCGATATGGTACCATATTATTACATTGTTCGATAGCGAATGCCATAATCTCAAACTGAAGAACATTGTCGAATCAGCTCGTTATCGAAAGCAAAGATTACACCCCTGAACTTGATTAAAAACTAATAATAGTTGAAATAAAATAATAAATATTCCCCCTTATTGCAAATGGCGTCGTCGACCTCACATCAAGACGACGGTAAAAATTGTCACTTGTCTACTCTTTGTCGACAACAATTGGCTACTATTAACATGCTACATTAACTTACAAAGGCTTAGAGATTAGTAAGAGATTGTCAATAAGAGCCAATTGCTGCCGATAAAGAGTATGCAAATGACAAGTTTTACTGTCGTCTTGATGTGACATCGACGACGCCATTCGCACGCAATAAGGGGGGGGGGGCAAACTGTCTTAATTAAAGATTTCCAAATGACTCTCTGCCAGTATCAATCTATCAGCAAACTGTGACATAAAGTTGATGGCCACAACTCCAATTGTTTACTGTCATTTCAAATGAACTTATCAGCAACAAGCGCCCACTATATATATTTGTTCCCGGGAGACGATCAAATAAACTCATCATTCACGTACTTGTGCGCATCCAGTCGTCTTTTTACGGCTTCACGTGCGATCAAAAAGTTTTATTTTTTTCATTTGGCCGTCTCCAACTTTGATTGACAAAAAAACTTTAGTTTCTTTTCTTTTCTTCTGTTAACGATGGAAAAGTGCGCGTATGAAAAAAAAATTCATACTGTTTTGATACGAACGCTACGAAGTCAAAATACAAGCAGTGATTGACGACAAGCATGCTACATTCACGCATATGTACATTAGAGTGGCCCTTAATTGTATGGAGACTTTTAGTTTTTTGATTTCTTCTCCTCTCACCCCCCAAATCATTTCAGTTTTATGTAAAGAAAAATACAAAAAAAATTCATACCGATGAGTTGCCTTTTAGGGGGTGCGTCCGGCCCTCAAAGTTGGCCTTCAAGCATATACAGTTAAGCGTACTGCTTGAAATCAGTACAATATAATACAAAAATATAATAAAGTACATAAGAGCGAAAAGGACAAATACATTTTGCCATTGAATTTTTTAACGGACAAAAAACATCCACAATTTCTTCAGCCTTAATTTATGCAATCGATTTTTAATAAATAAATTTGTCATTGTTAATTTTTCACTAAAGCGAAGTAAGTTTCATATAAATCGTAGTTGTGGGCTTGCATTTGGTTTTCAAAATACGAATTTTCGCTTTCAGTATTCCGATTTTTTTCAGTAAAGCGTGTTGCGCTAAAGCGAAATTCGACTATATACTTTTTGGCAAATTATTTCAAACAATATCTTCCAACGTATTAAGAACAAAGCCAGAAGAAAATCATTTTATAACATTGAAATTACTTAATATAAAATGCATTCATTAGCCAAAATTAAACGCCATTCTTTTGCTATAAATTTTGTCCTTTAAATTTATGCCTTTATTTTGTCATTATTCACAATCATAAATATTTCCATTATATTATAAAATTTATTTGCATTGTAAATATTTGTGATTAACTTTAATGCCTTTCGCATAAAAACAATTCAATATGAATGAGTATTACAAGATTATTACGCCTGAAATCTTGCCATTAATCATAAAAAAATTTTAAGTTGGAGGGGACAGGCCAGGACGGACGGATATTCATATTCATATTGCATTTTTCAAGTGCAAACACTAAAATAAATGCAAAAGCAAAAAAAAAAACAAAGAGAAAACGAAATTAAAAACAAGCCAAAACAGTTGGCATTAGGCTTCACTTTTTATGCATTTCCCGAGCTGCTGCTTGGCTTCGCTTTTTCCTCCCTCTCCCCCTTCAAATAATTCCTGTTTTATCACACGTTTTATTGGGTGAAGATAAAACCAACCGACCACATGACAATGAACCATATTTTCCATGATGATGAATGCCAGACAAAAAGCAATTTTATTACTTTTATCAGCAACAAAATCATACACATTCTCGCTTAATCGCATCCTCATCATGCTCATCAGGAATATTTTATGTATAAATAAGTCGAGTAAGTATGTGTGATAGTGTTTGTGTCTGAGTGTGTGTGTGTGTGCATGTGTTGCATTATTCCAAAAAAAAGGAAACTTTTGCCAACTTCAACTGCTTTTGCTTCAGAGGATATACGTTAGTGTGTTTGTGTGAGTGTGTGTCTGCATATTCCTTTGTGTTCGCTTTTTAGAATCCCAGCAAACACCTGAATCTGATTAAGTTCTATTGATTAAGAAAAATTAATTAATTGATTTCAACTATTATTTGAAATTATTTCGAATATGGGTGACCTTCTAAATAAAATAAGTTTTTTCGACTAAAAGTGTTTTATTTCTCGACAAAGTCTCCCTTTAGCTCGATACATTTAGTCCAACTTCGTGCCAGTTTTTTATTGCCACTAAATAATTATTTATTTATATATTTATTATAATAATATTTCTCAAGACCCTGAAAACGGCGTTTGTTTCAGTGATGTTCTCTTCGTTTGATCCAAATATTTTATAATGCAGCCATTCAAATTCGGGAGCAGGGACTAGTAGCAAGGACATAAATCTGGAAAGTATGCTGGATATTATTTTTTGTATTTCGTATCTAAATTCATGGATTTTTGGCTATAATGACCCATTATAAAAAATCTATATTTTTAATTTGCCGATAATTAGCAGCAAAGCAAGTATAAGTTTATTTCGATTCAGACAAAATTCGTATAAAAAGAAACAAGTTGTACAAATGGGTAACTTTATAACCGCCTTCAAAAAAGGAGAAGGTTAGCAATTCGTTTCAATTTTTTTAGGTGTGTATCTTTATAACTCAGTACATTTTAGACCGATTGTAAAAATCTTTTTGTTGTCTGAGAGTGTATAGCTTCCCATTGATCCCATTGTAAAAAAGTGATACTCTACTTATTTGATTGCTGCGAAATATATAAAACACATTTGGTTCTTGTAATTACATAATTTTAAAGTTGATAAAATGGGCGGGACTACGCTCATTAAAGTTGATCATACTATTTCACGCGGTTCTACTTAGCCGATTTTTACGAAACTTACTATACACCTTGAGATCTAAAATAAACAATCCCCCAATTAAAAAAATTGGAGGAGTCACGAACATTAAATTTCATATTTTATTTTAAGTGGTTCTACTTTACCGATTTTTACAAGATTTAACACGCACCCTGAGCTCTGAAAAACACTCAATATTGCATTGAAGTCGGTTTTTTTTTGGCAGAAAGAACTATTACTATTTTTCTAGAGGAAAATATTATAAAAGAACACAAAATTGCTAAAATTGATTTGATTTGAGTGATTAAGCATTGAAAAAGAGAACTTATTGCAATGACAGTCGTCTGCAAGAATTATTAAAAATTATCAAAATTTACACTACTTCCGGATCGCAAACTACATTTTCATGAATTCTTTGGAGTATCTTTTTTTACTGGGAAATAATAAGCTTCCACCCGTGCATTGATCAATAGTCCTTGCTTCAATAGATGCGGCCATTTTTGTTTTAACTCAATATTGAAACTGTCTGAAAGCTCTGAGTAATATTGGTAATCGTTTTCTTGGTATAGTTATTTTGAGCGATGCAAGATCCACTGTCTCACATTCTCATACACTTTCACGAACAGCGGCTATGTGGTCGCAGATTTTTCGTATATTGGTTGAAGGTTTACTGAACGAATATACCCAAATTTGTTTACCACACTGCCCTTGTTGGTAGGACGATTATGGCGACCGTAAAATGGGCCAAGCCCACGAAACGTTACCCGAACAATAGAAAACAATTTTCATAAAACAATTTTATCATTTGCACGTATTACTGAACGCTAAATGCGTCGCTGGTAATTTGGCCTAAATAAATGACAGCCAATTCGACAGATGTAGCTTCAAAAATATAGCCGCTATCAGCTGTCAAATTTTTAAACCCCCTATTGGAAAATTCTTTACGTTCTTAGCAAGCAATACAAGGAGGAAATATGTTATGCCTTGGCGGACCAAGATTTTATTTTATTTTCAATAATATTTTTTAGTAATTCTTTTTTTTTTGTAATAAAACTAAAATTAATCATATTTTGTAAAATTCAATTCAATTAAGCTTCGGTGAAAGTCCATGTTGTCCTTTAAAATCACGCGGTCTGAAAAAGGGCGTACTATGGAAATCTTTTGATTTAATTGATAACGACATACAAATCCGAAGTAATTTACATTATTTGTTAAACATGATGGCAAGAAATTATTTGTAAAGAAGTATATTTTATACATATGGGATTTCCACAGGAAATTCCACTTTTTTGTCACGTGCGACAGCAAGCTATTAAGCTTCTGATGTACTACACAAATATATGAAGAAGTAAAAAAATATGTTCGTTTTCTTTGAGAAAACAATCATATTTGTTTGGTGTCGCACGCGAAAAAATTTTATATTCCTTTGGAATTGTCTATATGTAATTTCAAGCAAGCTATTGTATTATAAATTATTTACTATGTAAATGAGGGCTCCCAGACTTTTGTGATTCCAACGTTTAACTTTATGTTTGCTGGGTTGCATTGAAACACAGGAATGAGTGTGTTCAGGAAAAATTCTGTTTTTGCATCAATGACTGACTACTGGACATTGGAGTTGATTTTACGTATGATGATTTTTCTCTTATTTTTATTTTATTTTATTTTTTTACATTTTCATTGTAATTTTTCATGTATTAATCTGTTACATTGTTTGCATTTGCCAGTACGAGTATATTTTTCATTTTATTTTATTTGAAATAAAACAGACACTTGGGCGGCCGGCCAGCTGTGCTGGTTTATGCTGGTAACACTCTTGAGAGCCTGCCACTGCAACTGTTGCCAAACAAATATGATGTATAAACCAACAATCAAACCTTATGTTTTACCATAATAAAGGTGGCCTGAACACACATACATACTCCTTTTTACCAAAGTCTGATATTTAAATTTACAAAAGATTTTCTTTGAATTTTACTGTTCGTTTGAAGTTTTTCAAGAAAATGAGTAATTTCATTATATGTAGATACACATAAAGGATTGATGTTTTAATTTTTTCATAAAACTAAATAAACATTTATTTTATTGAAATTTTAAGTTATTGTATTTTGCTAGTAGAAATACATATGTTCACATGTACGAGTTTATTTATATGTATGTACGTGTGTGTGTTTTTATTTACAAAAATTTTGTATTTTTGCCAGAAATTAAAAAAAAAACGTTAAAAATGTTTCTTGTGTTTTCGTTTTCTTGAAAACCACTTAAACAATGTCAGCGCCTAATCCTTCGTTTAACTCGTTTTTTTTTCTAATATTTTTTAACAGAAAATATACAGTTTCACTGTTGCGGTCTTAAAAAGGAAAAAAAAAAGAAATGTTCTTCCTTAACTTTATTTCAACAACAAAAAATATTTGCAAAATGTGCAGAAACTTTTATTTATATGTTTTATTTTTACTGACAAATAAACTACGAGTATGAGGATAAGCCAACTGCCATGTACGACTTGTTGTAGACAAATCTTATCGGTTAAAATTAAGATTTTTTAAGGCTTTACATTAAGTTTAGGTAAATTTATAATAAGCCAAGTTTTGTGTAAACAAGTGCTAGATAACGAAATGCAAAACGAATTGCGATTTTAACAATATTTTTGTGAAAAAGAAATAATCATGACATAATTATGTCACATATGGCATAAGCATGGTGTGACATAACATTATGACACCTATTTAAAAGTAATAATCACCCTTATTCCAGTTGCAAACATTGACGACATTTCAATTCAATACTAGACAATTTATGGTTGTTTATCCGTTGTCGAAAACAACTGACTGTTACTGACAGGCTCATGCTATTTGCTAGACCTTAGGGAACAAGAATAGGCTGTCAATAGCACAAAATTTTTCTCGAGATCGCGTAGACAAGCCCCTTTTTTTTGGTATTATATTGACGTGACGTCGATGTTGACAACTGGAATAAGGGTGAATAATAATATACTTCTTATATCAAGCCCCAGTAAAAAATTTGCTTACTTGCATGTAAAAAATTTGTCCCCAGTACTTTAAATTTGACTAAATAAACCCATTATTTTTATTCAAAAAGTTCAAAAAAATCTAATTATCTCGGATTACATCAATATATTACTTTTTTAATACAAATATCTAAAAGTAAATTTATCAAATAAATTATATATTGTAGGATATGAAAAAATTCTTAAAGCTGTGGAACAAGCTGTAAAAAATTTTAATGGTCGTCAGAAAACGTTGGATTGATTACTTATATTGAAAACAGAAACAAATTTTCCGATTTTAATACAAGTTATCGATCAAATGTTTTCTAACGACATCGTGGGACAGGCCGTTGTTATTTTTTTCCAAAAATAACAGTCAGTTGAACGAAACGGGCCTGTTCCTCTAAATGCCAAGTAACGTTTTGATCGAATATTAATATTGGAAACAAAAATAAATTTCAGTTTTTTCTTTATGTTTTTAATATAAATCTGCGATCGAATCAATCGTTCATATATAGAGGAACATACCCAAAACAGGCAGTCAACTTGCCTAGAAAATGTTTATGAAAACTACTCAAAAAATTCAGTGCTTTTCATATAAATTTTCTACTCAAGTCGACCGTCTGGGTTGTGGAAATGGGGTATAATTTATTGAAAATTAAAGCACGAATCGTTTATGTTTTCAAAGTTAATTTGCACGATTAATAAATTTATCTCGATACATATTTCATTAGTAATTGGAAATTAGTCAACTAAATAAGTGCTTATATGATGAATTACGGGGAAGTCATTATAATTTATATAAAATAATTAGATAAATAAGCACTTTGTGAGCCATTAAAGGAGTACTGCCCATTACAATATCTAGAAGGGTTTCATCTAGAGAATTTAAAGAGTTTTATTCAAAGACTTAATAAATCTCTCTGACTGGAAATCGCTTAGTTTCCAAAACTTATTTCTAATAGTGTTTTCACACTGAAAGTTAAAATCTGGTTTTAACGTTAAAACCATAAACAGCTGATTTTGCATTCACACTACAAGTTTATTAAATTCCGGTTTTAACTCACAGACTGTGTAGTAACTTTGCTCAAAAATAAAATAAATCTCCTACAGAAATGCTTGTATTTGTTGTTGTATTTTTTTCTGCTTTTTATAACAAATATTGAACAAACTATATAACAACTTTTTGTGTTTATATAAAAACTCGGAAAATTTGCAATGCATTGTAAAATGGAAATTACTTTATAAATATTTTAAAATAAATTGAACTAATTATATAAAGTGCGGAAGTGTTTGGAAATCAAGCTATTGTATATAAAAAAATGCACAAATACATTACAAAACAAAACTTTTTTAGACATATCGTCTATTTTCACTTCCCAGAGGTCAATGAAAATATTTTCGTTGTTTTTCTTCCAAAAAATGGTTTTTTTTCCATTATGTTTTGATTATTGTTGCTGCTACATCCATTTTAAGATGTCAAGCGACATCTATTTTTATTCACTCGCATACACATTATCAGCTGCTTCTGGTTATTTTGACTTGGCAGCACTGAATTTATCACAGCGAATACAAGGTTGCATTTCATAAAACCAACCAACACTATAGTGTTTTCACACTGATAGAGAATGACAAAAGTATCGTTTTAAGTACTCTTTGAGCCGTCAATCAACTATAAATGCATACAGGTAAAAATAAAAAAACACGCTCATATGTATGCAAAGACTCGCATTAATTTTAATCCGAATACTTATAACTATAAACATACAACAACTATGTTTATACTAATATTTTTAAATTACGCAGCACAAACAACTATATCTGAAATGTATAGACTGTATTAACTACAATCACACGCATGAGTATGAAAATACTCTGACTATTAATCGGATACACATGCGTATATACAGGGCTATTTTATTTACACACACACACATAAAGCATGTTTTCCATTTCATTTTATACACACAAATGTATGTATGTATGTATGTATACGTTCAATGTATGTATGTATGTATGTATACGTTCCCAGCAAAAAATTACACATTACAATCAGAACTACTTGCTATGTAATGACTTACTTTTCTGATTACCAAATTTCTTTACTTGCTTACAAATCACATTACCTAAAATTTAAAAAAATTATGCACAAGTTGCTAAATAAAAAGAATGTTTTTTTTAGATTAAATAGTTTGCGTGAACAAGCTGCGAAATAAAATAAAAAAAGTAAGTACTTCTCAAGAATCGATTAGTTTAGTCTCACGCCTTGTTAAAATCATTAAGTTGGTAATCCAGTAGAAAAGAGTTTCCACCAAAAATGCTTAATTCCAAACTTTTTTGAAATTATTTGCTAGGTTGGTTGGTGAATGATGAATAAATATCCTGAGTATCATTCTTTTTTTTGCCCGACTAAATATCATTACTCTGAGTATTAGAATACTCCGACTATACTCGTAAGTATAACAGAGAGTCAGTACGCTTGATACACATGACCTTCTTATTTTGAGTTGTAGTGTATTTTAGTTTTTCGCTTAAAAGAAGTAGAAAAGCTCTTATATGTTGGTATCGGCTATAGTCGTAGTTAATTGAGAGAAAATTGTATGAGCGTAGGAATTGTTTGCACTACAATTGTGATTATACGCAGTTACTAAAATTAAGACTATTAACTTACATATATTTTTTCTTGAGCACTAATATGTCTAATCAGAGAATGACAATGAGGGCAATTACGAATAAAATTCCGCGAGAAATTTTTCCCGGGCAACATTTCCAACTAATAGCAAATGATAGGGAAAACAAAAAGTTCTAATTGGAAAAGGGAGACATTTCTCGCGGAATTTTATTCATAATTGCCCTGAATACCATTCTCTGCTTACGCCTTGAAAATCTTTATAGAAGAAATTTTAAAATTTCTTATTTTAAAATACTGTTGCTCTCAGGTCAACTTATACCATGTATTTCGCAAACGACTTCATCTCTTTCAACGCTTTTTTTCTTCTTGTTATTGCTGCCTGGTAAGCAAGAAAAATTAATGCAGCACAATTTTCCTGTTGTTTTATTTCATGTTTCCCTTTTGCTTCCATTTTGTCTGCTACATTAAAAAGAAATTTAAGCCGGAATTTTCTGCGAAATTCTTGCAAGGAAATTGTTAGCAAAAACAATTTCAAATTTACGTAAGAGAAACATATACTGTACTTTACTTTTCCCTACCAAATTCCTGTTTAAGATTATTAATATTTTTTTTCCTCTTCTACTTTAGAGAATTAAGAGTTTATAGTTATTCTTCTATTTCATATGAAATTCAAGAAGGTTGCAGAATAAAAAGATATTTCATGTGTGGTTAAGAACATGCTTAGGAGCTTTAAAAAAAAGCAAAAGAAAAAAGAAAACACAAGTAAACAGAAAATGGAAATAGGATATAGGAAACGGACATGTGTACGTGTGTGAGCGGAGAGACAGCAGAGAAGATAGAAAAATTTTGCTTATTTTAATATTTTCCTTGTTGTGAAATTAAAATATGTACATATCGCTCATTCACTTAAACAATGTCATAACTTAAATAATGGAATTTTTGAATTGATGATGCAGAATTAATCCTCACATCGTTCTTCATAATGTGTAATAATTTCATACAAATATTTTGCTTTTCATTTCTTTTAAGCAAATTAAAATTTTCTTTTTCCTCACAAATAATTTCTTATTCGGGCTTAAGTTCAGTAATTTAAATTCTTATTAAATATATAACTTCGTGCTAACCTAAATAGATAAATGAAATAATGGAAAAACAGAAAATGAATAGTGATAAGTATCACTACTGATAAGTATCACAAATGTATAATAATCATTTCTCATATTCCGTTTCATAGAAAATTTAAGTTAAATAGCTGATGTTAATAAGAATCTTTACCCAATTAGATAGACTAGGGTGCTGATGTAGTGCGTGGCTGCACAGAAAAGTATCGGTATTTCCCCCAGCTTAAAGTCTAAGTTTAATTTTTCTTCTCTTCTTTAGAAACTCACATTAATTAATAAAAATATTTCATTCAATAAGAATTGAAATTACTGAACTTAAGCCTGACTAAGAATTATTTCTGATTAAAATTCCCTACAGTTCAATTTCATCTAAAAATATCTCAGTTTCTTTTTAAATTAAGTACTGTGTAAATTAAAAACTTTAAACTCGTTTTCTGGCAAACTGGTTTTTATTTTTCTTGAGTTATGACTTTGTTTGGATACATAAGCGATATGTATGTATGTAAATTATAAGTACGCTTAGCATAAAGTGTTATTGACATACAAAGAGGGGAGGGAGAAAGTTTATCATAAAGAAATTGCCCATTCCCAAGGCTAAACAAATTGAACAGATAACACAGCTTTTATACATGACACATGTCTTAGCATTTCACTACAAGATTTCGATATACATATTTTGATATTCAAAAATAAAATGCGCTTCTTTTTTCAAGCTGATAGGATGATGTTTTGTTGTTCTTTATGGGCTCTTGACGTTTACAAGGCTTCTTAACACACTTCTCTGAATGACTTATTGATCATGAAACTCAGTTGCTGGCTGGCTGTCGTTCTGTTTTATCGCCGAATCATTAAAATTAATTTAAATTTCAATTGTAATGTAATTAAATTTTTTTTTGTTATATAAATTTCTAATAAAATCTTATTACTTTGAAATTTATTTGCTGGTGGTTCAGCTTGGTCTATATGCATTTCATTGTTGCTGTAACAAATTAAAATATAATTATGACAATATGTCGAATAATAAATTTTTAAAATCTTATTGTTTAACATAATAAGGCTGACCTAAAAATTCACCACAATAATACAATAATTTCCGTGCTTAGAGTTCATTTTCTAAAGTTAACAAAATACAAATCGTCATCCTTTCATTTGAAGGATTATTAAAAGGAAATAATATTGGATTTTCTTGTAAATAAAAATAGCAATTTTGAACAGTTAATAACATCCGCTATTGGTTTCCGCGCAGACAAGCAGACAAACGGACAGAAAAATTCATTGTGACAAGGTATCATGATGGACAAAGTTGTCAGCATCGAAACTATTCCTTAAGTATTCGCAATGAAAATGACACACCAACTTGGCGGCAGCTACTTTTTAATGTCTGCTGCAGAGAGTGTGGAAGAGCCAGTGGGTGAAAAAAAACTACAAAAAGACTTCAAATAAAATGGAAAGAGGCATTTGCACTGCCACCTACTTTGGGTAAATTACCCAATTTCAGTACGGGTCAGGGTTGGAAAGTGGTATTTAACTTCGATTTAACAAAAACTGTTGAATGTCAAGAACTTTAAAAGTAAACAGATATAAAAGAAATTAAAATATATTTCGGCTAACTCTCACTGGAGCAAGGTGATAAATTACATGAATATTTGCCCAAGCAAGACTCTGCATTCGTGGGATTTGACCCCAAGATAGCAGCCCTATCACCAATCTAAGAAAGGAGGGTCAGCAACTCAATTTTCAGAAATTTAACCTGCTAACAAATCGTAAAAATATATTGGGAAAGTGTTGGCTAAAGTAGTTAGCAAGTTGACTACAAAACCGAAGGTCCTGGGTTCAAATCCTGTATCCAACAGGGATATAACAACAACGCATTTTTCGGATGTGCATTAGTGTCCCTTTGCGTCAGTTGTTGTAGGAAAGTTCAAGTAATGAAGGCATAGTCACTTGTCAGCAGATACTAATCCTAATGTAACATCAGAGCGCCCTCCTTCTTCGGTATTGTGTAGCGGAATCATTGGCGAAATAAAATACCGAATAAAAATGGCTACTAAACTCAGCTTCAAAAACATAATTAACTTAAATTAATAAACAGGGGCCTGTGGCAAAAATTAAATAAATATACTTAATAGTAACAAACCAAAAAATTTTTTCTTAAGTAGAACAAAAAATAATATGTTGTAAATTAGAGATGGTAAATTTGGGCTTTTTTTGTGTAATAAACACGTTTCAGCAAATTGAAATACGATGAATCAAAATTCAAAATTCACGTATTCCATTTGCAAGAAAGTTTCGTATATAAGGCAGAAATCTACATGAACTGACCCCACACACAGTGGACCAACACAGAAGAACACTGATGATGAAGGTTTAGTTCGAAAACGGCTGGCTGTTCCGTTCAACTATGTGTTGTCAAAATATTTACAACTAACTTTAATGTTATTTGTTCGTTAATAATTATCACATGTAATTTGGCTTAGAAAAAAGCGATACGAACTTTAGCCCGTTCAAATAAATCATAAATATACATAATGCTCCTCATTGAAACCAGAGGCGCTGCAACTCAGCATTACAACGTGCAAAACGTAGAGTTGTAAAAGAAAAAGAAGCTTTCCTCCATCTCTTCCTTCACCACCTGTGTTCTCTTTAACTATCCCTTTCCTAACGAAGGTAACAGGCATTCACTGCCTGAGTGTTACTTCTCTTTAAAAAAAAATCTGCATTATTCCTTTATGTCTTAAGTTACGTCTGCAATTACGTTTCACATGACTTAAGGCTCAGTTAGCCGACTGTAATGTAATGTAACTGCAACAGTAGGAAACAGCTGATCGATATTTTTATGTGAAAAGTAGGTTACGTTACACTACATCTCTATAATCATTTTCATTACTTTTCACATAACAATATTATTGGATTACATTTTTTGCTTTTTTTTAAGAACAAACAACCCGCAAAGCGATTAACTTGTCTGCAGAAAACACCCAGAGTCTATGGTGGGAATCGAACCCACGACTTATGGACTGAGAGGTTAGCATCGCTACCACTCAGCCACATCATCAGCTGATCATCTATCAGCTGTTTCCTACTGTTGCAGTTACTCGCACGTTCCATTACAGTCGGCTAACTGAACCTTAAGGAAAATTCAAGGTATAATTTAAAATGTAATGTTTCCACGTGGAGTGAAATCTATTGTTCGGTTTCTGAATTATATTATAATATTTGAATATTTGAAATTAGGAAAAAGCCGATTTCGGTTTTTAAAATTCAAGCAAAATAACGTTGAGAAAAAATAAAAGTAAATAAGTCCTTTTATTTCCCAACTATTTCGCGGTTTTATTTATAAAGTATGTACAATTTTCCATCTCTGTTATAAATACCATTCGTAGATTGTTGTTATGCGATGTACACCATAGAAATTGTTAGAATTCAAATATTGTCCGTCCGTCTGGTAACAAATAGTCTGTTAGGTAAATAATAATCTTTTAAGTTTGTTCTTGTAGTTTTTTCTTTTAGTACTCGTATTTTTAAAAATATTCACAATCTCACACTCATCACAACACGCACACACAAGATTGATTGGTATTTTCGTTGTCAAAGGTTGTTTTTATTTTATTTTTTGAAGCATGTGTGTGACAACAGTTTGTAGGTCGGAGTCTGAAGTTTACGACACTGATGTTTCCACATTGTCTGACGAATGTTGTTGGGGAAAAAGAAACATGTCATTAATGGCATGACAAATGTTTTGTTGTGTAACAATATAACAGACGAGTACATTTGTATATTCGAATTATTTTGTACTAAGAGTTTTACTTTGAGTGCTGGAGGTTAACTGGCATTTTTGGTAATTTGAATGAGAAAGATTTTTTAGTGTTTTATTCTGTGATAAGGAAAGGCAGACTTATTTTTTTTTAGCAAATTTACTATTTTGAGTTATGGCATTTATAATCAAAGACAAAAAGCAACATATAGCAGCCTTAAGCCTGTAGAATCAACTTAATAATTGCTCAATTCACAAGCCTTGTTGTATGTACTCGTATTGCTTAAAGTTGTATTTGAAAAGATAATTTCAATCAAAATGTCTCTGAACAAAACTAAATTTTTTATGAAATTAAAAAAAAAATGTCAACAGATATTCATAACCCTAAGTCTACACTTGATATATTTTTATGATGACAAAAGTCAAATTCCATATAGAAAAAAGAGATAAAATAAAATTTTTTTTTTCAATATAAAGTGTGACTTTTGTTATGATAAAAATATATCAGGTGTAGGCGTAGGGTAAGAAAATTTTTCCGTTTACTTTCAACAAATCACAAGGGGTTACCCATTTCTCAGTTGTCAATTATGTTGTCAATAATTAAAATGGTCATTCATTAAATTTAAAGGACTTGTTCATAACAATTGTTTTGGTTTTATAAAAAAAAATATTTATTAAATTTCAATCGAAACTTTGTTTTATATACATTTTATATACGAAAAATATTTTTTATGAATAAGTTTAAGAAATAAAATGCAAAATATAAAAACGACATTATTGATTTAATTGTTGTATTGATATTTTTTTACATGCTCATGTCTATTTTGTAAACTATATTAAATTAATTTTTGCAACAATTTTAATTTTATCTAAAAAAAATATATAAATTTAATTCACTTTGTATGCAACTACTTTTGTGCATATAACGAACACATTTCAATTAACAGGAATAAATTTATTCATTTTATTCATTCATAATTATCCTTAAACTTTGTAAAAGTCTAGCCAGGCATTCACAACAATGTTGCAAATTAAATGAATGCAAACACTGCATGCACACAATCGACAACACAAGAGTATATATTTTTTTTTGCTTTGCTTTGCTTTTATTTTATTTTTAGTTTCTCTATAAAAAAAGAGGTAAAATGTGGCATATTCATATTTCAAATATTAAACTACTCTTGAAATAAATCCATGAGTTTTTTTCTAGTTCTGTATGATCTACCATAATCTACTTGCAACAAAAAATACGTAGAAAAAGTTTAAAGTTGAGCTGACAATAAATCAACTTCAAGGGGAAAGATCAGACGGAGCTAAACGTAAATAAATAAAATGCAAACTTTTTTATATAAAATAAAATCTGATTAGATATGTAACTTAATGGCAATGTTGTAGTCAATGAGGCAAGAAGGCATTAGACCCCTGCACAAGACTACTTACAAGAAGTACTATTAAGACATGAGAGATTTACAACAGCGAAATCTTTTTGAAAACAAACGCTAAACAACACTGTTCACACAGAAAAAAGTACGGATGTAAAGTCAACATGCCAAAAGGTTAATTCAAATTCATTCAAATCACATTAAATTTACTATGTTGTTTGAGTGTGTTGGTGGTTATTTGCTTTGTTCATAGCTGCAATACACTTTGTGTTTAGTTGTTGTTGTTGTTGTTTTTTGTTTGTTTGTAAACAGCCAACAAACTGCTGCTGGCTGGTAGGCAGTGTGTTAGTCTTGCATTCGGAGGATCGCAGGAGTCAATTTAAAGTTTATTTTTATTTATTTTTTAACAAAAAATTTGTGATGCTTGCTTCTTCATACGTATGGGCGTGTATACAAACGTCATGCATGTACATACCTACATAATTTGTGGGTATGTATAATTTTTTCTAATCATTTTTCTGTGCACATACAAACGCACACATGCTGTCATTAGTGACATTAGTTTAGGCTCTTGCTTTAAAAAACCACCTTTATGCTAAGTTTGCATCTGTCATTTCTAGTGCCAAAAAAAGCGTCACCACTAATTACTAATGAAAAACTGTTTATACAGACATGTATTTATTCACTTAAACTGTTTCCAATCATGTTGGATTCTAAAAAATTGTCTATTAATTATGAAAGAAACGGTGTAAGTTAATAAATACGTGTCTTAATCAAACAGTTGTAAACCTGGACTTAAACACATAACAGCTTACCATCTAAATCTTACACACACACACACAAAGTATGCAAAATAAAGCGGACACACGCATCAACACTACTTCTTTTGATTTTTTGCTTAGAACAAGAAATCTTCACTACATCGCTTGTTAACATTCAAATACACGTATATCAATACATCCATATTGATGCGCTTATTTAACGACGGTTTAGTATAATACATGATGCGACAATTTATTTAAAAAATAAAACGTATTTACATTTCAAGACTGTTTACGCAGCCCTCTAGAATGCATTAATGAATTCTTATAAATAAGTTTAATTAGACATTAGTTCAATTCAAATATAATTTTTGTATAATTTTTTTTATATTTATATCTGTAGATATTTGGTCTGTCTAACCGCAGCCTGAAAAATATAAAATAAATATGATAGATAAATTTAGTTGCATCATGATGTTAACATGCGTAGTTATCAGTGAGTTGGAAAGAAAAAGTAGTTTGTTTTTGTAAGCTAGAACTTTTAAATAATCATCTGTATTACGTATCAAACAAACCTTATACACATTTCGTTTAATCTAGTAGGAAATTCTCCTAGACGAATATTCGACGTGACATACGCAATACGGGTGAATACTTTTGGTTTGAATAAAAGTTTTAAATTTGTAACTCACTCGTCTTGAAATAAATTTCCTCAGATATCCCAATAATGAAGCAAGTGCAAAGATCGAAAAACTTGATAACAATTACGTGATAGTTACAAAAACTTGAACTGTGAATAGAACTTGTTAATAACATAAGACTTGCAGAATATTTAATATAGAATTCAATAAACGCCGTGTTTCTACAACCGTCGACTCGTCTAGAAAATTTGTGTTAAAATCACTTCAAAAAATTAGTGCTTTTATTATAAAATTTCTACTTAATTCTACCGTCCGTGTTGTAGAAACAGGGGTACATTTTTTTTTTATCAATAAATTCAAAAATGAGTTTAACCGTCTGTTTTCATAACACGAACGGCCGCCTTGAGTAGAAAATTTCTGTGAAAAGCAATAATATTTATTTTTGGTAATTTTTGACTTGGAATCACTTTGTACATAATTTTTGGATCTAAATGATTTCTATGTTTTCTATAATCGCACCCTTTTTATAATTTTTGAAATGAACCTTATACATCAAATTTAATATTTAAATATTTACAGATGATACAAATAAATACTGTTCATGAAAATTTTTGAAGAAAAGAATTATTCGACATGGGATAACAGGAATGATGAACTGACTCAATACATACATACATATGTATGTATGTAAACTGTACACATCCTAATGAAGAAAAAATACTGGTATATTTGTAGCTATGTGCACGTTACTTTTAGCAAGATAACCATGTTATTATTCTCAAGCTGAGTACACACGAGGCCAACATGCAAGCAACTTTTCAAGTCAATCTCCTATGCTCTAAGCCCGCAAAAGCAAACCCATCCTCACGATAAACATAAGGAAGTTTGTCATAGCACCAATTTAAAAAAGTGTTAAAGCCAGACATAAAGCACCAATCATAGCATTTCGTCCCTTTGTCTCTTATTGTATGGGAATTATAAATGCTTGAGAAAATCTGAAAATTCCCAGAGAGTAGAACAGTTTAATTAAAAACTTTCATCTGCCTGCTCAACTTGTATAACACATATCAATCGCAAGAATTCATCTCTTAGCAATATTTGATATAAACGACAACAAAAGTGTCTTTGTGGTGGCGTGAAGGCGTATAAATGAAGCAGCAATCGAAATTTATCTTTTAACAGCATTAGCAAGGTTCGTTTTCAAAAAAAAATTTTTTAACAGTAAGACGCCTTTGTAATTTTCTAATATTTTCTTTCTTTTCAGGTAAGTGACAGTAATTCAGATAAATATTCCTTAAGGTAAGAATATAAATAAATATATACGTCCTACGCGCATACCCTAGAATAATCATGATTAAAATATGCGAGCACAATGAAACTTTGCGTCTTATGTAATTTGACTTTTAACATGAAAACCAATTGTATATATTCTCAAAAAAAATACACTCGGGACTCCGATCTCTGTCTGGCTTTCCGGCCAAATAAGTCTCCTCAGATTCGACAATATGTAAAATAATATGTGTTGAATTTTAAAATTTATAACCCTTGACAAACCTTGTCCTTTACCAAAGCTCTGTTAGATGTTAACAGGTCTCTGTTAACAGCTATAAAACTCTATAAAACACTTTTCCAGTAAAGGAGTCTACCGAGACAAAAAAATTAAGCCAATTTCTCGACAAGCTATGCGTTTTTCATTGCTGCTTTATTAATGATCTCCACTCTCCGCCAAAAATAAAACGTTCCTATATCTCAAAACAAACCCAGATTAGGGCAGTGTGGACCATTTTACGAGAAGGGGGCCAAAAGTAATTTTTTATGGTCACTGATTGTAAAATGTTAAAGTTCATTCGAAAGTAGACACTAGTGTACCTCTGAAGCCAAAAAATTAAAACTTTGTTTTTAACTATATCACAGTGAACAGAGTGATTCAAAAAGGACATTTTGAGTTTTTTGCTAAAATGAGAAATAAGCTTTTGATTTTCAAACATCCATAACTTTTTGGTTTTATAAGATATTTAATCGAAATAAATTTTGTGTAGTTACCTTACTTGTTAGCTATCAGTACTAGTAAAATCAGGTGTATACAATTTTTAAAAATTTATTTTCTTTTTGTTTGTTAAAAAGGTCCAAGTATTCCTAAACTCTCCCACATAACAGAGCGCAAGGCAACAAAAAAAGATTAGCACTTTTTTACAGTCGAAACTCTCCTCTAAACTCCTATATCCCCCCCCCCACTGACCAACCGTGAGCACCAGAATAATTTTTCTGACACAAGGTTAAAATTTTTGTTTTGCAAAATTTGAGTAAAATAGTTTAAAAAATTGCTTTTCTCTAACGCTATTTTTTGAAGTATTTAGTTATTTTTTATCAAACCTCTGATGTGAAAAACGGAGTTTATATGGATATGCGTATTTCTAAATCATGTACAGTTGGTCACAAAAATATCTTACCTACTTAAAATAAAGTAAATTTATATAATTCAGGTCACAAATACAGGTTACATATACAAACATACATATGGGCAATTCCCAGGAGACGGACGCGACGCGACATTCGTACACTTTTATTTGAGCAAAAAACAAAAAAGGAATGGAAAGATCCCATATATATCTTAGAGTTTTAAAGCAATGAAGGAGTAGTATATTCAAGAAAAAATTCTGGGCGATATTAATAACATAGTAAAAAGATATAATCACATGTCAGCAAGAAACGGACGCGACAAAAATAGAAGTTATTTTTGTGCACTTATAATTCAGCGAAATTTTATGAAGAATTTTTTTTTGTAAATTTAGAAATGATGGTGAAAGAATATCTTTTATTTGAAGATTTATGAAACATGAAAATTTAGTTTTAATTTTTTTTAAACAGTTAAAGTACCAATACGGACGCGACATTTTTTCCCCATGAGAATTAAACGCAGAAACCTTTCTAATATTGATTGAACTTTAATTAAAAAGTAATAAAACGATAACAAACGTTTATTTACTGCTGAAAAAAGTTAATACGCATTGATTTTATGCGACGTATGCGACATTAACGTATAGGTGGAAGCAACGTGAAACAATTTCCCTTATTAGAGCTCCATTCTTCTTTTTTCTGTTAATGCGTAGGTTGTTGTTACTAGGAAATTTGGAAATTACAAAAAAAGAAAAATAATAAAAATTAATTTAAATAATCGCAAAAAAAACTCCGCAAAGAAAATATTTCTTTTAAAAGTCCCATATTTTGCTCAAAAAATTTCACAAATTAAAAACGCTTTTACATTTGTTAAGTATAGAACTTTTTGCTTTATTATTTAAAACAAAGCAAAACATTTTGAGCAAAAAAAAATTTTTTTTTGGTTGACCTTTTTCTGGAATTACCCATATGTAACAAGCACTCTTTAGGAAGAAGTACAAAAATTAATTTTTTAAACAAGTTTTAACCTCCTTTTTTTACCAAAAATCCATCGGAACTTAATTAAACTGCATTTAAAACCTATCATAATTACTTTTGTAACCGGTCGATTTAAAAACTTTTATATCTTAAACTTAAATCTTATGCTCCCACCTAGTGAGCAAACAAAAACGCAATACAAAATTCCAATCCAGTCAAAAGTTATAGATTTTTGACCGCCTTCTCGCGAAATGGTCCACTATGCAGCGCAGCTTTTTAAAGAAAAAAGTTGCTACTTTTTAGAGCATAATTTCAAAAATCTTTTAAAGCAATAATTGCATTTGTTGCACATTCATACTTTCGTGCAACATCCTATTATTTCTTTATATATGTTTACTCATATGATACGTGTAAATTTTGTATCAACTTTGCTTATTACTTGAAATTTTATTGAACTTTATTACTTTGCTACAACGTTCAAAAAAATGCAAAATAAATATTTTATAAGGGTATATATTTTTTCAATTTATTTTAAAACAAAGTACGTTTATTACATAAATGCGAGGATAGTTCAAAAAATACTCGGAAAATCTTAAAAATGCCCCCATGATTTTAAAAGATAATTATGTGTTGTCTCCACAAGCGACTTTTCCGGAAAATTAGTATAAGAATCAATCGAAAATTTTAGTGTTTTTCATATATTTTTTCTAGACAAGTCGCTTGCTTGCATTGTGAAAACTACAGGGGTTAGTGTCTATAAAATATACTTGCTTTGTTCAATTTAAGTTTTATTCCATATTTAGTTCATTCGGTAGAAATATAAATTTATACAGGGAAAGGAACAGTTCCTAAGATGTTTGTAAAGACTTTTTGACCTACCCTCGTGCATTAATGATAGTAGACATTAAGCAAAGTGCACAAGCATCATATGACTTCTGTACACCCACATAACGCGCTACACTAATGTTCTTTTTTTTCTCTATATGAATTTATCAATACAAAAATATGTTGCTGTTAAAAAGTAACTTGATTATTTGAAGATGATAAAAGCAGCATATTTTATCATAAAAATCAAACATTGAGTTTTTGTTTGAGAACTGTGCAATAAAATTTGCTGGCGTTAATGAAATTCACACCTTGTGCTTGAAAAAATTATAAATTTTATAAAAAGTTTATTATGTAGAAAATATTTTTTAAATATTTTGCATTAAATTACAGCAATTAGATTTGAGTTTTTGTTTTGTTTTCTCTATATTGCAGATTAATTTTTAATAACACAGACAGACGGTTCTTTGTGTCTGTGTTATGATTCTTGTTTATCTTCAATTTGAGAGAATTCCCAGCTAGCATTTGGGTGAACTCTTTATGATTCTCCTCAGATCACTTTTGATGATTAAAAACTGATTTATTTAGCTTGGGTGATTGAAAAAGGATTCACTTATGCTTCAGCTATATGATCAAATAATGATTTTTTTAAATTTAGAGGAGCAACATGTAAAAAACCGCAAAAAAATTTATTTAATGATTTAATACTACCAAAAAATTGCAGCAAATCGTTTTATAAATAATTCTTTGGTATGATTCATCTGTAGGGTACCATTTTCTCACAACGAGAGTATGATTTACGATCGAAAATTAAACTCATATGCGGTTCGTTTTCCCGTCAAAAAAGGAAAAGATTCGTATATGATACAAAATGGTAGCTGGGCACATAAATGAGATTTACACATCCATCATAGGAAGTGTGTTTGTTGCTTTATTGATGCTTATCACAGACACACACGCACACCTTGTTTTAACAACCCCGTCTAGGTGTGTTATATGTACCTTTTTGTCCTTCCTTATTTGTGTTTGGATGTGATGTTTCATTTCTTCTTGTCTGTAATATCTACTGTGACGCGACACACATAATCATAATTTGAACGAATAAGGTTCTCTGTATAAGGTTGCCGCTTTAATAAAAACAATAATTTCGAATATATGGCGGCATGTCTAACAATGTCGGCCGATTATGTTAAAAACTAAATTTTATAAGTAAGTAATAATTCTTCAAGGCCTCTAGTAATCATCGAACATAGTATTGCATAAATAGTCATGTTTCTGCGGTCGATTTGCTCACATGAAAAATATATAGAAAAACTAAAACTCCCGAGTAGGAAGAGTGGAATTAATTACGTAATAATGGGAGAAATAATGGATCATTTTCCAAAGCCAGACAACACCGAAAGAATTTTGCTTCATAACTCCAATGAAACTATTTCATTAAAATTTTTTTCACAAATCTAATGATAATTTCACACATCCAATGAAAGTTTCATCAATATTTTGAAAGAATTTCATTGGAATTGCTTCCTTGGTATTCTGGTTTCGTAAGAATATTTTATTGGATTTATGACAACAATATTTTCTAATTATTAAGAAATCCCTTTATATTTAAGTTATATCATTCTTTTCATTTAATTATTTTATTGTTTCGATGAAGTTATAGCACTGCATTAATTACACTGTTAAATAAATTTGATGAAGTTTTCAATAAAATAATTTTAACGAAGCTGGTTCATTAATCCAACGAAGCATGACGTTGGTTGAAGTTTAATGAATTTTTCGAAATTCATAGAATTTCTGCCGAAAATTCTTTGAGTGTAGTTTTGGAGCAAAGCTATGTTTCTGAGATCATTTACTATTCATTACTTTTTCCCACTGGGTCGTTTGTTTTTTTTTATTTGTCAATGTTAAAAATTTACTTTTGTAAATAAACCAAAAATGTAAAGGTGAGTATACATGTTACTACAAATCGTACGATAAATCGTACAAGTATGAAATTAGTAACGTGTGTCGTACTTATGAAGTATACTTTGTAGCATGAAAATCAAAAATTTTTGTTTTTCATGGGCTGAGCTTAGATAAGTACGATAATAAGTACTGTGTATCGCGGTGTTGTACAGCAAAATTTGTTTTAGCTGATTTATAAAAGGCCGTGCTTCGGCTATTCGATTTTAAAATTAGCCTAGTGATATTTTCATTAAAAAAAGAAAATGCAACATTATTTTAAAAATGTTCTACAACATTCATTTATACGCGTGTGTGTTGCCTTAAAAATGTTCTTTCAAATGAATTAGTATGATTTGTAGTAACGTGTATCTTAAAATCGTACTATATACAACTCATACTACCCTAAGTACGAAACTAATGGCCTGTTTCCCACCTGCGAAAGAAAACTTTCGACTTACAATTTATATTGAAAACAAAAACAAAATTTTCATATTTTATTGTTGTTTTCAATATAAATTGTAAGTCGAACGTTTTCTTTCGCAGGCGGGAAACAGGCCATAAGTAAGGTGTATACCCTGCATAAAGCATTTTTGTGTCTTCTATACCAAGTCTAACAAATTCCATGCATGGCATTATTGTTTAAGCTTTTATTTATAATATAATCGTACAGGTACCAAAAAGCTTTTATCTCATTCTAAACAATGTACATGCATGTACATACGTACGTTTGAACGAATTCAAGCATCTCTAAGATTGACGTTGTTATTTTTTTATGAATATTATAGTATATTTTTGGCCAAAGCTTTTCATGACGCGATAATTACCTTTTGTTTAGTGCAGTGTTGCCGCTTGAGCAAATTTAAACAAAATTTACACTTTACTTGGTTTCATAGAAATTTTTAAGGGTCTAATAAGAAAACTTGTTGCATTAAGTAATTTTGTAAAGTGCTGGGGAGTCTTGTTTTTTAAAGTAAAAATAAGTAATTTTTTTACTACGTTTATACGGGCGATTTATTCAAAAATAAAAATATTGCAAATGGAGAATTTTGCCGCAAAAACGGCAAATTAATTTTTAATTTTCAAATATCTAAGGCTAAGTTTACATCTGGCATTTCTTGTGTGTCACTTGCCCAAAAAATCGTAACCAACTAATTACTAAGGAAAAACTATTTGATTCAGACATTTATTTATTGATTTAAATAATTTTCAATCATTTTGGATTCTATAAAATTGTCTACTAATTATGTATTAGACGGTTTAATTTAATAAATACATGTCTGAATCAAACAGTTTTTCATTAGTAATTAGTTGGTTACGCTTTTTTTACGCTTGTGTTGCATTTGACATTCAGATGTAAACCCGGCCTAACTCATACAAACAATTCCTGATTAACGCACTATTCGCAAATAAAATACTTGATGTTGCCATGCTTACAAATGATTGATAAGAACAACAATAAATGGATAAACATTGCACGAAAAACATTGATAGAAGCAAATAATGAAAATGATAAGTAAGTTTTCTTTAGAAGTGCAACCAAGTTTTTGTACTTTTGCTATGCCATATAAACAGTGAGTTAATTTATTATCAAATATTATTACAGTGGACGTCCAATAAGACGAATTATATAACGTCAGGCCTTTTCGCAATGTTGGAAAATTCGTATTTTTAGACAACATTTTTTCCTCCTTTTATTTAAATAAAACAGAGGGATTTTAGGGCACCTGTTGCAGCTAAAGGTTTGCGCCTTCTGCTTTCTTATAGTGCAAATGGTTGATTTGGATAATCCATACTTGCTACAAATTTCATGAAGAGATTTTCCACTCTCACTGTCTTCTATAATTTTCAACTTGTTTTCTAAAGAAATTTGCTTCTTTTTGACTTCTTTTGCTTTAAACATTTTGTATGTATCAAATATGTATAGAACACACGACACAAGGCACTTGTTATCACTATAAAATTCGGTACCAACTGAATATTTCGCAGTTGACAGTAGACAAAAACAAGCAAAAAACTTCAAAATGAAATTTGTTCCTAGAAAAAATACAGTTATTCGTATTATCGAATGCCAAACATTTATTATATTCTTACTACAGAACTGCCAATGCAAAAAATTTAACATTCGTACTATTGGAAATTCGTGGAGACGAAAGTGCGTACTATTGGATGTTCACTGTATTTGCAAATAGTGCGCGTATAAACGTAGTAATAGTTAATATTGTATGCTAAAGAGTAGCTCTAAAACATTTTAGGTAATCCCCGTCCGTACCATGCATGCAACCTTTGCTGTGAAACTTTTGAGTTAATTGAAAGACATACAATTCAGTAAACTAATTTTGCATTCAGCTTATTTGCATGAATGTTTGATGCAGAGGCACAAAATGAAGAAAAATCTACATACTCGGGTCGTGTCGTGCCGAGCAAAATTGATACGAAAAAAGCACGAATCAATATAAAGAAAAAATTTAATAAATATTTTTATTGCCAGACACGCAACACCAGCAAATTTGTTTATCCTACAAAATCGCACGATCTACAAAAAAATACATCCATGATACGAATTGTTATTTTCTTTTTAAAATTTTCATAAACTTCATCATACCAGGGTTGCATTTTCTCTGATAGTGTATCTCTGCCTTTACAGTTTATGGGTCTTTTCTTAAGTTAAAAGTTCTGAAATTAGACAAAAATATGTATTTATTTGAATACAAAAAAAATGTTTGGTATTCAATTTGATTTTGTGTGTCGTAGAAAATGCTGTAGAAAATTTTATAAGAAAAATTTTATTTATGGCAACGCTGGTCTTAGCTTTTATATGCTTTTGACTTCGACTAACATACATACATACTTATATATGTGTAAACGTACAGCTCAAGTATGCAAGCACCTGAAAGTATGTTTTGAAAAATACTTTATAAGATTATGTTAATCACAATTGGAGGTGGTCACATGAATGTTTTTCATATGTCACGCAATCTCACAAAACCTTTTCACTTTTCCTCAAATAATAATATTTTTCACTAGGATTTTTTTCTCGGCAACAAACACAAACACTTTATTTTTGCAGGCGTACTGAATTAATTCATCGCTTAATATCAATATTATCCTTAAAATTAAATATTGTGTTTCTAAGACAAGATCGGGGTGGGCTAAATAATTTGCCTAGAAATTTAGACTTAAAACCGTTTCATTTGGAACACAAAATTTTTGTATTTATTATTATTATTAAATTTAAATTAAAACAAATTTTTTAATGCTTACAAATCTTTGCATTTTTTTTTTTGTATTCACTGCGAACTTACAGTTTATGATGAATTTTACATTCAAGAAAACAATTATTTTTCGCTGTGAAATTTAAAAATACACAATTTGTTTGTATGTATATAAAATTACTTGCTTCTATTTTTATCTTGAATGTTTTTATTGCATTTAAAACCCAATTTTTTTTTCGGTGTGTATTATGCTTGATTCCCTACTTATTATTTCTAATCATGAATATCAAGTGATTGATAATGACTATTGAACTCTTTACATTATGAGAAATCTATTCTTTCTTTTTTTTTGTATCAAAAATTACTTTACATATGTTCCCGCGATATGAATTTAATTCCCACAAACCCCTTTTTAATGAAAGCAACACTAATAAAATTTATTTAGTTATTTAGATTGCACTTCAAAAATATGGAGGTGAATTGTTATATACTCACATGCATATGTACATACATATAATCATCACGTTGTATTCATTACTAATTTTCTTTCACAATTGTTTATTAAATTTAACCCCTTTAAATAATATCACAACAGCATTACAATAGACCAACTTTGGTCCAATTTCATCAAACTGTTATTGTTTTACTACCATCATAATAAAAATAATGCAATAAACATCAGAAAAGTTTCTTAATAATAATTATGTGTTTAAATTTTTATGTGTTTATATTACATTGTTGTTATTGCTTGATGTTAATTAATTTATTATAGTCAGTCAAATTCATTCGTTCATGTTAGCATCCAGCCCATTCATTATCCACATATCTATTCATTCATTCATGTTAGAAAAAAACATTTGTCACACGAAACTTTTTATGATTAATCTCATTAACGCCGCATTCACTAAGTCTTCTTTTTCTCACTTGCATTAACAATTAACAACACCATCGTCAGTCACTCTCATTACAATAATGCCAACTTAGCTTTTTTGAGCTAAACTTGGGCCTGTCCCAAAATTTAAATGTTTTTTTTGTTTTCAATGGAAGTGTGCGAGAAGTCGAATGTTGTCGACATCGTGGGGCAGGTCCTTAGTCCTTTCTACATTTTTTTTTCAAAATTTGTGTTACGAAAGATCGACTGAAAAAGAAGAAAGAAGTTATATTTTCTAATGATATGCATATGGTACTTGCATAACGAATCTTCCATCGTTATTATTAGCCACATGTTTCCAAAACCCAGACTGTCGATTTGAGAATAAAATTTATATGAAAATCATAAATTTTTTTGAGTAATCTCCAAACAAATTTTTTGAAGTGTCTGCTGCTAGACTTGTTCTTTGTTTTTTACATAAGTCACAAAAAATTTTATAAATTAATTTTTCATAAATAAAAAAACATCCATACGTAACCCACAAACATTAATTTTTTTGATGATTTAATGATTTGAAGCAGCTTATCACTTAGAAAATATAATTTTTAATATTTATTTTGATAACTCAAATGTCTGAGTTCGTTTTTGCTGGATCTTCAGAAAATGCTTACCATAGTCGTCAGCTGATCTTTTAGGGTACAGATCATATAAAATCATATCAAAATAACTTTATTTGTTTCTTTATTGTTCCGGATTGCACCATAAGAGCAGAGTTTATTTTCAAGTTTTCTTGACGCCACTTCAAACTTTTAACTATTGACTCATAAAATCACTTAATGTTACATTTTCTTAAATTAAGTAAACGTAATCATTATATGATGACATTTTTCTGAGATCATGACATGAGCCCGGGTAGCTCAGTCGGTAGAGCATTGGACTTTTAATCCAAGGGTCCAGGGTTCAAGTCCCTGCTCGGGCGATTACATATTTTTTTTATATGGGAACAATTATTTTTTTATTTAAACGTTATATCAATCAGTTTTATTTATATATTTTTAAATTATATTTTATATCTAAAAAATCTGATCATGCATCGGCCGGGAATCGAACCCGGGCCGCCCGCGTGGCAGGCGAGCATTCTACCACTGAACCACCGATGCTTATACCGTTAAACTTCCTATAGTATTTGTAACTCATGATCATTTGTAGTTGTAACACTGGTGTTTATTTATAAAATATTATTATTGTTCATAAAAAATTTTTCTTATTAAGCCCTTATAAAGCCTTAATAAGTTTTATAAACAAGCCTGATATTATTTAATGTTTTCTTAATTTATATTATAACTTGCAAGGTACGCATGGTAATACAATTGTCACTCCATCAACTCTCGCTAAGGAAATACATTAAGGATCTATCTGACCAAAGGCAATGTTCTTTTAATTCGTTGGGCTTGGGTAAAAGTCCCTGCTCGAGTGCTTTTTTTAAATATATAATTTTAAATGCGTATATTTCTGTTGGCAATTAGTTAAAAACGTGTCTAAATTTTATTTTAAAAAAATACTGCATCGGCCGGGAATCGAACCCGGGCCGCCCGCGTGGCAGGCGAGCATTCTACCACTGAACCACCGATGCTTATGTCACATCAATATCGTCCATCTTATGATCAGCGAGAGAACCTTGGTTTCCAATATGTAAATGATATTTGGTATTAAATATTGCTCACGCAAAATCATTTACGTGGCACATGTCCAGCAACTCGTATGTGCCCGGGTAGCTCCATGGGTAGGTCAGGTCACTCCTCGGACGATTGCATTTTTATTTTTTTTTAAGTTTATGCATACATATATACATATGTATATTGTGAAATTTTATAAAACGCTTTCCTTATAGTACTTATGGCCTGTTTCACAATAGCGAATGATAACTTTCGACTTACAGTTTATATAGAAAACAAAAACAAATTTTCATATATTATTTGTTGTCATCAATAAAAGTTTTCAGTCGAAAGCTTTCTATATAAAAGCAATTTTTATTAAATAAAAAAAAACTTAGATGTGCATCGGCCGGGAATCGAACCCGGGCCGCCTGGGTGGCAGGCGAGCATTCTACCACTGAACCATCGATGCTTATACAAATTAAGTCATATCATTATCGTTGAATATTTTGGTTTCTCAAATTAAAGAATGACGTATGGCAATTACGTATGTTCTCATTAATGAAAACTTAAATTACTGATTAAACAGAATCTTTATTTCTCTGGAATTTACCAGGATTTTCTAAAAAAAAAGTTGCATTAAAATTAATTGTCATTCAAACTAAATGAGAATTGGTATTAAAGATTGCTCACGCAAAAGTAATTTGCTGGCACTTGTCCAAGGCCTCGTATGTGCCCGGGTAGCTCAGTCGGTAGAGCATTGGACTTTTAATCCAAGGGTCCAGGGTTCAAGTCCCTGCTCGGGCGATTGTATTTTTTTAATTTATTTTTTTAGTTCTGAAATAAGTAAATTTTTTTATGAAAATATTTTCTTAGTATATCTTTGTCATTTCAATACATATTTATTTAATAAAAGCTTTTTATTATTAAAAAATTCAATTGCATCGGCCGGGAATCAAACCCGGGCCGCCCGCGTGGCAGGCGAGCATTCTACCACTGAACCACCGATGCTTATGCAGACTATGGCACATCCACTTACTTCAGCTTCTAGGCGGTGTAGACAACTTTAATTTCTTAAATTCTAAAAATGACGTAGATTACGTTACTATTAATTAATCCATTAACTACTAAGTGAACATAATAAGATTGCTTTATTTCTTTAGTATATTTTAGTTGCTCAAACTAAACGAGAATTGCAACTTTATAATGATTGTCCACAAATATTTTAGTGGCACTTGACCAGCAGCTCGTAAGTGCCCGGGTAGCTCAGTCGGTAGAGCATTGGACTTTTAATCCAAGGGTCCAGGGTTCAAGTCCCTGCTCGGGCGAATACTTTTTTAATAAATAAATATTCTATGAAAAGGCTAGTCCTACTCTCGGTCCAATGTACAAATTTTCGTCGGCTCACTGAAATAAAGTCATAAGTAATATACTGAATTGACCTTATTTCCCAACTAATTGAAATATAAGGATATAGTAGCACCAATCTGCAATTGTTAATAAAAGCCAAATAGACTTATTTCGGAATTAATTTTGAGGAATAAGGCCAATTGTGTGTGTTTATTACTCAGGACTTAACTGTAGTGATCCGACGAAAAGCGGTACGCACAATACAATGTGCTGATAGTGGTGATGATCTTTGCCTTTGTAGATCTTTACCAATTTGATATTTATTTAATAAATGCTTTTTATATTATATCTAAAAAATTCAGTTGCATCGGCCGGGAATCGAACCCGGGCCGCCCGCGTGGCAGGCGAGCATTCTACCACTGAACCACCGATGCTTATACAAATCATGGCACACCAATATACTTCACATTATGGGCAGTATATGAAACCTGGGTTTCTACAATTAAAGAATGATGTAGAGCAAGTACGTATTAAATAAAACCTAAATTACTGAGTGAACATAATAAGATTTCTTTATTTCTTCAGTAAATTTAAGTTGCTCAAACTAAACGAGAATTGGAACTTAATATTGCTCGTCCAAAAATATTTTACTGGCATATGACTAGCAGTTCGTATATGCCCGGGTAGCTCAGTCGGTAGAGCATTGGACTTTTAATCCAAGGGTCCAGGGTTCAAGTCCCTGCTCGGGCGATTAAATTTTTATTATATTTTCAATAGGACACAAACAATTTATCGAACTCTTTCTCCGTAGATCTCTATCAATTTAATATTTATATTATATTTTAAATAACTATAAAAAAATTTGTTGCATCGGCCGGGAATCGAACCCGGGCCGCCCGCGTGGCAGGCGAGCATTCTACCACTGAACCACCGATGCTTATAGCTTTAATCATATAAAGCTTTTTTTGTGTGATGGTTCAATGTGTTTAGCTTATAAGTTAAATTTAAACTCTGTTGATTCGTTTGCAATCTGTTGATTAGTTTGCAAACAAACCAGTTTACGTATGACATGATTATTGTTATCACATACATATGTATGTACATATGTACATACACACTATTGTTTGTGGTGTTTTTGAAAAATTTTCTTAGATTGCTGTTGTTATATTTTTTTAATACTCAATTATACGTACGAGTACATTTGAGTTTCTGCTATGAACGCTGAAGTTTTGTAAAGCCTAATTGATAGAAAAAAACAAACTTTTATGAAAATTTTGATGGTCATGTCGTCGGATAGTTTTCGGTTTACCTCAGTAATAATGTATTTTAAATATACTGTGCGGCAAACCAGTAACCTCCCGACGATATGTATAGTTTTTTGTTATTGATCGTATAGTTGTTAATTTCTAAACTCTAATACTCAACTTTCTAATATGAAAAAATGGATTTATGTGATCTAAAAGATGAGAATCTGAAATTAATAAACTACTTTCTTATCATTAAATTTTTATTTTTAAAAGCAGATCATACCTTTTTTTTGTATTTGAAGATTATAACGGGTGTTCTTTTTGACATGCATAACTTTAAAGTAAAAGAAAATATATTGAAGAAAAATATATTAAATACCTATTAAATTGGCTTTGGTCGCGAGGTTTCGTAAAATCTTCCATAAAGTGGATGAAGTCCGGTTCTATAGCTTATTCGGTGTGCACAGTTTGACGTATAGTGCCAAAATGATCTATTCGACTCGACTGCTCTAATGGACGAAGTGGGACGATAAGTTTGTCGAGCCGAACCATTACTTTGATAAAAAAAAAATTAAAATTGCAAGAGTGGCTCTCATGATAAAACCGCAAACCCAACTAAAGAAAAAACAACTATCAGCTGTTAAATTTGTTGTCAAATAGAGCAGTGTTGTCCAACTCAAAGTTGTGAACCGGGAAAAACTCTCCTTATATATTATATGACATATTTAAAGCTAAGATAATTGTTTTAAATTCCAAAATAAAAATAAGTAAGAAATTTATTTTTGTTAGGATTAGTGTTTTTCATACGGGTTTCATACATTTTTCGGGGAAGAAATCCCGGAATTTTTGTGCGGGAATTCCTGGGATTTTCTTGATTTTATTATGGCAACTTTAGCTTGTATGTACGTATTCCTTGATGAGTGTCGTTATTCACTTTAGGAATAATAAGGTGATGGCACTAGCATAATTAGCGCTGTCAGATATGGCGATTTCTCGCCAAACGTTTCGATTTTTTATGTTGTTTAGCATCCAAGTATTTGGTTTGGCGGCATGTATATTTTTCTGGCGATAAATAATTTATTTGGCGATTATTATGACTATTTTTTTTTAGTCAAATTGAACTTCAAAAGTTTTCTAATTCAGGAAAATTAGTGTGTTGAAGGAGTAGTTTCAAAAATAAATCCTAATAAAACTCGTCGGCAAGAAGCTAAAACAATTTGATCTTGATGATACTAATTAAAGTCATTAATGTTAAAGTTTTGAATTTGGATGCGAAAAATTTACAAGAAGTAATTTTTGACTATTTTCTGATAAATTTTGATACGATCATTTTATAAAAATTTATATTAAAAAAGTGTTATATAAAAACAACTTTATTATGAAATATTTAATAAGAAAAATTACATAAAACTGAGTTTTGGCAATTTTTAAAATCAATTTGGCAAAATAGATCGGAAAAAATCTGACAACCCTGTACTCAAGGCTAAAACTTTACAACAAATAAAGCCGAGCTTACATCTGGTACACATGTGCTCTGAGACTTAGAGGCCTTTATTTGCCAAAAGTGGAACTAGACATTCCAAATGTAATTGAAAAAGAATGAAGGTGATTTATTTTCAAATAAGCTACCAAATACTATCAAATACAAACTAACGGAATCACATTTTTTTTTTTTGCATTTACATTGCTGCTGTAGATTTCGTTTAATATTTTTTGCCGTCCGTTATACAGAGCACACATTTTTCAAAATATTCGATACCCAAAGTAGAATAAAATCTTAGAAATATGTTCCTAGCAAGTTTTTGTTTTTTATATTGCGATTTTTTCTTCAGCATTCGTTATATCCAGTATAATATTAGGTTAGTACTCATTATATAAGGTTGTTAATGTAAAAAAATTTCACATTCGTTACATCGGATTTTCGTTAAAGCGAGATTCGTTATACCGAGATTTGCCTGTATATAAAGAGCTGATATGGTATTATTTTTTGTTTAAGCTGTTTGTAAAACGCTATTATTTAATCAATCTCATGAATTATAACTTGTTTTTGTTTAAATAAATTAAATTAAAAAATAATTTATATATTTTAAACTGGGCGGAAATTCGTAGGAAACCGAAAAGTTGTTCCCGCTTTCCTGGAAAATTAAAAAGTCCGGGAAAAGAAATACTCTAGTTAGCATATATTATTTTGAAAAAAATTCCTAAAGTAATATTCGTTCGTATTCTATATTAAAGGATATAATAATCTCGGTTTAGCTAAAGCTTTAAATGCAAATCAATTAAATATGAATTGGGTTTGTGCAAAATATTATTTCCTTTTTCTTGTTCTAAACGATTATTCACTATATTGTACAGTACTTGCAGTACTTCTGTAGTGCACATTGTACATACTTCCATTTATTTGTCATACATTTACATTCATGCAAATTTTTAAATGTAATGACATAAACATACATTTCTAGATTTATTTAAACCTTTAACTTTATGTATAAACTTGTTAACTTCCGTGTCAATGATTTAACACGCTCTCTGTACAACATGCAACATTCTAACCAAGTGATCCCAACTCTATTGTGCTAACTTGCTTTGAACAGTGGCATATTAGCAAAAAGTCATATAAATCTCTATTCATACTTGTACGGAAAATATACGGTTCAACGCAAACATTCTTTTCATAATTCAACACTTCTGTTTTACTAACGACACACACACACATACCCTTTCTTTGACACGTTGTATTGTATTGTTATTGTGTTTGTTAACTCGGCCACCTGTTTTGTGGCACTTGCAACTGATTGCAGGCAGCTCTTTATAGTTGCAATATACGCCTACATACATTTTTATGTACTGGTAAAATAATATCAGATGAAAATTTTATAAGCAGAGGTAGTCAATGTTTTCTCTTTTTTTCTTTAATCGAAGGTAATATTCTTCCATTTTTTTTTGATAACTACACAGAAATCGGCAACACTGGCAAAGGTCGGAGTTATTGTAAATTTTATTTCGATTTTGACGTTAAATTAAAAAACTTGATGGTTTTGATGGCCAAAAATTTAGCCTAATTCTAGCCATTAACAAGAGTTTGACACGTCTTTCATTCTAGGGGTGACATGTGGTTCGCGTATTTCGACACCGACTGCGACAGTTTCGTTCTAGATTAATGGCCTATTTCCCACCTGCGAAAGAAAATGTTCGACTTACAATTTATATTGAAAACAACAATAAAATATGAAAATTTGTTTTTGTTTTTTTAATATATTACAAAAATACGACAACCACGCTAAAGGTCATTTTTGTTTTGTGTTGTGTAAAGTGGCAAATTTTAAGTCGTTTCATTAAAGTGCGTATACTGAAATCTGGACGCTGTAAGATTACGTTGGTCTTTTTTGTCACGTGTGAAAAATTGGATAATAGGGGGAAAGACCCGAGATGGCACACGTGGGCGTAGAATTTTGTGTCGGATAAAAAAAAAACAAAGGGAAAAATAAAGCCATAGTCAAGCCATTGACAAAGATATGTATGTACTCGTAAAATGTTGGGATTTGACTTTATATGGCAGCATTTATGATTTGATTAGGCGAAAGTTCGTATCGCTTTGTAAGCCAAATTACATTGTGATAATTATTAATGGACAAATAACAAACACTTGCATAACGGAACAACTAGCTGTTTTCGAGGGTCGCTGCACCTTTATCATCAGCGTTTTTTGTTGGGTTGGTCCAATGTGTGTGGTTGCAGTTTATAAAGATTTCTGCTTTATAGTGTTTTTACACTGGCATGGTTTTAATAAAAGTTGTTTTTAACGTTAAAACCAACTGTCAAAACCAGGTTTTACCATACAAATTGTTGTTGTTAAAACCATTTTTGAATTGGTTTTAAGTTTGTCTTATGAAATGCAACCTTGTTTTCGCTGTGCTATATTCAGTGCTGCCAAGTCAAAATGACTAGAAGCAGCTGATAATGTTTATGCCAGTGAATAACAATAGATGTCGCTTGAAAAATTTACAACTTAAAAATGGATGCAGAAGCAACAACCATAAAATAAAAGTAATGGAAAAAATTTTGTTTTGAAAGAAAAACAAAGAAAATATTTTCATTGACCTCTGGGAAGCGAAAATAGACGATATCGACGACTGACATCTATCTGCCGATAAAAAAGTTTTATTTTGTAATGTATTTGTGCATTTTTTATATGTATACAATAACTTGATTTCCAAGCAATTATTCACTTTGTATTACTAGTTCTATTATTTTAAAATATTTATTTACAAAATATAAAATAATTTCCATTTTACAGCGCATTGTAAAATTTCCGAGCTTTTCATACACACAAAAAACAGTTGTACAGTTTGTCAAATCATTGTTATAAAAAGCAGAAAATAATACAACAACAAACACACGTATTTCTGCTGGAGATTTATTTTATTTTAGAGAAAAGTTATTAGACAGTCTGTAAGTTAAATCCTTAATTTAACAAATTTGCAGTGGGAAAGCTGTTTATGGTTTTAACGTTAAAACCAAATTTTAACTTGCAGTGGGAAAACACTATTACATACTCAGCTTATAAGTGCAAACGGAATATGTGAATTGTTTTGATTTATTGCATTACAATTTGTTGAAAGCTTTATTTTTGTAATGAAAGCTCAATTTTATCATCTCTAAATTTACAACAGTCTTGCCATTGTCGTTTGTTCTTTACTAATTATGCACATGTTAGATAATTTGCTTATTTTTGTTCTGCTTAAGACAAACTGCTGTGCTGTATTTTGGGGCGTGGCAAAAAAATTCCTGTTTGAGAAATAAAATACAAACAACTGAAACAAATGTCTTGCCAACAGTGTTGTTTAGCATTTGTTTTAGAATATTTCGCTCTAGTAAAGCATTTGAAAAATCTCTCGTGTCTTGAAATGTCTTATAAATGGTTTTGTGCAGGTCTTTAATAGGCACCGCTTTTAATAGTTTGGGAATTCCCATTGATATCAGACTTGTACTTACAAATCACTTTTTCACACATGCAAACTCTTATTTGTTATTGTTATTTTTGTTCTTTGTTTTAGCTCTACTCTTTTGCATTGAAATTATAGTTACACTCGATGTTTTGTAATAGAAACCCTTTCAAGTCAAGTAGTGTGTTTTAAATTCATCACTTGGCTTTAGTTCTTTACCCGCACAAGTGTGAAAAAACATCGCCACAGCATGTTTTCAGTTCGAGTACATACGAATACTTTGTTCTCTTGAAATACATTAGCAGCAAAAAGAAAACAACAACAAAAATATAAAAAAGAAACAGAAACAGAAATGTACATTATGATTGGTAAAAGTCAAGCAATCAGCATAAATTTGATTATAGCAGAAGTAAAAAAAATAAGTATTCGGGTGACGAACGATGTTGTTTGTCCTAATTGCACTGAGTGCATTTGAAGGATATTCTAAAATTCTGTTATAAGGCAAAGAAGTGTTTTATAAATTCTAGAGCAATAAAACCAAATATCATGTTGTCTTTTTTTATAAAACTTTATTAAAAAAATAGAAAAAATTTCATTAAATAAACAAACAAACAATTTACAACAAACTGATGTTGTAGACAATTTGAAAATTCTTGGGTTAGCTCTTATTCTAACTAAATTCTAATACCAAAATCATTAAGACTAACAAGCGAAATGATTTTTTTTTTATTAAAAATTATTTTAAAAACTTAATATTAAAAATATTAATTAAAATTATGAAACAAACAGTCTAACTAAGAATAGCAGCAGCTGCAGGACTCGCACCCTTTAGCGCAGCCACCAACTCTAATATCCTTTCTTTTACACACATAAATACTTTGCGTTTTTTTTTTTGTAAAATATTCCTAAGAGAAACAACAAATAATGCTAAAAATAAAATTCCTTAAAAATAAGTTTGTCACACGTTAAAAAAACTTTTTTTTTCTAAAAAAAATACATGCAATAAAAATTACTTGATAATTAAAAATTATTTTAAAGTGTGTTTTATAGAAAAAGTAAGAGTTGAGAGAGAGAGAGAGAGAGCAGGAGACAGGAATTAGAGTTTTAGAAAAAGTTTTAGTTGTAGATGTAGAGATTTTCTTATTTTAACTAAATAACTTTGCATAGAGTTTTTAACTTTTCCCGTTTCTTTACATTAAGAAAGCTCGAGGTCGTAAGAGCGGCCGTCTGGTGGCTTTTTAATTGAGTATTTTTTTGTTTTTGTTTAAATTCAAAAATTTTTGCTATTTTCGTAACAGTAGAATAAACTCTAGTGCGGTGCACCATATGAGGAGCTGGGCGCTGAAGGAGCCGAGGGAGCAACTGGAGCACCGTAATCACCACCAGGAGGAGCTGGAGCAATGCTGTTGGGATATGGACCAGTTTCTTCCTTTTGAGTCTTGTAGCGAATGAAATATACTTCGGGCTTGCTGGGCTGAGTGGGTGCTGGCGTGGGTATAATAATGTCGGGCTGCTCTTCGGGCTTCTTGACCAGCACATACACCAAAGTCTTCTCTTCGGTTTGTGGCAATTGTGGAATGATGGGTGCGGTGGGTGCTGGTGGTGATGGAGCCTTGATGAAGACAATTTTGTAGTGTTTCTGGGGTGGAGGTTGAATATATGGTTTTCTGCAAAGATACAAAGTTGCAATTTAGTTTGTTTTTTTTCTTTCTTCTTATGTGGATGGAATTTCTTTAAATGTTTTGCTTTTCTCATTTAAACCTTTAAAATTAAAAATCTTTCATCCGTTAAAGTGCAGCAATTCAGGAAGTTTTTAGTTTGTTTTAAATTAACGCATGAATGTGTGTATGTGTGTATGTATGTAAGTGTGTTTGTGTAATCTGTTTTGGTTTTTTGTTCCTCTTTGCTCCAGTTAGTTTTGCTTTCAGCGCTATAAATTTCTCTAGGCTCTTGACAACTTTGTGTTAAAAACAAAATTTACCTGCTTGCTCTTCTTTTATTTTTCAAACGTACGATTAAATTCACAGGTTAGTTTTTTGTTTTATATTGTGTATCTTCTGTGGTGGTATCATGTTTAAATTTAAAGTTTTGTTTAAACTATTTTTCATTTAATAATTGAAGAAATGGAATCTAAAGCGGAACACTGCACATTTCAAGTAAAATGTTGAAAAAATATGTAAACTCTTTAGTTTAAGGCAAATTTTGTACATTACACTTACATACATATCGCACTTGGTAACTGTGTAATTAATATTCGTATGTACTAACTAAACTTTCATTTTTAGAAATTAATGAATAAGAAAAAAATATATTAAAGATAGCAAGCTTTTGAGGAATAGATTTACATACATACATATGTATGTATGTATGTGGTTTCAAAGCCAAGCCTATTGCTAACATACATAATTCTTACTTTTTCCTGAAAAATGTTTCATCCATCAATACTTATCAGAATATGTTTTCAAAAGCTTAATTTTCGAAAAAATAAAAATAAAAAATAAATATGAGATACGAGTACGGTTTACCCTAGACTTCCCGTTTATTTCAAGCTCAAAACATTTCTTCCAGATCGATTTTCAGGATTTTATTTTTTAGGACTTGAGAAAAGGCGCAAATTTGATCTAAATGTTCAATCAAACGTGGCATACCATAATTCCATATTTATAACTAAAACCAAGATTCAATTTGTTCCTATGGTTATGGCAATGGCATTATCTTGACTCGCCTTAATCAAACACAGTGTTGCTCATAAGTTTGGTTCGAACAGCTGTTTTATATGGCCGGGCTTACATCTACATATGTATGTGCCATGTGCCAAAAAAAAAAGCGTAACCACTAATTACTAATGAAAAACTGTTTGATTCAGACACGTATTTATTAACTTAAACAGTTTCATACATAACTAATAGACAATTTTATAGAATCCAACATGATTGGAGATTGTTTAAATCTAGACTTGGGTCAAACCCATGTAATTTAAATGGGTTTGATCATTGATTTGTTTGATTGTTTGATATGCTATCGTAAATAATCGATTTTCGTAAAAAAAACGAGGTCCAAAAATGTGTCCGTTAAGCTTTACTGGTGGTTATGGCACGACTAGTTGTTTAAAATTTTTGCTTTTTGTAAAGTTTTTCTCATACCATATTCCAATGGCGGATGGAATAATATGATTTTAGGACCTTCTTTTACCCAATTCCCACGCTTTCCATCATGAAAATATTAAAAAATGTTGCATGCAATAAATTTCAAAAATATAAATAACAAAAAAATAAATAAAAAATATTCAAATTATGTTATTACCTCACACGAACAAGTGATGTATTACAAATCATATTTAACACTAAAAGCAAAAGCATTTGAATTAGAAAGAAAAAGTGAAATCATGTCATGACTTGTCATTATTTTTTATCTTTCTTAAAAGAAAATTAAAAGAAAAATACATCAAAACCATTTTATAGCAATATTTCTTTTACTGCAATTAAAACTTCGTTGCGCAGCTTTAGATTAAAAGGGCCTAAACAAGATCCAAATGTTTGATGTCAAGTTCGTGTACGTGTGTTAAGTGTGCATAGTTATTACACATGCTGAACTGATGACCAGTCAAGTACCCATTTTGACATTTTGAGTTTGATTTTGAGCTGTCAACGTCATATGAATATCAAAGCCGATTGAGTTAGATTTTGGTGCTGGCAGTATCATAAAAATGTCAATATGCATCTTAAGAAAATTTAATAGATGTGATAGCTGAGTGTTTGAACAAAATATATACAGCCTGATTCTAAATATTTCTTAGGGAAAAATTTCCCATGGTATTCGTTTCTTTTATTTCTAAAAATAATATCCGCATATACTAAACATATTGAGCTAAAAACTTAAATTTCAGGGAGAACTTTGAATTTTCGAAGTCAAGTACTTTGTTTCTACATGTTTTATTTAAATTGAAGGATTGCAAATTACTTTTTAAAATGAGAGAACAAAGAATAAGGAATAAATTCCCGGGGATGTGTTATTTATCTTATAACATTTCCTGAACTGTGGAGTGAACTCCGTGGAAACATTAAAATATTTAATAAATTAAATTAAATATGTTTTTTTTAACTTTAATCAAAAATATTTATTAAAAAAGGAGAGTTTATAAAATATTCATTTTTTTATATTCCCATTGCTTGTGTGCACACTGACAACTTCAATAAACAGCTGATCTAAATAAATATGGCAAAACGCAAACAAAAGGTGTGAGTTACGAAACAAGTTGGGAGATTTTGCGAGTGTCACAACATACTTGAATATTAAATCTAATATTTCTTTTTCTAAACCGTTTACCTTTATATCTGATTTAAAATGTGTTCATGCTTGATGAACAAAAAAAAAAGAATTACATCAAAATGTGACATCATTTTTTCATTTTTTCATTTGCATCAGGCATGGTCATAACTACTACCATAATGCTTGACAAGTATTTTGATAGTGTCTTGCCCTTTTAATTGATAATAGAAGTTCGGAGATTTTTATAAAAAATATTGCTCATTTCAAATTACGCAAAATGTTTTAAGTTTTGAGTCTTATAATGTAAGTTGTTAAGCTTTTGAAGCCAGTGAATTGTAATCCAATCTACTTTTTCATTATCAGTCTTTAACCTTTAAAAAGTTTTGCTTAATAAATTAATGTTATTTAATATCTTATGGTTTTCTAGTGCTCTGGACTTTCCTTTTCTTATTAAAAAAAAACAACAACACAAACTGTCAACTGATATACTTGCAAACATACATGCATATCAAATAACAGATGCCAGCAATGCAGACAAATTTTCCTTTCTCTAAACTCGAAATTATTATAACAGAAACATCCTTTAGTTTGAAATGATTTTTATTTTTATTTTTTTTTTCATGAAACCACAACCACAACGACATTACTTTCTCGTGTACATTTTTTTGAATAACGCACAAACAGATAGTTTTTTTATTATTTGTAGATGGATACAAAACAAAATAATCAAAACATGCCTTATTGGAAATTTTATTATGTGGGCAAAATATGTAAACTTCTTTCAATTCAATACGGTTTACTTTATGCATTAAATACATGGACTTAAAGCTTAAATTAGACGTAACATAGCCATAACGCCATTAGCCATAACCAAACCAAAATTCAACTGGTTTCTATGGTGATAAATCTCATGGCGTTATGGCGAGTCACCTATAATCAGTGTTGCCCATTAGTTTGATTCGAACGGCTGTTTTCTATGGTTATGATTATGTCACGTCTGATTGAGCCTTAAGCGGGCTACATAACCATTACGACTATAAATTCTATTGACTGCTATCGTCAACGTGTAGTCAGCTGATTAATTATACTGATAACAACAACAGCATAATAAGCACACATTTCAGTGGTGCCACTTTCAAATACTTCAACTTTTATAAGAAGAAAATTAGATACTTATTAATTTTCAGTTTAAATTTAAAAATATAAGGGCAAAGTTATAGTCAAAATAAAGTAAATTTTAAGAAATTAAAACCAGTACTCCCATACAAAATACTGGTTCTAAACTCTTAAGGTATACTTTGTTTTGACTATGACTTTGCCCCATAATAGCCTTAACCGCCAAAAAATATTTACAGAAAATTTTTTGAACCCGTTTTTTGCACAAAGTTGATTATCAACGATCCTAAATAATAAATTTTCGTCAATAAACTAAGTTCGAAAACTATGTCCCTTAAGCTCTTTTGGCGGTTATGGCACGGTATTTTTAACCGACTTCAAAAAAAGGGGGAGGTGTCTATTTTATTTTAAGTGTCTGCATAACTCGGTACATTTTAGACCGATTGTAGAATTTTTTTTGTTGTCTGATAGGGTATAGCTGCCAATTGGTTCCTTTGTTTAAAAGTGGGCGGGACACGCCTACAATATTTATTTTATAATTTTATGATATTCTACTTATTTGATTGCTGCGAAACCTGAAACCACCTTTGGTTCTTGTAATTACACAATTTGAAAGTTACAAAAATGGGCGGAATTACGCCCATTAAAGTTTATTATAATATTTCACCCGTTTCTACTTTACTTTTTATTTTTGACAAAAAGACTTATGAATTATATTGTCAGCACTATAGTTGCTGATTGTCTCTTGCAAAAATAGAAATTCGCATTAGTTGGCAACAGTGACAAAAGACGTAGTGCAGCCGGAATGATGCAAAAATAATCGTTTTCATATAAAGACGGCTTTTGCACTCGCAGAGGTTACTTTGCAAAGTCTTGAGTTCGTGGGAGAGAAGGGAAAAGAATTCCGTTCTCTTTTACGCTTGTAAAAGTCGTCAAACGTGTGCATTCTGTTTTTGGTAGATCGAGGTCGGTAGCCTGCTGTGGTCTATGAGCATGCATGCATTGACATTTCAACAGTTTGCAGCCCAGCTGACACTATTCAAGTAATCATAGTTTAATAGTACTCATATTAAAAGAGAAGAAATTAATAGGAAAATTAACAAATAAATCAGAAGAATTTTTTATTTTGATTTTCAATGAACTAGGGAAATTATTTGTCTATAACGCATGATAAAAAATTTTATAAAAGGGCTACTCGTTGATTCTATTTTCGAAATCAAATCAGCTAAGAAACTTAAAAATTAGAAACAGCACATCAGCACAGATATCGAGCCATAAGCGTCAAAAAAGCTTAAGCAACATATTTTTTTAACTTCGTTTTTCGACGAAAATAGATTATCTACGATCGCAAATTTTCGTCAAATAATCAAAGACGAAAATTATGTCGCTTAAGCATGTTTGGCGATATAAATAAATAAATTTACTTAACTTTCCAAATTCCAACTGGGTGTTCGTTCCTAGTAGGAAAAAAAATAATACAAAAATAAAATTCAGTAGCCTGATTAACATTATGAAATTGAAAGTCGAATTAGCCAAGTCAACAAAAGTCACTACACTCCAAGTGCCAGTTCTGCTTAAGACACCAAACATGATTTTCCATTTATCTTTAGTTTTCTAATGGATTTCTAAAGATAACTGGGAATAATAATACTCAAGGCTAAAACTAACAAAGAGTGAGTGAGAGAAATAGAGAGTAGGCTCAAGGATGTTAAGCAAAAAAAAAACTTAAAAAACTATTTAATGATTTTTAAATTCACAAAAACTTGTACAAAAGTTCAATGAATCGCTCTGGATCATGTTGTCGAAGACAGACAAACAAATAACCAATATACGAGTATTAAACTTCATTGATTGAAGTGTACAACAAAAATATCTGTAATTCTTGACCATTGTTAATGCATTTTAAATTAATGTCATGAATGCTTCGTTGAGTGATTCAGCAAATAATGCCACACACGTAAGGAAAAGATTTAAGAGCGGTATTAAATGAACCGACTTCAAGGAAACTGGTATCATTTTCTTTTATTGTCAAGAGAAATTTGAAAAGCGGAAATATTAGAAACAAAGACAGTTTAAATTCATTGTAGGCAATTACTATTGCAAAGCCCTGCAGTTCTGATGATTGTCGTGGTCGTTCGCAATCTTTTCTAGATTATTTTTGGAGATTTGTTATGGGAAACTATAAAACCCTGATATTGTAATTAAGTGATGTATTCAGCACTTTTATGTAAAAAACTTAGGAGGAACAACATTTTAACCCTCCCACCAAAAAGACCCATACGGAGAAGAGTTAAGGCGAACTTAAGCAACTGTACATATAAAACGTATGTGGCAAACTATAATGTACTTATGGAACTTTTCGTCAAATGTCATTTGCTTAGGCTAAGTGTCAAACTGAACGCACATTCCGTACGGAAAATAAAACAAGTAATAAAGTGGTGGATATAATTATACGTGAATTTTTAATAGATTAGGACATTCCAACAAGTTAGTTTGATTGAATTGCATTCATTTAATAGTTATAAGAAGCACCAAAACTAGTAAAAAAAAATTTGAACAATACCTGTAAGTATGTGCAACTGTGGTTAAAGAATACTTAAGTGCATGTAAGTACATTGTGGCCATCTAAAAGTCACTTCTGAATTGCTTAAGTATTTGACAGACTTATCGTTCATTTCTGGCATTAGCTTAAGCCACCTTATTCATATTATAGGTGGGCCTTTATGGGGTTGAATTTTAACACAAATTTGTTAATTACCCTGCGCTAAAATAGGGAATCTACCAACACATGAGTTGAAAGGGGATTTAACAAAAAAAATATATGGGTCATTTACTAAAAGAACGCCATAACTCAAAAAATTGATTTTTTTATTTAATGATACAGAATTAAACCTCATTTAATGATACAGAATTAAACCTCATATCGTTATTATCGTGTTAAAATTTCTTACAAATATCTTGTTTATTCAGCTCTTGAGAGCAGAATTTAATTATATTTCACCAATAAGTTCTGTGTAAATTGAAATTTTTAAATTCGTTTTCTGCGGAAAAACTTTTCTTTGGTTATAACGTTGTTGGAGTAAGTGAGCGATATGTATTGACTACAGACTATTTTTAACGCCATTGAGCAAAAAAATAAAAACAATAATGATTTCTCACCAGACTTGTTGGGGAATTGTGCAGCTCCAAAAAATATTCGCAAAATTATTTTAGGTTGGTACTCCACAAATCACACACATAACCACAGACACACTTTATAAACTTTTATTTAATAAAAATTTCCTGGAACGAAGAAAAAACTTGGAAAGTTTTCTGCTATTCATCAACTCGTTAAAATCCCATAAATAAGACTATCAAGTAATAATAAGAAGAAAAAACCTTAACGATTTATCCATTTAACCGCGTGCCACCACTGGGTTAACAAAAAAATAAAATTAAACAAGGAAAAATGAAAAACCAATTTAGATTTTCTCAATTTTAAATTAATTTGTTAGTTGTTAGTAAATTTGTTGAAATTTAAAATTAAATGAAAACCAGACAAGTTACATTTGTCATGGTTAAAAGTATTAATTAGACGGAAAACGTTTTCTTATATTTATACATTTGTCATTTTGACCAAAGATTTACAATTTATTTTAACATTGAGGGACATGAAGATTTATTAGAATTTATATTTAAGTCAACTAAGATCTTATGGTTTGATTATGGATGGCAACGAAACTCTAGTTGCGTTGCCAATTTTCTTTAATAGGTATGTGGTAACCAACAGCTAAAGTTAGCCAACTAGCAATAATATTGGCAACCACAAATTTTTAATTGTTGTTTGGTAAAATATAATAGGGAAAGATCTAGTCCAAAGACCGGCACTGTGACACCTGATGGATCTTTTGTGCCATAAATCTGTAAATTAAATTAAATCAATATCACTCATCTTATAAAAGTCAGCACAGTTATTGGAAAAGCCCGCCTAATATCATCTCAACTAGAGATGGGCGTGTGTCGAATTTTCCAGCACGACACAACACAAACACGAGTAACAAGACGCCCATCATTTACGAAACACGCACGCAAAAATTTTCTCAACACGCTCGAAATATTATTGGTGTGGTATTGAAGAGTAGAAAATTTAATGTTTTTTTTCAAGAGTCGCTTTTAAAAATATGGCATCGAGTTGGCACTGTCAGCTGATACTATCTGCCACCACACCTGATACTATCGGTTTACGTACAGAACTTTAAGCTACAGAGGCCCATTCAATATCAACAAATATGCTGCTGTTGTGTGTTTGACGATACAAAATATGAAATTTTTTCTCTACTGGAAATTCATTCATAAATATTATACATCTAAAATCGTTTCCTGTTTTCGTGTCAATTTTGCTCAACACGTAAAGACCCGAACACGCACGAAACTGATTTTTTATCACGAATTCTTTGTGTTGAGTCGTACTTCTTCGTATCACGAAAAAAAACGACACGCGCCCATCTCTAATCTGAACACAGCAACTGAGAATGAAAACCACGACCTCTTCTGTTACATAAGACGATACACTCACAAAGACTGTATGTCGTTGTCTCGTCATCTTCTAAGGTGAAGGAACTTGGTTACTTTTCCACACAGTATAGTTCAGTACAAAGTGATCAGAAAGAAAACCAGTAACAAGCCGTAAATTATTCCTGTTAAGGTTTAAGATGCCTTCATCAGTTCTTTGGTCTGGGTTAAGCCAGAAGAAGTCAGCCACATTTCTTTAGCGCTTGAAATTTCAATTTCTTTGATCAGAGATGTTACAGTCGCCAGACTCACGCCACAAAAATTGCTCTGGGCCCATTAACGGAGGACAGCAGAAGCCCTTCTAGCGGATGACCGCTGTGGCCAGGAGTTCAGTAAATGGAACCTTGTTCCGTATAGATAGCTTTTGTAATGAGTCAAAGCACTCTAAAACCAGCCTGGAACGGAATTACCATGTAAGGAGAGACTTAAGAGCTGCATGAATATCGGAATAGATATATGTGCCACTGTTTAAATTAAGGTCAACACATTTGGCGATTGCCTGTATATCTGCCTGAAACTGTCCATGGACCCAACAACTCCAGCACCAACTCCATCTTCCGTTTTCGATCTATTCGTATACCAACATAAACTTCTGGAATCCACAGCGGGTTCGTTTTCATACCACACTGCCTTTAATGGAATTGTGACATTGAATCTCTTCTCGAACCTTAGACACTTATTATGAGCAACTTTCAATCTTCGACTGTAGTCGAAAGTACTGATCGAACTAATTTTCATTTGGTATTATGACGAGCATTCGACAAAAATGCCCTTATTGAGAATATCACTTCATCGAAATTAAATTCTGTTCGATAGAAAATTCGTTGCTCAACGATAGCCAGCGAAGATCCAAAATCGAATGCAACTCATAATAAGGGCATTTGTTCACAGTTTATGCCGGCACTAGCCATTCCTAGCAGCCCCAAGCTGGGCATTGCACTTAGGACCGACGAGTTCCCGTTGCCAAAACAACGAGCAGATCTCCCGATACCCATTCCATAAGCGTCCATTGCCGCAGAAGATCTAATACATTGTTGCATAATGGCGTTTAAATGAAAAAAGTGATCAAATACAAATTTAAAAAAACGGCCCTGTTCTGTTAACCGAGTCCGAGTAAATTTTTCGTTTTAAAAAAATTAATAATGGTTCTGCATACGTGTTTAATATCACACACGATAATTTTCTTTCAGATATGATATTTGGGAATCTATATAATAAAAAAATTTTAAAAAATCTAAAAAAAAACATTTCTATTGTCGGAAATAGTTTTTTAAAATTGTGCGGTTTCAAATCGATTGATTTACAAAACAGGGCCGAAAATTAAATTATTAATTTCCAGGAAAATATGCTCAAAAAATTCTCAAAGTAACATTTAATTTTGATTAAACTTTTTTTTCTAGATAACGATCAGAGATCAGCAATGAGTAGTGAAAAAGTGTTGATTTCGACTCTCCTTAAGGAATTGAGCTATGGAGGATGCAAAATAAGTATGATTCACAATGCGAACTTCGCATACGAACATTAAAGTTCTCATTATGAGGTTGTGTATTTGTTTCTCTGTTGCTTATTTTTGTTGTTTTTTTGCTGGAATTGAAAAACAACACTATTTACTACTATTGTATTCTACTTGCAAACTGTTTAATTGCCGATCACTGGTAGCGCTGCAGAACTCGGTAAATCATTTTTTTAGTTGAGAAAGCTTAGTAAAATTATATATAAGCTAAATCTATTTTTTTTATTTGAGAAAGCTTAGTAAAATTAGAGTCAAGCTATTGAACTTAATTGCGTCCACTTTACTTTGGCCATCACCTGTCTGACGGTTTACAACAATTGTTATGTACCCATTAGTGTTTTATTTCCACTAAAAATACATTTTTTTGTTTTGTTTACATTTTTGAAGATAAAAAAAAACTAAAAATTGTTTTATTGATTGTTAGCTGAAGTATGGATAGATTTTTTGCTAAACAAACTTGTAGTTTTTTGGTTTTACTTTAAAGACTTGTGCCAGTGTAAATTTAACGCCACAACAAATAGTATTTACTCTTGCTTTTTATGTATTTTTAAATAAGCAAACAAATGTTTTAGTTTTCCCTCGCTCAAGATAAACTTTAAAAAAAATGGGGAGTTATTGGCACGCATAGTTAAGTTCGCGTAAAACGGAAATTGTAAATTTTTTTCTATCAACAGTTTTCATTCATGTGAAGGCAATGATTTTAAATTTAAATCATGGTTGTTTGATGGTTTTTTTCTTCAAATCTTAACAAAAAACATTTTCTTTTTTTTTTGAAGCCTTCATTGGTTTTTTTTGTTTTAGGCAAAAATCATAATAAAAAAATGTTTAGTTTTTTTTATAAGTTTCTAATAGTTTTTAAACTTGTTGACACAGTTTTAACAAGTTGTTTGCTTGTCATTTACTTGATGAGATTTGAGATGTAAGAAAAAAAGTATGTAGAGAAAAAAAACTATGAGATTAGATTAAAAAAAATTACAACATTAAGTTGTTAGACTCCCTGTCAAGTGTTTTTTTTCTTATTAAATTTATTTTCGTTTTTCCTGTTCTCTTGCTGTAGTATTATTATTTTTTATATTGATTGGAATTAAATGAATTTAAAATAAAATTTCAAACAATGAAATTGTGCACCAACAGGAAAAATTAAATTGGCTAATAATAATTCATAATAATTGTTGTCTTGGGTAGTAAATTTTATTAAAAAATATTATAAATTATTTATAACATTTTATTGCGTTTATTACAAATGGTAATAGTATTTTATTGTTTCTTATTAATTTATGATTTGAAGTGGAAAGATAATTTATCTGGTGGAAATAAAATATGTCTTTGCTATTGCCAAAAGCGGAAAGAAATAACAATTCATTTGATTTCACGAAAAATGCAATCTCGCAATGGCGAAACGTCTGATATTAGATACTTCTCTCGTTATCTAGATCTCCAAGCTGTCTTTTAGTATAGACAAAATATTGAATACACAATTTCTTCCTTGTTTATGGTCCTTCAAACTGCATCTGGGTTTGATTCATCACTTGCAAAATAATAACTAAGCTCGTAGGACGACTACTACAGCATAGCCTTCAGAAAGATCCACGTATTATTTTAAGGTTTTAGATTTGTTTTTTTTTTCTTATGATATTTTTCATGTGGAAATTTTCTTGTATAATACAATTTTTTATTTCCTTTCGTTTCGGGCCAAATTCAAATTAAAGAATAAAACTAGTTTAACTGTAATATCTCGATACTATCCTGTAATTGGCTTTGCGTTCATCATAATGAAATTTTAATTTTTCTCAATTCTATACATACACAACCATGTGTATATTAAAGGTATTCATATACATACATACGTATGTATATTTTTCAGTGCAAATGGAATATGTGAATTGTTTTGATTCATCATATTACAATTTGCTGAAATCTGACGACACCCTACACACAGTTGATTAACACAAGAACGCTGATTATGACGGCCTTCGAAAACAGCATGTTGTTCCGTTCTGCCAGTGTTTGTCTGAATATTTACAATCACCTGTGGTGCTATTTGTTCTTTAAAAATTATCACATTTAATTTGGCTTCCTAAAAAATACGAACTTTAGCCTAATCAAAACCAAACATGGAAATTTTGTTCATTACCAAGGAAATTTATTCCAGTACCCATTATGTTTCAAAAAGTACCGCACGCGCTGCGCTATTGATCCATTTGGGTACATTTGTTGTCATTTTGTAGAAAAAATATATTTTAACATCAAAATTAAAAAGAACACACAATTTTTGCAAAATTCGAGTTTAAAGTTTTCAATTTACAAACAGCTTAATGGTAACAGAAAATTAAATTTTTCTTTCAACAGGGCAATCATGTATAAAATTCCGCGAGAAATCTCTCCCTTTTTCAAATAGATTTTTTTGTTTTCCCTATTACTTGCTATAGTTCCAAGGGAATATTTTCTCGTTGAATTTTATTCATGATGATATTGCCCTTATATAAGAAACACCAAGGTATCATTATTTGACATTTAGTCTTTAAAGTATTAGGAATCTAGGTAAAGCAACGTCTATAAGTATTTCTTTCCTGCTTAAGGAAGTCTTCTAATGAGTTCCTTAAGCAGGTATAAAATGCATATAGAAGTTGCTTAACAAAAAAGAACTCCTAATATAAAATCTATTTGCATGAAATATTTTTGTTCAAAAAAGTACCAAAAACATGGATAAATTTTACTACTTATACGTTTACATTTCAAACAAAAAATTCCAAAACCTTTTAAAATTTTTTTAGAAGTATTAAAATGTCATTGAAATTGAATTTCGGTGCTTATTGCTTTCGAGAATGAATGGTATAAAAAAAGTACCAAAAATCGCGTTTCGTTTTTTCTATCCATTTAAAAGTACAAAAATCTAAAATTACCACACATCTGTTAACTTATTTTTTTGCCTAAATTCATATGTAAGTTAGAATTTTGCTAGCTTTATTAGTCCCAGAGATGTGGAGTTACCGATTTTACCTGCTTAAAAATTGAATTTCCATAATTCTCATCTTCCGAGACATGCATTAAAAATTTTCAAAAGTTCAAAATTGGGGGAAAAATTTGTATTGGAAAATTTAAAAATTGGCTTGGCGAATAGACCGAATGAACCTAATGTAGTGTTGGAATTTTGAAAAATTTCTTTTTAGTGGATCTTCACACAAGTTTTTTAAAGTTCAAAATTGTAAAATATATTTGTATGGGAAATTTCGAAAATTGGCTTCTTGAATAGATCTAATACAGTGTTTTAGGGGAGCCTAAAACCATCCTAAAAAAATTCCCTTTGTTCATTACAAAAGCTTAGAGTACATCGGTTGGATGGTTTCAGAGTATATAACGGACATTTGTAGTGTTAGATATACATATCGCGCACTAAATCACAAACAGTCACAACTCCAAAATTTACAAATGTTCAAGAGTGGCAAAGAACTAATGATAATGTACAAATGACACAAGTATGTCATATAAAAACAGGCATAACGGTATTTTTTATTGTTCAAAAAGAATTTTTTGAAAAAAAATACCCCTGCAATAAACAATGTAATTGGGTCAATTAAACTTTGTAATTGATTAAATTTTTAAACAAAAGTTTAATTGACTTAAATGTATGTATATTTTAAAAATATTTTCTGAGGAATAAATAGAAATAAAAAAATAAAAGTCATGGAATCCATAGGTAGTCCATGTAAATTGGAGTACTTTGGTATATTCCTTGTGTACGTAGGACTTCTCTATTAGTTTTAGATTTTTTCAGTTTAAATTTGGAAAATAATCGTTATTTGCGATCTCTGATATTTTTAATTAATTTTTGGGTTTATTTTCAATTAAAATTGTTTATTGCAGGAATATTTTTTTTGCTGTGTTATGAAAAACAAAACCATTTTTATAACTTCACGCATATTCTGCGTGAACCACATTTTTCAAATCACATGTGATCTTAAAAGTAATAATTGTCCTGCAGACGTTTTTGTACGATAAATTTCTTTCAGAAATATATTTGATAATCGATAGAATAGAAAAATTAAGAGGAAAAAAATTTAAAATATCTCTTGAAATCATTTGTGATTTGAAAACTGCGCTTTTCTGAACATGACTATTTGACTGTTTATTTGAGACTGTTTATGCTTTAGTGTGTGATATATCGATTAAAAGCGGGCTTGGTATTTAAAGATTTGGCTGCAATTAAGTTTGGGTAAAATATTTTCTTTTAAAGCGAGAAAAATTTGCCTCTAGATTTTTTTCGTTCTAAACGTTTCAAATTTGTATGAAAAATAACCAAAATTCGTTGAAAAAAAATTCTTTCCACACAAATTTCAAAACGAAAATCTACCCTTTAATTTATATAAAATTTATCCTTGAGGAATTCTTGCCAAACACCATCACAAAAATATTTTTATAAAGTCCATTTTTCTTTCATTTTTCCGCCTGTTCACACAAGGTGTCCTTTCTTTTTAAACGAAAATAATTTGCCATAATTTATTGACATGACGACACTCACCTGGGTGGTTGATATTCTGGCTCTGGTGGTGGTACATGAACATAAACATGCTTATGTATCACTGGTGGTTGTTGTGGTGGCCCATAGACGGGCTGTGGAGCACCATAACTTCCACTTGGCACACTGGGCGCATAACTGCTAGATGGTGCGGAATAACTGCTTGAAGGTGGGGCTGAATAACTGCTGGATGGTGGAGCTGCATAACTATCACGTGGTGGTTCAGGACGAGCTGAAGCCATGCTAGCAGCACACACAACCACTAAAACCTACACGAAAAATGAAATTTTTTTATTTTGCAATTTGTTTAATTTTTTGTTTAATTTATTTTGTATTTTAATTTAGAAAAAAAAGAGCAAAGCACTCATCCATTGATTTCGTTTTTGTTAATGCATTCAATTTTATTACAACAAAGCATATTTAACTTTTAATCTTTAGTAGAAAAAATAACACTTAATTTTTTTTTATATTGTAGAATTCTTTTGAGTCTTTTTAGTCTATGCTATATACTTATGTTTTTTTGTCTTTTTTTTTATTTAAAAATATTGAACAAAAATCACACACACACACATACCACACAAAAAGGCTTCATTTCAATTAAATTTGGGTTTGAACAAAGTTTTTTTGTTTTCGTTTAAAGGATTTCGATTACGAAGACGCTCTTTTCCAACACTCGAACAAAAAAATTGAAAAAAAGGGAAAATAATCAAAGAAGTCAAATAGTTGGTAACTGTTGTACACTCGAGTTGTGTCTGTGCCTTTTTGCAAATAAAACAGTTTCTTTTATAGCAACGTTGACGATGATGATGATGATGGCCAACAGAGTGGTAATGTATTATGCTATATTGCTGTTGTCGGTTGTTGGTTGTTGGTTGATTGTCTGTTGTTACCAATGCTGTTGCTACAGTTGTCGTAGTTGTTGTTTTTTTTTTCTTAATAATATTGTAGAGATGATGATGATGATGATGAGCAAAGTTAAAGTTACTTCAAAATATCACGAATTAATTGCCAAAAAAAATTTACTAAACGAAATGTATTTACTTGTGCATATAAAAATTTCATAATGCCACTCACTCATTTCTTCGTTTCGTTTTATTTTGCTTCATCATCGTGCTTAAAGTGCGTATGGGTAGAGTGAGAAGCTCTTGTTATTTTATTATAAATTTGCTCAATATAATTTATTTAATAGAAACAAGAGATACCAGATGTTGGAAGTAAATAAATAAATAAAAAAAATTCATCCGACTTGGGCTCGTCCGGGATTTGAACCCGGGACCTCCCGCACCCTAAGCGGAAATCATACCCCTAGACCAACGAGCCGTTAGACAAAATTGAATAAAACTAAAATTCAAATTGAAAAATCATGGTCACATATGCACACACTTTTTTATTTGAAACTTCTCAGTAATGTGAACAAATATCTACATGAAAAAACAATTTCAATTTCTTTTTGAAAATATTAAAATTAATATTCAAAATAAATTAATATTCACCACAATGATTAAAAAATATAATTCAAGCTCACTGAAAAAATTATTTACCTATTTAAAATTTTTCATGAAATTTCATTAATTTTGTTGCACGAGACTTTTTCTATATGTTAATTGCAGAGCTTTACAAGATAATTTCATATAAAAAAGGACAACTTTTTTTTTGAGATGATTACCTCCAGGCCTTACAATTGACAAATGAAAAATTTTCATGCAATTAATTTCATGCAAAAAAATACTTAATATAAATTAGGTATAATAAATAAAAACTCAAAGAAGCAAATCAAATTTCATAATCAATAATATATTAGAAACTGAACAAATAAAACCATAAAAGTCGATTAAAAATATAAAAGAAGTCGCTATTTTTTTACAAAAATATATAAAACCCAAGAATCAATTCGCAAAAAATTTCATAAATTTTTTGTAAGAAATTGGAACGAACTATTGGAAAATATTTCATACTATTTGAAAAAAAATTTAATCTTTTGAATTAAAAAAAATATTGTTGTTTTTTCGGGAATTTTTAAAATTTTCGTTTAACATTTGTTAACGCCCTACTTAATAATCCCAAATTATTATTTTACTTATTCAGTAAAATGTTTTTTTCTTATTAAAAATACATTGAAATTGATTATTGAGGGGTTTAGCTGGATCCCATGCGCATTTCACTGTTGCTAATGCAGACCATTAGAGAAGCTTTAGCCAAAAATTTCTTAGAACAACTAACTTGAGTTATTATGTTAAACTTTAATTTAAACAAAAGAGAAGTTCAACAAATAACAAAGTTGAAATAAGAACTCAATAATCAACATGTTTCTCATTTTTTATAAATGAAAGTTTAAAACATAATAATAACTCTAGTTGTTTTAATAAGTTTAAGTAATATGAATGATTTTGTAATATTAATTGAAATATTTGTAGTATCAATTAAAAAATTTATTAAATTTTCACCTATAAACAATTTGATAATATCAATTAAGTTTTTAAACTCAAATTAATTAATACAATTAAAAATTTAATTAATACAATTAAATTCTTAATTGAAAATATTAATTGGTGAACACTTTTTTCTGTGTAAGATCCAGCTAAACCTCTCAATAATCAATTTCAATGTATTTTTAATAAAAAACTATTTTACTGAACAAGTAAAATAATAATTTGGGGTGAACAAAAAAAAATATTTGTAGTTGGTTAAGCTTTTTTGCATCGCGGTTGAAATCGTCTACTGATGAGCTGCTTGAGCAGCAATGAAATACATCTTGAAGTGATTAACCAACCACAAAAATATTTTTTTTTAAAATTCGCGTTCACTTTGAAAAGCGTTAAATAAACATTTCCTTCAGCTGAAGTCTAGTTTAATTTTTCTTATCTTTTTAAAAAAATCACATTAATTAATAAAAATATTTCATTGTATTTCAGTCGAATTCACTTTAGCGTAACACGCTTTATTGAAAAAAAAATGGATTACTGCAAGCGATTCTAATCCCCAGACTGATTTTAGACGCCGCTAGTCTTAATGAGTTCGCTTTAGCGAAACCTCGCTTTACTGAAAATATCGTATTACTGAAAACCAAAAGCAAGCCCACGTTTTGTATTGAAAGTTACTTCGCTTTAGTGAAAAATTAAACAATGTCAAATTTATTTGCATAACTTAAGGCTTAAAAAATTGTGCATGTTTTGTCCGTTAAAAAATTATATGGCAAAATGTATTTGTCCTTTTCGCTCTTACATACTTAATTGCATTTTTCTATTATATTGTACTGATTTTAAAAAGTACGCTTAACTGTAGCACATTTCAATAATCCAAACTACGTTTTAGAGAAAAAATCGGTTAACTGAAAAAAATTGGGTTTTAATTATTTCCACTAAGGCGGAGTCGACGTATTGTAAGTGAAAATGCGGAACTTAAAAATAAAATATTAAAATTTAATTTTATAAAAAAAAAAATATTTCGGAAAAAATTGCGAATTCAATAAAATAAAAATAATTTTGAAACCCGGTTTCTGAAGAATTTTTTTTATTATCAGCTCAGAAATTTCTTCTCGGCTGCATTTACTAAAAAATTTCGTTACCTTAATATAGAAAGGATCCAACTTATTGTTTTTTTTTTAATCGAGATTTTGTCATTTTACGATACATGAGATGTTCTTCTATAGAAATATAACAAAAAATTCGGTACCAAAAAAATTTTGAGTTAGGGCCTTTCTATATTATTAACGATATGTTTCTTTCCTGTTGCTTGTAAATTATTTCGTTATAGAAAAAAGCCAAAGTTTTAGGTTTATATACTTTTCATAGTTTGAAATTATTTAATTTTGTTTTTTAAACCCCGACTAAAAAAGGGGCTGTTATAAGTTTGTAGAGTGTGTGTGTGTATCTGTGTGTCTGTCCGTATCTACGTATACAGGTCAAACGGCTGAACCAATTTTGATTTAGTTTTTTCTGCTAGTTCTTAGTTATGTTTGAAGGAAATCGGTCCAGGCGTTTAGAAGATATCATATCTTCTCTATATATATTCTGGGGTTTTTAAAATTTTGAATTTTTTGTTATTGTTTATTATACTATTTTATTGGGATTGCACAGCAACTAAGAACTTATAATGTTAAAATTTAACCTTTTATGGCGCAACATCGAAAAAATTATTTTTTTCCTAGATATTCTACGAGCGATGTATTAATTCAGTTCGTCTGTAAAAATAAAAGCAACAAAACCAAAGGAAAAGTGTAAAAATCCCTGTGAAAAATATAATTTATGATAAGGGGAAACGATTCTAGGGAAAAATTATTCACTATTGCCATTTTGATAAAAACAAAATTATTTGGGAGGGGGAAAGAAATGTTTGCGATAGGGGTAATTAATTCCAGCTATCTTATTATTACAAATATTGCTTAAATAAAATATTCCCAACATATACCAACAAATTTAAAAGTATCGGCAAAATCTTCCGACTTTGGAACCGAAATATCACCGAACTCGTCACGATTTTTGTATGAAATGGTTGACACGCTTTCGTAACGATCTGTCGGTACGAAATAATTTGCACATATTAATTTTTTTTTAATATTTATTACACTTTTTATTTGTTAACACATTATATTTATTTAAAACAAAAATTTTCACATAGTTTTCCTTATGTTTTCAAGCTTTAATATTTTCAAAATTTTTATCAAATAATTGTTCAGAGAAACTACCGAAATGTCTTAACGAATTCAGTACGACAAGTATGATTTCAAAAGAAGTCGAACCATTTTTTTACAATTTATTTTTTATTCATTTACTTATAATAATTTTCTTTTAATTAAAAAACTGGTTCATGCTTATATGTATATACCCGACAGGAAATTTCTGCTTAATTTCTTAAGACATGAAGCAGCCCATCTGGCATCCCGTTTTTAGTGGATTACTACAATTTCCTAAAGTAACGTTAAAACAAGCTTACTTACGCTCATTTTAAGCCACTATTTGGCTCAATCGCACTCTTTAAACAAGGAAAATAAAAGCTACAACATTTTGTGGATCGTATTGACTGAAATAAGATCGCTTTCGTTTTCATTTAACAGATGAACAAGTTAACAAGTTGCAGTAGAACGAACGTTTCACTTGTTGCTCTCTGTGTTTGCATGGGCGTCCTTGTGTTTGTTTGTGTGAGAGTGCGTGCTTCGTTATTTATAAATTTTGTGCATTTAATTTCATTATTATATTCAAGGTGATCTTTAAACCATCTTCTTTACTGCTTTGATTGTGGACAAGCAAGTGTAGATTTTTTTTATCTTTGCAGTGTACGTGTATCTTTGAGTGTTTGCAGTTAATATTTTTTGTTCGTTTGTGTTTTGAAAATCAGTTTGCAAGTCCAGCTGCTGCTAACAACATACAAGTATTGCTTCGTTTGTTTAATGACTTATGTAAATATGTTGCAAACAAATAAATCTTTAATTGCTAAATTTTTCAAAATAGCAATCACATCAAACCAAAAATCATCATCATCTCAAGACAGACAGACAGACAATCGAACAATTCTCTTCTTGGATTGCATGCCAAGCGTCTTGAACAAATGAAAAGAAAAATTCTTCTTCTTATTGTTATGCAATCCATACCAGCGCATTGACATGTAATACTCGTAGTTTAATTCTTTGATTGCCTTGAAGTAAAGTTTTAACTTCTGCAGAGATTTCACTCAAACTGATTTTTTTATAATTTAATTTTAAAAAATTTCGATTGCTTTATGTGTGCCACCCCCAATCATATAATTAAATTGGCCATTAAATCCCCACCCGCCAGCAATTTTTTAACATCCCAGTTAATTAACAGTCAATATTTAATTTGCAATAATTTTTTTTCTCCGCACGAAAGTTTTCGTTTCTGGAAGTCAATTAAATTTACATAAAACTTTAATGATTTTTTAAATATTCATTAAAATGCTTCTGTTAAAAACACAGCAGCCATATAAATTAGTGTTTACTTTGATGGATTATAAAATTTTGCACAATGGGACATCATAATTTGTCATATTTGCAAAAAATTTTAAAATAAATATTATCACGTCTTTTTCCTCCTCCCAAATTATATTGTTATCAATTATAAGAAATAAAAAAAATTGTAATTATTCTCCCATGACCAACAAAAGACGCAGCACGTTTTCCCCTTCAATTGGCCAATGGATGGAAAGCAAAAGCAAAAAGAAGAAATACTTAAGCGTTGCATGCAGCTGATGTTGTTCTGTTTTGAGGAGATGAATTGCATTGACACTCCTAAATGAATGATTTAATGCCCCCGGAAAAAAATATTGCACAAATTATTGTATAATTTTGAACATTTTGACAAATTTTATTCTGCTTAAGATTTATTTACCTTAAGCATCCTCCATCATCATATCCAGCGAGTTTGAGGTTTTCTCTTAATCCATGAAAATGTTTAATAAGATGATGGTAATATACAATCATTATATTTTTCTTATTTTTATTTTTATTTGTTTTGGTTTATAATTCCAGTTGCATAAAAATCGTGTTTTTCGATTATTTATACATAAATAAATTTCTGTATTTATTTTTACTAAGTAAAACATTTCTTTCACCTACAATTGCCGTGAAAATAAAGCGGCGATACACCGAGAGAATTTTGCAATTTTCACAAATCTAATGAAAATTTCACGAATATTGTAAAAGAATTTCATAGAAATTGCTTCAGTGCTTTTCTAGTTTCGTAACAATATTTAATTGGATTTATGACAACAATATTTTCATTAAGAAACCCCTTTCTATTTAAGAATCATTAACAGTTGTCGCTTGAAATAAATATATATACATAAGTACATACCTTCAAGCAATTAAGTTGAAGATTAAATTCTTTAAAATTAAAAAAAAAAATAATAAAATATACAGCAATTCAGAATTTCATTATAGCTGTGAAATGTATTCGTTGTCTCAATGAAAATTTCATTGTAGTCATGAAAGTCTGATAAATTAAATGTATTTCAACAGTTGTCAAGCAAAAGCTTGCATCAAAAGTAGTTCTGTATGATTGTTCTTGTACTCTTTGTATGCTAATTTACACATACAGTTTCAATTAAGTTATTTCGTTGTTATAATAAATTTTTTTTTAATGAAATTATTTCGTTGTTTCGATGAAGTTCTTTCATTGCATTGATGACACTGTTTAATACATTTGACGTAGTTTTTATTAAAATAATTTTAACGAAACTGATTTCATTAATCCAACGAAGAGTGACGTTAGTTGAATTTTAATGAATTTTTTCATTGGATTAATGTCGAAATTCATAGAACTTATGAAAAAATTCTTTCAGTGTATCAATCTCTAATTTTCCTTTCCGTTTTCTTTGGTGCCTGCCTGCCTGCTTCTTTGGGGCTATAAGCTGACTTAGGTTTGCACGAGTTTTATGACCATACACATACGTTTCACATTTAAATCAAATGGCTCCTGTGCATCTTCAGATACTTGCGCACAGAAAAAATATTTGTGTGTTCCCAGTAACAGTGTGCTGTGCGTGAATTCATATTGGCCAATATCTATCTTGTTGTCATTAGCCTGGAGCATATGCGTATGTTTTATCAACAACAATCAGCCAGAAAATATCTATGTCACATTTTCATGAGCTGCCTCTAAATATAATAATGAATTTTTATTGCTTAGTTTAGCAGCAAGCAGAGTAGCATGTTGCAATATATTTTTCAGGCAACAAGTGTTTCCAATGGTTTTATTTTTCTTAGCAATAGTTAATGAGGAATAGAAAGAGAAAATTATGGGGCAGCTCTTATGTGCACAATAAGGATTTTTTACTATGGTGATTGTGCAATTTTGCATTGTTTTGTTGTAAAATATGCTAAAAAAATCTGGCAACTCATTAGAAATTATGGCAACACTGTACTTAACTGCCAAAAATTATTTATTTTATAATGTATAAAAATGCACAAATTTTATAATTTATTTATAATATATTATTTTTTTTTGCTAAAGCGACCACAATAAATTCAAGTTAATAATCTTGTCAGTAAAATTATGTGAACTTTTCATACAACTGTGTGTACTGCCAATTTTTGTCTGGCAGCGTTGTCAGAACCGTCAAACATTTAACAATCGAGGGAACATTAGTGGCCATTGTCAAATTATTGTCAGATATCTGTCATATGTACATTTTATTATTCTCAGATGTATGTATGACGTTAATGCATCTGAAAATATTATCTTTGTCAGATAATTCTTTCTATTGGCAATACTGCACTCAGCTATTTTCTTTTAAAGAGCAAGGAAAGTGAAAAAAATTTAATAAAACTTATGGAGCCATCTTCGTTTTTTTCGCGAATCGATAATTTGCGATTGTAGATAATCGATTTTCGTCAAAAAAAATTAATTTGGAAAATTATGTCGCAGTCGAAATCGTTGGTTACATTTAACACTAGCACAGACAATACCTGTCAAATGCTTTGGGTCTGGCAATGCCTTAATTACAAATCTGACAATTTTCGCATCTGACAAACGTCTAAAGTCAGTTTTTGTTGTTCAACTTTTAAACACGTGATTGGTAAAAAAATATAAAGTTTTTAATATGGAATACCATGGAACCTATTTTGCAAAACGCAGCGCCTAGCGTTGACACATTTTGTAGGTGTTTTGCGTTTTATAAAATTAGGCCCCAACCTTGCTTTTAAAAGTAACCATATTGGCAACCCTGGTAACAATATTGGTACACTTTTCTGCTTTTAAAGCAAAACTATCATGGGCAATTTATAATTATAATTCCATGTTGAAGACAACTACTGGTATTTGTTTTAAAAATGTACACGCTTCCTAGTAGGAGACTGACAAAAAAAAAACGAAAGCAACGCTAAAAAGATGTTACATTTTTCCATTTATGTTTTCGTTGTTTTTTTGTTCAAAGGACTTTTTTGTTTGCACAACCAATTCAATTGAAATCAAAGCAAACAACAAACTGCTGTTTTGTTTGAATGTGTTTCGAAATGATGTTTGCTAAAAAAAAATTGTGTCCATAAAAATTTTTGCTTGAGCGTTTCCTAGAAATAAAACTTCACAGAGAGAAAGACCATCGGCCAATTATTAAAAGATTTGTATCAATAGATCGCCAGGTGACAAGTGTCTCACGCAATTTTAAAGTTATTTTAAATGTTTTTTGTCCCCTTTTTAATTTCCTGCTATTACGCATTCGTATTTTGTGATTTATTTTCCTTTTTTGTAAAATGGGGTTTTAGAAACAAACAAGGATTTTTTAATTTTTTTAGCATAAAAGGAAAATATATTTATTTATTTATAGAAATATTAAATTAAATAAAGACGACTTTTCGTTTTCATGGTTTTCAGTGAAACTAACTCAAAATCTTTAGCTTCCCTTCTCTTTTTCAGCTGTGATATATATAAAATCATTGTTTTTTTTTAAGTTTGCAAAATGGAAAAAAATGTTTTTTATTTTTATTAGTATGACCTAATTTTTTACGAAAATTTATATCTTTTTTTGTGTAAGATGACACCTGCCTCAAGAATATTATTGCCATTCTTCGAGAGCAGAATTTACGCAAAAGTTTGTGTTGGTCGTTAGCAAAACAAACAAAAAATTACATGAACTCTGAAAAAAACTCTTGAAAAATATTATGCAACATTAAGCAACATGATAATTTTATTTATAAAGTATGTTTTTTCTTCTCAAGATGCAACATAATGCCATAAAACGCAACAACATTCGTTAAGCCCCACTTTTGGAATAAAATACATACATACACAAAAAACGGGCAGACAAACAAACAATCTCAGACCGGCAGCAAAATCAGCAACTGCTGCAACAATCGTCTCAACCAGAAGAGGGGAGACTAAACTAAACCAAGTCATTTGCAATTAACCATACATTCAAATACATACTTACTCGTACATACATACATACGTACAAAATTTGTGGTATCACATGTAAATGTGTGTGCGCAAAAAACCCAGAAAATATCTTAAGGTCCGTCCACTAGCATTCGTTTAATCACTTCCAAAATGCGCAATATGCAGACACGATTTTGGTGAAGTTGATGAACATCATTATGATTGCAATAAACTTCATTATAAATATAATTATTTAAACTCAAATGTATTTAAACATTGAGTTTGAGGATTATTATAGGAAACTAAGGCACTGTCGAATCTATTGAAGAAATCGCAAAAAAATTGTCTCCAATTAACACTTTTAATTGAAAAAAAAAATACAAAATAATCAATCAAAAATTAAATTAAGTCAATTAAACATTTGTTTGAAAATTCCAACTAAAAAAGTTTAATTATAAAACTTTTAATGACTTATACTGGGCTATCATGAATACAATTCCGCGTGAAATTTCTCCCTTTTCCAATCAGAATTTTTTGTTTTCCCTATTACTTGCTATTAGTTGGAATTTAATCTCGCGAAATTTTATTCATGATAGCCTTGATAGAAAAGTTAAATTGTCACAAGTAAAATTGTTATTAATCCTTAATTATTTTTCTATTAAAGGTGTTAATTGGCGGGATATTCTATTTTTAATATTAAGATGTACATTTATCTTTTATTTAAAAATAAAGAAATTATTTTATTTGAGTTCAAAAATCGTCGACCAAGAATAGTTTTGCTCCACCGACCATTCTTAAGAAAATTAGTTATGTATGGAATATAAAGGGTCCGCCATCTAACATTTTTTTTCAACTAGTGCTTATTTCGTGAATGGTAACACTTAGCTCATGTCTGATTTGACAGATAATTAGTTTTATCCTTCCGCTGAACGAATATGGTTGTGTATACGCTTGAACAACGCTGTGAAATATTGTGACATTACTTTGAAAATCATGGTAATGTTGCAGAATGTGTGCGAAAATTGCATACAGATTTTGGAAGAAGAGAAGCACCGTCAGCTCCGTAAGTTCGTTATCTCGTCAAAAAAAGCGAAAGAAACTGGCATTCTCATCGATAAACCAAAGCGTGAAAAGCCAAAAACAGTGCGTCTGTGGCAGAAAGTGTGCGTGAAGCGCCATCAGCATCAATTCACCGTCGTTCTCAATAATTGAATATTTCGGAGACATCATTGAGACGACGCCATACAAAGTCCAATTCGTTCAGGAGTTGAAGCCAACTGACCATCCAATGCGTTTTCGCTTCGCTAAGTGGGACTGCGTTCGACTTACAGAAGATGCCGACTTTTCCAAAAAAAAAACATCTTTTAAGAAGAAGCTCATTTTGATCATGGCGGGTATGTAAACAAGCAAAATTGTCGCATTTGGGGCACAGAAAACCCGCACGCATGCATTGAAAAGCCGACGCACCCAAAACGAGTCACTGTTTGTTACGTATTTTGGTCCAACGGCATAATTGGGCCATTTTTTTCGAAAATGATCAAGGAATGGCTGTTACAGTCAGTGGCGATCGTTATCGGGCCATGTTGAACGAATTTTTGTTCACAAAAATTGAAGAGGAGGATATTGGCAATTTGAAGATCGTGTAGGCTACTGCATGGCCAGCCGAGGCAACCATTTGAATGAAATTATTTTTCATTATTAACCAGAAGGATAGAACTTTCAAATTAAAAAAGAAATTTGAGAAAATATTCAGTAATTTTTTATAGCATTTTCAAAAAAAAAGTTATCCGGCGGACCTTTTATATATTTTGAATACCATTTTTCTGAATAAGAAACGCGTTTCATGAAATCTATTATGATTTCTGACATATTAAGCATTAATTTTGCTCCATATGCACCATTTTTAGGTTTAATAAGTATTTTTTTGCTGTACACGCCATTGTTTGGCGTTTGTTTCAAATTCTTCATACTAAAATGTTCAAAGTAAATCTAAATCTTATTTTGCTTCATTTCTATAAGAAATGAATAATAAAAAGAAGAAGGTGACGCAAGAAAAATTCAAAAATTCAAAATTAAACACTAAATAAAAGAAACCTTGTTTGATTATAACAAAAATCATTTAATTTCAATATTTATATTAAATACACTTCAAATACTTGTTTTTCTTGTATAAGTGTGTAATCGGATCGATAGAGTCTAAACACAATGTTTGCGGTGCGGTGCGATTTCTCGTTGCGGGAGAGAAAAATAAATATAATGCAACGGAAGACGGCGCCGGCAATACTTGTCATTGTTTGTTTAAATTTTCGTTAATTTTTTTGTGCATACATTTTTATAACTAAAAACAAAAAAATGACTTAAAATTTTATACATTCGCAGATATATTTGATATGTTGTTTTAACTTTTATAATCTATGACAAAAATGTTTAAACTTTAAAAGCAACTTCAGCAAGAAAAAGAATATCAAAAATTGAGAGAATAAGAAAGTCCGCAATGAAAATAAAATAGATTTTATTTTTATTTCGTCCCGCACTGCGGTTCTTTACTTCAAAATCGTATGGAAAACCGCACCGCAATAAATAATCGTTACATTGTGCTCAGACTCATAGTTAAAAATATTACGGCGGCGGCTTCTTGATCGGCATTATGCTAGGAACACAACTGGGACGAACGACGAATTTCGTCCGCAATAACGACGAATTTACTTACCGAATTCCTCTCTCATATTTGAAGACAGAGAGACTGAGAGAGAAAATTGTTTTTTTGTCGTTCGTCGGCGTACAAAATATAAATAAATCTATCTTAGAGTACGTCACTCACGTCGAATTTCGTTCGACGGCGGTATTGTGTTCAATTTCATATGAACAAATGTGTTTTATTTTTTACGACGAAAGTTCGCACCGAAAAATTCGTTGTTCGTCCCAGTTGTGTTCCTAGCATTATACGATCGACTTATTTCTCTGGTCAGCAAGAAAAATAAACAAAACAAAAAAATTCTCAATTCACAGCAATTAAGTATACGTATGGAGCACAAAAAGCTATTTTTTGAAAATAAATTAAGAAAAGTGGTGTTTGCGGCACAAAACGTGCCGAACAATGAAGTAATATATTCATTGATGTAAGTTCACATAAGTTTACAATTTTCTTTAAAACATGTTTCGAAAGCAGTGGTGCAAATACAAAAGAAATCCATTGGGTATATCTAGAGAAAACTTCCTGTTAACCTTCTTTGTTGTTTTTTTTTTCACTCCAACTTTGTGGCATATGCGCTAAACCTATTCTGAGGTGACGAAATTCATCTTTTCAGTTCTTTACAATCTTTTTTGTCTTTTCTTGTCAAAGTACTCGGCAGAAGTTTCTTTTTTTCTCTTCCATCGTCTTATTCTCGGGTTGCCAGATATCTTCTCTTTTCTGTTAATTTTCACTGCTGCTAGAAATACGGAGATAAAAGCGGCCAACCCTGCTTCGTTTTTTATCACTATACCTTATTTATATTTTTATATAAATATGTTTGGTGAATTTTTGAAATATTTTAAATTACACAAATCTGCTTTAATAAAATAATATTAAAAAAAAGTTCGTCATTGAAGTCTTTTAAATTTCTGCTTCATATACTCTTTAGTACCATGAATATAATAGCTTGCTGTATTTAAATGATTATTTTAAAATACGTGTTTTTTATACCCAAATATGGATATTTAAACTTTAGATATTCAATATCTTCTTAAGCTTGAAATCAATAATGGGAGCAAAATTACCAACGATTATTAAATGCCCCCAAAGAAAACAGCTTATGCTCTGACTGGATTTGTGAATATTCATACTCTTGCAAGCAAATTTCTTACAGTTATAGAGAATTAATGAGAATAATAACATTTATTTTTGTTTGGCCTACTGCTGGCGGATTTTCGGTTGCAATTTTATTTAAATTTTCTGGGCTACTGTTTCCATGAAAATTGAATTCCAAGAAATGAGTTTTATTTTAAACTTAAGGTTCAGCTATTTCAGATGTGGCAAAGCGAAGATAAAATTTGTATGAAGTTTATGGAGAAAAAATAAAGTTTCTAGGAGTTCCTGTAATTTATTATTGAAAAAAAAAAAAATTGTTGCAAAAAATCACGAAAATACACCTTTTTGGCTTAGGTTGTTAATTATATTTATTTAGAGGACTATTAGCTAAAATATTGCCATATGAAGTGAAGAGCTATCACCAAGTCTGAAAAAACTGTTGGTCGCTGCTTGTACAGCCACAACGAAATTTAGTAAATCATTTTTAGGGTTCCGTACACCAAAGATGAAAAAATTAACCCTATTGTTTTCGCTACGCTGTCCGTCACAAGGTATTTCCTCAGGAACCGTAAGAGCTACGGACCTGAAATTTGGACAGGGTATGTAGAACCTTGGCCTCTACAACAACAAATACATGAGAATTTAAAATTAAAGCGTGTTCCAAAACGAGCAACGAAAAATACTAAAATCACATGTAATATACATACAATTGTATGTACATATGTATATTGACACTTGAAATATGTAACATTGGTGTATTTTTGTATAGACTACAACAATTAACACTAAAATTTTAAACAATTTAAATTAAAGGTCCATCAGTTAATGCAATTTTGACTATGTAATTTTGACAACTTGCTATATCTTGGAAACCGTGACAGACAAACTCTTTAAATTTTCAAAACGGTAAAACTAAAAAATATGAAATTTATAAAATCGCCAAACCAAAATAAAATCGTCAAAAATTCAAAAAAAAATTGCCAAAATAAAAAAAATTCTAACACTAAAATAAGTCGCAAAACTCAAAAAAATCGTCCAAATGAAAAAAATCGCTAAAATGAAAAAAGCGCCAAAGACCGAAAAAAACGCGAAAAAGGCTCCAGTAACAAAATAATTGTTAATATGAAAAAAAAGCCAAAATTACAAAAAAAATCGCCAAAATGAGAAAAAAGTGTCAATACTACAAAAAAGCGCCTAAATGAATAAAGTCGCCAAAATGAAGAAACGCCAAAAACCGAAAATCGCCAAAATTAAAAAAAATCTCCAAAAACGAAAAAATCGCCAGAAAATAAAAAAACGTCAAAATCCGAACAAAAATCGTCAAAACGAGAAAAAAATTTCAAAACTAAAAAAATGGCCAAAATGGAAAAAAATCCAAAAACCGAAAAAATCGCCAAAACGACAAAAAAATGTCAAAGCTAAAAAAATGGCCAAAATCGCCAAAATTAAAAAAACGTCAAAAACTAAAAAAAAATTCCAAAACTATATTTTATATAGGCTAGTAAAGTTCATATTGAATTACATATCTCGTCTCCGTACGGAACCCTTCGTGCGCGGGTCAAAGTCGCATTTTACTGAATTTATTTAAAATTTTTTCAAACGACAAAACTTTTCATCTGATCAGAGTTGGATTAATACAAAATAAAACTAAAAAGTCGTCTGTTTCGACGTCCATGCCGTGCCGCCGTTTATGGATATTTTTTCGTCTTATAGCGGCTCTGAGTATTGAACATTCTTATCGTATTGAAATACATATATTTCGTGGAAGCTGTTTCTGAAAGTTAACGAAATTATGGTATTTTCCTTTTCTTTACCTTATGTAAATGAACTACTGTAACCGCCGTCAAATTTCAAAGAGCGGCACGACCACATCTTGCATGAAACTGCACAGCCGTCGGAAGTCAACGATTAATGTAATCGTGTTAATCCTCAACAGCTGTTTAGTTTAAACTTGTGTTTTTGAAGTATTTTACGTTGGATTTTTTTGACAGTCCAAAAAAAATTCTTTAGATTTCTTTCTTGTAAAATGTCTGAGTGGTTCTTTAATGATCACATGAAATTCACTCTTTCCATTTTCTTTTCAAATCATGAATGGCTATCAAACACAAATTAAATAGTGCAGCTTATTGATGTTTTGGCAGGTATCCACTGACAGTTAGTTGGCTATTGAGACAAACAGTGGTTACCTTTCAGTTAAAATAAAGAAAATTTCTTACAAACCACTACAGTTCTGGTGTTATAGTCGAACTCTTTATAATTGTGATTGTTTTATATATAAATAATACATATTAATTTCCGCCGAACTTTTCCAGGAAACTTGTGTTTTCTTTTAACTTTTCCTTTTTAAGACGTATGCAAATTTAAAGTCAATGAATTTGGCCTAAACACATGTTGCAACTACTACAGCTGTTGCTTCTTCTTTTTTTTCACTATTACATATTATGGCTATCAATTTGTATTTGTTACCTTTCATTTTTCTATTATACAAATGTTGAAGTCGGAAACATTTGTTTCAACTGCCAAGCCGCCAAAGATGCAGACATACATATATTTTTTAATTTAAGTTTTTTTTAATGTTAACAACAAAAAGATCCTGCAATATAATTTATGTTTGTACATAAGAAACTTTTTTATTTGTAACAACAAAACGTTAATTGTTTGTTTGAAGATTATAACTGAAAATAAAGTGCAATAATCATTTAAAAAATCTAATAACTAAAACAAAACATTATTTAAATACTTTATAATCACTTAATTATATAATGAAAGAAATAATAATTAAATACTACTCCAAACAAATGATAAAGAAAAACACACACAAAACTGGGTTATAAATATGTAAATCTTCAAGCACTTGGCTCAAACATTTATGAAGTCTCAAATAAAAAGTAAAAAAGGTCTGACAGATTCACTTTAATGTTAATATGCAAATGTATACATACTTTAATTATTCCAAGATTATAAAGTTATTATCATAGCAAATAACCAACCGTAAAGTAAAACTTCAATCATACTCCTACTTGTCTCAAAGTATTTAAAGTTTCATTGTTTTTGGTGAATTTTGATTAAAAAATAAACATAAAATAAAAAATAACAAAACAATCATGCATATTTGGTAAATACAGGCAAATCCCGATATAACGAACGGTCATATAATGTCAGGTCCGAAAAATACGTTAAATTTCTAATTATTTTTATTGTACATATGATAAAATACAATAAAAATACGGACAGCAATTAGTTTTCAAATAAGCTAATTAATACACACTAAAGGTTCCATTTTTTTCTGCTGAGATTTTATTTAATTTATTTCCGTTAGTTATACAAAGCACACATTTATCAAAACATTCGCTATATAAGATAGTAAGCAAGGTGATTTCAATACACCACCTGATGATGAGCCGTTAATTTCGGACAGCAGGAAATTTTGCACTAACATACAAGTATACAAGTTGAATATGCAGAGTTGGAAATCGAGATCACCTGGTATCAATTCACTTTGATAGTAAATATTACTAACTACTACTAGCAAGGCTTTGTTTTTTATTTCGGCATATTTTTTTACCATTCGTTACACATCATACATCCAGTATAAAATTAATATATTATTTACATAATATAAGTTTGTTAATGTAAAAAATTTGGACGTTCATTTTAGTGTTTAAAAAACTGAAGTGATTTTCATTTCATTTCATTTTGCTTCTGCTCTCGCTTCGGAAAAATACAATAGTCCCAGTCAAAGCAAAATCACAAAACTATGTATTTATGACCAACTGCGCAGTACTTTCAGCAGTCAACAATTTGAAAAGTTTGAATTTGATTTGCTTTTACTTTTGGTTAGTATCGCAAGTAATAGCAGAAGCAGTCTATATGTTTTTGGAAGTAGCAAACAGTCACAGTCGAAGCAGCTAAAGCTCTTGCTTTTAGAAGTTTTAAGCAATCGCATTAAAGTGGTTTTTGTTCTTATTTTTGGTCTGTTGTTCACAAATAACAACAAAAACATGATAAACACCACAAAATAGTTGATTGAACCTGCAGAACGTTTTTAAAAGCAACAGCTTTTGCTTCATCGACTGTGACTGTTTGGTAATTACAAAAGCATACAGACTGTTTATGCTTTTACCAGTGAAACTAACCAAAAGCAAATCAAATTCAAGTTTTTGAAATCGTCGACTGTTGAAAGTACTGCGCAATTGTTTTTAATTCGTTTTCTGCTTCTGCCTCGACTGCGACTGTTGCTTATTTTCACAAGCACAAGTAAAAGCATTAGTTTCATTTTAAAAAGTTGGAAAAAGCCAAAGCAGCGAAAAGTAAAAATTTTATGGCTTTTGCTACTTTGACTTAAGTTTTTTTAAAACTGGTTCATTATATCCGATTTTGCGATAAAGAGAGATTCGTTATAACGAGATTTGCCTGTAAATTGAAATTCATATTGTAAAACCAAACACTCGAAATTAAAATTTTAATAGAAGAAAGTGTATCTCATTTGCTGGCTGTTGCTAATTTCTCATTTGCTTTTAAGCAACATCTTCTTCTTCTTCTTCCTGCCATATATTAAGACATTGTTATCAAATAAATATGTTTATGTAATTGTTTGTTGGATGTTGCTTGTTGTTGTAGATTTGCTTTCGTTTTGTACAATGACGTTGTTGCACCTTGAAAAATTTTATGGTTTTGTATTTAGCAAGATTGAATCGTTTCCTTAACTTCAAATCGAATTCTATTATTTTATTAATATTTCATATATTTCTGATATAGAGAAGGTCTCAATTCATGTGCGCATGATTTCTTCTTCAGCTGCAGCCGAGTGCATAATTGTAAATATGAAGAATTTCAAAATGGGTGTACTAACTGCAAATAGATGGTCTTTATTAATGGCAGAAAATCTTTGAAAAGTTCTCACAATTTTTCCTCTGTTGCCACAATCCAGAACGGTCCATTTGAATTGAATATTTATATAAAAAGCTGCAATTATTTTACTTACTTTTCGGCTGCCTGGTTTGTGTTCACAAGAGGATAATTTGCAAATATTAAGAAATATCCTTCTATTGTGCAAGTCAAAGTGAATGTCAAAGTGAATGTCATATTCTACCAATAGTTCCCATGTTTATGGAAAATATATTAAAGATATAAATGTTGAAAAGCTGATGTTAGAAACCACCGTCTGCCACAGAAAAATTTCGGCATTTCTCTCAGCTAAAATTATAGTTTAACTTTTCTTGTCTTCTTAAGAAAATCACATTAACAAATGAAAATATTTCATTCTATTTAAAATACTCACAACAATTTTCTATCATCTTAGTGATTATTAATTCACTAATCAATAACTCTCTATTTTTAAAACTATTTAATTCCAAACTGTTTAATTTATTTAATGCCATAATTCATTTGAGCAAAATCTAGCAGATTTCCCATACAAAACAAAATCCACTTCGTCACTAGATTTTGTGGAAACTTATCTAAAATATAATGGAACTTACATATATACATATATATACTTACGCGACTTCGAGATAAATCTTATTGTTTTCTACTACATTCCCCATATCAAACGAAATCTAATTTGTCAGTAAGTTTTTAGGAAATCTACTGAAAATCTATACTTTTATTTATATTTTACTACCCTGTACAGCATATTTACATATATAAGAGGTGAGTGAATTCGCTTCACGTTGAAGGTGTATTGATGAGCTAAGTCGGCACTTTTTGGGTTACAGTTTAAGACAAAATTTTAGGAAAAAAGATTTTGTCTTGGATACGAAATTTTAAAAAATAACAAAAAAGCCTAGTGTAAACGATAATGATTTTGATAAAGATTTGAAATCAAATCTACTAGATTTCAAGAGAATGTAAATGCAGCATTACTAAAACTACTATGCTTTTTTAAATTTTCTACAAAAAAGTCAACTTCTGTACATAAAAAAAGGTGCGGGAATTGGCTACAAAGCAGTTGTTTGGTTATAGTTTTGGAAAATTTTCTGTTATAGGGCATTTACATTGTCTCGAAATCTAGTACTTACGAGCTTTCGAGCTAAATCTAGCTGATATTTACTAGAATTCCCATACAAAAAGAAATATAATTTGTTAGTAGATTTGTAGGGAACCTACTGAAAATCTAATCTTTTTATTTTCTTTTTACCACCCTGTGCAACACATTTATACAAAAGGTCATTGAGTTAGCTACGGTCTGCTTAAAAATGTGTGTGAATTGGCTAAATTGTAACTGGTTGGTTATTGTTTTGGGCATTTTTCAGTTAATGTGCTTTGTTTTGGATGAATTATCTTGATAAATGTCAAAAAATTGGTCTAAACGGTATAGATTTTCATAAAGATTTTAATTAAAATCTGCTTGACTTTATGGAGGTGTAAATGGCATATATCTGAAATATTTCCAAAGCTACAACCCTACAAGTGCAATATAGGCAATTCACACACCTTTTTAAGCAGACAGTAGCTAATTCAATCATCTTTTATAAAAATATTTTGTACAGGGTAATAAAAATAAAATAAAAATATTAGATTTTTAGTAGACTGCCTACAAATCTACCGACAAACTAGATTTTGTTTTGTATGGAAAATGTAGTAAAAAGCAGCTAGATTTAGCTCGAAATCTCGTAAGTACTAGATTTCCAGATAATGTAAATGCCCTATAAATTATTTTCTTTGAAACGGTTGTAGTCCTTGATAATGAAAAATTAAAATAATACCTTTAAAAAAAAACACAAAAATTAAATTAAAGTATTATACGATAGTTTGAAAAATATATGAAGAAATATACATATATTGTATATAATGGTGTGGAACAAAACTGTAAAGTATATACACGAACCATCTATCATAGACAATAAATAATAATTGTCTTACAGAATCACAACTGCTACTTTTTCCTGTCCATGGACAAGGCGACACAATCATCAAAGAAAAATTTGTGCTATATATTTTTTTAAATATTCTGCAACTTATTAATTATGCCCTAAATCTGTTCGACGATTGTATCGTCTTGTCTATGGACGAAAAAAGCCGCATTTGGGATTCTTTAAAACAATTATTATTTATTGTCTATGCTAAAAGTTTCGTGTATTTGCTTTATGATTTTGTTCCAAATATTATATTGAAATTATTGTATAATACTTTAATTTAATTTTTATATTTTAAGATTATGGCAATAATATTTTTTTTTGTCATTATCAAAGACAACAGGCATTTTTTTAAGGAAATAATTTAGAGAATTCAAAGACAAGAACTCAAAAGTATTTTCAAACAAAAACGTCCTAAACCTTCTTACTGAACTAGGGCATTAGTCTGGAACAAACTACCAACAATAATAATAATAACAATAAATTACTCAATAATATTGTGTAGTCTGTGGGTGGGTACATTAACGAATTTCAATTTATTTAACAATTTCTGTCGATCATCATCTAATGAAAATTAATTTTTAAAAAAGTTGCACATAATTGCTGTTAATATTATTTTTATTTAATTTAAAATAAAAATATAATATTTAGTTTATTTCCTGGTTTCAAAACCAATCAATCAACGAAAATGTTCCTTTTGGAATGAACGTGCATTTTCTTTTGTCAAACGCCTGAGGATGTTTTACGTTATTAGCCGAAGTCATTTATTTGGTTAGCTAAATTTTTCATTTATATTTGCTAAGCCAAACTTGACTTGTAATAATGGTGCGAGTATATTCCAGTCATACATCCGTGACACATTGAACCCAATTTTAAATAAGCAACAACTTTGCCATGTACGGGTATGTACATATGTATGTATGTATGTTAGTTGCTGTCCATATCCCTAGAAGACAGTTTGAAAATGAAAGGAATGATTTGGTTTACTTTTTGGTTTACGACTCTTTTGCTCTTGTTGGGTATTAAAGTTAAATGAAAAAAAATATATATACAAAATAAATAATAACAAATATGATGTAACAACATTAAAGATGAAGAGGAAAAAAAATTAAATCATCTCCAATCTGTGCACAACATTCGAATTGCTGCAGTTTAACATGTTAAATCACACACACACACACAGCAATACTTTCGTTCATCTCAACTCCAGATAAAATTACCAACCAACCAACCAACCACCGAGTCAGAAAACCATCCATTCATTATAAATATGTACGTCCATCGCTGCTTCATAAGTGGCAATAGCTGGTGAATATATCTTGAAAGAAGAAAAATTAAAGCTTTAAAAACATTGTAATGAGAAGAAACAAACACTTGTTGCTTTAACTGACCACACACACACACACACGAACTCATATACTATTTCTTGGATACAAGAGATTTGGCCCCAACACGTTTGTCGGAAAAAATTCAGCTGGTAAAAGTTGTTGTCTCATTTTGTTCGTCTTCTTATTTGTAGTGCGAAAACAATTTATATGTGAATAATAGTGTTTTTAAATTATTTTTAAAATATATAAATAAATAATAACAAACATAATAACAACGCTAAAGATGCAACTAATGTTTGTAATATTTTGTTTCTGCTACGCTAAAAAAAAGATAATTTGTAAAAGAAAAAAAGAATTAAGCAGAGTAACTTACTTAGTTGCATATTTTTTTATTTTTTGTTTTTCATATTATCTGCTTGGAACTCATTGTAAGGCAAAAAGTAATTAAAATTATGTTAATGTATATGCGAGTATTTTAACTGATTCCTTTAATTTTAAGAGTTAAAAAAAAAAACTAAATTTACTAGACCAGAATCCATTAAATGTTGTTAAAGTCAAAAGTGATTTAAAGCTGTAAGTTATTAAACTTTGGTCTTAAAGTCAACTTTATAGTGTTTTCACACTGAAAGTTAAAATTTGATTTTAACGTTAAAACCATAAACAGCTGATTTTGCATTCACGCTGCAAGTTTATTAAATTCCTGTTATAACTCACAGACTGTCTAATAACTTTGCTTAAAAATAAAATAAATCTACTACAGAAATGCGAGTATTTGTTGTTGTATCTTTTTCTTGTTTTTGTAACTCTTATTTGACAAACTGTATGACAACTGTTTTCGTGTGAAAAACTCGGAAACTTTACAATGCGTTGTAAAATGGAAATTATTTTATATATTGTAAATAAATATTTTAAAATTATGGAACTAGTAATACAAAGTGAAGAAGTGCTTCGAAATCAACGTTTTGTATATAAAAAAAATTTACAAATATGTACATTACAAAATAAAAGTTTATATCGGCGGTTCGATATTAGTCATATATATCGTGTATTTTCACTTCCCAGAGGTAAATGAAAATATTTTTGTTGTTTTCCCTCCGAAAAAAACTTTTTTTTCCATCATTCTTTGATTATTGTTGCTGCTGCATCCATTTTTAAGTTGAAATCTTTCAAGCGGCATCTATTGTTATTCACTGGCATACACATTATCAGCTGCTTCCGGATATTTTAACTTGGCAGCACTGAATTAAGCACAGCAAAAATAAGGTTGTATTTCATAAAACCAACTTAAATACCAATTCTAAAATAGTTTTAAGTGGGTTTTAACAAAAACAATTTGTATGGTAAGACCAGGCTTTAACAGTTGGTTGTAACGTTAAAACTAACTTTTATTAAAACCATGCCAGTGTGAAAACACTATTTATTTATACACAATAAACGTTTAGTTAGCCGACTGTAATGTAAAGTAACTGCAACAGTAGGAAACAGCTGATCGATATTGTTATGTGAAAATTAATTAAAATGGTTATAGAAATGTAATGTCATGTAACCTAATTTTCATATAAAAATATCGATCAGCTGTTTCCTACGTTGCAGTTACATTAGATTACAGTCGGCTAACTGAGCCTTCAGAATATTTTAATTTACCTAATGTTGTATATAGTTAGCTGAAATGAAAAATCACATAACTACCTTTTCTTTAATTTTATAGAAGAGAGAAAAAAACTTGCCAAAATTCTCCAAGTGACTGAAGTAAAGTTTCTTCATTTTAACTTTTAATTCGTCTGATTGTTATGATAAAGGTTTAATCCAATAACTATTATTAATTAAAAACTGGATTTTTAATATATTTCTTAGTTACGTGGTTTTGAATTTCAGCTGACGATATAGCCGCCTGGTTCTACAAGCCAGATTCGTTGATTCGTCTAGAGAATTTTTGTGCAAAAAAATTAATCAGTTTCATAAAAATTATTTACTGAGGTCGACCGTCCGCTTCGTGGAAACATTGGATAATCTTTTGTTAATTTTGCTTTGCGCAATTGCACAGTTTGCGAGGCTCTTGAACATTTTCATGAGGACCCATAATGTATGTATATAAGTTTTTCCTTTTATTGAAATCAATACATTTTACGTTTGTTAATTTTGCTTTAAAATTATTACATTTATTCGTTTATCGTTTATGTATATAGTATAATAAGTGTGTAATTGTTTTAAATAAATATTTTTGTCATATGATTTCATTGTATAATACAAATTACTTTCGCGCTACATTAAAATTATTGTTGTCAGGTTACATTTACTTTTTAGTTTTGTAAACTTTATTTATTTTTTTGTTTAGCATATTTATTGACACATACGAGTACATATTGAATAATTTTTGTTGATACATTTTGATTTCACAAATTCGCGCTTAATTAAAATTAACAAAGCACAATTATACGATTAAGAATATAAATACACAGGACAAATGAAATATTTAAATTAAAATATATGTAACTTTCTAATAAATAATTTCTTGGAGAAAATATGTATACATTGATAAATATTTACGTTGATTTGATTATTTTTGTTTAACAAGATTTTTGTAGGAACTTTACAGTCGTTGCTAAAATAATTACAAGACAAAATAATTTTGTATGTTGTTAGATATATGACAGATTTAGTTAAAATTAAACAAAAAAATTAAAAAAAAGAATTATAAAATAATTCCTTGTTGGTGGTGGTTAGTGTATTTTCTCAGACAACTGTTGCTTAAAGTTTAAAAACCATAAACAAAATTATTAAAAACATCTTGTATTATTTTCATTTACTAAATAAATTCACGCTGTGGCTTTTGTGAGTATTTTTTTTCTTTCTGCATATCGTTGGCCTTAATAGTAACGTCCACTGTCGTACATGGCACGAGGGCCACCACTATATTTTCTGGGCACATCCATGGTATCCATATTTCCACCCAATTTATTTAACCAATTAGCACGTTGGGCTGCAGCAGCTGCGACAGCCAAAGTATTGCCATTTGCCTCATTTGGTGGCCGTTGTTGTGCTCCAGCATCTTCGTTGCTGGATTCCAAGATCTGCAATAAAGAAATATCAAATAAAATTAATTAACAAAGAGTACAATTTGTAATATTTTGGTGTTAATTAGTTGCAAGTTTTATGTGTGGGAAATAACTGTGTAAGTATTTATTTATTTATTTATGTGCAACTGGTTTTCAGTTTTTTTTTTTCTTTTTTAAGCTTAATTTGGCAAGTGTGTTATTGTTGCTATTTTTCTTCTCTTAATTTCATAATTTTTCTCCAGCTGATGCGAAATATTTTCGTTACAAATTATATGCCAGTATGTTAATTTTTCCTGGCGTCTCTTTCCTAATACTTTTTCTTAACATTTTCTAGTTATTGTCTTATGGGTGGATTTAAATGTGAGTTTCATCAAACATGTTGCAAGTCTTTTTTAAAGTCTAAATATTTCACAGATTTATTTTGCAAAAGAAACTCCAGCCATTGCTGATTAAATATGTATATGTACACACATAGACTTTTGTCTCTTAAAAGCGTATATTCAGTTACAATTAATTCCACTTTAACCACAACAACTACTTACTACTACCTCAGCTACTTGGTGGCTCTTGGTTAATAATTATGGTAATAATACAAATTATGTGTAATAGAATAAGTTAAACTTGGCTATAGGATTTATTTATTTTTTTTATGAAAACATGAATGTGTGCGATTATTTGAATAATTTTGAAAGCTTTTATATGCAAATAGTTAAACAAAAATTTTGAAATCTAAAACTGCTCACTACACACTTGGCCACAATTTTGCCGGCCATGTAAATGTGAGCCTGTCTAGTGGCTTGCTCGGGGTTGCGTATTTCTGCTTCTTTATATTGATTGTCAACATTTAAATACAGTCTTTATTATCATGCGAGGGTTGGCTCTTAAAACTATAAACTTTCCCCGGAAGCGTAATAAAAGTATAGCTTTAGTACTAAATACATCTCTTATAAAATAGTACGTAATATTTTGCAAAAATTTACCATTATACTAAAATTTACTTTTTTACAAAAAGGTTTTTTATTTTCGAAATAAATATAAATTACACATCAACAAATATAACGTTTTTGCACAAGGTACTTAGGAAGGGTAATGCTACAACACGCCTCCTATCGGAGACCCCGATGGGTTAATTGTGGTAAAAGGTACTCAACTTAAGCGTGCTTTTCTAATAAAAACTACAATAATGATTTCATAAATATAGTAATTTTTATAGAAATATTATTTTCACTCAAATTTATGTTTGACATAAAAAACTTTATAACAGGTACTTTTCACAAGAACGCACTTCGTATGAAAAGATTCCATTTGGAAAAAAGAAATTTTTTAAAAAAATTTAACAAAAAGTTACTTTTTATGCACAAGTAATTTATGAAAAAGTACTTTATACCAAAATGTACTATTTACAAAAAAAAATTTTTTTCTCTCAAAAATTTACCGTTATGCTAAAATCTATTTACTTATACAAAAAAAATTTTATTTTATAAAAAAAAAATTGTAAAAAAAAATCAGCAAAAAATATCTGTTATTTCAAAAGACAAAAAAATTTTGCAAAACCTACTTAACTGAGGCTACTTATTACGAATAGGTACTTTATACAAAAAAGTACTTTTTAAAAAAATTAAATTTTTATAAAAAATGCTAAATAAACAAAACTATTTTTACACAAATGAAGTTTTCACACAAAAAAATATTTCTTTTTAACAGAAAAGTACTTTTTTGTAAGAATTAAATTATTGTAAAAAGTGCCTTTTGTAAAGTATTTTCTGTGAAATATAGAAAATAAAATTTATATAAAAATTATTATTAATGTAATTTTTAGAGGCAGGTACTTTTTACAAAGAACAAGTAGTAGTACTTTTAAAAAAATAATACTTTTTACGAAAAGGTATTTTTTGAAAAAAAAAGCAAAAAAGTAGTTTTACAGGAACCCACTCATTCACTTCTTACAAAAATATAAATTTTTCAGAAAGGTATTTTAAACAAGTATTTTTTTTTTGTTTTTAAAAAAGGTACTTTTTGCAATTTTCTTCTTCCAAGAAGGCACTTTTGCCAAAAATGTACATCTTTACACAAAAGTACTTTTACCAAAAAATTACTTTTTCAAGAAGGTAATTTTTCCAAAAAAAATTAGCATATTAGAAAAACGCACTTACTCCAAAAATGTATTTTTTTTACAAAAAAAGTACTTTTTACAAAAAAAGTAATTTTTACAAGAAACAAGTACTTTTTACAAAAAAATCTGTTTTCTAAAAATTAATTTTTAAAAGAATTTTTTAGAGAAAGCTTGGTTCTTTTTTCAGACAAGATGAACTTTGTACAAAGCTGTATTTCTTACCAGAAAGTACTTGTTATAAAAAGTTACTTTTTACAAAAGGGATTTTGTTTTGCACAAATGTATGGTATTTATTACCAAAAAGATACTTTTTACAGAAAAGTACTTTTTATATAAAAAAAATATTTTTTACAAAAAAGCGTATTTTACATGTTATAAAAAGTTAAAAGATTATTTTAATAGTACTTTTTTTGAAGAAATTACTTTGCAAAAAATTTAAATTTTTCAAAGTAATTTTTAAAAAAATTTTTGCAAAGAAGTTCTTTTTTTTTAAAAAAAGTACTTTTTTAATAAAGGTACTTTCTGCAAAAAAAATCTGCCTTATAAAAAGTAATTTCTTAAAGGTACTTTTTTTACAGAAAAGCAATCTGTAGAAAAGGGAACTTTTTCCAAAACTGTATTTGTTACTAAAAAAAAATTTAATTTTAAGAGAAGGTACTTTCTACAAAAAGAAATTTTTGGCAAAAAGTAACTTTCTGCAGAAGGGAATGTTTGTGAAAATATCAGCGCAATTATGAATAAATTTGCGAGAAATTTCTCCCTTTTGCAATTACAATATTTTGTTTCCCCTATACTTCCTATTAGTTGGAATTGTTAACCGAAAAAAATTTCTCGCAGAATTTTATTCATAATTGCCGTGTATATTTACATACTACGAGTAGTTGCAAAAAGATAGTTTTTACAGAAAAGTATCTTACTTTTTATAACAAATTTTAGATATTAAAAACAAATTAAGAGGATACTTTTAATAGAACTTTTTTTTTAGAAACTGATTATTTGTACAAAAGAGCTGCATATAGTTGCGTATTGCAAGATTGTGTTTTTTATGAAGTTTACAAAAAAATTATTTTTATTATAAAACGGGAAATTTTTAAAAACCTTTTTCACTAAAAGGTTAAGAATAATGTTTTGTTTTTAAATCTAAATTTTTTACAAGGAACTAGTATTTTAATAAAAATTTTATTTAATGAATTGAAAATATTATTTGTAAAAAAGTTGTTTTACAAAAATAAATTTTTAGTATAAAATGTTTTCTTTTTTCTTAAAAAATCACTTTAATACCAAAGTATCATTATAAAACATCTTTTGTAGAAAATGCCACTTCTTCGTGAAAAATTAATATTTTTAAGTGCTGAATTGTTAAACTACAATGAAATCTTTATTACAAAACACTTTGAAAAGGGGTATTCTCTTACAAAATATAGAATACATTATACTCTTACATATTGTATATATTTTAAACAATACACTTTTATAACAATTGACTAAAATGTTTGCAACATCTACACATTCATATGCGAATTTATGTATATAGTGCAACATGTTGTAGTTTTCAATTCAAAATAATTTATCAATTCATTAAGCAATTAAACATTTTAATTTTTTAAATTTCTATTGGTGTCATTTAATTTTGTCTTCCAAAAATAATCCAAGATAACGCTCATAACATAAAAATTACAAAATATCTACTTGTCGTAAGACATAATCCAGTACCATCGCCGTCATCCATCCATACATGCCACGCAATGGTTTTGTGTATGGTTTTGTTTTCTGTTTATTTTTTCCCTGAATTAAACAATTTTCATTTCAATCGTCATACGAATATTCCTTCAAATTAGTATGTGAATTAAATAAATTATTTAACAACATTACAAAGCGACAAACAACATTCTCTTGGCACGTTAGTTAATTTTTAGGCGTATTAGAGCTTGCAGAAATAGATTCGCATATTCATTCATAAATAATTAAAAATAAATAAAAACGTTTGTGTAATTTTACAGACTCATCAAAAATATTAAAGCAAATAGTTATTCATTTCTTCCATTTCATTCACATCTACATTACGTTTCACTTGCAACATGCACATTGTATTTTAAGTACTTAGCAGCGTTTTAAATGGAATTGTGGCAGTAGTGCACATTATCAATGCAAGTAAAGACCAGAACAGAGAAGTCAAATAATAATTTCTTTATTATTATTACTATTATATTTTGCAAGTAACACCCGAAGTATATTTATGTCTCTATTTTTTATGGAATTTTTGCTTTATTTTTGTTAAAGTCCAGTCCGTTCAGACTATTATACTTTGTATTTATACTTGTCAAAAATTCAAATAATACGTGCAAGTGCGATAGTCTGAACGCAAAATGTCATCAAAGTGGCAAATAATACGATACAAATTTTGTTATCCCATAAGACTTTTTCGTTTTTAGAAAATTTTCTAAACAATAATACTTTTCATTAGATCAGGATCATGATACAATTATACTAGGTACATGCACGACTACAACAAAATTACAACACCAAAAAACACACGTATTTTGTTGGTATAAACAAACCCCAAATTGTCGGAAACAAATGTCTTTTGTTTATAAAAATAACAATTACAGGGTAACTAAAGTACAATTGCAGACGCGGCATTCCTGCATGATTATAGTTATTCAGTGTTGCCAGTATGGGTGTAGTTAGACAGTGTGTAATTTCTACTCACATGTGTAGGCGATGTAATTAAATTCTTGTATAATATGTGTGTAATTCTACTTTGGGTTCTATTTTTATTTATTATTGTTTTAATTTTAACCTACACAAACGATGTGTAGTGCAATTTTCTTCAATGTGTAATTGGAGACACAGCCATGTGTAAATTCATTGGCAACACTGTAATCATTTTGTTTACACACATACATTAACATTTTTGCAGCTTGTAAACAAAGTTTGACAACTAGGTGCAATGTATACAGTGACAGGCTGGGCTTGTGCATGTACCTAGTATAATTGTATCATGATCAGGATTGCATTTTCACACAAACAAAATTTCCATGTCGTCTGTTTCGCCGCCGATAGCGTGTCGTCATTGATGTAATGTTTTGTGAAATGTATATCGGCTCAAAATTTTGAATAAGTGAATCGCATGGAAGTCTATTTCGTTGACGTAATTTTTTAACGTTTTTCTGTTATTTACATAGAATATTTTTAACTGCTGAATTGTTCAAGTGCCGGCACGTCCCCGCCTACATTAAAACGCTTTGCCGCCTCCGCTCTTTAAATGAATAGCACAGACATTTTCATTGAACAGCTGTTTTGTTTTCTGCTTGTATACACATTTTATTTGAAGTGTGATGGCGTGAACACAATTTGTGATTTTATGTTAGATTTTTTGACAGTCGCAACGAATGTGTTTAGATTTCTGTATCGTAAAATGTGATGAAAATATTAATACTTGTATAATAGTTTGAACGGGCCTTAAGCAGCGTCTATATACATTTCGTTCCTGCTCATGGAACTCGTCAGTAGACTTTGATGCAGAAGATTTTGAAATAGCTAAAAAAAACTTCGTATGATTATAGTAATGGCAAGTAGACACTGTGGCATTTTGTGACATCGCAATAGTGTGTACTAGTGGCAACGTTTGCCATTTCCGCTATTTTTGGTTGTGTGGCATTGGCGTTAAACACATTTGGAAAATAACACCACAAAATGACAACACAACAAATGCCGGATGTGTACTCCACATAAGACTTAATACGATGTTATTTTTTTTTTGGTAAAAAAAAAATTAGGGAACATTGTACAGGAGAACCAGCCGAAAAGTCAACTGATTTAGTTTTTACATTATTTCAGAAAGTCCAAATTTTTGGAATTAATTCTTTATTTTTTTATTTTTTTTGTTACAAGCACGAATACATTCATTCTTGATTCTGTTTACTTGCGGCAACTGGCATGCCTTTCACTTGTTTTTACTACACGAAAAAAAAAGGAAAAACTAAATTAATTTTGTGCCATTAAAATATCATTTTATATTACAAGTCGTAAAATATTACTTTGTATTTTTGTCTTTTATTTTTACAAGGAGATACTTTATTTACTCAACCAGTATGGGTTAAAAGTGTAAGCAAATATCTGTTTGAAAATAAATATCCACATGCTTATGAGCAGCGGAATGCAACCAGTCAAAGGTCAATTCACTTTTGATACATAATAAAAATTACGTGATTTTGTTACGGGTCCAGCATAGTGATTTACGTTTCAACCAGTGGCTTAAGTTACATATTTTACGAAAAGAAAAGGACCATGCTAAGCATTTGCGTAAATACATTAGATCGAACTCGTTCACTAGATCATTTTGGACGCAAACTCATGCAATATGAATGTCAGTTTGCGTTAAAAATTAGCTACTTAAAGATTTTGTCACAAGTCTAATCCAAATGCGCCTTTCAAGAACAACATTTACTGGACCAATCCTTCAAGAAAAATTTTAATTTTACTACATTGTCTGAACAATGCTAAACATTTGAATAAATGTCCACCAAATAAGCAATTGAAGAACAATATTCTTTAAACTAATCCTTCAAAAAGAATTTATAACTTTAATAAATTTTCTGGAAAATAATAAACTTATGCCATTTTTTAAGGAAACGGCTAGCTAGTATTTTGCTCCAACAGATTACACTGTACAACAAAATCGAACTTATTCCAAAATTACGGGGTTCTGACATTTGGTTCTGGTAGTGTAGACCAAAAACCAAATATATGCGTGTCGGCCTTTTGAAAAATGACATCGGAACTTTATTCTATGGTGGTTAAAGTTTTCTTCCTTTGGGCTCTTAATGCAGCATATCTCTGTACATCTGAGGTGAGGGCCAGAGAATGTCAATGAGTACTCAAAATATATATACATACATACATACATAGGTAAATAGTCCAGAGCTGCTCACAGAGAGAGAAATGTATAAGCGTATGTGTATTCATTTGTATAAAAAGCCGATTTATGTTTGGCGCTTCTCTGGGCAGCCTGGAAGTAGTCTTAATTTTAGTAACTGCGTATAATCATAATTGTAGCGCAAACAATTCTTATGTTAACATATATATGCTCTTAAGCAACTAAGACTATAGCCGATTCTAACCAATAGCATAGAATCTATACGAAAAATTAAAATATGTTGCAACTAAAAATAAAAAGGCACATACGTATCGAACACATTGACTCTCTCTGTACACTTACAGTCTGAGTATGTTTATACTCAGGCTATGAATGTTTAATCCGACAAAAAAAATTCTGATACTCAGGATATTCGATCGAATATCGACATCGTACTCGTATATACTATATATATAGTTGTGTATATAAAATGGAATGGAAAATGTGTGGGTATGTGTATCTGCTTGAAAGCATGCTAATGTGTGTGTGTAAATAAAAAAGCTCTGTATATATTCATGTGTAGCCGATTAATAGTCAGAGTATTTTTATACTCATGAATGTGATTGTAGTTCATACAGTCTATAAATTTTAGTTATAGTTGTTTGTGTTGCGTAATTTTAAAAATGTTTTATTTTATTTATAGCATTCATAGTTGTTTGGCTGCCAATACTCAAAGAGTACGTAAAACTATACTTTTGTCATTCTCTGGCGACGGGTATGTTCTTAAAATTATTTAAAATTATCAATAAGAAAATATCTAGTAATGTTAAAACTTGTTATTTCAATATGGTACAATGTTTATTTATAGTCGACCTATAATAATAATATAATCACCCTTATTCCAGTTGACGTGGTCCACGCCACTTTAACACAACACCAACAAATTGGTGCACGTGTATCCGTTATCGAAAACAACTGACTTCTGTTTGCAGGTTTATGCTATATCTAGACCTAAGGGAACGGAAATAGATTTTCAGTTCGGCAAAATTGTTCTCGATAGCGAGTTAACAAGCCCCAATTTTTTTGGTGTTGTGTTAAAGTGACGTCGATGACGACAAGTGGAATAAGGGTGAATATTTATCGACATTAATTTAATGTTAAATTCTTATTCGTCTTATTGATAATATATAGTATATGTATTCATTTAAAGTGGTCCCATACATATTTTAATATGTTTCCTATTGAATGAATATTTTGTAATTTAAATATCAATCAAATTACGAAATTAATGAAATAAACATCTTAAAATAACAAGATTTTACATAAAAACAATATTGATTCAACGAAATAAATAAAAACTATATTGATTAAAAGTTGAAAATTATTAATTTAATCAATGTATTTCAATCTAGTTTTTCTATTATCTACATATATTTAAAATTATTGAATTGATATGACGCGTTCTTATTTTTGTGTTGCAGCCTTTCCCTGAGTGCACTTTTGTAAAACACATTAACCCTCTAACTGCCAACACACATACAATGATTTGTGCACTTAAGGTGAACAACTTTGAAAGCTCTTAAAATTTGTTCTTGTTGTTTTTGTGCAAAGTAACCAGCAAGCAGCGATGCCAACTTGATGCTTTTGGCACTATTTTTAGTGATTTTTAAAGACTCAAAACGCCAAATTTTTAGCGTTAGTGCCAAATAAAGAAAAAGCACTAAGCAGTGCTTTTAAGACATTTTTTGTATTTCTTAAAATTACTTTAATAAAAACTTGGTGTATTTATTTTTTCAGTGTAAAGCATACACCTTTCGTCTGATATATTTCATTAAAGATGATACTATTGCAGAAATAAAGCATAGTTTAGAAATTATTAAACATTATTAAACTTCACTCGTTTGAGTCTTCACTTTTATTCACATTAGTGCTTTTTACCCTTTTTAGACCTCAAAATTACGCTTTTAAATTTTGATGTGCTTTTAGAGTCAAAAAAGTTGGCATCAATGCCAGCAAGCATTATTGTCGCTGAGATCTGATTGGATATTGTGCTCTCGGTGTGAAAAGCTCACACATTGTGCATATGACTTCCAACAAATCCTAAAAATGTCTCCAACAAATTGGAGTTTCGGGCATGAAATCTTGTACAAAAATTTTGTTATATAAAATTTTACTATAAGTCTTCAAAGACACCAAAGCACAAAATTTAGCACAAATAGTAAAAACCAGCCAAAGTCAAGATTTGCTAATTTTTATTCTTCAAACTTCCCATTTTTTTTTAGGGGTTTGCCAAGGAATTTGTAAGAATAAAAATTTTCAATCTTGAACTTGGTTGATTGTCGCTGTTTGTGTTCAGTTTTGAGCTTTACTGTGTTCTGACATACATATGTAACCATGTGAGAGAATTGTATCAAAATATTTCGTGTTGCACTGTGTTATTAATTCTTTTCCTCAAACTGATTGAAGGTTACAGCAGTTAAAAATGAGCTCGAGGTTGAATTCTCTTTCCAAGCGTATGCAAGAACTCCGCCGCACCTACTGCAACAACGATCATTTAGGTTGTCTATTTCTCTAACTCATAAATTTATGGACGTACAATAAATACTCTTAATTAGTAAAATCAATGTTTTTTTCCCAATGCGATCGATGCATACAAAATTTGTTACAAATAAATTTAGTAAACAATATCATTTCCAAATTATACTTGATCACTTTTTTTTTTGGAAATCTTGATAACTGATGTCGTTCATGTTTGCTCTTGAACATTCATACACATCACAAAACCTTCCTTCCGCAATTTGTTTTATTGAAAAAGGTGAAGCTGAAAACATATCAAATTTTCCATTGCCTTAGATTAAAATATTCGTCATGGTTACTCGTATCTGCTCTACTACAAATGCTGCTTGTAAATCAAAATACTCGTAACACCAAACATTATCAGCTTGTAAATATTATATCTTCTGCTCCATTAGGATTACACAACCGCGTAGTGGATTATGTTTGTTGCTGTCTTTCTATTTGACATGAATCATTAATCATATTTAAGTGAATTAAAGTTAAGCTAAATTTACTCTATATTTAACACACACACACACACACACAAACAAAATTCATAAGAAGATAGACACCGAAAATAATTCATTACAAACAAAATCACCGAGCTGTTTGAAAATTTAAAGTTTAATGTGTATGAAAAGAAATTGCATTGCTGTGTGGTGTGGTGTGGTGCAGAGTAGCAAGCCGAACAAAAAATTTCGGCGGCGGCTGAAAGACAAATATTTTCGGCGGCGGCGGCTGTACGGCTTAACGCCGATTTGCTTAAAGCATTTAAAAAAAAATTTTTAACCCAGTCTGTTTTTAGAAAAATACGTGAATTATTGAATCACCATGTTGTAACATTATTTATTTTTCAATAGTTTGAATATTGCAGTAATTGATGTCCTAAAAAATAGCTTCGTAAATTATTTGTTAAACCATAGAAACATATTCTAGACTATCAGGGCAATTATGAATAAAATTTCGCGAGAAATTTCTCATTTCTCATATTAGAATTTTTTTCCTATTACTTGCTATTAGTTGGAATTTTTCCCCGGGAAAAATTTATCGAGGAATTTTATTCATGATTGCCTTCTACATAAATTTTATTTAAGCTTTCCGATTGAATTAAAAATTAATTACTTTATTGGAACACTGCTACGGATATACGAACAAAAAGCTTTGAACAATTAATTATCAAAAAGTCGCTTAAACAAAAAAGTCTATGTAAACGTGAATGTATTTAAGAAGGGACTCCAAAAGAGAACGTAAGTGTTGTCGCAGCTTCGTTACATAAACATTTTCTTTTTATGTGGAAGCAAAAATGACTATCTTTCTGGGACGCTCGCTATCATATTAAATACGAAATTTGAAAAAGTATAAAAAATAAAAGACAAAATAACGGCTAGTACTAAGCCGCCGATAAGCCGAGTGGTTCGGCGGCGGCTTGGCTTGTCGAAAAAAATCGGCTGACTGGCTAGCCGCCAGCCACGCCGGTTCGGCTTGCTACTCTGGTGTGGTGTTTGTAATTAATGTTGAAAACCAAAACAAAATCAAGATATGTGTAAAGAAATTAACACTTGTCCAAATTACCAGTACATATTGTGTTGGAACAGTTTTCATGGCATGAATATGCAGCTTTTTGTGAGTTCCCAAAGTATCGATTTTAATTTCATTTGAAGAATAAACTCATTGCTTAACTTAAGATAAACGGTTTCACAGGACGATTCGGAAGATGATTTTAATAAAGGATTTTTTTGTAAGGACTGAGTCATTTGAAACTATTTTAATCTATTGTAGAACTTTGGGGTTTAGATTCAAAATAAAAGATCTATTTATGTTACCTTAAAGTAGAAAAGGTAGAGTGGAAGTGACAGACGAGATAGAGAGAAGAGGAGCTTGAATAATTTTTTCGTTTTTACAACTCTGCTATTGTGTGATTTGTTAATTTTTATAGCATATATTGGTACTTGCATACACTTTACTTGAAATTTTCAAATATTAAATAAAATTATTCTAAAAATCACAAGTGTATTATATGGGGCATTTGTACTGAAAGGACCACCAACTCCAAAATATTAAAAATTCTTGAAAACAGTCTCTTTTGTCATACGAGTATTTTCAAAGAAAACCAATCAAATTTAACTCTTTAAAAAATTACATTTACACAGAACTTATTTCGAGATATTCGAATGCAAAGTCACTATTTCAATTTGATATTTTTTTGCTCGTTTTATTTATATAAACAAACGATCTTAAATAGACTTTTGCTATCGAAAATGTTTCTATGTGTACTCCGAGTCGGAAAAGGATGCATAAGAAACTATGGAATTGCAGATAACTTTAAATTCTAGCATCACATAGTCAAATCTTTGGATGTCACGTGCGACATGGAAAGCCATATTTGTTATTAGTGAGTAAAAAGAATATATATATATATATTATATATAAAGTTCATCAAATATTCAGTACAAACAGAGATATTTAACATAACTAAAATTTAAAAAAACCTTGCTGAAAAATATGAAGATTTATCATGTCACTTGCGACATCGTAAATTTAAAATTAATAAGAAATATTAAATAAGAAAAAAATTTACATACTTTCAAATTTATTTAAATTTACATGGGCAAAAACTGTGAAAAAATAAAGAGATTTGGAAAGAGTAGAAGGAAGATGAAATATTCCCCCTTATTGCGAATGGCGTCGTCGACGCCGACGAAGGCTTTGTAAACTAATGGAGCATAATAAAAGTAGTCAATTGTTGTCGACAAAGAGTAGACAAGTGCAAACTTTTGCTGTCGTCTTGATGTTACGTCGACGCCGCTATTCAATGCGCCATTCAAAGTCAATGTTTTACGGAATGCTGGGAAAATGTGGAAACCGTTGAAAAACTGAAATGATTAAAGAGAAAAAGCGGAATGGCCGCATTCGTAAGATACAAAATCAGTTCAGTAGTGCGAATTTGCTATTCAGTAACATTTTTAATAATATTCGCTGTTGGTTAATGTCAGCTGTGTCGTTATTGAAGCGACAATAATTTATGTGCAGGTAATTTTAAGCGACAAAATGTATAAGAATTTTGTGACTATTCAAAATGTGTGGTTGAAGTCTACGGATGATTTGTTACAGCAACAATGAAATGCATATAGGCCAGCAAATAAATTTCAAATTAAAATATAATTATGACAATATGTCGAATAATAAATTTCTTAAATATTTATTATTATGTTTTTAGCTTCTCCTGTAAACTTAAAGTTATTTGAGTTGGGGTCTTTCTACTTGTGACCAACGATATGTTCATACTTATGTACTTCATGATAAGTTTTTTTGAATCTACAGATTTGCTTATGTGCCATTCTTAACGAATATATTGTTACAAGTACTTTGACTAAATGATTAACGCCCCATGATTAGCTTTAAAGAAATAAATAATACTCGTAGTTAGATAATGATGGATGCTACTAATTAATGACTGACTGACTGACTACTGGTGGGATTTACGGGTACACATACTTTGTTAAGCATCTCCATAAAATCACATTTTACAAAACAAAACAAAAACTCACGGTTATTACATTATTTGGCTAATGCTTATTGCTACACCTTGGATTTCGGTAATTCTTTTTTATGTTTCTTTGTGCTTTTTTTTTTTTTTGTTGCCAAACTTACCCGGGAGTCGTAGGTATTTTTATAATTATTTGCAGTAGAGCCGCCGTAATTTTAATGATGTTCATAAACTACAGCAGCCATTGTACGAGTAATAAAATGTTTATAAATGGCATAAAACTCGAACTAAAAACTACAGTCGTAATTAAAATAATTTTTAATTACAGCCTTGTTATGGATCTAATTAATTTTCTTTAAGTACAATTTATAATTTATGTTTTGTTTCAATTTTCTAAGCTGGGAATCTGTAACTATTTTTATTTTTCGCAGCAGCAGGCAGCACACTCTGAGGTATTCAGGTTAAATTTCGTGGCCTAATTTGTTACTTGCCATTAAAATCATTTATGAACCATCTTCTTGTTTAGTTTCTTGCATTTTTATTTTATATTTATTTGGTTACGTCAAGTGCTTTTAATTGAAATTTTTTATATTTAGTTTTATCTTTTTTGTGAAATTGAATTTTTATAGCAATTGTTATAAATAACAGATTTTTATTTTATGTACTTTTTCTTACAATTGTTAAATGTTAAATGTACACGCATATTTTTTTGGCAAAAATCCAGGTCATAAACTTGACCTTAGATACAGAAAAAGAAACCATAAAGTCTTAAAAAAGTTTATATGTTATTTCATAATGACTTTTTAATTTATATTTTATTTCAAGTTGAAGGTGTTTTTGCATGACACCACAACAAAATGTATAAATTACTGACATATGTATGTCTATTTGTATAGGAAATCTTTTCCCACTCTGAAAGAAAAAATATTTACTAGATTTAATTTACATTTTTGGTAGAAAAATCTAAAAATCTTATTCAATGTTCAGGCTAAGCAAGTCTTATTGATAAGATTCTTTCTTATTCTTCTTTGAAATATGTTAGGCGATCACACAATACAAGTCTTTTTTGACATTACGAATGAGAAAGCAAAACGTATTGACAGTATATGAAGACATTATATGACATGATTCAAGTTGGCTGTATTTTTGGCGACTCTCGAGTTTGGTAAAAATGTGGCCCATGTAGTGCTCATCGGTGGACTATTTGAGTCATGAAAACTTTAATATTTACTTAATTGCTATTAGTTGCGCTGGAACTCCTACCAACACTGGTTACCAAAATTTAATCATTGCAAGAATTGAACGCCAATGGTTCGTGTGGCTCTTTCACTTCAACGAGTTAACATTAAATGCTCTATTCAGCTAATTGCTGGAAAAACAGAAAGGACCCGTAATCTGGCCAGGAAGTATTCAGAATTACATACACTATTCTGTAAATTTATTATATTAACTGTTTTTAACTAGACCTGATTGTGGTCAAAATCTCAACTAATTTGTACAATTTTTCAAGAAGCTATAGAGAAATTACTTGCACCTTATCTTTTTTAGACTTCTAACTCAAATTTATTGCTTATAGTGCGTAGAACTATGTTTGCTTAAGCAAATAAAGGATAACAGAGAATTTTTCAATTCAAAAAGTGCTCTCCTGCAAAACAGTAAAATATGACTTGAGCACTTTTTCCTTATTCCCACAGATTTGTTAACGTCGTACTAATATTTGTAGCCTCAAATTATTATTTTACTTAAGTCGCATTCAGACTATTATACTTTGTATTTATACTTGTCAAAAATTTAAGGTCACACCCGTCACATCCTTCGGGTGGCCATGTTCATGTTATTTAGTTTCTTCCTAGTTTTAGAAGGTGTATTTTTGAAAGAGCATCTTTTTTAAATACGTAATACATATGTTTATTTAAAAAAAAAATAGTAAAGTTTTGAAAATAATATTTAATAAAAATACATTTAAGGGTACATTTTGTAATTACAAACGATTTTTTTCGTTTTGAAATTTGTATGGAAAAATAATTTTTGAAATGAATTTTCGTTATTTTTTATACAAATTTGAAATGTTTAGAAGCGAAATTTTTACAAAATCTGCCTATTGGAAAGCTTCCTTTTTAGGGTTCCGTACACCAAAGGTGAAAAAAGCAACCCTATTGTTTTCGCTACGCTTTCCGTCTGTCCATCACACGCTATTTTCTCAGGAACCGTAAGAGCTACGGACATGAAAAAAGCGCCAAAAACCGAAAAAATGGCCAAAATGCGAAAAAGGCGCCAATAACAAAATAATTGTTAATATGAAAAAAATCGCCAAAATTAAAAAAAGTCGCCAAATTTAAAAAAACCGAAAAAAATTCGCCAAAATGAGAAAAAAAGGTGTCAAAACTAAAAAAAAGCGCCTAAATGAAAAAAATTCGCAAAAATTAAAAAACGAAAAAACCCAAAAATCTCTAAAATTAAAAATAGTCGCCAAAACGAAAAAAATCGAGTAAAAACAAAAAACGCCAAAAACCGAAAAAAATCGCCAAAGATAGAGAAAAAAGTGTCAGAACTAAAAAAATGGCTAAAATGAAAAAAAGTCCAAAAACCGAAAAAATCGACAAAAATTAAAACAAATTCGCCAAATGTGAAAAAACCTCAAAAACCGAACAAAATGACAAAAAAGGTGTCAAAACTAAAAAATGCGCCTAAATGAAAAAAATTCGCCAAAAACCGCTGATATTAAAAAAAGTCGCCAAAACGAAAAAAATCGCTGAAAAATAAAAAACGTCAAAAATCAAAAAAAAAAAAACGCCAAAAATCGAAAAAAATGTGTCAGAACTAAAAAAATTGCCAAAATAAAAAAAACTCAAAAAACCAAAAAAATTGGCAAAACCAAAAAATTAAAAAAATCGGCAAAATAAAAAAAAAAATCGCAAAAATTAAAAAAAGGACAAAAACGAAAAAAAATGCAAAAACTATATTTTATATAGACTAAAGTTCGTATATAATTACATATCTCTCGTGTCCGTACGGAAACATTCTTGCGCACTTCACCGAATTTATTTAAATATGTACTTGTAAATAAAAAACTGCCTGCACCAAAAATATGTTTTTAAACAATATGATTTTAATTTTTTGAAAGATATGTATGTGTGTATATATAGTTTCAGTATACATACAATGTATTTACTTTATCCAAAGGCAATATTTAACATTCCGTAGTTTAATTATAAATTCCCAATGTCATAATTAAGAAGGCAAAACTGCCCAAAAATTACTGCCCAAAATTAAAATATTTTCAACTGAATGTGCAGGGAAAGAAACAAGTCATAAATTACAACAAAGTAAACATGTTGAGCCACGCCTTTGCAACACTCCTTGCAACATGAGCGCGCAAATATTAAGTAGTCTCTTTCCATAAATTCGATGTTTAATTTCAATTAAAGACACCATCAAAATATTTATGCGATCACACGCACTTGCCACCACAGCCGCCAACCTGCAAACGTTTGTAATCATCAGGTGACTGAAAGGAAGATGCTTGTGTGTGCAGCCAGCCCGTCGATCATGCTCGTATTGAAAGGACTGCCAGTCAATGTAAAAGATGAGGCATTCAGATAAATTACACAAACAAAAATTACAAAAATGATCTTTAAAAAAAATAAAAAAAACTTGCACTGCTTGCCGACATAAATGTTTTTGTATTTATTCGGAAAATGAAAATTGTTTCATAAGAATTATTTAAAAAAAATTAGCAGTTTTAGTATTTTTTATTTTTTTTAAATTAATGATGCATCACTGAAATTGCTTTCAATTCATAGACAATTTCATGTTTCTGTCTTGTGCTCATGATGCGCAGCAACCAGTCAACTCCAAGTCAAGTCAAGTCTCAAGTCATTTTTTTGTAGCATTCCTGTTCGTTGTTATTTTTTTTTAACTTTTTTAAAATTTTTTGAACGGATTTTTCTTTCATTAATAAAATCAAAAATGCAGTATATCTTGTTCAACTTGTAATAATTTTTACCAATGTTGATGATGAGTATTTTTTATTTTTTGAAATTTATTTAGCCTACAAGTTCTTCATAAATATCATACGTACATACGAGTACGTACAAGCGCTGCTAATTTTTAAATTTATCTATTGCAAGTATTTCACTTCGATTTGTTTAGCTTCTTCATATTTTTTTTTTATCATCATCTTATTTACTGTGGCGATTACTTAATCAAATGGTATTAATAAAATAAAAAAAGCCTGCCTTCTAACGCTTTTAAGCCAAATATTAAAGTGAATGTCTCTCTGGTGATTGCAAAATATGCCATTAATTATAATTTGAAAATAAAATTTGCCAACTAGTGTCAAATAATTGCAAGAATGTATTGAATGAAAAATCAAACGAAAATTTAAAGATGTTTTTTTCTTCTTCTTCGGAGCATAAATTTTTATTGGTACAATTGGTTGAATAAGAATTTGCATTAATGGACAAAAATGCGTATTCTTTTTTTGATTAATTTATTGGCGTATTTAGCCAAAAAGTGAATGTAAATCTTAACTTACAACGAGTATTCAGCTGCAAGTTTGCTTTGTTGTTGTGCGTAAAACTTGTGTTAAGGAACACAACTCTGTCAATTACGTATTTATTTGATGGCAGTCACTTGTTTTAAAAGTAAATGCTCAAATAAATTTTTATATTCTACATTAAAGTTTTGAAAGTCTAACTTTCGCTTAGGAGCAAAGTTATTTTGTTTTTTTTTTAAACAATGAAACAATCATTTCTTTCAATGGACAATTTACTGATGTTGAAGGGAATAATTTTTCTTCTCTAATGGCGCAAAAACATACATACATATGATTTTTTTCTTCATTCAAGTTATATGGGACTCTTCATAATGAGAAAAACGCATTGCATAGTGATGCCGGGGCCGACAAGTGCGACTAATTTCGGCTATGGCTTCGCCGCTTTAAAAAAAATCACCTTTTTTTCGGTAATTGCGGTATACTTTTTGATTTAGCTTTTAAGCTTGCAGAGTGCTTGTTAAAAACCTTTAAAAAACATGATAAATCAATTTAAAACCAAAGTTTATTTGTGTAACTTGTGAAAAGTTCTCGCATCGAGAAAAATTCAATAATTATATTGGTTGTCCTATTTGACACAGGGTTACTCACATAAAAAGTTACAAAAAATATAAAAAATAAAATTTTTTCTTACTCATCCTGTGTTTCACAGGATGATAAAAATTTTTTCGAATCGAAAAGTTCTCACATTCCTTACAGAAACGAGGCACTGAATTATATAAATTTGCTTTATTTTAAGTAGGCAAAATATTTTTGTGACCAACTGTATATGATATAGAAATAAAAATATCCCTTTAAAAACTGTCTTTCATAATAGCGGTTTGATAAAACAAAAACTAAAATATGTACTTCAAAAAAATAGCAGTAGAGAAAAAAATTTTTTAACTATCAGAAAAATTGTTCTGGTGCTCACGGTCGGATCATCTCGGACGTACATACAAAGGGGTATATGGGCTTAGAGGAGAGTTTTGGCTAAAAGAAACTTGCTAAGCTTTTTTTGTTCCCTTTTGACCTGTGGAAGTCATGCTCTGTTAAGTGGGGGAGTTTAGGAATATTTGGACGTTTAAAAAAAGAAAACAAAAAAAATTATTTCTAAAAATTATAAACACCTTATTTCTATAGTACTGATAGCTAACAAATGAGGTAATTCTACAAAATTTATTTGGATTAAATATCTCATAAAAGAAAAAATTTATAGAAATTTAAAAATCAAGATTTCACTAAGCAAATAAATACTAAAAATGTAATTTTTGAGTCACCCTGTTCACTGTGATATAGTTAAAATAAAGCTTTTTTCTTTGGTTCCCGAGGAACTTTAACATTTTACAATCAGTGACCATAAAAAAATTACTTCTCGTAAAATGGTCCACAGTGCGCCGTCGTTTCTTCAGCGTAAGTCGGCTTTTACCCGCCGACAGAGATCATCGCCGCAAATCAGCATCGGCTTTGTTCTCTTAATTCAAGCTGAAAAAAATCAGGCAATAGTAAACCAAGAAAACAAAGAACATGTTGATTATCCTATTCTTGTTTCTTATTTGATATTAATTGAACTTCTCATTTGTTTAAATGGAAGTTTAATACAATATCTGTAGTTGTTCTAAGAAATATATTTGGATAAAGGTTCCCTGCTGATCTGCATTAGCAACAGTGATATGCGTAGAGGATTCAGCTAGACCCTCAATAATGAATTTCAATGTATTTTTAAGAAAAAAAATATTTTACTGAATAAAGCCCCGTTTCAGACTATTATACGATATAGAAATCTAAATACATTTGTTGCGACTGTCAAAAATTCTAACGTAAAATCACATATTGTGTTCAGACCATCACACTTCAAATAAAATGTGTAATACAAGCAGAAAACAAAACAGCTGTTCAATGAAAATGACTGTGCTATTCATTGATTAGCGGCGGCAAAGCGGTTTTATGATTGCGGCGACGTGCCGGCATTTCCAAAAAATTCAGCAGTTAAAAATATTCTATGTAAATAACACAAAAATTAAGGAAAGATATTAGAAAATTTTTTAAAAATTACGTCAACGAAATATACTTCCATACAATTCACTTATTCAAAATTTTGAGCCATTATAAATCTGACAAAATATTACATCAATGACGACACGCTATCGGCGGCGAAACAGCCGACTTGGAAATTTGGTTTATGTGAAAATGCAACCCTGATCTAATGAAAAGTATTATCGTTTAGGAAAGTTTCTAAAAACGAAAAAGTCTTATGGGATAACAAAATTTTTATCGTATTATTTGCCACTTTGATGACATTTTGCGTTCCGACTATCACACTTGCACGTATTATTTGAATTTTTGACAAGTATAAATACAAAGTATAATAGTCTGAAGGCGGCTTTACATATTGATATTAAAAAACAAACAAAAAAGCATTGTCAAAGTGAGTGGACAGCAAAAGTGAATCACCTCATGCAGTTCTCTGATGTGTATTCATTTGTACAAGAAGCCGATTGATGTTCGGCAATCTAGTGCCACTTTGGCCAGCAACGTTCTAAACTCTAACGGCCTTATTTATAAAACTTATTAAGGCTTTAAGAAAGTGTTTTAGAACAAATTTCCATAAACATTTTTATTAAAAAGTCTTTATAAAGCAATAATAATTTTTATGAATAAGGCTGTTAAACTATATTTTATTTTCACTATGAATATGCACCATAATTTTCATAGTTTACAAAACAAAACTAAATTATATTGAAAACAAAAACAAATTTTCATATTTAATTGTAGTTTTTTCAATATAAGTTTTCTCGAACATTTTTTTTTCGTTAATGTGAAACAGGCCATTCTACTTGATACAAAATATGTTGAAGAGTGGCAATTTGACTGTTTAAATTAAGAAAAATCCTAAATGCAAAGTTTTGCATTTTTAAGCTTTAAATGCCATCCATCCATCCATCACCTGTTCGGTCGGAATGGCAATTATTATTGTTTTTATTTTTCTTAAATTTCGCCCGTATTATATTTATCTATGTACGAGTATGTTTATTCATTTTTGTTTTCCTACAATTAAGGCTGCAAAACAACAACTTACCTGCAACATTAACTCACGCAGTTTATCCAAATCATCGCCATGTGACCTTGTCGGCAAATAACGACATTCGCAAGGCTGTTGTTGGGCTATTAAAATAACCGTCATAAAAAGGAGCCACCAAAGACCCAAATTTAGACCATGTGTTGTAGTTTTTGTTTTAGCTGCTGACGAAGACGATGATGATGCTGATGATGCTGATGCTGATGGTGATGGTGGCGGTAAAGACGAAGACAATCCAGTAGTTGCAGGGCAAAGAGATGTTGAGGCTGATGGTGAACTGAAACGTTTCATGCTGTTGTCACTGCTACCAAAACCAAATTTATTGAAATGCATTTCTTACGTTTCCGGTTTAACGATTTTTTGCTGCCTTTTTTTTCAACAACTCAGCAATAAATACTTTTAAATTTCACTTTCGTTTGTTGTTGAATTCAAGTATTAAAATGTTTATTGCTGTTACTTTAGCAGAATGATGTTTTTTCTTCTTATTTTTATTTTTTATTAATTTTTTTTTGTCAGAGAAGACTCACTCAGCTGCTTTTAATTCGACAAAACGGCTCCTTATTTCTGTTTTCTTTTCTTTAATCGTGACCACAGAGGAAAAAATTGCTGCAAAATTTCAAAATGGGGAGAGAAAAAAAAGAAGAAATCAGTTTATAATCATTATTAAGTGCACATTAAATATTTTTGCTTCTTTTTTATTTTTGAAGTTATTTTTGTTTTGGTAAAAATGCCTTAAAATTTCGTAATAGTTATGAATAGTTGTTATGCTGGTTATTTTATTTCTTTGAGTATATAATTCATTTTTTTCACTTCTTTCTTTTCTTTTTGCTTTTATTTTATGTTTTTTTCATTTTGCGATAAAATGTAATAATTATGGTGCTTTAGGCACAAAAATTTTTGGTGAAAAATTACAAAATAACTTTGTGACATAATTAAAAGTGGCATCAATTACATACAATGGACTGGCGTGAATGTGTATAATGTGTATGTATATATGTACATTGTATAAGAAAAATATATTTCATGTACTGGAATGACAATTTCCTTGCAGCCCGCTTGACACCCATTTATAGTATTTGTGTACATATTTATTGCAACCGGAACTACTCGCTTGACACTTGCTGTCTGTCGTTGCTTAAGAAAACTGAAATGAAACTGCAATTATATTTTGACCTTAATTAAATGTTTTACCAAATCGATTTGAAATGCATTTTGCAGAAATTATAGGTTTTGGTGAATTGAGCGAGCGGTTGAAAAAAAAATCACTCATTTAAGTTGTTTCCTGTTTTTATATTTTTGTGAATTTTTGAAACTTAAGCTGTTTGGTAGTGTCTAAGAACAGTCTCATGATCACATCTTGAAGACAACTTTCTAATTTTTTTGGCTTTGAAGCTGAAGCTGAAGCACCATTACATAGATAGAATAGACTGCATGCTTCCACAGTAATTTCGCGGTTGCTCGCCACTGGACAATCGATATAAATTTTTAAGAAAAATACACACTAAATAAGGTATTCATTCGGTAAACCATAAATCGATTATTTACTACCCGATTAACTGGTCGTTTAATTTAAAATTGTATTTTGTCCGATTAAACCGATTAACCGGCGTAACAAATTTTTTTTATGTTTTGTAGTATTACAACTAATTTTTGTGTGAATAATTAATTTTTTGTTTCGCCTCATTTGCAAAAGGTGAGTGTTTAGAAATTCTTTTTCATACAAACAAAGAAGTATGTTCAGTGATCCAAACTTAAGTGAAACTTCAAATTTATAAGTTCTTGTTTAATAATTTAATAAATGCCAATAGTACTGTTGCCAACGATTTAATTAAGAATTACATTTAATGAGAAATGAATTTAATTATTTAATACTAACACTCTGAAATATTTTCTTCTAGCAACAGTGTTTTAAAGTATAAAAACAAAGAACTTCAGAAATAAACTTTTTTGCAGAATATTCGTTACTGATCTCAGCCAGTATGAGCCAGATGATGACCCGCCAACAGAAAAAACTATCCATAGTAATACAAGAAATATTCTAACAAAATTTACCGAAACAGCAAGAAGTGTTGAGAATTTGAAAAAAAATTAAACGGGACTCTAATGGCATAATGAAGGATTTTATATGTTAAGAGAAATCCAGCAAAAGGACTGAGAAACTAGATATTCTGTATTATTCCTCAATATCTACGATAAGTGAAAGAATTTTTCCAAGTAAAATTTAATCAAAACTAATTCGCTTGAATCGTAAACACTTAAATCATTTAATTTTTCTAAAAAATTGTATTAGACTATTGACTAACTTGCATATTTATAATTTTTTTTGGTTTTTGTGTGTTTTTTTTGGTTTGAGAATTCTTATGTGTGTTTTTTACGAATAAACTCAAATTAATAAATAATCTATGCACTTTTATTTGTTTTAATTCGTCGGTTAACCGGTTAATACCGAAATTAACCGATTAAAACCGATCAAAACCTCGATTAATTAATCGAGTGATTAACCGATTAAAACAAATTCCCGATTAAATGAATACCCTAATTCTAAACGACCTATCTGCGGTATCACAGATTGGTATAGGAAACATCACGCTGTACCTCAATGCAACGGCGTGGATCTAGCATTGGACCTAGACCTTCGTCATAGGTAAGAACTCGGGACGAGTAGAGTGGTATCCAATCTCACGATTCTACTTGATTGCTTGTTAGTAGCCAACAGCCAAGTAAATGAACCAACCAACAAACTTAAAGAATCACTATAGAGTTAATCATATAATTTTGTAAACAGTTATTGGCTTTAACTCCTGATTTATTATAAATTTTCTATTATTAAGAAAAAAAAATGCTGCCAAAATATACCTTCATTGTATAAATTAACTTTATCATTAATAACGAGCTAACGTAAGAATACATTGTATTAATGAAGAATAGTTTGTTGAGGTTTATGGACATTATAAACTAATGGAAAATTTTATACCCACAATGAAGATTTATTAATGCTGGTACTTTATTAGCTGAATGAATGTTTTTTCTCTCAGTGTATATGTTTGTGAATATTCAATATTATTTTAATTTATTAAAATAAAGCTCAATTTAGTAAATGTTGTTGCTTTAAAAAAAAACAGAGGCAGGAAATATTAAGTTCAAAAAACTTATAACCGGCAAAAGATTAATCAGAGTCAGCAGACAAACCGTCGATTTAACGATCAATCGTTTCTTATCATTAAAAATTATTTTTTTTCCAACTCATATTTATTGTATGTCACAGTGAATTCTATTACATACATGCGTATTCTTTGAATTGAAACTAAATCAGTTTTATTTTCTTTTCGTCATAAAATATTCAAAGTTGTTAAAATTTTACGATGACAAGTGAAATGATGACAAATAAGTACACATTTCATCCACAAGTGTGGTTGGTGGAAAAAGGAAGTTCACATTTTATAGATTAATAACATCCCAGCAAAAAATTACACATTACCATCGGAACTACTTGCCATATAATGACTTACTTTTCTCATTACCAAATTTCATTAATCGCTTACAAATCATATTACCTAAAATTTTAAAAAATTATGTACAAGTTGCTAAATGCGGAGAATGTTTTTTTTTAAATTAAATAGATTACGTGAACAAGTTGTCAAATAAAAAAAGTAAGTCTCACGCCTTGTTAAAATCATTAAGTTGGTAATCCAGTAGGGAAGAGCTTCCACCAAAAATTATTAATTCCAAATTCGATTACCTTTTTTGAAATTTTTTGTTGGGATATTTAAGTACGAGGATGTATATGTATGTATACATGTGTAAAGCAGATATTATTCATTTCTGCACATTGACTATTAAAGACACAGTGGAGACAGCATGAATACGCAATAAATTCCATGCGTACTCGTACTCATGTTTAAAGACAGGATGTCAATATAAAAGTGTTGCCAGAGTAGCCATTTAATTTTTTAACGTCATATGCTCAAAATTAAGCACAAACTGTACCCATTTTATTCAAACAAGATATAGGGTTTTATTTTTTGATTTTAAATCGGATAAAAATAATAAAAAAAATATTTCGTAGCCAAATTTGGCTTGGTGTGTGGTTTCAGTTGATGTAAATTTCTGCTTTATATACTCAGCCTTTATTGCAAATAGAATATGTGAATTGTGTTAATTCATCGTATTACAATTTGCTGAAAGTTTTTTTTGTAATGAAAAGTCTACATCAACTGACACCACACACAGTGGACAAACAAAAAAAACTGATGAAGAAGGTGTAGTGACCTTCCAACTAAGAGTTTGTCAAAATATTTAAAATTAACTTTGATGTTATTGGTTCATTGATAAAGGCCGTGATACACTATCATACAAAGTCGTGCGATCTACAAAAAACTACAACCCTGTTGTGATGAATTGTTATTGTCTTTTGAAAATTTGCATAAACACCATCATTCAAGGGATGTAGTTTTTCGTAGATCGCATGACTTTGTAGGATAGTGTATCACGTCCTAAATTATCACTTGTAATTTTTCTTGCAAAGCGATGCGAACTTTAGCCTAATGAAATCATAAATATTAATATATTATTTGATAAAAAAAATAATTGAAATTAAATAATTAAATTAATTAAAATATTTATAAGTAATATTTTATTTGATGAAAACAAATTAAATTTTCTCTGTGTGTTTAAACTTCTTCCGGGAAAGGAATTATTCCACACACAATTTGTTAAGTTTTAAAATTATTGTCATCGCTATTGCCAAGGTTCACTTCCATGAAACGTTTTTACTTCATATATTTCCAGCTTTCTTATGGATCATACTACGAGTATACGAAATGTTATAGATGGGGTTTTCTTCCAACGATTTTCATTTGATTAGAAGTGTCCATGAGACACTTCAACCAATAATTAAATAGAACTTTTTCCTTACATCTACACTCAGGGAAAAGCTGCAACTTAAAAATAAGAACGCGTCTCATTAATTTAATAATTTTCAATATAATAGAAAATGTATGTTGAGATACTTAAAAATAAATAAAATTAATAATGTAATACTGTAAATTAATATTTTTCGATATTGAAATAAAAAATTTCAACATGACTAGACTTTCGTTAATTTTTCTTATTAATTCAATATGGTTTTTTTTGATTTTATGCTGTTTTTTACCTGGGTGTACCCAGTTTTTAGTTCTTGCTTAAGGACAAAAAAAAGTTTAATGGTTAATTGTCTGGTTCAAAATTCATATTTCATTTCTCATAACATCATTTCCATAAAGTTGGGAAAATCTTCTTTCCCCAAAGGTATTGTTCTATGACATATTTTATGGTCACACACAAACCGGCAACACTCCAGTAGAGATACTTAAAATCTCTTCATACGCCCAATGCTAATAAATCATTTATGCCAATATGTGCATAATGTAAAGCGAACATAAGGAATAGACTAAAGCGAAAAATGGTTTTCCCTAATGTACATACATACATACATATGCACATGAAGGAAATTTATGCATTTAGCAGAAAATACTTTCAATTTAAAAATATGCTGTAATATAATTTACTGCTTTGTTAAATTTTTATTATCTTATAAAGCAAATTGGACTGGGCAAATAGTTGCAAATAAATTTGAAAAATATTCTTTGAAATTTCTCAAAAAAATCTATTTAATTTGCTTATTAAATTTAATTCATCTTAATAAAAATATGTGGTAACTCAGAAAAGGAAAACATCTTAAAAAGTGAATAAGATCCAGAGTTAGTATAATTTTTTGGCAGACGTAAAATTTAAAAAAAAATCAACCTAGTAAAATCAAAAACGACTGTACAACTGTTTGGCTTCTTGCAGATTTTGAAATTTATAGAGCGGAAAATAGTAAAAAAATCATTTTGGTATTTTTATGTTACCCCATTTATTTGCCAACTAAAGGGTAACAATTGAAACTATTTTTGGTACTTTTTGGTGTAGAAAAATTTTTTTATTTTGAGTTCCTTCGAATTAATAGAAAATTAGCTTAGACAATTAAAAAAAATTTACCAAAATAGATAAATACAGAAAAATTCATTTAACCCAAAAGTATATTAAATATGTTTATTAATTAAAAGTATTTTTCCAAAAAGTACTTTTTCAAAAAGTACTATTTTTAAAAAGCATCTCCTAAATAAACTCACACTTATACTTTTTCTTACCACACAAAAAGTACCAAAAAGATCCAAAATTTGTACGCTTTATATATTCGAATTTCCAAAAAGTGCCTAAACACGTTTGAAGTCTTCCACTATCATAAAAAGTCCTGCGATCTAGGAAAAAATACAACCTTGGTGTAATGAATTGTTATTGTCTTTTGAAACCAGGGTTGTAGCTTTTCGTAGATCGCACGACTTTGTGAAAAGAGGAAAGAATAATATTTAAATTTTACTTAAAACTTTTATACTTTAGAAAAAGGGCTACAAAAAAATACAAAAATTATATTTTTACCCTTTGTCGTACCGTAAATTTACAAATTTTCCAAATTCTTGGGAACTGGGAAGAATTATCAATAATCAATCAATCATCCATAATAAGATTTTATAGAGAGCTGGAGTTTGTGATCAGTGAACAGTTTTACGCAACACTCATTATCTTTAAAAACTATTGTCTTTGCCTTTTTTAAAACAACAAATAACATAAATTCTTCAACATTTTTCAATGATAAATTTATACCAATATTTCTGAGAAAACATGTTTTTATATTTTAACACTTTGATTATTAAATATTTTTTTTTTAATTACTATTAATTTTTTAATTGAATGTTATATGAAAAGCAATAAAAATATTAATTGAAAAAAAAATAAAAAAATGTATAATAAGTTTTCCAACTAAAAAATTATTAACGATCAGGCAACAAGTGATACTAATTTTTGATATACGAAGTTTTTTTTTTGGAATATTTACCGCTCATGAAGCTTTCATTTTGAAAGTGGGACAAGTCAAAGTTTTGGAAGTGTTTTTTTCGCAAATAAAAATCGTGTAGTATTTAATCTAAAAATACTATTATCTCTTTTTTTTCAAATATTGACTTGCCTCACTTTCAAATGGAGGGGCTATTATATTGATTTTAATATCAACCAAATAGGAATTATCATACAGTAATACTACGCAAATGCTGTGTACTTTATTGTCACGAACACATCAAAAGTATATCATAAACTCTTCGACTCCAGAAAAAATTAATTAACTGATTTCCCTTAATTTTTACTTTTAGAACTGATTTAAATATTGTCTTTCTATGAGTTGTCTGGAACTATATTTTGTATGTATATCAGCTTAAGATTTTATTGGCTTGTTCAATTTGAAACTTTCTATTTCAAAATTTGACTTAAAGCTACACACAAAAAAGCAATACGAATAATTTTGTAATATCAATTAAAATATTTGTAATATCAATTAAAAAATTTATTATAAACAATTTCATAATATCAATTTAGTTTTTCTTTTCAAATTGATTAATGCAATTAAAAAATTCTTAATTGAAAACATTAATTGGTAAATACTTTTTTCTGTGTATGTCCAACAGAATTTTTGAAAACTGGAGACTTTTGAAAAGTGGATATTCAAATGTTTAGATCTGAAGAGGAATTTGTATGTATTGACTTTCCCGATCGACAATCCGGTGTTTCTAATTTTACTCCTTGATTTTTAAAAAATAAGCTTGCAATTGCATATTAGTTTGTTTTTAGAAAATGTTATTTCGAGATTTTAAAAATTCTGCATATAGAAAAAATTTAATGTTATGGACTTTGATAAGTAGATGCAATAAAAAATCACTCTGTTCTTTTATAACACAATGAATATTCTTCTAAGGTCCAGTATTTAAATTTAAATGCTCAAGTCGATAAAAAAATCACACATATTTTTAATTGCAAGCAATTTTAAATAAATTTGAACTACAGAATTAAATATCGAAGAGATTGTCAATTATTTAAAAAAAACTATATTTTTTATTTATTTATTTTTTTATTTTTTCAAGTTTGTTTGTTTGTTAAAATATTGTTATTAACACTTACATAATGTCTTGCTTAGTATAAAATTGTTTATTTTTTCTATATTAAACTTTGAAGCGGCTTAATTTGTTAATTATTTTTATTTCTTAATTTCACTTTAATTACACATGGAGCTCGTTGTAAAAACGCGACCGCCTTTAGCTGAGTTTAGCACTTATCTAGGATAACACAGTTGAGTTTTTAACACAATATCCTTTGGTAACAATTGTATTTATAGCCAAAAAAAGTCCTCAGTGTGACAAAATCCAACGATAGCAACAATAACAACACAAGAAAAATCCAAGCAGCAGCAATAAGAACAATATCCTACCAACAACACAACACACACACACACTCTTAGCAACATTCACACACATCCACTAACAATGTATCATTTTTACACACACACCATTCTCTATGTTTATTCTCTTCAAAGAATTTCTATAAAACACTTTCGCTTTGCCTGAAATGTTATCTCTTGAATTCGACAAAAAATAATAAAGGAAAATAAAAACAGAAATGAAAAGCAGAATAACAATGTAGGCAACCGAGTTTTTATATATATTATATTGGCCCCCTTTTGCACTCGCCTCAGCCCGGTTGCTCTTTTACTTGACTGCTAATATGAATATTGAATGGAATGATGCTGGAAAACAATATAAAGCATACACAGCCACACTGATATTGTTTGCTCATATTGTACACAGTCACTATATAGTATGCGATAAGTTTTCATACTGTCCCTCCCAACACGTACAGTGGGACGCATTTAAAAAAAAATTACAATACATACATAATTCCCTGGCTTGCATGAGTCCGAAATAAAAACTATTTTTACAACTGTTACTACAGAATGTTAAAAAAAATAAATTTTGGAAAGATCCAAACGGTTGGTGGATCGAACTTTGATATTTATTGCATTTGCATTGTCTCGAAATCTAGTAGATTTGTTTTGAAAACTTTATCGAAAGCTTTATCGCTTACACTAAGCTTTTTTTATATTTTTTAAGATTTCGTATCCAAAACTAAATCCTCTGTATAAAATTTTATTTTAAAACTGTAATCGGGCACTTACACTAACTATATCGAAATCTAGTACTTGCGAGATTTCGAGCTAAATCTTGCTGATTTCTACTAGATTTCCCATACAAAACAAAGTCAATTTTGTCAGTAGATTTGTAGGAAATCTTATCAAAATCTAATATGTATTTTTATTTATTTTTTACCACTCTGTACAAGATATTTATAAACAAATTCAGTGAAGTGTGACTTTGACCCGCGCACGAAGCGTTCCTTACGGACACTAGATATGTAACTCAATAGAAACCTTAGCCTATATAATATATAGTTTGGCATTTTTCGTTTTCGGTTTTTTTTCGGTTTTGAGTGTTTTTTTAGTTTTGGAATTTTTTCGGATTTTGGCGAATTTTTTTAAGTTTCGGCGCTTTTTTTTGGTTTTTGCATTTTTTTTCGTTTTTTGGCGATTTTTTCGGTTTTTGGCGTTTTTACAGTTTGGCGATTTTTCATTTTGGCGATATTTTTTATTTAGGCAATTTTTTTTAGCTTTGGCAACTTTTTCGCGGTTTGGCGATTTTTTTCGTTATTTGGGTTTTTTTTTCATTTTGTCGATTTATTTTTATTTTGGCAATTTTTTCGGTTTTGACGATTTATTTTAGTTTTTAAACATTTTTTTAGTTTGGTGTTTTTTTTTGGGTTTTGGCGATTTTTTTTTTAATATTTGGCGCTATTTTGGTTCTTGCATTTTTTATCGTTTTGGTGAGTTTTTTCGGTTTTTGGCGATTTTTTTTTTTCATTTTGGGGATTTTTATTTTTCATTTTGGCGATATTTTTATTCAGGCGAATTATTTAGTTTTTTCAACTTTTTGGCGGTTTGGCGATTTTTTTCGTTTTTTGCCTTTTTTTATTTTGGCGATTTTTTTTATTTTGGCAATTTATTCGATTTATTTTAGTTTTAAAACTTCTTAAATTTGGTGTTTTTTTTTTGGGTTTTGGCGATTTTTTTTTGTTTTTGGCGATTTATTTTTAGTTTGGCGATTATATAATTTTGCGATTTTTTTTAATTTTACCGTGTTTGAAAATTTCAATAGTTTGCCTCTTACGGTTTCCAAAATACAACAAAGTGTATATGTAATTTTGACAAAATTGCATTAACTGATAGAACACCCTTTAATTTCAGTTTTTTAAAATTTTAGTGCTTATTGTTGAAGTCTGTATAAAAATACACTAATTTTACAAATTTCAAGTGTCAATATAAAGACTTCCTTTTCACCTTTAGTGTACGGAACCCTAAAAAGATGAGTGAATTAGTTAGGGTCTGCTTAAAAAGGTGTGCTGAAATATTTGGTACAATTTATAAAAATATTCCTCAATTATTTTACAACTTGTCCATTTGACCGGACTGTTGCAATCCATATTCGTACTTTGTCCCACTGCCTGATTCAATTACATTCAAAATCACTTTCCTACACAAACATCAGCATCCACTACATCCTTCCTTCTTCTCACACCATGCAATTATGATAAATGAAATATGTAGTAAAATGTTATAGAAGAAAATCTCTGCTAATAGAACGATAAATGTACGAGAGCAATTTTGTGTGTGTTTTGAAACTGAAATTGATGACGACAACAGGCGGCAGCAGCAACAAGGCACAATAGTTTACACTGCTAATTGTTGTTGTTAAATGTTATTGTACTCGTACGTATGTATGTACATATGTAGTTGATAGTTTTAAAGAATGAAAACTGGATGCTGCTTCATAGCAAATATTTGTCTTAAGGCCAGGCCAGTCCAATAGGATTATGCGCTTGCGTATACGCAGACGACTTTTACTCGCATTCTAATTGTAACAATAACTTTATCACTTTTCGAGACAGTTTGTGAATGTGTATGAGTGTTACTAAAATATCCTTGCAAGGATAAATATACACTGATGTGTGTGTGTGTGAATTTGTGTGTTTTGTGGCGATGCACATACAAATGAAAATATTTTCGACATACTCTAGACAATTTTATACACCAGGAGATATTGAGATAGTTCTACAACAATAATAATAGGATTAGAATCAGTAGTATGCAATAGATATATGTATATGTACATATGTATATGTGTGTATGTATATATTTTTTAATTTTTATGCGTTTCCATTTACAAGTGCGTGTGGGTGTCTTTGTTGGAATAGTGTACATTACGGGCATTATTGAAGCAATTGTACATTGCAATTTGCAGCAATATAATAGATTTTCATGTACATTTTCTAGGTGCGCATATATTCTCTTACAAGCTTTCACAATGTGAATCGTTTAGGTGACAGAGTAATAAGGCAATCAAATCTTTATTTAAAACATTAGACTTAGTGCCTTGGTAAAATTAAAAATATTTAGTATTTTTGAAAGATTTCGAGTCTGAAAAATATTTGTAAAGAACTACGAGTAGTTAAATATTTTTAAAAAATCTCAAAATAATTCACTTTTTTGCTTATTTGAAATAATAAAAAACATATTCTCAATTCAGTATCTTTTCTTTCAATATTTTTATGCTTGTATCTTTATATTTTTATATAATGGCGCGATTATGAATGGGAACCGAACTTCAATTGCCTTGCCAATTGGTAGAGCAACTGCATTAAAATTAATATTAGGTTTGTTCATTTACTAAAAACTATTACGAATTTGTAACAATTGTTACTGGAAAGTTTCATTAACTTTTTTTTCATTAGTTTGCAAGGAGAGAGCATCAAAAGAGAGAGAAAATTGAGAGACAAACAAATTCCTACAAATTATTACTAGTAAAATTTTTACTTGCAAGAATTATCCAGCGACCTGTTGTGTGTTTTGTGTTGTCAAATTAATTATTTAAAAAATATTTGAAAAAGGAAAACTGAAAGATTTGCATTTCTTTGTTAAATGAAAGCATGTTTTCTTAATTTACTGTTTTTCCTTCATTAAGCCACATAAATTCAATTTTAATGGCAGATAATTTTGTTTGTTTCTCATATATGATCAGAGATGGAAAGTGGCATTTTTGTAATTGTTAATCAATAAAATTAATAAACTATGAAAAAATAGTAAAAATACATGAAACTGTGTTAAGAATTTCATATTAAATGTCAATTTCTAAAAAAAAATTGCAATTTAAAATATTATTAAACAAAATACATCAGAAAAAGTACAATTGTATCATGATTTCCATCCATGGTTCTGATATGAATAAAATTTTCTTGCAAGTTCTTACAAGTAAAGCGTTCATTTACTTTTTCATATTTAAGAGAGTAATTTTGTAATTTTCTGCCTTACTCTCTCGTTGCAAGTTTCTGCTGGGAAAGTAATTGAACAGACCTATTATGTGTAGCATATTTCTTCGGTTGTCAAACAGTTATTGAAAATATGACTGGCAACTGAAAATAATTTAAACACAGCTTAAAAATATAAGAAATATATTTACATAAGTGCTTAAGAGAATGTTCTTAAGTTAAAGTGCTTAAAAGATTACTTATCATAAAAATTATGAGTTAAGTGAAATTATTTTTTTCAATGAGGAAAATTTAAATCCTTTAGAATTACTGTCTCAACTATGTAAAAGCTAAAGCTTAAAATAATTTTTGGCTAAATATTCTTCAAATCATATTTTAACTCCACCCCCTCCCCATCGAAAAAAAATAAAGAGTGGTTTATCTAATTTAGTTTTAATTTTTTTTTACCACGTTCTTGCTTTAAAAACTATGCAGCAAGTAAAAATTTTTAGTTGTCGATATCATTGAAATTTCCCAAGTGAAATTAACAGCTGTTAGTTGCCAAGCGTTATAAAATGTTATAACTGGCAACGCAACTATAATTTGGTTGCCATTCATAACCAAGCCCTAAGTTTGATAGTTAAGAACTTTGCCATATCAAATAGAATTTAACATCAGGAGGTATATTCTAAATTCGACAGCATTTTCTTTCGTTACCAATGACATCTCAAATTCGTTGTGAAATTGTATCTTAATAATGTGTAAATTCGAAAACCGTTTTCTTTCTTTACGAATTTCAGATCAAACCTTAAGAATAATTTTCCATACATTCTGTCCCAACTGTTAACTCTCTCGCGTTTATAAATGATAAAAATAGTTAAATTTGTGTAAAGTTTTTTCTTTTGATAACATCATTCTGCTTTAGAACTGTCTTGAAGTACATAAAAAATAATATGGTTATTCTACCATGTAGTTTAAGGCACAACAAATCTACATAATCTCATTTCAATATTGAAAATAATTACGGATTTTATTTCCCTTTTAGACAGCTGCCAATGCTTGTTTGTACTTACAAATATTAAAAATACAATTTTGTATAAATACAACCATTAAAAAGAAAACACGAAACTCAGATACAGGAAAACAATTAAAATGGCGACTAAAATAAAATGTCTGATTATGGGAATACATATGTGACAACATTTATGATCAACTTTCAATATCAGCAAATATAAAAATGTTTACAAATGTACGAGTATTAGTTTTTTGTTTCTTAAATATTTAAATTCCATGTCCTTATCAGTAACAAGGATAATGGTTCAGTGCTGTCAGCAGTGTGACCAGAGCTATAAAAAAAATTATTTCAAGTTAAATCAGATTCAAATTAATGAAATGAGGAAATGTTAAAAAGAGTAAAAAAAAGCTGTTGAAACTAAAACAAATGTTTTAATTAATAAATGTTTAAGTTTCATAACTTCCAAGTCCCAAATACCTTATTTTCTTTAAAGAAAATTCGTTAAAAATAGTAAAAAAATTGCAAGAAAAATGTATGAAAGAAATTTATTTCTTTTAATTATTTATTAGTATTAATTATTATTATTACTAATTATAGTTTTCATAGTTGAAACTATATTTCAGTTTTTTCTGTTCATCGATAAAAAGTGTTTTAATAATCTTAACAAAAAGTTGTTCAGCACGGCCTGGACAGCTGATGTCAGTTAAATTTGATGGTTTGGGCTTATAAACTTTCTGTTTATAGTAACTCCATAAGAAAAAAATAAGCTGCAGTTAAATCTCCGAAATATTGATTTTATTTTGGAAATTTTCGATCTAACTCTGCCATAACAGGACTGGCTATGTGTGAACTTGCCCCCAATCTTTTTGATAACACACAGAACTGAAAGAATTCTCTTTCGGCGCAGTTGTGGAAAGAAAAATTCCTGTAAGATGTTTAAATCTTCAGTGACTGTTACAGTGTGACCGTCTTCTTCAAAAATCTAGTGCCCGACACTACATAATTAGAGTCACTTCATATTCGACAGTTTTGCTTATGAAAATTCCCGTTTAGATCAAAATTCGACTTGAGGGATTTCTGTTAAGGCTTAAGAACTTATCAACATGATTATTGTCCATCTTCTGGGTGCCGTGTCGCTGAAAGTGCACCGAAACTTCCTTTAGGTGAAAATTGTTGACTCAAGTGTGTGATAATAGCACCTAACAATCTAAATACATGTTTCATCCCAATTTTGCATTTTACTAAACTAAAACAACGATCAAAAATTAAAAAAAAATGCTTTTAACTTACGAGTATTTAGAAAAAAAAATATATTTCAATATTTTATTTTTATTTAACGCTTGTCAAAAAAACTTTACATTTTATTTTTGGTAGCGCGTTTCATCAGCCACTCTACTCTGTATGTTTATTTTGAATATATAATCACAATTTAATGCAATATTAGATAATTTTAGCATTTATATACTAAATAAATAATAGCTGGGAAATATTCAATAAAAAATTTGCGTTCAAATCAAAATAAAACATGCTAAGTTTAGCTGCAAAACTGCTCAAATGGTTACATTGAATTTTGCGTGCGAATCTTCCTCTCAAAAATTTTTACTCGAATGAATGTTTTTTTTCGCAAAATTATTTTAGTTAATCATACATTGGTCGCATTCATAAGACGTAACAGTTGCGCAACCGTTGAGTAGTTTCACTCCACTTAACAGTTGAGTAATTTTTCATCATAAAATTTTTTCGCTACCTTTAGTCAACATGTTGTGCTCAGCCTGAATAGCTGGTCAAACAGAGATATTTTTTTTTATGCTTTGTTAGGTGACAGCAACAAATATTTGTTAAGTTTTCAATTAAAAATGCGATGAAGTAACGAAATAAAGATATACAATTACATTATATACATCAAGCCGTTTCTAAGAAGTAACTGTTGGGGCCAGTAGTTCCACAACTGTTGAGTTCAACAGCTACGCCCATTAAAAATTTTTCCCGCTTATTATTTTTTACATTTCATTGTATCGCGTAACTTTAATTGATGGAAACGCATTCCGGTTCGAATAAATGGTCAGACAGGCCTGTATGAATATTACCATGAATGATATGGGCGAAAATGGCCTTCATTGTCGAAATCCATGTTTCCCACCTATTTGCTCCTTGACTGTACAAAACGATTTGGTGGTAGATGTAATATAATAGGCCAACTTGGTATGTAATTTTTAATAAATTCCATAAAAATATTTCAATATTTACTGATCATACTTTTAAAAATCTGTTAGATTAGAAACTAAAAAAAAAATAAAGTAATTTCGGAGATAAATACAAGTATGTATGCACTCATGCTTGCAATTATAAAATCGTTCTTAGCTGCTGCTACGTATACCAACCTTTTCCATTACAACCCACTGCCCTCTTAAAAATATGTAAATACCAAAAACATTCCAATGCTTGGCAAAAATCTCAATAGTTTAAATGCAATGAGAGACTGAAGAATACAAAAAGATGAATCATGATTTGTAATCAAAATAAAAATTTGGCCAAATTCCAAAATCACAAGAAGAGCAAAAAAAGTGAAATAAATATTTGTGACGTCACCATTCATTGTTTCCTCGTCTTCTTCTTCTTCTTTAAAAATATCTTTACAAATTGTGTTTGAAAATTTTATGACGCAGTTGAGTTGTTCGGACTCAGAATACAAAAACGGATATGTATAATAAAAATAGTATATTTTAAATAGCAAAACTTATATACACATGTATGTATGTATGTTGTATTTACATGTGTATGTACATTAGAGTGGCCGTTAGTTGTACAATGAAAGAATTTTCTGCAGAAATTCAATGAATTTCGACATTAATCTAATGAAAAATTCATTAAAATTCAACCAACGTCACGCTTCGTTGGGTTAATGAAACCAGTTTCGTTAAAATTGTTTTATTGAAAACTTCATCAAATTTATTTAACAGTGTAATTAATGCAGTGCTATAACTTCATCGAAACAATAAAATAGTTTCTTGAAAAGAATGAAATAACTTAAATATAAAGGGGTTTCTTAATAATTAGAGAATAATGTTGTCATAAATCCAATAAAATATTCTAACGAAACTAGAATATCAAGGAATCAATTCCAATGAAATTGTTTCACAATATTCATGAAATTTTCATTGGATTTGTGAAAAAGTTTTAATAAAATTGTTTCATTGGATTTATGAAGCAAAATTCTTTCGTTGTATGGAGAATTTTTTTTATTTCTAATATTCTCTCTCCCAAATCGGTTCAGTTAGATGTAAAAAAAATACAAAAAGAAATCATAGCGATAAATTGTGTTTTAGGGGGTGCGTCCGCCCCTCAAAATTGGGCCTCAATACAATTTACTGTATGTAATTATAAGTATGCATGAAAAAATTTAATAAATAGTATATATAAGCTCTTATTGTACATGCTTAATATAAAAAATTTCCATATAAATATAATTTTGTTACATCAAATTTTTCGCATCTTTTTTGGTTATTTTCCTCATTATTTTCTAAAAAATATTAATTTTAGCAAAAAACTTTCTTTGAGACTAATGTTGTTGACTCGAAGAGCTAAAATATTGCCATATACGAGTATCATATTTTTGTAAAATGATTTTTTTTAAAGATAGTCATATCCAAAAAATTACATTGAAAAATGGGCTTGAAGGCCAACATTTAGGGCTGGACGCACCCTAAAACACTAAAACTTATCGCTATGAAATATTTTTGTAATTTTTTTTTACATAAAACTGATCCGTTTTGCGGGGGGGGGGGGGGTATACATATATATATATATATATATATGATATATGAAATCAAAAAAAATATTAACGGCCACTCTAATGTACATACATACTTAAGTATTCACATATGTAATGTGTCTTTATTCTTGTATTTTTTTTATAATTTTTTTGGGGATAATTTTACTTATTGTTGTGCTGTGATATTCGATTTTTATTTTCAATTTGGAATAAATGTGTGAATGTGTAACATACATACATATGTACATACTTACATACATACATATAGTGTACATAAGTACCAATATTTTCTAGCCAATTAAACCCACTTTCATTCGAATTTCTTCAAGTCGTATGACCTCATTGATTATTCATCAAAGATTTTAAAATGATATTTTTATTACACAAAAGAATATGAATATTTTAGCATACATACATACATACGTACATAATAAATACATGCATAAGTAGGTTTGGGATTAGATACATACATATATATCTACAGCGGTGGACATGGAATTAGCACACTTGGCATCTCTTAACTATAAAATGCAATATTTGCCTGCCTCGGATTTTACATTTTGTTTTTTAACTAAATAGTAAAGAAATGTTTTTAATACTCTATGATTTGCAAGGATTCGTTTGTTTGAAATTGTTTTCCTTGTAATCTAAAGCTGCCCCTCTTTCAAATAATTGCTGAGCCCATTTGTAAACCTTTGAACTTTCCTTTAACAAAAATTTAGAACATGCTCTAAAAAGTGTTATATGCGCATTTAATATGCACTAAAAGCTTAAAAATATGCACTGAAAACCCAAAAATATGCTCTTAAAAATAATATAAATTAATTGTTTTGAAAATAAAAATATATTTGTAATAAACTGTAAGGATTAAACTGATCAGGACGACGCCTTGCAGTGTTTTTTTTGTAATGTTTTAGTAGAAATTCATTTAATAAATTTATAAAAGCCGCCGCTGACCCATAAGTTTTCAGCAGCCGTAAAATAAAATATTGTTCAGGGTCTTATTTCTCCTATTTTTTTTCTTTTGAAAATCTAACTTCATAATGGTAGAAAAATATTGCTTGTACATACTACTGTTTCTTTAAGACATATACAATCCATAATAAACTAGCCAAATGTATACAATATGCACTATATGCATAGAACATTGGACTAAGCATATTAAATTAAAAATTCTACATATAAAACCTAAAAGTGTTGAATATGCTCTAAAGTTTATAAAAAAAAAAATGCTGAAACATACGTGAAAGACTGAAATATGCAAAAACATGCTTTAAAGGGTAAAATATGCAAAAATTTTGCAGAAATAAATCAATGCCAAAATTCATAAAAAGTTCTGAAACGGATAAATATCTCATGTCATCATTAATACTCGTACGTCACACATGAAAAGTCATGCAATTGCATATTTGCGGTTTCCCTAATGATCACAAAGCAAAGATGCTAATGGAACAATATTTCATTGAATGAGACAGTACAACACGAACATACAATTTATTTCCACAAATTCCCTTGTGAGAATATCGTTTTTTAATTGTCCCACAAAGAAATTTGTAAGAATGAAAACTGGCAATCCTGAGTTTGGGCTGGTTCTTGCTTTTTATATAAATGTTGTGCTTTATTCTTTTTCAAGACTTATAGTAAAATTTTTGGCAGAACATTTTTGTAGAACATTTTATGCTCGCCCTTCCCCTTTTTATGGGGTTTCTTATAATATTCGTTAGAATAGAGTCCGAAATTGCCTTTAAGCTTAATGTTTTATATATATAACGATATACTATACGAACTGGTAGAAAGGAGAAACTTTAACCCCGCTAAAATAAAGTTCTGATTGCTTTTTTTCAAAACCCAAACAGACCTAAATTTTTTTGGGTTTTCTTACCAGAATCCATTATCAGAACCCTGTAATTTTGGAAAAAGTTCGAAAGGGTTGAACACTGTAATTAGTGCAAAAGAATTTAATGACCCGTACATTGGGAAAGCATTGTATAGTACATGTTACTGGTACATCCGATTCTGGAGTATGGATCAATAATAAATTTATAAATTTTTCATAAAATTTCAATGTAATAAATGATGTGATTATAAATTTTCTGAACACAACAAATTGTTGCTGTATTTTTTATATTATTATTATTATATTTGTTTTTTTTGTAATTTATATAATGTGAAATGTTATTTAATATTAACAATTGTCTGTGAGGAAATCAATTCCATAGACAAATAATAATAATAATAAATAAAAATAACCAAGCCAAACTATCTGCTTAGGAATATATACCGATGGAGATCAAGATTAGTAGGGAAGAGCTTTGGCTCAATCTCCCTGTATTGAGGCATGGAAAGCTAATGATTGGAACGTTTAAAAAAATCGCTGCATAGCTCTCATGTCCCTGAGTAAAAACAAACTAAGAAAACACCTCAACAGACTTGGCATTGATAGTGACAACCTGTGCAGATATTCTGATTACGACGATGAAACTCCAAAGCATATCCTGAAGGACTGCCAAGCGTTATGCCACAGAAGATATAACCAATTGAGCAATAACCTATTGGAGGACTGGGAACTACCAGCACTAGACCCACTGGCAGTCTTGAGATTCACCACCTGGCTTAAATAACTTAATTAAATTCATTCATTCGCTTATCTGCTTAGCATTCGATATGCTAACCGAAAAAAAAGGTTAAGCTTCATATATTGTGAACTTGAACTTGTTTTTGCGAACATATGTCGCTCATTTACTTCAATTGTGACGATAACTCAAAAAATGCAAATGCAAAATTATTCAGAATTTTGTATTTTATCTTGTGCAAAAATTTCATATACATAAATAGCTTTTACTACTACCTCATGAGAGAAGAATATTTTTTCATGTATTCATGTATGTAAATTGAAAACTTAAAACGCGATTTCTGCAACACTATTTTTTTTTTTTTTTGAGTTGTGACACTATTGAAGTAAATGAGCGATATAATATCCACGGTCATAAATAATCTATTTGCGTCAAAAAAGGAAACTCGAAAATTATGTAAATTAAGATTTCTTAGCGGTTATGATACGGTTTTAGAAATGTGCTAATATTTTATACACCGCTGTATATTTTTTTTTGGAAAAAAATATGCAAATTTCGAGATTTTTCACCATCCAAAAAAATGCTACTATTAAATTTAAAATAAATATAATGTTTGCTCTGAAATTGGAAATTAGCTTTATAAAAAAGTTTCCACAAAATAAATAGAATTGTTTCCGCCCGGGATCGAACCGGGGGCCTTCCGCGTGTTAGGCGGATGTGATAACCACTACACCACGGAAACTTATGTATGTATATAATGAGTATTATAAATGTTAGATATTAGAAAATCAATAAATCTAGTTTACAACTTTTATATAAGGAAGATTTTTTTGTGTGTTTACTAAGCATTTAAATTTGTCGATTAAATATAATTAATTATATGTATTTTTTTCTACTTACAGATTACGGCGAATAAACAAGGTAAGTTGTCTGAAATATCAAATAACATAAATTCGAACATTATAATTATCTATACTTAAGCGGCTGCCAGACATTTCCATACCCAGATAACCAAAACGTTCGTAAATAATATCGCATTCGAATGTTCTTCGTTGTTGTACATGCAAAAAAATTGAGTGAAACAAATTGTTTATTGTTGGTAATCTTTTTTTAACGAGAATGTTTTGAGAATTGTACGCTACAGCGAACATTCGTTTATTTTCGAATCTCAGGTTGGCTAGGGTATACATATGTGTGACTATGGGTGTGTTCGTAAATGCATCTCTGCGCTGCAAACGAAAATTTAACTAATCTAAACTGGTTCACTGAATTGGATAACGCATAAATAAATATCAAATATGTTGTACAAAAATTATTGCTACTAAAACTGATTATCAGCGAACTTGTATTTCATTTAAAATAAAAGTTTGCAGAGCAGTGATGCATTTACGAACACACCCTATTTTTGGTAATATCAGTGCAAAAACTATTTAATCACAAAGGGTTATCTACACATTAGTTATCAATCGATGTGGCAAATAAATAAATTCTAATTGAATGGTCGTCTACAATCTTATCAAGTGCGTATACACTCATATTTATATACATACATACATATGTATATATGTACTAATATATATTTTCTATGCCAAAACCCGTATTGTATACACATTTTTTTTAATCAAAACGATTTTTGTTTTAAACTTTAAACGACCAGCAAGCAAAGCAAGCCAGCTTGTTTTCGTTTTGCGAATTAATATTGCATATTTCATTTTCTGTTCATTGGCATTATGATATGATTCCATTAAATCGTTGACATACAAAATCTTTAAATTTACGGGACGTAAAATAATTTCAGATAAAAAATATGATATTTTTATGAGACAATAAAATTATTTTTAAATCGCCATACTTCGAAGTGTGCATGTACGCACTCGTACTATGCATTATCTTGTAAATTTTCCAGTAGGCGTATGCTACACAAAAATACTCGTATCACAATGTTATTAACTACTCTGATTTCTTTTCTATACAATTTTTTTCTTTGAAAACATGTACATAAATAAATTGAGAAAAATATTCGCCTGTAAATATTCAATTTCAGCTTTTTAAAAGGCCTTAATGATACTCCTTGTCATGTGATTGACAGCAAAATAAAGTCGACCTGTCATATATTCAGCAGATTTGCAACAAAATGCGTGTTAAGAGTGACAGTTATTTGGCAAGAAGCTTTTAATCTAAATACAACACAGCCCACATGCTCTTTTTTTTAGATTGTCAATCGATGACAATCTTTTGTAATGTGCTTGGCGGTGAAGGAAAGCGAAGAAGAAGTATTGATTTAAAAAAAAAATTACTTTTTCCTCTGTCATCACCAATTGCTTGTGAATGTAAAAAAATAGTTGCACTTTATTATGAATTTTTTAGTAATTGTTTACAAAAAAATATTTTTTTTAGTAATTAATAATTAGCACTGGCTTTGGGGGCTCTTTAGCTTAAGTTTTGAATAAATATGAAATTAACCCTTAAGCGGTCTAGACGTGGTATTAAAATACCAGGCGGTAAAAAGAAGGAATAAAAATGACTTCTAGAAGGCAAGGCCTGCTCGCTCCGTTGTATACTCATATATTTTTTACAAGCGGAGTAGGTCTTCCGCTTCTTTTGTCAGCGATTCTAAGAGGCCTTCAAATTAATGGATTATGCTTTTGCTTCGGTAAAAAAAAATTGTTACACCCTCTCTTCACCCTTCTTATAGATGGGAATGTGGAATGTGTATCTTATCGAAAAAGTCGTATAGAATATAAGACATTCTATAGCAGTTAGATAAGAATAGTAATGGAATCAAAAAAAATCCTAAACAGGAATTTAATAAGATCTGAATTAAGAAAGCCTTCTAAGTTTTCCTGTTAAGTACTTATCAAGCATTGTGATAGTATTTTTTAAAATAAGTTTGTATGTGTTGCGCCGAAGATGATTGCTGAAAAATTAAAAAAAATGTGATTCTTGTCATGCTTGATGTCGCATTTTGATGTGTGTACTGGTAGAAAGTTATTCCGGAATCAAAACATTACCGGTAGCTAAGAGATTTTGTTGATATTAACTGCCGACAAATTAGTACCGGCTTCATTCTCTGCGCGTGAGTCATTCTAATTGCGTGAATGATGCCCATCTCACATCAATACAATGTTCCCTCTTAATGGAAATGTAAAAACTAGTAGTTAAAACTCATTTGAATACTTATCAATGGCCATTTGTTAGATTAGTAAAGTGGTTAGTTATTTATGTGGGGCCATTCAAAACTAATTGCAAAGTGAATATCATCATATCAGAGTATTTTATAGTTCATTTTCGCAATTAAAATCTTTTATTTTGTCGTTGATGTTGGAATTACTCTCATTAAAGACTTTTTGAAAGATACAAACAATAAATGTAATTGAGCTGCGTGATTTTAGACTTAGCTTTTGGATGATGTGGTTTGTTTATGAAGAGAGAATTTTGCGTTAATGACTTTTCTGCCGTAACCATTATTAACATTCTATGTAAAAAAATTGCCACCGACACGAAATAATTAATAATTTTTAAGCACAATTACAATGATTGCTGGGAAAAATATACAGAACATAAATTTGTCATTGAAAGTAATTTTTCAATTCAAAATTCCGGAAGTAATTTTCGAGATCAGCAATTTATAATTCTTATTAGAGAAATTATAGCCAACCTTCAAGATTGTATGCAGCGTAATCGTTTGTAGTACTTAGTCATTTGTTTATTATTATTTAGAATATTTTTAATACATATTTCCTCTTATTGCAATTGCCCACATCGACGTCACGCCAATACAGTAACAAAAAATTGAGTCTAATCGCTCTCAAGAACAATTTTTGTGATATTGAAAATTTATTTCTGTTCCCTAGGGTCTAGAAAATAGCGTGAGTATGTCAATTGCAGTCACCTGTTTTCGACAACGGCTAGAGAAGCCTAATGTTCCTATTACGGCTCTCAACTCGTCTCAGTTTGGTCAATTGGGGGTCAACCGAACTATGACTTAACCAAATTTTTTTTATTGTAAATCACAACTAGTTTTTACTTGAAAGGGTTATGGTACAATACAACTACAAACTCAACTATTATTTAAGTTTTGAATGGCAATGCCAAAGTGTACATTGGGTTGACTCTCAGACAATCAAACTAAGTTTAGTTGAGAACGATAATAGGGACTTAAATTTGACTTGACGACGATGTTTACAACTGAAACATTGGCAATTATATAAGAGATTTACTACAATCCTTTACCTTAAAAATAAAAAATCTAGGCAAATTAATTTTTCTTAGAAATTATTACAATCAATCAATTTCATATCACTTGATTTCATACAGTCTCAAGTCAATGAATGTACCCATTAATATAAGTATTTGTATGTCGAAAATAAAGGGTGTAAAGGGTGGGCAAATTTAAGGTTCAATAGTAAATTGGTTTAAAACCAATATAAATATGGGAATTAATAATGAAATATGATGTCGAGAGAATGACTAGCACGTCGGCAGACGTTCGCCCTTTTTGCAAAATTTTTAACCACATTTTGCAACAAAGCTTCGCTTATCTCGTAAATGATGCGTCGAATTTCATCTTTCTGATTTGTGCACTTAAACCCGTTCTTTCAAATTAGAAAAAAAATTCTTTGTAGTGTAGCGTTCCATGTTTAAAATTTTCCAACCTTTTACTAAATAAATGTAAAAAAATGACACCTTAATTGTTGACATTTCATCATTTGACAGTCAAATTACTTCCTAACCTAAAATTCGCCATCCCTTTACATTCTGTAGGATACTTTCAGTATTTATTATCAAATTTTCTTTATATTATTTAATAGGTTTTACCCGTGACCTCGTTCAAAATGAGAATAAGTTCGTACTTTGGTACTTTTTTTTCTTTCTTGAAAAATTTGTCCATTTTAGGCCCCCAGAAAGTACATAGCATGTTAATGTAGGCTATATTTTGAGTTAATGGTACCTCCATAATCTGCATATTTGAAAGTACCACTGGGTAAAATCTCAATGGATTCGTGTGATTTTTCAGGAAGTTATAGCTCAATGACTTGCGGCTTATCTTTCTTTATACTTCTAATCTTATTTGGAATAATAGCTTAAGTTAGGTTATGCTTTGGTATATTTCAACTTAAATGTATTCCTTACGGTGTGTACAACGATGTTTGTTCCCAATTTAACAGAAAAAGAAATACATTTTTGAAAATCGACTTGAACGCTTAAAAGTGCTCTCCTACAAAGCAGTCAAATATGACTTAAGCAATTTTTCCTTATTGCCCCAGATATAATGTTAGTAGAATATTAGCACCATTTTAAGGAAATTTATTTCATGTCCTCATAAGTAAGCAACATATTACAGGCCCTATAGAACACGGTAGTCAATGATACGGTTTAAACAATCAGCAAAATACAAACATACATGAGTCGGATCAGCTTACAACTATCATACTCGTATATGCAACAAATATTAATTTTGAAAGCATATAAAATGTATTAACAACAAAAAATTAACAAAATTGAAACAAATAACATACATGAAATTCATACTCTAATGGTCCTTCCAACCATAAAAACAACATAACCCACAGCAGCTGAAAACTTAGCTAAATATTTAACGAAGACAACACAATACCCATCAATGTTCTTAATTCATAAACAACAATTACACAAACAATATCAACAGTTCTCGAATAAATGAAAGTTTACTGAGGGACACGTGGCGCCAACAACTAACAACTTAACAGTGATGGTGAGTGTGATGGAAGCAAACAATGAAAGGAAAATAATAGAAAGAAATCTGAAATGAAATTAAGCCAGTCACCCAGCTACAAAACAAAATAAGTAAACAATTAAAAATAATATTTACAAAGATGAGAAGAGAAACTTTAACAAAAGTAACAAAATATTTACCAAAAATAAAAGTAACAAATAAGAAATAAATCATTTGCAGCAGTGATACATACGAGTAGTACGCGGAGTCTGTGATGCGTGACACATCATCAGTGTGTTTGACATTTTTAAGTTGCCTGCCTTCTTTCGGGATGTGTTTATTTGCGTTTAACAAATATATATAATTTTTTTTTTTGGTAATTCCGTAAACGAACTGTCAGTCTCTGGCAAATCATCATGAACAACGAGTGCTACTTTATAATTTTAAATATAAATGCGTAGACATCGTTTAAGCTCAACTACTCTGATGTACGCACACTTACAATAAGATTGATTTATACGTATAGCTTGAAATAAATATGAATGCGTCGTTGAAATTCATATTCATACCACACTCATACTTATAAAGCATCTCAGTTTGATTTCTAATTTCAGGAAAATACTTATACTACTCACATTGATTTAGCTCATTTAACTCATGCATGTATGTTTAGTTAAAAGTATAATCATTAAAGAGTTCGCAAGTATAGTATACCAAAGCAGTAAAAAGCGTTGTTCTTTAAATTCATGCAACACATAAAAAGCAACAGAGATACACCTAAGCTCATAATGTTCGTACGCGAAGTTCGCATTGTGATTCATACTTATTTTGCGTCGTCCATAGGCATTTAGTTAAGGAGAGTCGAAATCAACAACGTCATAAATGTTGCTAAGTATGAGTTCGATGCGCACTTCAAACTTTTGAGTGAATCTGACTCATAAACAACATTTCAATAAATATGAGTGCGCATACGTACAAGAAATTATAAGTCATGATTTAAATCTACTCACTTTTTCACTACTCATTGCTCTTCTCTCATCCATACTCGCAACTTAATGCCAAATTATGCTCAGCGATGAGAATAATTTTTGCCTTAACGGGCTTTTTCATAAACAAAATCTAAATGCAATCTCGTAATGTAATTGGGTCAACATTAACTTTACATAATGCTTGGCAAATTAATTAAAGTTCGTCTGGTAATCAGCAATATTTCAAATGTCCGTTTAAATATTTGTAAAAGAAAGAATATGTGCATGCACATGAAAAACTTTGAAACATATGAAAAGGAAATTGTATTATTTTTAATTGACTTGTGCCACATAAGTATGCTGTGTATTCAGATCAATCTTCAACTTAAAAATACTTATCAAAAACTGTTTCGTATTGTTATGCAGGGCATTATTTCATTTCATTGAAGTGTATTCATACATATATCGAGCCATAACCGCTAAAACAGCTTAAGCGACACATATTTTGGACTTCGTTTTTTTTACGAAAATCGATTATTTACGATGGAAATGATAGATTTTGTTCAAAAAATTAAAACCGAAAATGATGTCGCTTAAGCTTTTTTGGCGGTTATGCCACGATATATATTTTTTTTATTATTAAAATCCTCATACATTGTATTTGATAATAAAAATCTCAGCTGGATTGGTCGTCGATTCATTAAGTAGCGATTTCATGTTTCAAATTTGTCAATGACCAGCAGCATTTTGCACAAATGAGCATGAATGATCACTTGAATGTGATACGAACGCTAAAAAATTTGTTTTGAAACATAATCGCATAATAAACAGCGTAGTTGTTGTAATAAAAACGAAAACATGAAAAACAAATGACTTAAGTTCAGATTAGAGATGGGTATTAGACACTTGAGTGGCGTTCACTGCGTGCTTCACATAAGAGTGAAAGTGATTGAAAATTTTTTTAAATTCCATTCAATTCATTCAGTTTGATTCCGTGCTTAATATTCCAAATAAAGTTTTTTATTAAAAAAATTAATTTGTTGTTGATCAAAAAGCTTACAAATCCTTAATGCTTATAGAAAATTTCTCAATAGATTATTGAGAACTAAAAAAAAACAAAAAAATTTAATTATTTTGTTCGAACTTTTTTGTTACTCTCTTTATGATTCGATTAGGCTAAAATTAGTACCGCTTTTTATGACAAATACCAAGATCAGAGTACGATGAATCAAAACAATTCACGTATTCCATTTGCACTGAAAAATATAAAATATGTACACAAAAAAAAAAAAAAAAAATTTTATTTAATCAGTAAATATTTTTTTATGAATGCGGTTCTCGAAATAATTTTGTAAAATCTGATAAAAATTGTGTACAAATATAAATTTAACAGAGTTCGGCTGAGAGAATTTGTTGTTTAAGTGTGTTGGTGTTTATCTTGCTTGTTGATTAGCATAACGAACTGTGGTGCTGTTGCTGTTGTTTATTTTGATTGATCGTGTTGTATACATGTAAATGCCGACCTGTATCTGTTCTATACATTTTTTTTCTTCTGAACAAATAATTTACTGGAAAAATTAAAAATATTTACTGAAACTAAACTTAATTTCAAATAAAAACATTTATTTTAAAATTTTTTGGGAATAATTTTTTCTGTGTATAAAAGGGGTGAAGTTTAAACTAATTGACACCACACGAATTTTATCAAACCCAAAAACGCTGATTGTGAAGTTGTGGCGTCGCTCGAAAACAGCATGTTGTTCCGTTCTGCTAGTGTTTGTCATAATAATTTATAATTGTCATTAGTGCAATTTGATCCTCAAAGCCTAATCGAATCATAAACAGAGATATTTTCTGTTTTTTTAGATTCCGTTCGTTATTATCAAATTCACTAACTACAATCGCTCATTTACTCAAAGAACGTCATAAGTAAAAGAGCTAGTTTGTCAGAAAGCGTATTTAATTTAAGTTTTTAAATTTACACATAACTTATTTTTCTCTCAAGAATTGATTAATATTTTTGTATGAAATTTTTACACAATATGAAAAACGATATGAGGACTAATTCTACATCATTAACTCAAAAAATACATTATGACGTTGTTTAATTAAATGAGCGATATGTACTCGTATGTAATAATTATGACAATATTCTGAAAAAGCCAAACATGGAGTCAACTTCTTTGGGTATTGTCGCGCTTCACACTATGCAATTTTTGCTTCTCAATTTTTCTTTTATTCTCTTTTAAACTTTCATTCGCGTATGCATATCGAAATTTTTTATGAAATTAAAATTTTTGACATGTTTACTTTAACTTTTTTTTATTTTTTCTGACATTTTAAAACACAAAACTAAAATGTGCCAACAACAAAGTGACTCTTAAGACATTTGAAAATTAGCCCCAGAGCTCGTGCGTTCGAATTCCTCCATGAATCTTGGGTGTTTTCTGCAGACAAGCTAATCTCTTCGCCTATTGCGTTTGTTTTTAGTAAATAAAAAAAAGGAAACTCCTTTAATTTTATTAATTTGTTCTAGTATTTCGTGAGTATCCGTTTTCGTCATGATAGTTATCATACGAGTATTTGACTCAAAATTAGCTTCGGAGTGAGAACAAACAGTTCGGTTAAGTTTATATATGCACCCATCTCCAATTTGAATAAGAAAATCATCCATTTTGTGTGCGTAAATGTATAAATTTAAAGCATATGTGGGACACAATATTTTATTATTTTTCCTAAATCTTGACAGCAGCAAATATGCAAAAAAAAAGTTTGCAGCACAACCCACAACACGTTTTTATTTCAAAAGTTGTTCTGCTAAGAATTTTGCAGTTCTTCCTTATTCAAATCTTTTTCAGTTAAAGTTCTTGTTTTAGTTTGTTTTTTTTTTGTTTAATCTTCAAGTTCAAAGTTTGCAAATTTACGCAATCAATTTCTGCTCGTGTATGTTGAGAATTATAATTTTGTTTCATGTTTTCTTCTTTTAATGTTTGTGGAATGGTGTTCAAGATGACAGAATACTGTATTACATGGACTCGTATAGTTTCTAAAATTACAAATTTTCCGCTTGTCTGAGAGGATGGTATTTATTATGTTTGCTATGACTTTGGTTGGGGTTTAATAGTCCAAAACCAACAAGTTAAAAATATACATACATACATATGTAGTATTTTATGAAAGTGTTGGTTGGTTGTATCATTTTGTTAACCCTTTAATGGTGGTGGCTCTCAGGATTATGCGAATGACTTGACTTGAATTAATCTTAATACAAATGTTAACGTTATAAATTCACTCTTACATATTTACATGTGTATTTATGTAAAACATAATTCAAGTAATAAAATTCTTAAAACTTGTGTGTCATGTCACATAATTGCCAACCTTTCTAAAAATATTAGAACATTTTAAATTTTATTTTAGTAGTACATTCTTGAAGGTAACTTATGTTTAAGCAGTTTCCTAAAAAGCTATGAATGAGTGTGGTCATCTTGCACTCAAAAATTAAGAGCTCCTTTGGCCCCTTCATAGCAAATTTTCAGCGTGTTTGGTTCACTATGTGTGATGCGCTATCAAATAAGGCCCAAGATACACATTACCCTTCTTTGCGTCGCGCACTCGGGTGTCAGGTGTTGTAGGAAAGTTCAAGTGATGAAGGCATATTCACTGGTCACTGAACTATACAGACTTAATCCTAATGTAACATCACAGCGCCCTCCTTCGTCGAGTTATAAAGGAGTGAAGCTTTTCTCTATCTCTTCCTTTACCAAGTGTCTTCTGTATCACTATCCCTTTCCTAAAGAAGGTAATAGCTAGTAATAGTAGGAGCCGTTCAGTGCCTGAGTGTTACTTATTAATAATAAATTCAGTGAAGTGCGACTTTGACCCGCGCACGAAGGGTCCGTACGGAATCGAGATATGTAATTCAATACGAACTTTAGCCAACATAAACTATAGTTTTGGCATTTTTTTCGTTTTTGGGTTTTTTCGGTTTTAAGCGTTTTCTCTTAGTTATGGGGTTTTTTGAGTTTATTGGCGCTTTCTGAGTTTTGGCACTTTTTTTCTCGTTTTGGCGATTTTTTTGGTTTTTAGCGTTTTTTTTAATATAGGTAATTTTTAGGCGATTTCTTCGGTTTTTGGCGTTTTTCTTTCATTTTGGGAATTTTTCTTCTCGGTTTGGGGATTTTTTTCGGTTTTTGACGTTTTTTTTAATTTTAGCGATTTTTTTAATTTTGGCGATTTTTTTCCTATAAACAATTATTTTGGTTTTGGCGATTTTCTTCGGTTTTTTTGTGCTTTTTTTCATTTGGGCGATTTTTTCGAATTTGGCAATTTATTTTAGTGATAGATTTTTTTTAATTTGCGTGATTTTATCCGTTTTGGCAATTTTTTTTATTTTTGGCGATTTTTTTCGGGTTTGGCGATTTTTTCCGTTTTGCGATTTTTTGTTTTTACTGTTTTTGAAAATTTCAAGAGTTTAACTCTTACAGTTTCCAAGATATAGCAAGTTGTCAAAATTACATATTCAAAATTGCATTAACTGATGGACCACCCTTTAATATAAATTTTTTTAAATTTTAGTGTTAATTAAAATTTCAAGTGTCAATATACATATGTACATACAATTATTTTGGAACACCCTTTAATTTTTATTTCTCATGTCTTTTTTGTTGTAGCGGCCAAGGTTCTACATACTCTGTCCAAATTTCAGGTCAGTAGCTCTTACGGTTCCTGAGAAAATAGCGTGTGACGGACAGACTGACAGCGTAGCGAAAGCAATAGGGTTCCTTTTTTCACCTTTGGTGTACGGAACCCTAAAAAAGAAAGGCAAACATTCACTGAGAAAATTTTCCGCTTTTTAGCCTATAGGGGGATTACAACTTTGCCATGGCTTTGGAACTGAATGAAAGTGATTGATGACATTGTGCGATTCATTTTGAGAGGCAGTGAAATAAATTAACTTCTGGATGTTCATGTCAAGAATTTGCAATCTTCGAATTTATAAATCCAAATTTAAGGTCCTGTACCACGATGTCGGCAGCGTTTGACTTGTCGCACACTTCCATTTACAATTTTAAAAATGTTGTTGACATCGTGGGACAGGCCCTCAAGGGATAAACTACTAAAAACAGTTTATCAATTTTATTTTATACCAGCATAAAGTATTTTCTTTGCCATAAAGTGCTTTTCCTTAAAAAATCTAAATAAATATTTATTTTTTAAGCTGAGGTCATCTCACTTAAATATATTCATTTTTGTCCAACGTGCTTCGAATATTATTTTTTTTTATAATTCTATTTTAAATATTTAACATGCAAAAGGCAACACTTGCCTAAAGTAGTAGTAAAATTTTAGTTGAAATTTATCAAAAAAATCAGTTACTTGAAATTCAGTTGTAAGGATTAAAAATTCCTTTCATCTTGCTCCATCACTGGACATTATCGTCAGTAGTTTTTTTTTAATAAGAGAAACTTTAAACATTTTATTATGATATATTCTAGTATTGATAAAGGACATTTCAGTAATTTTTTTCTGCTCAATTTCTAATTCGCATATAAAAGTCAATTGAGCGAAATGTTAATGTAATCATCAGAAAACACATCACATACACTTAAATATATAAAAATATTAATTTGTGTAATGGAGTTGATGACTCTTTTTTGCGGAATATCAAAAGATTTCTTTAACATACAAACATGTGCAAGTATGTACATATTATACCCCTGCAAAAGACCACTTGCAAGACACTTTTAAGACATGAGGGATTTTTCAAATGCTTAACTACAACGAAATCTTCTAAAACAAACGCTAAACATCACGGTTGGCAAGACATTTGCTTCAGTTATTGCAGGTATAGAAGTAAAGAAGAAAGTACTTTGTGGCGGAAAAATGTGTGATGCTTGGGTTTCTTTATACGCATGGGCGCGTATACAAACGTCATGCATGTACATACATACATACGTTGTTTGTATGTTCTTTTATTTTTCTGCTCGTATACAAACGCACACATGCATTGACATTCATGGTTGCCAGAAATGCAGATTTATCTGGATTTTGTAGATTTTTACCCTCCAAAAAGACGAAATCCAGATTTGAAGATTTTTTTACCTAAAAACGCAGATTTTTCAACTCCAATTATAGTGATTTTTTTTTACATTTTTGCTATTACTGTTACTACTTTTTGTTTCTTTTATGTGTGAACGACTCAAAGTTTAGAGAGTTACACTTTTTGAACTTAGAAGAGATCATTAAAGAAAAAGAAGAAGTAACTTTCGCAAGCTTCTGGAAAAGAATATCTGATATAAAAGCACTTATTCTGATTATGATTTTGCAGCCCTAAGTTAAATTAAAATGAAATATCTTTACCACATTAATTTGCAAATGTCGAAAGAATTTTTAGTCAAGTGAACTTGAATAAAACAAAACTTCGAAGTCCTTTGGGTATTTATGCAACAAATTAAATCACTTTTTGTATAATTTTTTATATATACGATTTCTTTTCTCATTCATTTTATATTGTTTGCACATAAGTATGATGCATTTTTATTTCTTTGTTGGTTTTATGCATTTCGTTTCTCCTAAATAAAGACGGGGTTTCCACAAAAAAGTTTACTTTACAAAGTCTAAAGTTTGTAGGAGAGAAGATATATATCTTATATTCTTGTCTCTTTAACAAGACTTTGCAAAGTAAACTTTGCGTGTAAAAAAACCGTCAAACTTATCAGTACACTTCAACCAATGTCGCAAAATTGAAGATGTTATCTTGTAAAGATTTTTGCTTGAAGCTCTTTCTGACGTACTCATAAAAAAGTAGTTTTGGCTTACAAAAGTTTTACAAAACAAACTTTGTATGGAAATTTGTTTGTTAAACGTCTTGTAACCCAAAATAATTTTTGTGAATAAATACGTAATTCTTAATAACACATTGATAGTCGTTCCATAAACATATGAAGTTTTTTGCCTTATTTCAAAAATTTTTTTGTTTAAGTCTGCTGATGAGTTTCTTAAGCAGAAACGAAATGCATATTCTTCGAACATTAAAGGCTTCTTTCTATTCATAAAAAAAATTTGATTGAAAGTTATTAAAAAAAATCGAAAAAATTTTAATAAAATACATTTTAAGCCGAGTTTAAATTTTATGAATATTGGTTAATGAAAAAATATTTATATTAAACATGTTCATCCATATTTATGTAAATTTTTTTAATAATATATGAAAAAGTTGTTTTAAAAATAGCTTTGAAGATTTTAAAAATAAAATGCTTATTTTGAAGATTTTTTTCGTGAAAAATTGTTAAATTTTGCAGATTTTAGCCTTAAAAATTCTAGCAACACTGTTGACATTAGTTGTGTGCGCTTTCTTTAAAAAAAACTCCCTTAAACAACATAATAGCTTTCCATCTACATCTTACACACCAACACTCAAACGGTACAATATGCAAAATAACAAGCATATTCGCACCAACACTACTTCTTTTAAGTGTTTGCTACGAACAAGAAGTCTTGGCGACATCGCTTGTTAACATTCATATACACGTACACCAATACATCCATCGTGCTTCGCTTATAATACGACATCATTTATTATTGGTTTAGTACAATACATGAAACGAGAACACATTTTAAAAACAAAAAATATTTACATTTTAAGACTGTTTACGCAGGTCTCTAATACATACCACGAAAATACATTTAAAAAACAAGACGTATTTACATTGCAATACTGTTTAAGCAGGCCTCTACTACATAATATGTATTCCTTTTTAATATAATGACTTCATTTTTATACCCTTCCCCCAAAATTTTTTAATTTTCTGATTATTTAATATTTTTTTGAATTTCCGTAAAATGTCCTTCCTTCGATATAAAGTTAGTTAGCTTGCAGACAAAATCGAAGAACCCACGTTTGTATGTATGTATGTATTTTACTCCCTAAAACAGTCATCGTTACTTTTGGGTACCAAAAGTATTCCTCACTGGTGATATTTACTAAATTTTTAAATTTCTTGAAGATAAAATAAACTTTCATTACTAAAATATTAAAATCTTATTAGCCAAACTGTACAACATTTAAAGTATAAAAATACTCTTTTTACTTATTGGATAAACAGCATATTTATGGATTATGTTCCTACTCTCAAATAAAACTATTGTATTAATAGTATTTCAAAAAATTTCCCTCAATACTTCAAATACTTAAAACATATTGAGCCATAACTGCTAAAATACCTTAAGCGAAACATTTTATGACTCCGTTTTTTTGGATGAAAATCTAATATTTACAATGTTAAATAATCAATTTTGCTTTAAAAAAATTAAGTCCGAAAATTAGTTCGCTTAGGCTTTTTTGGCGCTTATTGCACAATACGTACATGCATGCATGCATATGTAAATCTTTGATTTAATTGTCAACACAATTTAACTATTATCCATAACACACAGATTATATCAAGTCGCACACACACACACATATATATAACCATCTATTAATATCTAGGAGCACTTAGAGCTCTTCACCAGTATCTTATGGATTTGTGGCACAAGAATCAACGAGTTAAGTCAGTCACATATTCATTCATTCAACTCTCTTGTCTGTCATGTTTTTCTATTAAAACAAACATTGTCAGTGTTTTACAAAATTTATAATAAAAAAAAATAAATTCTTTTCAACAACAGAATGCAAACAGAATTCTTAATAAATCTTCCATAGAATCAGAATAAAAATAAAAAATAAAACATTTTGCCTTAACTTATAAAATGAAACATAACACGATTGATAAATAAAATCTCGACTAGATAAATTCCATGAAGTAGAATGTTTAAAAATTTATTACGCGTTAAACTGAAATGTGTGATATACAAAACATGGGTGGTATTTTTTTAATCAATAATCGAAATAACCAGAAACTACGTCTTGGCAAAAATACTTTGAAATAATATTAAAAAAATTTTTTTGTTTCCGCCCGGGATCGAACCGGGGGCCTTCCGCGTGTTAGGCGGATGTGATAACCACTACACCACGGAAACGTTGATTATATTTATAAAATATGAACTATTGCTCGAAGGACCATTTTCAATTTATTTATTTAAGTTTAAGAAGAAAAAAACACTAATTATAAAACATTTTGTCTTAACATACGCCCTGTTTCTTCAACGCAGACACTCGACTTGAGTATGAAATTTATATGGGAAGCACTCATTATTTGGAGTTGTTTTCGTACAAATTTTCCATACGAGTTTGTGGAAACTGCACATTATAAAATAAAACACAAAATGGTTGATAAAAAAATTGACTAGAAAAACTATATGAATGGAAATAGATTGTTTAAAAATTTATTTATAGTAGTTTTAATCAGTAATTGAAATTGCCAGAAACTACAACTTGACAAAAAATGCTTTGAAATAATATTAAAAAAAATTTTTTGTTTCCGCCCGGGATCGAACCGGGGGCCTTCCGCGTGTTAGGCGGATGTGATAACCACTACACCACGGAAACGTTGCTTAGACCTTTAAAAAACTAAATGTTGCTCAAAGGACCAGCAAAGGCTTCATTAAAACATCAGTGCGATATATTTAACAAACAAATTTTTAAACATTAAATAAAATAATAATAATAAAATTTGTTTGATAGCGTATTTTATTATACTGTGTTGTCATCCTGTTATAGTAAACTTAACTGATTAAAAATAACTTATCAGGGGACCAAAACCATTGCCTTATTATCGGTCTGTTAAATTGTATACATATATTGCAACAAATTATCTACATTCTATAATTATTTACATATATTTTATATATTAAACTGGTATTAAAAAATAATATATGTATTAAAAAAAAGTTTTTTGTTTCCGCCCGGGATCGAACCGGGGGCCTTCCGCGTGTTAGGCGGATGTGATAACCACTACACCACGGAAACTTTGATTAGACTTAAAATATTAATTTTTGCTCGAAGGACCATTCTTACTTCAATGAAATTTCAATGCAGATTCAGGAAGCAATCACATATGTAAGCGCAATTTAAAAACAATTGAGATGAATCAAAATATTTTTAATGGCATGTTTTGTAAGTTATATGTAATAGTATTATATTAAACTTTTAAAAAACATATAATGCAATTTTCTTACACACGGCATATCAAGTTATTTTGCTTTAAATAAATTATGAGATTGAAATTCCCAATTTAATAAAGTGCAAAAAATGTATGTATATTCTATAGATATATAATTGGTTAATTCATAAAAAATATTTTTAATTTATAAGAAGTTTATTAAAAGGTCTTCCATACAAAAATAAAAATATATTTTTATGTGTCCCTGGTGTTTTGGGGCAGCCAACTTTGCCAGCAGACATGGAAGGTTTAGTGCTGGTCTTTAACGCATTCGAGGAATATGGTTATTAAGCAATACAATATATGTTTGATATGCATACTTTCTGAGACGCTGGTATACCAAGTTCTTATTCTTAAAATATGCAAAACCATTACATTATTATTATTATTTTATATGGTGCAAAAATATATATATATTATATGTATGTCCTTTTTATATATTACTATCGTAATTTTATATAGCATCCCTTTTTTGGTCAGGGGTTAATAAAAAAAGTACGTTGTTTCCGCCCGGGATCGAACCGGGGGCCTTCCGCGTGTTAGGCGGATGTGATAACCACTACACCACGGAAACGTTGAATAAGTGTACAAAAAGGATGGAGATAGGCGCTAGAAGGACCATTCCGTTCTAGGAAAATATCCATGCGGGCTTGACAGCAAGATTGTCACATATACATAAATAGACTAGGATGTATTAACAAAGACTCTTTATCCTTGTGGCATAATGTTTGGATATCAACTATAATTTTATGAAATCAAATGCTATTTAATAATCATTATTTGGTAATTCTAATAACACTACAGAACAAGAATTTTTATCTTATATTATAAATATTCTAACTAAATTTATATTCATCTTAAATTCGTCTCTAATGATACTACTGCTTTCTTCTAAAAAAATTATTTTTTAATTGGCTATAAATACAATAGGTAGTTAATTAAAGTACATACATTATAATTTCGAAAACTGCTACGGGCTGAAGAAATAACAAAAAGAGTATTTTGTTTCCGCCCGTGATCGAACCGGGGGCCTACCGCGTGTTAGGCGGATGTGATAACCACTACACCACGGAAACGTTGTTAAGACCTTTAAAAAGTCAATGTTGCTCGAAGGACCATTTTGATTGCGTCAAAATTTTAACTTACATATTAAGAAAGCAAACAAATTTTTAATTACAAATCGAATTGTATAGATAATCTCAATCAAAATATTTTTGATGACGAGTTCTCTTCAGCTGCAATAGTGTTATACCAAAATTCTTGAAAATATTTTACGACACTTTCAGAGACAATTTAAATATTTAATATTCTGAGAGTGCACGTATAAAATACTTATTTATATTTTGCACATATTTATGTAACACTTAGTAAAAACAGTGATCTGTTTCTGCCCGGGATCGAACCGGGGGCCTTCCGCGTGTTAGGCGGATGTGATAACCACTACACCACGGAAACCATTAGTTGAAATCGAAGCTAAAGTAAAGGAAATTAATTATATGTTTTAAGCAGAATAATCATTTTCAAAATGTTTGCATACATAATATAATTTTGGCACAACTTCCTCTAACGTCGACAATTATTTGCAACAAAATATACCGATGGCTTAATATAAAAGGGCGTAACGTTTTCTAGGAGAAACCGTATAATTGCACCCTCCTTAAAGATCTTAGTACGTTGCAGTTCAAAATCAAGAGCTTATGGCAACTTAAAAAATTATTTCTGCGTGTAAATGCTTTAGTTTTTCTTCAGTTTTCTTTTATGTACTCAAGCAAGTGATTTTTGAAATCATGCACCCGGTCATAACAAATCAGATTAACCGTAGCGCATTATGATTGACTTCATTTCATAGTTGTCAGTTAAAATTTTATAACAAAAACTAATTGCATATGTATTGACGGGAAACATGTTCTAAATATAGATGTTTCCGTGGTGTAGTGGTTATCACATCCGCCTAACACGCGGAAGGCCCCCGGTTCGATCCCGGGCGGAAACATGTATTTTTATATCGTATACGAATATAAAACAAAGTGAGATACCATATCGAGTATCATATGAAGTTTTAAAAGTAAAAAATTTTGCTGTATAATAAGGGAATAATTTAACTAATTATTTTTAATAAAATCGTATGAAGAGCATTTCTTTAGTTTTTATGGTTTCGTTTAATTGTATATGGTAAATGCGATCTCGAGCGAAAACACATCGTTCCTACCATGTCAAACTATTTAATATGCCAAATTCCGTTTTTAGATTCGTTATCTTGGTACCGTAATATAAACGATATGCCTTGTTTCAAAATGTTGAAATTTTCATAGACAATAAACAACTCACTAAAACATATTTTAAGCCTGGAATTTTTTTGGGGATACGCCGACTTTAAATTAACAATTGACGGTTCTTTACGCTCTTCTGAATGTTGCAAATTTGCATATACAACAAAACAATATACCTATCGAATGCTATTTTTCAGAAAATGTTTGTGTATGGTAAATTCACCTTAACTGTTTCCGTGGTGTAGTGGTTATCACATCCGCCTAACACGCGGAAGGCCCCCGGTTCGATCCCGGGCGGAAACAGAGCACAGTTTTTTACTTTTTGTGATAACTTCAAGTGTAGCAAGTAGAAGCTGCTACAAAATTAGAGATTCGTAACACTTAAGGGCCACTCAGACTATTATACTTTGTATTAATACATGTCAAAAATTCAAATAATACGTGCAAGCGCGATATTGTGAATGCAAAATGTCAAAACGTATATGATAAATAATACGATAAAAATTTGACATTCCATAATAATTGAAAATTTTTTTGAAATATTTCTAAAAGATAATGCAAATTAACTAATATGTGCATAATTGTAAAGAATAAACGACAATGGTAAGTCTGTTGTAAATTAGAGATGGTAAATTTGGGCTTTCATTACAAATTGAAATACGATGAATCAAAACAATTCACGTATTCCATTTGCAAGAAAGTTTCGTATATAAAGCAGAAATTTACATCAACTGATACCACACACAGTGGACCAACACAGAAGAACGCTGATGATGAAGGTTTAGTGGCCTTCGAAAACGGCTGGCTGTTCCGTTCAACTATGTGTTGTTATCAGAATATTTACAACTAACTTTGATGTTATTGTTCATTAATAATTATCACATGTAATTTGGCTTAAAAAAAGCGATACGAACTTTAACCCATTCAAATAAATAATAAATATAGATAATGCTTTTCATCTGATCAGAGTTGAAGTAGTACGAAATCCAAACTAACAAGTCAAGTCAAGTCGTCTATTTCGACGCCGTTGCCGTGCAGTCATTTCTGGTATATGAGTTCGTCTTAAACCGGATATAAATATTGAATATGCGTATCCTATTGAATAATTTTTCGTGTAAGACATGTCTGCATGTTAACGAAATAATCGTATTAAACTACTCTGACGTCGGAAGTCAACGATTAATGTAGGCATGTTAATCCACACAGCTATTTGCTTTATACTTTTGTATTTAATGTAATATGACGTGTGATGGTGTGATGGTCACTTTACGTTAGATTTTTTGACAGCCGAAACAAATGTATTTAGATTTCTTTTTCGTAAAGTGTGATGAAAATATTTATACATGTATAATAGTCTCAGATTGGCCATTTAAATGATGCGCCCAGCATAATTCTCATACGAAAATGGAACAAAAAGAAAATACCGTCAGAACATTGGAATGAATGGAAAGTGTTAATCAGTCTCTTGGTGAGAATTCTATTTTTTTTTCTTTTCTTTTAGGAGGGACTAAAGTGCTATAAAAAATTAATATATCACTATTTCACTCAATAGTGCAAAAATACCTAAAAACGCATCCCTATAAAATTCAGTTCGTGCCCTACACTGAAAGAAAAACACTTCGTAACGGGAAAGAAACCAATACGTTGAACCCCTTTCATTAATATAACAACAAATTTCATTAATAAAATGAAACATAACATTATATTGAAGCAAATTTCATTAATGGAATGAAACCATTTTAGTGCTTAATATTTTACATTTTCTAGTATCAATTATGTTACGAAATAATTTTCATTCGGGTAATGAAACACTGAAATACATGTTTTTATCAAGAAATTATAAAAAAAATATTTTAAGTTGATTTGGTGGCATAAAATAATTTCAAAGTATCAAAACACAATATTGTAATTAATCCATAGTTATGGAAATTATAGTTTTTTTTTTAACTTTAATGCAATATTTTCGTAAATACAAGAAGAAAACGTCCTGGTGCTGGCTGGTAGGCAGTGTGCTTGTATTGTAGTCACAGGTTGGAATCCTGGAGATAAGTCAAAGTTTTTTTTAAATTTATATACATAAATAAATTAAATTATGTTGAATTAATTAAATCAATTAAATAACTTTGAATTAAAATTTCATTAATGATGGTATGTATGTATTTAGTGTGTATCTAAATAATATTTGAGGTTGTTGTGGCTGCAGCGGTAAGCGCCCTAACTACCAAGGCGATGAGTTCCAAGTTCAAATCTTGGCCGGGGAAGCCAATTATATCATACAAACGTTTTTCTGATGCCTGTGCCAATTTACACACGTGAGTTTGAATACTTAAGAAGATACAATGATAGATAATTAAATAAATGAATCAAGTCAGTCATTACAATAATGATTTATGTTGTTAACACAATGATACGATATCATCAAAAAAATTATATGTTACGTCTCAGTTATGAAATACTGTCATGTTTTACATGAAAAATGTTGTATCATCAATGAAATAGTTTGTTAAAAAACTTTAAAACTAATATCACTCACTATATAAACTAAAAAGTTTCATCGCATTGATTACATTTATCATTTAAAATATAAAAATGTAAGTTGCTTAGTAAAAATCATGTCGTTACTTGAATGAAAATATTTCGTTGTATATATTACATTTTTTCAGCTATCGAAACAATTTTCGTAATACGAATGAACCGTTACATTGGTTGAAAAATAATGACAAAATTGTTAATATAATGTCGAAAATCGTTGCATTTACGAAGGTTTTTCTCTCAGCGTAAGATATTAGTCAGAAGTTTGACTTTCCTGCAAAATTTATCTCCAGAAGAGCTGACAAATTTTATTCTTTATATAAACCTTATTTACCTCCAAAATCTAAAGTTTAGGGAAATAAACCCACTTCCTGGGTCATCAAATGGCAGCCAGTACGGAGTCTACTTAATGAGTCGTCAGAAGAAATTTTATTATTAGATAAAGACAACCTAAACTAACCTATGTATGTCCGCATCGATCCACTAAAAATAAAACTTTTTTGAAAAACACCCGTTGTATGACCGGACGCCTTTGTGTTTAATGTGTATTTAGTATATGCCTCGGAATTAATAATTTTAAATATCGTATTTAACTAGAATTATATTGAAATCCATGTATGATTTTTTTGTTTGTTAAATTACTAAAATTGTCATAAATTAAACAAAAAAAAGCAAATGTGCGGCATATATTATGAGTACATTGTTGCTGAACTGTTTAAAACCACAAATTACGATTGAAACATTTAGCATGTGGCCACTGGCCACCATAACTTCCAATTTGATTCAACAATGCTTGTAATTTTTCATAATGCAAAAGTAACTTACTTAGGCAGACTGCAATAGGGCAGTTTTGAATAGTGGTTTAATGTGGCACAAAGTAATTTATATGTATGTTCGAGTATGTGTGTGTTCAAGGGACACATTTCCATTTCATTAGAACTAAAATACGAGTATGTAAATTAGAGTTGAGCGATATTTAGAAATCTGTTACTTTTTCACAGCGATTGAAAAATCACTAATCACAACTGTGACTGAATTTATCAAGGAACAAGTGTTGAAAATATAGTCCTGTGATACCATATAAATTTTTGTTTATACTTTTAGCTTTTGTGAAGAAAAAATCGTCAAATCTGGTCAAATCGGCTTTTCTGGCAACTGTGAACAGCTTACATTTTCATATGACATATGTGGCCTTAATTATGAATGTGGTCTAAGTCATGTGCATTTTTGCTTCGAATTATCAAATAAATCTTTGAAAAATTTCAATAAATATTTAAAAAATATTAAATAAATTTTTATAAATCGAGACTAGTACAAGTCTAAATTAAAATGCTGCATAATATGAAAGTACTTTTTAATTTGTTCAAATGTATTCTACTAAATATCTCGAGCAGAGAAATATATGACTTAGACTTTCACTTTCATAATTAAGGGCACATATGTACAATTTTATTGTCTCTCTGCGTCTTACACGGAAATTCTCAATGTTTGGACGGGAGTAATTGCTAATTGTTTGTTGTTGTCGCTGTTCTTATTAGTATTTATCAAGACACCAATACCAGCGTTGTCAACTCGGTGCTTTTCGCACCGTTTTTAGTGCTTTTTGAAATTTTCGACGCGAAAAATTTTGAAGTTAGTGCTCAGTGCTTTTTTAAATTCATTTCGGTGCTTTTTGTTTCGAGTCGGTGGCACTAAACCAAAAATTCGTAGAAAAATTTTCTCTTTCGAGGAAATGTACATATATATATATATATAAAAATAAGCTCTGAACTTAAATGGAGCATTTAAAAAAATTCTACCAAGTTTGTACAAGGCTTGGTGGAAGAAATAAGTGCCAGTTTTCCTTTAAACTTTAACATTTAAATCATAATTAATATAAAAAATGTTTTGGCACGCAACAAAGAAGGCATAATAGAAGTATTTACCCAAGTATAGTTTAATATCGAAATTTTGTCTAGTCTAGGGAAAATATAACTAGTCCACTATCGAGTTTTCAGTTGAGAATTATCGGATATTTATAATTTGATTGAATTCGAAAAATACGTTTGTTTCCCGACGAAAAATTATTAAACATAAAATTTTTTTATAATAACTACAAAAGGCTTCGTCAAACTGATTTGAGAATTCACTGATTCTTATACAATTAAAATGTGTATCGGATGCCTCAAATTTATAACTTTAAAAATGTATTGCAAAGTCGACCGATTATTATATTTTTATATGCATATTTGTGTATAAAAAATTTTTTTTAATATATGATAATAATTAAAAATTTAGTGCTTTTTTACTTAAATTACGCCCTTTTTTAGTGGTTTCAGTGCTTTTTGAAATTTAAAAGTTGACAACGCTGACCAATACTAATAATTACTTTTAAAGCAGAAGAGCTGAAATGTGTTAAACCGTGATCGCAGTCAGTGTTTAATTTCACTGCTGCTCTTCTTATTAGATTTTCTCAAAATAACAGAACTGCTACAAACAAAATACAGCTAAACTGTGATCACAATCACAGTTTAAAAGAACGGCGATTTAGAAATTACATTCACAAGGAGCAACATTATCAAAAAATCACAGTTTCGATCATCTCTAATGTAAATGTTGTCATGTGAAGTTCTAAAAGCAAAATATTGTGCTGTACATCCCAAAGGCCTAATTTAACTAATTGTTGTTAATGAAATGGTATGAAATGCATTTTTTCCAATGTTTATGGTTTCGTTGTATTGTTGTAAAGAAAAAAATACTAGGCGAATAATTTACACAATAACAAAATTAGAAAAATAATTATTTCAAATATTTTTTAAAATAGATTTTATCTTTCGTATGACTTCCAAAAATTTTTCATTAATTTTTTTTAATTTTTGTTTCTTGATTTTTTCCACTTTTGAATTTATAAAATATCTATACGCCTACAAACTTTAGTCATAAACTATCAATTGATTTTTCTTTTCCTTTTTCCGCTTTTTGTTTTCCTCCTTCTAAGCATTTTTCAACTTTTGCTTGTTTGGGTACTTGTGTGCCGTTGTGTCTGTCTGCTTCCACTACAAACAAAAAAATCTTAGTTTGTGTTGTTGTGGCACGTACTTGATTAAAAGAAATCAATTTCATGTAACAGCAAGTTTTTGATTGATTTATTTATGTAAAAAGTTAATTTGTCTTTAAGTGACACCAATTGAAAAAAGTACATCCCACAAAATTAAATAAATTCTATTAAGTGGATGGAGTTGACCGATTGGTGGATAATAAGTATGCGGGTTACAACGTGACGGTGTAATAAGGGTTCATTGAATTGATAACTACATAAATGTATGAATAAATAATAGTCAAAATTAAAGATTTACACAAATACTAGAAAAAATAATAAAAAAATTATAAAATAATAGAACAATTTGACATTTTTAAATATGAATATGACATGATATGTTTCTGAAATTATTTTCTTTGGACGAACTCAAGGTTTCTTTCCTTCTCTGTGATCTATGCAAAGAGGGCGCATAAAATAAACGTATTTTTCCATCCTAAGATAAGAAAGCGGAAATAAATAAATACAAAGTTTTCCAAATGATATTTATGTAAGTGATTCAGTTGAAAATTATTTAATGTTATAGTAGTGTGTATCTGTGTGTCTGTACGAATCCACGTACAAACCAAACTTCTGGACCGATTTGGGTTTAGTTTCTTCTGTTTGACTTTATCGAGAAGGTTCTTAGGTATGTTTTATGAAAATCGGCCCAGCCGCTTAGAAGATATCACATCTTTTCTAGAAATATTTGGGGGTTTTTTAAATTTTTAATTTTTGTTATTTATATTTCATAGCGTGTGCTGAATATGAAAAAAATAAAATATAGTATTAAGAGTCTTACTATAAACATACGAAGTTTGTTAACTAAATTAAAATTTTTTTTTGGTTTGAAGTCTACTGATGATGTTTAACCATAAAAAAAAGCAAAATGTTCAAAAAATTTATTTCCATAAAATAAATTCAGTAAAGTGCGACTTAGATTTGCGCACGAAGGATGCCGTATATCGCCTCTACCATGTCAAACCATGTCCAAAATGGAATCTAAAAAATGAATTTTCCATATTGGATAGTTTGACACGCAAAGAAAAAATATGGTTGAGGTAACCATATTCAAACAGCAACATATATACCTGATTTACATTAAGAATTTTTTTATGAAATTTCATGAATTTTGTTGCATGCAACTTTTTCTATTTGCCAATTGTAGCGATATAAAAGACAATGTTATATAAAGGAGGACGTAGAATGAATCTCTGATGCCTTTTTGGCAACGCTTTTGATATAATTTTCTCTTCCAGGCCTCCTATTGAAAAATAAAAAATTTTCGTGCAACTAATTTCATGAAAAAAAATCCTTAATGTAAATCAGGTAATACTGTGATTGAATTATATAGTTGCAGTCAAATCATATTATTGTCAATAGAAAATCAAACTTTGAATAATATTATTATCTTAGTTAATAATAATATTGTTAACAAAAACAATGAACTTTGTTACATCTAATCTTATTATTGTTAATATGAGAACACTATTGTTAGATCTGACTAAAATATAATTGAAACTCACTATACCATGTTCTAATATTACAATAATATTGTTAAATACGCCAACAGTATTATTTAATATAATAATAATATTTTGTTTTTCAATCATATATTTATTGTTAGATCTTTTGTTCAAAACAGCTGTGCGTTAAATCCGAAATAGAAATAAATTAATATTGTTGAAATAAAATTGATCTAAGTCCATTTTTACTTAAATATGCGTGTATACACGAAATACAGACACGTCTGCCTAAAGAGATATACAAACCTATGTATATATATATATATATTTTTACTGATCTACCCTTTTGTTTATACTTTATTTATTTATTTATTTATTAACACCACGCGTGCAATACCGATAGCTTACAAACAAAACACTGAACTGACAGAAGATGTTTCTGAAAAAGATTTTTTTTAAACCTAATATAGTATGGTTTTGGTAAACATTATATTGTTGTTTACATTATATTATTTTTAAATAATAATAAAAATTATGTTGCAGTCATAAATTTTAGCAAAACCATATTGTTAAACTCTAACCATATCACAATTTTTTATGAATATAATAATGTAATTATTAAATTCAAATATAGCTTTGTTTATCGTAACGAAATTAATGTTTAAAATAACAATAACTAGTTTTCAACGACCACACATTTGTTTCAGAGAACATAATATTGTTTTCTCAACCATTCTACAACCATATCTTTTCTTTTGCGTGTAGGGACGATATGAATAATATCTTAGCCTATATAATTGAATATCTTACTTGATGTAGATGTTTCTAAAAAAAATTTAACATGCGGCACTGTTCTGTAAATCGATCGATTTAAAATCGCACTATTTTAGAAAACTAACTCAGACAATAGAAATGATTTGTTATATGTATATTTTTTTTAATTTTTTGACTACATAGATTCTTAAATATAATATCTGAAAGAAAATTATCGTGTATGATTTTAAACATACATACATGCAGGAGCATAATACATTTTTTGAAATCGAGATGAAATTTACTCACATTCGGGTTTTGGTGACTTTTTCTTAATTTTGGATCTATTTGCTTTTTTGGTATTTTTTCATTTTGGTAAATTTTCGGGTTTTTAGATTATTTTTCATTCATAGCATTTTTTTTTTTTTGGTTTTGAGGCTTCTTTTGCTTATGGTTTTTTGTTGGGTTTTGGCGCTTTTTTCGCTTATGGTATTTTTTGGCGTTTTTGGCGTTTTTTTTAATTTTTGGTATTTTTTCAGTTTTTAGGTTTTTTCAGTTTTGACGTTTTTTAATTTTTGACGAGTTTTTCGGGTTTGGTGATTTATTTTAGTTTTAGCGATCTTTTTAATTTTAGCGTTTAGTTTGCGTTTTTTTTAATTTTGAAAATTTTTCGGTTATTAGCGTTTTCTTCGTTTTGAAGTTTTTTTTCATTTTGGCGATTTCTTAGTTTTTTTGGCGATTTATTTTAGTTTAAGCGACTTTTTTAGCTATTTAGTTTTTTTCATTTTGGCGATTTTTTTTCGGTTGGTGACGATTTTTCTTGCAATTTTTTTTATTGGGATTTTTTTTTGTTTTAGCGTTTTTGAAATATTTTAGGGCTTTGCTTTTTTAAATTGGGAAATTCTCTGTTAATCTTTTTTTATTTTTTTTTGCAAATATCGTTCTACACGCTATAAGGAATACATTTAAGTTGAAATATACCAAAGTATAACCTAACTTAAGCTAATATTCCAAATGAGATTAGCAGTAAAAAAAAGATAAGCCACAAGGCATTGTGCAATAAGTTCTTGAAAAATCACACAAATTAATTGAGATTTTGACCAAAGGTGCTTTCGAATATGCAGACTACGGAGGTACCATTAACGCAAAATCAGCTTATCTCGACTTAAGCACTTTTTCTTTTTTGGCACAGAATTATATTCTGCAAAAAAATACACTAACTGTCTGTATATTACATTAGGATTTCAAAATTTTTCGTTGCTCACTTTAAAATACCCTTTAATATTTAAATGTAATACGAGTAATAGGCAATAATTGCTAGAGTGTTACTTCTCTTGAAAAAAAATTTTACCATTCACCAGAGGAGAGATATGTTTAATTAATTATTGTGAAGAGTCCCTGCAAGGTCATTTGATTGCATTTAATAACTACAATTATTCTCTAAAAAAATCTGAATATTTTAGTAAATTTTTTTTATGTACATGTTCTTCCGCAACTATTTTCTGGTTTTAGAAATAAAAGTCCTGCCTGCATTCCCTTCATATAAATTCTGTAATTAAAAATATGTTTTTGTTCTAATAACAATTTCCTTATTTAAAACAAAAATACTCGTATCTATGTCTTTTTTTTAAAGGACCCCTTCTTTCCTGCAACTAAAATCTCTCAATTTTATTGCAATAACAATTACAAAAATTCCAGCAATTCAAATTCTTATCTGTCATACATCCTTTCCAACAGCATAAGTTTTTTTTGATATCTTTTTTATTTCATTTTCTATTTATTTTATTTTGAAAGGAAAGGAAACGGAAACAGAACGTAACCCGAACAGCACAGCACCTTCCTTAAAGAACCCACAAATAAATAAATAAATAAATAAAAAAGAAAATTAAAACAGCAAAATGTTACTGCTTCATTGTTTTCCTCTACAACCTTTAGGAAGCAACAAAAATGAATTATAAAAAAAACTAAAAACGAGGCCAAAGTAGAGAAAAATAATAAAAATAAAAATACTTTCCTTCGAAATGAATATAAATTTTAGAAAAATTGCAAATACGAGTAAACGAAACAACAACTTCAACGTCCCACATGAATGTACTCAAGGTATTTACGAGTATAACGATTTGCAACTGCATATTTATGGATTTGTGCATGTTGGCATAATAAGAATAAAACTATAAAAAATAAAAATAAAAACCAAAAACGTGTACAAGGAGTTGTTATCCTTAAAAGAAATGACATCATCATTGTATTCTCAATTTCAATTGTAGTTGGAGTTGCAGTTGCAGTTGTTGTTTAAATTTTTACAAGCGTTCAAGTAGAAGGAAGATTTGCTTTAGATTTTCTAATATTATGTACTTGGTTTTATACTGCAAATAAGAATGTGTTTTTCTTTTTCTATTCAAAATATTATTTTGCTTCCTTGTCAAGTGACTTGAAATCCTTGAATGCTTAAGTACATATAAAATATGTGACAATTTACTTGAAGCAAAGTGCTCAATGCAAAATACATTTTATTAATTTCTTAATATGAACTTAGTAGGGGGAGGGAGCATCTCAATTTCCTCCAATGCCTTACTTTTGGGTAAGAATTGTATTTCGTGTCTACTCTATTAGGGGTCCAATAGTAGAATCTTATGCATTGAACACATTAAAAACTCCAGGCTACAGGACTTCTCGACTTCAAACGCCGCGTGGTTACCTTTCATTGTCGCTCTGTAGCTTGCTACTTAATTATTTTGAAAGCGGTAGCGTCTTCCTTAGATATTGAAGCATATATGGGAGTCCACATTTTGTCACGTTACGTGACCAAAAAATAAATCTTTTGTTTTAGAGTAATGCTGATTGATTTTCTTCTTTTTCTTACTAAATGTAGACCTAATTACGCTCTACACCAACATTCAAAAATAATACATAAAAGTCAAGCTTTTCTTAAAAAAACAAGCTACGTCACAAAGTAATGTAACGTCACAAAACGTGGAAATGCTTATATACATCTTTCTATGGTGTTAGAAAAGGTGGTGCTATACCACACCTCCACTCGAAGAACCAATTGGGTCCATTGTGATGTACTTATTGTACTTATAAGCAGTGCTACATATGGTCATTGTCACTCAGAAAAATAGAAAATAGTCTAACTTGGCGACAGCTATAACCGTGGTTGTGTAGTCGTGTAACCGTGCTGTCGTAAAAATAACCACTTTCATATAAAGAGTGGGCAAATGTAGGTTGGCTTAAAAACTAATTTTTTTTACAAATTCAGTTTTATTGATAGCATGATGTCGCGCAAATGTCCACTTCTAGTACGTCGGCAGATTTCCGCTGCAGCGTGACCGTTTGACAGACTAAAGTGGCAAATTGCCACTTTTTCCACTGCCTTGCCACTTTTTGTCTCCCTTTTTCTCGTTTTCTCGTTTATTTTATAATTTTGCCACTTTTTTTTTTAATAAATCCTCTTTTGGTGCCAGCTTTTGAAAAATGTCATCGGGCGCCCTGGTCCGCTGTTTTCTCACAACTTTGAATCACATTTTGCAACCAAGCTCGCTTATCTCATCAATGCAGCGCCGAATTTTATATTTCAGAGCGTCAGTTATTTCTGGATTGTTTACGTAAACCCAGTCTTTCAAATTAATATTCACAAATTTCAGAATTAAAATTCTTTGTTCAAGAGTGTAGCGTTCCATGGTTAAAATATTCCAACTTTTTACTAAATAAATGCCCTGTCGGAAATTTGCCTTACTTTAAACTAACTTTAAGCTAACTATTTCGCAACTAGTACTGACTGACACTTGAATTACGTCGCAATGTAATCAACTGACTATTTTAACATTGCGTTGTCCTAGGCGGTAGTCAATTGGCTCACACTATATTACTTTCAGCTAACTTAAAGTTGATTTATTTTAAACCACCTGGTAGTCAGTAAATCAAAATAAATTTCTGGGGTTCGAACATGTATCATCTCAATTTGTGTTCTCAACGCGCTACCACTCAGCTAAGGTATTATCTAAAATAACAAACAGCAAAATGTGAACATAAAACTGAAATGAGTTTCAAAGTATAATAGTAGTAGAATAAATTTGTTGGCTCTCATTAAATTCGACTACGTATTCAACTTCAGAATTAATTTTGGGTTTTTTTCTGGATGACAATGAAGTTAGCTTTTAGTCAGTCTAAGAAAACATTCTCTGACAGGGTTTATATGATAACCAATTTACTTCCTAACCTCGAATTTTCCCACCCTTTACTATATACACATGTATTCTACTTTTGGCAGACTGTAGTCGGTAGTCTGCTGTCGTGAATGTGTTTCAGGCATTATAATGAATATGTCTTTAGAAGAATCGAACAATTTTAGTACCTTTATTTGATGTTTTTTTAAGAAATGGGCAATAAACACTTTCATTAGTTAATTTTTCACACAAACCGATGATCAAGCCCATTTATTTTACATAGACTTGTATCCAAAAGTTCTTTTTGAACTAGTTTGAGAGCGTTTGAATTAAAAGTTTTTTCAAATCAATTTAATTTACATTGATATTTTTGAGCGGACTTGTATCCAACTGAACGAATAAGTTCAAAAAGAACTGTTGGACATAAGTCTAATTTTACATGGCTTGATCATAGGTTTGTGCCTAAAATGAACTGATCAAGTTTAAAACAACTCCATGGGCAACTGTGTATAATATTAACATAATATTATTTTTTTTTTTGCTTAAGAATAATACATGTTAAATAAAAATATTTTATTTATATTATTCAGTAAACAATATTTGTTTTATTTATGGAATTTATAAATTTTTTTATAAACATTAAGTATAAATAGACATTTTTTTCTCTGTAATGGAAATGGGTAAAATAAAAAAATACAAGTTACAACTACTCTTAGTATCAATTCGGAAGATCTTGAAACTTAAATATTTTTATTTAATTATCTTATTTCCTCATTGTTTTTTAATTTAAGTCCTTGAAATGCTGCGACTACAGTTAATGACCTTTTCAGACTTTTATATGAAAATATATAAAACTTTACGTTTTCATTCTTGTTTTTTTTTTGTTTATTTAATTTAGCGGTTTTTTTTTGAGGTTGCTTGCAGGGAAAAAATAAGGCTTAATGCACCCTAAAAATAAATATTTGGCAATAAAAGTTGGTTATGGCATGTGGTATATGGAAGTAATATTGCATAGTGTCCACATCTGATGATTTTATATCATACCTCCTATGATAGACGTTGATGATTTTATATTATGATGAATCTAACAAATATTTGAAAAATGCTTGCTAAAAATAGCTAATTTGCGTGTTGTTACATTTTTTGGTCATAAATAATTGTTGTGCCGCCTTTTTTAAAGGAAATTTGTTTAATAAATAAACGTTAAATACACAGTAACACATAAAATGACATGTGATATTAAGATGAATTTGTCAGGCCGTGATCTCGGATGATTATATCATAACGCTGCCATAATATTAATAAATTGAGTGTATGCGTGATGAATTCATCATGTGTGGACACTATGTTAGAGAAATATAATTTTTATATTTTAACAAAAACATCTCTGAGACGGGATTTACATCAAGATGTTTGCCCCCGCTACAATCATTGCATTTTCTTTTAATGTCCCTTCAAAAACAGTCGCAAATTTACAGTATACTGAGCATATTTTTTCGTACAATTCTTTTGATGTTTAATCGGCTTTTACATTTTACTCTTTCCTTCGAATTGTTGTTGCTATGACTGAAACATTCTGTAATGTAACAAACCTATTAAGAAATAAATTCAGTTAAGTGACTCACAGACGAAGGGTTCGGTACGGGTAATACATATGGAATACTATACGAACTTTAGCCCATGTAATCGAATATCTTACCTAATGAAGAAATTTCTTTCATTGGAAGTACTTTTTTCCTTATATTTTTTTTGGCGATTCTTTTAGTTTTGGTGCTTTATTCGTTTTTGAGATTTTTTTTGGTGCTTTGGCTGTATCTTGGAAACAATAAGGGGCAAACTCTTGAAATTTTAAAAAACGCTAAACTAAAAACTCCCAAAATATAAAATTGCCAAAAGTGGAACAAAATTACCAAAACGAAAATAAACGCCAGGACTAAAAAAAAAATCACTAAAACTAAACTATATCGCTAAAGACTGAAAAAAAAATTTCCAAAATAAAAGAACCTCAAAACTAAAAAACAAACGCCAAGCACCAATAAAAAAATCTCAAAAACGAAAAAAGCACCAAAACTAAAAAAATTGCCACAAAGAAATACATATTTAATCAAAAATAAAATAAATCGCTAAAATGCAAAAAAGAAAATACAAAAAGTAAAAAGGACGCCCAAAAAAAACTCAAAATATCGCCAAAAGTGAAAAAATCGGTAAAACTAAAAATATTTACTACAAAAGAAAAACAAAAAAAAACACCAAAACTAAAAAATAAAAAATCATTAAAAACCAACAAAATCGCAAACAAAATATAGAAGCAAGCGCAGTACGGAACCCTTTGTGTACAAGTAAAATTCACACTTTACTCTTTTCTGGATTCACAAAGTTCACAAGGTTTTGTGAAAAATTTCATTATGTAAACTCAGTAAAGCAAGTAGAATTTTTTTATTAAACCCAAGTGCATGTAAAACACAAACTGAAACTTTTAATGTAACGATACTTCAATGTCCTCAAAACTATTTCTAGCAAAAATATCAACAATTAAAAATATTTGCTTTAAAAAGAATTCACTTCTAGCAGCATTTCAATGTTCAACAATGAAAAAAAAAGAAAATCTGATGACGATAACGAGCAGCATTTTGGCATATTGTTGTTGACATCCCAACAAAAGCCAAAGGTTGACGCCACAAGCCAAACAAAAAAAATAAATAATAAAATATATATTTTCTTTTTTAATTTTTTGTGTTTTTTTTTGTGCAAAATAAAAATGGCAAAGAAATCTTTTTTTACTTACACACGTTTAGTGTAAAATAAAAAAAAGTAAAGTGTATAAAAGTAATGAAAATAAATTAAATGTCATTTTGGAGTAATTTCAACACAACTCCATTTCTTTGTATTCATTTTCCTTTGTGTTCATTTTTTTTCTTAATGCAGCACTTCAGTTTCTATATAAAAATGTCAAATTTCATTTTCATCTGCTGCAACTACTCTAATGGTCAGCAAATTGCCATTGAAAAGAGAGACAATTTGTAGGTAAGTTTTTACATTTTTCTTAGTTCGTTCAAGTTGAAGTGGGCTTACACGGTGTGTGTAAATAGCATGTGACCTCTAGTATTTGATGTCAAGAACAGGGGCCAAAACGTCGCTTTCGATAACCAGCTGATTCGATCACTTTTTTTCAGTTTGAGATTATGGCATTCGATGTCAAACAATATTATTACATTGTTTGATATTGAATGCCGCAATCTCAATCTGAAAAAACGTGTTCGAGTTAGCTCGTTATAGAAAGCAACGATTAGACCCCAGTAGCTTAAATAAATTTGGTAGTCACTCCAGAGCAAAAAAAAAATTGAACAGCTGTTGATTTGTTTGATTAATATAAAATGAAAAATTATTTTGAGAAACTCTTTAGCGCCTAGTTCAAGTTCGTAATTTAGGCTAACTGACATGAAGTTTTTCGTTATGCATAAGGCTGTAGATTATATGCACACAATGCAGCATCAGTGGTCCCAGTTTAGGGGATTTGTCCCCAAATTGGGGATTTTTTTTCGCGATTGAGGATGAAAATTTCGTATTGACGATCTGGGGATTTGTTGGAGATGTAACCAAATTTGATGGGATTTTCGGGGGATATTTTCTGTAACTGATGGTTAAACAAGAATGATTTTTGAACTAAGAAATATGCGTCTGGCGAGTCTAAAAATGTGTGTTACTAGTGTATGGTTTCTAAGAAAGAAGAAGTATCAAGGCAGATTAACGAATAATGAACGCTACCAAATCAAAAATACGCAACAAAATGCAATAAAACCTTTTGAAAGCACTTCTTAGAATAAACACACACTTTAAAAATAATTCAATTTGTTGTCACAAATTTAATACTCCTGCTGAAATGCTAAACCTTTTTAATACAAGTACTATGTACAACAAAGTTTCTGAGGCTGGTGAATCAGAAGATTTCGATTCTGAAGTTTTTGAAATGGAAAACTTTGGTTAAAAATTTTTTATACTTGTATATATTAAACTTCTTGTAATTTTTTTTTTACAAGTTTTTCATAAGTACAAATTAAATTTATATGAACGTAAATATACTCGTATCTATCGATAGAAATGAATTTTATTGAATAAAAATTTGTTATTTGTCATTATTTTTCAAAAAATAAAAAATAAAAAAAATATTAAAAAAATTTTATTTTTTCACAAAAGAAAAAATTTTTATAAAAAATATCAATTTGGGGATTTTTGGGGATGAGCAATCAAAAATTGGGGATAAGCTCCTGAACAAAACTGGCAACACTAAGCAGCTTTCACACGGCCTGTCATTTACATTTGACATATCAAATCTCCCACTGCAAAATATTTACATGTCGCTTGAAAGCATTAAAACTTTGCATTTGTAAAAGTCAGTGGTCAATGTCAGATGACAAAATTTCAATTTCAGCGCGTTCTATATTGATCTGGCAACGCGTCTGACATCAGCGGTTTTTCTATAAGAAATACTGTGTGTGGTGGCAAAAATATAAAGAAAGACTTTATGTCAGATGTATTTAAACATGTATGTATGTTTGAAAATAAAAATGATCAGTTGTCTATAAATTGGAGATTTCTACAGACATACCAAATTACATATGAGTCTTAAGGCTTAGTTAGCCGACTGTAATGTAATGTAACTGCAACGTAGGAAACAGCTGATCGATATTTTTATATGAAAAGTATTTAAAAAATTTATTATTCGACATATTGTCATAATTATATTTTAGTTTGAAATTTATTTGCTGGTGGTTCAGCTTGATCTATATGCATTTCATTGTTGCTGTAACAAATCATCAGTAGACTTCAATGAAATGCATATGGACCAAGCTGAACCACCAGCAAATAAATTTCAAATTATATGAAAAGTATGTTACATTACATTACATCTCTATAACCATTTTCATTACTTTTCACATAAGAATATCGATCAGATGTTTCCTACTGTTGCAGTTACTTTACATTACAGTCGCCTAACTGAGCCTTTACAGCTGAAAAGTCAGATGTAAAATATAGGCAGCTTAAGCGTAAATGAACGTGAGCAAGGTAACAACATGTTGCAGACTCGTGTATGAGTAAAGATTTGTCTCCTAAACGTGAGTATGAATTCACTCGAATTACTATTTCTATTTTATGTAACGTTAAAATTTTTCATATACTAAACCAACATTCCTTACTTTCCACACCGTTTAAACGTACTTTAAACTTGTAGGTACCTACAACATAATGGATGCTGGTTATATTGCAACAACTGCCTGCCACTAAGTGAATAAGACAAGCCAAAGGATACTGCTGCCATTTGTATGTACTATTGTCTTTGGTGGTTAAGATACTTAACGGTTATGGCTTCAGTACTGCTGGTACGTGTACAAGACAATATGACATCTGTTTTTGTTTTGTGCCTTGTTTATAACTAAAAGTCAAATATTTAGTCAGGCACAACGTCGGCCTGCCGCGCCATTTTAGCCAACTTGAGGAGTCAAGTTTATGACCTTCGTTTTGCAATTATTGCTGCAGTTATTTTTGCGAACTTACTTAGCAATTTTGTATGTATTTATTTTGTTTTTCAATTCCAATGATTGTGCTAAAATTAAAGCTCAGAAATATTCAAAACATAAATATCAAATACTTTACAATGTATTAAGTATCATTCATTCATTCACTGAATTGCTGGACTACAACACTCTTGTAATTAGTGAGTGCTTCTGCAAATTCAAGTATTATTTTTAGATACTTTGACATTAAATTTTAAGTTTACGTGGTTTATGAACTTAAAAAACTAAAAATGAGTAAAAAAAATAATAGGAAGAAGATAATATTTTTTTTTCAAATAAATTGCACAAATATTTGCCATGACAAATTGTTGTATTTATTTGCAATTAATGTGCTCCTACACACAGTGGCATTGAAGTGATTATTTCATTTTCATATAAATTTATGTAAGAAAAAGAAATGTTTTTTTAATGACAATTTGTATGAATAAAAATTAGCGCTGAAGAAATGTGTGTTAACAGTAATCCAATAATTAAAATGGTCTTTTCACGTATTCCATTTGCAAAAGAAAACTTTGTTTACATTAATTGACACCACACACACATACAATGAGTGAACCAAGCACGTGAACACTGATGATTGTGGTGGTGTGGTGACCTTCGAAAACAGCGTGTTGTTCCGTTGTGCTATTGTTTGCTAAAATAATTACAATTCCTTTTTGTATAATTAATAAATAAAATTAATATCACATGTAGTTTGTTCTTCTTCACACCCTGCACTCCGAAAGTAACACAGTTTTGTATTGCTGAAAGTGGGAGGGTTACGCCCATTAAAGTGTAGTATTAAATAATATATATACTTATAACTGCATCTAAACTATTTTTATTGATTCAATTTTGCTTAGAAAGTTTTATTATAATTATAATCATCTCCCTCGGAGTGATAATAATTAAATATATCCCTTTTTCAAGTGCTTAAGGAAAATTATCATAGATCCCCTTCCAAGCCGGCAACTCAAGGGATTTTTCTTACTAATAATCCCAAGATTATTCAGTCACTAAAGTGCGACTTGCACACGAAGGGCTCCATACGGCACTTGTTTCTTTTTGGCATTTTTCCGTTTTTGTAATTTTTTCGGTTTTTTTTGGTATTTTTTTTACAATATGCATATCTCTTATTTACTCAAAGAACGTCATAACTCAAAAAATGCAATTTTGGAGATAATAATGCAGAATTAATCTTTACCAGGGCAATTATGAAAAAAATTCAGCGAGAAAATTCTCCCTTTTCCAATTAGAATTTTTTCTTTTCCGTACCACTTGCTATTAGTTGGAATTGTTCCCCGGGAAAAATTTCAAGAGTTTGCCTCTAACGGTTTCCAATACACAGCATGTTGTGCATATTACATTAACTGATAGAATACCCTTTAATTTCAAGTGTGTGTAACGCTACCTTAATATGGAAAGGACTTAACTTATTATTTTTTGGAAATCGAGTTTTTTTTTATATTTTTCGATAGAGGAACATCTAATGTATCGAAAAATATAAAAATCATCTCGTTAAAAAAGTAATGAGTTAGGGCCTTTCTATATTACGGCAACGATATTTAATTGTCTGTATATTACATTAGGATTTCAAGATGTTTCGTTGGTCGCCTTAGAATAGCCTTTAATTTTTAACTGTCATATACTTGTTCTTGTGGCATATTCTGTGAAAATTTGAGGTCCGTAGCTCTTACGGTTCTCGAGAAAACAGCCTGTGACACACATATGGACGGACGGACAAAATTAGTCGACTCGTATCGTGTTACTTTGAAAGTTGTCGTATCGTTTAAACATGAATGTAAGTTCGAAAAAACGTGAGGCTGCCAGCGAATATATATATATATCAGATGTTATTGTATTTCTCTTTGATTTACACGTGTGTTTATGGATGTAAGAGAGTAGTTAACGTTTGCCACGTACAAATCTATTTTCTGTAGATTTCTAACTCACGTTACGATACATATTAAATGAACAGCAACGGTTTCATTTACGTTACAGATTTTGTCAGCTGATCTGTGAACTCACGATACGAATGGACTAATTCTACCATTACTGTATTGAACCCTAGAAAATATTACCAATATTCTTTTGTTGTTGGCAAATGTGTAAAAATTACAAAAATTTTATTTAAAAATTTGCATAAGGAACAGCTTTTAAGGTTTTTTTTTTTGTAAAGCAGCTTTTAATCTTAACAATATAAACTTAAAGCCTCTTTCTTGCTGTCTTGCAAATATAAACTCCATATTTCTTAAAAAGAATTAACCAACATAGGACATTTATAATTTAATATGTACACAAATTTACACTTTCTTAACAAAAGCAGTTACTTTATGTTTTGTTAATACAATATCCTCTAAGTTAAGGACTAACTGCGTCCGGTCACGTGCAGGCATTTTTCAATTTGTTAATACATTTTCCTTCAAGTGGCACTAGGGTGTTTGTATTAACGCTCTCCTTGAATTATTCTGTGGCCCTTGTTTTGTGTGTACGCAACTACTTACAAAAAAATATAGTACTCGTACAATGCAAATCCTTCGAGGCACAGCCGCGTTCTGAAACATATTATGTATGTATGTCCTTTTTTTTGTAATCAAGTGCAAAAGGAGGAGGGAAAGTTGAATGAGTTGCAGTTTATAATAGAATTTATAACGAAATTTTTGCCATGACACACTGCACTTTTATTTATGTAGTCGTATATACATATATAATCATATAAAAGTGATTGGATTATAAAAAATAGTAATTTAATTCAGGACATAACACATGCGTCATAATTATAACTTCTTTAATCTTATAGATTTTCTTTGAGTTTTATAGCGGGCATTTACGAGTGTGTGTAAAGAAAATGTGCACAAAAAAGGCAGCTATAGTTCGAATTTCAAATCCATAGAAGCAAAATAACTAATATACTTAAGCTGCGGTCACACTTGTCAAACATTTGCCCAAAAAAGCGTAACCAGCAAACACTTATGAAAAAAGTTTTGATCCACATTCTTGTTTATCAAATTAAACAGTTTCGGACACAACTAATATACAATATCATAGAATCCAACATTATTGTCTACTATATAAATTTACAAACTTTTGTCTGAATTGAAAGATTTTTCATTAGCATTTAGCGGCTACGCTTTTCTGGGCAAATGCTTGGCAAGTGTGACCGTACCTTTACTTATCGCTGAATTACTTCAATAGTGTCGCAACTCAAAAAAACTACTTTTGAACATGAAAAGATATTCCTCTCCCAGGAGGTGGTAGAACAAGCTGTTTATATAAAATTTTTACACAAGAATTATTCAGCATTTTTTGAGTTATGATATTTTTACTGTAAATTAGCGGCATGTACTTTTATACTTGTAGCATATAACGGGTGTTTCATAATATAAATTGTCTCATAGAAGCGATCGCAAGCGGGTTGCATGCATATTAGCCAGCCTTATTGCTCGTCGGAGGGGTGGTTCGTTGCCTGCTGCTTCAAATTATATTCACTACAGCAAAATTTTAATATTTGCATGCAACAAGATTCAACTTAAAGACATTTGAATCCAAAGTTTATTAAAAGGTGATAGGAATGAAAGATATCAAAACACATACTAAAAAGCGTTCCAAAAAGAGAAGTATTGGATTGAGTCTGGGATGTAATTGACCCAATATGTTGCCCACCCTGCCATGATTACTACATGAAGAAAACCTAACTAAATAAAAATCCGTTAGTAATCCCATCTTCAATCACAACGAAACTGTTACCAAAAGTCAAAAATCAAACAGTATAATTTAATTTAAGCACAAATCATTATGATTTATTCAAATATAAAATAATTCATTTAAAAATAACAGTTTTCATTATATTCAATGATTTTAACGATTGTTAATGAAGCTTACAACAATATAGGTAACCTAATTAAAATTAAAAGGAATTTAAAGTAAAAATCTAACTAATTATTTGAAAATTTCGAAACTACAATGTGAAAAAAACTAATACAGTTAATAATTAATTTGTGTTTCATAGCGCAATGCTGTGGCTACCATAATTGAATTTTAAAATAATATTACTGCCGATTTAATTCATTAAAAATTTCAGTGATTATCAAATATCAACTTTATAATTTATTTTCCATGCAAAACAAAAATTAAGTGTGGTCACCCTAGAAACTAAACAGAGATTTTATATCTCAGATTGATTTTGCACATATAATAATAAAAAAAATTACAGGGGATAAAGAAAAATATAATAAAAATAAAAATGTATAAGAGTGACTTACATTAATAATGTGTTCTTGTTGCTCCCACGACGAAAGATCTTTCGAAGAGTGCAGCAGGCATATTGCTAAGAGAAAGAGGCTATACTATGTTTCACTGTAATTTTAAAAAAAGTATATTAAGTTTAGAAGAGAACCCTCACGCACACTATGAACCACAATTACATTAATTGGAGAAAATTACATATTTTAAGTTAAAATTTTTCGATATATACTATTGTTATTAATATTGTTACTTTTTTTTTGCAATTTAGTTAAATTCTAATGAAAATAGCACAAGCATGTAATCCGATTGCATTTTTCAGTATATACACCAGGTAAAGGGTTACTTTTTAAAATTTTAACATCACAGCGCTGCCGCACCACAACTCAGATCACTTTACTGAGAGCCTCTCTTGTTCTTTTTTTTTTCTTTTAATTATAATTTAACATATGTAAATATATTTGTATATAACACTTTTACTAAAATGCAATTGCATTACATGCAGGTTTTTTTTCTTTTTACTATTGTTGTTTTTTTTTCTATTCTTTTAATGTCTTTACGGTTGGTTTTTTTTCAACTTAAACATTTAATTAAATAAAAAAAAAAAGTTTTGTATGTGAGCAAAATATGTACATACGTTTTTTTTAGAGATTTATCTTCTTTTTGAATAATCTCCTTTTGCGCACTTTGCGAAATGAAAAAAATTATAATCTTTTTCTTGTTTCTTTCTTTTTTTTCAAAATTTTCAGTTTTTTTTTCTCTTTATAGAAAATAATTCTTAAAACTTTGCAATATGGTTTTCTTTTTTGTTAATAACAATTTTTTTTTCCGTCTCACACTTCTCCATGCACTTCACCGATTATGCTTTAGACATGACTAAACATGATTTTAATATACATACATACATCCGTCAGCAATATCGCAGTAAAAGCCTCTCTTCTCCTCTTCGTTGGCAAACATACAAAATATGGACGTAAGTCAAATTATGGCAGGTATTTTGTTCTAAGTCATAAAAAAGCAAGGAGAGCAATTTTCAGTGATTTTTTTTCTTAATTTTAGCTTTCAGCCGAAATATTTCCAAATTTTATTTGTAGAAATTCCTTTAAGGGAATTAAAATCTTCTGGCTTTTCCAGTAATTAGATGTGCTTAATAAAAAAAAAACACAAGATTTATTACCAAACATATATTACCTCGTATTGATATCATAATAAAAAATTTAAATTTTCTTAAAAAAAATAATTATAATTCATTACCTTCATGCACAGCAGATTCTTTTACTTTTATATTTTTTTATTATTGTAATTAATATGCTAGGAAGTCGAACCAACTTTGAACTTTATCATAGGCCACTCAAGAAGAAAATGCCAGAAGTGTACTTTTAATAATTTTACAAAACCTTTGGTAAAGTCCGCAAGCTAGCGGTTCGATAAAAAATAACATTTTCTTTCCAAATTTAATTTGCTTTTTGCTTAAACAAATATTAGTATAAACGTCAAGTGAATGATAGGAGTAATACTTTTAACTTTATTGGTTATCGACAGATGGCGTTTATATCTCATGGATAAGAGATGTGTAACTGAATTAATTTTAAATGTGCAGTTAGATTAAATTAGCATGTGTTAGATAACTTGCACTTTAAATGTCTTGTTTATTTAAATGTCTGTTAAATTTATTTATTTTTTTTTATTGTTTATTTATTTTTATATATCGGATACAAACTGCCTCCCATATATGTTTCTACTTTTCTATTGAACTGTCACGTGTATTGTTAAAAATTTTGCAGGTACAAAAATCAAATGCAAGCGCCATTACATACTTTTATATAATGTTAACTTTTTCATTGTAACTTTGCCTTTTGGTGCTGAAATGCTCAATTTAAAGTATCAAGCTTCAAATTTCTGTAAATTATCAAGTTGATAAAGTGTGATATGACAAATCTGTTCAATATATTATATTGGGAGAGAAAAAAAGAAGCCTGTTCTTTAACAAAGAATGAATGCTTGCATATTTAGTATTGACAACATTTTATGGTGAAGATATTTTATAAGAATTTTTAAACAAGCACAGCTGTTAAGCCAAATTTATTTGCATGTCTGCAAAAGCTAATATTCTATAATTTAATTTTACAGATATAGGACTTTTAACACAAGTGGAAAAATTAAATGTTGCCAAAAGCGATAGTTAAGCTACACTCAGAGATAAAAAGAAATAGAAAACAAGTTTTCCTGATACTTACAATACTTTTAACCGAGCACGAAGGGTTCCGTACGGACACTAGATATGTAATTCAATACAAACTTTAGCCTATATAAAATATAGTTTTGGCATTTTTTCGGCTTTAAGTGTTTTTTCTGTTATGAGTGTTTTTTGATTTTGGCGTTTTTTTCAGTTTTTAGCGATTTTTTTTATTTTTGGCGTTTTTTTAGTTTTTGCATTTTTTTCTCGTTTTGACGATTTTTTTTTTGGTTTTGGCCGTCTTAACAATTTGGGGATTTTTTTTTTAATTTTGCAGATTTTTTTCATTTTGGCGATTTTTTTCTTTTAGGCGATTTTTTTTAGTTTTGGCACCTATGTTGCGTTTTGGCGATTTTCTTCGGTTTTTGGAGTTAATTTTAATTTTTTCGCTTGTGTCGATTTATTTTAGTCTTAGAAATTTTTTTAATTTTGGATATATTTTTCGTTTTGGCCACTTTTTTCTGGTTTGGCAATTTTTTAATTTTACCGTTTTTGAAAATTTCAAGAGTTTATCTCTTACGGTTTCCAAAATACCACAAAGTGTATATGTAATTTTAGTGTTTATTGTTGTAGTCTTTATAAAAATACACTAATTTTACAAATTTCAATTGGCAATATAAATACATATGTATGTACTAGTGATGCTCAAATATTCGAATTCAAATTGTCGAATATTCGGCCATTTTCAGGCGAATACGAATGCATTCGTATTCGAAAAGTTAAGGCGAATACGTATATTTTTCCAAATCCTAAACGAAATTTAAAAAGATGACTAAAAATTTTAGTTAGTACAAATACATTAATATTTTTTATAAAAATTTGTGCTTTGTATCATTTTCAAATATTATTTAATGACGATCATTAAAATTTTGGGTAGTTTTTATTAACTTTAAAGTACGCCAACAAGAGTGTGAAGTCATTTTTCATAAAATTTTTTAATATTTCATATTGCATATAATATTCGTATTCGTATTCTCGAATATCGAAAATTGACATTCGTTACATCACTAGTATGTACATACAATTGTTTTTATTAATATTGCATGGGATTCTAAATTTTTCGTTGCTTGTTTTAGAACACCCTTTAATTTTTAACTCTCATGGATGTGTTGTTGTAGTGGCTAAGGTTCTACATACTCTGTTCAAGTTTCAGGTCCGTAGCTCTTACGCTTCCTAAGAAAATATCCTGTGACGGTCAGGAGGACAGCGTAGCGTAAACAATAGGGTACCTTTTCACCTTTCGTGTACGGAACCGTAAAATCTTACAATAGAATTTTGCTCAAAAGCCAACACTGAATCCTATTCTAAATTACCCAAGCGAAAATTTGATTGCCATCTCTGTAACATAGTGTCCACCCCTGATGAATTTATATCATGATGAATGTCAAATTGATATCATGATAAAAATTTGACATTTGAGAGTTATATTTATTTTAAAGTTTTTCTAAACGATAAGACTTTTCTACGGCTGTTTCGACGCTGATACCGTGCCGTCGTTTATGGTATATTTTTCGTCTTATACCAGCTCTAAATATTAAATACATATGTTTATCGTATTGAAATATACATGTTTCGTGTAAACCATGTCTGAAAGTTAACGAAATTATCGTATTTTCCTTTTCCTTATCTTATTAAAATCAACTCGACCACAGCTTGCATGATTGCATTGCTCTGCCGACCGAAGTCAACTAATCATTTGCCCACGGCAAAAAATAAAATTATGCATTTCGCGCAGTTGCAAGAGTTTACGTGAATGCCTTTAATATTTTCAGATCTAATTCTCCAAACTTTTATATATTTACAGCCATATTTATAAAACTTAAAAAGTCTTTATAAAGAGTTTTTAAAACAAATTTTCATACAAAATTTTTCCTAAAAAGCCTTTATAAATCCTTTTTAATTTTTATAAGAAAGGCTGTTAAACTTTAGGAGTGTAAATCTTCCCAGCAGAAATGTTTAAAAAAGGTAATCGGGTTTGGAATTAAGCATTTTTGGTGAAAGTTCTTCCCTACTGGATCACCAATTTAATGATTTTAACAAGGCGTGAGACTAAAATAATCGATTCTTGAGAAGTACTTACTTTTTTATTTTGCAACTTGTTCACGTAATCTAATCTAATCTAAAATCTAAAAAAAAATCATTCTCCTCATTTAGCAACTTGTACATAATTTTGTTTAAATTATTAGTTAATCAGGGCTATCATGAATAAAATTCCACGTGAAATTTTTCCCTGGGAACAATTCCAACTTATAGAAAATAATAGGGAAAACAAAAAAATTCTAATTGGAAAAGGGGGAAATTTTACGCGGAATTGTATTCATGATAGCCCTGAATGTGATTTGTAAGCGAGTAATAAAATTTAGTAATCAGAAAAGTGAGTCATTATATGACAAGTAGTTCTGATTTTAAAGTGTAATTTTTTGCTGGGATGTTTCTATCCTCCTGATCAAGTGGTTTTTTTTCACAAGCTGGTGGAGAATCAAACTGCGTTCTGCGTTTGTGTAATCTGTAGTAAGAAAAATCATATTAAATTTCAATGTCACCAGTGTGCAACTCATTCCTTAAAAAAAATGCACACACTTTAAATGAAAAATAAACCTCCACCAACACCACCACTCACCCGCTAATGGATGCCTTTCATCAAAGCGATTAAATTGTTCAGTTTGTATAAAAAACTGATTAAAAAATATTCTTAATTTTGTTTTGACAATACCAAAAGGGTTTATGTTTACGTTTCCTTAAGCCCAAAACGTTAATGCTGCAGCAACGGAAGGAACTCTTGTGGGGTTGTTACAATCAAATGGGGCGTATTTGTTTTGGCAGTAAAGGTGTGAGAATGTTTACTTAAGTGTTGCCCATAAAGTAATAAAAATAGAGAAAAGTTTTGATATTGTTGTTTAAACTTGTTTATTTTGATAGGATTAATACATTTTCAAAAAAGGGATGTCAAATTGAGTTCTACATCTGCTTTTAAAATGTTGTTATACATAGATAGAGTTTCTTAATAATGATTCATTAAACTTCTTAAATTATACTTCAATTATTTATAGAACTCTACTTTTTAACCCCTGTATTCAAAAATTACAATTATATTTATAACTTATGCTTGATTTATTAAACAACGAAATTTTTCCATTTGTTAATAGCACTAGTGGTGAGAGGCAAATTAGATTAAGACAATTTATCAAAGAAAATCCTCGAAATATTTGTTATTTCTGTTGTTTTTTTTCTTTACAGCTGCTATTAGCAAATAGGATAATATTTCTGTAACAAATTTCATGAAAAATCTAACGAAAGATTACAGTTTTTGTTTACACCATCATACCCTAAATAAACTTAACAACTTAAGGAGAAAGTAATCGATTTATATAAAAAAAAAATTCATTTCTGGGCATGCCCTAAGCTGAGATCCCACTATCAGCTCAATGTATCGATTTTCGTCGGCTCAGTGCAATAAAGTCTTAAGTAATTAACTAAAATTGCCTTATTTCTCAATATTAAACTAATAATTTAAAGAAAAAAAAGAAAATCCAAAAAGAAAAAGACAATTTTATGTTGGTTTCAGGAGTTGAGAAAATAAGCTACAGGGTGTCCGCCGAGAAATTATACTATTTTGTCTTGTGGAAAAATCTCTTGTGTCAACTGAATCTTTTTTTTTTTTTAAACATTTATTTATTTATTGTATCTTGAATTAGGAACTAACAATAAGTATTCAAATCTTAAATCTAAATTAAAAGTATTAGGCCTGACCACTGTCGGACATAAACTTAGTGATAGTTATAAATAATACATAAGTAGTGATAATCAAAAAAAAAAGGGGGAAAAATATATTTTGAAGAAATCCCATCGGGAGTGTTGAGTATAAGAGCCCTTGTGTTTTTTTTTTAGGCGGATGTGACCAGTAAAATTCAAGATGTTACGAGCAAGCGGATTAGGATGTGGCTCGAGTTTTGTTAAATATTTGCATATTCAAATCACGATGTTTATTTGAGTTTTTGATGTACCATGGAGCCGATGTTATTAGCCGTAAAATTTTGTTTTGCCTTCTTTGAATTCTCTCGACATTAAAGCTAATACAAATGAAACTTAAACTAACTCAGATATATTGACCGATTGGCCTAGACTGCAAACTTTTACTATATGGTGCTACGGAATTCAGTTATGGGGCACTGCTTTAGCTTCTAATGTCGAGAGAACTGAATTGGCCAAAGTTGTTTTTTGAAGATCAAGCTCCTGAGCACGGCATCGAATTGAGGTTGATGAATTATTTGGAACACTTTCTTGAGCAGCAGTAATGTTTTTAGCCGATCTTGCAGTACGTTGTGGTCCATGCTTGGGCCTATGACCTACAGACCCTCTTTCTTCGAAATCATTCACTACACGATAAATAGTTCGTTTTCTTGGCACGTTGTTTCTCCCAAAAATTTCACGTAACTTTCTCATCGTGATAGTAATCGATGATTGATTTTGATAAAATGTTAATGATAACGATAAAAACGATAAATATTTTTCGAATATTTTTCCATAATAAATTTGCCAAGTGTCTACTTCACGACTGCCAAATATGAACTGTCAAGACTAATGTTTACCAAAATGGCGTTAAAACAAAGTAGTATAACCTCCCAGCGGACAACCTGTATTTGTACGAAATTTGTACACAATATGCATTAAACACATTCACCACAGCAGGCTACACGAACCGAACACACGACTTCAAATGCCGCTAGCAGCATTTTTCGTCTCGTACATAGCTAGCTACTTAATTATTTTGGAGACGGCAGCAGCATCATCTGCACCTCATATTTAAAAATAAATACATAGTTCAGTATTACCACCTTCAAACATTTCACATTGATATAAATTAAATTACTGTTACTTATCTATGTGACTTAAAAGTATAAAAATTAAATGTATGCTTTACATAAATTTTTGGATATTGTTTCTCTTAAATACTATGAAATAATTGTACGATACCATTCATTCAAACCTGCTGCCATCTTGCCTTGTCTTCAAAATAATCATATAAACATATGTAATCTCATATAAACATGTGTATTCTATTTTTGACACTTTGTAGTCGGTAGCTTGCTGTGGTGAATGTGTTTAATGCTATATGTTGAATAATATGAGAATTAATTCAGCATCATTAACTTAATGAAAAAAAGTCAGTATTTTGAGCTATGACGTTCTTTGAATAAATGAGTCATATGTCAAGTATGTATTTCTGCTTTGTTATTTGGTGCAGAGTTGATTTTTTCATTTTTGTTCATATTGTTTGGCTTGGCAATGCCATTAAGAGTTGCAAAGCTTGCAAAATTCACTGCGATAATCTTATAATTACTTAGACCCAGATAATTGTGCAAAATAATTTTAAATGTGGTTGTTGTTCGATTTTCTTCGATTCTTAAATTTAGCTTTTTGGCAACAGCGCAACTTTTGACTTCAATACCTTTATAGGTTTCCTTATTTGGATCACAAATGCATGGAATCAAGTCGACTGATATACATATTTCGTTGCATGTACGAACATGACTGCTTTAATGTTGAATAATCCTTAGAGATCTACCAAAATTGTCTAACATAATACCAATTAATGCTGCGTAATAGTCAAACATAAACTAATATGTGCATGATTTCCCATATCACTTTTTAATTTTTGTTATTTATTGTTTTTAAAGAAACGGAAAAACAGAAACCCACTTCATGCACAATGACGCAATTATTTGTTTACTTGCACCAACTATTATCGATTTTATTTATTTTGCTCCCTTTAACATGCCAACAAAATAAAACCGAAGCAAAACACTCTCTCCTTTACCACTACCACATCAAAACAGCGATAATTCAACAGCATGCGGATGGTCGGTCTGCAGCGGTATCTCCACAATGCAACACTTGGCTTTGACACTTTGGTTTTTCTATGCTTTTTAATTGTTGGTCCTTTGTGCTTGTGCTGTTTATTCCAATAAAACCCAGCACAGTCTAGTCGGTTGGGCTGATAAGAGCAAAGAGAAAAAAAATAATAACAAACATAATATAACATTTATATATTAACCAAACATACAATTTGAAATGGACATTAGAAGGAGCAGCCTTAACTGCAGATTATTGCAAGTATTTCAAAGAATATATTCTTGTTATTGTAACTACGAAGAATTAATTTTTTTAACTACATTACCTGGATTCTGTAACTTTTTTTGAACCGAAAATCGTAATATTTATCGATATATTTTTTCGCTTGCGGTAACGATAATTTGATTCCGTAATTTCTTTTTTACCATAGTCTCCATTCTTATCTTTTTCACCATTTAATTCAATATTATGTGGTATAAAAATGTGAAAATAAACGAAAAGCACAAAGAATAATAAAGAAAAACTGGATGAATTTGATATTGTGATTTATTTATTTTATCTCCAACCAACAGCGAAAATCGTTAAAATATATTACTGAATACCAAAGTCGATAAATTTTCGTTACATATATTTTATCGCGATACGATTATCGCAGTAAAATTTACAGAATCCAGGTACTGGAATCAACAGAGTTCTTTATCACTGTGCTTAAGTAACTTTTTTATATCGATGGTATTAACAATAATTATTTGACTTCTTAAGAAGTCGTATATACTATCAAATGCATGAAAAACTTCTTATTTAGATCATATTGAAATTAATACAAGTACTTCAAGCGTGCTGGCAGTTCGTTAGCGATCACTTTAATACTGGAAGCTAATACATTGACCTTTTGCAAATATAGTTCGACTGTTCTATATTTAAAGCAATATAAATTGTGTATTCATTGATGTACTTTAATAAATATATCATTGCTCCAATATATAATTAACAAATTGATCGTTTTAAAGCTCATGCGATGTGCAGATGTACTTAAGTGCATACACACTCTTTTAATATTTTGTCATTATTAGTTGTTGAACAAAACCAGCGCAAATGCGAGTAATAACATCAGAAACCAACAATTATCAGGGTTGAAATTGGTTGACTGTTCCTTTTGCTACAGCATTACAAAAAGAAAAAAAAACAAGGAATTAAGTCTTCTCTTTAAGTACATATTGGTTAAAATGTTGGTTGTGTGATTGTTTCCTGGACACTCATAATAAAACCAAACGATAACACATAACACAATACACCCACCACACCCACATTCAACAAATCATTGCATTCAAATAAAATGCAGTGAAAACTAAATGGTAAAATATCAAAATCATTTAATACTAATAAATGGTTAGGACACAAAAGATAAAAACTTAAGACATAGAAACTAGTACCACACACAATGTATTAAACACCAAAGGCATTGCTATATTTTTTAAGTTTTAAGTAGATTTTTTCAGTTTTTCTTTGCTTTATTTTGGGCTAAAAGGAGTGGGGCAAGTTGAAGTCGTAATTCTCGTATCAATACAAATTGTTTAAAGACGATTTAACTCTGCCATTTCAGCCACATTTGTATATATATACATACGAGTACATATATCTTGCTATTGCCTTTGATTTTGCCGCATGCCATCATCATCATCTTCCTGCCACTGCACATTTTGTCATGTTTTTATCTTTTGTTAAGGAAAAAAAGAAAAAAAAGTAATAAAACTAAACGACGACATTTACATTGTAAAAACTACTGGAAATTACTTTTTATAAGTAGTTTTTTCAAAAATTTTCGCTTATGTTAGTTTGCGATAAGCCGCCTTGAAATATTGAGAAGTCATATTGTAGACAACTGCTTTTGTTTATGTAGCCTTGACTGCGGCCCTCAAATTTCTCTTCCTCTGTGCGTGGCATCATACGTATTATAAATATTTAATACACTCTCATATAATCAGTTTATTTGTTTTTTCTTATATGTTTATTGATTAATATTTAATTTTTTGTTATCATCCGCAAAACTTTGACTTTTGCCAAATTTTTTTAATACACTGATGAGATAAGGGTGATTTCTTTTTAATACACAAAAAATTATGTCAGAAACATTTACTTATGATATGAATACCAAAAAGTTATTGAAAAAAAATTGTTTTACTTCTGTAAAGAAAAATAAAAAGATAAATATATTATGCGAACTAGGATTAAATTAATTTTGTATAAAAAATACTTGTATTAGTTTACACTAAAAACTATTAACAAACTGCTAAAAAAATCCAATTAAATCATACATCAGTTGAATTACCAAGTATGAGTTTCCGTGGTGTAGTGGTTATCACATCCGCCTAACACGCGGAAGGCCCCCGGTTCGATCCCGGGCGGAAACATTTATTTATTTATTTTTCACCATAACTTATCTATTTTTTTTTTTTCTTTTAAAATTATTTTTTTTAATAATTTCATTTATTAATTAACAATTTAATATCGCATTTTTGTTTTGCTGTTTCTACTTGAAATTTTATTCAACTTGAATATGTCACAATACTCACCAAGTATTGTTGCCATATTCATTCATCCTTACTATATGCTTTACAAAATTGTTTAGTGGATTTTATTTGATAGTAAAGTCACAAACCTTAAAAACCCACCTCACCAAATTTCAACAAGTTTGACATGGTGTAATATATTTTGTTTATTAAGAGTTGGCTTAAGTATGGTAATAGTCACCTTGAAGTTAACTGCCCGGGTAGCTCAGTCGGTAGAGCATTGGACTTTTAATCCAAGGGTCCAGGGTTCAAGTCCCTGCTCGGGCGATTGCTTTTTATTTTTTTATACGCAATAATAAATACGTAATTCTTTTTCATGCATTAATATTGTTGTTGTTTTTTAAGAAAAGTATATATAAATATCAGATATACATACATCTGTAAGTATGTATGTATTTATAACTCGTATGTGCGAAAATCTTCAAATCAGTATGAAGCTTGCGACCTGATATTATATTACTTTCCTGGCGATTGTAGAGGAAAAACTAAACTAAAAGTGATTTATCGTTCACTGTTGCTACCGGAGTCTACTGCCGAGTCAAACAAGCGAGAACAAAATGCATAACAAAAAAAAAATAACCAACAATATTTCCAAAATATATAAAAAAATATTTTTATTGTGAAAAATATACATGAATTTCTAAAATAAAATATTAACTGCCAGTTTATAGAAAGAAGCCGTGTAAAAATTTTCGGATGTGTATTTATATTGAAAGCACTCAAAATTTGTTTTTGTTTTCAATATACATAAATAGACAGGCGATAATTTTTACATGGCTTCTATAAACTGGCAGTAACCCTCTGTTTCTACAATAAGGACAGCCGACTTGAGTATAAATCTTATATGAAAATCACAAATTTTTTTAGTGATTTTCATACAAGTTTTCTGGACGAGTTGCCCGCCTGACTTGTAGAAACTATGTATTTACATACACATAATTTTACTGCTAGTTCCTAAAAGACAAGTCAAAGTTCTCGTCTGGTCTATTTATATTGAAAACAAAAACAAATTTGGAGTGCTTTGTTTTTGTTTTCATTATAATAGACAGACGAAAATGTTTGCTTGTCTTATATGAACTGGCAGTTAATCAATTTTAAGAATTAAGAATTGCAAATGAGTACTTGTGTCATCAGTCTTTGTTAATGTCACTACAGTGGGCCCTAATTTTATATGAAAGTTATTAAAACTTTGTTTCCATTGCTTTGTTTTTCGTTCGACATATCGTGATGGTAGACAGGTGTTTGTCGCTTAAAAAGCTTGTGAATTTATTGATTTTACTGCAATAAACCTTAAAAACTAATTTTTCTGTGTTATGACATATTTAATTTAAAAAAATGGACATTAACTATTGAAATTCTTTGGAAATCCTAATAAGCGGGAACACGAAACTGCGGATTTTATGAAATCAACTGCTTAATAATAATACATATAGTATATCGTCACATAAATTAAAAAAGGGCTTCTTAGAAAATTTTCAAATACGTTTATTTTTGTTTTGGACAAAAAATTTCCAATTTTAAAAGTATGCACATATGTATGTATGTATCGGGCATGTTCTGAAAATCACGGTGATTTCAAACCACGTGATTTCAAAAGTCAACTACTAATAGCTGACTTGATTTGATGGTGGGTGTTTATTGTATTTTAAGTTTTTGTCATTTATAATAGAATATTTTCTTTCATTAATTTACTCAAATCACCGTGATTTGCGACATGTCGTGATTCGGTTCTGTAAAATGTTTAGATAAATTTATTTTTATTCCAACATTTAAAAAAATTAATTGCATCGGCCGGGAATCGAACCCGGGCCGCCCGCGTGGCAGGCGAGCATTCTACCACTGAACCACCGATGCTTATACAATAACCTTGTAAGGAGCTGTACATTTACACACTTTAAATACCTCAAAAACTAGTTTACATAATTTAAGTATTTATTACTTAACAACAAATATATTTTATAAATAGAAACTACAATTAATTTCAGATTTATTTAAACAGGAATTAAAGATGTTTCACAATTGCCAAGAAGGTTCATAACAAATTCTTACTATAGCTGAAATATACCAATAAGCATCGGTGGTTCAGTGGTAGAATGCTCGCCTGCCACGCGGGCGGCCCGGGTTCGATTCCCGGCCGATGCAATTGATTTTTTTTTATTATTTAATAAAAATGATTCTGAATACATATGTACATTATTCCTATAGCTAATTCTTTAATGCAAAGGAGAAGGATCTCGTGCAAGCCTTTGTGAAAAAGTTTTTTTGTTCATTCACTGAAAATAATAAAAAAAAAATTATTTCGCCCGAGCAGGGACTTGAACCCTGGACCCTTGGATTAAAAGTCCAATGCTCTACCGACTGAGCTACCCGGGCATGTAATTTCCGTTTGCTATTTAGCTAATTGAGATTGCAACAGAATATAATTCTAACCATGTGTTTCTCAGTTTATGATCAATATTAAAGCAATTTGTTGTGTATTTTGTATTTCGAATGTAAAGAAATCTTTTTTTTTAATAGCAGTTAATGTGCTGCTAAATAGGTTTATTAAATTTCTACAATATAAAATACATTCATCAGCTTAATTTTATTACTACTAATACATCTGTAATTCGCATTTGAGAGCAATTAAATTTAGTTCCTCTCTTTCACTTCTAAAATACATTTTCTTTAGATCTTTCTTACAATAATAAAAATTGCAACTTTATTAAAAGATATTTATTTATTTTGTTCGTAGTTTGCTTATACATACATACATACTAATAAAAAAAATTATTAATAAGAAAATATTTTCAAACTGAAAATATAGCACTTATTTCTTAACTTCTAAAGTCTATTTGAAAGTCAGTAATATTTATTATTGTTAAATAAGTTGTGGCGATTGATTTTTCCTCTGTTAAGGATTGCATCTGCATACACAACATGATGGAAACAAAAACCAATCCATGAATATTCCTTTACAGTCATTGTCTGGATCATATGATAATAAGCGATGCCATTTGTATTTCTGCTCGCAACCGCAATCACTTTGACAGCGTGAAGTTTGAGCTTTGCTGTAAAGAAAGAGAATAATTTAAATTTAACATTTGTTAACACACTCATAATCCCAAATTATTATTTTAATTTTTGAGTAAAATATTTTTTATTAAAATACATTTACAAAAAAATATAAAAATATGTATTCAAAATAATAAAGTTATTCATTTTTTAAATCAAATTTTGGTGGATTTCTTTCCTGTGTTTGTTGTAAGAAAAATTACATTTTTCCATTTTTCCATAAAAAAACTGAAATGAATACCTTTCTTATTTTGAATATTTTTAAATTTTTTTTAATGTATTTTAATAAAAAATATTTTACTGAAATTGAATTTTTGGAAAATTATGTTGTAGCTGAAAATAAATCTAGTAAAGGAAAAAAAATGATAAGAGATAAATAAATAAAACACCTTAAGCTGCTTTTAATTCAGAAAAGTGTTGAAGGGATAAGCTTTGCAAATAAAAGTTTCTTGAAAGATTTTTAATAAAACATATATATATATATACATATAAGTAATATTCCAGAAAGAGATGGGTTCCTTTGGTGATTCGCCATAACATTGCGCTAAAGATTCAATCAGACGTGACATAACCATAACCATAGAAAACAGCTGTTCGAACCAAACTTATGGGCAACACTATATTTGATTATAAGTCCTAATTTACACTATGCAAGTCGTATTGCTAAGCTGAATAGGAGAGAGAGAGACGAGTGGAAAAGAAAAGTTTATGTTCCCCTCGTCTCTCTCTCTCTTCCACAAACTAATCAGCTTAGCAATAAGACTTGCATAGTTTAAATTTCGACTAAGTGACTCGCCATAACACCATAACTCTCACCATAAAAACCAATTGAATTTTGGTTTGGTTATCGCTATGATATTATAGCTATGGCACGTCTAATTTAAGCTTGAAGTGGGATTTTTAAACTCTCATTTTTCCAACTTCAATTAAACTTTTGTTTAAAAATTCAATTAATTACAAAGTTTAATCGACTTAATTACATTTTTAATTGATATATGGGCTTATTTTCAATTAAAGTTGTTTATTGCAGGAATATTTTTTTTCCGTGAAAATGAAAGTAAGCTCTCAAAGTGGTTAAAATTTGATAAAAATAACTCAAAACAAATCATTATCTGGGCCCTACTTTTCTAAGGGTCCAACCTAAATTAGGGCGTCAAGCATTGCGTTAGCAGCAGGGTACGTATCTTCAGTACATTCATATATATGTACCCTGAAAATACGTACACGCAACGCTTGACTCTAATAAATCACGTCGCCAAAGTACGAGTGGTATTTCCAAGGAAACAAAAACAAATTTTTTTAAATGTTTTGTATGCAAAGAAAGTCCGAAAAAAATCAAATAAATTCGGGCTTGGATTTTCATAATCTCTAGAATTCATTTGAAAAATAAAAATAGCATTTTAAAAAAATTTATTTTTGTTTTCATATAAAAATTATTTAAGTAATTTAAATAGTATATTTGGACTAAATTTTTCCTATAGGTATGAAAGATATAGTAAGTAAGTTGTCTATGCTACAAGTATACATAAATATATTAACTTACGAGCATATTTCCTGATGTATTGCTTGTTCAAAGTGCATAGTATTTACAATGGCTCTTATTTTACCAGCTGAGTTGGAGGCCCAATAGGGCGTTACTATCTCAACTTTAGACTCACAAGCATCTAATCTGTAGATGAAAACGAAATATCATTAAAAAAATTAATTTATCTATCAGCAAGTACAAATTTGTATAACTTTACCTTCCGGTAGATGATGAACTACTACCAGGAGTGTTCTGCGTTTGCTTAGCATTACGATTGGGCTGCTTGCTTTGACGTTTTTTGCGCAATTTACCAAAATAGCTTTCACCGTGCTCTTCAGCGTGAGACTCTACCTCGTCATCGGGCGCAAATGTAGGAAATACACCCGGCGGAAGAAAAATATCAGGCTCGTCTATGAATCTTCTTTTGCGTTTTTTTGTTTGTTGTCGTGCTCCACCATCGTTCGTATTCATTTCGAAATCGCCATACATGCGGCGCATTAAGGCCTTGTTATCGTCTATAAATCGTTCAATTTTATCTCTGCAATTAAAAGTTCAAAGAAAAAAAATATAATGTAATAAGATTAACTGTCATGTGAAAGTATGTCAATAAGTCACACATAAACATGTGGTAGTTGTGAAAAATTTAATAAGTGTGGGTTTTTCTGATTTCCCATAATAAATCATAAATGAATTAATTTCATTAAATTCAGTATCGCAAAATCTTATTTAAAAAAAAATAAAAAAATAAAAAAAATTAACAGCAACATGTAAAACAAGTCATCCATCCATCTTTTGGGAGGTAATGAATGCCCGCCTTCCGTTTCACAATATTTTTCAAAATAATTTACAACATTTCTTCAAAAGCAAAACAAATTCATTCATAATAATTCAACTACTCGTTGTAGTTTTGTGATTTATTTAATGATTTTTTTAGCACCACTTCCAAACGCCTACAATTTATTTTTTAATATTTTTTTACACCAAAACTAGTTTTAGATTTTTGTAAGCAAGCTTATACATATGCATCAGGGAAGGCATTGAGAATTTTAAAATTGTACCAACAACTTAAAAATATTGTACTTTTTTTACTTTAATTGTACTAAAATATTTTTTTAGTTAAAATTACATATTTTTAGTTGTTTTAATTAAAATAATCGACTTTGTTATGGACAGCGAATCGTTTTCACAAATTTGCTTTTAAGTTACACCTGCTTAAGTTGAAATTTAAATTATACAAAGTAATATCAAGTGCTCCAGCATCCGATGATTTGGAAATGGAATATATAATTAAAATTTTGTGATTTTCTTGCTGCATTTTGCTTCCACAAGACTTTTCAAGGTTAAGAATATGAGTTTCATTGTTCAAAAGGGAAAATTGACATGTGCAATCGTTTGAAAAGGAATACGGTATGGAACTGTGGAGATTCCTTAAATGTACTAAATTAGTCATTGGTGTACTATTTTACCTTCCGAGCTTAAATAGTACCAAAAAAGGTACAATTGTACCAACTTTGCCATCCCTAATATGCATGTATACACATATCGCTCATTTACTACACTAAAGCCATAAGTAAAAAAATGAGAATTAATTCTCATTTCGTTACATTCATTTCATTCTTGAGAGAAAGTTTGCAAATTTAAAACTTTAAGGTCGTTTTATGTAAATCTAGTATTTTTAGTTCTGCAGTTGTTGAAGTAAATGAGCGATATGTGTTACAAACACGATACACGATACAAACGTGTTGATTGACACACGTGTTGATTAAGTTAAAGACCTTCCAATAATGTTGGATTCTATGAAATTGTCTATCAGTTATGTTTGAAACTGTTTAACTTAACCTACACGTGTGTGTATCAAAACGTTTTTTATTTTAGTTTAGTGGTCACTTTTTTTGGGGCAAAATTTTTGCCAAGCGTGGACCGCACCTTTTGTGTATAAGAATGTCATTGGATTATAACAACAAATAACCATTTTGCCAGTTTGCAAGAAACCTAGAACTTATAGTAAAATAACGAAAAACTTCATTAATATGTCCGTAACAACCCCCAAAAATAATCAGAGATTCTTCTGGAAAATTCAATGTTCATAAAAGTGTCTGAGTAAATATAGAGCAAATTAAAAAAAAATCAAGCACGCCCGAGCAGGGACTTGAACCCTGGACCCTTGGATTAAAAGTCCAATGCTCTACCGACTGAGCTACCCGGGCTGTTGAGGTTATAATACACATATAAGTCTCAGTCATGTCTGTTCTAAACTCCACCTTCTACATAAGTATATCCATTAATTTTAACATATATGCATTTTCTTTCTTAAATTTAACTGTTACAGAAAGAATAATTTCCGTTTACTACTTCTAATTCTTCAATAAACAAGTAAAGGTAAATTCTTGATTTCTCAAGTTTGAGTAAACGAATATAATATAATTTGAAATTTATTTGCTGGAGGTTCAACATTATCTATGTATGTATATTAGAGTGGCGGTTAATTGTATGGAGACTTTTTATTTGATTTCTTCTACTATCACCCCCCCCCCCCAAAACAGTTCAGTTTTATGTAAAAAAATACAAAAAAATTTCATACTTGCGTTTAAGGGGTTGCGTCCGGCCCTCAAAGTTGGCATGCAAGCCCATTTTTCAATGTAATTTTTTGCATGTGACTATGCTTTTAAAAAATCATTTTACAAGAATATGACATATGGCAATAATTTAGCTCTTCAAGTCAACAACATTAGTCTCAAAGAAAGTTTTTTGCTTATATTAATATTTTAGAAAATAATGAGGAAAACAACCAACAAAATATTAAGAATTGTGTGTAACAAAATTATAGTTACATGGAAGTTTCTTATTTTAACTATGTACAATAAGAGCTTATATATGTATATTTAATTATTTCATACATATATGTACATATAACTAGTCAAAATAAAACTAAACAAAAAAATTTAATTTAATATATGGGCTTGAAGGCCAACTTTGAGGGCGGGACGCCCTCCTAAACACAACTTATCGGTATGAAATTTTTTTGTATAATTTTCTCCATAAAACTGAACCGATTTGGGAGGTGAGAGTAGATGAAATTAAAAAAATATAAATAAATAATAAATAATAATAGCCACCCTAATGTACTTATATATGCTTAATATTCTTTTATGATTTTCAAAAATATTATATGTGAATTCTCAAATAGTTTTTGAAAGTCTGTGCATAAGATAAAAGGTTTGTGACTGTGGTTAAATTCTACCCCAATGCTGAACCACCAGCAAATAAATTTCAAATCAAAATAAACTTATGACACTGTGTCGAATAATAAATTTCTTGAGCGGATATAATGTTTAAAATCAAAAGATTGGCACCAGCAGTTTTCGCCATTGAATTGTAAGAGACAATTGAATCAATTCCTATTAACAAAATTTAAGTTTTCCTCTAATTAAATATTTAATTGGAGACATTATGCAATCTGTTTTCAACTATATTCTCAAGCAACTTTTATTATACGATCCATTACTACTCGAATAGTTACTCAGGCAAAAACAAAAAAATCTTTTATAAACAAAATATATGCAAAACATACTTCGCTAGTCGATTGTATCTCAATATCTCATGCTAATAGCATTGCTTTCTTAAAATAAATGAGAATTGTGTGCTAAATTTGGCAAAATTATAAGAGCATCGGTGGTTCAGTGGTAGAATGCTCGCCTGCCACGCGGGCGGCCCGGGTTCGATTCCCGGCCGATGCAATAAATTTTTTAGGTATTATAAGAAATGGTCCCACAAGTTTTATTAAGCTCTAAAAACTTTTAATTTTTATACAAAATGATTTTAGTTGCGATCGAAATAATACAAAAAGAAAATGCAAACGCCCGAGCAGGGACTTGAACCCTGGACCCTTGGATTAAAAGTCCAATGCTCTACCGACTGAGCTACCCGGGCAATAGATCTACATAATCAGTTGGTCCTTTTAAAACTATTGTTTACTTCATTATTTTCTTTATTATTAAGTCTTCATTCAAGTAATTAAGCCTACTGTTAGTTCGGGTCCACACTTGCAATTTTTGTTGCAGCAACTTTTTATTTTTTTTAGTGCAAAAGAGCGAGAGAGGAATACAAAACGTATATACTATATGTATTGCTATTTCAACATTCTCCCACATATTAAGGAATTGCTGCAACAAAAATTGCAAGTGTGGACCGAGAGTTTCAGTGAAATTTTTTTTGTCTTTTATGCCTACGAATAGCAACTTTATCTATTTTAAAATGTTTCCGAAAAATAAAAATATGTCAAAATGTCTAGCCATAAAAGCCAAAAAAAAAACTTAACCAACACATATTTTGGAGCTCGTTCTTTTTTTAAGATAATCAGTGATCGCAAATATATGACTTTGTTTAAAAAACTAATTTCAAAAATTAAGTCGCTTAAGCTTTTTTTCCAAATCTGTTTTCCTGGATTTAACGGAATGTGTTTGGTTGAATGACTAAATAAAACTACCGTTATCCACGCATCGGTGGTTCAGTGGTAGAATGCTCGCCTGCCACGCGGGCGGCCCGGGTTCGATTCCCGGCCGATGCATAAGTTTTTATTTTGCACGTTTACTTCTCTGAAAATAATTGAATCATGAGTTCCACTAAATTTAAATAAAGTGCAATATTTTTCAGGACTAAATTCTTAAAAGAAGCCCTCAAAAATAACTTTAAAAAAAAATATAAAAATTTACCTCTTAGAATAAATGCGGAAGATGCCTTTGAATAAACTTTACTAATTTATTTGTATGGGATTATATTTATATATACAGGGTATCCTCCGGGAAGGTATACTACTCGCAGTAATTTCATTGTAATCCTGGCTGTATGCGATGTGGCACCGTCTTGTCGACACCATATATTAATGAAGCCGAAAGCATGCATTTGTGACATTAAAAAGCTTTCAATCATATCACGATACGGTTCACCATTCACAGTTACCGTTACGCCGTTTTCATTTGCAAAGAAGTAAGATCCAAGGAATTGAACACCAGACTGTCACTTTTAATGGATGCAAAGGTGGCTGATGAATAATTTGAGGGGTTTCCATTGTCCAGATGTAAATATTCTGTTTATTCACATATTCATTCATTATGATTTTTTTCATAAAAATCTAAGTTGTCATGGGCGAGCTTTTTTAACGATGTAACACGTTGGTTTATCAAATATTTTTCCATAATAAATTTGCCACGTGTCTACTTTACGACTGCCAAATATGAACTGTCAAGACTAATGTTTACCAAAATGGCGGCAAAACAAAGTAGCATTATACCTTCCTGGCGGACACTTATATGTATATATGTATAATCCTTTAATTTCTACGAATACCATAGGGACGTATGGGTATTATATTTCAATAAATACAAAAAGTATCAAATTTCCAATTTAAAAAATATCATGCTTACACGCAAAAGCTATAATATAATCATTTTATTTTCTAAAATTATCTCATCTCTTCCTTGTGAATTCAAACATCATATGCTTGGCCTCATAACTTTCGCTAGCGAGTCACACACATAATAATATTCGAATTTTTTTATAAACTTACAATCCACATACAACAAATCAACCAATGAGTGTATGTATGTCGCGAATTACAACAGAGCGCTTTTTAAAAATTCGCCCGAGCAGGGACTTGAACCCTGGACCCTTGGATTAAAAGTCCAATGCTCTACCGACTGAGCTACCCGGGCATATCATATCTCGTGTTTTAAAGAAAGTTTAATGGAGATACATTTCTTTAGACGAGTAGTAAAACTTGACAACACAAAGTTATTTTCATGATGACGTTAAAATTATTAAACACCCGTGGTATAAAGGCATCGGTGGTTCAGTGGTAGAATGCTCGCCTGCCACGCGGGCGGCCCGGGTTCGATTCCCGGCCGATGCAAATTACCCATATTTTACAACGAAAGATCTTTTAAGGAAGTCGGTAGGTAGTAAACTCGTAAATGAAAATTTACTACCCCAAGCTGTGCGCAAAAGACCTTATTATGGGGTTCGGTTATGAGGAACACCGCGTTAAAAACGGGTTCTCGAGTATAGCAAAGTAAACAACTTCTTCGGTCCGAACTATTCTATTAAGTTCTGTAAAAAACTGCACGAAAACTTTTACACTTATAAAAAAACAAAAACAAAATAACGGGATACGGTTGACCTTGCAGTCCATCCCTGGAAATTCCAGGTCATTTCAAGAACACGATATCTCTCGAATTGTTAAGATAAAATTTTCGGTATTCGGGAAATCGATTTGACAAGAACTTTTCGACTTATTGAAATAACGCGTTCGTTATAAACAAGCTTCCCTATACTAGCGTATATTTTAAGAGATTGTAAATTCTTTCACAGTTTTTGCATTTAAGAATTTTAAATACTCTAATTTTAGTATGAACAAAACCTGTCGTCTATAAAAATACAAAATGCAAATGAACCTTTTAAATAAAATTGGAAACGTAATGAACTGGTTTTTTAACTTTGGCGTGCGTATTAGAACGGGGTCAAAGAACCTAACAGAACTTGTTTGTATTTAGCGCGATAAATTTTGTCATGCATTTAATTATCTATTTATTTAAACTTAATTAATTAATTAGGCTAATAAAATTAAAATATAGCTTTTGTAAATCTTGTATTAGCAGGCGAATTCCAAGCTGCCGGCTTATACGAAGTATTTTAAATATTTTTATAAAGGGTGTTGTTTTTTTATTGAGGTATATAACTTTGAAATGGAATAAAAAACGAATGAATTTTTTAAATTAACATGAAATATAATTTATGCGAAATATAATCTTCTGGCATTATAATTTAAATATGACTTCTGGCATATGACCGCCATGGCTGGCTCGGACGTAGTCTAATCTAGAGGTAAAATTTGCGATACATTTTTCCATTATTTATGGCCGTATATTGGCAGCAACGCGGCGAATTTTGTCCTCCAAGTAGCCAATCGTTTCGGGCTTATCGGCCTAAACTAGCGACTTCACATATCCCCACAGAAAATAGTTTAGTGGCGTTAAATAGCACGAATCCAATTCATTGCTCTGATGGACAATTATGTTGACCGTAAAATACACGCATTTCGAAGAGAATCATGATTTGCGAAAAATAAGTTTGCATAATTTGCATTGTTAAGGCGTCAGTCTATTCATGTTGATATGTCGAATCCGCTTTAGCGCAACACGCTTTACTGAAAAAATCTAATCACTGAAAGCGATACAAATCCCCGCACTGATTTTAAACGCAGCTAGTCTTATTCACTTCGCTTTAGCGAAACATTGCTTTACTGAAAATATCGTATTACTGAAAACCAAAAGCAAGCCTACAACTACGTTTTGCATGAAACTTACTTCGCTTTAGTGAAAAAATAAACAATGACAAATTTATTTATTAGAAATCGATTGCAAAACTTAAGGCTTAAAATTAAATGGAAAAATGTATTTGTCCTTTTCTTTCTTACGTACTTTATTGTATTTTTCTCTTATATATTAGACTGATTTTAAGCAGTACGCTTAACTGTAACACATTTCAGTAATCCTAACAACGTTTTAGAGAAAAAATCGGATAACTAAAAAAATTGGGTTTCGGTTATTTCCAGTAAAGCGGAGTCTACTGTAAACATGAATCACATGACAGCTGAAAAACTTGCCGCCAGTTAAAAAATTGTTGCCAACTTAAAGTTTATACCTCTATATAAAACATCCTTTATAAGCCAATTTTTTGTTTGTTTTCATAAATAATATCTGGCTCAAAGAATTTAATTTTTTTCTTTATGGTCGGGAAGTGATTTTTTCTCTCTCTTAAACTAGTTAAATTAGTATGCCTCTATTTTAGCTCTCAAGTCAACTCAATTTGGGCTTTCACATTTAATAAGCTTGCAGTTGCCTTGTAACATAAGAACTTCAAATAAAAATTTGTTGAGATTCACAACAATAAAAAAGAATCAGGCTGTGTGAGAGCTTGGTTGACTTTCAAACTATTAAAATGATTTCACTTGAGAACGACAATAAGGGCATTACTAGACTGGAAAATAATACTTACATAGGATAACTGTTGCCAGCTGTTGGACAAAACAGCTGATGAAAACGTTTTATGCACGGTACTCCTTTTATTAAGTCTCCTCGCACATCCAAGCCCAAAGCAACAGATAATGCTGTCCACCAAATCTGTAAGTGAAAACATAAATAAATTTGTTAATTAAAAAATAATTATGTACATATCAATTTGAGATTAGAGCTTAATCTAACAGTAAGGCGGAATTTTTATGCAATATCCATACTTAAAAATATATTTACATACAATAAGATATCAATTACGGCATTCGATACAGTTCAAAATTTTAAAATTGTTCAATATAAACTCTATTGAAATACCTCGTAATTTCGTTCGATAAAGAGTGGCGTAATTTGCCCCCAGTATTGAGTGCTGAAAAAATGAGTAGAGTTAAATTATGATTCCTAATCATACTATCCAACCTCATAATTCACTCTAAAGTTTGAAGTACTCAACAGTATTTAACAAGATTTATGATGTTGTTGATTTAAACTCTCCTTAACGCAATGTGTATCGACCATAAAAAAATAAGTATGATTCGCATACGATCGATGGTCTCAAGTAGAAAGACCCTGACACATATTTTTTTTAGGAAATTGTGTTTTTAAGTGATTCCAGTACATTTCACATACAATACACCTTCTCACAAAAATTTATTGCAATAGTGTTAAAAATAACGCTTTTACAAGCAGTTGTAGTGTTGCTATTATATTCTTACCTTCTCCTGTAAAGTTAAAATTTTTTTAGTTAGGGCCTTTCTACTTGTGACCAACGATATACTCATTGTGTGGTTATGTGCTTGCTTCTATTGCGTGAAATTTTTCTCTATAAAGTGATGTGTTGTTTCTTAAGACGGTATCAACTATTGGTTTCAAATTTACTCGTATGTAAATTTAAATTTAGAATAAAACATAATCTTTCAAACAATTTTTTAACCATCATAATATTCATAATGCCTCTGCTATAAACATTGAATTAGGTAGGCAAGTTTGGAAACTCACTTTATTAGTTTTTATTTTTTTTCAAGAGAGTTTTTTTATTTATTTATTTTTCGATTTTCAAATTTTAAATCTTAATGTGTTAAATGGAAATTAAAATTGTCTTAATACCCCCATCAAATTTGTATTAATAGTTTTAATTTGCAATAAATATTAATGAAGAAATTAAAATTAGTTCAGTAAATGTCAACGATTGAACAAATGCCGACAATTTATAAAGACAATAAAAAACTTTTTCTACTTTGTAATAAATTAAAGTTTTATTGATACCAGTTAAGATATTGGTAAATAAATAACTAGAAAGTTTGTTTGCAAATATTGAAACTTTTTTCATATGCATAAAATTTAAAATGAGTTTGAAACGTATTTTATTTAAAATTTTTTATGTATATAAAATTTTCTCAAAATAGATTTTAATAATTGAAATTTACCTGTTGGTGGCTTAGCATGTCTATATACGTATTTCATTGGCGCTTGAACCAAATCATCAGTAGACTTCAACCACAAATTTTGAATAGTCACAAACCTGTTACTTTATGCACAGACTTTCGAAAACTATATGGGAATTCATAAAATAATTATACTTTTGAAAATCATAAAAGAAAAATAAAATCAGTTCACCTGAATATAAATTATTTGCAGGTCGCAGTCGGGTTTTTTGATACTTTTTTATAAATCCTTGTTATGAATATAAGCCTAAATATCGCACACTAAATCATAAACACTAAATCATAAACTCAAAATGAACAAAGAAATTTTTTTTTTTTTTTATAAACGTGTTAATTTAACAAATATTTAACGACCGCAACAATTTCTTTTAGAATACAGTCTTCTTAAAGAATATAAAATACCGTTATGCTTGTTTTTATGTTACATATTTGCGTTATTTATACAGTATCAAGCAGTGTTGTCAGATATGGCGATAACTCGCCAAACGTGGCGACAAAAATTTGTTTTTGGCGATGAAAATTTTGAAATGGCGATTGGCGATTTACTTGGCCATATTTGAACTTGTTGGCGATATTTTTGGCTTTATTTTTACTATTCCAACAAAATAGAATAATGTTAAGAATGTTAAATTTTTTAAGGAATTTTTTCTTAAACAAAATATTTCGTGCAAAAAATTCTAAATGTTGTGACTCTTTATCTCAAAATTTTCTGAAAATCAATTTGGATGACAAAATCTCATTTGGTGCTTATGAAAAGTGTGAAAAACTTTCTTTTATAATGAATTTTGATAATGAAGTACCAAACATCCTGCACGAGTTCTCGCATCGAGTGTAAGAATACGACGATGCTGCTGGTACTTACCACTTCGAGGGTATATGTGTTACTTAAATAAACATTTAAGTAATTGTTAATTCAGTTTTATCACAAGATTTAAATAATCATTTTTGTCTTGGTGCCTAAGTTCAATTTATCCTACTTAGATTAATCCTTTGGAATAAGTTATTTTTAGTTATTTTTTGTACGCCAATATTTATATCTTAATGAAAACACTTTTCTTAATTTTTCTTAAATAATGTTTTACGATAGACGTTACCTACTGAATTTAAAATTTAACAATATTTGTAATAAAATTAAAAAAAAAAGATATTTTTGTAGCTATAATTTAATGTTTTATTTATTATATTGGCGATATTCTACAAGTCATTTGGCGAGGAGGGTGAAAATAAATCTGACAACACTGGTATCAACAGTTGTTTGCCACTACTCAGCTTGTGAAATATTTTGAGTTGTGAATGCTTATGATTTAGTGGGCGATATGAGCGCATCTATTAAAAGCAAGTATTTAATTTTTTCCTTATCGTAATGTACTTTATGTCTGCTCAAAGTTATGTATGTACATATATACATATGTATACATTAATCAATGATAATCTGATGAACGGTTTCATGACAATAAAAACTCATACCAATTTTCAGCGATGGTTTAATTTGTAATGAATTGGTTGGTATAAGCATCGGTGGTTCAGTGGTAGAATGCTCGCCTGCCACGCGGGCGGCCCGGGTTCGATTCCCGGCCGATGCATAATTATTTTAATTTAAAAAAAATATCAAGTATGCAATACTCGATAAAGTAATTCGAAGCATCTTTGTTGTGATCCAAGTCTCAAACATGAACCACTCACTCACAACTTCTCTGGCACTAAGACGAATCATGATCAGTGATTACGTCTGTAAATACCCACTCGCCTTCAATATAAACTTTTTATGTGCTGCTATTGGTAAAGCATACTTTTCAGTTTTATATACATACATATCGCTGATTTTCTTCAACAAAAAATAGTTTTAAGAAATTTACACACTATTTTATGAAAACATATTTTTAATTTTTCTCTTAAGAGTTGAACACACTAGTTATTTGTAAGAAATTTTTACACAATATCAATAACGATATGAGACAAATTTTGCATTATTAACTGCAAACCCGAATTTTTTGACTTATGAAGTTATTGAAGTAAGTGAGCGATATGTTTTTTTATTTGCTTTTCAGGTATTTAGTAACTTTTAATCACAAAACTTGCAAGAAAAAATGTCTGAGCACGATCGCACACACACTTACATATGTAATTAATTTCAAAAATTATGAAATTAAAAAAATTAATTTAAAAAATTTAATACAGATGATGCTTCAGACTAAAAATATCATGCTGTGTATATGTGAAGGGATGTGCAGGGTGTTGTATATACCAAGTAGAGATGAGCGATATTTCGAAACGTGTTACTTTTTCACAGCGATTGAAAAATCACTAAACACAACTGCAACTCAATTTATCAAGTAATGGGTTTTCGAAATATAGTTCTTTCATAAATACAAACTGAGAATGTGAATCGTCATATAGTGTCTAATTGTCTTCTTTTCTGGCAACTACCGAGTGGGAAAAGGTAATGAATATTAAAGGATTTCATTCCAGAATTCATTACTGTTAACACAGAACTTGTCCTAGGGAAGTAATGAATTATTTTAATACGAATGAATTCTATAATTCATAACACTGGTCACAAGCAAAAACTATACATTTATGCTTCTGCTGATGTGGTAATGCACGTAGTAATCAATGTGTTATTATTGTGCTTGGACAAATTACCCTCAAGTTTCAAAAGGAATGCATTTTCTTGCTTTGGAAAATAATACATTATTTCTTCCATTATTTAAGTAATTAATGCCTACTATTCCAGCTGGGTATGTACAGCTCTCACATTTTTGTATTTGCAATTTTGATTTGATTGTCTCTCTGCCTCTTATACGACAATTCTCAATATTTGGTGGGTTTGCAGTGATGCCAACCCAAAATCTTTCTTAGAGGTAGGTTCGATATGAAAAAGAGGTAGCTTCTAACAAATCCTACTTTAAAAAAAGGTAGATCTATGATCTACACGTATGTTTTAGGGTATTCTAATATGGTTAATATCCAAAATTTGAATATAAAAAAACAACTTAAAAGCATAATAATTCATTATTTCATCGTTATTTAAATACAGCACTTTTTATAAAAATTATTAAGGCTGTACAAAGGCTTAATAAGAAAAATTTTGTATGAAAATTTGTTCTAAAAACCCTTTATAAAGCCTTAATACATTTTATAAATAAGGCCGTTAATTTTTATATTTTTATTATACTTATATTTAAAGGAGTGAATATTTTCCTTAAATAATTTCGAATGCTCCTCCGTAGTTGTAGGCTGCCCAGCGCCAGCGCTGATATATCATATAGCTTTCCTTGCAGAATATCAGTAAAGATTGTTTCTACAAATACTTTTTAACAAATTAACTTTCAACATTCCAACTATATATGAAATATTCTCACAAAATGGCCCTGTGAAGGAAATATTTGGGATTGTAGCAGGCTACAATAATTTAGCATTATTATTGAAAAAGTAAAGTAGATTTTCTCGGAAAGTGGTAGAGTTAAGTGAGATACCCAAAAGAGGTAGATCTACCACAAAAGTGGTAGAGTTGACATCGCTGTGGGTTGATTGCTTATTGTTTGTTTTTGTCGCTCTTTATAAGGTGGAGTTGCTGAAATGTGTTAAATTCACAGTCACTGTTTAATTTCACTGCTACTCTTCTTATCAGTTTTTCTCAAAATACTGCTAAACTGTGATCACAGTCACAGTTTCAAAGAACAATGATTTAGAAATCACGCTCACAAGGAGCAACATTATTGATTAAAAAATCACGGGATCGCTCATCCCTAATACCAAGAGCTTCAGCACTATCAGTAAATCCAATAATTTTTATGAAAGTTTAGCCAAGTAATATGTACGACAAAATATTCCATAATACTATACCATATTTATAAAAATTATTAAGGCTTTATAAAGGCTTAATAAGTTAAATTTTATATGAAAATCTATTTTATAAACCCTTTATTAAGCCTTAATAATTTTTATAAATAAGACTAATTACTTTTGTGTTAAAATCCAAGATGTTTCTTGAAAAACTACAAATTTATGTGTATTGTAGTTAAGAAAAACGACTAACAGCATTCTTAAATTATCAAAATATTTAATTTATTTCGCAACATTTAGGTACGTAGATACATAAATAACATGTACACATGAATACATACATATACGAATTGCAGTTAAAAGGTTAAAAATTTACCCACACAAACTAATTTTCATCTCTTGACTCGCTCGCATCGTTGTCTTGCATTGAGACAAAATTATATAAAGCAGATTTAACATCTGTAAAATTATATCACGTATTTAAAATTGTAAATCTATTTCATGATCTTCAAAGTGCAACAGCTGTGTAACAATTAGCTTGTCAAATTGACATTTTGCTGCTTTGCAATTAGTTTCAATGTAAAATGTACATACGTACACTGTTATTGTAGTTGTGCATCAAGAGCCTTTCTAAAGACCTCTTAATAATCACACACATAAATTTTTTTAAGTAAATTTAAAGACAAAAATCTAGGTTAGTTAAAACAAAATGTTAAGAAAAAAAATCTTTATAAATGTCACAAAGATGATGAACAAAATTATTGAAAAGGAATGGCATAATGAGTGCCAAAGATCATGAGCAATTTAAAATTGTGATCGTTATCGTTATTATAAAGGAAAGACTTTGTACAATTTTTTTAATCAAAGGTCGTTATTGTGAAAGTAAAGAAGACGGAAAAAGTATTCAGCATCGGTGGTTCAGTGGTAGAATGCTCGCCTGCCACGCGGGCGGCCCGGGTTCGATTCCCGGCCGATGCAATTCAAATTTTTTTTAAACCTTAACTTTTTAGTACACATAGAATTACATATCGTTGCTTTAATATAAAAAGTCCCTAAATCATTATTTGTTTGGAAATCGAGATTTTTACATTTTTCTTTAAAAAAAATTGATTTTGTTTTACAAAAGGATTATCAAGCAAAATTTCTTTGTAAACCTTTTGTAATCCAAAATTTTTTATAAACACTCCAGTAAGAATTGTATTTCAGAAGTTATTGCTTCAAAAATTATCTTTCTGTCTGCTTGTTTCTTAAAAAGATTTTAATACAATGTGTTTACAAAGTGCTAGTCCCCTTTGAATAATAGTTGAAACAAACATAAATTAATTTTTTCGCATTTTAAATTGATTTAGAAGAAAGAAAAAAAATTAATTCAAGCCAATCCTTACTAAGAAGTAATTTTCTCTTTTCAAATTTCCTACAAATGTTATGAATAATATGAGCGTTTCAAAGAAATCAGTACAGAATTGAGTACCGATCATACGGAATATTTTTTTGCTTAAGAAATTTAAAAACGATTGTTTAGTGTTGCTCGCTAAAGAAGTAGGCCTTAATAATATTGGGATTTCTTATTTAAAATATTTAATTAAATCAAAGGTCAAAATTTTATAGTTTCTATATATAACAAAGTAAAAGTTACACATATTGAAGTCTACTCATTGTCAATTTATCTATCTGACTTCATGCTACTCTTTACATGTTTAAAAACCTCATGGAAAGAAACAGGTGTCAAATTTGCACGTTCTCTGCTATTTGCTTTTCAAAATAATTTTATCTATTGATTGAAATTTTCGATAGTGTTTGCTGATAAGGTTTTTATAAACCAATGGCAATAAATAATTTGCTACTGATATCTATTTCATATTAATAGCATTTATTTCTTAAACTAAATGGGAATTGTGTGTTAAATTTTAACAAGATTACAAAAGCATCGGTGGTTCAGTGGTAGAATGCTCGCCTGCCACGCGGGCGGCCCGGGTTCGATTCCCGGCCGATGCATGTTTTTTTCGAATATACATAATATAAAAATAATTCTGGATTTATGCAATTGGAAGAGGTTTAAAAACATTGGCGCGTATTCACAGTCAAAAGAAGTATACTTTATATTGATTATTTTTTAAATTTTATAAATATGGGTGTATGTATGTGTTTTTAGTATTAACTATAAGTGTGTGGTTTTTCGTTTAAAAAATATATATTTTTTAATGTTTCTTTTAATTAACGAATACAAGGATGTCAAATAGATTTCGCTCAAAGCTTAAACCGCGGGAAGAATTGCAATTTTCATATCGGTCGATATTTATTTCCGTTCAACCGGCCTTTCCTTGCGGAACTATTAAATCTTGGCATTTTGCATTCGATAAGCAAAACTTTCATAGTCTCCTTAGATTGTTTCTACAAATTTATAACGGGTTTCCGGAAAAAAGAAATCATTGACATTCTTAGCTTTATATGTATGTTAATGTTATGTTATATGTATGTTCATTTATTTAATTAAATGCAAAAACATACAAAAAACTTGTATAATCCTGGTTCACACACATCAGGTTTACCTGATCAGTTTTTGTTCAACTTTCTTTTGAACCTGCATTTGCGTTTACACACATCGTCAAGTCAAGTCATCAAGTCTCATCAATTTGCGTTGTAATAGAGTATTACGAATGACAAAACAAAACGAAAAAACAAACTTAACTGGTACGGTCAAGTATGTACCCTTTTTTATTCTCTTCGCCGCTATCTCCTAAAAGTTCAAGATTTGACGATTCAAACCTGACGTGTGTGAATCAGGAGTAAGCAAACTGTATGCAATACTTCGCTACTCGATTGTATCTCAATATCTCATATTAGTAGCATTGCTTTCTTAAAGCAAATGAGAATTGTGTGCTAAATTTTCACAAGTTTAAAAGAGCATCGGTGGTTCAGTGGTAGAATGCTCGCCTGCCACGCGGGCGGCCCGGGTTCGATTCCCGGCCGATGCAACTTTTTTTCTATTTAAGTATTTCATACTGAATATTGGTATGAAATTTTTTTCCAGTTTTGGATTTACGAAATTAAAATGTTTTCAGAACAAAATGATGTCAGCGAATTTACTATTTGGGTTTATAGATCGCAAATAGCATAATTTATTTGAAACAACATTAGAACTGCCAGTTTTTTTGGCTATATGTAATGTGATTTAATACGTCAGAAAGGTCAAACCCACTTAGATACAAAATTATTTTTTTTTTAAATCAAACCTTTTTAAAACGCCTAATAACTATTACGAATAATAGGGAAATTTCAGCTAGAAGAAATCAATCGTTTACAGTCTGATAAATTTTCTTTGACTTTGTATCACTTCATCGAAGCGTAGAGTCTGCTGTCTGTTGTTAACGAACAGAATATGTATGTATGTATATAAATTTTGTTTTATTTTTTTTAACTAATGTAGTAATTATATTTAACATTTCAACCTTCCAAGCCTATTTTCGTTAAGTAAAGTTTAAGCTCTCTGTTTGATGAAATACTTAAAATGTATGAATGCATGTGTATTTTTTTTATAAATTTTCTTATTTCTACTTACAGGTATTTGAACAAATGAACCGTTATTAAAGCTGGGATAGTGGAACAATGGCACTACAGGTACTGTACCATTTTTGAGGTAAATAGGTCCTTGTATGGGTGTAACAGTCATGGGGTTTTTTGAAGAGCCATCTGAAATTAGAAGAAGTATACTTATAAATATTTTATACTAAAAATATAAAAGAAAAAGAAAAAACATATTAAAAAGACTCTAAGAAAGACACATTGCTGTCTTAAGATGCTTAGATAACAAAGTAAAATCAACAAAGATGTTAACATCTATCTCTACGTATGTACATAATTGTTATTTGTTGAAATATCTAGGTTATTTGATGCAAAAAAAACAGTAATAAACTTAAAGTCTTTCTGTTGTTTTTTTTCGAACTTTGGCAAAAATGTCACAACTTGTTTCATATACTCGTATTATAATCATAAAAAAGTCTCGTTATTATGTTGTACATAGATTGCAACATTACTTCTTTATTTACAACTTTATGCACACACCACATGACTCTGACAATCATCATTGAATTTAAAGACACATGACTCAGGGATCTGTGTCACTTATGACAGCTTTAAATCAAATACATTCAGTCTTAGTGATTTTTTTTGCTCACACACTGAGTCAAACTGTCGGGTTCGTCTTGAAGGCAGTTCAGACAACTTGAGCAACTTGTGTGCTCTGTAAGATATAAAGTGCTGCCGTAACTACTATAAATCTTTCTATGCTAAATGCACAGTGGTTCGAAAAAAAAAATTAATAGAATAGAATACTGCGCGATACTACAGACTATTTTCTAAAGTTCAGCTATTTGAACGGACTTAGTTCCGTCTATCTTTTTATATTAAACTTGTTGAAACTAAACAAGCCCGAGCTGGGAAAGTTGACCCAGTGTCTTAACGGGTCATTCTAAAGGCTCAGTTAGCCGACTTGTAATCTAAAGTAACTGCAACAGTAGGAAACAGCTGATCGATATTGTTATGTGAATAGTAAAGAAAATGGGTATAGAGATGTAATGTAACGTAACATACTTTTCATATAAAAATATAAATCAGCTGTTTTCTACGTTGCAGTTACATTACATTACAGTCGGCTAACTGAGCCTTAAGTCTCCAGTACACTTGTACAGAATTTAAGCCACAGATAACAATGAATGTAGGACGTGCATAGTGTCCATCGGGATAATTTAGCAATTCTTTGTCATTCTCCAGCTTTCGCCCAGCCTAGATAACATTATTTTGTGGATAACACTCTACTGGACATTACCCATCTTAGAGATATTGACTGGAAAAGTTTGAAGGACTACATCAATTATACTAAGTTCCTTTAAAGGTAGGGATCGTTTTTAATTCACATGAGATCGCACGACAGGTATATAGTGGCTCATATGTGGGTTCCTGACATCAGCGAATAGCCTCTCTTCAATCTAACCTAATGTTAAATTTAGAGATAATTTTAAAAATTCTCGTAAGCTTTTTTGAAAGAAAAATTCATGTTTGCTGTTGGTTTAGCTCGTTCAAGTAAAGGGGTTTTCATTAAGCGCTTTCTGTCTTTACAAGTAAATAAAACAAAATGTCCGTCTTCCAACTGCTCCTTGGCCCATTCTGCAAATATAAGCCGTTGTCTATGCTAGCTTGCCTTCAGATCTCGGATCAGTTGAATTTATTACGGGTGCAAAATATGGCAATTTTTAGTCTGTTAAAGGCAGAGTTCTTTTGAGCGACGTTCAAATGACTGCTTCAGGTTCTTCTGCACCTCCTCTTTTGTTTGATTGTTGCGAAGAGTCCTCTAGATAGTACGCAGCAAAAAAAATCTGATTTGGAAGCACTCAGCACAACTGAGGGAAGCAATGCTGCATTTCTTACTTAATAACAAAAGCTTCGAAAAAAGCACTAACGTAAGGCGGGCTCTCTAGCAAGGTAGAAAATTATCACAGAAAATTTTGCAAACATTTGCATCCGTGTATTACTTCTGTGAAGCACTTTAGTAAGACAAACAATTCACGGCGTTTTGGAAGCTGAATGTATTGCTTCTAGCTGGCTCATCTCGAATTAAAAAAATGCCTTATTCATGCGCAACAGCAAGTGATTCTGCAACATTGTCTCCCTTACAAATATGCTTCTGCGAAGCAGTAATTTTTGCTGGGTGCGATTGTATCTATCCTAAAATGGGCGAAGCGCACAAAACGTTGCCCGAACAGATTGAACAACGGCAATCTTACAAATGAAGTTTCCACAATATGCACACTTCTTTATTAGACCCTTTGATTATTCTTTGCAATAGCTTAAAAGCCTACGTATTCATATAAGGAAATAATTCGAAGCAATAATTGAGAATTACCAATTGCATTTCCATCGTAAAATTTTTCATCAAAATCCATGAATTCTTTTTTGTTAAATTAAACTTTTTGTGTTTGGTAATAGGCAGAACCAGCATAGAAAAAATTGTTAAATATTAATTTTTTAAGTATTTTAGGCAACTTTTTATGGTATTTGGACAGAGTATGTAGAACCTTGGCCGCTACCACAACAAATACATGAGAATTAAAAATTTAAGGGTGTTCCAAAACGAGCGACGAAAACTGTTAAAATCCCATGTAATATACATACATACAATTGTGTTTACATATGTATATTGACAATTGAAATTTGTAAAATTAGTGTATTTTTGTATAGATTACAACAATTAAAAAAATTTAACTCTTGAAATTTTCAAAAACGGTAAAACTAAAAAATACGAAAATTATAAAATCGCCAAACCGAAAAAAGTCGCCAAAAACTGAAAAAAATCGCCAAAAATTAAAAAAAAAATCGTCAAATCGAAAAAAATCGACAAAATTAATAAAAATTTCTGGCACTAAAATAAATTGCCAAATTCGAAAATATCGCCCAAATGAAAAAAATCGCCACAACGAAAAAAAACGACAAAATTAAAAAAAAATCGCCATAATTAAAAAAAAATCGCCAAAACGAAAAAATCGCCAAAATTAAAAAACGCTAAAAACCGAAACAAATCCTCAAAACGAGAAAATAGTGACAAAATTAAAAAAATCGCCAAAATAAAAAGAATCGCAAAAATAAAAAAATCGCCAAAATTAAAAAACTTCAAAAACCCAAAAAAAAAATCGCCAAAACGAGAAAAAAGTGCCAAAACTCAGAAAGCGCCAATAAATTCAGAAAACCCCAAAAATAAAAAAAGCGCTTAAAACTGAAAAAACCCAAAAACGAAAAAAATGTCAAAACTATAGTTTATATTGGCTAAAGTTCGTATTGAATTACATATCTCGTGTCCGTACGGAACCCTTCGTGTGCGGGCCAAAGTCGCACTTCACTGAATTTATTTAACATAATCTAAACGCAACCTATAATTTGATGAAACATTTTATGGCTTAGATTCAATAAAGCAAAATTTTTAAAAGTAGTGGCCCGTTGGGTAGCAAAACGAAAAATAAAATGTGCATGCATATAATATCTACTTCAATACTTTCATACAATAAAGTCATTTAAGTAATTTTCATACTTCACCATTCAAACTTTTGAAATATTATCCGATTTTTTAACTCATTTCATTCCACTGTTTATCGTCATCTCATGTACGAAGAGGAGGCGTTTTTCTTTTTTGCATATACCTGCTGTCAGTTGAGTTACTGTTATTATTTGCATTGCTGTAGTTTATTAACATGTTGCCAACGTTAAAACTAGTGTCGAAATAAACGCCCATTGATTTGAATTTTATTATAGAAACGCTACTGTGATGCACTTGTATAAATTGTAATCGTATGTGAATATAGTTTTATTTTTAATTGTTTTCTATATGCATAATTCTACTTGAGTTTTGAATTTCATAAAATTTTTGTACATACATACATACATATGTATTTATATTTCATACATACATATGTATGTATTTATATTTCATTGTTTGTGTGCACAAAGATTCCATGGTAAAGTGTCCATTTACAATTTCATATGAATTTTATGGATTTTCCAAAACCTTGTCGTCTAGTCATGGTTCAGTTTTTAATTTACTTGTTAATCCTGATTCAAATTTCAATTGAAATTCAACTTTGCAATTGCTATAAACTGTTTCAATATCAATGCTGTCGTTTAAATTAACTGAGCAATCCATTTTCGAAAAAAAAATTGCTTGATTACTCATATATAAGACGATAGTGAAGAAAAAAATAAATTTAACAGAAATTTAATGCTTAAGTCGAATTGCATGTATTTTACACACGGTTAAATTTAATAAAAATGGTAATAAAAATGTACAACGTCCCAAAGCTTGTTCCCTTAAGCACATGCTTACTTATGAATGTTTTAATTAATCTTTGGTCGATATATTAAGTAGATAACGTTTGAACAAATCAAAAAATATTTGTATATTACGAAAGATTTTAATTTAGAGTTGCAGTTAGTAGTCTCGACTAATGTAAATTTATTTAATATTTATTAAAGGTTTTTTAAGATTTATTTAATATTCCGAAACCAGAATGCATATGACTTGGATCAATTTCATAATTAAGGGCGCATTGCAATTAGTTGTTTTTTTTTTGGAAAGGAGAAAAAGATTTCAATTCCCAAACTATTCACTTATAAACATTTAGGAAAGATCTTTGAACTCAAAATTAAATCAAGTATTAAAAGTTATTAGAGATCCATGAGGAATATATTGGCCGGCAAATTTTTGAATGATAATTGACAAGAGCCAATAATTCATCGAAAGTGGAAGAAATAGTATAACGAGTTATAATAAAGACATTATCAACAGAATTTCTGAACGAAAATCGAAAAAATTTAAAAAAAATTTAAAAAAAATCACTTCAACTAAAGCTTTATATCAAAGATAAATTTATGTAATGATTTTTAATAAATGTGCCACATTTTATTTATATCATATAAAGGTATCACAATTAATAATAAAATATAAGAATTTCTTCAGTTTAAAATTTTAATAAGTCTTTTAAAAAACAATTTTTTTTAATTTTTTGGAAAAAAATGTATTTTATTTTGAATAAAACTTTCCGAGTATCTCCGAAACTATAAGACTGATAGAAAATTAATTAGGACGTAATTTAAAGGTCAATTTGTTTTCTAGCATTCTGTGTATTTTTTTATTTGATCAAAGAACTGGTTCTCAAGTAAATGCAAATTATGTGATGCAGCATCCTCTTTTTTCTTAATAACGGAAAATCTCGAGATACAGAGCCAATTCAAAAACAGTAACTTATAGGCATTGGAGCTCAGTATCATATGCACGAAAATTTACTATCAAAGTACCGACCTTAAAAATCGTGTTGACCTGTGTAATTAATGATTTGTTAACAAATAATAACAATCATCTCTCGTATTCAATTTCATTATATAATTCTACTGGAGAGCACAGGTTTATATTTGGAGCCTGCTGCGGTGATCTGTAATGCAGTTTGGAAATTTTCGTAGGGGTGATATAGAACAGGCTTGCTATATTGTAAAGGGTATTTTTTGTTAGCCTGATAAAACTTACGAGAGGGCTAACTGTTAAACGGACTGTCATACCGCGCTCAAATCAAAATTTGGCAATGAGTGCGTTTCGAGAAATGGATCTGTTCCAAGTTCGTGCTATTTGATACCGGATTATTTATTATTTAGGGCCACCTGAAGTGCTTAAAAACCATTACACAAACCTTAAACGGAACAATGTCCACTATGAAGTCCCAGAGTAGATGATGCATTCTTACTTTCTTTGGTGAAATAACAAAACTCATTTATTCTCTCCTTGAAGGAAAAAAAGCAGCAACTTAAAAATAAGAACGCATCACATTAATTCAATAATGTTCAATATAATAGAAAATGTATATTGAAATACTCAAAAATAAATAAAATTCATAAATTAATACTGTACATTAATATTTGTCCGTATTGAAATAAGAAATTTCAACATGACTAGACTTTCGTTAATATTTCTTATTAATTCATTATGGTTTTTATTGATTTAAAGCTTTTTCTCCCTGGGTGTATACATAAAAAATTCTGAGTGTGAACGCAAATGCAAGTTTAAAGAATATAAAGCAAAATTTGCTACAAGAAAGCTTTCATCATATAAACAAGACTACCGAAGAAAAAGCAGCTTCTTCGAAATAACTTTTTCCATTCTGTGAAACATAGAATTACCATAAAGCAAATAGGTCAGCCAAAATAATTGCTTTCCTTGAGTTGCAGAAACAAGCAGGACACAGACTTTAATAAAACCAAAAATTTCCAATGTCTTTTGTATTTATGTTTATGTGTTGCTGAATAAATATAAGAATTTCCGCAATTACCACAAGTCCCATAAGAACAAACCTAATTTACCTCTTTTTTTAATCCTTACAATTTTGTTTTATAAAATGCAAACGTTCTTTAAAGTCAGCACTTACCACTTACTTATTTACTTATTTCTCAGAGTAGCGTTTTTGCAATTATAAAACTTGTTATTGTTATTATTTTTTACAACTCATATAAAAACTATTTTTACAAACAGCCTCATTCGCCGTAGTCATTAATATCATATCATCATTATCATTTTTATCCATTTTACATGACACTGTTGAATAATACGTTTGTGTGTCCATTTGTGCACGATTTTAGTGCTGAAAATGTACTTTTTACATTTCGAAATACCCAAAAGTCTCTAAATTTAAAGATTGAACAAATTAAAAACATTTCTGCATTTTAAATATTTTCGCCTTCAATTGATTTTGAAATGTTTTACAACTCGTCCGAATGTTGGAAGTGGTTTATTGCGTAGACAGAAACTCGTACGGAGCCACACGTTTATTTTGCGTGGATTTTGTTTTGTTTATTTCATTATTTTTTTTTCACTGGACAGTTGTTATGCAGGATTAATTTATGGGATATTTTTATCTAGATTGAATATTGGTCATTGCGCATATAAGCGTGTGGCTTTAAACAAGAAAACAACTTTCTCTTTTTTTAGCCCAGTTTGAGGTTTTTTGCATGCAAGACAAGCCCTTTTCTAAATGTACATATAATGGAGTCTTTTTTTCTTTTTTGTTTTATAACGAAGAAACTTATGAAACGTGTCTTGAACTCCATTGTTCAATGCATAATGTTTTAATTAAAAATGTTGTTTTGCAAAAAAAAACTGTGTCGGAAATGTGAAAAGATGAAGAAAAAGAAGATACATACATACTTATAAGGCTTTTTATTAAATGCAAACCAATTCTATCATAAGAAATAAAAGTCTCTGAAATCTGTTCAACGAAAATTCAGCAGGAGTCGTGACCTCTTCAAAGCTTCTTTTCAAATTGGCCCAAAAAAGTACCTTTAGGCGATAATACTATGTAACGCAGTAATATGCTGCGCTATTATGACACTTGCTATTTTCACAAATTATTCTTATAGAATTGAAATAAATTCAGTGAGATATGTAATTCAATACGAACTTTAGCCTATATAAATTATAGTTTTGGCATTTATTTTTCGTTTTTGAGTTTTTGTTTTTTTTTTTAGAAAAGAGAAGTAACACTTAGGCAATGAATGCCTACTACTACTTATAGGTGTTACCTTCTTTTAGGAAAGGGATAGTGATAGAGAAGACAGGTGATGAAGGCAGAGATGGAGGAAAGCTTCTTTTTCTTTTACAACTCTACGTTTTGCACGTTATAATGCAGAGTTGCAGCGCCTCTGGTTTCAATAAGGTGCATTAAATTTTTGAAGCTGTGTTTAGTAGCCATTTTTATTCATTATTTTACTTCGCCGATGATTCTGCTACACAATACCGACGAAGGAGGGCGCTCTGATGTTACATTAGGATTAGTATCTGCCGAAGCGGTTTTAAGCGTCTTTTTAGTGTTGAGGTTTTTTGTGCTTATTTTCGGTTTTTGACGACTTTTTTCGTTTAGCCTCTTTTTTAGTTTTGACACTTTTTTCCTCATTTGGGCGATTTTTGTCCGGTTTTTGGCGTTTTTCTCAATATGGCGATTTTTTTTAATTTTGGCGATTTTTTTCATGTAAACAATTATTTTGGTTTGGGGCCTTTTTCGCATTGGGACAATTTTTTTTTTTTGGTTTTTGGCTTTTTTTTATTTAGGCGATTTTTTTCATTTGGGCGATTTTCTCGAATTTAGCGATTTATATTAGTGTTAGAAAATTTTTTTAATTTTGGCGACTATTTTTAAAATTTTTGGCGATTTTTTTTTGGTTTTGCGATTTTATAATTGTCATATTTTTTATTTTTACCGTTTTTGAAAATTTTAAGGGTTTACCTCTTACGGTTTCCAAGATATAGCAAGTTGTCAAAATTACATAGTCAAAATTGCATTAACTGATGGATAACCTTTTAATTTTAAAATTTTTTTTATTGTAGTCTATATAAAAATACACTAATTTTACAAATTTCAAGTGTCAATATACATATGTATGTATATATATCGTTTTTTTATTACATGGGATTTTAACATTTTTCGTTGCTCGTTTTGGAACACCCTTTTTAATTCTCATGTATTTGTTGTTGTAGCGGTCAAGGTTCTACATACCCTGTCCAAATTTCAGGTCCGTAGCTCTTACGGTTCCTGAGAAAATAACGTGTGACGGACTGACTGACAGCGTAGCGAAAACAATAGGGTTCCTCTTCACCTTTGGTGTATTCTTTTCACATTCAAACAGATAAAAAAGTTAAAAAAATTTAATTAAAGGTTGACAATTTTACTAAGAATGGAATTATATTTAAGCTTTGCGAAGTAGAGTAGTATAAAAGAATAATGCAGTGTAAGAAAATAGTTCGAATAAGATCTGAAGAAAAAGACGAGGCTTGGAAAAAAGTTGAGTGTCCTTTAAATTCAAAACATATGTTTGTAAGTAACAAAATCATATGGTGTGTATTGGTAGTTTAAACGCCCAATTTTATCCGTTTACATGTGGTTTAAATACTGTATTGATTTATAGGTTTGCTAGTTTAAACACATTTTAAACCAAAAATAGAGATTAACCTGCACTAATTTATTAGCCCTTAATTACATACATACATACATACATACATACATACATAAATATATACTCGTACATAAATATGTACGTTGATATTATTATTGAATAGACGTTTATTTCATGAAAGGCTTGATTGATGGAGCCAAAACATTAAGCTGTTAAACATTTGAAAAAATTAAAACGAAACAGTTCACATCGCTGGCCGCATAATGACGTGTAATAATTAAACCAGAACGTCATCGGTTTAAACGAGTATCTCAATATATTTAATGTTGTTTATGGTTTCTTTATTTCTTTTTTGCGTTAACTTGAGCCAGTGTTGCCAAAACGGCGGTTTTCCCGCTATATATGACTGTTTTTTGTTGTCAATAGCGGCAAGTCTATTAAAAAAACCGCCAGTGGGTTTTTAGCTGAAAAGTTTCTTTGTTGGCGATTTTTTAGCGTTTTTCTGAAAGTTACAAAATAAAAATTTTTAATCAAAAAAGCAACTTTTAACGCAGTTTTGCAACACTTATATTGGTGCTTGTGTTGATTTTAATCGATATAACCACATATCTAAAAAAAACTAACGGAACTCATTTAATTTTTGCAAATAAAAAATTATATTTTGTGGTACCTATCAGTGAAACTTTAATAAGTCATAAAAAATATAAATAAAAGTGTCAAAATCTCATATTAGTGAACACAATTTAATATAATCTTTCTTAACGTATATAAAAAGAATGAGTAAGCAAAAATTTAGACAGTAGTGGAAAACAAACCAGAAATTGGGTGATTGGATCAGCGAATGTGACGATCCTTTTAGGGCTTATTGTCGGTACTGCAAATGTCTTTTGCAATGCAAATTTACTGATCTAATTGCACACGTTTCTACGAAAAAACATCAAGCTTCTAAAGGTGGTTTTACACAAAAAAACAAACTTCCATTTATTCCAAAAAGTACAAAAGTCCAAAAACATGAAGCTTCTTTGTCATTATACTTCTGTCAACACGGATCAATAGCAACAGTTGATCATATGACAGCCTTGTTGAAAAATGAATTTCAAGATTCCACAACTTGCCAAAACATTCGTTTGCATAGAACAAAATGTTCAAATATCGTAAAAAATGTTTTATCTGTACATTTTAAAGATGACCTACGAAATGATATTGGCGAATCTCCGTTCAGTCTTTTATTGGACGAATCAACTGATATTGGGGTAATCAAACTTCTTGGTACGAAATTAACTAAAATTTAAAAACAACATTTATTTAACAAACAACTTACTTTTAGGTATTGTCATCATATACCACAGCATAAAACATAGAAGAATAGTGTCAACTTTTTTGTCACTTATTGAACTTTCTGGCTCGGATTCGCTTTCAATCGTTAAAAGTTTAAAGGAAGAATTGAATAGACTCAAACTAGATATAAGGAAACTAGTTGGAATTGGTACTGATAATGCCAATGTAATGGTTGGTCGCAATAAAAGCGTATATGCAGAGCTAAAAAAACTAAACCCACATTTGATATTAGTCAAATGCGTATGTCACTCGGTACAACTTGCAATAAACCATGCATGTGCCAGTCTTCCTAGAAATCTTGAGTTCTTAGTACAAGAAACTTACAATTGGTTTTCTAAAAGTTCTTCAAGAAAACTTTCATACAAAAACTTGTACAAGGCAATTAATGATGACAAAGCAAGTTTTTAATCATTTTATTTTTTGTTTATATGTATTTTTAAAATAATATTTTATGTAGGAGCCTTTGAATATAACTCGCATTTGTGATACTCGTTGGCTTTCAATAAACGTAGCTGTTAAAAGAATTCTCAGCCAATGGTTGGAGTTACAAACACATTTTGGAATTGTCCGCCTTTCGGATAGATGCTATTCTGCTGAAACTCTTTATGCTATGTATAAGGACCCTGTAAATTTCATTTATCTCACATTTTTAAGTCCAATACTTTCTGATATGAATATAGTAAATATGAGTTTTCAAAGCAGCAATTCGGACCCTACCAGACGTCTTAATGATTTGAATATGGCAATTAATTCATTAAAAAATAAAATATGCGACCCACGTCAACAATTCGAAATTGAAGATTTTGAAAAACATGTAAACATAAATTTTTTTTTGGGGTACAAATTTGAATCTGAAATAAAGATGCAAAGAGAAAAAGGCGTAATTAACTCTAAACAAGAATCAGATATTAGACACCGATGTATTACTTTTTGTGCAACGCTATTAAAACAATTAATACAAAGGTAAATAATGAACTTAAATATATGCTCAATTCACAAGGCATGTCTTATCATTTAAAGTTGTATTTGAAAAGACGTTTTCAGATAATGTCTCTCAAAACAAAATCATTTTATAATTAATTTTCTGTTTGTTAAGGATATTTTAATTAAAATTATCTTTTCAAATACAATATTAAGCAATGCAATAATGCATGTGAATTTGGCAGTAGAGTTTATTTCATTAAAGTTATTTATTGATTTCAGATTGCCAGAAAATCAAGAAGTTTTAACAAAAATAGATAACTTTTCAGTTCATAAAATATTTCAAACAAAGCAACAAGATGTTATCCCATGCTTAGAGCAATTAGGATGTAACCCAGAAAAGATTGAAATGATACTAAGTCAGCTTAAAAATATTAATATTATAAAATGGAAAAATACGTCGGATTCTACTTCTTTCTGGTTCGAAGTTTTGGAGTATGAGGACTCTGCAGGAAATAAAATATTTAAAGAGTTAGCTGAGTTTTCCTTTCAAATATTATGTATGCCATGGTCTAACGCAGAAGTTGAACGGGTTTTTAGCCAACTCAATATAACTAAATCTAAACTTAGAAATCGATTGCAGACTAAAATGGTGAATGCTATTTTAACAGTAAAGTAAGTAAAAATTAAGTAAAACCTTAGCAAAACCTTTTAGTTCATTTTCTTCATACTATTTCTTTGTTTTAGATATGGACTTCGACGGCATAGTAAGTGTTGCTTCGACTATGAGGTTCCGACAGCATTTTTACGTTTAATCGGAACATCTGATATTTATTCATGTTCAGAAAATGATACCGACATAGACGACTGGGTGGATGTAGATTGGTGGCTCTATTTATAAAAGAATTTTTAAAAAGCTTACGTTATGAAAACTAATTTCTATAACAAAAAGTATTCATAATGCATAAAAGCATATACATATATGTACATGCGTATGTATATTTTATCTGCTGCTATTTTTTTTTGACATTGAAACCACGAAAAAAGAAATAAATTGCTTATAAAAAATTTAGCGGTTTTATTAGCGTTTATTTTTACTCAGTTAGCGGTTTTTAGCGGGTTTTCAGGGGCAATCTGGTGGGAAATGGACACAACATTTTGGCAACACTGACTTGAGCTATTAACTTTGCTGTCGTATTTAACGTTGTTGTTGTTATTGCTACTGCTAATTTGTTTGGTTTTTGTTTCATTTATATCATATGTGTATGTATGTATGTATGTATCCCCACGAAAAAATATACATATGTATATTGTTATTTGTATCTGCAGATACAAATTCAAGGTAATCGAGACCTTTCATTTTCCATTTGAAAATTTTTATTTCAATCCATAGAATGAATATATTTTACTTATTTTATTAATTCTACAACTTAAAAGTCTCACAAAAAAAGCATGCATAAATAAATGAATAAATGCTGCTAGAATATTTAAAAATCTGGTTTAAATAAACAAATTCAGTGAAAAATCAAATAAAGTTTAAGACAAAAATAATAAAACAGAAATTGTTAATCGTTTAATTTTTAAACACTAGGAGTGGATATGTTTTTTTGTGCTTAACTTTTTTTTATTACTTTGTCTAGTTCTTAAATTCATATGATTCTTATTTGATCTTTTCATATATTTTTTTCTTATACTTTTTATTATAAATATATTTATTATGTTTGCTAATTTTGTGTTTGCTTAAAGGTTTTGTTTTAATTTTTTTTTTATTTTTTTTCACATTTAAGTGTATTTTTGTATTCCAAATAAAAATTGTAATTGATAGTTTTAAATTTAAATTGCTTCTTATAAATAAGCAGTAAAACAGGCTAAACATTATAATTTATTGCACCCATATAAACGAGTATATTGCAGTAAAATGCAAAAGGGCATAAGTCACTTTTTTGACAAAAGATTAATAATAAAACATAAAAAAGTATAAACTCATTTAAGTGAAATATTTACTTTTTCAAATATGTTCACACGTGCTAGATTTAAAATTTTCCCTTGTCCATTACAGTTGCAGATGTATGTATGTATGTATGTACGTAACTAGGTATATACATGTGTATGCAATTAATAAATGACAGCGCAAATTTCATGCTGTGTGTAATTGCTGAGTGTGTAGTTCAAACTAAAGTCCTGCACAAGCCCATTTATAAGAACTTTTAAGACAAGAGAGATTTTCCAAATGCTTTACTACAGCGAAATCTTTTAAAAGAAACGCTGAACAACACTGTTGGCAAGACATTTGTTTTAGTAATTGCAGGTACATATACGAATAAAGAAGTAAATACTTCATGTCCGAAGAATTTGTGATGCTTGCTTTTTTATACACATAAGCGCGTATACAAACGTCATGCATGTACATACATACACAAGGTGTGTGTATACTCTTTTATTTTTCTGCGCCCATGCAAACGCACACTCGCGTTGACATTAGTTGTGTGCTCTTCCTTAAAAAACCCTCCTTTTAAAACACAATAGCTTACCATCTACATCTTACACACACACACACACTCAAACGTACAATATGCAAAATAACAAGTATACGCGCATCAAGACTACTTCTTTTGATTGTTTGATATGAACAAGAAGTCTTCGCAACATCGCTTTTTAGCACTCATACACATGAACACCAATGCATCCATCGTGCTTCGCTTATAATACGATAGAATTTATTATTGAGAATACGAGAATACATTTAAAAAAAACAATGTGAGTCCGATCACAGGGGAGATGTGTAAAAATCTAGTTGGCTTATGGTAACTAAAATAAGATATATAACCTCTTGACTCTACTGTATTTAAAAATCTATGGAAAACTTCATCTATAGTAGTGGAATTATTAGTTGTGAGGTTTGTGGAGAATTGCTCATATGCAAGTGGAAAACGTCCAAAAAAAATTTGATAAAGCTTGCGACTGTTGGTTTGCAAAATTTGTATTAAAATTTCCACCCATAATAATTGGCATGAGATGGAGATTGTTACCCAGTTATCGTGCACCAGCTTCAGTGTAAGCCAACAGTTCATAATGAAGATATGTTATAATATAATATTATAAAGTCTTTATAAAGATATATATCTTTTAAACAATTATTTGACATTTAAAACGCTCTTTTATTTAAAACTTTGTATTTATTATATTTATTTTATATTTTCCAACTTTTTAACAAAATTATCACCACTGGCAACACTATTACACTTTACAAGCAATTTCTGTTAAAATTAACATTGCTGCTGAAGGTATGCCTTAAAATTCCGTTGAGTGTATTTCTATGCAGCTGTTAAGTTTCTCTGTACTTCTTGTTCGTATGATTACACTAATACACTCATACATAGCTCACACCGATTTGATAACGCTTTACGATCTTACTCAAAATTTGTGATTGTATTGGGAAAAAGATTTTTACCCCCTAGCGTATAGATGCTTACACATCAAAACAAGACGTATTTACATTTTAAGACTGTTTACGCAGGCCTCTAGTGCAAATTATAATAAAATTGCATTATCTATCACTAAACGATTTTGCATATTTTATAACATTTTAAATTGTAGCGAAAAATTGCGGAAGATTTTTTTTTCTTAATTCTATCTCACCTTTATAATATGCATATGCATATAAGATATTCACAAATATCTGTTACATTGAAAATATTCAAACTTGTTTGTTTGCTAAACGTTCAAGAGCTGAAGCTTGAAATCAATTTTAACCTTTAGAAAACAATATTTCTACAAAAACGCTATAGGGTGATTTCCACAAAGCAGAAAGTCAATCACTCAATCGCTTTTGTTACCATTAAACTTCCATTTGCTATCACGAATTTCACGTGAAATTTCCTACCCGCTATTTGTGCTTCTAGATGAGTTAATGATATGATATTTTTTTTAATGTAATAACAGCATTTTTAGATGTTTTTTTATATTGTGCAGTATGATCGAAAAGTGTATAGGCATGTTGTACAACATTAATCATTAATTTTTATAGTGAACAACACATTGCGAACAACTGATTTAAAAATATATTACACCATGCTAAACACTTGCGTGTTTAACGTCTCATTCGTGTCTAAGAGCTCAAACATGACGGTTTTTAGATGTTTCACAATGCATTGACTTGTTTTGTTAAACATCTTAAAAAAAGTTGTTTTAAATTTAAACACTGTAATAAACACGTATATGGGGTATGTTAAGTGAGTTTTTCATAACTCTGGAAATTTTGTGTTGTTATGTGTAATAATTACTAAAGAACAAACAACAATGGCAAGATTGTTGTAAATCTAGAGATGGTAAAATTGAGCTTTAATTATAAAAAAAACCACACCACATACAGTGGACCAAGCACAAAAGAACGCTGATGATGAAGGTGTAGTGGCCTTCGAAAACAGCTAGTTGTTCCGTTCTACTACGTGCTTGTCAGAATAATTTACAATTAACTTTGGTGTTATTTGTTCATTAATAATTATCACATGTAAGTTGGCTTACAAAGCGATACCAACTTTAGCCCAATCAGAAATACAGGAAGTCTACTGTATATTCCGAAACGAAAGAAAATTCTTTCGAATTACTGCTGCCATCTATATGTCAGGTTGGCTAGTTTTGAGGTCCCACAAGCTAAAAAGTGTCAAAAAAAATAATGACATCCATATTTCATCAAAATTATCGAATACTATTAAAGAATCAATTAAAAATTTTGTTGCAAATCCAACTTAGATGCAATATCAATTGAAAAACTGATTGATTGAAAAAAAATTTCAATAATTTTTTTTCTGTGTAAGCAGTTTTTCTAATTTTTTTAATAATTGCTTAATAGTGTTAATATTTTAAAGATATATGTAATTTACTCCAATTGCCATGTAACTGCAATATTAATAATGATTGCTAATTAGAAAAATGTTTGACTGTTCGGTTTGTATGAATATTTAATAATCACTCGTAGTTTTATAAAATAATCATTAGAGTCTTAAATGTGTTTAAGTATGCATTGCACATCATTAATTTTTCTTCATGCCTTCAATCAATTTTTAATCATTATGGATATTTTTTTGTTTGCAATTGTATCAGCATTGATTGCTTAATGCAAAATAGTAAAAGATCATCAGACTATTTTTAAAAGTTTAAATAAATGTCTGAGGGTATTTTTTTTATAAAAAAAAGATGCAACTAATTTAAAATTCAATAAAAAATACAATACAATACTGTAAGGAATATAAAAAAAGTTTTCTTGCATATTTTTTTTATATTCTTGTATTTATTTTATTTCCAAGCGTTTAATTATGATTCAAATAATACAAGTAAATAAAATGAAATAGTGCAATAAAACTATCTAGTTCATAAATAAGTACCTCATAAAATCAATGTAGAAAAATCGAAATTTGTAACAACATTCGGATTAGTCTTTGTTTAAAAGGAAGTCTTGAATTCCTCTGAAACAAAAAAAAAGCATTTTAACATTTGCTGGAAGCAATAATTTTGGAATATGGCAGCAGGAAAATTACGAGTAGTTATTCATTTCATAAATATGCAACTAAGGAAAACTGCGAAAAAATTCTCATTTTCCAATTAGAATTTTTCCCCTATTACTTGCTATGGTTTGAAATTGATCCCCGTGAAAAATTTCTCACGGAATTTTATTCATGCCCTCGTTAATTATCAATTATAGCATATTTCACCAATTATATTTAAATATGAATTGATTCTTAGTTTCCGACATACATGAGTAGTGAATTTGTATTGTTTATATGTACATATGTATATAACTGTTATCCATATTTTTTAGTGGATTTTGCATAAAAAATTTTTGTATTCTATTTCAGTTTAGAAATATGTAAAGGCTCTAATTTACATAAATGTTAAGGATATAGCGGCCTAGGAAATAGCTAAATGTGAGTGGGTATTAATTGATTGAACAATATATAAAAAAGAAGTCAATAAAACTTTTTGGAATTTCCCGGCTCTTACCTGAAAAGGAAACACGGCTCCTATTAACCGGAAATTATGAGTTGACTATGAAGACATTTAAGCATTAATTAACACAGCACCCCACAGAGACCAAACAGCAGTTAAACCAGTAGATTTCTAGTGGCGGTTCGGTGCCAATGTAGAATTGTCAGCCAATTAAGTCAAAGTAATTGTTTTTTTTGGAACGCACACGATATAATCTACTTTGGCTACCTTTAAAAGGGTAAAATAATCAATGACGAGTATTATGCCAACTTATTGGATTGAATCCATGAGTTGGGCTATGAAGTGCGCCCTATTCTCGGCCGTGATACCCGAGTGACTATTTCTTTATCCCAAATCTGAAGAAACGGCTTGGCAGAAAGAGATTTGACTCCAAGAATGAAATCATCTCACAACAAATATCTATTTTGATGACCTCGAAAAAAATTTTTTTTTTAAAAGGGAAAAAAATTAGAGAAATGTTCGTCAAAAACTAAATAATTTTTTTTTTAAATTAATGAGGATTTGAAATAAAACGGCATAAAAAAATTATTTTATGGCGAAAATCTATGAGTTGCAAGGGCGCCACATTCTCAGGACTTAGCTCCGAGTGACTATTTATTTTTGCCAAACCTGAAGCAATGTATTGTTCGACTCAAACGATGAAATCATCTCACAAACAAATATTCATTTTGATGACCTCGACAAATTTTATTTTTTTAAAAGGAATAAAAAAATTAGAGAAATGTTAGTCGAAGTGTATAGAACCCAAATGAGATTATGTTGAAAAACTAAATAATTTTTTTTTTTTCAAAAACCTGCTCCATATCGGTCTAATTCCAAATAATTCCTAGAGAAGAATTATTATTATTTTTATAAGAGAAGTAATACTTAGGCAATGAATGCCTACTACTATTACTAGGTGTTACTTTCTTGAGGAAAGGTATAGTGATAGAGAAAACATGTGGCGAAGGAAGAGATAGAGGAAATCTTCATTCTTTTACGCTGACTATGCTTTCATCACTTGAACTTTCCGACAACAACTGACATAAAGGAACTTTAATGCACATCAGAAAAATTAGCAGCGTTGTTATTTTGTGACTTTGTCGTTTACAGGGTTCGCCTCCCTCCGAGAAAAATCTTCTTGTTCTTAAAAAGTGAGAAATAATTTTGAAGTCAGCTTTTTTCCGGTTGTTTGATTTTATCTGAAAGTTTTTAAATGATTTTTTAAAATAGAGGAGCAAAAAATAGAGAAAAATACTACCGGAGAATTGTTATTAAATTCTTGTTTAGAACATTCTGTATGAAGTTTGAGTTTAACGACTGAAATCAAACCAGAGGTTCTTGTTTTTTATTTATTTTTTTATTTAGCCAAATAAGTTTATATCTGTACTCTTATATTTGCACGGATTAGTTATAGTTCTATAAATGGATGGAGAAATAAATTTGCATTGTATTTAAATTAAAAGAAAAAAAATTATGCTGCTAGAAAAGAAATACCTGGTTTTTTTTATTAATTATTTCAAGACCTCTGTTTTGATTTAAAACTCGTTGAATTGGCAAAATGTTTTAAATTCCTCTGACACTCAACATGAGAATTAAAAAGTTATAAAAACTCAATTTTTCTATTCCAAAGCAATTTTTTATTGAATTATCGTAGGATTGATTTGATTTTTTTTAGCAAATTGTGTTTATTTTATAGTGGTTTAATTATTATTTTTTATTTTCTCTTGCTTTGTTTAATTTATTTTACGACACAACTCATTCTATTTGATTTGATTTGAAATGTATGAATTTGTTGGTCACGATTTCAATTAACATTTCTGATTTTATAGATACGACAAGTAGCAAAATGGTTTGGCGAACATATTTTGTCACCATATTATATTTGCACGTTATAAAAATCAACTAAACTTATTTACGAGAAGATTTTTTTTTATGATTTTCGCTTTAAATTCATAATATTATGTGAAGCACACTAATCGACCGTAATTCTTTTTTTTTTAATTTGAAAATTAAATACATCCTTTTTAGGCTTTTAAATAAGGCTTTGGAAAGGTTTTTTAAAACAAATTTTCATAAAAAAATTTCTTAAAAAGCCTTAATAATTTGTATACATAAGGCTGTTTAATTTAATTAATATTTTTATTTATGGTTTTATACCCCAGATAACTCTGTACACAAACATCGTTGAAGTATTATGTGTATGTATGTTTTAATCGATTTATAATACCAAAAAAATATTTTTAGTGTTTTTTTTTCTTAACAAAACTTGTTAATGACAAAACTGAATACGTACAAAATATTGATACTTCATAAAAATCCATATATCCAAGTCAAAAATATTTCATTATAGATAATAATAAATGATGAGCACTTTAAAAGAAATCAGCAGCTCAAACAAAATTGTAGTAAAGTTTTAAAAAAGTAAATAAAATGCTCTGACCGGTTTTTAGGTTTTTTTCTTGAAGTAAATTAATATAAAAAGCTCAAACTTAAATTCTACTGCTAAATTGTATTTGGAAACTAAAACTTGCTAAAATATCATGCAAATCAAAAATCTATTAAAGAAATATCTATAAAAGAAGTTAAAAGAAGCAACTGAATTAAGTTTTCTATTTATAAATATAATGAAGTGGCTTGAGAATATATGCAAAACAAGTGGAATTTTACGGCAAACATTTTGTATCAAAGGACAAAACTAGATAAATATTTTCAACCACAAAAATTTGCATTACGCACGAGGCGCCGGCTGCTGAAAACATTAAAACAAAAATTTCTTGTGATACGTCACTTTTTGAATAAAACACTTGGTTTTTTATTTGATAAGAAAATCATTTAAAAATTGTTGTGAAACAATTTGTCCAACATTTCTCTAATATATATATATATATATCCTTTCCAAAAAAATAAATTAAAAAAATATGTATTTGCTTGTGAGATGATCGTTGGAGTCCAATCTCTTTCCGCTAAACCATTTCTTCAGATTTGAGAACACAAGAAATAGTAACTCCAGGATAAATGCGGAGAATAGGACGCACTTTACTAAAAGGAGTCATCTAGATTCTACTATAATACCTGTATGTGGTAGGCAGCTATGTAAACTACGCAAGCCAGGGCGCACTTCGTAGCCGAATTAATGGTTTTTAAGATATTCAAGAAGTATGATTATACTGCGTGCGTTGCAAAAAACGATCACCATGACTTTACTGGCTGACAATCCCACTTGGCCTTTTTTTTGCACCGATTCACTTAAAAATACCTTTTTTCGTTTAGTTTTCATGTCTAGCTGTCAAAAGCTGTTTACAATTTTCGTACGCCATTTTGTTTTTTATTTTTACTTATATTTCTTTTTATTTTATTTTTTGTAATATATCATTTAAGAAATTTATTATTTGACATATTGTCATGATCATATATTAATTTGAAATTTATTTGATGGTGGTTCAGCTTGGTCTATATGCATTTCATTGTTGCTGTAACAAATAATCAGTAGATTCATATCGAATATAAATTATTTGTTTTTCTTTTGTGATTTTCAAAAATATTATTATTTGTGAATTCTCAAAGAGTTCTTGAAAGTCTGTGCATAAGATAAGAGGTTTGTGACTATTCAAAATGTGTGGTTGAAGTCTACTGCTGATTTGTTACAGCAACAATGAAATGCATATAGACCAGGCTGAACCACAAGCAAATAAATTTGTTTAATATATTTTTTTTATTCTCAATATAGTATTAAGAGTCTTACTATACACATACGGAGTTTGTTAACTAAATTCAAAAATTTTTTGGGTTGAAGTCTACTGACGAGTTCCAAAAGCGGGAACGAAATGCATATAGACAATTGCTTAACCATAAAAACAAGACAAATTTTGAAATTAAATTTGACATTATGTCAAATAAATATACTTCAGTATTTCATATTTTTTTATACATATATAAAACGAAGAAACTGTGAAGCTACTTTTACTTGTCTGCAGATATACCTAGAGTATCCGGCAGGAATCGAACTCACCACCCTCTGACTATTAGAATAATATACTGACACTTTTTTCTTGTTGTAGTCAGCTGTTTTTGACATTTCGCCAGTTTTATTGTTTAAATTTTTGGAGTTGTTGTAAACTTGTATATCTATGTATGAAGATGTAAAAAAAGTTTGTCTTAAATAGAACAAAAATAAGTCCTAATTTACACTATGCAAGAATTATTGCTAAGCTGATTACTTTGTTAGGAGAGAGACGAGGGTAAAAGAAACGGTTCTGTAATGCAGAAATCTACATCAACTGATACTACACACAGTGTGGACCAAACACAAAAGAACGCTGATGATGAAGATGTAGTGATAGCTAGTTGTTCCGTTCTACTACCACATAAAAAACTTTGGATAAGTTTTTAACCCTTTTTCCGTGTCCAATCGAGTTGAGTTTTTGCAGGCAGACTCGTGGAAATGTTTGTATCATGTCAAATTTAAAAAAAAAATAGATTTTTATCAATTCTCAGATTTTTTTTTAAATTTTTTTTCAGCATAACTTGAAGGGATCCCAAATTTTTACATTTTTACATTACGTGTACATGAAAATCGCCGATACACGTGTATTTTTATTTTTTCTCCCTTTCCAAAAAAGTATATTTGGTTCATGGGACAGAATGTGTGTAACGCGGTGTTATGAATAGATGGTGAGAGAGAATTTCGAATTTTCGACGTCAGTTATTTTGTTTCCTGTTATTTTATTTTACCTGAAAGTTTGCTTTCAATTCTCCGGGGATTGTTATTCAAAATATCGCGGAATGAAAAATCATATGAAAATAATTATTGCTTATGTTTTATTTATTTTATATTGGTTGGTTAAATAATCAGCCCAATCATGAATATTCCCTCGGAATTTATTGCTCACGGAAAATAATTTTCTCGGGAAAACATTCCTCCAATCATAAATTCTTTGGGAACAAACAAAACAAACACTTTGTTTTGCGTGTTTGTTGACATTTTGTTTCTCTCTTTTTTTCATTAGAATTCGCCAACTTAAAGAAATATGTAAAAATAAGTTTATAAATGATTTATTTGGGCATTATTTTTGTTTTTCCACATAAAAAAAAACTGTAAACTACAAGTTTATGTATATAAATTGTGTATTAACTATGTTTTTATGTAAACTACCTTCTCCTGTTTTCCCGGAGAATATTTTTATTTCCGCATTTGGAAAAAAGGGAAAATTACAAATTCATGATTGGAGAAAATGGAAAAGTGAAAAAACTCAAGCGGAATTTTTGTTCTTGATTGGGCTGAATAACTACATAGATGCTGTTTGCAACTCAAGTGGCTAGTAGTGCACCTCCCTGATCATCTCAATTTTATTTTATATAGAACACTGAAAGCAACACATTAAATCATTTTTTTTTAATACCAAAAAAAAAAGTCTTGCTGAATTTTTACCGCTTCATTTTAATAAATTATTTAATTTAATGACTAGAAATTTTTTTATTTGTTGCAAATTTAAGACTTTTAACTGATATCTTATTTATTTATGTATTCACTTATAGAAATAATCTAGACGATATTATTTCATATTGATTGGCTTTAATTTTCAAGTGTCTTTTAATACTACAAGTTGTTCGTGTGGGTGGCCAATTTTTTTTTTTAAGTTTAAAGTCTTTTGAGAATAAATATTAAATTTTTTTAATTGATGACAGCTGTTGGCTTTTAAGAAATATTTAAAAATATAAATAGGAATTTCCAATCGTATTAGTTTATTAATTCTGTGCCAATAAGGAAATTGTTAAATTGAATTCTAAAAAAAAACTTCCATGTCTATTACTATTCAATAAAAATAAAAATTTTTTAAAAAACTAAAAAAAACTTTTTTGCAATTTTGGAAATTTCAAATTTAGTTAAGCGAAAGTAAAATATCAGGTTATTTCTGCGTAGCGAGGAAATAAATTATCTTTATTTATATATAATTTTAAAAACTAATTACAAGCATGCAAAACATAAAAAGCTATACAGTTCAATATAAATTGCAACAAACCTTTTTCCATTTACGTCCCTTTTCACAATGTATGGTTAAGAGTTAACGTGAACTTTAATTGACAGTTCTTCATACAAAACTTGCCGTTAAAGTCCCTGTTATATTTTAACCACACACTGTCAAAAGGTACGTTAAATTAAAAAAATATATATTCCAAATTCTTGTAATAATTCGAAGAAAGGAAAGATCGAAGAAATTTCAACGAATTTTTATATTTTTATATTCACAAACAGAAAACAGCTGAAAAAAAGCAGCTGACTTCGAACTTTTGAAATTCACTGTCACTTGTTACTACCCTCCCTGGCTGTTTAGAATAGAGGATTCCATTCATAAAGAATTCATTGAAGCCGTTAAAAAATTTTTAAACTTCACAGCGTACGTTTAAAAGCTAGAAGGAACTTTAACGGCAAGTTTTGTATGAAAACCTTGCAGTTAAAGTTCTCGTTAGCTCTTAATCAAACATTGTGAAAAGGGACGTTAAAGTGGGAAAGGTTTTTGATATCAATTATTTTTTATTCGGGCCCACTGTAGCTGGCTGCATGTCTGCTTAAATCTCCTTACAAATAAATACTGAAATCCAATCAATAATTTCAAATTTGTATTTTGCCGATTATTGTCCAAAAAACTCCACTGTGAACTGGATGTTGCCGGTTTGTTTTGTTTAATGGAAACTTATTATTATTTATTATCAGATATTTTTCAACTGTGATATTTTATGTACACATATAAGACGAAAATGTTTGAACTGCTTCACAAATCATGGGAAAGGTTTTATGTAACAAAATTCTAGTAAATTGTGGTTTGTAAAGCGTGTCCCAACAAGAACGCAAGATTTAAATGACTGATGCAGCAATTGAATTGTTTCTCTGGCTGTATGACATGTGACGCCGTCTTGTTGAAACCACATGCCCTCCGCATTCATTTCTTCAATTCTAGGCAAGAAAAAACTGGTTACCATTTCAATTTGCTGAGCTCGGTGTCGAATTGAGGTGGATGAAGTTTGAGCGATATCATCACGTACAGCTGGGACATTTTCGGTCGATCGACCTGTTCGAAGGCGCGTTGTTGTCTTTGCATCACTAACAGAACCAGTTTCGGCAAATTTATGCATTAATCTCTTTGAGACTTGAGCATCTCCCTTTGACTCTTTTGGAGCATTATTGTGACCCCAAATTGAACTGTAGCCGCAAATCAATTTCACAAATTCGTGTAGCGCTCCATTTATAGTAACCCCGCATCTTCTACTAGCAAATAATAACAATTGTTCAAATGTCAAACCATGACACTTCGAATGGCGCCAAATTTAAATCTTGCGTTCTTGTTGGGACACCCTTTAGAAAGGTCTGCTTGCTGGCTGCGCTTAAACATTTCGTAACAACACACTACACCCAAATATGTATAAATTCCTCCAATTTCTATCTCATCGAAAATACATTTCGATGACTAAGAAAAAAACCGGCTTAAATTTTGCAGAGTAGCTGAAAATGTATCACCCTAGTGTAAATTAAATAAAGAAGGTTAAAGCGTTTTAAGAAGTCATTTATTTTCCAAGAAAAGTGTGAATTAATTTATTTGCCAAAGGTTTTATTAATATCATAAATGTTTAAATTTAATAGATTTTGTAACAAAATTTTATGTGTGAAAAGTGTGAATATGCACATATCGTCGCTGTTTTAACTAACCGACCTAACTGACATTTTTTTGAAAAATTAGTTAAGTCCACTTCTAGACTTTATTAGTCGACGATATGTACATTTACAACAAAAAATCGTCCTGTTTATTAAAGCGCAGCATAGTGTCTTTTTCCCACAAATTTTCACTGTTATTTCAAAAAATCACAAATCGAAAAAACAAATTAAAAATACAAACATAAATACATTTTTAATAAATACTTATTTAACAAGGTCAAAGGCTTTTTTTAAATATTAAAGCGGAAGGTCATTTAAAAAATCTTTTTTTAAATTAACGATATTAACATCAATATTAAACCAAAAGTATTGGGCTAAAACTTAACCCGCTTTTTATACTTGCATATGTTTGTATGTATGTATATATGTGAACGTGTGAAAGAAGAAGATTGGCCAAATTTCAAAAAATCTTAATAAGTTATTCAATGTTAAAGATTAATGGTCAAATGTGACGCTGTTGACGTTAAGTAAATAAAAATATTAATTTTTCGATTTTGTCTTTTGTCATATTGAACTTTTTGATACAACACTCAATTTTCTCTTATTGGCTTTCAGCGCAAAATACTGGAATTAATGATAATTGAACAAACCATATTGAAAGCTAAATCCAAAGTAAAAAACAGCGAAAGTCAAAATCGATGAGTATACATTCCAGTAAAATTTTAAATGGTATTCTGTATTATATTTGTTTCATTGAACATTCATAAATATTTAGCCCAATCATAAATTAAAATTCCGCACGAGTTTTTTCACTTTTCCCTTTTCTCCTATTATGAATTTGTTTTGCCCCTTTTTAGGTGAAAAGAAGAAACCCTATTGTTTTCGCTACGCTGTCCGTCACAGGTGATTTTCTCAGGAACCGTAAGAGCTACGGACCTGAAATTTGTTCAGAATATGTAGAACTTTGGTTGCTACAAAAAGAAATACATAAGAGTTAAAGGGTGTTCCAAAACGAGCTCCGCAAAATGTTAAAATTCTATGTAATATATGTACATACAATTGTATGTATGTATATAAGCACTTGAAAGTTAGTGTATTTTTATAAAGATTACAACAATTAACACTAAAATGTAAAAAATTTTAATTAAAGGGTGTTCCATCAATTAATGTAATATTGACCAGGTAATTTTGACAACTGTCTGTCTCCTGGAAACCTTAAGAGGTAAACTCTTGACATTTTCAAAAACGGTAAAACTAAAAAAATCCCAAAATTATAAAATCGCCAAACCGAAAAAATCGCCAAATCGAAAAAATCGCCAAAACTAAAAAAATTTCTAACAATAAAATAAATCGCCTAATTCGAATAAATCGCACAAATCAAAAAAACCCAAAAAACCGGAAAAAAATCGACAAAGCCCGAAAAAGGCACCAAATCTTAAAAAAATCGTTAATATGAAAAAAATCGCCAAAAGAAAAAAATCGCCAAAATTAAAATAAATCGCCAAAATTAAAAAAACGCCAAAAATCTAAAAAAATCGTCAAAACTGAAAAAAAGTGACAAAACTTAAAAAGCGCTTAAATGAAAAAAATTTGCCAAAATAAAAAAACGCCTTAAAACCGAAAAATCGACAAAACTAAAAAATGAAAAAATCGCCAAAATTAAAAAAAAAAAATCTTCAAAATAAAAAAAATCGCCAAAATGAAAAAAAGAGAAAAAAAGTGCAAAAAAAATGCCAAAACTTAAAAAATCACCAAAACGAAAAAAACCGCAAAAAACGCCAAAACTAAAAAAAAATCAAAACTATTTTTTATACATATAGGCTAAAGTTCGTATTGAATTACATATGTATCTAGTGTCCGTACGGAACCCTTCGTGCGCGGGTCAAAGTCGCACTTCACTGAAATAATTTTTTTTGACGTTGTTGAATTTAAATCATTTTGTTTATGCTTGCAAAATGTCAACAAGCAAGACAACTGCAAGGCTATTTTGTAATGCGAAACGAGAGGGAATGCATTATCTTTTACATAGTGTCCACACCTGATGTTATATCACAACTCGTAATATAAGGCCGGCAGAGCAACTGTAATTTTTTCGTTAATATCAGCACAAAGGGGTAGACGTTGATGATTTTATATTATGATGAATCAAACAAATATTTGAAAAATACTTGTCAAAAATAACAATAATTCTTGTGTCGCTTTTTTTAAACGTTAAATGCACAGTAACACATAAAATGACATTTGATATCAAGATGATTTCATCAGGCCGTGGGCTCTGATGATTAATTACATCATAACGCTACCATAATATTAATATATTGAGTCTATACGTGATGAATTTTCAACATGATATCAATTTGACATTCATCATGATATAAATTCATCAGGTGTGGACAGTATATGGTATGCTTTCGGATTTGTATGTTACGGTGCAGCAGAGGAAATGTAAATAACAATAAAAATTGCCTTTGAAAGACTTATATCGAAGGTGTATAGTCCAAAGATAAAAACAAAAATTTTTCCGGGGTAGAACTCCGCCATCACATTATCTTAAATATAAAAAAAATATAAAAAAATAATATAAAATAATATTGACAGTTAGTTAATTATTAGTAAACTAAAATGATAACTATTGTTTAACTAATACTTCATATTCACAGTTTATTGTTAAACTAAAGTTCTTAATATGATCAAAGAATGTTGGTAACCCTATTAAAACTATTAAGTTTAAGTATTGGCAGCTCTACTATATCATATGGTTTTTGCTTACATTTGTTATATTATTTCCTAAAAATGGATAAAACAAGCGCTCGCTTGTCTAACTTTGCCGTGCATGATATTGAATTAGTGCTTAAATTGGTTCGGAACATCAAAAATATAATATATAGTAAAATAATAAGAGTGTGTTACATCTAAATACAAAGAAGATGCTTCCCAACGTATATGTGAAATGTGTCTAAAAGGTTTCTCAAAACAACTATACTAATAAGGTTTACAACAAATCAGCTGTTGTCTAACCATTTGTTAACCAATGACATTTGGCGGTTTAACTAATGGTTAACAAAAATCTGTGAATCAAATGTTATGGGTTAAACTAATGATATTAGCTAAGTAATTAGCTAAGTGGATTTGTTGGGCAATTTTTGCCCGAAAAAGCGTAACCACTAAATGCTAATGAAAAATCTTTCAATTCAGTTAAAAGTTTATCAAGCTAAAAAGTAGTCAATAATATTTTGATTCTATGACATTGTCTATTAGTTGTGTTGGAAACTGTTTAATTTGATAAACAAATGACTGGATAAAAACTTTTTTTATTACTGTTTGTTGGTTACGCTTTTTTTGGCAAATGTTTGACAACGCGAAAAATGGAGACGTAAACAATGACATTTAAAAATTTTAATTTAGAATTGTTAGCCCAACTAGATATAGTTTAGCAACACTTATTACATTTGTACATGAAATATTTTATCATACAAGGTTTAGACAACATATTCACTAAACAATTTGTTTTCATTTTTATTTATTACAATTCCCATAAGTGTAAAATGTTGATGTTAAAGATTTACAAGCCACAAAAAGTCATTGAATTTCCTACAATGGGTTTCACTACTATTTTTGGGAATACTTAAAGAAACGCACAAGACAAGAAATATCATCGAGTTTGGCTCAAATATTGCTTAATGACACTTGCCAGTACAAGATGTTTAAAATAATTTATGTTCAAACGAATAAGGCAGAGTTTATTGCACAAACAAAAGATGCTTTTAACTTTACAGAATATTTATTGATTTATAAATAATCTGTTTGTCTAGCCAAGTGACAGATAAGTTTTAGAGAAATCAAAAAAAAAATAAAACTTAAATTTGCTCCATCTCAATTAAAGTTATTAGTCATAGACTAAGCAAATATTTTAAACATTTTACGTATTTGGATACGTCAGTCTTACTTGTAAATTCTTAAGTAATGATTTGTTTTTTTTCTTAAGAATATCAATGACTGAATAATTATTTATTTGATAGTGTAAATAGAAAACGTGCTTACCCTGCCTATTAACAGCCTCTCCATGATCGTCGGCATCATAGTAATCCTCCTCTTCGCCCTCCTCCAGATCGTAGTCCAGTACAGCATGTACTCGAGTCTTGGAGCCTTGGCCGGCTTGTACTCGTGTAAAGCCGGGCGGCCTTTCAGGATAGGGATCATTTGAACTAGAATCGGTGGGTGAAGGTAAACCTGAGTTATCAGCCTTGTTACCGGATGCTGTTGCTATTGCTGTAGCATCATATGTGGATGGTGGTGTCTCCTCTTGAGTGGGCACACCGCCGTATTTGGGAAGAAACGAAGATTGTGGTGGTAAAGAGTTTGTGGCCGATGATACGGGCGATGTATTTATGTTTTTTATTTGTTGGTCTTGTTGTGAAGTAGATGGAAAAGAATTATAATATTGTGGCTGTTTTTGATAGTCTTTGTTAATATTGTTATCATTGTTGTTGTTATTGTTATTGTTATTTACTAGTGGCACTTGTGGAAATCTAGTATAAGTTCCCTCACCATAAGTGCGGGTATTTGTATTTGAATTCACTGCCGCCGAAGCTGCAGCAAAAGATGTTGCCGTTGCTATTGAGGATGACAATGCAGTTTTGTAAATATTATTATTATTATTATTGTTGTTATGGTTGCTATTAATATTTTGTGTTACATGCTGCTGATTTTGCGTATTAATATGACTGAATTGCTGTTGTTGGTGATGTTGAAATTGTTGATGCTGTTGATTATGAAATTGTGGTGTATTTCTAGCTCCTGCTGGCGGTGGTATAGGCGGCAAATAAGTATTACGCCTACCATTATTGTTGTTGTTATTGCTATTATACTGATAAGATGATGTTTGTTGAGGCGCAGCATAGGGATTGTTTTTGTAAAAGTCTGACCCAGCTGGAGGCGGTATATCATCGCCCTGCTGTTGTTGATGATCAGCCGGCGAGTAGAGTAAATTATTTGTATTGGCTGCTAATTGTTGATGTATGGGATGCAGTGGTGGCACCGTGGCACTCCAAGGTGCACCCGACTGCGCCAGTGACCCAAAGGGCAATGAAAAGTTTGATAAGGCCATTTTACTAGATAATATTATTTGCTTTTTATCACAATTTAAAGATACTCTTCATTTTTTAAAATATAAACAAAAGACTTAAGACACGCACTTTTTCACTAAATGTCTCTCAATCATTCATTCAACTTTTTCTAACAATTCTACAAATTTTATTTTCATATACATATTATTATAAAATATTTGCTTAATTATATGTTTACTTTTGCAATTTTTTGCCAATAACTTATTTTTGCATGAGACAGCTAAACAAACAAATATATGAATTCAATCTTTTTTTTATTCTTGTTGCTTTTGAAGTCGCTTAAAAAAACACTTCTGATTTAATTTATTGATTTATTTATATTTTTTGCTTAAATGAACAGTAGTGCCCGCTACACCGCCGATGCTCAAAACAATTTGCGTGTGTGTGTGTGTGTGTGTGAAGGTTTTTTCAACTCAATTCAAATTGCTTTGTTATTTATTCTTTTAAATATTTTCGAGCGATTACACAACCGTCTCAAGCGAGTTATCGCCAACGACTAACTTCCGAAGGGTTTTGCTTTTAAAGCTTTAGTTTATTTCACAAACTTATAACATTGAAAACTAAACACGTACAATTGACAATTAAAAACTATTTCTTGCTGTGCCGTGCTCTCTTATTTGTATACTTCTCATGAACACTTTTATTTTTCACACAATTTGCATTTAATTTTTTTTTATAAAAAATTAAACAAAAATGTTTTACTTACTTACACCTTTTTTATTATATTTATTCTCTTTTAGTTTCAATAACTTTACTTAACTTCTCATAAATTCTGAATAAATTTAAATTTCCGCTAATTTCTAATTATTCTCTCCCAGTTTAAGTAATCGGCAAATTCTAACGGTTTATTGATACTCATTTTGCTCAATTTTTAAGAACGTTGCTTTGTTTAGATGTGTGTGTGTGGGTTAGTATTCACCAGAGTTTTATTGTGTGGTGAATTTTGTTTTAATGATTTCTGCCGTTAGTTTGATTTTTAATTAATAATGCAATAAAGGCAAATTTTGGCAACTATGAACTACTGAAATCAATAATAGAGAGACAAACATCAATGGAGATAAAAAAATTAAAAAGAACGGGTTTTATATAAAATAATTCTGTCAAAAAAGAAACCCGACTTCAACGCAAAGATCTAAAGAACATTTTCGAAAAACATTTGTATGTGGCCAAACAGGAAGTAAACTCCCTCAAGCAAAAAAAATTTTTTGAAAATCTGTTGGTTAAGAAGAAGTACATACGTGGAATATAAAATTAAATTTTAACGTGCAAGATTGTGTGTATTTCAGAGCTCAGGGTGTGTATTAAGTTTTGGTAAAATAGAACCACGTAAAATAAAATATTAAACTTTAATGGGCGTAACTCCGCCCATTTTTTAAATGGAAGATTGTGTCTACTTTAGAGCGCAACGCATGTGGTAAGTTTCTTAAAAATCGGTGAAGTAAAACCACGTGAAATATAATAATAAATTTTAATTCGCCTAGCCCCGCCCATATTTTCAACTTGAAATTGTGTAAAATTGCAAGAACCAAAGATATTTTTATTCTAAGTTACGCAGCAATCAAATAGGGGGCCGATCATGTGAGTAGTCTTGTGTCAATTCCATTTCCTGCAGGGTATCTATAACAGTATAACTACGAGTACAATAGTGAGACCTATTTAATTTGGTGTGAACTACTTTAAAATCTTCTTCTGTTTTTTAGAACTCAGTTAGTAAAATAAAACAAAATAAAAAGTTTTAAATTAAAAGGCAAGAAAAAAAGAATAACGACATTAAACTTTAGCAAATCTGCAAACTGAATAAAAATTCCTTGTTAAATTACAAGAGAACAAAGTCATATTAGTTCTATAATAAGAACTGAAAAATAATAAACTTAAACCCAAAGATTTGCAAAAACTTTAACTTTACAGAAACACTTAATTTTCAAATTTTATTTATTTTCCAACAAACACATAAAACTAATTACTTTTTTGTTAAATAAAGAAAAATTTAAATTGATCTCAGATGAGATCTTTATGCTGGTATTTGGACATACAATAAAACAATTAATGTTTGAGTTATTTTGTTTCCTTTCATATTGGGATTATAAACTAAAAATAACAATTAATAGAGTTCACATACTTTGGCTGGCTTGCAACCTTGCAGCCTTGTTTTATGTGTATGAATAACCAAAAACAATCAAATGTCATGTTTTTTATTCTTTTGAAAAAGTCAATGAATTGTAAGAGATAATTTTTGGTGTTTGACTTAAATAACTTAAAGTTATGAAAAATCATTTGTTTTCTTTTTTTTCTCTCAATATTAAATAAATGATAAATAGTTGTTTGAAGTTATTGTTTTCAATTCTAACGTATTTGAATGCAGTGCGCTTTTTACTTTTTGAAATTTGAAAATAAATGAATCAAGTACCAGAAAATTAAATAAATTTGTCATACCAATCTTTTTTCTTTGGCGTAATAAATAAACAAATTGTTGTGCAATAAAAAAAAGTGTTTTACTCGTACTGTTCAAACAATATGAAAATAACAAATTGAACGCCTTTTGGCCCTGAACATGACAATTGACCATTTAAGTGTCAATACTATAGTTTGCTGTTCTTGTTTGATATTTTATTTAAGTACGAAGGCAGTGGTACAAGTTTTCTAATTTCTAACAAAGGAAACTATTCGCTATAATATCATATTTTTGTCTTTAATTTTTAATCATTTAAACGAAACAAGTGTGGAAATAAATCAGTAGATTTGATAGTATAAATTTCACTATTTTATTTCCTCGAAAAAAGCATATCATATAAAATTTGCTTACATACACACTATTCAATATTATTGAGTAATTTATTGCAATTATTATTGTCGCTTTTCTACACATTATTTAATAAGTTGCACATTAGTAAAAAAAAATATGGCGCAATATTTCTTACAATATATGTCTCTAAAAGAAAATCTACACATAATTGTGTGTTTAAGAAATAGAAAAATTTGTTTTTACATTTATATTTGTTTATATGTATATATAAAAACTCAAACATAATTTGAAATTATATCATTTAACAAATGGAAAGATAATGTTTCGTAAAATGTGTGGTGAAAAACTATTATTGTAAAATATTTTTTTGGGCAATATATACATATATCAAAAGACATTTTATTTTGTATAATATATAGTGCCACCTGTTATATTCACATGGGGAATTTTATTGTACAATATCAATTATTGCAAAATAAAATCGAGACCTTTTTTTCAAAAATTACAAAAATTAACTTTTCATGAGCTCGTTTTTTTATAATATTCAAATATGTTTTACATAAATAATTTTATCATGTACTGCTCGATATGTGCATATAAAAACTCAAACAAATTAAGTAATTTGGAAAAAGTTAAAAAATAGAAATATAATATTTAGTGTCTGAGTGGTGGCAAATAATTATTGTACAATATTTTTGCGCAATATAAGCCAAAATACATGTGATTTTGTACAATATTTTATAATATAATATATAAACAGTAAATTTTATTGCATACTATCAATTATTGCACAATAATATTGCTAATGTACAGATGCTTAAACTGCATTCCTTTTAATGGTTTTGTTCTAAAAGGGCTTGATTTCAATATTAGTTCAAGCTTAGAATTGATGTGATTTTGTGCAATATATTGTACCACCTATTGCCACCATTTCATTGTACAATATCAATTATAGCACAATAGTGTTGCAAATATACCCATGCTTAAGTTAAATTCCTTTTAATAATTTTGTGTTAAAAGGGCTTTGTGTCACAATATTATTTCAAACTTAGAATTGAGCATGTTTTGTACTTTACTTGATATCCCAGAATATAGCGTTGCTTCCGTACCCAATTGTTCTTCCAAATCGCTTTAAAAACCTTTTACTACATAAAAATCATCACTCATGGCAAAATTCGTCAAATGAAAAAAATCGTCAAAATATCCAAAAATCGTGAAAACTGAAAATCCTGTGTTGCTGAGTATCTCAATATATAAGTCCTGCATTGGATGGTTTCGGAGAAGCAGAAATAACCTATGGCGCCTTCTAGTTCATAATTTTAAAAATATGTAAAAATAGTGTGTCCGCTAATATATAAAGATGTATCTATGTTTTTAATTTCATAAATATAGGTTGAATAATTTCGGTGAGATAGAAGTTCTCTCCGTCCCTCTTGGTCCTAGTTTTAAGAAAATATGAAAATATGTTTTGAATTTCATTAATTGAATAGTTCCGGAGAGACAGAAATTTCCCCCTCCTCCTTTCTTGTCGTGGTCCTAGTTTTTATAAAATATGAATCATCTCAGATGCTTATACGTTTCGAATTTAATCAAAATCAGTTAGATAGTTGCGGAGAGACAGAAATTTTCTCCCTGGCCTTCTCTTGCTCCTAGTTTTTTTTATTAATATCTTGATGTTCATAACATCATAAAACGAATTTTTGCGAAAGCGGTCGAAAATTCCGGAAAATTCTTGAAGCCAACTCCCAATGCGAAATATAATATTTTAACAAATTATTTTTCAGATTGTCTCCTTTAATAAGTCCAACAATTAAACTTTCAAAATACTTACCAATCCTAATGGTTAAAACAATTAAATTTCTGTTATGGTATGAATTTTTTTTTACGACTGCAATGAACAGAATATTTAGGTCTTATTGTAGCTTAAAGCCGCTCCCACCCAAATGAACTTAGGAGCAAATCATTATTTTTCATACATTACGAGTATTATAAAGTAAATATACATACATGTGTATGTATGTATGGTGCTGTAACCGTGAAAAAAAACTTAAGCAACATAATTTTCGAACTTCATTTTTTCAACAATTAATTATCTGTGATCGTAAATAATAAATTTTCGTCAAAAAAGAAAAACGAACGAACTCTAAGAAATGTGTCGCTTAAGCATTTTTTGCGGTTATGGCTCGATATGTAAAATTACAATTCCTTGACACTTGAATTTCGCTGCTAATATTTTAATATTTTTAAATGAAAACAATACCCACATACATATATACATACATATGTATATGCCCTGTAGGAATTAACAATAGTAAAACAGTACTGATTTATTTATGATCTTAACACCAATACTACTGACGTATCATGTAACGGGCAATCCTTTTTGCTATAGATATTTAACCTGCACATTTTAATGAAAATCTACTACTAATGACGCTGGTAGTATTGACTAAGTAGTTCTCTTGGGACCACATATAGACGTTGGAAACACAAACTCTGTAGTACAGTATCTGACCAAATGTTTTCTACTTGTAAAAAGCAAATAAACACTCCGTTTACAATAAAGTGACATGGACACACTTAACCAAAAGATTCCTAAAGGGTGTGTATGTGGTTTATTAAATATATTTGTATAGATGTGTATACATATTGTACATACAATTGTATGCACATTATGTTATTTATAATTCAACATTTTTAAAGGCACAAGTACAATAATTTCAATTTAAAGCAGCAGTAAGAATAATACCTGATCACTTTTGTCTTAATTCTTAGAAATCTTTAATGGGTTTTTTTTGCAAAACGGATGAAAATAGTTTTCTGTAACAAAATCATATCTATTACTCAAATTGTAGTCGTATGAATTGAATTTGTTAAAATTTTAATTTGTAAAATATTCAAAGCTGCAAATATTTCCGGCTGACTTTTGTGTATATTTTTTAAATATATTTAAAGTTACACTTAAAATTAAAGTTACACAGTTACTTACTTCATCAAAACTAAATTAGGTATTAAATAGTTCTTTTTTTTAAAGAGCTTAAAATGATTTACCACACTTTTAAAATTATTTATGCCAATTATGAAATCGATTTCTGGCAAAAGCTCGACTTGTGCGACTTTAAAACCTTTTGCGAAAAATTAAAAAAAATATCAAAAATACTTGACCCTAGAAGCTTTAAAATTATGCTTGAAACCCCATGAATATATAACAAAAAAAAAAAAAGTTGAAACACACTAGTGTACACATCCATATGTACATATGTATGGGTGTATTACAGAAAGAAACGTTTAAAGAAAGTTGATATTTATTGCATTAACTAATTAAAAAACAATTGAGTCCTTTATCGAACCAACATTTAATATTTTTTTAAATAAATAATTTAGGAATTCGTTTAAATTGCACAAATGTATGCCATCGCATTTAATCGAGGGGTCAGATTAGACCCATGAGTCCTTATTCGGAATTATTAGTAAGGGTGTCCTACTAAAATCAATTTCAACGACCTTAGAGTGTGTAAGCACAGATATTGCGGAGACCACCCTCTAAAACAGGCCGCACTCAAGATTGTTGTGTGACCTGTTAATCCTGTCCCTTAAAAGACTTTTTGTGTTTTCACACCGACAACATCCACAACAAAAACACAACAGACAGCAATGCTTGCTCTTACTTTGCAAAGAAACAAGAACAATTTTAAGAGCTTTCAAAGCTGTTTACCTCAAATGCAAATATTATTGTATGTGTGTTTGGACGTAGCTGCTTTAGAGTGTAATGAGCTTCCTTGCCGCCGTTCTGACCACAAAGTTCTCAGTGTCAAGCAGGTGAAGAATTACGTCAGAGACAGCCTGATGTGTGCTCCTCTGCGCAGCAGTAATGACCACAGTGAGGCACACCTCTAGACCTTAGCAGGTAATCTCCAATGGAATTCCTGCATTTGTTGTACACGTTGAACCTTTTATTTAGCCTTTCCTGAATGTTCCTTTGCCAAGAAAGCTTACTATCTAGGAAATTTCTCAAGTATTTTGACCCTTTGCTAACCTTAGCTCCACTATATCCGTTTTCTCTAAGCCCTTTGCTGTTAGCCCAGGAAGAGAGAATTGCGATCATCACCAGCAGCCACAAGAGAGGTCTTAGAAATCGGACTGTTGGTTCCGGACATTATCTTTAAATTTACCTCTTTGTAATCTTTATATATGTATATAATTCTACTCTACGTGTGTATGTCACTGAACTACTTCTAAACAGCTGGACCGATTTGAATGAATTTTTTGTATGCGTTTGGGTGGCTTCCTGAATGGTTTAGATTCACAAGTCATCCCGCCAGATGGTGCTGCAGTCAATACTGCAACTAAACGGCTGGATCGACTTGAATGAATTTTTGTGTATGCACTGAAGTGGTGGCGTAAGACAACATTTGCCGCGCTCAGCTAGTATTAGTATAGATTAATTTTTCCTTTTTTTTAATAAAATTTAAGCAGTTTTCTTTACAAAAAATAAGCAAACTTGAGTTAAGGAAAAATGTTGCGAAATAGGAGTAATTCCTTCTCAAAAGCTGATTTATTCAACAATGGTACCGCTCTGCAATATTCTACAATAGTTAACTAAAAAATCGTGCTTTTTAAGTTATGACAGTATTGTGGTAAACGGGCTTTAATAATGTGATTTATTTAAGTATGTGTGATATTGTTATTTCACCATAAATCATTTTTTTTAATTATTTTAGAGTTGGCCAGATTTTTTCGTATCAATTAAAAAAAAAGACAATCGTTTCTTGTCTGTCTTTGTTTTCATTCCATTTGTGTTATTTCTAACAAATTAATTGTGCAATAACAAAAACAACAAAGAATATGAACAGGTAGAATAATAAAATCGAAAATTAATAAGACAATGTCTCACTTATTGATTGTAAAATAAATCACATTGAACTTATTCTCTTAACCATTAAATTTTAATATTTTATGAAGTAAAGAATTCCAGTCAGCACAATTTATGTAAATGTGTATGTGATATGGGAATTATTAAGTCCTCGTGCCACTAAATTACTACTTTAGATTTTAAATATTACTAGAGCAATCAATCAATTTATGAAATTGGTTAATTAAATTTTGTATGTATGGGTAGAAAATAGTTAACAAAATCATAGAACCAGTTCTTAGAATAAAAATTAAGTTAAAATTATCAAGTATCAAAAATACCATACACAGGGTCTTTCGTTAAGCGCTTCATATGGAAAAATTCAAATCAAACAAAATGTGTGCTAAGACATCACCGTATAATTTTAACCGTTTCAAAGGCAACACAGACTGAATAAATGAAAGCGAATTCGAAAGATGTAGCTTTAACAATATGGCCGCTATTGGGATACCCTTTTTATAGACTAGAAGAAAAAATAAACCCTGCAGAAAATTTGGTGACAATCTATCCAAACGTACTCGTCCTATGACTTGAGAAAATGCGAGAGTTATCAAAAGGACGGAGAAGTGTATGGTGAAATAAACGCATATCATGTAAATGGTTACATATTCAACATTTTTGTAATGTATCGTCTTGATCTTGAGCCAATTTAATTTTGACTTGGTCTAGTAATATAGTAAACGGCACTGAACATGTTCGATGTGGTTGAATACATGGACATATCAAATAGTGTAAATATAATGTTGATTGCTCCCTCCAATGTGACTATGGAACTAGTCCCGTAACTATACTGATATATTAACCTAAACTTAACTGGTATTTATACTTTTGAAATATGAGTGGCCATGTGGTGGAGTGGGTATTCTCTGCTTAAAAATAAATTATAATTGCATTTGTAATAACAAAAAAAAAAAAAATTATAAGTTTTCATTGCTACAGTTGAATGTCGGAATTTTATTTATATAAAATTTATATTATTCTACACCGAATAGGTCCCTATGGGATAATTCAGTGACAAGTCACAAAGTGTATACAAAGTGTCAACCTCATCCTGGGACATCTCCACATAAAAGTTACTGGTCCGCTTCATAGGAAGTGTTTGAACTCGGACTAGTCCCTGTCACTTGAGGACCGGTCACGTGACTAGTATTGTGTCGGTTCGATTTCCTGCAGGGAATTTAATTTTGGAAATCTGTTAAAAAATATTACATATATTAAGTTTTTATTAGCTTAGATCCTTATGAATCAATTGGATATTGGAATTGGAAATTACATATTCAATTGTAATAGAAGTGGCATTGCCCGCTTTTTTATGTTTGCTGTTTGATGCTACACAGAAAAAAATTTTCCTGCAATAAACAAACACGTTTAATTGAAAAAAAATCAATTAAAAATTTTATTGAGTCAATTAAACTTTTAATTAAATTAAATTTTTAAACAAAAGTTTAATTGATTCAATTACATTTTTAATTAATTTTTTTTCAATTAAACATGTTTATTACAGGAAAATTTTTTTCTGTGTATTACAAATTAAACGTCATAAAAATTAAAATTTACAGTAGCAAGATAAGGGATAAAAACACTTGTATTTAATATTTCGATCTCTGTTGGTCTGATAAAATTCTCACTGTGAAAATCCCACCAAGAATTTTACATGATTTTTCTCATTATTATTTTTTTTATTTATTTTATTATTCTATTTATCTTGAATTTTACAAAAAAAAAAGAAATTTACATAAAACACAACAACAACAAAAAAAATCGCAATGGTCATGTTGTCTCAAATATATAAAGCAAAAATAACAAACAATATTTAAATAGTTTTAGCTTTTCCAATATGCATATACACACATACACATATGTGTGTACAAACATATATGTATGTATATTTAAAATAACAAATACTGAATGTATGTATATCTAACAGAAATAGAAAAGGAATTAAATAAAACGTTGAAGTTGTGTTTTATGCTAAAAAACTACAATAGATAAGAATGTCTGGGCCTTAGATTATACACGTACGAGCACTTCATAAAATAAAACGATTTTAAATAGTTTCTTTAAACGTTTTGAACGCAGCATCAAGTTTCCAAAGGCCGCTAACAGAGCACTTGGGTGTTTGCAGGTCCGGCATGAAATTCCCCAGTTGTTTTTTTTTCTTATTTTCTTTTTATATGTAGAGCAGCAACAGCTTGTATTATGGCCAGCAGTTAATGCAGCAACTGCTGGTCAATGTTTTATTGAGTTCTATGGATTTAGTTTAGAGTATTTAAAGCTAATTTCTTTTTATTATTATATTGAAGGCGTTTGTTTTTGTATTGAAACAGAAACATATTTAAAACAAAAGACTTAAGCAACAAGCATGCATATGTATAAGATTTACAGTCAACTCTCGATAGTTTGACCTTCCAGGGAGCAGAGTATAAGTTTAAATATTTTAGGGCTTAAAATAAAAACAAAGGAGAAGTAGAAAAATTTATATTCATAAATATCAAAAAACATTTTAAAGTAGGCAGTATGTACATCAAAAGTAAGTCCTCCTACGAACCAATAGAAAACTGTAGATAATATTTTATATGCCACCTGGATAAAAGTTTACATTATTTAGGCCCTCAACTGAACGATGTATTACACTATCGAGAGTAGTCTGTGTCCATGTATGTTTTCAGAGTAAATATTTGTCTATCTAACAATATTCACTGTGATTTATAAATCATGCATAACGAATTTATTTCCAGTTTTTTGATGTTATATGACAATATACTCCCAATAGTCCGGCAAATACCTTTGAAATTGATTAATTACTCGTATTGAAAATATTCAGCACTTTACAGCGAAGTGAACTTAAAATTAAAAGATCATAATAAATTTTTTAAATTTTTTTTTCGGTTGAAATCTTGACTGTTTATCTTAATTTACTAATAGATAAATTTGAGACAAAATTAAAATAATTTCTTGGTTACCTTGAAAGTGAAATGAAGTGATGGAATGTGTCTGTGAACTGAATAGAAAAAAATAATTTAAGTGTATTAGCGATTTTATCCATGGAAGCATCTTGTAACATATTGCTTCCTATAAAGACCGATTTTTAAAGAAAAAAAATTAATTATTTCTAAGGAACAATTGGCACTAAAGGCAATTATAAATTATTCCCCCTTATCGGCAAAAAAAAAAGGGCGAACAAAATACCAAATTTTTACGTAAACAAAATGTTTGCCTTTTACTCCCAATAAGGGCCATTATGGCAAAACACTATCAGAACTCAAGTCCTGCACAATACCTTTTATAAGACATTTCAAGACATGAGAGATTTTTCAAATGCTTTACTACAGCGAAATATTCTAAAACAAACGCTAAACAACATTGTTGACAATACATTTGTTTCAGTTGTATGTCTTGTCAACAGTGTTGTTTAGCGTTTGTTTTAGAATATCTCGCTATAGTAAAGAATTTGAAAAATCTCTCATATCTTGAAAGGTCTTATAAATGGTCTTATGCAGGACACTAATCAGATCGCAACAACCGGGCCTGTTCTGTAAAGCGAATCCGAGTAAATTTCTCCTTTTCAAAAAATTAATAATGGTGCTGTAGAAGTGTTTAAAATCATACACCATAATTTTCTTTCAGAGATGATATTTGGGAATGTATATAAAAAAAAAATCTAAAAAATATTTCTATTGTCCGAGTTAGTTTTCTAAAATCGTGCGGTTTCAAATCGATCGGTTTACAGAACAGGGCCGAACATGTTGTTTTTTAAGGGCGCCAAACTTTCACCAGCATCCTTCTGGTTTGTATTTGGTCCACTGTGTGTGGGCTAATTGGTGTAAATTTCAGCCCTATGTTTTTCAGTGCAACTTTCATTCAAGTATTTAATTAATTAAAAAGTTCAATTTGCACAATTAAATTTTAATTGTTTTTTTTATTTTTTTTCAATTAAAGCTGTTGATCGGTGAAATGTTCTTTCTGCGTAATTTAACTTTAATATACTTGCATAGGCGTAGAAAGGCCATTCCGGGGGTGCATTCCTCCACCCCCCAAAGATTTGCTGTTGCCCCCCCCCAAAAAAAGTTATTTAAAATTACATGTAATTATTTATTTTAATATTATTCATGAAAATCACCAGTCATAATGCCACCCACCACCTTTAGAAAATATTTCTAGCTACGCCAATGCTCCCTTAATTCAAGTAAACTAATAGTATTATATATATATATATTTTGTAAAATGCAGCGCTGACAAATTTTATATTTGTTTGGTTTTTGTAATTTAAGGGCCAATCCCACGATGTCGACAACGTTCTACTTGTCGCACATTTAGATTCAAATCAAATTAAATTTTAATATTTTGTTGTTTTTTTTTCAAATGTAAGTATGCGACAAGTCCAACGTTGTCGACATCGTGGCACATTTCCTAAATTTTTTCCATACAAAATTTGTCAACGCTTAAGCTATGTACAGACGACGGTTGTCAGATCTCACAATATTGCCAGTAAAATCTGCTCAAAATTTTACAACCCTGTGAACTGATAAATTTTTGTCAGACGACGTCTGGCACTCTCAGTACATTGCAAGACTAGCAGCTGACAACGAATTGTCAGACATCTTACAATAGTGTGAACACATTGTAAAATTATTACCAGATATTTGTCAGACATTTTAATAATGTCAGATGTGCGAAGGTCATGCATCTGACAATGGCGTCATTGTAAGAGAATTCTCTCAATTTTAAATAAAAAATATATAATAAAATATATGCAGACAAAAAGCAATTGTTTTTTTATGGTCTATAATAATTTATATTTTAATTTTTTTACATATTACAGAACCACAAACGATTGATATTTAACAATGTCTAACAAATGCTTTGAGTCTGGCAATGCATAACAACAGATCTGACCATTTTTGCATATGACAATCGTGTGAACTGACAATTTTTCGACTCACGTTTTTGTCAGATGAATTTATTGTCATACAACCGTCTGGCAATAAATTGTAAGATTTTCTTACAACCGTGTGAACTGACAATATTCCTTGTGCTGGCAATTTTCGACTGCCAGAATTGTCAGCACATTGCCAGATTTGACATTATTGTAAATATCTAACAATCCTCCGTACATAGCTTTAGCGCTGTGTTTTACAAAATTAAAATTTCATTCAATGTTATCTTTCACATCTAGTTCATTGTATTTTCCTGTTTAATGTATTTATTTATTTAAAACTTATTGATTATTTGCTTGCGCAATATTTCTGCATTGAGGTGTTTCCTATATATAAAACAGAGATAAAGAGTATCAAAACAATTTAATAAAACATGTAATAATAAATATTAATTAGCAAACTTAATACACTATTAACAAAAAAGTTTAGAACTGTTGGAAATAAACTAAGTCTTATATAGTATGCCAATAAAATAAGAGAATTAAATGCTTAGTTATAAATAATAAAAAAATTGTTTAGCTATTAAAGAAATAAAACCTAAATAAAAATTAAAATAAACAAATTCATATATCAAACATTTACTTAAATACTTTAAGCAAAACGCCAACATTATCAATTACACCAGCACCTACTTTTTAAAACAATTACAACTAATTGATCTATTTATGAAAAAAAAAAATAAAATTTTATTAAAAAAAATTAATGGGGCCTGTTCAACAATATCAAAAGTTTATACTCCTTTTATAATTTAAATTGAAAACAAAAACAAATTTTCTTACTTTGTTGTTGTTTTCAACGTATTTTTTCAATATCGTTTAAACATGAAAGAGTGATTGGTTGTGAATTTTTAAAAACAAAATGAGTCACATGAAAAACTAAGACTGTTTAAATTATCTTGTTTTAGTGTCATTCACACTAAATGTCACCTTAAACTTAGTTTTTTTCTTCTTCTACATATTATTTACCTAAGCTGTGCCACAAACTTGTCAATCAAGATATTAACTGAAATTTTCTTATGCCTGCATAGAGCGAAAATCTTGAAATATGAAATGAAATAATTAATATTAACAAAAAAAAAGTGGTGGGTCTTTATCTAATGTAAGAGATTTGTAAGCAAAACCATAATATTAAATTCAATTAAGTCAAGATATTCGTATCTTAACCATATTAAGTCGTTTTACAAGACATTTTATAATTTTAAAGGAGGAATTTAATTTGACTTGCTGACAGCCACAAATTACTTTATAAATATTCAAATGCAAATGTGTATAAATAAATATGTAAATAGATAGTTATGTAGTTATATTTTAATTTAGTACTAAAAAACATTTATACAACTATTACGAATATTAGTTTAAAAATGACAAATTGATTTGAATTAATAATATTTATGTTTTATCATACATTATTATAAACACTCGAAATTTTCTAGCATGAAGTTGTTAGTAATATTGGACCAGTTAAACTTGATTTTTATACAGAGTGTGTCTTTAAGTTCGTTTTAAATGAAAGTAACTATTAAATTCAATGTTTTTGTGCAAACAAAAAAAAAACAATTTGTTTGCTATAATTTAAATTGACTCTTGACTTCTTATTGACTTCTCAAAAGAAGCATAAACGCAATATGCAGCAGTATGTGGGTGTTGGTGTATAAAAAACTACAATATTATTAAAATAATAAAAGATAGAATAAAATCTATGACTTGACTTGATATGACTTTAATAAATTGTAAACATGAATGAGATTGATTAAGCTGTGACAGGAAGTTTATAAATTATTCAGAGACTTTATTGAAATTGATGTTAATAATTATAATAAAGAAAAATTTTAAAATAAATGTGAAAGAAAGTATAATTTCTTTTACAGCAAAACATTCAAATAAAAAAAACTAGACTCTACACTATCTGAGCTTCACTGTAAGTTCACAAGAGATGTTCAAACTGTAGAGCAAATAGGTTATATATAATCAATATTTATGAATCAAGAAAACAAGATTGCGCACTCAGCCGTACAAAAACATTTTCTACTGCGCATCTACTTCAATATAGAATACACACGTGTGTTTGTTGTAAAAATTGTGTGAGAGAGGGAGCACATTCCACAATCAAATGTATGTACTTTGTTTACAACAAAATTATGCATGCAGTTCACAGGCAGAAAATAAAATAACGGACCAGCGCAATGCGCAATCTTCATAATCAATGTTATGTTCAGAAAGAAAAATATCTGTGCGAAGAAAAATTTGGTTCAATTGAGCTGATTTCTCGAAGAATATTTTTCCTTCCTGCAATGTTTTTTGATGTTTCAATCGCAGTTTTGCTTGTTGATGTGGCTGTTTAAGTGAAAATGAGTCACGTAGCTCCAAAAAATGGAATTTACAGTACGAAAATGCTCCAACAACGTTTTACAAAAATGTTTGCGTAAATCAAAGTAACTTTCCTTCAGCTCTTGAACGATTTGCATTTTAAAAGGATGAAACTTTAGATCCTTTCTTAAAATTTTGTGAATAATCACTCTTGGAAGTTCCAGTGCGGCTGCTCTTTTCCGCATTGAAACTCACGGGTTTTCACGTAAACTGCTTTCAACCAATTCAATGTTTTCGGGAGTCCTTAAGAAAGAATGTGCCCTGGCCGTGAGACATTCATAGCCGAAGCAGTTGCGCGGAATATCTGCTTTTTAAAATAATCGTATTTAAAAATATAAATTTGTCACCAGACAGTTATTGAGAGGAGACAAGTATTGAACCCACAACTTTCTGACTGATAGCCAAGGACTTTAAACCATTGCCTAATAGGGCAGCCTCGATCAAGTCACCTTTTAAACAAAGAAAACTAAATCAAAATTAGTCCAGCTGTTTTGTCTATACGTGGACTCGTACATACACACAGATACACACACTACAAACTTATAGCACCCAGTTTTTTTGCTCGGGCGTTAAAAATACTTAAAACTGGTAAATATTTTTCTAAGACTTAGAATCTTAGAATCTTATTACATCTTTTAGTAAGTTGAATTTTATTAACTAATCAAGAGTAAGTTATTTCCTAAAATTTACTTTTTGATTTAATATCAAATTGACCAGTTCTTAGGATACAATTTCCCTAAGCTTATAATCCATTTTCCAATTTTTAGCAAATATTTTCTATAAGTAAGTAAACACGTCCTTAAATGTGAGAGATGTTTTGTGTATTTTTGTGAACTATTTTTAAGAATGAGAACTATTTATATTAAGTAACTTTTATTAGATTTTTGTACAAATGTACTTGAACTTAGCAATATTTACTTAAACTTAAACAATTTTGTTTGCTTAAATTTAGTCCCTGTCCAGTCTTGCAATTTTTGATGCAGCAATTCTTGAGTTTATTGGTGAGATGGGTGAGAAGATTGGAGAAGGGTACACAGTTTCATGTGCTCGGCAGTTCCATTTTGATTTGAAATTCGTAATTTTTTATATCAAGTTGTTGTTGTATTTGACTTTTTTGATCATTTTATTTCTTCAGTTATATTTTAATTTGAAATTTATTTGCTGGTGGTTCAGCTTGGTCTATATGCATTTCATTGTTGCTGTAACAAATCATCAGTAGACTTTAACCACACATTTTGAATAGTCACAACAACAATGGAGTGCATATAGACCAAGCTGAACCACCAGCAAATAAATTTCAAATTAAAATATAATTATGACAATATGTCGAATAATAAATTTCTTAAATTTCTTCAGTTGTATGAAAAACAAAAAATATAACAAAATTGAAAAAATAATTGTTAATCTTTCAGGGAAATTTGTGGCGCAAAATTAAAATTTCATAATGTTGACACTAGTGCAATTTTAAAGCTGAATTTTAAGAAATTGCAGCCACAAAAATTGCAAGGACTTAGTCATTTTTTTTAATTAATAATAGTATGTCTTTTTTTAGTTTGTAGAGCGCCCTGCGAAAACAGCATGTTGTTCCGTTCTGCTAGTATTTATCAAATAACTAAATATACTTCTTGTTAGATTTGACAAATAAAAAATGAAGCCAAGTAAGCATGGCTTCATCAGCATACGAACCTTGGCCTAAATTAACAATTGCAAAGAGAATCAATTTTATTCCTTAGGAGACTAACTAACTGAACTAAAATCTTAAAAGAAATAATTACTTGAATAGCGAAGTAATTTGAGTTTGTTAGCAATCGACCGACTTCAATTAATTTCAGTTTCGCGCACATACATACTTATTTTTTTTCATCAATGTACAAATGGTTTTGAAAACAAAAGACTTAAGATGCATTCGGAAGTTTGCATCTTAAGTCTTTTGTTTTTATTTGCACATTTATGCCCATTGAGTTTTCCAATTTTTTTCTTTACATTTAAGATTTAATTAAGAAATTTAAAAATTAATAATAATTTTAATAATTAAAATTGTTTTGAAAACAAAAGAAAACTTAAGCTGCAAGTTTATTTAGAAAAAAAACTACATCTGTTCTGAAGTTTGCATCTTATGTCTTTTGTTTTTTTATGCATACATTTTATTCAATTCATTTTAATTTTTTTTAATTTTTTTTTTAATTTTTCATTTGAAACAAACACAACCCGCAAAGCGATTAGCTTGTCTGCAGAAAACACCCAGAGTCTATGGTGGGAATCGAACCCACGACCTCTGGACTGAGAGGCTAGCATCGCTACCACTCATACATACATAGATACATATTTATGTATGTATGCACATGAATTGATTAACTCAGTTTGCCAAATTTCTTTATATTTAATATTGAATAAAGAAATTTAAAAATTAAAATTATTTTGAACAATTTTAAAGTTAATTGAAGTTGCAACACCCTTTTGCTGTTAACAACGTTTTCGTTGGACTTGTAAGCGAACAAGCTCTTGATCTACTTTAATATTTAATTTTGATGAGAAATTAGGTCACAGTGATTAATACATATATACATATGTATAATGAAGAAGCTCCAAGTGCTTGTTTTTTATGCTTTTTTACATGTCGTATTTATTGAATAATAAAATAATCCAAAGTGGTTTTACGAAAGCTCCCTTTAATAACTTGAAAAAAAACACCAATCACTTGTTTACAATAACCACCATCGTCGTCGTACATTTAAAATGAAATAATGAAATAATACATTGTTTGCACTTCACACTGCTGAAAATATTTTGTGGCAACAAAACGTTATGAAAAGTTAAGAAAACAAAAAATAAAACAATTTTTTTTAATGTTCAATGAAGACAAGTTTTATGGCCATAAGTTTAACTTATGAGTATTTTTCTTCTTAAACGTAAAAGAGGAGAGAGAAAAAAAAGACAATTTGCACGTGTAGTAGTTGACTTTACTTTAAAGTTTTTTATTTTATTATCAAGGTGGGGGATACAAATTCTTAAATTGGTAAATTCAATTTTAAGCAGACATTTTTACAATTTCCATAAACTTTTGTGGTTATTTAAAGTTTATTGGAGCCTGCTCAGGGACTTTGTCTGCATAAATATTTTGCCTGTTATTTCTTCATATTGAAAAAAATACGAAAAAAAAGAAATAAGAAAAGATTTGTAAACATTTAAATTATTTTAAATTGAAAAGTTATCATGAACTATAACGCTCAAAATTTAATTGTAAATTACAAACATTTCTTAAGGAAAAACTTATTTTTGAACAACTCAAAAATATATCCATGTAAAATGTTTCTAAGGACGATTATTATTTGCTGATAAATTGTAAATTGTTATTAAAATGCCCACAAAAATAGCACGTGCATCTGGGTAAGTCCAACTAACGAAACGTGTCTGGTATCACGACAAATTATTAGTTAATTGTTTTACATAATTTATAGTCGTTCACTTGTAAGAAAAAATTAAATCAATTGGTTTTTTTAATATAAATATTTATTAACAGTTTAACTTCAAATCGTAATTATCGGCCACTTTAATTAATTATAATTACCTTTTCTATTATTTTTTATCTATTCTGTTTTATCTATTCTGTTTTCAGGGTCATAAATAATAAAAAGTTATAAAATTCTTCAGTTTTTTGCATTCGCAAATTAGATCAAGTTAGTGTTTAAAGTAAGACAATATGTCTGCAATTTATTGCTGAAATAGAGTTTAAAAAAAAACTATAGAGAAAAATATTATAAATACACAGAAGCTCCAATTTAATTTACAACAGTATTAAAACTAGAGGGCATTTATTTATTAAAGCATTTAAAGGTTGTTTCTTAGTCCATTAGCTAGAATCAAAAAAAAAGTAGCATTTAATAAATACTAGACTTAATAAAAACTAATAGTGAAGTTCAGGGTCCGGTGGAAGTGGCCTCGCCACGGCAAGTTCATACCAGCATAATTTAAACTTTATTATTTCCCAACAAAAAAAAACATCATATAATAACTTTTTCCGCTTTCAGCATGTTTTAGTCCACTGTATGGTATGTTTTTAGTGACTAGAATAACCATTACTTTTATATTCTTATAAATCGAAAGTGTTCATTTAGCTTTTATTGTATCTACATTTAAAAGTTGTTGCGAATATTAAAAAAAAAACTATTTAGATCGAACAACAACCGGCCATTGTTTAAGAGGTCATAAACCAAAACTGTAGTTCGTTGTTCTTGGCTTTGTTGCTGAGGGTGTTGGCTTAATAATTGTTTTTTTTTTGAATTCATTAAAAAATATTATTTTTACATAAACATAAACATTAACATGTTTTTATAGACATATGTACATACATACATACACACACACACACACATTATCATGCGCCATGATAATGGCATAACTTCAAATTTATGATATTTAGTTTAATTAACATGTATTGGTTTTTATTTATTTTTCTTTATATCTAACTAGCAAATGGCACAGTGGCTTTATCACCGCAAACTTTTCTTATAGAAAAGCCGATGGTGCCATTCACAGCACAGTTTTCTTATAGAAACTTCGACTGTAAAAGGTGTACAGTATCAGTTACAGCACACTTTTCTTAGAAAAAAATTCATCAAACTTTTGTTATAAAAAAGTCACTGGGTCAGTCACAGCACACTTTTCTCAAAGAAAAGTTAGTCGTTTGAATTAAAAAAGTTGCAAAACATGTTCATTTTTTTTATCAAAGGGAGTACAACAAATATTATTAATGCTTCGTGAAATTTACATCACAGTGCCGACTTAATATTTTTGTGATCAGCTCTTTCAACCACAGTCATACGTCGAAGGTTATTCATTTATATATATTTATCGGTTAAAACATGCATCATGCATGTTTCATGTGCTTTAAAACTTTTTTGTATGGCGATACTTTCACAATACCTTAAATGTTTTTAATAGAAAGTATAAAAACTAGAAACTTGTGCATCTTCCCGCGACTTCGATCACATCCAGAAAGAAACCATAATTGTCCTATAAACTGCATTTATAAATTTAACAGAAACAGAAAAACTACAAATTTTTAACCCTTTTGCCCCCCAAAAAAGTAACGAGTTGCATACAAATCCATTAAGCCGTTTTTGCTTTAAAGTGCAACATAACATCCAAACTGACAAACATACATTCTTTCACATTTATAATATTATTATGATTATTGGGCAGTAATGGGTTAATTCATGCCAAAAATCTTAAAACTTTTTTCTTAGTCCTCGTCCATACAGTGAAACATTTGCAACAAACATCCAGACATCCAAACTTTCACATTTAAATCTCTAGCCCTGTTTTCGATTAAATCGTAAATGAAAAAAATCAAGTATTCAGGAGAATATTTTTTTTGTTTAACATTTCAAACATGTGTTCGCTTACGATAAAATTTTATTTTATTTTATTTTAAAAGTTATCAAAAATTTTATAGGCAGGCCCAAGGCACATTTATTTCCAGGTAATATCAGGATTTCAAGAACAATGAAAAAATACAACAATGAAAAAAACAACATGGCTTTTAGTTCATCCAAAATATCAAAAATAGAATTTGTTGTAACACAATAATAATAAGGATTATTCACAAAAAGTTGAAAAAATTTCTCCCTGGCAGCTACCACTAACAAAATTTGCAAAGTTTAGCACTTTTCACAATTTTGTAATATTTTTTTTTTCATATTTTTAAATTTGTTTTCAAAGAATTTTTTTAATAAAATATTTTTCATATTGAAATTTTTTTTAATTTCTCTTTCGTAAACAATTTTTGAAGTTTCGGATGAACTTTAATTTAAAAAAAATAGCTCAGCTGCATTTCCGCTACTACCTGGTGAATGTGCCTTGGCCAGGCCCATAAAATTTTAATTTCTCCACTAGCAATAAATATGTTAACATATATTGCAGCGATTGTCAAAATTATGTTATTACTAATGGAGACAGCTCATTGCAGGTACTTGCAATATGTGTTGCAATAATTGTTAACGCATTAGCTGTCAAATATGTAAAATATATTTAAATAAAAGGACGCCAAAATCAAATTCTTTTATGGACCTTTTCACAATGTACAATTAAAAGCTAACAGGTACTTTAACGGCAAGTTTTGTATGAAGAGCTGCCAGTTAAAGTTCACGTTTAGTCTTAATCATACATTGTGAAAAGGGACGTTAAACTTATATGAACAGTTTCCCTGTCTGTGAAGCTATACACCTTCACTGGCAGTGTTGCCAAAATGTTGTAGGCATTTCCCACCGTTTAGCCCCTGAAAACCCGCTAAAATCGCCAGCTTAATAAAAATAAACGCTCATATAACCGCTGAATTTTTTATAACCAAAAAAAAATAATAAGATAAATTTTATAAAATATGTATACATATGCATAGATTTGTGTATGTCGGAATCTCATATTTCCCCAATATTTTTAAGCAAAACTCAGCCTACTATTTAAGTAGATATTTTATTTCCTGCAGAGTTTCCATACACGAACATCGAATCCGGAAAAATTAGAATCCAAAGGACTAATCCATCTATTAATATTAATGTTTAAGCTGATTAAGTATCTTTTCAACATTTTCTTTTCTATCTTTTTCATTTTCGATAGACCTTAATTATTCTACACGCGTGGAATAATATCTTGCCATTTTGCTTGAAGTATTTGTAAAATATTGTTAAAATTTCCTGATTTTCTGACTATCTGAAATTAAAAAATAGTGCTGATAAAATAAACTCTGTGGCTCAACTCACATTGGCTTGAAGTTTAATTTCGAATGAAAATTTCAATAAAAAAAAGTATCTAATCAAAAACAAATTATTCAGAAAAAGTTATTATTTTGAGAGATTTTGGTTGATATTATGTTTTCCTCATACTCACTGGTCCAATCACCCAGTTTTCGGTTTGTTTTTCGTTTGTCTAAAGATTTTTTTTTTACTATTTTTTAATACGTAAAGAATGACTAAATTTGTTTGTAATACAATTTTAATCTCGATTTAAATTTTATTCACTAAAAATTAGATTTGTTCGCTTTTATACTCGTATGTATGTATATACATAAATATGTTTTTATTTTCAACCTCTTTCTCTTTCTTTCACATTATACATTATACAAAAAAAGTGACGTTAGTGTCTTTTCGCTGTACGTGTTAATATGAAAAAAAACTCAACATAAATACCAGGATATGTGTCGCATAGCTGCGTTAAAAATACTTTATTTTGATTCAATATCTTTCTTTATAAGTTTCCGAAAAACGCTGAAAATCCTTCAACTAAGAAATTTTTCCGCTAAAATTCCCGCTGGTGGTTTTTTAAATAGACTTGCCACTAATGACAACAAAATACAGTCATATATAGCGGGAAAACCACAGTTTTGGCAACACTGTTCACTGGATTATTTTTAGTTGACATAAACTAAGCATTAAGCAATATTGTTGCGATATCTGTCGACGTTATTGCTTTACTGCTGAGATATTTATTGCTAGTCGAGAAGTTAGGTTACGATTAAATCGAAAACAATGTTCGATGGATGCATTTATTATTTGTAAGATTTTATATGAAATAAAACCAGTGTTGTTGCTTTAACTTCGGACTAATCGCCAATATTGCGCTTGGTTTACTACACATTTTAATTTTTCTTATTTTCGGTTTGGTGAATAATTGTTGGTGTTGGTGAAGACATATGTACCCTTCCCTTTCTTTAGTAAAATCCAAGTTATCACATATTTACTGCAAACCATCATATTTATTTTTATGTGAAGCAAAAAAATTCTTAAAATTATAATTGTTATCTGATTAATCGTAAAAGAGTAACAAATACATTTGTGCAAAATAAATAAAATATGTATAATATGTACATATGTATGTAATGTATGTATGTATATATGTATGTATGTATTTATTCAAAACAACATGTGTTTCGTATACACCGACACATGTGTTGCCTAAACAATATTTATTAATCATTCATTATTCTTTTATTTCAAAAGCGGATTAAAAAAGCTTGAGGTAGTTGTGATTGTTTTTAGGGCGCCGCTCTATTTCAAGAACAATTTTTTTATTTTTTTTTTAATTTTTATGGTAAAACATTCATTTCCTCTTTTTGGTGGTACCAACTGTTTTCAGTTGCTAAAATTAATTAAATTATTATACGTATGTTTCCATAAGGTGTAAAATTGATAATAAAGGTGTGCTTCTTTTTAACAAACAAACAAAAATGATTAATTAGTTTGTAATTATTCTATTTTTTCTGTCCATTAGTATTTAATTATGAGATTATTTTATTGTCGAAGCACTGATAAAGTGTAAAAAAATTTTTAATAAATTGAAAATATTATTTCTAATGCCATAATTAAATTACATTTTTGAACTGTCATGTCATGTCAGCCTTATCAGAGAACTCAATTCGTTTCGCAAGTGTTTTCAATTCTGAAATTTAAAGCGAAATTTATATTATCAATGATTTAGTAAGAACATGTTTAAACAAAACTAAATTAAAATTATAGATTAATTATTTTGTGTATTTAATTATTTTATGGGCTTTTTAACATTTATGCATAAAATTAATAAATTAAAATTTATTAAAGTTGTTTTGGAAAAAAATAACTGTTATTTTTCATTCCCAGTATTGCCATTTTGTTTTTATGTACAAACAGCATTTTTAGGGTTCCGTACACCAAAGGTGAAAAAAGGAACCCTATTGTTTTCGCTACGCTGTCCGTCTGTCTGTCACACGCTATTTTCTCAGGAAACGTAAGAACTACGGACCTGAAATTTGGACAGAGTATGTACAACCTTGGCAGCTACAACAACAAATACATGAGAATTAAAAATTAAAGGGTGCTCCAAAACGAGCGAAGAAAAATGTTAAAATCCCATGTAATATACATACAATTGTATGTACATATGTATATTGACATTTAAAATTTGTAAAATTAGTGTTTTTTTATATAGACTACAACAATTAACATTAAAATATTAAAAAATTTAAATTAAAGGGTGGTCCATCAGTTAATGCAATTTTGACTATGTAATTTTGACTACTTGCTATATCTTGGAAACCGTAAGAGGTAAACTCTTGAAATTTTCAAAAACGATAAAACTAAAAAATCCAAAAATTATAAAAGCCCCAAACCGAAAAAAAATCGCCAAAACCCAAAAAAAATCGCCAGAACGAGAAAATTACTAAAATTAAAAAAAAAATTTCTAGCACTAAAATAAATCACCAAATTCGAAAAAATCGTCTAAAATGAAAAAAAATCGCCAAAATGAAAAAAAGCGTAAAAAACCGAAAAAAATCGCCAAAAACGCGAAAAATTCGCCAAAACCAAAATAATTGTTTATATGAAAAAAACGCCATAATGAAAAAAATTAAAAAAACGCCAAAACGAAAAAAATCGCCAAAATTAAAAAAACCGAAAAAAATTCCCAAAACGAGAAAAAAGTGGCAAAACTAAAAAATTGTCAAAATCACTGGAAAAGGCAAAAAACGAAAAAATCGCCAAAACCAAAAAAAATCAACAATATGAAAAAAACGCCAAAATTAAAAAAACTCTAAAACCAAAAAAAATCGCCAAAACGAGAAAAAAGGTGCCAAAACTCAGAAAACGTCAATAAACTCACGAAACCCCAAAACTAAAAAACGCTTAAAATCGAAAAAAAACCCAAAAACGAAAAAAATGTCACAACTATAGTTTATATTGGCTAAAGTTCGTATTGAATTGCATATCTCGTGTCCCTACGGAACCCTTCGTGCGCGGGTCAGAGTCGCACTTCACTGAATTTATTTCTCTTTTTATTCAACAACCGTATGTTTATTGTTTTGCCATGCACAAGGCTGCCATACTTTAATTAAAAAATTCGGGATTTTAAAATGTTTGACAAACAGCAAAATCGATACAAATCTAAAGAACGTAAAGCAAAATCGATTGAAATTGAAACAACGGTATCGGTCTTTTTAGATTATTATCTTATGTTTTGTTAAGCTCGAGGTAATTTTTACCCAACTGCGCAACGCAAAGAAGGGTATTGTGTTTATCAGCCTATGTATGTATGTATATATGTGTGTTCCTTATATAAACCGAACGCCTGGACCGATTTTAATGATTCTTACTTCAATCGATTTGTCTTAATCCCGGGATATGACAGTAGTAAAAATTCAATATGGCCGCCATTTTGTAAATACGAAAAAATAAAAAGTCGGTTAATAAGTCGGTTGTTTGGTTATGTTTTGTTATGATAAAACATATGTTTCGATTATTCGAACAAAACTTCGAAAAATCGTAAAACGCTAGCAAATCGTTCGTTTTCAGAACATGCTGAAAAGCGTTTTGCGTTTTCACAACCGCAAGCGATTTGAAAACGCTGCGTTTTTCAGAACATGGACGTATATCAAAATGGGTATCATTCGACAGGTATTTATGATTTTTCATTTCGAATGACCATTTAGGATATTTAAGGCTTCAAATTTGGTCGAAGTCGGGTTTTTTATTTTTATTTTTATTTATTTCCAATATTTCGTTAACAGTTTGTAAATATCGTGAGGAAATAAGATAATTGTATTTAATTTTTTATTTATGTATTTTCCTCGAGTGTGTGTTGTCAACATAGTAATGGGAGATTAAATCACTGCTATTGGTCGCTTAAACTAGCAAGAAGAATCATATAATCGACAACTCAAAAACTATAAACAAACTCTAAACTCGAACTAAAAAACTGTAGTAATTTTATTAATCGAATGCAAGAGAAATAGTTGATTTCAGTGTAAATTAATTATTGTGATGTTGCGGCTCACTTAAGCTTATGTACACTTAATCTGAATTAATTCAAAAATGTATCTAAATCGAACAGCCGGTTTAAAAACAGCAGACTATTTCCAATTTTTAATTTATTTACAAATATCCCTATTGTGGCGTATAACAATAGATAGGTTAACCCTAAAAAAAATAATTTCTTGTGAAAAAATAAATTTTTTTTTAAAAAAACATCGAGAATAATATTTGAGTCCAACGAGGTATAGTTTAGCTATACATACTCTATTCAAATAGCTTCTAATTGCAAAACTCTTTCTCTAACTCCTCAGTGTAATTGTTTAAATGTTTAAAAAACTTGACTTGTTTGAAATAAATATGCACTTTAAATGAAAGTAGTCAGTCATGTCATGGCCCATTCATATTTGTTCATAGGTGTGGTCTATTTTATAAATAGCAAGTGCAAGAAATATAACTACTGGCAAGTGCTGCATTTATTATTTAATTTTATTATTATTATTATTAATGCAACTGGTAGGCTTGGCCAATACTAATATGAATTATTTAGATCATAGTATTTTGCTTTGAAAAGTAAATAATAAAAAAAAACACACTGGTACAAATTGTTTGAAGCTTATAAAATTCTTTCAGGAAAAAAACCTTAAAAAAATAAAAGTTTCTTTATACATACATACATATATATATATATATATATATAAATCGCCAAAATGAAAAAAATCGCCAAAAATTAAAAAACGCCAAAACGAAAAAAATCGCCAACATTAAAAAAAAAACCGAAAAAAAATCCCCAAAACGAAAAAAAAGTGGCAAAACTAAAAAATTGCCAAAATCACTGGAAAACGCAAAAAAAAGAAAAAATCGCCAAAACCAAAAAAATCACCGATATGAAAAAACGCCAAAATTAAAAAAACTCAAAAACCAAAAAAAAATCGCCAAAACGAGAAAAAAAGTGCCAAAACTCAGAAAACGCCAATAAACTCACGAAACCCCAAAACTAAAAAAAACATATATATATATATATATATATATATATATATATTGTTTTAAATTCATTTATTTCGCTTTATTTAAATTGATTTTTTTTATATAAAAATAATAAACTGAGGCTTAACAAATAATGCTAATTACAAGAAATTAACGTAGAAAAGATTTAAAAAAAAAATTCACACATAATTATAAAATAAACTAATAAAGAACATTTTCAACGAAAATTCAAAAGCACAAATTAATCTCTTTTTTTTTGTTTAATTGAACTGTAAAACATTTTTCTTTGTTTTAAATTCATTTCTGTCGCTTTATTTAAATTGAATTATTTTATATAAAAAAATAATATACTGAGGCTTAACAAAGGCTTGTTTTATATACTCAAATAAGGCTAATTACAAGAAATTGACGTTGAAAAACATTCACACATACAAACATAATTGTAAAATAATCTTATAAGTAAAATTTTCAACGAATTTTCGTATTAACGTTCGATTAGTGTAGTAAAATTGTTTTATTTTAAACTAGGATATAAATTCAAAATCATCATCGGAACCCTCTTCACAGCAATTACGCCGTCTTAGCTCGGCTGGCGAGTGATTGACACTTTCGAAATCTAAAAAAGTAGAGAAAATACTTTATATTTATCAATTGAAACTTTAATGTCAGTTATCATGCAAATAATAATAAATAATAATAATAATGCATTTTTTTTCTTTGTTTCTTAAAATAAAAACAAAAACCTTCTGTATCTCCACAACTTATAGTTCGTGAGGAACTATAACTTATTAAATCATCTGATAAAGTTGTAGAAGTTAGATAGGAAGTATTTAAATCACTGGCAACTTCTTCATAAGAATTACAAAAATGTTCATTGCAATCTGTATCTGTTTCTATACTCAAGGTAGAGTCGTTTAAGAAAATAGAAGGATAAAGATAAGTGGCGTTACTAGAAGCCATAATACCTGTCATGCCCGACACCCATTCCGGCGAACGAGTTTTTGTTATTTCAAACAACGGCTGGCTACTGGCTGTTAGCACTTGATTTTTTAGATTCTCCATTAAGATGTCAAAGGACATACGAGATTTGCAAAGGAAACACTAAAGTTAAAAATAGATTAAAATTTTTTTCAAATAGTTATACGTAAATTCTAATTTTATTTTTACCACAGCCAACGAAGGATCCATTTGGCTAAATTGTATTCTACCGGCGTATTTTTGATGAAAAGTTTCATCAAAATCTATTTCATCTTGTGTAGTTTTCGAACCCACACTTCCCGATCTTTGCGTTGTATGAGGGTCCAAAAATAAAACTTCATCATCCACGTAGCCCAGAAAATACAAGGCCTGATTTGGTCGTCCACCAACCATACCACAATTGCCCACCAATTCAAAGCATTTCTTTAAAGCAGGTATATATATGGGATTAATGTCACTCAGTCCCAAACGTAAGGGTATTATAAGTAACAAAGGCTTCCAAGAGTCATCGTTATTGATATTCGTCAAGCAAAGTGAGACTAGAATTAAGTTGAAAAATGCGTAAATGTATTTACTTACATATGTATGTACATATATTAAAATATTTTGTACTTACTAATGTCGTCTGTGATTATTATGTTGTCCATAGCTACGTGAATTGTTAAACTGCACCAGTCATCATACCGAACTAGTTTTCTATTAATTAAAAAAGGATACAAATTAAATTCAATCAATAAACATATTTTCATTAAAACAAAAAACATACCGTTAGCTAAAATGACAAAAGGCTTAACTAACAAATATATAATTTTACAGAAGCAAAAAACTAAAAAACAGAACTTGCACCTTATTCTTTGTTAATAAAAGCGTAATTTTTGATCGTAGAAGTGTACAATTTTGTCAAGACATGTATGTTTGTATTTCAATGGCATTCATAATAATCAACCAAAGACTCGATTTTAAAATTTTTGTTAGTTACGCCTTTTTGCATTTCACGATACGATGTTCACGACTTCCTTGAAACTAATTTCAAAGGTTATTATGTACTTAAAAGCAAATAAATATTTTGTTTAGGTTGTTTACGTGGTGTGGTTACTTTCTACCTGCATACAATCAAGTAGAATCTTGAGATTCCGTTTTTATATTATTTGGATATGACTTCGTTTGTGTGTGTTGCAAAGAACATATTGAAAAATGTATGCAAATATATCCATTTGTGTGTGAAAAAATGTTTTTTCTTAAACCAAATCACAAACAAATATATTTTGATATAATACATAAAACATCCTATTAACTTTAACGAGTGTCCGATTAAAATTTAAATTTTCCTTCCCCTACTTACTTGAGTACTTGCGCCACGGTATTGGGACCAAACCATTGACCCACCTTCTTATCCTCTGAATCTCCCATTAAGGCAATTTGATGTATGGAAAAATAACTTTTTCTTGAGTCCTCGAAGCGATTGATAATTTTCAAATATGTCGAATCTCTGGTTTCAGTTGTCCAAAACCAATCTCGTCCCAAATGCAAATCGATTAGAGCCTGAGCCAAAACCATTTGGCCGCAACGTAGCATACAACCCCAGCCTTTGTCAGTTGTTAACTGTGGCTCGCCAAGTGGAACAAATCCTCTGCGGTACGTGCACCATATTCGAGATTGAACATCTCGACGTATTAATTCTAATTCATGTATGGCATTGTAGCTTTTTCCCAAAATCCAAACAGTGGTATTCACTTTTGGTATATCATCTGGTTCGCCTGTAGCACTAGCCACAGCTCCTACCACCGCTCCAGCCAATACGCCGTCTGGTCCTAAGTACGCTTCAAAAACGCTGTCCATTTTGCGTGAAACATTAGTGTAAAAATCTATTAAGTGATCAATGTTGGCGATACACTGTAGTCTAAAGTAATAAAGCCTGCGACTACGGCGATACAGATCTTCGGGGTGTGTTTTAAGCCAATCTAAATGAGCCAGTGCGATTAAAGTTGTTATAATTAATAGTATAGCAAAGCCTACTAAAACGGCCCAATATATGTTATTATTGCTGGAAAACAATAATAAACAGCAGGACCAAAACTCTTTTAATCTGCCAATAATCTTGACTAATTTAAACTTTCTCGTTTCACTAGAATATGAAAGGAAAAAATCAGTTGGTTGGTAAAGTACGAAGTTGTTTTAAAGGAATAAAAGAAGAATGAAATTTGTTTACCTTAAAATATTTATGTTGCATTTTTTTCACATCAACTAAACAATCCTTTTCTCTTTTCTCTCACGCCAATTATGCCCAATGAATTTTTTTCTACTACTTTTGTCTATTGTTGTTTATGGCAATGTCATCATCTCCATTCATTCTAATTAAAATGTATGGCTTTTTTCATTAAGACTTTTCAGGCTTATATCTTCACTATTTTATTAAAATATATTTTACCCAAATGCTTCTAGTTGTGGCAGTGCTGCTCCTTCAGTTTTTTGTTTCCTAATCTTTTTAAATTGTTACATTTAAGGATCCAAATTGGTCGTAAAAAGTCTTCGTCGTAGCAAAACAAAGAGTTAAATATTTTTTTCTTGACGTTTTCTTGACAACACAAACGTCAAACACAAAGCGACTTGCCAACTTTTTGATAGAAAAGGCCAAACTAAGTAAAAACAGAGTAGCTTCGTCTTAACCCAACAAACACAATAACATTGAAATATTATTTGATAAAAAGTTCTATTAATAATGCAGCAATCAAGTTGATGTTTGTAATATATCAGTTTTGCACAGAATAATTTCAAATTATTAAAATATAATATCGAATTCATGATAAATTTGTTACAGTTTGAAAGATAAAGTTTTATGTAGAATGACGTCAGAATTTTTCGATTGAACATATAGCTAGATGTAGGTGCAATTGTAGCCCTGTAGCTACTTAAATGTACTTATAGGCAGATTTTGTAAAAAATTTCATTTCTAAACGTTTCAAATTTGTATGAAAAATAACGAAAACTCGTTTAAAAAAATATTTTTTCCACACGAATTTCAAAACGAAAAAAACGTTTCTATTTACAAAATTTAGACTGGGAAAAATGCATTGTTTATTTTAATTTTTGCTACAAGAATATTGTTTTATATACATATAAATATCCTTCTAAAAAATTGTTGGTATATGCAGGGTGACCGATGACATTTTTCAAAAAGTGGTACCAAAAGGGGATTTATCAAAAAAAAAGGCAAAATTAATATAAAACGAGAAAACTAAACTAAATTTTTTATTTTTAATGTATTTTTATATAATTCACTCTAAAAAAGGGGAGCAAAAAGTGGCAAGGCAGATGAAAAAGTGACAAGGTAGTCGAAAAATTGGCAATTTGCCACTTTAGTCGGTCAAACGGTCACGCTGGGTATCTGGCGGCTTCTAGTAAATTTTTTTGTTTTGCCCGCTGCAACAATTTTTTTTATCAACTTCTTTCTGTGTCAAAGCGAATTTGTCAAAATTTTACATTGTCAAAAGAGATATCATTTGGCACAGCAGAAAAATGTGGGAAAAAACCCCACACAAATATTTTTTTACTATAGTACTTTTCTACACGCACTATGCATAATAATATAAAATGACTTATTTAAATTGTACTAACATGATATACACGTAAAAATATAAGACCGAGTCAATTTATTCTCAAGGCGAATCCATACTAGGTAGTCACAAGGGATCAGGTGACTATTTTCGTCGCTTGTAATTTGAATATATGTACGTTGGAAGTCAACACACGTTTTTCAGTACATTTTTGTGACATTTAAAGTATAATTATCTCAAAGCGAATTGAGCTGAGTATACCTTATATGAATTTGCCTTGATTTATTCCATTATGTGAATTTCTATCGTTTACAAAAACAGAAATTAGCCCAAGTTGGCGACAGCGACGTCGCGTATTGCTGACGTCAATATAATCGTAGCCTGCTGTGGATTCAAAAACTTACAAAAATTTCAAAATCGTCTTTTTGATTGATATAACATTTGGGGGATTTAAACGGTAGTTTTAAGTATATGTATATATGTTAATGCCCAAAAAGATCGAATTTATCAATAAAAGTCAAGAGATTAATAATGAGGAGAACCTTTTACTTACTTGTAATAATGAAAAAAATTTTATAAGTCCTATAAAATCCTTCATTAACTAACGCCAAGTTTTAAAAATTGCTTTTCTTCTACTGTAAAATATTCTAAATGTATGTGAATGACTTAAAATGTTTTTTTTTATTTTTATATGCAATTATCTAATTTTCAAAAAAGTACAAAACTTGTTATTTAAATCTAAAAACTCATCATTCAATTCACCACTACTCAACATATCGCCATTCGGATCCTCTATAGTATTTTCTTGAGCAGTATTTTTTCTAGCTTGCTGACGTTTTTTCTTCAAAAGCTTTTTGCTTAAATTTTCATTGCTTTTTTTATCCTTAGACTGCATCCAAGAGGGTATGAATTTTTCACACCAATGCCACAAATACGAATAAAAGTCAAACATCATTTGTGAATCTCTAAAAATGAAATTCCTGATGTAGTATTCAATATCTACACGGGTTTTCAGCAAATCATAAATGTTATACAAAAACACACCGCAATATAATTTACCCATGTGTGGAGGTGAATAAGGAAAGTCTAGTAAAGCATTTAGTGAGTGGAATTGAAAGACCACCGATTGAAATTCAGCAAATGCATGCAATATGGTGCTTGAATAAAGATCATATTTCTTTTTAAATATATCCTGCATATGAAAATGTTTTAATAGTTCATTCTGCACCAAATAGCAATCGGATTTTGGTATATATGATAAGCGTTCTGGTATGGGTAATGCCAAAACTTCGTCCTTAATCTTGCGTTTAGAACCATTTGCTTCATCTTTGTCGCGGACCTCGCGCTCTTTTTTTATAATTTTGCCAAATTTTTTTTGAAAATTTTTAATATCTCTTTCTGGTGGAATTTTTGAGTCGATAATCCTCAAAACAACCAGGCACACAATTAGGGAGTGCAGATGTACTACATCACAGTGTTTTGACTTCTGCAGCCAATATACAATACCCATAAAATACAATCTTATGTCCTCAGGCAGTTGATCCAAAACGGTGAAGAGTTCATCAGGATTCAATTCAGGCATTTCACTTTCAAATACTGATTTTATGAAAAGTGGATTCGGACTGTCTGGAACAAAATCATATTTAGGTTTCTCCTTGATTTCTATGTGTTCATAGCGTATGTTGGTGATTCTAGTGGCCCTCGTTAGATATGTAAAGAATAAAGATCGCACAGTTCCATCTTCCATTTCTTTAGGTATAAATTCTTCACCTTTCACATTATTGAGCAATGTGTAGATCAGTGTTAATATGGGTAAGGCTATTAAATTGCAATCATTAAAAGGAAAATGTTCAATTTGGGGATTATTTATATATTTTCGCAAATGAACTAAGTCGACAAAGAATCGTGGCAAACTGGCAGGATATAATTTATCTATAAACCACTGAGGAAATGACGAAATATCGTCCTTATCGTCTGATTCGTCTTCGGCCTCACCTTCCCCTAATATTTCATTTTCAGAATTTGGTCTTAGCACAACACCTTTTTCTTCTTCGGGTAGTTTGTTTTCTGACTCCTCACATTCATCCTCATTTATTTCTTCTTCTAGGGCAGCGCTATTTTCTTCATTTTCAACTTCTATATCCTCTTGATTTTCGGATCCCTCTTCTTCATTTTCGGATCCCTCTTCTTCACTTTCGAATTCCTCTTCTTCATTTTCAGATTCAGAATATTCTTCTTCATCGGTTTCACTGGTATTTTCATCATCACTTATTATTGAATCAAATACATGTTCATAATTATTTTTAAAATAATGATAAGATCGACATTTTTCATTTGAATAACCGCTTGTGGCTGCCTCAACTTGAGCCATTAAGGACTCTCTTTGATTCTAAAATATAAAAAAAGTGAAGTGGAAAAAATAATATACATATGTATAAAATATAAAAATCTGGACGCGAAGAACTAGACTTTTAACATAGCGCTACAATAATTCGTCTGAGGTAAAGTTTCCTTCTGTAAACGTTACTTACTGTTTTTAATCTTGTCATAATCTTTTGGAGTGCCGATTCTGCAGTTTCCGTTTTAAGCCACTGGAGAATTACTTTTATTCTACGCTGTTGCTGATTCGTTTTGCGACTGCGACCTAGCTTGCCCATACCAGATAGGAAAAAGTTCCTAAAAGAGGAACGTGATATGTAGTCATTGCCTAACATGGCAGCGAAAAGTGGCAATTTCTCTTTACTTAAAGAACCTCTTTTTATTAAATTTTCAATACGATACACACAGCAATCCAAATATTTGTACGATATTCCTTTCTTAGGTTTCTCCTTATTGTCAACCACTATAGCATCCATTATACGGTTACCCCTGGTACGTTTATCTACTTTCTTTGCCTCATTTCTTCTCAAATTTCTGGCGACATCATCACAATTTTCTTGGATATTAAATTTACACAGTTTTGTATGAGCCTTTACAGTCAGTGTGATAAGGGGAATATACTTAACATTATGTATATAGAAATCGGAGTCGTAACTTAAAACAGGGCATTTTAATTTGCGGCTTAATGCGGCCAATTCATCATCAGCTTCAAAAACACATCGCATCACCGGGACGCCACAATCTTTAACTGCATCAACAAAAACTTCTTTCATCATTAATGGAAACACCGGTATTGAGGCACAAGGATTAATTCGTTTTATAACGGAAATTTTTCCTCTCATTCGTTTGCCCACAGTGCGTAACTTACGGTGTTCATAACCACCATCCATCAACACATAAGCCTTAATATTGCACTCTGCTAGCACTATAAAAAAATTCATTACAGCTCTATAGAAATCATCGTAGTCACCTCCAAAAGCGGAATAGCTCCCAGTTACGTCCTTGTACAGATTGCAAGCCAAATTGTCTCCATCTATTACAAGATTGCAATCATGTAATTCATATGGTTTCAAATACAGTTCTGCATGTCTGGCTATAAAGCCCGTTAAACCACGAACTCCCATTTTATTATATAAAATTAATTAATAATGCCAACTTGTTTAAATTATTATTTTAATTTAACATTAAAATCACAAATACATGTCACACGTGTTTATGTGTGTATATCTAAAAAATGTTATGAAAGCGTGAACAAAATAAAATGTCAAAAGATATAAATAATTGTAAATATCACAGGGATTCCAAAACTGTTAATTAAAATGTATTTAGTGGAAGGAGGAACATGACAAATTGGCTTTGCATTGCAATACATGGACAAAAATATAAGTACATAGATATTTAAATCATATGCATCCAATTGCATATTTATTCCATACAATAAATCTATATGAAATAAAATTACAATAAAATGCCCCACATAAAAATAAAAAGTACAAGATAAATATAAAATATATATGTAACTGTATAAGTAATAAAAATCTGTTACTACTCTGAAATATTTAATAAAAAATTATTAAATAAATAATAAATAAATAAAAATAGTAGAATATTTTACTGAATAAGTAAAATAATAACTTGGGACTATTAATGCATTAAAAAATGTTAAAATTATTAAATATCATCATTTTCTTTTAACACAATTGCACATTTTGAAGTCTGTTTAAGTATTGTTTTTTATCTTCGGTTATATCATTGAAAAGGAATACATACCATTTTTCAAAAAGCTAAAAAATATCAATTAAATTGCCATAAACAAGCTTTAATGTATAGCTCGATAATGTATTTATGGTGCTTAGATTAAATTGGTGTTGAGAAGCTTCCGAGGTGTTTTCTGGCATTTATTTTGACTTTTTCGTACTTATAATTATAAGCCATTAGTTGTTTATCCATAAACGCCACAGAAAGGCACGATAAAAAGTGGTAATGTGAAAGAAATTGATAAAAAAAACAGTTTTAAAGGCTTAGTATGAAATGGTACTAAGCTGACAGCATTCGGTATTCGGGCTGGTACCTCATTGCTGCTTTGGTTTGAGCCTATTAGTAAAATTTCATTTTATTATTGCAATTATATGTACATATCGCTCATTTACTGAAGCTATATCATAACCAGGGAAACCGCAAATATGCAATTGCATGTTTTTTTTGTGTGACATATTTATGCGGGGACAATATGTATATCCGTTTCAGAACTTTATATGAATTTTGGCATCGATTTGTTAGTGCATATTTTTGCATATTTTACACTCTAAAGCATGTTTTTTTTTGACATATATTTCTCTGACACGCTAATTTTTAGAATATTTTCGATTTTTAGAGCATAATTTACGGTTTTAGGGCATATTGTAAAACTTTATTGATCTTTTTATTTTAACCCACTTGGCGCACCCGTCCTTTTAAAACGACGCTACATTCAGAAAAAAATATAATTTTTTTCTATAAACTAATTAAAATGTTATTATCAAAATAAAAATTTAAGTTTTAAAGAAAAAAATTTTGCGCCGCTATCTGGGTATTAACCCAGTACAAGTTAAGGAATTGGTCAAAGTTTTTAGTTTTCGCCATCTTAATCTCTGTTCCATGTAATGTATAAATTTTTGTTATACTCGTAAATTACTCAGTTTTACGGACGTTAGTTTAAATACAAATTCAGTTTTTCTATTTGTGGCGAACCCTGCCTCCAGTAGATATTGAAGAAACATTGTCAATGTACTCGATTAAAAGTTTATTAAGATGATACAAAAACGATTTTTATTTGAAATTCTAGGTCAATATGTTGTTGCTTATTGCAATAAAAATTATAAATAAAAATATTGTCTTATTTATCCACAATACAGTTCCAAACCCTGAATTCTGATACAGTGATCTTTTGAAATTTAAGTTAAATCCTAATGAGATCATCCATTAAAAGTTAATTTGTATTTTTTTTTACTTAACATGGTAATTTTGTTTTAAGCTGCCAAACCTCAAACGGTTATTCTTTAATTTTTTTCCTATTTTCATTTATTTTTTTATGGTATATTAAATGCAAATGCTGTTGAATTTTTGAATTAGATATATATTTTCATGCACATTTTCTAGTTTTTAGTGAATATTGAATGCGCATAAAACACTTTCTTAGAGCATATTTCTGGTTTTCCTGGTCATAGCTCAAAAAACTACTAAGTCAACTAGTTTAAAGTTTTTAATTTACACATAACTTCAATACATTCACACTTTTTCACTAATACATTTATACTTTTAGAGTTTGGTGCACTCTTGACATCAAATTTTCTTTCCAATTATGTGTTTAATTTTATTGGAAAATAACAACTGACAGCAATTTCAATGAGCACATTTTTCCTTTTTGTTTTCATGTATTCTGCCGACAAATATTATTTTATGACAAATAATTTGATATTCCACCCACAGAGGGGGAGTCTACTTTGTGATTCCACCAAAAAATTTTAATTAAGTTTAAATTAATATGTTCAGGAATAAAAATGAAAAATATAATAATGTGTTGCGGTTTATAGACCTACATATATAGAAGAAGAAGTTTTGTTTTCTTGTCAATGGCATATTGAAAATACATTTTGCTTGGAAATTGTGTACAGCCTACGTCACAGCTTTCAATGGGTCGTATGAATAAAAAAAGTATTTGCTTTTTACTTAAGAATTTGTTTAAAAAAACTAAAAACACATACATATGTTGGGGTTTAAAACAAATTTTTAAATAAAAAGCAAATGCTTTTTTTTATTCATACTACCCAATTTAAATAACTTATGACAACAAGTACGTGCGAAAAACTTGCAACCAAATCTTTTTCGTGTAACTGTAACGTAAATGAATGATATGTATTTAAACTCGATCTGAAATCATGGTGGCATCACCAATTTGCTTTTATTGTTGTTATTATCGTTAATTTCTCACTTCTGTCTTCGTTAAATTGCCATCTCTAGCTACAAGTGCTGCTCCTTCAAACTCGCTAATTTTGAAATTATTGGGCAATGAAGGAAAATTTTTAATATGACTAAACTTTTAAATATGGGATGTATATATTATATATTTATATATTTTGTTTTATAAATCATTATATATGACGTCTAAATACAAAATAAAATTTATGTAAAATACCAGTAATATGCATAAAACATATGAAGCATTTAAAAACGCTGAGAAAAACATGCGACATAGGCAACACCCTTTCTTTCAATTATCCGACTTCTTCATTCGTCGTTTTGTAATTGTCGATTGTGGTGCGTGTTGCGGAAAGCCGAAAGTGTTATATGTATTTATCTATCAGAAAATAAAAGAAAAACTGGAAAATACAATAAGAATTCATAAGTAGATTTATGCAGTGCCTTTTATAAACAAATTATTAAGCTAAAGTAGAAATTGTTTACAATAATATCGATTATTGTTTGGGAAGAAGTGAATTAGAAAGAAAAAAAATTGGGAATGTATAGATAGTGAATTAGAAACAGAAATATGAGCTAAAAATGCAATAAGTCTGAAAAATTTATCAAAAAATACAAATTCACGGATTCTGTGTATGAAATGAATATAATTGCCAAGACAATATTAAATTATAAAGAATTATTTGTAAAATTTTAGCTATTCGATTTACTTGAATTGCTTAATTTATTTGCCGTCTTCCGTCATTCTACAAACCTTCTTCATTCATATAAGCGTACAACAGTAACAACAGCACCAACAACATCAAAAGAAAAGAAGAAAAAGCCATCCATCCAACCAACAAAATCAACCAACCAACCAACCTAAACCAGCCATTTTAGTGTATGCATGTTTTTGTGTGAGTGCTTATAAAGAAATACAAGAATAAAAAAGAAAATCTACAAATAAAAAGATAAATTAAATTATACCTACAAATTGAGCAAAACGAACTGAAATAAATATACATATACTATAAAACAGTTAATAAAATTGAACTGGATATCAAATAAGTTATTAAAAATAACTTCAAACTAATTTTTGTGAGAATATTTCATTAAAAGATTTTGTCACATTTTTCTTGATATTTTTTTTTATACTATTTTCCCAACTTTTGTGTACTTGTTCTTAAAAAAGAAGACAAAAAAAAAAGAAGTAGAGGAAAATAAGAAACATAAAGTGTATAGCGAGCGTGTGTAAATTTTTGTTGTGTTTATTTCTTCTTGGTCTTCATTCATTGACTGAAACAGAAGAAAAACAAAAAGAAAGTAAAAAAAATCCCACTACTACATTTATGGTATACAAAAACACCTAGTGCTGCTGCGTCTGTCTTTCTCTTATTTCCACGAAATTCTTCTAGTGGAGTTTTCTTCTTCTCAATCGTTACGACGTTACCCCGAAGATTTTTTAATGTTCACAATTTCGAAAAAATCGCATTAAGACCTTATTCGGTTATTCGCTATTTATTCTCTTAATCTCATATAGAGGATTTCGCGAGCTCCAAAACAGTTGTTCTTGCGATTAGCAAAAAGCCGGTCAGGTTTTCGTAACAACTTTAGTTGCCTGTCGTTGTTATCCTTAGCAGGTGTTACTTCCAATTGTGTTGGTGTGCAAATTGTATTTTTACGTATTTGTGTCTACGTTTTCGGAGACTGCATTTTTGGATTATTGAAGAAAGATGTGTACTTTTTAATATTTCTGCATATAACATAAATTCGGATTGACGAGCAAATTTTCAAAAGTATTCTTAATGCAAAGGTAAGTCCTACATATATTTTATTACAAATCTTTATATATTTATTTCAGGTACTCATATTCAGTTTTAAAGTAAAAATATTCTTATAGTAAAATAGCATTCGTGAAAAGCTAATTTTGCTCAACTACAAAAATTTTCCTAACTCATTTAATTCAACATCATCATCACTTAAAAATTCTACATATTTATTTAATTTTACTGAAAACGAGTTAACAAGTTTTCAATTAACATGAAGATGAAAAAAATATTATTCTCTAAAGAGCGTATTGTGCAATTCATTTGTAGGTAGGTAGATATGTACAAATTTTTCATACAACAGTGAAATATGATATGCCTAATTATTCAGCGATATTTAGTTCAAATTCGAATTTTTTTTGGGTTCTGGCGTCGTTGACGTAAATGTATGCACATAGAGGCACCTGTTATCAATAACCCATATGTATCGCATTTTTTTCAGCTAAAAACAATTAAGTACATAAATAAAAACTCATTAAGAAAGTTAAATACATACATATGTATGTACTATGTACTTACATAAATAGCTACGAGTATCTACTGAACTAATTAAAAGAAATCAATAAGATATATATTTTTTTATTTGAATACCTTACCTTGGGGTCTACTCTGTATTTCGAAACGAAGAAAAAAGCATTCGCATTTGTATATTATTAACATTACAATTCGAAAGTATTTGCATTCGTTTCGAATTACAGAGTAGACCCCCTTATCAGAATATTATGTAGCTTTGTACCTCCAAAAAAAAATTTAAAAAAACTATACTACAATAAAATTTATTTATGTGACATATTGTCAGAAGTGTAAATATACAATAATTGTAGAAAAATAAAATGAGTTCACCTGAATATAAATTATTTGCTGGGTTTTGTATCAGTTTCAAAGCCTACTAAGCTTATTTTTTCTTTGTGATTTTCAAAAATATTATTGTTTTATGAATTCTCATATAGTTTTTAAAAGTCTGTGCATAAAGTAAGAGGTTTGTGACTATTCAAAATTTTTTGGTTAAAGTCGTCTACTGATGATTATATATATATATATATATATATTGGTTCCTTTTTACTCCTGTAAGGAGCATAGGGACGCAAAATGCGTCTTTATAATTTTATTGTAAATGTTAGTGGTGGTAATTGTTGAACTTTTAAATCTAATCCTTCTCTAAGTTTTTTGATATCTTTTAACACATATGTATGTATATACATGTATTGTAAATGTGGAACGAAATTTAACTTATCGTCCATTATTTGATTTGTCAAACTTTTTCCAATTGTACAATTTTCATAGTTTTAATTTTCATTTATTGACATTGATTTTGTACGATACATTTATTTTTAATTATAAATTTGATAAAACAATTGCTCAATTCACAATGATTGTTGTATCAGTTAAAGTTGTATTAAAAAAAATTTAAAACAAAATCTCTGAAAAGAAAAATATAATACATACGACTTGTTGTTTTAGAAATTTTTATTGCAATTAAATTTTCAAATATGAACAACCTTAAAGTTGGCGAAATAAGCAATTATTATAAAAATAAAAAATATCCTTAACAACATGAAGAGAAGGTAACAAACGAAGTTGAAAATTATAAATTCTTTACTAGGCAATGCACAACAATTTCATGTTTGTTATACATGTATTCTTATAAATTATAGGTACATACATACTTTACTTTTCTTATATTATACACTCTAGTATACCTTTAAATTTTAGCGAAATTCTTAGAAAATAAAAAACCCTCAAATTTGTTCTGGCATTTAAAAGAAAATTTCCATCTATTAACTTCCTGGTTCCCACACATTTTTATCTCTACAGTTAACTAAAATATATGAATGAATTGAAACAATGTGCAACGAAAATTTTGTGCATTTTCACTCGTATTAACAATCACACTGCTAAAAATGGCACCCTGCCTTATTATGGGAAATATTACAGGTAAAATAAACCTGACTTTTTTTCAAATTGACAATTACACACATACACACACACATAAGAAAGAAGGGAGATTTGCCAAAAAAGATACTCAACCAAAAATGTCTAAGAAAATACGTTTCTAACATACTAATGTTTTTTTCCTTTTACTTAATTAAATAGCAAACTGAAGAATGAATACTAGACAATATTTATTATATTTTGTTTAATTTTGAATGTAGGATTTCTTCTCATTGATGAAATAAATCGGTACTCATACCTAGCACGTTTATTAAAGAATTCTACCCCATTTCTAGTTCTAATGAATTTTGAAGAAATGTGTTGTCGTCATGTAAACCTTAAAAAAAATCATTTTGAAAACAGCATTTGCTTGCGGGTGGTTTCTTTCAAACATTTTGTGTGATTAATTTTCTACTATTGCTGTAAGGGGAAAAACATCCTTAATTTGAAGTAATTTTTATGAATCCTGTGATAATTTAATTTTTTCTTTCTTGTTAATTCAAGAGTATTATAATATGAAAAAGATTTTCTTTTCCATATACATACATATATATGTACATATGTATTGGACACAACAGTGATAAATAAATAAGCATAGAGAAAATTACGTCGTTTTTTTCTTCTAACATTCATTCTATTTATTTTTTATTATTTTCTCTAAGTCTTGGCATTATGTGCATAAAAGACTAAAATCACAATTACATACATCTTATTTCCTGTGGAGTTAAAAGAATAATTTAAAGTGGAACTGTAGTTTGGTGGCCAAAAAATAAAATAAAATGCGATTTATGGTGCCTTTGAAATGAGGTTAAAAGTTCAATTCGTTTTTATTCAAATTTTAATGTACATACATACATATGTACATAAGTACATAACTAGCATAGAGATAGAAAAGTTTTAACCTCTTGTGAGCTATGAAGATTTTGCATGCTTTTTACTAAATTGCTGCATGCTTATTTGATTGAATTTAAATAATCTCAAATATTTTTGCAAAAGTATTCCCATGATTTTTAATATGTAGTTTTAAATGTTCCCCCACACATGCTGAAGTTTTGTGTAGTAACCCTTGTTTTGATTCAATAAACAACGATTGTTTGAAAATATTTTAAATGACTTTGAATTTTTTCTTTGTTTATAATTTAAATAGAATATAATGTGCAATAATAATGGCTTTAAAAACTTAGAAAAAATATTGAATAGTTACCCTTGTAAAATAAAAAAAAAAATATAAAAATCGAAAAGAAATCAACTCAAAAACTTTCCTTGACTGTTAAGAGTCCTTTGAAAAGTTTAGTTTTAAAATCGCCCCTTTTTGTGTTTACAATACTTTCCAAAAGTATTTGTGTTTCCTTTTTTACTTCAACTTGGCACTTAAATCAATATTAGTTGTACTCATGAATTATAACTTCAATTGTAATATATTTGTTTATACATATGTACATATATATAATGTACATAGTACATATGTACATACTATGTATGTACGTATTTCTGTGTGTATGTACTAAACAAAAAAATTGTTTATTGTTTTCTAAGTCATAGTTTTAATATGTATTTCCAGTGAGTGCATTATATTGTTGTTTTATTTTTTTTATAGTTTTTCAGTACTGCCCTGTTTGTTAAAGTACTAGTATTATCCTTGTTTTTACTATTTATTAGGTTTTATTTATTTTTCAATATTTGTACTTTTTCTGTGGTTTTTAATTTTTACATTGCAAAGAATTCTTATAGGTACTCGTATTAGAATGTAAATTATATTTATGTGTGTACGCAGTCGTATTTGACCGCAAATAAATTTTTATTTTGTTGGTTTCCCATTGTATTCTTTAAAAAGGGGTTCAAGTTTACTAGAAAAATATAAGTTCTTTAAGAATAATCCAGCGAAAGTTGTATGTAAGTATGTATTATGCAAACCAAAGACAACGTGAAATTATAAAAGTGTTAAAGTCGGTTTTGAAGACAATTCAAGAGAAAACTGTTACTACAAGTCAGTATTTTTCTTTGTATTAAATTTTATTTTTTGTGAACATTTTATTTACATCTAAGAATTATTTTGATTACACTGTGCAGCAGTGGAAAAAAAATATTCGGACTTGACAACAGTATAGGTTCGATTCAATTAACAAACCAATTTCTTTGTGGGCCTTAAAAATTTCGAAAATCAGTTCGCTCTCCAAAAATGGTGTCATCAGTTTTTGACCAACAGCTTGTTCAGACTTAAGGCCTTGATACACTATCCTACAAAGTCGTGCGATGTACGGAAAACTACAACCCTGGTGTGATGAATTGTAATTGTCTTTTGAAAATTTTCATAAGCACCATCATACCAGTGATGTACTTTTTCGTAGATCGCATGACTGTGTAGGATAGTGTATCACGGCCTTATATGATAGGCAATAATTCAGCTAAAAGTCCACCGAACAAATCTTATTAACATTTTACGTCAAAAAATTACTTCTTCGTGCATTTTTATTGCAAAAGTAAAAGAAAAAAACGTTCACATTTTTTAGAATAACTGGAAGGGACTGGACTACTGATTTTTTGCCAACAATATTTAGCATAATTGTAGCTATGGAAAAGCTGAACAACTCTTGTGAACATATCAATATTATTTGAACGTGTCTAGGCACAATTCTAGCACACACAGACCACTGTCTACCTTAAAATTTGCAGGCCAAAAAAGTCGTTTATAATACTGCCATAGCGAGCTGAATTAGTGCGCACATTGCGATTAGACTTGTGTCCAACAGTTATTTTCGAACTAGTTTGATAATAATCAAAAATTGTTTCAATCCCATTTAATTCACTTTGATGTTTTTGACCGGACTTGTGTGCAACTGAAAGAACTGTTGAAACCAAGTGTAATTGCGATGGCCTGACAATAGCTGTAATACTCCCAGTATCCTTATTTCTGTCTTTATAATCTGGTCCATTCCTTGCACAGTAGGTCGATTATGACGACCAAAATCACCCCGCTATGCTCGAATAGTGGCCAAAATTTTTGAACCACCATTTTTGTAATAATTCTTGATAAAAACGCGTACTTCGGTTGTTAAGAAATCCATATTCATAAATTTCAAACCTTTCTCTAAATACATGACACTTCAGATGATTAATGGGCTTGCAGGACTGGTGCTTTTGAAATTAATAAATAGATAACCCTATATTTTGTAATTGGTTATGGCTTTTAATAATAATATATATAATAAACTCATTAAAGCAGCTGATCCCAAAGGGTTTTTTTGTATTAAAAATGTCAAAGGTTTTTAATACAAAATAAAAATCAGATTTGCTAAATTTTCCAATTAAAAAATCTTTGAAATTTTAATCAGAAATAATTCATAGTTAGGCTCAAGTTCAGTAATTTCAATTCGTATTGAATGAAATATTTTTATTAATTAATGTGAGTTTCTAAAGAAGAGAAGAAAAATTAAACTTAGACTTTAAGCTGGGGGAAATACCGATACTTTTCTGTGCAGCCACGCACTTCATCAGCACCCTAGTCTATCTACTTGGGTAGAGATTCTTATTAACATCAGCTATTTAACTTAAATTTACAATGAAACGGAATATGAGAAACGGTTGTTGTGTATACAATTGATTTACCTTTGGTAAACACATTTATAAGTATCACTATTAATTTTCTGTTTTTTCCATTTTTCTATTTAGGTTAGCACGAAATTATATTACTCTACCTCAGTATGTTTAACTATTCTTACTTATCTTTTTACGAACATCACATTAATTATTTTTACTTATTCGATGTACCATCGGTACATGCATGTAAGTATTAATGTAGTGGTCTATGTTACTTGTTGTTGCATTCTACAGTTTTATTTTAGTTATTCCAGCCTTCTGAAACTGTGGTAACCAAGTGAACAGTGATTGTCAAGTGAACATATTTTTGTCACGTGCCCATGATGTATTAAGTGATATTTCTGATTAAAATTCACTACAGTTCAATTTAAAAATTTCTCACTTAATCTTTGAAATTTTAAAAAGTATCTACACAAATACATACCTCTTATATTAATATTTTTTTTAATATTTCTTATTTTTATAGCCATTGTTATGTAGGTTTTAGTCATTATTTAAAAATATTTTGCTGAATAATTGTACTTTATTAATATACCAATACACTAATTAGGGAAATACCTGTTTTACATCATTTTTTCTATATTCCGTCTAAGACGAGGTTCATACACTCCCGTTTAGATGATTAGGAGCACTTAAAATTCTGTAGTACTTACCATATCTTCTTAAATTTTTTGTCGACAACTACAATTTTTCTACCCTCGGAAAGTGTATTTAAAATAACGTTAAAATAAAAAATAAAGTTAGCTTCAACCGTATGTTAAAAATTTTTCGTTCATATGATTAAAACCATTTCAAAATTTTTATATAAAAATTTGTTACATATTTAACAAAAAACCATTAATATAAGACTTTCTGATAAAATTTGCCACATTTTAATAGAAAAACATCAAATATACGGTTTTAACTAATGAATCACAAAGTGACTTCAAATAATGTAAAGAAGAAATATTATTACAGTAGTTTATAATGCTTTGAAATTGTAATTCTTTATCGTCTATTTGCTTTTCCCCTGCATAAAACCTTGCCAAGAAGTCAATCGCAAACATTTTCAATTATGTTTAAGTTGGGAGAATATGGTGGCCAATTATGAAGAACATTTTGTCTCGAAAAGTATCCCTTAAGAAATCTGGCACTATGCAAATCCATGCAATTGGTTGAAAAATATAATTTAATTTGGGGAAAGATAATTGCAACAGAGCCTTATCAATTTCTCATTAATTTTTGCACTTTGAAATTCTAAACATATTGTGCCGAATAACTCCACCCTCTCTGTCTTTTGTGATGGCGCAAAAATAATAGAACCTTATTATGAGTTCCATTCGAACATCGAAAATCAAATGTTCAAGTCATATTATGAGCATCGAAAATTTCGTTGAGTAACGAATTTTCTATCGAACAGAATTTAGATCTCGATGAAGTATTTTGGTACAAAAAAATATTATAAACGATTGTGTTTTATTTTTAGGTTTTCTGCACAGCAGGTCCAAAATATGGGGCCTCTTAAGTATTTAAAATACTTTTCTTGTACGTTTTTCACTAATATTCATTAGAAAGTGATATTTTTCTTGTACTAATAGTTTAAAGTTTAACTCAAATCCGACTACTTGCAAAACATTTAATAATTCAAAGTGGTTTTGAGTATATGAACGGAATTTCTTATTATTGTTTTTTTTTGTTGTGGAAAAGCAGCTTTAAAATACTATTGCATAAGAGTTTATCTTATGTAATTGTTGCTATTTTTTTAATATCTTTTCGATGTTAGTAAAATTTTAGACATTTAAATGGTTCTAATCATTTGATCGGGAGTGTATTTTTAAATTATATACCTCTAGTCATGCTATTTTCTACGAGTCAAATTTTTAATTAATGCAAAAAGATTGTTTCATTTAATATGCAATTTAAATTTAATTTACATTTTCATATTTTTCTCCACAGTAAAATAAGTGAAATTTATTCATTCATTTGTTATTACACTATGCAACGAATGATGACTTTGAAAAACACACGGCTTGGACGGACAGTATAGTTTCGATGTATCTATGTACTGCAAAGGGGTAATAAAACCCTGGTTTGGTGTTAAATTTTTTATGGGGCTCGAAAGATTTCGAAAATCAGTGCGCCCTCAAAAAATGGTTTTTTGAGTTGTTCAGATTTGGTCAACAGTTTATTCAGACTTGGCGGTAGTGCTAAACTGTATATGGGAATAATGTAGCTAATGATGAATACACATCTGGTATTTCTTGTGTTGTCATTGTGTGGTGGCATTTTTCATGTGAGCAACGCCTTTCCCATTATGTTTTATTATATGGAAAGCAATGCCACACAACGAAAAATATCGGAAATGACAAACGTTACCACTAGTACACACTATTGCCATGTCACAATATGCCGTGTGTGCTTGGCATATTTCACCAAAAAATTTTTATTAATATTTTACGCAAAAAACATTTCTACATTTAACAATCTTGTTAGCTTACTAACTTTTATGAACATATCAATACAATTTGAACGTGTCTAGGCACCCTAATTCCTTTCTAACTTAAAAATGTTCGTTCTTCCAATATATTTTTTTATTTCTGGGCGCTGCACAGAGGATTATTTGTGCGTTGGGGTAAAGTTTTCATCACTTTGGGGAAATGCTACAAAAACATGTCTATCATAATATCATGCGATATACAAACATACAATATGTATGTTTGCAAAATTAAAAAAGTGATAAAGTCTATCTATGATGTGAATTGTGGGACAGGTGTATTTATTTAATTAGATGTTTTAAACAACATCATCTTGTGTTTAAAGTGTACTAAAATAATGCATAAATAAAACAATTATACTTTCACAATTTCTGCTTTCGACATGGAGGCTTTTCGGCAACAATGAAAACAAAATATGAATATAAAATAAACACATATTTATGTACATATCTAGATATGTATGTATGTTGTACATAACTGCATTTGTCTGTGGCAAATTTTTATACAATAGCACAAATATTTGTCACTTTGAAGACTTTTAATACACCGGCAGTTTATGACGTCAGTCTGTTTATTCTTAATTTAAATAAAATGATAAAGCATTGGAATTTTGAATGTCTGTAATTTGAACTTGAAAATCAATTTTGCAGTAAGCGTACATACATACATATGTAGTTGCATTCGTATATTGCGAAAGTATTTCGCAACAATTTGCTTCATACGTGCAAGCAAATGAAAAAAAAATATTGCAATCATTTTCAATATCCGCTATTATTAAATAAATCATACTCAACAATTATTAATAAGATATTTATTTATTGCTATTTAAAGGTTTAGTTAGTGGTTAGTCTATTTGGCAGAGCGGGACTTGTTTTTAGGGTTCCGTACACCAAAGGTGAAAAAAGGAACCCTATTGTTTTCGCTACACTGTCCGTCTGTCCGTCACACGGTATTTAGTCAGGAACCGTAAGAGCTACGGACCTGAAATTTGGACAGAGTATGTAGAACCTTGGCCACTACAACAACAAATACATGAGAATTAAAAATTAAAGGGTGCTCCAAAACGAGCGACGAAAAATTTTAAAATCTCATGTAATATACATACAATTGTATGCACATATGTATGTTGACACTTAAAATTTGTAAAATTAGTGTATTTTTATATAGACTATTATATTAAAAAATTTAAATTAAAGGGTGGTCCATGAGTTAATGCAATTTTGACTATGTAATTTTGACAACTTGCTATATCTTGGAAATTTCAAGAGTTTACCTCTTAACTCTTGAAATTTTCAAAAACGGGAAAACTAAAAAATCCGAAAATTATAAAATCGCCAAACCGAAAGAAAAACGCCAAAAACCTGAAAAAAATCGCCAAAAATTTAAAAAAAATTCTAGCACTAAAATAAATCGCCAAATTCGAAAAAATCGTTTAAATGAAAAAAAATCTAGCCAAAAACGCCAAAAAAAATTCGCCAAAACCAAAATAATTGTTTATGTAAAAAAAAAATCGCGAAAAAGGAAAAAATCGCCAAAATTAAAAAAAATCGCCAAATTTAAAAAATATCGCCAAAACGAAAAAAATTGCAAAAAATTTAAAATAAATGCCAAAAACCGAAAAAAATCCTCAAAACGAAATAAAAGTGCCAAAACTAAGAAAATCGCCAAAACCAAAAAAAAAATCACCTTAATGAAAAAAAACCCCAAAATTAGAAAAATCGCCAAAATAAAAAAAAACGCCAAAATAATAAAAATCGCCAAAATTAAAAAACTTCAAAAACCAAAAAAAAATCGCCAAACCGTGAAAAAAGTGCCAAAACTCAGAAAGCGCCAATAAATTCAAAAAACCCCCAAACTAAAAAAACGCTTAAAACCGAATAAACCCAAAAAGGAAAAAAATGCCAAAACTATAGTTTATATTGGCTAAAGTTCGTATTGAATTACATATCTCGTGCCCGTACGGAACCCTTCGTGCGCGGATCAAAGTCGCACTTCACTGAATTTATTTTTTTTTTTCGATAAAACAAAAAGTGTTAAATGCTTGCAAAATTGGTCAGCAAATACACATCCCAGCTAAAAAAATTATATATGCTCCATATATTTTTAATATATGAATGTATATAACTATATATGCATATGTATGAATTCATGTATGGAAATATATGGAATTATACATGGCAAAACTATTATATATGAACTAATATATGGACTAATATATGAAATGTATTATAATATATGAACTCATATATGGAAATTTAATTATGAATATCTTCATTTCTGGATCCATATATAAATATAAGATTTTATATATGGAGCCATATAAGAATGTATGCATACATTATATCTCACATAAGATCGTTTTTGCAATCAAAAAAGCTTGGAATTTTATCACTGCTGAATTGGAAATCCATTAGAAAATACATACGGTATGCAAAGTTTATATGCGTACCCTCAACGTTTAAAAAAGAAAAATTTTTAATCTGATTTCTTAAGCTAAATGTCATTTACGAATATGATTTATGTGTTTTTTAAATGATTGATTCACCTTTTGATGAATGAAATGACTTTTAGTTCGTTTTGAATTATTTGTTCAAACAAATGTTTCTTTAAATACAACATCTCTCTCAAGTCTAAAAAAAATTAATTTTATTAATAATATTATTATTATTATTCTATGAATTCTCATATAGTTTTTGAAAGTCTGTGCATAAAGTAAGAGGTTTGTGATTGAAGTCAAAATTTGTGGTTGAAGTCTACTGATGATTTGGTTCGAGCGCCAATGAAATACGTATATACCCCAAGCTAAACCACCAGCAAATAAATTTCAAATTAAAATTTAATTTTATTAATTTAATTTATTGCACAGCAGTGCGCTTTTGTAAATCAAGAGTTTATGAATATGAACTTTGCATACTGTGGAGGGAATTTACACATACATGTATGAAAATGTATGAATATATATAATCATATATGCCCATATACCCTCATTTTTCGGATCCGAACGATATATGGGATATCATATATGCTCCATACATATTTTTTTAGCTGGGATAATAAAATTAAATTTAAAATATGTAATTCAAAATTTAGACAAAAAAACTCATTAAAATTTAAATTCCATGTTTATCTGGCATTTAATGATCGATTTATAATCTCGAAATTTCACAAAACTAATAATAGCCGAATGTAAGTTTGAATAAAGCATTCTATGCCTCGAAAAAAACAAAAAAATCGTCAATAAATAATTTTTCAGTGTAATTTTTTATTTTTTAAAAACGGCATGATTTGAAGTCCATTGATTTGACTCACATGCCAGTATATCTAGTCGCTTGAAAGTTTTGTAAAAAGATGTGTAAAATATATCATAAGTATGTACATTTTTGCTATTGTTTTATGTACATAGGTACATAAGTATATAGTATTTATGTACGATATGTATGTATGTGTATGTAACAGCATCTGTTGGGTGACTAATTATGCAGTAAATTTGTTCCACCTTCAGCTACAATTTCATATCAATGTGAAATTGATTGAACATTAAACTTTATACTTCTCGCGTTATTTTTTTTTTTATTTTAAGAACTAGATATGCACATGTTTACATACGAGTGCATAAAAGTATTGTTACTGTTTTTTTATTATTTCTTTTTCTTAAAAATATATCTACAGACATATATATTTAAGTATGTTGGTATATGATTTTTCGTCTGTGTTCTTGCAGATTTAAAAATTTTTCCTTACATTATAATTTCTTAATTTTATATATCTATTCTTCTGTTTTTTTTGTTTAATTTTGTTTTTGTTTATCATTTACGTGTTGCTGCGGTTAATTCGGGCAAAACGCCTTTTGAATTTTTAAACAAACGTGATGTTTGATTTAAAAAAGATACAACAGCAAATATAAAAAAAAAATTAATAAAAAGTATGTATGTATGTATTTATATGTATATGTATGTACACACATATGTACAGATGAACATACATATGTATGTATGTATATTTAAAAATTTGCATTTATTTCAAATAGAAATAACTTGTTAACAACAGTTTAAATATAAAGATATATTTTTTGTGCTAATTTGCTATTTTCAGTGTAGACAGTACATATTCATACATAAGTACATACATATGTATGTATGTATGTAGTATGTGAATATATGAAATATGTGCCCTTAATTATAAAATTTGTGCAAGTCATGTGCATTTTGTCTTCGAAACAATAAATATATGTATCTTTAAAAAACCTCTATAAATATTTAATAAATATTAAATAAATTTGTATTAATTGAGAATAGTAATACTCTAAATTAAAAACTTGCAGAATATAAAACTATTTTTCGATTTGTTCAAATGCAATCCAATAAATACCACGAAGCAGGAAATATATGACATACATATGTACATACATACATACATTCATACCCAAACAATATATTATTTAGTGTTATTAATAAAATTATTATCTGTGCAAAATGCTTTTAAATTTCCGATAATTCCTAGTACCTGCATTGCAGCATACACTTGAAAATTATAATTGTCTTATAAGATGGCAACACAAATTTTTGTTTCACATACTTATGTACATACGTATGTACATACTAGTAATGTAACGTATGTAAATTTTTGATATTCGCGAACACGAATACGAATATTTGAAACGATATTCGCCAATAAGAATGCGAATACGAATATGATATGCAATATGAAATATTAAAAAATTGTTATGAAAAAGGACTTCATACTCTTGTTGGTGTACTTTAAAGTTAATAAAAAGTACACAAAATTTTAATGATCGTCATTAAATAATATTTGAAAATGATACAAATCACAAATTTCTATAAAAAATTAATGTATTTGTACAAACTAAAATTTTCAGTCATTTATTTATATAATTTCTTTGGAGAAGTATTCGTATTCACCTGAAAATGACCGAATATTCGACAATTCTAATACGAATACGAATATTCGTGCATTACTAGTATATACATACATGCATGTACAAATGCATATGGCTGAGTTAACATCTGGCATTTATTGTGTGCCATGTGCTCAAAAATCGTAACACTAATTACTAATGAAAAACTGTTTCACTAAGCCATATGTACATATATTTATTGATTTAAAATGTTTCTAGGGTTTCTAATTACCCGGACTTTTCCAATTCCCCGGCATCGATGTGTTCTTAGAAAGGCTTCTGGCATTGAAAAAGACCTTGTAACGTGTGTGGATGTAATCGGCTCAAATTTAAATGATTCCTTTTATATGATGTCATACATTTATATAACTGAACCATTTACAATAAATTAGATTTGTTTTTGAAATCATCAAAATGACAATTTCCATTTAATCGTTTTAAAATTCTACAACAATTCAAGCAAATAAACTTGCAAAAAACACAGTTTTGCATTAAGAAGTTGTCAACATATTTTTAAAATTTGAATTTTTGACCAACAATCGTCGCTGTTTTAACTAACCGACCTAATTAAATTTTTTTTGAAAAATGAGTTAAGTCCACTTGTTGACTTTATGAGTCATAATAGACCTTGCCTAAAATTTTTATGACTGTAAACTTTAATGTTGAGCCTATAACAGTAAAAATATTTCAGACGTTTCCATAAGAATACATGTAGAAAACAGTCATAAAAGCTGCTCTCCTGTAAAATTCTAAATGAGTGAGATAGGTTAGTTAGATAAAACAGCGACGATATGACACATTTATGACCAAATTATGCAAAAATATGCATTTTCAGCAAAATATGCAAACATATGCACTAACAAATCGATACCATTTTTATGCAAATTCATTGTTTCGTAAAGACATTTCCTTCTTGCCATTATCAGGGTTAAGGGATGAAACATGCATTTGCATGAACCCCTGTCCCAGTTTATCAATGCAGATACGTATGTACAGTATGTCAAGTAATTGTTTTTACATAGTTAAAATCGTTGTAAATTTTGACTTTTATCGTAAATATTTTTCTCCCTTTTTGCATTATGAAATTTTTTTGTAGTTGACTTCATTTTATATACATTTAAGTGCACATAAAGTCGTAAGTTATAAGCAAAATTAAGAATGAGAGCATAAAAATTACATGAAAACCATAAAAACTCAAAAATTTCTTTGTCAAGAAAATGTTTTTACATCCTTGTATTATATAGTAAGCAAATGGGAAAAATTTTAAGGTGTACAAAAATGAGTATTGTTTTTGGCCGCCATTGGCATCAAATAGGCCTGTAAGACGACTTCTCATAAAACAATTTTTTTTTCCATATATACCGCTGAAATTTCTCACTTTCCCCTCGTATTACTGTTCTTAACTCTATTTAGTTCTTGAAATATAATTTGGATATAGGATATAGATCTGGACCTTAAGATGGAGTATCCACAACTTTACCGCAATTGAAAAGACACCATGTTCTTACCCAAAGTGCCCTACATTTCAGGTCAATACATTAATACAAATTTAAAACTTCCACGTTTACCAGCAATAACGCCAACCTTACTCAAGCTCTCATCCAAAAAAATACTTCAATATATTGAGCTACTGCACCGCATCCATAATATTTTCCATAAAGCAAATTTATTGCTCCTTTTCCAGCATAAACATATATACGTATACATACTATATATATGTACCTCCAATCCATCAACCAAATTATTTTAAATTTTACAGTTGGGTTAATGGTTTCACTTCCCAATATTTTAAAAATTTTTTTCATCCATACTTTGTTAGATCTGTAATTCTAATAAGCAGAAGTTTGGTTTCGTCGCAGCAAATCACATTATCGTAGTAGCCATCAACCTTGGAAGTATGCGTTATCGCAAAAGGCAATTGTTGTTCTTTGTGCTGCACTCTAAGAGGCGGGGATTTGCGAGCAGTTCTTGAAGTACAATCTATTTATTTATTTATCTTTTTAGCAATTGCCTTTGTCTCATGGGAGAGTGTTACTTAGCGGTACTTCAATACGTTGAAATGGTTTTTGGTTGACAGCGCGAGTAAGGTTGGCTTTATGCTGATATGTATTTACGTTTTAGATTTTTATTAATATATTGACCTCAAACATGAGGCACTTTGGGTAAGAACATGGTGTCTTTTCAATTGCGGTAAAGTTGTGGATACTCCATCTCAAGGTCCAGATCTATATCCTATTCAAAATTTATGGGTTTAACTGAAAAATAGTGTTTCCAAATTATATTTCAAGAACTAAATGGAGTTAAGAACAGTAATACGAGGGGAAAGTGAGAAATTTCAGCGGTATATATGGAAAAAAAATAATTTTTTTATGAGAAGTCGTCTTACAGGCCTATTTGATGCCAATGGCGGCCAAAAACCATATTAATTTTTGTACACCTTAAAATCTTTCCCATTTGTTTACTATATAATACAAGGATGTAAAAACATTTTCTTGACAAAGAAATTTTTGAGTTTTTTTGGTTTTCATGTAATTTTTATGCTCTCATTCTTAATTTTGCTTATAACTTACGACTTTATGTGCACTTAAATGTATATAAAATGAAGTCAACTACAAAAAAATTTCATAATGCAAAAAGGAAGAAAAATATTTACGATAAAAGTAAAATTTACAACGATTTTAACTATGTAAAAACAATTATTTGACATACTGTAAATAAAATTGCATTGCAAAACTTTTCTTTAAACTACAGATTTGGGATGTGTATTTAAACTTCAGTCTCTGAATGTCTAAATATACCTAATCTTCTATTGTTTTATACATTTTCTTGATTTTAGTAATTCATTATATTAATTCATTATACTATTTATTGTTTATATTTATATGTATCTATCTATGTATGTATGGATGTGTGTGCAAGTAATTTGAATAAATGAATGAATAAATTTTCCACATGGCAACTCATATTAACACGAAAAAAAACACAAAAAATGTGTAAATGGTTTATAAATTGCAATTTCCGTTCTTAGACCAAAACATTTTCTTTCTCCATCTCTGTCTTTATTTCTGTGTCTCGTCTATACAGTACATAAATATAAATATACATAAGTACATATGTATAGTATGTATGCATGTGCCAAGTATGTATATTTAAATACTTGTATTAAAATATGGTCTGGTTGAAGAATGAATGATGATTAGTCGTGTATGAAAGAAAAAAAAATTATAAATCCTAACATTAAAAAATATTTTGCACATTTAATCAAAGACAATTGAATAATTACACCAGTTGAGTAGTCATTGAAATTGTTTGTTGCTAGATTTTAATTTTTTTTGCTAATAATCTCTAATACACAACAGCATCCCATGCATCCATCCATTCATTATTCCATATTAGAAATGTCGTAAACTGAGGAAGAAGGCTGTATACGTCATGTCTATTTACTGTGAAAAGAAAATGAAATAAAAAACAAATTTTTATATTGTGACAGATGATTGCTCTTCTCACTTACCGTTATTTTTTCTGCATTATTTCCAGCACTTGCTGGAAACATACAAACATCCATACATATGTACATATGTACATAACTACATGCATGCATACCGTCTTTAGGAGAAAAAATAATAATAAAAACTAAAAAGGAAATATACATACATATTTTGTTTAAACAACGCGTGTCGTCCTTTTAAAGTATCATATGACAAGTGTAGAAGACGTACACACTTGCACATTTTTTAAATACTAAACCACTTGAGTTTTCTACATAGATACATACATATGTACATGAATACTTATAATGAATGCACTTTAGATAACAAGGTATAAACTATTTCTGTAAAACATCTGCCACTTTTTAGGTTCCTACCAGAAATTCAAAACGTTATTTTCATTAATTTCAAGGCGGGAATAATGGAAGTTGACATGATAGAAATAAAAAATAATAATCTATTACCGGTAGATACCAGTGGCCGAAAAAAGTGTACGTATGACCACTATTTTAGCGACTTGAGCATTTTAAAATTATAACGAATCAATTTAAAAAACAAATTATTGTAATCTTAAACTTTTAATCACACAAAAAAAACATAAATGACAAAAATCTACATACGAAAAGCACCAACTTTGTTGAATGAATACTATTAAAAAATAGCTTTATTTTAATTTTCGGATGGTGTTAAAGCATTGCTTGAAATAGTATTCACTTGAAGTTGATGCAGGTTTAATATAATATAGTAAAGCAATTTGAATTGATGTCCGTAACTTGGGTTTAGTTTTTTTTTATAATTTGGAAGCTTGCATTGCAAAAGTATTTTTTCTGGTAATATCAATAAAAATAGATTGCAAACAAAAATTCATCATTATATATTTTTTATTTAACCTTCTTGTTTTCATAAAATTGCCTAAATTGTGGTCGTACGTACACTTTTGTCGGCCACTGTGTGTATGTATATGCACACATAAATCCATACATATGTACATATAATGCTTGTTTTATAAGATTTATAAAGATGTGTCGGAAATTAATAATAACCTTCTATTACTTCTGTTGGAAAAGCCCAGATTAAATTTTCATTGTGAATTGTTAATTGTTGTGTACATGTATACATACTACAGACCTGCAAAAGACGTCTTATAAGAACTTTTAAGACATGAGGGCAATTTCAAATGCTTTACTACAGTAAAATCTTCAGAAACAAACGCTAAACAACGTGTTCGGCAATACATTTGTTTAACGTATTGCAGGTATAAGAGTAAAGAAGAAAATAGTTCATGACTGAAGAATTTGTGGTGCTTGTGCTTTTTTCTACTTATTGACGCGTATACTAACGTCATGCATGTACATACATACATACCTACATAATTTTTGTATGCTCTCTTATTTTTCTGCGCACATACAAACGCACACATGCATTTACATGAGTCGTATTTACATTTCAAGACTGCTTACGCAGGCCACTAATACATATACATATGTACATACATATGTATTATGTATGGACATACACAAATATACATATGTACACATAAGCATTCAAGTATGTACATTAGTGAAAAAATTTTTTGAATTTATTTTTTTGCAAATATCACACCTCCCTCCCAAGGAAAAATTGCGCAGCACATGGAAAAATATTAAGAACAGCATTTTTAGTTTTTCGCACTTGTTAAAAAAGTTTACGTAATTTTTTTTTTGTAATTTTCAAACATAATTTCTAGCTATACATACATACATATCGATGGTCTCAAGTAGAAAGGCCCTAACACGTATTTTTTCGAAATTGCGTTTTCCGCGACTTCAATGCATATGTATCATTCAAATACACCTCTTGAGAAAAATTTAATACAATACTGTAAAATATAACGATTTTACAAGCAGTTTTACAACGCAGTACTGTTGTACTGTTTATTATTATGTTTATGCCTTCTCCTGTAAAGTTACACTTGTTTGAGTTACGACCTTTCTACTTGAGACCATCGATATGTACATTAGAGTGGTTCGAAAAAAAAAATTGTGTCAGTCACCCCCTAGGATTAAAGATAATGTAAAAACAATTTCAAAGACATTTTTTTATTTTTTTTGCCACGCCTACAAATGCCGCGCTTTTAGTATTTTGTTCACTGTGCCGCCATTTTTAGTCCGATCATAACATTTTGTATACCGGTGTTTATGGCTCTGGAAGGGCTACATTTCTGTTTTTAATAGTTCTTTAATACCACGTCACATTCTAGTCATGACTTGAAAACTCGGTTCGTACCCACCCTAATGCTAAATATTTTTTAATGATAGTCATGACTAGAATAAGACGTGGTAAAACGTTATGATCGGCCTAAAAATGGCTAAACAGTGAATAAAATACTAAAAGGGCGGTATTTGTTGTCGTGGCAAAAAATAAAATAAATAGTTTTGGAATTGTTTTTACATTATCTTTAATACTAGGGGGTGACTGAAACAACTTTTTTTATTTGTATGGAAGGCGAACGACTCTAATGTACATATTTTTGTATTACATGGATATATACCATATTTAAAAAATGTTATATATTATAAAAATATATTATAAAAATATAAAATGAAACAAAAGTCTTGCCAACAATGTTGTTTAGCGTTTGTTTTAGAATATTTCGCTGTAAAGCATTTGAAAAATCTCTCATGTCTTGAAATGTCTTATAGAGGTCTTCTGCAGGACTTTAGCACATATTGTGTACGAACTTTTTCCTTTTTATAATAACAGAAGTAGTCTCTATAACTTACATACATACATATGTACATACATACAAATAAGTTTTTCTTTTACAACATTTAAGTAACAAAAGCACAACTCGTTACCTTAATATAGAAGGGCCCTAACCCTTTATTGTTTTGAAATCGAGAGTTTTGTATTTTTCGATACATTATCCCATTTCACTATCTTGTGCAAATGGTCTTGCATCGTTGCATGTGCAAAATTGTATATTATATTGATACTCACCACTTAGCAGCAATTCTTAGTGGTGAGTATCAGTATTCTATACCATTTTGCACATGCAACGATGCAAGACCATTTGCACAAGATTGTGAATTGTAGCCCAGTAGTATGTTCTTCTATCGAAGTATACAAAAAACTCAATCTAAAAAAAATAATGAGTTGGGGCATTTCTATATTAAGGTAACGAACTGCTTTTTCTCGTATTGTTTAACATTTTCATTTTTATTTTATTACTTCTGTGGTAACTAAAATTTAACGTACGAGTACTTTGTTTTTGCTGTTAATTTTATGTTTATATTTAACAAGTCCACCAACCTTTTTCACATAAAAAATGTACTTTCATTGCTACATACAAAAATATGTATATATGTACACATGTATGTATGTACACAGAAAAAACTAATTTCCCATTTCAAACACAAAATTCTCTGAATCAAATACTAATTTTTTCAATTTGGGTCCTACAAAGAAATTTTTAAATTCAAATGCAAAATTTTGTAATAATTTGTTTGGAAAAAAACCCCGATTTTTTCAATCAACAGATTGTCTGATTCAATAAAATGTTTTAATGAAAATTAAATAAAATAAAAAACAGTTGTGTACAGTATGCAATTTTTATATTGGAACAGAAATGTTCTCTTAACAACTTTGTTACAAGTATTACTTTATATTAATTGTATCAACTAGAAATTTTTACTCCATATTGTTTTTTGTTTTGCTTAAAACAAAATTGGATCAAACTATTTACTGGAATAGTAAAAAATATTTACTGAATCAAAATTTTATTTCAAACAAACTTTTGTTTGAAAATTTTTTGGGAACAATTTTTTCTGTGTATTTATGTACATAAACATTTTTTTTATTGAAGCAAAACAAAAATAATGTTTGAAAAAGAGTTAAATGTGTCAATTCAATTCGTGGCTTTTCTTTCTCATTAAGTGTCATATATGTGTGTACTCATAGCTGCCAGATACGTAAATTAGGCCCGAAATCGTAAAATTTTCGATTAGACAACGTCGAAAGAAGTATGTATACCGAACTTCCCATCTCAGAAATGTGGAATTTCATAAATGTACTATTAATTACAACAAAATGTTTTATTAAATACTCTTTTAAGACAAAAGTGAATAAACATAGCGTGATACATTAAGAGAAAAACTTCACTCACTGACTGACATGCGAGAGAGTTAGTAAGTGGTATTGGATGCGTTGGTTCATTAATATGGAATGTCGGCTATAATTTGTTGCAAACGATGTAAAAATAATATTAACAAAAAAATTTAATCATTACAAATACTAAGAATTTTATTGTGGATTCACATTTCTTACGAGTTAATATGCATGTACATACATATGTATGTATGTATGTGGTTCAGTAATTTTAAAGGCAATTTATACGAGTAGCTTGCTGTAGGAGCTAAAATAAAGCTGGAACTGAAATGAAGATAGATAAAACTTTTCAGTTTTTATACTTTCACTTACATATATTTTCCATTATTCTAGTGATTTGGCATCCTACAACTGCAGAAAGTTATACAGTGTGTGTTTCCAATTACTATTTGTGGACGATTTCTTTGCAAGATAAATTGGTAATTCAAATTGAAATTTTCGTGCTTTAGATTGCAAATGCTTTGACTTTTCAAGTTGTGTATTTAATTTTTAATTTTCAAGGATTTTAATAGGTCTAACTGGGATAAATTATTGAACTTTAACAAGAAACCCAAAAGTTGTTAATTTCACAATAATTTTGTATCACCAGTTTAGTCCTTTATTTTGTATGCATATATGTACATGTGTAGTGCAATTACATTATTGCGTTAAAATCGATATCAGATATTTAATAAAAAAAAAATAAATAAATTACACACACGTTTGTACAAACCGTTCATAGATATTAATATTATTAAAAGCAGATATAACGATATAAATATGTAATAAATACATTAGATTAATTGAAAATCCCGACCTAAAATATATTTTGCGCTTTTGAGAGAAACACGAGAGAAATGTGTTAGCGTGATACTTTGGGCAGCTCAGATACATACATATATACTCACATATGTACATATGTATGTTTGTGCGAAAATTATCTAAATACTTCCAAATTTCAAAGAGCTGTTTTACTAGTACTAGCCTAGTACTCTGTTTGAAGTTGTGAACAATTTTCAGCAACATTGATTATTTGGCGTGAAAAATTCGACTCGTAACAAGTGATGCTCATATTACTTTTTCGGAAAAATTTTTCGTTTTTATTGGTTAGAAGTATGAAAAATTTATGGGACATTTGTAAACAAAAACCTCAGCTGTCAATATTTCGCACGAAATAAATGCCAGTCACATTAGGTCCGTTTGATTACTTTTCCAGTAATATCTAGTTGAGTAAATTTTGTGTAATTTAAAAAATTTTACTCTCAAGAGTGTCTCTTGCACAAAAAAGTACGCGAACGGAAAAATTGCAAAAATTTGCAGATTAATCAAAACAGCTGATCATAGTGCTGTATAATATGTTGTATAATATATAATATTAGCAGAAATAAGTATTCACATAAACCTTACATCTTTAAAAAATTAAAGTAAATAACACAATTAAATTTAATTTAAAAACTGATAAATTTAAGGATTATTATTCTTTAATTTGGTTGACCTTTAACATAAAATAGAATAGGGGGAAGATCTGGTCCAAAGACCGGCATCTTCAACATAATAATTTTCATTTTGTTTTTGCTATACTTTTACTTGAACTTTTCTTCTTTTAAATGTTTTTATTAAAAAGTTTATACTTTGTATTTGCTTACTTTTGTTTATTTTATTGAACCATATCTTTTTCTCATCTGCTGGAAAATTTTTTTCAACAACTGTCAATTTGCTCTCTCAATTGGCACTCTCTTTTGCAATTTTATGTGTAAACGAACGCATATCAGTAAAATCCAGTGCAAATTTGCACAAAATTGCAAAAATTTTGGGTAAAACAAACGGACCTATTACTTCACAGATGGCATAAATTTTTCACGAGTTGAAGAGAGTACAAGTTTTGCAAAATTTGTTCATGAATATTTCATGTGAATTTTGAATAGGGTACGAGGCTTTGGAATGCAAAGTTAGTAAGAAAGTTAATTTGTGCAATTGAATGCTTTTTTTTGTCATTCTATTCATTACGAGTAGAAATTAAACAAAAATGTGATCCCATTTCGATTATTTCAACATTTATGTACATATGTATGTATGTATGTTTGTTAATAATGAAAATAATTTTCTTATTTTTAACAATGTATTTATTATAATTATTACTCTTTACAATTTGAGAGTTTTCAATGAACGTCATGACACCCCCGCTTGTGTTTTTGTGTATAAGAAATTATATTATCTGCTAATAAATAAACCAAAAATCATTAAAAGACTATATTATTCAATATTGTATGTATGTATACAAAAAATAAAGTGGATCATTTCCAACACAATAAAATTAACCATATTAAAAAAAAAAACAATCATAGACATTGTGGCAAGACATCATAGATAGACAAAATGTTTACACAATTATTTAATAAGAACGAAAAATTTTAAATAAATAAAATTGAAATGAAAATAAATTATTATGTGCATTTTCTATTAAAAAAAAGAAAAAAATCTTTGAATTAAATACATAAGAAAATAGATTTCCAGCCAATTCTACGAAAACATTAAATTAAATGGTTTTTAATTTTAGACATTAACAACGTTTCTTTAAGGTGCAATTAGACGTGACATGGTCATAATGCCATAGCCATTACCAAACCAAAATTCAATGGGTTTCTATGGTAATGGCTATGGCTTTATGGCGAGCCATTATAGGTGTTGTATACAGTGTTGCTAATAAGTTTGATTCGAACAGCTGTTTTCTATGGCTTTGGTTATGTCACGTCTGATTGCACCTTTAATTATTATTATTATTATTATTATTATTATTATTATTATGGTGTAGGTTAAATTTCTTGATTGCGACTTAAGTTAAACTTGTTAAGCAAATAATCAAGAGGACGACCTAAATACAACCCTGACGAACAACTGCGTTTACACTCTTTACATTCATTGCTTACCATTCTAATTCTAAGTGTTGAAAAAGGAGAAGTTTAACGTATGATGGATTGCATGTGACTGGGCCTCAATACAATTTTTCTTAACTATTAGAAAATGGAAAAAATTTACGCAACAGTTTTTATTTAAAAGTCAAATCTATATAAACAGTTAATACAGAATGCATTTTTTTTGATTGGTTGCTCATTTTTTAAAATACTTTTTTTAAATGGGAACAAAAGAGAGTTAGGTATACTTTTGACTTCATTTTTTATAACAGAACCATATTTGAAAATCGAAATATGTATGAATAATTTACTTTCCCACTAATTTCAGCTTGTTTGTTTTATCCTCTTACTAAAATATTTGAAATAAACCAGTCATAAATATTGCCGCTGTTTTCTCTTTTAATTGTAATATTCAAAGCTATGAATCAATTTATTGATTTAGCATTTATCACATTAGCACTCTTGTTATTTATTTTTATGTACATGTATGTATGAGTATTTAATTTTCATTTGGTATCTATAAACTAGGACACACAATTTTTATATGTACGTACATTCTTCTTTTTTATAAATTACAAGGAAAAATATAAATAATTACATACTTACTAACAATAATAGTATTTATGTACATATTTATCTAGATATTATTAAAGTCCAGCACAAGACCACTTCCAAGAACTTTTAAGACATGATAGATTTTTCAAATAATTTACAACAGCAAAATCTTCCAAAACAAACCTGTTGGCAAAACATTTGTTTCACTTATAGCAGGCATAAAAGTAAGAAAAAAATACTTTGTGACTGAAAAATTGTTGATGTTTGCTTCTTCATACGCATGGGCGCGTATACAAACGTCATGCATGTACATACGCATACACTGTCTGTATGATTTTTTATTTTTCTGCGCATATACAAACGCTTGCGCTTGCTTTAAAAAAACCAATTTACAAAATAACAAGCATACACGCATCAACACTACCTTCTTTTGATTGTTTGTTACGAACAAGAATACTTCGCTTGTTAATTGTTATTATTAGTTTAGTTTAGTTTAATACTTGTTTCAAAAATACATTTAAAAAGACAATACGTATTTATATTTCAAGACTGTTTACGCAGGCCTCTATTATGTACATATGTATGTATGTATGTACGAGTATGTATAGCAGTTTATTTGTTAAATATTCATTCATAGCGTTTATTATTATTAAATATTAATGTTGGTTTACGGAATAATCAACATTCTTTTGATAAGATAATTAACAATCAATAATTTTCTCAAGGTAAGAAAAGCGTCTGCTGCTCAAAAGAATTACATATTTTTTTTCTTCAATTTTATTCCATTCATATGAATAGAATGTAAAATACAAATTTAATGTGTAAATGGCTTGTAAAGTTTCCATGATCATTTTTATTTGCGTTTAATGAATGACTGTCTGGCTATCGGTTTATATGATGAGTTCATATGTACGTATGTATGTACATACGTACGTAAATAAGAATGTACGTATGTACATGTGCTCAAGTATAACTGAGTGTTTACAAAATTGTTAAGTGTTAAATATTTTCATTTATGAGAGCATTTAGCACCAGCACTTACATACGTACATATTTACTTTAAAATTGTTATTATTAATCAGCTTTATAAGTAAATATTTAACAACATACATACATATCATATCATTTATCAGAATAGGCTCTTTGACATTATGATGGATGGTAATATATTTGATAACATTCATACATACATACATACATAAGTACATTCTTAAAAAATGGCTCGGCTCAATGTTTTCTTTATGTGAAAACAAAAAACAAAAATACATAATTTTATTTTTTTATAAAATTATTTTTTTAACATTATGGGAATTTCACTTGAAAGCTTTTGTTATGATTGTTCTAAGTAACATAATCAGATTAAAATTTGATTGTCTCATTTATAAATTTCTTTAGTCCAATAAAACTGCTTATATTTTTTTGTATTGTTTATTGTACAGGGTGTCTCAAAAGAAAGTTTATGCCTAGTGGATCGATTAAAAAATAATTAGGATCTTAATCGAAACAATGTTTGGGGCTGACTTCCAAAACTTATAGCCTGGTAGTCTGTTCAACATTTCACGCGAAATGCTGCCAAAGTACATATAAAAAAAATTGACACGAATTGTTTCTGAAAAAATTTTGCATAAATAATAGTACTCTCGTTTTATCTTGGGAAAAACATTTGAAACAGTGTTAGAAAAACTGCAGTCGAAATAGCAAAACTCGTACAATTGTGCTATTTCTCCGACTTTTTATATTTTGGCTGCCAAATCACAATCTGTGGCACATACTTCTTTCTGCTACTGTAATTCAAAGAGTCGTAGTCGAAGTAAACACAATAAGCGAAGAGCTCCAGCTGTCGACATGTTCATACAGTTTTCGGTTTGACCGACTGCTGCTTTAAATAAATACGAAGTTAAAATGCATCACTTTGCTTGATGGTGTATTGTGAAAATCACTCAAAGTGATTTCTTAAATTTGCGACAACTTTACCTAAAAATAAAAAACAATAGTTTAGTTAATTTTAATTATTATTTTTCGAACTTAATTTGTTTCTATATTTATGATTTGAACGGGCTAAAGTTCGTAACGCTTTTTTAGCCAAATTACATGTGATAATTATTAATGAACAAATAACATCAAAGTTAGTTGTAAATATTCTGAACGGAACAGCCAGCCGTTTTCGAAGGCCACTAAATCTTCACCATCAGCGTTCTTCTGTGTTGGTCTACTGTGTGTGGTGTCAGTTGATGTAGATTTCTGCCTTATATACGAAACCTTCTTGCAAATGGAATACGTGAATTGTTTTGATTCATCGTGTTTCAATTTGTTAAAACAGTTTATAATAAATTTTTATATTAAAACACTTCATCGAAAGATAAATTCTGTCTGTTCGACAGAAAATTCGATGCTCAACAACATTTTCGATGCTAATGCTCGATTTTCGATGTTCGCTGACTGCCGAAAATCGAATGCAAGTCATAATATTGACTTGAAGTACAAAAATATATCTATATTGTGACTTTGGTATGAGTCTAATCGCATTAAATGGTACACAATGGGTGGCTAGTTATTGTATATATACATAGATTCAAATTGTGAAATCTGGAAGTTAGTCCCGATTCACACACTTCAACTTTTGTTGATCAACTCGTAATTCAGATGTAAGAAAGAGGGAGAAGGAAATACAAATATATCTTTTTCTCTTACAGATGAATTACTAGAAAAACGTGAGGCTGCCAGTGAACGTGTCAGCTATAATTGTAATTCCTCTTCGCTTTATGCGTGTGTGTATTTATGTAACAGATAAGTTGACGGAGAAATCTATTTTCTGTAGATTTCTATCCCACAAACGTTACGATCCCCCAAATCACGATACGAATCCACTAATTCTACCATTAAGGCTCAGTTAGCCGACTGTAATGTAAAGTAACTGTAACGTAGGAAACAGCTGATCGATATTTTTATATGAAAATTAGGTTACGTTATTTTCATTACGTTATTTTCATTACTTTTACCATAACAATATCGATCAGCTGTTTCCTTCTGTTGCAGTTACTTTACATTACAGTCGGCTAACTGAGCTTTTAATCTTGTTTTAATTGAGAACTTAAAAAAAAGCAGTTATTTCATAAGAAATTGCACTAATATACTGGATATTAGTGCAATTTCTTATAAAATTAGTTGCATGAAACTTTATTCATTTGCTTATACATTAAACAGCTAATTGAATTCTCTGTTTTTTCTTTTCAAATAGAAAAAGATTCATTCAACAAAAAACTTCTTGAAAACTTTCAACTTTCATAGTGTAAATTTATCATATTTATAAACTTTGTCATTAAAGCTAAAATTTCTGTGAGTCACACTATTGGTTTCCCATTTTATTAAATATGTATAAATACTTATGATTCAAAAAAAAACCAACCCTTTTACCACCTTGAAAAAACATCGATTGTCCGTAGAATTTTTTTTTTCGAATTGAAACGTTTTGTTTATTTTCTGTCAATAAACTGAAGAACAAACTAAAACTAAGTAAAAAAATGACGAAATAGTTAAAGTAATTAGCTCTTTGTGTAATTTAGTTCATAAACATATAAATTCACGAAAAGAAAATAAAGAAAGCAAAGCTTTTCTTTTCGAGTTTTTTTATGAACTCATGAACATGAACAAAAAAAGGGAGCAGCATTTAATGATTTTATGCAAAAAAAAAGAGTCATAATTTATTACGCAAATTTTTTTTGTATACAGTCTGTGTGTGTGCGTTTTTATTTGTGTGTTTGTGTGTGGTCTGGGCAAAGGTTACAAGTTTTTGAGAACGCGCACACGTGCCCTTTTACTTTTGTCTTGCCTCATTCAAAACACTTTCCCATCACAATCACTTCAGCCAAATGAATGGCCCTAAATTTAGTAGATATTTTTAAAAATTGTGTGTATTAAAGTTTTGCAGGTCACACACCTTTTCCAAAACAAAGAACAGAAAAACTAAAATTTATTTTACAATTTCGCACACAACTCTTCTTGTCTTTCTTTCTGTGGATTTGAGCTTGTTTTTCGTATTTTATCATAATTAAAATTTTACGCAAACTGAAAAAGGTTGAGGTAATTTATTGTTGTTGAGAGTTTGTACATACAAATACATACATACATATGTTATGTAGTATATATTGTTTTAATTTTATTTTAACCCCTAAAGGATTTTAGTTTTGCAACAAAGTTTCGACTGAACTGAAATTTACAACCACAAAAAAAAAATTATGTTTGTCCTCTTTCAATTTGCAGAAGTAATTTATGCATGATTTTATATTTTATTGTTGTTTATTTTCCCCTACCTTCTAAAGGGTTTGACAATTGCATTAAAATCCATTTAAAGTGTTTTACGATCGAATAAGCTTCAAATACAATTAAGGGAATTTTTGCCACAAAGCACAGATCGGAACAACCTTCTTTAACAGCAAACTCACTCATCCTTTATTTGGGCATCAAAATCCCTGTACATATTTAGTTTATAATCGTTTAAGTTGTTTTAAGCAAAGTAACACGTTATCGTTCTTTTTATCTTTTTTGTCATTTTCAATCCACGAGGGAGGGCTTCAACAATGCACATCTCATTTTCAAGTACTTACGAGTACATCATGTTCAGTCGCTTGCAGTAGATTTTGGTTTTTGATTAAAATACTCCTATGAGCGTGTGTGTATGTGTGTGTGTATGTGTGTGTACGTGAGCATTTTCATCAACCCTTTGTAAAATGTTAAATTTAATATCAAACATAGAGATTGACCCTTAATTGCATAATAATTTGTAATTTTATACCTATAAAGTTAATGTTTGACATAAACTGACAGCTAACAGTTCATCTTTTCCCCTCTTTAGTTTTAATTCAATATTTAATCACTTTTGGTTAGTGGTTATTTTTTATTGCAATCGGGCAGGTGTTGTTTTAAGTGTCAGTCAGTTTATCTCTCTCTCTCTCTCTCTCTCTCTTTGGCCAGCCTTGCAGTTCGTTGCTAGCCTTGCAGTTTTGAGCGACTTTGTTGTGATTCTCTATCGTTTAACCTCCTCAACCTTAAATTTATTCACTTTTCGTTGTGTTTCTTTTTTTCCTTCAATTTGTTAAATTTAATTTTACGATTTATGAAGCGCTTTAATATCATTTGACATTTATTGACGCTCTTTTTATTGGACGCTTGTTCTATAAATTATTTTGTTGTTCTCGTCTACCAGTCTCTTAGTAATATTTCATGGAATTAATAATAGAATGAATATATAAACATACATACATATGTATGTATGTATACTCGTATTTGATTTTATTTTTCAATTGACTTGTTTGTTGACCTAAAATATTTTCTATAATTCAATTTTTATTGTTGGCAATTTTAAAACAGAACATTGATTTCTTAATAAATTAATTGATTGAATTGTGTAAAATAATATTAAATGAAGAAGATGTATAAAGGGTTTTAAATAATTTTATGAAGGGGAAAAATAATATTTTTAAATGTTAGAGGTTTTTGAGTCGATAATTGAAATAGAAGTGGGTGTTAAAGACCTGCACAAGACGTCTTATAAGAACTTTTAATACATGAGGGCAATTTCAAATACTTTACTACAGTGAAATCTTCTGAAAGGAACGCTAAACAACGTGTTCGGCAATACATTTGTTTAACTTATTGCAGGTATAAGAGTAAAGAAGAAAATAGTTCGTGACCTCCCTTAAACACAAACATAAAAGCTTACCATCTAAATGTTACACTCACACCCAAATGTACAATATGCAAAATAACAAACATACATGTATCAACAGTACTTCTTTGCATTGTTTGTTATAAACAAGACGTCTTGGCGACATGGCTTGTTAACAGTCATATACACGTACACCAATACATCCATCGTGCTTCGTTTACAGTACGACAGCATTTATTATTGGCCTAGTATAATACATGCCACGAGAATACATTTAAAAAACATGACGTATTTACATTTAAAGACTGCTTACGCAGGCCACTAGTAGGTGTAATAGGAAAATAACAAATAGATTAAGGAACAAACAGTAGCAAAAGAAAGCAAGGAGCTGTTTTGGAAATCCGTTACACCCTCATTATAAGAGTTCATGTATTTGAGCTATTGTTTGTGTGTGTGTGTGTGTGTGTGTGTGTTAATAGTTAATGTAAATTTCAGCCTTATGTACAAATTTTTCAATTGAATTAGAATACGTGAATTATCTTGAACCAGCGTATTACAGTTTACTAAACGACTTTTTAAACAAAGTGTAAACAAATCTCAAATTTGAAATCTATTAGTATTTTTGTGATTGCTAATCGCTTGAAAATCATTGGATTTTTACCTTTTTTATTTGAATATAAATACAAAATTATTTATTTTTATTTTTACATTCTTAAACATTTGCTAAGATATGTAGATAATAATTTGCCTTAATGCGTTTGTTTATTTTTCCAATGTTTATGAAAATAATTATTATTACAATTTTTGTTTTTACATATTTGAAGAAGCAGCTGTTGCTAGTAGTTGCTGTTGTTTCCATTGGTCGACTCGGTTTTTATAGGGGGTGTCTTTCTATTATTAACCACTGAAATTCGTTAGAGCGTTAAGTATTGAAAACTGTTTTTCTTCTTGTTAAAATTTGTTAAGTCGAAAAGATGAAAATAAAAAATAAAAATAATAAAAAAATGCCATTGCACTAGTTACAGTTCTAAATAAAGGTTAAAGGCAGGCGGCATACTTTTGGAAAGAAAACCTGCTGGAAACAACTGCATGCATGCCTGCATAATGGATTTTCTATAAAATTTTATACGATTTGAAATATGTATGGACTGCGAGTATTTTTTCTTTAACAAAGAAAACATAAAAGTAAAACAAGTTTTTCGGTTTTTAATGCTTTGTAGAAAAAATTAAATACAATTTTGCGTTTTTTTTTGAGAAAAATAAAATTGTTAAATCGATTAACTGCCCTCCAGAAAATTTGGTGACAATTGATCCAAACGAACTCGTCCCATGACTGGAGAAAATGCGAGTGTTACTAAAAGTACGGAGAAGTGTATGGAGAAAAAAAAGACATATACGGGCATGTTCTACAAATCACATGTCATATCACGGTGATTTCATAGTATTAATGAAAATGAAATCATTGCTTTTTTGAATTACACGATTTTTAGCATTGGAAGTTGAAAGAAAATATTCTATTATAAATGACAAAAACTTAAAATATAATAAAACCCCACTATCAAGTCAGCTATTAGTAGTTTACTTTTGAAATCACGTGGTTTGAAATCACCGTGATTTTCAGAACAGGCTCGATAGTCACTTGGAAACCCTGCACGTGACTAGTATTGTGTCAGTCCGTTTTCCTGCAGGGTGCATATAACACAACTGATGTAACTTCCTGCTATAGGTTAGTAGGTATTGATTTTTACCTAAATTTTCGAAAATCGAATTTTCATAATATTTCCACATTTTGAGGTCCTGTCAGTTAATTCTGACTATTTCACGATGTTATCCGTGTGGGTGCATGTACGTAGGGATGTGTTTGTACGTATATGTATATACATATGTATGTGTGTGCATATGTATGCAAACATCTCATATCTTAATAACAGGTCAACTTATTGGAAGCAAATTTGCCCTTTTTAGATGTCGATTCGATTCGGAAGATTTTAAAAATTTTCGAAAATAAAATTTTCATAAAATAAATTTTTTTTTTAATTTTAAACTACTATAAGGATTCTATTCAAAATCTTAACAACTAGAATCGGATTGTTCGTTGAAGAAACATTTCGAAAAAATTTCATTTTCTCTAATAACTTGAAAAGCTTTCGCCAAATCCATTATACATATTCACTGATTTTTATATACCAAAATATGTGGCTTAGCCGGAAGTTTGAGGGATTATCATATTTGATTTTTAATAAAACGAACTCAAATTCACGCAAATATTTTAAAATTAACAAAAAAAAATAATAATTTTTTTTATGATCAAAAATGAATTAAATTGGAGTTAATATATGTGGAAAGTGAAGCATACTTATCAGCATCCATCTTACATATGTATATTGTGTATGTATATTAACGGTCCCACAATGTCACTAGAAATCTTGTGACAGGCCGATCGACTACTTGTATTGCAAACAACAATAACATTAGAAAATTTGCTGTTTTTTTTCAATATAAGTATTCGATAGAACGATTTCTGGTGACATCGTCGGACAGGCCATAAGAGTGTTCTAGGAATCTTAGTTGTGCAATTTTGATCACCAGAAGAAATTATGCTTGAAGGCAACACTTTAACCGCTTAAAAACATAATTAAATCATAACGACCGAACTTCTTATTAAAGTTTGTTACTAGAGATCTGCCTGTTTGAAATCGAAAAGATTTTCAGAGCAGAACTGAATAGTATCAGAGACATGCAACGTATCCTTCACCAAAATTGGTCCAGTAGTTTCTAAATCATAAGATTATATAGAACGGAATTGTGTTGAAAGTGGGAGCAAACAATTTATCAAATGTCATAAGTTTGTTGATAATGACTTTAAAATAATATGACTGACAATGCACATAGTTTTCTCTACTAAAGGAATAACTTTATTTTCAAATCCAAGAACTTATTATTCCTTTATAATCAAGAAAAATATTTTTAAATATGAATTGAGAATGACATTAGTTTAAAAAAGTCGGTTACATTTACATCGAATGTTGCCTCTTCTATTGTATTTTCAATACATTTTAATCTGAGTTTAATTTTTCGGCTCTAACAAACGACACCAGACGTGTTTCCTTCCTGCAGCTTAAAATATTTCCAAGTATTGTATTGTTTTTAATATCATATACAGCCACAAATACCTTTGAAATTTTTCTTTTTCATTAAAAAAAAAAACAACAGGAGTTATTTGTGTATGGGTATACCTACACGTTCATAAAATTTTAATACTCTTTTTAAGATCCCTTGGCTTCAACCCTCCAAACAATAAAATATAAACTACAACGAGATGTTCATCTATCATTCATTTTTGCTTGCTACCAAAGAGGAAGACGAAGAGGAAAAAACATAAAAAAATTCCTCCAGATTAATTACAAACGAAAAGAGCTGGAATAGTGAGCAAGTCTTCACTTATTAAAAAAAAATTACTATTGTAGAGGAAGACATGTCTCGAAAAAGTCAAATAATTTTTCAAAAATGCTATTCATGCCCTCGCACTCACGTCTGCATATTTATGCTCGTGCTCTTGCGCGATCACCTGGCTAAACATACCTGCCCATCTCTGAATACAAGTAATTATTTATGCTTTGTTGTGTTTGTACATTCCATCAGATACGAGCATTTTCAAATTTGTTTATTTACTTCCCAAATCGCACTCAAACATCTGACTCTTTCCGATTTTTTAAGATTTACGCTCTCATTCTTACAGAGTTGTTGTTTGTTCATAAATATGTTTTTTTTTCAAACATCTGTCATTTGTTGTGTCTAGAAATTTTTATTTTCGGTTGTTGCAATCTCCAACAATTTGACACGCTTAATGGATTTTTGGGTTTTTGAGTTCTTTTCTCTAATTCTTGGACAGTCGTCTGCTCATAATTTTAATTTTTTGTTTATAACATTTCATTGAAATTCAGTGTGTTTTTTTAAATTGAATAGTAAGTGCAAGCGAATGAGCATTTCAAATTAATTACTGGGAGTCTAATTACTGGTGCTTTTGTTGAGAAATCAGAAACATCTGTTGTACTTTAAATTCTTAGAGATACTAAATAAATTTTTGGTAAATAATATTGTCTTAAATATGTATGTATGTAAATTAGTGTCCTACACAAGACCATTTATAAGACCTTTTGAGACAGGAGAGATTTTTCAAATGCTTTACTACAGCGAAATATTCTAAGACAAACGCTAAAAAACACTGTTGGCAAGACAAACAACTCAAACAAATGTCTTGCCAAACAGTGTTATTTAGCGTTTGTTTTAGAATATTTCGGTGCAGTAAAGCATTTGAAAAATCTCTCTTGTCTTGAAATAACTTATAAATGGTCTTGTGCAGGACTTTAATGTAAATTTAAGGTTACGAAGTAAATTGGCTTAAAAACACACGCTGTTTTTTTTTGACAAATTCAGTTTTATTGATACCAATATAAAGTATAAATATGGGAATTAATAATGGAATATGATGTTGGACAATTTTTCACTTCCAGCACATCGGTAGACGGCAGCTCTTTTCAAAAGATTTTCAACTACATTTTGCCACAAAGCTTCGCTTATCTCGCCAATGCAGCGCCGAATTTCATCTTTGAGAGCGTCTCGTAAACCTGGTTTTTCAAATGGCCCCAGCTAACAAAAACGAGGCGGTCAACTGACATACCAATTCGAGAAATTATTCGAGCGGGAAATTTCTCATGCAATAACTGAATTGTTTGTCCGGCTGTGTGGCTTGTGGCGCCGTCATGCTGATACCAAAGGTAACTGATGTCAACATTAGCCAAATGTGGCCACAAAAAATCGGTTACAATAATTTGATAGCGCAGAGAATTCACGGTGACGCCATTTTCTTGCTCAATTTCGAAAAAAATACAGGCCTATGATACCACCTGACACACCATACGGTCACTTTCTGTGGATGTAAAGGTGGTGTCAGATAAAACTTCAGCGCTTTGCGTGACGTTTCTAACTTTGGAAAAAAAGCGTGAAGCAAAATGTGTATGACACAATAAAAACTTTGACAACACTCACTATTTTGTTTTATGCACAAAACACAGCACAATTCGATTACTCTGATGCCAATAACTCGTTTTTTATGTAAATTTACCGAAATTTTAATAAAAATTTCATATTTACATACTAGTTTTGTCAAACAACTTAAGAAAAGTGTACCAAATGTTTGTCAAAGCACGCAAAAAGTTGAGAGTTGCCTAACTTTTCGCTTCGCTTTGCGTTAAAAGTACTTTATGTGACATGTTTCATATAAGCACGTACATTTCATCTTATATGTGAAAGTGAATCTTCAACGCAACGCGAAGCAAAAGTTTTATCTGACATGGCCTTTATGGTTTTTCGAGGATAATTGTTTTGGATATAATTGTTTACATAACCGCCTAATTGAAAATGGGACGCATCACTAAAGCATTTTTGATAGTAAATTTTCACATTTAAAATTATTTGTTCAAGAGTGTGGCGCTCCATGGTTAAAATTTCCCAACTTTTTACTAAATAAATTTCAAAGTATGACAGCTCAATTCTTCACTCAAACCTCAAATTTGTATAACCTTTATTATTACATTATATGCAATTATTTTGCTTGTTAATATACTTTTTTTGTGAAAGACGCTTTTTAAAAAAAGTAGTATTTCAAAACATACGAGTACCTACCCAAAGAATGGTATCTTTACAAAAAGTCCGCTCTCAAGAACTTTACTTTCAAATACATATCGCTCATTCTGACATTGACGTATCTAAAAAACAAAACTATTCCCTGGATGTCAAAGCCCCCAACAGAAATGTGTGTGAAGATAAATTTAATTTAGACAAAAACTAACAAAGTTTGCAGAGTCCATTTTGTCGTTAACAGCCTACTGTTAAGCAGTTAACAGTCCTTATAAAATTCTTGAATATTATCTCGGTGGCGAAATAGGGGAATTCTACATGAAATCATTTTGAGACGTTCGAAAAATTAACTTAAAAAAATTTACTAATCTTCTCCAGAAATTTTGGTTAAAATATACATATATGTAAATATGTATGTACACCGAAAGAACTTTGCTTCATAAATTCAATAAAACAATTTCATTAAAATTTTTTCACAAATCTAATGATAATTTCACAAATCCAATGAAAATTTCATGAATTTTGTGAAACAATTTCATTGGAATTGCTTCCTTGATATTCTGGTTTCGTTAGAATGTTTTATTGGATTAATGACAATATTTTCTAATTATTAAGAAACCCCTTTATATTTAAGTTATTTCATGCTTTTCATGAAATTTTTTATTGTTTCGATGAAGTTATAGCATTGCAATAATTACACTGTTAAATAAATTTGATGAAGTTTTCAATAAAATAATTTTAACGAAACTGGTTTCATTAATCCAACGGAGCGTGACGTTGGTTGAATTTTAATGAATTTTTCATTAGATTAATTTCGAAATTCATTGAATTTTGGCCGAAAATTCTTTCAGTGTACATGTTTTTTTTTTGCCCATACCATTTTTGGTGAAGGGTATACAAAAAACTAATTCAAGCGCTTCAGTTACTCATTATGATTTACTTATAAATAACTGACTGACTGACTGTCTATCAATCCACATGAATTTGAATGTTTTCAAAATGCATCTGGATTCATAATTATACGAGTATGTGTAGTTACGAGTATGTATTCGTTTTTTTGGTTTCATTCTGTTTATTGTTGATGTGGTTATTGTTGCATGCAAGCATGCAGTCGAACACACAGCGAAGATTCATTTTCTACATGCCTCGTACGAGTTCAACACAAAATTCAAACTTGTAGACCACACTGCATGCAAAAAAAAATCAAATGTGAGCTTCAACTCTCTTAATTTATTCTCTCCCTGCAGATTCGGGCTGCTTTTTTTCAAATAACAATAAAAAAATGATAAAATACACATTTTGTTGTTGTTGTTGATGTTGTTGTTATATATTTTTCCATTTTCCCAAACAAAAGCTTATTTTTTATAACCATCGACAGTGGCTTAAGACAGGTTTTCTTCTTTATTAAATTCCATTCTAAGGTAATTCTTTTGTTTCGCCACACTGAAGTTCTGTGGAATTTTATTTTAAATTTTATTATGTTTGAGAGTTTTTTTTTTTGTTATCTAGAAAATGCAGCACTTTCCTATGAAGTTTAATGTTACTTGTTGTTTTTATTTTCTTTACATGGTTTACGTATTACATACATATTTGATATGAAAATAATGTTTTTTTAATCCCTTGGAACCTTTTTTGTTCAGATAGTATTTTATAGCATTTTAAGTCTAGTTTAAACATAAATGAATAAAATTTTTAATGTAAAATATGTTTGCTTATAACTTTTTTTATCTTAGTTTCTGTTACATAATAAATTTTATTTTCCTTTCCCGCTGATGAAAATCACCGTAACGAATTGCACTTCAAGCAATAAAAAGCGAAATCAAACTGTTTTTGAATGACTTCTTTGTAGACATTAGACTGCACAACACATGAAACAATGGCAACAAATTGTTTTTAATGTTGAAAAACTCATGCCATAAAAATTCAACTAATCCTCGAAGAAAAATAAAAATTCTTTTTAATTTCTTCGCTATTTTTCAAAAATGCCTTGATTTCAATACAGGATTTTGTGATATGCTTTTAACTTTATACATAAATCTATACAGGACATGCACTGCAAAAGGACTTGAATGGATTAAGGAATAATATATTACGTGCATATAAAACTATGGCGTGCTGAGAAAAGTTAGATGAAAAAAAGGACTTTATATGGTTTTCCAAGAAAACGGGGAAAAAACATCAACTAAAATATAAATACATACATAAATAATGAAAAGCTAATAAAAATTGGCGTTAAAATTTGCATAAATGTTTAACTTAGAAATTAATTAATATTTCATTTCTTTGTTTAAACCCTAAAGCGAGACGATGTTTATGCTCGAATAATTTTTAACAGTTAAGATAAATTTCCAACAGACAAGAAAAAGAAGTAAAGACATAATTGAATTTTCAAAGGACACTACTACTTAGTTCCCAGCTTCGCACATGCCCGACTTAAAGTGCCGCCTTTTTTGTTTTAATTTTTTTTTATAAAAAAAAGATGTATGTACTAAAAATGGAAAATAATGTTCACAAATTAAAAAAATGCAGGTAAATAAGAAAAAAAAGGTAAACAATTTTGAGAATGGCCACACACAGGGGGGAGAGCATCTTGATTATTAAACATCTTCGTCATCATGAGGTATGACGACCGACCGATCCTCACACAAACAAATGCGTATGTATCTACTACGCACATGCATATATAAGCAGAGAACAAAAGTTACATACATAGGTACAAAAATTTTCATTCTTCAGCCCATACTCACTCATTCAGTCATTTAGTCAACATATGGGATAGTAACAGCCGTCATCACTTTAATTTTATAACCAGTTTATCACTAACAAGGACATAAGTTAGTTAAAAAAAAAAGAATCGTAAAAAAACTAATGAACAACGTGGCTGATAACTCTTACAAGACAGAAAGAAGAACTTTAAACAATGAAGACGAAAAAAAAACTACTTGAGAAAACTCACTTTTGAAATTCTTCTACACTTCTTACACCAAAGAGTTTTTTTGTGTATATTTTTTGTGTGTGTAAGTTAAGCGACTAGAAAAAATGCCAAAAATGTTGTGACCATACGTTAAAATAATTTTAATTTATTATTTTTCAATGTTTTGAGAAAAAAAAAACGAATAATATGACATATGGACTGTGCTGTTAAATAAAAGAAGGACTTGTTCCTCTTTTTCTTTTTATTTGTTGTTAACCTGTTTCTATTATTAAAGTGTACCTACATACATATGTATGTACTTCCACTTAAAAAACAAATACAATCGCTTTCTGTTGCATACAACCAGGCTTCGTGTCACTCACTGCTGCATACAACAAATATGCATGCATTTGTTTCCGAATCGTTATGGCTGAGTGGCTCGTTTGTTTGAGTCTGTCTCCGTTTTTTGGATGTGTGTGTAAGTGTTTTTGTAAACAAAACATAAACATACATACATGCATATATATGTACAAATATATAATAGACGAAAACATAAACCTCTTTACACTTAACAAAATAGTTGCAGTTAATTTTTGATAAAATATTAAAATTTTCATGTAGACATTTTGTTATAAATTCTCGTCCTAAACGCATGCATTAAAGACATAAGAAGGCTCAGTTAGCCGATAGTAATGTAAACTAACTGCAACAGTAGGAAACAGCTTAAATGGAAACAAACAAAGCTCTCGTAAGTTTTGTGGATATCACTGTAATTTTTTAGAGAAAATTCAACAGAATGCATTTCTGCTGCTTTTTTAAAAACAAAACATCTAAGATATCATTTCTGATATATATCGGTCCAGAAGTATCCAGTCTGCCACCTACTAATGCAAACAAAAAATCCACGAACATCGTGGAACTCAAGTTCTTGAATTTAATTATAAAAATGCTAGTAACCCAATATAAATCAGATTTCTGACAGATCTTAAAAGCTTTACATTAATAAAAAGGAACACCTTTTTGACCTCTCCAATGTCCCTCAATACTTTTCTAGAGCTTTTTGGGTGTTGTTGGCTGAAGTAGTTAGTGCGTCGATTAAAAAGCAAATGGTCAGACCCATTCATATTAAAATCATAGATTTTTCTGATATGCATTAGTGTCTATATATTATATATAGTGTTCAATCAATCGTCGGTGAAGTAAAATAAATAATAATAAATAAAATGGCTATATAGCATAAAATAATGCACTTACCTAACACCAGAGGCGCTGTAAAAAAATTAACAAAACGCACAACAACAGAGTTGTAAAAAAAATTAATTAAGCTCCTCTTCCCTCTGTCTATCATATTCACTTGCACTATCCCTGTTCTATTATTAGGAAATACAAAGGAACCTGTTATTTGGACCCCACTGAGGTGAAAACTTACTTTCTCTTCTCACCAAACTGTCAAACCTTAAGCTAACCTTCTCCATAATAATAATATCGTACCTTAATTTCCTGAATACAATTCTATTCTGAAATAAGGCCCAATAAGAAAATTAAGTAAGGTCCAATAAAATTAAGGGAGTTTTAATTGGGTTTAATTTTGGGACTTATTTCTAATCTTAAGCTTGGTTTCATTGGGATTTTTTAATTGGACTTTATTTCATTTATATTGGTTGTTTTTTCATAAATTTTCTTATTTCATTTTCTTATTTGAGCGTTATTTCATAGCGCCTGGAAATTCTATTAATCTAGGTCAACATTGCAAAAGACGGTAAATATGTCTTTGTTTGCAAGTGTAATCTACCTTTTTCATTGACTTTAAGCGAAATGCCTTTAATTGTTTAACAAATCATTTAGGATGCTTTTGTGCTTTATATTAGTTAAATTTTTTTCGTTGTATAATACGACTATGTGTATGCATGTCTGTCCATTCGTCTGACTGTCTATTGTGTCTGTCTGTCTGTCTGTCTGTTTTCGTCTGTAGACTACTTTCCTCTTGCTATACAAGACTATTTTTTTATAAATGTTCCTCATATGTTGTGTTACATTTAACGCATACGATCATTAACCGCTGAACACAGCTTAGTTTTTTCTTTTTCCCCAACTTAATTCTATCTACATTCTTCTCGTTCTTTTCTACCGATTTGATATGATTTCTTATTTCAGTAATGTATGTACTAGAAGTGAGCACCAGTCGTGAAAAAGTGCATAGTGTTGTATTTTTTTCAAGAGCGAATATTGTTTGTAGTGGTTATCGTCGTAGTTGAGTGTAAAGCAAAAATATAGAACAATGAAGCAAAAAATACACAAAACCATACAGTTTTCGCAAGTGTGCAATATTTGTATTGTACACTTCATAGTGCACATACATTTCATAAACTCAAAATTTCATAAAACATTAAGTGATAATAAAACTTTTTACAATTATATCCATTGTGAAAGATATTATTTTAATTTTATTATTTATTTATTATATTTTTTAGCCTAAAATTAATAAATTATAAAATGAAGAAAAGTATTTCATACGAACTAACATGCTCAAATGATCTACATTGTTAGTTTTTTCTTTTACACATGCACATATTTTTACACTTGTGTGCTCATTTTACAATTGTCATTCGGTGTGCACTCGTGAAATGTGCTTCAACACTACAATAACTAATGCCCTTGCTTGGAAGATGAACAAATTCTGTTTCTTTTGCTAAATGAAAATACCATTTTAGAGTTCTCATAAAATTAAGAGCACTAAAAGGAGAGAACAATTCAATACTTTACAGCATGAAGATTAAGCAAGCAAACATCTTGTGCTCACCTCTAGTATGTACATATTGTCTAACTTCCAGTTGAGTGTCAGCAACAGTTCTTTATTTAAAATTTTTATTGTACTCGTACATGCTTTAATGTTATGTACCTACAATGAAGTTGAAGATGATCCTCATCATTGGTCTGCTTGGTTTACCTTAAGCGGAGAGTATTTATTTGGGTGCACGTAAATACGTCACATTTATACATAAATATGGTTGGTTGGCTGTAATACATACATACAAATGTACATAAAGTACATACATATTTGTTTTGAAAATCTGACAAATGTTTATTTTGTTTTGCTTCTTTTAAATACTTCTGTTGTGTTTTTATTAAAGAAAAACCTTTAAAAAGACATGTGGCATTTTATTGTTTTCTTTGGTTGCTGTTACTCTTACCAGCATAAAAATATTGTTTGTTGGTGCTGATGCATAATATGTAATATTACGTGTATGTTTTTCATTTCTTGGAAAATTTCTTAGAAAAAAATCAGCAATATTGCGAAGTTGTTTTTATTTCATTAGAGAAAAACAAGTTGTTAAAAGAACGCGTTGATTTGTCGTTGTTTTTAGCAGATCAGAGTTAGCAAATCCGAGTTATTTGTTGTGTGTGTATGTAACGTATGTATTTCATAATACGTGTTTTAAATTAATTTAATGCAGGAATGTTTTTTTTTCATTATTTATGTACATTAACAAACTAATCGGGCAAGATTATTTCTTAATGACGGTATAATCAGGAATATTATTAAAAAAAAAAAGAAGAAAAACCTCAGCCTCTTTAACAATAGTACAAACTCAACGCATTTCTAAATTATACATTTTATATTCCACTTAATATTTATATAATTAACTTCCAAGGTGTTCATTATTATATTTACGGGTAATATACTGAAGAACCTTGATTTGCCGAAAAATAGAGTTTTTATTTTGTATGTGTGTATGTGGACTTAAAACTTACACTTAAAACCTCAAATCATGTAAAACAACTACACACTGGTTAAACTAATTTTATATTGTAAATACTTTACCAACTAAAGCAGCAATTATTTACATTGAACTCTTGTTTTACGGCTACAAGCTAATTCTGCGGTTAGATTTTTCAATGTGTTTTGTATGTATTTATTAATTCATCGTTGCTGATTTTAAAAAGTATGTTAGTGCATACTTTTGTTATGGAATGTTAAAATTTACTCAAATACTGAGGTCTTGGAAGTCGATTCCTAGAAGATCCCGTTAACTGTCAACCTTAATGCCACCGATTTCTAATAATGCATATTGTTACTTTAATATAGAAAGGCTCTAACTAATTCAGCCCAATCACGAATATTCCCGCGGAATTTATTTCTCACGGAAAATAACTTTCTCGGGAAAACATTCCTTCAATCATAAATTCTTTGGGAACAAAAAAGAGTAATACGTTGCATCACCGCATTAAGAAGCTTGTTTGTTGTTGACATTTTCTTTCTCCTTTTTTTTGAGTGAGAGAGTAAACAAAATTATTAAAATTCACCAACTTGGAAAAATATATAAAAAACGTTTATAAATGATGTATTTGTGAATTATTTGTGTTTTTTTTACATACAAGATCTATAAAATACAAATTTATGTATATAAATTGTGTTTTAATTGTGTATTAACTATGTTTTTATGTAAACTCGCTTCTCTTTTGAAAGGGAAAGATTTTTAGTGAAAAAAGCAAGTTCAAAGGCGTTCATAATACCTACTTTTTTCCCGGAGAAAACAAGGAAAAAACAAATTCATGAATGGAGAAAATGGAAAAGTGAAAAAACTCGCGCGGAATTGTTATTCATGATTGGGCTGAAGTCGAGATTTTTGCATTTTTCAATACATTAGATGTTCGTCCATCGAAATATGTATACAAAAAAATAATGAGTTAAGGTACGGTCACACTTATCAAACATTTGCCCAAAAAAGCGTAACCACTAAATGCTAATAAAAAAATTTTCAATTCAGACAAAAGTTTGTCAAGTTAAAGAGTAGTCAATAATGTTGGATTCAATGATATTGTATATTAGTTGTGTTCGAAACTGTTTAATTTGATAAACAAGTGTCTGGATCAAAATTTTTTTTCATTAGTGTTTGTTGTTTACGCTTTTTTGGGCAAATGTTTGACAAGTGTGACCGTAGCTTTAGGGCCTCTCTACTCGTATATTAAGGTAACGATATATACATATACATATGTATGTATGTTTCCTTTCTTTCATGTTAATTCTCCAACTATTTTACCTGGATTCTGTAATGTAAAATCGTAATATTTTTCGACACATTTATTCGGTTGCGGTAACGATTCCGTAATTTATTTTTTTACGATAGTCTCCAGCTTTATCTTACTCACCATTCAATTCAATATTACTTGGTATCTCTGTATAGAAAATGTGAAAATAAGCGAGCTTGTGATTTTATTTTTTTCCCCAACCCACTGCGAACATCGTTAAATTATGTTACTGATTAGCAAAGTCGATCAATTTTCGTTATATTATAGCGATAATATTATCATAATAAAAGTTACTGAATCCAGGTACTGGAAGACAAGCGATTATTTATCTCTTCACAAATTAATTTATGGCATAAACACAATTGGAATGAACCGCCCGCCAACTTTGCATCGCATCACAAAATTAGTTGCCGAAAGTTCGTTAAAAAAAAATTAATGGAAATGTTGCACTTTGCGTGAGTTATTCTAATAAATTAAATTAATCATTAGGTTAATTTTTGGCTTAACTGGTTTCTAACTAAATAAACTCTCGCATATGCAGTGAAACCAATCCACAAAAAACCCTAGAGACCTCCATTAAATACAGAAAAATCTACCGTTTGGTGCGGTTTGCACGCTGGTGGCATTATTGCTTCAAAAATTAAACCGGATCTCGCCTTACGTTCATGCGTAATGATTTTTGTTGCTGACAAATAGGATTAATGATATTGATCCGGGCGAGATGTAGGTTGAACAGTATTGCCCTACAAGCATTACGGCGACCGCAAACATCGAGTAATTAAAATAAAAATTTCGAGAAATGGAAAAAATCATGGGATTTCACACGTCTCGAAATTTCCTGTGGGGAAACTCAACGATTTATGCTGATAAACCAGCAACAATTGAGAAGCCAACATAGTTCGTGTTATTCGTGACTTAAGCGATTCGCGATGCTCGGAAAAGTGGCTCAAATTTTGACGTGCAGAATGCGCTTCATTAAGCACACGCGCGGTGGCCATATGCTCGGAATCATTTTCAAAAACTACAACATACTCATATCCCTTGTCAAAGAAGGCCTTGATGCATTGCCATTGTTGTGAAATGCGTTCATTTACACTTGCAACAAATAACACCCGCCGATTTAAAAAGGCGATAATAAGATAAATTGAAGTGATTTATTTTTGTTGGAATTTTTAGTTTTTTTCAGCATTTGCAACTTTATTTTATTTGCATTTTCCGACTTGGCACACATAGTAAATTAAATGTGCAGAATATCTTCTTTTGCTTCTTTTTCTTCTGAACGTTATGTGGAAATGTACTATAGAGTGACATCACGCAGAGTGGTGGAAGAAGCAGCACACTTAAGCATGTCATACAACACGATGTGTAACAATAGAGCGATGAAAATCTGATTAAAAGTTTAATTTTGTTTTTATTTATTTTTTTTTATTATTTCTTATTTATTTATTTAATGTGCCATTACTGATGTCAAAATGTTTTATTTAAACTGGAAAAACAAAGTAAAGAGTGGAATGCACACACATACATACATACATACTAATGTATGCAGATTGTATATATGTGTGTGAGTATAAATACTGAATTTACTGAAACAACATCATAACTCCAAAAAAAAAACTAGTTTGCCAGAAAACGTGTTTAAAGTTTTCAATTTACACATAACTAACTTAATGGAAATATAAAATGTTATTTTGCTTTCAAGGTGTTTGTATGAAATTTTTACACAATATGAAAAACGATATACTGCATTATAACTAAAAAATTCCATTTTTTTTAGTTATGACGTTCTTTGACTAAATGAGCGCTATGTATGTACGTATGTGTGTGTGTTCATGTATGCAATGAATTGTAAATGAAATGAAAACTAACAAAAGAAAAATAATCCAAAAACAATTAAGATTTAAAATAAGATTTTCAACACTTTCGAATTGCAATTAGCGCTTTTGGCAAATAAAATCGTACACATTCGGATCATTTATTTGTATAAAAAAAATCATACAGAAAATCGCAAGATACTTCAAGCTCCATAAAAATAAATTGAAATTAAACCAATTTTCACATCAATTTATTGCGCTCCAAACATTTTCCCACCAACATTGGCAGCAAATATATTCAATACAAATATTTAAATAGAAATTTAATGTTAAATTGTATTTGGCTTGGCGTTGCCAACAACGAAACAAAAAGTTTTAAAACTAAAAAAAAAAATTTAAAAAAATTATATTAATCAAAATATATATATATATATATATATATATATATATATATATATATATATATATGTTAATTTCTTTGTAAAATATTAGTTCCAGAATATGCAAGTTTGTGCCCCTTGTCATTTTTTTTCTCTCTCGCCTATAAAAAGTGAGATTTTCACCAAGAAAACTTTCATCCACTAAACGGAGACCTAATGAAGAATTTCCTTATACAGGGAGGGCCAAAAGTTACCATAGGCCTTAAAAGTTTAATAACTTTCGTTTATTATTATTTTTTTACTTTTTTCTCAGATTATATAATATACAAAATAGAAATTTTTTTACACTAAGTATGAAAAATAATCCCCCTTATTGCGTATGGCGTCGTCGACGTCACATCAAGACGACAGTAAAAGTTTTCACTTGTCTACTCTTTGTCAACAAGAATTGACTACTATTAATATGCTACACTGACAAAAGCTTTAGAGATTGTCAATAAAAGCCGATAAAGAGTAGACAAGTGATAATATTTACTGTGGTCTTGATGTGACGTCGACGACGCCATTCACAATAAGGGAGATTGTCTCTTAAATGACCACATTTTTCAGCTTCGCACAGATGGGCTCGTTTTAGAGCATTTTTCATAACATATTTCAAAATTTGTGACTGTAGCGTTCGCATTTCTGCAACAATGTTTAATTTGAGTTCAAGGATTGTCTCTGGCTTCTTCAAATACACTTGCTCCTTCAAATAACCCCAAAGAAAATAGTCGGGTGCTGTCAAATCTGGCGATCGCACTGGTCAAATAGTTTCCGAATTTCTTGTTATTATTCGCTCCAAAAATTTGGCTTAAAAGTGCCATTGTGTCTCGGACAGTGTAGGCAGTGACTCCGTCCTGCTGAGACCACATACCATGTCTGTTTTCAAGAACAGAACGTAAACAATTTTGTATCGTAAACCGATACCTCTCTACATTTACGGTTACAGCACTTCCATCTTCATTCTCGAAGAAGTAAGGCCCAATGATATTTTCAGATGTGATTCCACACCATGTTTTACACCTCATGGGGTGCAATAGCTGTTGATGAATGGCTCTTAGATTTTCAGAACCCCGAACCTAAAGTTCTGCTTATTAACTAAGCCATTCAAATGAAAATGAGCTTCATCACTCATAATCAAATTTTTAATAAAGTTGATTTCATTTCTGGCAAACTGTTGAAATTTAACTGCAGAATTTAGATGTCGATGCACCTTATGTGTGTATAAATGTAATTTTTTTTTAAATGTGCCGTAGGGACGCACGAGGCATTCCTAGCTGATTTTCTGGTCTCTCGTTAACACTTTGCTGTACTCGTTCAATATTTTCCGCTGTGCGACTTCAAAGTGGTCTACCGGTTCGAGGCAAATTTGTTACGGTGCCATGTTGGTGATGACGATCGACTAAGCAACGAATCATTGCTTCTGAGGGTCGAAATTCTGACGTTGAAATGTCGACGATATGCTTTTTGCGTTAAAATAATTGATCTCTGATTTAAATAATAAAATTCCATTATTCTGGTTCTTTGTTCAGTTGTGAATCTCTCCATTATTTATTCTCCAAGGGTTATTTATATAATCTGAAAAAAAAAATTAAAAAAATATATAAACGAAAAAGTTATTAAATTTTTAAACTCCATGGAAACTTTTAGCCCACCCTGTAGAAAAGCTTTCTTATAGTATATTTTCTCTATTTGACATTCTTTTGATACCGATATATTCCGTCGTAAGGTGTTTCCTCTAATGGAAGATCTCCCAAATGTTAATTAAAAAAATGTAAGATTTAATTTATTTTAAATACCGTGAATCATTCCTGTCCTGTGTAAAACCGTTCTAAAATTATAAATAAATATCATTCAAACATATTATTATATCGAAAATTGCTTCTTGGCAACGCTGAACTTATTGCAGTGCAAGAAAGATATGTAGATACATGAATATTCGTGTCTGTATATTGAATAGATATGGGATGAAATTTAAAGCATTTGTGTTTTGACATATCGCGTTTTAATTAAACCACAAAATTTATTAATATTTAAAAAAAATAAAAAATAAAGTACAAACATGTGTATCAGGGTCATAATTAATAATAACAACGTTCATATACTCGTATACTAAAGAACTCAAAAATATTGATTATTATTATAATGTTCCAAAGCAGCAGACCAATTTAGTTTTGAATTTAAAAGTATATTTAAGTTAGTATATATTGTGTGCAACAAGCAGAGACGGAGAACTCATGTTTTGAGCACACAAAAAAAATTTAGTTTTAGTTTCATATTATTCAAACCAAAAAACAAATGTGAAATGAAAGTAATTTTGTTTTAATATTTAAATAAATAAATGAAATGAAATGTTGCACATTAATTTTATTAATTAATTAAATTTTAAAACAAATGCAGTTTTTCTACTTCCAAATTTTCTGTTGACAAACTATTCAAATTTATTTCAATCTGGAATTGAAAAAATAATTAAAAATAAAATATTTTGAACAGCCTTAAATAAAAATAATAGAATTACAAGACAAACTTATTTGAATTGATTATTGTGTTTCATATTAAAATTGATTTCAATTTAAGAACAACACATTTTTGTATTCATGTTTTGATAGAATAGAATATTGCTTCTCGGCACCTTAAATTCCCATCCCTGACCAATAGTACATATTAAAAATCCAGTCTAAATTGTTTGTGTGTATGTCTGTCTGGCAATCGATAAAGCAGCCAAAAGAACCAACCGCCCCGCCCGTATGCTCATTTATACTCGCATACTCAATTTATTTGAAGATTTCGTTGGTCTGCTATTCAGACGATTTTAAAACAGATGGGCCGACAGACATACGATATCACACTAACTTTGTGTGCTTAATATTTCTTATTTTTTATTTCAGCAGGTCGCGTGAATCATGTCCATGCGAATGTACAATAGATACAAATGTGGCTAGGTACACATACAAACTAACTCACACATACATTTATTGCACTTGGCAACCAACCATCAGTCACTCAACATTATTCAATATTTATATTCGTGTTTGTTTCTTCTCTGATGTCCAATTTCACTGCTGCAGTTATTCCTTGGGGATGGATGGCGCAGAAAAACCTTCTTGTTGTTTATAAATTATTTTTTATTCATTTTTATTCATTCGAAAATTCTCATTTAAAATGTATTAAAATTAAAAAGTAGAGAAAAGTTTATTTTTTTATCACGTTGTTGCTGAAATGTCCCAGTTGACCAAGACTTTCGTTATTAATATCGCTTTCGAATATATTTCGAACATTTATCGTGTAAAACTATCGAGAGTGATACTCAAAAATGAATCGAAAAAAGTTCACCTGTAGCTCAGTTTTGTCCCAAAAAACATTCGTTATCGAAGTTTCGCTAGCAATATCAAAAGTGGCAGAATATCGAACTAATTTCGATATCCCAAAAAAGGGCAGCAGGAAAAGTTAAAACGTAATTTTATTTATTAACTTACTTATTTTATTTATTTTTTTAATACCTTAAATTTACGCTGCAGGATTTGAACATGGTACGTACCTCCATTCTAACAGACTAAAGGCAGGGGCACATTGAATCCGTCATACGTTAAACTTCGCCTTTTTCAACTGACAGCTAAGTTGAAATACATAATTTCTTATGAGTAAAGTAAAAAAATTTTTCAACTTTTATCTTTTTGGGTACGTTGAGTAGTTTGACAGATATCGGTTGGTTTTTTGGAATGTTTTTTTGAGTTTTGTGGCAGCAAAAATAAAACTAATAAACGAAATAAATAAAAAAGTTGTATTTAATAAACAAAATGGAGAATCAACCTACAAATGCTTCCATCAATAAAGGACTCATTGTGCCAACCTTTTCCGTCGCTGCGTTAATGTCAGTTGAAAAAGGCAAAGTTTAACATATGACGGATTCATTGTGCCCCGGCCTTAACACACATCCACTAGGCTATCGTGACAAATATTTTTCTGTTCAATTATTGCACGTATGTATTCTTATTATTTACGTATGTGTTCTTATTTTATCATGCATCGAACTTGGTACCTCTAGACCAACAGGCTGACACATATCTACTCGGCTACCGTCACAGATTCAAAAAACTGTCGGGAGAAGTTCGAAGCTCGATGTTTCAGCGAACATTCGAATTTTCTTAGATTAGCGAAAAAATATCGAAGAATTTTGTTTCGAAATTTCATCGCTTTATTGAGCATTCGTTTTTTATCGAATCTCAGGGTATTCATGTATCCATATATGTATGTGTGTGTTTTTCATATTACATATTGTTATGCAAATAATTTGCTATTAAATAATAATTAAAGGTCGTATAAATCATAGCAAAAATTATTTATTATTTATCAGTTTTCACACAGAAAACTAATTTCTTTACAGACCTTTTTTTATATTGCAATAATGAAAATCTGAAAGAATTCCATAAAGTTTATACTAATATCAGGAATGAATGAATTACATTTTATTGGTATTTTCTTGTCTTTATTTCACAAAATTTGAGCAGACATCCTTTCGCGAAATAATCACGCTTCACTCCTGCCAATATTTTTATATCTACTTTTCGTGTACGCTTGCTTGTTTGAATCAACAATTTACTTAAAATCATATGTGATTTGTCCAAATCACATGCTCAAAAGTAGTCTCTAACGCGCTTTAGTTGTAGCGCAACATTATAAAAGATGCAAACCATTGAATCTGATTGAAGTGTCTCCTCAACTCCCTCATCAAAAATCCATGTGAGACAAATAAACACCATTTTTGTAATGACCTTTTTGTTTTCTATTTATTGCTTTTGAATAATAGTTTTTGGACTACTTGACACCAGCTGTATAGCAAGCGCGCCAACAATCTCGATGTCTCCTCTACTTAGTTTTCTTTAACGCACAGTGAAGTCTCGAAATAATAGTTATTGTCTTGAAATCTGTCTTTTTGAATTGATTTTTTTCTTACTTATTTTACGCTAAGATATTTACTTTATTTAATTTCAAAAACTTGCACATAAATATTTCCATACATATAGTTACCTACAATCCAAAATGGTGTAACTATGAAAATTTCAAAAGCTACTTTTTATGCGACTGCCAAGCAAGGACTGTTTTTTTTTTGCTTGAATATCATGTAATAAACCTAAATACATTTACTAATAAATATGTATTGTATTTACACTTGAGCGAAATCTGTTACATACGAGATTTCGAGCTTAATCTCTTAATCTCGTTCGTCACTACATTTTGCTGTGATTTTGTGGTGCTATTTTCAAAATGTGTAGAATTTCGTTCATATTAGCCCAATTCACAATCATATGCATGAGATTGCAACTGCACAAATTTTCCGTCAATTATATAAACACCGTTTATTTACCTTGCATTAGTCATTGCAAAATACAAAATCGAAGGAGTCTGCTCTGCAATTCGAAACAGTGATGTCAACTTTGACTTGGTATCACTGTTATTTGAGCACCCATTTAACAGCTGATAGTTTTTTTAGTTTTTTTTGTTTAGTTTGCTTTGAAATTTCATTATGAATCGACTTATACCAGAGCAACGAGCGCAAATTGTTGAAATTTTTAATCAAAATAATTGTTCTATTCATCAAACTCATCATGCACTTCTTTCATTTTTCCGATGGATCCCATTTCTGGTTGAAATAAGCAGAATTATCGCATTTGGAGTGAGGTGAATTCACAAGCTTTTGTCGAAACACCATTACATCCACAGAAAATTACTGTTTGGTGCGCTTTATGGGCTCTCTTCAAAAACGATATGATGGTCAGAATGTTACTTTCAATGGTGAACGGTATAGGAACATGATTCGAAAGTTTTTCGTACTTCAATTACGTGGCATTAATCTTGCTGGTATGTAGTTCCAACAGGACGGAACTACATGCCACACAGCGGGCGGTACAATTGATTTACTCAAAGAAACTTTTGATGAAAAAATAATTTCACGTAATGGCCTAATTAATTGGCCACCAAGATCGTCTGATTTAATTATTATTATTATTATTTTCTTTGGGGTTATGTTAAGTCACCTGCCTACGTCGATAAACCACAAACAATTGAACATCGGGAAATCAACATTCGAAGAGTTATCGCCGAAATACGGCCGCAAATGCTGAGGGTGGCGTTGGCTGAAGTAGGTAACACGTTGACTACAAAACCGAAGATTCTGGGTTCAATCCCTGTATCCGACAGTCATTAAATAACAACACCACGCATTTTTCTGATGTGCATTAGTGTCCCTTTGTATCAGTTGTTGTATGAAAGTTCAAGTGATGAAGGCATAGTCACTGGTCACTTAACTATACCGCAGATGCTAATCCTAAGGTAATATCAGAGCGCCCTCCTTCGTCGGTATTGTGTAGCAGACCCATCGGTGAAGTAAAATAACCAATAAAATGGCTACTAGACCCAGCTTCAAAAAAATTTAATACGCCTCATTTGACATCAGAAGGCGCTGCAACACTGCATGATTAAAAAAGAGCGTAATAGTAGTAGGCATTAATTGCATTAATGTTACTTCTCTTTAAAAAAAACCTGCGAAAAGTTGTTGAAAATTGGTGTTCCAGATTTCGCCTTCTACGCGCCAGCTGTGATGGCCACATGGCAAAAATCATATTTAAACATTAATATCATAAATTTTTTTTCTAATAAAGCCAGTTTCATTGATATTAAAAATATATTTCCTTGTTTTATTATGAATTAAACGTGTGTCATGCAAATTCAAAAGCATTTCCTTTCGTTTCGAATTAAAGAACAAACCCCCAAAATTTATTGTTTAGAAAATATTTCCTTAGCTTCCTGAAGATAATTTAATCAAGTTTTATTCGGTATTTCCCTTTTTATTCGGGTTTTAATTATCTTATTTTTTATTTGGTAATTTTTTATTTCCTATTTTGCAATTTTTTATTTAATTTATTCTGGCTATTATGCTTTTTGTTCGCAACGCAATGCCACATTAATTGAAAAATATTGTAAATGACACACGTTGCCGTTAGTAAATACTATTGCGATGCCATAGTGTGTACTCAGCATTAGTGAAACGTCAAACTTCATATACAAAAATAATATAAATAAATTTTATGCTGCATAAATATTACAAATGGACATTATATGTACATATATATAAATTATTTTTTTTTATTTTCTTTTTTTACGTCCTTTTCGATTTCAGGTGACGACATGTAGATATTACGTATATTTTCATAAAGTTTTTTTATTCTTTCTTTAGATGTACTTATCGAAAGCGTTAAGGTTCATATAAATTTATGCACATCTCTTCGCCGACATGATGTACCATTTGTAGTGTAAAAGAAGTATAAATTTTTAATATAGTTGTTGTTGTTGTTGTTGTTTATAAAAAAATTATTAAAACATCTGCTGCATGTATAGTGAAGTACGTACGTATTTGGTAGCTGCAGTACTTGAAGCACTACCACTGGTGCCAGCCACTCACTCTCTTTATTTTTCGACTATTATTTTCTTCTTTTTTTTTATGTGTCCTCAAATGCTAAAGGGGTTTTTATTTTTAAGTTTATTTTTTCGTTAAAGTTTAAACGAATTTTTATGACTTTTTTATGCTTGAATTAAATACTGTCTTTCTGCTTCGTAGTTTTACATTATTTTCCACACATCTTGCGTTTTCACGTCACCTTATGTCACACTTTAAAAAAAAATTTCATAATATTTTCTAAAAGCTTCGGTTACAGTATAACATAAAGAGTTAGTCAAACTTTTTAGATATTTCACATTAACATATCGATCTGTTTACTCTTTAGTTTTAAGAAATGTTGCATTAATTTATATGTGGCCTAATAATTTCGCTGAGTGTACGCACGTACCTCTCTTACTCACAACCAGCGTCGTGTCGCTATACCTTGTTTAGATTTTTGACAGGTGGTACTTATTTCAATAAGATTCAACACAACATATTTGAAGTGTTCCTCCTTGCATTATTCTTTTTTTTTCTTTACAAAATATACACAAAATATTTTTAAAAGATTTTCTTTTGGGGTTTTAAATGTACATACATACATACTTATTTCCAACCAAACAGTCTGCATGCAGGCGGGCAGGCATCTTGTGCTTGTTCATAAGATTACTTTTAAAAATCCTACTACACGCATCCTGCATTTTTTTATACTGACAGCACATTTTTCATATAAAGTGAATGAACTCTATTTTGTTGTTTTTAAATTATGAAGCAAAATTTTTATTTCTTTTCAGGTCTTTTGGAAAATTTAATTCTTTTTCATTACCACCGTCATAATGAACTCGAGTATATTTGAACATTTATAGTTGTAGCAGCTATTCTCTATAAAAACAAAAAATCTGCTTTTAAGATTTCGAGAAATTATGTCTAAGCTGTTGCATTCAAATATTTCGGAGCAAGTGCAGCGTTCAGAGAGGGCAGCTAGCGAAAATCCCAATAATACTACGCATACACAACACAGGCGGCACAACTCGTTGAGCGGGAGAGTTTGTACGAAAACTCTAACGAAATCCTCCTCCATAACGGATATACCGCAAAAATTGGAAAATATACAATATGATCCACATACGCTGCCCGACAGAATTTCAGATGCTGCCGCAAATGTTTCATTCACAGATAGCAGAAATCTATACAGTCGAAGTAACGATGAGGTAGATAGTGATGAAACTAGAAGGCGGCGATTGTCGGCTAAAACTGGTCGCATCGAACAACAAAATGGTACCAAAGACGGTTTTTTAGAGTCAACAATAATATTAAACTCGACCGCATCATACGATGAACCCGATCATTTGCAGCATCGTTTTGCGCGAACTCCTCATTCTGCTGCATTTAATACGCGGCATGCGCCACGCAACAATTCTGTCGTAGATAATTCATTAAGTGATGCCGGTATCAGCAGTGGGATAAGTAGTGCAGAGAGCTCGACGTGTCCCAGTACAGTTTCTTCGCCATTATCTACACCTACAAGACTATCTCCTCAGCATCAACTGTATCAGCATCGTAGTAATAATAATAATAATCAGCAGCAGCAGCACCAGCAACAGCAGTCGACATGTTGCCAAAAGTCAATAGCATCTGTAAAAAATTCCTGCTCCTCCGTCACTACATCTCACATTAATAGCCAGCACAATTACCACCAACACCAACACCACCATCATCATCCTCATCTGCCTGAACATCCTAATCATCAGCAGCCAAATAAGACGTCGTCTTCATTTGGCACTGTAATAGTGAGCGGAAATAAAAATCTAAAGAAATTTGATCCTCGTTTGGGTCCATCACCTTATCGTCAACTATTGCCAATAGCTTTATGTATTCTATCTTTTGCGACTGTATTTAGCATTTTAATTGTTTATATGGATACGACAGGTGAGTTTACTTTGCTTTTTTTCTGTTTTCTTTTTTCTATTTAATATAAACACAATTTAAATAATTCCATGCAGATGTGTGGCTTAATGAAACGAAATCGTTAGTATTTTTTCCTACTTTGTACACAAAAACATAATTATTTGTATATGTACAGCTGCAGTCTAAATAATAGCACAATGACAAAATTGTCATGCCTTCAAATGGCAACCGAATATGGTCTAATATTTTTTTTTTTAATAGCAACTGTTGAGTTTAAATGTAAAAGAACCTATAAAACATTTATCACAAATGACGCTACTGAATTCATTTTACGTCATGCAGAATAAATGAAAAAAATTATAAATGTCTAATGGCCTATTTCCTACCTGCGAAAGAAAACTTTCGACTTACAATTTATATTGAAAACAAAAACAAATTTTCACATTTTATTGTTTTTTTTTCAATATAAATTGTAAGTCGAAAGTTTTCTTTAGCAGTTAGGAAATACCCCAATAAGAGTTTATTGCTAAACTTTGCATTGGAACTTCCACAGGAATGTTACCTTTTTGTAGCGTGCGACACCAAACAAAGAAAATGAAACTTTTTTTACTTTATATATTTGTGTAGGCCGTCAGCTGGTCTACATTAGGTAAAATTTTAAGCCACATCGATTCAAATTGTTCTGAAATACAAGCTTAATTGCTTGCTGTCGCACGCGACAAAAAAGTGAACATTCTCGTGGAAATGCCCATATGTATATAATAATACATACTTATATTTATTTGTGTATAAATTACTATTAGGTATTAAGCGATTTTAGTTCAGATGTTTGTGAATTCGTTTCAAAAGCTGACAACACTGCATGCAACACTTGTTATTTCTCATTGTTTGTTGTTACAAAAGTTTTGGAAAATCAAATATTTATTTGCCCAAAAAATTTATAAAATGTTTAGCGCAAAGTGGTCACACTATGTTCACATTAAGCTATATACAGACGATGATCAGATTTTACAATATGGTCAGTAAAATGAGCTAAACATTTCTTTTAACTGTGTGAACTGACATTTTTTGTTTTAACAAGGTTGCCAGAAAAAGTGTTGTCAGTCTTAACCAGCTGGCAAACAGCTGTCAGAAGTCTGACAATCGTATGAACACATCTCGTGGCCATTGTCAAATTATTGTCAGATATTTGGTTATTGTCATTGTCATTGTCAGAGAATTATTTATATAAGCAACACTACACACTCCTCTTTTTAAAGAAAAATTAAAGTGCAAAAATAGAATAAAATATGTGCAGCCAACATTATTGCAACTCTTTTTTTTATGGTCCATGATAATTTATCGGCGCTGTTCTGTAAACCGATCTATTTGAAACCGCACGATTTTAGAAAACTTACTCCGACAATAGAAATATTTTCTTAGATTTTTAATTTTTTTTTATTAAATAGATTCCTAAATATAATATTTGAAAGAAAATTATCGTCTATGATTTTAAACTCGTCTGCAGGACCATTATTAATTTTTTGAAAGCAAGAAATTTACTCGGATTCGGTTTACAGAACAGGGCCGTATATTTAATTTTTACTTGTGTTAAGCACATACGATTTTCAAAAGCTTTTAGTCTGGCAACGCATAACAACCGATCTGACAATTTTTGCATATGACTACCGTGTAAACTGAAAATTTATTGACTGACAATAGTGTCAGACACTTTTATTGTCATACAATCGTCTGACAATAAATCGCAAGATTTCCTAACAAATTTGATACAACCGTGTAAACTGACTGGCAATCTACCCTGTGCTGGCAGTTTTTGATTGTCAGTCAGTATATTTATAGCTTTGACAATTGTCTGTGCATAGTTTTAGACTCAATTTTGTGTTCCCAAAACCAGCTGTTTTTCTGGTCACACTACTTCGAGCAAAAATTTTGAGGCATTTCACCAATGTTTCACCAAAGTGACCATACATACGAGTATCATAACTTTCTCGTATTTATAAACAAAATCTTAATTTTCAAATGGTTTTCAAAAAAACAATTTTGTGTGGACGTTGTTTGATTTGTAAATAAAAATTGATTTTTTTGAAAGCCATACGAATTATGTAATTAATTTGGCAATATATGTACATATGTATGTAACTACATAAATTTTTGACAATAATATCCTTGTTTTCTAAAGAACCAAACTATTAGTTCCCTTCTACTTTCCTGCTGAACTAGACTCAGTGAAATATCCGATAACGTTAAAATAAAGTGTAATGATGCTTCCTATGCAAATCGATGTATGGATCTGAAAAATTTCCTAATATATTGAGGGCTATCATGAATACAATTCCGCGTGAAATGTCTCCCTTTTCCCAATTATAATTTTTTGTTTTCCCTATTACTTGCTATTAGTTGGAATTGTTCCCCGGAAGAAATTCAATTTTTTTTCTTTAGCAAATTTTCTATTCCTTGCTAGAGATTTAATAAATATCAATTAGTATTTTGCATTGACAAAGACTTCCGCAATTTATGGAAATACACAATAAGATTGAAACTTTATTGTTATTTATATTAATAATTTTGTAAATTGTGCGAAAATGCTGAGAAAAAAACTTGTGACACTAATTATGACGAATTGTTGTTATTGGCTTTTAATATACATAAATATTTTTTTTTCACATTGAAACAAGCCATACTTGAACTTCTCTAAGCCGGCGTTCGAAGTTAACTTGTGGTTTTGTTGTCAATGTTGCGTTGGCTGTTTACGTAAGACCGACCACATGAGTGGTGGCAACCACCAACTTACATACATACTCGTATAAACATAATACATATTCTTTCTTATGTTCGATTTTAGCCAACAAACTAGAAGTTGTGCTGCACAATCGTGCGGGTGTATTTTTTCAATTAAATTAAAAAAATAGTTTTTTTTCAATTTCTTTCTACTGGTTTTCTTGAAACGTGTACGTTGTCTGTTGTTTTTATTGTATTCTTTACCACCAATCCTCGGCAAGGATTAAGTATTAAAAACACTCCTTATTTTTGTTTGCGATGTTTTTCCAGAGCAAAGGATGTTTATTCTTTTAGGTTGAAACTTTTATCTGTTTTATTTTTTTGTTTATTTTTATTAAAACACATTTTTTTTGTCTCTGCGTTTCGCTATTTTTGTCTGGCAATAATATCTGTTTGTAGACAACATACTTTTTTGTCTGCAGCAAAACTGTGACTCATTGTGAATAGATGGTGCTTTGGTTTTATATTTAGTAAACTTAAATTGGTTTCAGTGTTTAATAATGGTACAACTTTAATCCAGCGCATTTTATAATTAAATAATGAAATATAATTTTGCGATTGGAATTTAATCAGTTAATCGACTTGTACACACAGTCGATGGAGAGACATCCTCAATTTATTATTTTATTTTCACATTTTTTCAAATTCGTGTTAAAAAGACCTTGTACTTGTTGGTTTCCTGTACCCCGTTTCTGTAACTTGAAAGTGAAGTTTTCGCACCGAGAAAAATCTAAATCAAATTAAGTTTTTTCTTACAGAAGGTTAGGTTAGGTTAGGAGCGGTGGTGCTTTACCGCACCTCTACTCGGAGACCCAATTGGGTCTATTGTGATTCCCTTCTGTTGCCCAAAAAGTAATATTTACTCTCCCATTTGCAGCCAGAAGTGACCATATTATCCATCACTAAGCCACCGAATTCCCATGATGAAACCCCTGATGTCCTCTAGTTTACACTTCCCGACATCAGTAATGCTTTCATGGAAACGTCTGCTCAGCCATCTAAGCCTATGACGATGCAGCTTCGGGCAATGACAGATATGTTCAATGGTTTCTGGTTCTTCATCCCCGCACATCCTAAAAAAATCTGGAGTGCCAGTTTATATTTTTAACTTGCCGATTTCAAAAATAGTTGCTGATTTCAGCCCGATTTTCGAAAATCGAGTTTTCTATTTTGGTAATTTTTTTTGGTGATGTGCGTATGGATGTATGCATGTATGTGTGTGGGTGTGTGCGTGTGTTTGTGTAAACCTCTTATAACTTAAGAATGGCTTACTAATCGGATTCGATTCGGTATATTTTGAGAATTTTCGAAAATGAAGTTTCGGAAGAAAAGTTGTTTTTAAATTAATTTTAAATTACTGAAACGTTCGAATCCAGAATCTAAGAAGCTCTTTAGTTCAAAAAACAAAGTCGACTACTGCTAATTGGATTAAAATGGATTAATTCATTCGAGCGTATCGTTGAGGAAAAAATTTCTAAAAGCACTTTATCTCAATAATTCCAAAATTTTTTGTTAAATGAATTTTGAGGATTATTTTACTTTCGAAGGATATTATTTTCGGTTTTTTGTTTTTGTGTTTTTTGTTTATGGATTTTCCAACGCTAAGAAATTTAATTTAGCATTGAATTCCACGCATGGTTTGCACGGTCAATCGTATTCTATATTATTTTTAGTTGGTTCAATATTTTAACAGTTAAACCTGGTACTCTGTTCACAATTTTGTGCGAAATGCTGTCAAACTACATATAAAAGTATTTGGTATGAAATATTTGGGAAATAAATTCACAAAAGAGTACTCTGTTCTTGTTGCGAAAAACACGTAAAAACTATCTGGCAGCATGTTCTTCCATTCAAAATTAATCTGGCATCATTTTAGTTTAGCTGCGAAACAACATGAGCAGTGCTTTTTTCGCACGGAATTTTAACAATGTTGCATACTTTCAAGCAAAGAAAGCGAGAAATTTATAAAAAGAACGAGTTGGGCTACATTTAGTACATGCCAAATTTTTTACTCGAAATAATCAATGGTACCAACCAGCCTTTATAAACAGGGCAATCATGAATAAAATTCTGCGAGAAATTTCTCCCTTTTCCAATTATAATTTTTTGTTTTTCTTATTATTTGCTATTGTTTGAAATTGTTCTCCGGGAAAAATTTCTCGCGGAATTTTATTAGTGATTGCCCTCAATATCTTTAAGTTGAAACTAAACTTTACGAGTTTTGTTCCTAAAAATAATTATATTAAAATCTGGTACTGAGCTTAGACTAAATTTTATGTTTCCATAAGAAATTTGTGTTAAAAAAATAACAACAACAAATAAAGATTAGTAATTAATCAAGCAGTATGGATATCAAGGTGGTCTCAACAGACCACATGACGATTTTCATCGCTTGTAATTTCATGTCAACACACATTTTTCAATTCCAATAGGTCTTCCACAGTCTATCCCGCTGAAACTCTTAATTAACCAGTTGAGGCCCGCAGGTGATTTAAGTGCTCAACATTTCAAAAGTTGATAATCATACTCGTAGACAAAGAAAGCGTATTATAAAAGTAAAACTTAAAAATTGTATGTTCTTTTCATATAAAATATTCACTCGTATCGTGAACAGTTTTTCCCTCAAAATATATTCCATTTTCCCCAAATTGCAGTCGTGAATAATTGTTCTCCACAAATCTGTTCACTTTTTTTAATTTCCCTTATCGTGAATAATATTTTTCACATGAATTTTTTGGTTTTGTTCACTTTATTTTTGCAGGCGAACTGAATGAATACATCGCAAAATTTCATTATTAAAGTTCCATGTTAAAAGTTATAAATAATTGTTTTTTAGGACAATATCAGTAAATAATGTCTACGATTAATAAAAATAACTACGTACAACACTTTTTTTTAAATTTTTTTTGTTCACCTAAAATATTTAAAAACACTACTTTATAATTAAAAATATTGCATTTCATATAGACTACAACAATTAACACTAAAATTAAAAAAAATTTTAATTAAAGGGTGGTCCATCAGTTAATGCAATTTTGCCTATGTAATTTTGACAACTTGCTATATCTTGAAATTTTCAAAAACGATAAAACTAAAAAATCCGAAAACTATAAAATCGCCAAACCGAAAAAATAGCCAAAATTTAAAAAAAAATCGCCAAAACGAAAAAAATCGCCAAAATTAAAAAGAAATCTAACACTAAAATAAATCGCCAAATTCGAAAAAATCGCCCAAATGAAACAAATTGCCAAAAATGAAAAAAAACGCCAAAAAACGAAAAAAATCGCCAAACCCGAAAAAGGCGCCAAAACCAAAATAATTGTTTATATGAAAAAAAAATCGCCAAATTGAAAAACGCCAAAAATCGATAAAAATCGCCAAAATGAGAAAAAAGTGTCAAGACTAAATAAAGCGACTAAATGAAAAAAGTCGCCAAAATGAAAAAACGTCAAAAAACGAAAAAATCGACATAACAAAAAAAATCACCAAAATTAAAAAAAATCGCCAAAATTAAGAAAAACTCAAAAACGAAAAAAAAAATTACAAAACTATATTTTATATAGGCTAAAGTTCGTATTGAATTATATATCTCGTGTCCGTACGGAACCCTTCGTGCGCGGGTCGAAGTTGCACTTTACTGAATTTATTTACATTCACTACCCATTGATAGCGGGAGCAAACGTTCCCACAAAGTTTCCAATATTAAATTTCCCTTCATGTGGTATGAAAATCTCAAGGGAACAAAAATTTCACATTTTATTCACGATGGGGGTGATTATTTATTGAAAATAATATAAATAAATATTTTGTTTCCAGTAGTCCTTAGAAATGGAAATGGTGTAATCATAAACTTAATGAGACATAATTTAATTGCTTTCTTGCTGCACAATTTGTCATGTATTTAAGAATATGTGTATTTCCTGATTATCTTGAGTGCAGGAGAATGTGTCAGTGGGCACGCAGTGTCATTGTCATACTGCCAATTTTAATATTCATAACAAGTATTGGTAATTTTCGTCGGTTTCCTTTCTGAAATCACATTTTATTTCTTGTAGTTTAGTGATTCTTTGCGTTATTTAAAGTGCGAGTATGCAAGTATTATGTTCTTTCTTTCTTTTTTTTTGTATTTTGTTTGCATAAACTTTGTGTGTGAACGTTTTTTTTTGTATATATTTTTTTATATTTCTTGCTTTCATTTGAAATAAAATAAATGATGTTTTATTGTTAAGAAATAAATGTATGTAAATATGTATTCCTTTTGGATTTTGTTCCTTGTTTCTTTTGTCTATATGAGTGTGTGTGTGTGCGTGCGTGTGTGCTTTTTTAGTTGGTGTTGTATGTTTCTCATATTGTGTAGTTTAGAACATGCAAAATTCATTCCTTTGCGACGTGACTGATGTATCGGAAGTGTCTTGGTAACAACCACAAAAATGGCACTTGGCGGACGTTGCAATTACATGGACGCCACCCAGACTAGACGAGAGTAGTAGACTTGAAAGAATTTGTTTTCTGCTTCTCATTTCACTTCGACACCTTAATGTTAAACTTCATTAATCGAATTATTTATTTTGGGAAGTTATCAATGATTTGAAAGAAAAAGTTTAAATCTTAGGGAAAAACTTAAGAAATAATTGAATCAATAAACTTGTTGCTATGCAGCAAATAATTTCTTATTACTTTTGTCTTATACCTACAAATATTTTCAATATATCGTGGTAACCTACATTTAATGGATTTTACTTATTCCATAGAGAAAATCAATACTACGAGGACTAGAAAAATTACTTTGTTTATTAGTTATTTATTTATTTAAGTTTATGCAAGTGCTCCTTTGAGACCATTAAAATAATTGTTATAATTGGAATAACAATGTAAAATACATTGGCTCATATCGGGAATAAAAGGCCAACAGTTTGTTTACGTAAAGCTTTTGTATTTTGTGTGGGAAAATACGAAATTCCCCCCAAAAAGGGGGAATAGAAATATAATTTAAATAGAAAAATATTTAGTTATTGAAGTGAATAATGTTTAGCCCAATTACGGTTGGCGTATTTCGACTAGGCCTTGTACTGGATTAAAGATCAGCTAAACGTTTTTATTTCAGCTGGTAGTAGGCGTAGTCGAAATACGCCAACCGTAATCAGGCTGAATCTTTCATTTTACAACATTCAAAGATATAAACAAATCAATCAATAAATTCATAAAATATTTTAGAAATATTTATAAATTCTTCTGACTACTGTATCAGCTTTACCTAAACAAAAGAGGCAGGTGTTGTGTTTAATGGCGCTTAGCGTTATCGCTCAAGTTCCATACCCAAGTAAGAGCGTCAACATTGAGTCATGAACAGTAATGTTAACTTATCTTGTTTAATAAAACCCATCAAATAGAAATGAAATATGGAGATAAAACCGCTAGATTGAGAAATAAAATATGGAGATAAAACCTCTAGATTGAAGCTAAAAATAGCTTCTAGTTTTTTAGCAGCCAACCTCACACACAAGTTTTATGGTCATGATAATTTTTGACAGCTAAAAAACGCTTGCGTTTTTTTGTTAAGGTATGGCTGTAAGCAATCCGTTAATTATGTTGACACTATGCAACAACAGTATCAGGGAGAGTAAATTCCGAGACTGTTTGTTGTTTCTGAAGAGATTCAATATGGTCCCAAATGGGGGCAAATGTCCCCCACGGCTCCGATGACAGGCCATTACTCTTTTCATGAAATTTTCCATGACTTTTGCACAGAGATGTGGCTGTATCTCACCGATGACGCGTTAGATTTCCGATATGAGCTCAGGAATTGTTTCGGGTTTATTCGCATAAACCAGAGATTTCAAAAAATCCCAAAGAAAAAAAATCGCACGATCTTGGTGGCCAGTTGACATCAGAATTTCCAGTTGAGGCCACAAGAAGTCCGCTATCATATTCCTGTAAGGATTGCCGTTCACAGTCACTGCAATTTCGACCTCAGGTTTCGCAATTATAACGCGTTGTTCTTTCGAAAAGCGCTCCATTTTTAATAATCGAAATAAACAGAGGTGACAGCTGTCAAATTTCAGAGTTGCCTTTTGCATGAAAAAAAAAATATTCCAATTTTAGAAAGTGCACTCTTACTGAGACATCCTTTATATGGCTTTTCGTTATACATATATGGATCCAAAAACTCCTTATTCCACCATTTCATGGATACAGGGATACCTTTGACTTTGTTAACAGTCATATGAATATGTGAGATGAAACTCTATTTGGTATCCAACAAAATTCCCAAATCCGAAAAGTTATCTACTGTCTCTTCAATATATTGATTTAAGCCTTTATACCCTGACGACATATACATACATATATATTTTGAAGGGTCAATCAACAACGTAACAACCTCAGGCCTTATTGATTCTATAATCATCTTTTAACTAGACCAAGGCTTAATCGCCAGGATTGATCATATGTTTGAAAATATGTTAATAAGCTGTGGTTACTATGGAATACCACCACACACAGCCTACTGATTAAATGATTAAAGGAAATTGATAACAGGGTGCCAACCCGTATTTTAAAGGATATTTAATGAATTACATCACACTGCAAAACATCAGACCTTTTAGGAGACTCAAATCCAAGCTCAAACAGTGGGCGAATGGAGAACATGATTGTTTAAATGAATCCGAATCAAGAGAAGTATGATATGAGATTCTAAGACTCAGAAGACTGGTTAGCATAATAACCGGCCACACGGAGATGAGGTCTCATCTAATTCGCGTGTGACTAATAGAGGATATCACATGCAGATCATGCGACGAGAAGGACGAAGTTTTAGAATACCATATGTCATTGTCCTGCATTTAGTCGGCTTAAAAAATTTAGATTTTTCATTTAGTGGACTTGGAATGTATTATTGACTTCAATTGGAGAGACCTGCAACAAATAATACATAGAAGAGATTGGAGTCTAGGCGTGACCAGGTTATCGAATAGACTTTTCTGGGCAGATACGTACATTATTGTGATACCCCGCAGGATCGGGTAATATATTTTTCTTTGCTCATGAAATTCATATATGTATTTAAATTTACTTTAAATCCATTAAATTTATAGTGCATCATTTTTCAAACCTCTTTCTGAAACGAGAATTATTTGGATAGATCAGCTTAAGTGAAGAAAATTTTAATATCATCAGCGTATAATAAAATATGAGAAAATTTTATAACTTTTAAGAAGTATCACCAGATCCATTTCAGGTTATTTTAGAAGTTTATGATGAATGACCCTATTGTGATTTAGTTGTCTGAGAGTCAACCCAACTTTTGTCATTCAGGAATTTGTGTTTGTAGTTGTCTTATGGCATAACAATTTGCAAGTAAAAAAAAAGAATTTAGTTAAGTGAAAGTGATCTCAAGCGACCAAACTGACTTCAGTTGAGAACGACAATAGAGGCATAACTTTGTCAAATGTTTTACTTATGCCAGTGAAAACAGCATCATTTTGCTCTTCTTTGACATGCAACATGATTCATCATATCTTTTAATAAACGTTCTAATAATTTTTTCTTTATTTCATATTTTTTGTTTGTTCTTGAGTTTTTTTTTTAGCAAGAAGACAAGGTAATTCTTAATGAAAGCTACAAAAAACTAATTGTTTTCCTTAAGATTAATATTAGTGCAATCCAACGTTTATATCATGCAGTCACGTTCCAATAAATTCTTGGGAACATTTTTCGTGTTCTTTACTCATCTTTTCTATTTTATATTTTTTAATGTTAATTTTTTTTTGTATATCAAACATCTTCACACAAGGAAAATAAAATCTGTATATGAAGTAACTGGTTGAAAAGAAACGATTCTTTTCTGTTATTTACCGATGTTGATTCGTTATATTTTCTTAGCACTCACTGAATCTTCTTTAGTTGTAATCGTACTTGGCCAATAATTTGTTAAATAACTTCTTAACCATTGTGCTGCGCCTGTTCACCTGCTCACCTATTTGACATCAAGTTGAAAAGTTTTGTTTGTGTTTAATGCCCTCGAATACTTATGGAACCAATCAGCCAACCTTCAATTGTTATGGGCAGTACTCTTGTTTTTTTGTTTTTATTTTATTTTTTTCCTTAAACACATATACATACATACATACATATATACATATGTATATACATATGTATGTATGTAAGTAAATTCATTTGCTGTTAAGGTGTTAAGAGCTTCTCGGCATTGCAAAATGTTTCCATTTATTGACTTTTACATACAATGTCAATAGCCCTTTACAAATCGCATTAGTCCAAATCCTCCTCATCATATTATAATGATGAGTTACTTGCGTTTGTTAATGTTACTCGTAATATAGCAAAATTATAATAATAAATAGTAACAAAGATAATAATTTCATTTCAATAGAATAATTCTCATAAAACAAACATAGAAGTGATAGTCATATCGTCGGCTTAGAATGTAAACCTGCTAAATTACTTCAATTAAATTTTACAGGAGAGACAAAATACTAACATTTTCTTTACATACCTTAAGAAATTAGCCTAATGCATGAAGTTTTTTCGACATGTAGAGTTTCAAATTAAAATAAATATTTCAGCCAGTCGATGCGGCGCACAGTTTGACAGCCCTATAGTAACCGCGGCAAAAAATGGTTTTTGCCATGTCATCCAATTTGGATGAAATTTTCACAGTATAATAACGGATATATGAGTAACAATTCCCTGAAAGTTCAGCCTCATAACTTCATTACTTTTTGGTCTAGAGCAATTCAAAGTTGAGGTATGCCAACGTGCTTGAAATAAGTCAGTTCAATATGTAATATTCAAAAGCTTATTAATAAAAAAATACATAATAAAAATAACTTTAAAGTATTTTTTTAATTAATTTAGTTGTTGTAGAATCAGTAGATAAAAAAAGAAATTAAAAAAAAAAACAAACAAAAATGTCTTAAAAATTTAACATTTTGCATTTTCAATGGACTAGGAAATATAGATATACAAATATAGCCCCTCGCCCTAGGTGCAGACTTATATCAAATGAAAGATTGAAGTCTCAGCTTTCATTTGAAGTAAAAGACATATAGCAAAAGTTTGACAAAGTACTTTAAACATACAAAGAACTACGAAAAATACGCAACGTGCACATTCTGTCGCTATACTTATGTATGTTAGCATGCAATAGCATGTTTACAACTTTATAGTTTTATTTATTTTTATTGTTTACAACTATTCACTTATTGTTTATTATTATTTTATTTACATTATACATTTGATTGAAAATTTTTTTGAAGGTTACTGACTTTGGTTTAAATGATATAAATTACAGTAATATCAAATTTGAAGGTTCAATTGAATTTTCTTTATATTTTTTTAACTGGAATTGTCTCAAAAATAACCTGTGCAAAATTTCAAAGCTCTACAATGACTCCTTGTATTTAATGCCGACGTTGTCTCACTGTGCGGTGTCTCTTTCTCTTGCGAAAGACATTAAAATGTCGCATATTATAAAAAGGGGATTTAGCAGGTTTACACTCTAATGCTCTTATGCAAAAACGATTGTTAAAGTTAAAGCATGCGTTAAAACCGGTTTTGAAATACAAAATTCGTTTGTTAAACCAACTTTAAGTTTACCAATTGTTTTTACATAGGGGGTAAGTCGACGATATGAGAACTCTGTGGAAATAACATACATATCGTTGGCCGAGTCAGCAAACTTGGCAAGTTCACGTTTTATGAAAATTGAAATTTTGATGTAATATAACTCAAAATATATCATTTACAAACATATACTATTCCTTTGTTTTTTTTTTGTTGTTGTTATTCAGTAGTAAGCAATATTCTAAGTCCATATTTATAGTGACTCTATTACTACGTTTATACGCACGGCTTATTTGCAAATAAAACTGTAAATTGTTGCCATATTATTGCTTTTATTGCGAACTATTCACGATTAACGCACTATTTGCACATAAAATGCGAATAAAAAACAATAAATTGATAAAATATTGCACAAAAAACATTGATAGAAGAAAATAATGACAGTAAAAACAAATTATTATTTGTTATTTTATATATTTACACAGATTTTTTGCAAACATAAGTAACTTTTCTATAAAAGTGCTACCAAGTTTTTATACAGACACTTTTATTTTCTTCTTTCAATGTTTTTTGTTGCAATATTTATCCTTTGTTGTTTTTTATTAGGAAACATTTGTAAGTGTGGCAACCTCAAGCATTTGCCAATAGTGAGTTAATCGTGTGAATAGATTTCTGAGTTAGTAAGAAGAATAAAACAATTATATGACAACAATTTACAGTTTAATTGCAAATAAGTCGTGCGTATAAACGAAGTATATATAGGAAATCTTTTAAACCTTACGTTTGAGGTATAAGATGTGCTTAGAACTTTTATATAAAACACCACAAGAAAGTAAACTTCCCGTGTCTAAAAGGGGTATTAAATGGGTTCTTTTAAAAATTTTTTTAAGTTGCAAAACTCGCTTTCAGCGGCGATATAATGGGTTGAAATGTTCTGCAAAATACTTTGCTATAGAATTTAACTCAACTTGAACGCCAGAAATTTATTCAAAATTTGTTTAGGGGTTAATTTCGTGGTATTTACGATTAGTACCCGGAATAGGATATCTTTTAGACCACAATCGCATGTGTTGGCTTAAGCAATATGTATTACCATTATTTTTGTTTGTGTGACTCAATTTTTGAAAATTTCTTTGAGATTTGGAATTCATTCTTGGGATTTCGCTTAATATACAAATACATACTCAAAATTTATTTAACTATTCAAAAGCATCTCCAAGTAGTAAATTGATTAGGATGTTGTCTTCGTTATTCTGAATTATTCAAAGGCTACTTACTATAACCCATTTATGTACATAATCTAATTAATTTGAAGTATGTACATATGTAAATAATTGAATATTTTTCTGCAATCAGAAGGTATTCATTTTAATTTATTTAATTCTCATAGAGGCCACTTACTTACTCATGCTACGAGTATTATCTCATGCCAATTAAAGTTTTATCTAATAAATTGTGCAAATTCAAAAACATGTACATACACTTGTACATACAGACATATATAGAGCAGACTATTAAACAAATCAAATGAATGGAAAAAAGTAGTTTATAATAATTGAAATTATTAAGACCTACTAAGTGCTGCTGTCACTCTGACTGTCTGCTTCTGTTGCTCATTTAACGCCTGCAGTTTTTTTTAGCATAAAACCCCAACACACTGGCAACAAAACAAACAACATTGCGCATTACTTTTCTTAATTTTTTTTTTGAAATTTGTTTTTACAACTAAAACCTCTCTTTCTTTTTGACTGGCTTCTAAGGCCGGATGTGATTCATATCTTTTTTATATATAAAACTATAAACCAACTTAATCAATCATGATGCAAGAAAAAAAATAAATTAAAGAAAAGCGAAAACAAAAATCACATACAAAAATATAATTTTGCATAAACTGTGATATGTAATTCATTCATTCATTCATTCACTAACTATGTATGTAAGCAATGGGCAGGCATAACTCTGCAACATGCTGTTCGTCATCGCATATAAGAATATTTTTCGCAGTTAGTTAAAAATTAGACATATTCTAAGCGTATTATTTCCCATGCGTTCATATGCGTCTCACATGTTTTAGATTGTTTACTTTCCTGCCTGCAAGTATATATGTATAATTGTTTTGAACTCAGAGAATAACAGACAGCTACATAGCTACCCCTATCCATAAGTAGTTAGAGTTGCCACTTCGGTTATATTCTACCAAAATTTCATATTACAGGGGCCTGTTTGTGAATGCATCACAATGCTGCATAATATGGTTAGTCAGCAATTACTTTGTTAATTAAATATATATGTGTTATTTTTTAATCATCATCCCTGCATCATACATTTTTATAAATTATAATATATTTGCGCTTGTTCGCTCTAATTGCATGCCTATTTTTCTTTTGGAACGTGCTGAGTATAATGCATGTATTCAGTACTGTTCCATATAATATATGTATTTTAAAAATTTTAGAACTTGCAGTTATGTAAATGATTAGTTAGGGGTTTGTTAAGTTTTTCGTGGGACTTTCTTTTAAATTTTAAAATAAATCTGTCAATTTAAAATAAAATCTGTCAGTGAAAAGTCACCAATCGCATACTTGCAGTTCTGTGCGTATACATTCATGGTGTTTGTATACGTGCCCATGCGTATGAAGAAGCAAGCATCACACATTTTTCAGTCGCGAAGTATTTTCTTCTTTACTCTTATACATGCAATAACTGTAACGAATGTGTTGTTTAGCGTTTGTTTTAGAAAATTTCGTTGTAGTAAGGCATTTGAAAAATTCCTCATGTTTTAAAACTTCTTGTAAGTGGTCTTGGGCAGGACTTTAGACAACAATAGAATATTTTGACAGGTCAAAAAAAGCTTTAAAGACAGTTTCTTGTGGTAACGTTGTTATTACTGATAATGAAATTTATAGTTAGTGTTGTTAAATAATGCGTATCCAAAACGTAGATATAATAGAAATTTAAATTTTCACCACCCTGCTGGAATAAAGAATAAGTTAATCTCGCGTAAATGTTCCGGACACCTCTTAACTTTACTAGTTAATTCAAAATAAAGTCTCTTTCAATAAGAGGTTTTATTTGGATATGTGAACACATTTGTATCTTTAAGCGAGTCATCGGATGTTTTTTTTTTTTAATTTTAAAAAAGAGGGAATGCAGTTTTCCATCATCAATTCGACGCTGAATGTCGTCAATAACTTCGAGAATTCCATATTTGAAGTCTTGAATCAATTGTGTGTCATTGGCATAGATATTCTTATATTTGATGTAGTCCCAAGTCCAAAGGTGTTAAATAACAAAGTCCAGAAGTGTTAAATTACAAGATATCACAAGGTGAGGAAAGTTTTGACGCATTTCTTTTGTGGCACATAATGCCGTCTTGTTGAAAATGAAAGTCGCCTACATCGTTATGTATCCATTTTCTGTAATAGTTACTCCAGCCTCATTTTTGGAAAAGTAAGGTTGAGTGACCCCGCCAGATCAAAAACAGCATGAAACAGTCACACGTCAAGGATGGTAAAGTCTTTCACAAATAATTCTTGGGTTTCCGAGCCCCAAATGCTGCAATTCTGCTTGTTAACGTAGTTTCTGTGGTGAAAATGGGGTGTGGGGACGACCCAAAAGTGCTTTAGTTTTGTGAACTGTGAAAGTGAAATTTTCACAATTTTTGTAGTGAATTTTTTAATACAGTAAAACCTCGATTATCCGTAATGACCGGAACGGACGGGGAGCATTCTGAATAATAAATTTTCACGGTTAATTGAGATACTAGCAGAACGAAAGAACATGCTATTTTAGTGGAGACACTAGCAGAACGGAACAACATACTGTTTTCAAAAGGCACTAAACCTTCATCATCAGCGTTAATCTGGTGGTACCACTGTGAGTGGTGTCTGCCCTAAATACATACATACAGAATTTTCTATGTCAACGGAATGATAGACTTGTTTTGAGTCTAACGGCATCCCTTCTATAACAAGGCTTGTATTATACTTCACTTTTATTTCACCTCATTCCGTTTCAAAATGTGTGGCAACTTAGTTTTTAAGCACAAGTATCAAGTTTCTTTTTTTTATTTAGTCCTTTATTATTTAAGATTTTATGATTTTCCACTTTAAGACTCAAGTTAAAAATTACGACGTAACCACATTATCACAGCAAGAACTCTTGAGCATTTGTATTTGCCTTAATCGCTACTGTTACACCGTTGCTGGCATAAAGCGAATACTACCATTGCTACCACAAACGCTACCACAAGCGCTGCCACAACTACCACCATCACCACCACCATCATCATCGTCATCATCATCATCGCCATAACCATTTGGGATTTGCGGCTGCAATTTATATTAAAACCCTCCCTCATGCGAGAATGTTTTTAAGAATGTGTAAGAGTGTTTTATTTCTTTTCTTTTTTAATTTAAACATTCATATTAAGTTTTTGTTCTACTTCTGCAACAAAATGTTCGTTGCTTTTGTTATGTTTTTGTTTTCGTATGCAATTCCTTGCACTACAAACCGTCTACAACGCAAGTATATGTGCGTGTTAGCTTTTTTTTATTTTTGTTTGTTTGTTATGTTTTACTACATAATCGTTTTTCCTCGTAGTTCTTATTTATATTTCATATATGGAGTCGCATTTTTTTTTGCAACTACCCGTATTAGAGTTTTATCTTTCTTAAATTGGTTTTGTGGTTATGTTATAACTACCACGTTTATACTTATGAATATAAATATACTACATGTTAATATCCCATCATACAACTAACGATAAAAAATTAGGTTTATGATTGTTAATTTTTCACCGTCAAATAAAAACATTTACATACTTTTAAATCGGTACATAACAAAATAAAAAATTAGTAAATTCAAGTAAGATTTTTTAATGCAAAGTTGAGAGATGTCTGGCTGCAGTTTATATTTTGACATCTTTTGAATATACTTAAGTACATTATATGTATGTATGTATGTATGTATGTATGTATGTATGTACATATATAGTTATTGAGTGAACATTTAACATACGAGGTACGAGATGCCTAAGTTTTAATTTTCTAAGCAAATAAAAAAAATTGCCATAAAAATATTGAGACTACATATGATTAACATTTGCAATATATGTTATAGTGTTATGTTATGTTTAATGTTTTAACATTTATAAAGGGTCCGCCAGATAACTTTTTTTTTTTGAAAATGCTATAAAAAAACTACTGAAGCTTCGGCTCTGTGGCACGTAGCGCCGTCCTATTGCAACCAAATGTTGCCAATATCCCCCTCTTCAATTTTTGTGAACAAAAATTCGTTCAACATGGCCCGATAACGATCGCCATTGACTGTAACTGCCACTCCTTGCTCATTTTCGAAATTATGCCTCTGGACCAAAATCCGTACCAAACAGTGACTCGTTTTGGGTGCGTCGGCTTTTCAATATATGCGAGCGGGTTTTCTGTGCCCCAAATGCGACAATCAATATGAGCTTCATCTGAAAAGATGATTTTTTTTTTTGGAAAATCGGCATCTTCTGTAAAGGCAGAATTAGTTTGTACGTGAATCAGCTGCTTAGTTTCTGTTTAGTTGAAAATCTGTATGTGTGGTTAGATTTTCCTTTATCGTTCTGTTCTGTTGCGGACAGATCTGTAGAAAATAGAATTCAACGTTAAATGACAGCCAAAAGTGTGTATGTATTAGTGTGTTGTGATATTTTGTGTACAAGTGCAATCAATTCTGTAGGTTGCCAGCTGATTTTTTTCACAGAAAAAGTAATTGCAAAATATTGTATACGGAAAAGAACGGCACAGAACAGCAACAGAAAGTAAAGACTAATGAAGCCTTAAGTCAATCGCAGTTCCACTTAGCGAAGCGAAAACGCATTGGATGGTCAGTTGGCTCGTTCAGCGGAAGGATAAAACTAAATATCTGTCAAATCAGACATGAGCTAACGAAATAAGCACTAGTTCCAAAAAAAACGTTAGATGGCGGACCCTTTACTTTTGAATCATATGTTTAATACAGTGTTGCCAATTTAAGGGATTTGTCCCCAAATTGGGATTTTTTCGGCAATTGGGTATGAAAATTTCGTATTGGTAATATGGGGATTTGTTGGGGATAATAACCAAATTTTAGGGGATTTTTTTGGGGATTTAATTTTTATAACTGACGGTAACAAGAATGATTTATGAACTAAGAAATATGCGTCTGGCAAGTCTAAAAATGTGTGTTACTATTCATAGTGAATGAAGTTATTATAAAGAAGAAGTATCAAGGCAGATTAACCAATAATGAGCACTATCAAAACAAATATACGTAACAAAATGCAACATGACTTGTTGGAAGCACTTCTTAGAATAAACACACACTTTAAAAATAATTCAATTTGTTGTGACAAATTTAATCCTTCTGCTGAAATGCTAAAACTTTTTAATGTAAGTACTAAATTAAAAACTTTTTCTTTTTTTACAAAAGAAAAAATTTTAATCAGAAATAATTTATAGTCGTCAGGCTCAAGTTCAGTAATTTCAATTCTTATTGAATGAAATATTTTTATTAATTAATGTGAGTTTCTAAAGAAGAGAAGAATAAGTAAAAATAATTAATGTGATGATCGTAAAAGATAAGCAAGAATAATTAAACATACTTAGGTAGAGTAATATAATTTCGTGCTAACCTAAATAGAAAAATGGAAAAAACAGAAAATTAATAGTGATACTTATAAATGTGTTTACCAAAGGTAAATCAATTGTATACACAACAATCGTTTCTCATATTCCGTTTCATTGTAAATTTAAGTTAAATAGCTGATGTTAATAAGAATCTCTACCCAAGTAGATAGACTAGGGTGCTGATGAAGTGCGTGGCTGCACAGAAAGTTTAATTTTTCTTCTCTTCTTTAGAAACTCACATTAATTTAAAAAAATATTTCATTCAATAAGAATTGAAATTACTGAACTTGAGCCTGACTATAAATTATTTCTGATTAAAATTCACTATAGTTCAATTAAAAAATCTAAAAATTTCTCAAAAGAAAAAATTTTAATAAAAAAACTCAATTTTGAGATGACAAATCAAAAATTGGGGATAAGCTCTAGAAAAAAAACTGGCAATACTGGTTCAATATACATTTTGGTAACGCGTTTCTGTTACGCAAAAAATCTTTACATCCCACTATTCAATGCTGCGCCATACAGAACTTAAAATGTTTAATAGATGAAATTAGTTGCATGCAAATTTTTTCATTTGCCAATAGCAGTAGTGGAAAAGCAAATCCGATTAATTTTATATAATTTTTTATATAATACTCTCCTCAATAGCTTCGATAAACTGTTTCTAGTTTTTATTTTAGCAGTAAAAAATTTTATTTTAGCATACAAGTCCTTTTTCAATATTCGCTTATTCTTTATTTTTAGCAAGAACTGCATACAAGACCAAAAATGTTTTTTTGTCGCTAACTGTATAATTAATTTTACTTTTACCACTTTTAATAAATGTTGAATATTTCGTTCGTAATGTATTTTTTGCAATATTTTTTATTGCAATATTTTATCATGAGTTTTTTTTTTCTGCCAGTTAGGTATAAATAATACCCCTTCTACTTGAAAAATTGCGCTTAAATTGTATATTTAAAATGAGGTTTCATTCAGGCGACTGGGGAAAAAGGACTTAAAGTTTTAATTCCACTTTTATTTCATTCTTCATGTTTTCTTTAACTTTTTGTTTTTATAATTTTATATAAAAAAAGTGTGTCTTTGTTTTTATTTAATGCTGTTGGTTGGTGAAAAGGAAAAAGATTAAAATCTTAAGCACTTATATTTTGTTTTTTTTTTTAGTTTAAAAACAAAAAATTCTTCAGGCTAAGCACGTGTCAAGATAAATGAAAAGGGTTTTTTTAAACTGTCATCAGAGGGAAACTTTTCTTTAACGTTCGTTCCCGTTCAATAACAGTATTTTGAGTGAGAGAAGAGCTTAACAGTTTTAATTTTATACCAAGTTGTAGTTGTTGTAAATGCAAATAATTTTTACACAATTTGGTAGTTGTTTATTTTTTAATTTTGGAATAAATTTATAAGAACTTGATAAGTCGCTGTCAAACACACCTCCATATTTATTGCCCCATTTCTTGTTTAATTCCTAATCGGCATAAAGTGAATTTTAAGTTTTTTCCGTTACTTTGCATGTCCTTGCTAAGGTCCTGTTAGTTTTTATTTCGACCAATTTTTTTCGTTTAATAAATAATTAATACTCCTATATGCGTCTTAAATAATGAATAAATAAATTGTTTTAACAAAAAAATTTAAACTACCTAGTTGGCAAAAAATGATACCGTGGCAATAATTTCTCCAACGCTGTCTCAAAGGATTGTTCTACCTTGTGGCAACACCAAGAATCAGATTTTCCATAGTAAAGTAATACAAAATTTTTTTCTTTCTTCATAACGAATGTTCATGACTAATGTCTCTTTTCACAATGTATGATTAAGAGTTAACGTGATCTTTAACTGACAGTTCTTCATAAAAAACTTGCCGTTAAAGTCCCTGTTAGTTTTTAATTGTACATTGCGAAAAGGGCCGTAATTATAGTTTGACTGCATATGTATATATATTTTTTTTAATTTTGAATATCATAATTTTTTTATTTGTTTCTGAATACGAATAAATCAATAAGATTTAAGATTTTAAGGGTGTGCGCCGCTTTATTATTAAAATTCAATACAACTGTATTTTTAGGGTGGATTTTCAATTTAAACCATATTAATTTCTTTAAGTCATTTTTAAATACGACTTTTAACCGCAAATTAAATTGTTGAATATTTGTGACAGAATGCATTGAGCCGACCGTCCTTATAAAAAAGGAATCATAAATTAATTCATTTAATATACTTTTTAAGTAGAGCACACTTTTGAACAATTTTAAAACTAAAAACCACATGAGATTATTTGGAATTACTTACTTCAAGGGTTCAATTAAATTAATTCCTCTTAATTCTTCTTATTCCATTTATTCCCTTTACCTTCGTACAAACATTAAACACTTTGCGCTAATGTTTTACAAACTAGAGCATATTTGTGTATTAATGTTGTTTTTTGCCCATTATAACCATTTTTTTTGGGTATAGAAACAAGGTCGTTAACATTTGAATATAAAAAGTTGAAAACGATAAAATAAAATTTGGTGTTTAGTTTTTTTTAAGTTTTTATACGGTGACCTCAAACAACACCCAGAAAGTGGTCTGGGTGTTGTTTCAAGGTCTCTTTTCGCATTTAGTCTTTAGTTTAGTTTTTAAATATTGACCTGATACATTTTTGTGGGCTCTTCATTGCTTAAAATTTTGCATTCCTTTTCGCCATTCGCCATAAAATTCTACTAAAACTTTTTTATGTTATTCTTTTTTGATTAAAGTATAAACCTATTAATATACAGGCTTTTTAAAAATTTAAGACAATAATAAATATATTAGCAATTTTTTTCGCAAAAATTCGGACACACAAAATAAGCTGTGATACACTGTTTGTGAATTAAAATAAATACATAAATAAAAAAACAGCAACAACTAATGTTGAGTACACACATTTCTTGTGCTGTAATTTTGTGGCGTCATTTTCAAAATGTGTTCACATTATGTTTTTAGTGTGGAAATCAATGCCATACAACGAAAAATATCGGAAATGAAAAAGGTTGCCAGTAGTCCACACTATTGCCATGTCACAAAATGCAAAAATAGTGTGTTGCCAAATAATTTCTATTATAATTAATGATTTTTATACAGGGTGACACAGTATTTATGCTACTATTATCTTTTTAATTTTAATTTTTTTTTTGTGTAGGCTTATAACTCGGTGTATTTTAGGCCGATTGTAAAACTTTTTTTGTTGGGTACAGCTTCCCATTGGTCCCATTCTAAAAAAAAAAGTAGGCAGGGACGCCCACAATTTTTTAACTTGATCTTACGATATTTTACTTATTTAATTGCTGCGAAACCTAACAAACATCTTTGGGTCTTGAAATGAAAAAATTTTAAAGTTGACAAAGTGGGCGGGGCTACGCCCATTAAAAAGTATTATAACATTTCACGTGATTCTATTTTACCGATTTTTATGAAACTTGTCACACAGCCTAAGCTTAAATAAAGGCACAATCTTGCGTTCAAAAAAGTGAGCGGGGCACGCCTATTAATTTTTTTATATAATATTTCACGTGCTTGTACTTAACCAATATTTACGAAACTTGGCACAGACTTTGAACTCTTAAAAATACACAATCTTGTTTAAAAAAAGTGGGCGTAGCCACGCTTTATGAAATTTAATACTATATTTCACTAAAAAGCTAAAAATAAAACTTAAAAGAAAAATTAAACCGTCTTCAGAAATAAGCACTAAAAATAGTTTTACATATGTTACCTATAGTGTTGTTTGAAGTTGGTGCCAGTAATACAGGTACTAAACATATAGGAACATGACCGGTAAAAAAAATTGCAAGAACTTTTTATGTACATACATATATGTATGTATGTATGTATGTGCTTAGTTACCAATATTGCTGCCACCAACTTCAAACAACACTATAGGTAACATATGTAAAAATATTTTATTTAACTAGATCAATATTATTTTTAGCTTTTTAGTGCTTATTTTTGAAGTCGGTTTAATTTTTTTTTTTAAGTTTTATTTTTACATAAATTATGTTATTGGTCAATTTGTATTGATTAGCTTTTAACCCGCCAATGGTGGTTGACCTACTGGTCTGTGAGACCGGGTGTGTTAAAAAATTCGAATAACATTATTCCCTGTTATTATTCTTTGGTTAACGACAAAACTGCTTAGAGAGCACACGTTGTGTATTTTTTTTCGTAATTCGGTGGGTGAGACCGTGTGCCACCGTGTGTATGTGTGTAAAATAACCAAGTATAATTTTTTATTATTCCGCATATTTTACTAATTTTGTTTTATTTTGTAAAAATTCCTACTGTCGAACGACTATAAAACGTTACTTTCCTTTATAAATATCTGATTTTTTATTTGTTCTTAATATTGAATAATAAAGGTATTCACGTCAAAAGTTGCACTGGTGTGAAAAAGCAAAATTGCAAAATTTTCAAAAAATATAACAACAACCACAGAAAATTATTTTTCACAAATGATGCAAAATTGTCAGGGTCTGAGTAAGTGCAAGATTATCAGGGTAAATTTTGCAAAGTTGTGCAACTTTTGATGGCATTGCCAATCCAAAAAAAAATGGACAAAAAGTACTTAAAAAATCAACCATACAGCAAATTACAACGCAGAAATACCTAAATGTTTTTCTTTTAAATGAAAAAAAACAAGTGGTTGAAGATGTTTTCAGTACAAATTAATTAATTAAAAAATTATGAAATAAAAATTCTTAGCTAGAAATTATAAAGAAATCTTCAAATTCGATTTTAAGATAACAAGTACATAATTTTGTTATTTTCAAACGACCTATGGCTTAAATCGTTATTACAATTTCGTTAAATAATACCAATACTATTAATATTTATATTTGTATTAGTGAATTAATTACAGAATAATTCAGCATTTAAACAAACTCTTTTAACAATTAAGAAACATACGAGTACAATATATCATTGCACACATTGTGTTGCTTTTGATAGACAACTAAATAAAATGGGTTGCTCACGTCAGAAAGTGCAATTATGCTTTTTTGCACAGTTGCAAGAGTTGACGTGAATACCTTTAATGTATTACTAAAAACTCTTATCTTTAATACTCTAATAAAACAATTCTTTGAATTTTACTATTGAAATTGATTAAATACATATCTTTGTTTTATTCTCAAAGAGCATAAATTAAAAAAAAAATTAAATATTAATAGCACATTTCGAAAAATCTTCAATTGAAAATCCCGGTGCGTTAGATCGGCGTCACCATTGATCAAAGTCAAATTTTCGTCACCATTGGCAGGTTAAAAATGATATCCATGTTCTGTTTCGCACGTACGGTGCTGTTTTTAACATCTTTTTCAAGATTGGCTCATAAAATTTCGGATGTAATGCGTGCAATATAATGCTTTCGACGAATATGTCCCTTACAAATGCACCACCGTTGACAGGCATTGAATCACCAATTAATTTAAACAAATATGGACCAATTACCCGAAAGGTACCAAACACTACACTTAAGTGGGTGTAATTGTCGCCGATGAGCTGCTGTTGGATTCTCTCTAATGAATTGCGCTTCATTGCTGATTATGAAATTGGAAATTAAGTCTGTATTGTTCCTTGCTTTTTCACGGAAAAAGAGTGAACTAGTCAAGATATTGCTCGTTTTATATCGGCTGCAATTCTTGCGTAAGTTGATATGAAGGTTTTTTATAAAAAAATGTTTTTTATTGTTGCTGCTGTGGGTTCACAAAATGCTGAAAAAAAACAAACAAAAATAATGATTAAAAAAAGTTATACAGTGAAGTCGCGAAAACGTGAATACTCGAATACATGAACGACTCGAAAACGTGAACTCTTGAACACATTTTTATGTTTATGTTTTATTTTTTTGTAACAAATATATGCAAATACATATACACGTGATATATGGGAAGAAATCGCTGTACTAAAAATTGGTAAACAAAACACATACCAAAAGTAGATGAACGATTTCTTTGCGAAATATTATTAGAAATCAGAATCCGCGTAACATGAAATAAGTCCCAAACGAAATAACTCCCAGAAAAAAGAAATAACTCCCAATGATTTTTCTAGACAAAATTCATAACGAAACAAGTCCCAATGCATCAGGAAATATTTAATATTTTTATTGTTGGGAGTTATTTCGTATGAAAAATATGTTGGGACTTCATTTTATTTTGCCATTGGGAACTATTTAATTTCTCGATCCGGAGTTATTTAGTTTTTGTTTGGGAGTTATTTACTTTTTTGGGAGCTATTTACTTGGGAGCTGTCTACTTAATATTTCCTTCAGCCTACCCGAAGGTAGCAGAGCCGTAGGTTGTTGTTTGTATTTATTTGCCATGGTAGTTATTTAATTTTTGTTGAAACATGTCATTGGGCCTTATATCATTTCTTGCGAAATTATTTTGTAAAGCGAATAAATGTAAAAATTTTAAATTTTTTAATTTGAAGGTTACCTGTGCTATTTTATTCCAAAATAAACGTGAACACACTTGATAAAAATTAGTTCACGTTTTCGCGAGTTCACTGTATAAAGAATTCAAACAATCTATATATCGTCAGCTGAAATAAAAAACCACATAACTAACAAAAAATTAAAAATCAAATTTTTCATTAATTATTGGGAATTGTATCGAAGTACATTTCCCTACAAATATTTAATCCTTTATCATAAAAATCAGCGGTCTTAAAAATTAAAACAAAGATACATAATCTCTCCTATAAATTTAAAAATTAATTATGTGCTACCCTGTAGCTGCATTTTGAGTTTCAGTGTGCTTACATATGGCTAATATTTTTTTTATAATTTAGAAATATGACTTCCAAAAGGTATCAATACAAAGTTGGTATGCTTTTCGGATGGAGTATTTATGTACAGTGTGGCCCAAATTAGACCTAGTGATGTTAAACACGTGTAACTCTTGTAATAACGGTTTTTTTAAATGATTTATTTTTATATGTTAAATACATTTTATGGAAATTTAACGTGAATATGTGTGAAATATGACATCAGACAAATGATCACTATTTTGCTCGATACAGGCATTCGCTCTTTTTAGCGCATTTTGCATTACATGGCGTAGTGTTTCTGGTTGCAGGTGCCGTATTTCGTCTCGAATATTCTGCTTGAGCTGTCCAAGTGTCTGTGGCTTGTTAACATATACTTTGTCTTTTAAATATCCCCATAAAAAAAAATCGGGGGTAGTTAAATCTGGTGAACGAGGAGGCCAAGGGAAATCTGAATTTTTTGAAATTATGCGTTCACCAAAAATTTCACGCAGCATGTCCATAGCTTGCTTAGCAGTATGCGTAGTGGCTCCATCTTGTTAAAACCAAAAAATAAGGATGTTTAAAATTCTCTGTAATGTTGTTCTGGGTATACCCACTTGGCCGGAAAGGCGACGATTTGAGACATATGGATCATTTGCAACACTCTGCTGTACACCTTCCACGTTGTCTACAGTACGAATATTTCGATGAGCACCTCTGGACGACTGTCCAGACTGAACCCAGTTCCTCAAAATGGCGAACTAAACTTGTAATCATGGAATATGTGGGCGCTGATCTTACGTTAAAAAAACGGTGATAATTTCGCTGCGTTGATCGTTGAGAGGAATAATAAAAATCGATAATTTTAATGCGTTGTTGTGGACTGTACGTATTAATTTTAAATTTGCAAGAGTTCAGTTATAATCTGCAAAAAGAAAAAATAAATTATGTTGAAAAATAAAAAAGTTATTTGTGTTGCATATCAGCTGGTCTTATTTGGGCCACCCTGTATGTCGTGTACAGATATAAAGTTGCGAGACATTGTAACCAAGCTTTGAAAGAGATGCGCTGATTGCTTGTTTGCTTGCGGGGTTCCTAATACTTGTCAACGATGTTTTGAAAAGGTGTGCATTGTCAATGTTTTGTACAGCAGCGTTATGAAACACTACAATTTGTTCTAAGACATTTGGGTAGTCTGCCTATCAGTTTTTGCCTTTCCAAGCCTGTAGGCAAATTACGATATTCGATACCGATGATGGCAAATTTTAAATACATATTTCCATTCCATTAAAATATTTAGAAATTCCATTTGATATCGATTGCTTTCTGTGCTTTTTGTTTTTTTTAATTGTTTTTACCTTTAAATTTAGTAGAAAAGCTTGAATAAATCAATGGCCGCCAAAAATGTAAATTACTTGCTTCTTTTTAGCGTCAATAGTACAAGTACAAGTTTAAAACCATAAAGTAACCAACGAAGCATAGCGCCAACTAACAAAATTAAAATTATACGATTTTCCCACCTTTAATAAAGAAATTTACAATCAAAGTAATAAACAAATAATAAAAAATAAACACACAAAAGAAAGTTTAAATAAAATATAAGAAAAGTTTTCCTAATTTAAGTGCAGGTTAAAAAAATTTCTGTAACTACTACAAGTTTTTTTTAATTTCTTGTTTTCTTTGATAATTTTTTTAAAAACAAAATTTTTTTCTTTTTAATCCAGAAATTCGCCATCAACAATTTCGTTTAAATATGTCGCGCGACTATGATCTGTTCGGTGTAGCTCAAGATGATCCTCAACTTATTGCATTCCTGCGTGAAATTCATATGCGCAAATACCCCAATCACTTTTTCAAAACATCCCCAGCAACCGAAGATAATGGTCTGCCTGGCGGAGGAGGCGGCGGAGTAGGAGCAATTGGTAATTCTCTAAATGGAATGACAGCATCACATTTAAATTTAAGCGCACTACCCAATGAACTGACACCTAAAATGGCCTACTATGTGGCCAATACAATGCATGGCAAAACGAATGGTGCAGTAATACAATCACTGACGGGCTCCTTGGGCCATCTCATGACTGCCACCTGGTTAACGGAAACATTAAATTGGGCTGGCGTCATAGTCGAACCCGAACCCAGACGATACTTTACTTTACGAAAACAAAATGCCTTACGACCACGCATGCAAATAGTGCATGCGTGTGTTTCACCCAATCCCTATCCCAAAGAAGTAAGTCGCTCTTTTATTATTATTATTTTTTTTTATTTAAATATATTTTGGTTAAATTAATTTAATTAATAATTTTTCCTTTCCTTTCCAGGTAACTATTCATAATGAAGAGTCTGAGGTGCGAATTAACAGTCTGCTCGATGAGGAGACATCGTGGTTCAATTCGCGTGTCAAATGTTTTCCGCTTTACACAATCATGCTGGCATCAAATCGTGTTGAGTACGATCTTCTTAGTTTGGGTGTGCATGGTCATGAGCTGGAGGTAAGTGTTGTAAATAGAAATCGAAAACCACAATGAAAAAAACCAGAAGCAAAAATAACTAATGTTACAGCATTTCAAATATCTTCAAATATGTATGATTGGTTGAGGGGGGTGGCGAAGGGAACAAACACAATGTGACTGAAATTTTTTTTTAAATAAGAAACAATACTTGCATTAATGTCTATTAGAACATTAATTATCTAAAAGCGAATTTTATTTAGAAACTAATAAAAACTTCTTAAGCTTAAGGGAAATTAAATTTTTGCTTTGATAACTTTGAAAAATAGTTAAGATTCAAGACAATTCATTTGACCGAATTTTATTGCATGAACATACGAGGGCGGTCTCAAAACTAACCGACCTGACGTATAACGGCGGCAGTAATTTGAAGAAAATAAATTACTTTGGCAAAAAGTGGCACCCTTATAAAAGATGTGCTTTAAGTTTCAAAGCGTTGTTTAGTATTTTCTTCTTCTTCTGAGTCATCAAAAATAATAGCCTGTTTCCCACCTGCGAAAGAAAACGTTCGACTTGCAATTTATATTGAAAACGACAATAATATATGAAAATTTGTTTTTGTTTTCAATATAAATTGTAAGTCGAAGGAACGGTTTCTCTCACAGGTGGGAAACTGGCCATAAACGTTGTCTGTGAATTTTTAAACATGAAAAAATTGGTCACCGTAAAGTAATTCAATATTAAAGCCGAGCTATATTATAGCATGGCGGACGCAGTTGTTTCAAGAAAATCCAGAAAACGGTATTGGATGATCGTCGACTGAAATGATATGGATTTCGGAAAATAAAAATAAAGATATTTCTATAAAGTGCTTGGCAATGTTTTTATTTATTTAATTGTTTCAGTCTATGGGCAGAAAAACCTTTCAGACTGAATATACAAAGTTATGAAATTAAAGCAAAATTTCAAATACCGACCTTAGTTTAAAATCATTTTTCTCAGTGTTGAATTCTATATGAGATAATCAATGCCACCACTTCATGCCAGAAGTAAAAGAAAAGTCAAAGAGATAAACTGGAATAGAATAATCGTGCCTAACGAAGGCGAAAACAGTTGCATCTGCAGGCCAGGTCATTGCGTTCGGTTTTTGGCATGTACGTGGGCAAGTATTATTATGCTAAGTTTATAGAATCCAACATGGTTGCAAACTGTTTAAATCAATAAATACATGTCTGAATCAAAAAGTTTTTCATTAGTAATTAGTTGGTTACGCTTTTTGGGGCAAATGACACACAATAAATGCCAGATGTAAACTCAGCCTTTGCTCAATCACGCATCTTATTCGCCAGATTTAGCTCCCTAGGACTATTTTCTATTTCCAAAATTGAAAAAATGGCTCGGTGGTAAAATATTTGCCAATAATAAAGAGGCGGATCCTGGGGTTAATTTAAAGAGGTAAAGAGGTTCTTCCTATAAACAGGGCATTGAAATTATTGAATATGTTGAGAAATGAAGAAATAATTTTCCTAATAGTAGTTTTGGCACCTCCCTCGTACACATTAATATACAGAAGAAAAAAGTTAAAGGAAATATGAAATATTGAAATATATGAAATATTTTTAATGACTTGGATTTCATTTTGAATTGTTTTGAGGAATGTTGAAGCATTTAGCAAAATAAAAACTAATTCCATTGCGACTATTTTCAGATTCTGCAAACGTTGCCTTTTGATAAAATAAAAATTGAAATAATTTCAATACATTTGCTGGAAAATCAAGATGATGTAAGTAATTATGTTCAAACGTTAACCAAGTTCCTACTGGGGAAATCCTATAAAATGCAAAAGAAATTTGGACGAAATTACTTCTATCAGCGGCTAATACCAACAACAACAACAAATACAACGCCAATGCGAACCCGTAAAAAAGATATTCTCTTACTAAAGACGCCTTAAAAGCCTTCTTTTTGATATACATCAATACATACATACAACATTTATAATTAAAATAGAAATTTAAATTATTCACAACAAAAATCGCTTCAAATTAAGGATGCAAAAGAAAATTGTGTTGAACGAAAAATAGAAGTTGAAAAAAAAGAAAACAAAATTTAAATTTGATGTCCGAAACAAATACACACACGCATTGCTTTAAAGAAAAAACCCCTACATCACAGCATTAAGCTACAAAATTTATTATTGGATTTACACTCGTACGTACTATCAATCATTATCATTCTTAAAGTTTCATTTGCTTTTTTTTTCTTTTCGTATTTTTTATGTTATGCCTGCCTTGTCGTATGCATAATTATTCAATTATGAAAAAAAAGAAGAAACATTTATGAAAGTTTCACTTAAAGCCGCCTTTATTGTATAAATTAATTGTAATATCTACTTCTTAATTTAATTATTATTTTTCGTTTATATACAAAATAAAAAAATAGTTTTAGTTTAGTTTATTTAATTAAATGATTTAATATATTATTATTAACAAATTAAATAGAAACAACAACGATGCTTTATAGTAATATATTAAAAAAAAACACACATATACACACACACACTCATTACATACATAAATACATACCTGCATACATACATATTAAATATTTATTATGTAATTTAATTAACTTAAATTATTGAATTTTGTTTTTCCCCTCCAAACAACGTAATTATTACATCACCACATTAAAACAAACAATTATATTTAATTTAAATTATTGATCTTAAAATACATGTGCAGCTCCGTCTTAAAGAAAGAAGAAAAAAAATATGTAACTCATTATTGTTAAAAATAACTCACGAAAAATCAAAGAAAATGTTAATTTGCTATAGCATATACATTCATACATGCATACATACATACATATAACATATATTATATACATTAATATTTAAACATTTATTTATATTTAATTAAAATATATTACAACAACAACGACAGCAAAAAAAAGGAAGAAATGAAAACACTAGCACTGATATGTATAACAAAACAAATTCATTATTTATTTACAATTTTTGTTTGCTTTTGATTTCATTTTTATTATTCTTTTTTATTATTTATTAATAAAAAAATGTAAATCGAGTAAAAATTAGGCGGAATTGTTTCGTAAATTATAAAAAAAAGTTTATAAATAAGCCGAAAGAAAGGTCATGCAGTCATTAGTTTCAATTATTTGGAAATATCTTCTATATACAGGAAACACGAACCTAAAAACTAACACTTTTATTCATAAAAATATTTGTGATTAATAAAAAAAAAGTTTAGTACGAAAATTAATTTTGTAAACCTTTTAGGCCAAATTTACAGTCATTAGTTTATTATTAGTAAACTAAAATGATAAATAATACATTTATTTACAGTGTTTTGTTTAACTAAAATTCTTAATATGAGCAAAGAAAGAATGGTAACCCTATCAAACTATTAAGCTTCAGTATTGGCAGCTCTGCTATAGCATATGGTTTTTGTTTACATTTGTTATATCGTCGGTTGGTTATTGGTTTGTGGCACAGTATATTCAAAATACATTACGTCTGCAGCAAACCAATAACCAACTGACGATATTAGTTTAACTTTGCCGTGCAAAATGTTGAATTAGTGCTGAGAAATTGGTTCGGGACAACCAAAATATAATGGAAAATAAAAAAATAATTGCTTAATGCACAACAATCTTTATCGTGTGTTTGTGCATTAAATACATTTTTTGTTTTTTAATTGTGAACACCCTCTGTGTTAATACTAATAATATATTAATATATTTTGCATTTTAAATGAAAAAAGAAGAACAAGCTACATACAAATTCTCTCAGAGTGCCTCTCTGTGAATACAACATTTTAAACACATATTTCATTTTTATATGAAAATTTCAAACAACAAATGTTACACTCTTGTATTTAATATGATAATACAATCGATAGAGAGATACAAAAGGTTTTGTGAATTAAGCAAATGTGTTAAAGCTAAATACAAAGACGATACTAGATAGATAACGTATGTGAGAAATGTGTTTAAAGTTCAAAAAAAATCAAAAAACTACAACACTAATAAAGTTTACAAGGAATCAGCTGTTGTCTAACTAGTTGTTAACCAATGACATTTGTCAGTTTAATTAATGGTAAACAAAAAGCTGTGTATCAAATATTATTGATTAAACTAACTAAAGACTGCGAATTTGGGCCTTATAAATAATAAAAAATTATTAATAAGGGCGTAATGGTTCAAATGTATAGCAGAGCTCTGGGCTGAATACATTGATTTGCTAGACGCTTGGGGAGTTCGAATCGCAAGAGTGTACTGAATGAAATGCACTGATGTGTTTAGCCTAAATCAATCTCTAAAGAAACATTAATTAATAAATGAAATTGAATTTGGGTTCTTTGTTTGTTTGTTTACAATTTTAGCAAACAGCTGACATAAATCAATATGGCAAATCGAAAAGAAAACGAGTGAGTTTCAGAACATATAGAAAACAAGGCTGATTCCATAAATGCCGCTAGCAATGCAACACTGTAATTCGTAGTGTTCATAAATACAGCAGAGTTATTTTTGGCAATGCCGAAAGTTCATTATTGCAAGGCAATTCTCTTCAATGCTCAGCATCTGTCAAATTTTATTTATAATTCTTTTGTGCTTGGTATATTTTTTAAAAACACTGTTTGAATTTTTTTTTCAAAAGAATAGCATATGATTGTTCAGCATATAAAAAATGCATTTAAAAATAATTTAATTTTAAAAAAGTTATATTTAATGACACAAGTAAAAAAATTTTTGCGCGTTCATAAATGGATGAAATTGCCACTTCACTAATTGTGAAAGCAGTGTTGCCATAAAGTATTGATTTGCCTTGTAAATGAATTTCTTTGCAGTGTTGGATTTCAAACTGAACTTAGGAAGTCAGCCCAAGTTTGGCGATTTGACAATCTGCTATGTTTAAGCTTTTGTGCGCCTGCGATCGGTGTAGACTACATGTAAAAACTGTCTTAAGGCTCAATTAGCCGACTGTAATGTAATGTAACTGCAACAGTAGGGAACAGCTGGTCGATGTTGTTATGTTAAAAGTAATGAAAATGGTTACAGAGATGTAACTAACGTAACCTAGTTTTCATATAAAAATATCGATCAGCTGTTTCATACTGTTGCAATTACATTCCATTAGTGTCGGCTAACTGAGCAACAATATTCACTTAAAAGTTGGAAATTTCGTTAGAGTAAAGAAATTCAAAATAGCAAAAACAAAATAAGGCTTATCATAAATAAAATTTCATATGGAAATTTCCGAACGTGTGAATAGTTGGTATCATGAATAAAGTGTGTTGTGAAAATTTTCGAATGTTTCCATTTTTCAACTCGGTAAAAAATTGCTTCGGTTTGTACTCAAGACATTAACTGCCTGCTTACAGAAAGCAAGAATTTTATACACCAAACGCTTTATTAATAAAAAATATTTTTGATTTATGCCCGTTATTTACATGTATGCATGTATCTATGGTGTAAGTCAAATTTTGTAAGGCAAATTCGTAGGTAAAAAAACCTTAGGTAAATTAGCTGTTTGTAGGCATTAGGGGTTTATAAGACATTTTTCCATACAAAATTTGTTTATTAAACCCTTAATAAAACAAAGCAAAAAAAATATTTTACTGTTGTTTTCAATAAAGGTATTCATTTCAGGTTTTTCTCGTTGGAAAAAATTTTATTTTTTTGACAACAAACAGGAAAAAAAATTAAAAAATTTTTTAAAATTTTTTTCCTGTGCAATTACATTTTTCCACTTTTCCAACGAGAAAAAAATGAAATGAAAACCTTTAATATAAAAAAATCGAATGAAAAATTCTTGTTCATGTTCTATATAAATAGTCAAACGAAAATTATTTGTTACATTTTATTCTGTTTGGTTTATTTGAATTCAAGAGTATGTTCATATTATGTAGAGCAAAAGACAAATAGTTGAGAGTTGAGTTGAGAAATAGTTAAATTCGAAAATTCGGAATTCTCTCTCACTTTTTATTTTTCTCGCCATCTGACAGTTGAAGATTGAAAGCAATAGAAAAAGCGCTCTTCAGTAAAGTCAATCGAAAAAGGAAGCATTTATTTATGTAAGTGTTTCGGCTAAACTGCTATTAATAATTTGTTTGCACAAAAAAAGGTGATAAAATAGTATTAGGACAAGGCGCATGACAATTCGGTATTAAAGGAAATGCATAAGGAATTTTTTTTCTCTTACAATTTTATATACCTTAATTAATTCATAGTAATATAATATAATATTGCCAAATATTTCAGTTCAATCGGATAACAGGATATGGTCGAAAAATGTTTTACAAATTTTGAAAAGGACAACTTAGAAAGGTACATATGTATGTATGTACACATAGCAATGTACATAAACTCTTCTAGAGAATATAAAATTCAAGTTAGATCAATTTAACAAATTTCCAGTGAAAAACAATTTCCTAAGAAAGAATATATTAATCTTGGTGGCTACACTGCTAAAAAAAATAGGCAACAGTATCTAAAAGTTCTGTGAAAACATAATCACAAAGAAATATTTTTTGCGAAATTGGAAGTTATAGGATTGCTATTATCGCTTATTTCTTCCCTAAAAACTATCGGGCATGTGGCTCCCACTCGCATATCTCATAAAATTACGGATTGTGACTTGAACACGAGAGAGTTGTTCTGTACATAGTAATCGCAAGACTCTGGGCGTATTCAAATCGCAAGAGTGTGCTGCAGTGAACTGATGCATTTAGCCTAAACAAAACTTTAAAGAAACATTAAAATTATTAAAAATAAATAAATAAGTTTTCTTTTGATATTAATCAAAAAAAGAGTTTCGTGGAATGTTTATTAAAAAACTAAATTTATAAAATGTTCTTTTGTTTTTTTAATTTTGTCTTTGTATTGTTTACAGCTGGCAAATCGCAAGCAAAACGCGAGAGTTAGAGAACATGTGGAGACAGACACACGTTTGGCGATTTGCAATTCACATTCACATTTGACAATCATGCGAATGCAATATACCAAAATCAATCGAATGTTGCTTGTATTATCAGTTCTGTCATGTTACATACTTAACGATCAGCTATCCTATGCAGATAGAGAACCATCAAAATGGTATTTATATGAGCACCGCTTTACCTCGAATTCAGTTCCTTTTTTTGACTAACAAATTTGCGTGGTTGAATATTTGAGATCTACATGCTGACATACATACATAAATATGTACATATGATATCAAAGGCAATTTCTATGCTTTAAATGTATCAACGATATCGAAATTATACGTTCGTTCTATATTTAAGGCTTCAATATTTCATGAAATTGCATAAAAAACTTTTTCTATTTATCCATAGTAGACGTGAAAAAGGAAAAAATAACTTTCAAAATGTGAATTGCTCAAACGAAGTGGAGTGTTTCAAAAGCGAAATAATAACAATTTACAAGGAAGATAATTAATTTAAGAAGCCGTGATTAAATTTTGTCTGAAGAAGAATGGAATATAAAAGAATCTTGTTTGTATAACAAATATTTTTTATATTGCACGTCTTGCAATAATACTTTAGAAATTCTTATTTTTTTCAAGAACCTAATTATACTGTTCACACACACATATCGTTGGTCACAAGTAGAAAGGCCCTAACTCAAATAACTGTAACTTTACAGGAGAAGGTAAAAACGTATTAAACAGTACAATTACTTGTAAGAGCGTTGGTGTTTACAATATTGCAATACATTTTTGCGGCGACGTGTATTTGTGTATATGTATTGGAATCACTGAAAAACTAAATTTCGGTAAAATACGAGTTATTGACTACTTGTGACCATCGATATATTATTTATAAACAAAAAATGTATTTTTTACTCCCTCCAAGCTGAAAGATTTACTTTTAATCGACAAAACAAAATTATTTTGAATTGTGTAGAGTGCCGAAAAAATCAAGATTTTTTTGCATAAAAATTCATAAATATTCGGATTTATTTTTTCTAATTTGCATAATTGCAATTGCATGAAATAATTCGTAAGTAAAAAAATCGTTTTTTCCTATTTGTGCTCTTTGTTCACCTTGACGTATTATTAAAATCTATCTTAAAAATAATTTAAAAAAAATAATTATCTTCTAATGAAAACTTGAAAATTTTTGAGTTAATACAGTTTTGTTGCACGACTGCAGTATAAATAAGTCTGTAATTTTAAAATTCAAAATCGGAATTGAAATGAATTTATTTAAAATATTTGAAAGCAGCTTTTAATTTTCCGCCCAAGCCCTTTTCCTCTTCTCTTCTCTTATCTTATTTTCACAAAAAGTATTAAGAATTACATCTTTACTCACTATTACTATATAGCAACTAATTAAACAAAAAAAATATATATATAAATATATACAACAAATTACTACTAATCCTCGCTGCAGAACTGCTTGCCTTATGAAAAAGAAAATCAAGATGTTTATTATTCTTAAAAATTTAGTAAATTAATAAAAAAAATTTTTATTAATTTTTACACTATTTATTTATTTATACTTGCTACAAAGTATTTATTTTCAAATCTAACGGCCACATAAATGAATATTTTTAGCGTACAATTACAAAATTGTGTTCGATTTAAAAGAATCAAAGTAAACGTAGTCAATGCTTAGCTAATCGATAATATGAGCGAAAGTTTTGCCAAATTGTGTTTGGTTGATTGCTCCAACTTAAAAGCATTCATATAAATTTACAAAATCCTGGGGTTCTACTCTGTAATTCGAAACGAAGGGAAATGCTTTCGCATTTACATGTTATGCTACAAATTCGAAAGCAGTTTCTTTCGTTTCGAATTACACAGTAAAACCCCTGATTTGTTCATGATTGAAAATGTTGTAGTGCCGTTAGAACTTGGGGATTATTTTTTTTTGTTCGTAGTAAAACGTTTGTTTCTTTTTCTTTTTAATTCTTTTTCTTTAAATTTTTTTATCCAATTTAATGTAAATTCTTATTATTTTTTTATTATTAAAGATTGTATTTTGTGAAAGAAAAATATAAAAAAAATTATTGAAATTGAAATTAGTTAAGTCCATACCGTATTGCATTAAGTTAAAAATAAATTAACGAACATAAATAAGCTATTTATAATTAAGTTTCACTCTGTTAAAAGAAAACTCTAATTTGCTACTTATCAAGGAAAATGTGTTTTATTTTTTGTTCTTCCAAAAATGTTTTTCGTTTTAATCTTTCTCTTACTTTTGCAAAAATTGTGGCCCCATTATTGTGCTTTGTGTTTACATGTGTTAATAATGCTTTTGTTCTCCTTCTTTTAACTTTATTATTTTCCATTAATCATAGTTTAAGTTAGCTTTTAATTAAAAATAAAATTAAAAAATAGCATTATACACTTTCACAAATCAAGAATAATTTAGAAAATAAATAAAAAGTTATAATTCCAGAAATACATAAAACGGAAAAATTTATTTCATGTGTTTTATTTTATTCTATGCATTGAAGCCCAGCAGCTTAAACAAAATTATAATTGAGAAAAAGAGTTTCAAAACATTTAATTTCCTTAAAAATTCATGTTGAATAGCTAATGTTAGCAACCATTCTACTCTGTCCAAGGAAATGACCTTAATCGTATTTCATTCTATAATAGGAACTGAAAAATGCTAAAAATTATTCCTTGTCCGTACTAAATGCTCCGAAACTATTCTCATGTTGTTAAAAACATTAATACTGGTTTTAGTCTACGATAAATACGTAGAAAACTGAGACTTGAAAAATGTATGGCAGCACTATTTCCGTTTGCATACAAAAAGTATATATGCATGTGCAACACATTTACACTGCATGTAAAAAGCCACACGTGCATGTGGCTATGACGTCACGAGAATTTTCAGCATGTTGGTTACATTTTTTCATTAGCATACATGTAAAATATTGATAATATTTTTTGTTCCTAATTTTTTGCATCATAAGTTCATATAATTTTTTTTTTTAAGAAATGGTCATTAATTTTTTTTCATCAAAAATGGACGATGCATATGTAGTCCATAAGAAATGGACGTCCATATAATTTTTTGCATGAGAATTTTTTTTGCACGAAAAATGGATGTGCAACGTGGTTTTATCGTCGAATCTACAAACCTTAAGTAATAACACTATTTATTTATCCTTTCTGGGGGTTAAAATCTACTTTTATCTTTATTTACAAGTCGGATAGAATGTAACAATAGCTTAAATGAAGATAAGATTCAATCGGTGATAATCGTGAGTTATTCGCCTTTTTAAAGTTATCCTCGTCAGGGTAGTGGCAGCAATCGGTTTTAGTTACGGTTACGGTATTTCGGGGTATTGCCGTCATAACTAATTATTAAAATACGTACGTGGATGAAAAATAGACGATGTAAATAAAGCCCATTTAATTTTTGCATGAAAAATGAACGATGTATTTAAATTTTTTCGTAAAAATTAACGATTTTTTTGCATAAGAAATTGACGTGTATAGTCCATTAAACTTTTTTCACACAATTTTTTGCACGAAAAATGGACCATTTAATTTTTTGCATAGGAAATCGTCCATGGTCTATTTAGCTTTTTTGTGTAAGAAATGGACGATTTATAGTCCATTAAATTTTTTTCATAAAAAATTTTTTGCATCAAAAATGGACGATTATATATGTACATTTAATTTTTTGCATGAAAAATTGACGATGCGTTAATTTTTTTTTTCGTGAAAACGATGCATAGTCGATTTAGTTAAAATCGTAGTTAAAAAATTTTTATAAAAAAATTCAAAGGATCGCCCATTTCTTATACAAAAAAAAAACTATGTATATAGACCATACATCGCCTATTTTTCATGTAACATATTAAATGAACTATATATAAATGGTACGTTTTTCTTGAAAAAAATAAAAAAATGAATGGGCTAAAATATTTTTCGTAAAAAAAAATTTCATGAAAAAATTTAAAGGACTATAAGATTTCCAATTAAATAGACTAAACATCGTCTATTTTTCATGTCATAAATTAAATAGACTATACATATATGGTACGTTGATCTGGCAAACAAATTTTTTCTGAAAAAATTTTTATGAAAAAATTTAAAGGACTATAAATCGGTCATTTCTTATACAAAAAACTAAATAGACCATACATTGTCTATTTTTCATGTGTCATATTAAATGAACTAATAATTGTACGTTTTTCTTGCAAAAAATTAAAAAAAAAATAATAATTAATATACATCGTCTATTTTTCGTGAAAAAAATTTTATGAAGAAATTTAAAGGACTATATATTTTCCAATTAAATAGGCTATACATCGTCTATTCTTCATGCAACAAATTTATACATCGTGTATTTTTCGTGAAAAAAATTTTTATAAAAAAATTTAAAGGACTTTAAACTGTCCAATTGAATAGATAATAAATCGTCTATTTTTTATTCAATAATTTAAATAGACGTTATTCTTGCAAACAAATTTTTCCTGAAAAAATTTTTATAAAAAAATTTAAACGACTATAAATCGTCCATTTCTTATACAAAAAAGCTAAATAGCTAAATACATCGTCTATTTTTTCATTCTAAAATAGACGATATAAAGTCCATTAAATTTTTTCATATGAAACTTGTAGGCATGGCATATGAACTATGTAGTCTATTTATTTTTACCCGTATGAAATATGAACGATGTATTTAATTTTTAGTATAAGAAATGGACGATGTACATTGAATTTTTTGCATGAAAAATGGACGATGTACAGTCTATTAAATTTTTTTATAAAACATTTTTTTCATGAAAAATGGACGATGTATTATCAATCCATTTAATATTTTTCCTGAAAAATATTCGATGTACGGTCCATTTTTTTTGCATACAAAAATGGACGATGTACCTAGCGTCCATTATATTTTTTTCACAAAAAATTTTTTTCCATGATAAATGAAAGATGTATGTATATGTAGTCCATTAAATATATACATATTATATGCATGTAATTTTTTGCATGAAAAATATTCGATGTATAGCCCACTTTTTGGCATAAAAAATGGACGATGTATTTAGCGTCCATTATATGACGATGTATATAGTCCATTAAATTTTTGCAGAAGAAATGGACGATGATTATACATTTAATTTAATTTTTTTTATAGTTCATTTAATTTTTTGCATGAAAAATGTGTAGGTAGTGCAGTTTTCTTTTCCAGCTGAGGTTACGAGGGCTCATAATGTACAATTCGTAAGCTGGTCGCAACGATTTAACAGAACAGGAACAGAATTTACTTTAGATGAAGAATTTAATGGGCAGATTTTGTAAAAAAATTCGTTTCTAAACGTTTCAAATTTGTACGAAAAATAACGAAAATTCGTTTCAAAAAACATTTTTTCATACAAAATTCAAAACAGAAAAAATCGTTTGAAGTTACAAAATTTTGGCCTTTAATATGAAAATTATTAAAAACCTTAATTTTAAAACGATTTTTTTTTATTTTTAGGTACATAAACACAAACTATGAGCTATTTTTTTCTATTTTATGTACATCTAATGTCGTAAGGACTAAATAAATTCGAAAGATTTCACTTATGGAGGCATATCATCAATTTGCTGAGCAGAACCAAGTTTATTTTAATTGACATTACTCTGTATGATTCTTGAGCTTAAAATCTTAAACTTGTTGCAAATTTAAAAATCAGAGGGAGTGATACTCATAATAACAAAATTTTTTGTCGAATGAACGGTCGATCAGAAGAGCGAAAGCTGTTCATAATAAGGCCCTAAATATTTAAAGTACATCAAGATGGTTAGCAAGCGGTTTGTGCAGCCATATGCAAGTAACTAATTCAGTGTCTTAAATGTCGTATAGTGACATTGTGTTCACCTCCTTTACGGATACCAATGTTAATCTAGTGATATGTATGTATGTTTTAAACGAAAACGTAATTTATTTGAAGAATTCAATTAGTACAGAAGCTAAATGCCTTGAAGAAGTTGGCAGATAGCAAATATTCAAAGACCTTCTAAGATTCTCGTACGGCAGCATTTACTGAGTAAAATACAATAGCAAATATGTGTACATAAATTGTGTGGCGGCAGTGGCAAACAACAACAAGTGTCTTATTTGGTACCATCTTTCGCACAAACACTCCACCCTCGCCCTCCTTAGCAATGATTACCATTTTGCATGCATATGAACACGTACTTATATATAATATATATGTATTAGTATCTTCTTACTTATAAAATTTATTGTTTAAAACAAAAAATTTCTTGATTCTCTTGATTATTAAAATGAAGTAACAACAACTTAATAACGTATAAAAATAAGTATAAAAATGATTTGGAGCCTTCAATATTTCTTCATACATACATACAGATGTACATATGTGCACGCACGCATACATATGTACATATGTATGTACATAAACATTCTTTCTTCGCCCATATTAAAAATTAAATGGCAACAGGCGGTTTCCTTAAAGGAGCAATTGCGCATGTTTTTTACTACGCAAATACTTGTGTACTAGAAATGATAATTTTCGATGAGAAAAGCTTTCTAAAAATTTACTCCCAATTTTATTAATTTTGTGTATGAAAGACCGACCGAACGAGCTTTATTTTTATTATGTGAAATCCTTCTTTTATCACTAACTGTTGCGTAAATGTTCAAGAATGTACTCTCTGCTTGAGCTCTACCGAATGTTAAAAATCAATAAATGGGAGCTTCAGAGCTTTTGTGAGTTTATTTTTGGTGTTTTCTTAAATAAATATATAAAAAAAACAAAAGCACTAAGAACGGCTCTCGTTAAATGTGAAGAAAAACAGCTGTCAAATTGCGTCAAATAGTTGTTATTAAAACATTAAAAAGATGTAAGTGAAACACAGATGACGAATTTTTAAAAATAAAATAAAATAAAATAAACTTGTTTTTATGTTTAACTGAGCTAATTAGTGCTGTTAATATAATATACAATAAATTTAATGTGAAATAAAAAAGGAGAAGGTGTAACTAAACATGTAAATTTATAATAAATAAAAAAAGCTTGTAATAAATTCCCAAGAACCAACCAAAAAATATACACCAGACATAAAGGAACATCAATTAGATTAAATCATTAACAAAAAGGTTTTTGATACTGCATAAAGTAAGTTTCCTATATTTAAGTTTTAATTCCCTAACGTTATATGTTTTGTATCATATGTTCACATATAGAAAGAATTATAAGTTAAGCTTTTATTAAAAAAAATACTAATAAACATAATTGTTTTAGATTAAAAAAAAAGAAAAAAGTAGTTTGTGATATAGTGAATTTTTATAATAAGAGTTTTTACGCTAAAGGTTCCATAACTATTACTATTTACTATCAATTCAGCCTTTATATCTTTTTAGCTTTCTGTGGCAATAAGTCCTAATTTACACTATGCAAGTCTTATTGCTAAGCTGATTAGTTTGTCCGACAGAGAGAGAGAGAGAGACGAGGGGAACAGAACCGTATCTTTTCCCCTCATCACTCTCTCCCGACAAACTGATCAGCTTAGCAATAAGACTTGCATAGTGTAAATTATGACAAAGGAAAAAGTGCTTAAGTCATATTTTACTTTTTATACTAGAGCACTTTTAAAATGTCAAGTCGATTTCAGAAGTTTATTTCCTTTGCATTCAAATTGAAGACACCGTATTCTACTTTCAATTTTATTGAGGAAAACATCGTTCTACACACTATGACTACATATAACATGCAATTGGAAACATCTAAGTCTAAGTCTAAGCTAAATTAATAGGCAGATTTTGTACAAAATTTCGTTACTAAACGTTTCAAGTTTGTATGAAAAATAACGAAAATTCGTTTCAAAAAATATTTTTTCCATACAAATTTCAAAACGAAAAAAACGTTTCTATTTACAAAATTTGGTCATAAGCTTATTATAATTAACTCAAAATCAGCTTATCTCGACTTGAATCTTTTTCCATCGTTGCCACAGAATCGATCGGAATAGATATTTTTTCCATATGTCTGCTTATAAAATACATATCGATGGCTTAATAAAAAGAAAGGCGGAATTCGAATTTTCGATATTTTATAGGAGAAGCAAAAAACTGAAGAAAAGCTAAAGCATTTACATGAAGAAATAATTTTTTAAGTTGTCATAAGTCCATGATTTTGAACTGTAACATACTAAAATCTTTAAGGAGGATGCAATCAAACGTTGTCTCTCAGAAAACGTTAAAAACGCGATTTCGAAAAAAATTGAGATACGCCCTTTTTATATTAAGCCATCGGTATATGAATTAAGAAAATTTATGTATGAAATATATTAAGAAAAGAAATTTATGTAAAATATCCGATAGGTATACCACAGTAGGACTTATCCGAAACTCTTCTCTTTCATATGTTAAAAGAGAATTTGACAGTACGTTTCTATTAAGAGCAAAAAAAGTGTTCCAATTATATTGCAAGTGTTTTGATTATTCGAAATTAATTTGGCGTTTATGTTAACATTTTCATTCACTATTAATTTATAGGCCCTGTTCCGTAAACCGTATCCGAGTAAATTTCTCGTTTTCACAAAATTAATAATAATGGTCCTGCAGACGTGTTTGAAATCGTACACGATAATTTTCTTTCAGATATGATATTTGAGAATATATTTAATAAAACAATTTAAAAAATCAAAAAAAAAAAATATTTCTTTGTAGGAGTTAGTTTTCAAATCGATAGGTTTACAGAACAGGGCCGTATAAAATTTTATTTACTTTTTAATAATTTATTTATTACATATTAATATTACAAATGTATGGGAGAAAGCGGAGCAAAATACTTCTTTTGCGAAACAAAATTATTAAAATTTTTTGGTCACATGAAAGATGTGAGACCAATAGCAAAACACGGGTTTTGTACAAAACCAGAACTCGTATGTATATGGAAACGCACTATAAATACTCGTACTCAAATAATTCTGATTTTGAAGTTAAGGTTATGAAAAACATATTTAAATAAAATAGAAAACATGTCATCCTATATATGTATGTATTGCTTAAAGTTTGTTGAGATTATCTATAATATTGCACTTAATTTTTCATTTTGCTAAAATATTATACATAGTTGCTTTACTTAACCTGTGGCGTGTTGTGTGTAAGTACCACGCCATCCATCACCGCCATCTTTTTTAGTCTTCGTAAACCCAGAAAATGATGCTCCAATTTTTTTTAATCACTTTTAGGGAAAATACAGGAGAATATTTTAATTTTCTAACAGCTGAGCACCTAAAAAAGTATGCTTGCCTTTGCTATAAGTATACCGCAGTTATCTTTTACAAGTGATATTTGACATTTAAAATACAATAACTCACGCATACATACTTAACAGTGGAAAGCAAAAAGCTTTGAAAGTGTGTTTACACGGCGTGCATTTTTCATATGGGGCGCCAGGTTTGCTGTCTACTCATTACACAAATGAAAAAATTACTAGAACATGATTAGTATCGTCCAAAATAAATACGAAGTGAAGTTGAGTTGTTTATTTTCTTGTTATTATAATATATCGTTAGCTGAAATGTAAAACCACGTAAATACTTTTTTTAATATTATAGGAGAGAATAAACTAAACAAACATATTCAAGTGACTGAAGTAAAGTTTCTTTATTTGAATTTTTAATGCGGCTGATTACCATGATAAAGGTTTGAAGGGACATTTGTTTGGATATAATACTCAATTGCATTTCAGCTGACGATATATTTTTTAATATATTTATTTATGTGAAATTTTCAAAAATTAACATATTACCACAAATTTATCGTATTATCTTAAATATGCAAGGTATACAAATTGCATTTGTGATGTTTGAAAGAAGTCATCTGTTCCCAAATTCGTATTTATTATACTTTGTAGGCAGGCCAGCTAAATACACATCGTGTGAACACACTTTGAGAAGTAAAAACGAAAGTATTTTTGTGTGGGATTGGTGTTGCCAGGAATTTTAATTTCAATTTAATTTTTTTTTAAATTTTGAAAGATGTTCTTGCCTTAACTATGATTTTGTTTTTTAGTTGGGCTTCCATTATCAATTTTAAAGTTTAATATCAGCATACTTATAAGTATATTTATTATGTACAGGGTGGCGCAGGATAAGCTATATGGTTTAAAGGGTTTATCACTTTTTTATTTATATTATTGAGGAATTTTTTGCAAATAGCTTTGATGTCCATTTTCTGCTTCGCACATACGTGCTATTTTTAGCATAAACTTTTCGCAAAATTGCGGGTGTAATGGCCACGATTTCATTTCGTATGTTGGTTTTTAGTTGGAGTATGGTTCTTGGTTTGTTAACGGTACACTCTTTCTTCCAAATATCCCAAAAAAAAACTGTTAGGACCTGTTAAATCTGGTGAACGTGGAGACCAGTTAAAATGACTTGTGCGCGAAATAGTGCAAGTCTTCTTCACAAAATGCTGAAAAAAAAACAAGAAAAGAATAATAATTAAAAAAGTTATAAAGAATTCAAACTATATAGCTCATTCTGCACCACGCTATATAATTATTATGTGTTATATATCTATTTAGAAAGTAAGTACATTCCCAGAAAAAAAGTCGGAATTAGTTTCAAAGGTTTACCACTTTCATTGTACACCAATCACTAAAGGTACTGAATTTAATATTTTAATACAGTTGTTTATATCAATAATTGTTCTAGACATACCATTCAGTTATTTGAATCACTTCCGTCCTATGACAACCATGAATTAACACGTGGTTTTCATAGGATGGTCGTTTCATCAGAAATAGAACTACTTGGAGCTGAGTTTATCAATGATGTAACTAATGATTTGTATGTTAATTTCTTATTCAGTTACTCAAACAACGTCATAACTCAAAAAAAGGAATTTATTTAGACGGGTTATAGGGTTACAACAAACTTACTTGGGTTTAGCGGGATTTTGGGTTTAGCGGGATTCTGTATGTAAATAAATAAAAACCGGATTTTTTTTAAAACGTTATAAGACGTAGGTATATAAATAAAATAAATAAGCCATTGATGCAGAATTAATCTTCATATCCTTCTTAATTTTGTGTAAAAATTTCATAAAAATATCTTCTTTACTCAACCCTTGAAAGTAAAATAAAGTTTTCTTCTTGCATTAAGTTGCGTGTAAAATGAAAACTTGTTTTCAGTTATGTCTTTGTTTGAGTAAAGGAGCTAATATTAACTAATTTCCTTTTGTGAATTTTTTGATGCATTACATTATTTTGAAATTTGATTTTCCCATTCAACAGAAGTTAAGAAATAGGACTGTATAATAAGCTACGTCCAGGTTTCGAAAGTTATCAAAAATGTAAGAAATGCGATGTAAGACGGCAACACTGCTGGGAGTACTTTGGCTTTCCTTTCGCTCTCTTAACATCCTCTTCGTGGGGACGTAAAAACATATAAAACTACAACAACAGAAACATGTGTGTGCGTGTTTAAAGGAAAAGACTTTGGGGTGTGTGTATGTACTGAAAAATTTTGCCACGACATTCAATGAGAAAAACATTTCAGTAGGACAGAAGTCCTTCGTTAGAAGCCAACATCGTGCTAAAAGAGTATGAACTTCAACCAGAATTCTTAAGTAAAAGATAAAAACATTTGTACATTTATTAAAATGTATAATTACTGCATTAAGTCGACACAAGATTTTAACATAAACCAAAATATAAATTAAAGGTCAAATATCGTTTCGCGTTTAAACAATATTTGGAAATAAAACTGTAGGAAAAAATTGTAAGAAGTGAAAGTGAAATTAAAAAGTGAAAAAGTGCTAATAAAAAAGAAAACCCAGACATTGCAAAGCTTTTACATTATTATTTTTCACTTTGCTTCAACGAAAGTTTGTTAAGGTCTTTGCCCAAAATTTCAAGAAAAATTTATAAAATTATAAAACTGGAACAATATGTTGCTTCAAAATATGAAAAGATTATACAGAGAAATAGAAATGTAGAGAAAAATATACATATTGCAGAATAGAAACCCAATGAAAAATTTAAATGCTTTAAAGCTTTTTTTGTTTAATTTTGTTAATGAGATATTACAATTGTTAAATTGCTAAATTTGTTGACAAAATTACAAATGATGTTCTTTAATAATGTGGGCGCAGCTGTCAATGACGTACATTGTCCCACAACAATTGTATGAAAAATATTAGAAAAACTGAACCATTTATACATACTTACATGCGAGTATATATCGCTTATTTAGTTGAACAACGTCATAACTCAAAAATCGCAATTTCCGAGTTAATAACGCAAAATTAATACTCATATCGTTGTACTCGTACAAATTGTTTAAAAATTTCATTCATATATCTATTATAGTCAACTATTGAGAGCATAATAAAATTTTATTTTTCCACTAAGTCGTGCATAAATTGAAAACTTTAAACATATTTTTGTAAAATTATATATTTTTTTTAGTTATGACGTTTTTCCAGTAAATGATCGATATGTACTTACATACATACGTAAACTCGTGTGTACATATGTACATACATACGTAATAGATTTGCAAGTAAGTAGGAAACAAGAATGATAAAAAAATATTTTATTATTCTTGGTAGGAAAGAAGGAAATGAATTGCTAAAATATGTTGAAATATCTAAGTTCACCAACATTTATTAAGGTGTAGTCAGGTGGAAAAAGTATTGGTAAACTAAAAATTTGGCCGGTTGAAAAAAAATCTTCAATAAAAAAGAAAAAGTAAGAAAGTACTCGTAGTTTTTGTAGATAGACACCTGAGCTTTAATGCAATCATGTTGATAAAGCCAAAGAATTCTCGATGCTGAACAAGAAATCTGGGAAGGCAAACTAGTCTAGTGATTTGTGTTTCAAATTTCCTTAAATTTAAGGCAAATACCAGACATTGTCTGGTCTCACAGGTAAAAAGTAAAGTTTTACTTCTCAGCAATATTCAATATTTTGATCAAGCATCAGAAAAGACGATTTAAATAATTCGTACTCGTAGGAAAATTTTCTATTTTGCGTCTTGTCTACTTGCTTTCCATGAAATCTGCTTTAATTATGTTAAACAGAGAAAGAGAAGAAGCGTATCATAGTGGTGATGGGATGAAACTGATATCTGGGTTATCGTGAGGAGAAGGGTACGAAACAAAATCGTAAAAGTAATAGCCATCATTACAAGATATATTTCAACTTCATATTAGATTAGGTTGGTTAGATTGACAGGTTGTTAAGAAGAAAAAGTAAATTTTCAGCTCACTTGGGTTTAAATAACAGGTAACTTGGTGTTAACTGCAGGGGATTTCCTTGTATTGCATTTGGTATTACAAATACAAATTCTGAATTGACATATGGGCATTTTCACAGGAATGTCAACTTTTTGTAGCGTGCAACACCAAGCAAATATTTTTTTCCTTATTTTTATATTTGTGTCGGCCGTCAGCAGCTCTACGTTAGGTAAAAATTTAAGAAAAATCGATTCATGTTGTTCAGAAATATAAGGTTAATTGGTTGCTGTCGCACGCGACAAAAAGTGGAATTTCTCATAGAAATGCCCATATACTATATATACAGAGAAGAGGAGCTTGATTAATTTTTTCTGCTATTGTGCGTTTTGTTAATTTTTATCTTAGCATTGCAGCGTCTCTGGTGTCGGTACATTATTTTATTTAGCTACAAATATCGAAGGAGGAAGGTCCTGCGATATGTATTGTCAAATATAATAAGATAATATAAGAAAATCTATGATGTTGATATGACTGGATCTGACCAGGGATCGAAGCCGGGTTGCCGACTGATTTATAGTCAAAGCATTAACTACTGCAGCCAACAGCACCACCACGATTATTTTATTTAGGAATTATAGAATTCTAAATTTAAATATAGCACATATAAATGGTGTTGGTGACACGAATTTGTATTTATCTGTATTTATCTGACAATTCTTTGACGGTGTCCGGCATTCCCGACACCGGGGAATGTCCGATTTTCGATCACTTTTTTTTAAGAAATGAAATCGTGGCAAGTGTTAAATTCGAAGGCTGCAATAATCTGTAGATTACCTTTACACGTTTCACAAAAAATAGTTTAGGGACCGCATGATTTTGGAGTCACCATTAACTGCATCGTTCTGATAAGTATAATTTTTCAAGAAATGCGGACTTCATAAGAAAAAAAACAGCGACTTTTTAGAATGCAATGTTTTGATAAAAGCATGACGATTCTTTTCATCCCAACTGCGATCAATTTTAAAGTGACCCTAAAAGCAGACTAAACACAAAACAAGCTCAACTAAAAATTTAGAAATTCTCAGAAGAGCCAAAAAAACAGTTTTTTAATAATTTCTTGTATACTACAAACTACAACTATATTTTCTTCTGCTTTTTTTTTCTTGTCGAAAAAGTAGAGAAAATGATGTAAAATTTCTGCAGTGGGTAGATATGACCACCTTTAGAGGAAGTGGCGAACTTATAAAACAGCATTGCCAACTTAAAGCTCTATACCTCTAAAACATGTGCGATACTATACATTTTTCGTCACTTAAATAAAAATGACAGATAATTAAAATTGTATATGTCCAAGGCACATTTATTTTCAGGTAATATCAGGATTACAAGAGCAATGAAAAAATACAACAATGAAAAAAACAACATAGCTTTTACTTAACCCAAAATGACAAAAATAGAATTTGTTGTAACACAATAATAATAAAAATTATTCACATAAAGTTGAAAAAATTTCTCCACAGCAGCTATCACTAACAAAGTTTGCAATGTTTAACACTTTTCACGCGTTTTCTTTTAATAGTTTTCTTTTCATATTTTTAAATTTGTTTTCAAAGAAATTTTTTTATAAAATATTTTTCATATGGAAATTTTTTAAAATTTTTTTTATTTTCTCTTTCGCAAACAATTTTTGAAGCTTCGGATGAACTTTAATTTAAAAAAAATAGCTCAGCTGTGTTTTCGCTTCTACCTGTTGAATGTGCCTTGATATATGTTTTTCTTCTTCTTGGAGTAACCCTACGTCTACAACTGATTTATTTTTATAATGACAAATGTCAAATTCCGTATAGAAAAAGAGCTAACATAAAATAAATTATTTTTTTAATATAAAGTTTGGATAAAAATATATTAGGTGTAGACGTAGGGTAGAGGTGTGTTTTTTTTTGCTGCATTGGCAAATAAAAAATTTTTTAATGGGAAATAAGTAATAAAATTGAATTGCCATCTATTTTATTTTCAATTCTGAACAAAACGCATAATATGTAATGCAAACTAGAAAGCATCAAATTATTAGGAAAAACTAATAAAACGAAAACTACTCGAGTACGTGAATATTGAGTCTTACGAAAATTTAAGGGACAGAGCATGTTTTTTTTTTCTCTATTGTCCTTTGTCATAACTTCAACATTTTCTAGTTTTTTTTGTGTGGCTTCCACGAATTTTCCGTATTACTTTAGTGGGAATACTCCAATTATTTCCGTTACATGTATCCACTGTTATTGCATTATTTCCATAGTGTTTTTTACAATAACCCAGCAAAAAAAAACCAAAAAAGGTAATCGAGTTTGGAATTAAGCATTTTTGGTGGAAGCTCTTCCCTACTGGATTACCAACTTAATGATTTTAACAAGACGTGATACTAAAATAATCGATTCTTGTTCACGTAATCCATTTAATCTAAAAAAATTAATCTCCTCATTTAGCAACTTGTACATAATTTTTTTAAATTTTAGGTAATGCAATTTATAAGCGGTAACGGAAATTGGTAATCAAAAAAGTAAGTCATTATATGGCAAATAGTTCTGATGGTAATGTATAATTTTTTGCTGGGAAACTATGAATTCTCAATTGGATTGAATTCGGACCAAAAGAATAAAAATAAGTCCATCGATTGCACAACTGATTTGCATAAAAGGTCTTCTTCGAACTAGAATTTTATCTAAAATTACAATCAAAGAGGTTTCATATAACTAATTTTTTTTTTTAAATTTCGAAGAGTTGTTAAAGGCTAATTAGAAAAAGTAATAGGAATTGGGAACATTTAAATCAATAAAAATCAAATTTAAATCAAACGCAAAATGTTTTTATTTATAATTGGCAATTTTTTAAGAAAATGTTCTAAGAACATCTTTTCAAATGAAAACTCGTGAATTAAAAACAAAAATAAAAAACACAAACATTCTAATGTTTCATATTCGGTCGGCTCATACTTGCAATAATGGGGGTGGGTGGCAAAAGAAACCGGGTAAAGAGTAGTGGGCTAAATTAAATGCCTTAACAATAGCTGCGAAATATTTGTATAGATTGTTCCGACGATTCTGTATACTGAAGCTCAATTCTAAAAATGTATAGGATGAGCTTGCAACACTTAGCAAAGAGTAATGTAAAATAATATAAACTACGTCATCACTTGGTTTAAGCTTTTTTTTTGTATACTTATAAAAAACAGAACCTACCAAAAGCACTCCTACACAAATAAATTGTATACTATTTTTAGGCGTGTGTGTGTGTGTGTGTGTGTGATTGGGGTAAAAAATGCTGTGAAATTGTAACCGGCGCTGGCACCAACAAACACAAAAGCAAAAGCTTGAAAAGCGATGATTTCATTCTTAGATTTTAGAAGAAATTAGAAGAATTTTCCAAACCAAGACAGCGGTTTAAAAAAATTAGGTTCACGTTAATTTACGTACCTTTTCACAATGTATGGTTAAAAGATAACAGCAACTTTAACTGCAAGTTTTATATGAAGAACTGTCAGTTAAAGTTCAAGTTAACTCATAACCATACATTGTGAAAAGAGACGTTAAAGACTAATTTGAATATGAAAAAGTTTACATTATTTATTCTGAGCTTTATTTTACGATTCTCAAATATAAATTCGAAGTCAAAATACATAATATTTTTTCATTATAAAGTATGTGATGAAATTCTATCGATTTCAAAACGATCGTTTTTAAAACGTGTGATGAATTTCGAACGATTTTCAGAATCATTTTTGAAACAATATCAAATTAATAAATTATTTTAATAAATACTAAAGAATTTTTAAAATTAAAAAAGAAACTTTTAAAATTTGATTCAAAAAAGTATTAAACTCTGTTCAAGGATATCGAAAGAAAATCTAACGGAAAGAAGCCCAGTAATTCGAAAATAATGAAATTAAAAAAAACTAAATCTAGCAATTTTTTTTATTATGCATCCCAGCAAAAGAAATTTAAAAACGGTAATCGAGTTCGGAATTAAAGATTTATGGTAAAAGAACTTCCCAACTGGATTACCAACTTAATTATTTTAACAAGGCGTGAGACTAAAATAATCAATTCTCGAGAACTGGATATTTTGTTTGATGTCGGAGATAAATATTCACTGCACCTACACCGAAAGAATTTTGCTTCATAAATCCAACGAAACAATTTTATTAAATTTTTTTTTCACAAATCTAATGATAATTTCACAAATCTAGTGAAAATTTCACGAATATTGTGAAAGAATTTCTTTGGACATCATCTCGTTGAAAATTATCTCGTTGTTTTAATGAAACTATTTCGCGGTTTTAATGAAATTATTTCGTCGTTTTAATGAAATTGTTTCGTTGTTTCGATGAAGTTCTTTCATTGCATTGATGACACTGTTTAATACATTTCATTTGATGAAAACTATCATTAAAATAATTGTAACGAAACTGGTTTCATTAATCCAACGAAGCGTGACGTTGGTTGAATTTTAGTGATTTTTTTCATTGGATTATGTCGAAATTCATAGAACTTATGAAAAAAAATTTTTCAGTGTAGCTACATATATTTCAACTTCTTTTTATTATTTAATTTGATTTAAAAATAAGAAATGAGTTGAATTTTTATTTATTTTGTTATGATTTTGTGTAATGTGTTTTGTAAGCCAGTAAATAAAATGTGACACATTTTGTAAGCGAGACAATAAATTTCGCAATCACAAAAGTAAGTCATTATATGGTAAGAGTAAGTAGTTCGTTCTTAGTCTAATGACTAATTTTTTGCCTCGTTATTTTTTATTTTGATATTTGAATACGAAAATTAGCGATTCAATTAAAAAAATTATTGAATTTGATAGACAACATTGTAGGCACGTTTATTGAAAACATATTTTTTTCAGTCAATAAAGAAATTTAATGAATTAAAGAAAAAATTTGTTGAGTAAAAATTTATTTTCAGTAATAATTGTTATTGTATGTGCGGATAAATGAAACGATTTTGCAACAACTTCTTGTTTGCGTATACAATTTAATACTTGCTTGAAATTTTAATAAGCAATATGTTTGAATCAAATGCAGAATTCTATTGACTTCTTTTTCCATATTCAACAATACAGATTTTCAAAAATTTTTTATTTTCTTTTTTTTTTTGGAATATTTTTTTCTGTGTAGTGATCCCATCACAACTTTTTTCGGTTTTAAATATGTATATGCGCTTTTAAAATCGAATTCTTTGCATACCTATTAGTTTTAAATTTATTTGCAATCAATATTTGACAAATATTTAAGATAATAATATATTTTTACTTTCAAGCTTTAGCAAACTGTCCTCCGTTATTAGAAAAATCAAGCAAACAAGAAAAAAATTCAGAAAAACATAAGGTTAGTTTCTATTTTCTATTTCTTACCTGCGAAAGGATTAAAAGGTAAAAAAGGAAATAGAATGTTTATCAAGTTGTCTTCTAATTATTCTGACACTTTGGATCAATTGAATATTCGATCAAACCAGTGTGTTTGCTGGGTATGGATATATAAAACCTAACCATACACACTTCAAGATACATGCAATACTCGTCCATACATATGTAAAAGTTTGTTTTTTGTTTACATTTTAGTACAATTTGAAATTGACGAGAGCGCACCTTATCAGATACAAAGTTTTTAGTACTTTCGTTTGCTACTCGAATTAGAAACTGTATGTACTCGTAGTATCGGTATGATAAACACACTTTTAATACATTTGATAATTATTTTTAAATCAACTGATGAAAGGCAAGCAAATAAAAGTTTGACAATTTTATGATTTTTTTAAGGACTAAAGTAAAAGGAAAAAGGACAACTAAATTGAAATACAATGTTTAAATTTTAACGTACTTTGAGTAGTTTGACAGGTATCAGTTGCTTTTTTGCTTTGTTTTGATTAAGGTTTTTGCGTAAAAAAAATTGGATAAATGAAAAAAACCATAAGCTAAATTAATAAAATTGAGAGTAAATTTATTAAAGTTGTGCAAATGTTTCTGTCAAAAAAATATTCACTGTGTCAAAGTCCTCTTTCGTTACGTTGATGTCAGTTGAAAAAGACGGCGTATAACGTATGACGGATTCAATATGCCTCGGTCTTATGAACAGCAGACTACCGACTTCAATATGTCAAAACCAGATTAGAATGAGAATGGTTGAATGGTTATTTTGACGGCAGCATGGCAACACGGCGGGAGGTTGTTGTCTAATCTGATTTTGTCATTGTAGTTAAATTACTTACGATTATTTCATATTATTTAGCAAAAAGAACATCCCAAAATTCATGTAAGGAAATAAATTGATGTATAAAAATGTACATTTACGTGATATAAGAACCCAGCTAAAAAAATATGTATGGAGCATATATGATATCCCATATATGGTTTGGATCCGAAAAATGAGGGTATATGGGCATATATGATTATATATATTCATACATTTTCATACATATATGTGTAAATTTCCTCAACAGTATGCAAAGTTCATATTCATACACTTATGATTCACAAAAAATTAACTTTTTTTAGACTTGAGAGAAAGGTTGTATTTAATGAAACTTTGTTTTGACAAATAATTCAAAACGAACTAAAAGTCATTTCATTCATCAAAAGGTGAATCAATTATTTAAAAAACACATAAATCATATTCGTACATAGCATTTAGCTTAAGAAATCAGATTAAAAACTAATGCAATTAATTATAAAAGAAAAAATAATCCGTCTAAAAATAATTTTTAATACAGTAATATGAACTTTGTTTCTTATCTAAAAAATTTTTTTATTTTCTATAAAATTAATGACTGGATTATCCTTTTGATTATTTGATATATTAAATGGGGCCACAATGTATAAAATCATACAAGAATGGTTTTTTTAACAAAAAGTTTTTCTTTTTTAAACGTTGAGGGTACTTTGCATACCGTATGTATTTTCTAATGGATTTCCAATTCAGCAGTGATAAAATTCCAAGCTTTTTTTGATTGCAAAAACGATCTTATGTGAGATATCATGTACATGTATCATGTATCATGATATCATGTATCATGTATCATGTACATTCTTATATGGCTCCATATATAAAATCTCATACTTATATATGGATCCACATATGAAGAGCTTCATAATTAAATGTTCATATATGAGCTCATATGTTATAATACATTTCATATATTAGTCCATATATTAGTTCATATATAATAGTTTTGCTATGTATAATCCCATATATTTCCATACATGAATTCATACATATTCATATATAGTTATATGCATTCATATATTAAAAATATATGGACCATATATAATTTTTTTAGCTGGGAAGCCTTTTACACACGTAAAGTTTACTTTTCAAAGACTTGAGTTTGTAGAGTAAACTTTGCGAGTGTAAAAGCCGTCTAAATACATTTGAAAAGACTAATTTCATTTTTATAATTGTGAAATATTTCAAGGCGTATTTGTATTTGAATATCAGCTGTTTATTATGATGCTGCTGTCTACGAAATAACTAAGTAGCTGGCTATAAAGCGAAAAACTCAGCTAGCGCTATTTGAAGTCGTCTATTCGTGTAGCCTGCTGGGATCAATGTGTTTATTATTTTTTTTATATTTTATTTTTAAGAAATACAACCCCCTGCGGGAAACATCTAGGGCCTATGGCGGGAATCAAACACACAACCTTTGATTTGATAGACTAGCTTCCCCAACACTCAGCCACAGATGTACCCATGAAGTAACAAATAATTCGAAAAGTCACATATGTTTCGAAAAGTTTTTAAAATTTGTGTTTCTTCACTCACCTCGTATTTTAACTTCGGCTACGAAATTTTTTGTCACAGATTAAAAGCAAATGTTCCTTAATCCAATTCGAAATTTTGGAGTCGAAATAAAAATTTTAAAAACATAGGCGCATACTCATAGTCAAAACAAAGTATACTTTAAGAGTTTAAAACCAGTATTTTGTAAGGTAATACTGGTTTTAATTTCGTAAAGTATACTTTGTTTATGACTATGAGTATGGACCATTATATTTGAAGATTAGATTTTCCATTGTAAATGTATTTAAACGTTTTTTACATATTCTCTAATTCTCATGTTATCTGAGATAAAAAATTTCTGAATATTTACAGCCTTATTTATAAAAATTATTAAGGCTTTATAATAAAGGCTTTAAATCAGATTTTCATTAAACAATTTTTCTTATCAAGTCTTTTTAATTTGTATAAATAAGGCTGTTAAACATATACATTTGTTATTTATACAAATGTATATGTATGTAATGACCCTGCAGATAAAAGGAGTAGTATGTGGTCAGAAACATACTAGTTGCTTTTGAATTCAGACTGGTTGCACATCTCTTTTTTTTCATACAACAAACTATCGACTTTTACATTGGGTTGTCATAGGAGCACAACTATTTGTTTTGTGGAGAGTTGCATACTAGTTGAAGGACTAGTTGCTGTTATACTAGTTTATAAAAATTCTTTTTTTCCAAGTTGTTTACATGACAAACAAGCTTCTTAGTTCTGTCTCTTTATAACTAGTATAGGACTGTTCCAAAACGTAACTACTCCAAAAATTTGCAACAGGGGAATTAAAAGTTTAACGGCCCTTTTCACAATATACAATTAAAGGCTAACAGGGACTTTAACCGCAAGTTTTGTATGTAGAACTGTCAGTTAAAGTTCACGTTAACTCTTAATCATACATTGTGGAAAGGGACGTTAATGAGTTAATTAAACTATTGTTTACAAATTTAACTAATTAAACAATTTCAGTGACACAATTATATTTTTAATTGATTTTAAATTTGTTTTAGTTGATTGAAAAAAAATTACTTCCTGTTTTCATGAACGCCACAACTTTAGTCGCTTTTAATTGCTAATAGATTTCAGTTTAAAATAAATAACAAAATAATTTTTAAAGCTTAATTACTACTTTTTTAATTTATATGAGTATTTTCAAGTTTTCTTCTCCTGACAGCAATTATGTGTCCCACAACTAACTTACACCTACACCAGTAAAATTTCATGATTTATTAATATTTTTAAAACAAAAATACAAAAATTTTCTGAATGCTCGCAAACAGACAGTCAGGACAGCCAGTCAGGATATTAAATAGTCAGATTGAAAAGGAAATGGTTGTTGTTATCTTTTCATATAATAGATGTTGCTGTTTGTGTCACTGCAATTTTGCTGGTGGTAGTTGTTTTAAAAAAACTAGTTATATTTTTAATATTAAAACTAATAGTTTATTGCAATCGTTTTTCTTGAAATTTTATTGGTTTTTGTATCACTCCGGATAGTTGGGTGGTGGTACTCTTGTGAAATATAAATTAAAAACAGTTTGAAAAATATGAAAATCCAGAACGACTCTGTTTACAATCAATAGAAAACAAAGCATCATATAAATATTGCAAATAATCTAAAACGGTAAAACAATAAATAAAATACAAATATTTTTACATTAAAAAAAAGCAACCTGTATGCCTTCAACATCCTGGTTTCGTAAAAAATGGAATAGTTTAATACATGAGAGAAATTGTAGGAACGTAAACGAGGTAAGTTTTACTTTTATAAATAAATGTCTGTTTATATATGTATATGTACATATGTACATATTTATTATACATGGAAATAAGCATGTGTGCATACAAACATACATACACATGTATGCATTTTATAGGTTGCAGGAGAATTAGTTTTTTGATGAAATGAAAATATTTAGACACGAAAATAAAACAATTCTGTTATTTATTTGGATTTTAAATATTCAATTGGTTGTGTGGTCTTACTTATTTATCTACGTTGAAAATTTAATGAAAATAAAATCTACATTATTCAACAAATTCAATAAAAATACTAGTTTGTTATTTTGTTTTCTGCCACATTTTTGCTATTAAAACTTTGTTTAAAATTGTTTTATTTTTATGAAAGACCACCTTTGCATAATTATGTCCTAAAAGCATTTTGTTTACACAAAAATAGTCTGAAGTAAAATTTTGTTCAAAACATAATAAGGGTGTTCATGAGAATGTTCAAAAGTCTCGCAAACTGTGGAATTGTGCATTTTTACACTCTCGTAAATAAAATGTCAAAAATTGTATAGAAATTTATTTACACAAACCTGTTAATATGTTAACCAATAATTTTGACCCGTAAACTTTAGCTGTGCAATTGTGCATTTTGTAAACAACATCTTCTTGGTTTTTTGGTTTTCTTTCGGCATTTTTAGGCACACACACATACACTTTTTTATTTTTATAGAAATATATAAATACTCGTATGTTTTTAAATTAAAAATTGCTTGACATTTTCTTATTTTATTTTTATTAAATGAACTTTTTGATGTTATTTCCAATTTACATAAACTGTTTGAGCAAAAGCTCAAAAGGGGATTCATAAAATAAGTCTCGCAAGTTTGCCCATTATATGGCAAATTTAAGAGTTCTCATGAAAACCCTTAATATTTCAACAAAAGAAAAGAAATAACACTGTGCAACATTGAAAAAAAAACACACAGACTTGACAGTATGGGATAGTAAGAAAGTAAGTTATTCTGAAAATATTTTTCGCCGTAAAATGTTAATAAGATGTGGTCGGTGAAATCTTAGCTACATTCATCCATATACATATAATTAAGCGGTATCACCAAGTCTGAATTAGCTGTTGACAAAAAACTGATGACACTATTTTTTAAGGGAGCACTGATTTTTTAAATGTTTGGAGTGCCATAAAAAAATTGGTCACCAAAATCAGAAAGGTGAACCTATACTGGTCAGTCCGTTAGTTTTTACAAAAGTCTTCATTTGTCACATAGTGTAATTATAATGGCGTTATTCGATGTTTGATGCAAATGGTCCTGCTTAAGTGCAAATGCAAAATATCGTAGCTTTTCTTTGGATTGTGTGTGTATTTTGTTGTTGGATTTTAAATAAAAGCTACGACATTTTGCATTTACAATGATGTAAGACAATTTGCATAAAACATCGAATACCACCAATATAAAAATACTAAGATATTTCTTCCAGAAAAATATAATAAAAAATTTTATAAAAAAACAACTTCATATAAAATAAACAACATATCGCGCCATAACCACAAAAAAAGCTTAACCAACGCATTAATGGGACCTCGTCTTTTTTTACGAAAATCGATTATTTACGATGGCTAATAATCGATTTTGGTGAAAACAAGTTAAAAAATTATGTCGCTTAAGATTTTAGAAGAATTTTTGTCTGTTGTTGGTAAGCTCGCCTATATGGACTTCGTTTCTGCTTAATAAACTCATCAGTGTACTTCAACCAAACATTATTGAAATGAAATGAAACTTTCCTACCCCTTCAAAAAAAAAATATAATCTGCCTTGAAAGCCCGAAATATGTTTTATTTTTTAAAACAGCGCCTAGTTCCCAGAAAGAGGCATATTACTTCCAGTATTATATGCAACGTGCATTTCATATCGTAATATTCATCAGCTCCATACAACAATCACGTGAACACTTTTTGTCACACTGTAAAGCAAAGTTTAATATGAGATTTATCAGTTCCAGTAAAGCATGAATCTTCTGAGGTAAACCAATCATTTGCGGAGCTTCTCTGTGGCACCGAGTTTCCTCAAGCAATAAATTTTGGAAAAGTTTGGCAGAAATTATTTTGCCATGACAAACCTTTTGTGGAGAACGTAAGTATTGTTTTTCACCCGAATTATTTTACAGCTGTTGATGGGAGTAGTTTACAAAATGTTTGTTCAATGTCAGATTTGATAAAAACTTTTCATTGTACTCTCGTACCAAGAGCTTTAACTTTTATATTCCCATTGAATTGGTAAAATAACTTAAGCTAAATTTTAACTCCAATTTGTACTTTATATTTAATTTACCTTAAAAGTTATTTTGATTTCAAGTTCAAAGACATAAAAGCAATTTTTCTTTTCAATTTATTCGACGTAAGAAAACTATTACATGCAACTACTGACTTATATTTCTGCAATTAAGTGTTAATTTAAATGGAATTTGAAGATAAATGGAAACGACACATTTTTAATTATAATTGAATAAAATAATTTAGTAAACGTGTACAAACAAATGAGAAAAAAAACGTGTGTACATACTATAAATAGAAATAAACAATAAAATTATTTGTGGAGAGAGAATACAAATTAAACTAATGAAGATGCAGTGTTACTATAAAAGTTTTTAATATTAGATTTAATTGGAAATTGTCCAAGAGTTTAGTTTATGGAATACGAATGTAAATAATTTTTTTGTTCTTGTACTAAAAAATTATCACATTTTATGTGGCTTTCTTAACTATATGAAGGTTGGGAACCTTCATAGTACCCCTTTCCCTGGTGAGAATCAATGTACACATTACCTCACATTGAGTCGCTTGATACCCATGACGAACCTGCTAATATTCTCGACGTTACACTCCGTTATATCTTCGTTTCTTATGAAGACCGCTACTCAGCCATTTAAGCCTGTGGCGTTGCAAATTCGAGAAATGTGTGTTGTCTGCTCTAAATATTTATAGCCTTATTTATAAAAATTATAGAGTTTTTAAGTTTTATAAATAAGGCTTCTAACATATTATTATTTAAATATTAAGCTTGTTATATGTGATTCGTGTATGGTTCAACTATCATTTTCTTCACTTTTTTAATTTTTTCAATAAGGAGATTTTTTTTAGCTAGACGTGGTATCCTTGCTTCTATTTGAGTAGAACTTGGTGAAACCTTTAAGTGGGAAGGATGTGATGTGATGGATCCTAGCACCGAAATTTTTTATATATTATATTTTTTTACTTTTTATAGATCAAAACATGTGTGCCAAATTTACAAATTTTACAATACCTCTTTCTATTTTTTTCCGCTCGTTGTATGACAACAAGACACTGTGCGTCGTAACGCCGAAATGTAGGAAAATCGATACTACGAGTTAATTTGGCTTAATTTGTTAAATATTGTTATTCTTTATTTTCTTTAAAAATTTTAACGCTGGTTTTCCATTAAGTTTATTTGCTGAATCGGAAGATCACCAAGTTTTCAATTTTAATTATTCTGTAAACAAAAGAGGTAACCAAAAAAAAAACGGTTAGCACTACTGAATTCAGCGTATTCGAATTAGGTTTACCTAGTAGGTGATTCGCTTGTTACATTTTTGAACTAGCACAGTTTAATTAATTAAATCAGTTGATGCAAGGATAATTTCAGGAAAGTCAAAATTTTTATTAAGGTATTTATTTAAATAGGCCGTTCAATGTTTTGTAGCACACTTTTAAGTGTCTCTCTCCAAAATTTCATATTTTGAGATATGACTATGTTGCAATGAAGGAGCAAAATATTCTTCGTTGCAATTATCAATAAACTATAACTGAGAGAAATTACTAGCATAAAAATTAAAACTGAATCGGCAACACTTTCGTGTTTAAAAGTTACAACTTTTTTATTGTTCCCTGGTTATGTTGGCTCTTTCTTTTTGTTGTTGTCATTTGCAAATTGTGTGGGTGTTTGGGATAAAACTGACCATTAAATTATTGATATTCCCTTGTAATGGGTTTCAAAATGAAAGAGTCAGATATATGTACTTCAAAGTTAGAGAGAAATATTAAAAATGCACACACATCTACGATTACTTTACATAAATTGAGTAGTGAGGCAACCCAACAAACCTTATGTCAAACTTTCTTTACAATTATTTTAGCAATTCAGATTCGAGTTTAAATTGCTGTTTATTTGAGATATTGATGCGCCATTACATACTTTAAATTATATTTATTCTTGGCTTACTAAAGATTTACTAAAAAAGTACTTGTTTATGGTTATACATTTTTCCAAATCACGATGTCCAGTCTAAGTTTCATGTTTGAAATTCTGCTTTTGTCTTTACAATGAAAAATTATACACAAATTCTTTTGAAATATACATACATATGTATATTAAATTAGAAGATGGAAGAATATGAAATTTTAAACATTTCTTAGCAAAGAACTGCCTTCGTCGACTAAAAATCATCTCAATAAAACATATAAAAGTATATAAAAATTTTTTTATAATGAAAGCTCAAATTTACCATCACTAATTTAAAACAGTCTTGCCATTGAATAAAACATTCAATTTTATTATATAAATATTTGCATACTTGGGAAATATAAAATTTGTTTGTACAGAAGGTGTTCAATTCATTAGAAATCTTTTTAAAGCTTGCTTTCGAATCATTCTCATTTCCAGATCTAAAGAAAGATGTTTGCTGGGTGCGCAGAGCGCACAATCACAAATGTAAATTGTAATTTCATAGAAAAATATGAATGAATAAAAAAATTTTAACACTTTCCACAAGTAAAATACGTACATACATACATACATACGTAAGTATGTGCGTTCTTATATAAAAAAACATTCACGAGTAGGTGTTGTTATTTCCTTTATAAAATTCACAACAAGAACGAACGAAAAAGAGAATGACAAAGCTTTTGTAGAAGATGAAAGTTATATAAAGCTTTCCTTTTTATACACAAAAAGTACCTCCTGTTGCTTTATTTTACAACAACTTGTTGTACTCGTTTCAAAGGAGCAAGTACACTAAACACACATACACACATATATATGTATGTGTCGAATAAAAAAGCTCTTAAAGCTTTATTTTCGTAAAACGTGTGTGGTCGGTTTTATTTTTTCTGCGCTACATTCACACAGTTCCGAAAACCATGTTGAGTTTGGCAAAGATACAACCTGATGATAAAATTCAGTTCAACCTGGTGAACACAGACTGCATGTAGTTGAACGGTTAAATAAGAAACTTCTTCCAAGCAGGAACAAAAGCATTCAACAACTTTCTCTTCATTCATCACTTCATTACTGACTGCGTTAAGGAACAAAAAATATTAGACAACAAGACACTAACTAAGGTTAGTAATACAGCTTTAACAAAAATATTTCAATAAATTCAAATAAATGTGGGTATTTCAGCGAGAACATAAAAAAGCATTTATTCACAGCAAAAGTATTTGTGAATGTAAAAAGTCAAGTGTAAATTTTTATCAGTATAATTGACTTTTCAAACATATGGTACAAAGTTTGCTTTATTTGTTACAAAGAAGAAAAAATGCTATATAGTTGTTCATTCAATGCAAATCTATAAGAAATGGTAAGTAAGTGTTTTCGTTACACATCATCTCATTTTAATTATGAAAAGTTATTTTAACTTGTTTGCTTTTTTTTAAGGAAATATAACTTAGATTGTGTGTATATATTTTTAATTTTCATAATAATGTTTTCTTTTGCCATAGTGAATCAACAAAATTGTTGATTTTCTCTACCTATTGACAATTGATATTGACAATAAAGTGCATACATAATAAGTGAGTTGATAGATACATAACTTTTTATAGGATGTAATATCCTCTGGAAAATGAAATCCAATGCATTATATTAAGTATGCAAATATTTGTACATTTGTGTATAAATACGTTCATGTGCAACAAGGCAAGTTTGTTTATTAGTTTGATAGTTTCGACAAGGAATACATTTGCAATGTATTGAACAACAGCCAGAGTAAAAATATAATTTTTATAATTCGAAATCTAAAAAATTACTTTTCTTTGTTTCATCACTTGATGTCTAAAGTAGTGAATAATCTTGGGATTATTATTAAGAGATATCCCTTGGTTGGTTGCGGTGGAGAGGGAGCTATGAGTAAATTCCTTGACCACTTTAAAAGAGGGATATCTTTAATTATAATCACTCGAAGGGAGATGATTATAATTATCGGGGATAAGGGAAAATAAAAGGAACGTATTAGAAACTTTTATTTTATATATGAGTTTGGTTGGGATTGGTGCTCACCTTGAATTCCCTTTGTAATGATGACACTATGTATGTAAGTAAATTTGTTCCAATTGATTTTACAAGTTTTATTTTGGTTGGTTTGAGTTCAACGACAAAAAGTAAGTAAGTAATTTTAATTTAAAAAGGGTTGACACAAGTCCTCGTACTTTGATTTTATAACAGTTTCGTATATAAAGCTACAAAAAGTATCTTTTTGTCGCGCACATTATTAGTGTTGACAACTGATATTTTTACAATTCGCCATTTATAGTATCAAATGCAAAAAGGGTAATAATAATAATAATAATAGAGATAATAATAATAAAATAATAATAAAAATTTCAAATATTAGTTTTGTTCAAACTAGTTTGGACAAGTAGATATAAGCACACATGAGTAAAAGTATATTCAATACTTATGCAACATAAATATTGTTAGCAAACAAAAAGTTGGAAACAAATATTTTATGTAATGCAATAAGTAATTCATAAAAAATATTTTAGTTTTTAATTAATCAAATGTCTATAGAAAATTTGTTGTATAAACCTCTTATTAAACAGAAATATTTTTTATGATTGAAGCAGTTATTATATAATTACACGAAAAACACACGGACTGGACTGTATAGGTTCGATAGTACTACCAAAGGGCGATTTTGACGCCCAGTTTTTTTATGGCGCCCTCAAAAAATGGTGGCATTAGTTTTTGGCCAACAGCTAATTCTGAATTGTTGATAGTTCTAAATTATATGTGGCTATGACCAAACAAATCTTGCTAACATCTTAAGCAAAAAAAAAAATAAAAAATTATATCCTCATGCACTTTTTTAAAAAAATTAAGGAACAATATTTTTTTTACTTTTTTCGGAATAACTTACAGGCACAGCTAATTTTTGATAACAACATTTGGCAAAGTTCCAGCGACGATAAAGGTGGACAACTTTTGTGGACATATCAATACAATCTGAACGTGTCTAGGCACCCTAATAGCTCATACATATCACTTTTTACCTCAAACATTTTCGTTTTTCAAAAGTTTTCAACGCTAAAATTTTTTTTCGAAAGTCATATAATCAAATGTTTAATTCTCTACTAAGTATCAATAACTCTGTGTGCAAAAAAAAAATTTAAGCAGTTTTTTAAACAATAGAGGAAAAAATATTTTGTTTTCACTTTTTCCAGCATAACTTACGGGGACCAATCAATAATTTTTCACTTACAATATTTGGGAAGGTAACAAAAAAAACCTTAAAATAGTAAATACTAAAATTCGCACAACAAGAAATGCAACAACAACAAAGAAAGTAACTCCGAGGATTAAAATCTTTTTTCCCTCTATAGTGAAAATTTGTTCCCTCGAAATATTTTCTCTTTTCGCAAAATTGAAATCGTGAATAATTTTTTTTCTCTAGATATTTCCAATTGTTTTGATTCCGCTTATCATAAATTTTTTTCACTTTTCGCTTCACTTTATTTTTGCAAGCAAACTTGGATATTAAAAAAAAATTCAGAAAATTTTAATTATGTTTGTGTGGAAATTTAATATAATAAATATAATACATATAATAAATCGCTATATAACTTTTAATAGAGTACGAACCATTTTGGATCACATGCAGTACATTTCATTGTGGTGGTATACTAAAGAATTTGTTTTCACTGCATTTAAAATATGTATTTAAAATAGAGATCATCAATAGGCTGCCCGTGGACACTTTGTTATGCTCTTTTTACACATACATTCGTGCAAGCATGCATTTGACTCTCTTTTATATTAAAAATATATGTGTTTCATTATCATTGATTTAAAAACCCAACTTTACACTTAAAACCATTTAATTTGAAACCCAAAATTTGTGTATTTCTTTTTACTTAATTTAATTTTTTTTTTTATTTTCAATTATTTTTTTAGCTTTAGAAATCTGTTTCCCCATTTTTACATTCACTGAGAACTGACAGCGGTAAATAATTTTCAATAGGATTTTTTTCTTTGATGGGGGAAAAATTCATGGGAACAAAATCTTCATTTGCTATTCACGATAGGGTTGATTGAACTATGCAAAAAATTAAGACTTTTTGAAAAACACACGGACTGGACAATACAGGGTCGATAGTACTACCAAGAGATACTAAAACCCTATACTCAGTTTGGTGATTTTGGTGACCAATATTTTTATGGCCTCCAAGGATTTAAAAAAAAAATAAAAAATTAAAATCAGTGCGCTCTCAAAAAATGGTGTCATCAGTTTTTGGCCAACAGCTAATTCAGACTTGGCGATCGATAGCTCTAACGTACCCAAACTTATGCGAACAACTTTGAAGGGTACTCACCTGAATTTGAGCAAATAATGACAAATCCTTGTCAAATAATATGATCCTTACTGCTGCTTTACTTGAATCAGATAATCATAATATCTCCAGACCTGCTCTGATATACTTCTGCTGTTGGTCTGCGAAATCTCCGACGTTGCCTATGACATGTAATTTTAAATATGATTGAAGTTTAATACAATATGAATCCTTCAGCATGAAAATGAGGAATTTTATTCGAATAACGCACAACTCTAACAAACCAAATTTTCTGAAAATTAAGTAAATATTAAAAGAATATTAACTACGAGCGGATGTAATAAATAAACAAATAATTATTTATAGATTTAGCAAAAAAAATTTATAAAATCATAAATAATTTATATCTATTTACTTTAATACCAATTATAAACACAACCACTCATGCAAAAGCTCAAAATGAACAATACGGCGAGCATTTCCCTCAGGCCATTGTAAACAACAGCAACAACATAAAATAGGAAAAATTGTAATGCAGTATTTATTGTACATGTTTATCAAAATTATGCCCCCAGAAAACGATTATTTGTTAAATTTGTATGTGTATATTTTGTAAAATACTTAAAATTGAAGATGAAAATATTTCTACAGCAATTTTCTTGTTGTTGTTTTAATCAAGGTCCTTGACAATGAAGCTTTATTGTACCAGCACTTAAGCAGTAAAGATGAAAAAAATCCAAACTAATTTAAATTCAAATTAATTGATTTCATATTCTTTACAAATACATTTACACATACATATGTACATACACAAATAATAATGTCTTGCAATATGTGCAATAAGCTGCAAGGCAACAAAAATGTTTCTGTTAACAAAGCATCAAAAAAAGCCATATAACATTTACTGGGAATGTATCGATGTCACAAGCATGTGTTAACACTCAGTATATCGTTACTGTCAGTAATTGATTTATAACCATAGTAATAAAATAATTGAAATATGAATTATATGTTTTTAATATCATATAAAAGTAAAAGGTTTTATTTTTCTTTGTTGATAAAAATAAAATTTCATTTAATTTGAACCATTGACCAAGCATTCAATAAAAGTAATAAGTATGTGTATAAAAACGAAAAACTTATAATAAAAGGGAAAAGTAATACTTGCTAAGAAAAACCACAATAAAAAAGAAATAAAAAAATTGGAAATATATGAACCCATTAATCCTTATGGTTATCCTTACTACTCGTAATATTATAAATATGAAAGTGAGTATGTTTGGTTGCTGAACCGATTTTGAAAATTATTTCACCAATGGAAAGCTATATTACCAGAGTCAAATATAGAATATTCGATATGGAACCGGTATTTTATGTTTGGTATCGGTTTTTAAGACTGTTTTCTAAATAATTTTAAGCAGACGAAGGCGAGCGGAGCCGCGGGTAAAAGATAGTTTTTATGTAAATCACTTGGCTTATATTTTGATGGTCTTATGTATAAAATTAATGATTTATAAAACATTTAGAATGGCTTTTGCTGAAGTAGTTAGTGTGTTGACTACAAACCAAAGGTCCTGAGTTCGAGTCCAGTGTCCAATAAACTTAAAAAATAAAAACTCCACCTATTTCTCTGATGTTCATTGGGCTACGGGCTTCAGTTGATACTAAAGCTAATCTACAGCCAAAAGGCCCCCTTGCGTCAGCAGTGTATAAACTACACTAAAATAAGCACTGCAAAGGTAACACCTAGCACTAGTAGTAGGCAATCAATGCCGGAGTTTTACATCTCTTAAAAAAGCGCTACATAAGCAACTGCCAATGAGTCGCTTAATTTTTGCCAAGCATTAATTAATTAATAAACTGCCAAGCATTTGCTAACTTGTAAACTACAAACTAATAAATGAAAGTATGTATTTCACCCTATAATTTACAGTGGTCTCAGAGATAGTAAAATTCAGCTTTCATTACAAAAAGTTTTTAGCAAATTGTGTTACGATAAATCAAAACAATTTGCATATTCCATTTGCACTGAAAATTGTTAACTGATTATATATCAATTGACACCACACACATTGGACAAAAAACAAGATCGCTGTTGATGTAGGTGTATCGTACAGTCTTTGAAAACAGCTAGTTGTTCCGTTCTGCTAGTGTTTGTCAGAATATTTACATTTAACTTTGGTGTTATTTGTTCCTTAAAAATTATCAAATGTAATTTGGCTTACAGAGCGATATGAACTTTAGCCCAATCAAATCATAAATAGAGAAACAAATAAAGTTCTAAAAATAATAGGTTAACTACCTACTTCAGCCAGCAGCAACCTGTACGTCGATACTTGCAAATTTCATTCGCCCAGAATTGGATGATATGGATACTAACGACATGTGGTTTTAACAGCCTGGCGCTACGTGCTACATTCCAAGTAACGTTGGACACTCTGCGCGAGCTGTTTGAGGACCTAGTCATCTCAGGAGGAGGCGTTGTGAACTGAACACCGAGATCGTGTGATTTGTTCTTGTTAGAATTCTTCTTGCGGGTTTAAGTCGCAGGTCTATGTGATTAAGACACAACCTACGGCAACCTCAAAATCAAGATTACAAATGCAAACAGTCAAATTCAGCCTGATTTAAGCGCTAGAGTAATGGAAAATTGGACTTTTGGGGTGCGCAATACCCAGTGAAGCAGCAATGGATGGAGGTTTGCTTAATGTTATATTCCATACATAATTATATGTGTGTATCTCATACGCACTTTGTTTTATTTAAATTTCTTATAAGCATTAGGGTTTTGTAAACTTTTTTGAATTGTGGTTGAAGTCCATTGATAAGTTAATTGCCTAGGCAGCAACGAAATGCATCTAGAGGTGTTTAACCAATAACAAAAAAGAAATTTTTAAATGTGTATTTATTTTCAGCCTTGTTATATAAAGTAAGAAATAACGATCCTTTGAGCATTCTCGGATTTCCTGTTTATCAGTATACGAGAAAATAAAGAACCATTTTAACATTTACATATCGAGCCATAACCCTCAAAAAAGATTAAGTGACATATTTTTTGGCTTTGTTTTTTTGACGAAATCTATTATCTAGGATCGTAAATAATCGATTCTCGCTAAAAAAAACTATGTCTCTTAACCTTGTTTTGCTGTCATATGTATTTTTTTTTTTTTTTTGTTGAAAATAGTATTTTCCTAAATTATCTTTTCTGTACGCAGAATTCTGGCACGCACTACTTACTGAATTATTATTCAATAGTATTACATTTTACTAATGCATATTTGAATAAATTTAAATGCAAATTTCAGTTATTGGAAATTTGATTGAAAAACATGCATAAGTATTTGCAGAGTTAATGCAAATTACTTGAAAAGTCAAGAATATGAAACTTATTTAAAACTATTTTGTTAAAAATAAAGAGAAGAAACTGTAGAAACAATTAATTAGTTCAATCAGATTTAAAACTGTTTTCAATAAGTTTTATAAGTCTTGTTAAGCAGAATTAATTTAATATTTTAAATGAATTTAAACATTAAAGTTTCTCTTTCGTAAATATATTTGAAATTGAAATTATTGAAGAGACTACACTCTTTGCTATTAATATACGAAAAATAAACAAGCTTAAGGACTTTGCTTTTTTATACAAATTATTATTAAAAATTAATCCAATATTTCGCTTCTTCAGGGAAATATAATAATAATTGAAGAGTTTACACTAAAATGTAGCAAAATATTTGATTAATAGATATTAATAATAATTTTTATACAAACAAAACAAAGACTTTAATTAAGCTTGAGTATTTTTCAACTTATAATATTAAACTAAAAAGGTCGAAAAATATATTTAAATAAAAGTGTGTGATTACACCACTTCCTTTCGACAGTTCAAAAATTTAAATATAATAATTAAAGTAATTTGCACAGAAATCCTCTTAAATGGGTTTTACTCCAAAGCAAATAGATAGAAAAAATATATGCATGTATGTATGTATGTATGTGTGTACGCTTGAAATGTTTGTTAAGAGAGGGAGCAAAGGAGTGGTGAATTCATTAAAGATCCCAAGTTAAAATGTACTTCAAATAATAATAATAGAATATATTTTTAGGCAGCTCGTTAGATCCTGGGTAATGGAAATGCTTAAGAGGGAGATATAAAAAAAGTCGTTTGAGCAAAATAAAACAATTTTCACATTTATTTGTACAAATTTATTTTTTTTTTCATTATTATATCTTCAATTGTTTTAACTGCTTGATAAATATGGTGGGTGGGTGCAAAAATTTAATGTGTACGAGCATTTACATTCACATGTATGTATGTATTTACGATGTGTGTATGTATGTGTTTATCTGGTGCGAGTACTTGTTACTTTGTTACCTTGTCGTTGATGTTGCCTTCTGTTTTACTGCACTCAGGAGTGGGGTGGTGTGCAGCAGTTGTTATTGTTTCATTAAAAATTCGTATTTTTCGCCGTTTCCATTCAACAATAACGTTTGCAGGAACAATTGCAAGAAAAAAACATCAACTACAACAATGATAGCAACATTTCAGGCGAAAATATTACGTTGTGTTGTAAAATGAATAATTTTTTTTTGTTTTGTAAAAAGCATTAAAATGGGTGTAACTGACGAGCTGGGTGGGCGGATGTTTATCCCAGAAAAATTTTTGGTCCAATGAATCATTTTTCACTTTCATATATGTTTGATGTTATCGGTATAGTGCATATAGAGGTGAGCACAGGTACATACATCAATATCCACATAGATACATATGTACATACATCCACCAGTACGTACAATTCTCATGGACAATTCCCAAAAGTACAGTTTTTCATATTTAATGTTTGTGTTGAAGTTTGCTGGTGCATATTTATGTTTCAGCAGTTGGGGGCAAATATCTTCGCTTAATAGTGTTTTGGTTGTTTGCATAATTGTGTATGTATGAGTATTTATGCATACTAGTTCTGGGTGCAGTGCAACATGAATAATTGTTGCCGTCCGAACGCAAGTGACCATCTGTTTGTTAGACATCATGTAACTGACAAATGACAAGCAGCACTTGTTAGTTGATACAAAAACAAAAAATTTAACTCAAACTAAATAGCAGTTTATTTTGAGATATTTTGAGCACAAATACTTAATAGCTTTCACAGTTCTTAAATATGTATGCATTATCAAATGTGCAACATACAAACATAATAAAGAAATTTTAACTAATTTTAAAGAACTACATTTTCATTGCTTCCAACGAATGTATGTATGTATATGTATTATAAATATTCAAATAATTAGTAGAAAAGCGAGTAAAAATTTATATTAGTCATGCAAAAATTTACAATTCCATTATACTCGTAGTTTTTTAAGTCCTTATTCATAAACAAATAATTTTGGTTTAGAACATTTTTAATAAACAAATTTCTATACAAAATCATCAGTAGAACTTCAACTCAACAGATTTATGAAATATGCTAAAAAGCTTAGCATGTTTATAGTAAGACTCTTAATACATTATTGAGAATCACAATGTACAAATATAATAAGTTCAAAAGTCTCAAACAAAAATATTTACAAAAGAAGGATTTTTATTCGATTTTGCATCTTTTTTATTTTCGACTAAAAATGTCAAATAAAATAAATACTTTAGGTTCGGTTACGTTAGCAGGCTGTTGGTAAGAGTCCAGCTCATCCGCGTTCAATACAATCATCCTTTTGTGCTACCTGTCAGTTGAAGAGAATATAGTGAGAGAGGGTGATAGGTTGGCTAAAGTAGTTGGCACGTTGACTACAAAGCTGAAGGTCCTGGCTTCGAGGCCGGTCTCCGACAGTCATTAAATAACAACACAACGGATTTTTCTGATGTGCATTAGTGTCCCTTAGTATCAGTTGTTGTAAGAAAAAGTTCTATTGCTGAATGCAGAGACACTGGCGGATGCTAATGCTAATGTAACATCAGAAAGCCCTCCTTCGTCGGTATTGTGTAGAAGAATCATCGGCGAAGTAAAATAACCAATAAAAAGGCTACTAAGCCAACTTAAAAATGTAATTCGTCTCATTGACGCCAGAGCCGCTGCAACACTACGTTCATTTTTGAAAAAGAGACTTTATATCAAATAAATATACTTCGGTATTTCTTATATGAAAATTGTTTTTTTAAAGATTGAAATTTACATTAAAGCAATGTTTTGCGTTCAATTCGCATAAAAATAAACGAGTTGTGAAGATGGGCAATTTTTTACCCATTGAGGAGGCATTTACGAACAAGAGCACCCGAACTTAGTCCATGAAAGATTATAAAATTTTGCTTTCAATATCGCCTCTAATTACGCAACACTAAGCTTTTTAATTTGTTGCCATGTCTCCATGTGCATGAATTTCTACGATTTTTTTTCTAAAAAATGGAAAAAAAGAATGGAATCATAATATTTTTTTCTTCACTAAAACCATCTTGCTAGTAATGGAAGTCTGGTCGTCGAAAAGCACCTTCCATGACATGAATCGAAATATGCTAAAATCACTTATTCAAGCCGCTTAATATTAAAATAATACCCTGATAATGCGCCATAAAATATATATGTACATATGATCACCCTTTACAACTGTAGGGTACTTGAGAATACTTCACCCACAAGAATTTCCCATTTTTAATAAAACTAAAATTGTACACAACAACATTCTATCACACAAAAGCCGTCTGTCTGCATACAATTAAAATGATAAAAAAAGATAAACTTTTTCAACTAAAGGAAAGTTACATTTTTTACCATGTGATTCAGCGAAAATATTTGTGAAAACTTTTGGTTTTATCTTCTAAAAACTATTTTTCACTGTTAAACATTGCTTGCACCAGTAAGTTCAGTGAAAGAATAAAAAAATATACAAAAAAAGTAAGAAAAGCTTAAAAGAAACCCTCAACATTTATACTTCTTAAACTTAAACAACTGACATTTATTTCAAGGATGTTACAAAAACTTAAAAAAAAGAAATCATTTAACTTTTGACGATTTTTCATTAGGGACTTGCTGGCAGTTGTGGTTGCTTGTTGTTACAAAGTTGATTTTTAAATTAATTGATACTTTTTAAAATGATTTTTTCAGCTCTGTAATTTTTATTTTAAAAATAATTATTGATAGTTGTTATGAACTTTATATGAAATCATTAGAACCTTATCTTTAATACAAATCAATTAATTAAGAGAATATAAGACGTAATACTGCAAGCTGGAAAAAAATACAAAACCTTTTGATTATTTAAATTCACAATTCAAACATAAACAACAATCAATTCAATTTTATATTTCATTGTTTTAAAGACATTAAATTTGAATTTTGTTGCTTTTTAAAGCTTATCAAGTTTAAAAGTTTTAAAAATAGAAAAATTGTTTTGTAAGTTGTTGACAACGTGGAATATTTTTTTTATAAAGATTACTTTTGCAAAATTATTTTCGTTACAAAAATTTTAATAAGTGTTATGGATGGCATCGCAAGTAACTTTTTATTTGTGGAGCTGGCATTTTCTTTATTTTTTTTTAAAGGAAGGAAACACACTTCGACTATTTCGGACTTTAAGTATAAACAATTTTAGAAAAAAATACAAAAATAAAATAGAATTTAGCAACTGCTTGTACACTAGATACAACAAGTGACCAATGGATGGATGCTAATACCTTTTAACCAGTCTGGTAACTACTTAGATATCAACTCGAGTTTTAAGAATGCCACATTAGGACTACGTCGAAGAATAATCTTTGATATCAAATTGGAAAAGCCGCTTTCATTGAACATTTAGGATGAAATGAAAATCGTTTTGAAATTCAATATAAATGCCAAATCTGTGTATTTGCCGCAAAGATAACTAAAATTATCGAATGCAAACCTTTACTTTTGTGTTTGTTGGGATCGCGCACACAAGCAAAGTATGAAGTAATTTGCAATAGATGCGTTTTTGCTATTTAAGCCACTTAGCAAACACAAAACCAACCCAAAAATATAATACATTACCAAAATATGTATGTATGTATGTACTTGTTGACTCTTATGTACTCTTATGTATGTATTTATTACCAAATTTCATGCAGTGCTAACAACATATTTTCGATGCTAAAAACAAATTATGGTCACTTGCTGGGGCTGTTTTCTTGTTGTTGAAGCAACAGAATATAAAATATTCCATATGGATGGGGAGCATTTATTTATGTTTAGGAACTTGTGCAGAGCATAGATACTCTCAATTGCACGAATACGAGTTCTTTTTCAATCCAAAATAAAAAGGTACGAGTAAAAAGGAAAAATAAAAATAAAATATTAATTTATGCAAATTATTGTTGTTGGTGGACGTTGAGAAACCTGAATTCAGCCACTAAATGAAATATTCATTTCATATTAAAATACTATCAAGAGGAATTTGAAGCTTAAAAGAAATATGAATTTTAATTTGCAGAAATTTTCTTCCTTATCCCAAACAAAAATTAAAATGGAAAGCAGAATTATGCAATGGCAATTTCTTCGCAGTTTTTTTTTTGAGAAAAGTTTGAACGCTTCTTCTTCTTTCCTTAAAAATTAGAAAACATAAAAAATTAAATAAAAATAAAAATAAATAATTTCGAATGCAATAGAGAATCAAAGTTTCGGTATTCCATTACAAGAAAAGTTCGTGCGAAATAGCTGATGCTAATAAGTGGTCTCCACCCAAGTGGATAGACATGGATGCTGATGAAGTGCATGGTGGCACAGCTTTGCCTTTCTAAAGAAAATTTTATTAATTAATAAAACTCATTTTCATTTCTGATGAAAAATGAATTGAAAATACTGAGCACTAAAAAGCATGAATAAACAAGTTATTGCTTGAATTAAAATAAAAATAAGTTGAATAGAAAGTATGAATATGGAATATCTAATAGCGTTACTTTGGAGAGCGCCGTTGAAATTGATTATTCCTTGAATTAAAATAAAAATAAGTTGAATAGAAAGTATGGCAAAGTATGGAATATCTAATTGCGTAATTTTTGAGAGCAGCGTTGAAGTTAATTAGAGTCTTAGTGTCTCACCTATAATCCGTCCTAAGTTATATGTCCTCTTTTTTAATTGGGAACCAAATTTAATAGCTCGATTATGGATGGCAACCGAACTGTAGTTGCGTTGCTAGTTGCAGAAATTGTATTACGGATGGCAACTGGCAACTAACAGCTGGTAATTTCAGTTGCCATATTGGCAACCACAAATTTGTAGTTGCTGTATAGTAAAAAGTGAAAAAATTAAAAATTAAGTGATATATTATTTTTATTTTTGAGTTTCTTCTTTGCATATTAAAAAAAAATATGATTTAAAGTTAAAAAAGATTGTTAAAACCTAATAGATTCAACATTTTGCATTTCCTTCTCTTCATCAGAAATTAATTCCACTTAACTAATAATTTTTAAGATAAGTATTTTTTAAGAACTTTTACTAAATGATTTGGTTTTATTGATTTTTTTTGTTCACACTATTTTCAGTTGCCAATCTGTCATAGTCCTATTTTCGATAACTTTTTGGCAACTGGAGGAAGTTGCCATACATAATACCAATTTTAGTTTCAGTTGCGTTGCTAATTAACTCGGCAACTGAAGTTCGGTGGCCATCCATAATCGAGCCATAAATACATACATATTGGCATTTCCCCCGAATGGTCTACCAGGATGGAAAAATTAAATGTTGGTTATATTTGTGTTTTATTGTTTATAATTATAAAAAAGTCTATGTTTATATAATGAAATGGTTTAATAGCATATTTCAGCTGTTTTAGTTGAGGAAATTGGGCCGGAAGCTGGAAATTTTTATATTTTCTTTTTAAGCTACTTTGTAAGGACATTTTTATATATATAAGTATAATTATTTTACATGCAAAAAATAGGTTATGTTTGCACTCTTTCTTCAAAATCTCTCTATTACCAAATAATAAGAAGAGAAAAGTGTAAGGAGAACAAAAACAAAGTTCGAAAATGGGAAGGAGGCATGATGATAATAATAAAAAAAAACATGTGGAAAAATCATACGTTCGCGACCCGTACGTTCGCAACCGGCAATTAAGCCAATTAAACAAAAACCAGTAGAGATATTTTATTGTTTAAATATTTGATAGAGACTTACATTAATACACTTTTAAAATAAATTAATCACTTTTCATTATTCTGTTCCATTTCGCAAATTTTTACATTTCACTACTGTCAGCCAATTATTAATACGAAAACTTAAGCTCGATGAAATCCATATTTTGCACTAAACTAAAAATGGTATTAAAAAATTAAAAATGCTTGCAAAAGTTTTGTTTTCTATATTTTTTGTACATCAAAAGCGTACGAACGTACGTTCATGACCCCAGGAAATGCCCATATATGTTTTCTTATTGGGTTTTGCACCGTCCGTACGTCTGCGTCAACGCAAAGGAATAAACTTGAGAAACTTTTAGCGCCCGTTGAGTAGTTTGATATATTTTTATAAGCTGGTTTTTTATTTGTTTTGAATTATGGTTTTTTTGTTTTGGACAGCAAAAAATAAAATAAAATAAGAAAATTTAATTAACAAAAAAATAATCAAATGGAGAACAAACTTATTTACGGCCTGTCACACGATGTCACCAGAAATCGTTCGATCGAATAGTTAGTCCTCGTCCAGACTTGCAATTTTTGTTGCTGCAATTTCTTAAATTTTTGCTTTGAAATTGCATAAGTAAGTGTCCACATTATGAAATTCTAATTTGCAATTAATTATGCATTAAAAAATTTCTATTACACCACAAATTTAACTGAAAAATTAACAATTCTAAAATTAACAATTCTATTTATTTTTTGTTATATGTTTTATTTTTCACACAACTGAATAAATAAAATAAATAAAAAACGTCAAATACAACTAAAAACTTGATATAAACAAGTACGAATTTCAAATCAAAAGAGAATTGCTGAGCACATGAAACTATGTACCCCTCCCCAATCTTCACACCTCTCTCACCTATAAACTCAAGAATTGCTAATCTGGACAGGGATTTACATATATTGATAACGACAAAAAATTTTCTAATTCTTTCATTTTTCATTTATTTATTCATTATGTGCCATTAAGTTTTTCAAATATTTCAGCCAACAAAGTACTGATTCACCCCTATTACTGTTCTCTACTCAATTCAGTTTGGTTATTTGAGGGTCAACCAACTTGTACACAACGCACTTTTTTTTTAGAACTTACGTGAAAATGTTGTAGTATAAGATAACTACAACTCAGCAAAAAATTACACATTACCAACAGAACTATGTACTTGCCATATAATGACTTACTTTTCTGATTGCCAAATTTCATTACTCGCTTACAAATTGCATTATCTAAAATTAAAAAAAAACTATTTCCAAGTTGATTAATGAGGAGAATGATTCTTTTAGATTAAGAATCAATTATTTTAGTTTCACTTTGTGCGACTTTCTTTTGGTTTCTTGGCTGTAACTTTGTACACGTCATTTAAAATCCAACCTTTAACTAACGCCAAGTTGTAATAACAGACCTAGACTTATCGCTTATAACCCCTACACGTACATATAAATACGAAATTTATAAACTTTATGTTAAGTAAGCTCTCTCTCGTCACATCAAATAATGTTGCTTGATTTTTATTAAAATTCAATTACACTTCATAATATATAAAAAGAAAACGGAAACCTCTGCTATCAGAAGAAAAAAATATACATACCTTCAATTATTAAAGCACAGCTTGTGGCTAGTGTAAGAATTAGAATATAAAAAAAAAAACTTTAATTGAATTATTTAACCTAAAGATTTATCTCCGGGGGTTGCGTTGGCTGTCGTAAACAAATTATATGACGACAACCATATTTTTGGCTTATATTTCTCGGTACGTGTAAAGCCACAACTATGGCAACTACCACATCAATATAAATAATTCTTAAGATAATTGAATAACAAACGAGAAAAGTAAAAAAATAATAAAAAAAAAAACAAAATTGTAAAGCAAAACAAAAAAAAAATACTGAAAGTTCAACCTTTATAACGTCCACCATTTCTTCCACCCAACATTTATTTTATTTTATAAGCAAATATATTTTAATTTAATTTTATTTTCTATACGAGTATTTTTGTTTGTGCCAGAAAGCATCGTGTTACGCAAATGTATTGTTGTATTCTTTAGTAACTTAAACTTTACCATACAAAACACGAATGAAAATAAGCTAAAAGGTAACTTTAATAGATGAAATTTCCTTCACTTTGTTAAGAACATTGGCTAGTTACGTGCAATATGCAAAATGCAAAATGTTACCATAAGAAAAGCATTAACATCTTAAAGAAATACTCGTAAAATAACAAGAAAGAAGAAAGCTTTGTTCATTATTTTCTCCTTAGAGTTGTTACTTTTTTTTGCGTAAATGTTGTATACAAAATACGAACATGAACAATGAAGCCAATTACTTTGCTAGAACTAAAAAACAAAAACAACATACAGAAACCAGAAACCAGAAAACAGCAAAGAAAAGGACAATACAGCAGACGTGGAATAGAATAGAGGATATTTGTCAGCTTCCGCTTAAATTTGAACAATATACATCCGTTTAAGCTGTAACAGAAGGAAGTTAAAACTTATTGTAAAATAAAGAGAAAAACTGTAATAAATAATATTGAGATTTGCATTGTTGGCATGAGGGAAAAAATTAGAAAAATAATAGAAATAACACATACTTTTTATTGGATGTATAATTTCATATTTTATTTTATTATTTATTTTCTTTTCTACTTTTAGGTGGGCCAATTAACATGGCTGACAATGAGCTACTACAACTACGATCGCAACAACAATTTGTACGATTATCCCGATGCACACATCATGATCAGGTCAAACATGAACTAAAGACGACTAAGATTGACACTGAATTACATCACCGAGAGCATCATCAACAACTACGCAAAAGGAATCTTTTAACCTTCGGCAAACAATTGACGACAAGACCACGTTTAAAATTTGATTCCTTAGCAATTTGGCTATACGTTTTGTTGTTCGTCTCCCTTCTCAGTCATGAAGCCTTCAGCGAAGGAAATGTTGGTAAGTTTGAGAGAAAAAACATTAAACCATTCTAGACACTTCGAAGCTTCTCTTTAAATCTAAATTTCGAATAGTATTAGTTATAATTCAGTTGTTAAGTTGAATATAAAAATTTCAAGGATTGGCTAAAAACTTAAAACACAGACGATTCACAGACGATTGACTCTTATGCAACTTCTTTTGATAAATTATAATTGCTCGATTAGTAATTTATATGCAATGTTAAAAATTATTCATATTATAACTCTAAAAAATGGTACATATGTTGTACAGTGTGTACAGTGTCCACTAAAACTAACCCCACGATGGAAAGAGTAAAAATATTTTTACCCACTCATAAAATTATGTTTTTTGATTAAATATTGGTAAAAAATTACCTTTATTCCAGTTGTCAACATCGACGATTATTAGTGCGTTAACATATGTTAAAACAATATTGTTTTTGAGGGTGGCGCACAGCGAGACAACGCCGGCATTAAATACAAGGACTCATTGTAGAGCTTTGAAATTTTGCACAGGTTATTTTTGAGACAATTCCAGTTAAAAAAAATAAATAAAGAAAATTCAATTCAACCTTCAAATTTGATATTACATCTTGCACTATCAATTTAAATTAAAAATTAAGTCAATGACATTCAAAAAAAATTTCCAATCAAATGTATAATGTAAATAAAATAATAATAAACAATAATAGCCTTATTTATAAAAATTATTAAGACTTTATAAAGATTTTTTAAGGAAAATTTTTATGGAAATTTGTTCTAAAAAACCTTTTTAAAGCATTAATAAGTTTTATAAATAAGGCTGTAAGTGAATAGTTGTAAACAATAAAAATAAATAAAAGCAAAAAGTTGTAAACATGCTATTGCATGATAACATACATACGTATAGCGACAGAATGTGAACGTTGCGTATTTTTTGTAGTTTTTTGTATGTTTAAAGTACTTTTGCAAACTTTTGCTATATGTCCTTTACTTCAAAATCTTTCATTTGATATAAGTCTGCACCTAGAGCGAGGGGCTGCTCTATATTTCCTAGTCCATTGAAAATGAAAAATTTTCAATTTTTACACCACAATTCTGTTGTTAAGAAATTTTTTGTTTGTGTTTTTTCTTTAAATTTCTTTTTTCATCTACTGATTCTACAACAACTAAATTAATTTAAAAAAAAAAATACTTTAAAATTATATTTATTATGTATTTTTTTTATTAATAAGCTTTTGAATTTTACATATTGAACTAACATATTTCAAGCATGTTGGCATACCTCAACTTTGAATTGCTCTAGACCAAATAGTAATGAAGTTATGAGGCTGAAATTTCAGGGAATTGTTACTCATATATCCGTTATTATACTGTGTTTCATCCAAATTGGATGACATGCCAAAAACAATTTTTTGCCGCGGTTACTATAGGGCTATGCCACCGTGTGGCGTTAGCTGATCGATTGTCACGTTGACTAAAAAACCTAAGGTCCTGGGTTCGAGACTGGTCTCTGACAGTCATTAAATAAAAACAAAACGAATTTTTCTGACGTGAACTATTGTCCCTTTGTATCAGTTGTTCTATGAAAGTTTAGGTAATTAAGGTATAGTCACTGGTCACTGAACTATACCGACTTCAGCACATACTAATGCTAATGTAACATCAAAGCCCCCTCCTTCGTCGGTATTGTGTAGCACAACTAATACAATTGCTACTAAGCACAGCTTTGAAAATTTAGTACGCCTTATTAACACCAGAGGCGGTGCAAAACGTGCAAAAAAGCAGAGTTGTAAAATAATGAAGATTTCCTTTATATCTTCCTTCACCACCTGTGTTCTCTATCACTATCATTTTCCTAAAGAAAGTAACACTTAATAATAGGTTCTTACGAATTTTGACACACACAACTTGAGCGTTGAAAGTGGCGATATCTTACAGTTAAAAAAATTGCAAAAGTTCGCGTGATTACACCCCTGAAAATTTAACATTGGCACTAGAAAGTTAAAAATAAATCTTATGAAAAAAATTTAACCGGCTTCAAAAATAAGCACTAAAAATTAAAAAAAAAGTAATTTACCGGCCCCCGATGTCGACAAGAAAGTTTATATTCAGTTAAATAAAACATTTTTATATGCTTTACCTAGAGTGCTATTGGAAGTCGGTGACAAAAATAATAAGTAAATGCATAAATATGTAAATGTAGAGCTTGCTACTCTGACTGGCACTAAGATCGAATAACATATAAAAATGTTTTATTTATTTGAATCTCAAGTATTTTAAATTTTAAGTGTTTAATTTTTAGAAATCAGTTCAGTTTTTTTAAAGCTTTATTCTAAGCAAAAAATAAAAAATAAAAATAGAATAAACTTTTGGGGTCGAGTTTTTCAGGAATGGCCCCATGAAATTTTACATACAATATTTTACTTATTGTATAAACATTTGAGTTTATAACTTTTGGTCTCATTAGAATCGCATTGGTGAAATTTTGAAGTCTTAAATAAAATTCAAAGTGATGAAATTGTGTGGCAAAATTTTATTTTTTAAATGTAATGCTTTTGCTTCATTTTAAAGTACAAACTTTATTAAAGACTTACTGTATGAGTTAAACCATAATTTACTAGTGCTAAGGCAAATACATATAACTCTCCCGCCCACATACAGGAGCTTCAAAACTACGTTTGTTTCGTTAGACACACAGAGAGCAAAAAAAAAAACCAAAGTAAAATTAATTAATAAAACAAGTGTCAGTAAATATGAGAACAAAAAAAATCCAAGAACTACTAATAACACAAAAACCAGTAAAATTCTTGCTTGTGGGCAGAAAATTATCATACATTTTTATGTTTTTACTTGTTTCGTTACATGGCATGTTTCATAAATCTTGGGTAAAAATGAGTTTTAAGTCTAAAGAATTATTTTCTGCACAGTTGGGGTGGCGTGTGTTCAAACTTAAGCTGCCGAGAAAAAAAATAAATCTTAAAATTTTTTATTATGTATGTATGTATATTTAGCGTTGATGGCTTATGCAGCGACCTACGTACATATGTACATATAAAGCATGTAACCAGTAGGTGGTAATTTTTCTGAATTTTCGTACTAAAATATACAAATATTGTATAAAACTTGTAAGGGAAATAATAATAAAGGGTTGTTTGTACATACAGTAGTAATTCGTCCTGTCGTTGTATGAATATACGTTTTTTTTGCCTTCTTTGAGTTTTCCGAAATATAAAAGCATAAAAGAAAAACAGAAATTATTTTTAACTACGATATTCTTTCATACGTCCGTATACATTGAAATTTCTGCTTTATTTATGCAAATTTGTATCGGTAGAGCAAGCAACACATTGTCCCAAAGGTTGTGTGTATTTGCCGCTGGCCATGACCAGGACTTATGATTGTGTTATGATGCTGTCACTTTTATTTTTCTTGTTTTTTTGGTGTTTTGCATTTTCATGTGGGCCGCTCGCTTCACTTTTCTACACACGACAAAATGATTATCATAAATGATAGTTCGTATGGATGGATTATTTTATTATTCCCTTAGATGTGCGCAAAGTATCTACATATATTCCAGGGATGGATAACAACTGTTGCTTTAGCTTTTTAGGTTCATGTTTATGAATGATAATGAGATTTTAAACGTTTACTTGCATTCCGAAATGAAATTTTGACTTGTATTAAACACCCTCACACTCAACTTATTAAATCATACTCACCATACTCACGCACCAACATAGTTGTCATTTATAAAACAAGTGTTTCAGAATTATGCATGGTTCACTCTACTTGGTATCCATCTCTAATTCATGCATACATATATTCATCCATATGGGCTTATGTATGTACGTATGTATGTATGTGTGTGTTTAAGCTATTTTATCGTCCATTCTCTTGTTCGACAAATGAGCGAAGCGAAAAGTTTATCATCTAATTTTTCAAAATTACTTTGACATGTATTAAACCAGAATTTCTTGCTGGTCAAATGTACAAGGATTAATTGTTTCATGACATGTTAATCTTTTGCCAAATGTAAGATAAAATATTTTGGACGTGTAATTAATGCTACAATAGCAAACATAAAAAAGTGTAACTAAATTAAATTTTCTGAAAAGTAAGTATGTGTAAGAGAATATCATTTGTAAGGAAACTAAAGACAAATTCATAGTAAATTTAAACATGAAAAGGATTTTATTTTAAAGTAATAAACTTCGTATACCTGTAGCCATACACATATTCATACACATAGTTCAAATTCAGTTTAGTTTTTAATTACATACATATTAACTATTATAAATTATTCTTTCTTTGCGAAGGTGAAAATATGCTTTAAGCTAAATAATAAAATTTGTAATTAAAAATTATTTTATGCAATGATATTTACCAATTCTAAAGGGTTTGAATTGTTTCTTAAGTATCGTTTAATAGATGCCACATTTAGTTCTCATACATACTACTAATTTAAATTTCAGCTGCGTTGCCCACTGATAACGCAAGAGATTTTGTGAGATGGATTGCCAGAGGAATTAATTATTAATTAAACAATTGTATATGAATAATTATATCAAATATTATATTTATATATGAAAATCTCTGACAAATATTTGATAAATTACTTTAATATTGACGATTTATTTTAGTCACGTAAAGTGCGTGCGTTTTCTTTCTCTTAAATTGTTTAGCCTTTTCCATTTTGCTTTATATTAAAATATCAACAAAAACGTGACAAAAAATAATGCCTTACTTCCCATTTTTCATTATGTCAAAGAAAAAGGGTATCAACAATTTCAAGGGAAACGGAAACAAATACAAATAAATTAAAAAAAAACTAATAAAATGTTTAATTAAGTGAAGGGCATATGCCATGAAAGAGCAAATATTTTTCTTCAACTTTTCCCATCCCAATCAAATAGAAAATAAACACATTAACAAGTACAGGAAATAGTAAACAACTGTCGAAAATTCCAGCGAAAAAATTGTTTGAAAGAAAAACAATCGATACTCATTGAATATCGAGAGAAAAATTTGAAAACAAATTTGCATGCACTATATGTATTTTTATTTTATTGCGACGTTCCAATAAACAATTTAGGGAGAGTTGTGTTATTTCTTTTCTATTAAATCAACAGAACTGTTCTATCAGGATACACATACAGTGGAACTTTTTTACTCCCACTAACACAACTTTTCCATTCGGACATATTTTCCTCTGCATAACGATATTGACAGCGGTAAGAGGGACATTTTTTACACTCGGAGCTGCATGCCAATTATAATTTAGAGCCTAGGTGGCCAAAGTGACACCAGAGTGCCGAACTTCAATCAGCTTCTTATAAATAAAAATGAATACACATACACGAATACATTTCTCCCGTTGGCCAGCATGGCCGTGGATGGGATTGAGAATTTTAAAATTGTACCAACAAGTATCAAAAAATTTACTTTTTTGACCTTAATTGTACTAAAATAATTTTTAAGTATAATTATTATTTTTTATTTTTATTAAAATAATTGTCGGTAGCAAAAAAAAAGGTATCACGTGCTTGTGAGTTCGGATGTTAAAGCATATGGTTACTTACACCTGTTCAAGTTGAAGTTTAAAATATACAAATTAATAGCATGTGTTCTGGCATCTGAATTTAGAACAAAAATAATTTGGAAAAGGACGAGTTAAAATTTTTTGATTTTTTCGTTGCGTTTTCTTTCACAATAATGTTTTCAATATGAGTATTATATTCACATATATGTATGTATGTACATACATATATACAAAAATTTCCCTTTTGAACAATGAAAATAAATGCGGATTGAAATTACTAAAACTGAGGAGATTACTTAAATATACTAAATTAATCATTGTACTTTTCAACTTTTAATAGTACCAAAAAAGTACAATTATACCAATTTTTTCATCACTAAATTAGAGCAATGGGTTACTGGATAAGGCTTTTAAAATACATTGCAAAGTAGATAACATTTTCAGAAATTATTCACTTCAGCAAGCAAAGCTTAAATATTAACAGCCTTATTTATAAAAATTATTAAGGCTTTGTAAAGGCTTAATAAGAAAATTTTTTTATGAATATTTATTTTAAAAACTCTTTATAAGGCCTTAATAATTTTTATAAATAAGGCTTGTAAGATTATAGCGATGTCTAAATAAGTTATCTAAGCTTTTTCCAATAAATGAAATAAGTGTAGTTCAGTCTTATTGAAATAAGAAAGATTTGCATCTGCAAATTTCATTTATTTTTGAACAAGTGTAATTAATGTCCATGTTGTTTCCATTGCGTTGAATTTTTGAAATGTTTCAAGCAAATTAAAATGTCAAATTATTTTGACACACACAAAGAACAAGGATTAAAGGAAATGACACTGGAAACAAAAACCAAATAACATGACTAAGAATATTTTCATAAAAGTGGACAAAACATGTCAATTAGTTGTTCAATAGCTGCTAATCGTACATGTTGACATAATTCTTTTGGAAAGCATTTCTTACGTCCGCATACGAGTAAATACGCGTACAAAAACATATATATTTATGTATGTATGTATGTATGTTGCAACAAGACAAAGAACTTAGCCTTTATCCTTAAAATTTAGCACTTTTAAGGAATATTTCGACTGACGTCATGAGTTATTGTGTGTTCTATTGTACTAGTACTATCGCAAAGTATATGTGTGCGTATCTAGATCAGAGAATGACAATGAGTATTAAAGAAATATGCATAAATAAATAGTTCTAATTTTAGTAAGAATCCAATCAATTTGTACGCTTACATATTTTCTCTCAAGGAACTGAATACAGTCGATTCCAATATATAAAAGCATCCCTACTTCACTTATGCAAAAAACTAAAATACGGTACAACTAAAAAAAAGTCACATGTGTATCAAACGTATTGACTCTCTCTCTCTCTCTCTCTCTCAAAGTTGTAGTCTGAGTATTTTTATACTCAGGCTATTCCTATTTAATTGGACAAAAAAAATATACGCATGGGAATTTATTCATCATTCGCCACCGTATACTACATACATATGTACATACATATTTATGTGTATATAAAATAGAATAGAAAATGTGTTGGTGTGTGTGTGGCTGTTTGAAACATACTTTATATGTGTGTGTTTGTAAATAAAATGATCCCGTATATACGCATGTACAACCGAGTAATAGTTAAAGTAGTTTTATACTCAAACAGTCTATAAATGTTAGTTATAGTTGTTTGTTAGATGTTTATAGTTATACGCATTCGTTTTAAAATTAATGCGTGTGTATGCATTAGTGGCATGCGTAAGCAGTCTTGAAATGTAAATACGTCATGTTTTTTAAATGTATTCGCGTGGCATGCATTATACTAAGCCAATAATTAATGCTGTCGTACTATAAACAAAGCACGATGGTTGTGTTGGGGTACGTGTATATGACTGTTAACAAGCGATGTCGCCAAGACGTCTTGTTTAAACAAACAATGAAAATAAGTACTGTTGATACATGTATGCTTGTTATTTTGCATATTGTACGTTTGGGTGTGTTTGTAAGATTTAGATGGTAAGCTGTTATGTTTGTGTTTAAGGGAGGTTTTTTAAAGCAGCGCACACAACTCATGTAAATGCATGTGTGCGTTTGTATGTGCGCAGAAAAATAAGAGAGCATACACAAATTATGTAGGTATGTATGTATGTACATGCATGACGTTTGGATACGTGCCAATGAGAGAAAAAAGCACAAGCACCAAAAATTCTTCAGTCACGAACTATTTTCTTCTTTACTCTTATACCTGCAATAAGTTAAACAAATGTATTGCCGAACACGTTGTTTAGCGTTTGTTTCAGAAGATTTCGCTGTAGTAAAGCATTTGAAATTGACATCATGTCTTAAAAGTTCTTATAAGACGTTTTGTGCAGGTCTTTAGTATGCATGCACACTTTATTCCATATCTGTATGTATCGACACTCGTTATTTCTTTACACCCTGGCATACCTGTCCATACCTGTTATTGTATTGACTTGCAAGTTGCAACACACCATTCAGAAAACACAAGGAAATTACATCCTTTTTTTTGTTGTTACGATATCTTCTTTAATAGATGTCAGGGTTCACTCTTTAACAAAAGAATATCCATTGAGTTCTAAAACAAATTCTAATACCATTTTGAAGTACACATTTACTTCGTATACGCAAATACTTATGCACACTCATTGGCCAAATTTTGTTTTTAGGAAGATATTACAAGCAGCAGCAATAATAATCGATATTTGAAAATGTAAGATGATAATAGCTTTTTTGTGTGTATGTTTCTCTGAAAAGGCTTACTACCTCAGCACTCAGCACATGCAACACATTCCAATTTATCATCGCAAAGTGCAAAAATTTGCATTTCGTTTTCTGCTTTATCATACATACATTGAGAATATTTCAATTTTAAATTTTGAAGTGCTTTTGAAACAATTGACGAAAAACTTCAGTTAAATTGAAGCTTTAAAATTCATTCAAAGCCCTTGGGGGTATGCCGTTGTTCCCTGAAGCACAATGCTTCAACTGGTTGGCAATAATTGAAAAACGGAAGCAGCAAGCTTAAATTAAAAATTAATGGCACTTAAACATTTAACATACGAAGCAAATATTTCTTTTCAAGTGAATGTGATTTAATGTACACAACGCCTTAAAAGTTGTGCTACACTTTTATACATTTTTGCATGATATGAATATTCATATATTGCTTTGGTTTAATAAAATTGTTGCATTCAAATCTTTAAATTAACTTTATCTTTTTTTTCTTTCAGGTTGCAAATTTGTCCGGACCTTGTGTTTGGAAAGCGGTGAAATCTGTTACGACGGTGAGTATTATTATAGTTATCACTTATCGCGAAAGAAAATAATTGAAAGCATTCAATTTTGCAGACCAGATATTTGGAAAATGCATTCCAACCTCTGGCATCGATATGGAAGACATTGAAAAGTAAGATCAGATTACAGACGGTTCTTAAAATTAGCTCTTATTTAAGTCTCTTCCTCCTCTTTCGCTTCCTCAGGACCACTCTTACGGAAGACCAATCGCGACTACTCGCCACTATGCTCGAGGAATTGCAGGGCGCCGGGCTAGGCTGGGACCATCCGTATGTGCAGTGTCGCATACAGGGCACACTTTTCGCTATGCAGAGGCAAACACATCTTCCTCCTCATCTATGCGCTAATTTAGCTCCTTCCAATACCAACATCGATCCTGCGAGTGCTTTGGCATTTGCCCGTTTCACTCCTGCCAATGAAATTTTCTCAAACAAACTCTATTATCCGCCCTTGAAAAAGCAAGCATCATCTTCGGATGGCATTAACGCTATATTCCATCAATTGCAATTACAAGATCGTAGATTACGCAATGAACCCCCGGACCTAACTCACTTTGGGGAATTTGATAGACACCGCGAATCTCAGATGAACCCTCCTAATGTTATGGATATATTTTTGGAACAGGAACGTGAGCGTATGCAGAGAGAACAAGCGATTAAAGGCGCTGAAGTAAGCAATGAGCAAAAACAAGCCATTAAAAATAACATGGAGCTGTACAAGATTCTTGCTGAATCAGAACCTGATCCGCAGCCTTATGAGCGTACCCCCGATAGGATTATAGAACAAACAGAAGCTCTACCATCACCAGATGCTGCACCTGTTTATATACCCGACGAACTGAACGATTCAAATGAATTTTACTTTCCGGAATATTATGGTCCTTATAAACGTACCAGTGCACGCAAAGGAGTGGCGAATCCGCCAACAGAGCAGAAATCATTTTTCCGTGAGGTGGCCTTGGAAAAGGGATTGCAGCAGCAAGCCCCTTTGTTCAATAACGTGCATTTACAAGAAACTTTGGATAATAATGAAATTTCTACTTTCAAACGAAGACCAAGTTCAGAAGATGATACATTTCCTAACAGCCTTGCTTTAGAGGAGAGTTTATTTAGAAATTCCTTAACACCTCTGGAAGAGGATGTAATGCTTTCTTCAAATGCTTATCCAAAGAAATTTAAATACCATAGACCCGAGAAAGTGTTCACAGAAGGGGGTCTTATATCCATGAACGAGGAAGAAAACTTAGATGATGCTTACGAAAAAGAAATACGCAAAGAGAAAGCACGCGAATTACTGGCGAATATGTTGGGTTTCACACGACACGAGCGATTGGATGTGAAGAAACCAGGTCCTCTTATTGGGCCACCACCCTCAGCAAAGGAGGATTTGAATCAAAAGTCAAATGATACAGCAAACAAAGAACATTTGCCAACTCACATAAAGGGCAGTAATGAAGCGATGAAGAAGAAGAAAGTCGTCAAAGAGCATTCCGATGAGGACCACGCTCCACACACTGTAGACACTGAGTATGCTCATGTGTTTGTAAAAAACCCGTAAGTGTAACAAACTATTAAGAGCAGAAATGTGTTAACTTAATAGAATTTCTTTAAAGTATCGACAGTTGGAGCGATGGTGTACGCATCATGAATGAACTTGCAAATATTCTGCACATGCAGGGATATTTTACTTATTTAACGTGAGTATTACTTTTTCTTTAAAAAAAACTGGTAAATATATTATTCTGAATCTTTTTCGATGTGCAGCGTTCAACCACATGAAGTTTCTTTCCGGGTGGATTCAAATAACCCTGAACGAAAAAATGCCACAGATATTGCTCGTGCCATAAACGAGAATCGTGGTGTTAAGAACAATATTCTACGGCGATTGGGCGTGACTGTAGTGCGAGCTGGCGTGGGTGATAAAATCAAACGTGACGATGATGGCAGTGTCTCAGCAGCTCGCATCGAATTGGCCCAACAAGCTCCTGATGTCACTCACATTATGGTGTTTATGTTTGCTGGTGCAGGAGCAGCTGCCGTGATTGTAATTTTCATTACGCTGGTTTTAATCAAACGTCACGACAAGAAACGCGATAAACTGGGCGGCATTCAGTCAGGCACAGCTGGTGCTGAGAGTTGTAGCAAAGACTACCAGGATTTGTGTCGGGCTCGCATGGCTGGCAAAGGAAATACAACTGAACCGGTAGCTAGCGGTCGTATAACATCGTTGAGCAAAGAAAATGATAGACCACCTTCATCACGGTCCAGCACATCATCATGGAGTGAAGAACCGGCTCTGACAAATATGGATATTTCTACAGGTCACATGGTTCTAGTGAGTTTTAACTGATATTTTTTTTAAAATTATATATAGAGTGGGTAAATGAAAATGTTTATCTTTTCATGATGCAGTCATATATGGAGGATCATTTAAGAAACAAAGGACGTCTGCAGAGGGAATGGGAAGCTTTGTGTCGCTATGAAGCTGAACCTAGTGCCCGTGATGCAGCGCTACAGCCTCAATGTGCTAATTTGAATAGACCAGGTGCTCCTCTGCCCTATGACCACTCGCGAGTTGTACTCAATCACTTGGCCAATGCTGATGGTTTAGATTATATTAATGCCTCAACTATTGTAAGTGCGCGGTTCGATTCTAATATTGGGAATAATATAAAATTGATTTTACAACAGACCGACCATGATCCTCGTGCCCCAGCCTATGTGGCCGCCCAGGGACCCTTGCCTGCAACATTGGCTCATTTCTGGCAAATGATTTGGGAACAAGGCGCCGTTGTTATAGTGAATCTGTGTCGTTTGCAAGAAAATGGTGAAATTGCTTGCGCTCGTTATTGGCCAGAGGACGGTGCTGAGGTTTATCACATCTATGAGGTATCTATGAAGTTTCATGACAATATACAATATAATTAAAGATGATGAGCGATTCTGGCAGAGCACATAAGAAAAAATTACAATCGGCATTTTCAAGCTTTACATTTTGTTCTTACACAATTGGGAAATTTATCTGCAAACGCATTTTAAGCTTTGAATTATTTCTGGTTTGGGGTTCATTTCGTGCTTTGGTGTATTTTGAGACACTCAGTAAAGTCTTTTGTAGAAAGAAGTCTTCTGAACATGTCATACACCTTAACTGTTCAGATTTTTCCTAACAGTAGAGCTAGGTCCAAATCGTTCAGTTGGTAATTTTAGACACAAACTTATGATCAAACTCATATAATTTAAATTGGTTTGATCACAGGCTTGTGTCTTAAATAAACGACTGAACAAGCTGGACCCAGCTGTACCTGACAGTGGGCAAAAAAGTGAAGCTTCAAACACAAGTAAACTTTCAAAATTCCGATTAGACTTGTGTCCAACAACTCTTTTTGCACTAGTTTGAGAGCGTTCGAATCAAAAATTGTTTCAAACCCATTTAATTTACGGTGATGTTTTTGACCGGACTTGTGTGCAACTGAACGAACTAGTTCAAAAAGAACTGTTGGATACAAGTCTAATGCCGATTTACATGTATTTTTGTGTCCTTTTCTAGAATTAATCATTATTTTTTGTTGCACAGTGTAATGAACATATGTATGTATGATTGATTGGTTTCAGGTTCATTTAGTAAGTGAACACAACTGGTGTGAAGGTTATCTTGTTAGATCTTTCTATTTGAAAAATTTGCGCACGAGTGAAACACGCACTGTAACACAATTCCACTTCCTTTCGTGGCCTCAGGGTGGAGTACCAGCACAAGCTAAGGCTCTATTAGACTTTAGAAGGTGGTTGCGATAATATTTTGAATAAGAAAAATTTTAAATGTTTATGTTTTTTTTTATTACAGAAAGGTAAATAAGTCCTATCGCGGTCGTTCGTGTCCTATAGTGGTGCATGGTAGTGGTGGCGCTGGTCGCACTGGCGCCTACATACTACTAGACCTGGTACTGGGACGCATGAACAAAGGAGCTAGAGAAATCGATATCGCCGCCACTTTGGAACATTTGAGAGATCAGCGTGCAGGTTTAGTGGCCACGAGGCAGCAATTCGAATTTGTGCTTATGGCTGTGGCTGAAGAGGTGCATGCGATACTGAAAGCCTTGCCGGCAAATACATCTAACGACAAAAAGGACGTGGAAACACGAGAGACTGGTGTATTAAAAGAAGAAGAAGAGCTAGCGGCAGCTACCGGAACTGAAGAAACAGCTGCAGCGACATCAATTCAAACTAAAGATGAAAAAGCCAAAGAAACAACATCAAGCGGTACGGCTGACAAAGAAAAGGAATCGGTAAAACAAGCCTCGAAGACCGATGTCAAGAAGAAGTAAAGAAAGCTTTAACATTTTTGCACTTTCTTAATTTTTTTTTCAATTAAGTGGTCGGTCGTTTCATATTTTTTTTAAATTTTATACTTTTTTATGAAATTTTGGTGAAATAATTTCAAATATCTAAAATCCATTGTTGATTACGATTGTAATTTGATTGTATTAGAGTGAATTTTCTGTAATTGTTGTGCTTGATTAAAAGTCCTTATTTAAACTTTAATTTACATAAATTGTTAATTAATTTTCATGTAATTGACGGCGATTACTTTAATAAGCTTTCTTATCTTCTTCTGGTTAAAAAAAAGTATTCTTGAAAACTGAAGCACTTCAAATATCGCTGTAGTCTGTAAAATAGTGAGGGGTTTGCATTTCCATATATTATTTCAGCACATAACTATTTTGTTTTAATATTTATTATTTTACTTAATATTTCTTTATATATTTAAGGTCTTATTTATAAAAATTATTAAGGTTTTATAAAGGGTTTTTAGGAAAAATTTGTTTTAAAACTCTTTTCTTATTAAGTTTTATAAATAAGGCTGTTATATTTTTACATACATATATTTTACTCCGTGTTTTCACAAGCCAAGCTCAACTGGTGTAGAAACTTTTCATGAAATCTCTCCAAAAATGAGTGCATTTCATGTAAATTTTCTACTCAAGTGGATCGTTTGTATTGTGGAATCAGGTGGTTAGTTTTTACTAATAAATCACTTGATGAATATTAAAAATTTTATTTTTACTTTTAATGGTTCATAAACCAAAGGTTCGAAAAAGGCTTCAATTGGAATGTTAGAAAGAGAAGAGCGTTATTTTTTTTTTTGGGAAATTATAATTTTTACTATCAGTTCATTTTAAATATGAAATGTTTTCAAAAGTCGAGTTAAGGTTTTGTGTTTCGATAACATGCATCCTGTGGTTTTCTATAAACCAGCCCTTTAGTACAAACTTCAGGATGTTTTATTAACTCAAAAGAGCCCTTAACTGGCATTTGAATTCATAAAGATAAATAATATTAAGTAATTGTATAATTAAAATTTGTAGTAATTAAGTCTTAAAGATAAACATTATCTACGTGTATATTGTATCTGTATACAAAACATTTTCTATATGCAATTAAAAAAAATAAAAACTATTGTTCAGTTTCAGTTCGCAAAAGCGAACAAAAATCATATTTGAATGGAAAAATAAGTGTACTACAAATAATACAAAACTAAGCTAATGTATAAATGTCTAAAAATATTTACACCGAATTGAAAATTTTTTGCTGTATTTTGAAGCGCTCATTTAATGAATAGAATGTTAAATATAAATTTCACCTTTACTACAAATATATATTTTTCATATTATCGATGTGTTACAAAAACAAAACTTGGAATTTATTGCAAGCAAAAAAAGCAAAAAAAAAACATTATGCATATACAACAGGAAATATTTAAATATCATTCAATATTATGTGTACCTTAAAAACAAACAAATTCATTATTAAATAATTATACCAAAAACAAAAATATATATAAAGTTATAAACAAAGATATTACGTATAAGTACCATACTATATGCATACCTACTTGTTATATTAAATAAAAGTTTAACATCGTCTTAAAAGAAAAACTAGACTAAGTCTTTACATTACAAAGAAAGGAAGAAAGAAGAAGAAGAAAAAACAAACACATCAGAGGCTTAAAATTAACAACAATTTAAACGAATTGTCAATTTATGTTACAAATAATTGTTTAGCTACTTGTGTAAAGTCTCTCAAAGAGCTGCAAGAAGTTTAACAAATTTGCAACTGAGTTTCGGGCAGCTAAAAAAAAATTTAAGCAAATTTAATAAGAACACCACACAACAACAAACAGTAAATAAAACCAAGCTTAATTTTCTTAAACAAATTATAAACAATATGCTCAAAATACCACCAAAAGCACAAAATTAATTTTCTTTCCTTCAACCAAAACATAACAATATAACTAAGCATAACTTAAAAACAATAATAAATAATTAAACAAAAATATTTAAAATTAAATTTGAGTAGCAGATCTTTCATAATTAAAAAAAAATAAAACCATATAAATTATATTAAAACTATTAAAATAAAACCAATTCATATAATAAAATAAATTAAATAGATTTTAAAAAAACATAAAGTAGATTTCATTTAAAACGGAAAAGTTATACATATTTTATTTACTTTAAAACAACAACAAAATTAACAAAAATAAATAAATAAATATTACAATAACTGTGGCAAAGATTAATAATAAAAAAATTAATTATTTGAAAGAAATTAAACCAAAAGAACATCTTTGGTGAAAAAAAAACATTAACAACAACATAAAATAATCAACAAAATAATATTTTTAATTTAAATTCCTTACAAAAAATATAAAAATCATCATAAATGGTGTTAAATGGTAGAAACATGCAGGCAAAAAAGTTAAATACTTATAACAAGTCTTAAACAAAGATTAAATTAAAAATTATTGCAATTTAAACAAAATTACTAACCAAACATATTTATCAATATTACAATATTACTAGCAAATGAAAAACATTTAATTTGTTTCAATTTCATTTTTATCAATTATATAAATATAAAACAAAGAAGAAAAAAAAATATATATATATATGTATACATACATAAAAATGATGGTGTAAATTAAAATATAATAAAAAAAACCGTTATTTATTAAAAAAAAAAGTATCGTAATTAATTACTGCAATTTCAATATTTATTTTGAGATTTTTTTTTTTTCGAATTTGATTTTATATTTACACGTCGATTTATAAACGTTTTACCTAAAAAAAATACTAATCAATACTCGCAAAAAATTCAATAGCAAAAAGAAATTCTACTTACAAAAAAAATTAAAAGATTTTGGGGAAAAAATTAAATATTGGCCTTCACACAGGTTTTACTCTTTTCAGAGCTAAAAATTTATTTGCTAGCAAAGAAACCTTTTTAAAGCTTTTCTTTTTTGGTGTAAAAAAGCACCATGTATTGCTAGATAATAACATTCATCCGCTTCCCGCACTTAAGCCCTAAACAACTTGACAAGGCAGGCATAAGCAGCACACATCCATCAACTTTTATCACACTGTCGTTGAGAGGTACTTATAATAAATCAGTGGCACTCATGTAAAGAAATATATTTATGTATGTGTACTTATTTGCATAAGAAGCGCACAGTGGCCCGAATGCTCAACCTAGTCGGAAAAAAAACACAACTTACTTTTGCTATATCGTACCGACATGAAAATTTCCTTGCTCATAGATTTTATCACTATAAACAACCGCATACAAAATAGCCGTGGAAGGTTATATATTATATGTATTAACAATTATTTATTTATTTATCTTTCTTTGAATCTCTTCAACAAATTGTAATTTACATTATAGAAAAAAAAAATATGTACCAAATCTTATGATTTAAAATATTTAAATGGCATTCAAGATAATATATTCCGTTTAATCTGAGTCTAGTTCAGTTTCTAGAGTTAGAGTTATTAGATTTAGATTATTGCAAAACTTCTTTTTGTTGCGTTAGAAGACTTTTTACTTTTTGTTTTACTTTTTTTCGCTTTGCTTTGTTCACAACAATTCCTTAGCAGGTCCACATTATATGTATGTCGAAAGTCCACCCATAGATCCTTCATCACGTGATATTGATGAAATACGGTGCAATAGTAAAAAGACCATATAGACAAAAATTTATTGCAGCTTTATACGGTGGCATTTTTCAATTGGGTTTCGCTCACTGTTACGATTGAATAGAAATGTTTGCGCAGTTTGCTTTACTCGATTGCAATAGCTATTCTTTTCATTATTCTGAGGCCCAAGTTGAGCAAAAATGTACGTTACAAACAGCATCACCTTATTTTGTTGTTTTTCACTATATCAAACATTACAAAAAGGGAATAATACTTTTTGTAAGTCCTAATTTACACTATGCAAGTTTTATTGCTAACCTGACTAGTTTGTTAGAAGAGCGAGACGAGGGGAAGAGAAATGCTGTTGTTCCCCTCGTCTCTTTCTCCCTCAAACTAATCAGCTTAGCAATAAGACTTGCATAGTTAAAATCGATTATCTACGATCGAAAATGATTGATTTTCGTCAAAAAATTAAGCTGGCTATGGTCCGATTAACAATAGTATTTAAAGAGTAACCAAGTTCGTTCACCTTTGTGTCGTTTATGCTTAGAAGATGACTGAGACAACGGCATACATTCTTTGTGATTGTATCGTCTTATGTATCAGTAGAAAGCGTGTTTTTAATTCTGAGTTTCGGTGTTCATATGTCATTAGGCGGACTGAATTTGTGCTGAATTTCATTAGGAGAGTCATACAGTTATTGATTTAATTTAATTTACAGATCTATGGAACAAGAAATCCATCAGGTATCGCAGCTGGTCTTTGGACCAGATCTTCTCTTATTCTATTCTATTTAAAGAGTAATATTTATTCATAGCTATATTAAATCAATTACACTTGCCGCCATGTTATCGAACAAAATACTTGCTTACGCAATATTATAGAAATATATTTTCATCCGGCTAGATTGCTATTTTTGCCCACTGTGTGCCAGTGTAAGCGACATTGCTAACACAAGAACAAGAATGTCTTCTAGCCAAAAAAAAAAAGAATTATTTTCGTCAGAAGAAATAAAGAATTCAGATTTCATTGAAAATTTTAAACCATTAATCGTTCGACAATTTTTATTAAAATACAGCATTAAAATGCAAAAATTTGTTAGTAGATTAAGAAAAGTTTATTGCTGGTTAAACACGTCTAGTTGCATTTCATTGCTGCTTAAGCCGATCGTCAGTGGACTTCAAGCACAATTCGTATTCATTTTGACCGGAGTACAGTACAATTGTTTTATGCTTTGAATATTTTTTTTAAGAACAAACACAATCCGCAAAGCGATTAGCTTGCGGAAAACACCCAGGATCTATGGTGGGAATCGAACCCACGCCCTCTGGACTGAGAAGCTAGCATCGCTACCAGTCAGCCACAGGGGCACCCCTGTGTCGAACGAACGTATTGTTTCGTCATTGTTGAACAGGACAATAGTGTGGAAACACAGACCATCGGATTATTGCAATTATTTTTATAACATATGTATCTATATGGAAATGCGAATACATATGGAAAAGCTAGAGGAAATAAGAAAATAGTAGAGAAAATCAACACACAAAAAAACAAACATCAAATTAGTGTTAAAGTGACCGCTCTTTAGTGATTAGCGTAGAAATAACGCTCAAATTTGTTGTGCTAATGCAAAGGTTTTCAAATACATAATATTCAAGCTAATAAAAATTTTGTGTAAAATAATAATATAATATGATATGATGGCAAGTAATATGGAAAATATTACCTGCAGGACTCTAATTATTATCGTTTCATCACAATTTGAATATATCGATGGACTTATTGTCGTAATTATTGTACCGATAATAAAATTTTATTACAACTAAGAGGAAATACAATGGGACTATATTATTATTACTATTGGCTAGTTTTTATTAATGTTTACTTATTTATTTATTATTATTATTATTTATATTTAACTTTATTTAAATAATAAGGACAAATATTTCTGAGTTTTTTTCAGCATTTCACATTTAATACTTCAGTGTTAATTTAAAATGTAATAAAATATAGAGATATATATATTTCAAACTACCCCCGTCTATCCATGTAAGCTTAAAGAAAACATCTTTACAATCCAAAATGGTTTAAGTTCCTAATCGGACCGGACTTGCACAATCAACAATCTTATATGACAATGACACTAGCAACTAAAGACATCTTTTAAACAACTATATATGTAATTCTAAAAAGAAAAAGAAAAAACTACCTGAGAAACTTAAAAAATAACTAAAATAAGTATGATTATTAAGAAATTTTATACTATACTAATATTTATATTCTGTAAAACTTTTTCACTAAATCTGCTTACTTTCCTTATGAAGTCACCTTTTAATTGCATTTGATGTCCTATTTCCATAACCCAGGTAATCGAATTGAGTAGACAATTCATATGAAAGGCTGTAGTTTTTTTTTTTTTGAGTGACTTCCATACAAATTTTCTAGACGAGTTGACCGATAGTCTGGCTTGTGGAAATAGTGCATCGATCATCAAGCAAATACATACACAAGTATCGTATAAATTAATATTGTAAATATTATGTAAAAAATAACAACAACATTAAAGAAAACATAGCATATACATTTTTAAAACGTTATAAATTTTTATTAAGTAAATATTTATGTTTTTAATTTATATCTTCGGTTATTTCAGTTTGATGGAGAATTTAAGTGCCTGAACTGCTTTTTAGCTTTATTACATTTTTTTTATCATATTAGCCCAACTCACAAGTCTTGCATCGTAGCATGTAAAAAATGGTACACCATATTGATACTCACCACTACGAATTGTTAAGTGGTGAGTATAAATATACTATACAAATTTTGCATATGCTACGATGCAAGACCCTTTGCACAGGACTGTGAGTTGGGCTATTATATTTTTTGCTTTATGTGTTATTTTAAATTTTGTATATCCAGCAAAGTATTTTCGTAAAATAACTATAAGAGAAAAAATCAACGGATAATTCAATTCCGAACCTTGCTGCAGTAGTGGTAAAATTTGTGAGAATAAGACTATTAAATAAATCCCATAGAGTTCAATTTATTCAGTAAGTGTCGTCTTGCCGCCTTAGTTGTATTTGCAAAACTGCAAAATAAATATCTAATGGGTACCAAATTCTTTATTTGTGGATTCTGGAGTACATAACATATGTATGTGTGTATGTATCTGCAAGTCAATCGAGAAGTCACTTGCGAGATTTGTATGTAAAGGTATGGGCATTTGGAATGTCATTTGTACATAGACTCGGTTCGAACTCATTCAAGAGTTTATTTTGGACACAAACCGATGATGAAACCCATTTAAATTACATGTTTGCTCAACGGTTTGTGTCTAAAATGAAGTAGTGAACGAGTTAGACTCAAGACTAATTAAAAAAAAACTAGGTTTTTTGTTGTTGTAGTAGTTATAGCTCAGACCACTAATTTTTATTAATACACTTTATAGTACAAATGTTTCGGTGCTACTTCTTCTACTTACTTTTTGAAAAATTTTAAATTAAAACAAACAACTTTTCCAAAGCAAAATTTTAGAATTCTTAAAATTTTCTAAGCATTGATTTTTTCCCCTAAAATCACTCACAATAATTTCGAAATCTAAATTAACGAAATGAGAAGCTTTTTGCAAATTCAAACTTACAAGAACGATGTAAAAATAAAAATAAGTTAAAATTTTTAACAGAAAATATGGATAAAAACACTGAAAGTTGAAATGGAAAAATTCAAGTGAATGGAGAAAATATATACAAAAATTTATATATAAAAAAATTAATAGTTTTTACAAAATAATTAAATAAAAATATTTATACATACATTACACACATAAAATATAAAGAGAAAAATTAGAGAAAAAATAATTTTTAATAATGACATTCAGCAATTATTATATGTTGCATAAAAAATTTCAAAACAATTACATATATACAATTTACATACATATTATATATTTCTTTAAAAATTATATACAAACAACATATACATTTATATATAAAGAAAAATTTTATGAGAAACGCATAAAACACAAAAGCTGTTAATGAATAAAAGTTAATTATTTAATAAAATAAATTTATTTTAGGCTTTCATGCAATTTTTTTTCGTTTTGTTTTATTACAAAAATTTTTCAAATATAAAATTAAATGTTTGAATTAAAAAAAAAATATATACTGATTAGAGGTATTTTATTATATAATAAAACGAAAATAAAATGGCAAGACCATTTAAAAAATAAATACTAAAAAATAGTACACAATTCATAAATATAAAAAGTTTTTGAACTATTAAATACTTATAAATATATATTAAGATAAATAAATAAAACACATTAATTTCAATTAAAAATTACTTCTACATCTATCAGTGTATTTCGAAGGTAGTCAAAAGAATGACAATTCAATTAGATCTTCTTAATCTTTTAAATTCAAATAATGAATTTAATAAATAATTATTGTACGTTGTATGATGCATTTAAATTTGATCATATAAAACAGCACATTATATGCAAAATTTATTGAATAAATCAAATGAAATAAAATATTAATTATGTGTATTAAATGTTTAATTGATGTATAATTTATTTGTTTAATAAAACACAAAGCGTTTTTTTTCAAAAACCAAAGTAAAGCGTATTAAGACGGAATATATTTAGTACATAACATTATACACAACAATTACGACTATTAAATTCATATTTAAATCAATTAATTAATTATTATTCCCTATTGTTCTACAGAAAATTATATTTACAGCCAAGACACTATACGGACTACAAATATTCCGCATAAATGATATGTGTATAAAATTGCGTAAAATAAAACCAAATATGTAATTATTAAAACTGAATTATATATACTTATATATAAAGATATACATACACTCTCGTACATACATAATATCACAGTAAGAATACAAACAAACCACAAACAAATTTTATCAATTATAAGATTTTAAATCAAAAAAACTAAAGCGAAACAGTTTCATTAAACAACCACAAAGAAAAAGAAAAATACAAACTTATGCAAAAAACCAAGAAACATTCAGACAACAGATATTTAAAACAGCAACAAAACATAAAAATTAAAAATCAATTAAATAAAGAAATTAATATAAAAAACACAAAACATGAAAATAAAAAAAACCAGAAACTGTTTCAATACCTGCCAGGGTCTAGGTAATTGCCGTTTGTACTCGTATTACTTGTAGGTTGCACGATCAAGTTTTGCTTTTCAAGTCTCGCTTTTATACTCTTTAACTCATACTTTTTAAAATTTGATGCGTATTTGCTATAGAGTGGCATTGGCTGAAGCAAATATGTAGTACGTTGGCTACAAAACCAAAGGTCCTGTGGTCGAGCCCGGTCTCCGAAAGTCATTAAAATATAACAATACCAGGCGCTTTTCTGATGTGCATTAGCGTTCCTTTGTATCAGTTGTGTTAGGAGAGTGCAAGTGATGCAGTCATAAGGCACTGGTTACTAAAATTACACCGGCTTCAGCTAATAATACATAATACTAATGTAACATCAGAGCACCCTTCTGCAACGGTATTGTGTAGCAGAATCATCGGCATCCAATAAAAATGGTTACTAAGCACAGTTTTGAAAATTTATTGCGCCTCATTGACACCAGAGGCGCTAAAACTCTGTTTTATTGAAAACGTGCATAAAGCAAAGTTGTAAAATAATAAAGCTTTCCTTTACCTCGTCCTTCACCAAATATCTTCTTTATCACTATCCCTTTCCTAAAGAAGGTAAAACCTAGTAATCAGGCATTCATTGCCTGAGTGTTATTTCTCTTCAAAAAAAACATTTACAGGCAAAAAAACAGCTGATGCCATCTGGGAATCTTCAATAAATGAACTTGCTTTTAAATTACTTTCAACTTGCGTGCAACCTTCTACGTCACAACTACCCTGTGAAAAATATTGGAAGTCATTATTGAAGAACTAATTTTTCATTACTTCCAACAGCATCAATAAGTGTGTATTTTTGAAGTGATTATTAACAACATCCTGAAAATTAATTTAAAAGATATTTCTTGATTTCTTGAGCAAACGAATTCGATGTCATTAAATATGCCATTTTTAATTATATAAAATATCGCTCATTTACTTCAATAGTGGCATAATTCAAAAAATAAGTTTTTTTGAGTTAATAATGCAGAAAGATGCGGCATTTTGTATTTTATCTTGTGTAAAAATTTCATATAAATAGCTTGTACCATCACCTCCTGAGAGAAGATTTTTTTTTTCATTTCTCCATTGAATTGTATGCAAATTGAAAACTGCATAACTGGTTTTTTTGAGTTGTGTCACTATTGAAGTAAATGAGCGATATATAAAATATATAAACGAAACTTTTGATGTTTGGTCTTTCCGCGGTTGGTGGTGATTTTTTTCCCAACTCTATAAAAGTAATGAAAAAAAATTGGATCGTTTGCAGTCATTAAAAAGATCATACAAAAAATCATGGAAATGATTTTGTTTCTTTGCTGGGTTATTCATTGAATGTTCACCAAATAAAAGAATATTTCCTTATTTTTATTTTGCTCAAACACATACTTGCACATTTCATATTTATTTCATTTTTAACACAAGCTGCATGTAAACGTTTATTGCAGCCAAAAAATATTTCTTTGCTGAAAATATTTGAATCGTTCTGTTATCCCAATCGAAAAGCGGCGCTTTTCTTTGAAAAGTTAACAACAAAGGAAAATAAACACAAAATCTCTGTTGCACATTTTCACACTCAATGCTATAATTGCGGACCATCATCAATAACACTCATACGCTACGTAAGTCGTCGTCCATACACACAATTATTTACGGAAATACATTTATGCACACACACACACACTCACATATATTAATATGTGTGTATGTATGTATGTATGTAAATATGAAACTACACATATTGTGTCACACTCATGACAAAAATTATTATTTCTAATGCACAACTGCTCTAATTTTAGGAGGGAACTTTTTTGGTTCGTTTTTCGTTTTATTAACAAATTCTGACTGCCTGTTACAAGAAGCGGCAAATTCTTTGAAAAATTCGGCATATGGTATGTGTGTGACTGGCGGCCGCAACAATTTGTTTGATGATGACAGACAATTAGTTTTAGAGGTTTTACGAGTGCAAGCAAGCCTGTTGTTACATGAGAAAGAAAGAACACCAGTGATGATATAACGCTTCAATTGAAGAAATTATTGTTGCCATAATGGTTTTTATAATTTTTTAAACTAAATTTATGTAACTGTATCCAATGATTCTTTCCCTCGCTTAACTTGAAGTACCATAAAATTTTATTTCAACTTAAACAAAAGACCCTAAAAACTATTGCTTGAAATCTAATTAAAGGTGCGTTCAGACGGGTCAAATGATTTGAATAAATATGCGCAACCTTACATACATACATACATACATATCGCATTTGTGATTCTAAAGAGTACATACATATGTATATACAAATATGCACAGGAGTGGCGTGAATCATGTAGTTTTATATAAGATGTGACATAATTATAATGCCATAGCCATAACAAACCAAAATTCAATTGGTTTCTATGGCGTTAAGGCGAGTCACCTATAATCAAATACTGTGTTGCACATAAGCTTGGTTCGAACAGCTGGTTTGTTATGACATGGTTATGACACGTCTGATTGAACCTTTATGTACATAAATACATCATAAGAATTCCATGAGCGCAAGTATAAAAGTGTGCAGCATAAGCGAGTATAAGTGAGTGAGTAAATTTTGTTTTTTAATTCATCATCAAATACGATGACGGTCCCAGAAGTAACAGAACTGGTTGGTGGCATGCTATGGCAGTAGTTTGAAAAAATAACTTTGATAAAAAGCAAAAGGCGGCCTTATAAACAATTTGCTTTAAGTTTCAGGATGCCTCCTGGTTTAGTATTTTTTTTGAGCCCTTAAAAATTAACGATCTCAATGAAATTGTAAGGATGGAAAATTTTGGGGATTACTATATAATTCAATAGCTTTATTTTAAAGGTGCCATTCCAATCAACTATGGGAGAGTCTGCTCCTTCGTTTAAGACTATGAAATGAGGTCGTATGCAGGGTGACCGATGACATTTTTCAAAAAGGCAAAAATAGGGGATTTATCAAAAAAAAGGGGCAACATTAAAAAAATCGATACAACTATGAACTGGCAAGAAGAACGCCGCGTTTGCTGACAACAGAACAAAACCAGAGTCGTAAAGATGTTTTCATAGAGTACTTGAAGACGTTTCATCGCAAAAAAGCCATGGACGAGACATGGATCCACCACTTCACACAAAAGCATAGTCAAAGCAGTGGACTGGAATGGAAGAATCGTGCCCAAAGAAGGCGAAGACAGTTCCATATGCAGGTAATATGATGGCGACTGTTTTTTGAGATTCGCTCGCAATAATTTTTATTTATTATCTTTAAAAAGGAAACCCAATCAAAGACTAATTTTATTCTAATTTATTGCAGCGTTTAAGGGATGAAATTAAGAAGAAGAAAAATTTCCTTTTTGGCGAAAAATAAAGTTTCACCAAGGCATTGCACCAGCAGGCTTAATGATCAAACAGAATTGCGGCATAAACACATTTTCCATACAAATTGACACAAAAAACTAGCAACAGGAAGCAGTCGGGAGATAGAATTTATTTTATTTTGACAGCGTTTTTTTAATGCTCTCACATATAAATACTCATTCTCTCAAGAATGATACCATACTTTCAATAAATTCCATACATTTTGTGAACAAAACTACAAAGAAATATAAGCACAAAAGAAAATGAAATAAAAATTAGAGAACATTTGAAGTTGCTGCCGCAGATTTTATTATGGGCTTTGTTAATTTGACAACGATTTTCCTAAAGTTGCGGACTTATTCTGTTTGATCATTTACTCTGTAATTCGAAACGAAAGAAAATGCTTTCGAAAGTTTTTTTTTCGAACTACAGAGTGGACACCCAGTTCACACATTCACTATTGCGATGGCCAAAGGGGTTATTCACATATTACGTACCGCTACTTTCAGAGTTTTTATACCCTCCCCTTCCACACCCCCTTCGTAACGCTTTTTACAAAAAAATTCAGTGCAAATTTTCTAATCCATAATAAATCCTCAACCTCCCCCTTTCACCCTGGAGTGTTAAGTAAAATGTGAATACCCCTAAGTCAATGAATTCAAGTTAGATTTGCTTCACCACGCACTTTATTCGCCAGGTTTAGCTGTGTCGGATTATTTTCTATTTCCAAACTTGAAAGAATTGCTCGATGGTAAACGAGTCTGAGGTTGACGGGTATTTAAAGAAGCTAAACAGTTTCTACTATAAACAGGGTATCGAAGCTGCTGAATACCGCTGGGAAATGTATTAAGAAAAAAGAATATTTCCCAAATCTATTTTGTAGTTTGTTTTCTTTATTAATTCGGCTGTTTTTGGGACCGCCCTCGTAATTTTTCCTTTACAACTAAATAAGTTCTTTTAGTGCAGCTACTCGTATTACGAGTATATCGTACTAGTTATACAATATATGTTTAAGTGGCTAAATGGCTGTTTAATCCAGTTCCGGTTATCTACGATAGATATGTACGTTCGTTTGGCTTCTTTCGTACTGTGCAAAGGATACAAGTAAAATTAAATTTTGTCATAAAAATGAATTGTCGTATTATTGTTATTTTACCATTTAAAAACTGCATACTTAAAAGGTTAATACGTCGGCGAATCACACAGGAATCGAAAGCATTAAACGTTGTTATCAAGTTAAATTTCAATTGCCATACAATGCTTTGATATACCGCTTAACAAAAAATTAAACAAAATCTTTATTAAATGTTTGATCTTGTCAAACGAATGAATATTTTTCCATTTATGACATCCTGATACTCAGAGCGGCAAATTTCTTTGAATTAAAAAAAATCATACCAGATGGTTTGGTTTGGTGCTACTCAATAGAAAACAATCATTTTGCTACACCCTTATTTTGATTTGAATGAAAAAAAAAATTATTTAAGGATTTATTTACTAGTTCAGTGTTAAAGGAGGAGAAAAAAATTATTTCTATAGCATCTTAGCTAGCGGCAATTATCTTTTGACTTTATATTAATCTTTTGAAATGCAAATTAAGTGTAAAAAAATATATTTTATCATTACATTTATGCTGGACTACGGACATCATACTCGTACATATGCACACATTATGAAAGGCGGCAGCTTTCTTTGAATTCCAAGGTAATGCGAATTCACTGAGCAATATTCTGTTCTTTTTGTAGTTTTAAATTTAACATGCATCAGACAGACAAATGAAATTCATCCCCGTCTATTAAAGTAAATTAAAAATGAAAAAAAAGCGGAAAAGCGGATAACTTTGATGAATATCGTTAGGCAAGTCAATTGATGGAATAAAAAGGGGCAAAAGGATCATAAGAATCAACCAAATAAACTTCTTATACGAGTATACTAAATGTAATGATGAGAAATATGCAACATTTATGCACTCCTGTTACTGAAAGCGGCAATTTTCTTTGAAGGTAAGAAAAAAGACAAAAAGGGATTTAAATGAATAAAGCAAAATAAATTTTCTGCGCTATATAGAGAAAAAAAGGGTTTGCCTGAAGGGTTTATGAATAAGTAAATAAAATTGTGCATATATAATTAGTAGCATACCATTTTTATTTTTTGCAATGGGAACAATCGTAAGCGGTTTGCTTAGGATTTTTTAAACGATATTAGTTAGGCCGACACTAATGGGCCACACAAGAATCTTTAATAAGGGTGCTGTAGATTGAATATTTTTTTAAACGACTGCTAAATTTATTGGCCAGTATTCATAAACGATTATTAAAGTTAATGTTGGTTTAAAGAATGTTTTAACTTTATGAATACGCGTGGTGATAGTCTTTGAGGTCGCAGGAATTGCCTGACTCCGCGACGGAAAGAAGGGTATTGTGTTTAACAGCATTTGTATGTATGTATGTATGTATGTATGTTTGTACGTAGTATGTATGTGTGTTTCTTTGCGGCACTGTATAAGCCGAACGCGTGACGGATTTTTATGATTCTTGCATCAATCGATTTGTCTTAATCATGGGAGTGTCACTAAAGATATGACAGCAGTCAAAACTCAATATGGCGGCCATAGACATGGCGTCTGTAAATACGAAAAAGATAAAAAGTGCGAACTATATCAAAATGGGTATCATTCGAAGGGTATTTCAAAATCATCTTTAGGTTTATCTTATGATTTTTCATTTCGAATGACCATTTAGGATATTTAACGGTTCAAAGTTGGTCAAAGCCGTTTGTTTTTATTTTTTTAAATTAATATTTGTTGTAGTACACCGAAAGAATTTTGCTTCATAAATCCAACGAAAATTTTTTTCACAAATCTAATGATACTTTCACAAATCTAATGAAAATTTCACGAATATTGTGAATGAGTTTCATTGGAATTGCTTCGTTAGTATTCTAGTTTCGTAACAATATTTCATTGGATTTATGACAACAATATTTTCTTATTATTAAGAAAGCTCTTTATATTTAAGAAATATTTACAGTTGTTGCTTGAAATAAACATATATAGATAACTACAATTAAATTAATTAAAACTAAAAAAATTAATAAAATATACAGCAATTTAGAATTTCATTATGAAATGTATGTGCACTATGAAATGTATTCGTTGTCTCAATAAAAATTTCATTGTAGTCATGAAAGTCTGATACATTAAATGTATTTCAACAGTTGTAAACCAAAAGCTTGCATCAAAGATAGTTCTGTATGATTGTTCTTGTACTCTTTGTATGCTTATTTACATATACAATTTCAATTAAGTTAAAATAAAATAAAGTTATTTCATTGTTTTTGTGAAGTTATTTCATTGTTTTACTGAAATTATTTCGTTGGAAATTATCTCGTTGAAAATTATCTCTTTGTTTTAATGAAACAATTTCGTGTTTTTAATGAAATTATTTCGTTGTTTCTATGAAGTGCTTTCATTGCATTGATGACACTGCTTAATACATTTGACGTAGTTTTCATTAAAATAATTTTAACGAAACTGGTTTCATTAGTCCAACGAAGCGTGACGTTGGTTAAATTTTAATGAATTTTTTCATTGGATTAATGTCGAAATTCATAGAACTTATGAAAAAAATTCTTTCAGTGTAAACCCTTTTAATAAAGCAAGGACGCAATTCTGAATTCAGAATTGCAAATGAGTATACTACTTTCCGAGATCATCGCTATCATGAATTCCATAGAACTAGTGACCAAGAATGTGATTGAAGGCTTTATTCAGATAGTCAGGCAACGCTAAATGCTTTGTCAAATCAAAGATCAGTAATGCAATGTTGAAGGGAATGAGACCTCCGACGCGCTGGTAAGATTAGGGAAAATTTTAGGTAATACGGTAAGAGCAAACTAATTAATTGTGCTTTAAATGACACGAACCGTTCATAAGGTACCAGAGGGCATTGCAAGGCATTGAGGGCTTGATGACCCAGGCTTTACTAGGCGAAACCCTAACTACTATTGGGTAGGAACAGAAGTGTCCTGAGAATTCGAGCAGATTCATTGATAAGCGACATAGTATTTGTCGTTGCCGGAAATTATAAGATCAAGGGCTGTGAAAAATATTTAACGAGAGCAATATATATCGCAGATATCAACGGTCTCATAATGGGGATTAAGTGTTAAATTTTAGGTTATATCTACCTAAAAAATTTATTAAGGAAATAAGGAATACGTTGTTTTCAAAGCGATTGATAGTGGACCCTTCGTACCTCCGGGTGGAAGAATCCAAGCACTACCCTTCAAACCGAAGCTAACATAGCAATTGCGAATGTTGGTTGTTAATAAACTTACATATCATGAAATCCACAGAAAAGTCAACCGCAGGGCTAAAAATTAAAATCAAAAAAATTTGTTATTTGCATTGAACTGAATTTATTTCATTTCCAATAAAAGATACAAATAAAGATAAAAAATCAATTTGGATAGCATTTTATTTATAAGCTTGTTCAAAACGAATGAGTACATATCACAAACGTACCGCGTAATTGTGCGTGACAGACTTAACATGTGCGTGACGACGTTAAAAGTTAAAAAACTATAATATATATAATTTTGTAAAAGTTGTATAGCTATTTATATAATCTAAGATAGCTTCTTATAGCTGTAAAAAAATAAGAAAATTCTATCTCAAGTGGATTCGCAGAAATCTAAAATATAAACTGACATCATAGTTTCAGAGTATAATTATTGTAGCGCGTGCGTACGCAACATTTCGCTTTATATAAATGAAAATAAAAACTCGTTTCATAAACATTTTATACATTTTAACAGTGCGTGACATGGATTTCATGATACATTAATTTCGAAATCTAAGAAAAGTTAATACCCAAAAAAATTTGCCATCTACAAAATTTATTAACTCTTAATAACAGTAGGCAACACCAAAAACCCAAAGACTGGAACTTATATCACAAATTATAGCTAACTTTAAAATTTTTTTTCGAACTTATTTGTTTATGATTGGATTAGGCTAAAGTCCGTATCTCTCTCTGTAACCAAAGCAATGTACGTGTGATACTTTTTAATGAACAAATTGCACCTGAGAAAATTATGAACTCTTCCGACAAACACTACTACAGCGGAACAACATGCTGTTTTCAAAGGCCGCCACAACTTCACCATAAGCGTTTTTGTGTTCGGTCAACAGTGTGTGGTGCCAAACGGTGTAAACTTCATTTTATTTTTTAAATAAAAATGGAATATGGGAATTATTTCGATTCATTGCACTCCAATTCATTGAGAGCTTATTATGTAACGACAGCTCAAATTTACCATTCCTAATTTATAACAGTCTTGCCGTTTTGTTATTTGTTCTTTACTAACCATGCACATGTTTTTGGTCTAATTAATGCCGACTACACATTTGGAATTTCTTGTGATGTCATTTTGAAAATGTGTGCAAAGCCGTTCACATTATGTTTTAGATATGGGAAGCAATGTCACACAACGAAAAATCTAGGAAATGTCAAACGTTGCCACTAGTACATACTATTGCGATGTCATAAAATGCCACAGTGTGTATTCGGCATCAAAAACAATTTTTTAGTACAAACCCTAAGCGAAGCTTAAATGCACGATATTGTCTTTTTAAATTCTAGTCCTGTTGGTTGGTATACGTTTTTATGAATATCTAAGGTGGCGAAATGAAAAAAAAAATATTGGTTAAGCAAACGTAAATTAAATTAATTTTCATATAAAACTGTTAGGAGGACCTGAGAATTGGTTCGTTGGTGAATTTCACGATACTATCGTCGAATTTAACACGAGTATTTGCAAAACTAACTTATGTGCATATATACATAAATTATAATATCGCACATACATACTTTCTAATTCACTCTACATAGTTGCATGTCGTATAATTTTGTTATGCTAAAAAAAAACTCCCTTCAAATGCATCAAAGAAGGCCGAAGTCTTTTTTGCTTCATTTGGCACGCACAACATTTACACAAAATATAATAGTCACCCCACCTTTCACATGTATACACACACACACACACATACATACATACATATGGAACGCAAGCATACAGAACAGGGGTATTCATGCTTGTGCACCTCGGTTTAGCGGCTTGGGATCAAAGCATTGATTCATTCCACCGATGTGTGTAGACTTTTCAAAGAATTTTACCGCTAAAAGTAACAGGAGTCCATGACATCTATGGAGTTTACATACATCGATACAAATTTAAAAAAAATATATATAAGTACATATACTCGTATATAAGAAAGTATATCATGAACTTCTGCTATTGAAAGCGGTGCATTTCTTTGAAATATTGATGGCTTTAGATAAATAACTTCCCAGCAAACAAATGGCAAGAATGTTGTCATATTAATTTGAAATATTTTAGCAAATCTTGAAAACATATTCATATCTTGAAATATATTTGTTTCAAAAGTTGTTATTCCTTAAGATTTTTCAATACAGTGATACCTCGATTATGCGTAATGGTCGGGACCAAAAGCATTTTGGGTAATAGATTTTTACGGTTAACTGATAACAATTTGTATTGAACTTTTAGAATTTTTTTAACAATAATTAATTTATTCACAAATTTTATAAAAATTTTTAAATAATTAAAATTTAAAAAAAATATTTTAATAAAAATTAATTCATAGTCAGGCTTAAGTTCAGTAATTTCAATTCTTATTGAATGAAATATATTTATTAATTAATGTGAGTTTCTAAAGAAGAGAAGAAAAATTAAACTTAGACTTTATAGCTGGGAGAAATACCGATACTTTTCTGTGCAGTCACGCACTTCATCAGCACCCTAGTCTATCTACTTTTTTTCCATTTTTTCATTTTTCTATTTAGGTTAGCACGAAATTATATTACTCTACCTAAGTAATTTCGTGCTAACCTAAATAGAAAAATTAAAAAATGGGAAAACAGAAAATTAATAGTGATACTTATAAATGTGTTTACCAAAGGTAAATCAATTGTATACACAACAATCGCTTCCCATATTCCGTTTCATTGTAAATTTAAGTTAAATAGCTGATGTTAATAAGAATCTCTACCCAAGTAGATAGACTAGGGTGCTGATGAAGTGCGTGGCTGCACAGAAAATTTATTTTTTCTTCTCTTCTTTAGAAACTCACATTAATTAATAAAAATATTTCATTCAATAAGAATTGAAATTACTGAACTTGAGCCTGTCTATGAATTATTTTTGATTAAAATTCACTACAGTTCAATTAAAAAATCTAAAAATTTCTCAAAAAAATATTTTTTAATTTTTAAAATCCCGGTTAATAGAGGTAATAACGGTTCATCGACGCAGACAAATTAAATTTAGAGAAAATGTGACAGATTTTCTTTCCTGGATATAACGAAAGGACCCACTGTACTTAAAAATATCTGTATGATTTTTTTAAGTTTAACGCTAGCTTTTAATCTATTTGATTCGGTTCGGTTTGTCACTTTACTAGACATCTTCGGCCAGTATTTGCCAAAATATTGTCGTGATTGCTTCAAAATTTGTGAGAAAATTCAACATCTAAATTGCATCATATACCCACCCGTCAGGGGGTGTTCACTAACCTGGGAGTTTAAAGTAAACAGTTGTCAAGTTGTGCAACAAAACAGTGTTGCCAACAAAAACAAAAAAATTTGATTTTAATTCTTGTGTTATTGCTACATTTTTCAAATGACTAATATTATTAATATTAGATTGTTTAGAGTAAAGAAAAGAAAACAGGAGCACATAAATATATACATATTTAGCGCTTCTTTAAAAAATATGCTAAATGATATATAGCCGCTTATTGAATCATCATGGTAGCGCCATAAAATTATGTCTTAAGTAAAGCCAATTTCATGGAGAATAACAATTTCTACATTTAATTTCAATTCGAAGTTCCAAGTTTATAAATTATAATTTGCATATGTTAACATTAATGGCCTGTTTCACGATATCGAAAGAAAGTTTATATTAAAAACAACAATAAAAAATAAAAAAATTTGTTTTTATTCTCAATATAAATTCTTAGTCGAAAGTTTTCTTTCTACATCGTGAAATAGGCCATAATAATAGTTAAAATACCAGTTAAATCTAGATAGCGGAACCCGGATGACGTGTATATTTTTAATGTACGTAGTAGTGATACGTTGGTAATTCAAATAAAAGCCTTATTAAGTTTTACTTTTCGTTGCCGTTCTGTGCCGTTCTTTTATGTATAAAATAGTTTGCCAATACTTTTTCTGTGTAAGGAATCAGATGGCAACTCATAGAATTGAATATAAAAAATCACAACAAACTAATACATACATACACACTTTAGGCTTTTATTAACGTTGAATTCTATTTTCTAGAGATTTATCCGCTACAGAACAGAACGTATAAGGAAAACCAAACCGCACAGAGCTTTTCAATTGAAGGGAAACAAAACAGCTGATTCAAAACAGAACAGCACGTATAAATTAATTCTGCCTTAATAATATAGAAAATAAAACATACTGAACAAAAATATTGTAAAAAATCAAATAAATAAAAAAGTAAAAATTGTTCTTAATTCCTGTATAGTTTGTAGTAGAATTGAGCGATATTTCGAAACCTGTTACTTTTTCACAGCGATGGAAAAATCACAAATCACAACTGTGACTGAATTTATCAAGTAACAGGTTTTGGAAATATAGTTCTTTCATACAAACTGTGATTTTTCTTGTATGTTTACTTTACAGTAAATAAAGCTACCACATTAATTGTTTTTATACCTTTAGCTTTTGTCAAGAAAAAATCGTCAACTCGTGTCAAATAGTGTTTTCTGGCAACTATGTACAGATCACATTTTTATATTTGCAATTTTATTGTCTCTGCCTCTTATACGACAATTCTCAATATTTGGAAGAGGTTGATTGCTAATTGTTTGTTGTAATACTTTTAAAGCAGAAGAAGAGCTGAAATGTGTTAAACCGTTATCACAGTCACTGTTTAATTCCACTGCTGCTCTTCTTATTCGAATTTCTCAAAATAACTGAACTGCTACAAACAAAATACATATGTACATCTAAACTGTGATCACAGTCACAGTTTAAAAGAACAGCGATTTAGATATCACGTTCACAAGGAGCAACATTATTAAAAAATTACGTAATCACTCGTCACTAGTTTGTAGCATTAACGATGGTTGATGGTTAAGCAGGTTTTCTTTTGGGTTTACCACGGCATTTTTTATTTAACGAACGTAAATTTAAATTCCGACGTGATGGAATGAATCGTGAATAAAATATCACAATACACATATCGCTAATTTACTAAAACAACATCAAAACTGAAAAAGAACCAGGTTGGAAGAAAACGAGTTTGAAGTTTACAGTTAACACACATTTTAATGGAAAAATAAAATTTTATTTTTAACTCAAGAGTTGAGTAAACAAGATGAGCACAAGTATGAAATTTTTACACAATATAAGAATTAATTTTGCATCATTAACGCGAAAATCTAATTTTTTGAGTTGTGACGTTGTTTGAATATATGAGCAATATGTACATACTTATATATACATTGACGGCCTGGCTCACGATGTCACGAGAAATCGTTCGATCGACAACTTGCAATGCAAACAAAAACAAATTTTCTAAAATTATTGTTGTTTGCAATACAAGTTCTCGATCGAACGATATTTGGTGACATCGTGGGCCAGGCCGTGAATGTTGTGCAGTGTCCTAAAGAAATAGATATTTATCTAACGTATAAAAAATTTTTTAATCTGGTACTTCTCCAATGGTAATTACATAAGATAGATCTTACATACCTAAAACATTTTTAAGTTCCATTAATAAAATCTTTGGGTTTGCGAACATGCTATTTTTAGCTAATTTCCCAACATATGTGGATTTTAATTTTATATATACTAAGGATATTGCATACTTTTAGGAACAACGAAACAGTGGGGATATCAAATTTTTCATAAAAGATAACATCGAAATTAAACAGGAAAAAATAAGATATTAAAAAAAAGATAAGTTGAGTTGAGTTGTTAGGTTGGGAATAAAAACATTTTCTTTTAAACTTATCGCTGATTTACTGGAACAACGTCATAACTCATAAAAAAAACTAGATTGCCAGAAAACGAGTTTTCAATTTACACACAACTTAATGGAAAAATAAAATTTGATTTTGCTTTCAAGAGCTGAGTATGTCCTGATTCACACACGTCAGGTTTGACTCGTCAAGTCTTGAGCTTTTAGGAGAGAGCGGTGAAGAGAATAAAAAGGGGTACAGACTTGACCGTACTAGTCAAGTTTGCTTTTTCGTTTTGTTTTGTCATTCGTAATACTCTACTACAACGCAAATTGATGACTTGACTTGACTTGACGGTGTGTATGAACGCAAATGCAGGTTCAAAAGAAAATTAAACTAAAACTGATCAGGTAAATCTGATGTGTGTGAATCAGGACTAAACAACATTTGTATGAAATTATTACACAATATGAAAAACGATATGACGATTAATCTGCATCATTAATTCATAAATTCCCGTTTTTACATTATGACATTGTTTGAGTAAATGAGCTATAAATACATGTGTATGTACGTACATGTTCTAAGAAAATAATTTCTTATAAATATAAATGTTTTAAAAATTATTGCACTTGCTATTACAATATACAACATACGAGCGAGTACATGCATACGAGTATGTAAACATATTCACGCATATCTATACTTATTATTTGTATACAAGTTTCTATATATCTATTTAAAATTTAGATTCTAAATCTATCTATTTATATTCTAAAATTTAGATTCTAAATCTATCTAAAATTTAAATTATAAATCTCAGGTGTGTGTGTGTGTCTTTCTTTCTTTATTTTTCAGGAAAACTTTCAAAAATAATTTTTAATACAAATTGAATAAATTACGCGAAATTTGTATTAGGAGCACAGAAAATACTGGTCATCATACCACATACAAATTTTATTGGCAATAAACTTAAATTTTTTTTGGGAAAATTCAAAAAGACATACACTGACATCCAATTTACATGCAGACATACGTACATACACACATTCACATAACCATAGGAGACCGGTGGCACACTTTGCTTGGAAAAGCATTTTACTTTTATAAAAATATTTTTATTTGTTTTCTTTCCTAAAGCATGCAAAAAGAGAAAAAGGCGTGTGGGGAGTGACGAAGCAGACGACATATGAATTGAAAGAAAAGAAAAACACTTACAGTTTGAACATTTAATGAAAATGAATAAAGTCAACAGCTGCGCATCACTTCTCCTAAATAAATTTTCCTTTAAGCAAATATTTTTGAGAAGAGGGGTGAATTTTCCAACCACCATGGGCTTCACAACTCTAATGTTGGCTTCTAAGAAATGACAACAAAAAAAAACAAACAATGAGGAAATCTAAAGTTCAGGGTTTTAGTTTTATTGTTTACTCGTTGTTTGACCCTTTTCTTTTAAGAAAAGCACACATAAGGAATTTTAAATATTTTAATGAAACTTTGTGAATAATCTCAGGGCTGCCAGAAGTATTTGTATTAAGTAAATGTCGGGATTCATAATTTCAAAATCTGGGATTCTTTTAAACCTTATGTTTTTGGAATTTAAGTATAACTCATGTGTGTAGCCGATCAGAATGATTGAAATTTTACAAATTGTATAAACATAAAATATTAAAGGTATTCATTTCAGGTTTTTCTCGTTGGAAAAATGGAAAAATGTAATTTTTTTGACAACAAACACAGGAAAAAAAATTCAAAGATTTTTGTAAAAAATTAAAAGATTTTTGTAAATTTTTTTTCCTGTGTTTGTTGTAAAAAATTAAATTTTTCCATTTTTTCAACGAGAAAAAAACTTAAATGAATAATTTTATTAAAAAAAAAATATTTTATAAAAATAAAATTTAAATTAATTTTGTATGGTATTTTTGGGCAAGTATCTTTATCAAGGCGAATTCATACCAAGTGGCCTCCACAGCTCGGGTGCTTATTTTCGCCGCTTGTACGTTGAAGCTCAATCCAGAGTTGTCAGATTTATTTTCACCCTCCTCGCCAAATGACTTGTCAAATATCGCCAAATATCGCTAATATAATAAACTATTAAATAATAGTTACAAAAATATTTTTTTTATATATTTTGTAATTAAATTACAAATATTGTTAAACTTTAAATTCAGTAGGTAAGGTCTATAGTAAAACATAAAAAATATATTATTTAAGAAAAATTAAGAAAAGTGTTTACATTAACATATAAATAAATACTGGCTTACAAAATATACTTAAAAATAACTTATTCCAAATGATTAATTAAATAGGATAAATTGAACGTGAGTACCAATATAAAAATTATTATTTAAATCTTGTAATAAAACTGAATTTACATTTACTTTAAATGTTTATTTAAGTACACATGTCATATCTTTGAAGTGGGAAGTACCAGCAGCATCGTCGTACTTATGAGTATACACTCTAGGCGATAACTCGTGCTTTGGTTGTCTTTTTGGTACTTCATTATCAAAATGTTGGTTCTAACTTATAAAAGAAAGTTTTCCCCACTGCGCTTCATAAACACAGTAAAGGGTCACAAGTTTTATAATTTTTTGCACGAAAAATTTTTTTTTAGAAAAAATTCCTTAAAAAAATTTCTGTCGACAGCGTTCGAAATCGTAAAAATATAGCCAAAAATATCGCCAAGGAGTTTAAATATCGCCAAGTAAATCGCCAATCGCCATTTAAAAATTTTTGTCGCCACGTTTGGCGAGATATCGCCATATCTGACAACACTGGGTCAATCAGATGTCAAAACACCAGGGACGGCATTGAGAATTTTAAAATTGTACCAACAACTTTCAAAAATTTAAATTGTTTGACCTGAATTGGACTAAAAGATTTTTTCAGTTCCAATTACATATTTTTATTTGATTTTATTAAAATAATCAAATTTGTTCTGGCTACCGAATCGTTTTCACAAATTTGCTTGTAAGTTGGAATGTTAAAGCATATGATGGTTACACCTTTTTAAGTTGAAATTTAAAATATACAAATTAATACCATGTGCTCTAGCATCTGAATTCAGAAGAAAATTTATTTGGAAATAGACGAGTTCACATTTTTTCTCGCTTTAGTTTTAATTTCACAAGACTGTTTTCAAGTGAGAAAAATATGAGTTCCATTTTTTGATATCTCAAAAACATATTTCTCAAACCGAGTTGGAGTGCGTATACCTGGTATAAATATACCTTGATGCTACGAATATGTTAAGCTTTTGAAAACATTAATACATATAAAGTATCAGATTTTTAAGGGAAGTTGTGTATTGAATAAAAACGTCATTTATTTTATCACCTCTAGTTTAACTTTTATTGCTTCTGTGATCATTTTATCTTGGCAAGTATAGCGCCGCCTCTGGAACTTTTTTGAAAATTCTACAAACGGCTGTTTAATAGATTCATTTAAGAACTTAATTAGATAGAATTTTTATTAAATTGTGTACCGGCGGATTTCTTTTACAAAATATTTAATTTCAATGAAAATACTATATATTCTACCAAAAAGAAATTAAGTTTGAATTGAAGTTTTCCAAGAGTTTTAGGGACAACTCTTGCTCGACATTGAGGATTTGGCATTTACAAATTGGCAACCCCAATCTATGTGTACGAATGTGTGTGTGTGTTAAAATAGGCTTTTATAAGCAAGTCAGTATGTGTGAACTAATTTATCATCATTCATTAACATCAAAGGTAATGTGCAATGCGGGTTTCGCCTTTGAACTAAATCCTCAAAGGAGTTTTCCGATCTTAATACCAAGAGTTCAGAAATTTTAGCAATCATTGGAAAATTGTGAAAATTTCATTTTGTTTTTCGCTTTAGGAAAATGTATGTACATAGTGGTAGTAGTAGTAGTGTGCTTATACATGTACGTATGTATGTACATACAATCAATATACATTTGTATATAAATAGATAGACGCTTTGAGCAACAACAGGAATGAAAATTTATTTTCATTTTCATTTTAATTTTTTGCGCGCGCTAAAGCCAAAAGTGTATGCCGGCATCATCATCATCATTTGCTGTTTGTCTTGGCGCTATTTATTAAGTGATTGTCAGACTTTGCGGTCTGCATGGGAGGGGGGGGGGGGAACACATGAACTTGCATACAAATTTAGAGATTTTGGTAAATTGAAATTTTTGTGTTTTGCATCAAAACATATTGATTAAGCTTTATGCTTTTCCGTAAAAAGTTTATTTGATTGATGGGTTATGGTTTGTGTGTTTAAATATGGGATATTTGTAGGTTTTGTGCGCAATACTACTATTAGCGTCCCTGCCGGCAACTCAGTTAGCTTATAATGAATTTAAAGACAACTTTTTTACAACTGATGGTGGCTGACACTTAATCCCAAATTCACAACAATAGTTTAACCAATAACCAATGATTCACTGCTTTTTGTTTAACATTAGTTAAACCGCCAAATGTCATTGGTTAACAACTAGTTAAGCAACAGCTGATTCGTTGTAAACTTTATAAGAATTGTTGTTTTGTGAAAAATGTTAAACACATTTCACACATACGTTTTCAAGCATCTTCCATGTATTTAGCTTTAACACATTATTTTTTTTTATTTTTTATTATATTTTGGTTTTCCCGAACCAATTTCAGCACTAATTCAATATCTTTGTACGCTAAATTTAGACGAGCGAGCACTTGTTTTATCCTTTTTTTAAAAATTATATAACAAGTATAAATAACAACCATATGCTATAGCAGAGCTGCCAATACTGAAACTTAATAGTTTAATAGGGTTGCCAGTCATTGCTCATAATAAGAACTTTAGTTAAACAATAAACTGTGAAAATGAAGTATTAGTTAAACAATAGTTATCATTTTAAGTTTAAAATTTTTACAATTTAAGTTTAAAATTTGTTAACGCACTAATAATCCCAAAATTATTATTTTGCTTATTCAGTAAAATATTTTTTTATTAAAATACATTGAAATTGATTATTGAGGGGTTTAGCTGGATTCTATGCGCATTTCACTCTTGCTAATGCAGATCATCAGGGAACCTTTACCCAAAGCTTCTTAGAACAACTAGAGTTATTATGTTATAAACTTTCATTTAAACAAATGAGAAGCTTAACAACAAATAACAAAGTTGAAACAAGAACTCAATAATCAACATGTTTTTTATTTTCTTAAAAAAAAAGTTATCATTTTAATTTACTAATAATTAACTAATGACTGCAAATTTGGCCCTTAGATTACACTTTGACAAATTTGAAAAGAAAGAGTTCAAATTCCTCCTCAAGGCGAGTATGACCACCACTCAGGAGAAAACTGCTACTCATGCAATGCATTGTGCTAGAACTAGGAAAATAGGTAATAGGGAGTAGTGTATGTGGACATTCGATTTAAAGCTTCCCACGCTGGTAGTGACAGGAAAGACCTCTGCAGGTAGTTGGTTCCACATAAGAACAGTGCGGCTAAAAAAGGAATTCTCTCTGTAATGCGTACTGCGATTCATTAGCCAATCGACCACAAAGGAATGTGCTCTGAATGAGCCACGTGTTGTACTTATATATATATGCGGGTTACAGGAACAAGTTCCCTAATTTCATTAGAACACATTCCGTTGTAGTAACGATAGAACAATGAAATGCACCCTACATTGTGTCAACGCTCTAATGAATCAATAGAGTTGGATACCCTACTGTCACCGATGAGCTTCATCGCCCTCTCTTGTACGCGGCCGAACAGCCCCAAAATAGACTTTGAAGCGCAGGCCCATACATGAGAGTTGCATTCCATTTTCGGTCGGGTATAAGTACTATAAATAGCAAGGAGATCAGATGGAGTGAAATATCATTTGCGCAGTTTCAGAATTGACACCAGGTGTTCTCGTTTCAGGAAATGGTGATCAGCTGTTAATTTTTTTTGTGTCAAATCAATTAGAACGTTGAGACATTTTCTGACAGCAGGAAACACAAATATAGATGAATTTTTTTTAAATTTGCAAATACAGACTACCTGGTTTGATTTCGTCTTGCGCCTTCTGGTGTGAATTTTTGGAAGTACTCGTAAACCTCTATTTGAGTTTTGCTAGTTTAGCTGCTATTCGGATTTTATTCCTCACGGGTATATCTGGGGAACCAGTCCCAATTTTGTTTTTATGTCTTTAGCATAATTGTAGGACTAGGAGAAACAAAGTTTGAAAGAAATTAATCCGAAAAAAACTGCATCTAGTGCAGTGATCGGAAAATTAAGGGCTTCGCTCCCCTTAATATATTCTTCTACACGCATTGTTTAGAACAAGTTGCGTGTATCGCGTACTGTTAAGAATCAGCGTTGCCAGAGAAATAAATTTTGTCCCAACAATAAGAAAATATGCGTGATGTGAATTTACTAAATTTTTTAATATCAGAAAATTATTTTCGAAAACCAAAATGTTTAGATTGTCAGCATGAAAAAACGTGACATGTAAAGGCATTTTCAACCACATATTTGAATTATTTTAAGAAAATTTTGCGCAATACCATATTACATTGAAGTAGCAACAAAATAAGATGACTTGTTTTTATAAACAGGTCTAGAGTGTTTTTTCGGACCATAATAAAATAGAGTCTGCCTTTGGATATTTCAAATTTTAAAATAACGAAATGTGAGGAAATTTTACTGAGAGTATAACGATCATAATTGTAAAATGTGATGGTATATGTTGCCGACCACTGATCTACAGTGCATAAAAATTGCTAAAGTATCGAACATTTTTAATTTTTGTATATATATTTTTGTATATATATTTTGGTATTTTAAATTGAAAATTCAAAATTTTTGTTTATAAACTAATAATAATTGATAATTATCAACTTCGTGTTTTTCAAAGGTACACCCAGGGAAAAACAGCTTAAAATCAGTATGGTTTTTATTGAATTAATAAGAAACATTAACGAAAGTCTAGTGATCTTGAAATTTTTTATTTCAACATGGAAAAATATTAATTTACAGTATTAATTTATTAATTTTATTTATTTTTAAGTACCTCAACAAACATTTTCTACTATAATGCAAATTATTAAATTAATGTGACGCGTTCTTATTTTTAAGTTGTAGCTTTTCCTTGAGTGTATTAGTTGTAGTATTCAGTTGTCCGATTCTGGATTACTTTTCAATTAGCTTATAGTTAATCAAAAACTAAATTATTAATAATTTTTTTTAAAATAAATTTTTACAACAAATAACTAAATTTATAATACTATCTGACAGCTAAATATGTTTTAATCGAACTACTTAATATAAACTTTCTTTTGAGAAAGAAAGATTTATCTCAATATGTATAGCAACCAAAAACAAAACCATGTAGTCTTATGCTAGAAAAAATTTAAGTTAATAGAACTTCAAACCAAGTTTCCTGCTTTTATATAAAAAGAAAACACTCATTTAATCGAACAATTTCACAACTCTAAAAATACGATTTTAGAGTTAATAAAGCAAAGTTAATCCTCATATTGTTATTCCATTGTGTAAAGATTTCATAAATATATCTTGTATACTCAACTCTAGAGAGTAAACTAAAATTTTATTATTCCATTAAGTTGTGTGTAAATTGAAAACTTTAAATTCCTTTTCTGCAAAACTAGTTTTATGAGTTATGACGTTGTTCAAGTAAATGAGAGATATGTAAATTAAACGTTTTCAAAATTGTAGTCCGCCATACAAATAGTTTTTTTTAGCAGTTTCTTCCATATTTTTCATTGAATAAAATTTAGTTATTCTTTTAATTTAAAATAAAAATACAAGTTTCCTTAAAAGTAAAACACATCGATCGCATCGCACACTCGTATTGTTGGACGATAAAATTTATTACAAATTAAAATTGCCATTTCGGGACAAAATGAATTTTAAATGCAAAAAAAGATACATATGTTTTTTATAGTTTTTGTATCAATTCTTAATAACATTGACTGGTGATATGAAGACCGTTGTCGTGCCATTTAATGGTCTAAAATGAGCCATCAACGTGTCATGGGAAAAGTTTTAAATGTTAAATCCAACTTTTATTGTCAGATCAAAACAATTAATTAATATTTATTGAAGAAATTTTTAAATTATTGAAACGGGCAAGTTGAAGGCTTTCTAATAATAAAAAAAAATCTTTTAAAAAAGAGGCTTCGTTTTGATATTAGAGAGAGAGAGTATTTATGATATATAAGTATGATATTTCTAAGCGATTGTATGTCTTTGAAAACTTCACGAATTCCTCCTTTGAGGTCTTGCATCGATTGTGAGCAATTGACATAGACCTTATATATCACGTAGCCTCAACGCAAAAATTTAAAAGCTGTTAAATCATAAGATCGTGGTATCCAATTGTAATGGCCTCTTCGAGAAATCACACGGTCAGGAAATTTTTCAAGCAAAAAAGTGATCACATTGTTACTTGTGTGGTACTTTTTAGGGTTCCGTACACCAAAGGTGAAAAGGAACCCACCCTATTGCTTTCGCTACACTGTCCGTCTGTCCGTCACACGCAATTTTCTCAGGAACCGTAAGAGCTACGAATCTGAAATTTGGATAGAGTATGTAGAACCTTGGCCGCTACAAACACATGAGAATTAAAAACTAAAGGGTGTTCCAAGACGAGCAATAAAAAATTTTAAAATCACATGTAATATTCATACAATTGTATGTACATATGTATATTGACACTTGAAATTTGTAAAATTAGTGTATTTTTATATAGACTACAACAATTAACACTAAAATTTTAAAACATTTAAATTAAAGGGTGGTTCATTAGTTAATGCAATTTTGACTATGTAATTTTGACAAATTGCTATATCTTGGAAACCGTAAGAGGTAAACTCTTGAAATTTTCAAACACGGTAAAACTAAAAAATCCAAAAGTTATAAGATTATAAAATCGCCAAACCAAAAAACAAAATCGCCAAAAATTAAAAAAAAAAAATCGCCAAAACGATAAAAATCGTCAAAATTAAAAAAGTTTCTAACACTAAAATAAATCGCCAAATTCGAAAAAATCACCCAAATGAAAAAAATTTTCAAAATTATAAAAAACGCCAAAATTCGAAAACCATCGCCAAATTGAAAAAACGCCAAAAACCGAAAGAAATCGCCAAAATGAGAAAAAAAAGTGTCAAAACTAAAAAAGCGCCTAAATGAAAAAGTCGCCAAAATTGTCTCTACAAGTTTTAGCAAATATTATGAAATTAATAATTTGCTTTAACATATTTTGTTTTTCAAATTCAAATTTGCACTAGAGCTTAACAGAAAAGTTTAACCATCAACACTAAAGAGCTTTATTTAATTTTAAATTTAAAGCAAATATGCAGTTTCCCAACTTGAATTTTCAGAATTTTCAGGAGGATTTACTCATTGTGTAATCATTTTAATGTTATAAATGCCAAAATGGTTCTAGAGAACAAACAGTTAAATGCAGCACAAAACTGTACATACAAACAACATGCAACAGCAAAATAAAATGTAAAACCACCAGCAACATACACTTACGAGAACAAAAAATAAATGAAAATAAACAAATTTAAACTAAGTGCACATTTATTAAACACATATTAACTTTAACTATGCTTGCTTGATTAACAACGAACTACAAATGAGCTGCATGGAATGAAACTTGTTTTTATTCGACTACGACAGAGCAAAAGCCGAGAAGAATGTGGGCGATTGTTTGTAAATACAACACTGTGTTGCATGGTGTGGTGTGATTAGCCTGCAATGCTTTTGTTAATTATGCCTTTGAGATTTTTCCAACGAATTTTGTATGGCAAAACCGGTTTTAACCCATGCTTTAACTTTAACAATTGTTTTTGCATAAGAGTATTTAACTTTAATGTGATGAAAATTAAAATTTATTCAATTCATCAATTCTATTACGGCACTTTACTTTCAATCATATAAACGAGGGCAGGTCAAGAAGTACTTGAGTTTTTGAATATAAGACAGGCAGTCAAGCACTAACTAACTGACGTACTTTGTTAAAATTTTAAAGAGTCAATTTACAGCTGCCATTATATGTCACTTTTTTATTTATATTTTTGCCCTAGACCTGCTTAGAATTAACAAAAATTAGTACCTGGGTCCAAGGGATCAATTAAAAAATGCTTAACATTTATATTCCTTAAAATTTTTTACACTGTTCTGTTCAACAGAAAATTCAATGATCAACCAAAACTTCGATATCCTTATAATTAATTAATTTGGCATTCTAAACTTGATGTTCTATCGCCAGCACAGATCAAACATCTTATATGCAACAGATGAAAGTAAATGCCTTGCGTAGGGTATTGGTTAGACACAATATTAAAACAAACAAGTTGCATGTTGGAATTTTCAAAAGCGGACATTTAACTTTGGGAAAATCTTCATTTTACATTAAAAAAGAGTCTGTCTGGCTGCATGTATGCAGCCGCCTGCGATGCCACCGCCACCATTACATTACATTACCTCCACCAGTTGTTTGACTTTTAAAGGCACAGAATATTTTTACGTGAAAAAAAGCCAAGCCCAAATACAGTTACTTTATTTAATAAATTTCAAATGCATTCTTTGCTTCTATTCTATTATTGTAACCTGCTGTTTAAGTTGTCGTTCTCCTTAGTATGAAACTAAAACAATAAAAATATCACACAAAAGAAAAAGAATTAAATTAAGACAAATAACGACATTGCAAGGTCGTAATTGTAAAAATTTTGCAACTTAATGTTGCTGTTGCCTTAAGCTTTTTTGTTTATTGTTTTTTTTTGTTTCTATGCTCTCGATTAAAGAACAGGTCAGGTAATTAAAAAAAAATCAACACAAACACATACATAACAGCAGGCTACACAGCAGCAAGAATACGAATGCTGTTGACGGCTAAATTCGCAGTGTTGTCAGCTACGTAAAAATTTATTGACAATGAAAATGCAACTGATACTGAAGTATTAATTTATATTTCAGTGCTGTCACTTTTAAATGTCTCACATTTATAAAAATAAAATTACTTATTAACCCCCGACCCGGTATAAGTTCGTAGTGTCTGTCTGCGTATCTGTCTATTTGTGTGCCTGTACGAGTCCACGTACAGACCAAACGGCTGGACCGGTTTTGGTTTAATTTTAATAAGTAATAATATTTAAAATTATTTAATATTATTTAATATTTAATATAAATTTACGTCCCTTTTCACAATGTATGGTTAAGAGTTAACGTGAACTTTAACTGACAGTTCTTCATACAAAACTTGCCGTTAAAGTCCCTGTTATCTTTTAACCATACATTGTGAAAAGGTACGTTAATGTATTTAATTTATTGTTTTGTATAAATTTTGGAATGTTGTATTAAATAATATCCAATAATTCTAATGTAATTTTTTTTAGAAAAAGAGCAAAATTGTTAAACTTTTCATTAATAAAAATTAAATTAAGCGTTCGTTTAAAGTAAGGGGTAATACAATAATTTCTAATAAAATATCTTCTACTTTTTCATTGCGGCTTTTCATTTAAAAGTGCAAGAAATGTAAAAATTTTTCGCAGAAAAGAAAACACCATAAGGCAACATTTACTCAACATTTCGTATCATATTGGCAACACTATATTTGATCAGTGTCACTTACAAAAATAGAAATCAGCTTAAGCTGGCGACAGCGAAAAAAGTGGTCGCGTAGCCGTGTAGCTATGATGGCGCCAATATAATAGTTTGTAAAAGAACGTACTTGTATGTATTCTATTTCTGACAGATTGTGGTCGGTAGGCTGATGTGTTCTATGTGTTTATACTTAAGCTGAGTTTTCAGTTTTGTGACTCATAATCAGGGTATATTATCAGGGTAAATTATAACTCGCGCGTACGAATTTTATAAGACTCGCGAGTTCCAATTTTGAACTCGCGAGCACAAATTTTAAAACGAAAAATTGTGCTCGAGAGCAGAAAAAATATTCTGTTATACTCGTCCCAAGTTTTTTTTTGTTGGTGGATAAGCAAACAAAATTAACAAAACTCGCGAATAATTCTTTTTAACTCGACTCGCGAGTCGAGTTTTATTTTTGACTCTCAAAAATTAAATGCGCTCGCTAGTTTTATTTTTTTTAACTCGCGAGCACACAAGAGTAGCTCTTTTCAATACAAAAAATAAAACTCGCTCGAATTGAATTCGTTTGCGAGCGAGTTTAATTCGAGCACTCTCCGCACTCTACTCATAAGTAAATTCGCATTTTCAACGAAATTTCCAATTTGTTGAAAACTTAAAGTTTTTCGGCCTGGCCCACGATGTCGACAGGAAATTATCTGTCGCTTAATTATATTGAAAACAAAAACAAAATAAGAAAATTTGTTTTTGTTTTCAATATAACTAAGCTACAGATAATTTCTCGTCGACATCGTGGGCCAGGCCGTTTATTTTAAGATGGAAATGTTTATTTCCATCCAACATAACTTTTTTATCTTACTTCTCCCGCCATCACATAAACTCTTGTTATACATAAACAGCTGATTTAAAAAACAGCTGATTTCAATGAGTTTTCATCTGAAATTAACGTCTGACTTTTACAGTAGCAAAGTTCTGAGGCATTTGTAAATTTGAAGTGAACAAAATTTTACTGTCAGATGTAAGAAAACATATCGTGTGAAACTAACTTCATACAACAGGATATTCTGTGGTTTCTCTTTATTTAATCTACTTTGCGCTTGTGGTCAAAACCAAAGGACAACCATGACACACAAAAGAGAGCAATTCGAAAAGGTGTTTTTGTTTTGTTCACTGATATGTAGTTTATCATTCAATCTATTGAAACAAAAACCCTGCACCCTTTATTTATTTGTGTAAAAATATGTATGCGGTAAAAGGAAGTTAAAAAGTTTTCGGTTTTATACACATTTGTTACAAAGGACACACAGCAACCAACATTTAATGCAGCTGCTGCAACAACATACGGGTGATTTAACTTGGTTATTTATGAATGTATGTTGTGTTCTCCAAATTACAACAATATATTTTCTTTAAAGGATGTGGATTTTTTAAGTCAATTTAATATAGGACACGAATCACAAATATTCGTTTAATCAGCAGGTTTGAATGTTTTTAAAAAGTCACAAATTATACACTCATTTGCCTTGGGAAATACAAATTTATTTATTTATGTATAACCTTTGGCTTGCCAAATTGTAACTTAAATGGTTTTGGGGCCACACAGATAATTATAATGAAAGGACGCAATTTTTAAAAGGATTCTTAATAAGGTTATTGGCAGCTGAGGGACGGAAAACTTCGATTTTGCTACTTATCATCAAATTTATTTATTTTTTAACTATTAAGGCCATCTACACGCCAGTTCAGCTAGCCCTCGAACTTATGTATGTATGTAATTGTAATAGAAATATTTTGTACATTTGATTCTACGCACAATAAGTACTCAAAAAATTAAAATTCAAGCACTTGAAATTTAACTGGAAACAAAGTTGAATTCAAACAATTTTTCAAGTAATATTCAAGTTTGAAAATATTTGGAAATACAAAATCAAACAACATACAACATATTCAAACCTTGTCAAAAAAAGCAATTTATTTTTTTATAAAATTGAAATTCTAGTGAAAAATACCAAAGATAAATAAAAAAGTGATTAAAAAAACAAAAGGTGATTAAAATCGTGAAAACAATAGTGAAGGTAGATATAATTATAAGAAAACTTGTCGATTGCATTTTTCTTTCTATTTTAAAAGCATTGATTTTGAAGCTTGATATATACTTGAATTCAACTGTAATACAAGGTTGAATTACAATTTAATTCACGGCTTGAATTGAACTGTAATACAATTGAATTGTTCGAATTGAATTCAAATACCCATTTCACTGGAGAATGTTATTGAAATAAAGTGTAAATCAAACACAATTCAACCCTTGCCAATTGAATATGGGACTTGAATAACAATTGTTTTACACTTGATTTCAAGCAAAATTGCTTATTGGGTACTCTACTTTAAACAACTAAAATGCAATTTATGATTTTTTTCTTTCCAATTTTCTAGTTGTGTTACTCATATTAAGATTTTTAATATTCATACAAATCTATATTTAAATTTTAAAATCACCAGCAGAGTTAAACACTCACTTTTATTTTTTACCAAAAGAAAATCTCATCTTTCTCCTGCACTTGACAATTGTAATTCAACTCCTTTAACCGCTGCTCTATTATACTCTACAGTTTATGATGCAATCTGTTCATTTTGCAGTTATTTATTGTCATTTAAATTTACAAATTTGTAACAGCTCTCACACATGTTGGAAACGTGATTTTGTTTTAAAAACTAATACTCGCATGTATGTATAAAAAATTTCTAAAATATTTCAAAAACACATTCAAAACAATATTTGTATTTTTCTGGAGTATCAATTACATTTTATCTGTGTTCATCTTTATTTATGGAGGGCGATTGTCGCAGGGAACACAAACATCTGTTAAAGTTTAACAATCGAAAAGTATTTCGAGCACTTGAAAACTAAATTTAAAAAAGAAGCAGAATTTATCCTTTTCTAAAAATACTTAGAAACATACTTACATACATATGTATGCATGTAATATGTAAGTGTACTTTCAACACGTGTGTGCAGTGCACTAGTACGAGGTTATTTTAAGTTAAAAATAAACATTCTAATGGGTTTTTACTCTAAATGTTTCTTTAATTTTTAAATATTTTAAGTACAGCTGCACATCATGTGGGCTGCTGCTGGGCTCAAGCGCTAAATGAAATTCATAATACTTGTAGCATGGATGTTCATTAAAATAAGTAAACACATACATATTTACACATCTTTACTTTAATAACAGGCAAAAGACAAATACTAATATTGGAAAAAATATTGCTTTTCAGTTGCTGGATGATGGACACAAATATTAATATTTATGTGTGTACATAAGTAAGTATATCAGCGTTTATGTATCATTAAATGTGTGAACAAACTATTTGTGCATATCATTTTACCTCTTTTTTGGTAGCCAACTGCAGCAGTACGAACTCCTTATAAAATATCGATGTCGTTTTCTATACCAAAATAAGTTTCAACAAATTTATCAGAAAAAAACTAATCATGCTATTAAATTAAGTTCGCTGGCGGAAAGAAGTGAATTAGGAAGTTTTTATTTTCCACGACATACGAGATGTATGAGAAATACTTAAAAAATACATTTATTTCTCTTCCTTTCTCAAGACAGCTTTTTATATGTATTAACATATATACATACACATCGATTCTTTATTGCAACAGAAGAATAACTTATTAAATAAATTTTAAGTTTTTAATTTACATACAACTCAATGAAGATATAAAATTATTTTCCAGCCTTTTATTTGCAATTTTTACAGAAGATTAAACATGATATAACTCTGACATTACAAGAAATTTTGTTTACGATTCCAAATCACCGAACTGGAAGCTATGCACAGTGGGACCAAAGGCCCTTTTTACGCAGATCAATTAGTACATCCACAATTACAACAATGAAGGTCACCAAATTTTATATGGTTGGATCTCACAACAAATTAGCGGTATAAGAGTGGGGAGACATATAACCCTCATACAAAGTAATTATTATGTTTCCTATATCTTTAGAACTACAATAATTAGGCACACTAAATTTGTTGTGGATATCTCAGACTATTATACTTTGTATTAATACATGTCATGCTAGTGCGATATTATGAATGCAAAATGTCGTAACGAATGGTAAATAATACGAAAAAATTTTGACATCCCATAATACGCGTACTTGACCATTTTTTTAAATATTTCTAAACGATAATACTTTTCATCTGATCAGAGTTGCATTATTACAAAATCAAGTAATAAACAAACTAACAAGTCATCTATTTCGATGCCGATGGCGTGCCGTGGTTTATGGTATATGTATTCGTCTCAAACCGGCTATAAATATTAATATGATTTACGTATTGAAATACTATTTCGTCTAAGCCATGTCTGCAAATTAACGAAATTATCGTATTTTCTTTTTCTTTATCTTATTTAAAATAACTACTTTAAATGCCGTCTATTTTCAAAGGCCGGCGCGGCCAAAACGTGCATGAAACTGCTCTGCCGCCAGAAAACAACGATGTCTATATAGACATGTTAATCTCCAACAGCTGTTTGCTTTATACTTGTATTTCTAATGTAATATGAGTTGTGATGATGAGAACATAAAATGTTTTTTGACAGTCGAAACAAATGTCTTTAGATTTCTTTCCCGTGAAAGAATATACTATATATATAAGAGTCTGAGTGGCCCTTTAAAATAAGCTGCATGTTCCACCAAAATCTTGGTGACGGGTACCTCCCCTCCCCCAAAGTAATTATTAATTAATAAGCATGATTTTTTTAAATTTGAAAAACTGAAGCCGAAAAAATTTTAATATAAACGGTGCTTAGCCAACAAAACAAGCAGAATTTTTTTAAGTTTTTTATTCTGATGACTTGCCTGCTCTTGAATGACTTCGGATGCGAATTATTCAAAAATATATTTTTTAAAAAACCTAAGAAAGTTACTTAAAATCATAAACGTTATTTTTTTTAATCATTATTACATATAAATACTACCGCGATCATTCGTGAATAATACGTGACTCATGCGTAACAAATCCTGACATTTGCACATCTCTAACGAAAGCACATAAAACAGTGACAAAAACAACTGCATTAAAGGTAATAGCGGAAGTCGTTAAGCACTTTTTATTGGTAAACTCAACACAGGAGGATATTACTAACGTACCTTTTCACAATGTATGGTTAAAAGATAACAGGGACTTTAACGGCAAGTTTTGTATGAAGAACTGTCAGTTAAAGTTCACGTTAACTCTTACATTGTGAAAAGGGACGTAATTTGTATATAGCTTCTAAAACGCACTGATGCGCAATATAAAATTTTCTTAAATAACGTTCATATGTTTAACCTTTAAAATAAACCTAAAATCTAAAATTGAGACCAATTAATAACTTCATGTCCCCTGAAGCTTAAATTAGACTTACCATAACCACAAAAATACAAAACAGCTGTTCGTATTTCGATTATAAAGTGACTCGCCATAACGCCATAGCCATATCCATATAAACCAATTGAAGTTTGATTATGGCTATATATTATGGCACGTCTAATTTAAGCTTCAACACTTTTTCCCTATTACCATAGATTTAAAGAAAATATTGGTCTACTTTTAAATTTATCACCATGCTCGTTTACAACTCGGGTGCCCATAAGAGTGCAGTGCTTGTGACACATACTGACATCGCTTTGCTTTGTCAGCAAGAGCGCACAATTCTCGCGTCCTATGAACAATTTAATGGTAAATCTGACTGCTACTAAAGGCTCAGTTAGCCGACTGCAATGGAATGTAACTGCAACGGTGGGAAACAGCTGATCGATATTGTTATGTGAAAAGTAATGAAAAGGGTTATCGAGATGTAATGTAACGTAACCTACTTTTCACATAAAAATATCGATCAGCTGTTTGCTATCGTTGAAGTTACATTCCATTACACTTGGCTAACTGAGCCTTAAGTATTACTTATATCATCGATTACGTAATGTATACCTTAACCACTCGGTAATTACCAATTTCACTTATTTTCATACATCTCTAGCAAGATAAATTAAATGTCACTATTTATAAGACAGAGTTTGCCATATGGGAACTCATCAGACATCAGACTTAAAAGGCCTTTTACTATACAAAATATACCACCCCTTACATTAATATAATCTTTTTAAAATTCCGCAATTATAACAATTATGTTAACGAAGTGATTATCATCGCAAATGGGAGTTGGAAATTTACCTTCACTCTAATGTTTGCTTGCCATTAGAGTATTTATTATTTTTAAGTCAACTTAACCGCTTTGAAGGGCAAACCTCAAATTACATACGAAATTGCAACATCTGCCACTGTCTGCCACAATATAAAAAACATCTGACAAATATCGCAAAATGTATGGCAAACATTTGCAGTTTGTACAATTGATTTCCAAAAATAAGGATAAGTTTGTTAAGGGTTGCAATTTACATGGACGCATGCCCACACCCACTTTGTCAGCGAAACTGTGCAACATAACAACCAGCACATATTTCTTCGCTGCTGTCACCCAAACAATTAATAAACTGATGTTATGAAAATTATCGAATATAACACAACATTCTAGCATATGATCGTTGGAAGCAATAATAAATTGTATACGTTTTAATATTTATGATTTTATATTTATAAGTTTTATTTAAACATATAATGGATGAAAACTCTCTTAACTATTTATTGTTAGTTAACCGGAAACTATTAACATGAAAATGTTGCATAAATTCAAAGGAATCAATAAAAGGATTAGAAAGCATGCTCAATAGCCTTTTTTTATAAAGAGAAGGGGACGCTTGTACATGTGTGTAGCTAAGTATGTATTACAACAGTAAATAATGTATAAAATATTCAGAGAAATTTTTTCTGAAATAACACGTGTGGCACGCATGCTTATGTAGTTACGTTACCAAGTTACTTACAACCAACCACCAAAATAATAAAATAGCATCATCAGTTGAAATTTTTTGTATGCCACAGCTAAGGGTTGATTCCACAACTCTCCAAGATCGTACTGAAGCATAATAATGGCTGCATGCATAACTGTTTTATATGTGATAAATAACACTTTAAAATTTATGTATATAAAACAAAAAAGCTGTACTTGGCTCTAATTTACAGGACATGCTTTTTGTAATGCATCGATCTTGAAATTTACAAAGAAAAAGAGAAAAAAAAATATTCAAATTACAGGAAACACTTGAAAACTTGAGAAACTTCATTATTCCATTCATTTATTTAACAAGGCAATTGTTTAAATTGTTAACAATAATATAATATATAAACTTGGTTTGTATTTTTTTTTTTTAAGAAAAAAGTCAACATCATTTCAGAATTAATTTTGCAGCTGCCAGAAATTTCCATAACGCACTTGTTTACAAAAACTTGACAAGTACACTGAAAAAAACTGAAAACCCCTTTTCTTTAATAAAGCAAGAAACACATAGAGCGCAGCAGGCTAGCGACTACAATCGGTCAAAGTTACGGCCCGTTTCAATAAGACGTTTCATTTTGGATAGCCCGCCATTTTAACATCAGTCATGCCTCAAGCTGTAACTACTTGACAAATGACCAGTAAAAATTACGCCATTAATAAAAATGGAACGATATACTCTTCAACAATTAATTAAAATTCAGAGGTGTTGAAACTCGTGCGATTTCCAAGCACGAAAAATAATGTTCTGCTGATCGCACGATTTAGTACATCCGAAGCTAAGTTCATATAAAATGTCTAAAGATTTATAACATTAAAACCAATTAAAAAGTTGCACGAAGTCATCTTTTAAATTCAAGCCTTTCCTGGAAATTAAGCGATTTGAAAACGCGTGATTTATAGAACACCCCTGATTATTTACATTCATTACGAAAATTGAAAAAATTTCGCAGACACAGTTCGCAAAACTAAAGCATTTTTGGATCGTCGTGACGCACCTTCTCGGCCAGCAAATTTGAAACTGTTGGGAAATTTTAAGCTGCTGGTACAAGTTAGTAATGTGAAGACTCGAACTCGGTCACGTTGCTCAAGAACAACTGAAAATATTGCTGTTGTAACCCATAATGTTGAGAAAACCCCAAGTTTTACATTTTCTCGTCGATCTTTGGTATTTAACATTTCACAAACCATTTTATATGGGCGGATATTGATGTGGGTGACTTTTGTTTTCTTTTACGTGAAAAGTTTCCTGACCTTATGATTTCTCAAAGAGGCAATCACAATTGTCCACCGAGATTTGGTGATGGAAAATTTTACAAAAAGAATATAGTCATCCGATGATTTCGCGTAAAAATACTTGTTTTTTAGGGTTCCGTACACCAAAGGTGTTTTTGCTCCGACTGTCTGTCTGTCTGTCTGCCACAGGCCGTTTTCTGTGAAATTTTCACAGAATATTTAAAACTGGCCGCTACAACAACAAATACAGGATCGTTAAAAATCAAAGGGTTTTCTAAAGCGAGCAACGAAAAATGTGGAAATATTAATGTAATATACAGACAAATACTTGTATATAGAGACTTGATATTTTTATGCAGGTTACACCAATTAAAATTGAAATTTAAAAAATCAACATTAAAGGGTATTCTATCAGTTAATGTAATTTCGACTATGCAATTTTGACAACTTGCTGTATTTGGGAAAGAGAAAGAGGCAAACTCTTGAAATTTAAAAAAAAAATTCGAAAAACTAAGAAAAACGACTAAAATAAAAAATGTCAAAAACAAACAAAAAAATCCAAAAACGAAAAAAGCGCCAAAACTAAGAAAAAGTGACGAAACTAAGAAAAAGCGCCAGAAACCGAAAAGAAATTTACCTGGTACTTAATTATTTAAAAAAATTTCCACATCAGGTAAGGTATTCGATTATAGAATTCGTATAGTGTTACTTATCTAGTGTCCGTACGGAACCATTCGTGTCCGAGTCAAACGTGCCTAATTTATAAAAAAATATTTAGATTTTATAAAAGGTTTATAAATCAAATTGCCATAGAAAATTTGTTTCATAAACCTCCTATTAAACAGAAATATTTGTTATGAATAAGGCAGTTTATATTTTTGTAAGTGAATGGCAATACAAAATGTGAAATTATTATATATTATATAACAGAAAGAACATCCCAGAATTCATTTCAAGCACTATTAAAATTTATTAACAGAAAATCAATATATTCCTTCCATTGATCATTAAAAATAACGATGCTACTCGTACGATTATAAACAACATGTTTTACAAATATAAAATTGAAATTTTAATTACATATTGCCATAAGCAAATTTCATAATTGGTTAAAATAAAAGTGTGACTGACACACGTTCAACAGGATAACAAAAAAAAACAAAAAAAGAATTCAAACAATGCAAATGCAACTCAATTTTTCCTTAAACGAATGGCATATGACAGATTATGGAAGCCACCCCTACTCAAACTAATGAAAAGCAAACCATCCTACGATAGGACACCATGCCACCACTGACACCATATGTTGCATGCAATGCATGTATTTTGTAATTTAAACAATATTTTAATGATTACTCAAAAATGGCATTAATAAGTATAAAATCTCAAGGGAATCGAAAAACAGATGCTCAAAGGACTACAAACGAAAAAATCTTTAAATATTTAGATGAACATAATTCATTATTTTTTAGACAAAATTATCTTTAAGTCAGACAGACAGACATACACCAGTTGTTAAGCACCATTATTTAAATAGGAATAATTGTTTCACAAAAACACGCATTAATTAAAGAGAACAAGCAAAGGTCTGCACCGTCATTGATTGTTTAAAGAAGGCCTTTAATAGTTGTTCACTTTCGATTAATAAAATCTACAGTTGGCCAGGTTTTCTTTAGTTTTAATTTTAGCAATATGTATATGTACGTCAAGTTATTATTCTACATAAATACATACATGCCGTAACCGTCAAAAACTGTCTTAAGCGGCAAAATTTTCGAAGTTAACTTTTTGACCAAAACCGATTATTTGTAATAGTGAATAATATATTTTTGCCAAAAAAAAAAGAAGTTCAAAAATATGTCGCTCAGCTGCAATTCCTAACGTGACTTGTAGTGAAATTTTAAACAAAACCTGATACACAGTAGCTTCATAGGATTTTGTTTCATTTATTAACATCAATTTTAAATTAGTAAGTTACAGCACACTTTTCTTTTCACTTATTAAAAATTCTGATCTTTTATAGCACACTTTCCTTATAGAAAAGTTTACTGTGTCACATCACGCATTTATTTTTATATAAAAGTTAGTTGACTGTATTGCAGCACATTTTTTTATAGAAAATATGGTTTATATGACCGATGACCGGCACACTATTCTTATAGAAAATATTATATATAAATATACAACCATATTTTCTATAGGGATAGAAAATATTGTTGCCTGTCTGACAGCACATTTTTCTTATAGAAACTATGATTTTTTATGAGTCAACTACTTACTGTCTACTGTTGAGAGTTAGTTTCAATTAAGATAATACCGTTTATTATTAGGGCTCCGTACATTAAAGGTGTAAAGACATCCTATTGTTTTCGCTACGATGTTCGGCTGTGTGTCTGCCTGTCGCAGGCTGTGTCCTCTAGAAACGTAACAGCTACAGACCTGAAATTTTCACAGAATATGTAAAACTTGGTCCGCTAAAACAACAAATATAGGACCGTGAAAAATCAAAGGGTGTTCTAAAGCGAGCGACGAAAAGTTTTGAATCCTAATCTAATATACAGATAATTCTGTGACAATAAGGAAAAAGTGCTTAAGTCATATTTTACTGTTTTGCAGGAGAGCACTTTTAAGCGTTGAAGTCGATTTTCAGAAATTTATTTCTTTTACGTTTAAATTGTAAATTTCTTTTAAGTAAACATCGTTCTACACACTATACGTAATACATTTAAGTAAAAATATTCCAAAGTATAACTTCAATTAAGCTATTATTACAAATTAGATTAGAAGTCTAAATAAGATAAGCTGCAAGTAATTTTACTATAATTTCTTGATAAATCGCACAAATTGATTGAGATTGTGACCACAGGTGCTTTCAAATATGCAGATTACGGAGGTTTCATTAACTCAAAAACAGCTTAAGCACTTTTTCCTTTTCGGCACTGAATTATAAATAGACACTTGAAATTTTCGAAGTTAGTAAATTTTTATGCAGGCTACACCAATTAACACTGAAATTTAAAGAACCTAAATTAAAGGGTATTCTATCAGTTAATGTAATTTTGACTATATCATATTGATAACTTGCTGTATCTCGGAAACCGTAAGATGCAAACTCTTGAAATTTTCAAAAACAGTAAAAGTAAAAAATTCCAAAATTATAAAATCGCCAAACCAGAAAAAAAGCGCCAAAACCAAAATAAGCACCAAATTAAAAAAATTCTAACACTAAAACAAATCTACAAAACCGAAAAAATTATCAAATCGAAAAAAATCGCCAAAATGAAAAAAACGCCATAAACCGAAAAAATCGCCAAACCGATAAAAAGGTGCCAAAACTAAAAAATCGCATAAATGAAAAAAATAGCTAAAATGAAAAAATTGTCAAAATGAAAAAAATCGCCAAACTGTAAAAAAGCTAAAAACTGAAAAAGTGTATTTTTTCATTTATAATTATCACATGCAATTTGGCTTAAAAAACGATACGAACTTTAGTCCGTTCAAATCATAAATATAGCAACAAATAAAGTTCGAATAATAATTAAAATTAACTACTGAAAAAATCGCCAAAACGAGAAAAAATGCAAGAACTAAAAAAGCACCACAACTTAAAAAAAATCGCCGAAAAAAACGCGAAAACAAAAATAACACTCAAAACCGAAAAAACCCAAAAACTAAAAAAATGGTCAAAATATATATTATATAAGCTAAAGTTTGTATTGAATTACATATCATATATATATATGAAGTCACACTTCACTGAATTTATTGTTTAGTTTACTTAGAGATTTCATTATAAATCCACTTTCACCAGAGCAACGCGTGCAAATTGTTGAAATTTTTAATCAAAATAATTGTTCTATTCATCAAACTCATCGTGCACTTCTTCTATTCTTCCGATGAATCCCATTTCTAATTGAATGGGTACGTAAATAAGCAGAATGTCGCATTTGGAGTAAGGAGAATCCACAAGCTTTTATCCACAGAAAATTACTTTTTGGTGCGCTTATGGGCGGGCGGACTCATTAGTCCATATATCTTCAAAAACGATGATGGTCAGAATGTTACTGTCAATGGTGAACGGTATTGTCTCCGCCGATAAACCACAAGCAATTGAACACCTGGAAATCAATATTCGAAGAGTTATCGGCGAAATACCGCCGCAAATACTGCGAAAAGTTGTTGAAAATCGGTGTTCCAGATTGCGCCTTCCATTTCATTGATATTAAAAATATATTTCCTTGTTTTATTATGATTTAAGCTTGTATCATTCCATAAAAAAAACACCCTTTATAATCACATCCCTAAGAGGGTTTCTTTTTCCAAAAAAAATTAAGTGCCATATTTTCACCCTTCTACAGAGAGAGAAATAAAAAGGAAGTAAATCCATAAAACCAAAACTAATACTTAAAATATACTAAAATTTTGTTTTATTTTGTGCTCGACCTTTTTTTAAAATCTTATTGTGGAAAATATATTTTAGACCATTAAAATCCTTTATACATTTATAAAAGATATTTTAAGAGATTAACTTAATTTATAAATAGCGAAAAGCATAATTAGATAAATTATTTTTAAAGATTTAAGCCCCAATGTAAACACAGATTTTACATTATTTTAAAGTGACTGACTGGCTGCTTTAAGTACAATTTAAAAAAAACTCATTACGAAAGAAGAGAAAAAAACAATATGTATATCCTGGCATCTGCGTCTGCCTGTCACTCTTACACAACAACACATAGTATTCGAATTGTAATTATAGCTAGTACCCGCACAATGATCTTAAACCAAGCAGAACATTTCGGGATAAAGAAAAAGGTCAAAGTCATCACAAACATCTACATGCAACAATTATTACAAACTCGACGATGATACGAGCGAGAATGCCTTTGAACGTTAAAGACCTTTAATGCGGGCTGTTTAAATGTCGCCAACAGAAGAAGAAGTAAAAAACATCCACTTACACCAAATTAAATGCATCATTAAGTTAGAAAATCAAAGATAAGAAAGAATGAATCTCAATTTGCTTGGCAGACGGAGCCGTGGGAGGTCTGCCAAATCTATGTTTTTGGTTAATAATTTTTCTGAACAAATTAATGACATTTTTTAACGAGGAAGTGAGTCATGCAATTAATTTCTTAGATATTTTTTAATTTACTTATAAAAAGTCAACAATTATTAATTTTTTTTTCAAATAAAATTTAGCAACGAGAGCCAGCGCGTGCCATTAAAAATTTGAGAGAACCTAAAAAACTAAAATAACTTCTTTTTTTGTATTTTTTTATTAGTATTATGAAAATTACGCTTTCGTTAAAATGAAAAGAAAAAAAATATAATGAAACACCTCCAGCTGAATAGAAATAATTTACCCATATGAAATACATATAAATAATGAAACAGTTTTATGGGGAAATTATGTAGTAAAGTATTGGGTGCGCAAGAGACTAAAGCATTCAGACTAAGACTAAGACTGTTTTAAGCGAACAATTACTGGGAGTTTTTCGACCATGACATTTTCTTGTTACATGTTTGAACACATAACTTTTTCAAAGAATATTCTCTGCATGCAGCAGCAATATGACGATAAAAACAATAAGGCAAAAATAGCAGCGAAAACTTTATTAAAATAGTTTGTAAAAGCAACTCCATACCATTTTTATATTAACAGTAAGTAACAGTAATGAACGGTCACTTAAATACACTACAGTGCGCGCTCGGTTACTGAGGCTGTTAAACAGCAGTTGGATTGACAATTAGTGCGATTCACTAACTTTTAACGATAATCTCAACATTAAAATAATTATAACGAAAATTTATCGAATTCGCTATTCCGTAACATTTTTAACGATATTCGTTGTAGGTTAATGTCAGCTGTGTCGTTATTTAAGCGACAATAATTTCTGTGTTGTTAATTTTATCTACAAAAATCAACAGAAAGTATCAGCTGCGTTCTTTCGTTAAAAATAAGTTTCCGAATCACGCAATCGTTATTTTAAGCGACAAAATGTATAGACAAAAATTACAAATGTTCGGAGCGTTAAAACTTACTGAATCGCACTACAGAGCACAAGTTTTTACAGGCCAATTAAATAAATTTCAAAATAAAAACTTTTCGCAAACACTCTTGATCACTCAGTGTATACTCCGTTGTCATTTCCGCCCTTTTTCCATTGGCACCTTGGACAAGAGAAGAACAATAAAGATCTATGAAAGTCCGTTTTGTGTGCGATGTACGACAATTTCGCAGCCTTGATTGCGGATTTGAGCATTACGTGAAGGTCTTTAGGATTAATGGCCACTGTAGCACTCAGAACTTCCGAAGTATTAGTATGTAGAGACACGTAATTCCATGTCACAATTGCTTTAGTGTAGTCCCATATTATTCTTTGTAGAAATCTGACAATAGTACACTAGGGATTATCTGACTATCCATCCCAGTGAGCAAATAAATACCTCCACGGTACTACCACCAGGAATTTATAGATTTATATATTTTATAGTCCTAGTATTTTCGTAATATAGTTATTGGCCAATAGTCCAATTACATTCCAGTCAAAAGAAAAGGGTGTTTTTTATAGAGATACAAAACTTTGAAATGAAATAAAACAAAAATTAATTTTTTTAATTGATATAAAATTTATTCGAAAGATAATCTTCCGGCATTATAATTCAAATATGAGTTCTGGCATATAATCGCAACGGCTGGCTCGGAGGTAGTCTAATCTGGATGTCTAATTCTCAATGACTTTCTCCAACATTTGCGGCCGTATACTGGCAATCATGCGGCGAATGTTGTCCTCCTAGTGATATCGGCGTAGACTAGCGACTTCACATATTCCCACAGAAAATAGTCTAGCGGCGCTAAATCGCACGATCTTGGAGGCCAATTTACGGCATCTAAACGTTTCCTTCAATAAATCAATTGTTGCATTAGCTGTGTGTGATGTTGCTCCGTCTTGTTGAAACCACAGTTCCTGCATGGTTGTCACATGGTTGCACATCAGAGAACCGAATGAGACCATTCGCATTTGCTAACAATTCATAAATTCGTTGCTTTTGCCATGCATTTATTCGACAACAATAATTTGTTGATTGCTCATACGCACTCTATTATTACAATGCCGATATAACACAAGCAGCGAAATTAAATGATGCAGCATGAAAGAAGACCAAGAAGAACAAGACAACTGAATATTTATGTAAAACAAGAAATGCACGCAATAAAATTCGCCGCACTCATATCTTTCGATTGTGCCATGCGATGTTTCTTTCAAATGTTGTGGATTGACAATAATATGCAGGTTTTTTGTGATTGCATTCAAAACAATAAAATACGGCGTTCAATCTATTCTCTGTTGCACATCATGGTTGGCTCTATAGCGGTCATCATTGACTGTAACGATCTGACCAGCATCTGAGTGCGTATTATCATTAAGAATAAACGTGTTACGAAATCATTCCAGTTTATCGAATTAATTGCTCTGATGGACTTTTTGTTGATCGTAAAATGGGCGTAGTGCGCGATACGTACTTCGAACAGAAACATGACTTTCGAAATAAATGTTTACAATTTGGAAGCGATGTTCAGGCGTCAGTATATTCAGGTTGAAATGCCAAACCAAAGCAAACTAAACGTAAAACATTTGACAGCTGAATAAATAGACGCCAGTTAAAAAAGTATTGCCAACTTGAAGTTTTATACATCTATAAAAACACCCTTCATTAATACATTCTTAGACTATTAATTACATAATTATTTTCTTTTTTTCTTATTATTTCCAGATTTCGATTTTTACACAATTCGCAATCTAAGCAGTTGTGGATTGTTCGTCTAATTTTGAAATCGACTATCGATGGTAAATAACAACTTCTGTAGATTGCCTACCGCCTTTTTGTTTGACACCCTCTTTCTTTCCTGTTCTAAGATCTTCTGGACATGATCATTTTAGCAATTTTATAGAATGCCAGGGAAATAGTTAATGGTGCAATAATACAGGAAAATATGTTTATGAATGAGATCAGTGGCATACAAAAAGTTCAAACTTAAATTTTCCTAACCAGCCAAGGTTTGGGGCAGCATGTGCCATATGGGTTTTATGTTAATTTTCCAAACAAGTCGAGCGTATTATTATTATTATTTTTTACTTTTTTGATACAATAGAAAACAATGAAGTTGTTTTTAATGTTTCGGATATGTTTTTATAAAAACAAAGTTCGAAACGAATTTCAATTGAGTGTTGTTAGTGCATACATACAGGAAACTGGGTTCAAAGGACAAAAGGAATATGTATAATGCAAGAGAAATTGTGGGTGAAATATTTGAAATGTATTTAAAATGTCTAATTATACGTACATACATACGTATGTACATACAAACACTCACTATACAATAGATGTATTAAAATGGCAGCTGCTGAAAGTTTTTTTAAAAACGGGGAGGATAATAAAATGTTTCAATCAATCGTGAAAAGGTACAAAAAAAATTATTTTTTGAAAAGAAAATATGTAATTCATAATGAATTTTTTAAATATTCAAAGGATACGTTATATGTAAATTAACAAACATGTAGATGCAAACAAAAGAAATAAATTTATTAAAATTAATTTAAAATAAATTTAAAATAAAAATAATAGGTCTCTTCTGTTACTTTCCTAGCAGTAACTAGCAAAGAGATAGAAAGAAGTATATTAACGTTTTACTTGAAAATGCTTACAAGTAAGTTCTATTCATATCAAAAACGTGGATGGAAATCATGAAAGTGTTGTACTTCTTCTGATGTATTTGGAAATTTTTTGGAAACGACTTTATTTTATATTAATAAATTATTTACTATTTTCACAAATTTTTTATTTTTTAATTTTAGGCTATAAAAAATCGATTTTCCATCCCTGATTAGGACATCATAAAAAAGTCTTTAAAAATTATACTTCCTTGACTAAAAAATTATATTTGTGTAACTTAATGAAAGAGAAAGAAAAGAGTAACTAAATATGCTTTCTTTTTTCAAAATCGAGCCTTTGAAGCAATAAAGCCATATCTCCAAAAACATGACATTTAAATTAATAGTGCCAGATTAATCCCTATATTGTTCTTAATATTGTTTAAAAATTTCATAAAAATATATTTGGGGGAATCAGTGTCATAATGTCATAATGTTTTAAAATTTAAAAGAAAACACAAAAGTAAAAACAACTTTATTAAAACAATTTAAAACATTATGGCACTTAAGACTACCGTGTGACTCCCCCAAATTATATATTCAACTGTTAAGAGAATAGTAAAATTTTGCTTTTAATAAATTCAAAACTCCAAACTCGTTTTCTGCAAAACCCTTTTTTTAATCATGAGGCTATTGAAGCAAAGGCTAAATATATTTTTTTAAGAAGGAAATTAATATTTTCCATTTTCCTTTCTTCTGACATTTAAAATAAATTATTTTTTAAACAAAAGCAGGAAACAGCTGTTTAACTAATTTTTTTTTATCTTAATATTTTGCTCTCTTTTGACGGTCTGTCTCCCTGCAAACTTTGTGGGTTAAAAAACACTTTCCAGTAACAATTGTTAAAGTTTGTAACAAATTTTAGTTAATGAACACACCTAATATTGCAAATAAAAGTTTTGCAATATTAGGTGGTTTTTATTCGGAAACAAATGAGAAAATAACTGAATTCACATTAAGCATATTACATACTTATAAATTTAGACTGGTCAAACCCGAAGCCGAAAATAGTCTACAATTCTTTTGCTTCCATTTGAACATATAAGCGAACTTTAGTTTGAGGGATACTTTCCTCAAAATGAATTAACGCGAATTATGGTGTATTTGAAGATTTTTTTAGGCAAATAAAAGGATCCCATTGTTTACTGCCCCTTACGAAAGATATAACACCAGTTTCAAATGCAAAATAAGTTGAACAAAAAAAATTATCTCCTAAAGGTAATAAATTCCAGCGAAAATTTACAGCTTTTTGATGGCGGTCTCTTTGAAATTCATTAGAATTTTGGCTGAAGACAGAAGTTAAACAAAAGAACAATTTAAAAACTTTAACAAGCATTAATTAAAAAAGGGATGTGTATAACTTTTTTTGTACTTCTTTAAGAGTGGCAATTTAACATTGTTCATCTTCTTAAAATTGCCTTTTAAAATTTACCTGGAATTGTTTAGTCAAATACATAAATTTTTGATTTTAAAAAATAAATTAAATAGTTGCTGTTAACAATATTTACGCAAGTAAAAGGACATGGGTGCTGATGAAGTGCGTGGTGGCACAAAAAAGTGCCGCATTAATTCAAATCGCACTATTAATATTAAAAAAAAGTACGCCCGGTTATAGCTATGCTGCTTAGCTATATAAAGCGAACTTGCGGCCCTAGGTGTAAGCAAAAATTGGCATCAAGTTAGCAAAAGTGACGAAATTGAATTAGGTGTTAACGAGTACCTCCACACAACTTGACATTAAAAATGGTCGCATTACGTAATCTTAATCCACCTCTAAGTCCTAGCATGTTTTGCAATGTGAAGTTTCATGGCAAAACTATTTAAGATCATATTCAATTTTGCCACTTATACTAACTTTATGCCGTTAGTGTGTTAAAAAACAAAGCAATAAAATTATATTATATGATGATGTCAAAAGTTTTAAAACGTTTTTATTTATTTCCCATTATTTTCTTTTCTAGCGGCGTACGATTAAATTAATGTATTGTTTTTATTTTGGTTTTGTTTAAGTCACTTCAAAGAACGAAACAATACAAAACCAAAAATAAATTATTTTGTGAGAAATTTTTTTTTTAGATTCTTTAATTGAACTGTAGTGAATTTTAATCAGAAATAATTCATAGTTAGGCTCAAGTTCAGTAATTTCAATTCTTATTGAATGAAATATTTTTAAAATAAAAAATTCAATTCTTATTGAATGAAAAATATTTCATTCAATAAGAATTGAAATTACAGAACTTAAGCCTAACTATGAATTATTTCTGATTAAAATTTATTTTGTTTATTTTATTTTAAGTACAAAGAAATGAAAACTAAAATAAATTTATAACTGTAATAGTGTCGATTATTTTGTAACGAAAATCACGTTCCAGCTCCTGTGTCGTGAAATAAATAGCATAGCTTTAATATGTTATTCTATAATAAGAATTGAAAAATACTGAACTTGATCCTATGCTTTGTTGCTGTATATTCTGAGAAGTTCTCGCATCAAGAAAAAATTAATAATTACATGGGTTGTCCTATTTTATATAAATAAATAAACTTACACAAAATAAATATTAACAAATATAATTCTTTTCTTACTCACCCTGTCTTTTACAGGATGATAATAATTTTTTAGAATCGAAATCGATTAAAAACGCATTGCAGTTCAAAGAATATAATATATAATATAATAAATCGCGCCTGTTCTGAAAGTCACGGTGATTTCAAAAAGAAACTATTAATAGCTGACTTGTTACTGAATTTGTTTTGTATTTTAAGTTTTTCTCATGTATAATAGAATATTTTATTCCACTTCAATCGCTATAAATCGTAAAATTTACAAAGGCAATGATTAAGCTTTTATTAATTTTTTTTTGAAATCACTGTGATTTGACATGTCGCGATTTGCAGAACAGGCCTACATATACATCTATATATATAAAAAATGAATGGCTGGAATAATACACCCCATTCCTTTTTTGTCTGAAGCAGAATAATATTAAAGAAAAACTTAAGAAAGTTACGCGGAACAGGAAAAATTTGTGCGGTTGGTACGAGTATTCTTCCTGTTTTTGATTTTAAAAAATGGTATAAATTCAGTTTAAAGACTACTTAGTTTCTTTTCTCGATGCGAACGAAGTCGCGGGGAAATTCTAGTATATGTATACATATCGATGGCTTAATATAAGAAAGGCGGAACTCAAATTTTCGATATTTTATAGGAGGAGCAAAACACTGAAGAAAATCTAGAGCATTTAAATAAAGAAATAATGTTTTAAGCCGCCATAAGTACTTGATTTTGAACTGTAACGTACTAAGATCTTCAAGGAGGATAAAATTATACGCTGTCTCCCAGAAAACGTTAAAATCGCGATTTCTAATTAAATTGAGATACGCCCTTTTTATACTAAGCCATTGATATATAAATATTGATTTAAAAAATATACAGTTTTAATTTAATCAACAAGCGTTTTTTTTCTCTAAATTGTGAAGTTACGAGTAAATAATTTAAAATTTCTGTTTCAAGTTAAAGTTCATATACGCCTAATTTACATTGACATTTGAACTTTTAAATAAAATGTGCATTTTTAAACACGTTTATAGGTATACTGGGTGGTTTTTTAAGTGTAACAGCTCTTAGTGTACGAAATTGTTGTCTGTTGCTAATGTTTACACACTAAAACAAATTCAATTTGCAGAGCACGATTTATTTTATCCAGTCTTGACATCCATATGAATAAAATTATATTAAAAATACTCGTATTAATTTCATAAAATTATACTTCAAAGAAAAACATTTTGTCCATCTACAAAAAAAAAAATACCAAATGTATACATAAAAACCAAAATTGAAGCAAACATTTACCAAGCCTTCGTAAATGGTTATTTTCCACAACGAACTCTTTTTACGATCATCAACTTCCTTTTCTCACCATTGGATCATCTGCCATTATGCAAAAGAACTAAAAGTGTTAAACTACAATTTAATTGAATTGTTTACACTCCCCAAAGTTTTACAACGTAATGATTGTCAAAAGAAATAAAAACCAAAGATACCAAAGACAATCCGTTAAACACTTCAAAGGGGATGACTAGATAATTCTCATGTACATACATAATTCATAAAAATACTTGCGGTAATTAATTTCCCAGGAACACGTGACTCTTTATTATTATTATTTATGGTCGAAGGAACGAACGTATAAAAAAACCCTTATCGCAAACAGTAAAATATGACGAATATTTTCTACTTGTGGGATTTTCAAAGAATTTTATTGATTTTTATTTTAGTGTAAACGTGCGTTTGTTGTAACAAAATTTTACATTTTATGCTTTAAAGAAAAACAATTCCCAAGCCCAAACCAAGGCGGACATTTTTGTTAATGACATTCAAATCTATTTTTAAACTTTGAAAGGGTGTGTATTTTTTATTTTATTTGTTTAGAAAAGGTGGTGTTAAAATAAATAACTAATGAGGCTAAAGTTTAATGTTTAAACATTATTTATTTTTAACTTCCCGCTATAGGTAGTTATCTCAATCTTCGAAAAGCGTGTTTTTTGAGGACTTGGGAGTCGATTTAGACTATTTTCGCGATGATGTATGTAATGGGTGTTTTTTATAGAGTGACACAAGTTTAAATCATAATAATAATAATTTTTATATCAATGAAATGAGATTTATTGGAAAGAAAATTTTATGAAAATAATGTTTAAATATGATTGCAGCCATGTGGCCGCCACGGCTGGGGCATAAAAGACGCAATCTGGAACAGCAATTTTCAACAATTTTCGCAGCATTTGCGGCCGTATTCAGCCGATATTTCTACGAATATTGATTTCCAAGTATTCGAATTTCGAATCATGTTTCTATACCGTTTACCAATGACAGTAACATTCTGACTGAATGACTGAATGACTTCTCCAGCCCATAAAGCCCCCAAACAGTGAATGTAATCATGTTTCGACAAAAGCTTGTGGAATTCCTTTCACTCCAAATGCAACAAATCTGCTTATTTACGTACCCATTCAACCACAAATAGAGTTCATCGGAAAATAAAGTTTTGAATGTAAAGTCAAAATCAATATCAAATTCTCCGAATTCGCGGCGCATTCGATGGTCTTTTGGCTCTAATTCGTGCATAAGTTGAATCTTGAAAGCCTTTAAACCAAGATCCTTTCGTAAAATCTTCCATAAAATGGAAGGACACAACCCCAGTTGCTGAGAACGGCGACGAATGGATTGATTAGGATGATTTTCGATGCTTTCCTGTACAGCAGCTACAGCTCCTTCAGTGCGCACTGTTCAGCGTCTCAAAATTTTCACAAACCTGTTTTTTTTAACTACTAAGTCTATCAAGTTCACAATCTAAGCAGCTCTTAACCTCAAAAAGAAACGCCAATTCCGGATAAAATTTTACTAAATCGAGCAATGCGTTCTAGAGATATTCAGCCTTATTCTAGTTGTCGACATATACGTCACTTTATCACAATACAAACCAATTGCGGCTTGTCTACCCTTGTTGAAAACAACTGACTCCTGTTGGCAGATTTATGCTATTTTCTAGACCTTAGGGAACTTAAATAGATTGTCTGTAGCACAAAATTGTTCTCAAGAGGAAGTAAACAAGCCCTAATTGTTTGGTATTGTGTTAAGTTGACGTCGATGTCGACTACTAGGATAAGGGTGATTGTTGACGAAAAATTTTAAAAAAAAAATTTGTTTTTTAGTTTCTATCAAAACCAATAAATTTCTCATGCTTCAATATTTTAGAACATTTGTTTGATAAATCTCTAGAAAGTTCCGAGTATGACCAAAGTCGAATTTTATTTTATTATATTAGCAATCGGTACTAAGAAATTTAGAAAATCTACACAAGGTTCAAATACGCTCTGAAAAAATTATTTTCGGTCTAACACTTAAACTTCAAAGTCTGCTCATCAATAAATGCCTCCCATTCACTCGCCACTGATTGTTCATTGCGAAAGTGTGTGGGAAATTATTTAGTTTTCAGATACAAAAGAAAAAGTTAAATAAGATTTACATACAAAATGAAAAAACCCATACACATTATTTACGAGTATTGTATACGTAATTAAAATTCAATACTGATTGTAAATTGTCCTCCTCTCAAGCCATTAATGGCAACATTACATTCCTTTGCCCAAATGCGGCCGGCAAACTTTAACAATACAAATAAACATACGAGTATTAAACTGTTGGTATTTTGCATATTGAATTAAATATCATTAAGAAGGTTTATTTTAATTTTATGTACTAAATAATTATTACAAAATGTACAAAAACACAATAATATTTGATCATTTATGCATTTACATTTTTATTATATTTGTTGTTGCGCTAATGGGTGTCGTAATTAAGTTCTTAAGACTTAAACAAAAATAAAATTGTTATTTTAGTTTTTGTTAACTATTTTTCTGGCTAATTCTCACACCACTCAAACTGTAGTAAGTCGTTTTAAATTTACATGAATCATTTTAAGTGACATGATTTTTGTTTTATGTAAGTATGTGCATAGGTTTTGTTGTCCGTTAAAATTTTTTACAAAATCATTCTCATTACATTTGTAACAGTTGACGTGGTCATCAGACCAGCTACTTGTTTTTTCTATGGCTTTGTCTTCTTTTTTTGCTTGATTATGTAATTAAAATGTTTTTGTAGTTTTGCTTAGCAATATTTAGCTAGAGAAACTTTTTATCCTATCCAATATTTATGAATTGAAGTATAACCATAATTAGCAATTAGTTATATGTAAAAGAGATAAAATGAAATAAAAAGAATGAATGAAGTTAATCAAAACAAGTAAGAGTGCTATATTCGGCTGTGCCGAACCTTATATACCCTTTACCAAAGTGCGTTTATGTAGTATAGAGGTACATACATAAGCACAGAGATATGTAGGTACATATTCATATTTGTGAAAAAATTCATAAAAAATTCATATTTTTTTTCTAGTGCAACTTTTAGGTTTTTGGCATTATGTTTAATTTGATGCTTTTTAAATTTCGGCGATTTTTTTTCATATACCCAGCTAAAAAAAATATGTATGGAGCATATATGATATCCCATATATGGTTCGGATCCGAAAAATGAGGGTATATGGGCATATATGATTATATATCTTCATACATTTTCATACATGTATGTGTAAATTCCCTCCACAGTATGCAAAGTTCATATTCATCACTCTTGATTCACAAAAGGGCACTGCTGTGCAATAAATTAAATTATTAAAATTAAATTTTTTTAGACTTGGGAGAGAGGTTGTATTTAAGGAAACATTTGTTTGGACAAATAATTCAAAACGAACTAAAAGTCATTTCATTCATCAAAAGGTGAATCAAGTATTTAAAAAACACATAAATCATATTCGTACATGACATTTAGCTTAAGAAATCAGATTAAAAATTTTTCTTTTTTAAACGTTGAGGGTACGCATATAAACTTTGCATACCGTATGTATTTTCTAATGGATTTCCAATTCAGCAGTGATAAAAATCCAAGCTTGTTTGATTGCAAAAACGATCTTATGAGAGATATCATGTATGCATACATTCTTATATGGCTCCATATATAAAATCTTATATTTATATATCGATGCACATATGAAGAGCTTAACAATTAAATTTTCATATATGAGCTCATATGTAGTAATACATTTCATATATTAGTCCATATATTAGTTCATATATAATAGTTTTGCCATGTATAATTCCATATATTTCCATACATGAATTCATACATATTCATATATAGTTATATACATTCATATATTAAAAATATATGGAACATATATAATTTTTTTAGCTGGGTAGGAATTTTTTTTGGTTTTGGCGATTTTTTTTAGGTTTTTGGCGTTTTTTTAATTTTGGCGATTTTTTTGTTCCGGCGATTGTTTTGATTTTGACGATTTTTTTCATTTAGGCGATTTTTTTATTTTTTATATATTTAATTTTTTTTTTATTTTTTTATGGCAATTATTTTGATTTTGAAAATTTTTTTTCATTTAGGCGATTTTTTTATTTTTTGGCGATTTTTTTTCATATAGGCAATTTGTTTTTGTTTTGGTGATTTTTTCGTTTTTTGGCGTTTTTATTTCTTTTTGCCAATTTTTTTAGTTTTGAGCATTTTTTTTCGTTTTGGCGATTTTTTTGGATTTTGGCGATTTTTTCATTTAGGCGATTTTTTTTTAATTTTTGGCGATTTTTGTTCAAATAAGCATTTTTTTTGTTTTGGCGATTTTTTTCGGTTTTTGGGGTTTTTTTTAATTTTTGGCGATTTATTTTCGTTTTGGCGATTTTTTTGGATTTTGGCGATTTGTTTTCGTTTTGGCGATTTTTTTTGATGTTGGCGATTTTTTTCATTTAGGCGATTTTTTTTTAATTTTTGGCGATTTTTGTTCACATAAGCATTTTTTTGGCGATTTTTTTTGGGTTTTGGCGATTTTTTTCATTTAGGCGATTTTTTTCAATTAGGCGATTTTTTTTTTAATTTTTGGCGATTTTTGTTCACATATGCATTTTTTGTTGTTTTGGCTATTTTTTTCTGTTTTTGGCGTTTTTTTTAATTTTAGCGTTTTTTTTCATTTTAGCGATTTTTTTCATTTAGGCGATTTTTTTTAATTTTTGGCGATTTTTGTTCACATAAGCATTTTTTTTTCTTTTGGCGATTTTTTTCTGCTTTTGGCGTTTTTTTTTTAATTTTATCGTTTTTTTCATTTTGGCAATTTTTTTCGTTTTGGAGATTTTTTTAAATTTTTGGCGATTTTATAATTTTCGGATTTTTTAGTTTGACCGTTTTTGAAAATTTCAAGAGTTTAACTCTTACAGTTTCCAAGATATAGCAATTTGTCAAAATTACATAGTCAAAATTTTATTAACTGATGGACCACCCTTTAATTTAAATTTTTTTAATTTTAGTGTTAATTGCCTATATAAAAATACACTAATTTTACAAATTTCAAGTGTCAATATACATATGTACACACATACATACAATTGTATGTATATTACATGGGATTTTAAAAGTTTTCGTCACTCATTTTGGAATACCCTTTAATTTTTAGCTTTTATATATTTGTTGTTGTAGCGACTAAAGTTCTACATACACTGTCCAAATTTCAGACCCGTAGCTTTTACCGTTCCTGAGAAAATAGCCTTCTTCCTAAAACATGAAATATGTTTAATTATTAGGAAAAAAGTTAAAGTTTTCCAACCCTGGAAAAGTTTTTTTAATTTGTTAAATTTTTAAAATTTATTTTTAATTATAAATACCAATTTTATTCATACCGAAGTATAAAATAAGTTAATTTAATAAAAAAGTAATAAAAACTTGTTTTCGGTAGTTATTTTCTATGGGTAAATTGAGTATGAGTTTTCCAGCTCTGAAACCGTCTGCTCGATTTTGCTGATTTTTAATAGCAAAATTTTTCGGAAAATTTCTGACACACCAGTCTAAGAACGAAGTCTCTAGCTCTTCTGGGAGCTTGGGAAAACCGATTTCACGTACAGACAGACGGACAGACGGACATCGCTTGTTCGTCTTCCCTATGCATAAGGATCCAGAATATATATATATACTTTATGTGTCTCTTATTAATATTGTAGAAATTACAAACGGAATGACAAACCTATATATACCCTTTTACCATTTTTTGGTAAAGGGTATAAAAATGATTGCGCAGAATTACTTTTTTACTTCCCTAATGGAGTTGGAATTTTGGAATAAAAAAACTTTCGACCTTTTAAAAAAATTCAAAACTGTAATATACATGTATACATTAGCGTGACCGTTAGTTGAATTGGAGAATTTTTTCTTATATTCTTTCCCCCCAAATCGGTTCAGTTTTATGTAAAAAAAATAAAAAAAATTTCATAGCGATAAATTGTGTTTTAGGAGGTACGTCCCTGAAAGTTGGCCTCAAACCCATTTATTCAATGTCGCCCAAAAGTAAAAAAGAAAAATCGCCCAAATATTTTTTAATATAAATTTTGGGCAATTTTTCATTTTTGTTGATGATTTTTTATTTTGCAATTTTGGGCGATTTGTCATATGAAAAATGTTTAAATCTTTAAGGCCGGCCTATAGTGCAAGAATACGTCATTAAACAGGAAAACTTTGAAAGGCAGAAAATATTTATTAGGCTGCGCCGTGTCAGGAAACATAATGGTGTAGAAAATTCTTAATCCCGGCCGAAGGCCTGCTATGCACAAAATTTCTATGTGTCAGTGAATCCCTTAATACATAATAGAGACCTGCATAAACAAATTTAAAATGTAAATACTTTTTGTTTTTTAAATGTATTCTCGTGACATGTTTTACACTAAACTAATAATAAATGCTGTCGTATTATAAGCGATGCACCATGGATGTGCTGATGTTCAGGTATATGAGTGTTAACAGGCGATTTCGCCAAGACTTCTTGTTCGTAACAAACAATCAAAAGAAGTAGTGTTGATGCGTGTATGCTTGTTATTTTGCATATTGTACGTTTGAATGTGTGTACGATGTACACGGTAAGGTATCATGTGTTTAAGGGTGGTTTTTTAAAGCAAGCGCACACAACTAATGTTACTGCATATATGCGTTTGTATATGTTCAGAAAATGAAAGGAGCATACACAACGTGTGTGTATGTACATGCATGACGTTTGTATACGAGCTAATGCGTAGAAAGAAGCAAGCATCACAAATTCTTCCGTCACGAAGTATTTTCTTTTTTACTCCAATACCTGCAATAATTTAAACAAATGTATTGCCAACAGTTATGTTTAGCGTTTGTTTTAGAGCATTTCGCTGTAGTAAAGGATTTGAAAAATCCCTCATGTCTTAAAAGTTCTTGTAAGTGGTCTTGTGCTAATTCGCTAATTTCCTTAAACAACGTCATAACTTAAAATTTCTAAAAATTTCCTCATTTTCGAATATTATTGAATAATTTAATTCTCTTTTTAGTAGATTTTTTTCTGCTCACACTTTTTTCTAACTTTTAGTAATAATACGCAATTGAAATCAAGTTTGTTTTGGGGTTTTATTTATCAGATATTTTATTGTTAATACAATACTTTATGTGCCACTTCTACAATCGATTAAAAACCAAAGTCACGTCCCTGCGGTCAAATTGCCGGACATGGACAACGGAACTTTTTAAGGTAAAATTTATTTCTTATTTTTTTATTTTTTTAATCAAAATAAGAATCAACAAAGTAAACAATAATAAATTGAACATTTAGTTAATAAGTAAAGAATATTGAGTGTTAGTTTAAGAGTGTGTGTGTTTTTTTAATGAATAAAAAATATATATATAAAGAAAAAGAAATATTACTTTTGCCGCTGACCATTAACGGAAGTCCAAGTTATGCTAAACTTTGCTTTATTTGCTACAAAGCTGCACCTAAATAGTTCCATAAATGTAATAAAAAGTCAAAAAGAACTTCCTTTTAATTAAATTTTTCAAAAGTAAAAAAAATTAACATTTCACTGCTGTTTGAATATGCATGACCTTCGTAATTGTACAGAAAACCAAAATCCTAAAAACCATTTTTTATCGCTTGTTAGTTTGCTTTAAAATATGCTTCTTTCTTGCTTTCTATTATCTTTGTCTATTGTTTTCTCCACGAAATTTCTTTTGAAAAATATTTTTGTTTTAATATTTTCACACTGTTTGCGTTTCAGTTTAAAAATCTAAACGATTTATTATTTCTTTAAGTTTTCTTTGGCACAAACCATTTTAAAAATCCTCCATAAATTTTGACAGACAGACGGACATACATATTTTCATAATAGTCACTTTAATTTAAGTTGAAATTTCCGTTGTTTAATTCAGTTTTTTAATATTTATAAGGTTTGTTTTTTACACACATTCGGTTAGTTTGTTAATTCAGTTTTACGTTAAACATTTTATTTTGTTTTCAAAGAAAATTCTCAGGCACTTTTGCTACGCATTCTTTTTGCGGGAAAATGTTTTATTTTATGTTATGCTGGTATCATTGTTACATTCATACATATATATATACATATGTATTATGGATGGCAGGCAACATTCCAATGTTCGCGTGTTGAATGTTCACAAAAGTTTGAGTGAAAAGTTTTTTTTAATTTTATTTATTGGAGTCAACTACACACACATATAACGTTATGCAAATATGCGTTCATTAGTGTTTATTATTAAAACAATGTGCATTTTTGTTATTAAGTTTTAAATAAATGATATACATACGTATGTATATACATACATATGTATGTATATGTAAGTATACATATGTATGCATGAATATTTATGCATATGTTTTGACATACAAATATTTTAACGAAAAACAAATCTGAAAAGCCACGTTCTATACAAATCTTCTCTTGGCCTTGGATTTTTATTCATATTATATATGCATAGTTTTTGACAGCATGCAAACAAGGTCCGTCTGATTATTATAATTGTAATATACAGCAGAAATTATTGCAAACATCAAAGTCTACGTAAAAAGCCAAATGACAACAAATAGTAACACTATAGTGATAAATTTTAGGTTTGTTTATAAAAACTTTTCATTATTTGTGATTGCAGAAATCCAAGTAATTCTTGTATTCTATTTTAATTTTAAAAATTTTTTATGCGACAAAATTTAACAATAAAACAGACATATGCTGATGATGTAAGTGTAGCGTCCTGCAATACCAGTTGTTCGGTTCTGCTAGCGTTTGTCAGTAAAATTATTAATACATCGAGGGCGAGTATTCGTCGCAGGAAATAAAATATATTTACATATTGCACTTGTTCCTCTAAAGAGGTTCAACTCAAAACTTATAAATTCTCCTTGGAGACAAAACCCGTTTTTTCAGTATACTCTTATATAACAAACAGGGCACATATTTTTGTCGACCTATTTAGCCAAATTGACTTTAAAAATCGTAAAAAATTCCCCAAAAAATCAGTTTTATATAATTTTTCTTAGTATAATATACTATACTTGATAATAAATTTATTTTTATACTACACTTTTTTATAGAAATTTGTATAAAATGATCGTATAGAAATTTATCAGAAAATCGCCAAAGCTAGAATTACAATCGCTAAAAATTATTTCTTGTAAGTTTCTTGTAAATTCAAAATGCATTAATTACTTTAATTAATGTAAGAAAAATCATCTAAATCAAATTCTTTTAATTTCTTGCAGACGAGTTTTGGTAGGATTTATTTTTGAAACTACTCCTTCAACAAACTAATTTTCCTGAAAGAAAAAATTTTTAAGCTAAATTTTGTCAAAAAATAGTCATAATAAACAAATAGCAAACAAATTTATTTATCACCAGAAAAATCGCCATGTTGCCAAACCAAAAATTTGGAAGCAAAATATGTTCAAAAATCGCCATGTTTGGCGGGAAATCGCCATATCTGACAACCCTGTTGTGATTACAACGGGGGACACAAACAGCTTTGCCAAATGTACAGTTTTTCTCAGCATTGAGCAGTTTTTCATTTGTTTTTCTTAAAGAAATAAGTTTTTCTGTAAATTGTGAGTTTTTGCAGATTTTCCATTTTTTTATGTTTTATTTTTTTATTTTAATTCCGATCTCTGAAGCCATAGTTTAAACAATTTTTTTTAATATAACAGTGCCAAGATTTACTAGTACTTTTTTGAACAGCAAGAGGGAATTCATACACTTTAGCTTTACGAAAATTGTGTTTTCTATATGGAATTCGGTCTTATTGTTTGCAAGTTAGGTTCAGAGTGTTTGTGCCGACCAACTTCATAGTGTTTGTGCTAAATATCGTCATACGCTTACATTATTGCATGCTCGCCAGGCAGAGGGATGCACTGTGTACTTTTCCACGCTTCCGAAGCGCTTCTTTTTTCCTCAGTACTTGTACCAAATATATTTTGATGGGAAATAAATAAATGATTGTGCACTTCAAAGAAAAAAGTCTTATGGCGAGTATACACGATACTACAAATCGTACGATAAATCATACAAGTATGAAATTAGTAACGTCTATCATGCTGTCGTACTTATGAAGTATACTTTGTAGTATGAAAATCAAAAATGTTTGATTTTTGTGGGCGGAGCTTTGCTAAGTACTATAGTAAGTATTGTGTATCATGCTGTTGTACAGCAAAATTTGTTCTATGAGGAGCTGATTTAGAAAACGCAGTGTTTCTGCGGCTCAATTTTAGAAAAAGCTTTATGTAGCGGATATTTTAATTTAAAAAAAAACATAAAACATTATTTTAACCATTCTCTACAATACGCCTCTTTAGTTTTTGCATTATTATTTTATTCTTTTGAACTACATAATTCATTTATCCGCGTGTATATTGCCTTAAAAATATTTTTTCAAATGAATTAGTATGATTTGTAGTAAAGTTCGAAAGTTTGTACGCTAAGTTCGAAATTAAGTATCGTGTATACCCTGCATTATAACCAATTTTACCAACTTACATATTTAAATATCAATTCATATTTAAAAGTAATTTTCCATACAAAAATTAATGAAAATCGACATTTAAATATGAATTGATATTTAAATAGTTTTTTTTATTTAATTTTGCTTCTCTTACGACTTTAGGTTGATTCGAAAAAAATCAATTTTCCTGTGTAATATTACTAATTCAATGCACTCTGGGATGTGCAACCCAACCACTAGCCTTTCAATTAATTAAAAAATTCACAAATTTGGAGAGGTATATTTTCTTAACAGATACCGATGAGGCTTCCGAAATGGCAAAACGTACCAACTTGACATACGGCCTTTATAGCCTTTTTGACTATATACTGTATCTCGTTATAGATTTTCCGATTTTTTTTATCAAAATTATTAAATATATATGGGGCTCATCTAAAAAACATATTTGAGCTTGAAGTATACGTTAAAGCAAAACGTTCACACAAATTTTGACAAAAGAATACTATAGTTCAAATAATTTTATTTTTTTTTTTGATACGGCCCAGAGTCTGTTAACTTTACGTTACCCTACGTCTACATATATATTTTTATCGTTATGATAAATGTCAAATTAAATATATGGTAAACAGCGCAAATTCGTTAAATAAAATTGAAAATTATGCGGATACGATGGCATTTCAGAACAACAAAAACTAACGAATTGAGTGAAGTGAGATTATTTTCAGATTCAATCAAACAAATTTAATAAAATTGGAATTTAAGTTACAGTTTAAATAAATATATATTATGGCAACGCTGGATACAGTAGGTGGTCGAAAATGCTTTCGAAATTGTATGTTTATATCATGTAAGTTCGAATGCATTTTTTTTCGTTTCGAGTTATAGAGTAGATCCCCTGTATTTTTTTTTTTGCCGAAAGTACAGGGAAAATTCCATTAAATTTTTACAGTGGATAGATATTACAAATCAAGTTATTAATGGAAAATACTAGATCACACTGTCTTAAATACATATGTATGTGGGTAAGAAAACTTCAGACTAACGCCCACTCATTAGCTATGATACCAAGTAAATAAAAGAACACACAACACAAATCCTGGGAAAATAACAAAACAAGACAAGATTTTAATCTACCTGATGTAAAACAGAACACAGACATTATTTGAATAAAATGTGTCACTTTACAAGAAAACAAAAGCACCAACAGACAAATAAATATAATTATGTGAAAATATGTGAATCAAAAGAATCTCAAGAAAATGTATTTTTCAGACACAAAATATTTACAATACAGAATGGAATTTAAACTCCAAAGCAAAAAAAAAATTAATAATACATACACATACAATCAACTAAGCAACCGTCAAATCATCTGTGTAATACAACCAAATGGAAGGCAAAGGCAATTCAATATCGCTTTCCTCTTCAATTAAATCGTTGCCATCGAGGGTTTTGTGTAAAATTAAATTACCAGGACATTGACCCTAAATACGAGAGAATACAAAGGAAACAAATGAACATACTTACATATACAAAACAATAGAATACATTAGAATCTCATTAAAAGAAAAAACATTTCGTTGAAAATTTACACCATTCGAGAATTTACGCCACAAATAGCTGCCAGCATGATTATTGTAGATTTCTTTATATTTCCGCTGTATATCGTAAATTGTATCTTCATCACAAACTTGCATAAAGGTCGTAGTGGCAGTAAGAGTATTGATAACGCGCAATTTACGTTGTCTTCTAGTTAAACGGCCCACATGATAAAAAGGATCTTGGCTCCACAGTGTATGCGGTGTTTTGAGTTCTTTGCTCTGAGCCACTTCCAAAATGGGAGGAAACAATACACGACGTTTTCCTGTGACAGGCGATATTTCAGTTTTTGGCAAATTATTTATATGAAAAAAGTGCGACAAATCTTTGCCACCAAAAGCCAATAAATAGTCCAAGTTCTGAGACAAGATTATGGCAAATGAAAGTCAATATACAGACATAAATTCAATTGCTTCGCAAGGAGAAACTTACAATATTCCATGAATCATAACGATCTTTTAAAAATGGTGTTAATTCGAATACATTGCCGTGAATAACAACCCAAAAATCATCTCGTTTATTATGTATGCAGACCTCGTCGTACAAATAGTATTTCATTTTGGCCAAGTTTTTGTATGAAATAAATAAATAAATGTATTTAAAAGTAAACAATATTTTGTTTATTTTTAGTTTGACTTGATGAATTAGGCAAGAGTTTCCAAATTATTATTTTCGTACTCAGAATGAAATTGGTTTGTTGTACCTCGTACGATTTTTGGTCGCTCGGTCGGCTTGGCTGCATAAATAATCCCAAAATACATTTTGCTTTAATTTGTTTGTGAAAAAGATTTTGTCTCAACTAAATAAAACTAAGAATGGTCAGGTACAAATTTTAGGTACATATTCAATTCTCAGCCGTTGCCAGTGTGTAAATATGAATGAAGAGCGCAAGCAAGCACAATCACGATACAAGTTAATCAAAACAAAAGACTTAAGCAATAAACCTGTTTCGATTTTACATTCAATAACTTCGGAGCAGATTTTTTTATTTTTAATTTTTTTTTTTGACTGCTGCATGCAAACTGTTCTGTCCGTTTGGTTGAATTTCATTTAAGTATTTTTTGTTTGTTTTGCAAGTGCTTTGTTCAACTTTTTATTTCACTTGCTCTCTTTGCTTTTATTTTTTTTTTGTTTATGTCCTAAGAAAATCCGACTGGGTGTGGTGGAGTTTATTTATTCAGATGAAAGAAGAAAAAAAACAAATCCAAACTACGCGTTAAAAATCAAAACATCTTCTGCCGCATTCAATAAATTTTCTCATGGTTTATATTTATGTACTTGGTGGTAGGCATGCTTGTGCATGTTTGCAACTTGCTAAGATGAGGTACATATGAGTCATACTTTTTAAAAAACTGGTTATAATGCGATTCACACACACACAAAAAAAGAAGATTCAGTTTCTTTTACTACTTGAAATGCAGGAGTAAGTTTTTTGTCTTTTCTTTTCCTTTTGTGCGTGCAAATATGAGATGTAAAATTGATAGAAAAAAAATAATAACAAACAAAAAGTTGCGCATTACATTACAAATAAAAATTGTTTTTTTTTAGAAAGAAATAAACTGACCTCCAGAAAAGTAAGTCCTCGTCCAGACTTGCAATTTTTTTGCTGCAATTTCTTAAAATTCTGCTTTGAAATTGCACAAGTGTCCACATTATGAAATTCTAATTTTGCAATTATGCATTAAAAAATTTCTATTACACCACAAATTTAACTGAAAAATTAATAATACCTTTTTTAACAATTTCTATTTACTTTTACTGAGGAAATAAAATCCCTGAAGGAAACGTGGGGTTAAGTGCGCCCAAGTCACCACTTTTGTCGACTATTTTGGTAACATTGTCTACATATTAATATTATTTTTGATGCGTAGAAAATATTTTTTCAGATACACACAGCTTGCTTCTTAATGTTTTATTGGTTTGTTGAAAATAAAAGTGGCGTCATGCAAAATTTAAGTGTTTCTAAAATAAAATTAAATTAATTAAATGTATTGAACCATTCATATTCATATTAAAGGTATTCATTTCAGGTTTTTCTCGTTGGAAAAATGGAAAAATGTAATTTTTTGACAACGAATTCAGGAAAAAAATTCAAATATATTTTTAAAATTTTTTTTCCTGGGTTTGTTGTAAAAAATTACATTTTTCCATTTTTCCAACGAGAAAAAACTGAAATGAATACTTTTATTGTATAAAAATAAAAAATGTGAAAGCTAAATAAATTTTATTAAAAGTCCCAATTATGGAATTTTTTTTTAATCTGTGGAAGATTGTTTACCATCAGTTAAAGATTTGTCACACCTTCAGATCCATACGTAAGTGTTTGACTTTACTAATTCATCAAAATATACAACTTAAATTAATCAGTACAGTTTTACTACGGACATTTCCCACAGAGTGGTTATATCGTCAATATTAAGTCAGTACAATCTTACTATTGACATTCTCCACATATGGTCCCACAAGAACTACCTAGTCAGCATTGACGCAGTCTACTGGTAGATTTCGTAGGACAAGCCTGTGTTAAATGTCAATAGTATATAGAATTAGTTGGGGTATAATTTGTCAGTAGTACTGGTGACATCGTCAATAGGTAATCAGTAGAATTTTACTATTGACATTTCCTGCAGGGATTATAAAAAACGTCAAATACAACTACAAACTTGATATAAACAATTAAGAACTTCAAATCGAAAGAGAATTGTAGAGCACTTGAAACTGTGTACCCCCTCCCCAATCTTCCAAATTTTCTCTGCAATAAACACAAGAATTACTACAACAAAAATTACAAAAATTAAGTCTGGACAAGGAACTAAATAATTAAGTTTCAGTTAAAAGAAACATTATTTAAATTCCTTTTCACAATGTATGGTTAAGAGTTAACGTGAACTTTAACTGACAGTTCTTCATACAAAACTTGCCGTTAAAGTCTCTGTTATCTTTTAACCATACATTGTGAAAAGGTACGTTAATATGTTACACACGCTACTGTTAAAAGTCTGTGTTAAAAATGTTAACAGTATTTACATTTACTTTACATTTACTTTTGCAGTTTAGTTGCCAACCTTCTAAGCACCGAAATCGAACGGTATTGTTGGTAACATATTAAATAATATTTTATTTAACAGGGAGTTAATTAGTTTATCGTTTCAGGGAATATTTTTTTATCAGTAAAATTTTTTTTACAATAGCAAAATTCACAAGCATGTGCACTTGAGATTGCAAGTTTGTGCAACTGCAAAAATTTCCCATCAATTGTGAACACCGTTTTTGCATTACCTTGGAATAGTGATTGCAAAATAGGAAATCCGCAGTTAATTGTATAGAAAATTGAAGATAGACAGATCAGATAGACCTTCCGCAGCTTCCGGAAGATAATTTAATCCATTTTTTAGTCGGTCTTTGGCCTTTTTATTCACGTTTTAAATATTTTATTTTCTAATTGTTTACTTTATTTTAACTGATAGCTAAAAATTATCAGTTTGCATTTAAGTGTTGCATATCGTTACCTTAATACAGAAAGGGTCTACTGTTTTTTTTTTTTAATTTTTCAATATTTTACTATTTTTCGATACATTAGATGTTCATCTATCGAAATATACAAAAACTGGATTTAGAAATAAATGAGTTAGACCCTTTCTTTATTAAGGTAACTATATGTAGAATAAATATTACCTGAGTTTGGTATACTTACACAAAAGGAGCAAGAGCATATCTGTGTATATTGTTAGTGTAGGATACAAATTTAATATACCACTTTGTAAATGCTACAATGTAAGACCATTAGCACAAGATTGTGAACTGGCCTAATATATTTATTTTAACATTATACTGCCTCTTCATGTCTTCATGCGTATTGACTCGAACCACAAGCTTCAAAAAGAAGTAAGCATTTTCATACAAAGACGTAAGTATTTTTCATACAAATCAAGCACTTGCTATTTTACTTTCAACTAGTGAAATTTATTTGCAAGCAATTCAATAAAATTTGCAAAAATATTATTTTATCACTTCATTCATTTGCTTTTATTAACATTACTTCAATTTATTTTTTATTTGTAGTCATAAAATATTTATTAAAATAGATAATTGTTTTATATTCATTATACAAAGTACTCGTACATTTCTAACAGAACGAATGTAATTATAAAGCAAATCAATAATAATATGCTTTTGCTGTGCGACTATTTTGTTGAATTCTTCCTCATTGTTCAATATCGTTGTATTTATTTTCATGTAAATGTTAGTAAGAATAAAAAAATCACTAGAAATACAAAGTGGCACTTCTTTGATTTATAAACACGTAAAGCAAAAGTGACATGCGTAATCATAAGCGAAAGAAGGCATAGTGGAATGAAAATTTATTAGAATTCGAGCGAAAAGTTTTCTTTTGCAGGGTTTTTCTTTCGAAATAGAGGAAGAAGCAGTTAGGTGAAATTAGGTATGTCTGCGTACATTTCCAGTAGCAAATACTCAGTAAACTTTTTTGGGAGAGTAAGACCAATTTTACTCTGTCGACTGAAAATATCTTAAAAAGTACGCAGACAGTATCCAGTGAAATCTTTCAAGAAAACAGCTGATCGGTGTGTAAACAATTGAAATAACAAAGCAAAAGAATTTTAGCCAGAAAAATAGCATTATTGGAATCATTGGTTCTGCTTTTAAGCCACAGTCGCTCTGTATATTTGGCCGTTTCTAGCATGAAATAAAGTGTTTTGTTTATTATAATTTATTATAAACGTTAAAAATCAACACAATTGTAACTAATTACCTCTGCCATTCTTAAATTTCAATTTCTATTTTCATTTCACAAAAATTATTTCATTCAAAAAGTAATAAAAACAGCTGTTCAAACTAGTTGCAAAATCTTGCAAGCAAAAATTTCTCCAGCAACATTTTGCAAGTTCTCTAACTTCCAACTGTCAAAAAATTCTGTTTTTGGCTCTCTCGCTTTAAGAGATTTGGAGTACGCAGACAAGATTTTGCAAGACTTTGTAACATTTTGCACAAAATTATGCAAAATATGTGTACGCAGACAGACCTATTCTTTCGTGTGCTTTCATATTAATATCAAAATTAAAAGTAAGAATATTTAGTTATAGAATAGAACACAATTTTTTTAGATAAATTGGGTATGATGATGATGTTCTACTATTCTCCAGCGTAGGAGCTCGATTAGACATTTCCAACGTGTTCAATCGGAAGCGGTTTGTACAGCTTCGTTCCATATGAGTTGTGATTAGGCTAATTGGTTTATCGTTGATGTATGTACATTATCATCATCAAATTAATTGTAACTACTCGTATGCGGAGTTTAAAAGTCATTGCAAATGGGTAAAATTAAATTCCCTATTTAAGTGATTTGCAGTGTATGTACAAAACCAGACTTTTGAAATTTCATTGCAATAGTTAGAATTTTCGCCCTTTAACATTTAGCATTTGCAAGATTGTTTTACATTGAATAAAATTTCGCTTTTTTTCTCTTATTAAAATTATAATTGAATTCCTAACAAAGACCTCAAAAGCACTTCAAACTCATTAACAAGGAGTTGATCCTCCCACCGATTATATTTACAACAAAAAAAAACACACACACACACATAAGAATAACAATGATTTACATACCAGGCCAGCACCTGTTCTCAAATTCTATTTTTATTAAATCTATTCTTGCAGTCACTTTATTTTAGCATTTTTGTTTAGTTCCCCAGTGAGTTCTGCAAGTGAGTTAAAATTTTATTTAAATTTTTACTTCAACTGCATATGAGTGTTAGTAATGTAAATAATAAATTGAATAAGATTACACACATTTATGGCGGCGCTAACTGGAGGCTCAACTTAAAAACTACAGATGGTCAGATAAAAAGGTTTTCAAGAGAGAGAAAAAAATATTCATTTACAAGTGTGTTTGTACAAAACCAAATCTGTTTGTACACAAGATACTTATGTAGGTTTGTGTTCATTTACCCCCGTATCATGTGGAAAATACACCTAAACACTTCACTCTATTTTTATTTAATCATGTATTCATGCAGATTGTATAAATGTTTAACCGCAAAAAAAATAACATACAGCAACTGGTTAGTGGCTGACGTACAGATCTTGAAATAAGAAAAGCTTTAAACTGAAATGAAAAATCGTGGCAAATGCTACTGCAGTATTCTATTTGATAATAATGATTTAATATGCAAGTTGTATATGTATGTAATTATTGCATTGCGATTATGACACTTGAACCAAGATAAAATGAATTTGTAATGATTTGAAATGTACAATTTTCGAAACTTAGAGCTTGGTTTATACAAATTGTAATGGCTTTATTTTCAAAACAAATTGGAGATGCATACAATAAAATTAGTACAAGAATTTTTCAGCTATTTCTTTCAATGAAAAAAAGATTTACCTCTTGTAAGAAAATTTCAAATTAAAATCTATTTAAACAAGGTTATAATTTAACCTTTTTCGAAAATGATTTTGTTTCATATGTGTTTCAGGTTAATCTAACATGATTTACAGTAATCTTCAAAGAAAATTTTTTCTTTTGAAATAACTTAATTTCATGTTGATTTATCACTACCGTAACGTCAAATCAAAATGAAGAATCGTGTTGAATCAAAGTTATTTCAGGTTGATACAACATGAATTTAATTGATTGTAGACATTGTATTTTATTATTATTTATTATTACGTTGTTGTGTGTATTGGCACAGGCATCATCAGGAAAATGTTTGCATATTGTCATTACCGGCCAATATTGGAACTTGGAACTAACTCAACGCGTGGTAGTCAACCCGCTACAGCCACAACTTTAAATGTTCTTTATATACAAAGAAAATTTAAATGTTGCATACACCGAAAGAATTTTGCTTCATAAATCCAATGAAACAATTTCATTAAACATTTTTCACAAATCTAATGATAATTTCACAAATCCAATGAAAATTTCATGAATATTGTGAAACAATTTCATTGGAATTGTTTCCTTGATATTCTGGTTTCGTTAGAATATTTTATTGGATTTATGACAACAATATTTTCTAATTATTAAGAAACCCCTTTCATGAAATTATTTTATTGTTTCGATGAAGTTATAGCACTGCATTAATTACACTGTTTAATAAATTTAATGAAGTTTTCAATAAAATAATTTTAACGAAACTGGTTTCATTAATCCAACGAAGCGTAAAGTTGGTTGAATTTTAATGAATTTTTCATTAGATTAATGTCGAAATTTATAGAATTTCTGCCGAAAATTGTTTCAGTGTAACATAAAAATATTTTTTGATTTGTTTAAATGTAACCTCTCGATCAAAGAGATATAAGACTTAGACCACTTTCATAATTAGGAGCACATAACTGAGTCACCAATGAATGAATGAATGACTGAATCCTTTAATGAGATTAATTCGTCTTTGGTACCAAAATCATTGCTCTATGCTCCATCAAATATTAAATAAGTTAATGTTAAATCTACCAACCTAATACCTACCGCAAGGTTCGATTCTAATTCTAAATTCTTGTTAATGCACTCCAAAAACTTTGTCAAGCAACTTATTTTCCTTTCAAATTCAAATGAACTTGGAATGCTATTGTTTGGAAAAATTGCAATCTGCTTTTAAATTTCTTATAAAAATTCACGATAAGCCGGTTCCTCTGTATTTCTGCGGTAGGAATACAGCAGAACCTGTGCTCTGAACATGTAATCGTACATAAGTACATACATACATACATATGTATTCATATGTGAAATCTTAAATGTTCTATTTCATTTTTCTAAAGGCTTAAGCAGTAATTTGATAAGTAGAACTCGTACGATTTTCCTAAGTTAAAAACTATATTCAACCATCCGTCTCTACACACGCACGCACGAACGGACGCATGCATTTAACAATTGTTCTGCATGTCATGACGGACGGCCATACTTTTGTACTATAATTACAATTACAGTGATAATAATGATTCAACTCGTTATTATCATTTATTTAAAGAATTTATCTCCACCAGTGTGTCTGCTCCAACTGATCCATTACAAGCAGCCAACCGTAGAATTTACTCATATATTTGTAGCAGAACATAATAATAATATGACGAAGAAGAAGAAAAAGAAGAAGAAGAAAAGCAAAAATAACACAAAGAAGAAACAATTCCTTTGGGTTGGAATTTAACTGGAGTTGGTTTAGCAAACACAATAGAAAAAAACTAAAACCTCAAGTGTTTGCTTAGATTTCAAATCATCACTAGACACTCTACTCTACTCTACTCTACTCTACTTTGCTCCACTCTACTCTACTCCCTGTAGCAAAAGGCAGAAAGAACAATTAAGGTTTCCTATGAGTGGAGATCATGAAACCAAGAGTACACGTTTGTGTAGCAACATGTGAACAAATGATCATAATACATACTCACATATAAACATATATGCATATATTTTTACACACCCTACTTGACCTGAGATTCGATAAAAACAAATGTTCACTAAAGCGAAGACATTTTGAAATAAAATTCGATATTTGTTCGATAATCTAAGAAAATTAGATTGTTCGCTAAAGCTTCGAGCTTTGAAATTTTCTCGATAGTTTTTCGAATGTGTGAAGGTGGCCAAGTGGATGTGTGCTGGTCTGTTAGAATGAAGGTACCATGTTCAAATCCTGCAGCATAAGTAAAGGTATTAAAAATAATAATAAAATAAGTAAGTTAAAATAAATCAACAAAAAAATAAATAAAATTACTTTTTTCTTTTTCTGTTGCCTTTTTGCGATATCAAAATTAGTTCGATATTCTCTCAATTTTGATATTGCTAGCGAAACTTCGCAATCTAATGTTTTTTGGGATAAAACAGCGACAAGTGAGCTTTTTTCGATTAATTTTTGAGTATCACTATCGATAGTTTTACACGATAAATGTTCGAGATATATTCGAAACCGATATCAATAACGAAAGTCTTGGTCAACTGGGACAATACATAATCGCACTATCAAGTACATAGAAATAATTTTAATAATAATGTACATATTTACATACATATATACAGAATTTTCATATAGAGTTTTTATATAAATTTGTATATACAAATGTTTGTTTGTGTGTTTTCTTCATTTTTTTACTTGTTACACTTTGTGGTCAATATAGAAATAATTGCTGCTGATGTTGTTGTTGTTATTAAAGTGGAAATGCAAAGATTGTGGAATTAAATGAAAAACTCGTGCTAAAATGCGAATCTAGGGATTCTTTTCTCTCCTCCCGGTAATAGTGTAAATAATTCTCAATTTAAACACATGATTTACTTTAAAGTTACAGATAATTTTAACATTTTAAGGCAGTTTAGAATTCACATTGAATCACGTTGTATTGTTGAACACTGTGCTACAACATATTTTTTTTAATAACTACAAGGATTATAATGTGGAAGTGCAGTAAATATCAATTTTATTGTCGCTTTAGTATGAAATTTTATATGTAAGCCACTAGGCTTTAGTCAGCATCAAGCAAAGAGAAAATTGTAAAAATGTCAACAATAAAATTAATTATTACAATTGCTCCCCATAAAAGCTTAATTAAGCACTATTAGTTGAAAGTTATATCGACCAATAAGCATATGCAAAGGGCAGGCACACTGTTTCTTTCTTTATTTAAGGTACCGTCCCATATAAATCTTTATTAGATCATCTGCGGCATTGGCCGCTTATAGGATGGGTCTCGGGAGATCTGCTTGTTGTGTTGGCAACGCGTGCTCGTCGGTCCTAAGTACTATGCCCAGCTTAGGACTGCTAGGATTGCCTAGTGACAGAATTAACTGTAAATTGTGGTTCAACAGGAAATTCAATGCCACAATTCCACCCAGGGCAGTGTGGAATGAAAACGGTCCTGATGTGGATTCTAGAAGTTTATGTTTGGTATGCTGATGTAGCCAAAACGGATGATAGAGTTGATGCTGGAGTTTTTGGGCCCAACGTAAAAACCTCTTCGCCCATAGGCAAATGGCCTACGGCATTTCAGGTAGAAATACAGGCAATCACCAAATGTTTTGATATTAATCTAAAAAGGCGCATTAGAAATGCCCATATAGCTATCTTTTCCGATAGTCAGGCAGCTCTTGTCTCTCCTTTCATGTGAATTCTGATCCAGGCTAGTTTTAGAGTGCTTTAACACATAACAACAGCTATCCATACGGAACAAGGTATCCATTTATTGTATACCTGACCATACCGGGCATCCAGGGAACCAGGAAGCAGATGAACTGGGCAAGAGGACCTCTGCCACTCCTTTTATGGGCCCAGAGCCGCTTTGTGGCGTAAGTTGGTCGACTGTAACATTTTTGATCAAACAAGATGACACTTCGACCACTGAGTAAATGTGGCTGTCTTCTTCTGGTTTAAGACAGGCCAAAGCTTTGATGGTCAACAGAAATAATCTATGGACCTGAAATTTTCACAGAATATGTAAAACTTTGGCCGCAACAACAAGTATATAAAATTTAATAATTAAAGGATGTTTTGAAACGAGCAACGGAACATGTTATACATACATATATAGACACTTGAAATTTTAACTTTGTATTTTTATGACATTGAAAATATCAAAATTAAAGGGTATTCTATCGGTTAATGTAATTTTCAAAATTTGCAGTATTTTGGAAACCATAACATGCAAATACGTCAAATTTTCAAAAACGCCAAAACTAAAAAATTCTCCAAATAAAAAAAATTACGAATCGAAAAATCGCCAAAATAAAAAAGCGCTTAAATGAAATATATCACCAAAAATAAAATAAATCGCTAAATCGCACAAAGGACATCAAAAGTAAAAGAGTCAGCAAAACAAACAAAAAATCGCGAAAACCAAAAAAAAAATCGGCAAAGGGGAAAAAGCGAAAAAAATTTAAAAAAACGCTAAAACTAAAACAAACGAAAAAACCACCACAAAAACAATAAAAAAACGAAACTTAAAAAATCGCTTAAACTAAAAAATCGCCAAAAATATAAAAAAACATTAAAACGAAAAAACCGCTAGAATTCAAAAACGCCAAAACAACAAAAAAAAATTTTTAATATTTCCATAACCTTCGGTTAGCTTCTTTAAGAATCTCTTATTTTGTTTTTTTTTTCAAATTTTTTTAATAAGAGATTTCCTGAAGAAGTTTACCGAAGGTTGACGTAGCATTGAAAATAAAGCTATATGTATGTACATATATATGTATAAATGAAATTTAAAAAATAGTTTGATTATACATATAAAAACAGGTCGAAAAATTGCACAAAAAAGTTAAGTATTTTTGTATATCCTACTATCTTATCTATTAATTTTAGTATATTTGTGAGCGAAAAATAATAAATTCTTATAACCACATAACTGCACTTTTTTAAAGGTATATTTGTAAGGGGTACCCTATATTCTTAAAACAAAAATAATGGGTTAATCAGTCAAATTGTGTGTACGCAAAGTAAGCAAAGTTTTTGCTGGGTAGCTTCTACAATATGGCCGCTATCATCTGTCAAAATCCGACATTTCTGTTGGAAGATCAGTTATTTTAATTTCTTTTTAACTTAAAAACGTTCAGTATTGTAACCATTAAAATATGTATGTATGTATGGGTAAGTTTTATGCCATTATACTATTTGTAGGCCCAATTTCCTATATAATTGACTATATAACATTTTAATACAACTTTTTTTTAATTGTTAACTTATTTTTTATTGATTACTTGTATTAATAATCACATCATCCGGATGTCAAAAAATGCCTGGCTACATTGTTAAGGCTTCTCTACATTCTTGTACGTTTTATCTTACGAAGACACACCAGTAATTAATTTTTCAACTTCCGTTTTTAACAGACAAACATTGCGGTCAAAAAGATACAAGAAAAAATACTTGATTTTAGGTTTAAGATGCTTTAAAACTAAACTGGTAATTTGATTCTGTTAACTTGCCTTGGGTCATAAATTTTTTTATTTTTTTTCTTAAATTTACTATTCTTTTTCATTTCTTCTCTTTTTTAGGTTTGCATAAGAAGTGTGTTTTAAAAAAAATCAAGACAGAAGTGTAAAAGTAACCTTATACGTGATTTAATTATGTAAAGGATTATTTTGAATGAAGAAGAAGAAAAAACGGATGTAAAAAAAGATGTTAAAACATGGGCGTGAAAGATCATCCTTTACTTGTAGATTTTTGGGATTTATTAATATATTGTGTGTGTTTAATGTCAACGAGCTTCTGTATAAGAAGTCAAATTAAATTAGAAGTTAAAAAAAATTAAGAAGAGTATAATGATAGCTTGTCCAATGTTAAGGAAATTTCAAGCTATATATTACACATAAATCTCGCCAGATGTCGCCAGAAAATATTTTATTCTATATATTATTTTTTAACTTTTTGTAAATTCAGCCACCCTATTTTCAGCAATGATGGTTTTTAGTATAAAGAATATATAAAATATGTGATCATAAGCTTATGAAAATTCATTCATTAAAATGCGAAGCTTATTCATTCATGAACTTTTTTATTTTTATTTATTTTTTTTTAAATTTTGCAAAATCATGTGTTTATTAATCAAGAGAAAAATATGAGACTTAATAATAAAAAAAATGCAAAAAAAAGATCAGTCTGTTCTCCAAGTTGTTCTTGGTTGTTTTAAGTTACTTAATTTCTTTTAAAATAAATCTCTTTACGGTTGCTCCCCTCTTTTTTTTTAAAAAAACTTTATTCACTTTTTTCTGCTGAATACTTTCATGTTCGATTATTTAAATTGGAGAACCATAATGAAACTTTAACAACAAAAACAATGGCAAACAACAATTTTAATGATTTTACTTGATCGCCATAAGCAACAGACAGACTATGAACTCTGGTATTAATGTACGGACAGTGTAGTAGACAGACGACATATATTAGCAAAGAAGAGGGATTTTTATTTTCCTTACATGCCCCTTTATATTGGATTTACAAAATAAAAATAAAATAATAATAAACGACATTTTTGTGTGAACAGAGAGACACAATCGGTTTTAGAAATGGAAAAGCTCAAAACTTGCTAATAATAGTGTTTTCACACTGACATGGTTTTAATAAAAGTTGGTTGCAACGTTAAAACCAACTAATGAAACCTGGTTTTACCATACAAATTGTTTTTGTTAAAACCAACTTAAAACCATTTTAAAATTGGTTTTAAGTTTTTTTTATGAAATGCAACCTTATTTACGCTGTGCTAAATTCAGTGCTGCCAAGTTAAAATGACCGGCAGCAGCTGATAATGTTTATGCCAGTGAATAAGAGAAGATATCAATTTATAAATTGTCAACTTAAAAATGGATGCAGCCAGAATATTAATCAAAAATTGTGTGAAAAAATCGTTTTGGACGGAAAACAACAGAAGTGTTTTCATTGACCTCTCGGAAGTGCAAATAGACGAAATGACTGACATCGGTCCGCAGATAAAAAAGTTTTATTTTGCAATGTATTTGTGTATTTTTTATTTACAATAACTTGATTTTTTTTGATTTTTTTATTTTTTATAATTTCCATTTTACAAGGCATTTTAAAATTTCGGAGTTTTTCATACAAACAAAAACAATTGTTGTACAGTTTGTCAAATAAGCGTTCTAAAAAGCAGAAAAAATAAAGCAAAAATACACGCATTTCTGCAGGAGATTTATTTTATTTTGAGCAAAGTTATTGGACAGTCTGTCAGTTAAAATCTGAATTTAACAAACAGTGCAGTGTGAATGCAAAAATCCATTCTTCTTTTGAAAAAATCGTTTACAAAAGATGTGCTTCCAATAAGTTGACGTTTTGCATTAAATGTATGTACATAAATATACAAGTACTTGTTTTTAAACTGCCCTGGACACGATCAAATAAACTCATCAAACCCATAGTTGTGTTCCTTCGGCTATAAGAACACAAAATCTAAAATATTTGATTTTCTTATTTTATCGTCTGTGTCTACAACTCTGATTGACAAAAAAACATCGGTTTCCTTGTGTTTTTTACGAGGGAGAAGCTGTACAAAAATACAAATTCTGATTGACGTGTTTACTTACACGTCTCCATATAGTCCACAAGCATACGACACTCGCACTGATACTGCACTAATTGACAGGTTTATTTGACCGTAAGAATTAAAAAATTAAAATTATACATGACATTTATTTAATACGCCTTGAGCAATTCCATTTTGCTTTTATAATAATCATAAGTTTTTATTTAATAACTTCTTTATACTATTTTAAGGATATTAAAAGAAAAAAAGTTAACAATCTTGTGACAATTTGGGAACTGCTGTAATGAATTGTGAAGCAAAAATATATCAACAAATATCATTAATACCAAAGCTTATATCCGTAGAAGGACATGCAATCACACAAACCAAGAAAAATATGTTTCAACTTGCAAGTATAAATTTGTAAACAGTACAAAAGAGGGCTTGTGGTTAAACTACACTCGAAAAATTAAAACGTCTTCAAGCAGCAAATGCATAACAACAGAAAGTAGTTTTTATCAATGAATCAAATAAACAAGATTATGCATTGGGCAGCAGAGAGCAGCTGCTCAGTAGAGTTAAAAATCTACTACAAGTCAATTAATCTTTCGTCGGTTTTGTTTACGTTTGGGTATCATGCACGAACCAAACGAATTATTTAGAATACGTCACGTCACCGTTTGTATTTTTACTTCGTAGTTTAGCATGTTTGACTGCGCACATATCCATCGTTAACAAGAATCACAAAGAAACTGATTTTTTTTGTCAATCAGAGCTAAGCACGATCAAATAATCAGCCGTCAAATAAAAAAAATTTTCTATATTTATGATTTTATTTTGGCTAAAGTTAATATCGCTTTGTAAGCCAAATTACATGTGATAATTATTAATGAACAAATAATACCAAAGCTAATTTTAAATACAATGACAAACACTAGCAGAACGTAACAACTAGCTGTTTTCGAAGGTCGCAAACACCTTCATCATCAGTGTTCTTTGTGTTTGGTCCACTGTATGTGGATTTAGTTGATCTAGATTTTTTCTTTATATACTCAGCTTTTCAGTACAAACAGAATATGAGAATTGTTTTGATTCATCGTATTACAATTTGCTGAAAGCTTTTTTTTGCAACAAAAGCTCAATTTTACCGCTTCTAAATTTACAACAGTCTTGCCATTGTCGTTTGTTCTTTAATAATTCTGCAGCTGTCAGTTAATTTGCTTATTTTTGTTCTATTTAAGATGAAATTTTTTTGTTTGTTACTATTAAGTATAAATATTTATTTAATTTTTGCCACAAGCCAATAACTATTAATTTTATTATTGTTGAAACTTTATTTGTTTGTATATTTATGTTTTACAGTACGTAACATTAACTACAAGTCTACAATAAAGCAATCAGGTACATATTTAGATATCGTATATTCTTTGCTTTCACCCATATTTATTATTAATTATATTTTCGAGTGTATTTCTATGAAATGAAAAGAATCATTAAGTAGTAGTACTACTGAGAGTATTAAAGTACTCGAACACACTCGTTGCAAATACTAAAATGTACAACAATGTGGCACAACGACTTGTGTGTTAAAGAGATTCTTCAAGTTATAAGTTTTTGCGCTTTTATAAGACTATAGTATTGTTAATATGCAGTCAAAAGAAGATACTGTTTGAATAAAAAAAATATTGTATAAAAGATAATTCGCACAATGGCACTGAAAGAATAGAAATGTTCTTTAAACAGTATATAGAGAAAAATTTATTCAAATTTACAATAGGAATAATACGAGTAAATGTTTAAATTCCGACAATGATTGAAAATTTATATTTGTATATACATACATACATATGTATGCATATATTCTAATACTATAAGGTGGTAAAGAGAGGGTGGCGTTGGCTGAAGTAGTTAGCACGTTGACTAAAACACCGTAGGTCCTGGCTTGTAGCCCGGCCTGCGACAGTCATTAAATAATAAAATTTTTCTGATGGGTATTACTGTCGCTTTGTGTCAGTTGTTGTAGGAAAAGTTCTAGTGATGAAGGCATAAGGTCAATTAAACAACAGCAGATGTTAATCCTAATGTAAAAACAGAGCTCCCTCCTTCGTCGTTATTTTGTAACAGAATCATTATTATTATTTTGTAACCAATAAAACGGCTACTAAACAAAGCTTCAACAAAATTTAATACGCCTCATTTAACACCAGAGGCGCTGCAACACCACATTATTAAAAAACGTGCAAAAAGCGGAGTTGTAAAAAAGAATGAAGATTTCCTCTACCTCTTCCTGCGCCACCTGTCTTCTCTATCACTATACCTTTCCTATTACTCTCTCACTATCTTCTCTTCAACTCAAAGGTAGCACAAAGGGATCATTGTATTGAACCCAGCAAATAAAGCTGATTTGGAAGCAGGTAAGGGAAGCAATGTATTGCTTATTTGATAACAAAAGCTTCGAAAAATACGTCTGAAAAGCACTGACGTAAGGCGGGCTTTCACAAAATTATATAAATATTATTACTTCTGTGAAGCACTTTAATAAGGCAAAAAAAATTTGATGGCTTTTTGGAAGCTAAATGTATTGCTTCTAGCTGGCTCATCTTGTACAAAAAAAGCCTTATTCATGCGCAACAGCAAGTGATTATGTAAGTTTGTCTCTCTTACAAAAATGCTTCCGGTAAGCATTAATTTTTGCTGGGAACATAAGGAAGTAACGAGGTAATCTGCTAAACACTACCTTAACGATATTGAGTTCCTTGATATAAGCGTCAACCTCTGCTAACTTTCCTAAAAAGTATACGCACTTGCCGCAAATTGCGAAGTGAGTTTTTGTGAACTTATTGTACAAAATTATTTCCACAGACACTTTTTTGACATGTAAACTTCAACTATGATATGTGATTATAGATTTGGTAACTATTGTAACATATACATTTCGACTATTGTAAAAAATTAAATTTTACGGAAAGAACCCTTTCAGAACCCTTATGGCGAAAGTTCGATATATCCGCCCCACAGTGATTCCAAAGAGCTTAAATACTTTTCTTTTGCTTTTTTTTGTTTGCAGTTGAATGTGTAACTGACTGACTGAGTGACTGACTGTCTGCATATCAGATGGATGATTCGTCTACACTTTATGCAATAAACAACTCATCATACACAGTGTTTTATGTTTGTGGTGTTGTTTTGTTGTTGTTGTTGCTGCTATATCTTTGCCTTATTTCTGCTGCATTTTTTTTCTTCTTCTTGGTTTTTGCTTGCACTGTTTTGATGAAGATAATAATGATAATGATGATGATGGTTACGCCAATAATTTTTATGAAAGCGGCTTCCTGTAGCGTATTGACGTGTAGAACTAATTGTCCACTTGCCAAGTGCTGACGTATCCCGGTGTGATCATAATCAATCTAAGATTTCAATCTCAATGTAATAACAACAACTGAATTAGCAACAACAACTTGTTGTAGTGATTTTCTCTTAAGATTCTCTCGTAAAAAAAATAACATTTGAAAGTTTTTAAATGATGACATTCAAAATTTTGAAAGCAACATGGAAAACCATTAAGTGACAACAGTTGGCTGGGAAAAGAAACTCACACTGTTTCATACATACACACATACATACATAAATACGTATGTATGTGCATGCACACATATGCATATTGCGTGCATTTATATTAAAAATACAAAACTTAACTAATTTTCAACATTTTTGAATTATGTACAAATAAGGCATTACAACAGAAACAAAAAAAAATCAACTTTAATTAAATGAGTGACCTGTTATAAACAAACAAAAAAAAACAATATTAAAAAATATAAAAATAAAAATAAAAAATATGCAGCAGCGAACTAAATGAATTTCAACAACGCAACTGGGAAAAATCATCACAATTTAAAATATCTTTAGTTTTCATTATTAGTCCATTTTCCTTTTAAGGTTAAAATTGCTACAAAGCAAATAAATTATTCATTAAATTTTTAATTAAAAATAAAACCAACATAAATAAATAAAATATTAACAAATTATAAATCGTGCGAAAAATTAAAAAAGCGTGTGCTTTTAACTCAGCAGCCAACAATAGGAAAAAAAAAACAAACAACCACACGATCTTAAAACTTACATATTTACAAGTTTCAGAAAGAAAAAAGTTCAAGTTTAACTAAAATTAAAAAAATATGTTTATAGAAACAAACCATATTTGGCGCGTGTGTATCAATAATAATTCGAATAAATTTTAAAATTGAAATTTTTTTTAACGACTAAATAAAACACCAAATTTAACCTCACAAAAACATAAAATGTTAACAACAACAACAATGCCTTTTAATCATAAACAAAATTTACCGCTGCCACCGCCACCTCTGCCGCCATCGCTGTCATCAACGTCATCACAATCCGCGACATCTTGTTTGCCCACCAGTCACACGACCAAACTTCACCATTCTTGTTCTAATACCAATCTAAGCAACAACAACAACAACAACAACAACAGTTACAACAATAGCATCAACGATTCAAGGACACATTTATCGTCGATTGCGCCCACGCCTGGTCAACGTTTAAGGTAAAATTTGTTTTAACTTAATGCAATGTGTTTTTTTATATCACAGAAAAATTACGAAGGGCGTCTTGAAATTGTTTCAATTTTCTGTTTTTGAAAGAAAATTTTTATGTGTTATAAATATAACTGGTCTCATAATAAATTTGGTAAATATTCATTTTAATTATAAAAAACTACTAATAACAATTTAACAGCAAAAAAAGTAAGTTCAAGTCATTCTTAAGGAACGACATATTCCCAAGTATACGTGTACTCGTATGTATGCATGTATTTACAACTTCTTATGGACTACTTCCCCATGTACAAATAAGAAGCATATTCCTTGTCGTATACTACATTAACTGTATAAAATAATTTATGGCAGAATTCTCATTTAATTTATATTGAAATTAATATAAATATCTTAAATTAACAAACACTTCGTTTTGGCGAGAAAAATAAAATAAATTTTTAAATTATACTGCAATTTTGCTTATTTTATTTTATGTTTAATAACAACAAAATAACAATAAAACTTCGTTTATTTCATCTAATGAAGAACTGAGTCAACGGAATCAGTTTTTCATGACTACCAAAGAGAATTGAACTTTTCTCTAACGAGTACACAAACAAATGAAATTTTTCACTATGCACCATGTGCTTAAATTAAATGTAAGCCAAATTTATTTAAATTTAATCCGATCTTTTTTTTCAAATCCTTATTAAATAGATCCAGTAATAATAAATAATATTCGCCAATGATTGTTTTACATTTTTGAAGGTAGTCAATGCAAGTTATAGCGCGTTCATCCCACGAAACGATCGCCATGGCTTTGATGGCAAGCCCACCTTCTTTGGCGCCAATGCATCCGAGGTAACCCACTGTTTTTATTTCTGTTTTGCTCTATGGTATCTTGTGGTGAATCCGCGTTTCGACTACGGCTACGCTGCGGCGCAATAACTCGTAAAATATGTGGTTGACCCATGCGAAATATTTTTGCTAATTTGTCGCACGATTGCGTTTGTGAGCAAACGAAGTATACTCGAGTGATCATTCAAAATTTAATGCGCTCCGCCATATGGCATGGCTATGGCATCCATAATCGTTCTCCTTTTCAATCTCTGATCAGCCAGCACTATATAGTGAGTTTTTACAACTGTTTCGGGTATAGAGACCTCAAATGGACGTTCAGAACGTGCGGCATATTCTGTGCTTGTACGACCACAATGAAATTCAGTAAGCTACTTTATTCCATTGAAATTCATGATGAATCATCCCCAAAGTATTTATTAAGCTCATCCTTGGTTTGAGTGGCGGTTTTTCCAATTCAAAAACTACTGCAAAAGAAATTAATTTTTTTCTTATATTTATGATTTGATTGGGCTAAAATTTATATCGCTTTTTAAGCTAAATTACATATGATAATTAATAGTGAACAAATAACACCAAAGTTAATTGTAAATATTCTAACAAACACTTAGTAGAACGGAACAACTAGCTGTTTTCGAAGGTCAATGCAGCTTCATCATCAGCGTTTTTTGTGTTTGGTGCACTGTGTTGGTGTCAGTTGATTTAGATTTTTTTCATTTTCTTTTTAAGTCACACGGTAGTTTGATATGATAGTCTAACACAAATTAAATGATACAACTGGTTTGACAGGAACCAACTGACAGTTGTCTGTTTACAGGAGCAGTGTTGCCCTTTCAGTTAAGAGCCGAGAAATTCAAAGTCACGGACTTTCATTGAATCAACCTTATGTTAAAAATCGTAAAAAACTATAAGACACTAAAATTGAATATTTTAGTACTCGTATTTCTCGAACATCGTTTCATTTGTCGCTCATGTACTCAAAGAACGTCATAACTAAAAAAACAGTTTTCCAGAAAACGAGTTTAAAGTTTTCAATTTACACACAACTTAATGGAAAAAATGAATTGTTTTTCTCTCACGAGTTTAATAAACAAGATATTTATATGCAATTATTACAGAATATGAAGATCGATATGGAGATTAATTCTGCATCACTAACTCAAAAATTTATGCCGTTCTTTGAGTAAATGAACAATATATCTTAATAACGAATCGAGCCTTTGCTACAATACAATCATATCTAAAAAAAAACTTATTTTGCAGAAAACTAATTGCAAATTTTGAATTTACTAACAACTTAATGGCTAAAATAAAATTATATTCTACAATCAAAAGTCGAATATACAAGATATTTGTATGAAATTTTGTAAGCAATATGAAGAACGATATGACGATTAATTCTGCCCTATTAAATCAAAAATCACTTCTTTTGAGTTATGACGCTATTGCAGCAAAAGTTCGATATTTATATACATTTATACATAAACACTGTATAACCATTTAACTATGCGCATACATATACATATATACGTATGTATGTACATACATTTACGTAAATATACATATGTAAATATGCTAATTATCAGACTGCCCACGTATTTGTTTTAATTATTTTGAAATTTTATTGCTTTACATAAAACTAGTATTGGAAGTTGCTAACAAATTTTTATTTAAACCTAATTCAATATATGGGAAATTTTGAATTTTTTATTACAAAATATTCATTTCAAGTTCATAATGTTCCCAAACAATCTTGGAAATCTTTCAAAGCATCAATACGATTTGGATGGCAACAAAATCGCAGTGAAATAGTTATTGTTTGACAAACGAAGTCGAGTCGTTAATGTGCCCGTCTTTATAAACTCATGTTGCTTTGGCTGCCAAAAATCAAAGTAATGACTGTTGCTTTGTATGCAAACATCAAGGCATTACTTAGCTAAAGCAGAATATGACATTTGGTGTGCTCATAAATGCATTACTGCTCTGCACCATACAAACTTTTATTTTAAATGCAATACAAGTTCGCTGATAATCTGTTTTAATAGTAATAATGTTTGTACACTACATTTGACATTTATTTGTGCGTTATGTACTTCAGTGAACCAGTTTAGAACATTTAAATTTCCCTTTGCAGCGCAGTGATGCGAACAGACCCATTGTTTTATGCAAAGTAACATGGGTGTAGGGAGGCATTCCAGTTATTTTCTCTATGTAATTAAGCATCTGTTTGTTTTTAAACTCTTTTAAAAATTAAAAAATTAAATATTCTATTGACTTTCTTAAATGTTAAACAAAGTTTTATATATTTTTTATTATTTTTTTTAGCGCAATGTTTCGCCATTCAATTGCTGATAGTTCGATATATTCTGACACCAGGGAAAATACTTATGAAGAGGTAAGTAGTTTAATAAGTTTCAACTTTGACCCCAAAACATAAAATTATATTTAATACTGATCACACACACACACCAGACCACATGACAAATTGGGATGAAATGAAATAGTGCATTTGAAATTTTCATTTTTCATTTTCATCTCTTTAAAATTAATTACCAGAATACGCATTAGAATGACAGACTTATCTGTCTGTTATACTGACATATTTATTTAATTACAGAAATATGAGTTCTAAATTAAATTGAAACAAAGTGCTGGCTGCATGGCTGGCTGGCAAGTATTTCGAAGCATAATTTATCATTCCATCTATGCCATCTATACATCCATCTTTAAAAATCGTCGTCAATAAATAAATTTAAAAATTTAAATAGATTAAGAAAAACTTTCGTTCGGAAAACGAATATTTCTCTTGTAAAATTGAGCGATTGCAGCTTGTCAACTATTAGGAAAAATAACAGAAACTTGCACTCGAAAAAAATAAAAATAAAGGGTCTTTCATTGAAAACAAACAAAAAAATAAAAAGGGGAAAATCTATATCACATTAAGTGCATAATTAAATTTGAAATTTCAAAGTTCAGAGGGCTTTATTATCATAAAAAAAATTGAATTAAGAAAACAAAATAAACGAACTTTTACATGTTTGTGAACTACATTTTAAAATTTTATTACAACATTAAAAATATCTGAAAATAAACAAACGCTGTACACAATGATATAATCATACATACTTGTATGTATGTATGTATGTGTATGTACATATGTATGTATATGGTTACTTAAATTCCAAAATGCTCCGACTGCAAGAAAATTAAAAATTTCAAATGCAAAAAACTTTTTTAAATGCAAGATAGTGTGTTTTTCAGAGGTCAGGGTGCGTGTTAAGTCTTGTAAAAATCGGCAAAGTAGAACCACTTAAAATAAAATATTAAATATTAAAGGGCGTGACTCCGCCCGTTTTTTTTAATGGAGGATTGTTTCTATTTTAGAGCTCAAAGTGTGTGTTAAGTTTCGTAAAAATCGATTAAGTAGAACCGCGTGAAATATTATAATAAATTTTAATGAGCGTAACCCCGCCGATTTTTTCAACTTGTGTAATTACAAGAACCAACTTTGTTTGATAGATTTCGCAGCAACCAAATAAGTAGAATATCATAAAATTAAATTTAAAAAATTTGTGGGCGTGTGTCCACTTACTTTTTTACAATGGTACCAATGGAAAGCTATACCCTCTTAGACAAAAAAAAGAATTTTTACAATCAGTCTAAAATGTACAGAGTTATGAAGTAACACCACCAAAAAAATAAAAAATTTAGACGAATTGATAACCTCCTCCTTTTTTTTGATGACATCCACAGATTTCATTTTATTTATTACAAAGTAAATTTGCACAATATGGTTGCACAAAAATGGACGGGTGACTAAAACCATATGTCCATGATGTTATTAACAATATTCTTAAAAATGTTTTTGTGACTGACTGTACACGACCTATGCCTTCACATAGGAAGTAGCAACGTGGTTGTTAAGGAAATTTTACTAAAGAACCGCAAGATTATACGGTAATCCAATGCAGATCAGATGCAAGATTGTGTGTGCAAGCGGGACGCAAAACTCGAATGCCAATAAACAACAGTGGCCTGGTTGCATTTAAGAAATAATTGCCAATGACGCGTGATGTTGACTCGCCCAGAGCTGCTTTACGACATATTCCAAAGATATATTTTTATATTTCTTTTCAAAATCTCTCCTTTATTTGCTTTTTATCAAACCCTTAAAAACAACTGCTTATACCTTTTAAATTTTAGCTGGCGATACATTGAATTATGAATTCTATAAATACAATTAATATATTTTCAAAAATAATCCATTTTATATTCTTCAAATGAAAAAAAAAATTTATTATTATGCATTCACAGATTATCTCCAGCATCTGTGTTCATATTTGAAATTGAGCAGAGTAATGTGTATTAACAATTATGTGGTTTGATAATGATTTGTATTAGAAATATCAATATCAAACATGTGTCTTGCTGACCACAAACTGTCCCTAGACGGATACATTTAAATGCTACATACAAGAAAGAGAGAAAGAGGAAGAGGAACTAATAATTTAAAGCAGACTTGTGCGTTAAATTACACGCCATAGAAGAATCTTTTAGAGATTATGTTTTTATTTATCTCTTTTATTACCCTTTTGTGGTGCTTAAATAAAATTTTTAAAAAGAAAATTTTAAAAGTATACATTTTACAAGTATCTTTTTGAATTGGGAGCTTAAGGTTCAATCAGACGTGACATACCATAACAAGGGGTCTCCACTAGCCATGAACTTGCTATGGGCATCATGTCGGACATCGCAAATGGCTAATGGAGACCGCTTATGTCTAACTTTCGAGCATATGTCTGAACAACAATATTCGCCATGAGATTTGCCGTCTGCAACCATTTGCAATAGAAAGAAAAGAGACAGAACAAAACTGGTAAATATTCCATCTCTATTGTACTACAGCAAACTAATTTGATTAGGCAGAACATGGACATCACTCGTATTTACCACACCAAAAAAGTTGATGATTTTTTCAGTTGCTCTGCCGGCGTCATGTTCATGTCATGTCCAAATCGATGGCTAGTGGAGCCGTAGGGTAATAACATAGCCATAACCATGGCCATATCCATAAATATATTTGATTCACCCTCTAGTGCTGCCATCACCATAAACAGCTGTTTTTGGATCCTACTTGATTATTCATTGCAAAAGTGCAACAAAACAATTATGACAAACCATTATGACAATTGCTTTGTTGTGGCCAAAGTATAATAAAATTTACTATGAGTCCAACTTTACAATTTGCCTATCTCGACTTGAATTCATCTTTGTAGTTGTTTATTTTGTTGTTTTAACTCCAGGTTCCATTTACTATTTACAGAAGATGTAGTATTTGTGGTTTTGAGTATGAACTAAGGAAAATAGTTAATCCAATATATTTGTTAAATGCATCTTGTACAGTGGTGCAAAATCATAGTATTTGTGACATGAAAGTTGCTGCAAACGACATTGTAGAATTCTTTAAGAGCTTGTATTTTTGTTTAATTAAAGTTATCAGAACAAAGAATTTAAATCAATTTGTATGAATCATTTATTAATCTTTTTTTTACCCGCACTGCATATCAAAAACAAGGCCAGTAAATGTTTATTCGTGTTCTTGTTAAAAATAAATAATAATTTCTAACAAAAGATTTTGGCAATATAAAAATCTATTTTTTCGAAGAGATAAATTTTAAGTATTTTTTTTATATAAACCACAATCTCTAAAACTAGAGAGGCTATAAAAGTATTAAATCTATTTTCGTAATTAGTGAACAAAAATACATAAGGATTAGTTAAAAAAGGTTAGGTCGAAAAAATTATAATCAAAAAAAATGTAAACTCTAAAATAAAAACACATGATTTTTAATATCCTTACAAGATATACTGATATATTAATCAAGGTGACTCTATCTACATGAAAGAGATTTTTGTGTAGATTAATAACAGAAAGTATTTTAAGAGTGGTGTAAATTATGCAAATCCTAAATGTCATTACACATATATTTAAAACTAGAGCTGATAGGGAAAAACTAATGATGCCATCTTAATCAGGAGATAAAAATACATAACACATAACACATACAGTATGTCAAATAATTGTTTTTACATAGTTAAAATCGTTGTAAATTTTGACTTTTATCGTAAATATTTTTCTCCCTTTTTGCATTATGAAATTTTTTGTAGTTGACTTCATTTTATATACATTTAAGTGCACATATAGTCGTAAGTTAAAAGCAAAATTAAGAATGAGAGCATAAAAATTACATGAAAACCAAAAAAACTGCAAAATTTCTTTGTCAAGAAAATTTTTTTACATCCTTGTATTATATAGTAAGCAAATGGGAAAGATTTTAAGGTGTACAAAAATGAATATTGTTTTTGGCCGCCATTGGCATCAAATAGGCCTCTAAGACGACTTCTCATATATACCGCTGAAATTTCCATATATACCGCTGAAATTTCTCACTTTCCCCTCGTATTACTGTTCTTAACTCCATTTAGTTCTTGAAATATAATTTAGAAACACTATTTTTCAGTTAAACCCATAAATTTTGAATAGGATATAGATCTGGATCTTGAGATGGAGTATCCACAACTTTACCGCAATTGAAAAGACACCATGTTCTTACCCAAAGTGCCCTACATTTCAGGTCAATACATTAATACAAATTTAAAACTTCCACGTTTACCAGCAATAACGCCAACCTTACTCAAGCTCTCATCCAAAAAAATACTTCAATATATTGAGCTACTGCCCCGCATCCATAATATTTTCAATAAAGCAAATTTATTCCTCCTTTTACAGCATAAACATATATACGTATACATACTATATATACCTCCAATCCATCAACCAAATTATTTTAAATTTTACAGTTGGGTTAATGGTTTCACTTTCCAATATTTTAAAAATTTTTTTCATCCATACTTTGTTAGATCTGTAATTCTAATAAAGCAGAAGTTTGGTTTCGTCGCAGCAAATCACATTATCGTAGTAGCCATCAAGCTTGGAAGTATGCGTTATCGCAAAAGGCAATTGTTGTTCTTTGTGCTGCACTCTAAGAGGCGGGGATTTGCGAGCAGTTCTTGAAGTACAATCTATTTATTTATTTATCTTTTTAGCAATTGCCTTTGTCTCATGGGAGAGTGTTACTGAGCGGTACTTCAATACGTTGAAATGGTTTTTGGTTGACAGCGCGAGTAAGGTTGGCTTTATTGCTGATATGTATGGACGTTTTAGATTTTTATTAATGTATTGACCTCAAACATGAGGCACTTTAGGTAAGAACATGGTGTCTTTTCAATTGCGGTAAAGTTGTGAATACTCCATCTCAAGGCCCAGATCTATGCCCTTTTTAAAATATATGGGTTTATTTGAAATAAAATTTTCCAAATGGTATTTCAAGAACGAAATGGAGTTAAGAAATTTCAGCGGTTTATTTGGAAAATAAATAATTTTTTTATAAGAAGTCTTCTTACAAGCCTATTTGGTGCCAATGGCGGCCAAAAACAATATTCATTTTTGTACACCTTAAAATATTTCCCATTTGCTTACTATATAATACAAGGATGTAAAAACATTTTCTTGACAAAGAAATTTTTTAGTTTTTTTGGTTTTCATGTAATTTTGATGCTCTCAATCTTAATTTTGCTTATAACTTTCGATTATTTGTGCACTTAAATGTATATAAAATGAAGTCAACTACAAAAAAAATTCATAATGCAAAAAGGGAGAAAAATATTTACGATAAAAGTCAAAATTTACAACGATTTTAACTATGTAAAAACAATTACTTGACATACTGTAAATACCCTTCTTTTGTGCAGTGTAATTTGTTTCATTCAAACTACAGTTTCTCATTTACTTGAATAACGTCATAGCTCCAAAACATACGATTTAAAAGTTAATAATGCTGACTTAAACTTCATATATGTAGTTATTCATGGTCTATAAAATTCATACAAATATATTGTATATTTAACTCCGGAAAGAAATACAAAATTCTCTTTTTTCATTAAGTTGTGGCTAAATTGAAAACTTTAAACTCGGTTTCAGCGAAATGTAAGTATATATGTATGTATGTACATGTATATACATGCGTATGCATGCACATAAATATATGGAAGTCAAAGTATTTTCCAGCCTTTTAACGTACAAGAATGAGTTGACAATATATGGCAACGACAAGTTTTACTTTTGTGTTTAATAGCGTTTGACTGCTTTTTGCAATAAGTTTAATGATCCATCGAAAATATTTTCTAACTTTAAGACAGACACACACACACACACACACACACATATTTCACAAAACTAGTTTAAATTTTCTTTCTTTCTACAGAAGCTTAATTCATGGAATCTATACTGCGAATCACTCAAATAAGGCATTTAATTTTATAAATTTTGAAGGAATATTTTTCTAACAAAAAAAAAACACATTTACTATTCTGTTTCCACGACTTAAGAAAGATATAAATATTTTTGCAACGTGGATAGAGCAGGGTAGGAGGAGTTGTGATATAGGGCATCATGTGCCCTACTGTGGCATAATCGACTTAATATTTTAAGGGAAAAAAAGTTACTAGAGCATGAGCATTACCATTCAAAAACTTATTTATACCCATACCATGTAAATATCAAATACGTCAATTATCTAGTTCACACTACCAGAGCTGTAAAGTAATTAATTCGAGAGCAATATGTAAAACTTCTAAATTGACCTCTGTTTTTTGTGAGTCTTAATTCAAAGTTCAGTAAAACAAGCACAGTTTTGTCCAGCTAATGCCACCAACTTTACACTTCTACATAAACCTTTCATGAACACAGAGCTCTTTTTTCATTTTTAACAAAATGGCAGCCAGTTAAAACTATGACATTTCCAGTGTTGCCAAAACGGCGGTTTTCCCGCTATATATGACTGTATTTTGTTGTCATTAGCGGCAAGTATATTTAAAAAAACACCAGGAATTTTAGCGGAAAAATTTCTTAGTTGACGGATTTCCAGCGTTTTTCTGAAACTTATAAAGAAAGATATTGATTAAAAATACAGTATTTTTAACGCAGCTATGCGACACGTATCCTGGTATTTATATTGAGTTTTTTTACAGCGAAAAGAAACTAACGTCACTTTTTTGCAAATAAAAAAATTTTCACATTGTGGTCGTGTAGTATAATGTGAAACTTTAAGAGGTTGAAAATAAAAACATGCATAAATACGAGTATAAAAGTGAAAAAATCTTATTTTTAGTGAATAAAATTTAAATGGAGATTAAAATTGTGTTACAAACGAATTTAATCATTATTTTCGTATTAAAAAAAATAGTAAAAAAATCTTTAGACAAACGAAAAACAAACCGAAAACTGGGTGATTGGACCAGTGAGTATGAGGAAAACATAATATCAACCAAAATCTCTCAAAACAATAACTTTTTCTGAATAATTTGTTTTTGATTAGGGACTTTTTTTTATTGAAATCTTCATTCGAAATTAAACTTCAAGCCAATGAGAATTGAGCCATAGAGTTTATTTTATCAACACTATTTTAATAATTTCAGATTAGTCAGAAAATCAGGAAATTTTAACAATATTTTACAAATACTTCAAGCAAAACGGCAAAGACATTATTCCACACAAGTAGAATAATTAGGCTCTATCACAGAAAATGTTGAAAAGATACTTAATCTTACTTAATACTTAATATTAATAGATGGAATAGTCCCTTGGATTCTAATTTTTCCTGGAAACTCTGCAGGAAATAAAATACCTACTTAAAGAGTAGGCTGAGTTTTGTTTACAAATATTGGGGAAATATGAGATTCCGACATACTTATATATATATATGTATACATATTTTTTAAAATGTATCTTATTCTCTTTTTTTACCAATAAACCATAAAAAAGACATATGACGGTTTTTAGCGGGTTTTCAGAGGCTATATGGTGGGAAATGCCTACAACATTTTGGCAACACTGGACATTTCTCTTACGCAACTTTATAGTAAAAATATGGAGTTTACAATTCCAAAATTTTGTAACCCCAAATATCTGGTTTACAAAGATGGTATATGCGTTAAAAATTGGCGAAATAAAATTCCTTATTTTAGTGACTTGCAGTGTAAAAAATGTGTATGTGTATACAGATACACACGTTGTTATGTGTGCTGCAGAAAAATGCTAAAAAACAATTAAAATTCTTAAAATTAAATTAATGAAATTATTTGTAAATTGCAATTTTAAGCAATAAGTTGCAAGATTTTTTCAATAATTTTTTTCTCTTACTAAACATTAAACATACTACGAGTACTTACTACATATATTGCTATAATACAATACGAAATTAATTGTATCTTCTGTTTCCTTAGCACCTTTAAAATAAAAATCTTACTTTTGTTTATATCAATCAATATAAAAGAATTATGAACGTCGACTTTTTTGAGTTGAATGTTTCATTTTTATATTAATGCGACTTGGCAGATGTTGTGTAACCTGTATCCGTTGTATTTGGTTTATCTTCTTATTTTTTCTTTCTTTTTTTTTTGTATTATTTCAATTTCTTGTTATCTGGGATATTGATACAAATAACTGCTGCTCAACAGACAGATGTACTTTTCTCAAATATTTTGCAGTTCGGCACATCGAACTTTGTCTTTATGATGTCAAAAATAAGACAATAAGCAAGAATGTTGCAGTCGGATGCAGTCACAATTTATGACCATTTTTTATGTTTTATAAAATGTGCAACAACCGAAATTTTAAATTAAAAGCAGACAGCTGTTAATATAAAATTAACAAATCTGCTTCTATTCGAACAGATAGTGTGTAATAAATAATTTATGAACAAACAAAAAATTACAATTCCCATATTCTATTTCTATATTCAATTCTTACTCATTTCAGGTTTTGTTTGTTAGAGAAATGTAATTTTTTACAACAAACGAAGGAAAAAAATTAATTAAAAAATTTTAAATTCAACTTTTGGTGGAATTTTTTTCCTGTGTTTGTTGAAAAAAAATTACACTTTTCCATTAAAAAAAAACCTGAAATGAATACCTTTATTGTGTATGTAAAAACTCATAGCAAAAATGAAAACTATGAAAATTACAAAAAAATCGGGGCCCTCTGAAATCAGCTCCCATCATAAGCAAAACAAACATAATTAAAAGTTCATTCCGTTGACCTCTCAGGCTGTCCTTGAAACTTTCCGCTAAACAAAAAATTTTAATCCAGCTTGCGGCATTCGATACAATTATTATGTCTAAAAAATTCAGTGAGCATCGAAAATCAATTTGACGCAGACTTCTAAAGTTGTTACACCCAAAAAAAAGATTTTTTCTAAATTTTTCGTCAACGACATCTCGCGATATCATTCGAAGGAATCTCCCGATTTTAGTCAGCAAGCGACGTGTCTTTTTGAGATTAATTAGATTTTGATCTTGATCGTCAGTTTGAAAAAGAAACAGTTTTGTGAACATTTTGTTCTGTTTTTTGTTTGTTTTCGAAAATATTTGATAATTACACAACCGAATGGATTGAGCATTTTATCTAAGGAGATCAACATTTTTCCAATACGGAAAGCTTGCTTCCGATCCATTGACCTGTTCTTAAGTTTACATACACACAGACCTCAAAGCGTGGAGATATGATGAAAATTCGATTTTCGAAAACTGGGCTAATAACTATCAGTAGACAACTTCCGTGAAGTTAAAAATCTATTTTAAAAAAAATTCAGAGGTTAAAAATCTGAAAAAAATGGATAACAGAAAATAATGTTGAATATGTTCCAAACAAAATGATCCACAACTTTTAACTTAATTTGAATCTTCTCTTGCATCTTTAAGTTCTAAACACTTAGACGACAGCAGACTTCACAACTTCACGGCTTCAAATGCTGCTCTGAAATTAGCTTCATAACTATTTTACAATACAAATTTCAGGGATGCCTCATATATATTTTATAATGAATAAAATTAAAGTTATTGATAACAAAAAGTAATAATATCACGAAAAACTATAAAAACACATACATTTATTTCTTTATTGTATTTTTCCAATGTTCTTTTATGTTTAATATAAAAAAAACTTTTTGTTCTTATTTTTCCAATTTAAATATATAATGGCAAAACTATATTTGCTTTTTGCTGCCCGTCAAAATAGAAAATAGCCTAAGTTGGCAGCAGCAGCAAATGCTGTTGTGCAGTCGTGCTGCCGTCAAAATAATCGATTTCATTTAAACACATAGGTTATATTTTTGACATATTGCTGCTTGCTGTCTGCTGTCGTCTATGTGCTTAGAGCTTTACGAACATCGGAGATCTTCGAACCAAATTCAAAGAAGTACATATTTATTATTATTCAGTTCCTCAGAACACTGTTTTAACGATTTCAAAAAGTTAATACTACCTTCGAAATAAACTTGAAATCAAACGAAGCAATGATTCTAATATAGTTTTTTTTATAAAATTTCCTAAATTTCAGATCGCGTGAGAACTTGTGCGTGATTTTGAAAATATGCTCACACACTCTCTCTTCATTAATTTTTAATTTCATCACGCCCACAAGTGACTATTTCAGCAGTGAAAAAAAATTTATTAAAGACATGCATGCACAAAGCTCCTATTTAGCTCTTCTTGTTTGACTGAAATTAGAAACAAACTTGATTAGAAATACTTTTATGTACGTGTGTACTTTGCTAAACATAAACACTAATGATGTAAAAATTAAAAATCAAAGGAATATTACTATTAATAATAAAACAATCATCTCATCAATTAGAAAGATAGATAAAAATAGAATTTCTTACATTATTTAACACTTTTATTATCATAAAAAAGAAATTACAATTTGTAATTTGATATTCTCGGCATGTGCAAGGAAAAATCATTAGAAAACTCTATTTATAATATATTCCTTTCTATTAGAAATATCTTTAGTTCAGGTATAACAATTATTTAGGAAATGTGTTAATGAGGTTTGATATTTCTTTGAAGCGTGTATGTGTGTGGTATAAAAATAAATACTCGTATGTATAGAGAAATAGAATAATGCAAAGTAGAAAAAAATATCGATTGAAACTCGAATATACAACAAAAAATAAATAAAACAAACAAATAGCAGCTGCTGTCTTATACATATTTCTGTCATGTCCCCTTTTCAATTAAACAAAATAATTATCTATCTAGAACAAGGATCAAACGAAAAAAAAAATTTAACACCAACACAATGGGCATTTAGAGGTTTATGCACATTAGGTTTGCATATACATACATATACATAAGTATGTATATCCTTACGCACGAGTCCTTTTCTTCAAACGTTTGCGATAGATGAACTTCAAGGCGAATGACCTGTTTATTTTATTTTTCATTTCTTTTGAAAACATCAACAGCTGCCTCTTATTATCTCGCTGAAATAAAAGAAAATAACCCGCCAAAAATTGCTGTCTTTTTTTAGTTTAGAATTTTGTGGCGATGTTCACCTTTACTTTATTGCCAAAAGATCTAATAATATTTTATAAAATAATTCTCTGAATGTTTTATAGTGAAAGTTGATTGCGGTGGGTTCAGTACGTGTCACAGTGGCATGGTTTCAAACATGTTTGGGCAAAAATTATAGGGATATATGTATGTATATAAGATCATTGAAATTAAGAAAATATTTATTTAATCAAAAATTGGCCACGGCCAACTCCCACGCAATCTAAATCAATTTTTTTCAAATACAGTTTCTAATCATAATGAATAACTTGTTTAAATCTTATTAAATTTTAGCTTCACTAAAATCAGAGTTAGTAATAGCTTTACTTTCAGACATATAAAATATCATTTATTTTTTTATGGCACAGTGGGATGGTTTCACAAATGTTTGTGCAAAATCTATAAATGGCTACTAAGCACAGGTTCAAAAATTTAATACGCCTCATTGACACCAGAGGCGCTGCAACACTGCATTATTAAAAAAAAAACCTGTAACCTCTATCTATATGTTCTTTCACCACCTGTCTTCTCTATCACTATCCCTTTCCTAAAGAAGAAAATACCGAGTATTAGTAATAGACATTCATTGTCTGAATCTTACTTCTCTTTATAAAAAAAATTGAGTGAAAGTAGAAGTCTTCAAAAAAAAACTTTATTAATTCTTCATCTTTAATTTCTTTGACTACATCGTCACATTCCGAATCCTGTTTGGATGACTCATGTCTTAGTTCAGCTGGTTATAAAAAACTAGTGATGAAACTAGTAAGAGACGATAAATGTCAGTGTTTATCGAAGCTCTATTGCATTTTCCAGAAAACATTAACCTACACTTCAGAAAATTTCCAAGAACAATTCTTTTAATTGAAAGAAGACATTTACAACTTTGATTTGATTGAAAGAAGAGCTTGGGGGAAAGTGGGTCTACATAACTGTTTCCCATTGACATTCAACTCAAAATTAAGTTAATTATTAGAGGTTTACAGATTTTGGCATATCTTTTTAACGGTTTATGATTAAGGATAAATACTACATTTTTCAAATTTATTGAAGTCAAATGATATTATCAAGAAAATTATATAATTATAAATTGAGGTTAGGAAGTAAATTGGCTGTCAAATAATGAAATGTCAAGAATTGAGCTGTCATCCTTTAACATTTATTTAGTAAGAAGTTGGGAAATTTTAAGCATGGAACGATGCACTCTTCAAGAAATAGCTTTAATTGTGAAAATTTACTATCAAAAAAACTGAACGAAAAGAACGCATTTTTCAGTAAAATCATCTTTATTGATGAGGCCCATTTTCATTTAAGCGGGTGTGTAACCAAACAAAGTTTTCGCATGTGGGGATCACAAAGTCCACAAACATTTCTCGAAAAACCATTGCATCTAAAGAAAGTGTCAGGTGGCATCACCACCCCGTATGTTTTCGAAAATGAGCGAGGAACGCCGTCACCGTGAATTTTCTGTGCTACCAAACCATGATAACCGATTTTTTGTGGCCACAATTGGCTAATGTTGACATCAGTGGAGCCACAAGCCACACAGCCGGCCCAACAATTCATTTATTGCATGAGAAATTCCTCGGTTACGTAATTGCTCGATTTGGTAATGTCTAATGGCCGCCACGTTCTTGTGATTTTACGCCGATGGATTATTTTCTTTGGGGAGATTTGAAAAAGAGGGTTTACGTGAACAAGCCACAAACAGCTGACCCTGTAGATTATAGAGCTGCATTGACGATATAAGCGAAGCTTTGTTGCAAAATGTGGTTAAAAATTTTGCGAAAAGAGCGGATGTCTGATGAAGTGCTAGAGCTACATTTGCTCGACATTATATTCCACTATTCAGTCCTATATTTCTATTTTATATTGGCATCAATAAAACTGAATTTTTCAAAAAAAATTTGTATTTATACCAATTTACTTCCCAGCAAAATATTTGCTTCAAAAAAGCAGGTTTTTACTATTATAAAATAAAAGTAGCGCTGACAAACCTGCTGATATCGCTGCTGATTTTTGTATGGCGAGTTCTCAGTTTGGAGCACTACATTTTTGCTCACTATTAAATCGATTTTTTCCTGTAGTTTGCTTTATATACGTTCACTGCTTTTTAATAAGCTTGTATTTTAAAGCGAAGTATGATGCGCTTTATTGCCCTATTGCTTCAAAAGACATTAAAATTTTTTTTTGTTCGGTTTCCTAACCTTAAATATGCCCACCCTTTACTAAATTGTATGAAAATATAAGTAACGTTTTCCTTAGCACCCCCAAGAACTTTACCACTATTTTTAAGCAATAAAATTTAATTTTTCTACAAAACCATAAATTCTCAATTCATATTTAAGAACGAATCTACGAAACTCGATCATTATTCGATTTTAGAAATTGAGTGCTGGAAAAATTTTGCACACCAAAATCCCACTGTGCATATTGCTTTGAAATTTTAGAAAGGGTGTTTTTCGAGCCAATCGAACTTTAAATTTTTAAAAATAACACACAAACATATTTCAAATTGACTTCTTGCCGAAGTGCATTCTATAGGTCCAATTTTGGTCCACTTTTTCGAGCAATGCTGCTCGTATGTCACCAACAATTCGAACAATGTCGGCCACCAATATTGTATTAGCACAATACAGTGCTTTTACGAGGCCCCACAAGAAATAATCTAAAGGAAGGAAATTCACAGTTACATTTCTCGAAATCAAATTCAATATCCAAACTTTGATTTCCATAAATGATGGTTTGAAGGAAGATCTTGATAAGTTTTTGCAATTTATTTGTTTACCATTTTTCCAGATTTATCTTCAATGTTTCTGACAACCAACAAATTTTTGTTCATTTGGTTTGGAGATACTAGAGCAATTAAATCATGAAAATTATCCAATAACTGTAATCCGAACTGTCTGCTTTGTTCTACTAGATAGTGCCTTTGTTATTGTCACAAGCTTCTAGTCTAAATATGTACATACTTGTATCCTGCTTTATGACATGAAGGACGCCATTACATTACGGCATTAACAAACACAAACACAACAACATATAAACAGTTTCTTAAACCCTTTTTTTACGAAAATAAACAAAACTTGATTGTTTGAACATTTGAACTCCAACAAAATCCTGTTCAATTTCAAATACAAAATAAACAATTGTGATTGCGAGTAATAAAACAGTAGTTTAAAAATGTTTTCAAGTAGTTTGCTAAAAGGCACATTTATCGCGTTGAAAACTTTCTATTGAAATAATTGAATTTTGAAATAATAAAATATATGTATGTATGTACATTTATGTATTTATTATTCTTGCTGTCAATGTTCTTTAATATGTGATCCACAAAGAATTTATTTAATGCTTTGGTTTGCTTTGAATTTTAAGGTCCAATAATTGACTTCTCAATTAAGTGGCATTTATTTTTAAATACCATTTAAGTACCGAATTCATTTTTCAGTATAAAGGGACCCATACACACATACTGCTCATGCTCATGCTATAAACATGTGTTGGTAAATTTTAAATTGTTGTTAATGTATTTTGTCACACAGACAATGCAGTATGAAAAATCAAAATTGTTTTGATTTTGAAATGAACTCATACTGCTGACAATTTTTTAAATGAACAAAAAATGAATTTATTCATTTTTCTGATATGTATTTTTTTAAATTTTAAGTTTTACTAGAAAAAAGGGAGTAACACAAACAGAAGAGGAAATAAAACAAACAAAAAATAAGTTCTGAAAAAATAATGTATAAAGAAAATACTTTTTTTATTAATGTCTTGAATTCTACTAATAATTTTTTTTGTTCTCAAACGCATGTTCATTTTATAAATTTTTATTTTTAATGATGATTGATAAGTTAGTGGTAGTATATCAATCACACACGTTTACCAAGGGTTCATCGGCAGTAGCTGCAAGCAGTATGTGTGTATGGGCCCCTTAAAGTTGAGAGACATTTATATAAAACTTAGGGCCAATTTTTAAATTCGTAATCAAACTGTAATTATTTTTAATTATTTTTATTTTTATTTTTATTTTTAATTATTTTTATTTTTATATTCAAATACGAAATTGTGTTTTTCAGTGCATATTTAAATCACATTTAAATACCCAACCTTGTGTATTTAAATTCCATTTAAGTTTTTTTTTAGTTTTAAGCATACCATGTGTTATTGTCCTTGTGTGTTTTTCTTGAAAACATGTGGTCGTATTAAAAAGAATTTCGTTTAATTTTCATAAATATATTTTTCATAAACAATATTTATTTTCATGTCACGGAAAATGTGTTTTCATGCAATTTTAGTTTTCTGCACATTGATAAGCTAACTTTTTTATTTATATTAAACAGCTGTTGTTTGGAAGATTTCCATAATATTTGGAAATTTTTTAGTTCTTCCGTACTGTCAACATAATTTAACAAGAACTTTAATTAATTTTAATTATTATTTTTCGAACTTAATTTGTTTCTATATTTATGATTTGAACGGGCTAAAGTTCGTATCGTATTTTAAGCCAAATTGCATGTGATAATTATTAATGAACAAATAACATCAAAGTTAGTTGTAAATATTCTACTACATTTGAGTGCAACTTAAATTTAGGTGGCAATTAGCTAAATAATATTTAATTTAGAAGTCAATTATTGGCCCTAAGGTATTTAATTTTACAGATTCTTATCAACTTTATGTTGGAAAGTGTTTTATAAAAAGATTTTAGGTTTTAGTAGTTTATTATTGAACTATTAAAAATTCTTTATCTGCTGTAAAGTTAAGCCTTTAAATACTGTAAAAGATCAGTAATTTGTTCAGTTTGTTGTAGTGTACAAAGAAATTAGAAATATTAAGGGTTCAAACAAATATTCTATTTTATAGATAAACAAAACCAAATACAAAGAAGAAAAGTTATTAAAAACAAAACTGAAGCAGATACTGAGCAAAGAAAATATTATTTCGCTGGAATCATAACGACTTTCCAAAGAAAATTCTTTTAAAAGCAAATCTCAAACAATTCAATAGTTTATTTAACATTTTAACGAAACCCAATAAATAAGATAAGAACGTATAGACTTTGACCCAAAAATGAATACAATTTTTTTCTTAAATATTTACAAAATCAACACCTTAGGGAGCGGAGCGGAGCGTAAGTAAATAAGCAAACGTATACCCATACCCACATTAGCAGTTACTTGTTATCTACTTCAAATTCATTTTCACGACAATACAACATGTAAATAACAACAATTACTTACGCACACTCGGTTAGTGGAAACAAGTACAAAGACTAAACAAATACACTGTATGTAGTATGCATTCTCTGCCTAAGCCTCTGATATAATTTTTTCATTACATTCCACTCACTGGTTACAATTTAATCTGCTGTTTTACAAGAAGTAAATCCATAAAAACTAATATTTAAAATTTATGTTTGGTGATAACCACACACCAACATTCAACAATTGATGGCGGATTGAAAGAAAACGACAGGTATGTATTTTATTGCTTTGTTTTCATTTTTAAGTCTTCAAGGAGTTTAGTAAAGGGTTTATCATTAAGGGCTTTGTATATTTAAATTTAAATAAAACAAAGGATGTGTGAGATATTTTATGGAAGGATTTTTCATTATTCTACATAAAAGTGTGCTGATAAACATACTGGTTTGTGCTATGCGCCATCTTCAGTGTTTCATCGAAATTATTTATGCGTTTGAAAGGCCTATAGATGCGAGTTTTAATGGAATATAAAATCGCGATTTCGCTGGGTGATGCGTTTACGAAATGTTAAAATGTTCTTAACTTTGGCGCATAAATCAGGCCGGCTTTGACCGATGACATGGGTTATGATGGCTTTGAGAGCTGCTGTAATTTGAGAATTATGCGTACAGACGAGGTAATAACAAAAGTATCGTTTTAAGTACTCTTTGAGCTAAAAATAGAAACACGCTCATAAGCAAACACGCGCATTAATTTCAAACAGAATGTGTATAAACATCAACAGAATCTGTGAGTTACAATCACACGCATTAGTATAAAACTACTGTGACTATTAATCGGCTACACATACGTCTATACAGGGCTATTTTACTTAAACACACATAAAGCATATTTTAAAACAGCCACACACACCCACACATTTTCCATTCCATTTTATTGACACAAATGTATGCATACGATGGCGAATGGTGAATAAATATCCCGAGTATTATGCGTATTTTCATTTTGTCTGATTAAATATCCATAGCGTGAGTATAAGCAAACTCAGATAATATGATACGCATGTGCTTTAGTTTTTTTTCGCATAAACGAAGTAGTGATCCTCTTGTATGTTGGAATCGGTTATAGTCCCAGTTGCTTGAGAGAAAATATGTGAGCGTATAAATTGTTTGCGCTACAATTATGATTATATGCAGTTACTAAAATTAGGACTATGAAATTAGTCCTGATATTTTGTTAGGAGAGAGATGAGGGAAAAGAAACGGTTATGTTCCCCTCGTTTCTCTTTCCCTCAAACTAATCAGCTTAGCAGTAAGACTTGCATGATATAATGTATATTTGTTAAGTACTCATTTTCATTCTCTGGTACAGAAATGAAAATTTTTTATGTACAATTTTTTCTCGAAATGGTCCTAATCACCGATATGATTTAAAATGGGTGGAGCGCGTGGAATGTTGCTTGAACAGCCCACTCATTATGATTCTTATGACGAAGTCTATCATTTGCTCGTTTTGCTGAACTGTGTAATCGTCTATGGTGCTTTGGCAAAACAGACTTACCCCCAGTTTTTAACTTAATATTTAAGTACGTATTTAAATAAATTTAAATTTAAATTTTTTTTTTTAATTTAAATTGCATTTAAATACTATTTATTTTTTCAATGGTTAATTAGTTCTTATCTATAATGCTGAAAGTACGGCAGCACTAAGAAATTTTCAAATGGTTATTATGAAAAAGTTTCCAAACAACAGCTGTTTAACATAAAAAATATAGTTGGGTTATCAAGAAAAATAAATTGCATGAAAAACACATTTTATGAAACAAAAAGAGCATCAGACTGCATTTTTCTATTTATTTATTTTGAGATATGAAATTATTTATTGTATGTTATATATTTATAAAAATTAGACGAAATGAGGTTCATCTACATGTTTTCAATAAACACACACAAGCACAAGAACATATGGTATGCCCCTAAAACTTAAATAAAATTTAAATACACAAAGTTTGCCATTTAAATATTATTTAATTATGCACTCAAAAAACAATTTCGAATGTAAATACAACTCAAAAATAATTACAATTTAATTACAAAGTCAAAAATTGGCCCTTAATAAATAACAGCCAACTCGACAAATTTTGCTTCAAAATTCCAAGTTCGGAAGTCCCTATTGAAACACCCTTTATTCTACGCATATTTAAGTGTTTTAAACTATTTAGCTGCGGATCAAAAATATATTTCTGTATCTTCAAACAATAGTTGTTCGAATTTGACCTTCGAAAGAATGTTTTGTTAATTGAATTCTCTAATGCGTAAAGAATCAGTAAAACGGAAACATTAATATGTGTTTAAATACATGAAAGTGCATGCTTGAATTTTTGCTATTTCTTTTCTTGGAAAACTCTTTGATAAAGAAATCCAAAAATATATCTTTAATTCACAAACTATTGTATGAGTTAGATATTTTATAAATGTTGTTGGTAATTTTCCTATAAAGAAACTTACTGCATACAACATACGACACATACAATATACTCTATTCTAATTAAACAGTATATGGTCATATGAAATCAAAAAAGAGGTAATTTAAATTTAAAATATTCTACAGGAGAGGCAAAAAATATTGTAAGCTTTACGGCCTTTTTCACAATGTATGATCTTTTATTGTTAACGAAAAGTTAACTAACTCCCGGTTTGTTTAACCGAAGCCATTCAACCAACGGTTATTGAATTCCGTTTCACCATCCGGCTGTTACTTAGAAAATATATCAATGCTGTGCTGTCATTTGATTACAAACATTTTTAAAAATATTCGTTTAAATTTCTTCGGTCCTTTTTGTTTTTAATTTGTATAAAAATATTTAAATCAACAACCAATGTGTTTTGTTTTAGACATTGATATCCTGACTCGTTGTGTCGAATTCTCATCTGACAGAGAAAAATAGTTGCGCCGAGCGAAAATTATTTTTCTGCTCATTAGTTTTTTTAATAATAGACATTTTAAAAATTTAAAAATGCTGTCCTTCCATTGCATTAATATTCATTTTTATTTTTAAATATTTGTTTACAATTAGGTTTAATAAATTAGTGAAAGTTTAAACTCGGGTTAAGTTAAACTAAACTCAACTTTATATGTGGTTTAAACTTAACAGGAGTAAATCAATGTGCCATACCTTATGTGTAGTTTAAAAAAATAAAGCACTAGAATAAATGTCAAAAACAGCTGTTTTGCAGCAAACTATCAGTTCTTTGCACAATCAAAATGGCAAAAAATTTAATTAAAAGTGACCAAATTTTACTGAGAAAGATATTATATATATTCTTGGAAAGTAGAATAGTAAAAAAGAACAATAGAGTGTAAGAAAACAGATCGAAAAAGATATGAAATAAAAAATAGAAGCTTGAAAAAAAATTAAATGTTCCTTTAATGCAAAAGATATGTGTTCTGATGCAAAAACGATTATTAAAGTTAAAGCATGCATTAAAACCGCTTTTGCCATACAAAATTCGTTTGTTAAACCAACTTTAAGTTTGCCAATTGTTTTTGCATAAGAGGGATGGTCGGTAAGTATCATATCATATGGTCTGTATTGGCAGTTTAAACTCCCAATTCTATGCGTTTACAGATGGTTTAAATACTCCACTAATTTATAAATTTACTGGTTTAAACACATTTTAAACCAAAAATAGAGATTAACTTGTACTGATTTATTAGTCCTTAGTGTGTTAGCCGACGAATTTTATTTCGTTAAATTCAACAGACAATTTTCTGTTAAATAGTGTCGATTAGGACTTAACCATACATTGAAAAGGGCAGTTAAGCCTAACTTACGATTAAAGTTCATCTTAGTTTCTAATCATACATTGTGAAAAAGGCTGTTAAGGTATCTAGCTTTCAGTCTCAGCAGTCAGGCTGATTTTTTTTTCTTTTCTTTTGATTTTCGTTAACAAATTCGATAGTTTTGATCATATAACATATATTCATATAACAATGCTGTGGATTGATGGATGTTCTTATTTTACATCATTATAAAAAGACAATTTTGATTATTTTTATAAGTTATGACTTTTTTTGATTTCATATAAAGATATTTTTATGATTTTTTGCTTATAGACCTTCGACTTCGAATTTTAAAATAGTTTAATTACCAAATTTCATTCACTCATCTTTTAAAGGAACAGGCAGAGCTGTCCCTGCATTTATGAATCAAACACACACATTTTTTTAAAGTTATTTATATGAATTTGCTTTATCTACTTTAAATTCCTAATACGTTTTTATTATTCATATGGTGAAGAATACAGCAACCTTTTTCTTTTCCTTTTCCCCCTTAACAATCTAAGAAATTAAATATACATATTGTCGACTTCATTCAGCTGCTTCCATTTAGGTAATTACAATATTTATAAAAACGAAAAAGAAAACTACCTTAAAATAAATAAAAAGTTTATTTGGAAAAATAAATAGCAGTCAGTGAGTGAGATACACTACAAGTGAGTGAGATTCCCCTACAAGTGTTTAAAACTTGAAAACTATTTTCCGACTTTTCATCTTAAGGAATTTATGAAAAAAATTAAAAATAAAGAAAAGTCAACATTTAAATTCAAATAAACGTTTTAAGTAGAAAAAGAGAAATAATATTATTTGTTCTTTTATTGTGATAACAAGCACATTATTTCTTTGTAAGAAAAACATATACCAACGACGACAAAAACTAAGTGCATGTACATGAATTTACAATCTGTTTCACTCTTTGAGGTCAGAGAAATATTTGTAATTTTTTTTCATAAGAAAATTATATATCCACGTTATTTTATTTTAAGACTAAAGTATGATTTCAAAAAGGCTATTCTGCGGGCGCTTTTCGAATTGTTTTGTTTAAACTAAATAGAATAAACTATCCTGGAGTTGTAACCCTTCAACCTGGGGGGGGGGCAATTAAAGCATTCGATATCAATCGAAATTTCCAACACAATTAAACTTATATGAAAATGTTTACGATATCGAATGCCGTAGTTTGAACTCTGGATGTGTGTGAAGTTAAATTTATATATATATATAACCTTTGACACAAACCTTGTGCTTTAACAGCGCTCTGTTAGCGTGTTAACAGAGCTCTGTAAAGGTATAAATATTCGATTAATTCCTTTCTAAAGGACTTTTCCAGTAAATGAGGCAGTTAAGACGGAAAAAGGTAATGCAAATTTATAGACAAGGTGTTCCTTTAATATGGCCCATGCATTTCCGGAAAACATTAATTTGAACCAAATATTTCCAACTAAATATTTTCTGAGTCACAAGCGCTTTTTTGGGGAAGGAGTTGATGCACATATTGTAAACCAGATTATACTCTAAAAACGTGCATACTAAGAATTTCTGGAAGTTCGACATTTCAGGAGTTTATTATTTTTATTATTAAGCAAGCCACAGACCTTGCCACCGTTGGTACAAGATGAGCAGGTTGTTTATGCGGTGGTAAAGTGAATGGTGTCTTCGTATGAACCTGTGTCTCGGTTGTCAAGGTCAAGGGTCAAGGCTCAGTTAGCCGACTGTAATGTAAAGTAACTGCAACAGAAAGAAACAGCTAATCGATATTGTTATTTGAATGAAAACTAATGAAACTACAATACGCGACATAGTATCAGATATCATATTTACTTAAAAAAAAAAATTAGACATGAAGTTGTACGCTAATGTTGTACACGTTGTTGTATAGTTTTTGCGCAAAACGCACAACTTGGTAATCCAACGTGTTGCACCAACGGTCGCAAGGTGTGTTTAGGGCTTGCATTATCAAATAGTTTCACAATATAAAACAGAAATACTCCCCCTTATTGTGAATGGCCTCGTCGACGTCACATCAAGACGCCAGTAAATATTGTCACCTGTCGACTCTTTATCGGCAACAATTGGCAATCTCTTACTAATCTCTAATCTCCACACCTGATGAATTTATATCATGATGAATGTCAAATTGATATCATGATGAAAATTCATCACGTATAGACTCGATTTATTAATATTATGGCAGCGTTATGATATAATCATCAGAGCTCACGGCCTCATGAATTCATATTGATATTAAATGTCATTTTATATGTTACTGTGCATATAAAGTTTATTTAATTTTAAACAATTTTCGTTTAAAAAAGACGATACAATAATTATTTATGACCAAAAAATTTAACAACATGCAAATTAATTATTTTTGGCAAGTATTTTTCATATATTTGCTTGATTCATCATAATATAAAATCATCAACGTCTACCCCTTTGTGTTGATATTAATGAAAAAATGACAGTTGCTCTGCCGGCGTCATATTACAGTATTATGATATAAAATCATCAGGTGTGTTAGGCTTTGTAAATTAATGGAGCATATTAATACCAGTCAATTTTTGTCGACAAAGAGTAGACAAGTGCCAATTTTTACTGTCGTCTTGATGTGACCACGACATTCACAACAAGGTGTACTATTTCCACAGATTTCCAGACAGATTTAATTCATTAAAATAAAAACAAAAAGCTAAATGCAACTTGTGGCTTTAGTCGCATACAGCTCACACTATTTGCCTGTCATTGACTGTACTATGGCTTGAGTTTTTTTTATTTATTTCTTTAATACCCGAATGAACGTGAGGTCATTTAACTATTTGATAAACACAACAAAAATGATAAAGTTTAACAAATTGAATGAAAAATAAACAAAACAAGCATGCATCTTCTTTTTCTTCATATATTATACACAAAATCAAATAACGTGACTTTAATCAAAAACTTTTATAAAAGCAAGACAATAGAAAAATATTATTTACGAGTATATGAAAAAGTGAATATTTCCATACAAATTCACTGTAAGAATATCATTTAAGACAACTAAAATGGATCAGATCTCTACTTGCGTGTAAAACAATTGAAAAAGAAATTTAAATAATTGAATATTTTGATAGAAATAAGAAAGCATTTTTAACTACGTCCTTAACTACATACTTATTTAATTTGTATGCTCTGCAATGAAATTGTATGTCTGTAATTATTTTAATTAACAACTAAAAAGTATATGATTCGTTTTACATTTCAAAGATAATGAAACCAGAAAAACATCCAAAACTCACAAACAATAGAGTAGACCTACAAATAATATCCCACGCTTGTTTATTGTAAAACAAAAATATTGTCTAAAGACAAAAATAAATAGGAAATAACATCTAAAAATCATTTTAACTGCCTACACTGCTGCATTGAATTTAATTTAACAACGTTGTGAAACAATAACTTGACGCGAATAAATTTACAATCAAACTCATCCGCAAGAAATTCAATGAACCTTAACAATCTCAAAAATATTTTAGTTCATGACATAAAAACAAAAAATGTCTCGTCTTATAATTTATTTTAGACTCTTTTTTTTAATTTTATTAACAATATTGTTACAATATCCGTAATAATAAGACAGAACTGTCAAAGAGTTGGTTGGAAAATCCAAGTTAAAGCTGAATTCTTACATTTGTTTCATTAAAACTTTGTGAAACTACATATGACAAAAAAAACTTTGTCCAGACAAAAATTTCGTCTAAAATAAATGGATGAATTTAGGCGAATGATGAATAAATATCTCGAGTATTATGTGTGTAGTTTTTTTGTCCGATTAAATATCCATAGCCTTAGTATAAGCAAACACCGAAAAATCGCCAAAGTGCGAAAAAGGCGCAAAATCTAAAAAAAAAATTTATGAAAAAAAATCGCCAAAATGAGAAAAATCGCCAAAATTGAAAAAAAATCGCCAAAATGAAAAAAATCGCCACAATTAAAAAAAATCGCCAAATTTTAAAAACGCCAAAAACCCGAAGAAAAAATCGTCAAAACGAGAAAAGAAGTGTCAAAACTAAAAAAAATCGCTTAAACAAAAAAAATCGCCACTATGAAAAAATTGCCAAATCTAAAAAGAATCGCCAAAAATAAAAAAAGTCGCCAAAATGAAATCGCCACTATGAAAAAAAATCGCCAAATCTAAAAAGAATCGCCAAAAATAAAAAAAGTCGTAAAAATGAAGAAAACGAGAAAAAAAGTGATAAAAAACGCAAAAACTTAAAAAAATCGCCAAAACTAAAAAACGCCAAAACTTAAAAAATTTCAAAACTATATTTTATACATATAGGCTAAAGTTCGTAATGAATTACATATCTAGTGTCTAGTACGGAACCCTTCGTGCATGGGTCAAAGTCGCACATCACTGAATTTATTTATTTTAGTTGTAGCCTATTCTACTATTTTCTCATGAACGAAGTAGAAAGGCTGTTATATGTTGAAATCAGTTATAGTCCTAGCTGTATTTCTCCCGATGGCTCAGTTGTTTAGATAGCTCAAGTAGCTGAGCAAGGTATATGCTTATAGTCTGGGATAACTTGTTCAAATATTTCTACCTATGTGTTCCCTGTGCTCATGTAGATCTGTAACACATCTGTCCACAAATAGTACTCCCACTTGTCTTCCTTCATGCAGCCTACTATGTCTAGCACAATACATTCTATGAGTAGGGATCATCCCCTGAGTGATGTTCATATTATAAAAAATATAAAAAGTACATATTTCGAATAACATTATATTCGGATTTTAAAATCATTAATAAAATTTATGGTAAATTGCTTTGTTATGTATTATTGGAGTACCAAAAAAACCAGCATCGCAAAAGCTTACACCAGGAAAATAAAACGTTCGGTGGCATTCGATGATGATGATGATTCTAGCTTAAAATTATGTAACATCAACTACCTTAGCCTTTATCAGAGTTAAATTAATAATTTTAAAATTCTGTCGAATGAAAATCTTTATTACCTGTTTCTTATAATTTATTTCATTTCTTTTTTTTTTAATTATACTTATACAACTATTATTTTATGCAACGGAAGGAAGTGGAACAAGTTCCTAGATTTTACAATAATTTTAAAAAGCATTACTTCAAATATACTCGTACAATTGTTATTTCTCATCTCCATTTCGCATTCATTCATTTTATAGTTTTGTTAATTTTTTTTTCTCTTCGAAATATTTTCGTTTTGATTGTTCAAGTTTTCTGTTTTATACCTTGCCGGCATGTCGTCTGCCTGTCTTTCTTTCTTTGTTTTGAAACTGAAATAAAAGTTAACGAACGACCTCTTCAAAGTCATGGATTTATGGCGATAAGCTTAACAAACAAACACACACACACAAATTTTTTAACAGTTCAGATACAACTAGAATAAAGATGCTTTTTTTGGCTTATGGTGAGAAATTTTTATTATAAAAACTTGATTTTAACACCTAAATAAAAGAACACACACGCTCACACACACACAGAATCATAAATAAGTCATACATACCTCCATCTGGCCTAAGCATCTTTATAAAGGGCCTTTTAAATTGTTTAATCTACATCTAATGGTCTGTCTAATGGTAGATATTGAGAAAGCATGTTAATTTTTATTTAAAAAAAGAAAATAAAAAACTAATTTGTTTAACAAGAATGAGGAAGCAAAACAAATCTGCCCTAAAGCATATGCCCAATACATAGTCGTATTGTTATGAATGAAATATTTAGTGAGTAATACCAATTATGCATTTAAGTGATGATAAGTGAGCAGAAACTACACTTACATACGAGTAAGTATATTTAACATTAAAGGCTCAGTTAGCCGACTGTAATGTAAAGTAAGTGCAACAGTAGGAAGCGGCTGATCGATATTGTTATGTGAAAAGTAAAGTAAATGGTTATAGAGATTTAATATAACGTAACCTACTTTTCATATAAAAATACCTATCAGCTGTTTCCTACGTTGCAGTTACTATACATTACAGTCGGCTAACTTAGCCTTAAACAATTCTTTTTTTACTTCGATACAAGACAGTTAAGTCTATGTATGCATGTAGGTGAGGGATTGAGACTCAAATGAAGTCATGAATGATTTTGTTATTTTTTTAAATTCCAACAAAAGTAAATTTTTTTGGAAGTCTTATGAACAGGTGATTCTGTAACACAACGCACCGGAACGTAAAATGTGTGTATGTGGGTACTTTAATCTGTACAATTTCGAAGAAACGCTTATTTAGTATCTGTTTACAACTGTTGCTAGAGAGTTAATTTGTATGAGAATATTTCCCTGGGGAGGGCTGATTCCAAAAGACCAGTTCTACATATAACAGGGATGGAAAAATTGGTACATTGTACCTTTTTTGGTACTATTTAAACTCGGAAAGTACAATAGTACACCAAAGACTAATTTAGTACATTTAAGGAATCTCTGCAGTTTCACACCTTATTTCTTTTCAAACGATTACATATGTATGTATGTCAATTTTTAATTTTGAACAATGAAACTCATATTCTTCTCCTTGAAAACAGTCCTGTGAAAGCAAAACGCAGCAAGAAAATTAAAAAAAAAATTGAACTATTCCATTTCCAAACTATAGAGCACATGTTATTACTTTGTATATTTTAAATTTCAACTTAAACAGGTGTAATTACAAGCAAATTTGTGAAAACGATTCGCTGACCATAACAAAGTAGATTATATTAATAAAAACAAAATAATAATATGTAATTTGAACAAAAAATATTTTAGTACAATTAAGGTGAAAAAAGTTAAATTTTTTATAGTTGTTGGTACAATTTTAAAATTCTCAATGCCTTCCCTGACATATACATATGTATAGGTTGAAAAAACTGGAAAAAAATCCAGTAGTACGACTTTGACTCGCATACGAAGGGCCCGTACATACACTAGATACATATGTAATATTATATGAACTCAAGCCTATATAATATATACGAGTAGTTTTGTGATATTTTTAGTTTTTGGGATTTTTTTCTGTTTTTGGCGTTTTTAAAGTTTTGGCCTTTTTTAGATTTGGAGTTTTTTTAGTTTTAGAATTTTTTTCGGTTTTCGCAATTTATTATAGTTTTAGCGATTTTTTTTTTGGTTTTTGGCGTTTTCTTTAATTTTGGAGATTTTTTCGGTCTTTGACGATTTTATAGTTTTTGCGTTTTTTAGATTTGGCGTTTTTTTAGCTTTAAATTTTTTTTAGGGTTTGGCGATTTATTTTAGTTTTAGCGTTTTTTTAGTTTTGGCGCTTGTTTTCGTTTGGTGATTTTTTCGGTTTTTTGTTTTCTTTAATTTTGGCGATTTTTTAATTTTCGGTTTTAGGCGATTTTATAGTTTTGGCATTCTTTAGAATTTTTTTCGGTTTTGGCGATTTATTTTAGTTTTAGAGGTTTTTTTAGTTTAGCACTTTTTTAATTTTGGGATTTTTTAGTTTTAACGTTTTTAAAAATTTCAAGAATTTGCCTATTAGTGTTTCTAAGATACAGCAAGTTGTCAAAATTACATTAACTGAGAAAATACCCTTTAATTTTGATTTTTTTTACATTTTAGTGCTAATTGTTGTAGTCTGTATAAAAATAACTAACCTTGCAAATTTTAAGTGTCTATATATAATTGTATTTATATTAGATAAGATTTTAACGTTTTTCGTTTTGGAACACCCTTTAATTGTCAACTTTCATATATTTGTTGTTGTAGTTGCCAAAGTTCTACATAATTCTGTCAAAATTACAGGTACGTAGCTGTTACGGTCCTCGAGAAAACATTCTGTGAGCGACACGTAGCGAAAACAATAGGGTTCCTTTTCACCTTTGGTGTAGGGAACCCTAAAAGAGAGTACATGTGAAAAATATGGAAATATACAAAATTAAATATATTTTAATGTAGTTTAATATAATTAATTCTGTCAAAATTACAGGTACGTAGCTGTTACGGTCCTCGAGAAAACATTCTGTGAGCGACACGTAGCGAAAACAATAGGGTTCCTTTTCACCTTTGGTGTAGGGAACCCTAAAAGAGAGTACATGTGAAAAATATGGAAATATACAAAATTAAATATATTTTAATGTAGTTTAATAGACATTAGGCCTTATTCAGAAAAAAATAATTTAGGTTTACGAAACGTTTAATAAACAAATTTCCATACAAAATTTGTTCTGTAAACCTTTTGCAAACCAAAATAATTTTTTCTGAATACGGCAGATTGTATCTATTCAGGCTTTCAAGGTCATTCAATTTCTTCAAAATGTAAATAAAAAACGTTTTCTATTTCATTCTTAATGTATCCGACGTTTCGTTGGGATTTTCCAACATTTTCAGGGATAATTATTTTTATTGAAATGTATTTTATCTTTTATTCCAATTTACTTTTAAGTTTTTGAGATGTGTTTTAAGAGACATAACATGTACAACATAAAACACATAACGTAAAAAATAATTGCAAATATAAATAAATTAAAAATAAAATATCACAGCCTTTTCTTAACTTCTAATATCACAGTTGGAATTACACATATTTCGCTGCTTAAGAAAATTAAAAAGAAATATTTAATCATAAATCAATTCCACCTAACTGATTTTCAAACTAGACACCTTCATGTTGCAGCTAAGTGTGCATAAGCATGCATATATTCAATTCATATACATACATACAGACATGGAACAATCAATTTTAAGCAATTACTATTATATCTGCTCTGTTTAAAAGCAGGTGAGGAATATTTACAGTTGAAATCTAAATAATGAGAAAACGAAATATACTCGTACAATTGACAGAAAGTGCACAGGTATAAATATTGCTCGTATTGTTGTATGTATCTCTTTTTACTAAATTTTTTATCAATGACATTTTTGAACATGATACGAGTACGAGTCCATTCGACACAAAGTTAAATACATACATTCATTATTACTTAAAGCACACACGAGTTTATTGAACTAAAAGCGTTGCAAGTGGACAAGAATCGTGTGATTTTTTTCAGAATTAAGAAACAAACGATCTATTTATTGAAGGTTTTTCTATGCACACATGCAAATGCATTTAAGCCAGTGTTGCCATGAGGAGCAGAAACGCTACTACACATTGGCTATTGCAACTAAAATACAATAACATCCTAGAAAAAAATCAGTTGGCTCTCTTATTTTCCTTATACATACGAAGGCTTCTACATATTTATATTTCGGGAATAATAATCGTAATATTTTTATTTCCAATAACAAAGATTTTTAAATGAAAATGGCTTCATTGTTTTTCAAAATATTCCCCTTGATGATCAATATTTTTGAAATCGTTCAAACCATTTATCATATCAGTTTTTCCATTCCTCTTGAGACATTTCAAAAACATGATTTTTGAACGCTTCAACGGCTTCTTCGGCGCTTGTAAATCGTTGACCACGCAGTTTAGCTTTGATATTCGGGAACAAGAAGAAATCATTGGGTGTCAAGTCAGGACTGTACGAAGGATTAGTCATCAATTCGATGTTTTGGCTGCTAAAAAATTCACTTGTTTGACAAGATGTGTGAGAGCTCGCAATTTCATGAAGAAGAATGATTCGTCTTCGGGGGTTAGTTTTACAAATTTATCCGAAGACTTCCGGCAAACAAATCGTCGTATACCACTCAGAGTTGATAGTTATACGTTGGTCAAGCGAAAAAGTGGAAATAATGTGCAAGGATGCCTCTATCTCACAATATGTCATATGACCATCTTGAATTATCATTTCACGCACTGCATCGATGTTTTGTGGCACAACAATCGATTTTAGACGATTTTCACGCAATTCGTCGGCGACGGAACGACGACTACATTTGAATTCGTTATACCAGCGATGATATACTGTGGTTTTTGAGGGTGCTTTTTTGCCATACAAAGAACTGAGTTCATCGACATATTCTTGTTCAGATAACCCACATCGAAAGTTTTGAGAAATAATCCAACGAAGAAAACCTTCTCTTGAAATTTTAATTATTTTGTCAAATTGATTTTCTAAACTCACTGTAAACAAAACAAATAGCATTTGTATATCAAAACTTTGTGAGTACGTTTACGCTAAAAATGCCACACTTTATTATGGTGTTGCCACATCTTAACTATGAACATTAGTGTTGCCAGTTTCCGAAATATAAGTAGTAGCCGTCGTATTTGGTGATATTTGTGAAATAAAATTTTATAAACCACTTCATATACATATGTACACTGTGCGTACTTTCTAAATACTTTTTTATTTCAAACATAAGGCAAAAGTGATTGAAAATATGAGAACAGTAATATGTCATTATCTTCATATAGAAAGCTCCTAACTCATAATTTTTTTTGGAAATCGAGATATTTGCATTTTTCGTTGTTCTTCTATCGAAGTATGTATACAAAAAACTCGATTTAAAAAAAAATAATGATTTAGAACCTTTCTTTATTAAGGTAACGATATGTATTTTTGTGATATCATTCTATTGTGAATGGAATCGAAACAAATTTTAACAAAATAGCCATGGAACAATCAATTTTAAGCCATTACTATTTAAATAACTTTTTTTTTTAAAGCCTGTGGGAAAAACAATTTTTTAAACTATATAAATATTTGGTAACACTCATTTTAAGTCAACGTAATACATATTATTGGGTATGAATCACCTTTGTGAACCTGAATTTATAACTGACACAGACACAACACTTACATTTAGTTTGTCAGTTTTGGGAAGTTTATCTCTACACTTGTCTTTTAGAATTATTTACTTCTTAAGTTACTCGTAATTATAAACAGCTAACCAAAATTTATTACTTATATAAAATTATCTATGGGTTTTGAAAAATAACATTACAACGGGGGAAAAAAGTCATCGTTTTACACAATAGATGATATTTGCTTAAAGGGGAGTGAATTGAATGTAATTATTTAATTATGAGTACTTTTAAAATTAACTGCACAATACACCGAATAAGCGATATGCATTTGAAGTGACTTTTAAATATGAACTTCTTAAAGCTTTTCTTAATTTTAAGGAAAAATGTCTTAATTCAAATATAGCTCGAATAGTACTTTATTCTAAAAAGTACTCTTTCTAAATACTATTTCTTAATAGATACATTTTTTTTGGAAGGTAATTTTTTTCTAATTAGTTTTAGTTAAGTGTACTTTTTTTAGAAGGTAATTTTCTTAAAAGTAACTTTTTCTTAACAAAATTTTTCAAAATTCAAAAAGTACCTTTTTATAAAAGAAAATTTAAAGTAAAATTTAAATTTAATAAAAGTGATATTTCTAAAAGGTACTTTTTCTAAAAGGTACTTTTTCTAAAAGGTACTTTTCCTAAAAAGTTATTTTTCTAAAAGGTACTTTTCCTTTAAGAAGAGCTTCTTCTACAAGTAATTTTTCTAAAAGGTACTTTTTCTAAAAAGTACTTTTTATAAGAAGTACTTTTTCTAAAAGCACAACTTTCTTAAATTTCTTTTTCTAAAAGAAACTTATTTAAAAAGATACTTATTCTAAAAGGTACTTTTTTCTTTATGAAATTATCAAAAACACGTTAGAAGTTCCTCTTCTGAAAGGTATTATTTCTATAAAAAAATTAATAAAGGTACTTTTTGGAAATAGATACTTTTTGAAAAAGTTATTTTTTTCTTTACGAAATTTTCCAAAATGTTAAAAGTTCCTTTTTTGAAAGGAATTTTTTCTATACGAATTTTTTGGAATGTGGGTAATTTTCAAAAGCAAGTACTTTAAAAAAAGGCTTTCAAAAGAATTCTTTTCTATAAGGAAATTTTTTAAAGTACTCTTTTAAGAGGTACAGTTACAGAAAAGAATTTTTCTTAACAAAATTTTTCGAAAAAGCACTTTTTCTAATATATTTTTCCTCAAAAAGGTAACTTTATAAAAGCTGTTAAAAGATTCCTTTTCTGAAAATGATTTTTCTAAAAGCTACTTTTTCTAATAAGTTATTTTTCTAAAAGCTGTTTTTTTCTAATAGTTACTTTTACTTAAAAAATAAGTGAAAATAAAACCTTTTGAAAAAAGGTACTTTTCAAAAAACAATTTTTTTTAAAAAAGCTAATTTTTTTACGAAATTTTCCAATACATTAAAAGTTCGTCTTCTGAAAGGCAGTTTTTCTATGCAAAATTTTTGACAAGAGATAATTTTAAAAAAAGGTATTAAAAAAAGTTTTTAAAATGTTTCCTTTCGATAAGGCAATTTTTTCAAAGGTACTTTTTTGAGAGGTACTTTTTCTAAACAAAAATTTTCGAAAAGGTATTTTTTCTAAAAGAGTTTTCCTCAAAGATAATTTTTTCTAAACGAATTTTTTTGAAAAAGGTTTTTTCTCAAAAGTAATTTTTCTAACCGTTACTTGTTTTAAAGTTTACTTTTTTAAAAGGAAGTATTTTTTAAACGAAATTTTTCTATGATATACTTTTTCAAATACATATGTACATATGTACGTTTTCACAAAAGTACTTTTTTAAACGGTTCATTTTCTGAACTAAAATTTTGATTAAATTACTTTTTTTAAATACTTCGTCTTAAATTGTACTTTTTTTAAAAGGCACTTTAAAAAAATTCACATTTATTTTTCTTTAAGAAACTATTTAATATTTAATAAACTTTTTCTAAAAGGTACTTTTGTTAAAAGGTATCTTTACTCGGGCATTTTTGCTAACGTTTTTTTTTTAACAGCTAGTTTTCTACAATATAATTATTCCAAAAATATCTTTCTCACGAAATTTTTCGAAAATAACTTTTTTGAAGAAGTATTTTTTTTTTAATTATTTAATGGGAACTTTTTAAAAAAATCTTTGACAGAAAAGTACTTTTAAATATGCACATTCATACACAAGTTTTAAGGATTTTCTTAAGAAACTACAATATTTTTGATTTAAGTACTTATTTTTGTAAAATAATGTTTTTTTAACAAAAAGTGTTTTAACGGATACTTTTTTGAAAATGTATTTTTATACATTGCCTTTGGAATGGAAAGCTATTTTAAATTAAAATACTTAGTTCAGCACTGTACTGGACAGGTTGTTTATTACTGATGACTAATAGTCGTGTTACAAACATAACGGATTATTTTGTAACAGGTATGGATTAATAGTGTGTGTTTTTCCAAAGAAAAACTGGAACCAGTTTTTTGAGGTGTCAAATTTTAGTCATACTGTTGGAATGCGAAGCAAAATGTGGTGACTAACTAAATAAATATTTATGCAAATTTTAAGCGAATTCTGGCCGCTTATTAGATACTCGTATAATTTTAACTATCTAATAGATACCAAAATTATGTTGGAGTTTTTCTATTTCTAATGTGAAACTGAAAATACTTAAAAGCAAGAAGTCTAAGAGTAAATAAAGTTGATACCACAAATGAATCTGTACGTGTTTGAGTTTATTTACATTTTATTAGCAACTTCCAATAAAAACAAATGTGTATTTATGTAAATATGAATGTAAAAATATTCGTACGCGTATGAGTGCATTCGATCTCACAAGAGATTTTTCTTTTCACTATACTATACTGGCAAATTTGCTAAATGTTTAAAATAGAAGCAACAATTTTATTTAATTTGAAACATACAACAAACAGTAAGAAAGAAAGCATTTGAGGCCAACTGCTGCATGCTGCTGTTCAAAGGTAAAAGACAAACAATAATTGCCAGTATTAAATTACAAACACATCACACATGTAATTCGTTTTTAACACCGTGCATGTAAATCAATGCTGGGAAAATTTTCCCAGCCACTCTTGTAAAAATCTAAAACGCATGGAATTGTTGGAAGCATAAAGAATTGTAATGAAATAAAATAATTTTCAAATTACAATAAAAACTGAATTGAATATGAGTTATAATAATATCTCTCACTTCTGGTTGAAAAGAATTCTTTTTGTAGATACAAAACAATGATCGTTTTAAAACTTTCACTCACATATTCATTCAATCATAAATACTTACATACTACATTGTATTATGGTATGGGATATGAGTCTTTGTTTCATTGTTAGAAATAAGAAATGTTTTTTTAAACTTTAAACTAAATATCATCACCCTGATAAATATACATAAATTCTATACTTGAGCCACTTGTACAAAAGTGTGGCTGCAGATTATTATTTATTTTATTCGTATGAATTTCAGTTATAAACCGTTGACTGATTAGTTTTAAATAATTTTAAATGCAGCTGCATAAAGACTCTATCAAGTCTTGGTTTTATTGTGTGTGGAGCAGATGACCTTAATTTCATTCAGTTCTTAAGCTTTTCTATATTTCTTATTGCGCATTAAATAACAATTTGCGTTGCGCAGTGCTGGCTGAGTGTTATACAAAAAAAATAAATATAATAAAATTAGTTATTTAATGTCGATAATTTTGTAAAATATGTAGATTAAGCAGAGGAAATTCAAGATATCTAAAAGGAAAAGTTTGAACTGAATTACATATACATACATAAATACTTATATAAGTTCTATTCATTCAGAAGTTTTCATATTTGTCCGAGAGATAATCGCTTGAATAAACTGCAGAATAGTTTTGTTAAATAGCAAAAATCATAAGCATCGAATATATATATGTAGCATCGCTCATTTATTGCAACAATATCATAAGTCAAAAAAAAACTAGTTTTACAGAAAACGTCTTTAAATTTTACAATTTAAACACACAGAAAAAAGTATTTACAAATTAATGATTTTAATTAAGAATTTAATTGATTGAATTACATTTTTAATTGTATTAATTAATTTGAGTGGAAAAACTTAATTTATGCTATCAAATTATTTATAGTGAAATTTTAATTGATTTTACAAATATTTTAATTGATATTACAAAATTATTCATATTCCTTTTTTTATATGCACATCTTAACGGAAAAAGAAACTTTTATATTTCTCTCCAAATATTTATATGAAATTTTTACATAATATGAACAAAATTATATGAGAGTTAACTCTGCATTATTAAAAAGATATTAATAATTTTTTTGAGTTATGACGTTTTTGAAATATATGCATACCAATAAAATGATTAATTTAAAATAAATTACAGTGCACTCGCGATATCGTGAATTAATTAAAACCAGTGGTGTTTACGTTTGTGAATTGTTTACTTTTTCGAATACGAAAAATGGAAAAATTTTTGTTTAATAAATTCAGTAAAGTGGGACTTTGACTCGGACACGAAGGGTTCCGTACGGACACTGCATATGTAATACTACACGAACTTTAGCCCATAAATCGAATATCTTACCTAATGTAGACACTTTAAAACTAAATTTTTGTTTCGACGTTTTTTAGTTCTGGCCATTTTTTTGTTTTGGCGATTTTTTCGGTGGTTTTTTAGTTTAAGCGATTTTTTATTATTTGCAATTTTTGGTTTTTTTTTGGGATTTTTTTTTTCGTTTTTTGGGATTTTTTATTTTTTTTTGCCACCTTTTTACTTTTGGTGATCTTTTTTTATTTCAGCGATTTATTTTGTTTTTGGTGATATTTTTCATTTCAGTGTTTTTTTTTTTTTGCTTGTTAAGGTTTCCAAGATACAGCAAGTTGTGAAAATTACATCAACTGATAGAATACCTTTTAATTTGTATCTATTATATGTATAAGGATTTCATAGGCTGTGAAAATTTCAGGTCTGCAGCTCTTACCTTTCTAGAGAAAAGAGCATGTGACAGACAGACGGACGGACACACGTACATCGTAGCGCAAACAGTAAAGTTCCTTTTCACTTTTGATGTACGCAACCCTAAAAATTATTCAACTCATCCAAGGCTGATTTGGAACTTTTGTCTTCAATATGGCAGTTGAAGTTTTTAAGACGTCTTAAATTTTTTTGCCTTTCCCATCACTAAAAATTCAAGCCTGTGTGTACCTGAAAGATTTGCGCAGCAGCACAGGAAAGTCATTCTCTTACAGAGCTTATAATTGTTGCGATAAATTGTCTATTAACTATTTTATTAAATAGAAACTTAAAAACAGTATAAACTATTTTGTACTTGCACCGAATATTTGAATTTGAAAACATAATTTTAATTTTCAAATGTGTCTTTAACCTTCAAGAAATGGTTTGGTGGTAAAAGATTTGCCAACAATGAAAAGGTGGAGGGAACCTGCGGTTGGATCCTATTTTAAGAAACTAGACAATGCTTGTTTATATACAGGTTATCGAAGCCATGGAATCAATACCTCTGGGAAAAATTTATCGAGCTAGAACGAGATTTATGTTTAGAAATAAAGGAAACTGTTCCCAATTCCAATATATCGAGCAATAACCGCCAAATAAGCTTGACCGCCACATTTTTTGGAGCTCGTTTTTTTTTAATAAAATCAATTATTTATTTAGTAAATTGATTCCCAGATATTTATTGACATTGTTAATATGAAAACATTTAGGCAAAATTAATTGATGTACCAAGAAATCAAAAATAAAGCTTTCTTTGATAATTCGTCTATTTTTGGGATCACCCTCGTAATTTCTAGCATTTATAAGGCGTTAATAAATAAGAACAAATCTCTCATACCACCTTCTAGTTACAACTATTCTTCTTTATAGAGTTAACTTAAACAAATAAAACTATCTTTAGAAACTTATCAAATGAAGTATGTTTAAACTTTTGTATAAAATCAAGACTCTGTAATGAAAACCGAAACCATTGCTGTTAGCTCGCAGGAGAAAATAAAAAAACAAATTTTTAACAGATTATATCACTTTTAAAGTGTAATGCAAATATAAAGTTATAAATAATTTTCAAGCAAGATAACAATTAAATAAATAATAACTTCATTATACTCGTGCTTAATGAAAGATTTGCTTAAGTTAGTAAATGGCTTTTGAGGTAATTACCAATGTGAATGTGGAAACATTTAGGCAAGATTAATTATTAAGCGCCCGCCTCAAATTCAAACCTGTTGCGCTAGGATTGTAAAAAGAAAACTTTAAATAAAATGTTCATATGCTATTCGTATAGAAAATAATTATTGTATTAATTTATCATTAATTTGGGCATTTTAAAGCGATAAAAAAAAAATTCACTAAAAATTCAAGCCTGTGTGTACCTGAAAGATTTGCGCAGCAGCACAGGAAAGTCATTCTCTTACAGAGCTTATAATTGTTGCGATAAATTGTCTATTAACTATTTTATTAAATAGAAACTTAAAAACAGTATAAACTATTTTGTACTTGCACCGAATATTTGAATTTGAAAACATAATTTTAATTTTCAAATGTGTCTTTAACCTTCAAGAAATGGTTTGGTGGTAAAAGATTTGCCAACAATGAAAAGGTGGAGGGAACCTGCGGTTGGATCCTATTTTAAGAAACTAGACAATGCTTGTTTATATACAGGTTATCGAAGCCATGGAATCAATACCTCTGGGAAAAATTTATCGAGCTAGAACGAGATTTATGTTTAGAAATAAAGGAAACTGTTGCCAATTCCAATATATCGAGCAATAACCGCCAAATAAGCTTGACCGCCACATTTTTTGGAGCTCGTTTTTTTTTAATAAAATCAATTATTTATTTAGTAAATTGATTCCCAGATATTTATTGACATTGTTAATATGAAAACATTTAGGCAAAATTAATTGATGTACCAAGAAATCAAAAATAAAGCTTTCTTTGATAATTCGTCTATTTTTGGGATCACCCTCGTAATTTCTAGCATTTATAAGGCGTTAATAAATAAGAACAAATCTCTCATACCACCTTCTAGTTACAACTATTCTTCTTTATAGAGTTAACTTAAACAAATAAAACTATCTTTAGAAACTTATCAAATGAAGTATGTTTAAACTTTTGTATAAAATCAAGACTCTGTAATGAAAACCGAAACCATTGCTGTTAGCTCGCAGGAGAAAATAAAAAAACAAATTTTTAACAGATTATATCACTTTTAAAGTGTAATGCAAATATAAAGTTATAAATAATTTTCAAGCAAGATAACAATTAAATAAATAATAACTTCATTATACTCGTGCTTAATGAAAGATTTGCTTAAGTTAGTAAATGGCTTTTGAGGTAATTACCAATGTGAATGTGGAAACATTTAGGCAAGATTAATTATTAAGCGCCCGCCTCAAATTCAAACCTGTTGCGCTAGGATTGTAAAAAGAAAACTTTAAATAAAATGTTCATATGCTATTCGTATAGAAAATAATTATTGTATTAATTTATCATTAATTTGGGCATTTTAAAGCGATAGAAAACATAACGATATCTTTTGAACGAAACAAAAATAGGTCACGGTTCACACTATGAAATTTGTCTTTCAGAGAGGGGAGGGAAGAAATAATGTGATGCACGCTTTAGTGTCCGTCTGGCACTGACGCTGTCCGTCTGTCCGTCACAGGCTATATTCTCAGGAACCGTAAGAGCTAAGGACCTGAAATTTGGGCAGAGTATGTAGAACCTAGGCCGCTACAACAACAAATACATGAGAGTTAAAAATTAAAGGATGTTCCAAAACCAAAAAAAACACCAAATTAAAAAAATTTCTAACAGTAAAATAAATCGACCAAACCGAAAAAATCGCCAAAATAAAAAAAATCGCCAAAATAAAAAACCCCAAAAACCGAAAAAAATCGCCAAAATGAAAAAAATAGCCAAACTGTGAAAACGCCAAAAAACCGAAAAAATCGCCAAAACGAGAAAAAAAATGCAAGAACTAAAAAAACGCAAAAACTTAAAAAAATCGCCAAAACCCGAAAAAACGCCAATAATTAATTAACAATTAAAACCGAAAAATAAACCAAAAACGAAAAAAAAATGCCAAAACTATGTATTATTTAGGCTAAAGTTTGTATTGAATTACATATCCAGTGTCCGGCAAAGTCGCACATCACTGAATTTATTTAACTTCCTGTTGCAAACATGAACTATTTTATTGAAATTTTAGTTTTATTTTTCAGAAAAAATAATAATACAAATGCATTAAAATAGTTCTTTTATTTATAAATGTTACCAGATTTCAATAAAAATAATATCACTGAAGATGTTGGAAAATCCCAACGAAACGTCGCATATGAATAAATGAAATAATATTAGGGGTTTTCACACCGAGCTTGTTAGTTTGTTAGTCGTTAATCGTTACTTTTTACACGCATTTTGTTTTTGTATATTTAATGCGCTACCGGATTAACATTTAACAAATTGTTAGTTGGTAACTCACAATCAGCTGTTGCAGTTTCTAAATAAATATAATAAAAAATTAATTTGTGATACATTTCTAAAAAAAATATTTGTGTTTTGGCAATTTTCGTGTACATTGAGAGTAAGTATGTTAATTAAATGATTTTTTATTTTATTTTATTAAATCATATACTGTTTTTATAGTGGATAACCAATAAATCAGTTATTTTACTACGTAAGTTACCAGACTAACAAAGTTTTAAAAAGGGGGTTGTGCACAGTCGGTAACTTTAACAAATTAACAAACTACCGAATAACAAATTAACAAGTTCGGTGTGTCTTTTATTTACATTTAAATTAATTTGAATGTGGGTGAAAGCCTGAATAGAGTAATTCTATAAAAACACATTACATTAAAAATACTCGTGCATAACAATTTTCTAAAAAAAAGTATTTTCCTGATATTTTCGCAAAATTAGTGAAGAAAATATAATTTTAATTGATTTTAGGGAAAGTGAATATCAATACTAGTACATAGATTGCTCAATAGGCAGTGAAAAAAAAATAAATAAGGGAAAAATCGCTTCCAGAACAAATACAAATAAAGTAAGTGGGGAAAAAAGATGTATTGCAGCAATTTATGATGGAACATCCCGTTTAATTTTGTTTTGCCATATACTAGCAGCAAATGTAAAAAATAGTAGTAGGTAACATATGTATATTACGATCGAATACCGTGATCCAATAAATTGTAGCCATCGAAATATTTCTCTACACGAAGTCTTTCTCTAATGAATTCTTGTTTTCTCTTGAAAATGTCCCTAAATGCACCATTATTAGAATTTTGCGGCAAATATTTTTGAAGTTTTGTTATTCCCTTTTTTCCAAAGGGAAGATATTGGACTTATGTAAAATGTTATGTAATGATTGAAAAAAAATGTCCTTCTAGAATTTATTTATTTCTCCTCTCGACTGTGTTATTTTCCAACCAAACCTAAATAAGACCTTTAAAATTGGCCACTTAATCCCAACTTTATGATAGAAAATTGTCTTTTTTTATCGCTCTGTAAAGTAATCAATTGACGTCCATTAAAATTTTATGATAATTTTAAGATTAACTATAATGTAAGCGAACAAGAAGAGTATTGTCTATAAATTTCAAATTTAATATTCGTATTCGCCAGCATTGCTTCAAATATGCATACTCGCGAATATCTAAAAATTGGCATTCATTGCTTACTTATGTACGAGTGTGTACGTAATTGGAAAGCTTTAAAGGAAAAGTATTTATGTAAGTAAATAAACAATTTGCTTATCATCAACATTTTTCTAGTCATTTCTTTTCCTGCAACAGTAGAATATGTGAATTATGTTGGCTATAAACAAGTTGTTTTACTTTCGACAATATTTCCAGCTTTTTTCGAGTTTAAGCAAGAAAAAAAATTATCAGCTGTCGATGGTAGCTGCTTTTGGCCAAATAAGATACGTCTGTATTTCAAGTATAAATTGGTGTATGTGCTGTGCTGTGCTGCTGTATGTATAGTATATGGTTAAGAGAGCAGGCAAGAGAGAAAATTGGTGTTACAGAATAAATAAATAAAAATAAAACTCGTATAAAATACATGCTTTGGAATTCAAACATGTTTCTTGTTTGGTTTGCTTTCGCTGCCAACAAAACTAAAACACTAAACGATTTTTTTTATTTTTATAAATAACAAAAATGCCATAAACAGACAACGTTTTTTCGTCGCCAACTACCACGCATGGCTCAAAACGCTGCAGATACTGCTGCTGCTGCTGAAGAAATATGTGAATGTACAAATTCAACTCAACCTTCACAAGGCCGTTCGTTGCAAGCCGGATTTTTTCGAAAGAAAATACACACGAAAAAGGCAGATGCTTTTGTTTCCTTTCTTATGATTATGAAAACATGCATTGACATGTTTGAAAATTTTTGTTTAAATTGAGGTTGAAACGTTGAAGGTTTTCGTTAGGACTTGCATACATACATACATAAATACATATGTATGGATGTACATATGTATGTATTATGTACATATCGCTGTTAACAAGTAGAACGGCCCTAACTCAAATAGCTGTAACTTTACAGAAGAAGATAAAAACATAATAATAAACAGTACAAGTGCTTGTACATCTGCTTTGTTATTTTTTAAACTATTGCAATAAATTTTGTGATGAAGGGTATTTGTATGAAATGTATTGCGAATCACTGAAGAACTCAATTTCGTAAAAATACGATTTAGGGCCTTTCTACTTCTGACCATCGATATGTACTGTATCAAACATATGGTTTATTTGAAAAAAGGATGTACAAACATGCATAGATATGTATGTATGTATGTATGTAATTAAAGTTAATTTCATTTTGAGAATTGGTAATGTGTCAGCCGCGTTAAAAATGTATATAACGATTGTGTTCAAAAACATATTTTTTCTGCATTCAAACATATTAATTATAATTATTGATTTATTTTATTTTGTGTCCTAAAACTACCAACATGGCAGCTGTTTTAATTTTTAACACAATTATGTACATAAATACATACATATGTATATGTATATGCATGTGGCCTTTTGTTGTTCTTTTGTCACTACTTTATACACAATGTTGCCAGACATGTGAACTGCTTTTATCTTCATCCTATTTTTAATTGCCCTCAAAAATGTTTGGACAACAGTCATAAAGCAGCTCTGGGCTAAAGAACAACTCTCTCGCCATCCCTTCGAAATATTTTCCCTTTTCCACAAATTTCAATCGCGAATAATTTTTCCCAAAAAATGTGTTCCCTTTTGTGATTCCGCTTATCATGAATAATTTCACATGGATTTTTCTCTTTTCCATATGTTTTGTTTACTTTATTTTTGCAGGCGAACTAAATTAATACATCGCGTAATTTCAATATTATCTTTCCTTTCCATTAGGTATTAAAAGTTATATATAATTATTTTTAAAGCAAGATCAGTAATGTACACTATTAATTACAATAATTCCCTGCAACAACATTTTTCATTGAATATGAACCTCTTTGATTCACATGCACTAAATATTATGGAGCTCGTGTACTAAAGAATTTTTTCCACGGCACCTAAAATATTTAAAAGCACAACTTTAGAATTAAAAAAATTTCATTTCTTCTTCCCGTTTTTTGCATTCACTACGCATTAATAGCGGGAACAAATGTTACCATGAAATTCGCGATAGTAAATTTCCCTTCGTGGGGAATGAAAAACTCATGGCAACACAAAATTTTACATTTTATTCACACAAACAATACACATTTTATTTCGTAAGAGCGCTAAGGCTTGTGAGAGTTTTGCGTGTCACTCGCACTTGTTAATGGTTACCTCAAATATGTTAGTTTAAGTTAGGTTGACAACTTATTAAAGTTAGTCTGGTTAGAAACCAAGTCTCCTTAATATACTTTTTTAGGTTTTTAGGGTCTGAATCCCTACGATAATCCATATCTGGTATATTTTCTTCTACCTTGGCAGTATGTTGGGCATGGATATAAGTAGTGTTCGGAAGTTTCATTATCTTCCTGGCAAGCTCTGCATATTGTATCGTCAACAACACCTCAAATAACTTACGCTTACAATTACTATGTGAAGTTTTCCATTATCAAGTACAAACGCTTTTAATAAGATGTCTTCTAGTGGAGATCATAAATCTTGGTATGAATCTTGTAAGCTCCTACTTCTTATACGAGGGGTATAGATCATTAGCAAATCTCGAAGCAAGCTCCTACACGTAGGATAAACTGGATATTTGGCTGTTCTGAAAGGTATACAAGTAAGACGTTTTCAATAGGGTGCAATTTTAGAAGTTTTCAAGACCCAATCTTTCAACTCCTCAACTAATCACAAGTAAAAACTACGCCATTAATAAAAACGGAACAGTATACGATTCAACAATCCATTAAAATTATTAAAATTCACTACAAATATTGTAAAAATTTGCAGTCATAGTTCACAAAACTAAAGCAAAAACCCAGGTTCTTCCATTTCTTGTCGATCTTTTGAATTGGTCATTTCATAAATGATATTACAGCGTATTTTAAATAGACTTGGGGATTAAGACTTTTTTTCTTTTAAAATCATCTTGAGCTATTAGGCCCCTTTTGACCTCAGAGCTTACCCTGAATAGCAGAAATGTTGCATTTGCGACTCAGAGAACTCAAGAATTTTTCTTCAAATGTGTGACTGTTTGGTATGGTTTTTTATCTGGCGGGGTCATTAGACGATACTTTTTCGCAACTGAGGCTGTAGCTGCGCTATCGAATGATGATTAATGATTTTGTGTAGCCAGAATTCGAAGATATTAATGAGACTACGTGCAGACAAGTAACAACACCATCGCTCTTTTGCGTAAAAAATTGCTGTTGTCTTTTTTTTGGTAGTTACTTTATTGCGAGTTAAAATTTTCTATAACAATAGCATATTAGATGAATGAACGTTTCTTCTCAATTTAGCCAGGAAATTGGCATATCTGCTGTATTGATAATCATACATTTAGGAAGCCAGTCATATTGACAATGGAATTTTGGACATTTTTTTAGTTTTTTGTAATTCTTGGCAACTAAGATTAGTTACAATCTATCTGGCTACACATATTTTTTTATGTGAAGAATATCAAGTTTAGTTACAATTTCTCATTTTTACACACACTCTCTTAAAAATAAACTCCCTCTTCTAATTTATTTACTCAGGCAATTGCAAGAGACAAAATAAAATATTGCATCTCTTTCAAAAATGCATTTTAAACGTAGAGTTTTCTCTGTCTGACTCAAAGATAAGATACGATTTACAAAAATGTAAACATATGTATAGCTGTATGTAAAGTGCATCTGGAATGCAGTGCTAAATGGCGCTGCCGTTTGTATTTTGTGGTGGTGGTGCTGGAGTTCTGGTTTTCTTTTCTGTTGTCGATGGTGGTGGACGTAAAATTATTGTTATTTTCAATTGTAGCGTTCCCAACAGTAGAAAGACAAACAACACTACTCTTCTACTACCACTACTCACTAATTGAAGGCACACACTGGGTTTATTAACAATTCAAAAAGCCATTTGCGCATACACATGCCCCCAAAGAAACGAAATACAACATTAAAACGTTGACTACTGAAGCAAAAGAAGTTTCACATTTTTTAAAATTCAGTTGCTCTTTAACCAGCGGCATGATCGGAACGAAACTTAAACGTTTAGCGCTTAATTATTAAAAAAATAATAATCATTGAAATAAAAAACAACTTAATACCAAATAAATGTTTTTATTTTTAACTGGATTTAAATATTTAATTACAGCATAATAATAAAATTCATTGCTAAAATATACTGAAAACAAAGTGAAAATTATATAAAAATATTGTGAAAACTTTTGTAAGAAAAATAGTAAAAATAATTAATACAATAAATATAAAAACCTTTGAAATGGTGCGTAGTTTGGCTCAGTGGACGAAAACCTTGAGTTTTCCGTCTCGCTTATCACCAAATCGTAACTCTAAGGACTGTTCAAATTTAAATACAACTAGCCCACTGCCACCTCCCACACCACCACGGAATAAAAATTCAAACTGTGCCACCTCTAGATCATCATCGTCGACAGTGTCTTCGAATTCGGCCACTTCAACACATTCATCAAATAACAACAACAACAACAACAGCAATATGCCAATAACGGAATTGGAACAAATTGTAAGTTTTTTTTGTAAAAAAAAAATAAACGCAGAGTATTGAGTGAGCTCAGTCTTTTTCCATTTATTTCGAATTACACAATATTATAAAATCAAATAAAACGATGAATTCTCTATGAAGTAAAAAATTTTCAGATTTAAGACTTTCTAGAATTTTAATAAAATTTTCAGCAATTTGCAAAACATAGAAAACAATTCGTCTTTAGGGCATAGACATTTTATTTGAAATCGACAGAAATATATCAAACATTTTACAAATGTTGAAATCACTTTTATTCTTAATTACGTATAAATTTCGAAAAAAAAAAGTGCAACGACACTATAAAAATTATAACATTTTTCAAATGTAGACCGGTTTTCTTCATAAAATGCTGCAAAATTCTTAAAAAAATACGTACATGCATACCGTTACCTTGATATAGAAAGGCCGTAACTCATTGTTTTTTTAACAAATCCATTTTTTGCATATTTCGATAGAAGTACATTTAATGTATGGAAAAATGCAAAAACCTCAATTTCAAAAAAAATTAGTTAGGGCCTTGCTATATTAAGATAACGGTACAAAACCTTGTTTTTATTGTAAATGTATGCGAATACATATATTTTATATATTTTTTCTCCAAAAAATACAACAATATCATGTATAAAATCAAACTTCTTTTACTATGCAAAAGGGTACACAGGAAAAAAAATAAAAAATCTTATTACGTACAAAATATTATTGTATTTTTAATATCCTTAATATCATTAAGATAATATGAAATTAATTTATTTGCTAGTATTTATCTGGTTTCGATTGAAAGCAATCCAAGTAAGCTTACTTCAATATTACATTTCGAAAATAATGATATTACATAGATCTACATAATTCGAAAAAATACACTGAAAAAATATTTCTCCAATCAACACCTTTAATTGAAAAAGAAGTCAATTTGTTAAATTTTGAAACAAAAGTTAAATTGACTCAATAACATTTTTAATTAAACTTTTAATTAATTAAATTTGTAAGCTAAATTTTATTTAACTCAAATGTTTAATCGATTATTTATTTGTACTCGTTTTCGATTAAAGAATTTACTTTTAATCAATTAAATTTTTAAAGTAAATTTTAATTGACTTAATTAAATTTTTTTATTGATTATTTATTAGTATGTTTTTTCAATTAAAGGTTTAAGTTGAACAAACAATTTTTCTGTGCGGTTTTACAGAAAACGAGTTTGAAGTTTCCAATTTACACACAAATCAAGGAAAAAAATTTATTTAATTTTTCTCTCAAGAGTTGAGTATACAAGATATTTGAACGAATGAGAATTAAATCTGCATTACTAACTCGAAAATTTCATTTTTTGAGTTATGACGTTGTTCAAGTAAATGAGCAATATGTACATTAGAGTGATCGTTAGTTGTATGGAGAATTCTTTTATTTGATTTCTTCTACTCTCACCCCCAAATCGGTTGTTTTATATAAAAAAAAAATTCATACCGATAAGTTGTGTTTTAGGGGGTGTGTGCGCCCCTCAAAGTTGGCCCTCAAGTCCATTTATTTAATGTTTTGTTTTTTTTTGTTAGTTTTCTTTTGTTTATATATAAATATATGAAATAATATAAGCTCTTAGTGTACATTCTTAAAATCAGAGCTGTTAAATTTCGATTATGATTAGTAATCAATTAGATTATATTTTAAAAGCAATTGTACTTTCCTTTAAAAGAATTTCTGATAAATAATTGATTACGATTACTAATAATCGAAAAGTAATCTGAATTACTTGAAATTACAAAAAATAATCAAAGTAATCAAAAAGTAATCAGACTAGTTTCAAATATTACTTTTGATTATGAATAAATAATCAAAAATAATTTAAAGTAATCCTTAAAAGTAATAGGATTATTTTTAATTACTTTTGATTCTTTTAGATTATTTTTTGTAATTTCAAGTAATTCACATTACTTTTCCATTATTAGTAGTTGTGCGAAGCTGAATATAATCATAATTTAATCATTATTTCACGTTTCAAAACAAGTAATCATATTAGTAATCACTACGATAAATAATCATTACTTAACAGATATGCTTAATACAAATAATTCCCATATAAATATAATTTTGGTATATATAATTTTTGGTAACTTGTTGGTTATTTTCTTCATTATTTTCTAAAATATTAATTTTAGCAAAAAAAAACTTCCACTGAAACTAATGTTGTTGACTAGAAGACCTAAAACATTACATTCAATAAATGAGGTTGAAGGTCAAATTTTGTGGGGCGGACGCACACCCTAAAACACAACTTATCGCTATGACATTTTTGTATTATTTTTTACATAAAACTGAACCGATTTAAGGCGAGAGAATATAACAAATCAAAAAAATATTAACAGCCACTCTAATGTACATGCATCAGCTTTGCTAGCACTTCTAATCTAATTCTAACAGTCAATTCAATGAAACTTTTATGAAAAACTTATTAAACTACTCGCAAGCAATCAAAAAAAAATACAAAAGTATTTACAGAAAATTAAGTTAATTTAATATTATTCTCATTCTGCCACTAACTTCACCTTTACACCGCAGCATAAAACGAAATGATCTCATCATCTCATTCTCGTTTTAGCCACAAAAAGTTATACATACCCGTAAATAAATATTAAAAATTAAGAAATTCAAGTATATGAATGAATAAATCTACTTTCTTTATAAATAGCTGTAGTTGATGATTTATTTATTTAAAAGTCATAAATTAAACTCTAAGCAGTTGCAAGTTTTAATTTTATAAATTTTCAAAAAAAATAAATTAATTAGACATGAAAAGTTACAAGATGAATTAAAGCTCTTGTTGAAACTTTTACTTTAATTGAAACAAAATATTTGAAGCGTATCAAAGAAGAAAAAGCAAATTAATTACTGATATATATACATATGCACACATGTACATATATATAAATATACATATGTACATACTTACGTACATAAATAAAACTTAATAAAAAGTAATGAAAAATTGCTGACGGCTGAGCAAATATGTACATACCTACATAATTATGTACATGTGCATATATATATGTACATACATACATATGTACATATATAATACGGGCAAATTTGTTATTTACATTTGTCTGTTATTTGTTTTAATGTCAATTGACTTGAATTTTATAACAGAGTTAATGTGTAAATGTACACGCTATATGTCTCATTTACTTCCATATTGTCATAACTCAAAAAAAACTAGTTTTGCCGCAAATGCGTTTAAATTTTTCAACTTAAATAAAACTCAAGGAAGACATGGAAAAGTATTATTTTCTTTTCTTTTTTATTTTGAGTTATGTCACTATTGAAGTAAATTAGCGATATTTATTCCCTACTCATCTTTTACTTATCCAATAACACAAACTGTTTTTATTTATTTGTTATCAATGAATAAATTAATATACTCTACTTTAGTTTGTGAATAAAATCCATTACTAATCGATAAATAAATATTCGAAAGGTTTTGCTAAGTTTTGTGAATTTCAAAAGTAGAAAAAAATGCTGTTGAAATGCAAAATCCCATGATAAAAGAGATACAGACATACATATGTATGTATGTCTGTATGTATGTATGTATATTTAGTATAATTTATATGAAAATATTTTTAAGTCTTTACACACAAAAACTGAGATTTCATAAACAAATATGTAATAATGACATAATAGTGAACGAAATAATAGGAAGAGGAAAAATTATATATTCCTATCCAGAGAATTTTTTAGTGAATAATTTCATAATTTTACTGCAATTTAAAGCAAAAAATATATTAGAGTTTAAAAGTTTAAAAATGAGATTTTAGAGACGTTAATGCATTTATCGAGCCATTTGATATTAAGGGTAATCAGTCTTAATTGCAAACGGCTCGAACAAATTTTGCAGATATAGCAAGAAGTACATGTATGTATGTAGCAGTTTTCATTAAACATTCTCCGATGTACATAATTTCAATGTCTAGCAACAGTTTTTGTGGCGGCGCTTCAACCTTGAAACTTTGCCGGCTTAGTATTTGAGTTGTTTTAATTTTATATACAAACAAAAAACAGCTGTTTCAGCGTTATAAACATTTGAACTCTCAGTCTGCAATGATTTTTTGTGCTGCATTTTGAATTACAACTTTGCCATTTATTAAGCGATTTACTAAAAGTATGTCTTGTTTGAAAGATACTATCATATTCTTTTAATGGAAGAGAAATTAATGGAAATCCATTCTGAGTTAAAGAAATGATGACTCTTTCATTTTTCACTACATTTACCGTTATAAAATCGCTTTACGAAGTGACTTCAACAAAACCAAATTGGCACATGAGCACCCATGAATAACTTTTTTCCCAACTTTTGTAACACAGTGTTATCAAAATCAAATTGTTTTAATTTCTTGCAGAGGAGTTTTGGTAGGATCTCTTCTTGAAACTCTCTAATGTTCCTGAATTACAAAAATTTATTAGTAAAATTTTGTTAAAAAATATCCATAAAAATCTCTAACAAATTTATTTATTGGCAGAAAAATCGCCAAGTCACCAAATCAAAAATTTAGACGCCAAAAAAAGTTAAAAAATCGCCACATTTGGTTCTCGCCATATCACAAAGATTTTTTTGTACAATATTAAAAATTGCACAATAATATTGCAAGTGTATGGGTACTTTAGGAGAAAAAATATAAAACAACATATAAACAATTATAATAATCTAAAATATTATTAATAAAGTTAATTTTTAATTTCCCGTTTCCGATAGTTTACACAAGAATTTTACGGGAATTCACGTTTCTTATGCACTAACCTTGGAAAGGTTAATTTTAATACGTTTCTGAGAAGAGAAAGTAAGCTTTTCAGCTCTTTTGGATCCAAATAAAAGGACCCTTTATGTTAACTAAGAGTAGAAAACTGATAGTGTACTCCTTAAAAATTCATTTCTCAAGAAGTCATGAATGTGTACAATTTGCGTTCCGGAATTAATATGCAAATTTTGATCATCTTTAATGACAATTCGATAAACTTGTCATTGCAAGAAATTTGTGTTTTTCGATTTCTAATCACCGATTTGGAAGCGATGTTAAGAAAAATTTATTATTTTGGGCGTACCTATAATGATATTCGCCTTTAACAAAAAGCATTAAAGATTTCTAATTATCGCAACGCTTTGCATTGCATTTAAGTAAATTTCAGTAAATAGTTACAATGGCGGTATTCGATGTTTGATGCAAATGTCGGTGCGTTAGTGCAAATGCAAAATATCGTAGCTTTTCTTTGGATTGTGTATGCATTTTGTTGTTGGATTTTAAAGATATTTTGCATTTGCACTAACGCAATAACATTTGCATCAAACATCGAATACCGCCAATATTTTTAGATGAAAATTATTGCATAAATTTCTTTAAAAAAAAATCGTTTATTTTTTTAAACCATTGTGAGCATTTTCTAAGACAATTTTTAATTCTGCAAAGGGCTGAAGTTCTTATCTACCACTGTTGCTGATATCATGTACATATTTTATTTAATACAGATTTATAACGTTTTAATTTATGAGAGGAAATCGATATTTATATTTTTTTTACATAAAATCACATAACAACTAAAAATAAAATTTATATTTCCATAAAATTGTCTCAGACATCACTTATTTATAACCTTGTTCTAAACAAAACAATTACAAATAATAACTTAAATAATTATATTGTTTTTTTCGTACGTTGTTCCTACTGTTTAATTGAACGATAAAACCATGTACGAGTACTTAGAGTTTGAACTTTGAAAATTGTTTTTGAAAAATAACAAAAACTTGTTTAGACACAAAATCAGAAGTAAAAAAATAATACAATAACTACAAAAAAACCACATCTTGAGGACACATGTTACATATTGAACGTGTGGGAAAATAAAAGTTTAAACAAAAAGATGATATTCAACATTTGTTTCCGTTTGCTATAGGAATGCCAACGAGATGAACATAAACAGGATGTTAAAAAGAAGAAGAAAAAAATAACATCTTCAAAACAAACAAAAAACATACATATTAATCTTAAAGGTGCCCTTTATACATACACACATACATACATATAAATAAAGATACACACCACACATGTGTTTTCAAACATAAGTACATTTTCATTATCCCACAAAAACACTTTAAAGACAAAAAGCACTAATGAATTAAATCCTCCCTCCCTAATTACCAGAGTATGAAGAAGAAGAAGAAGAAGAAGAAGAGGAAGTGTTACAGAAAAGCAACAAAATCTGAAAACTAATTAAGCGAGTCAAGCATGAAATTCTATAAATCTACAAGGGATCTATCTGCTTGTACAGTCAAATATTATTTTCTCTCTTCTCGTGTCAATTCAATCGCCTCAAATGCCAACTTCTGGCTAAAATCTGGGATAAAAATTCACTATTCAAATGTAAGTTTAATAAAATGCCAAAGTTAAAAGGCGTTTTGTATTTAAGTGCATACATATGTACATACTAGAGGTGGGCACAAGATGTTTGCTTGCTTAATCTTCATGGTGTACAGTATTGAATTGTTCTCTATTTTGAGTGCTTTTGATTTTATTACGAACATTATATTCGCTTTTAGCAAACGTATGCAACAGCATTTGTTTATCTGCCAAACAAGGTCATTATTTACAGTACTGTTGAAGCGTATTTTACTAGTGCACACTAAAGTCCTGCCCACGAATATTTAAGACATGTGAGATTTTTCAAATACTTTACTACAGCGAAATATTCTAAAACAAACGCTAAACAACACTGTGGACAAGACATCTGTTTTAGTTGTGTGTCTTGCCAACAGTGTTGTTTAGCGTTTGTTTTAGAATATTTCACTGTAGTAAAGCATTTGAAAAATGTCTCATGTATTGAAAGATCTTATAAATGGTCTTGTGCAGGCCATTAGTGCACACCGAATGACAATTGTAAAATGAGCACACAAGTGTAAAAATAGGTGTATGTGTAAAAGAAAAAGCAAACAACGTAGATTATTTGAGCGTATTAGTTCGTATGCGATACTTCTCAAAGTTTTATAATTTATTAATTTAAGACTAAAAAATTAAATAAATAAATAATAAAATAGAAATAATGTCTTTCACAATGAATATACATAATTGTAAAAAGTTTTATTATCACTTAATATTTTACCAAATTTTGTGTTTGTGAAATGAAGTATTGTGCAATGTGAAAAAAAAACATTGCACACTTGACACAACTGTCGATTCAACTGTTGTACAAAGCTTTTGTGTGTTTTTTGTTTCATTGTTCTCTATGAGTGCTTTACACTCAATTACGATCACCACTACCAGCGTTGTCAACTTTGAAATTTCAAAACGCACCAAAATGGCAAAAAAAAAGCGCGCCATTTAAAAAAAACGCACCAAGCTTACAATTTCTTTTTTTATTTTAATATGTTTATTGAATTAATAATTTTGCATAAAAAGTATAATAAAATTTTTTTGTAAAAAAGAAATTTTTTTAGATTAATTGAACTCTCGGATAATTAAAAAATATTTTTGGATTTGTTCATATCTAATATACTGAATATCTCGACCAAAGAAGTATATGACTTATACAAGTTTCATAATTAAGGGTACATACATTAATTTGTAAAAAATTTTACATTTTTGTACATTAATTTTATAAATTCTGCATAAAACTTTTAAAAAAGAGATCAAAAATTAATTATTCCCAATTAATAAAGCTAATATTTTCATCATTAATGTATTATAGGGTCATAAAAAAGATTTCATTTCAAATTGTGATGTTTTGTAAACATCATTACTATTAATATGGTAATTAACACTATCAGGAAGTTGGTAAAAGTTTCACAAAAAAATTTTCCAGTTTTAACCCACTGTCATGTTCAACTTGCGTTGGTGCCACCAAAAATTTAAAAACGCACCAAAATTTAAAAAAAAGCGCACCATGCAGCAACTAAGGAATTTTTCGCACAAAAAATTTCAAAAAGCACCCAAAATGGTGCGAAACGCACGAAGTTGACAACGCTGACCCCTACAAACAACACTCGCTCTTGAAATAAAAGTACAATACAGTGCACTTTTTCACAGCTTGTGCTCTCTTCTAGTACATACTCGTATTAGATTATGCAACTTTGCTTGCAAAATGTTTGTGGTAGTAGTTTAAGAGAGCGTTTTAAACGCCAAAGACACCAGCAGCAGCAAGAAAAGAAATATTTCAAAGTTAATGTGTGGTGATATTTTTTTTTGCATAGAAAAATCAGGTTTTTAAATATTTTTTTTTTGTTTTTTTTGGTGCACTGTGCACAAACAACATTTAGTGGTACTAAAACATTCTTTAATGACACTACATGCCATAACAAAAATATTTCCTCAAGAAAAATAAAAATAATGAACATAAAGAAGCATAATGGGGAAATACTGAAAAAAACACAATTAAAAGACTCTTTTTTTAAATGTACTTCGTGAAAAAGTAACGTTTACTAAATGAAAACTTTTGAAAACCGCCTTGGCAAAAATTACGAAATGTGTTAAATTTCATAAACTATTATCTTTTGAACAACCTGTTTATCTGCACAAGTTCACACATATAGTCAATCGACTTAAATCCACACTACACATTTTAATTTTCTAAGGACAAGCAAGCTGCAATGAGATTTGCTCACAGTAGAGGCGTCAATTCTAAAATATTTGAGTTGTCCCTTAAGCGCCGTCTAATAGATGCCACATTTAGTAATTCCTTCCTTCATCGATAAATAGTTATACTGTCATACATAATTGTACTGACAAGGCAACTGAAATTCATACATACTGATGCATTAAACACATTCACTATAGCAGGCTACACAAACACACGACTTCAAATGCCGCTAGCAGCATTTGTCGCCTCGTAGACAGCTACTTAATTATTTTGGAGACGGCAGCAGCACCATCTGCACCTCATATTTGAGTATAAATACATAGTTCAGTATTGCCACCTTCAAATATTTCGCGTTTATAAAAATTAAATTACTCTTTCAAAATGTACTTATATGACGTAAAAGTATAAAAATGAATAAATTTATTCTTTACATCAACTTTGGAATATTGTTTCTGTTAAATAATATGAAATAATTTTACGATATCACTCATTCAACATTTCGTATTATACTGGTAACACTGTTTTTTTTTTTTAATTTTCCTTTGGTGGACAATTTTAAATTACAAAAACAAAAAAGAAACAAAATTTGTCAACGCTTAAGGCAATGATACGTTGTCCTACACAATCGCGCGATTTTTGAAAAAATACAACCAAAGTGAATTCACATAAGGTAATCTTAATTCACCAACTGAAATAACTTCTCTGTTATCTAATCAAACAGAATGTTAGGAAATTTGCCAACAACTAGTATGACAATTGAAAGTTTTCAAAAGACAATACGAGTAACAAGGGTTGCAATGGCACGTTAACTACAAAACCGAAGGTCCTGGGTTCGAGCACGTTCACCGACAAGTCATTAAATAAACAACACTACGCATTTTTATGTTGTGTATTAGTGCCCCTTTGTATCAGTTGTTGTAGGAAAATTCAAGTGATAAAGTCATAGACACTGGCTTCAGCGGATGCTAATCCTTATGTAACATCGGAGCGCCCTTCTTTGGTGGTATTGTGTGGCAAAATCATCGGCGAAGTAAAATAACCAATAAAACGGCTAATAAGCACAGCCTTAAAAAATGAATACTCCTCATTGACACCAGAGGCGCTGCAAAACTACATTATTAGAAACGTGCAAAAGAGCAGAGTTGTAAACGAATGAAGCTTTCGTCTATCTTCACCACCTGTCTTCTCTATCACTATCCATTTCTTAAAGAAGGTAACTCCTAGTAATAGTAGTAGACATTCATTGCCTGAGTGTTACTACTTCTGTTTAAAAAAAATTTTTTAAAACAATTCATCGGATCAGGGTTCTATTTTTTCGTAGATGGCGATTAGCTTGTCTGCAGAAAACACTCAGGGTCCATGGCGAGAATCGAACCCGCGACCTCTGTACGGAGAGGCTAGCATAGCTACCACTTAGCCACAGTTGCACCCTAAAAATCTACATATAAAATCATTGTTTTACAAAACAAAAGTAAAGTTTTATTACGTTAAAAAATTTCATGATTTTCTTAAATTTTTTGTTATAAATAAATTCAGTAAAGTGGGCCTTTGACTCTCACACGAAGGAGAGAAATGCTCTCTTCAGAATAGTCTTTCTACACCTGTGCCTATACGAGTATAATCAAATATTTTACCTGTTGTAGACATTTATTTTTTTAAATTTAAGTATCCGGTAAAGTTTTTTTGGGTTTTTGATGATTTTTAAGTTTTTGCGTTTTTCTTTTGCTTTTGGCGATTTTTTTCGGTTTGGCGTTTTTTTCGGTTTTATCGTTTTTTTTGGTGTTGGCGTTTTTTTTGTGTTTGACAATTTTTTTCGATTTTTGGCGATTTATTTTAGTTTTATCGATTTTTTTAGATCTGGCGCTTTTTATCGGTTTTTGGCGATTTTTATCGGTTTTTGACGATGTTTTCGTTTGGGCGATTTTTTAATTTTGGGAGTTTTTAGTTTTAGATTTTTTGAAAATTTATACGGTTTCCAATGGTGTAGCCTGATTAAAAATACTAGTGATGCACGAATATACGTATTCGTATTCGAATTGTCGAATATTCGGCCATTTTCAATCAATCATTTCTCATATTCCGTTTCATAAAAATTTAAGTTAAATAGCTTTTGATAATAAGAATCTCTACCCAAGATGAAGTTCGTGGCTGCACAGAAAAGTATCGATATTTCCCCCAGCTATAAAGTCTAGTGTAATTTTTCTTCTCTTCTTTAGAAACTCACATTAATTATTAAAAATATTTCATTCAATAAGAATTGAAATTACTGAACTTAATCCCGAATAAGAAATTATTTCTGATTAAAAATACTAATTTTAAAAATTTAAAGTGTCTATACATGATTGTGTGTATATTACATTAGGATTTCAACATGCTTCGTTGCTCGCTTTAGAACACCCTTTAATGTTTAACTGTCATATATGTACATATTTGGACCAAAGTTTTACATATTCTGTGAAATTTTTACCTTTGGTGTACGGAACCGTACACCGTACACTGTATTCTGTTTGTACACCGGTGTACACCGTACACCGTATTCTGTTTGTTCATTTATTAAATAATACAAATACAATTACAAATTATATAACAACCTGTTTGACGAGCAGAGAAACAAAGACCTTCACTATTTTTAGTAAAGAAGACACCCAGACTATTAAAGTAGCATACTTGCTACCCACTAGTCTGCTGTGGTTAGAGATTTTTGAAAAAAAAAAAACATTTAATTTTGACAAGAAAATTTTTTCTCACAAAAAAATATGTATGTATGGAAGTTAAAAGTTATTTATTTTAAAATATGTTGTTCAACTAATTTTTAATAACTTACATACATACGTACCAAGGCGAACTGACTTCACAGCTGACAACAATTTTACAAAATTACAATAATGCAAAAAACAACATGGCTTTTTCGTACGTCCAATATGTCAAAAATATAAACCGGAGGAATTTGTATAATAAAATAAACTACACAGACACTTAAATATTTTTAATTGCTTATTTTTCAAAGCCATGCTATGCTTTCAGTTAAATTTTTATGGTCATAATGTGCACAAAAATTAATTATTCAAACTACAATTCATACTCGTATTTCTAATACAATTATAATAATGATGAAGTTATGTGACAGAACGTAATGCGAATGTGGAATAGCCTATATATGTATATTATCACCGCGCGTTAATATGGATCTTACCACTTCATTTCGAAATTATCCTGGCTTCAGTATTTCAATTACTATTTACAAACTCCCAACATGCTATTTATTTAGAGGAAACATTTTCCCAGCGTTATTATGTATTTTCTTTAGTTGGGCGCCAGTTAGCAAAAGATTGCCTCAAACTAGTTTCATCACTATTTCAAAATAAATCAATAACAACAACTTTATTCGTACACTAGGTACTGAAAAAATAAATTAAGAATTCTATGAAAAACCTGAAAAAATGTTTGGTTTTTACATTATTCTTTCTTTTCCTTTTAATGAAATACGGAAATGACATTAGTTCACATAGTGAGAATGCAACTCAAACGTACTGCCAGACAGTTAAAAAGGAGTAAATATAAAAAAAAAATTATGTGGAATTGTAAACTTTACTACATATGTATGTATGTATGTACTACAATAAGTGTAAAAGAAGTGTAGTTGCAGTTTTAGTGTTTGTTTTATGTTTGACGACACTATAATAAAATGAGTGAGTGAGCAGTGGCAAAGGTACTCTTGTGTATGTATGTATGTCGCATTGTTCGTATGTATGTATGTATTGTTTAACTTATCTTTTAAATTTTTTTTTATAACGCAACATCTTGTTTTGAACACACAATACGCATTCAAATTTGTTTTTCTAAACAATTTTGTACTTTGTCTACACAAACATGATTTTTTTTATATTTTTTTAATGCAATAACAACGTCAGCCTTAAACACTGCCACAACACCACATGATCGACATGATCATTGTCATCACACTATTGTAATCATCATGATCGTCTTTAGTCGGCCAATTGTTTAAAATACATACGTACATACATGTGTACTTTTCATATACAGGGTATCTCAAACGAAAGTTTATGATATTTACTGGATCAATTAAAACGAGCGGCCTGCTCGAATTCGATCGACATCGTGTCAGAGCAATAAGTAATCTCTTTAACGAAACAATCGGGTTTGTTCTGTAAACCGAATCCTTTTTCAAAACGAAAAAGTTTCAAAAACGAGTAAATGTTTATTTGGTATTCTATAAATTACTCGATTTGGTGACATTCGAAATTAGGTTGAATAAAATATTTGAAAGTTAAATGATGAAACAGAATAAGTTTGCAATTTCAGGCAAAATCGCTGTCAAACTAATAAACCCATAATAAAATCTACGGCAATAACTTAAAATACTCTCTTATTTTTGTTTGAGTTTCTTTTGTGTTTATTTTTCTTTGTATGAAATTTATTGAAAGTAAAGGCTCAGTTAGCCTTTAACGTATTGTAACTGCAACAGTAGGAAACAGCTGATCGATATTGATATGTGAAAAGTAATGAAAATGGTTACAGAGATGTAATGTAACGTAACCTACTTTTCATATAAAAATATCGATCAGCTGTTTCCTACTTTGCATTTACATTACATTACAGTCGGCTAACTGAGCCTTAACTGAGACTTTAAGCTAACATTTTTGAGAGAATTAATATTTATACGTGAGAGCATAAGAAAAAATGCTCTCAAAAGAAAATAGATTCTCTTCCTCGACTGCTTTCTGAGGCTGCTTTTTTGGTCAATTTGTATGGAAAATTTGTTTATGCCGCAATACTGTTTGATCATTAAGCTGGTAATAAAAGAAATCACATTTTAAATAAAAAAATAAACATTTAAAACGCCCGCCCTGTTCTTAATATTTGACAAAAAACAGTGTTTTTAGTCAAACAAATAATTTTTCGTCATTCTTGGAGTAAAATTGGAAACAAACGTTGGAGAACACCAAATATTTTATTTCATTTTGAAAACGAGAAATTTTGCTCGGATTTGGTTAACAGAACAGGGCCGAATATTTTCTTCTAATTTAAAAACACAATTTGGGAATTTATTTCTTAAAATAATATCGTACAATGTAAAATGTCGCTTTGGCGGCACTCATGGAAATGAGTAGTAACATTTCTGATGACGGCTCGGCAGGTGAGGAATATTTGATTTTAAAAGCGTTAAAGAAGTCGGTTTATTGGCGTAAACATCGAAAACATTTTCTTTCGTTTCGAATTACAAAGTACACCCCCTGGATTATTTAGTTCTTACACCAATTAATTTCGTAGGGATGAAGTTTTATTTCTTTCTGTAATATGCACTTGCAGGCTTCCTAACATAATAATTTGTACGCTAAAGCACAATGCGTCGACCGGCTTATAGATTCATTGCACGGCGACTGTGAGCCATGTGTGAGAAAGGTAAACTTTCTTTAGAGACACCCTGTAACACATGGTATACTCGCAAATATGCACGCATTTAATTTTCAGAAGTTTGTGATTGCATTATTTTTTTTTTGAGAAATGTGTGCTTGAGTGTGTATGCGTGTTTGTGTGTGTGTGTGTGTGTGTGTGTGTGTGTGTGTGCTATTGATATCATGTTAGCAGCAAGTGCATGTAAGTCATTCATGCCATGCATTGCATTTAAATGCATGCCTCATGCCTTTATGGAATTTTTCTTTAAACTCTCGTTCATGGATGTTTTACTCTTTAGTTGCTTTCCAACTTCATGTACATGTTGTTTTTTTTTCAAGCCAAAAAACACATGTTTCTCATATTATGTATTTATGATATTTATTCAATCATTTTTATCTATTATACATTCTTGCATTTTTTTTTTTCGTAAAAAAAAATCCATCCCTAAATGTGTATGCATGAATGTAAAAAAATTTATATTTCGTGGAAAATTCGTTTCAATTCATTAGGTAGCAATAGCTACCCTGCCTGATCGACCTCCTCTAAAATGTATGCATTTGCGTAGCTATAAATTTTATCAAGAGGGGCATAATGACTGTTGATATACTGGTACTAAAATAAATAATTACGTGAAATTTTTATTAATTCTAGGGGGCAACAGCATTTATTGGGAGACAATGCCCCCCTTCAGACTGGCATCTCTATGTCTATGTATGCATGTATGTATGTGTATATACATATATTTAAATATGGATGTATGTATGTATGTGTGTATTATTCTTCTTTGCGGTTATTGATGGTTTTGCTTTTCAATTGAAAATCTAAAATTTCTGTCTGTGTATAGTTTCAAAATTTTCGTTATGCTTGAGATATTTTCTCAAAATTGTTTATCTGTTATTAGTAACAAATAAACTTGAACTTAAAATGTATTTAACAAAATGAGCGCAAACAGAAGGACTTTGAAATAGAAACTACTCGTATACAGTTGTGGAAAAAATAGATTGTAATGAATGATTCATACATACATACACACGCAATATTCTCCATTTGAAAAACATATGTATTTGTTTACATAAAAATTATCAAAGCAGCAAGCTTCTTTCCACAATTCTAATGGAAATTTAAACACTCCATCCAAATTCGCTTGGACTTTTAAATAAGGGCAACATAATATTTATACAACTTCTTAAAAATTTAATCATCTAACCAGCTGACTAAATAATTTTAATTAAGTGACTTATGCCACTTGCACAATAAACGGTTGATATGTCTTTTCATAAGCATATATACATACATACATATGTATGGATATGTACATACTTACATACATACATACTTATTTTAGAGCCGCTTTCTCATGAATGTTAATAAGAACGAATACTACATAACAAAATGTCTAGATTGCAAAATATTGTGAAATTCTCCCAACTAGCGTTAAAGCAAATTAAATACGTTTAAAGTTCAAACTAACCTTTTTGTTTTTAATTACACACCGAACAAGTTACATTTGAAATATAAATACATACTTTAAGAAAGAACAACCTGCATCTGACGCTTTAACAATTGTTTTCGTTTGTTAATTTTTTTCAGTTTATTATTTTCCTACTCGTTATACGAGTAGTATTAAGCCTACAAGAAAGAACCAGCAGTTTTCGTACTTTTTAACTGATATATCAAAAAAACGAACGAATTTACAATTTCAAATAACAGTGAATGCATTTTTTGTTAAAAACAATAGCAAAGTAAGTACACCTTACATACTTACATATTTACGTATGTGTGTATGTAGCAGTCGAAACAGCTGCTGCGCTTTATACCGCAAATACATATATAACTTACATACATATGTATATAGAAGGTATGTATGTATTGCAGCATTAACAACTACATACATTGTAGGAATTGCCAACAAATATTCACCTGCTTCCCAGAAAGCAAAATGTGCAGAACCAAGAAAAGAGACAAAATGTAAAGACACAAAACAATTGAAAAATAATGTAGGACCGAAAGTAATTGATGTCGAACAAAAACAGGCGGAAGGACAGACAAATTCTTTTTAATTGAATTGCAGTATATCGTTACATCAAAAAAAAATTAAAGCCACAATATCTATTGTCTTAAAAATTTTATAGTAATAAAATCCTCAATCAACGTTGAAAGAATTTGAAATTTAGCAAGCAGATGTTTTCTTTTTGGAATCAATAGAATTAACTAGTTCATTTAGTACATTTTAGAGAAGGCCGTTAGAATTTTAGATGGCGATATGTAGTTGTAGAGTTTTGTTCAATCAAACAAGCTCAAAAAAGGTAAACACCGTGAGAATATTAATAGAATGTTGATATTTATGTTGGTGTTTATTTTACATTGTATGTATGCATCTATGTGGGTATGTACATATGTATGTATGTATGCAATATACGAGGCCGGTTCCATAAATAGAGACTTAACACAGAAAAAAATGTACAATAAATTTGGAAAAAATTCTTTGTTTTCATACATGAAATACCGAAGTATATTTATTTGACATAAAGTCTTTTGGCCCTATGTATAAGCTAAAATTGGCATGAAGTTAGCATAAGTGGGAAAATTGAACATGATCTTAAATAGTTTTTCCATGAAACTTTACATTAAAAATCATGCTAGGACTTCGAGGTCTGTTAAGATTAGGTAATGCGACCATTTTTAACGTCAAATTGTATGGTACACTCTAACACTTAATTAATTTACGTCACTTTTGCCAACTTCATTCCAATTTTTGCTTATACATAGGGCCGTTTATTTCTTAACATAATCTACTTTTAGCTCGATACACTGTCTGTTAGAAATGTCTGACTCGCCCTGAATTTATTTTCCTTTTTAAAGATAATCAATAAAATTATCCCACGCGCTTCCCAAAAAACAGACGTATTTTTTTGCACACTGCTTTGACTGTTCCTTTAAGCCATGTGTAAAGTTTTGGACCCATGTTTCATCCATGGTTACGAATCGACGCAACAACTCGGGTTTATTGCGCTGAAACATGGCCAAACAGTCTATTTTTATTCTTTTGTGACTAAACGCCACAGCCATCCTTCGCATAGATTTTGCACATTCAAATTTTCGGGAAATATGCAATGTATAGTACTTTCTGAAATGCATAACATTTCAGGTAGCTCACGTACTTTTAGCTGACAGTCGTTCAATACCACTTTGTGAACTTTTCTAAGCTTTTCTGGACTGGACAGATGAACTGGTCGACCACTGTGGTATTCGTCTTGGCAGCTAGTACGGCCTCGTTTAAACACTGTCACTCTATATTTTATAGTTGTGAACGAAGGAACAGCCTCTCCAGAGTAGAATTTACATAGCTCGGCTTTAATGTTGCGCTGACTGAGACCTTTTAAATGAAAGTAGTGAATTAAGTATCGGAGAACTATTTTTTTCTATGCAAAAAAATAAACAAAAAGACACGCTGCACAAAAGTATTTTTTTTTCAAACTAGTTTCGGGACCGTCCTCGTACATACATATGTATGCACTTACATATGTATGTATGTGTGTATTTATAATTCGTAATTTTAAGTAGGGATTAGAGCTACAACCACACACGGTGCACGATCAATACTTATCCAAATCTTTTGTGAACGGCACTTCGATTTTAAATTTTCGAAATTTTTAATTAAATTTTAATAATATTTTTAACACTACCCACTATTTTGAAGCTAATAGCATAGCGGTTACCATCCCTAGTTCAACGCATTTCGCTTAAGAAATACAAGCTGTAAATTATGTTCTTGGAAGGTATAGAAAAATTAATGAAGCAATAAAAGGTGCAGCTCAAATTATTGCTAATACATAGTATGTATTACATACTGCTGTTAGCAATATTTCATTATTATTTTCGTTGAATTTTTGTTTTATGTATTTCTCTTTTTCTCTTTTACATATTTATTTAATTGTTTGTATAGATTTATTTCTGGCAGTGTATTTTTGTTATCAAAACCCCATTTAATAAAACAAAAGAAAATATGTATGTATGTATGTATTTATTGCTCAAGATCAGCTGCTCTTTTTGTCGAAAACTTGTTTTTTGTGTGCATGTCTACGTACATATTTAAAAATAAATATTTTTACTCTCTTCAAGCTGGAGTTAAAACTTGTTTTTCTTATTGCTGTTTCTATATTTCTTTTAAATATTTATGAAATTGTGTTAGAACTATTTTCATACACACACACACATATGTTCATATACATACCTATGCACATATTTTAAGCGATCAGCTGTTTTTTGTTCAAGAACTCACACCGGATATTAGAATTTCATAATAGTCGTAGCATGAATGATTATGAGGATTGTACATTGTTAAAAAAGACACACGAAAAGGTAAAGAAAAACAACAAATGTTATGAAATAATGAAACGTAGTATATAAACATACATAAATAAATATCGTTTGTCTGAAGTATAAAGGCTCTAACTCAAATAATTGTAATTTTACAGGAAAAGGTAAAAACACAATAGAAACTGCAATATTCAATATGTAAACTTTTTTTCTACAACTGCTTGCAAAAGCGTTATTTTTAGAATATTGCAATAAGTTTTTGCGATGATGTGTATTTGTGTGAAATGTATTGCAATCACTGATAAACTCAATTTCGAAAAATACTTGATATGCATGTATTTTAATATATATGTATATGTTTCAAGGTTGAAGCTGATGGTTACAATGTTCCACAACTTTGTATGAAACACTGTTATTAACACATTTTTGAAATCAGCTTATATTGCATTTAGGAAATTGGGCGCGAGGACCACCACGATCTCTAAGATTTAGCATTTGTCACTAAAAAGCTTGTGGCTTGACGCGTAAATATGTAAATGAGAATTTGCTAACCTGAATTGCACCGATTTCATACAGTGTATCTAATCTGAACTGAACTGAATCTAAATTATTTTTAACTTTTTAGTGATTATTTTTGAATTCAGTTCAGTTTTTTACGATTTACTTACAATCGCGCATAGGGCGACTAGAAAATATTACAAGTTTTGAAAGTAAGAACTTAAATCATGAAAATCATTGAAAATAATCTGTGTCAGCAGCACGCATGAAAATAGTAAATATGTATATGAATACATATAAACATATGTATATGCATACATTAGGTCTGGTCAATTTGTATTTATAATAAAGCAAAAAAAATCGTATATCAAAAACGAAGGGCCTGGTCCACGATGTCCACAAAGTTCGAAGTTAAATTTGCACAAAACCATTTATAAGACCTTTCAAGACATGAGTGATTTTTAAAAAGCTTTACTACAGCGAAATATTCTAAAACAAACGCTAAACAACTGTGTTGACAAGAAAAACAACTGAAAAAATTGTCTTGCCAACAGTGTTGTTTAGCGTTTGTTTTAGAATATTTCGCTTTAGTAAAGCATTTGAAAAAACTCTCATGTCTTGAAATGTCTTATAAATGGTCTTGTGCAGGTCACTAGTATCTACATAATTATTATTTCCGATTGTACACTAAACGAATACATCTTTTTAACACAACTTTCAGTTTGTTTGTTGTCAGTTAGGAAGCAAATTAGTTTTACCATAAGTAATGGGAAAAAATAACAAAAATCTGTCTTGTGATAAAATTACAACCAAATATTTGTGTTTCTTATATTAAAAAAAATACAATATTTAAGGCATTAGTACAGGAACACCAAATAACACGTGCATTTCTTTGAAAATTATCACTTTAGAGCTCATTTTATTAAGTTAAACTAAAAAAAAAATAGAACATTAGCATAAGTAAGATATAGAAATCAGACACGAGTTATTAAAGCGTGAAATAAATGCACTATGGGACAGACAAACAGAGCGACAGCCAGACCCATGCTAAGCTCTTTTTTCATAAATTATACATACATACATATGTATTTATTTTTTATATTTACAGAAAAGTAATAAATAACTAAACATTAAGCACAAACAGACATACTTACATAAACGCAGAGCACTACATAGCACACATTTTTTTTTAAATACATGCATATAAAAAATAATACATTATGCATGTATGTATATTAAAATTTAAAAAAAAATGTTACAGCCAAAGTCATTCACATACAAACGGAAATAAATGCACAAATATGTTTTATTGTGTTTTTTATTTATTTTCTTTTTTTGATGACTTTCCATATGGCTGGCAGGCAAGAACCAACCAACCGCCTGTCACTATGTCTGAAACTCAATCATATCGTGTATTTTAAACACATTGTTAACTAATTAGTTTGTAGCTTCTAAGAGACCCATGCTACGTTACAAAAATCAAGCAAAAGAATGTGTTTTCTACAATAGACCCGACCCCAAGAATTTTTATTAATAAAGTTTTGTTAACAAAGTTTGACGACTTCAAAGTTATGCATACTGCCCAATTGGGAGTTGTCTTGCTCATACTTTATTAGTTTCCTGCATGTGCTTATGTTTTTAATAATTAAATTTATTTTTATGTAGATATGTGTATTATTCAAGTTTATTCGAAAAAAAAGGAAATATCTACATATCGCAAATTTACTTCATCAACATAATAAGTCAAAAAATTCGATTTCTCAGTTAATAGCGCATAATAATTAATTCTCACATCGTTGTTCATATTGTGTAAAAATATCAAACAAATATTTTGTTTTAAACTCTTGAGTAAAAAATTTGATTTTCTATTTCCATTATCTTGTATGTAAATTGTTTTCTCTAAAAGTCCATTGTTTGAGTTATCACGTTATTGAAGTAAATGAGCTTTATATATAGATATGTACACATATTTTTCTTTAGAGGCAGTGTTGCCAGTTTTTTTTTTTGATTTCTCATCGCCAAAAATCTCCAAATTGAGTTTTTTTGATTAAAATTTTTTCTTTTGTGAAAAAAATTAAATGTTTAATTTTCTTTTTAAAAATAATGATAATAATAACATATTTATCAAGGCATATTCACAAGGTAGTAGCGGAACTGCAGCTGAGCCGTGGAGAAATTTTTCCAACTTTTTTTGAATAATTTTTATTATTATTTTGTTACAACAAATTCTATTTTTGATATTTTGGATAAAGAGTCTAAACACAATGTTTGCAGTGCGGTGCAATTTCTCGTTGCGGGAGAGAAAAATAAACATAATACAACGGAAGACGGCGCCGGCAATACTTGTCATTGTTTGTTTAAATTTTTATTAATTTTTTTGTGCATACATTTTTATAACTAAAAACAAAAAAAAAAATAATTAACATTTTATACATTCGGAGATATATTTGATATATTTTCTAAACTTTTATAATCTATGACAAAAATGTTTTTTTTACAATAATGTTGTGAACACAGCCAATTATTAAAAAACTACGGCAACGTCAGCAAGAGAAAGAGTATCAAATATTGCGAGAATAAGAAAGTACGTAATGAAAATAAAATAGAGTTTAATATTATTCCGTCCCGCACTGCGGTTTTTTACTTCAAAATCGTTTGGAAGACCGCGCCGTAAAAAATAATCGTTAGATTGTGTTCAGACTCAAACTAAAAGCCATGTTGTTTTATTTATTGTTGTATTTTTTCATTGTTTTTGTAATCCTGATATTACATAGAAATAAATGTGCCTTGATATTTATTCAATAAAATTCATTTACATATCGTTGTCTTAATAAAGAAAGGCCCTAACTATTATTTTTTTTAAATCGAGATTTTTTTTGTGTGTTTATTCTAAGAAGTGCTTCCAACAAATTATATTGCATTTTGTTGTTCCCAATCGCGAAAAAAATCCCCTAAGCTGGCAACACTGTAGGGAAGTGAATAAACTTTAACTTAACTTAACTTAATTCTATATTAGATTACATTTGTAAGAAAGCAAAATAAGTTGTTTTGAATTGCAAATATTTTGTAATTTGTGAAATTGAGCACATATTGCTGAAATTCAAATGAATTTCTACAGTATTTTAAGGAAATTTTTTTTCAAGTTTGAAATTGCAAGCGAACAACGAAAATGCAATTTGCCAACTCTGAGAAGACCATTAACTCACACCAATAAGTAAATAATTTAATTGTTTTACACAATTAAATTCTGAAGAGGAAAGAAACTACATACATTGTTTCACAGCTTTAATGATTGATGACCTTAAATCCAAAAACAGAATGCAAAATGTATGGTTTCTTTTGGTCTTTATCATGTTTTTTTATATGTATATGTATGTATGTACATACTGTACATATATGAATACATACATATTTATTAATTTTGCAATGAAATCTTTCTTTTTTCATATGTATGTATGTTCTATGTATTTAAATATATGTATGTACATGTCGATGTATTTAATTCAAAATAAGAAGAACACATATGTCGTAGTAAATTCGGTGCTGATTCCGCCTGATTTTTGATGCTATTAATTATCCTTTAATAATGCTACAGATGAAATAATTTCTATAACTGAATTTAAATTTAAGTTAGTGCACAAATCTGGCATAGAAAATTACAATGAAATAATTAATGTACAACACTTTTAAAATTTTCTAAGAAAACATATTTATTTATTGTTTAATGAACTTTAGAGCTATTTTCTTGGGAAGGATAAACCGAGACCAAAATAAGAAATGTTTGCATTCATAAACAAAAATAAATTCAGTAAAGTGCGACTTTGATCCGCGCACGAAGGGTTCCTTCCTTACGTACACGAAATGTGTAATTCAATATGAACTTTAGCCTATATAAAATATAGTTTTGGCATTTTCCTTCGTTTTTGACGTATTATTTTAGTTTTTCCGATTTTTTTTTTTAATTTTGGCGATTTTTTTTGGTTTTTGCGATTTTTTTTAATTTTGGCGATTTTCGGTTTTTGGCGTTTCTTCATTTTGGCGACTTTTTTCATTTAGGCGCTTTTTTATTTTTGACACTTTTTTTCTCATTTTGGCAATTTTTTTCGGTTTTTGGCGATTTTTAAATTTGGCGATTTTTTTAATTTTGGCGATTTTTTTCATATTAACAATTAATTATTGTGTTACTGGAGCCTTTTTCGCGTTTTGCGATTTTTTTCGGTTTTTGGCGCTTTTTTTTCAACGGAACCCTAAAAATAATTATAAAAAAATCTGCATTTTGAGTAAAATAAAATGCGTCCGATTTTCTGTACGTTACGTCAATATTAGTGATTTTCCTCTACTTTTCAAAAACTTAATTTGAAGTTTTCAATGAAAACATTTCAAGAAATCACTATTTCAACATTCTGTTTAATGCATTCTAAACAGTTCCCCCCTCTTTGAGATCTGTTTGGGTTTAATAAATTCCGCCTCAAAAGGCTTTAGCGAACAATTCAAAACATTTACTTAATCAAACCGGATGTGTTGGAAATAACAAATAATGCTAACTTTAACTTTGCATATACATACATATTGTATACATACATACATGCATAAATACATACATAAATCAATTTTATTACAACAGAACGAAAAGAAAACCAGCAGAAACTAAGAGACAACACGCATGCAACTGCAATCATAATTATCCAGAAATGCAGCAGCATTCAATCCAATTTTCGCTTCTTTTTTTTCTATAAAAAAATATATTGAGTTGGGGTTATAACTGCAGATGGCATATGAAAAACAGGCAAGCAAGCAAATGTTATCTTTTCTGAAAATTGAACACAAAGAAAACACGATAAAAAATAAGACCGACTTGAAAGCCCTCATAAATAATCACACCATACCCAGAACTATAGTTGCAAAGGTCTTGTAAGATAAAAATAATAAATAAACATATAATGCGTTTGGAGGGGGGTAGATACGTGTATTTGTGGTATTTTAAACGTTTTACAACAAATATCAATATTTTGTTTTATACACACTCGTTTTTTTTTATTTATTTTTTGTTGGGGAATAAATTTTGTGCCTTAAATTTTATTAATTAATTTCAGACTTATGTATATCCGCTAAATTTCAAAAACTATCGAAATTAAAATGCTAGAATGAAACAGAATTAATTGGCAGGCGGAAGTCAGTAAAAATTAAAAAATAAAAAGCAGACCTTAATTAAAACTTTCAAAATAAACTATACTCGTAAAGTAAAAGAAACAATTATTAAATATTTGCATATATTAAAAATAAAAACATATAACTAAACTTCACATATTCCATTTGCATAAAAGCAGAAATCTACATCAACTGACACCACACACAGTGGACAAAACACAAAGAACGCTGATGATGAAGGCCTTGGAAAACAGCTAGTTGTTCCGTTCTGCTGATGTTTGTCAGAATATTTAGAATTAACTTGCTATTATTTGTTCATTAATAATTATCACATGTAATTTGGCTTGCAAAGCGATACGAACTTTAGCCTGATCAGATCATAAATATAGAAATAAATGAAGTTCGAACAATAATAATTAAAATGAACTTAAATTTTTTATTGTTTTCAATATTAATATTCTATCGAAATGTTCGTTCGCATTTAGACGAACAGGCCATTAATCGAATAGAAAAACTAAAATAATGAAAGAAAACCCAGCAGTAAAGGCCTGATAATCCTTTAAAATTTATAAATTTTAAACTAAAGCCATCTTGAAGTATTTTTGAACTTATCTGAAAAAATTAGTCTTAATCCTCGTCCAGACTTCAAATTGTTGTTGATGCAATTTCTTAAAATTCTGCTTTGTAATTGCATAAGTGTCCGCATTATGAAATTCTAATTTTGCAATTACACATTAAAAAACTTCTATTACACCGCAAATTTCCCTGGAAAATCAACAATTCTATATATTTTTTGTTATATTTTTTATTTTTCACACAACTGAATAAATAAAAAAACATCAAATACAACTAACAACTTGATATAAACACGTACGAATCAAAACAGAATTTGCCGAGCACATGAAACTATGTACCCCTCCCCAATCTTCTCACCCCTCTCATATATAAACTCAAGAATTCCTGCAACAAAAATTGCAAGTCTGGACGAGGACTTAGTTTGTTTTGTCTCAACTACATAGAGATGGGGGCGTGTCGTGTTGTTTTTGTGACTTGAACACGCAACACTCAACACAAAGTATTCGTGACAAAAAAAATCTGATTTCGTGCGTGATTGGGTCGTTTCGTCTTGAGCAAAATTGACACGAAAAACACGAAACGTTTTTAAATAGTCAAACACAAAACACCAGAATATTTTTTGACATTGCAGGTGCCTCTGAAGCTTAAAGTTTTGTACGTAAACCGATAGTATCAGCTGGCATTGCCAACTCGGCCCCATATTTAAAAAAAAAATCAATTAAATTTTATGATATTCAATACCATACCAATAATATTTCGTGCGTGTTGTAGAGAATCGTCCTGACGAAATTTGTCGCGTGCGTGTTACGTACGTGTTGAGCGTCTTGGTATTCATGTTCGTGTCGTGTCGTGTTGGGAAAATTCGACACGCATCCATCTCTAGTCCAAAGACACATCAAATTATGTAGATAAATTTTTGGCAAAAAGTTTTGGAAAAAGCTTTTCGATTTTTATATAAATTTATCACAGCTGAAAAAAAGTAATTAACTTTTAAATTTACCTCTCTCAAATGAATAGTCTTTACGATTTATGCCCCTTATCACGGTTCTCAACTAAATTCAGTTTGGTCGTCTAAGAGTAGACCAAACTTACACAAAACCAAACTGTGTTTTAGTATTACGAATCACAACTGTTTTTTAGTTGAAATTTTCATCGCATTGCCAACTTAAAATGTCAAGTTTGACAGGAAAAAAACACAAATTTTTAGAGAAAAAGTATTGTTTTTAGTGATTTAGTTTAAAGAAAGCATACCAAATAGATACAAATATGAGTATATTTATTTTACGACGACGAAAACGAAGTCGCAATTATAGATGTGCTACGTATCAAAAGAAAAATTCGTGCTGATTCCAACCCTCTTGAACTACCCAATACAAGGTAAGCAATAATCAAAATAGGGACGAATTCTTTAAAAAATAATTTTTTTAAGGTTTATACCGCACCAACCTGTAACTAGAAAAACACAACCACAGACCCAAGTACTAAAAAGCAGTTGTGCATACTCAACGTTTTTCTCAACAAAACTAAGGCAGAGTTGTAAATGACAGTACCAAAACACAACTGAAAAGTCAACTATTAATTTAGTGGAAAATGGAAATGCAAATTTATCAATTCCAACCGAACTATTTTAAAAGTTGAAAACCGTGATGGGGGCATTAATTTCAAATAAACGTAACTTTAAGGTTTTAAACATATTCATCCCTATCGTGATCATTTTTCCCTCGAAATTTTTCTCTTTTTCTCTAGAATATTTAAAGACACAACTTTAAAATTAAAAAAATTTCATTTGGAAAGATTTTGCTATATTTCAATTACTATTTTAATTGAATCTTTAAAATATTTCAATTAAGTTTTAATTGAATCTTTAAAAAACCATCAATTAAATTTATAGTTAATGTAATATTTTTTAATTAAAAAAATTAAAAAGTTTCAATTAAAATGGATGAGTTAATACTACAATTTCCGTGATTGGTTGAAAACTAATTAATTTTTTAACTGAATCTTTGTTTTTTTAATTGAATCTTGCTTTTACTTTATTCTGTGTTTTTTTTAATTGTTTTACACTGTGGCTAGAATATATTTAAGAACACAACTTTAAAATTAAAAAAATGTCATTTGGAAACTAAAATTTGTGAATTTCTTATTATTAAACTTAAATTTGTTTTAATTTAAATCAATTTGCAAGCTTTACACAACTTATTCCCTTTTTTACATTCACTGGGATTGATAGGGGCCGAAAAATTTTACAGGGTATTTAAGGATGGCATTTGTCCCTTCGAAGGGATTGAAAATTTCACGGGAACAAAAATTTCACTTGTTATTCACATATGTAGGAGTGATTTGATTGTATTGTTAATTAATTATTATTAATTATTTACTTATTATGTACTTTATTATTTATTTATCATTCATTCATTTATTTTACTTTATAATTTTAGATCTATCCTGGCCCCGATCCCAAGCAAGCCATTATGGGCTCTTTGGTATTTTGTATTCACCACAAGCAGGGCTGTACATGGTCTGATGAATTACGAAAATTAAAGGTAAGCTTATGAAGAGAAAACTAAAACCATAAAGTAATGGAAATTTAGTTGTTCCAGGAAAATGGGTCTATTATTATTTTTAGTCTTCATATTAATTGCTTTATGAACAAATTCGTTTATATACCACTTTCAACTTAAAACGGCTTAGAGTAGATAAGGTTAAAGATTTAAATACACACACATACCTTCACATGTTTGTACATATATATACATAGATACATACATACATAGTTTAACTACTTAATTTAAATTAATTTTTTCTTTTTATTATATTTCACTGGCATTTTATTACTTATGGGATTTTTAAAGCCATTAAGCAAGCAGTCAAAGTTATAAAGAAACAAATTCTTAGAACTTTACGAATTTAAGATTGAGGTGGGAAAATTTTAACAATTTAAACCGTAACTTTAAGGAAGTTGTATAGTATACCTAAAATAGTTCTACTAACAAGCCATAAGCAAGATAGTTTGTTTTAAAGATTTTTGTTTTAATAACATTAAATTATTCTTTTCTTTTTTCTTTTTTGTGCTTAGGCTCATTTGAATGTATGCAAACATGATGCTACTCAGTGCCCAAATAAATGTGGAGCGCAGATTGCGCGCATAATGATGACAGATCATTTGCAATACACTTGCACTATGAGACGTACAAAGTGTGAGTTTTGTCAGAGTGAATTTTCGGGAGCTGGTCTCGAGGAACATGCTGGCACTTGCGGACAAGAACCCATTTATTGCGAAGCCAAATGTGGCCAGAGAGTATTAAGAGGTCGCATGACTTTGCACAAGTCCAAGGACTGCACCAAACGTTTAAGACGTTGTCTGCACTGCAATAGAGAATTTTCGGCAGATACTTTGGTCTTGCATGTCAACCAATGTCCCCGAGCTCCAGCAGTATGTCCTCAACGTTGCGATGTTGGTCCCATAGCCCGTGCCGATATGGAATCCCACTTGAGAGATGAGTGCAAGGTATTGGCTATCGCTTGTACATTTAAGGAAGCCGGTTGTAGATTCAAAGGACCCAGACACATGTTGGAGACCCATTTGGAGGCCAATGCTGCATCGCATTTGTCCCTGATGGTGGCTTTGTCAGCCAGGCAAGGCCAACAAATACAGATGCTGAAATCAGCCGTCTCTAAATTGTCTATCAATTTCACGGGCACTTTATTGTGGAAAATAACCGACTGGTCCGCTAAAATGGCAGAGGCCAAAGGCAAAGATGGCTTAGAATTGGTGTCACCACCATTTTATACATCACAATATGGCTACAAATTGCAAGCTTCAATGTTTCTAAATGGCAATGGCCCGGGAGAAAATACTCATGTTTCGGTTTATATCAAAGTGTTGCCTGGCGAATATGATGCTTTACTAAAATGGCCCTTCTCACACTCTATAACATTCACTCTCTTTGAACAGGGTGCTCAGGCTGGCCAAGGTGGTGTAGCAGAGTCTTTTGTACCAGATCCTACTTGGGAAAACTTTCAACGCCCTTCCAATGAGCCTGATCAATTAGGTTTCGGCTTCCCACGTTTTATATCACACGACTTACTATACAAACGCCCCTTCATTAAAGATGATACAGTCTTTCTTAGAGTCAAAGTGGATCCCAGCAAAATTGTAGCAGTTTAATTTTTTTTTTATTTTATAAAACTTAATCGTAGTTTTAACTCTTGTTTTCATTATGAATACTGTGTATTTAAGTTAAGGTTAAAATTACTACATTAAGACACACAAGTTCAGTTTTAAACACAACCAACCAACCACAATCCTTGTACATATACGTATAAATATCATATATTTGAAATTTTATTAATACTTAATTGTTAAGAGAAGATTAATATACCAAAAAAAAATAAAAGAAACAGCTTCACTTGAGTAGCCTTAGTTTGCTACTTTAATTTAATGAATGCTTTCACACAATTCAAACACATTTTTTATTCACACAATTAGACAAATAAATCTTTTGCTTTTTAAAATATGTTTAGGAATACGAGTATGTAATGAAAAAAAAAAGAAAAAAAAACAAACAATCCACATTTTATTAACCAACTCTTTAAGCTTGTTTTGTTTATTTAAGCAGAGCTGTAAAGGTGTTGAAAATCGTGCTGGAATTAAACCAAAGTCAACATCAAACACTTTTTTATTTTTTTATTTTTTGTATTTAATTAATATTTGTAGCGCACAAATTCACCCACTGAATTCACACGGTGGAGTTTGTGTCTTAACTCTTTCGTTTTTATATTTCTATTTAATGTACATGAAATAAAAAATATAAAAAAATCCTTTCAAAAGATCTTTCCTATTTTATATATTTTTTCATTTTATGTAGAATGTATGTAGAATTTAACATTATAGAACTCTGGTAATTTTAAGTTTTAAAATAAATACATTTTTATAAAAATCAGCAAACACTTATCATTTTTTTTTGCAAAATACAAAATAGTCATAGTTATGTAATGTTTGTATTAGTTTATTAAGACGAGAAAACTCTAAAATTATATTTCTATTAAAGCAATATGTCTGTGTACATACATAAATAACAACAAATCTTGTAATAAAAAAAAACTTTTCTTTTTATTTGGGGAAGTTGACCAAGCGACTTCTGGAAATCGGATAAAAAATGCGTATGTATTAGACCCCTGCACAAGACCACTTGCAAGAACCTTTAAGACATGAGGGATTTTTCAAATGCTTTACTGCAGCGAAATCTTCTAAAACCAACGGTAAACAACACTGTTTGCAAGAAATTTGTTTCAGTTATTGCAGGTAGAGGAGTAAAAAAGAAAATACTACTACTGGACGCGTATGCAAACGTCATGCATGTACATACGTACTAGAGACCTGCGCAAACAGTCTTGAAATGTAAATACGTCTTGTTTTTTTTAATGTATTCTAGTGGCATGTATTATACTAAACCAATAATAAATGCTGTCATAGAATAAGCGAAGTACGATGGATATATTGATGTTCATGTATCCAGCAAAAAATAAATGAATGCATTCTGAATATTATAGCAAGTCATAAATAATGCTATAGTTTTTTAACTCATTACAAACGCATGCGATATTACTGGGTAATATATTGAAATAAATACCCAGCGAAAAAGGCATGCAAAAACGGAATTAAATCATGACATTGCTACATTTTCATAAAACAAGTTTTATCTCTAACAAATGGTAAAGAGTGTGCTTTGAGAGTGAGAACAGCTCGGTTCGTATCCTGCGATATAAATTTTTATTTATTTGTTTGTTTTGTATTTACGTGAAAAAACATCATCGAATCGGGGAACTTGCATGGGTTTAAATTGCATTAATTTGAATGGATAACAAAGTATTTAATTTCTACCACAAACACATGATCTCCAATGACAAGCTAGCTAATGTAAAAATCATTCATGGTTCACCTAAATTGAACCCATGATTCAACACGCGATTTGTCATGCTTTTTTTGCTGGGAACTATTTAAAAAAAATTAGAGACAAACAAAAAATCATACAAAAAATCCAAATTCCGAGAGGAATATGTATTTGAATCATGCAAGCAATCTTTGTTCTAAATGTTTTTATACAAAAGTGTTCTCGTAGTTACTGGGCCTGTTCCGAAATACAAAATTTGAAATTTAAATTTCCCAAAGTGTTTCGCTATAGTATATAACGCACAAATAAATGAGGTAAAAAGATGGCTAATACTGAAAAAGATTATCAGGGAACTTTTATTGTATTGAAATTAAAGTTTGCTGTTGTGGCTTACGGCGTGTTACGCTATTCTACACAATCGTGAAATTTTTGAGAACATACAATCCTGAAATGATAATAGATCGTGCGATTGTGTAGGATAGTGAGTCACGGCCTTTACGCATTTGTTGGCAATGTGGTTACGGTCTTTTGAATTCTTTTAATAAAATCGTTATTTTTTATCGTATCCATGTGAAATTTTAAGGAATGATGTATTTGTTATTTGTATTATTAACAATCAAAAATTCAATTTTGAATTTTTGGCAGTTAGGGCAATTTGGATTTTAGCTAAATATATGTAGATACTTACATGTATATAAACTGATAAAATGAATACGCAATCATTTAACCCCCTTATGCAAAAAAATATTTTACTTTAGCTTTAAAGTGGGTATTAGTTGACAAGCACTTTAAGGCTAACACTGCTTTGTTAAAAAATTTTATGCAAAACACAACTTTAATTATTGTGTTATTTAATAATAAATACTGGTAACACCACCGTGTTCAACAACCACTTCACAGCTTATGATGTACAAAATCGAATACAGTTTCATTCGGGTATTCAAATATTTTTTTTATTTTGTTAAATAAATTTTTATTTTCTTGAAGTAAAGCATTCTAATTTAAACAATATGAGCTTCTGACATGGTAGCAAAACACATAAACATTTCTATGAAGTAAAAGTAAAAAAAATATGAGGAGCAAAAAGAATTATCACAATTTCTTTTATTCGAATGAAATGAGTATTTGAATATCCACCTTTTTTCGATTTGTTTTGATTGTATGTACATCACTAAAACATTTTCGTACAATTGTATTTATTTTGATATTTTTTTTATGGATTTTACGATGTATTTTGAATCAGTTGGATAATTTGACGAGGTTTTCCATTACATGACAGAAATAATAAATCTAAGCTAAGAGATAACACTTCTAGCTTCATTTTCAGATGTAACATGAATAAATATGTGTTATATTAACAAAAATATTTGAGGTACAAGATACACATTTTGAAAATATCAACTTAAAGTAGTCTTAACAAACATGGGGACCTACTTTATAAATTTGATGTCATAGTTTTTTTAGAATACAACTTTACTTAACATTGCTTTGCAAAGCGTTGTTAAGTTTTTTTGCATAAGACCCTAAGTATTTAAAAATTATCGGAATGTCCCACGTTTTCGATTACTTATATATTAAATGAAAAGGGCGGCATGTCAAAGAGTGCTTAGGGCGGCACCAGGCCTAAATCGGCTACTGCTGCTTAGACATTTTTGTTACTCTGACTGAAAATTTATTATATAAATTTATTTGCGACGCTTTGCTTAAAATAATGTGTTGCCCTTTTTGGGATTCCATACACCAAAGGTGAAAAGGAAAATGTTGAAATTATAGAGCAATATACAGAAAAGTATATGTACCAGCTTTTAACACCAATTTACACTGAAATTTAAAAAATCAAAATTAAAGGGTATTCTATCAGTTAATTTAATTTTGACCATATAATTTTACCAACTTGATGAACCTTAGAAACCATTAAACCAAAAAGTCCTATAATAAAAAACAATCGAAAACAGAAAAAAAATCACCTGAGCTCAAAAAACTTAAAAATTCGCCAAAAACCGAAATCGACATACATAAAACGAAAGAAGCGCCAAAACTAAAAAAAAAGCGCAAAAACCGAAAAGTTTGCCAAGTATTTGAATTTTTTTTTAAAAACGTCTACATCAGGTAAGATATTCGATTATATTGACTGAAGTTCGTATAGCATTACCCAGTGGGAATTTGAGTTAACTCAGAGTTATTGAATTATCTGTCAAAAATTAATCAGAGGTGGTTAAAACCAGCACTCATTCTGCATGTTAAAAGTGATCAGATTTAACATAGAGTGTCCGCAGGACGAGTGCATCAGTTTTGAATCAGTTTTGAACTAACCATGAGTTAGCTCATTATGAGTTAGCTTGTGCCAAATAAAAATAAATAAAAAGAAAGTGTTATTTATACATATTTAGTTAATTATGATTTAGCTCATTATTGATTAACATTTTTTAATCAGCTTAAAGTTTAAACAATTTTAAACTATGTTTAAAGAAACGAGAACGGGTATCGAACCGTGATCACTTTGTTTGTCAGCCATCATACTTAACACTTTGCCATCGCGAATGGCATTGCTTACAATTTTATGCTTACATCTTCTCTCTGCACTTTGACTGTATCAGCTTTGAATTAGCTAAAAGTTAGCTCAAAACTTATCGAAGAAGTTAGTTGTACAAAAACAACTCATTAATCTCTGCATCAGTTTTGAGTTAGCTTAAAGTTAGTTCAATACTTATCGGGAAGAAGACCGTTGTGCAAAAAACAACTGACTCACATCTGTATCATTTATGAATTAGTTCAGAAGCTAGTTGTAAATAAGTTATCAAAAAGTCACCCATATTTTGAGCTAGCTAATAATAAAAATCCGACTGGGTACATACATATTTACATACATATGTATTTATGTAGTGTCCGTACGGGGCCTTTTGTGTGCGAATCAAAGGCGCGCTTTACTGAATTTATTAGTCCTGCATAATCTTAGCAAAAAATTTGTTTTAAACTTAACTGTTTAAGTGAAAAAGAAAAATTAATTCCCAATTATTTACATTTTCAAAAACTTAACACACTACGATAAAGCAAAATTATTTTCAGTGGGAAATTCGATGATCAACGAAAATTGCAATCACATTATCATATTTCATAAAACGAATTTAACAAAAGATATTCGATAGCGTTATATTTAATTTGTTAACTGGGAATACAGTCTCTTACGTAAAAAATTAGAGATTTCATTTATCTCATAAAATCATTTCACTAACTTCACTCGCACGCGGAGAGAAAGAATAAAAATAAAAAAAATTATAAAAAATGTATATGTATAAAAAATTTAAATTAAGATAAATGTATTTAGCGTTGGAAACAATAAGAAATAAATTTTATTAATATTGATCGCATTGCACAAAATAGAACTTATAATAATGGAATGTTATTAAAAAAAAAAGTTATACATATATAAATATGTGCATATGTGTGTATTTAGTTGAATATAAATACAATATTAAACACACACGAAAGCATTAAAATAATACTATACATAATCACAAATTAAGGTAATCTTTTCTTCAAAAGACTCTCCAATTTTCGAATACGACCGCGATCGCTGCCTGCCTGGGAAGAACTGTCGCCAGTTTTTTCCGCACTACTACTTCCACCAGAAAAACTACCAACACTAAATATAAAAGCTCTCTTAGGCGTGGTCGATGTAGAAGCTGAAGAATTAATGTTACCCGCAGGCATTTGACTTGCATTAGAACTGTCAACATTGGTTGCATCCACCAATAAGTTATCGCTACCCGTTTCGGTACAATTTGCAGTATTCACATCATTACTAGAAACATTATCAGAAGACTCTGTTAAGCCAACAAAAGCAGCTGTTGAGGCGGTGCGTTTGAAAAGGTCGATTAGTTGCAACTGATCCACACGTTTAACAGCTTTCATGTCCAAAATCTTTTGATATTCTGCAATAGTAACATCTGGCAGTAATTTCAAAACCTGCTGCGTAAAATGAGCTGGTGGTTGAACGGGTGTCATTACTACTTTGATAATCATTTCAGCGCGACTCATATCTTTAACAACCACTTTCGTATACGACGTTGGAGCTTTGCGATTTACACTTGAACCTATAGAAGGTAAATCTACTAAAGCCGTTTTCAAACTATGAGTATCCAATAGTAATTGTTCGCAACCCAAAACATTGTTAGATCCATCCGACAGTGTCAATTTGCATTTGTACAGGACGTTTATATATTTCGGTATAAAAACGTTAACAAATTTATGACAGAATTGAGTAAAATATTTGCGCGAGCTTGATAAGTTATCTCGTAATATTGGAACAGTTTGTTTAAAGTTGGCACATATGCTCGAAATGAAAGCACTTTGATCGCCCACATTGTTAATCGTTTGCCATTGTACTTTAGACATGGCTTGCAGAGATGGCTCACAACCAGTTTCCAGATCCTGTACCAATAGTTGTATACAGTTTGAGATAATGCTGAAATAGAAAAAATTTAATTTTTAAACATTTATGAACATACATATGTACATAAGATCTATACAATGAAATTAGATTTGGCTTACCGATGAAAGACATCTTTTTCCTCTGACATATCAACTTTATTGACATAAGCTGTGGCAACTTTCTCTTTAAGTTTGTCTTCCAATTGTTGTACTGTCTCCAGGCAATACTCTGCAGTTGTTAGTACACAACAAATGCGTATGAGATCATCTTTAGAGAAGCGTTGCACATCACCTTCCTTTAGGAAATTGTGTATGACTTGCCCTGCGGCCGTAGAGAGATTCTGCATGTCACGCGTCAATAAAGACATACTCTTTCCTGATAAATTTATTAATTTTCAAAACTCTTTCATTTAGCTTTATTATTTTAACACTTAACAAAAGAAAATAGTTACATGCAATTTTGGTGATATGTTAGTGACGTGTAACGTGTAGCGTGAAAGAAGCCCCAAAGCTCAAGAACAAAAATTATAATAAAAAATGTCAATGACAATTTGCAATGCTCAAAGAATTAACTTAGCGATATGGTAAAATGTATGGTAATTATAAAATTTATTTTATGTACAAATACGTTAAAAAAATAGCGAAAAAAGTAAAAAAAAAACATAAAAAGCGATAAACTACGAAAAGCAAAACGATAAAAACTCCAAATAGTGTCGATCTATACCAGCAGATATCTTTATAATATCACGAACCCAGAAGCATACGAACTAAATTCGTCACTTTTTGCCATCTGGCTAATTATAGGAAAAGTAAGGCAATTTGACAAGGCGTTTAAACGCACAGCAAATATTATCATAAGAATTTATTCAATTATTTTAGTAATTAAAGAATCTCGGTATAACGAATCTCGGTATAACGAATCTCGCTTTTACGAAAATCCGATATAACGAAGGTATAAATTTTTTACATTAACAACCTTATATAGCGAATACTAAATTATGCCTAATTTTATGCTGGATATAACGAATGATGAAGAAAAAATCGCAAATAAACAAACAAAAACTTGCTAGAAACACATTTCTAAGATTTCGTTCTACTTTGTATAGCGAATATTTTGATAAATGTGTGCTCTGTATAACGAACGGCAAGAAATATTAAACAAAATCTACAGCAGCAATTTAAATATGTACAAGAAAATGTGATTCCCTTAGTTTGTATTTGGGAGCTTATTTGAAAATAAATTACCCTCATTACTTTTATTGTATTGTATCATGTCTACAATAATAATAATTAAAATAACACTTGAAAAAAATTTTGTGATATAACGAATTTTTCTGACATTAGGTCTGTCTGCGTACACATATTTTGCATAATTTTGTGCAAAATGTTACAAAATCTTGCAAAATGTTGTCTGCGTACTCCAAATCTCTAGTAGCGGGAGAGCCAAAAAGAGAATTGTTTGACAGTTGGAAGTTAGAGAACTTGCAAAATGTTGCTGGGGAAATTTCCGCTTGTAAGATTTTGCAACTAGTTTGAACAGCTGTTTTTATTACTTTTTGAATGAAATAATTTTTGTGAAATGAAAATAAAAATTTAAATTTAACAATGGCAGAAGTAAATAGTTAGAATTGTGTTGATTTTTAACGTTTATAATAAACGTTAAATTATAATAAACAAAACATTTTATTTCATGCTAGAAACGTCCAAATATACAGTGCGACCGTGGCGTAAAAGCAGAACCAATGATTCCAATAATGCTATTTTTCTGGCTAAAATTCTTTTGCATTGTTATTTTAGTTGTTTACACAACGATCAGCTATTTTCTTGCAAGATTTCACTGGATACTGTCTGCGTACTTTTTAAGATATTTTCAGCCTACAAAGTAAAATTGGTCTTACTCTCCCAAAAAAGTTTACTGAGTATTTGCTACTGCAAAAGTACGCAGACAGACCTATTATATCGTTCGTTATACCGGAATTTGCCTGTATGTACATATAAAAAACTGCATGTATGTTAATTACATGCAAATTCGAAAGCATTTTTTTTTTATTTCGAATTGCAGAGTAGAACCCAGAATTTTCATATTTCTCAGCAAGTTGAATTAGTAAAACAATAACAGACATATGTACATATGTACAAGTTTCATTTTAGTTTGAAGCAATAAATAAATTAATCTGATTAATTTAAATAAATTATATTTATATATACATACATACATTATGTACATTAGGGAGATAACTTTTTAAGAATTTTTTAAAATATCAAAACTGGCATAGCACAGTCCGATAGACTGTGTGTGCGATGGAGTTTTGAGAATTTTTAATTTTCTTTTTGATTAAGAAAAATTAATATTTTTATTTAAAACAAAAAATAAATAAAAAAACACCGTATAAAAACTTTTTTGTTAAGCATTGGAAGAAAGGTAATTGAATGATCCGAAACCAACAAAGAAGAAATATCTGTGCGGGGCGTGCCATTAAAGTTGTTCATGATATTTATCCTTTCTGTAAATCTCCTCGAACTTTAAATATTAAATTTTTATATTTCATAATTTTTCTTGTTTTTGTTATATACATACATATACATACATATATATACATATACACAAAAAAGTAATATGAATGATTTTGTAATATTAATTAAAATATTTGTTGTATCAATTAAAAAATTAATTAAATTTTCACCTATAAACAATTTGATAATATCAATTAAGCTTTTCCAGTCAAATTAATTAATACAATTAAAAATGTAATTAATATAATTAAATTCTTAATTGAAAATATTAATATATATGATTTATTTGAACACAGAATAACGCTCATGGTGAAGGTTTAGTGGCCTTCGAAAACGGCTGGCTGTTCCGTTAAACTATGTGTTGTCAGAATATTTACAACTAACTTTGATGTTATTTGTTCATTAATAATTATCACATGTAATTTGGCTTAAAAAAGCGATACGAACCTTAGCCCGTTCAAATAAATCATAAATATAGAAACAAATTAAGTTCGAAAAATAATAATTGAAAATATTAATTGGTGAACACTTTTTTCTGTGTAGTATATGTATGTAACTTTGAGTAATTTAAAAAATAATACATTTTTAAATAATTTTTTTATACAACTGTGAACTTTTTTGAGAAAAATTACAAAAGATTGAGAAATTTTTTAGATATTTTAATTGAACTGTAGTGAATTTTAATCAGAAATAATTCATAGTTAGGCTCAAGTTCAGTAATTCCAATTCTTATTGAATGAAATATTTTTATTAATTAATGTGAGTTTCTAAAGAAGAGAAGAAAAATTCACTACAGTTCAATTAAAATATCTAAAAAATTTCTCACTTAATACATCATGGGCACGTGACAAAAATATGTTCACTTGGCAATCACTGTTCACTTGGCCATCACAGTTTCAGAATGCTGGAAATCCAAGTAAAAACAGTAGAATGCAACAACAAGTAACATAGACCACTACAATAATACTTACATGCATGTACCGATGGTACATCGAATAAGTAAAAATAATTAATGTGATGATCGTAAAAAGATAAGTAAGAATAGTTAAACATACTGAGGTAGAGTAAAATAATTTCGTGCTAACCTAAATAGAAAAATGAAAAATTGGAAGAAAAAAAAAAAAAAAAAAAAAAAAAAAAAACAGAAAATTAATAGTGATACTTATAAATGTGTTTACCAAAGGTAAATCAATTGTATACACAACAATCGTTTCTCATATTCCGTTCATTGTACATTTAAGTTAAATAGCTGATGTTAATAAGAATCTCTACCCAAGTAGATAGACTAGGGTGCTGATGAAGTGCGTGGCTGCACAGAAAAGTATCGGTATTTCCCCCAGCTTAAAGTCTAAGTTTAATTTTTCTTCTCTTCTTTAGAAACTCACATTAATTAATAAAAATATTTCATTCAATAAGAATTGGAATTACTGAACTTGAGCCTAACTATGAATTATTTCTGATTAAAATTACAAAAGATTATGATTTTCGTGGTTACTAGGACATGGTTGATCTCATGGCACTATGCCAAAATAAATGGTTATACTCCTAATGTACATAAATATAATAGAAATTATATTTCTATTAATATTTGTAGCTATAGTTTTTGTTTTTCTTTTCAGTACAAACACTTACATATGTATATACAAACACTCATATGAATATTGTTTACATTTATGAGAGTAAAAAATTAGGACATATAAATAAAATAATAATGTAATAAGCATTAAATATTTTGTCTAAAACAGAGTTTGCAACCGTATTCTAAGGTGTGTGACAAAATAAAAATTATAACAAATAACAATTTTTACATTGATTGAAATATAAAAATTGTTATTTATTATAATTTTGTCATTTGTCACAAAGTTCAGAATAAGAGGGTTAGTCTGTAATTTGGATATTTTTGATTTACCTATGAATATACTTATACAGCTCATTTACTCAAACAACGTCATAACTCAAAAAAGGGGGCAAATCGAATGAAATTACGAAATATTTCAATAGAGTTTATATGAAAATATTTCGTAATTTCGTTCGATAACGAGTTTGAACTTTACTATTTACACACAACTTAATGGCAGAAGAAAGATTAAATTTACTCTCAAGAGTTAAGTAAAATAAATATTTGTATGAAATTTTTTTAGTTCTGCATTATGACGTTCTTTGAGTAAATGAGCGATATATGTATGTATGTAAGTATATATGTATATTAAAGATTAAAATAAAACTAATGTAATGCTGTAGGAATTATGCTAAGTTCTAACATATTCTATTTATTTATTTATTATACTTAGCATAATAGCTGCAGTATTACATTGACTTTGTTTTAATTTTTAATTAAATTTAACAATAATTTGTTAGAAAAACTAATGCAATGTTTTTATATTAATTAGTATTCGTTTTGTGTAAATGTTGAAAATGTGAAATGAAATACAAGAAAGTTTAAAATTCACTTACCAATTGATGTTGTTGATGGCAATAATTTCGGGATACTAAACTCCAACACCTTACTAGCGTATTCTCGCAAATATTTTTTAAATACCATAGCCAATTCATACATGGGTTGTTCATTGCTCAATTGGTTACATTGAACCATGCATTTTTTGTAGAAAACAAAAAGATCGGCAGAACTGATTTTCAGAAAGCAAATTTGATTTAAAAAAAAATACACATTATTTACATTAACAAAAAAAAGACTTAAATCATATGTATGTCTTAAATACCTAGGGAACACTGTAGTCTTTGCTTCGGCCACTTTAAAAGGCTCCTTAGTTTGTTCAACAAATTTATCAATGAGTTCTGATAAGTTGCGGTCAATACTTTGTATATAGATATCCAAATGATTTTTAAAACAACTACCGATTTGATCGTGAAACACAACCGTCATTTGAGTTGTAAGAGATTCAGAAGCATTTGAATTGGCTGCATTGACGGAAGTTGGTTTATCGGTGTTAGTAGTACTAAGACCTAATGTAATTCCAGTAAATCTTTTTGAAAGTAATTGTTCAAAAGCCTGAGTTTTACTTATCGCAAATAGTAGCAAACGTACGTCAATTTCGTGTACTCGTTTTGTCATAATTTGAGACAATTGCTCCCGTGTTAGACGACAAAACTCTACGGTTATTCTTTCTGAAACTTCCCAGTCTAACGGGAAAATATTTCCGAATTTGTCCTCAAAATCGAGAAGATGTCTTTTAAGCCAAGCATACCGTTTATCTATTTTATCCAACCAGGCAATATCTTGATTTTCGTGAAATAGATGGAGGTACTCTTCCAACTGCTGGCCGATAAACCATTTTAAAAGCTCTTTCTTTACTTTAGGGTCCAATACAGAAACAACTTTACAGGCATCTGATAATTGATTGAAGCCCAATCGAGGATGAGCATTATTGCCAGAAGGCTTATATGAAAATGCTTCTTTAAAATCCTCCGTTATCTGTTGGGCCAATGTCACCTGTATGCGATCTACACTTTGAGAAAGATTTTTAATTTCTTCTATATCCGAATACTGTTGAAAATGTTGATTCACTTCTGTTATAGCTTGAAAAGGATTCAAAATTTCCCCATACAATCGTTTTTCTATAAGCTTTTCCAAACTTTCGATTCCACCTACCAACATATGCAGATGATTGAGAGTGGTAATAGCTGAAGTCAAATTGCGCTTTGCACAATCCAGCTGCTTTATGTCTCGTGTAATTTCCTTAACCATTTCTTCCGTTTTCTCAGCACGAGTTTTCACGTCAATTATATGATCGTATAAGGTGGTAATAACCTTTTGCGCCTCATACAAGGCCATCTGACCATCCTGCCCGGTATTTGATTGACCTCGCACAACAGAACGTATATTGTCATCAATAAGTGATACTTCGCATTGCATACGTTGGATAGTCTCATCGATAGATGCGAGAGATTGTTCGTTCGGAAAGAGCTGATTTATGTAATCAACAGAATTGAAATCAGGTGCATCCATAGGATCATCGGATTTTAAAACCTTTTAATATGTTTGTCAATTAAATAAATGTATAAAAATGCAAATGCAATTATCAAATGTTTGCTTACCTTATCAATAACCTGCTTTACTTCCCTACTAAAATTAATCTTGTTTTCTTTAAAATTTCCATTGCTTTCCAGTTCTGTAGTGTCCTGCCCTACATCACACTCACTAACACTCATTTTTGTTGCACTTTATCAGATTTTTTTAACACTTTTTCACAGATTTAATTTTCCACAAAATCTTACAAATTTCCAACTGGACTGAATTGTTAAAAAAATCGAACTGCACTTTATTGTCAAAAATTTGTTAACAATATAGTTGCCAGATGAGTAGACGAAAAAACGTTAGAGATTTGTCAGCGTTTACACTGCAGCCACACGTTCAATAATAAATCGTTTTCAATTTTATTACACATACTATGTGTCAAAATTTTTGAAATTGATAGCTGTGGCACAAATTGATCAATTTCATTTTGTAGATTCCACGGACTCAAATTGGTAGATTCAATCAATGTGTGCTGTGGATAGGTGAATTTGAAAGCAAGCTAGTTATCAATTTAAAAAGTTTAGGTGTGTTAATAAAATAAGTACGAGTATGTTGCAAATTAAATGGAATTTAAAGGCAAAAATTGAACATGTGGCCCCCAGGTTAGACACGAAAACACTTGGAGGGGAAACATTACATATATGGTTAATTTATTCAATAATATTGGAATGTTTTCGGCAAAATTTTCATCTGTGTGAACGCGAAAGAAACAACAAAAGAGAATTTCACATATTTTCCTTACAAATGTTTGCCCACCTAAGCTTGCACATATATACAAAGATATTAAATTTTTTCAGCCTTTATGATACTAGAGTTTTTCGACTTTCTTAATATAATTTAACAGAAAGTTTGACCGGGAATGAAAAGCTAAGCTACATATCGCAGATCTAAGTTACTATCGAAGAAGAAAAAAAGCAAATTCTAATTTTTGTCATACTTGTAAGATTTCATAGTATAGTTTATGGGGAAAATAAAAAAAAATACATTGTAGGAATGCAACTATAGACAAGCATGACCAAGAGCAAATATAAATTTTTCGTATGAATTCATTTAAATTAAGCTTCGAAAATATATACCTACTTAAATTCTTACTTCCTTATGGCCACAAAATAGAAAGAATAAATTTTTGTTTTTCTAGGTTATAATCACAGGCATATATACACATATGTATATAAGCAAATTGACGTGGAATATAACTAGTCGGAAATGGTAGTGGAACTTTGCCGGGTTAATTATCGAAAATTTAGGATTTTCTTTATACTAAATAATCACAATTTTGCACTCGATTTAATTAATACTGAGATTATATTATTAGAAGGTTTTATTTTCAATACTGTGGAATGAAACTAGTCGCAAGAAGTTGGCAGCACTACACTTTAATTGGAGACTTTCTACACAGCTGTTTAAAATACTTGTTTATTTACATTTTGGCGGCTTTTTGCATGTTATTACTGTGAACAGAAAAAAATGGAGCCTTGTGTTATAGAATTTATTGGTGAAAAGTCTATAATTGGAGTTATACCAAATTTTTCCTTTGACCCTCTACATTTAATTTCGGGTAGTGTGGGACCATTTCGCGCCGGTATTCCTGTGCACGTACCTCTTTGGCTGGGCATACATCTTAGAAAACAACAAAAATGTCGCATTGTGCCACCAGAATGGATGGACTTGGACCTTTTGGATGAAATTAAGGAGGAAGAGAAAAAATCAAAGTAAATATCTTTGAAAAATAAAAACTCTTTTCATGCTTTGACTTCTTATTTCTGAAGATTCTTTACCAAAATGCCTAGCGAACATTATATGATTGAAGCTCAATTAATTATGAGTACGGCTCCCGATGACGTGCCTAGGTGTGAGGAAATTCGTACAATAATTAAGGATATATTTGATATACGTGAGTCCAAATTACGCACTTCAATTGATGCCTTTATTAAGGGCGAAGGAACTTATGCGAAGTTAGATAATTTAACTTTGCTGGAAATGCACAGTGTTCGTCCTATCTTGCCACACTCGTTGGATCATATAGCCCGTTATCAACGTACGGCTGTGGTAACGCAACGTGATTCCTCTTCCATTCTCGGCATGAATTCTAGTTCAATGAATACTAGTTCATTTTATACCCAATAAGTGTATACATGCAGTTACTAAATATAGCTCCTTTATTGCAACATAATCATAGCTCCAAAAAGAAAATTAATTCAAAGTTTTCAATTCGCATACATTCATTCAATTCAACGATAATAGTAAAAAGTTTATTCTCTCACTGGGAGTTTTTATTACAGAAGATTAAACACGATATGAAATCATTATGAATTATTGACTCCAAAAATGCAATGTGAGATACATATATTTATGTATGTACGTATGTATGTATATAAAGGAGCTATGTATATGTACAGACCAAAATATATTTTTTAACAAATATTTATTATAAAAGTTTATTACAAACAGTAATTCTATACCAAAACGATTTCGGTACTAAAAAATAAAAAGAACAAACTTCTCGAAAATGCATTTCTCACCAGAATACTTTTTGGTTAGTTTGAATTTTCAGCGTTTTCGTATTTAAGATTCTATAATTCATGTTTTTTAAAATCTTAAAAATTGTTAATTATCTTCTCATTTTTCATTTTTTTAACATAAATATTTTGAATACATAAAATAAAAATCGTGGTTCTAAACTACATGTCGGAATATCAAGTTTAACATCACTTTCTAATTTAATACCTAATAACTTTCGAAAAGCTGCTCATACATCATGCATACGTGACTCCCATTTAGGCTAGGAAGGGTGGTGCTATACCGCACTTCCAATTGGAGACCCATTGGGTCCATTGTGATTAAGTCTAATTTAAGTGGGCCATGTTTCTATTCACTACTTTCTGGAATTGAAAAATCGGGTAGTTTTTTAATATTTTTCTACGTCTCATTGAAAAAAATGTGAATTTTATCAGAATCTGAGCTATTCCGAACGAACATAATTTTCTAAGTGTGTCGCTGCATACAGAAATAAAAATCTTCAGATGTGTTTACATATGTATGTACATACATACATACATCTATGTACATATGTATGTACAGGGTGGCCCAGAAAGACCGAAGTGGTGTGAAATCCTTATAACTTTTTATTTAAAACATATTTTTTTAGTTTTTTGTTTTTTAAATACATTAAATTTATAGGGAATATTTTAAGATTAGTTATTAAAAATTATATCCCGCAAGTGGTGGCCATTTTCTGCTTCGCACAAATGTGCTCTTTCCAACACATTTTCAATGACCTTTCGCAAAACTTCCGGTGTTATGTTGTTAATTTCGTCTCGAATATTGGTTTTTAATTCCTCAATAGTCCTAGTCTTATTAAGATAAACTTTCCCTTTTAAATAACTCCAAAGGAAACAGTCTGGAGCAGTTAAATCCGGGGAACGCGGAGGCCAATTAAAATTGCTTCTACGCGAAATTATTTTTTCACCAAAGATGTCGCGTAAAAGAGCCATTGTGGCCCTGGAAGTGTGCGCTGTGGGTCCATCCTGTTGGAACCATATTTGCGGATGGTTTTCCACGGTTGGCTTTACCAAATTTTCCAACATGGCCTGATATCGATCACCATTGATGGAAATGGCGACACCTCGTTCATTTTCAAAAAAATATGGGCCAATGATCCTTTCTGAAGAAACACCGCATCAAACAGTATACTTAACTGGGTGTAATTGTCGTTGATGAAGTACTCTCGGGTTTTCAATATCCCATATCCTAAAGTTTTGTTTGTTAACGAGGCTTCGTCACTCATAACTAAGTTATGAATAATGGAAATGGAAAGAACACATTTGTGCGAAGCAGAAAATGTCCACCACTTGCGGGATATCATTTTTAATAACATACATACAAATTGCAATGAAAAGATTTGGATCGAACTTACATACAATATGTTAACTAAAATTTTTTTAAAATCTTCTGCGGTCAAAGCAGTTTTTGTTAATAAAAAATATATGTATACGAGTACATATGTATGTATGCGTTATAAATAAAGCTAAAAAAAATACAGAAGTCATCGTTTGATGTGTTTGCAAAATGTTTAAACTATACATACACCCTTATTTGCCTTTTTTAAATTTTTTTGGGTAATTCCATCGAAAAATTATTTTGTTTAATTTGTACTGGATATACAAATTATATACATATACATATGTATATGACCGAATATTCGTATTCGTGTTCGAATTGTCGAATATTCGGCCATTTTAGATGATCGTATCCGTATTCGTATTGGCCTGAATTTGGAATACGAATATTTTTCCAAACAAATTAAATTAATAAATGCATAAATACTAAACGAAATTTAAATAAATGGCTAAAAATATTAGTTTGTACAAATCCATTAAATTTTTTATAGAAATTTGTGCTTTGTTTAATTTTCAAATATTATTTAATGACGATCATTATTTTTTTTTAATTTTTTTTTAATTTTTTTTTTTATTTTTTTATTTTAAACAAACACAACCCGCAAAGCGATTAGCTTGTCTGCAGAAAACAAACAGAGTCTATGGTGGGAATCGAACCCACGACCTCTGGACTAAGAGGCTAGCATCGCTACCACTCAGCCACAGGGGCACCCTGTGGGTATTTGGGTAGTTTTTATTAACTTTAAAGTACCAACAGGAGTGTGAAGTCCTTTGTCATAACAATTTTTTAAAATTTCATATTGTAGGCGTAAATAATTAGAACTCCAATTTAATGTCTATAAATTTCAAATATTTGTATTCGTGTTCGCGAATATGAAAAATTGGCGTTCGTTACATCACTAGTATGTACATATCGTTACCTTAATACAGAAATGCCCTACCTTAGTTGTTATTTTTTTTTAAATCGAGATTTTTGCATTTTTCGATACATTAGAATTTCTTCTACCGAAATATAAAAAAAAAATGATGTTCGGCACTCCGGCGCTACTTTGGGCAGGCTGGATATGTATGTATGTATATATTTGTGTGTGTAGCACACACAACTGATTTTCGCACTTGAAAAAATTTATAATGATATTGCATTTTCAACTTTTAAATGATGTACCAATAAGATCTCTGACAAAGTTGTGCCATTAGTTCTAAACGTATGTACACATGGATGTGTGTATGATTTGTAAAAACACCCAAGCGGTACAAAATAATAAAACAAAAATTAAAAACGTTGCATAATGCAGTTTTAGGTATTAAAATATTTAAATAAAACAACGTTTATTTACGTAACAACTTTAAAGTACATACATACACACAAATATGTATGTATGTATGTAGATGATAAATACGCTATATTTAAACAATTTTAATAACAACTTGATTATCAACAAAAAAGAACTTGAATCTTTAATTTCAGCAACACAATAATTTTTTAAAGGCACAATTTCTCACACTCTTCTTTATTATTGAAACGATTGTCGTTACCCTTGCATCCCCCATACAGGAATTCTTCGCAGGATTTTGTTTTGGAATCGTAATAGTATTGGGGACTTGATGAACGACAAGGTCCGATTTCTTTAGGCTGTGAGCAAGCTATTTAATAATAAAAATAGAATATAAAGCACAAATGATATTAAAATTCTACATTGTCGTGCATATTTTTATAAATCAATTAAAAAATGTTGATAATAAAACTTACCTGACTTGTCAACAGCTTGTACAGAGGCAAAAATTAAAGCAAAGATGCTGAGTAGAGCAAAAATGAATTTCATGTTGATTAAATAAATTTAGAGTTCAAAATTGTGTGTGTTGAACGAAGTGACGATTAAAAGTGATGTCTCTCAACAGATGTTGGAGCAGTTTATATACTCACTGCCCACTGAATTAAGGACCGAAATGTACTTGTTTTTTTTATTTTGTTAAGATTGTGGAAACTTTGTTGATTTCTTGCTAATTTCTGATGAGTTTCTAATTGTTTTTATATATGTACATACATATACATGTGTATGTATGTATATATTTATGTACTTATAAAACTAAAGGTGTTGATTTTATTAATTTATTTTATTGAATTGTTTATTATATTTGCAAATATGCATGTATGTATGTAGACTAGGCTGGCCCAAATAATATACATATGTGCTCAAATTCCTCAAGAATTCAATAAGTGTGCAATTTTTTACTATTTAGCATACATGGGCATAAAGCAGTAAAATTAAATTATTGGTTACTGGAAAAAATTTCAGTATCCAGTAAAATTTTACTGGTTACCGGAAAAAATTTCAGTATCCAGTAAAAATTTACTGAATACTGGAAAAATTTCAGTAAGCAGCAAATTTTTACTCTTGCGTCTTAGCTACTACCTGGTGAATGTGCCTTGATACATTTGTATAATTAAAATTTTCCAACAAAATAAAGCCCATAATTATAATTATACACATGTACATACATACATATGTTTGTATATATATACATATGTACATAAATATGTATGTAGTGTAGATAAGCGAGTGATAGTGATAAACTTATAATTAAAGGTATGAGTTTGGCTTGGTAGAGAGTTTTTCAAAGTGATGTCAAATAGATTAGGATGTGCGACCTATGATGATGAAATCTTAAAGTATTTCAAAACTCAGGTTTAGTCTGTTTTGAATTCAAAACAGACTAAACCTGTCTTAAGACACCGTACACACACACATACATATGTATGTACATATTTTCAGAAACGTTAAAAATAAACAAATTTAAAAAAAAGATATTTTATCCAACTAAGTACATGCTGAGCCATGCGGAGTCGCAAACACCACGTCACTGGGTGTGGTAATCAATACCAATATCAATTTTAACTAACCTCGTATTTAAAAGTTATAGCACCAAGAGTTTATATTGAAGATCGATTATTTTTTAGGTGTAAAGTGCAATGGACATGGACGGTTTGCACGCTATCAGTGCAATTTTTACACATGTGATATCAGAAACTGTCGGTGGAGCGAATAAAATAAATATTTTCGGCATTCCATACATTTTTTGGGTGGTCTAGTAACGCTTTTCTCGTGAGTGTATTTTATCATTAGTGATAAGTTACTCACCCTGCCGTCTCTCATGCAGTAAGTAGGTCTTCTGTTGGTTTTAAGTCGTTAAGTAATTATTTATTTAAGTTTAACATTTTATTATTTTTTTATTTATTTTTTATAACTTTTTTTACAAAAATACTAATACATATAACGAAAATTGCGAGAAAAAATGCATCTTTAAAAAATCCATTTCATTTACGAACTGAACTGGTTTTAGAAACGTTTTTTGTAAGTCTCGTTTCATATACATATTTATGTGTATGTATGTATGAATTTTTGTTTCGAAATACATCCCAGCAAAAAATAAAATGAGTACTTCTTTAGAAAACATTTCTTAATTACTTCCAAAATAGGTTATGCATTTTATTCTGGTTTAACGAAGTTATTTGTGATCACATATCTAAAGTAGTGATAAATCACCTATTTTATTATTATTATCCGCTAAAATAAAAACCCAATAAAAAAGTGATGAAAAAAGTGAAAAACCTCCACAACTACTGATACAAACCACTTCAAACTCCGAGCAAGCCCGTAAGCTAATAAAATTTACTGGTTGATTTAAATGCTTAAAATACAAATTCTTCAACTTCAAAAACGACCAGAAAATAGAACTTTTAGGGATTAAATGGATTTCCAAGTGGTTAAATAAACAAGTGAATAAGCACCACTTCCTAAAACATTAATTTAAGTGCTTTGAAAAGTGGCTAATAACCACATCCTAAATGTAAAATATATTGGATTTACCTCACCAATAAAAAATCACATCTTATTTTAATAAAGCAAATAAAAAGTACATCTTATTCGCTCACGGGTTGGTTTTATTCATAATAGTCTTGATTAAATAAATTTATGTTAATCGAGAGACAAGGAAAACTCTAAATTAAAATGTTGCATAATATAAAGGGCAATAAATGAATAAAATTCCGCGTGAAAATTTTCACGGGGAACAACTAATAGCAAATAATAGTGAAAACGAAAAATTCTAATTGGAAAACCTGCAATTCCCAAGGGACCCTCTAGGTTATAAATATAATCAGGGCTATCATGAATAAAATTCCACGTGAAATTTTCGCACTTTCCAATTAGAATTTTTTGTTTTCCTTATTACTTGCTATTAGTTGGAAATAATTCCACGGACAAATTTCACGTGGAGTTTTATTCACGATAGCCCTGAATAAAGGACACCTGCGATCCCCAAGGGACCCTCCAGGTTGTAAATATATAGTATAATAGAATACAAAATAAAATTGAGAGGTTTCCTCGGTGCAGCCTGTAGGATGTTGTGGGAATCACACCTAACAAATATATTATATTCTGATAATTACTAGGCGATTAATAAGTCAAAGGATATTCATTCTTATACGTACATACACACATAGTATGTACATAGATATTATTTTTTTTTAAATTTGACGAATGCGAATACGAATATCTATAAACGGCAGAATATTCGGCAATTCGAATACGAATATTCGTGAATCACTAGTATGTATGAATAATGACTCCTTATTTATAAATAGTGTAAACACCTATTAGTTTTGTGTTTCTTTATTCTACATTGGGATCCAGGGGGATCCCAATTTGCACGAAAAGCGTTCCCGCATTCGAAAATTGGGTAAATGAGAAAGGTTTTGTGGGAGTAATGTTCTTCTTCCTGCACAAAACAGACCGTATTTTTTCTTCGTGCTAGTTTGGGCAAACACAAAATCAAGCAGCTGTTTGAAAAAAAAAACAATTACGAAGAAAAATTACATTTCTAAAAACTAAAAAAAAATTAAGAATGTATGAAAAAAATTTTAAAAACTAGTGGCAAACAAACTTTTATAAGTTTTTATATGAAATTAAGATAAAAAAACCTATATGTGACCTTCTCCAAAAAGAGGGAATAGTGCGTCAAAAAAAAACGGGAACTTGGGAAAGTCGATTAAAATGAGAAAAACATTAAATTAAAAACTTTAAATCCGTTTTTGTCAAAACTTCATTTTCACACACTAGGTCCCATTACAGTTTCTCTCATTTTACCGAACTTTACCCAAAAAGTAAAGAATCAAACCTATTGTATGTACGTACTATTTATGTATACGTTAGAATTTAATTGTTTATGAACTAAGTTTAAAAGTGCTAAAAACTATAACAAACAAAATACAATACTTATATTTGTTGTAACTTTGTTGATTTAACATCTTGTTAATTGATTTAAGTATACAACTTTTTTTTATCATATGGAACTTAACTCTAGCAGACTTAGTTGATCTAAATGCTTAGTATAAAAAAATTACATACAAACAAAATTGAATAAAATTGCACAAAATAAAATCGACTTTAAAACTTAAACTAGAAATTTGTATACATACTCATAACTTAATACATATGTTTGTATGTATGTACAATACTCGTGTTTTTTTATAAATTTTGCCTTAAAAGTTTTCCATATGTACATTGTACATACATATATTTAAACCAAAAATTTTTATTTTTAGTATCGGAATCGGGACAAATAAAGCAATACTTTCATATGGTTTCTGAACGAGGATCTAATTTATGTATAGCTTGCATTAATGTTACAGAGTTATTGATATTAATGCCTTTCTGTGACATTTCAGTGAGTCGATCTGTAATAGGTTTTTGGTCGCGACCACGTTGCCACCTAAAAAAAATAAATAGTTTCAAATTCGACATTTTATTTAATTAACAACATCCGTTAGTTAGTGACATACCACAAGTGTGCACATGTATGTAACAAAGGTATATATAAAGGCAGAAGGTCTATGTCACATAGCGTTTCGTAGCGACTTAATGCCAGGGAAGCCCATTTTTCAGCCGATTGATGTGGCACAGGTGTAATTGTACAGGCGGCCACTAAACGACATAATATTAAAAGCACCGGCCTAGAGCGATCCATGAATACTTTGTTTAACAACATGAAACTATTTTCAAGTATCGGTATACACGCTTCATTACGTTCATCTAATAATTGGCAGGCCTTGGTTAGTTCTTCCTTTTGTAAAAAGTCCAAAAAATTAGATGTATCCCTCAGATCTGTATTTCCCGATATGTGCGTTAGAAGCTTTTCAAAGGCGAGACCTCTTTCTGCTATAAGGGTTGAAGAGAAATTTCCCACAATAACTTTGTTAGGAAATTCTATGTTGGCCATTTCTTTAGGGTGAGACTGTTTTAAGCGGCTATACAATCCTCGAAAATCGGTATAACGCCTTTGTATACGCGCTGGTAGGGGATCGATTGAAGCAATTGTGTCCTGACGTAAAGATAAGTCATAAACGACGTAGCGTTTTACTTTAAGATCTTCTCCTTCCGGTGGCATAATGTATGCTGATAAAATTTCAAATCGTAATAGTGGAGAGCCATCTTGGGGTAGAACAAGAGGTTTATAATATGCCGGACGTTCCCAAAGTTCTAAAAACAATAACTCCATTCATATTAAAATATATTTTTTAAATATTTTTTTTTGCTTACGTGCCTTTTTGGGGTAACTTTGCATCAGCAACATTTATAGTTAATGAGCCACCTTCTATTTCATCAGCGCTATCTAAATCTTCTGTATTATCAGGAACATCAAGGGAAGACACTTGACTTCTTCTAGCCATTGCCGCACGCACTTTGAGAATATTTAATTATTTTTGTGGCAATAACATGTTTGGATATCACAAATTCTACTATTTTACATATTTAAAAATTACATCGACTTTTATTATTTAAGTACCTGCAGCTGATTTTGATTCTGAACGAAAATTTTTTTCCATATTCAAATGTAAATAAAATTTTTTTAAAAATACTTTAAAATTGGAGGTCGAATTTCACTGTGGTTTTATAAAAATCTTTTCTCAAGTTTAAAATATTATTTTGAAATTACGTGTATGTATGAAGTTTCCATTAATACATCTCACAAAACTTATGTATGTGTTCATATGTATGTACGTTGCAGTCCCAAGTAGACAAACAAAAGTTTTAAAGCTTAATGGGTAGATATTGTCATATCCATGGAAGAATATAGTTACATACATATGTACATACTTATGTATATGTATTTTGAAAGGGCACTTGATTTGTAGTATATGTTTTTAAGAGTCATGAAAGACAACCAATTTCAATAGTTCACTTTCCAATTAATTAAGTCATTGCAATTTATGTATGTAACATATGTATGTAAGTAATTATGACTAATCAAACGAGTTAAAAATTATATATGTACATATGAACGTACAAATACATAATTACAGATGCATGTAATTAAATTAAATAAAAGCATCAAAATGCAGGCATATGTACTAGTACACAAGCATATACTTATTTTACAATTTATAAGATCAAACTTAGTATATTATAACTTACTGGGCGTAGCTTTGTATGTATTATTTGTGTGAAAGAAACCTTAGTAAACAAACGCTTTCTAAATTCTTTAATTAATAAATATAATTAGTCCCACTCAATTTCTCTTATTTTATTACTAAACAATAACATTACGGCTGTTAAGAACAAAGGTGAAACAACAACAAAAAGAATACAAAAAATGTCAAACCATTTAAAGGAACGCAACGGAATGAAACGGGCGCACACAACCTGAATAAAGTAAAGTTGAGATTCAAAAATTTATATTTTTAATTAATTAATTTTTAGTATGTTTCACATTATTTAAAAATTTGTAGAACATAAATAAAAATTAAATTTAATAAATTTAAAGTTTCGAGCCCAAATAATATTGAAACTTGTTATTAACATGCGTATTTTAACTGTCTGTTTCTATATACTATATATATATATATATATATATATATTAAAAAATTTCTTTGTTTGGAAAGAACTTTAATTTTATTTTTAATAAAGAAGGATCTTTTCTGTTTTCATTTGCAGAAATAGACACTAAATCAAGGGGAAGTGCTGAGGAACTATTTTTAAAAATAAATTCCCATTTTTGTTGAGAAATCTGTTATTCGTTATTTATCGCTTGAGAAACGTGTTTGATAGTTTGGAAGCTACCAGCTGACACAAACAGACAGTGATATAGCTTCCTATTGGATCTGACTTGCAGCATATGCCTATACACGTAAATTACAAAATTATACAACAGTTCAAGTTATAGAAATAAAAAATTAGAGGGAAGAACAATGTGAAAACTTTAAAAACAGTTCATAAAAATAAATGAAAAATTAATATTTTACAGAAAAAAAGCTGAATAAAAACTAAAGCATTATTTACATGCAAAAATACTGTTTTAATATTTTTCTTTTAAATTTAACAAGAACGTACTTCACTCTTTTAGGAGGAGATCCTCCTTACCATTACTATCAGAAAACGGTAAAAACACAATATCGATAAACAATTGATATATGCACATATATCGAGCCTTATTTTCGATTTTTTTGTGAGCGACAAAAATTACATTTTTCAGGAGTAGGTTTTCTTATAATGTTCAAATTTGTTTTACAATTTTGATAATTCTAAACTATGGATAGTCCCATACAATTTTAATTTCAATAAAGTATATTTTCGATCACATGTCGTTTACGATAAAATCGAAAATAAGGCTCGAAATGTTTACATAAATTTAACTGTGGCTGTTTGAAAATTTTTCGCTCTTACTGTACATGTTTGAATAAGTTCATGACAGCTGTGTGATTTGTTATGATTTGTTTCCTTAAAACCTTTTTAAAAAATGGACGCTGCAGAAATTCTCACTCAAAATGTGGATAAATCACAGGTATAACTCATAATTTAAAGCTGTGTTATAAACGTAACAATTTTTACAATTATGTATGTAGCTGCCGCCACTTCATCAAAAACGCGTACTGGCATTTGTTAACCATTTTCTTATAAGCTCCTGTGGATTTCTGAATGATTTTGCACTACAATGCGAAACAAAATTTATCGAATTAGAACGTAAATTGCAAAAAATTGAAGCGTCCTTAATCATAATAGAAGCTAAGGTAGTATAACATATGGAAAAGGAGTTATATTAACAAAATTAAACATTTCAAAATTCTTTTAAAGTTGGCTTCTATACCGGACTTGGAAAAAGAACCTACAGAAACGGTACACGTTGAACAAGAAAAGTCCAATAATTTACTGGATGAAAAACAGGATATAGATTCATCACCAAAGGAAGTAGATAAAAGTTTAGAACGCACTAAAATTTCAGAACACGTCTCATATAGAAAGTTTTTTAAAATGCTACAAGTTGGCGTACCGCCTCAGGCAATTAAAATGAAAATGCAGGTGGAAGGTTTAGATCCCAATATGTTAGAGTAAGTACAAATCAATAGAAAAAGAAAATAAATTATATTTACATATATAGGTATTATATGTATTTATTAATAACAATATTTCAGTAATCCTAACAAAATTGTTCCCTCCGACGATAGTCAGTGCCACGGAGGAAGTTGATATTTAACGGCTGAAAGTGTTCAACTGTGGTTATGATATTCATACATACATACATATATTAAAACATCTTAAGCTATAAAGCATGCATATAAAAGGCTACGTGTAAATATTTTAAAAGTAGAATAACATTAAAAATACAAATTATTATTTTTTAATTCAAATGAATAATTTCAACCACTAAACCATTCGACTTGGAAGTATTAGATTCAAAAACAAATTTTACGGTGTTCTTTAATATATTACAATTACGGTAAAGGGAAATGTCGCTTCTTTATCACAACAGAAGCATGAGTCAAGAAACCTAATTTTGTAGAAAAGTTTTTAATTCATGCGACGAAATGAAGACATACGCCAATATTCTGTAAACCGAATGCGAGCAAATATATCGTTTTTAAAACGAAATAAAAGTTTTGGTGTTCTCTAAACCGAATTCACATAGTTTCACTCGTTTTAAAATCGATTAAACACTGATCGAGTGTCCTTAATCCCAAATTTGATAAATGTATCAACGTTTGTTTCCAGTTTTACTCCAATGACGAAAAATTATTTGTTTGAACAAAAAACTTTTTAAATGCTTATTTAAAATGTGATCTTTTATTAACAACTGATTTTGTAGTTAAAATATTTTATTCAACTCAATTTCGAATATCACCAAATCGAGTAATTTGTAGAACACCATGTAAACATTTACTCGTTTTTGAAATTTTTTTCGTTTGGAAAACGATTCTGTTTACCTAACATACCCGATAAAAATATTTTATTTTCTCAAGAGGTGCGTGTTCGAGACATTTATGTTTGTACATGTATGTAAATACTTTTTCTCCAAATCACATTTTTTAAGAAGACGTTGCAATAAAGAAGGGATACACATTGGTTTTTTTTGTAATAGAAGTTGAAAAAATGGGCCACGAGAAAATAATCCACGCCGATTAAAACTAAAGATACTTCACGTGCTTCTAATTGACCAATTACCCTGGCACATACCTTGTGCTCTGAAAGTGACGCGATGTTTAGCAGATACTGTTTGTTTTCTCAATGCGATTTGCCTAGGAATTTTGCATTGGAACCTCCCAAAAGTTCATCCCATTTATCTAGTTTTTATTCATTTTAAAAATTTAGTTTTTGTGTTAACATATACAATATATTTGCTTAAATAAAAACGGCCAACAGATTATTTTTTTTACGATGTATCGAAAACTTGTTCTTCATAAATAAGTACAACGAATTGCTTTGTATTTTTTTTACATGAACACTTTGCAAAGTAATTTCAGTATATTTTTTTTAAACTACATTTTGTAAACATTACAAAAAAAATGAATTTTCATCTTTTTCCAAAATTACACACGCAGTTAAAGATTAACAACGCGATGGTAATGATGCGATTCATTTAAAATTGAATCATTTGGCCCTTACGCTTCTTGTCACCACCCAATTCGAAATGTTTGCAACGCTTCAAAGGAGATTGTTTGCGGTATTTGCATTCAGTACATTCCATACGTAAGACAATCTTTTTGGTAGTTTTAGCCTAGAAAGGAAAAGTAAAACTGTTTAGCTCTAATGTATATAACATGAAACAATTAATATTATTGTTCAAATCTGGCTTTCACGACAGAGGTTTTCTCAGTGATATAAAAACTTGTCTTTTACGACCCATTATAATTCAAAAAACAAATTGTTTATTTCTCTAGCATATTTCTATCCCACCAAAGAGCTTGCTTCATGTTATTAACAACAGCAATCTGGTTCTACTTTATATGCATAAACAATTTTTCTTCATTAGTGCTTACCTTCTTTCTGAAGATGGGCTTAGTTTGACCACCAAAACCTTGTTGTTTTCTGTCATAACGACGTCTTCCTTGAGCACCCTTGCGCTCCTTGGATTTCTTGTATTGGGTTACTTTGTGCAATTTGTGACACTTGCACTTCTTGCAGAAAGTACGACGTTGTTTTGGTACGTTTACCTTTAAATTAAAGAAAAACAATTTGCACACATTACATTCACTTACATTTAACTTTAACAAAATCATCACAAAACAAACATTTCTTTAACATCTTAGTTTATATTTGCTTCATTTTATGGAATCTCTTTTCTGATATTCCATCAATATTTACAATCAGTTCTACATCATTATCACTTGGACACTATTAACATGCATTCACTATGTTTTAGATGAAATTTTTGATGATGTTTTGTGATTTTTTCGTAAATTTTTAAAATATTCTCTCGGAACATACCATCTTGACGAATTTCAGTTGTCAAAGAAAGAAACGAAAAGAAAGAAAAGGCCAATAACGGATACAGCACAGCTGTCAGCAAAAGTCAAATTTTTTGTAACTTCGAAATAAATACTCACTAAACACGTTCACTTTGATTAACTAAAACAGAAATGTATTTTGGCACTGTGGTTTTCGCACACAAATTATAAAAACTCCCTTTAAATGGTCCACATGTTACATATATACAAACTAATTTTTACGTAACATATTTTATGTCGTATGTATAAAAACTTTGCCAAGCAATGTTATGTAAAGTTGTATGCTAAAAAATTATTATATCAAAATTCTAAAGTAGGCACCCACGTTTGTTAAGAAAACGTTGTTAATATATAACATATTTTTTTCTCACTAACCTGTGTGTGTAACTTTAACTTTTAACTTTTTAGAAACCATTATCCATTTAGCACATCCCCAAATTATACAACTGATTCTAAATACATAGCAAAATTCATAAAAATATATTAAAATAAACAAAATTATACAAAAATGTTTTAGTAATGTACATATGTACATGCAATCAAAGCGAATCGAAAAAAGCTGGATATTCAAATACTCATTTCATTCGAATAAAATAAATTGTGATAATTTTCCAATGTTCATCATATTTTTTTGCTTTTACTTTATATCTGTTTTCCTTCCATGTCAGAAGCTCATATTTATAAAAATAGGTTGCTTGAAGTAACATAATAAATATTTATTTAAAAAAGTAAAAAATTATTTGAATACTCGAACGAAATTGTATTCGATTTTGTACATCATAAGTAGGATTCCTAGTTTCCCGGGCTTTTAAAATTCCCGGGACGTGACGTGACGTGACGATATGTATGTATGTATGTGCATTTTATTTAAGTCAATGCGAATTCAGTATCGTATTTTCCACCAAGCTGGTTATCAGCTATTGATGCCAAATTGAGATATTTGAGCCAAAACATCAAAATCTTCTGACAGCCTGGCTTTGTAGCATTGCAAACTACATGTTGTTTTTTGTGTAGTTGTATTGTTGTGATAAGGTCACCTGATACTGAATTCTCCTTGATTTCAAAGTGAGTTCTGATAAATGCATTTCTAAAGGTATTGAAGAGTATTCTCACAATTACCCATATGATGTAAATTAACATCTTCCCTTTAATTAATTTCCCGGATAATTACACTAAATATCATGACATTTTTGATGAGGTAATTAATAGGAGTTTAATGCAGTAGATTAAAATTACATTATGAGTTGATTTCTAATGTCAAATTGTATCGCAAAACTCGTTAAGATCGTGTTAAATTTTGCCACCTATGCGAACTTCATGCTAGTTTTTCATTAGGCATATGACCGTTTTTAATATCTCTTGGTTGATTGGGTTATTGTTAGTACGTGGGAATACCCTGTCGGAGAATGTTTTGTTGACTACAAAAATAATTAACTTATAGTTAACTTTTCTTATACTGACTAAAAGCTAATTGCAATGTCATCCAGAACAAATGCAAAATTAATTCTTAAGTTGAGTACGTGTCGAATTTGGTGAGAGCCAACAAATTTATTCTCAGCTACTTTGAAACTCATTTTAGTTTTATATTAACATTTTGCTGCTATTATTTTACATGGTACCTTAGCTGGGTAGTAGCGCGTTGAGTAAACAACGTGTGATGATACATGTTCGAACCGCCGAGCACATCGCAATGTTAAAATAGTCAGTTGATTACATTGAAAACTAATCTAACGGCCTGGCCCACGATGTCGACAAGAAATTATTTGTCGCTTAAGGCCATGATACACTATCCTACAAAGTCGTGCGATCTACGAAAAACTACAACCCTGGTGTGATGAATTGTTATTGTCTTTTGAAAATTTTCATAAACACCATCATACCAGCGATGCATTTTTTTGTAGATCGCACGACTTCGTAGGATACTGCATCACGGCCTTTAGTTATATTGAAAACAAACATAATATAAGAAAATTTGTTTTTGTTTTCAATATATGTATGTAAGTAAGCGATAGATAGTTTCTTGTCGACATCGTGGGCCAGGTCGTAAGTGTCAGTCAGTGCTAGTTGCAAAATACCGTACAAATTGATAATATGTATGTACATATGTATGTATGCAATATCAACTTACTGCCCTGCAAATAATATTGGACTACGTGGTCCAATCTAAATGAAACAGTCTATTTGCATCATGGTATAACTATTCCATATGGTGTTGTTTTGTGGTTAGTCCGATGTAATGCAAAGTTGGACCATGTGGTACAACCCTAGAAGGACATCGCAATGCTAAGTCGACCACATTTTTTCATATATTTGAAGTACTCTTACTTCTCTTTGGACTAGTCTTTACATTCGCGTATGGACTAGTCCCATTATCTGCAGGGTATGTTGTATTCACATGTATGTACATATATACATGCATATGTGTGCGCATATCGTCACTGTTTTAACTAACCGACCTAACTGACATTTTTTTGAAAAATAAGTTAATTCCACTACTAGACTTTATGAGCCATAATAGACCTTGTCTACAATTTTTATGACTGTAAACATTAATGTTGAGCCTATAAAAGTAAAACTATTTCAGATGTTTCCATAAGAATGCATGTAGAATCATAAAAGCTGCACTCCTGTAAAATTTTACAAATGTTAGATAGGTCAATTACGGCGACGATATGTCGCCGTAATTGGAAATGTCGATGGTGAAAACGTACTGAGTCGCTTTTGACTTTGTCACCACCCTGAAGGAAATGTCGATGGTGAAAATGTACTGAGTCGCATTTGACTTTGTCACCAGTACTACTCTACAATTATTCCCTATACAATACTTTGTGCTATAGACATTTAACATGTGCTTGTCATTGAAAATCTACTAGTAACACTAAAACAATTGACTAGGTGAATTCATAGTTCTTATGGTAACATGGAGACATACCAACCAAATATTTACTGGTACATTTTTATACCTTACGTACATACAAATTTATGTATGTTGACAAGTTGTTGCAAAATCCACCAGAAATACACCACATCTACTTTCCCCTATTTCTTTTATACTGACAAATAGAAGAGAAATTGTAACTACTACTTTAATTTTAGTGCTGACATAGGAACACTTGGCTCCAGTCTGACTGCAGGGTATATATAAATTCACATACATACATACATATCGTGCCGTAACCAGTGTTGCCAGAATTTCTGAGGATAAAATCTGTAAACTTTAACCATTTTTCAGGAAAAAATTTTCAAAACTTGCATTTTACTTTTAAAATCTTCAAAGCAATTTCTAAAACAACTTTTTTCATATTTTATTCAAAAAGTTTACATAAATATGGATGTACGAGTACATTTCTAATATGTGTAAATATTTTTTCATTAACCCATATTCATAAAATTTAAACTCGGCTTGAAATGTATTTTATTTAAATTCAGACTTCAACCAAAAATTTGTTTAAATAAAGTAAAAACTTCATGTGTATAGAAGGGCTATCGATATGTTATTGTGAATCACGTACACAAACATAATAGGTAATATTCACAAAAAATTATTTTCGGTTACAAAACGTTTAGCAAACAAACTTCCATACAAAGTTTGTTTTGTAAACCTTTTGTAAACTAAAACAATTTTTTATGAATACGGCAGAATAAGCTTAAAAGCTTCAAGCTAACATCTTCGATTTTGAATCCACTATTATTTTTTCATTAGCTTTTTACAATTAGCTGCCACATTGGTTGAAGGCTAGTGTTGAGTTTTGCGGCTTTTCCATACGCAAAGTTTACTTTGCAAAGTCTTGAGTTTGTTGAAGAAAAAAGAATATAGAATAAGAAGTCTTTTCTCTGCTCTCTACACTTTGCGGGTGGAAACCCCGTCTTTCTTTAGGAAAAACTAAATGCATTAATCAACAAACAATTAAAAATTGTTTATACTTATGTGCAAATAATATAAAATGAATGTGAAAAGAAATCGTATGTATAAAAAATTATATAAAAAGTCATTTAATTTGTTGCATAAATATCTAAAGGACTTGGAAGTTTTGTTTCATTCAAGTTCACTTGACTAAATATTCTTTCGACATTTGCAAATGAGTGTAGTATAGACATTGGGGCAAAGTCATAGTCAAAACAAAGTATACTTTAGGAGTTTAGAACCAGTATTTTGTATGGGAATACTGATTTTAGTTTCCTAAAATTTACTTTATTTTGATTGTGACTATGCGCCATTACATTTTTAATATACTTAGGGCTGCAAAATCGTAATCAGAATAAGTTCGTTTTATTTCAGATATACATATTTTTCTAGAAGCTTGCCAAAGTTACTTCTTTTTTTTCTTTAATGATGTCTTCTAAGTTCAAAAATTGTAACTTTCTAACACATGCATAATAGAAACAGGAAGTAATAGCAGTATTAGGAAAAATGTAAAAAATGCACTAGGTATAATTGGAGTTGAAAAATCTGCGTTTTTAGGCCAAAAATCTTCAAATCTGCAGTTCGTCTTTTGGGAGGGTAAGAGGGCAAAATCAAGATAAATCTGGATTTCTGGCAACCGTGTCCGTAACCGCCAAAAACAGCTTAAGCGACATAATTTTCTAACTTAATTTTTTTTACCAAAATCGAATATTTGCAATCGTAAATAATCCATTTTCGTGAAAAAATGAAGCCCAAAATATGTCTCGCTTATGGCTCGATAAACATACATAATATGTATACATATTTACATATCGTCGATTGGTTATTGGTTTGCTGCACACATAATGTATTTTGAATATAATGTGCCGCAAACCAATAACCAACCGACGATATGTATGTGCATATTTATATAATTTTAAATCTGTAGCTTACGCATACACCCAATTTCAAACAATCATTTAACCGAATTAGCACAGACGTATGTAGTACATATTAGTGATGTGCGAATATTCGTAGTCGAATTTCCGAGTATTCGACCATTTTTAGATATTCATGTTCACCAAATGCAATATTTTTGAATATTTGTCTAATATTTAAAAACAAAAACAATTTAAAAGAAAAGGGAAAATACTTTTAGTAAAAAATAAAAATTTAAGTCAAAACATAAACAATAATTAAAAAAAGAAGACATAAGACGGGTGGTGATTTTGCCTTATTTTTTCTGTGATTTCGAATTCACTCAGCCGGAGGGCTGTAAGCATTCGAACTTATGGCATTTTTCAGAGATCAAATGATTCAAAATTATGATCATTACAAAAGATAGTAATGTGATTTATTGTTTAATGTGTTTTTAAAGAATTATTGTTGTTGCTTTTTAATAATAGTAATTTTTTCCGAAAACTAAAAAAACAAACAGATGCAAAAACATGTGTTTGTTTTGTGTATGCACTTGCATTCATTTGGTTGACAATAAATACTACTCTGATCTCATATAAACTATCATTTTATGAAATTTTTCATACATTTTTTTCAAAAGTCGGACGACTTGCTAAAATAATCTGTCTGTTACACAGTTAAATTTTTAGTCCAAAGTACCATGCTTTTTTTTTAGCACAAATGTCATATTTCTTTGATCTTTCGATTGTACATGATAGTCAATCACAGCCTCAAAAGACTACATTTTTTATAGATAATATTTGTCTGAAATTTATTTTTCCATAATAATATATAATTAAATATTATAGTAACTTATTAGATCTTTTAACCCCCGATAAAAAAAGGTGTTATAAGTTTGTATGTAGTGTGTATGTATGTATTTGTGTGTATGTACGAATCCACGTACAGACCAAACGGCTGGACCAATTTTGACATAGTTTCTATATTGTTGTTTCTATATGTTATATTTGAAGAAAACCGGTCCAGCCACTTAGAAGATATCACAATTTTTTAATTTTTTGCCCTTATTACGAGCAACTTTCGATTTTTGATTGTAGTCGAACGTGTACTGATCGAACGAATTTTCATTTTGTATTATGACGAGCATTCTACAAGGAATGTGCTCATTGTGAATGTCACTCAAAGTGATTTTAAAAATATTAAACAATTTTACCAAAAAATACAAAACAATCGTTTATAATTTTTTATACTGAAATACTTCATTGAAAGCTAAATTCTGTTCGATAGAAAATTTGTTGATCAACGAAATTTTCGATGCTCATAATATGAATTGATCAAAAACATATTGCAACTCATAATAAGGGCCTTTTTTATTTATAAATTACTAGCTTTAACCCGCGGCTCCGCTCGTGTTGATCTGATATCTTGCAAACTATATTGAAATTTATGAATGTTTTGTTACTTGTTACTAACTGATAGCTGATAGCCGAAGTAGCTAGTGCTATTTAAAAAATATTATATTAGTCTTATATTTACATAAGTTTAATATCATGTAAATAAATAAATAAATAAATAATAAATAAAAATCGACAAAAACCGGCAAAAAATTAAAAAATATAATAAAAACCAGGGGGCAAATTACGGCACTCGTTATCGAACGAAATTATGAAATATTTCAATAGAGTTTATATGGAAATATTTTAAAATTTCGAATCGTTTCGAATGCCATAATTTGCCCCCTGGTTAAACAATCAAACCCGAAACGAAAATTTCCCTAACCAGCACAAAAGTGTGTTTGAAAAAACTCCGAACTAAATATAAAAAACCGGTTCCGACCCAGATAAAAAGACAATGTTTGACGCTGATAATGTAGCATTCTATTGGTGAAAGAATTTTCTGAATCGGATAATCGGTTTGAAAATTGTTACCAAATATAAAAAACCGGTTCCGAACCGATTAAAAAATTGGCTGTTTGACGCTGGAAATGTAGCTTTTCAATTTTATTTGTTTGTTTAAAGCTTTAATAAAGTTTGTATATAAATAATTAAACATTCTTTAAAAATGTCTTAAAGTTTGGGGGTACACATGAACTAGTTCCTATGCTTGTTTTATAAAAATACATATATATTTTAAATGTATCTATGTACATATTTAGGAAATATCACTTAGAAAATACGTCTATGTATGACATTTAAAATCAATACATATACGAATAAAATATTTAATTTTAATGGGTTGACTCCGCCCAAGATTTTAGTTTTTTTTACAATGGGACCCATATGAGCTATACCCTCTCAGACAAAAAAAGAATTTTTACAATTGGTCTAAAATGTACCGAGTTATGAAGTAACACACCCAAAAAGAAAAATACAGACTAATTGATAACCTCCTTCTTTTTTTGAAGTCGTTAAAAAACAAGCAAAAATTCCTAATACGTTTACAAAACGTTTAACAAACATGTTTCCATACAAAATTTTTATGATAATTTGCTATAATAACAACCCAGCAAAAAATTTCTCATTACCATCAGAACTGCTTGTCATATAATGACTTACTTTTCTGATTACCAAATTTCATTACTCGCTTACAAATCACATTACCTAAAATTTAAAAAAAATGATGTAGAAGTTGCTAAATAAGGATAATGATTTATTTAGATTAAATAGATTACGTGAACAAGTTGCCAAATAAAAAAAGTAAGTACTTCTCAAGAATCGATTATTGTAGTCTCACGACTTGTTAAAATCATTAAGTTGGTAATCCAGTAGGGAAGAGCTTCCACCAAAAATGCTTAATTTCAAACACTATTACCTTTTTTGAAATTTTTTGCTGGGAATGTATTCTTAATATAATGTGCGGCAAACCAGTAACCAGCAGTATTTTTTAGGCTAGGTTTACATCTGTGCGCCATGTGCAAAAAAAAAAGCAACCACTAATTACTAATCAAAAATTGTTTGATTCACACATGTATTTATCGATTTAAACTGTTTCCAATCATGTTGGATTCTATAAAATTGTCTATTAGTTATGTATGAAACTGTTTTTTTCAAAATCTTTATTTTATGAACAAATAAGACATTTTGACTAAACTATGCGTTCCCGGTATCAATGCGTAGTCAATAAAAAATGGGAAGAAGACTTGTAAATCTTAAAAATTAATTGAAAATTTGAAATAGTAAAATATACTCAAATTTAGGGTTCGGAATGATATGTTTGTAAGTTTTTTAATATTTTAGGGTGGTGGGGAAAAAATTATTTATTATACCATCATAATGAAATTTACTGTATGTAAATCAAAGAGGTTAGTATTCAATTAAAAAGAATTGTTTCAGGGAATTATTGTTATTAATCGGACATTATTTATGGCTCTTATCCTACCATAAATTATTTATAACTTTTAATATATAATTGGAAGTATAATATTGAAATTACGCGATTAATACATCGCGTCAGTTCACCTGCAAAGATAAAGTGAACAAAACCAAGGGAAAAGTTAAAAAATCCTCATGAGAAATATCATTCACGATAAGGGGAATCCGAAAAGAGAACACATTGCTAGGGAATGATTATTCACGATTGCTATTTGAGGAAAAGGGAAAATATTTCGAGGGAAAAACTGTTCACGAAAGGGATGAATATTAGTGAAAAAAAAATCAATTTATTTTTACTTTTAAGTCCTGGTTTTTCAAGCAAATGTCCGGGTTTTTTCCCTCTGCTGTCCTCTTTTTATAAATTAAGCGATAACAACCCTAAACAATACACATAAGGTCTGTTCCAGATGCATAACAAAACAGTCAGAACTTGCACAAAGTTATTAAAAAGCGTTCCAGACAAAAATGTTTGTGCAATTTTTACAGCGAATGAGAGAGTATTTTTTTTCATTTCCTGTAAAAACTAGTACGAAGTTTTTCTTCTGTGTAAGTTCGGACAAGAATTAAATAATCAGCTGTTTTTTGTTTACATATGAAAATGAAAAATTAATCAGAAAATTTGCAAATATAGGAAAAAAGTTTTTACATGCAAATATATTAAAAAGCAAAATGGAAGTTTTTCGAACAAAGTTCAAGTTGTAAATACATTTGTGCATATTTCTCTATTTCTTTAATATAAAAAAAAATACTTTTTATGTTTTTTTTATATAATTAACGTAGCTTCTACTTTTTTGGATACTTTTTTCGTTTACTTTTTACATCTGTTGCCAGTGATGCAAAATTTTTGTTTTTATAATGATATGCGTTTTAAGCGACTAAAATTACTAAAATAAAATTTAATTTAAAAAGTAAGCAGCACTAGTATTTCAAGATGGGCAATTATGGTTTTTTGCGTTCCAGCTATTTTGGATAACTTTTGAACATTCATGCTATAAACAAAATCAAAGACTACCGACTACAAAAGTAGCTGGCTACAAAACTAGCCAAGTCGCCAGCTACTTAATTCTTTTAACGACTACCCACCACTCACTACAAAAAATAAACATCTGTTTTGACATATGTATTAAAGTTATCTAAAACAAAACAAACTTGATTTTTTTAAGTGAATTTGTGTGAAAAAAAATTTCAAATGTCTCAAGAAAATTTAATTAACTTTATAAGTACTATTGGCAAAATAGTGGAAACAACGACTTCGGTGTATGAAGTGTATAAAAAACATCAGAACAAAAGTAACCGAAGATGGCCGGCCGCGTGCTTCTTCTATTAGCTGCTCGTCCACGTCCATATTTGCAGTAAATTGAACTAAATATTTACATTAAACAATATAATAAATACATATAAACAGTAAAAATTACTATTATATACCTTCCAATTTCAATAAAAAAACCAAAAAAATAAATATAAATGAAACAAATTAGAAATTGATGAAAAAAGAACTAAATGGAAAATTTGACAAATAAAAAGTAAATGAAAAATGCCCCAAATAAAAAGTAAATGAAAAATGTAAGCAAATGAACAGATGATTATTATTTTTCAATGGTGCCACTATAATAGTTTTAATAGCGATATTTAATGTATTGCGTTTTTAAAACCACCATTTCATGTATTTATTGTATTGGCAGCACTAATCTGTTTTTTCTAGCCAAGAAAAATAGAAATTAGCCTAAGTTGGCTACGGGCTACAAAAGTAGCCGTGTAGTCGGTAGTCGTGTAGCAGCTAAAAGAATTATTCTCATAAGCACGCATGTATTCTATTTTTGACATTGCATATGTACATATATGTACATATGCAATAAGTCTTTTACGTATTTTAAGAATATTTAAGCATATCAAAGAAGAGATGAGGAAATGAAAACAATAATGTAAACAGATTGACTTCAACTTATCTCTAGATTATTTGTTATATGTATGGATGTGGTTTTTCTGTAAAGTATGTATAATAAATGAAAACTTGAGGTGAAGGAATCCATTTAATTTATTATAAGTAGAAGTTTATGTTTTGTATCGACTTCAAATTTAATTTAATGACGACCATTTGGATAATTTTAATAACTTCAACGAATGTACGTGAAGTTCTATTTCTTATAAAATTTACATACATACATATGTACATACATATTTCATTTTAAAGACCAGACTCCAATTAAATGTCACTAAATTTCACATACATATAATATTCGTATTCGCAAATAGCTATGTATTGTGTCCGATAATCGTATTTGCGAATAACAAATGAAATTCGGCACATCACTATGGCATACTTATGTATCTACAGTGTTGTGCAAAACAATCGCAGCAAAATCCCTATTCGACTTAATTTTACAATATTTCGAACATTTAATTATTTATTTGTCAAAAATACGACAGCAAATAGTTGTCAAATTAATAAAACGTATTTGTGCAAAACGATAGCAACAAATTGAACGACAATCATATCGTCAAAAATGAAAAATTACCTTTTTTAAGTGAAAAAATCATAAAGTAACTGTTAGTTTCTTAGCAAAAATAAATAAAAATCAAGAAATTATTTTTATTTTCTGATATAATCGGTAAAGTTAATTTTTTTTTAACAAAAATTAAACAAATAAAAATTAATGCATCTCACGTTACTCCATGTAACAGGTATTATCTTGGTGTATTCATTGTGCACGTATCACTTCTCTATTAGTGTAGTTTTTTTAAGTTTAAATTTGGAAAGTAATCGTTATAACCCTTTTAGACACGCAAAGTTTACTTTCAGCTGGGTGACAGACAGAAAGAGAAAGTATTTCCTCCTCTGTCTTGCGATCCGTGATTTTACCACCCAGCCAGCCGCGTTTATCAGATGAATATTTTGAAAAAGTTGTTTTTTGCGTTTTAGTTAACATATTATTTCAATATACAAATAACATTGTTGTTATAATTTTTTTAATTTTTTATTATTTGCCATGATTTTAACTATATTTAATTGAAAAAAAGTATTAATAAATAATTGATGTTCAAAAATAGTTGGTAAAATTCACACTTATTATTAAGGAATAGTTTTTCCAGCTCCATATAATTGTAATTCGTTTTTTTTTAATTACATGTAATTGTAATTGAGGTTTCCTCGAACGCTATTAGATTTAAATGTAAGTGCTATTTCTATTCCTATTTGAAAAAATTTTTTTAATCGGTATGTATGTAATTAATTGCAAAATGTAATCATTACTGCACAAGTCTAGTAGATAAATATGTATGTAGGTACATATGTACGTATATGCCTCCAGGCTGTTTAAACTGGCACCGGAGTGCCAAACATCAATCGGCTTTTTACACAAATGAATACACATACGTGAACACATTACTCTCGGTTTTCTCTCAGTGGCCAGCTTTGATATCCATACCTAGATCAATAATTTATGGACACATACTCTCATATGATTTAATATATTCAAAAAAAAATCTTTTTTAGAGGAAAAGCATTAATTTTGTGCACTTTTTGCTTTTATTTCAAAACACAAGTAATTTAAATTAAATAAAAATCTCACATTTCATTTCAGTAAACAAGAAGTCAATATTTTATCCGATTGCAAAAGTGTACATACGATGTATTGTTGAACATATTATGTAAAATTTATTAAGCATTTTAATAGCTTTCGCGTTTTTATTTTGATCAAAAATTTCTCTAAGATGTGGAAGATTCGGTTTTACTTTATAGATAAGCCATTCTTTAACCAGTCTTAAGTTGTGATTGGGGCATTATTATGCAAAAATATATATTTATCTTTAAGGTGTAATTTGTCCATTCTGCAAAAAATAATTTTTAAAATATCCAAATAACCACGACGATCGATAATTCCATTAAAAATTTAATTCTCTAACCCTACTAGCACTCCCACAGCATTAGGGAGTCTCCACCATGCTTGACAGCACTGCATAAGTTTTATTTTCTAAGCCAATATTACATTTTATTCATGTTTTTTGCCGTTCGTCGTATCCAAATAGGTTGAACTTATGCTCGACCGTAAAAATAACTCTTTCTTTGTACTTCAGAGCATAAGTATATCGTTCAGTTTTGTTTATGGGACTTTTTCTCCCATACATGTGTATAATCTAACTTTATTGAAGCACCGACGAAATGTATCAGCATGTAGAAGAATTCTATAATTATTTCTAGGGTCCTCTTTCAGTTTTGTGCTACTTCTCTTTGTGTTGTTCGTAATTTCTTTTACAATTTTGAGACTTAGTCTTTAATCAAGCCCTGAAGCTTTTAATGATAGTTTGAATTAAAGATTTGTCCGGCTTTTGTCATTGCATTCTTATAATTTCAAAGCTTGATGACTAATTTTGGAACGTCGGTTGATATTTTCTTATTTTTCCAACTTGAAAATTAAATTTAAGAAAAAGTGAACACATATTGTTAAACAGTACTAAATGAACACAAAATTATAAAATAACAATAATAATACTATATCTGTATTTTATACAATTCAAACGCTATGTATACTTTTGCGACGTTGGCTTAGTGTCAATTTTCACTAGTTTTTAATTTATCAAAACAGTAACAGTGTTTTATTAGGTTTTTTATCTCGAAGTTATAAGGTGGGTTCAATATAATACTCAAGATACAATATTTTCAAAAATTAAACATTCAGGGCAATCATGACTAAAATTCGACGTGAAATTTCTCCCTTTCCCAATTAGAATTTTTCGTTTTACCTATTACTTGCTATTAGTTGGAATTGTTCCCCGGGAAAAAATTCACGCGGAATTTCATTCATGATTGCCTGATTAAATAAAAATTATGAATAAAACATATGAAATATACATACAGCGGTCAAAAAAAGTATTCGACATATACCATGATTTTTTTTTTTGTTTCCATCAATAAAAAATGAATTACTGTGTAATTTTACAAAAAGACACTTAGGAAGCGTTTATTGAAGAACTTCAAATTGTATTCTATAAAAAGATGAGATCATTAAAATAACTAATATAAAAATTTAATCAAATAAAAATAAGTTAAAGAATTCAAACAAAAAGTATTCGACATTGGAAATTTCTTAAAATATAAGGTATGTACAGTTGTTTTAGAAGCAAATTGCTTTTATTTGGCGACGTATGACTTCTTTTAAACGATCTGGTATAGATTTGTCCAATATTTGGGTATATTCTGGACCGATTTTTCGTCACTCCTCTAAGAGGACTTTTTTCATTTTATTTTTGCTTGTAAAGTCACTTTTTCTCATTATTTTTTTTTCGAAATGACCCCAGAGGTATTCAACAGGATTAAGATCTGGGTACTGTGGTGGCGTTTTTATTATTTTAGGGCAGTATATATAAGCCAACACCTTGTGTTGGTAGCGCAATGCTTAAGATCATTGCCTTTATAAAACTGAAATCTGTTCCACAGTCTTAATTTTTCTATGCTTTCTGCAAATTTTGCTTCTGTAGGTCGATATAACGTCGGTTATCCATTATTCAATACAGCGGGTAAGTGTACATACATACTTGTACAATATTTGGTGATGTTAGGTTAAGTTAGGAAGGGTGGTGCTGTAACACACCTCCTCTCGGAGACCAAATTGGGTCCATTGTGATTCCCTTCTGTTGACACCTGTGATGTTTTTTGCTGTTGTTTTGCACAACACTGTGCATATGAATGCAAGTAGATAAGTACGTACGCATAGATACTTGCTGCACACAAACATATTTATTTATTTTACATACATATGTACATAAGTATACATATGTATGTACATACATACATACGTAGGAGTATACGAATAAATACAAACGCACAACCGCAGTCAGTCAGTCTTTCTGTAAGTCTGCCAATTCGTGTCTAGAATCGACCTACCGACCGTCTTAACATACTAACTAACCAACCAACCACCTATTTCCCTAATACTGAGATGTTTCACGTCAATAGAAAAATTTTCAAATTTACCGCCAAACATTAGACAGCAAACGTTGAGTCAACTGAACTCAAGAAACCCAAGCATTTTTTGTATGGGATTATTCAAGAAACCCACTTGATTTGTAATTTTCTTCGATTTGCTTATTCTAATTTCGTTTAAACTATATTGCTTGGATAGCTGACATTTTTACCCAAAATCTGGTACCTGTTCCAGAACAGTTAGATCAATGTAAGACCCACTAATCTCCCAAAAAGCTTAACAACCTCAAAGTCTTTGAACATTTGGAATAAGTTCTATCAACAACGACGATAAGTTTGCAATAAAAAAGACGCCTTCAGTCGAGTACGGACATCCAACGGGTACACATCTCCGTGGTGGTTGAAAACATACAATTCAGTTGATTCTTACTACACTTTTTACTACCTAAAGACAAGCAAGCGAACAGCGAGCGTTTCGTTCGTTTCTTTCATTCATCTAAACAGAAAATCAAAGATTGTTTTTGCATGAGCTCAATAACAGCCACATTACAAATAGATACACGTTCGTTAAATTACACATCCGACGGATTTGCAAAATATCAAGAGTAAAAACATTAAGTACGTACACATTTATTTGCACGCTCATATTGTACATATAAACGAACGGCTGCCTGCTACTTAACTTTAATACCTACTGTAGTATATTGTGTTCTGTACTGTAGTCTTATATTTTATTGTACAACTAACTGCTTGACAAGCGCTGCCATCTGGAGAGAGGGATAGAGAGGCAAGATACGAAAATTTTGACACACAGATACAATACTCACGCATACTAGCTAATGCTCATACCTAACGATAATAAAAGAAGAAAAAAAGTATTTTAAAACTTAAATACAAACCGCTAACGTAAAAGTTAATCAGTGTGTCTGTGTTTCTCGGTGAATAAGGTTCTCGGTTCGGAAAATAATTGTTAAAAGAAAGATTTTGAGAAAAATATTGCAAAGTTGTAAAAGTTTATATAAAATTAATATTTATTAAAAAGCAAATACATACATACCTACCTAAATATAACAACTAAAGTTATATAACACGCATTCAAAAAAGAAAACAAGATTATTTAATTTCATTTTAAAATATTAAATACATATACAAAAATGTCTGCCGCCACCGAACAACAAAATAACGGTGATGTCGCTGTTGAGAAAATTGCCGCCGACGCTGTTAAGGATGATTTAAAATCACAGAAGGCTGATGTAGTAGAGGAGAGCAAACCCGTGGCGGCCGATAACGGAACAGCGTCAAAGGACGAGGTACATGAAGACGATGTTGTACCCGCTAAAGAACATGTCAAAGGAACAAAACGGCCGTCAGAAGTAAGTAGATTATTAATAATTAATTTGATGGCAAAATACCATACATATGCATAAATACATGCATATGTATGTATCTACATATGTACATTTAATTTAATCGGATTTCCGTTTAAAAATACATGTCTACCTACTAATACTAATTTCCATTATAGAGGAAATAAAAAAATCAATCGATAAAGGTTTTAATTACTTTTCTGATAACGTTCTAGAATTTGGGGTGTTGTATGTATTTATACAAAAATACATATGTATGTATGTACATAAACAAAGAAAGTAGTGGGCATTAATGTTGTTGAAGTTAAGAGGAGTTAAGTAACGTGCCTTAAGCGCGCGCATTTTGAACCTACATAAATATGTATTTGCGTTTATTTGTAAATCCTCCTACTTATGTTATGACTTTCCTGTATCCAAACAAATGCCAAATCACGTCACATTTAATGTTCCATGGGAAGTTTGCTAAATCACACACAGATATGAATTTTGTAGATGCACAAGTACATACATACATACATATGTATGCATGCATGTACATAATACACTGTGTATACATATTTACCTATGCACTTGAAAATTAAGCAATTTTCTTTATCAAATAATAATTTAAAAAATTTATTGTTTATATACCTACATATTTATGAAGTGGAAAATTTGAGCGTTTTCATTTGAAATAAATGCGCTCGCTACGTAATTATTATTAACCCACTAAAATAGATTTATATTTTTCAAGGCTGATGTGTTTGTTGTTAGTTTAATAAATATATTTTTTTGTCTATATTTAAGTGTTTATAAAAATTAACTTAAATAAAATAAACTACCTAGGTATGTACTTGTAGAGATAATAAAAGAATGATTTCAGCATATTAATAATTAAATGCTTTGCCTCGCATTTTCATTCATTTTAATACGATTGAAAATTAGTTACGTACATATGTAGATGCATACATCCATACATACACACATGTGTATATACATATATACATTGTTACATACATATTTATGTTAATATGTATGTACATATGTACATACATAGGTATTTAGAAGAGACTAAGTATGGATCTACATATGGGCATTTCTCCGATAAATACCACTATTTTGTAGCGTGCGACAGCAAGCAATTAACCTTGTATTTCTGAACAACGTGACCCGATTTTGCTTAAAATATTACCTAACGTAGAGCTGCAGACGACCTATACAAATCAGTAAAAAAAAGCAGTAAAAAAAGTTTCGTTTTCTTTACGAATACAAGCATTTTGGCTTGAAGTCGCATGCTACAAAAAGATGACATTCCTGTGGAAATGCCTATATGTATGTATGTGTGCACATAAATAATATGTAAACTGTGTATTAATTACATACATACATATGTATGTACATGTGTATGTTGAGTAATAGGTGTATTTAATATTTACAACTAGGTAGATATGCGCAATTGCGTTTACAGTAAAGTAAAAATAAACCAAATTATGTGCCTACATACCTACCTAACTTTTTTTAAATAAACTGAAAATTTTCAATAGTGAAAAATATACCTATTGACTGCCGGCCGGTTTTGATCACATGTACTATGTAATTAATTACGATTTTAAGTTGATGTAAACATCATTTTAAAATTTAAATACATACCTACCTACTATGTATGTAGGTACCCATGGTATGTACATATGTATGTATGTATGTGTGTTTATAAATGGATGCAAATATTTAGATAAATAGGTATATTGTATGTATGGCAAATATGCGAATTTATAAAGTTACAATTTTTTTTGGATAGGCAGGTGTTTTTAATTTAATATTTTTGTAACTATCGTTGTAAATTTGAATCGTTTATTGTGTAAAATCATTTTTTATAGAGGAAATTTTCACATTAATCAAAGTTCCACTGGTAGTAAATGTTTTAACAAAACAAGAGCACATGTACAGTCTCAGCTAGAAATAGATAACAATTCTTGTTTTTATTTATAAATACTAATGTAGGTAAGTACATATGTATATCTGCTACCAATGTCTGTAGATATGTACATATGTATACATATACAGAAACTCTCGTTTCATACCGATGACATTGTTTCACTTTTTTCTCGTTATTCACTTGTTTGTTTATTTTCTCAGACATATTTAGGTTCAAAACAAAACTCAGAAAAATGAGAATTCATTAATTATATACCTACATATTCTAAAACGAAAATTCACTCATCCATACATACATCCTTTATTATTTGTATCTATGTGTGAATCGAAAACACTTGTGCTTAGCAGAGAAAATACAAAAAATGGGAGATAAAATAATCAAAAACAAAAAAAATGAATGTATAATACGTTTCTTTATACAGCTGTCCTTTTTCCCCATACACTAATTTATTTATTTGGCATTATGTTTTGCTTTCAGTGTACATGTGTATGTAGGTTTCGTACTCTTCTTGCTTCATTCAAACTAATACCGCACTAAAAAAGCAATTCAGAGAAACAACTATAAAAAATAGGGAATAAACAATAAACAAAATACATACATACATAGTATCAGTTTTTACACGAATTGTATATGAATGTGTGTTCTAAACAAAAACACAATAACTAACCTACATATGTACATGCATATATACGCACATATTTTCACTTACAATACAGATATCGCTCATTTATTTGAAAAACGTCATAACTCGAAAAAACTAGTTTTACAGAAAACGAGTTTAAAGCTTTCAATTTATGTATAACTTATTGGAATTATAAAATTTATTTTTCTCTCAAGAGTTGAAAATACAAAATAATGAGGATTAGTTCTTCATTATTAACTGAAAAATCCTAATTTTGAATTATCACGTACGAGCGATAGGTAATTGTATACCTATCAAGCCAAAATAGCTTAAGCGACATATTTTTTTAACTCTGTTTATTTTTGCGAAAATCGATTGTTTTCCGTTGTTTGTAAAAAAACGAAGTTAGAAAATTGTGTCGGTTGAGGTTTTTGGCGGTTATTGTACGATATACTGACACAGTACTAAATATGCAACAATTCGGCTGCATTTGTGTGTATCTATGTATGTGTAAATAAATTGTAAATAGGTAACCGGTGTTCCTAAAAACGTCGGCCCATATACTAAAAATACTCTCATAATTTCTCTTGTTCAATTATGTATATAAGTATGTAGGTATGTATTTAACCATGCATATAATTATTTACATCCTCATGTACATACATACATATGTACATATTTACATGTACTCATGGGTATAATTTTGCCGCATTTTACATATATTTCTATCTTTCTTTCCTATTGTATTGTATTGTAGAGTATTGTAATACATATGTATGTATTTTGAACTGGTTGCCATTTTTGTAGATGGCGCCAAAGTTTTTTTAGGTTTAAATAATGAAAAAATTAGGCGGTAACCCATATCGACACATAGGTGATATGTACTTTAGGTTTGCCAATATATCGGTATCGGCAATATTTTCTGTCGTCTCATCTTAGAGACTCTTTTTCACTGCTGGTCTATTCTAAACGAATTCCCGGGGTTCTTTTATAACCGAGGAAGTTGTATAGGTATATTTTATTTTTTAAACAAATAGGTATCAAATGTTAATATCAATTTTAAATACATTATACCTACATAATAATATCTTACGCTTTTATTTTGTAAAAAAAAATTATTGTTGTTTTTTTTATATTTACTATGTGGCCTAATTTTGTTTTTGGTTTATTTTTTTTATTTTGAATCTTGAAAAACATTTAAAAACGAAAATTCTATCTTACGTGAAATAAATGTAAATATGTATTTACATATGTATGTATTTTATAAAACAGTAGCAAACGTTTTCAGACGACTTAAATGTCATATGAAAACGTTCATTAAATTGTAGGTATTCGTTTTAAAAGTTTTAAAAATTAATTAAAATTCAATTCGTTGTTGTGCGTTGTTAACGCACTTATAATCCCAAATTATTATTTTACTTGTTTAGTAAGATTTTTTTTTTTTTTTTTTTTTTTTTAATTAAAAATTTCATTGCTGATAATGCGGATTATCAGGGAACCTATAACCCAAAAATATTTTACTAATAAGTAAAATAATAATTTGGGATTAGTGCCTTAACTGTTAAACTTAAATTGTAAAAATTCCCCCAAAAAATACTATTACACTGGAATTTTGTGTAATTATTCTACTAGATTTTTTTCAATTTGAACTTGAATTAAAATTCAATATGCCGGTATCGATATATCCGAATTGCTAGCATAAAATCCGTTACAAACTTTTCAATATGAAGTGCCCAGTGACCATCAAAATAAAACCATCAATCACATATCTACATATGTATGTACATATGTATGTAGTTATGTGCGTGCAGTCTTTTTTTCGGCTACACGTAAGGATTGATGAGAATCAAGAAATTTTGATATTTTTATTTTATGACTGTTTATTTAAGCGTCAATTAAACGACAGTTAATACAAATTCACTGATTGACGCTTTTATTTGATCGTCTCCAGAGCCAATAACATTCCTTTAGACACCGTTTTATTATTAATAGTTCTTCTCAGGATTTGTTGTAAGAACAAGAATATGGAATTATTGTTACTGCTTATTTAATAAATTTGCAGTCTGTTGTTTTAACGAAGCGTTGTCATTTTGTTCCATGTGGTCGAACAATTATGCGTTTGACTGAGCTCGATTTAAGACAAAGTCCATAAACATCAACGACAACTCGATGCAAGCAATTAGGTTACATATGTACATATGTATGTACATATCTGCACATTAAATTCACTGCCGGGCGATCGTGTGGGTACTAGGGAATGACAAAAATCGAAATACAGACATTAATGAAGCATTTTTTGATATCAGCAACTTTCACTTTAATTGAAGTTCTACTGGAAGTAAATGTTTATCCAAACAAGAGCACATGTACAGTCTCACATAGCAATATATGTATGTATATGTATGTATGTACATTCATATGAAATAATTCTCGTTTTTGTTTATTGATTAGTGATACATAAGGTACATAAATAAGTATGTACAATCACTTGTTTATTTATATTCACAACCATACATACATACATAGTTAGGTATTTAGGTTCAAAACAAAACTTACAAAATGTTATTTTTTAAATTTCACACCCATGTGTTCTAAAGCGTCCAAAACACGATCAAAGTGCTTTATTCAATTACATACATGCATGTACATATGTATGTACATACATACATACATGAGTATGGCTGTACATGTGTGAATGACTGGTATAATTTTTCCGGTTTTTATGTTTTTATGTTTCTATATTTCTTCCCCTTGAGCTTGCATAATAAATTTATTTTATAAATACATTACAGAATAAAAATGAGGGGAAACACAAACAAATTCGTTAACACAGTGGCACGGCATAGTTCAAATCACCCTTAAATAACGCACGATCAGGAAAAATATTTAAACAAGCCTTATTTTAACAAATGAGTTTCAAGTACAGTTTTTTTTTCTTTAAAAAAAATTTTAAATTGATTTTTTTTTTCATAGATAGGTACGTATGGATATATGTATGTATGTATGTATGTACATATGTTGATATTCACACATTTTCATAGGTACATACATTCGATTTAAATCGACCCGGTAAAAAAAATTTTTTGACTAATAGGTATCTTGTACCCAGTAACTTTTTCCATTTTTTAGAACTTAAAAAATCAAGAAATAATTTATTTTAAAACATTCATAAGTACTATTGTATATACACTATATTTTTGTGGACATTTTTATAATGCCACCTGGTTCTCAATACGCTTTGATTATAAACTCTATAATATAGGTATGTAGATCCTGATGTGTCACACATTTCTAAAATTGCAAGATATGTACATATGTATGTGCATATTTATTAATTTTTTTTTAAATATTTTGCTACAGAGTGATTATCTACTAGTGTCCTTACACAAGACCATTTATAAGACCTTTCAAGACATGAGAGATTTTTCAAATGCTTTACTACAGCGAAATATTCTAAAACAAGCGCTAAACAACATTATTGGCAAGACAAACAACTGAAAAAATGTCTTTCCAACAGTGTTGTTTAGCGTTTGTTTTAGAATATTGCGCTGTAGTAAAAGCATTTGAAAAATCTCTCATGTCTTGAAATGCCTTATGCAGGACTTTGTTACCTACACAGAAACGAAATGCAATTTCAAAACGGTTTTTTGATGCTGTTTATCCCTTGTTTAGAAATCTAGACTTGAGACACTGATATTGCCTAAATTATAATAACATACAATATTTTCAATTTCATTAAGACTCAAAACCTAATGTTTGTTTATAATTAGAAAAACCTGTAAGTTAAAAATATCACACTAAAAAATAACAAATTAATTATTAGACATAAAAATAGAAATAATGACGTATTTGTTTGTAACAGAATAAAAACTGTCATTTGCGACCCTTTTTCCCCACAAAATCATATTAGAAATAAGGGGAAATTACGGCATTCGATATTGATGAAGATTTTTTAAATTCTTACAAACTAAAAATTAAGGCAAAATATACATACATGCATATGTATACGTATGTATGTTTCACTAAAGTATCAAAATGTTGAAAAATTCCACTTTGTTTCGTAGGTGGTTGATGCCAATTAAATTTTTCATCAGAAATATAATAATCGCTTGAGTTGCTTTAGAAAAATTTAGATTTATTATGCTCACTGATACATATGCAAAGAAAGAATCACACGAAAGTGGAATCATGCATAAGAGCATTTTAATCTCTTAGTGGAAGGGTCGCAACTTACGATAAATACTGCTTATCTTAAGTCAACTTAACCGATTATTACATATCGATACAGATATTTACTTATGTACATGTGTAGCTACATAGGTATTATAATCACATTTTTTATCTGTTTTGGAGAGTATCGAATTAAATTTTTATTTATATAAAGCCTTTATAAAAGAAAATAATTAATGTTTATGAGTAAAACAGATATTACCTATTTATCTATTTAAAATTATAATTTATGCATCTGTGAGTTTCATTGTTTCATTTTAACTCATTTCAGAATAAAAATTCAGAATCTAAGAAAGCCAGGAAAGAAAAAGTCCACGATTCTGATGACGATGTCGATGAAGAAGAAATAATCGAAGATGAAAGCGATGAATACGATATCCCTTATGACGGCGATGACGATGATATCGAATGTGACGGTAAATTTTCGACTTATAAGAAACACCTATTTAGTTTTATTAATTCAAATTTACTTTTATTAACTTTTTTAGATGATGATGACGACGATGGTTCTGGTTCTGACGACCAGGCGTAATGATAATATAGTAGTCAAAACCTCTTAAACTAATAAAAATGCAAAAGAAAATTTGAAAATATACAAAAAGTCAAAATTTGTAACTTTAAATTTGTATCTTAAGAAAATTTTTAATTATTTCTTATTTTAATTTTAATTATATGAATGTGTAATTTTTTATTTTAATTTTTTTTAAGAAAAGAAAGTTCATTTGACAAGATAAGATATAAGTACATACATGTTTTCTTTTTTCGCTCTATATCTTTAAGTCGTCTTTTTTATATATGTTATTTAAAAAGTATATATAATTAAAACACAAAAATTGAAGAAAATACAAAAAGTGAACACAAAACCATTAATTAAGCATTAGACGTTATATATGTAGCTATAAAGAGAAAAAACAAAACAAACAATAATACAAGCAAAAAGTATTTAAATAAAATATAAAAACAACATAAATTAATTAAAAACGTTTCTTTATTTTTTCACACCTTTTATTTTATTATGAAATTAAATAAACTGCCATAGTTGGATGTGCGTTTTACAAACACGCATGAATTTACTACGTTATTAACAGTTCCGATTTACATATATGTATGTATGTATACATATGTATGTTTATACCAAATTATTAAAAATTACAGAAACATAAATACACTCACGGAAATTTCTGTATGTATTAGGATTTAATATGAAACTAAATTACATACATATATTCGAATATACATACATATGTACATACTAGTGATGTAACAAATGTCAATTTTTGATATTCGCGAATACGAATATTTGAAACGATATTCGCGAATACGAATACGAATATTTGAAACGTTATTCGCGAATACGAATATTATATGCAATATGAAACATTAAATAATTGTTATGAAAAAGGACTTCACACTCTTGTTGGCGTACTTTAAAGTTAATAAAAAGTACCCAAAATTTTAATGATCGTCATTGAATAATATCTGAAAATGATACAAGCACAAATTTCTATAAAAAATTAATGTATTTGTATAAACTAAAATTTTTAGTAATTTATTTAAATTTCGTTTAGGATTTATGCATTTATTTATTTAATTTCTTTGGAAAAATATTCGTACGAATACGAATATTCGTGCATCACTAGTATGTACCTACATATGTTTATGTATGTTAGGTACATATCGAGCCTTTTTCGACCTTATCCTAAGCGACATGTTATTGAAAATAGACTTTTTTATTAAAATTAAAATTTTAGTTAGTTTAGTTTAGAATCAAAACAAAAATGCCAAAATTTGTTAATAACTTTTAAGATACAGGCTGTAAAATTTTATCGTAAGCGACAGTTTACGTACAGAAAAACTTAAAAAGTTTTGTTGCTTACGATAAAATCGAAAATGAGGCTCGATATAATAAAAAAAGGTCGAATAAATAACATATTATAAGACCTAGGTATTTCGCATTTGTATCAATTTAACGTTTTCTGATTCATTTATTTATTGAAAATTTAAAAAATACACCCGATTTTTTAAGTTTTTCTGGCAACACTTTTATTTCCTTTCTCCAACAAACATATACATACACACATACATATGTAAAGAAGGGAATCATACAAGCAGCTTGACCGTATGACCGACTAAAGTGGCAAATTGCCACTTGAATTTTATAAAAATGCTTTAAAAATAAACAGCCTTATTTATAAAACTTATTACGGCTTTAAAAAGGTTTTTTAGAACAAATTTCCATACAAATTTTTCTTAAAAAGTCTTAATAATTTTATAAATAAGGCTGAAAAAGTTTAGTGTAGTTTTCTCGTTATTTTTTAATTTTGCAGCTTTTTTTGATAAATCATCTTTTGGTGCCACTTTTGGAAAAATTTCATCGGTCACCCTGCATACAAAGATATGAGTTAATTAGCAAGCAAAATCATTGGAGATGGTAAATGAAACCGTATTGCCAGTCATTGTGCATGGCATCAACATTTAATTATGATTCACCACCATTCACATTTACTACATTCACGTTGTACGATTCTTTATGTATGTAGGTACATACGTATAAATACAGATAAATACATATATACATATCTATGTGTGTACATACCTATATCAATCTATTCATGTAGCTCATAAAATTCAGTATCTACAACATTTTACGCTCTATACAGAAGAACATTCAAATGTAAAAAGAAATAAAGGGAATTTTTATGGAAACCTACTAAGTTGACAGAAGTACAGTACCATTCACACAATACATATTAACACATGTACATAAGTACATCCATACATATGAACATATGTATGTATGGATATGAGTAGGTAATTTTGTGATTGAAGGAAATGTAAAAGTTTTTGTGGGTATTTGAAAACATCTGCCGCTTTGGAGAGTTAAAATACATTAACGTGTTTATTTATGTAGGCATATGCACACATACACGAAAATGTACTTACATAGATAAACATGTAAATAGATACATACATATGTATGTATATAGCTATGTATGCACGTATAATTGTGTATATGTATGTATCTATGAAAAATATGGAACCAAAAACGCTAAGGTCAGGTAAAAGGCAATTCTGTTATAAAATATTGAAGGTCATTAAATGTCTATTACAGAAATAATAATTAAATGTAACTCAAAACAGACTGTACTGTGTATGTTTTAAAGTTTAACTGTAACTAGGATATGTACATATGTACATACATACATACATATGTATGTATGTAAGTATTTACATATGTATGTAAATTAGAGCACCCAGAAAATGTATGGAATGTCGAAATTGTTTATTTTATTCGCTTCACAGGCAGTTTCTGGTAGACTGGTCATAAAAATGACATGTGCGTAAAAATTGCATTAATAGCGTGCAAACCTGCCATGCGCATTGCACTTTTCATAAAAAAAGAAAACTAGGTATAAACACTTTTGGCCCCATAACTTTCAAATGCTTTGTTTTTCCGAAAATTTTGAATAACCATTTGTGTGCAGAATAAATACGAGTAGCACAACATATACTTTTGCCCTAACTATGGGGCTATTCATGGTCCTTTCATGAGATAAAGCTAAGTTTTTTTGAAGAATTTTTTTCCAACGGCTCTATCTAAAAATTGGATAAAATAATCCTATTAGATGATTATCTAGAAATATCACAGTTTTATCTTCTAGAAGTATTGCATTCGTCTCTTAGAAGTATCGCCCTGGTCGCACGACCTCTCCCGAAGGGCCGAAGGAGAAACATCCGCAATACGAATATAATTTTTGCCGCAATAATATTTTTCTTCCAAGCAATACGATTTCGAATAATTTTCGTATTGCTTTCCTTGTAGGGTACCAAACATACATACATATGTATGTATGTGGGTATGTAAATATGCTTAGGAATTTGCTACCCATTGTGGGGTTGACGTTCGGTTTTAACCGAAACCACAGTTTTTAACCCATTAAAATCGAAACTGAACACCGACAAAAAAGGATAGGTTTTTATGTTTTACTTTAAAATTATTATCTTGTTTAAAAATACAGCAAATGTACTTTACATTGAAGACTTTTATAAATTACTAAGCAATGCAGTCTGTAACAGGTAAGAAAATTACAATTTTTTGCAGGAAGAATTGTAATCTATTACACAGCTTTACAAATTTTTAATTTGGAAAAATACCAAGAACGCCACATGTCTAGATAAGTTAATTGGGACCTCCTGAACACGAATATCGCTGTAATTTTTTTTCCTAAGTACCGTTTTTTAGATAACGGTACTTTTGTGTTTTTCGGTGCATGGTCCCACTCAAACCCTTGTGGAGCCCAACCAAAAAGTCCGATCAAAATAAATGGCATATCGTTGGAAAGCTACTTGCATGTATTTTCCGTCGATATGCTGGAAATTTCTATCTGACATGAAATGGCTGAGTTATGGCACCTCAAAGTTCAAAATTTGCCTATTTTTTACGTTTGTTTCAAAATTTTTCATTTTTATTTCGTTTTTTTTCTACGTTATAGTAAAGATCTGGAATGTTTTATTTTTTTACCAAATAGTTTATTTAATTACCAACATTTTAAGCGTAATTTAAAAAAAAATTGGTGAAAAATAAAGTTTTTATTAAGGATTTTGTGGAACGACAATATTTTCATTTTCATTGCTCACACACTATATTCGGCGTCCAACAGTAAAAATTTAAATTAAAATGTCGAGCGACTTGAACTTTTGCGTTTTTTTTCTGTCTTACATACTTACCTACTTCTCACAAACTAACTACCTACTAACTACCTACTTCTCACAAAAATAAAAAACGTACATACAACAAAAACAATATTGTTTTGTTCCCTAGGCAAGTAGGTACATCATACATAAGTAATTGCAATCCCCTTTATTTACACATGTTCTTACATGATTTGCAAATACTCGTTGTACAACATGAAAGGCACATAAAATATGCAGTACTTGCTTTTTCATGATCAGTTTGACTTTGTACATGCAAAAAATAAAATGTGTTCAATCGATCCCAACGAATTTTGTTATGTTTGTGGTGTTCTTGTGAAAAAGAAATCACAACATTTGATGCGAAAAATGAATACGAAAAATTTATCTGAAGCGTATAAGAAGTATTTCGGCTTCCGACCTGCGTCTCTCGATAAGCCGTGGACACCGAATAATGCATGTAACAACTGCCGAACAATATTAAATAAAATTGGTAAGGGTCAAGAGTGTTTCTTCACATTTGGAAAGCCAATGCAATGGAGAAACCAGATCAACCATACAACAGATTGTTATTTCTGTTTAACGGAAAAGGCTATCGGACGTAGAATTGAACCAGTTTATCCAGTTGTTAGCTCGGTGACGCTGCCAGTGCCGCACTCAGTATCGTGCCCCAAACCGCAGCTGATTGAAGCGGGTCCCACAGAAATACGAAAAAGAACAATAAAAAATGATTCATCAGATGAGTGCAGTGAACCAGAAATGCAATCAAATAAGAAACCCCATTTACTTACTCAGGCCGAGCTTAATGATTTGTGCCGAGATTTGTATTTGACGAAATCGAAATCTGAATTACTTGCATCACGATTGCAACAGTGGGGATATTGTGCTCCTGAGACACGTGTTACATATTACCGTGATCGCAGCAAAGAACTTGCACTTGAAAATGAAAATATTGTCGTTCCACAAAATCCTTAATAAAAACTTTATTTTTCACCAATTTTTTTTTAAATTTAATTAATTTAATTTTTAAAAATGTTGGTAATTAAATAAACTATTTGGTAAAAAAATAAAACATTCCAGATCTTTACTATAACGTAGAAAAAAAACGAAATAAAAATGAAAAATTTTGAAACAAACGTAAAAAATAGGCAAATTTTGAACTTTGAGGTGCCATAACTCAGCCATTTCATGTCAGATAGAAATTTCCAGCATATCGACGGAAAATACATGCAAGTAGCTTTCCAACGATATGCCATTTATTTTGATCGGACTTTTTGGTTGGGCTCCACAAGGGTTTGAGTGGGACCATGCACCGAAAAACACAAAAGTACCGTTATCTAAAAAACGGTACTTAGGAAAAAAAAATTACAGCGATATTCGTGTTCAGGAGGTCCCAATTAACTTATCTAGACATGTGGCGTTCTTGGTATTTTTTGGCTGTAAACTAGTGTTATCAATAAAGCTCTAACAGATGTAAAGCAAAAAGGCGAAAATTTTAACGTTCTTCGAAAAGAATTTTTACTTTATAAACTATTGACTACTACTTACAAATGAAGTAGAATACAATACAAGGCAAGTAGGTACAAACTTTTAGTTTTTCAAAAGTCCATAGATTATAAGAAAAAAATAGATAAAATTCTCTAACATCAAATGTGATTAATCAACTTTAAAATAGATGAGAAAAATTCTTTTAATTTATATTTCATACTCGTATTAGAAAATTTTTAACTTTAAGGACAATTGCGTAATGATATACTATTAACATAAAACCTTTTAAAATGCATAAGATTTTTTAATTAATAATACATATTTATTAAAAAAATTATTTATTTTAAAATTGTTGATCCCGAAATCTCGAAAATCCCGAAAAATCACGGGATCCCGAAAATCCCTTCATCCCGGGATTGGGATTTAAAAATCATGAATCCCGGGATTTTCTAAAATCGATCCCGATTGACATCCCTAGTTCACACACAGTAAATTTCACGGGTCCACCATGGTGGTATACCATATCGGCTTAGAGTGAAAATCTGCTAAATCCACTTTTTATAAAATATGACATTTTAATGCCGTTCGAAAGAGACGCCTCATCAACTTGATAAAATATTTATTTTAGTTTGACGCTATATATGTCGAAAAAAGTTCCGCGAGGAATTTTTCCCAGGGAACAATTCCAACTTGTAGCAAGTGAAGGGAAAACAAAAAATTCTATTTGGAAAAGGGAGAAATTCCTCGCGGAATTTTTTACATAATTGCCCTGAATAAGATTTTTCAAGTTCTTCAATACCTTCTTCATAGATAAATAATCAACGAATTTTTTTTTGAAAAGGTTTTATTTAATAATAGGGAGCAAGGATAGGGAGATGCATAAGTAAATTTGCTGGTAAGTAAATTTGGATGAGTTGGCATCGCTATTTTAAATATAATAATGCTCACTAAACATAACTAATATTTCGAACAACTAACACAGGGTTACTTATTTTTAACGTCAAACATATGTCTGGTCAGCGATGCCAAAAGTGGCGATTTTTCGCATTTTGCCGATTTTTTCATTAATAAACAAACAAATGCCGATTTTAGACAAAAAAAAATTTCGATTTTGATCACACCAACTGAAAATCCGTCATATATAGTGGTGGTTTTGCACTATTAAAGTAATTTTAGCACTCTTCGTCGTGAACTGAGTAGTCGTAAAATAGAAAACAGCACAAGCTTTTCATTCTTCTTATTTTTAATGTTTGTAGTACGTGTATCCCATACACGTATACGATGCTTGTGTCATGCATTTTGACCGTGAATACTGCGTTTAATCTCTGTTTTTAACATGTATACATATCGGTTGGTTTCTGGTTTGCTGCAGACATAATGTATTTTTACTATACTGTGCCGCAAACCAGAAACCAACCGACGATATGTATGTTTTATTTTATAAATTTTATTAGGAAACAAAAGTATAACAGTTCATGTTCATATATAACTTTGTTTCCCTCGGTGGTAAATATATATGAAAAATAGTCCCAAGGTCCAAGTTTTGGTATCAGTACTTTTAATGATGGCCTCAATTTTTGATAGGAATTTCGCTGCATCAATTCAAACAATTTTATCAGAGTTTGGATACTACAAAATTTTAAAATATTGTATAAAAAGTAAAAAATATTGAACTGAAATGGTGTTATTGACTTGGTTTAAAAAGCGCTCATTTAGCTAATTTTTTATACGTGAAATTACATATGATTTTATATTATGTCTAACTTATAAAAAAATTCATGCCGATTTTATTGACGATTTTCAAAATTTATATGCCGAAAATGCCGATGATTTTTCAAAAAAGTGCACATTTTTCAGCAGAACCTTCTGGCAGCCTTGTGTGTAGCACAAAAACAAAAGCCTGGAAGATATACTCAGCTCCTAAACAATGGACAAAGATTCTGACAGCACTGTGACCTCGTTGGATGAGAATACTGAAAATTTTTGCAACAATCAAACCAGAGACATATTGGCCGAAGGAATTTTGAATATATTTAAACCTGTTGTAGAGAAGCTAGACGAGCGTATACAAGCTACACGTCAATCTCAGATAGAATTAAAGGCCCAACTGGATATTTTATCTGTACAGTTAAGAGATATTGAAGCAGCGCAGCACAACATACCAGAGTTTTCTGATAAGGTGAAAGAATTAATTAATGTAAAGCATAAAGTCACTGTAATAGCAAATATATTGACCAACAGCCAAGAGCGCCTCAACGGATTACATCGCCTTATTGAAAAAGAACAGAAAAGAAGACAGGCTCTATTAGATTCGGCAATAAACACAAATATTTCATAAAAATTAAATTGGTTGCAAGAAACAAAAGCTTTTATTTTAAACATTTAACATGGAAACTCCGCATATCGATCATTTATCAAGTCAGGATTACGATCGTGTTTACGAACCAGCAGAAGATACCTTCTTGATGCTAGATGCGCTCGAGGCAGATTTAAATTTCATAGAATATACGTTAAAACCAACGATCTGTTTAGAAATCGGGCCAGGGAGTGGTGTAATTATCACAGCTTTATCAAAGCGCCTCGCCAGTAACGCCTTATGCCTAGCCTGTGACATAAATCCCTATGCTTGTCAAGTTACTAAACGCACTGCGATTCGAAATACTACACAAGTGGATTGTGTTCAAGGAAATCTTGCAGACGCACTAAACTCCCAGCAGGTTGATTTGTTAGTATTCAATCCACCATATGTTGTCACAAGCAATGAGGAATTAAAACAAAGCCACTTCGGAATTTATACACCAGATAATCTAGTATATTCATGGGCTGGTGGTGTACAGGGCAGACAAATCATTGATGTATTAATACAAAAGTTGCCTCAAATTCTATCGACACAGGGTGTATTGTACTTGCTTTTATTGCGTGAAAATAAACCAAGAGAAATAATGGAAATGTTATCTCGAATGGGTTTTCAAAGTGAACCCTTTCTAGAAAGACGTATACCTGGCGAACATTTGTATGTTTTGAAAATCAAGCGTATTGGAGTACATAAGTGTATGAAATAAATACGACTATATTCTGAAAAATTTTCTTAATGTTTATAATTTCAACACAAGTTCTACTTTGGAGTGTTGTGCCAACAAACAAATGATAACCTCATGATGAGGTTGCCAAATTTTTTTAAGTCATTGGCTAAACACTATGAAAGCAACAATTTGAGTGCATAATTTTTTTGTTAAGTGTAGTATATTCCCAATATTTCAAACAATTACTTCAAAAGGAAATAATTCATTTTCTTATATCTTGTATTTAAAAATTTCCGTTTTGAGTTTTAAAGAATATCATACGATTTAATGAATTTATTAATTTAATTTGATCTTGTTATATGCTGGTACAATTACTTTAAACAATTTATTAGATGTTGAAATGCATTTTTTATTTTTATTTACTTGTATTTTGTAGTCAACCAAGTTAGCGACATTAAAATCAAAATATGTACATGCATTCAAGAATTGTAAAAATCATTTGTCGAACTTATGCCTCGATGTTATGGCCGTAATTTGCAAACTATGAATATACATAATCTAATCCATATACCAGATGATGTAATTAACATAGGAGCAACCTTTATAACAATTTTCAGCTTTTTACTTTGAAAATAGTTTGGGGTATTTAAAGACAATTGTTAAATCAACTACAAATCCAATAGCGCAAATTCCAAAAAATTTCACATTTTCCATACTAGTAGTTTCTCAAATAATATACCATTACTATTTCCTCTTGTTAAACATAGAAAATATTCACTGGGAACAATTATTTGTCAACATTTATGGCTATAAAATTCCAACCGTTCCTCCTGATATTGGGTAGTATGAATAAACAAAAAAAAGTATTTGCTTTTTACTTAAAAATTTGTTTTAAAACCCCAAATATGTAAACTTTTTTTTTTGTTTTTAAAAAATTTTTAAGAAGCAAATACTTTTTTTATTAATTAATGCCAGTAAAAAATATAAAAATAATTACAAATTAAATAATCTAAAAAACAAGATGTTTCTTTTAAGGAAATTACTCATTCCACTTTCCAAATAAATAGCTCATAAGTGGATTTTGTTAATGAATGATTACGTACATACATACTTCCTATATAACACTGGGACAAATGAAAAATCGTACGGCCTTATAAAATTTATTAAGGCTTTAAAAAGGTTTTTTAAAACAAATTTCTATAAAAAAAAATTCTTAAAGTCTTTTTAAAGTCTTGATAATTTTTGTAAATAAGGATGGGAGAATATAATTAAAGTCTAAATCAAAATACACATTCATTTGGTTAAATAAAAATGTAACAGTTTGAATTTATATATTCGATTTAAAAAAAACAGCGTAGCGGCAATTGGATTCTAATATGATAGGAATGAAACATGTGCGAAAAATGGTTGAATTTTATTCAGAGCTGTATTTTGTGGTAGCTTTTCTTTTTTGACAAGGTGCAAGAGACAAACTGCAAAGAAAACGACAAGTATCAGAAAGACGAAAAAATTAAAGAATCATATTTTGGTGCAAGAAATATTAAATTTTATGTAGATAGTTTACGAAATAAAAATTTAGTAATATTTTAAATAGATTTGAAAACAAGATGGACACTGCACCCTCCACAGATATGGTATATCAGGGTATATGCACACTGTTCCACAATGCAAATCCGAAAGAGAAAGAAAAAGCCAACAAATGGTTGGAAGAATTTCAGAAATCGGTAAGATACAATTTTTGGAATGAATTATTTTATAATGTAGTAACAATTACGTTTCAGATATACTCATGGACGATTGCCGACGAATTACTTCAACAAAAACGAGATTTGCATTCGTGCTACTTTGCGGCCCAAACTATGCGCAATAAAATACAAAATTCTTTTAACGAATTACCCATGAATTCGCATGAATCTTTAAGAGATTCCCTCATCGTCCATGTTGGTCAAATTACTAATGAAACTGATACAGTAATCGTGACGCAACTTTGTTTGGCCGTGGCCGATTTGGCTTTGTTAATGTCGTCGTGGAAGCAACCGGTGGTAGATTTACTTGAAATGCTTTCACCACAACCTCAATCTGTTTGGCCTCTTTTGGAAATTTTGACGTTAATACCGGAAGAAATAGACTCTAGATATTTACGACTGGGCGCTAATCGACGAGAGGAAATTCACAAACAATTGGATGCTTCTGCTCCAAAAGTAATGGAGTTTCTTTGTATGTGCATGCAACATGCGGAACCTCAAGAAAAAATTGTAAACTCTACATTACGCTGTTACTCTTCCTGGGTTTCCATTCAGGCGATTCCTTTGCAGCAATCGGCCCAAAATCCCATCACACAACAAGTCTTTCATTTACTGAATTTAGAGAATTGTTCAAGAAAATTGCACGATACATGTACGGAATGTCTTTGTTCTCTATTAAGTTGTATAGAGGCCGGAAGGTATAACTTGGATCCTCATATTATGCTGCAGATTTTTAACGCAGTTCGCATGCTGGAGACAGCATATCATACTGCAGTTGGATTGGAAGATATCGACAAGATTATGAACTATTGTCGCATTTTTACAGTACTTTGTGAGGCATTTTTTTACGAAATGTCTGCTAATGAAGAAATACCTCATTACTCAATAAAAGGTTTAGACTTGGTTCTAATATGCGTAGGGCATTATGATTATGAAGTAGCTGAAATCACTTTTAATTTATGGTGTCGTCTAAGCGAAGAATTGTTTCAACGTAACAATGATACATTGACGGCTCATTTTAAACCCCACATAGAACGCCTCATAGGAGCTTTATATCGTCTAGCACAAATGGAACCGGATCACGAGGGCTTAATAGACGAAAATGATAGCTTCAATGTAAGATTTTTCTTCGATTTTGTTAGTGCATCTCGCATTTTAATACAATTTCGTAATAATGTTGTTTGTAGGATTTTCGTCGCAAGGTTTCAGATTTAATTAAAGATGTGGCATTTATAGTTGGTTCTGGCAATTGCTTCAAACAAATGTTTTTCAAGTTACAAGAACCGGGCAGTACTTGGGAATCAACAGAATCTGCGCTTTTTATAATGCAAAATGTAGCAAAAAATATAATACCGTAAGTGAAATGTCGATTATTTTAAACAACAAACTTCTATGTTACAAATAAATTGTATTTTTTTCCAGTGACGAAAATGAGGTCGTCCCCAATGTAGTGGAATCAATTTTAAATTTGCCCGAAAATACTCACATAGCTGTACGATACACTTCCATAATGCTATTAGGCGAATTGTGTGATTGGATTGAAAATCATGCTGAAAGCCTTGAAGCTGTTCTTAATTTTCTGTTGTATTCACTGCAACAGAAAAACGGGTTGGCTGCCGCAGCTGCAATATCATTAACATCAATTTGCTCTTCTTGTCGTCAAAAGATGGTGTACCACATTAGTGGCCTCGTGGAAATAGCTCGTAGTTTAGATAGTTTTGAAATTAATAATGACTTAGCCATTGGTTTGCTAAAAGGAATCTCGCTAATTTTATCGCGCCTGCCAAGACAACAGTTGGAACCCGCTATGCGCGAAATAATTTCCTTTCAATTGCAACCTCTAGCTATTATGGTAGAAAGCAATGCACCCAATTCAACGATATGCAAAGGAGAACGAACCGACCCAGCTTATTGGGTGGACAGAGCTTGCGCTGTTATAAGGCACACTAATCCCGATGTTCCTGATAGCGAATTTCATCCGACTTTGCAGATATTAACGGATGCCTGGCCCCTAATATCGCGCCTTATGGATAAATATCAGACAGATGTACGAGTGATGGAGCGTACATGTCGCCTTATACGTTATGGAGTTAGAATGGTACGCAAACAGGCGTCCATGTTGGTGGAGCCTCTAATACATCAAATGGTTACATTGTATGCATTGCACCATCATAGTTGTTTTCTCTATTTGGGTTCAGTCTTGGTTGACGAATTTGCCAAAGTTGAGGAATGCATTAATGGACTTTTAGCTATGCTTAAAGCATTCATTGAACCCACCTTTAAAATGTTGCAAGTTGAAAATGGTTTAAAAAATAATCCTGACACTGTCGATGACTTTTTCCGCCTTTGTTCAAGGTTTATAGATTGTTGCCCTTTGCCATTTTTGCAAAGCGCCCTAGTAACACCCATATTTCAGTGTGCTTTATTGGCTTGCACACTAGATCATCGCGAGGCGAACTCTTCTGTTATGAAATTCTTTTGTAATCTCTTGAAATGGGGACGCAACACAAACGATAAGCTGTCTGAGTGCAAGCCATTGGTAAAGGAAATAGCTGCACAAAATGGAGAGGCTTTAGTAGTAAATCTCATACATGCGTCCGTTTTTTGTTTACACACTTATATGCTACCAGACGTAGCTGAGGTATTAACTGAATTGAAGGGCGTTATAGCACCCGATCAGATAGAGGCTTTTCTGAAAGCAGCTCTTCAAGCTTTGCCAAAGAAAAATAGCGGGGGCTATGTCACCGCCACAGACATGCAATTACATGACTTTAAAGAGGCAGTCCTGAAGTAAGTATTTGTTTGTTACCTTTCTGTCAGATTACTTTTAAATAATTAACATTTTACTTTCTATTTCAAAAGATCTACTTCAACGAAATCTATTACAATGGCTTTGAAGACGTTTACACGTTTATTCCGTTAAAACATAAAATCGTGATCTACAATCAAGAACAAACATTAATAACTAATATACATATGTATAACAAACGATCTTCTTAACCCTTTTACTTTTATTGATTAATATTTAAATGTATTTTTAAATGTAAATTTATTAGTTATACATCAACCCAGACTTTTTACAAATAATTTCTTTTTAACTAACAAAAAAAACGTAATCTGTTGAATAAAAAAATTATTGAGTTGTAAGGAAACTCATTTTTAAGTTATGTTTGCTGTAATAAGTCTTTAAAAGTTAAGGAAAAATTCAAAATTTTTTTGTTTTGTTTATATTATTTGAAGACTTAAGAACCACAATTGTTTAAAACTAAATATTTTAAAATATTTGATTGATCCAGAAACTATTTCCCACATATAGTTTTATGTTTAATAGTATAATTAATATTATAAAATAATTTTATTTTGTGTAAAACCCCGTTGGCAAAATCTATAAATAAAATCTTCAAAAAAATATGTGAAACTAAATTTCTAGTTCTTAATCGATTTCTAAGACGTGCCCAGCCCATGAAAAATAATTTTTATTTGTCTTGAGAAAGCACTCCAAATTAAATAATTTAAATCACTTTCATAATACATAATAAAAAAAAACTATACGATAGTATTTAATATCGTGGCATAATACGGGTCATAATGCGGGATAATAACGTTAAATTTTCACAAGTCGCCTTAAACGGTTATTGAGAATGGACAAAAAATAATTATTCCTGAATTTTTAAAGAAAAGAAAAAATCCATTAAAAGGAAACGTCAGACAACGTGGCCAATCACATTTTAATTGCTCCGAACTAGATTTTTCTAATGTCGAATGTTTTTAAAATTTTTGTGCAGAAAGAATTGTTATTTCATGAATTTTTATTTTTCTATGCAAAAGTAATCGTTTTTTTATTTCAGTTTTTTTTAAGCAGAATTTCTATTCAGCGTGGTGATTCTATTAAAATTTTGCATACTCATTGCACTTACATATGTAAGCCTATAATTTCGCGTTTTCAAAAGTATGCGTGACAATTTCTTCGAAACTGTGCATATGCGTCATAATCATGGGTTTAAAGAGGTATCACGCCCATTAAAATGTAACTTTACATTTTACGTATTTCTACTCAAACTATTAAGAAACTTCGTACATAACTTGGTCTTCTAATGCCATAATTGTTCATTTTTAAATTTTGGGTAGGCATAGCCCTCCCTTTCCAAATTATACATTCACTTCATATATACTTCATGTTATATAAGTTTTATGAAGAAACTTGAAAAAGGAGTCATATCCTAACAAAAACATACATAAATGTGAAAAACGCTACGATCCTATCGAAATTTTTGGTCGTCAAAAGTACTGGACCACATTTTTGTTTGGTAGGCAACCAGGGGGTCTACTCTGTGATTCGAAACGAAAGAAAATTCTTTCGAATTTGTACATAAATTACATGTAAATTCGAAAGCGTTTTCGTTCGTTTCGAATTACAGAGTAGACCCCCAGATAACTTGACAACATTTTTAGGGTTCTAATAATATAATAGATAATTATGGATATTTGTTCACTTAGTAATAAATATAATGTACTTATCTCTATATGAAAATAAGTTCTTTATACGTTTATCCTGAAATAAGATTCATTCAAAATAATTATTGAGTATTTTTATTTTTTTATTTCAAAATTTTTTGATTTTTTTCCAAATCATATAAACTTATAGAAGATGCGTGATTACAGGTGTAAATATTTATGATTCAAAGTTTGCCAGGGCCAAAAAAAAAGAAGAAAACAAATGGAGGCGAAAACCGAAATATGAAGCTGATAAAAATTGATTTGCGACAGACCAAATTTTATTGTTATAAGTTTCAATACGAACATTATTTAAATTGTGCATATAATATCGACTATCCATGGTAAGTAGTTTTAAAGTAGAAATTCAAATTTAATTATTTTTAATACAACTACCAGATGACGATGCTGCCGACATGGGTGGTTTGATACCCATTAAATTGCACAGTTGATTTCGTAAAGGTCTCACTTCGATTAAAGGTAAATCCCAATCTGTTTCAGAGAGTAAATTTAAAATTTCGTCCATGCTTTCTTCAGGAATATCAGTGACATCTCCGTGTAAAGCCAAAGCTTCATATAACTTAGTGGCAGTAGTTTTTCGTATATGAACATGTGTAAGACCCAAAAATATAGATAATTTTGAAAGAATTTTCTTGCATAAGCGTGGAACTTGTACTAGTTGGCAGAAGACATTAATGCTGGAAACCAATTTATAAAGTTTTTTGTGACCTTTAATTTCTAAATTTAACAAACGATAAATATCATCAGCAAATGCTGAAGATTCGTCAAGGAGAACTGAGTTTATGATGCCTAAAATCGAAAATAATACAAAAATATATTGTATTAATAATAAATAAGTAAAAATATATATACCTGAAGCAATAAGAATGTCCAAGAAATTTAACATGGGATACGTAACACGTTCGTTAAGCAAGTTTTCTTCGAAATTCATAGTAATTTCATTACACAATCTTGGTAATTCGGCTGGATGGCTGCGCAAGAATTGAAAGAATGCTGACGAAGAGTATTTTATCAATGACTCAGTTAATTGACCAATACTGGCGCTGAGGCCCAACAATATACGTTTTGAATATTCGGGTAATTCAAGTAGAGAACAAAACAAAGGGAATGTATGATCAGCAAAAAGCCACAATACGCTAGTTACATCCGAAGGAAAGACTTCTCTTAGACGATCATGGTGATGTACATGTGGCAATTTGGGTTCTAAATAAACTAATTGGCAGAAAAGTCGCCCGGCCAAACCTCTAGTTCGATCGATTTTTTCCACTGCTTGTTGCATAAAATCTAACATTACTTCATGAATATGAAAAGGTTGTATAATATCCCTGGGACAACAGGAGAGCAGCTCATAAATTGCTGTAAGCAAACATTTAGGTAATCCATAAAAATATAAAAAATTTAATGAATTTTAGGTACCATTCATTGCAGCTTCCCTAACCCAAGCACCAATATCGCCACGATTATCTAATGTGTACTCATCCATTGCTTTCAAATAACAGTCAATTATTTTTGTAAGATATTTTGGATTAGCAAACGAAACTGTGAAGTAAACTTAGTTGAACTTATTTAATTTTATATAAAATAAAATTTATGATTTGTACCCTTGCTATCCGTTTCGAACCCTACGGTTTTTACTAAATTACTTAAGGCTTTAATACTATCCCTGCGAGCTTCGCTCCAATTTTGAGTATTATGATTTGCTCTCTCCTTCGGTACCTCGCCAACAGCTAAGGCCTGGAAGGGTGTCAAGGAATGTATAATTAGACTTTGTAAGATTTCGTCTAAATGAGGCATAAGCATAAATAGAGGTAGTACTCCCAGAGCACTTATATAGCCCATTCGTATATGCTCCTCCACATCACTTTCAGCTCCTTTAACGTAAAATCTAATAATTTCTTCGTTAGATCTAGTACGGTCTGGATTATTGTAGTATGTTTTGCACAATTCAGCCAAAGCGGACGTGGCAGATTCTCGAACTGGTGCAGTTTTATTTATTAAACATTTATCGATGATTTCCTGCCAAGATTCTGAATAAAAAAAAATCAAACATATTGAAGGGAAAAGAAGCCACATAAAACTCACCCAAACACTGAGACGTGACATCCACTTTTGATAAGCTACAGTTGCGTATAAAATCAGTGCAACATTGCTTCATAATTTCGCCACTCATGCCACGGAACAAATCTCTTTCTATGAATTTCGTTATCAATTCATTAATATTACTAATACATTGATTTGATAGCAAATTTTGTCGCTTCTCTTTATGTTCTTCAACAATTTTACTCAGAGCCAACACAATCTCACCGATTGCCAAAACACTGCCATGGCGTGTGTTGATATCAATTGAGTCGGTCTTTGAAAATAGTTGGTCAAGAATCACTGACGAGACATATTCAGGAGCACGACGTGCTAATTTATGCAGAGCCTTAGCAGTAAGTTCTCTTATGGCTGGATCCCAATGATTTACTTTGCGTTCGACTAAATGATCTATCAAAGGTTTTCGATATTCTTCAAATTGCGCTATAAAATCACTGATATTCAAGTAGGAATTTTGCCTGAGACCCACCGAGTAGAAATCGGTAGTAGTAGAAATTTCTATACCAAACGGAAAATTCCCCAAGCGGCCTACACTTTCCTGGAAAGCAGCTGAAGCTGCTCTACGACAGTTTATTTCACGATCAAATGTGGCTACTGTTAACAAACCAGCAGAGATATCATGTACGAAGGGCAAAACATCTTGTGGATTATAAGCTCTTGCAAATGCCCAACACATGTAACAAGCAGAGTCTCGTATGTGCTGTCCTACTGACATGTAACCCTTCATTTCATCGTAAAACAGTGCCTGCAATAGAAGTGGAACCAACTCTTTTAGGCGATATGGTAATAATAAACCTCTTTTAGCCAGTTCAGCCAAAGCTAAACATGCTCCATGCCAAGCTTCGTGAGGCTCTAAAGGATTTAATATTTCAATTACTGAACCTATAACTTCATCAGCCAATTCTTTAGATAATCGATTTGTAACGCGACCAATGCCTTTGGCTGCAGACCAACGTACATCACTACCTCCACTTCTAAGCCCTTGCAACAATTCTTCTATAACTTCTTCTATGGCATCCGGCACTATAACTTCCTCGTCGGAGTTAACTTCTGGATTTTGCTGATTATTATGTCTAATTATTTCTTGTTGCTGTGAGCTTTCTTGAGCTAAATTTTTTGCCAAAGATCTTGTGCCTCGTTTGTAGCGCCAACTGGCAATGCGAGGTTTCAAATATATCAGACCAATGCGTTGTATAATTTTAATATAACATTTGTATTTCAAAAAGTCCGATCCATCTTTATACTGGCAACTGATAATCCATTGCTGCAATTTGTCCGCATATGGTAAAAGATCATCACGTTTTCCATGTTTTAAAATAGCAGCTATTGCCGCCAATTGACCAAATTTGACTTCAACCGTATCGACTTGATGCTGCGATATTATCCAGTCTAAGAACCGTTCCAAATATAAGTCCTTAATATCGACTCTTACAAAATATTTAGCTGACAAATACGCTGAAATTATGCTACAAGTGTCATTTGTAGATGCATATAGCTTGCACAAATCAAAAATACGCTCCGTTTTAGTTTTTTTTGGGATTGCATTGTTATCGATTGTGTCTTCATTGGTAGTATATGCATCCAAACGAGACAAATGAAAAGGATTTATAACCAAAATCGACATCCATAATAGTAACATATAGCGAGTTTCCCAATGTTTAAATTCTCTGGGATTTTGTTTTTCGAGCAATTCCAAAGCGAATTCTAAATCAGTAAGTTCATGTGGCAAAAACTTAACCAAAATCTTATATGTTCTTACTTTACAAATAATGTAAAGGTACTTAAATGCAGCATGCATTAGGGAATCTGGCAGATTGGGATTTCTTATCTTGTTCAGCAATCGATTTAACAACATTTCCAAATGTATATCTAACAAATGTGGCTGTTCTTGATACCTAAATTCAAATCTCCATAATCTCACTGGTGTTAGCGATGATGGTAAAACTTACCTGCTTAGTACCTCCCTATATTGTTCAAAATCCTTCTCAAAGCCTGGTGCGTCGGTCCCCTGCATAGACTCGATCATTTCCAAAACTTGGTCTAATTCTGTGAAATGTTCCAATGTGTTGCAAGGTCCCTCGTCATCCTTTATTTCTTCGCATTGCATCATTTTGACTATTTCTCTTTTATATCCGATGTAATTAAGTATGTTTTTTAACAGCAATTTTTAGTTTTTCTCAACAGCCAATTTGATTCTGCGACTTTTTGATGATTAACAGCAAATATGTAGGAGTCAAATTTTCTTTTGTGAATTTAGTATTTGTTTTATTTGATGAGTAGCCAGACTTGTATTATATTTGTAAGGTAGTAGAACCGCCTCGGTCCCGCCTAGTAGCAAGTTATGAATGAAATATTACGCAATATACATACATTTGTATTTTTATATATAGAAAGAAATCAATTCTAATATTGCACATATAACTATGTAATTATATAGATATGTATATTTATGTATTTCATCCTAGATATTCATTTATAAAATCGTTAATTGCAATGTTTTGTCTGGCATCTTCAAGCACTTGTCTGTTTTCTATTTTTTTTTACCGATTTTTGTTTGTTTTTGTGTTTTGTTCAATAAAGTTGAAACGTTTTGAGTAAAAGGAGCAGTTTTTGAAAAACAATGACTTTACCGGAGTTTTTTGGTTGTTCCATGATAGCGTTTGGACCACCTCTTGCACTTTTCATATTTACAATTGCAAAAAATCCCATACGCGTTATAATACTAGTGGTGGCGGCGTTCTTTTGGTTGCTTTCTTTGTTAACCTCTTCCCTATTTTGGTACATCGTCATACCTTTGCGACATATTTTGGTGTTTGGTACGGTGTTTTCCGTGCTTTTCCAAGAATATTTCCGTTATTTGCTATATTTGTTGTTGAGAAAATTTGAAGAAGGTCTAGAATCTGTAGCTGATGACAGAAGACTATTGGAAAATAAACACATATTGGCATATGTATCAGGATTTGGAATTATTTCAGCAATGTTTGCGTTGGTCAATGTATTGGCGGATTTGGTAAGTTACCAATAGTGATGAGCTTCATACATTAGTATATGAACATATCTATGTATATATAAACACTTTTTTTACATTCACAGACTGGTCCTGGAACTTTAGGTCTAAGTGGAGGGTCTGAAAGTTTCTTTATGGTATCAGCTGCCCAAGCATTATCTATATGTTTACTACACGTTTTCTGGAGTGTGATTTTCTTCAATGCTTTTGATACGACTAATTTTGCACATATTGTGTATGTTGTAGGATCTCATCTATTCGTCAGTCTTATCACTTTACTCAACATTCAACAATTATATGCTGCCTCACTAACAACAAATTTCACGGTTACTGTTTTAACCGCTGTTTTGGCATTCCGTGTGGCTGGTGGCACTATGCGTTCCTTTAAGCGTTTCATTACCTGCCAATAATATATTTTTATACAGAAAATAATAAATTTCTTTTTTGTTGTCTCCTCACACAATAAAATCGAAAACTTCTAATTAAATGATGATTTTATTTAATGTATTTGAAAATTAACATTGATTTTTTCGTAATATAGGAATTGTATAATAAAAGAAATTTAATCAAGGGAAATATTGTGCTTTTCTAACAGTGATACCATAGTCAGCTAAGGCTGGAGCCAAATCATCCATCGTCATGGTGTACTTACGATCTTTATTGGGTTTAATCGACTTTGAATTACCATTTTGATTATTTGTCCTGGTTTTGCAATGTTGTAAGGCATCATTTGCAACATCTGAAATAAATTTTTGTGTTGCAACTGATATGAGACGTATAATGCGAGGATCATTGGAGTCGAAACCAGCAGAATTTAGATAAAATGCTGTTACTGCATCGGGAACAGTGGGAACGTAATCTTCAAGTTGTAGCATAAAGTCACTTAGTTGAGAGCTCTAAACATTTAATACACACGATTAAACATGATGAAAAAACAACTTTTCCAGAAATATCTACCTCTTGTGTGGGATTTGCAGATCCAACCAAGACCGGATGGTTGCCCCCATTAGCATTTGGATTTGATGCATTTGCAGGCCGATAAATCCCAAAATTTGTCCCAATCATTATATTATTCAGTTACTACAATGGATAAAATACTTTCGGAGAATGATTTCGCCAATTCGATACTATTTTGTTTGTTTGTGCCTTTGCAAAAAAACAACAAATTCAGGCAATTGACACTTACAGACTTGCCGTACTATTTTCATTTATCCCTCTTCCAGGGCTTCCAATAATTGCCAACGTTCACACTACGAACACTAAACATCAAAGTCGGTGCTAATTTATACTATTTTAACACTTAAGTATTTATATTAATGATTAAGAAATTTAACTGGAATATTTTAAGATGTTTTGATATATGCATATTCACCCTTATTACAGTTTTCGACAGCGTCTTCACTTGTAACACAATACCAAAAAATTGGGATAGTAGCATAAAATTGTCCTCGAGAGCTAGTAAACAAGCCAAAATTTTTTGGTATTGTGTTAAAGCGACGTCGATGTCGACAACTGGAATAAGGATGACTTTTTTACACATCTCAACTAACATTTTTTAGATTTACAGCTGTATATTCTGGACGTTATTGCTGGTTATTGCATACAAATTTAAAAATTTTGTATATCCGAGGTGTGGCATCACTTGCAAATTGACAACAGATGTTATCAATTCGCAGTGCGTTACCAAACAAAATTTCAACAAAAAAAACCAACAAGTATTTCGGAAAAAGATTAAAAACTGAAGATTAAATATGGTTATAAGTAACGATGAAGCTACAATATCCATGGAATATGGACCAGAAGAATTAGATCCTGTGCCTGGCGAAGAACTCGGAGAACTTTTACAGCATTTGGAGGACTACACACCAACGGTTCCAGATGCCTTAGCCGAGAAATATCTTCATAGCGCTGGGTTTGAAGCTGTGGATCCACGTATAGTACGCATTATATCTGTGACAGCACAAAAATTTATTTCCGATATTGCAAATGATGCTTTGCAGCATTGTAAGACACGGAGCAATAGTCAACATTCTGGAAGTCACGGTTCAAACAAGGTACGGAATTGTTTAAAATTATATGCATATGCACCTATGTATGTATATATATTTATTTGAGCGCATGTGTATAATGTGATTCGATGATTTTTAATACATTTTAGGATAAAAAATCAAATAAAGATCGTAAATATACACTTGCGATCGAGGATTTGACGCCAGCTTTGGCAGATCATGGAATAACTATGAGAAAACCGCAATACTTTGTGTAAATTTCATTTGTAAAGCATTAAAAAATATGTGAAATTTATCTACGTATGTATGCCGCGAAGCTTTCTTTATTCTTGGTTGGATCGGCGATTTACTAATAAATAGCTTCATTAAAATACAATAAAAAAATTAAGTAGAAATTACATTGCGGAAGTTGTTTTTTATTGATGCATTTAGCCTATAAAACAATGGACCTTACCGTGGTTGGCGTATATCGCCTTCGAAAACGGCATTTCGGTCCTACATTAAAGAACAATGTTTTTGATTGATTGATTTTTAATATGCCAACAATTATAAAGGAATAACTTAAATACTCCTAATAAAAATACCCAACATTTCTATATTTATTTATATTTATTGGTTTCGTATTAGTTTTAAATATTTCCAACAAAAACTCGAGCTGTTGTTAATAATTAATGGTTAAAGTAAATTGAAATTTATTAAGCTATTGCATAACTTTTATCGCAGGCTTTGAGTGTGTCGACCGAATCAAGAAATTCCGTAACGAAAATAAAAACCTAACACTATTTTTATTTGAATCGCCCAGTGTATGTTAACCCCTAAAGTATGCTATCGATTTCAATAACATACAGTATTGCTAGAACAGATTTTTACACGTAGGAAAACACTACTTACTTAAGAGCAATCGTGGTTAACAAATAATGATAAAATTACTGGAGAAACAACTTTCAGTTTTTCCAATACAAAATATACATATGTATGTATGTATGTATATTTCTTTATTACCCTTTTGAAGAATTTTAGCAGAAAATGTAGATTTTTATTTGCGCGGCTTCATTTCCGAGCTATAGTTTATTGGTCTTATTTTAGAATTTTTCGTACATTACGTTTCCGCTAAACGATTTTCTCATTTTTTTCCTACAAAATAAATGGGTACACCCTAGTATGTTACTATTAGTTTTTAATAAATAAAAACTTCTTAAAAACATTGGTATTTTGGAACCAATCTGAACATTACACAAACAATTTTGTGCGTGTTATTTACTTCAATCTCTTCAAGGGAAATGCTTTTTCCTTTATTTTTATTAACAATACATACATATGTATGTATGTATGTACATATTTAGTTCACATAAACACTAAACTTTCAACGTAAACTGCTTAAAGATGTATTTTATATTTAGTTCTGCTTCAAATAAGACCAACAAGTTAGAGTTCTAATTTTGGTCTAGTAAGCTGTGATAATCCGATCAGAAATTGAAACAGGCATATTTATGTATGTAAATGCAACACACTAATCAGACTATCTGTACTCATGCAAGTCAACATACACACTGTTTTTAACATACATACATATATACGTTATACATACTACATATTTCTCATTTACTAAAAGAACGTCATAACTAAAAAAATTAATTTTTAATTATGCAGAATTCATCCTAATATTTTCATACAAATACCTTGTATACTCAAACTCAACTATTGAGAGAAAACTTAAATTTTCTATTTCCATTAAGTTGTGTGTAAACTGAAAACTTCAAACTCTTTTTCTGGCAAATTGGTTTTTTTGAGTTATGAATTTGTTTTGTTAAATGAGCGATATGTGTACATTAGATATGTTCTTAATTTAGTGAACAAGTGCAGAAATTTATTAATTTTTTAAGGACCGGTTTGTCAATATCGTCAACATTCGATTTGTCGCACATTGGCTTGGGTTTTGACATGAATACGTCTGCCATATGTATTATGTTTTCGGGAGTAATGTTTGAATGTAGCAAATAAATAAAATATATGTAGTACGTACATGTGTACATATTGGTCTTAACTTAAACAACGTCATAACTCAAAAACTAGTTTTACAGAAAACGATTTTAAGTTTTAAATTTAACTCTAAAATGCGATTTTTCGAATTATTTCCGTTATTAGCTGAACAATATGTATACATATGTACATAAGTACCTACATATGTATAAGTATATCGAGCCTTATTTTCGATTTTATCGTAAGCCAAGTATGCATCTTATGCTCCTATAGTTACAGACCCTACATTGGGAAAAAAACGACATTCGCCAACACATACACAGACAAGTCAGAGAGATACTCCGAAAACCACTCTCTCATTATCATTACTCCAACATAAACCCACACCTCAATCAGCCGAGCTACCCCATTTACATGGAAAAAGACAAAATAAGAATTTTCTCCCGACTTCGCCTAGGACATACAATCTTCTCACACGAATGGCTTCTAAAAACCCCATCTCAAGCCCCAACTTGCAACCAATGTAACAGCAATCTCACTATCAAGCACGTTCTTATGGAATGCCCAATATTCTCCAGCCAAAGACGAAATTTTTTTGGAAACATCCCTCCCCTAATCCTTCTCAAGGATCCATCATCCCATAACATTAATAAAATCTACAACTTTATTAAACATACTAAACTGAAAATTTAATATCAAATTTCCACACTGTAACTACACCACATTTTTCTTTTTATACAAACTTATATATATACTCATCCAGAGCTGATGGCCTACGCAGCTAGTGCTCTTTAATTGAAATTTAATCTTGGAATTAACTTCCCGAAGATTAAATAAATAAATAATAATAATAATAATAATAAATTTTTCAGAAGTTTATTATAAACTATTTTTTGTACGTTAATTGTCGCTTACGATAAAATTGTACAGCATGTATCTTAAAAGTTATAGACAATTTCGGGATTTTGATAATTCTAAACTATGGGTAGGCCCATACAATTTTAAATTCAATAAAAAAGTCTATTTTCGATAACATGTCGCTCACGATAATATCGAAATAAATTCAGTGAAGTGCGACTTTGACCCGCGCACGAAGGGTTCCGTACGGACACGATATATGTAATTCAATACGAACTTTAGCCAATATAAACTATAGTTTTGGCATTTTTTTCGTTTTTGGGCTTTTTCGGTTTTAAGCGTTTTTAGGGGGGTTTTTCGAATTTATTGGCGCTTTCTGAGTTTTGGCACTTTTTTCACGTTTTGGCGATTTTTTTTTTGGTTTTTGAAGTTTTTTTAATTTGGCGATTTTTATTATTTTGGCGTTTTTTTTTTTATTTTGGCGATTTTTTTAGTTTCGGCACTTTTTTTCTCGTTTTGGGGATTTTTTTCGGTTTTTGGCGTTTATTTTCAATTTTGGCGATTTTTTTTAAATCTGGCGATTTTTTTTAATTTTGGCGATTTTTTTTCACATAAACAATTATTTTGGTTCTGGCGCATTTTTCGCGTTTTGGCGGTTTTTTCGATTTTGGGCGTTTTTTTTTATTTTGGCGATTTTTTTTCATTTAGACGATTTTTTCGAATTCGGCGATTTATTTTAGTGCTAGAATTTTTTTTTAATTTTGTAAATTTTTGTCGATTTGGCGATTTTTTTTTAAATTTTTGTGATTTTTTTCAGGTTTTGGCGTTTTTTTCGGTTTGGCGATTTTATAATTTTTGGATTTTTTAGTTTTACCGTTTTTGAAAATTTCAAGAGTTTACCTCTTACGGTTTCCAAGATATAGCAAGTTGTCAAAATTACATAGTCAAAATTGCATTAACTGATGGACCACCCTTTCATTAAATTTTTTTTTAAATTTTAGTGTTAATTCTTGTAGTCTATATAAAAATACACTAATTTTACAAATTTCAAGTGTCAATATACATATGTACATACAATTGTATGTATATTACATAAGATTTTAAAATTTTTCGTCGCTCGTTTTGGAGCATCCTTTAATTTTTAATTCTCATGTATTTGTTGTTGTAGTGGCCAATGTTCTACATACTCTGTCCAAATTTCAGGTCCGTAGATCTTACGGTTCCTGAGAAAATACCGTGTGACGAACAGACGGACAGCGTAGCGAAAACAATAGGGTACCTTTTTTCACCTTTGGTGTTCGGAACCCTAAAAAACGTCTAATATTTTTTCTTTTTCAATTAAAAGAAATTTCCATAAGTTAAAATCGAGTCGATTAAACGAATTGAGATTTTTCTAACTGACAGATAGATGGATACAATATGACAGGGCTATTCAACATTTTTGGTTCGCGTACCACAAAACACAAACCAACAATGTAGTGTGTATATGACAATAATGTAGCTAAGTTCCAGTTCATAATAGTCAAGCTTTATTGCTAAGCTTATTACTTTTGTTTCTTTGAACTTTCATCGGCGTTTACACAATGCAAGTCTTAGTTTTGTGTCTAGATGTGTGTTTTTTTTATCATTACGAATGAGACAGCAAAACGATTCGACAGTACATGAAGCTGAGTAATCGTTTCTTTTCCCCTCGTCTCTGTCTCCAACAAAATAACCAGCTTAGCAGTAAAACTTGCATACTGTAAACTAGAAGTAAGAGACCACCGGACAAATATTATTAACATTGTTGTCCAGGAAAAAATTTCTTTCACTTTTTTCAGAATAATTTACATGGAGTCCTAATTTTTTGCTAAAAATATTTGGCAAATATAATCTGAAAGTGTCTAGGAAAAAATCGCGATATTAGCATCACTGTAGCTCTGCCCATTTTTCTAATGTTTTGCAATAAAGTATTGAATAATTATTTTGAACCATCGTAATGTTTAATGTCAGTATTATGATGCACATTATTAGGTCGGGTTTACATCTGTGTGCAATGTGCAACACAAGCGTAAATAAAGCGTAACCACTAATAACTAATGAAAAACTGTTTGATTCAGACAGTTATTTATTAAGTTAAACAGTTTCATACATAACTAATAGATAATTCTATTGAATCCAACATGATTGGAAACAGTTTAAATCAATAAATACATGTCTTTAACAAACAGTTTTTCATTAGTAATTAGTGGTTACACTTTCTTTGGCATATGACTCACAAGAAATGCCAGATGTAAACTCAGCTTAAGTTAAATTGAAGAAAAGCAAATGCATTTTAATTAATACCATATACTAGCATAAATTCAACTTTTCTAATGGAATGGTCAGACTTGCCATTTGTTTGTGTTTGACGTAACCACTAATTTAGGCAATATTACATTACACATAAAAATGCTAAATCGAAGTGAAAGTGACGACGATGTAAATTAAATTTAATAAAAATAAATAATAATTAAAAATCGTCATTCTCAACTTTCAGTGATCACGAACTCTTAAAAGTTTTATTATTCAATTAATTATTCTCACGCACCAATATGCATTTTTTTGCTAGAATTTTTCAATAAAATTAAATTAAACTTAAATTACATTTCTAATTAAGAAATTGAAGTTGATTGTAATAATATGATATTCATAATGAAATTAATTAAATTTAGCTGTTTAGCTGTTGGAATAAATTACAAACGCAAACAACGTCACAACTCAAAAAAAAAGCAGTTCGCCAGAAAACGAGTTTGATGTTTTCAATTTACACAAGAGTTACGTAAAAACGATATTTGTATGAAATTTTTAAACATAAATGATCTGAGTACCAACAGAAAATAGTCAATGAATTTCTTCTAGATGATCTTGACTTTGAATACCGCATTTAAAAGAAATTCTTGTATAGAACTCCATGACTAAACAGCCTTATTCTGCATAAAAATTCTCTATTTCTTGTTAACCCTTTTTAAAAAATAGCTTGCAATCTTTCAGGCAATATGTTTGTTTGTTTTAATAAAACAACCGGAAACAAAATAGATGATTTCGAAAATTCGAAATTCTCTCTCACTTTTTTTATTTCCAACAACATCTGTTTATAATAGGAGGATTTTATTCTCAGAAAAAAAAATCAATTTCCTGGGAATTATTTCTGGGGGAATATTTAGAATTAGGCTGAGAAAAACTATTTTTTTTTTTTGTATGGTAAATTGATGTAATATTTAAAAAAAATACTTTGAACAACGTTGTATGTACACATTTATAAAATTTTGAATAAAAATATATTTGTAGGTATGTATTGTGTTAAATTTTTACATAACAAATTATTGTTTGGATTGGATTAATTTAAATGCAAGAAATTTAAAAGATTTTCATTTAAACATTATTGAAATATTTTCAAATTTCGATTGATATCGAATGCTGTAGTTTGACCCCAGAAATACATATGTGCACACATATTTATGTATGTATGTATGTATGTATGTATGTAAGAACAATTTTGTAATCGAATTAAAAAAAATGTTGCCAAGTGAAGAAAAATAACCAAAATTTAAGTTTCTCTACTGCAAAAACTAGATTTTTAAGAGAATTTCTTTTATAAAATTTAATGGCCGTATTCAAAAAAATAGTTTTTGCTTCGAACAGATTTTTAAAAAAAATTCTATACAAAATTAGTTTTTTGTATCAAATTTTTTTTAATAACAATGAGAAATTTTGACTTTATTAGTAAAATTTTGCTACTTAAAGTTTTTTTTTTGGTTTTTAAAAATTTTCAGTCAATATTAAACAGTTTTTTCCGGTAATTTTTATTTTTGTAGTATGTATGTATATTCCTAGTTTTTCTAATATTTCTATATGCATATCACGCTCATTTACTCAAAAACATAACTGAAAAAAACTAGTTTACTAGAAAACGAATTTAAAGTTTTCAATTTACACACAACTTAATGGAAAAAGAAAATTTTATTTTGCTTTTGAGAGTTGAGTAAACAAGATATTTGTATGAAAATTTTACACAATATGAAGAACGATAGATTAATTCTGCATAATTAACTAAAAATTTCCATTTTTTGAGTTACATAAGATGTTGGAGTAAATGAGCGATATGTAATTGATTTTAAGATTTTATTTAACTGCGCACAATATTCGAACTTACTATTTCAAAGTTCACGCTTACATACTTAAAAACATCCCGTAGTAGTCTTATCTCATATTCAGAAAATCGTTCCACAATTCATTTTCAAATACTACGGCTGGTTTTGTTACTTTAGCAGAAAGCCTCTACAAACAAATTAAGCCTTTTTTAGTTTTAATACTTAGATAAAATTCTTATTGTCTTTTTTATAAAAAGTGCAAAATTTTTAACATTTTATTAAGAAAAAATTACGAAAAATTTACGCTCGTAAAGGATGATACAATAATTTCTAAAAAATTCTCTACTATTTCAAGAAAACCATTTTATTGCGAATTTTCATTGAAAAGTGCAATAAATGTAAATGTTTTTTCTAGAAAGGAAAACACCGACAGAAATGTTTATAAATTAAACAATCCATACCATCATATGTACATATGTATGTATGTATGTAATTTTTAAAAGAAATAAAATTCTATTAAACATTTGATTATATAACGCCAGAACGGCAACGCTGTTCTCAGGGGAACATTATCTCATCAGTGAACATTAATAAATATCACTAATATTAAAAAACGAACAAAAAATCATTCGTTATTATCAAAGCCTCGTTTTAGTAAAACTGTGCTGTTGTTGCTCTTCTTAGTGTATTTATTATCAGCAAAATTTGTACACATTCAATCCCGCAATAATAAAACAGTCGTTATCGAACCTTTCGACAGCATAGTTCTTTATAGTATTTTCTTTCCATAGTATGTTTCGAATTTCAAATAATAAAATAAACAGAAAATAATATAAGAACACTAGAATACAACAACAAAAGTATTGTACATAAGTACATAGATATATATGTATATATATAAATTAATACGGTGGTTTATTTGTTGCTAAATAAATAAAAAAAAGAGTTTAATAAACTTTCAAAAGAAAAAGTTTAAGGGGTTGGTTGATTAAATAAAAGTTAAAAGAAAACGCGTAATTTTTCATACAACGAAATTACGAAATTATAGTCTTTCCCTTGGTGTGGAAAAAGACACGTAAAATTACAAAAAGGAAATTCTACAAATATTTGTATTTATATAAAAAAACAAAAACAAAAAACAAATGACAAGATTATAAGATCGGATTGAATACATTAAAGCGAACGTAAGAAATACCACCTGTTTTAATGTAATGTAAGTACAATATGTATGTATGTATGTATGTAACTAAAATTACAAAGCATTACAGTGAACAAAAAAAGGCCGACAATTGGACCTTTGTGTAGGCCGTAGGCTAGACTGAATTCATCATGCAAGCACTAATTAAAACTAGTCATTTGGTTGATAACCGAATTTGAATTAACTACATGAACAAAGCATACTAAGATGATAATATATGTATATGTACATACATATCGTTGGTCACAAGTACAAAAGCCTTAACTCAAATAATTTTAACTTTACAGAAGAAGGTTAAAACATAATAATAAACAGTATAACTGCTTGTACAACTGCTTTTCAAAATCTAAAAACGTTATTTTTTACACTATTGCAATAAATTTTTGTGACGATGTGTATTTGTGTGAAATGTATTGGAATCACTGAAAATACTGAAATACGAATTAGGGCCTTTCTACTTGTGAGCATCGATATGCCCATGTTTTTTTGTATTTACTCTCTTTGTTACTCAATTAGTATTTTATGATAAATTCACAAAAATGTACTTGTTAAGAGCCCAGCTACTTCTTTAAAGTATTAAATACAAGGGTATTCAGACATTATATTAAAAATGAACTGTGACATTTTTCACTTTTTGTATTTATGTATGTACACCAGGGAAGGCATTGAGAATTTTAAAATTGTACCAACAACTTTAAAAAATTAACCTTTTTTGACCTTAATTGTACGTATATATTTTTTTAGTTCAAATTACATATTTTTATTTGTTTTTATTAAAATAATCGACTTTTTTCTGGCTAACGAATCGTTTTCACAAATTTGCTGGTAATTCAAACCTGATTTAGAAATGGACCAGTTCATTTTTCTGATTTTCTTGCTGCGTTTTGCTTTCACAAGACTGTAAAGGATAAAATATGAGTTTCATTGTTTAAAAGTGAAAATTGAAATATGCAATCGTTTGAAAAGAAATGAGGAGTGAAACTGCGGAGATTCCTTAAGTGTACTAAATTAGTCATTTGTGTACTATTGTACTTTCCGATTTTAAATACATATTACCAAAAAAGGTACAATTGTACCATCCCTGATGTACATACCAGGGAACTGCATAATCAGCAATTTTTGCCACTTACTGTACACACATAGAAATTACTGTGTCGGTCACACAGCAACAGCAATCTGTACAATCATTGTCGACACAGTATTATTTTTAATGAATCAAGAGCGCAATCATGTTGTTTGTTAGTCATTGCCTCGTGTGTGTCATTGCCTCGTTCATAACACATCTTCGGATCAGTGTTTGGTCTTCGCTAAAAACTACACAGCCTAAGCAGTCAATACCACCAACACAGTATGTGAGCCGATCACAGTAGAATAAATAAATGAGAGTATAGTGCTAGAGTGTGGAGTGTAAAAAGTGTGTTTGGTTTTTTGCGGTTGCGGTGCCATCGACACAGTAAGTTCTATATGTGTACAGTATCAAAAATGACACAGTTAGCTGATCTGCAAAAACTAAAAACAAAAAAAAACCAAAGGAACAACTAAAATTTTTTTTTAAACGCCATACATATTCAGTTTATTAAAACTACAATACACATTTACGCCACCGCCACAAATCAAGAAATGTTTATGCAGAAACGACACAAAGCGACACAAAGCAAAATTGTTGCGGTGTATCGCTGCAGTTGTCTGGTACATACTTCACACTAGGGACCTGTTTCTCAAAATTTACAAGTCTTGCATTATTTGTATTACAACACTTGTAAGGCCTTAATATAAAAACTAGATAGTGAGTTAATTTACGATATATTCAAATCCAAATAAGAAACTTTACAGTTTTGTTTGTTTCTAATAAGTATAAAATATTCATTAGTTTTAAATTTAAAACGTTTTTGAACTAAAAAAAATTCACTAAAACTCTGAAACGGTTTCACCGATTAAAAATAAAATAGGAAGAGTCCTAAAGCAATGTCATCAAATAATTATACTAGTGGTATTCACGGTTGGGTATTGTAGATTTGTTAAATATTGTAGCTTTGACAAATCGTGGTAAATTTAAAACACGCCAACAACAAAATTCATAAATTTTTAATTAACTATGGCTACACCATCTACTATACTAAAAACTGTAGTAGATGTTGTAATTGAATTTATTTACCAGAGTTTGTACAAAAGAAGAACAAGCTACATACAAATCCTCTCAGAGATTGTCTTTGAATTGAACAATGAACGTTTTTTACAATACAGAAGAAAAAATCGCTCACGCTTGGACGTTTAAAATCGTAATATATTCAAAAGGGTTGTGAATTTAATACGAACAATGAATTCCGCTACCAATTTTGTTTAGCAAATAACGGTACATTTGTGGATTGTCGCGGAGCGATTATACTGGAATGCCTGACTATTGGTTATTTTATTGTCATCTGTCTCAAGTAGACATAGGCTATAGTTTAAAAAAAATACGCCCTAGGGCGTGCGTGCAGAGGGCGATAATTGCCCCCTCCCCCTCAACAAAACTATCCAAACGATTTTTATGAAATTCAAAACATAGATGCATCTGCATCTAAAAGGACAAATGCGTTATATGAGTGTATATATTTGTAAAATTAAAACTAGAACAATGAGGGGCCTCTCCAAAGCTATGTCTATGTTCAGACGATGAAAGTCTAATTTTTTAAGATTGCTAGTTTATAGGCGAGATTGATGGGGGGAAAAATGAAATTTATAATGTCAAAAAACGCACACATGCTTACACAAAACTACAGGTCGTGAACGTCGAAGATATTTTTAAAGGCAGAAAAAGTGATAACCTTATCAATAAGACATGTAAGTCTTATTGATAAGCTGTCGTTAAGTTAATACGAAAAGTTCCTAACTCATGTTTTTCATAGTTTCCATGAGGAGGAAAAAAATAAATAAAAAAAGATGCAATATTGATACAATATTTTTTTAAAGGCAATTTTTATTAGGCTATAACTTCGATATTTTTTCCGAATTCAACTGATTTTTTTTGAAGGAGGTGTATCTAGTATGGTCTATCGAAATATGTAAAATATCGATTTCGAAAAATTATGAGTTGGGGCCTTTTCGTATTAAGTTAGCGATATATAGTCTGACCATAGACAATTCAACTGATTTTTATGACACATATTCAAAACATAGACACATATGTATGCATCAAAACTTAATTCCGAGCAGGGAACGCCATGGGCATAGCTAGTATGTATGTAAGGACATATGGGTAATTCCAGAAAAAGGTCAACAAAAAAAATTTTTTTTTGCTAAAAAATTTTTGTTTTGTTTTAAATAATAAAGCATAAAGTTCTATACTTTACAAATGTAAAAGCGTTTTTAATTTGTGAATTTTTTTTTAGCAAAATATGGGACTTTTAAAAGAAATATTTTCTTTGCTGAATCTTTTTTTAGCGATTATTTAAAGTAATTTGTATTATTTTTCTTTTTTTTGTATATCCAAATTTCCTACTAACAACAACCTACGCATTAGCAGAAAAAGACAAGAATGGAGTTCTAATAAGGGAAGTTGTTTGAGGTTGCTTCCACCTATAACTTAATGTCGCATACGTCGCATTAAATCTATATTTATTAACTTTTTTTCGCAGTAAATAAGCGTTTGTTATCGGTTTATTATTTTTTAATTAAAGTTCAATCAATATTAGAAAGGTTGCTGTGTTTAATTCTCATGGGAAAAAAATGTCGCGTCCGCCTTGTTGCGGACGTATTTGTACTTTAACCATTTCAACAAAATGTTCATGTTTCATAAATCTTCTTTCACCTTCATTTCTAAATTTACAAACAAAAGAATTCTTCATAAAATTTCGCTGAATTATGTATATTTTTATAAGTGCACAAAAATAACTTTTATTTTTGTCGCGTCCGTTTTTTTGCTGACATTTGCTTATATCTTTTTACTGTGTTATTGATATCGCCCAGAATTTTTTCTTAAGTATACTACTCCTTCAGTGCTTTAAAACACTTAAGATATGTATTGGATCTTTCCCTTACTTTCTTATTTTTTGCTGAAATAAAAGTGTACGAATGTCGCGTCCGTCTCCTGGGAATTGCCCATATGTATGTATGTATATAAAACAGAATGCTTTTCATGATTTTTGTTAAAATTGTCTATAATTTGACTAAAAATTCTAGATTGATTTTTTTTTACTTGCAGCACCGTGCTATGAATAATTTAATAGAATTTTTAATACAAACTACTTAAGCAATTAAATTATGGAATTTATAAATTTAATTGAAATTTTTTAAAAAATTCACTTTATTGAATTGATACTGAATAGATTGCACTTATTTACAATAGATGCGGCTACATTACTTTTCAAAAAAAAAATTATATAAATGGAAAAGTATATAGATACACACATATCGCTGGTCTCAAGTAGAAATGCCCTAACTCAAATAATTCTAACATAACATAACACAAATTGTACAATATGTAACTTTCTTTTGTACAACTGCTTGAAAGAACCAACTTGGTAAAAAATTCAAGTTAGGACCTTTCTACTTTAGACCAACGATATGTACATATGTATGTATTCTAAGAAATAGGCCATAGCAGGAACAATACATATGCTCTAATGGAAAACAATTTTAACAAATTAATCTGGGAGTACCTAATCACGCTTATTCCAGTTGTAGACATCGCCAAAAAATTAGTGCTTGTGTACCCGTTGGCGAAAACAACTGACTCCTGTTGGCGTGTTTATGCTATTTTCCAGACCTTAGGTAACAGATATAGATTGTCAGTATCACAAAATTTTTCTCCAAAGCGAGTAAACAAGCCCAATTTTTGTTGGTATTGTGTTAAAGTGACGTCAACTGGAATAAGGGTGAATCGATGAATAGGTAACGTGGATGTTGAAAACTGGAATAATTCAATAAATTTTAATGAAATATTGTGTTAGGGCTTTAGGGCAACCAAGCAAAGCCTCCTGTTCCATAAAAAAATTCCATCAACATGTGTAGATTGCTTAAGTACGAGGTTTCCAAATAAATGGATTTACGCCACTTTCAAACAATAAACAAGTTAATTCTATTACACCACTATTGACGACAGAATCTATAGGAGTGCATTTTTAAAACAAATTTAGTTCATTTAGTTATCTTCTTTCATTCATTCAATGAGTGCAGGCATACATATGTACATATGTATGTATATATGTACATACATATACGACAAAATTGCAAATTGCACTTAAAAAAGAAAAGATTTAGTTGATTTGTTCTATAATATATTTGAATAAAAAGTTAAAGTAATTTTGCATGTTGCTTTGGATTTGTGATGATTTTTTATTTAGTATATTTAATTTAAATATGTACATACACTACATATCGATAACTTAATACGAAAAGGCCCTAACTCATGTTTTTCATAGTTTACAAGAGGAGGAAAAAACTAAATAAAAAAGATACAATATTGATAAAAAAATTTTTTAAACGCAATTTTTATTAAAAACACTTTTCAAATTTAGTGTTATATTAGTTTTATTAATATAAAGGAGGTGTATCCAGTAATGGTCTATCGAAATATGTAAAAATATCGATTTCGAAAAATTATGAGTTGCGGCCTTTCGTATTAAGTCAACGATATGTACATTAGAGTGGACGTTAATTGTATGGAGACTTTTTTATTTCTGTTACTCTCACCCCCCCTCACCAAAACCATCGGTTCAGTTTTAAGTAAAAATAAATACAAAAAAATTTCATACCTATAAGTTGCGTTTTAGGGGTGCGTTCGGCCCTCAAAGTTGGCATTCATTGAATTTTAAAATCATCTTTAGGTTTCTGTTATGATTTTTCATTTCAAAGGACCATTTAGGATATTTAGCGGTTCAAGGTTGATCGCAGTCGGGTTTTTTGATATTTTTGTATAAATACTTGTTATTTAACATGATTCGAGATGAATTCGAACTTACCGAAACTCCTTATTATTTTTGCTGGTTTTTCATACGAGTAACTTCCAGCCTTAAATTTAATTTTGCCAAGCCGTGAAAATGTAGCCGACGCACATCTGTCGGTGAATGGAAAATTCTGAATTTAGTAATAGAACTTATGTATGTATGTATGTATCTTAACAATTTCGAGTTACAGATCAAAGAGCAAAATTCTGGAATAGTGTCCAAAAATAAGGCCAAATTCAGACAATGGAAAACTCTAGTTCAAAGTTAACTAAAAAAATACTGTTGGTGTTAAAGGGCCTATCCCACGATGTCGACAACGTTCGACTTGTCGCACTTTTACATTGGAAACAACAACAAAGTTTAAAAATTAGTTTTTGGTTTGAGTGTAAGTATGCGACAAGTCGAACGCTGTCGACATCGTGGGACTGGAACTCAATGACATATACATACATCAAGTAAATTTTACGCTTTCAAGATTTAAAGAAAAAGTTATTCGAAGTAAGGAAATACATATAAATATGTAATGTTTTTGTAAAATTTCTATTTGTACGTACATACATATCGTTGGTCACAAGTAGAAAGGTCCTAACTCAATTAATAGTAACTTTACAGAAGTTAAAGACGCAATAGAAACCGTACAAATGCTTTGTAAAACTGCTTTTAAAATCGTTATTTTTTACACTTTTGCCATTAATTTGTTCTGACGAGGTGTACTGGGGGTAAATTACGGCACTCGTTATCGAACGAAATTACGAAATATTTCACTAGAGTTTATATGGAAATATTTCGTAATTTCGTTCGATAACGAGTGCCGTAATTTGCCCCCTGTTTGTGTGAAATGTATTGGAATCACTGAAAACCCCAATTTCGTGTAACGCGGCCTAAAGGGCCTAGGCCTCTTTACAATATCTCTTCAATCAATAGTTATTAAGATCTTAGTGCGTCTTCCTCTTTAGTTCAATTATCGAAAAACCTTAATTAATTTTGTTTGTTAAGCCTATATATAGTACACGATATGTAAAAATCCACATGCGCATGTGGCTGCGACGTCACGAGAATTTTCAACATGTTAATTCCATTTTTTTAAATAAGTAGTAGTGGCTACATGCCGTAAAACGTCGTTGCTAAAAAAAAATTTTTTGACAGAAACGAGCTTAAAGTTTTTAATTTACGCAAAACTTAATGAAAAATTATTATTTGTTATTTCTCTATTAATTGTTAATGGATTATACTCATACCCCCATATTCACAAAAAAATAAAACGAATTTGAAATCCGTTTTAAGAAAATTTTGTATGAAAATTTTGAAATAAAAAACATTTCAAATTCATTTTAAATTTTATGAATATGGGGATAGTATTTTATACTTGTAATATATTTTTTTATTGGCCTTGAGGCCATATCTATTACATCCATTGAATAAATAAATTGGAAAAGAAAATTTTATTTGACTTTCAAAACTTAAATAAATAAGATATTTTTATGAAATTTTTACACAATATGAAGAACGGTAGGAGGATTAATTCTGTAACATTAATTCTAAAATTTAATTTTTTGACGTTCTTTGAGTAAGTGACATACATATGTAGCCGAAGCGAGACATGAGGCGGCACATGTGCAGTTACGATATTCCCCCTTATTGTTGTAGCTTGTTTTATTTAATCAACTAAAAATAGTCGAATGCGCCAACCACGATAACTTTCAATATCTGTTTGTAGCATGATGGCGTTAAAGTGCTAATTCACACGGTGAAATTTAGGACGTCTATTTTTCTTAACTCCCTTTTTAAGTTCCTTGCATTCATAAGATGTTTTTTTTGACGTCTAATTTTACTTCTCTCCACCCATATAGCCAATGAGCTACAAGAGTACCAATAAAAAATAACAATAATATAGAAGAGTAATGCTAGGAACACAACTGGGACGAAGAACGAATTTTTCGGTGCGATCTTTCGTCATAAAAAATAATACATATTTGTGCATATGAAAATGAACACAACACCGCAACAACTCTTAGATAGATTTATTTCTATTTTGTACGCCGACGAAAAGACAAAATTTAGAGAAAATTCTCACCTTCTCTCTATGTTTTTGTACACACAACAACCAACTTTATCAAATATAAGAGAAGAATTCGGTGAGTAAATTCGTCGTTATTGTGCTTCACAGGACGAATTTACGCAGCGAATGCTTATCGATGAATTCGTCGACGTGGACGAAATTCGTCGTTCGTCCCAATTGTGTTCCTAGCATAACATTAAAACGTAACAACAATAACAACAAGAGCAATGTAAAGAGAAATATAAAAAAAACCATGGAAAACAGAAGTCAAGTAATTTTTTCTACCCCTCTTTCTTTTATACACCGCTCGTCATCAAACAAAAAGTGACGTCGAAAAATAGACTTCATAAAAGTCTTCGTGTGAATTAGGTGAAAATTGCGTTAGAGGCATATGCGCATGTGGCTTTTTACGTGCCGTGTATCGCAGACTTTATATTTTTGCGCTTTATTTTGGTAATAATATAAAATAACTAATTTGCATATTATACCTGAAATTAAAAAGTGCTGATTAAGAAAATATATACATATGTATGTATGTATGTAGTTTCCTTTTAACTAAATATTCGTTAAAACTTGACCAATACTCGACATTAACAGACAACTAAAGCAATCGTGCCAAATTACTTAAAAAGCAAAATAAATTAAAAATTGCCAACAAATTTAATTTTGAAAATTTTGCTTATAGCCAATAAAAAATTATGTGCATTTTTATTAAATAAATAAATAAAATTGTATTATTCGAGCTCCTTCAGCAATGCATTGTTAAGTTATTAATTTTTTATTTTTAATCGTACAACTAACGTTTCCTAATTACATATTATCAAATTGCTCATTGATTTCATAATACTCGTATCCAATACATTCTAGAGTTTCATATCAAAGAAATAATTTTTTGTTTGTTTGTTTTTTTAATCAATAATTTTTTATTGAGAATTGTTAATAAACAAAGATACTGTTTTTTTTAGAATTGTTATAACAACAATAACACATACATGATGTACTTAATAATCGGGAATTCACAAGAAAAAAAAATAAAATAATAATAAGTGATAAATGATATTGGATTCACTTACTACATATGTATGTATGTAAGTATTTGAAAATTATTAAAGTCAGGGCGATTTTAGCAGGCAGTGAACGTTTATAACAAAAAATAATCTTTTAACTTTAGCCTGCAATGTGCACAACTTAAATTCTAAAAATAATAAAATTTTCAACAAAGAAGTTTTACACCAAGCTACATGGTTCAATACGAGATCAATTACCTGCCTTGGAGTTAGCAACAAGCAAACGTGATGCCAATTCAGGTTGGCGGATTCAATGTTACCGTAGAATTAATTAAATTAATTTTTCATTTTTTTTTTAAACATCGGAAAGTCTAGGGATTTAGGCGGATTCAATGTTACCGTTAAATTAATTCACTTATTTTTTTTATTTTTTAAAACAATGGAAAGTCTAAGGACACGTAAGAGCTATTCAAAATTTAAATGACGAATAAGATATCGTTCTTCGTTACGAATACAACAACCAAAATTTATAGGATAAAAATGAAATATAACAAAAAAAAAGTTTCTATATTTATGATTTATTTGAACGGGCTAAAGTTCGTATCGCTATTGTGATAATTATTAATGAACAAATAACATCAAAGTTAGTTGTAAATATTCTGACAACACATAGTTGAACGGAACAGCCAGCGGTTTTCGAAGGCCACTAAACCTTCATCATCAGCGTTCTTTTGTGTTTGATCCACTGTGTGTGGTGTCAGTTGATGTAGATTTCTGGCTCATATACGAAAAAATTCAACTGATGTTTAAAGTACTGAGCCCTGGGAAAAATACATATGTATGTGAAGCGCAAAATAGAAAGGGACCTAAGGGTAAAAACCGGTTTTGTTCAGGAGTGCCATTTTAAAGATTTAAATACGTGTATCTTTGGTGTACCAACACATCATAAAACGCGCATATCTCTTTTGAGATTGATTTTTTTTACCCTTACGTCCCTCTTTCTCTAAGCGCTGTCACATATAGTATGCAGATTAAGTGGACTAACACGTTATCCTCAATTTTCACCATTTCTTTCGAGTTTTGCAAATTAAATTGTTTGATTTACTCAATTATTTAATGGTTTTTCTCTCTGTTTTTATTATTAAACATGCATGCATACATACCATGTGAGTCATTCATTAATTGTTCTTTTTAATGATAAAATCCCTTACATTGTGTATTTCATTCATAAAGCAACACTAAGCACGATAACGAAAACTCATGCAGAAATATCGTGAATAGTGGAAATAATAAAAAACATTTTGTATAATATGCATTTTACATCTGAAATTTAAAATTTCAAATAGCAAAACTTTAAAAATCTTTAAAACTTTTTAACTGTAAAGTGCCCTGAAGACGATCAAACAAACTCATAATTTTATGGCATCACGTACGCGTTGACAGCAATGATTGATGAAAATCAAAAAGTTTACCATATAAGGTGATTAAAATTCAAAGAAGACTATTTTAATTTTTTAATGTCAACCGACGTTTCATTGGAGAATCATAACTTCTTTAGCGTTGCTTTATATTTTATTTAATCTGGTAACACTAAAAATTATTGTTTTATTAACCCTAGAAAGGCATAATTATTTTTATGGCATAATGGGGAATTTTGAAAAAAAAAAATTAAATAATTCTGCAGACACCTCCTCAAATACTGTATGAACTTTTATGACAATCGGACCTGAGACGTGTTACTATTTATCTGGTAGGTACAGTATTTGAAATTTTCCAATGTAGAAAATGTCAAAAGAAACCGAAAAAATTATATTTGGTGAAAAAATACAGACATACAATCTGAAATTTTCTTACACAAAATATATATGATTCAAAAGGTCTTTGTCTTTTCTTTCTAAATCATTTTATAAATTTCAAATCGGTTGATACTCAACTTAGTTAGACGTTGATAAGTGCATGAGGTTACGAAAAACCGGGGTTTTTACCCGGAACTCAAAATTTGTGGGGGTGTTTGAAAAATTGCATATATAGATTGTTGTTATACTCGATAGTACTTACCAGAAAATAGTAACACGTCACAGGTTTTTTTGTGTCACACAGTGTTATCAATGTCGCGCAAAAGAATAAAAATTAAAAGAATAAAAGTTAAGAGTCATTTAACAAGAAAACTTGATGTGTGTGAACCAAGTCAAATTTCTGTAATATGAATACTCTTTTTAATTTTTCCTGAGTTTTGCAATTATTAGGGAAACTTTCTTAATTTTTCTTTACATGCGAACTATCCTGGGACCACAGAGTGGGCTCATTGTCATGGTATGGTTTTATCACTGAACATTTTAACTGCCTGTCACACGTTGTCGACAGAAAATTTTCGATCGATTACATATTTAGATTGAAAACAAACACAAATAGGAGTATTCTAATTTTATTGCTGTTTTCTACACAAGTTGGCGATCGAACGTTTTCTGTATGTACACATGTATGTACGTACATATGTATATTCCATTTTAGAATTAAGATGCAATTGGTTGCATATGGTGCAATGAAATCTCTCTGGGAACATACATATGTGCCCTTAATTATGAAAGTGGTCTAAGTCATATGCATTTATGCTTCGAAATATTAAATTAATCTTAAAAAAACTTCAATAAATATTAAATATATTTAAATTAATCGTTACTAGAACAACTCTAAAGCTGTGTTCACATTATATGTATCTGCCTTATGGAATGTCACTTTTTTACACATGCTATTTTCTGAGCATATCACAATCTGCATTTTACATACGGTTTATAATAGGTGTGTTTTTTTACTTTTACAGTAAATGCAGTAAATGAGTAGTTACTGCAAAAATTTCAGAAAAAAGAGCTGTTACTGAAAAAAGTACGCGAACGGAAAAATAGTAAAAATTTGTAAGATTAAAGAAACAGCTGACTCCTATTCCACATAGTGTTGAAAAATATATAAGCTTTTGACTATTCAACTCTTTTAATTATTGGTACTCGATAAAATATTTTTATAACACAAACAATCTAAGAATAAATTTTGTAATTTCTTTCATGTAATAATTGCAAAGAATTTCTTTTTGATTTCCTTGTTTTGTTGCTGTTTAAATTAATAAATATTACATGACTATTTGTTAATGTTACTGATTACCTTAAAAGCAAGTGCAATACTAGGTAACCAGATACTTTACAAGTCTTACAACTCTGAGTAATTAGAATAATTTTCAAAACAAAAGGATTACAAAAGTAAATTACAATGTATGTATTTACTCGTAAATTAACAGTAAATTAAAAGTAATTATTATTATACTTTATAAAATAATAATTTTTTAGTGAATTTAATGAATTAATGAATCTTTATTTAACTTTTTCTCAAATTTTTACACTTTTCGTTTGCTTACTTTTCATTTGTTTACATTTCGAATCATATGTTTTTATCTTTCTAAACTTTACTACGACAAATTTCTGCAGTAAAAATTTGCAAAGCATTCAGTCGAGAACTGTCATTTTACTCTCTCAATTTGTGTTCTCATTTACTGCATTTTGGGTACGCGAACGCGAACGCAATTTAGTAAAATGCAGTAAAGTTCAGTAAAAATTTGTAAAAACTTTTGAGTACGTGAACGCAATTAATTTTTCTGTTCACACGTTGGTATGTTATATACATTTGACATAACCTATAAAGGTAGACAAATGCTTGCTTTTGTTAATGACTTTTAAATTTGTTCTTTCATTTTTAGTTTTTAATCTATTAAATTCATTTTAATTCAATTTATCTTACAATTTTACTTAATTTCTAACGCCACAAGCACTTGCTTTATTTAAAAGCAGCTGGTGTCAGATGCTTTGTCACATGAAAATAGAACACGCTCTAAATCAAAATTGTCGTTTGTACTGCACACAGAGAAATAGCACATGCTATTGTTTAAAGGTGTTCAGACTATATGTACAAATTTACCATGTGAAAAAGTGACATTCCACACGACAAATACCTACATATGTATAATGTGAACACAGCTTAAGTTAAAATCTTGCATAATATAAAAATATTTTTTTATTTCTACAAATGTAATGTACTTAGACTACTTTCATAATTAAGGGCACATGTGTAGCTCTCTTTCTTTTAATCCAAAACTTACGCAGCAATTTTCGTAATCTTTGTACAAAGTAAATTTTATATTCGCAAAAAAAAAAAGAATGACTTATTAAATCATATTTTTATTGCAAACTAATCGATAGCAAAATAATTGTTTCATAAGGTGCTTATCAGCAATTTGTCTTTTCATATAAATATATAAGCATTTATTTATGTACTTACAATATATAATTATATAGAAGTTTACATTAAATAAGTACTAAAAAATAAACAAGCAAATAAAACAATTGTCGTGTCTCTACATTTGAATAAACACGGAAGAAAAATACAAATTCTTAAAAAAAATTGAAGCATTTCAATTTTAATTTTAGCACGTGTGTTGTTTATTTGGCTTTTTTCCTGACCTAAAATTCATGTAAAAAATTGACTGGGCGATTTCTATAACAAATCAGATTTATCAATATCTCTCACGAGCAGTACTGATTAAAAAATATTAACTCTAGAGGTCAATTTTAATCATGCATGGGAGTGAACTATTTTTTCTCCTACCACATGGGTGTAAACTTGGCGTGAGTATAAATTGGCCTGGTGTAATTTCTTAAGCATTTAATATACATATATATTTTGCCTAATTTGTTTCTACACGCCTATTACATATTAGGAAATAAATAAAAAAATAAAATTGTTTCATGTAAAAAAGTTCGCGGAATATCATTAATAATTTTATAATGTGAACTGAGTCGTATGTAGGTAAATATATCGAGCAGCAGTACATACTTATTTTGAAAACTTATTAATAAACTACATATTCAAGTGCTTACACGAGCGTTTAATTTTTATGTACATACTTATGTAAATTATTTTTAATTCTTCATAAAAAATCTATCAGTAGTTCTTTAAAAACTTGATAAATAAAATTTGAAAAATTTTGGGTGCGATGTACATATGTACATGCATATGTACATACATACATATGTACATGCACAATTGTCATAAATTCCTTAACATACATATTTGCATATGTACATACATAGGTCCACAAAGATTTATATTTCATATCAGCAGCTGAATAACACAGTGCAACACTGAAAAATCAGTAATATATATTTTCGGTATTTTGAAAGTTTACATATGTATGAGTTGTATGTAAAGTGAGTTCTATGAAGTTCACTCCTGAGACTGTCATAGGTTATATAACGCGTTAATATATTTTCCATACACGAGAGCTCGAAACTCAACCAAACAGACACAAATCAAAACTTAAAATGCCCACTAGGGTTAATTTCGTACCCATTCAAAATTGGTTACAAAAAGTCCCAACAGGACTAGACTTGTACCGAACTCATTCAGTAGCTTTTTTGACACAAACCAATGATCAAACCCATGTAATTTAAATGGGTTTGATCATAGCTTTGTGTAAAAAACGAGCTACCAAAAGAGTTCGTTTGATACAAGCCTAAACAACTTCGGATTTGATCGGTTTGAGTTGAATTTTTAGCTTTGGTGTATTCAGAGGAGACGTGTGTAGAATTTTATAGCAAATATTTTTGTAAACATTTTAACCCGTGATATTCCGCATTCAAAACATCGAACATCAGAATTAATACATTTTTAAAAAATACACTTCGAATGGCGTTTGAGTTTGTAACTGCATTGGTTATTAGCGCGTTTTTGCAAAACGAGTGTAAACAAGACAAAAAAACCGAAAAGAAAAATTTCAACTAAAGAATGGCTCGAGAAGAGCCAAAAATATTCGCATACGAATTTATTTAAATATTTGGAAGCAAAGGTTAAAAATTTCCGCAGTCAGTTGCCATCTTTTTTGTTTCAAAATTTTCATGAAATGCAGATTTGTATGTGTTTTAAGATCTCTTGCTCGGAGGTGGCTTGTAAAAAATGCGAGAATGCTCGACAACACGAATGTTTGCTTTATTACACGAGCTAATCGGTTGGTCCAAAATACATTGTATATGTTCGATGTGTAATAGCCGCTTAAGTTTATAGCTAATATTTTTTTAGAATATTTTAAACCATGACATCGTCGCTTAATTGTTCTTTTTAGTTGACACAAACCGATGATCAAACCGATCTACACACATATGTATGTAATTTAAATGGGCTTCGTTTCAGAAATGAACTAGAAAACCAAGGCGAATTCATATAAGGTGACCTTATCGCTACAACAATACAACAATACTAAAAACAACATTCAATTCGTCTGGCTTTAAAAAACCCCATCTGTCAAAAACAGTTGACTAATATACCAATACATACATACATATTTATAAAACACATACACTTTTCACTTTAAATGTAAACAAACATTAGATAAAAGAAGAGATTTTGACAATCGGTGTGCAAAGCCGTTCAATTAGGTTTCGAACACCTGATAATCATCTGGACTGTTAAGGTCACCTGTTATCAATTCGCCTTGCTAGGAAACGAGTTCGTCCCAAGTCTAGTTAAACTTCAAGTCCTTTATAAATAAAACTCAGACGTAAAACTTCAAAACGCCAATACCCCTATGCATATGTATATTATCTTGGACTCCCCAAAAAAATTTAATTTTGTTATACCGTGTAATTCTTTCCCCGGCAGTTCGATTGTTTAGTTAGTACGATACTAAGCAACCAAAAAAAATTAAATTGTCTGTAGAAAATCAGCATTTTTTAGTTCTTTAAATGATCTGTAAAAAAATCTAAATGTTTTATAATTGAATAAATCAATTGACCCCATCAGCTTCTTTGGGTCTTTGACTTGTTTGATGCTCTCATATTCTTTAATTCATTTATGTTTTTTCTTCTTTTATATGGAAAAAACTAACGAGTAGAAGAAATATATGGACGGACTGTTATTACCAATAAAAAGGAATATAATTAGCGAATATACATATGTCTGAATTTCAAATATGCTAAAATTTTGCAAAAAGCTTGGTAAGAAACTCATTTAAACAAAAATTATTTTTAGACACTTGCAGTCATGAGCGCATTTAAAATTTGTTTAACACGGTTGTCCAGGTATTTTTTTTTTTTTTTTTTTTTTTGAAAGGAAGTTGATCCCGCTTTACTTTTGACGGACGGGTGGCATTTCAAATATTTTAAGATTAATTAAATAAATAATATGTTTATGTATGTATGTCTATATGTGTGAATATGTACATATACATATGTACATTAGGGCGGCAAATATATTTTTTTAGAAAATTTAAAATTTTACTGAGCTTCTTAAAACAACTGAAAACAAAATCTGGCAACACTGATGACATTTAAAAGAAGCCACAGAGTCACAATAGGCTCTTGCATAGAATGCCAAAATTTAAAGATGATTTTTAACAACATATCGGGTCATTATAAGAAATCGATTAAATTTTGCAAGATCGGGTCATCATAGAAGCGCAAGGTGCGTTTTTTTGTCACCGTAAGACAAGCTATAAATAAAATTCTTCATTCATATGTATGTATGTACATATGTATACTATCCCCCGTTATTACAGTTACTTCAAATTGTTATTTTAATTATCGTTATCGAAGATTATCGATGACTGTCAACATTTGCATTCTACAAGAAAATGATTTGCATTCTACAAGAAAATTTTACGGCGATAGAGTACTGAAACGAGTTTGAGTTTGAAATTTAAAATAGAAACTGTATCGCAGTTTGAGAAATTAGTGGAAGACTTTCAGAAAAGCCCCTCTCTTGCAGTGGGATTTTGCACCGATACTGCTCCTACTAATTTTAAAGAACAATGGGAAGAAATTGGAAAATTGATGAGTTCTCTTGGCCCCGTGATAAGTTTAGGAGATAGATGGCAAAAGATAAAAAAAAATAATGAACGTAAATAGTACAATATACAAATGAAATATGTATGTTAATAGTTTGGCGAGACTTGAAGTTAAGAGTTAAGAAGGAAATGATCGCAAACGAAGCTGAATGTCATGCAACGAGTAGATCCATATTTAAAGAGTTTACTCTTAGCTCTTTAGAGAAAGCTGTGGCAAATTTTCTTAGTTTCAAAAACGAACCCAGAGGGAGGAGCAATTCAGGAATTCCAGTTGAAAAATGTAACTAATGAATTGGCTGACACAGAATATGCTTATTTCACTGCCAGAAATAGAAACACCTAAAATGTTTGTCTTCTATGAAGCCCCCACATTTATCTTAAAAATAAAAAACTATTTTTATGATTTATGATTTTAACGGCCTAAAGTTCGTATCGCTTTTTAAGCCAAATTGTAATATTCTGACTAACACATAGTTGAACGGAACAACTAGCTGTTTTCGAAGGCCACTAAAACTTCATCATCAGCGTTCTTTTGTGTTTGGTCCACTGTGTGTGGTATCAGTTGATGTAGATTTCTGCTTTATATGAGTAACTTTTATGCAAATGGAATATGTGAATTGTTTTGATTCATCGCATTTCAACTTGCTGAATGAATTTTTGTAATGAAAGCTCAAATTTACCATCTCTAATTTACAACAGTCTTGCCATTGTCATTTATTATTTACTAATTATGCATATGTTAGTTAATTTGGTTATTTTTGTTCTACTTCTTCTACATTTTTAATTTTTAATAAAAGTTTTGTCAAAAAATAACAAACAAACCTTTTAGCTGTTTCAAATACATACATAGAGATTTGTATTTGATATGTTTACATAAACAATAAAGGGTCAACGTCGTTGTCGTCTTGTTATTAGTGTTGTGCTTATCACCTCTTTTGAGTGACCGCTCTTTTCAGCTCAGCTCACTTTACTGAAGTATTTCATTCAGTTCGCTCAGTAGCTCAGTTCATTTGTAGTGAAAAATTTTTCATGCATAAAGAAAGAGCGAAAATTGAAACATAAAAAGACAGATTTATACAGAGTGTGTTCGTGTGTGTGTCATGCATTGCAAAACAAGGCAGATGAAGTATAAAAAATAGATAAAAGTAAAATAGTTTCATGAGTGGAATTTGTTAATAAATATACATATCTACATATATATGTACATACATATGTATACTTTTTTTATGTATGCACTTGTGCGACAAAAAATTAGCTGAAAAAGCACAAGACTTGTACCGAACTCTTTCATTAGGTCGTTTTGGACACAAACCCACTTAAATTACATAGGTTTGTGTCTAAAACGAGTTGCTGAATAAGTCCACATGTTATTTACATGGATTTGATGATAGGTTTGTGTCTAAAACGAGCTGCTGAAAGTGTTCGATACAAATGTAGAAACGCTCAGTTAAGTGAATCGTTCAATTGAGCTAGTTCGTTCATGAGCTACACAACTCTACTTGTTATGGAAGGCAAAGTTGTTATTGAATTGAGCTTGACGTTGAAACAAAATGATGTTGATGATGATGACTGGATGATGATGGATGATGATGGAATAAGGGTAATTATATTTGGAGGAAATTCCACCGTCCACTGCATAAAGACTAGATTGTGTTAATATTGGCTCCCATTGGGAGCCTCACAAGTATGCCCATTTTCTTATGAATCGGTTGAGTCAAACGTCGTGAATTCTCCCAGACATTTAAAAAAAAATTTAAAATTTGCCACGAAAAAAATTCGAAAAAAAATTTAATTTTTTTTCCAAAAAGTTTCATGCGATATATATCGACATAAAGGTTGATAAATGGTAGAAAACTAAGAAAATTTTTGATTTTTTGATCCTTTTAACCAAGTTTTCAATCTTAATTATGTTTTAAACAAAAAATAGTTAGCACCATTGAATTCAGCGTACTCGAATTAGGTTTACCCACCAGGTCCCCGGCTTGTTACAAAAAAAGGTTTCAAATTCGAGCACAGTGTAATTAGAAACAAAAAAATAAAAAATTACAAGCAAATTAAGAACCATATTCTTTCATACTACTCCCCATATCTAAAAAAATTTTTATGCGTTATAACTATTTAAAAATATTTTGCTTGATTGATATTGATTTGAAAAGAAGCTAATGCTGAATTAATCTAATAATTTTTAATTTTAATTGTGATTGATTTCGCAAATAAAATTATTAATCACACTCTAATAATTTTCTGGTTTCTGTACATTAATTATCTATATATATGTAAGTAATTTAAGAACAAAATTAAAACAATCAAAACAGTAAACATGTAAATACGTAGATTATTTATATGTATGTATTGAATCTATTCTTATTTCATGATGTTGAAATTTTTTAAATCATCAAATGATACAGCACGAAATAAATTCAAATACCGCAAAACTATTCATCAAAATGACACTTATTTATATTTTATTTTATTTCGTTTAGTTTTGTAATGTAATGTAACTTGAAAAGTAAATTACATGATGAAAATTATAACTATAGGAAACTACAATTAAAAAACAAATTTAATTGACTCTTTATTGCCATTAGTTAATACATACATTTTTATTTTTATGTATAATTTATGAGTAATCAAATTATCAATTTTTATTTTACAGACAAAAATTAAAAACAACACACAAAGTAACAAATCATACACCACAATGCCAAAAAAATCACAAAGTATTGATATTTGTACTCCTTGCTGTCGGATACTTTCTATAAGTATTTTAGGATTTCTATTAAGTGTTGTTGGCATTTTATGTGGAATATTTTGGGAAGACATATTTAATGTCATCTTGCAACAGGTAAGATACCGAATGATTACGTCTATAATCCGTGGTAAGCATTGGAAATATTTTTTGCGATATTGTTGCAATTCAAAACAAATTACACAGCAGTTTTCCGATTTATCGAATATTCGATTTGCAAATTTTTTTTACTGACTACTTAAGGCCGTGATACACTATCCTACAAAGTCGTGCGATCTACGAAAAACTACAACCCTGGTGTGATGAATTATTATTGTCTTTTGAAAAATTTCATAAACACCATCATACCAGGGATGTACTTTTTCGTAAATCGCACGATTTTGTAGGATAGTGTATCACGGCCTTTATACATATACATAAGTATGTACATAATGACCAAAACTTTTATTTTATACTCAGTGTAACGCACAAATTTGATGCTACAACAATAAATATATGACAACTAAAAATTAAAGCTTGTTCCAAAGTCCTAATTTACACTATGCAAGTCTTATTGCTAAGCTGATTACTTTGTTAGGAGAGAGAGAGAGAGAACCGTTTCTTTTCCCCTCGTTTCTCTTTCCCACAAACTAAACAGATTAGCAATAAGACTTGCATAGTGTAAATTAGGACAAAGCGATTAACGAAAAATTTTTAAATTCTAATGTTATATACAGACAATTATATACAGACACTTGAAATGTTAAATTTTAATGACTTTTTATGGATACTACACCAAAAACACTGAAACTTTAAAAAAATTAAGGGTATTCTATTAGTTAATGTAATTTGTTGGGTATTCTATGAGTTAATGTAATTTTGACTATGTTATTTTGACAACTTGCTGTATCCTGGAAACCGTAAACTCTTGAAATTTTCGAAAACGCTAAAACTCCAAAAATCGCAAAAAAAAGCGCCAGAACTATCGATGGATTGATATAAGAAAGGCGTTACTCGAATTTTCGATAATTTATAGGACAAGGAAAAAACTAAATAAAAACTAACGGTCCTATGTTTAAGCAAAAATTGGCATGAAGTTAGCATAAGTGGCAAAATTGAACATGATCTTAAAGAGTTTTGACATGGAAATTCACATTAAAAATTATGCTAGGACTTAGAGGTGGATTAAGATTAGATAATGCTACCGTTTTTAATGCCAAATTGTATGGTACTTTTGGTAACTTCATGCCAATTTTTGCTTATACATAAGGCCGTAAAGCATTTATATGTATGCAAACATTTTTTGTTAAGAATCCGCCATACATCTACTATTTTTAACTGTAACATACTTAGTTTTTTAAGGGCATTGCTACACGTTCAATATAATATATTGTGATATTTGGATCACGATCCATTTTAATCGATTGATTGATTACGAGCGTATGCTACACATTCAATTTATATCGCGTCAGTATTTACGTTATTTTTGTGCTGTGCGGATCATTTATTAAAAAAATATCGCGAGAAAACCGAAAAAAAACTTTATCAGGCGAGTCCCACAACTCCGGCAATGCCTCCAAATTAAAAATAAAGTTTTTCAAAATAATTTCTTTCCGATTCCACCGGCAGAACCCACTCGCTTTCACTATCTTCATTATCCTTTATTAAAACAAACTTTACACACTTTTTTACTTTTTATTTGTTAAAATTTTCACTGCGTCTTTTATTTTATTTGTTTTATTTCAATTCTTATTAACGTATCGCGATCTAATATCATGAAAATGGATTCCATAATTTAGGCCTTTCTGCGATATGGATCGCGATCTATCAATACTGCATGCTACACTTTCAATAAATATCGCTATACTGGATCGCGTTCAATACATGTATATTGAACGTGTAGCAGTGCCCTAAGGAAGATGTAATATACGTTGTCTACCAGAAAACTTTAAAAACGCGATTTCGAAAAAAATCGAGACACGACAGGCAAAAAAAGTTCGACGTCATCACCCAATATAAAATATTGTTGCAAGGCAGTTTCAAAAAAAAAATTTTTTTTTGTAAAAGTAGGGGTCGCCAAAATTAAATGTTTCATTATATCTTGGGCATTTATCGGATCATAAAGTGTGATATATCGTTGTTTTTGTCTCGAGAAGACTAATGTTTTGCTTCAATAGTCTTTGACCTCAAATATCGCGTTCTTGTAGGATGGGTAAGTACTAGAAGTCAATGACTATTAAAGAAAAAAGGCTCCTCGAGAAAAAACATCGATATATCATACTTCAAGATCCAACTGTAAATACCGAAGATATGACAAAAATTTTAAAAGCCAACCCTCACATTCAGCAAAAAAACATAAAACATCTTTTAAAATAATTCTGCTGGAATTATCGAAATACTTCCATAGCAAATGTTTAATGTTTGCGAATTTTAATTTTCTGAGAAAGTGTGGTAAGAATTTAGATGTGGTGGGTAAATACTAGACACGATATTTGAGGTCTATGACTATTGAAGCAAAAAGCATTGGTCTCCTCGAGACAAAACCATCGATATATCACACTTTAAGATCGGACGGTAAATGCCGAAGATATAATGCAAATTAATAAAAAATTTTCTCGAAACTGCCTTACAACAATTTTTTTTGTTCGGTGGTGTATGGGGAACTTTTTTTCGAGACAATGTAGTGTACATACATACATACATACATACATATGTATGTGTGTATGTAATATATATGTATTTAAATGATAATTTAAACAATTTCTAAACATGTGTTCGAATTTTATGAAAAATATTTCAGAAAGCTCGAAAACTGACTCCTAAAAATTATTGAGCGCCCGTGTGGCTGAGTGGTAGCGATGCTAGCCTCTAAGTCCAGAGGTCGTGGGTTCAATTCCCACCATAGACTCTGGGTGTTTTCTGAAGACAAGCTAATCGCTTTGCGGGTTGTGTTTGTTCTTAAAAAAAAATAAAAATTGCTGAATTTCGTTGTGCATTAAGATTTTAGTAAGATTGAATTCTAAACAGTGTGAAAAATATTCAAGATTAATTAATTAAATGTTAATTTCTTTTTAAATTTGCTGTGTGATCTGGATTATTTTTAATATTTAGTTATGAAACAAAATCTAAATGGGAAGTAAAATTAAAATTAAACCAAAATTGGTATCGGATGATTTCAAATTAATAAAAAAAAAATAGAAAAAAAGATATACAATTCTTTTCAACTATTTATTTAATGTGCTTTTTGATTACAGCAAATGACCCTAAGACCAGACTCCCAAGTATATGACAAGTGGAAAACTCCGCCAATACCTTTAAGTTTAGACATTTACCTTTACAATTGGACAAATCCTGAAGAGTTCAAAAATTTATCTTCAAAACCAATATTACAACAATGTGGACCATATCGCTTTACAGAGAAACCCGACAAAGTTAACATTAGCTGGCATCCAGACAATAGCTCCGTATCTTATCGCAGGAAAAGTTTTTTTTATTTCGATGCTGCTGGCAGCCAAGGAAGTTTAGATGACGAAATTATAACACTTAATGCAGTAGCCTTGGTATAAAAAAATCTTTGAACAATATCATACATATGTATGTATATTTAAATATTCTTTTAATTTTATAGTCTGCCGCTAGTAAGGCTAAGCAATGGAACGCTGTACGTAGGCGAATGGTAGATGTTGGGCTGAAACTATACGGTCAGGAAATGTCCGTTATGAAAACAGTTGATGAATTGTTGTTTACCGGCTATAGTGATGATATGATTGATATTGCTCGTTCGGTACCTATTTTTGGTAACGATGTTGAGGTGCCGTTCGACAAATTTGGTTGGTTCTATACGGTAAGTAAGAAAAGTGCAATACTTGTATTAAAAAAATAAGTTAATTGTTTAATTGCTGGTATCCGAATTTTAGCGCAATGGTAGTGCCGATTTAACAGGAGTTTTTAATGTTTATACGGGTGCCAATAATTTGGCCCAACTGGGTCAAATAAACACATGGAATTATGAAAAACATACAGGTTTCTTTGATTCATATTGTGGTCTGGTCAATGGCTCAGCTGGAGAATTTCATCCACCAAACTTAAACACTCACAGCACAGCGCAATTATTTACTCCGGATATGTGCCGCACAATACCATTGGATTATACAAATACCGAAGAGATTGAGGGTCTAATAGGTTATAAATATGCCGGAGGTTTAAGATCGGTGGATAACGGTAAAGTGTCGAAAATGCAAATATTTTAAAAAAATTTCATATCATTTTCTCTTTTATTTGTATATTCTTTATAGGAACTTTATATCCAGAGAACTTGTGCTATTGTGGAGGCAAGTGTGTGCCTTCTGGTGTTATGAATATTTCTTCGTGCCGTTTTGGCTCCCCAGTTTTCATGTCTTATCCACACTTTTTTAACGCTGATCCATTTTACTTAAGTCAAGTTGAGGGTTTAAGTCCCAATCAACAGCAGCATGAGTTTTATATGATTCTAGAGCCAAAAACTGGCATAGCTCTCGAAGTAGCAGCTAGATTCCAAGTTAACATGTTGGTGGAACCCATAGAATCATTGAGGTAAAACTTTTTACACAAAAATCAAAAACAAATCCCCGCTAATATTGTTTATTTTTGCTTTTTTTAACAGCTTGTATGAAAATATACCACGCATTTTCTTTCCACTTATATGGTTTGAGCAAAAAGTGCGTATTACGCCAGAACTGGCAAAGGAAATCGAACTGATTCCAATCGGCTTCATGGCAGGTCAAATATTGGCCGGCATTTTATTTGCCATCGGACTTATATTATTGGGCTGGTATCCCATTAAAAAAATCTGTAGTTGTCGCAAAACTAAGAAAATTAAAATAAATCATTTGGAAAACGGTAACTATAAAATGAACGAAATGAAACCGCTGCAAACGAAATCTTTGTCTACCAAACAACAAACATCAACTGATGGATCTCTTTTACTGGAAAATTCTGCCAAATTACCTATCATACTTTCAAACCAAAATACTGATGCCAATTTAAATAGTAATTCCTCAGCGATAAGTTATAAAAATAAGTAATGATTATTAAGAATTTTTTTTAGGAATATAGTTTTTAAAAACCCCAATATTTTAAAATTGAGCAACTGCAAACTACTATTATCGAAATATTTTTCAAAAATGTTTCCAAAAGAAAATCCAATTAATACCACTTTAAAAAAAAAATTAGGTGAAACAAGTGATACTTCAAGTAGCATTTCATCATTACTTACTTAATTTTACTCAAATATAGAATATTTAGCCATTGGAGTAAAGTAGTATTTCATCAAATATTTGTTTAGTCTAGCCATAGCTTCTTAATACTCTTAGTACATTTTTCATTAAATGGGGCGGTAGTTCGCCTGCTTTCACGAGTACGAGTAAACCAACGAAAAATACAATAGAATGAAAAGTAAGACAAACTGTGAATAAGACATAATTATGAATTAGTAATTCTTCTGACTTACAGTTATATACATATATGTATATGTATGTGTATACATACATATATACTTCAATATAGCAAATAAATAATACTCCTTCCCAAGGCCTATTTATATTTATTTTGTATTTAAGTTGTCAGAAACACACACAAACATGAACTATAGTATATGGTGCAAACATCTTTTGACAGCTTAAACACGAAAACACAGAATATCATCAGGACGATTGCATTGACCTGATAAATAGGCCTTGCTCCTTCCATTGCCTACATATGAGCATATGAGTAACATGTTTGCAAAATCTTTGAATTATGTATTTTATAAACATCTCATAAGCAATAACTCAAACATTTTAATGATTTGATTTTTTACGATATACATATTATGTACATATTTACAATTTTCAAAGTGCCTAAGTCCAAAATTTCATATTAATGCGATTTTTTACAGACGCTGTATAATAAATTATAATTAATAAATTAAAGATTAATGAAAACCGGTTATATTTTATTAATTTTATAATAAAATAATTAAATTTTTCGAGATTTTTTTTTTGTTTTATCGTAAGCGACATGTTATCTCGAAAGTAGACTTTTTTATTGAAATTAAAATTGTATGGGCCTACTCATAGTTTAGAATTATTAATTAAATAGCAAAAATTGTTGATAACTTTTCAAATACAGGCTATACAATTTTATCGTAAGCGATAATTTACGTATAAAAACAAATTTGAATATTAAAAAAAAACCTTCTCCAGAAAAATTTAATTTTTGTCGCTTACGATTAACTTGAAAATAAGTCTCGAAATGTATACGAACCATTTCTAAAATAACAATTGTATTCAGTATTTTTTTAATGAAAATTTTTTAATTTGTAGAATATTAAAATAGGTATAGATAAAACATCAAATTGAATAATTTTATATTGAATTGTATTGAATTTTTTACTTATGCCATTTTGAATAAAAAAATATCAACAATTTGGAAAACTATTTTATTTAGTTGAAGGCGAGCTTCAGCGTAAAATAAAAAACACATATTTTATACCTAAGCCCCTAATTTCCCATTATAATTTTCAACGGTTATAATTTGTATCTGTAGTGTAAGTATTACAGATTCCAAAACCTTGATATACAGAGATATGTACTACATAAATATTTGTAAAAGAGCCCACCATAAACCCTTTAAAAGGCTAAATTGGAGATTTTTTACGTCATTCGCATATTGAAAAAAAATCATAAATATGAATGTATTGCCAATTTATTCGAGTTTAGAATTGATGGAAGAAAAGTTCTTACTTTTTTGTTGCTTATTAAAAGCTAATATACAATTGTAAATGGCGTCGTCGACGTCACATCAAGACGACAGTAAATATTGTCACTTGTCTACTCTTTATTGACAATCTCTTACTAATCTCTAAAGCTTTGTAAGTTAATGTAGCATGTTAATAGCAGTCAATTCTTGTTGACAAAGAATAGACAAGTGTCAACTTTTACCGCCGTATTGATGTAACGTCGATGACGTCATTCGCAATAAGGGGGATTATTTGAACGAATACGGAATAAAAAGTGAAAGTAGTGTTTTTTGGTTCGCTTTTTCATTTTATGTATTTCACTCATCTATCGAGGACGCTTTTACAAAACTGCACTGCATTTTGGGGGCAAATCACGGCACTCGAAATCGAGTGCACGTTCCTGTAGAGAATTATTTCGATAGCTACAATTTTTTGGATCACGGTATTCGATCGTATTTTATGTTACCTACTACTATTTTTTACATTGCTATTAGCATAAGACAATAAGAAAAACAAAGCGAAAAACAAAACTTTATTTGTATTTGTTCTGGAAATGATTTTTCCCTTATTTATTTTTTTGCACTGCCTATTGGACAATTTTTGTATTGATATTCACTTTCCTTAAAAACAATTAAAATTAAATTAAATTATATTTTCTAAACTAATTGTTCGAAAATATCCGGAAAATACTTATATTTTGATTACATACTTCTTTCTTTTTCCTTTGTTTTGTTTCTTTGGTTTGTTTCGCGGCAAAAAACTAAGAGTTTACTTGTTTTCGATAGTAGACTACCAATCGAGTGCAACTTCGAGTAGATACGTTTCGTTAACGATTGCCGTGATCCACGTTAACAACATTTCGAAGACAAAGTACTCGATTTCGAATGCGGTGATTTGCCCCCTGATTAAGAAAAAAAAAAGAAAAAAAAAGAAAAATGGTTCATTAACAAAACATATCATATTCGCTAATAAATGCACTTAAGTAAGAATTCTTTTATGTAAAAACGTGTATATAATTGATTTGTATTGCTTTTAAATGACTCTTTTTATTTTTAAGAGAAGATCAAGCAGAAAATTCGCATCACAAATTGTTCAAAGTAGTACTAAAAAGCAAAGAAATTTAATTTTGATATTCCCAAACAATTTAAATCACCTTCGACTTTTGGGGGGCATAAAAGCCAAGTGCAATAACTAAAATATACAGTGAGATGCTGCAATCACGACTTAATACTAATATTTAACACCATAAAAATTCAGACTTGTATGAGGACCTCAAACTGAACTCTATTGACTGAAAGTCTTACTACTATGTAGCAACAACTTAACAGGAAAACAAAACTATGAAACGTACCCCTTTGTTTTTAAGACCCTGAATTATAATTTTATTTAATTAAAAAGTTTCGTTTATTTCTTAATCTTCGTTTAAGAAATATTTTTGGGGACAGCAAGTTTGTTTTGGGGAAATTTAAGGTATGGTAATTTTCATTTCGGGTATATAACTCTGAAGAAATCTGGCAGCTCTATTTATGAAATCTCTTATAATTTACTTCCCTATAGAAGTGTGACCATTGTGTGAATATGGCACACTTCCTAAATGCAAGTTGCAATGCAAAATTTAAAAAAATGCGTGTGCAATGCTAAACATGTCTAAAGTTCAACCTTGCGTTGCAGAAATTTTTTTAATTTTATCGGCATTTAGGAACGTTGCTATGGAACTCATACATTGTGAGTTTGCTAACAAAATAAAAATGATGCGCGAATTTGACAACTGATACTCATTTAAATGAGTTGCCAAACGATTAGGAACATTGGACGCTGCCAGAAAGTTCACATATGCGTTTACGAGGTATATGCATTGTAAATGTGCATTACAACTTGCGTTTAGGAAGTAGGCTTATCTTTCAATTATTCAAACTTTCGTACACTCGTGTATGTATGTATGTATATTCATGTACATACGTATTTAAAATACTTGATTCTAGTTTTGAGTTTTTTTAATGATACCTGTTTAGAGTGATAGTTTCCCTTGAAAGTTCCCTTTCGGGAATTTTTTTAATATTTTTCCAGAACACATGAAAATTTTCATTCTTTAAAAAACTGTTTTCTTATCTCCGAAAATTCCTACAAGATATACAATTTTTTTCGAGTTAAAGTCATTTAATACATATTCATTTACATATATATATATACATACATACATATACATATATAAGTTATTAGATCTATTACAGAATAAACTCATTCTGGGACAGCATGTGCCGTTGAAACACAACGTCAACATTTTATTTTTATACAATATTTTTGTTTTCGTGAAATGTACATATGAACAAATGCTATTCCTAAATAAACTTTTTCCTTCCCATTTTCCCGAATACTACCCAATTTGGGGAAATATCTATAATACGACAGCACTGCCTTCACAATTAATAGCAGTGTTCCCAGTTTAGGGGATTTGTTCCCAAATTGGGGATTTTTTTCGCGATTAGGGATGAAAATTTCGTATTGGGGATCTGGGGATTTGTTGTTGATGTAACAAAATTGAAGGGGATTTTTGGAGGATATTTTTTGTATAACTGATGGTCAAGCAAGAATGATTTTTGAACTAAGAAATATGCGTCTGGCAAATCTAAAAATGTGTGTTACTATTCATAGTGTATGGTTTCTAATAAAGAAGAAGTATAAAGGCAGATTAACGAATAATGAACGCTACCAAAACAATAATACGCAACAAAATGCAATACAACATTTTGAAAGCACTTCTTAGAATAAAAACACACTTTAAAAATAACTCAATTTGTTGTGACAAATTTATTCCTTCTGCTGAAATGCTAAAACTTTTTAATACAAGTATGTACTGTGAACGAAAAAGTTTCTGAGGCTGGTGAATCAGAAGATTTCGATTCTGAAATTTTTGAAAAAATTTTTTTGTTTAAAAATTTTTTATACTGGTGTATATTAAACTATGTGTAATATTTTCTTTACAAGTTTTTTATAAGTACAAATTAAATTTATATGAAGGTAAATATACTCGTATCTATCGGTATAAATGAATTTTATTGAATAAATATGATATTTTTGTCATTATTTTTCAAATAAAACTAAAAAAAATTAAAAAAAATTTAATTTTTTCACAAAAGAAGAAATTTGTATAAAAATTATCAATTTGAGGATTTTTGGGGATGAGAAAGAAATCAAAAATTGGGGATAAGCTCTAGAAAAAAACTGGCAGCACTGATCAATAACTCACTAACACTCTCTTTTAAATTTATCTTTGAATTTCTTTATCTCTTAATTAGTAGCAAATACAAAAACATTTTCTTTATTTTTGTATTAATAAACCATTAGATATTGTGTGTGCCATTATATTGCAACGGAATTACATATTTTTAGATTCAACTTCTAAATATCAGGTAGAAAATAGAAAAATAAATACATAAAAATAGTAAACAAAAATATAATTAATAAAAAAAGTGTATAAACTTTAATAGAGTGACGATTGCATTTGTAATTACATAGGAGCCAATAAGAACAAAACAGCTGCAGCAGCACTAAGAAATGGTGACAGCAAAAGGTGCGTACTTAAGTACATAAATATGTACATACATACATACATATGGATGCACATCCATATATATATATGTATATATTTTCATTTTAATGCTACATACATAAGTACATACTTGTACTCTCAAAAACAAACAAATTAAGTTCATAATAAAACAAAAAATAAATTTCCTTATTTATACTTGGAAATATTTTTAGAAATACACCTACCACCAGTAGGTCCTCAATTGCTGGATCTAAATGATGATTGCTTGGAGATGATATTGAAACGCCTAAATGTTATGGAACAATTTCAGATTTCTAAATTACACACAAGATTCAAAAATATAATACAATCATTATGGAGGATTAGATTGAATGGCGTAATTGTATACCCGGAACTTATAGCTAATATAGATGATCAGACCTTTTTGGGTTTTATGTCAGAAGTGTCGGTATTCATGCACAGTCTTCTCATGAGGCACTGCAGTATTCGTTATTTGCGTCTATTGTATGATCAGACATTTCCTCAAACACAAACTTTTAACTGGATGGGCGTATCCGTTAATCCAACGAGAGGTGATTTGGAATTGGATGAAGAAGGTGTAGAAAGGGAACATCAGTTCATCGACGAAGATGTCAATACGTTGGTGCACATCTTTCCTAATTTGAAGATACTCAAACTTAGAGCCTGTCAAATAACGGGCAAACATTTGTCCAAATTGAATTCACTGAGGCAGCTGTCATTAGATGAATGTCAATTCTTGGATTCTGATAATTTTCGGGACGTTTTCCAAGAGTTAAAACTACGAAAGTTTGACATAATGGAAGATTGCGATGAGATAAATTGCTGTGATTTGGTAGAGCTTAAGAAATGTCCTACTTTGGAACACATTAAAATAGCCGATTATCATTTGTGCTTCGATACAGATATAATCAATGATATGTTGCGCATGCCTAGACTTAAAAAACTATCAATATATTCTAAAAATTTTGTTTTTGATATATTAGAGAGAATATCTAGATCGACGCTTAAACAAATTGAAGCTTTCAAGTTCAACGGTGTTTTACATAACTTTGAGCGATTCTTTCAGGAAATGACCCACATGAAGGAATTAAAGAAATTATCATTTTATGAGTGCCGCGGTTATGATATAGAGGGTATACGTGATCACATGCTAAGTCAGATCAGCAAGCAGCTGCCTAATTTAGAGGAAATTCATTTATGCTCTTGCGATTTAGAGAGTGAGAATGGTGTGCTCAGCTTCTTACCAAATTGTCGACAATTAAGATTGATCAACTTGACAAGTACTCGCAAGTGTTTCAATATATCAACAATATGGCGATGTATGGATATAATAAAGAAACAAAAGTGGCGCACTACCGCCTTAGAATTGTGGCTCAAGGATAGCGATGTGGATAAAAGTATATTGGAGGTAAATAAAAATTATTATTGAATCAGAAATGTTCTTTATTCTTGTAATTTATGATTTTTTTTCAGGATCCCCGTTACATGTACAATAACCGATTTTTAAAATTGGATTTTAAATCTTTTGTGGTGGATTCCAATCCACCTGGAGTATTAAAATTTACATTTACAACATGAGCAGCAAATTAATATTTTATGTAATTTTAGTGCATATGTGTTGAATACCTGCTTCAAATTTATTAATTTAAAATTGTATCCTTAAACATATTTTTATTTTATTTTAGAACTAAGAATATAAGTCTATAACTTAATGTCCACATTATGTTAGCTGGATTAACTTTTTTTATTAATTAATAATACCGTTTTAATACTTAATAATAAAAGAAAATTAATCAACTTTTATATATCTACGAATTTTCAAGCTTTTGAGTCATTTTTATATATATGTATATAACGAGATAAGAGAAAAGAATTTTCATTAACAAGAAAATGTTAAATAATTACATGCGAGTTAAATACATAAAAGGTGTGTTCATTTACTAAACATTTTTACGAATTTGTAACAATTGTTACTGAAAAGTGTAAAAACATATGTAGTTAAAAACTGAGACACAAAAAATTCTCGCAAATTCTTAGTGATAAAACACCTTTATTAGTCAAACACCTGTTGTTCTTTTGTTTACATTTGTAAATTAATTAATTTTAATTTCTGAAAAAAGAAAGCTCGAAAAATTTGAATTTCTTTACTAAAAAATATGCAATTTATTTTGCCTTGGTTTATCATATCTGATCAAGGATGGAAAGTGTTTTTTTATATGTGTTAATATAATAAAATTAAAATAAAATCAGAAATGCATAAAAATAATAAATCATACATGAAAGTATGTAAAAGTATTTCATATCCAATATCGATCTTAAAACCTTTTGTTATTTAAAGTATTTATTCCTGCGTTTCAAACCGAATCGAAATTTTCTACGTCCAGCATCTTTGGTATTCTGCATTACGATCGAAAACTTAACAAATACAAATTTCATTGAAATTTCATTTCTATGAAAAATTCGGAAACCACAGATTAATAATAATGTTAAAAAAATAAAATAAAATAAATAAAATTTTATTAAAATAAAAATACTTAAAAAACGTATCAAACCATAATAAAAATATTAAGCTTAATATTAAAAAAAAATTAAGAATCAATCCATTGTATAAAACCAAAAGTTTATATCGATAAATCGTGTCATCCAAATCGGTTACCATTTCTACGGACATTTTTCATATGTATGTTTACATTAGATTTAAACGATAAATCCTTTTTTTAATTTTTAGCTTTGTACAAACATTTTAATATTAACGACGCGAATCGAAGCACTAACGACGCAGCTTCGAAGCCATGCAACCAGCGTTGCCGAGTTCTGTGTAATTATCCAAAAATGGGACAAAAATTTTTTTCTTGAACTATTTTGGAACATGAAATTTTTACACAAGTAAATTATTTAATTAAAGACCTTCATTTACTTTAAAAAAAGTTTTACTCCGTAAATTTACTAATATACATACATCTTGGAGATGATATTTTTCTTTTATTTTCGAACTGTCCAGTAGAAATTTTTTCCAGAAAATTAAAATTAACAAAAACTAACATGAAGAATAAGTGGTCGTCTGGTACCATCGTTTCAATATTTTTGCATATGAAGCGAATAGGACAATATTGAGCGGACCATTTTGACCCAACCAAAAATATGTTGAAAATGAAAGGCGATTTTTTTAGTTTTGGGGATTTTTTTAGTTTTGACACTTTTGTTCTCGTTTTGGCGATTTTTTTTATTTGGCGACTTTCTTTTATTTGGGCGATTTTTTTTTCATATAGGCGTTTTTTAGTTTTGTAGATTTTTCGGTTTTTGGCGTTTTTTCATTTTGGCGATTTTTTTCATTTGGGCGATTTTTTCGAATTTGGCGATTTATTTTAGTATTAGATTTTTTTTAATTTTGGCAATATTTTTCGTTTTGGCGATTTTTTTTTGTTTGGCAATTTTATAATTTTGGGATTTTTTAGTTTTACCGTTTTTGAAAATTTCAAGAGTTTGCCTCTTACGGTTTCCAAGATTTGTCAAAATTACATAGTCAAAATTACATTAACTGATATAACACCCTTTAATTTAAAATTTTTAAATTTTAGTGTTAATTGTTGTAGTCTGTATAAAAAACACTAATTTTACAAATTTCAAGTGTCAATATACATACATATGTATGTATGTATGTACATATGTACATACAATTGCATGTACGTATATTACATGGGATTTTAAAATTTTTCGTTGCTCGTTTTGGAAGACCCTTTAATTTTTAAATCTCATGTATTTTTTGTTGTAGCGGCCAAGATTCTACATACTATGTCCAATTTTCATGCCCATAGCTCTTACGGTTCCTGAGAAAATAGCCTGTGTCGGACAGACGGCCACCGTAGCGGAACCCTAAAAAATCGCCCGATATATATTCTTAAATAAAAAGCATCCCATTATCAAACACAAAATTTGTTTTGTGTAATTTATAACATTTTGGATAATTTTGAAGGTTCGTCTGTGTAAAATTCAATTTCGATTCCGGCAACACTGCATGCAACACAAACTGAAACAAATACTAGGCAACTTCGAAATCACAGAAATTTTCAAAGGACGCAACTTCGAAGCGACGCAAACCGGGATATTGCTGTATTTTATAGTACAAAAAAAAAAAAAGAAACTTCTCTTCTATATGCTTATGTATAGAGAATAAGTTTCATTCACATTCCAAATAAACTTGGTCTTAAAATAAAGCCCTCTAAGGACATTTCGTTATGTTTTAAAAATTATTAAAGAAATTGTTCATGTGTAATGTAACACAGTTACCAGACTACTCTAATTCTATCAAGCATCTCTTATAGTAAACCAAATACAAAGTATGATTTACAACATTTTTTTTAGCACAAGTCTGATTTCTATTTCCACTTTATTTTAAAACAGTAATTAACAAGACTCTGGACAGTCAAGTTCAAAATATAGAATAAAAAAAATTTAACTATTATAGTAGTTTTATAAGCATTTTATGTTTCTGTAAATTAATTGCTAAATAATAGTTAAATTATTCACAAAGTAAGTAAATCAATTAAATAGCCAGTGACTGCATTTGTAATATTCCAGAGCTTTAGAAAATATAAATCGAAAACAAAACTACTATAATAAATACAAAAAGTTTTTAGGGAGATATTTCAGTCGGTATTTGAAACTAGAAAGAACTGTGTTTATTATTATTAATCTTGCAGAAAAAGAAGTTGGAAGCAATTAGATAAATAAATCCAAGTAGTGATTGCTATTAAATGAAAAAAAAATAATTATTTAATGTGCGTTAAGAACTCGATAAAAAATATTTAGAAGAAATTTAATAAATTAAAAAAAAAATTATCAATTAAATATTAGACGTAATTATTTAAAGAAAGGTACGAATGAATATTTTTTGAAATTTTTTTCATTAACAGCAGTAAATACTAATTGATAATAAGTTAATTTCTACGTTTGATGAACTTTGCAACTTTGTATTAAAAAGGATTAAGAAAGTTCCGGATTAATAAAAAATTCATGGTGCTTTTTGTAGCTTGAAATTTTTTACAATTCAATATAATCAATATAAGTTTAATTAATTATTCTAGTGATTGACAGGAATCTTTTAAATTACAAAATGAAATACATAATGCTTGATTTGTAAGAACACGAGTCAGACTGATCTGTCAGTTATAGTGCGAAAGGTTCATAGCTTAGGGCTCGTGTTGTGGTTTTAATATGTGTATTATGCAGATAACAAATTAAAATAATGGTACGAGTATTTATTTGTTTACTAAGCGAACCAACTTATTCTCGAAGATACAATATTTCAAACATAATAAAAAAATAAAATAATATCATAACACTATATACTACTATTTATTGATTAAATTTCGATTATTAAAAGATTTGACTGCTTCTTTCGGGAATATGAGAAATGGCTTTCGACGAAAAGTACAAAAATTTTCGTTTTTCAATTTCATTTTCTAGAAAGAGTTAAAGACTGAAGATTCTATTTTCTGCTTTAATGTTGCATATGTTCCGAAATATGCAACATTAAACTGATTATATAAATTTTTCTTTATAAAAATTATAAATCTATTTGCATTGAGCAATACAAAATTTTTTTTTTACTATCGCCAAATATTTGACCTGTCCAAAGTTTAAAGGATTTTTGCATTTTACATTCATATTTTCAAAACTTGTTCCGAACTTAGTAAATTTTGAATGCAGTCAAGTCATATCTAAAATGAGTCTTGCATATGCGTATTAGTATGGTATAATCCTTTTATATACATACATATGTATGTATGTATATGCTTAGAAACCAGTTTTTTTTATCTTAATCATTCACTAATTATATGGAAAATGGTCGGAAAAAAATATTGAAATATTGTCGCAATTGTGCTGGTTTAGTGCAGTGTTAAGTAACTTTTACGGCAGGGTTAGTTGGTACCCCCGTTTGCTTCACTCCCCGAACTCTAAAACTATTTGTCGTCGCAACTTCCTTTCAGAGGACGAAAGCCTAAAATAGCACGTTGCAGTAACTAAAACAACATGAAGCAATACTAGGGACAACACGATTTAACATTACTTTTATTAACTAACCCCCAACAAAAAAAGGGGTGTTATACGTTTTTAGTGTTTGGATTGAACATGTGTGTCTGTACGAGTCCACGTACAGACCAAACGGCTGAACAGATTTTGATTTAGTTTCTTCTGAAAGGGGACTTCTTAGCTACGTTTTTAAGAAAATCGGTCCAGCCGTTTAGAAGATATCACATCTTTTCTAGATACATATATTCGGGGGTTTTTATAATTTTTAATTTTTGTTATTTATTTTTTAATAAATTAATTTTAATCTGTTAATTTATTTAAGTTTTCCTATGTACATACATATCGCTCATTTACTCAAACAACATCCTAACTACAAAAAACAAGTTTGCCAGAAAACAAGTTTAAAGTTTTCAATTTACACACAACTTAATGGAAAAAGAAAATTCTATTTTTCTTTCAAAAGTTGAGAAAACAAGATATTTGGGTAAAATTTTTTCTTTACTCTTACACATACTACGTTTATACGGGCACTATTATGCAAATAAATTAACTCTGTATATACGGCATAGCAGATGTACAAAAACTTGGTATCACTTATATAGAAAAGTTGATTATGTTTACCAAAAACTTGTGTAAATTTATAATATATATTGTCATTAGTTTCTTCTTTAAATGTTTTTTGTGCAATATTTATGAATTTAATTATTAACAGACATTTGTAAGTGTGAAAACCTCAAGCATTTCATTTGCAAAGAGTGCGTTAATCGTGAATAGATTTCAGAATTAGTAAGGCCCCTTTCACATTAGGCAACTTTACTTGCGCAAGTCTTGTGTTTGTGGGTGTGAGAGGAAAGGTCGGTTGAAGGGGAAAGAATTGCCAAGATTTGAGTACAGACTTGCTTGAACTTGGCAATTCTGCCACAACTTGGCAATTCTGCCACAAAACGTCAACAAATTAAGAAAACTCGAGCATAAGAAAATTAAACTTGCTCAACAAATGAACTGAATGTGAACATAGAAGCAAGTTCAAAAGAAAATAAATAAAAATGAAAATTATACTTGCGCAAGTAAAGTTGCCTAATGTGAAAGGGGCCTAAGTCGCATTAAAACAATTGTATGGCAACAATTTACAGTTTTATTTGCAAATAAGTTATGCGTATAAACGTAGTGACATATTGTATGTCTAGGTTCACACACGACAACTTTTGTTGCGCAACTCTACTTCAATTCTCTTTTGCTTTTACGTTCACACAGGAAAATTTTGTTTCGGCAATTTTTGGTTTCTTTAGCTTCACCATTAAAATTGCGGATGAGATAACAAAAGAAAACTGGAGCACGGGCAATTATGCACCCCTTTCCAATCTCTTTTCCTCCCTCGTCCATAAAATCAAGAGTTGCGCAACAAAAGTTGCTGTGTGTGAACCTAGTCTAAGAAATATTGCGACATACATTTGTTATGTTTGTATTTTAGAAGTAATTAAGCTTAATTTAGACGTGACATAGCCACAACCAAACTAAAATTCAATTGGTTCCTGTGGTTAGAGTTATGGCGTTATGGCGACTCACCTATAATCAAATACAGTGTTGCCCATTAGCTTAGTTAGAACGGCTGTTTTCTATTGCTATGGTTATGACACGTCTGATTGAGCCTTAAGCCGACTAAAGTGGCAAATTGCCACTTTTTTTAGTGTAGGTTTCTAGTTTTTTTTAGTTTTGCCCCTTTTTTTGATAAATCACCTTGCCAGTTTTAGAAAAATGTCATCGGTCACCCTGTCAATAATATTGTGTAGTCAATGGGTACTTTTACGATATGTATTGATATTGATGTATCAGCGGTGGTGTGTGACTGTGATTATGGACAAATTGTTTCTTACAGAAAATTTTCAAAGCATACTTTAGGGCTTACTTATGACGATACAACTACCATAGCTATAAGTCGCAATTAAAAAATAATAAAACAAACCGACTTCGACCAACTTTGAACCGTTAAATATGCTAAAGGGTCATTCGAAATGATAAAGTATAAGAGAAACCTAAAGATGATTTTAAAATACCTGTCGAATGATACCCATTTTGATATATATAGTATATATAATACATAATACATATAATACGTTCGCCGACTTTTTATTTTTTTCTTATTTACAAAATGGCGTCTGTTTACCGCCATATTGATTACCGTCATACCCTTAGTGACACTCCCGAGATTCGAAAAATCGATTGATGTAAGAATCATCAAAATCGGTCCACGCGTTCGGCTTATATAGTGTCGCACAGGAACACACATGCATACATGCGTAATTGCATCAGAGCTGGCCATCGAGAGAAACACCTGAGTAATGTATTCGGGTATGTGTATTCATTTGAATAAGAAGTCGGATTGATGTTATGCACTCTGGTGATACTTTGGCCAGCTCAGACATACATATGTACATATATGTCTGATGTGTGATTATTGGATTAAGGTAGATAAAGATGCCAGGTGCCATAACGAAGTATTCACTCATTTAATTGTGCCAAGTTCCCCGTTAGATCGAACTACCTTCATCAATATAGGCTGATAAACACAATACCCTTCTTTGCTTTGTACAGTCGGGTAAAAATACAAACTCACTGGAGTCTTAGTGCTTTTCTAAAATCGGAGTTTTAAAAAATTTTTAAAATTAGACAAGATTTATGACAGTGAAAATTTGAAAAATCGTTTCAATAATACGCAGTAAATGAAATCCGTGTAATTTGAAATGCAGGCACACTGAAAAATATAATAATTTGAAAAAAAAAACTGAAAATTACGAGTATGAGAGGAAAAATTGGCATTCAAAATTTCTCTACAACTGTACACATTAGAATCAAAAGTGGTAATTTCGCCCACATTTTCAAATTTATGTCTTGTGGAAGGTGTTGGGTTGGCATGACTGAATTATACAGCTCTCTTACTTTTTACATTTTAAGCACTTTGACGTCTTTTCCACACGCAAAGTCTACTTTGCAGAGAATGGGAGCTTTTCTCCCTTCTTTCAAACAAAATGAAGACTTTACAAAGTAATTTTTGCGTAAGGAAAAAGCCGTCTTACTAAATAAAAATGTTTTTAACATACACTTTTGGAATTTTATTATTACATATGTATATATTTTCTTTTTAATAAAACAAAAATATTGGAATTGAAAGATATTTCAAGATTTCCTTCATTTTTTTTATTGTTTTAAGTGTTAATGCAATAATTAAAATATATTTATATAAATGTACTACATGCATATTAACTAAGCTCAATAATAACCGCTTTTAAAATATATTATACATTATACGTAAATAACAATTAACTACGAAAAAAAACTAAACAAAAATGAAAAAAGAAATATGTTATATGCTTAACCTTTTAAAACCTCATCAAATCATTTGCTAATTAAACTTAAATATGCAATTAGTTTTAAAAAGATAACAATAAATATGCAAGTATGTATGCATGTGCTATTTCAAAGCTGATTAACGAATGTCAAGCCGAATCCATATAAATGCAGTTGAAGTTGCATGCATGTATGATGCATGTAGGAAGACCTGCATTCATTCCGCTCGTAAACGAAAATTTATCATGAGTTCGGTTTTAAACTTTTTAGTTTAGTAAATGTTAAGGAAAATGCATTTTTTCTGATGTTTTATTTTTATAATAAAAAAAAAATGCAATTTGTACATACTCACTTACATACATATGTATGTATGTATATGAAACTCGAGAACTTTCGACTTTCGGGAAAAATTAAAGTAAAAAAACTCATATAAGGTTCTTAACAAGTTAGTATTGGATTGAAAAATTAAAATCATCAGTTGATTAGCTCCATAACATTACAAAGCGCAATTATTACAACATTATATATATTTTTTTGGATAAACGAATAAATTTTATTAAAGTCAGTAGGTTAATATTTTTTTAAGACTTTGTTGCGTTATAGTAGTATTCTGAGAATAGATAATACATAACATTAATAATTATAATTATTAATATTATTGTATATTACAGTTGATTTTTGAGTTATTTGAACAGCAAGTTTGGAATTATTACGTTTCGATCCTAAAATGTAATATGAACTCGATAACTCGCAATACATATTGCGTTATGACACGAATAGCTGTCCCTTTTTTTAACCCGACTGCCAAGAAGGGCAGTGATGCCAGGAGAATTTTTCAGAAATCCGTATGCTTGTGTTTTTCCCTGCACCCAATTTTTTTCTAAATTTTTTCCTATGCTACTTTTTTAAATAAATAAAATTTTATTTTTATTTTGTACATTTATGTCATAAGTTCAGGTTAATTTTAAAATAGTACAAATTGCCCTTAACTGGGGGTTTCCACGTGCAATAAACTTGGAAATAATTATGTTCTCAGCTGTCAAATTCTATTTCCAACATCATATGTCCACGTGTGGATCGAAGAAACATTTATTTGCAAATAAATTGTGAAATAGTTGTTCAAACTTATTTCGAAGAAATAATATTGAACATAAGCTTTCAAATTTCATATACATTTGTTGTTTGTGTGAATGTGCAGACGTTATTGCTTATGTTCTCGCGTGGAGACATGCGGTAACAAACTGATAGAAACTTAGATAGATAAATCCATCACCACTGTCGATCAAATGACCGGTCATTTGACTTGGAGTGTTCTTGCATTGTACTTACTTAATATTTTAGTGGTATTACCAGATTTACGAATTTCTAATGAAACACTTGAAAAAATTATGTATATATGTATATTTTAATTTTAAAGTTTACAATTGGAAAATATAATTTTTAATTGTTAAAAAATCTGCAATTGGTTAAAATCCCTACAATTGGATATAAGTAAGATATCTTTCCCTTTTTCCCTACATGTAAAATTTTCGAAAAATCCCTACAAAAAGGGAAAAATCCCTGCACTTGGCATAACTGAAGAAGGGTTATATTTTTTCTTGCGTTTCATGTATATCTTTTACCATCCGTTTGTAATAGGGGGATTTATTCTCGAAAAAATAAAATTAATTTTCTGAGAATTATTTCCAAGGGAATGTCTATTATTAAGATGTGTATCTTCACAGCAGCACCACTTCTGTACGACCCTTCCTCTATACAAAACTAATCACAATTGAATACCAAATTTCATTAAAATCAGAACGCCGATTTTGGAGATTAATTTACACCAACCGGAACAATTAATTTTTATATATATGAAAACAAACAAGCATTTAAATAAGTTAGTTTTTAACCGACTAAACAAATTATTATTAAGTCCTAGTTTACATTATGCAAGTCTTATTGCTAAGCTGATTAGTTTCTAGGGGAGAGAGAGACGACGTTTTGGTTTATCATTCGCAATCTTAAGAAAGCACACATGCATGCATACACAAAACTATGCCTAAAAAATAAGACTTACATTGGGTGAACGCCGATGAAAGTTCAAAGAAGAAAAAGTGATAAGCTTAGCAATAAGACTTGAGTAGTGTGAACTGCGACTACATAAGTGATAATTTGTGAAATATAATGTCTCTTTATAAATTCCGTGCGGAAACAAAATTTTAAATTATTCATTCTGTTGCTATAGTATTCCTCCGCAGTGCCGGTAACCAGGGTGACCGATGACATTTTTCACAAAGTGGCACCATATAGGGGATTTATCAAAACAAAAGGGCAACATTAAAAAAACGAGACAACTACACTAAACTTTTTATTTTTAGTGTATTATTATAGGGATGTAAAGAATGTTCGCATTCGCTTTCGCATTCGCAAATTATTCGCTTATTTTTGCTATTTGTATTCGCTTTTGCATTCGCTAAAGTATGCGAATATTTCAAGCGAATATTAAAGACAAAAAAATAGTCTACTTCTTTTACGAAAATAGTTTACAATTAGTAAACGGAAAAAGCCAGCATGAAAAAGATACATATACTTACAAGTAAAGCATTCTAATCAAAGCTTTACAATTTTAGCGTAAAACCTTTCTATAAATAAGTTTCAGTAGTATGATGTGACCGACTATGGCCCATAGGATTGGTATACATAATGAATAAATAAATGAAATCAAATAACAATCAAAATTAAACCAAAATCCATCCATTGAAAAAGAAAAGGCAGTGTTTGGTTTGCGCCAAAAAGTATTTTCTATGTAAGACATTACTTCGTACAAAAAAATTTGAAATGCAAGAAATATTAACTAGTACTTGATGGTTGTAAATTACACGGGAAACAGGTTCCACTTATAGTAATCCGCATGAAAACTTAAAATGTTGAAGAAATATTTCATATGTTTTTCCCACGATGAACAGAGTACTACTTCTGCAAAATTTTTTTATGAAAAATTCATTCCAATTTTTCTTAATATATATTTTGGCAGCATTTTACATGAAGTGTTGAACTTAGTTCAAGGTTTTAGGGTAAAATTACCAATGGGTTGGTTGCCTAACATTTCGTAGATATATTTTTTTTAAGTATTATCTATACTTATTTTGATATGAGATCATTTATCTTTCTGGTTAAGAATTTTTCACTTTTAATAAATTAATAAATATTTGCTGAATTCAAGACTCAAGTAGAATTATCTATACAACACAACTTCATGTTCTTATACAAATTTATTTGCATGTGATTTTTTTTACCCTATTGTAATATTTGCATTCGCTTTCGCATTCGCTAAACTGGTATTCGTTACATCCCTATATTATTATATAATTCACTCTAAAAAAAGAGGGACAAAAAGTGGGAAGGCACTCGAAAAAGTGGCAATTTGCCACTTTAGTCGGTCAAACGTTTACGCTGGCTGTATCATACCTACCGTGACGATATTGCCATGTTATTGATTTTGCAGTATAGTACATACATACTACACAAGGTATAGATGTATAGATATATTTTTCTCCATTTTGTGTGTTTAATAAAAATTGCGCTTAAAAACATTTTGTATCAATATTGCATCATTTTTTATTTAGTTTTTTCCTCCTCCTGTAAATTATGATAAACATGAGTGAGGGGCCTTTTCGTATTAAGTTAACGATATGTATGTATGTATGTATGTATTTGCAGGAGTAAAATTTATTTAAATTTATTTTGTTTTATTTATTGAAAATGATTTTATAAGAATAAAAGAGAGAAATACACCAGCAAATTTCAAATAGAAGCAATGGAGACTTTAATGGAAAACAAGTATTTTTTTCATTTAATTTGTATACCCTTTACCAAAAAATGGTAAAAGGGAATATATAGGTTTGTCATTCCGTTTGTAATTTCTACAATATTAATAAGCGACACATAAAGTATATATATTCTGGATCCTTATGCATAGGGAAGACGAACAAGCGATGTCCGTCTGTCCGTCTGTCTGTACGTGAAATCGGTTTTCCCAAGCTCCCAGAAGAGCTAGAGACTTCGTTCTTGGACTGGTGTGTCAGAAATTTTCCGAAAAATTTTGCTATTGAAAATCAGCAAAATCGAGCAGACGGTTTCAGAGCTGGAAAACTCATACTCAATATTCCCATAGAAAATAACTACTGAAAACAAGTTTTCATTACTTTTTTATTAAATTAACTTATTATTATACTTCGGTATGAATAAAATTGGTATTTATAATTAAAAAAAAAATTTAAAATTTAACAAATAAAAAAAACGTTTCCAGGGTTGGAAAACTTTAACTTTTTTTCTAATAATTAAACATATTTCATGTTTTAGGAAGAAGGCTATTTTCTCAGGAACGGTAAAAGCTACGGGTCTGAAATTTGGACAGAGTATGTAGAACTTTGATCGCTACAACAACAAATACATGAGAATTAAAACTTAAAGGGTGTTCCAAAATGAGTGACGAAAACTTTTAAAATCCCATGTAATATACATACAATTGTATTATGTATGTACATATGCATATTGACACTTGAAATTTGTAAAATTAGTGTATTTTTATATATGCTACAAAAATTAACACTAAAATTAAAAAAATTTAAATTAAAGGGTGGTCCATCAGTTAATGCAATTTTGACTATGTATTTTTAACAAATTGCTATATCTTGGAAACCGTAAGAGCTAAACTGTTGAAATTTTCAAAAACGGTAAAACTAAAAAATCCAAAAATTATAATATCGCCAAAAATTAAAAAAAAACCGCCAAAACGAAAAAAATCGCCAAAATGAAACAAAAAACGCTAAAATTAAAAACAAACCCAAAAACCGAAAAAAATCGCCAAAACGAGAAAAACGTGTCAAAACTAAAAATAAATTTCCACAATGACAAAAAAACGCCAAAAACCGCAAAAATCGCCAAAACAAAAAAAATTGTTATATGAACAAAAATCGCCAAAAATTAAAAAAAATCGTCTAAATTAAAAAAAATCGCCAAAATAAAAAAATATTGCCAAAACGAAAATAAATCGCCAAAATTAAAAAAAAAAAACGCCAAACACTGAAAAAAATCGCCAAAATAAAAAAAATTGCCTATATGAAAAAAAAATCCCCAAAAATTAAAAAAATCGATTATATGAAAAAAATCGGCAAAATCAAAAAAATGTCAAAAACCGAAAAAAATCGCCAAAACGAGAAAAAAGTGTCAAAACTAAAAAAATTCCCACAATGACAAAAATACGCAAAAATCGCCAAAACAAACAAAAAAATGCTTATATGAACAAAAATGAAAAAAAAAATCGCCTAAAAGAAAAAAATCGCCAAAATCAAAAAAATCGCCAAAACGAAAATAAATCGCCAAAATTAAAAAAAGCCAAAAACCGAAAAAAATCAGCAAAACAAAAAAAAATTGCCTATATGAAAAAAAATCGCCAAAAATTAAAAAAATCGCTTATATGAAAAAAAAATCGGCAAAATCAAAAAGTTCGCCAAAACGAAAAAAATCGCCAAAATTAAAAAAACGCCAAAAACCGAAAAAAATCGCCAAAACGAGAAAAAAAGTGTCAAAACAAAACAAAATTCCCAAAATGACAAAAATCCGCAAAAATTACCGAAACAAAAATAAAAATGATTATATGATCAAAAATCGCCAATAATGAAAAAAAATCGCCAAAATCAAAAAAATCGCCAAAACGAAAATAAATCGCCAAAATTAAAAAAAAACGCAAAAAACCGAAAAAAATCACCAAAACAAAAATTGCCTATATGAAAAAATCGCCAAAATTAAAAAAACGCCAAAAACCGAAAAAAATCGTCAAAATTAGAAAAAAGTGTCAAAACTAAAAAATTCCCAAAAAGAAATAAAAACGCCAAAAACCGAAAAAAATCACCAAAACAAAAAAATTGCCTGTATGAAAAAAATCGCCAAAAATAAAAAAATCGCCTAAATTAAAAAAATTGTCAAAATCAAAAAAATCGCCAGAACGAAAAAATCGCCAAAATTAAAAAAACGCCAAAAACCGAAAAAATCGGCAAAACCAAAAAAATTGCCTATATGAAAAAAAAATCGCAAAAAAAGCACCAAATTAAACATAATGCCTAAAACCTAAAAATTGCACAAAAAGTATGAATTTTTTCACAAAATTAATATGTACCTACATATATCTCTTTGCTTATGTATGTATCTCTATACTACATAAACGCACTTTGGTAAAGGGTATATAAGATTCGGCACAGCCGAATATAGCACTCTTACTTGTTATTTATTTATTCATTATGTATACCTAGCCTACGGGCCATAGTCAGTCACACTCATACTTCGACCAACTTTGAACCGTTAAATATCTTAAGTGGTCATTCGAAATGAAAAATCATAAGAGAAACCTAAAAATGATTTTAAAATACCTGTCGAATGATACCCATTTTGATATAGTTCGCCGACTTTTTTTTCGTATTAACAAAATGGCGTCTGTTGGCCACCATATTGATTTCGACAATTAACATATCTTTAAGGCCGTGATACACTATCATACAAAGTGGTGTGATGAATTGTTATTGTCTTTTGAAAATTTGCATAAACACCATCATACCAGGGATGTACTTTCTCGAAGATCGCACGACTTTGTCGGATAGTGTATCACGTCCTTTAGTGACACTCCCGAGATTAAGATAAATCGATTGACGTAAGAATCAACAAAATCGGTCTACGCGTTCGTTTTAAATAGTGCCGCAAAGGAACGTACATACATGCATACATACATAGAAACGTAGACTGATAAACAATACTCTTCTTTGCGCTGCACAGTTGTTTAAAAATCAAACCAACGTCCTATGTTGACATTAAAATCCTCATCAACACAATTCTGGTAGGATAAAGGAGTCCTCAATTTAAGTTCGTTATAATGAAATTAAACTGTACTTCAATTTGTATAAATTAATACATTGGAAAATAAGCATATCACATCCTATTAAACATTTATAGAAATATCAATGAGAACCGGCAGCAGCATTACAAAATAAACATTGTTTCAATAATAAAAAAACATTTAAAATCCTAATCTGCAACCAAAAAACCAGGTTATGATTAGAAAACATCAAAACGTGGCATTAGTGTCTACAGTTTGTAAGATTCGTAGATGAAGAAGCAACAAATAGAGATAAGCATTACAAAAATATATAATATACATATATTTTATATAAATACATAAATGAATCAAATCAAATTAAATTTAACGCATATTTGAAATTAATCGCGAAACGTGCCAAATTGGTACTTGAAGAAATTAGTTAAATTTAATGCGATTGATACGAGGAATTTGCGAATGTTCTTGATTTTACAATTAATTAATATTACAATACAAATATGTTGAAATTCAATGAGCTTTAGTTATTTGACGGTTGTTTATTTAAACAATTTAATTTAATTCAATCTACATTGAATTAAGATACAAAAGAGTTGCATAAATTAAATCTATTTATGCAAACATATAATTTCATGCGATTTAAGTTTTATATAGGCGGCAGTGTGCCAGTCCAAGTTTCGGCCAATACTCCTCATAACTTTGTTTACCACAATTGAAAAATTATGTAACTTAAAACACAACGACAGCCAGGTAACCGCATTTTGCGAAGCTTGGAAGTTCTACAATGAAAGCTTAATGAGAAATGGAGGTGTAAGAAGTGCATATTTTAAGACCGACTGGCTCACTTATCAATGTTATGAGAGAGAGAGAGAGAGACAGCTGAAATTTAGTACAATAGCGTTATTATGTGTGTAACCAACAAGTCAAATGAGAAAAGTTGGAATTGAGAAATTTTTTTATATATTTTAATTGAACTGTAGTGAATTTTAATCAGAAGTAATTCATAGTTAGGCTCAATTTCAATAATTTCAATTCTTATTGAATGAAATATTTTTATTAATTAATGTGAGTTTCTAAAGAAGAGAAGAAAAATTAAACTTAGACTTTAAGCTGGGGGAAATACCGATACTTTTCTGAAATTATTGAACTTGAGCCTAACTATGAATTACTTCTGATTAAAAGTTGGAATTTTTAACCAGAGGGCGGATCAAACTCTCTTCCAGCTCAGAGTTATGAATTAAAATTAAAAGATTTCAACAAAAGAGTTCCTATTGAAACTTTGTATATGAATTGTACGTATGTAAAGCTATAATTTCCTATCTGATGTTAATCTATTACATTTATATATTTTTTTGGATAAGGAACATGCAGAAAAGAGTAAAGAAAGGCCTCAATCCTTACTACGCATGCAGGAACTCCATAGGAAGGACCTGGAGTCAGCAACCGAAGATAGTAAACTGGATTTACATATCGGTTGTCAGGCCGGTTATTTCCTCTGGTTTTGTGGCATGGTGGGAGGCATTGAGGGAGGAAAGTCACAGGAGCTAACTAGCCAAGGTTCAGAGGTGTGCTTCGCTGGGCATCACAGAGGCTCAGAGGAGCTCACCTCAGGCTGCCTTGGACGTCATTCTTCATCTACTTCCTATAGAGGACTGTTGGGTGGAAACGGAGACTAGAAGTCTCCTTAGACTCGTAGAAACAGGTTTGGTTGATGACAGGAACAGGTCACACATCAATCTCAAATGAGATCAGTTTTACTGATCAGGGATCCGTAACCCCGTAACCCCTTGATTTTAGTAGAACACTCTCACTGATGATTTCGGATAGGGACTATTGGGTCAAATCCGATGAGCTATATGAGAGTAGAGCAGTCTTTACAGACGGCTCAAAAATGGGGCTGGGGCTGTTGTCCATATCTTGGGAACAAACATTCGTAGTTCTTTCAGACTACGGAATGAATGCAGCATTTTCTAGGCTGAGATCTTGGCGATCCTCAGGGCCACGGAACTAGTGACAAGGAATGTAGCTGAAGGTGGAAAGATAACCTTCTACGTCGCTAAAAGCTTTGAAAGGACACAATGTCAAATCGAAACTTGTTAGTGACTGCAGGATTGCCCTCAACTTGCTTATGGATAAATATAGTGTCAGACTATGTTGGGTTCCTGGCCACAGCAGTGTTGAGGGAAATGAATTTGTCGATGAGCTGGCAGGAATAGGGTCGGCATTAGATGAGGGAATGTGTGACAGATTCGTAAAATTACCAATAGGTCACTACTATAGGGAACTCAGTAATTGGGTAGAAAGCAGGACTAACAGTTCATGGCGCTGTAAGGAGGATTGTAGAGTGTCGAGGACTATGTAGCCAAAACTTGACTCAGGAAGATCTAAACTGCTACTGGACATGAACAGAACGGCGATGGGAATCGTGATAGGCACGTTGATAGGGTCACTGCTCGTTCAGAGCAAGAACCAGCATTTGTAAAACTGTCACTACAGATTTTTGTAGGATGTGCGGGGATGCAGAACAACCAGAAATCATTGCACATATCATCTGTCACATTGAACTGTCCCTCCCCGAAGCTGCTACGCATAGGGGTAGATAGTTGCGCAGACGTTTCCATGAGAGCATTACTGTTATTGGGAAGTGTAAGCTAGACAATATCAGGGGCTTCATCAGGGTAATTCGGTGGCTCAATGACGGATAATAGAGTCACTTCTGCCTACAAATGTTTGGGGGTGGGGGGATGGTAAATATTACTTTTTTAAGGGCAATAGAAGGGAATCACAATGGACCCCATTGAAATAGAACCACCCTTTCTAAACTAACCTAACCTATATATTTTTAACAACAACAAAAACATCTTCACTAACTAAAGGGTCCGCAAGATAACTTCTTTTTTTTAAATGCTATAAAAAAACTACTGAAGCTTCGGCTGTGTGGCACGTAGCGCCGTCCTGTTGAAACCAAATGTTGCCAATATCCTCCTCTTATATTTTTGTGAACAAAAATTCGTTCAACATGACCCGATAACGATCGCCATTGACTGTAACGGCCACTCCTGGCTAATTTTCGCAATTATGCCTCTAGACCAAACAGTGACTAGTTTTGGGTGCGTCGGCTTTTCAATGTACGCGTGCGGGTTTTCTGTGCCCCAAATGCGACAATTTTTCTTGTTTACATACCCGCCAAGATCAAAATGAGCTTCACCTGCAAAGATGATTTTTTTTTTGGCAAAATCGGCATCTTCTGTAAGTCGATCGCAGGCCCACTTAGCGAAGCGAAAACGCATTGGATGGTCAGTTGGCTCTTTCAGCGGAAGGGTAAAACAAATTAACTGTCAAATCAGACATGAGTAAGTGTTACCATTCACGAAATAAGCACTAGTTGAAAAAAAAAACGTTAGATGGCGGACCCATTTCAATTTGCAAAGCGTTGGCATGCCAATTTTTGGCAACTAACGGCCTGTCCCATGATCTCACCAGCAAACGTTCAATCGACAACTTGTATTGCAAACAACAATAACATTAGAAAATTTGTTGTTGTTTGCAATACAAGTTGTCGATCGAACGTTTGCTGGTGACATCGTGGGACAGGCCGTAAAAAAAGCTTGCCGCTTTAGTTTAGGCATGGTTGTACACATTATGGCATTTTGTGACATCGTAATATTGTGTACTAGTGGCAATGTGTGTCATTTCCGATATTTATTATGTGACATTATGTGAAATTGCGTTGCGAACAAAAAATCTATTGTGAACTGTATTGCCCACATTTTGAAAATGTCACCACAAAATGATAAGAGCGATATACGCAAAATTATTGATTTTAAGGAAATTATAATGACAGCAAATTTTTATTCGTCATATAAATTTTTTTATTCAAGTCGACCGTCTGGATTGTAGAAACAAGGGGTTAGTTTTGTAGACTTTTAAAATAAATGTTCAGATGTTGTTACAATTTGCAAGAAAAAAAATCAACAATAAATTATTAGCAAATTAATAATTTATAACAACACAAGTCGCTGAGAATATGTTTGCAAATATTAAAACTCAATGAGACTCAGGTTGTTAATCACGTTATTAACGACAATCAAAGAGATGTTGACCCCGTAAACTCAACATAAAATTAAACTGATTAATTTAATTCTTTAAATGATCTTGATCACAACTGTTTGTGTTGTTAAATATGTACGTTTTTAAACGTTAAGTTTTAATATTATGTGCGCATATTGTTTTGTACTCGTACGTTTGATTCGAATACAACATACGACCGACCGACGTTTGCTTAAATTAATCAAGACTAATTGTATTTATTTTATACTATTATTACAATATGTATATTGTTATCAAATATAATTAAGACTTTAGTACTTTAAATAGGAAATTGACAATTTGAATAATGCTGAGCACACATTATGGCATTTTGTGATATCGCAATAATGTGTACTAGTGGTAACGTTTGTCATTTCCGATGTTTTTCGGCACGGATTTTGAAAAAGACACCACGATATAGAATTTATCGTATTTTATTCAAATTTGATTTCATAAAAACATGGGAAAAAAGCATCGATAGCTTCGAGAGTAAATAAAATAAACCCAAAAAATTCTTTGGCTTTGTGAAGGACAGAAGGACCTATTTGCTAATTTATATTTTCGGTGTATAGTAGGAGCGAATAGATTCTTTCAAATTGTACGAAACACATAATTTTGGAACAAAATTTTTTGCCCAAAATCTATCATTTGCGATTGTAAATAGTCGATTTTCGTAAAAAAAAGGAAGTCCCAAATATGTGTCGCTTAAGCTATTTTAGCGGTTATGGCTCGACATATTGGGAGAAAATTTCTAATAAATTTTAATCGCTTTTAAAAATTTTAAATAGGTGGGCAAGAATGCATGATAAAGTTTATTTTAAACTGTAAAATAGATGACATTATTTCGAAAATATTATATATCTATACTGAGTAGTTGAAACTATCAATTAAAACAAATTAGCTCAATGTTAAATTGAACTAATTTTCGGATTAGCTAATTAGAGAAAGAAACTAATTTTATCCTCGAACCCAAAAAATTACCCTTAGAGAGTTGTCATATAATTCTAGCAGGAGCCTACATAAACAATATAAAAAGTCAAGAACTAAAAAAATTTCAATTTTCGCCCCTGCATCTGTTTTGTATAACGAATGGTGTTGTCATGCGAACACTAAGAAGTCGAATATTCGAAAAAGGTTTTAATTTTTGTTGGAACAGGCTTGTACCACCTCTTGAGGAAATAAAATATTTTTATATCTCCATTGAATTGTAGTAAATTTAAAACTTATTATTTATTCTCTGCAAAACTAGCTTTTTTGAGTTATGCCTCTTTTGCAATGAAGGAGTGATATGCATAAATACGTACATATGTATATTTTTTTAAATAATTGCGTTGCGTTGTTAATAATATTTCTAAGTTTGTCATTAAAGTAATTAGTTTTCTTGTGTAATAATTTTTTTTTAATTATTCGAATAAAATTTTTATTATTTGGTTGTTGGAATATTCGAACAAACGTTTAAAATTGTTCGTCTATCAGAACAAAAAAATAAATAATATTTTATTCGAATAAATATAAAATAAATAAGTAAACGAATAATTGAAAACAGTAACAACCAATCATATACAGTCACAACATTTAATGTGAAATCGGTTGAACATTTTCGAATATTAAGCTTGGATCACACGATTGGCACTAGTGTCCTGCACAAGACCATTTATAAAATCTTTCAAGACATGAGAGATTTTTCAAATGCTTTACTAAAGCGAAATATTCTAAAAAAAACGCTAAACAACACTGTTGGCAAGAAAAAAAACTGAAACTGAAATGTCTTGCCAACAGTGTTGTTTAGAGTTTGGTTTAGAATATTCCGCTGTAGTAAAAGCATTTGAAAAATCTCTCATCACCAATTTTCGTCGGCTCACTGAAATAAATTCACAAGCAACCAGATAAATTTGTCTTATTTCTCAACTAATTGATATATAATTAATTAAAAGCCATATAGACTTATTCAAGAATTAATTAAGTAATAATAATGTAATTTTGGCTTTACTACCGTAAATGAGTGTAGCGACACTTGATTTCAACTTAAAGTTATAAAAATTCGTTATTTCAAGATCAAAGACCTTAAGCACTTAGCTATAGCATTTACTTGGTGGTTATTAACCAAATAACTAGTTTCGGATGTTTATTTAATAAACAAATTTATTGGTTATATGCATACTTATTTCTATGGTATGTATTTACATACACATTTACATCCATACAGAGTTTGTTATCAAGGTTCCCGTTGAAAAAGAAAAGAACAAATAAAGGGTAAAAATGGTATTTTAAATTAAAATAGGTTCAAGTTTTTTCTGAACAAAAAAATTACAATAATATCATGGGCACGTGACGAAAATATGTTTACTTGGCAGCACAGTTCATAATGCTGGAAAGTAAAATAAACTGTTGAAAGAAAAAACAATGGCGGTATTCGGTGTTCGATGCAAATTGTATTGCGTCGTTGTAAATGCAGAATATCGTAGCTTTTCTTTAAAATCCAACAAAAAAATACACATACAATCCAAAGAAAAGCTACGATATTTTGCATTTGCACTTACGCAAGACCATTTGCATCAAACATCGAATAACGCCAATGTTACATAATAGCTGCTACTATAATAATTACATATATGTACCGACGGAATGTCGAATAAATAAAAATAATTAATCTGATGATATATCATCACATTCTTGCTTATCTTTTACTATAGTAAAAGATAAGCAAGAATAGTTAAACATACTTAGGTAGAGTAATATAACTTCGTGCTAACGTAAATAAAAAAATTAAAAAAAATGGAAAAACAGAAAATGAATAGTGGTACAACTTCTTTAAATTTCAATTCGTATTTAAAATTCATATTTAAATATGAATTGATATTTAAACAGAGTTGGTGAAATTGGCCCTTACAAATGTATTTACGAAAGGTAAATCAATTATTGTATACACAACAATCATTTCTCATATTCCGTTTCATTAAAAATTTACGTTAAATAGCTGATGATAATAACAATATCTACCCAAGTAGATAGACTAGGGTGCTGATGAAGTGTGTGGCTGCACAGAAAAATATCGGTATTTCCCCCAGCTAACAAAAGTCGAGTTTAATTTTTCTTCTTTTCTTTAGAAACTCACATTAATTAATAAAAATATTTCATTCAATAAGAATTTAATTTACTGAACTTAAGCCCGCATAAGAAATTTTTTATATTTAAAAAAAACATTTATTTCTATAAAAAAACAAACACGAATTTCAACAATTCATTAAATACATTAGACTAAAATAAAATTAATTAACATACCTTAATTATAAATAAATTTTAGCCTTCTAACCGGCCAAATCGTAAAAATGATCGGATGAAGCTAATAATTTTTTTAAGTGGATATAGTCAAAAGGACCGTAAGTTTTAAGTTACAGGTGAAAAAAACATTAGTAACGAACGCCAGGTAAATAATAGTGAAGACCGTCTGTAGATTAAAGATGAAAATAAGTTAAAATAGATATTTTTTTTAATTGTGATACTCCCAGAAATAATTTGCATTACGAATCAGGGATTTGGGTGTCAGATTTTATGGCAATATTCACTATTTTTTTTTTGCTTTTCTATCAACAAAAACAGTAAAATGGTCAACACCACCGAAACAAATATCGCCAACTGGACGAACAGCTCTTTTTCCTACGACATATGTACATTTTGTTATAATGATACAAAGGGGTAAATTAAAAATAGGTTCACAAAAAGTAACATTGGCCCTAAAAAGGGTCAAAAGCGATACTTTAGTGTCACAACGGTAATGCTGTTTGTTATATTGTAATCAGGGAAACCGCAAATATGCAAGTGCATGTTTTTTCTTGTGTGAAGTATGTATGCGGGGACAAGATATAATAAATATCTTTCAAAACTTTTTATGAATTTTGGCATCGATTTGCTAGTGCATATTTTGCCCATTAAAGCATGTTTTTGCATATATCAGTCTTACATGCATGTTTCTAGCATATTTTGAATTTTTTGAGCATAATTTACGATTTTAGGGCATATTTTTACCCTTTTGAGAATTTTTTATGTTAATGTGCTTACAATTCATCAATCTTATCTGTTGGTCGAGATTTTGTTTGCCATTTAAATCTCATTTCCAATGTACCATGTTGTGTATACATTTTTCTTATATGTATATTACGTAGTTATTACTTACATTAGTTTCAATAAAAATTTGGTTTTGCTATTTGTGAAAAATGCTACCCAGAGTAGACTTTGAAGGAATTTTGTCAATGTATAAAAGCTTATTTAGATCTGACAGGCAAAGATTTTTATTTGAAAATCTAAGTCTATATTTTGTTGTCTTGTCTTATTTATACAAAATACGGTTGCCAAGTTTTAAGTCCGATATCGTGATATCTTTTGAAGTATCAAAGATATATGTAATTTGTATTGCATTTAGTCAAAATTTGTATGGCAATTTTGTTTTACCGCCCACTTCAAACTCAAATTATTATTTTTTAATACGGCGGATATCCCTTGTAAAATTTTTGAATTCTTTTTTCCTATTTTTGTTTATTTTACTTTTGTCTGATTTTAGACGCAAATATTTTAAATGGTTGAATTAAAAATTTTTACGAGCATACTTTCCCAGTGAAAAAAATGGAAGTCATTCTAGTGGAACTACATTTTCATTGCTTCCACAAAATCGATATTTTTAATTTGCCGATAGTGAGCAAAAAACCATGTAGAAGTTTATTTTAGTCATACAAAACCTTGTAACTCCTCCATAGTGTTAGAAAATACTCACCAGAATTAAAAAAAAATTATTTTTTTAAAGAAATTTATGAACTAATTTTAGTCTAAAATTTAAAAGTTGTTTGCATAAATTTACATGAAATTACTGCTTCGGGTTTAAATTCGTATTAAAAGAAACGAATTGTTAAAATAGGTAACTATTTACCATTTTTCCTAGATGAAAATATTATCATAGAACACGAAAAAGGGAATTTTTTTTAATAACGCTTCCAATTCAGTGACCAGGCACCGAAAAAGAGAACTTCTTGCAATGACAACCCTATGTAAAAATCATTAGATCGGATCGAGATTTTCACTACTTCCAGATTGCAAACTCTACATTTTCATGACTTTTTTGGAGTCTCTTTTTTTGCTGGGTATATTTTAAATTTTTTAGTGCATATTGAATGCGTATAAACTTTTTGTATTGCATATTCTGGTTTCCCTGCTTTTAATACAAATATATATGTAGGTAATGGACCTTATTACGAGTATCGGTATTACGACTTCGACTACGACGATTTTGTACAAGGACTAAAGAACAATGCGACATTTCTGCTTAAATCTAATATAAAATCGTCGTAGTCGTAGTCAAAATACGACACTCGCAAAAAGACCCATTATGTTTATTATAATTTGTGAATTAAGCCAGCCTATATGCCTGTATTTCGTTGTTGCTTAAGTCAAGTCATCTGCAGACCTTTGACCATATTTTGAAAGAGCTATAGACATACACACATACATATGTATGTACATATGTGCATTATTTTTGCAAAACAGAAGCAATTTTATTTTCAATTAAAAAAAGCAATAAAAAAAAGCAAAATTGTATAATGTTGTCAAAGTTATGCTTGGAAATAAGACAATAATATTATTTGAACTGTTGGCTGAGATCACGTGTCAAACAATAAGGAAAACAAACATTAACATTATCACACAGCGAAAGGCCATTACTGGCAAAATTTTTTTTGCAAGTCTTTAGTTAATTTTTTACCATTTAAAAGCTGCAATAAAAAATGTAATGCCATGCGCGTGCTGTGCTGTAGGGTACAAATGTCGCAACTGCTCGAAATACTGCATTTGAGTTCTGATTTGTGTTTGATAGACAGTAGTTGAAATTGGTAAATATCTATCATATAAATCTGTATTGACGTTATTATTATATTTATAATATAATACTCGTACATATGTAATTGCTAACACTTACATATGACGTTGTTGACACTGATGATTAAAGGTAACAGAAAAGGTTTAAATAAACAAACTGTTATTAAAATACTTATTTAATTTCTGCTAATAATGTGTAAATGGTCTGTAGGATATTATTACTTTTATTGTCGTTATAATTATTAAATAGTAGATATCTATGTATGTATGTTAGTGTTAATAAATAATTTCATATGTATTTGTATTTAGATCTTATTAAAATTGTTATAAAAATGAAATTAGCAAGAATTGTAACTGGAACATATACTTAAACAACTAATAACGATTGTTGCGCTGTTTATCTTTACCTGCACACCAATTTAATGTAATTTAATTTCATATCTTGTTTTCTATCTTTTTCTCCATTTCAGATTAAATAATTTTTATTGCATCTAAAATGACAAAACGATCGCCAAGATTGATCATCGCGTCGACGAAGAAATATGCCAAATATTTGGTATTTATTTTGGGCATATTTCTAGCACTCGTGGGTGTTTTCTGCACAGTATTTTCAAAAATATTTATAAATCGTTTTATTGACAGTGTAAGTAAAACTTCTCAATACATATCGAGCTTTATTTTTGATTTAATCGTAAGCGTCAAAAATTAAATTTTTCTGCATAAGGTTTTTTTAATAAAATATTTAAAATATGTTTTTGTACGTACAGCCCAGCCCGTATCTTAAAAGTTATCAACAATTTTGGAATTTTGATAATTCTAAACTATAAGTAGTAGACCCATAAAATTTTAAATTCAATACAAAATTCCGAGTATATTTCAGATATCATGTCGCTTACGTTAAAAACGAAAATAAGCCTCGATATTTGTATTTTTATGTAGTTAATACTTTTTAATTTGTAACGAAATGTCATATCGATGCATTAAATCCGTGGTCGGCAACCTACATATACAATTGCATTTTACAATTGTGTGTGTTAACTTCTCACCACGATCCGATATTGCCAGTGAAATTTTGTGTCATTTTCCTAATTTGAAATTTTAAATCTCCAAAGCAAAATTTATTTTATTATGGTCAGAAGAAACACTCAAGCTTTGTTTATAAAGAAAGGCATCTTTTCTTAGCGCTACCTCCATGTAATGGTTAGTAAAAAGATGTTTTTGTAGGAAATTTTCTTAAAATAATTTAAATATGTGCTTGAAAATGCTTTTACATGTCATGGTTTTTCATGCGAGACAACACACATTGTCAAATCAAACATTCTGGTTTGTAAAAATTATTTTCTGAAAATTTAAATTTTTAGTAAATTATCATCTCACATATTTTCTTATTGTGGCAACGCTGATTCTTAACAGCATGCGATACACACAATTTGTCTGCTTGAATGTTTAAGATACACTGAAAATGTTGTTTATTTCTCATCAATGCGTGTGCCCTTATTTCGCCGACCAACGCATTAAATGTTGAATAAAAAAATTCATTTTAATAATTTAATTTTTTTTAGCTTTCTTAAAAAAAATATGTGTACTTTCAACGTATTTCACCAGACGTAAGTCATAATATACAGCTGTTGACAACTAATTAGTAACGAAAAGTTCAAAGTTGCATACAATTTAAAAAAAAAATTATTTTGCGTTAATTACGTCAGACATTTTTCGATTTAATTAAACTGTAGTGAATTTTAATCAGAAATAATTTCTTAATCGGGCTTAATGAAAGAAATATTTTTACTAATTAATATGAGTTTCTAAAGAAGAGAAGAAAAATTAAAATAGACTTTTATTAGACGGGGGAAATACGGAAATTTTTTCTGTGCACCCTAATCTATCTACTTGGTTAGAGCTTCTTATTAACATCAGCTATTTAACGTAAATTTTTAATGAAACGGAATATGAGAAATGATTGTTGTGTATACAATTGATTTACCTTTGGTAAACACATTTATAAGTATCACTATTACTTTTCTGTTTTTCCATTTACGTTATTTATTATATAAATATACTAGCAGCTTCCCGTGACTTCGTTCGTACGCCGAAAGAAACTGAATAGGTTATAAACTGTATTTATACTAAAGTTATCGAAAACAGAAAAAGTAGCGAGAGTAAACATTTTTTGTGTTTTACACCGATAAACTGTATTTCTCAAGAAAAAAACTTTTTTTTTAACTTTCCAAATCATCTAAATATAGTTTGTACATCGGTTGGAGGTTCTCTAATTGAAAAACCAAATGATAAATTAATTTTATAAATATATATATATATACATAATAGTGATGCAGGAATATTTGTATTCGTATTCGAATTGTCGAATATTCGGCCATTTTCAGGCGAATACGAATCGAATATTTTTCCAAGGAAATTAAATAAATAAATGCATAAATCCTAAACGAAATTTAAATAAATAACTAAAAATTTTAGTTTGTACCAATACATAAGTTTTTTTAAAGAAATTTTTGCTTTGTATCATTTTCAAATATTATTCAATGACGATCATTAAAATTTTGGGTACTTTTTATTAACTTTAACGTACGCCAACAAGAGTCCTTTTTCATAACAATTTTTTAATATTTCATATTGCATATAATATTCGTATTCGTATTTGTATTCGCGAATATCGTTTCAAATATTCGTATTCGCATTCGCGAATATCAAAAATTGATATTCGTTACTTCGTTATTCGTTACTAATACATACATATCGTTACGTAAAATAGAAAAAGCCCTAACTCCTTAATTTTTTAAATCGAGTTTGCAAAAATCTCAATTTCCAAAAAATATTGAGTTAGGGTTTTTTAATACACAGTGCAACCATATACGGACACCATTACGTGACAAAAGACAAAAAAAAGGAGAAGTTTTGCCCCAATTCATTCCCTTTTTTTGTATGGGCCACCAAAGATTTAGGGCGTCGGTGTCACTTTTGTATTTTCTCAGGCTCATGTCCTGCAAACCGTTCGGAATTTTGATTTACTCTCTGACGCAAAGTTGTAGCTCTTGTCATGAAGAACAAAAATTGTGAACATACAAAATCAAAAAAACTTCATCTTCAAGCTCAAAATCGCAAAATGTTTTCAAAAATTCGAACTTTTTTAACATTTTTCCCCTGTTCAGGTCCATAGTTACGAGTAACAAACCGTTCAAAATTCAAAGAAACAATCCACTACAAAATTATACTTAAGATCTCAATAAACAAATTTCTAGAACATATTAACTTTTTAGAAATGATTCTTAACACCGTTTAGCCGCAAAAGTGAAAAATTTCCCATCACAGAAACTAAAAAATTTTTGTGTACAAAAATTTCATACAAATATCTTGTTTATTCAACTCTTGAGAGAAAAATAAAACTTTCTTTTTTCATTAAGTTAAGAGTGTAAATAAAAAAACTTCAAACTCGTTTTCTGGCAACTGGTTTTTTTAAGTTATGACGTTGTTTGAGTAAATGAGCGATATGTACATATCTACAATTAATTAATATAATTTCTGTTCATTAAATTTTTTAGTATATGCAACTACGTCCGGGTAATGAAATAGTCAATATGTGGGCAAATCCTGATGTTAATGTTTCCTTAGACTTTTACTTCTTCAACTGGACCAATTCGGAAGAATTTTTCAATGAAAGCAGCAAACCAAAACTACAAGAAATTGGACCTTACAGTTTTTTTGAAGTACCCAAAAAAGAGATCTTCCAATGGCATCCAGAAAATAGCACATTGGATTATGGCAAGAAAAGTTTGTATTATTTCAATGAGGCCCGTAGCGAAAGGCCCTTGGAGGATGTACTAATAACTGTTAATGCTTTGATGGTGGTAGGTAACAAAAATGCGAAAAGTTACGAAATAAAAATAACTCAATTGTCATTGAAAATTTCAGTCTGCTGCTTCAAAAACACGCTATTGGTCGTACATGAAACGTACGGTTGTGGACGTGGCTCTGAGATTGTATCACACTGGTATTGTTTGGAAAAGAACTGCTGAAGAGTTTTTCTTTAAAGGATTCGAAGATAATATTGTTAATTTATTAGCAATATTTCCTTCATCTTTTCGTAGTGCAATGGGTTTATTTGTGCCATGGGATCGGATTGGATTCGCTTATGGGGTGAGTTAAAATAATTGCCCATGCGGTACAAATTATTGAGACATCCCTTTATGCTCACTCCTTTGTCTATCTTTTCAGCGCAATGGTTCTACAGAATTTTTTGGCACTCACACCATTGGTACTGGTGTTGGAGACATGGATAATTTTGGACAACTTCTTTTGTGGAATGGCAAGAATTATACTGAACATTTTCCTGAAAATTGTTCGTCCATTAGAGGATCACCTGGAGAGTTTCAAAGAACAAACCTTAAAAAGAATGAATCGATCAAGTACTTTTTTGTGGACTTTTGTCGTCCACTAACCCTAGATTATTTGGATGAAGTCAGGGTTGAAGGTGTTTTGGGATATCGTTATATAATATCACCTACCGCCTTCGATAACGGTACTCTCGATCCCACTAACAAATGTTTTTGTAATGGCGAATGTGTACCCCATGGTGCATTTAATATATCGAGTTGCTGGTTTGGTCTACCAATTTTCCTTTCATTACCCCATTTTTTGGATGCTGACCCCTATTATATATCAAAAGTCGACGGTTTGCAGCCAAATAAGAGCATACATACAACTACTGTCACACTAGAACCACGTACAGGTTTTATGTTGGAACTGAAAGGTAAACTGCAGTTAAATTTTTACATAGAACCAAGCAGTCATATAAGGTGAGTGAATAGCTTATGTATGTTTTCTTATGCATACTTCATAGTCGTTTCTTAAACAAACCGTTTCAGATCATACCAAACGAAACGTCGTATGCTCTTTCCTACCGTATGGTTCGATATGGAAATGCGCATTTCAAAAATTTCCGCAACATTATTGAAAATAATTAATAATCTAGTGATGTATTGCCATATCTTTGGCGCCTCAATTATTATTTTAACATTGACATTATATTTCTGGCAACCCTTGAAGCGCGTCTGGATCAAACGCTTCAGTCAACACATAAAAATTAGCACCATGGCCGATGATGATTATGATGATGATGAAGTTGTCAATAAACGTAATGGTAGCAAAACGAAAGAAGCTTTGTACAGTCTACCACAAAACTTTCCCTCACTCTTCAACATATCCCATCCTCGACGAAGTTTACCGGTTATTATTTCCTACTTGGATGAGGACGAAGCTTTAAATTCCTGCCTCGAGGATAGTATGGCGCAGGAGATCGATAATAGTTGATGAATTTATAAATAGATTATAAGTAATACATGTAAATAAACACAAAAATTTAGTTCTATCATTTATTTATAAGATTTAGGTTAAGGGCGGGGACCTTAGTAAAATATTATTCGTACGTCAAGTTTTTTTTTTTTGCATACTAATTGATTAATTATTAATTTTCGTATTATTTCTTGATTTTATTTTTCTGAGGTTTTTTTTTTAATAATATACTTTTTGTAATATGTGATATATCTTGGGAATATGTGATATATCTGCACTTTAAATGTACTCGTATTAAATGTAACTATTAAATCATTCATCCTTCGTGTTAAGTTTTTATCATTATAAAATAAGCAGCAATATTCATGATACTCAAATTAATACAGGGTGTCCGCCGGGAAGGTATCCTACTTTGTTTGTTTATAATTTTTGTTTAAATGAAAGATGTATATAGACATTTGAAATGTGTCAGGTTAGTGTATTTTTATACAGACTACAACGATTATTACTAAAATTTAAAAAAAAATTAAAGGGTGTTCCTTCAGTTAATGTAATATTGACTATGTAATTTTGACAACTTGCGGTATCTTGGAAACCGTAAGAGGAAAATTCTGGAAATTTTCACAAACGTTAAAACTAAAAAATCCCAAAATTTTATAATGGCCAAAAAAACCGAAAAAAATCGCCAAAAAACGAAAAAAATCGCCATATTAAAAAAAATTTAAAACTAAAATAAATCGCCATCGAAAATCTAATATTTTTCCATAATAAATTTTGCCACGTGTCTACTTTACGACTGCCAAATATGAGCTGTCAGGACTAATGTTTACCAAAATGGCGGCATAACAAAGTAGTATACCTTCCCGGCGGACACCCTGTATATTACTTTGAAATTATTAACTTAAGCTAAGGTTCATATCCTGAGTTATCCTAGATATGCATGTAATGATTTTTAACAATTTAAACAAATCGATAGATATTTGATTCTAAAATTATCACATGTAAGTTTGGCTTCCTCAGCATACGAGTCTTAGCACAACATTATAATTTCCATAATGAAAATACATTTATAAGTTTTTAGACGAACTCGTATTAAAAAAATATACATAATTTTAATTTAATTCTAAATGCAAATTAAATTAATTTATTATACAAATTGGTCTACATAAATGAAAGTTCACAGCAAAACAAACACCTTGCTCCAGTTAACACATTTAATTAAAAAAAAGATTTGCATCATTTAAGCTTCTTAATTAATCAAGTTTTTAAACAATAAAGGTATTCACGTCAACTCTTGCAACTGTGCAAAAAAAGCATAACTGCACTTTCTGACGTGAACAAGCCATTTTGTTTAGTTGTCTATCAAAAGCAACACAATGTGTGCAATGATATATTGTACTCGTATGTTTCTTAATTCTTAAAAGAGTTTGTTTAAATGCTGAATTATTCTGTAATTAATTCACTAATACAAATATCAATATTAATAGTATTGGTATTATTTAACAAAATTGTAATAACGATTTAAGCCATAGGTCGTTTGAAAATAACAAAATTATGTACTTGTTATCTTAAAATCGAATTTGAAGATTTCTTTATAATTTCTAGCTAAGAATTTTTATTTCATAATTTTTTTATTTGCACAACTTTGCAAAATTTATCCTGATAATCTTGCACTTACTCAGACCCTGACAATTTTGCATCATTTGTGCAAAATAATTTTCTATGTGGTTGTTTTTATATTTTTTGAAAATTTTGCATTTTGCTTTTTCGCTCCAGTGCAACTTTTGACGTGAATACCTTTAATAGTTTAATTCACTCAATTAAATTTTCAATTGAACTTTTTATCAATTAAATTTTTAAATAAAAGTTTAATTGATTTCATTAAATTTTTAATTGATTGTTTGTATATTTTTTCAATTGTGCATATGTAAAACGTTTCTATGTACATAACTAATTTTTTATATTACCTTACTTTCAAATTGATTATAAAATATAAAATAAAATTCGTAAAAAAAATTTAAAACAAGAAATTTAAAGTATTTTCGTTATTAAAATTTAACCCAACTTGTGTAAACATTTAATTGGAGAGAATTTTGCAAATTAACATTTCCAAGAAGCCGCGTTTTCAGTAAACTTCTTTTGAAAGTAATTATTACAGCTTAATTCGCTGCTAGATTTTACTGGAATAAATAGTAATCAATTAATTCTAATTATTATTAATCTATTGCGTTGCATATAAAACGTACTTACACTCATGCATACATATGCAAATAAGTACATTGTTGCATTAAGAATAAACATTGGCATTATTGGCAAATTAAAAATATCGTAGCTTTTCTTTGGATTGTGTGTATTTTGTTGTGGAATAAAAATTCATTCTTCCCTTTCCCTAAAATTGTGATCGCTAATGTTTGCTTTGCTGTTGTGTCAGTACACTAATTCCTAATTTTGTTAATGGGAAATATTTAATATATGTAATCATAACCCTTCGTCTACATCTGATACATTTTTATCATGACATAACTGAAAAATATATCAGGTGTATACGTAGGGTAATCGTTTTATATAGTCAAAACCGTTTTGTAAAAATTATGGGAAATATTTCATATATTAATAACCGTTTCATATATTCATAACCATTTTGTAAAAATCACGGAATAAAAACGTTATAAGCCTTATTGAGATATTTAGTGCAAACAAATTAAAATTTCATGTTCATATACATATGTATGTAACTCAGTTAGACTTGAAATAAAAACAATTTTGTATATATTATAAATTTTTAACAACAACAGCTTTCTTTTGAGATATTAAGCGTGTTTCTATTATTTACCGTTCTGGAGTTATGGCTAAATATGTCAGCTTTTTGACCAACAATTTTGGATTTGGAACGCCACGGGTTAACGTCGTTTAATCCAGCTCAAATCTTTCAATAGAACTAGAACTAGATTCCGAAATTTGTTTCCCCTCTATGAGATGCGGTCACTCCAATGTATACATTAAAAAAATTGATAACCAAGTTTGGTTACAAGTGACGAAAGCGGCAACGCTGGTTATGGCATCAATTGCAGGTATGCATGTGTATTTGGTTTACTTGTTAGTAAGAGGTAAATGTGGCGCCTTAAGATATGCAGAGCTTTTTTGTGATAAGCATAAAAGTCAATGTTGCCACTTCAAACATCACCTGTGTAATTTCAGCGATTTCATTATAAGTTAACATATTTCTTTGGTTTTAATTAATAACAACGTATACCCTCATTTCGAGTTTATGATATAAAATTTTTATATTTTAAATGCTTTTTAGAAAGTTCTAAGAAATTTTTTAAAAATTTGGATGCATGTGCAAAATTTTTTTCACAAGAAATATATTTATATATGTAATTTAAAAAAATTCATTGCTATTTCCACGTTATCTATAAGTAAGTATAGTGTTATGAAAAATGTTTCACTTACCAATTTATTCAGATGGTTTTCTGAAATTGAAGAAAAAACATGTATATAAACAAATCTAGAACACTTATAAAAAGTTGCTTATATTTTATGCATACATACGTATGTACATATTTATGTACTTATGCATAAGATTGTTAATCTTACATTATAACTTAATTAGATTTTATAATTTATTCTTAAGAACTGGAAGTTCATAACGTGTGCATGTATACAAATATGTGACATACATTTAAGGTTAGTGTATGTGAAAAATGTGGCTCTCAATGGAAAATGTTGGCCACCACTGTTGTACCGATTTTGTACTATGTATTGATCTATGTTTGTTAAATTTTACTTTCTTTCATCCTGGAAGTTTAAATAAAACACATAAATAGAACACGAAACACATTATGTAGGAATTTTTTTTTTAACAGAAGGTCTTCTATTAAAATATTTAACAAGCATTAACCAGCTGGAGTTGTGTTAGTACCTGATTGAGCTGCTTTTGGGCAGATCTTATACACACAATGTATCTAACAAGTCACAACAACAATTTTTATATTTTCTGCTTCACTCATAAAAAATATTTTTGTTTCATAAACCTTTTATAAATCAACTTTGTTTTTATTAATAAGGCCTTTTATCTCTAACGAATATTCTTCTAAACCAACGTCACTGTGAATTTTTATGGAATATTTTACAACTCACAACCATGATATGATATAAATTTTTTAACGGAGAGATAAATAAGTTATTATGCATTTTAATACAGACATACATACATATGTAAATCAAGACTGCCCAAACTAGCACCAGAGTGCGGAACATCAATCGGCACAAATGAACGGCGTCATATGCGAATAAATTATTCTCGGTGTTCTCTCAGTGGCCAGTCTTGATGTTAGGGATGAAACGATACGAGTAAATACTCGATACTTTTTCTTAGAAACCCAGTATTTTTGGTATGGATACTCTACTACCGAGTACCAAGTAGGTATCGGTAAAAACTACTCGTATCGGTCAAATATACTCATTTGTTCTTGGCTACAAAAAATTTGAACATAACCCCAGTTTAACACAATTTTATTTGTTCGTGTTATATGTAAATTTATATATGGAATATATATTAGAGTAAGTTCGTGAAAATGGGACCACCCAAATCAAATATTTTATAAAAAAAAGACGATAAAATTGCGAGCTGCAAAAATTGTTTTAAAAGCGCGCGTTATTGCGGGAACAAAACGAATTTGCACAAACATTTAAAATGTCATCTCGTCTATATCTTCTGATCTAGTCCAGCCCAAACGTAGCGATTTTTCTACTTTGTTTGGCGTCTAATGATTTGGAGACACGTCAATTAAATTTTTCTGGCGATAAATGAATTTATTGGCGAATGAATTTTTATGGCTGTGTTTTGAACAAAACACAGGAAAATTAGTTTGTTGAAGGGTATTTTCATAAATAAATTATACCAAAACTTGTCTGCAAGAAATTTAAACAATTAGTTTTTTCTCATATCAATGACTTCCGAAATCGGAAGATTTTGTCAACTAGTCGTTAAGAATTCTTTACGAATTAGGAGCATTTGGTTTGGTGGGTAATTAATTTTGTTTTCACTACTTTAAATCATGTGAAAAGCTTGACGGATACAAGTAAGTATCGATGCTTTTTATTCGATACTAAATATGTATCGATACTTCTGAACCGATGCCGTATCAAGTAATAGTATCGATACCTTAGTGGTATGCATGAAGGTATATGTATGTATGTATGTATATACTCAATACCTTTCATTGGAGTACTCAAATGACTTGCAACAAAGTTATTACTTAAGGTACCCTGTAAATAATGTTGGACTACGTTGTCCAATCTAGATGCAAAAGACTAGTTACATCATGGTCCCATGTAATGCAGTCATGGATTATGTCGTTTTAACACAAGCATTCAATGCTGCACGATAAGTATTCGTGTTTAAACGATTATGATCGTTCTTCTTAGGCACTTACAAATTGTATGCGAGTACTGTACTGTGGTCCGATGTAATGCAAATTTATACCACGTGGTCGATCCCTAGGACATCGTAATGTTAAAGTGACCATGTTTTAGCCATACATTTGGACTAGTTTTGAACTAGCCCTTGCCCTTTATGGAGTAGTCCCCACATTAGGGCTGCCAGAAGTATGTATGAGCTCGTCAACCAGGACACTCATACAAACCACAAATGAACGTACAACAGAACCTTATATACGAAATTCGAATGTTTAATTCATATTATGAGCATCGAAAATTTCGTTGATAAAATAAAAATTTATAAGCGGCTGTTTTCTATTTTTTAGGTATAGTTGTTGAAAATGTTAACAATAATTTCGAGTGATATTTATAATAAGGAAAATTCATTTGAGCAGTACTTTCGACTGCAGTCAAAGATCGAAAGTTGTTGTTGTTGTTGTTAGTTGCAACACGAAAATTAAATCAGAGTGGCTTTCGTTTAAATTTATTGTAGTTGCTGGTAAATTTTCCTGTACAAAAAAAACCAGCACAATTTAAGAGTGGACCAGGACACCAGGACAATTTGTCTAAGTCCAGAACAAATCCTGGAAAACCAGGACATATGGCAGCCCTACCCTACATGAATGTATGGACTAGTCGCGTTATTTGCAGGGTAGAAGTTTCATTTTATACCTACCTATCGGTATGTAATTTTCCAACAAAGAATATATAATTAACTTAACATAGAAATGTCTCAACTCATTTTTTTTTGAAATCGAGTATTTTGTATATTTCGATAGAAGCATTTCTAATGTATTGAAAAATGCAAAAATATCGATATCAAAATAAAAAAAAAATAATAATAATAATATATTAAGGTAACGATATTCACATATGTGCATACAACTAATTTTTGCTCTTATTTTTATAATTTTTTTCATTTTGACTGTTATGCTTTTAGACAGAGTTATATATTATTCTTTAACGCTTATTTATAAACAAACAATACTTCCTTATACATATGTATGTATACATTTGGCCGGGTCGATTTGTATGGAAGAAAAAAATTAAGAAATCCTATAGTAAAAACAAAATCTACATATAATTCTAAGAAAATCTTGTGAAAAAACCATGGGTCTAAGCTCAAACCCTGTACCGCACCTCTCGACATGAAAATTTATTTCCTCTTCCCGAGCTGCTTCTTTTGTTAGGCTACTGCCTGCTTTATTTAAAGACATTCTCCCTTATGCAAAAACAATTGGTAAACTTAAAGTTGGTTTAACAAACGAATTTTGTATGGCGAAACCGGTTTTAACGAATGCTTTAACTTTAACAATCGTTTTTGCATAGCAGCAATCGGCCTTAAAGATGAAAATGGGGAACCAATTACTATGGATAAATCTAAGGTAGATTACGAAAAAATTAAAAGCAGGGAGAGGGAAGAATAATGATTCGAAATGAGTAGTGGTAGCGATACTAGCCTCTCAGTTCAGAGGGCGTGGGTTCGATTCCCGCCATATACCCTAGGTGTTTGCCGCAGACAAGATAATCGCTTCGCGGGTTATGTTTCTTTACAAAAAAAAAATTACTTCAGTACACTCATAGTTCTATTTGAAGAATTGTTTTTCTAAAGAAGAGGACATACATTTTTATGTCGAGAGGCGCGGTATAGGGATATATTTTAGACACGTGGTGTCTTCGGAGAATTTTCTCCGATTTATAAAACAAATTTTTGTACTGCGCCCAACCAACTTCGCTCAAAAAATACAAGTCTGAAAATATCGAGAAAATACGTATTCTCATATATTAAATACGAATGTGAGCATTTAATAGTTTCCCATTCTGTCAAAATTGTCTGGCATCCCAAGATGAGTTTTGCTGTTAAATTAATGAAGACTATATACAATTTACTTTGAAATTAGTATCGTGTGAGCAATCGAAGTTGTAAGATCGCCAACCGCGGACATAAATAGTGAAATCGTCGCTGAGAGTGTGTATATACGTTACAAATAATAGATTCATCGAAAACAAAGAGTTCGATTGGACAACTTATCAAAATTTTGGTTAAATAAAAAATATCAACAACTTGATAGCAAAAAAAATATATATATAAAATAAAGTCGATCACTTTAACTTTGTGATCGCAATTTAAAATTCGTACATAATTTGCCATACTTAAGTAAAACTATACAAAACGAAAAAAAAAGAAAAAGCATTTAATATTCGAAATTAAAAAATACACCCACAAACTAAAAAGAACAAAAAAAAAACATTTAAATGTTGTTTAGAGTCAATTGCTCTAACGATTGAGTCTAGTGCTGTCTAAACAATTTCAAAATATGTAAAATACTCTCTCTACCATACACCTATGTACATACCTTGACGCTAAATAATAACAATAATAGAAAGCATTGATAAAGATGAATTCTTTAATTATAATTTGGTGTACATAAGTAAATACAAAAGTATGTAATAATTAAATAAAATAAATTTATGTTTCTGTCCAACTAACATAATACGAGTAGAGAGTAGTTAGTCATGATTTATTTCATTAATTTTAATTGCTTAAATTTGCTTTGAAAATCATTTTAAGCGGAATAATAATTAAATGTGATAAAACATACTTATGAGTATGTATGTATGTATACGTATGTATGCATATCGTGACGCATATCGTTACCCAAAACGCAATACCCCTTAAATAAAATAAATTTTGCCACATATCGTTGACCGAGAATAGTTTTGCTCTACCGACCATTCTTAAAAAAATTAGTAAGGTATGGAATATATATGTATGTATATATTTTTAATACCCTCTATCTGAATCAAAAACGCCTTTCGCGAAATTTACTACGGTTTCTATGATAATAATTATTAATTTTGCTCCATATCCACTATTTTTAATTTTAATATTTAATAATAGTATTGTTTTGCTATATAAGCCACTGCTTGGCAATTGAGTAAAATTCTCCATACAAAAATGTACAAAGTAAAGTTAACTCTTGTTTTGCTTCATTTCTATAAGAAATGATTAATAAAAAAGAAGTTGCCGTAAGAAAAATTCAACGGCGACTGTTAAGAAAAAAACATCATTACTCGGGCGCAGCCACCGACTAAATGTTTTAATAAAACTGAGTAATAATATAAAATTTAAAATAAAATAAAAAAAACTTAATTATGCATGTTTAAATAATATTAAATAAACTTCAATTAATTGTTTTTCTTGTGTAAGTGTGTAAGCGGATCGATAGTTAAAAATATTAGGGCGGCGGCTTCTTGGTCGGCGTTAATCGATCGACTTATTTCTCTAAGCAGCAAAAAAAACCAAACAACAAAATTCTCAATTCACAGCTGTTAAGTATACGTATGGAGCACAAAAAGCTACTTTTCTAAAATAAATCAAGAAGAGTGGTGTATGTGGCATAAAACGTGTTTTTACTTTTACAATAACTTCATTAATGTAAGTTCACAAAAATTTAAAATTTTCTTCAAAGCATTATCGGAAGCAGTGGTTCAAATACAAAAGAAATCCATCGGGTATATTTTGCAAAAAACATCATGCAAACCTTCTTACTCGTTTTTCTCCATTCAACTTTATGGCATATGGGCTAAACCTATTCTGAGTCGACGATATGTATATGATCCCCATAAAAACAAAACAATGTGAAGAAGGGACAAGATCAAAATTTCGACCAAGTTCTTGTTTGGTACAAGATCTATCATTCCAATCTGTTATGGATTTTATTTCGTCATCGTCAGAGTGCCATCTCGTTTTATCATCGTCTTCATCATTTTACGTTAGGGGAACAAACTTATGAGGGGAGCAGAAAGGGAACGAATGACTTCGTGTGAATACACATTTGTGCATAGGCTCGCGCAACTTGGCTTGCGTACTACCGTGAGCCTAGAAACTGACCATACGTATATAGTTGAATCTCTATTATCCGGGTCCCACGGGACCGGTGTTAGCATGGATAATCGAAAAAGACTATTGATCTATACTTGTTAAATTGTACTTCATCATCCTGGAAGCTAAACACCTTGAAAAAGATAAATAGAACCCGAAACACATTATGCAGTTAGTTTTTTTTGTAAGAAAAGTTCTTCTATTTGACCATTTGGCTTGCTTTTATGATTAAGCAATTGAAATGCATGTATTTCGTTCCCGCCTTTGGAACTCGCATGTAGACCCCAACCCAAAAAGTGTTTGAATTTAGCTACTGAGAATCAATAAATACAAACATAATACGAGTACTGCAGTATTAAAGGTAGAGGTCCATAACTCGCTTTTTGCGCGTTACGCTTACACGCGTTTCATCCTCTTGTTTCATTCTAGACTTTGTTCGCGTTGAGTTAGTTACATGCACTGTTTTTCATGTGCCGTTTAATTTTTGTTTTTTTTACTAAGAAAAGCGAGCTATGGACCTCTACCTTAAGAGTATATGTTTTTTAAGTTTGTTCCAGTTCACACTACTCAAGTCTTATCGCTAAGCTTATCACTTTTTCTTCTTTGAACTTTCGTTGGCGTTTACACAATGCAAATCTTATTTTTGAGCATAGTTTTGTGTATGCATGTGTGCTTTTTTAACATTAGGAATGAGAAAGCAAAACGTATTGACAGTACATGAAGCTGAGTACATACTGGGTTCTTTTCCCTTCGTCTCTCTCTCTCACCAAAAAATTAATCAGCTTGGCTATAATACTTGCATAGTGCAAACGGAGACTTAAGAAAGCAATGAATTTGATTTTTTTTAAGATTTTAATGTTGTTAAATGATGAAAAAATAAATAAATGCATAGTTTATTAGTTTTAAATACATATGTATTTTATTTTTATTTTTAGTGCATGTTTTATGTACATAGAACGCGATTTTAAACGCATGAAAATCCTATCCTAACTTATTACTTTTTTTGAAGTCGAGATCTTTGCATTTTTCGATACATTAGATGTTCTTCTATCGAAATATAGTTTGGGCCTTTCTATATTAAGGAAACGATATGTATGTATGTATGTACGTAAGTTGGGCTCTTGCTTTGAAATTTGTCAACTTAACACCAGAAATAAATTAGAACTTAAAATGCGTTTTGTTTAAAACCGGATCTTTTTTAGGTTAGTAATGGTTTTCTATGCCGATTCTCCATAACAATATGCTAAGGAGAGGGCGGAGGGAACTCACACGTATTTTGCAGGTAGATAATATAATTTCATAAGTCGACTCATCTGATCAGAAATTCACACGTGCATACATACATATATATACATACATACCTATTGAGATTTGAATGTGTATACCCTGTCGGAGAATGTGTGGTTGACTACAAAAATAATTAACTAATAGTTAACTTTTCTTAGACTGACTAAAAGCTAACTGCAATGTCATCCAGAACAAATGCAAAATTAATTATTAAGTTGACTACGTGTCGAATTTGGTGAGAGCCACCAAAATTATTATCAGCTACTTTGAAACTCATTTCAGTTTTATATTCACCCTTATTGTGAATGGCGTCTTCGACGTCACATCAAGACGACAGTAAATATTGTAACTTTTCTACTCTTTATCGGCAACAATTGGCTCTCATTGATATAATCTTACTAATCTCTACCCCCATATGCCAAAAAAAAATAACGTATGCTTCAAGTGTACGTTAAACCGGTTTTTGTATGCAAGTTTTGTCTTAACGTACATTTCAAGCACACTTTAATTTTTTTGCATATGGGGGTAAGGATATGTAAATTAATGTAACATGTTAATAATAGTCAATTCTTGTCGACAAAGAGTAGACAAGTGACAATTTTTACTATCGTCTTGATATGCCGTTGACGACGCCACCCGCAGTAGATGGTACCTTAGCTGGCTAGTAGCGCATTGAGTACACAACGCGTGATGATACATGTTCGAACCCCAGAAAAATTTTTTAATTTACTGACTACCGCGTGATTTAAAAAAATCAAATTTAAATTAGTTGAAAAGTAATGCAGAATGAGACAATTGGCTACCGCCTAGGACATCACAATGTTAAAATAGTTAAATGTCAGTCAGTACTAGTTGCGAAATATTTAGTTTAAAGTTAACGAAATTTCCGACAGGGTATGTATGTATATATGTACATTGTATTATACATGTATTAATAATTAAAAGTGTTTTAATTTTCCATTAAGATAAAAAACGTAGACTTATTTTGGAATTATGATGATGATTTGAAATCAAGCACTTTTCAAATGATCCAGGTTCGAAAATATTATGAAAATTAAAGAGATATGTATGTATGTATGTATATATGTAAGTGCCAAGTTTCGTTGGAATCGGTTAATTAGAATTACAGAAAATATGTGCCCCATAATTATGGTCTAAGTCGAGATATTTAGTGGATTATATTTGAACAAATCAAAAATATATTTGTATTTTACCTACAACATTTTAATTACAGTAAGTTAGATTAATTTATTTAATATTTATTAACAGCCTTATTTATAAAACTTATTAAGACTTTAAAAAGGTTTTTTAGAACAAATTATCATAAAAATTTTTCTTAAAAAGTCTTTATAAAGCCTTAATAATTTTTATAAATAAGGATGTAAATATTTATTGAAGTTTTTAAAAGATTTATTTAATACTTTCATAATTAAGGGCACATATGTGACAGATCGTAAATGGTGGTAGAGCAAAAAAAATTGTCATAAACATCACCCCCTTATGAAAAAAAACATAATTTGAGTTTGACTAAAGCCCACTTGAAGTACAATTTCATTTTTTTTCATAAGGGGTAAAGTTTTAATTTAATAATAAAACTTAATTATTTCGTAGAAAAATTTCGACTTAAAATCTTTGCTAAATGCATAAACACATTTAGTTATAATACTTGATATGCGACTTGAAAAATAAAGCAAAATACTACTTTATTCTTATTAAATACTTACAACGTTATTTATAAACGATTGTTAACATTAATATTGGTTTCACGTAGGAGTTTTGTATTATAAAACAGGTGTAAATGATGCTTTAACTTTATATCGTTTATGAATATCGTAAAATATGTTAACAATAGTTTTCTTTGCTACTGCCCAGCAAACACGAAGTCAGTGTTTGCTGGGCAGCGCAAAATAAATTGTATACATTTTAAAAAATATGGCGATCAAAGTAAAGAAAAATTACATTACTGCTTTCTCGTGAAAAATTAATTATCTTTAAGAACGCGAACAAGAAAAGGATAAAACGGAAAAGTGAAGAAATAATAAGTTTGTTATACAGGAAGGAGCAAAAATAACCTTCCGATGTTATTTGGCTGTAATTTAAATAAAAAATGAAAAACTTTGATTCTTCTTGTGGATTATTTTTATTTGGTCTTTTAATTTTTTTACATCAAGTCGAGAATATGATGTCATGTAAATGGCCGGCGCCACAGTTGATTGTCATTTGAGCCCTTTTTATGACATTTTCCATCACTTTGGCCAAAACTTCCGGCGATAGGTCCTCACATTCTTGACGGATATTGTCTTTAAGAGCTGCAAGAGTCTGAGGCAAAAAGAAGTGGGACGAAAGAAAGAAGAAAATTCACGAAATTCACGTTGTTTATTAACGTGTATTTCGCATGTGTTTACTACACAAACGTCAAAGCAGAACTGACATTAGGCGCCAATCGCAAAATTTATAGCATTTTCTGATAGGAGGATTACTTTTGCGCCACCTTGTATAATCGAGGTGCTACTGAAAGCATTGACAATATTGAAAATAAAGAGGAACCAAGTACTTCGTCTTTCCAAAAATTTGAAAATTTTTTTTATTTTTTAGCAGCAGCCGTGATGGTCGATTGGACTTACTTAAAATAATTTGCAAATATAAGTTTAAAATTTATAAACGCACTAATAATCCCAAAATTATATTTTACTTATTCAGTAAAATATTTTTTTTTTTTTTATTTTTTTTATATAATAATTAATAAATAATTAATACTATTTACTTATAACTTTATATGGACAAACAAGTACATAAATATGTCAGTCAATAATAAATTCAATTCATGGAATTGGAATAAATGTTAGACATGAACTTACAAAGCAAAAATTGTATTATATTACAATCCACATTTGAAAAACAATTGAGAATAACGTTTGAAAGTAAGTTGAGAATATATAAAGGAATTTCTCAATTTGAAAATAATTTCCCCTTTTTCACTCAGTTTGAAATTAAGCCTGCGGGTTTGTTGGGTATACATATACATATGTACAATTTGTTAAATGAACTTGATTTTAAATAATTAAAACAACAAAAATGTATATTTATTTACATATTTGCAAGCCCACATACACTTACTAAAAAGAAAATGCATAATTGTGGTTTTGATATGTAACAACTAATAACTGATAAGTGCGGTTTATTTTTGAAAACCAGGGAATTACGGCGCCAAATTAAACGACGCCAATCGAATAATTTCTCTGTATATACATATTTAAACTAGTTTGATATTCATTGGTTGGATCACAGAATAAAACCTTTCTTGTTATTGACGCACATATTCTTTCGTTTTCAAATAGTCTATCGATTTTCATATCACTGAAATGCCCTTCATACTCGTAATACGTATACAGATATTAGGTCTGTTCCCAGCAGAAACTAGCGACGTGAGAGTAAGGCAGAAATATGAACGCTTTACTTGTAAAAACTTGCAAGAAAGTTTTATTCATATCAGAACCATGGATGGAAATCATGATAAAATTGTCCTTTTTCTAATGTATTTTTTTTTTTTTTGATAAAAGTTTAATATGCAATTTTGTTTATAAATTGACATTTCATATGAAATTCTTTACACAGTTTTCATGTATTGTTACTATGTTTATGCATTTTTCATAATTTTTTAATATTATTCATTGACAAATACAAACATTCCACTTTCCATCACTGAATATACATATATGAGAAACAAACAAAATTATTTGCCATTAGAATTGAATTTATGTGGCCTAATGAAAGAAAAACAATAAATTAAGAAAACATGCTTTCTTTTTTCAGACGTATGCATGTTTTTTAACAGAGAAATGCACATTTTTTCAGTTTTCCTTTTTCAAATATTTTTTAAATAATTTATTTGACATCAAAACACACAACAGGTGGTTGAATAATTCTTGCAAGTAAAAATTTTACTAGTAATAATTTGTGGGAATTTATTTGTCTCTAAATTTTTTTCTCTCTTTTGACGCTCTCTCCTTGCAAGGTTTTTGAGTTAATGAACACTTTCCAGCAAAATTTTTTACAAATTTGTAATAACTTTCAGTAAATGAACAAACCTATTATATATTGCCTGAATAAATTAAACACTGCTGCATGAGATATGAATATTTAATTTGTTTATATTTTAATACAAACAAAATTATTTTGGTTTATTTAGTTAAATAAATGTATATCGGCATTTTTTTAGCTGGAACTCTGGGATCTTTGGGGAGATAATAAATTGGAAATTTGAGACATTGTATAAAACATTAAAATTTAATTAGCTGAGGAAAATAAAGCTGATGTTTAAACCAAAACAAAAAAAAACAAATATTATTTTGATCAAACAAGTTGTGGTCTAATCACAATTCTGCCTTTAGAATACTCGTATCTGCTCAAAGTATTTCATTTATTAAAACGACAATTCTCTTTTATTTTCTATTTATTCTTTTAGTTTATCGGTTGCAGCAAACAAGCAAGCAGTGAAATATAAAATCAATTAAAAATTTGCCAAGCTCGTGAAATTAACTATTTACATATTGGCAGAATTCAGTTTGTTTTAATTTCCGAATGATGGCATCGCAGCAATGCATTTGTATAAGACGTTTTATTACTGTTGGACTTGGTCTATTGTCGATCCTGGCTGGTGTGTATCTCTATTTAAATTGGATTGATATGTTTACCAAAATGAGAGGAAAGGTGAGTGAGTCAAAATGTGTTTTAATTTTGGTTTGACATTTTTATTTAAATTTAACAATGCAAGCACATTTTTATTTTGTTATCACACTGTTTATTTATCTAATCGCTATGTACACTTTTTATTTGATAAGAACTGACTCAACGTCTTTCTTTTTTTATTTAACTTCATTCAGCATTTAAGTTTAAAATTCATTTAGTTTTTTTCTTTAATTTTGAGTTCTTTTTTTTACTTTTTTAAACACCGACCAAAAAAGGGGTGTTATAAGTTTGTAGTGTGAAGTCTGTGTATCGGTGTATCTGTGTGTTTGTACGAGTCTACGTACAGACCGAACGGCTGGACCGATTTTGATTTAGTTTGATCGCGAGTGTTCTTAGCTATGTTTGAAAAAAATCTATACAGACACTTAGAATATATCACATCTTTCCTGGATATATCGAAGGTTTTTAAAATTTTTAATTTTACGAACTTTAGCCCGTTCAAATCATAAGTATAGAAACAAATGAAGTTCGAATAATAATGATTTAAATTAAATACAATTTATGGCCATGGGGGTTTGTGGCAAAAATTAAATAAATATACTTAATAGTAACAAACCAAAAAAGTGTGTCTTAAATAGAACAAAAACAAGCAAATTAACTAACATATGCATAATTAGTAAAGAACAAACGACAATGGCAAGACTGTTGTAAATTGAGAAATGATAAAATTGAGCTTTCATTACAAAAAAACCTTTCAGAAAATTGAAATACGACAAATCAAAACAATTCACATATTCCATTTGCATAAAAGTTACGCATATAAAGAAAAAATATACATCAACTGATACCACACACAGTGGACCAAACACAAAAGAACTCCGATGATGAAGGTTTAGTGGCCTTCGAAAACACATAGTTGTTCCGTTCAACCACGTGTTAGTCAGAATATTTACAACTAACTTTAATGTTATTTATTCATTAATAATTATCACATGTAATTTGGCTTACAAGGCGATACGAACTTTAGCCCGTTAAAATCATAAATAAATTTAAATAAAATTTAGAACCGTATAAGCCTGAACCTACCAACACGACATTGCTGCTCCAGTTCATACTGCCAGAGCTGAAAGTCATTGAATTCATGAGTAAACTTTAAAACTTCTAAATTAGCCTCCATACTCTCCTGATCTTAACATAATGGAAAATGTCCGGGAGTGACTGGCTAGAAAATTATACAACGGTTTGGTTTCTAAAATTAAGGTTTTAGCAAATTTCGAGGTTTTGATGTTCTGGGAGTAGATTCTAACTGTTTTCGCGATGATGTCCATATGAATTTATGTATGTGCGTGTGTGCGTATGTATGTGATAGAGACGTTTGCGCACCTTGTAGGAGAATGTGTGGTTGACTACAAAAATAGTTAACTTATACTTAACTTGTCGTAGACTGACTAAAAGCTAACTGCAATGTCATCCAGAACAAACCCAAAATTAATTCTTAAGTTGAGTACGTAATCGAATTTCACGAGAGCCAACAAATTTATTATCAGCTACTTGAGTGTTGTTTTTGATTTTTTGAAATGTTTGTATGGGGAACCCCCCAGGAGTGGTTCCAGGGGGTGTGCCACTGGAACCACGATTAAGGAACTCTAAATGGGTCAAAGTAAGATTATTCAAAATTTGACCCTTCGGATCAAAAGTCGGGACATCAAAATACATTTTAGAGCTATGGTTCCTTCGGCAAAGTTTCTTATTTTGATCCCTAGAATACTTTTTTCTTTGTAATTTATGAGATTGTTAAATAGTTCCGCATGTACATGCATGACGTTTTTATACGCGCCCATGCGTATGAAGAAGCAAGCATCACAAATTCTTCCGTCACGAAGTATTTTCTTTTTTACTCCTATACCTGCAATAACTGAAATCCCTCTTGTCTTAAAAGTTTTTGTAAGTGGTTTTTGCAGGGGTCTAGTATGTTAACATCTCATAATTTAAGAACGTGTCAAGGGATCGGGAGAAAATGTTAAGCTCACTTAGATGTATTAAGATCAATTATGTTCGATAGATTTCTAAAATTTTCGAAAATAAAATTTCAGAAAAACTAAAACTAGTTAAAACAAAATTTAAGCTTCCATGAAGATCAAGTCCAAAATCTAGTCAACTCTTAACATCAAAAAGACGCGTGCCTTGCTGTCAATATGTATCTCTCGAGCTCATCGACTCAAAGAGTGTATAGTTGCCGAAAATTTTCGAAAAAAAACGGTCACTAACCAAACCCTTTCTTTCCCATCGAATCAACAAAAATGGCTATTAAGCCTAATGTTTCGCGTTTCAAGTCTATTTGTAACTTAAAGCAATACATAGCTTTATTATTTGGTATTTACGGTGTAGCGGAATTGGTTTTGTGATTTTTTTTTAGAATAATCATCACCTACAAATTCTGTGAGAAAAATGACATCTGTGGCGAAACACTTCTTCCCCAGCGAGGAACAATAAAGTTAGTGGTCTTCATTTGTCAATAGGTTTGATTCGATAAATGTATTCGTATTATAAATATAAATATAGCTTTCGTTATTGCAATGAAGATAGCGAATGTATGAACTATAATTTATAACCTTTTTTTTTGCAAACCATAACAATATATGGATGTACTCGTAAAAGCAACCTTTGCATTTGCATTCTTATATCTAATCTTTAGCAACCAGCTTATCTCTTTTACTTAAGTGATAAACAAATTATTTAATGTTATAAAAAGGATTATGAACTGGTAATCATAATTGAAGCAGGTTACAGCAAACGGCAAATGACATCCATTTGAATTAATTTTTAATTTTTGACATTACATTTATTCCATTTATTACGTTTCGAATACCCAGTGGATAGTGCCATAGTAGGATAGGCACGCCATATCACAACCCCTCCTTCCCTTTTTCAAGTCGTGGAATTGAAAACAGATCTGTTCTGAAAATCACATTTTGTGAAAATGATTTAAGCTTTTTGGATTTTTGTGATGTGTTTGCAAAAAGTGAAAGTTACAACAAAAACCAGCAAAAATTTCACTTGTGATTTTAGAACGACATGTGATATGGAACAGGTGATTTTCAGAAAAGACCTTAAAAATAAAAGTAGAGCCCTGCCGGTCCATCCATGTTAAATTTTTTTTCGTTAGAAAAATATTCGTTTCAAAGTAAATTCCTTGTTATCCGTCATATTACAGGAAATGGCTTTGAGTGAAAGTTCGCCCGCTTATGAAGGCTGGAAAGTTTCTCCGTTGCCATTGAACTTTGACGTCTACCTATTCAATTGGACGAATCCAGAAGATTTTTATAAAGGATCAAAGAAAAAGCCACGTTTTGAACAACTTGGACCATATAGATTTCGTGAAGCACCCGATAAAGTTGACATACGATGGCACGCCAACTTCTCGGTATCATTTCGCAAAAAAGCTGTCTTTTATTTTGACCATGCGGGTAGTAATGGTACACTGGAAGATAAAATAACTACCGTAGATACAGTGGCTCACGTAAGTTTTAAAAAGCGTTAATCTTTCAAAGAAATAATCTTTTTATTTTGTTAACTGTACTTTTGCAGTCTGCTGCTTTGAGATTGAAACACAAATCGAGCTTTGAACAATTCTTTCTCAACCGTGGTCTGAGTGCTTATAATAAAAATTTCTATATTACGAAAACAGCCGATGAGTGGTTATTTACCGGCTATAAGGATCCTCTTGTTACCATCGGCACTTATGTTTCTAAACTAACGAGTTCTATTGAAGTGCCTTTCGACCGCGTTGGCTGGTTGTATACGGTAAGTAAAAAAAAATTAACTTAAGCTTATGTATATTAGAATAAATAATAATGCAAAAGATATTTTTTTTAATAATTTATAGCGCAATAATAGTGCTTCTTATGAGGGCCATTTCAATGTGTTTACCGGTGCTGATGACATTTCAAAAATGGGTCAAATTCATGAATGGAATTACAAGACACATAATGGTGTCTTTGAAGGCGAATGTGGTCGTGTAAAAGGTGCTATGGGAGAATTCTTTGCACCGAATTTAACACCACACGACTCAGTGTATCTTTATGTGCCCAACATATGCCGCGCTGTTCCATTGGACTACACGGAAACAGTTGCTATACATGGAGTTACAGCCTATAAATTTAGCGGCACTGAAAGATCAGTGGATAATGGTGAGTTTTAGGCCCCGATTATGGTTTACAACAGTTGTTATTTTACTGATGTATTTTTTAAAATGCAATTATGATTTACAACTGTTGTCAGCACTGTTGTTTAGAGATGTTGTCTGTGTTAAGTAACATCGATTATCGTTTACAACATGTGTATTTATGTGTTGTCAACACTGTCAAAATCCAACAACAGCTCTTTAAATGTTGTTTTATTAACGTTACAAGTTGAAAAACGGAAATGGAGAAAAATGTGTAAGTATGCATACAAAAATTGTTTTGCAAAACTCTGTGACATACACAACACCTAGATGTTGTAAACCATAATCGCTAAAAGGATTAATGTTGTGTTGTAGCAGAAACAACACAACATTTATGTGTTGTAAACCATAAACAGGGCCTTAATATATATTTTTTATACATTTGAGTCCCTCTTATTAATAACTTTGTTATACTTTTTACTTGCAATAGGCTCTTTGTTTCCCGAAAACAAATGCTTTTGTGTTAATGGCAAATGTGAAGCATCTGGGGTATTCAGTATTGCGCCTTGCAAATTCAATTCGTCTGTATACATGTCGTATCCACACTTTTACAAGGCCGATGCTGTGTATTTGGATGCTGTGGAAGGCTTGAAACCTGACAAGGATAAGCATGAATTTTTTATGACTTTGGAGCCGAATGCGGGAGTGCCCATGGACGTTGGTGGTGGATTTCAAGCAAATTATCTATTGGAATCAGTGGAGGGTATAAGGTAAGTCAATAAAAAACACTGTTTACTTAAAACTGGGATGCAATGCAATCCGATTATAAAGTAAAATACAATAAATATGTATGAATTGTATATAAACTGCATTGAATCTTAGTCTTGTTTTAGACTCGGCAGTTTTACTTAAAGCAGTTCTCTTCAATTCTCTTTTATAACTGTTCGTTTGTTTGCACTCACACGGTTTCTTGTTCAATTTTCCTATTGTTTTAATGCAGCGAATGAAATAATAAAAGAGAATTGATGTAACTTTTTGGCACAAGCAAGTCAGTACCCCTCTTCTTTCTTCTTTCTTCTCCCATAAACTCAGACTTGTTTCAAGATAAATTAACGAGTCTAAAATATGGTTTAGCAGCAACATACTCATTTTTATTTACAGCCTTGTTCTGAATAACATTCCCTATTCATTACTCCCGCCCCCACCTTGTAAACTCATTTGCGAGCTTTCAGTTAAAATAAAACAACTGGAAACATAAAAATCTGACTTCGAATATTCGAATTTCTCCCTTAAATTTAAATTTTTAGCTCAATCTGTTTAGGATAGGCGGATTTTAGTTTTAGAAAAATTCCGAATTATATCGTTACCTAAAACGCAAAATGTCCTATGGAAAAAACGAAATTTTTAAATCGACTTTTTTGTATAAAATCCGTGGTATTTCATCGATTGTATTCCATACAAAAAAAAAATACCAAATCTGCACGAACAAAAATAGAGAATTTATTTATTTTATTACATTATAAAAATTCGCATTAAACTTTATTTTCCATTTTAACATGTTTTTTCTCCGTCTGTAAAGTTATGAAAATATTAGTTAAGGCCGGGTCACAATGAATCCGTCATACGTTAAACTTCGCCTTTTTCAATTGACAGCTAAGTTGAAATGCATGGTTTCTTATGAGGTCTGTTACATTCAGTACGTGTCCGTCAACGCAAAGTATAAAATTTGTTCAACTTTTAACTTTTTGCGTACGTTTAGTAGTTTGACAGATATTGTTTTTTTTTGGTATGTTCTGATTTATGTTTTTGTGCTTTGTGGCAACAAAAATAAAATTAAACAAAAGAAATAAGGGAAATAAAAAAAAAGTTGAATTTAATAAATTAAATGGAGAATCAACCTATTGAAGCTGTTCAAATACTTCCGTCAATAAAGTACTCATTGTGCCAACCTTCTCCGTCGTTGCGTTAATGTCAGTTAAAAAAGGCGAAGTTTAACGTGAGACGGATTCATTGTGCCCCGGCATTTAGAGCATTTTGGGTTGCAGGTAACGATATGTATTTGACGTTAAGTCAAATGTGTTAATATAATCAATTATCGTATGTTGTTGCTTTGGTTGAGCACTTCGAGATACAATTAGTTTCTGCTTAGGAAAATCATCAGTAGACTTTAACAAAAAAATTTAAAAAAGAGCTTAACTTCATACGCTTATTGCTATAAACACAACTGGAACGAACGACGATTTTCGCCCACGTCGCATTCACTGCGTAAATTCGTCGCGTAAAGCACAATAAGGACGAATTAACTCGCCGAATTCCTCGCTCATATTTTATAAAGTTGGTTGTTGTGTGCAGGGTGACCGATGACATTTTTCAAAAAGTTGCACCAAAAGGGGATTTATCAAAAAAAGGGGCAAAATTAAAAAAATAAGAAAACTACACTAAACTTTTTATTTTTAATGCATTTTCATATAACCCAACCTAAAAAAGGGGGCAAAAAAGTGGCAAGGCAGTCGAAAAAGTGCCAATTTGCCACTTTAGTGGGTCAAACGGTCAGGCTGGTTGTGTGTACAAAGACAGAGAGGAAGAGAGAGAAAATTGGTTTTTCGTCGTTCGTCGCAGTGTTGCCAAGTTTTTTTTAGAACTTATCGCCAATTTTTGATTTGTCATCCCCAAAAATCCCCAAATTGATTTTTTTATTCAAATTTTTTCTTTTGTGAAAAAAATTAAATTTTTTTAATTTTATCTAGATAGCTACGAGTATATTTACGTTCATATAAATTTAATTCGTACTTATAAAACTTGTAAAGAAAAAAATACAAATAGTTTAATATACACAAGTATAAAAAAATTTTTAACCAAAGTTTACAATTTCAAAAACTTTAGAATCGAGATCTTCTGACTCATTAGCCCCAGAAACTTTGTTGTACATAGTACTTGTATTAAAAAGTTTTAGCGTTTCAGCAGAAGGAATAAATTTGTCACAACAAATTGAATTATTTTTAAAGTGTGTGTTTATTCTTAGAAGTCGATTAGCATTTTGTTGCGTATTTTTGTTTTGGTAGTGTTCATTATTGGTTAATCTGCCTTGATACTTCTACTTTATTAGAAACCATACAGCATGAATAGTAACACACATTTTTAGACTTGCCAGACGCATATTTCTTAGTTTAAAAATCATTCTTGTTTGACCATCAGTTATAAAAAAAATCCCCTCAAATTTGGTTACATCCCCAAAAAATCCCCAGATTCCCAATACGAAATTTTCATCCCCAATCGTGAAATAAAATCCCCAATTTGGGAACAAATCCCCTAAACTGGGAACACTGGTTCGTCGGCGTACAAAATAGAAATAAATCTATTGCAAGTTCGTTACGCACGTCAACTTTCGTCCAACGTACTGAGTGGACGAGTGTGTGTATTTTCATATACACACATGTATTTCTATTTCTTATTCGTAACGGAAAATTCGTCGTTCGTCCCAGTTGTGTTTATAGCATATTTTTTATAAGCGTATGAAGTGTTTGTCTCAAAATATTACTGAGAATAACGTGCGTAATAATAATAACAAGCTTTAGTTGCGTTGCCAGTTGCCAAATTTTTATTACGTATGCCTGCCAAGTGACAAATAACAGCTGTTAATTTCAGATGCCAAATTGCAAATTTTTAGTGGGTACATAGTTTTAAAGTAGGAGTTTTTTTTATCCATTATTAGTTTTTATCGATCTTGTAAATTTTTGCATTGTCATTTTAATAAATATTGCTTTGATTTTGTTCCAGTGTTTTCCAGAATTTACCTCGAACATTTATACCCATTATGTGGGCTGAAGAACGGGTGCGTGTTACTCCTGAAATTGCTTCTGATATTGCTCTAGTGCCTCTTATTGTTTTAATGGGTCAAATAACAACAGGTGTCCTATTGGCCATGGGTGTCATTATGACATGTTGGTATCCCACAAAATATATAACACATTTATGGCACGATCCTAAAGGAAAACGAACTTTCCTAAGACCTCTATCTACCACAGCTTCAGTGAATATTCCAAAGTCAGCGCGCCAACGACGGAGGGAGCAAATTAGTTTATTGGAACATAGAAGCGCTACACCACTGTGTGCCAATAGTGCAGCAAGCGAAGTTTTATTAAGCAGCACTTTGTCAAATGAAACGCGCTCATCAGATGTGATACAAAGTTGATAAGCGATGATAACATTTTCGATTTTGCTGTTTCAAAAACTCCATGGAAATTTTTAAGGAAAAAAAGAAAGCAGTAACCACCTAATAAAGTAGGAGTGAATTTAGACAAAAAAATAAACAACAGCATTAGAAAATAAATTTCTTCCATTACCATGACAATGTACCACCGCACACGGGTCTAGTCGCCATATTATATCTATAATTCATTCGGCATATCGTTAGAGAACATGCAAATCGCCTAATCTAATAAAATATTAAAAATTGTATTTTTTATTGATCTCGGTCGGAAATTTTAAACTCTTCCGGCAAGAAATAAAACTTTTATATTTGCATAATAAGAGTTCCCAATGATCTAGTGTGTTAGTTTATTAAACAAGTTTTTTGTTGCTGCTTCAAAATTTTTCAAATTTTAAATAGGGCGTTTTGCATTTTTATAACGATATCTTAAGTTATATAATTTTGCAAATAGTATATGTACACATATGTGTATACATATAGATATTAGAGACCTGCACAAGACCATTATAAGGCCTTTCAAGACATGAGAGATTTTTCTTATGCTTTACTACAGTTGTTTCAGTTTTTTGTCTGGCCAACAGTGTTGTTTAGCTTTTGTTTTAGAATATTTCGCTGTAGTAAAGCATTTGAAAAATCTCTCATGTCTTGAAAGGTGTTATAAATGGTCTTGTACATATAAACAATATATGTAAATATAATTTTTTAAACATACATTAAAACTACAATTTAAGCTTATATTTTTATAAATACTAATTTTTGTCATTATTAAGGCAAATTATTAGTAAGATTTATTGTCTTATACTACATACTTTAGTATGTAAGTTGTTTGAGTGTTAAAAAACTAACATCACGTGCAGATTTTCATGTTCATTCTACTATAAAATGCATCATGAAAATCACATTATTTAAAGACACAACGCAAGTCACGTATTGGCAATAACTTTGTCAAACTCTAAATAAATAATTATAAAGTCATTTGTATATAAATTTTTTTCTTCTAATTACTAAAACATACTCAATTTGAATTATCAGAACTAATTGCTTGATTCTTTAAAAAAAATTAAAAATACGTCCAGGTTCTGAAAACCATTTCGTTTTGAAATCGACAAATATCAGGAAAAAAATCAACTAGAAATTTCACCTATTGCACCTTTTTATTTGGTTTCAATATTTCATATGCTTGATATATTTTATGCGAAGTTAATTTCGAATACACTAAATTCCCCATAAAGAGATTAACTTTTTCCCTTTTTCAAATTTTTCTATTTTAGAACGAAATGGTTTTTACAATATGGCCGCTTCCGTCCGAAATTTTTTTAAGTTTTAAAGGATCCGACAGTTACTGTTTGTGTTTAAAAGTAAAATGAAAATTTTCGTTTGAGAATTTATATGTATATTGAATCCAGCAATAAGATTACCCAAAGTCCCGGTCCAGACTTGCAATTTATGTTGCAGTAACTTTTTATTTATTTTATGGTGAAAAAAAGCGAAAGAGAAACAAAAACTTTATACACATATTTCTTTTTCAACACTCTTCCACATATGCAAGAATTGCTGCAACAAAAAATTGCAAGTCTGGAAGGGAATAAAATTGTTTTTGTATAAAATCCCAAGCAATTTTTGTAATTAATAGGCAGATTTTGTACAAAATTTCGTTTCTAAACGTTTCAAATTTGTATGAAAAATAACGAAAATTCGTTTAAAAAAATATTTTTTCCATACAAATTTCAAAACGAAAAAAATGTTTTTATTTACAAAATTTGGCCTTAAGTTTAGGCCCAAAACACTTAGCCAAATGATAAACAAAGTTTCAAAAGTTCTAAAAATTTGTTTTTATTCCAGTTGTCAATATACATGATACTATTATACTTTTCAGAAACAACTAACTGTCTTTTGTTTATAAAAAATAACAATTGCAGGGTAACTAAAGTACAATTGCAGACGCGGCATTCCTTCATGATTATAGTTATTCAGTGTTGCCAATCTGGTTGTAGTTAGACAGTGTGTAATTTCTACTCACATGTCTAGGCCATGTAATTAAATTATTATTATGTATATAATCTGTATGTAATTCTACTTTGGGTTCTATTTTTATTTATTTTTGCTTTAATTTTAACCTACACCAAAGATGTGTAGTGTAATTTTCTTCTTGGAGACACAGCCATTTTTAAATTCATTGGCAACACTGTATCGTTTTATTCACACACATACACTAACATTTTTGCAGCTTGTAAACAAAGTTTGACAACTACCCTGTTGCTAATTTTTGGAGTAGTTACGTTTTGGAACGGTCCTATACTAGTTATAAAGAGACATAACTAAGAAGCTTGATGAAATATCGGTTTCAATTCTCTACAAGCGACGCGCTGTCTCTCTCTCTCTCTCTCTCTTTTGTTTGTCATGTAAACAACATGGAAAAACATAATTTTTATAAATTAGTATAACAGCAACTAGTCCTTCAACTAGTATGCAACTCTACACAAAACAACTAGTTGTGCTCCTATGACAACCCAATGTAAAAGTCGATAGTTCGTTGTATGAAAAAAAAACAGATGTGTAACCAGTCTGAATTCAAAAGCAACTAGTATGTTTCTTGTCATATACTACTCCTTTTATCTGCAGGGTATTTGTGCTGTATACATTAACAGGCTGGGATTGTGCATGCACCTGTTATAATTGTATCATGTCAATATAGACGTCAATACAATACAATACAATATCAAAAAATTGGGGCTTGCCTACTCGTTCTCGAGAACAATTTTGTGTAATTGAGAGTCCATTTTTGTTCGATAAGGACAACGAAATAGTATAAGTGTATCAATAGCAGCCAGATATTTTCGAAAACGAGTAGACAGGCCCCAAGATTTGGTATTGTATTGGCGTGACGTCGATATTGAGAACTGGAATAAGGGTGCAATTTTTTTGAACAATTTTTACATTTTTGAGAGGGAGAGAGCAGATTATAATGAAGAAGGCAGTTATCATACTTTCCTCTTTTGCGTATAAACTAAATAATAGCTCAATTTAAATTGCTTTGCGTGAAGCCAGGCGTTGCTTTGGCTTTTATATTTTTTTTTTAAATTTGTATAGCGAACAATAACAATTTTTTTTTTAATTTTTGAAAATTTGTTCTTGTTTTCCATACAATGCATCACACTTGATACAATTAGTTCCCACAAATTATTAAATTCCTTTTGAGTATTTTCATTTCAAATTTAAAATCAACGTTTTTGTACTATTAGTATTAAGTGTTTATGAGAAAATTTCAAATTTTCCTTAAATTTCGTGATAAATAAAGCTTTTATTAATTGTAAAATATAAATAATAATTTCATGCCAATGTATAAATTTTGAGATTTTTTTATGATTTATAAATGTATTATAATTGATATGATAATTGTTCAAAGCCATAATAAAATAAAATATTGTTAACTTTAAATGTTTCACTACTAAAAGCGTTTTATTTGCACATGAAATGAAATAAATTCCGTCTTATAAACAGGTTATACTGAGTTTCATAAATGTTTAACAGTCTACTAATTTAATACATTTAATTTAATTTAAAAAAAGATTTATATAAAAAACCAATAAATGTACAAAAAGATTTCTAAGAAAAGATTAGCAAACGAATACTTTGTGGAAAAAGCGTTTGGGAATGTTGTTCATAAAAATTAACTAGGGATTTACATATTGAGATTGAGGGTAAATTTCACCAAACTTATTTAAATATCAATTCATATTTATGTAGATTTTCCATAAAAAAATTAATAAAAATCTGCTATCATGAATAAAATTGCGCGTGAAATTTTTCCCTGGGAACAATTCCAACTAATAGAAAGTAATAGGGGGAAAAATTCTAGTTGGAAAGGGAGAAATTTTACGCAGAATTTTATTCATGATACCCCCGCTTAACTGCTAACTTCATTAATGGAAGTTTAAAAATTTTAATTTTTCTTCAAAACGGTGAAAATATGAAAAAGTACTATCGTTGAGAAAACTTTATGCAGACATTCTTTATCGTTCTTCTCCACTCCGTATTTTTTGCATATGCGCCAAGCCAATAATAATGAGCTGAAGATATATTGACTGCATATTTTCACTTCACGAAAAACTTCTATTCAGTTAATGTAAATTTTGTTTGTCCATGGAAACATTTGAGCCCGCATTAAAAACAAGTATCGTAAGGAATACAATTTTGGTTTATATTCGTTTCTTTTTATATATCGTCCGTTGGTTATTGGTTTGCTGCAAACATAATGTATTTTGAATATACTGTGCCGCAAACCAATAACCAACAGACGATATATAAAAAATAATTATTTTTGGAATAAAACTAAGCGAAGAATTTCTTGGCGATTTTTCGCGGTTTTTAATCAACGATTTGGCGATGGAGGTAAACAAAATCTGACAACCCTAACCATCCCCTATATATGAATTCTCTTGAAAATCAAATTGTGTTCAAGAGATTCTCTTTAAAGCCAAATAATAAAGTGGTGACTCGCTACTGGTCAGTGTAACCATTGTCAAATTTCAAAAAATAATATTTTTATAGTTAATTGCTGTTTCTTTGATTGATTTTACTTAGGTTAAAAAACGACTTTAAGTTTGGTTCGAACAGCTGTTTTTTATGACCGTACGGCACGTCTGATTCAACGTTTAGGGTACCTTTGTATCAGTTGTTGTAGGAAAGTTCAAGTGTTGAAGCCATAGTCACTCAACACTAAACTATGTAGACTTCAGCAGATACTAAACCTAACAACAGAGGGACCTCCTTCGTCGGTATTGTGTAGCAGAATCGTCGCAGAAGTTAAATAATATGGCTACTAACAACAGCTTCAAAACTTTAATACGCCTCATTGACAACAGAGGCGTTGCAATACTGCATTATTAAAAACGTGCAAAAAAAACAGAGTTGTGAAATAATTACGCTGCCCTCAATCTCTTCCTTCATCATCTGTCCTCTCAATAACTATCTCTTTCCTAAAGAAGGTAACACCTAGTAATAGTCACAGGTAATCATTAACTGAGTGTTACTTCTGCTTATATAATAAAAAAAATTGTTAATTCTTTTTTTTGCGGCAATGGTCACACTGACAATTAAAATCTTTAATTCCATATACAATCTAAGGTCCTGCACAAAACCACTTACAAGAACTTTTAAGACATGAGGGATTTTTCAAATGCTTTACTACAGCGTAATATTTTAAGACAAACGCTAAACAACACTGTTGGCAAAACAACAAGCACACAAGCATCAACAGTACTTCTTTCGACTGTTTCCCTGAAGCAAATGTCGATGGTGAAAATATACTGAGTCGCTTTTGACTTTGTCTCCATTACTACGCTACAATTATTCCCCATACAATAATTTGTGCTAAAGACATTTAGCATGTGCTTGTCAATGAAAATCTACTAGTAACACTAAAACAATTGATTAGGTAGTGACTACATAGTTCTTATGGGAACATGGAGGCATACCAACCAGACATTTACTGGTACATTTCTCTACGTTACGTACATACAAATTTACTTATATTGACAAGGTGTTGAAAAATCTACCAGAAATACACCACATCTGTTTCCTCTCTCTCTTTTATACTGCCGAATAGAAGAGAAATTGTAGACAATGGTTGCATCCATAAGAAGTAGCTGTTGCGCAACCGTTGAGTGTTTCTCTTAGAAACGCATAGTTGAGTATTTACGCTCCACTCAACAGTTGAGTAGTTTTCCATCATAAAATTTTTTCGCTACCTATAGTCAACACGTTGTGCTCAGCCTGAACATCTGATCGAATAGAGCTCTTTCTTTTATGTGCTTTGTTAGGTAGCACGAGCAAATATTTGTTAAGTTTTACACTAAAATTGAGATGAAGTAACGAAATAAAGATATACAATTAAATTATATACATCAAGCCGTTTCTAAGGTGCAACTCTGGGGGCCAACTGTTGAGCTCAACAGTTACGTCTTATGAATGCGCCCAATGTAACAACTACTAGAATTTTAGTGTTGACATCGAGACATTTGGCCCCAGTCTGACTGCAGGGTTGTTACGAACAAGAAGTCTTTGCGACATCGCTTATTAACACTCCTAAATACATCAATCGTGATTCGCTTATTAAACGACAGCATTTATTATTGGTTTAGTATAATACATGCCACGAGAATACATATGTATATTTAAAAAACAAGAATTTACATATGTATGTATATTTAACAAATAAGACGTATGTATTTACATTTCAAGACTGTTTACGCAGGCCTCTAATACAATCCATTCATACATGTGTATATAAGTATGTATGGAAATGTGTTTATGTTTGTGCACTGAAGAATTATTGATACATGTATTGCATCTTTTGCACAAGCGTTAGTTGCAAATATATTTTAGCTCTTAATAGAAAAGAGCATTCGTAGAACGATTTTCGTTGTGTTTAGATAAACGGCATAAGTGAGAATAATAGCAAAATAAACACCAAAAAAGAACAAACAATAACAAGTGTTTTATAATTACATTAATATATTATATATATTAAAAGCTGTAATAGAATTTCAATTACAAAAACTGCAACTCAATAAATTTTGTTTTTGAGGCTGAACCAACCCAATGACAAAAAATTTTATTTCCAATTACATACACATATTCAACATTAATCAAATTAAAAAAGTTTTGATTTTGATTCCTCGACGAGTAATTGATTGAGCAATGAAATTAATTGAAACCAATTTAAATTTTTGGTAAATTATTTTATTAGAAATTTTTATAATATTTTTGTATGTACGTCATTAGGTGAGTTGGTAATTTCTATTTTTTGTTTATTGGCCGGCCGCAAGTAGTAACTTAAAATTAACTACATACATAATTGCTATTTCTAAACTCACAAGTTGCACATTGTACCTCACTGAGCATGTTCCTATTAAGTTGTTTTTTACTGTTGGGTAAAAATTGTTGTCATTTTATTGTTAGAATTTCAAATACATTGTAGTTACCCTGCAGGAAAATAGGCGTCAATTGCCTAAAAGCTAATAGTATAATTACTAGAACAGCAAGAACTAGTGCGAAAAGAATTAAAATTGTTGTATAAAATTACTAGTTCTGATTAGTACTAGTACCTATATAATGTAGTTCAAAGGCACCACATTGCAAAATAAATGTTGACTGTCTAACAGAGCCCTTGCACTGTATGAAAATTGGTATCATACAATTATTAAAATTTTAGGTTCATCAAAAAATAATTATAAGCAAATAATTATAATTTCCCGTTTGTATTTTTGAATTTTGATAAATAATTGCGAATTTTAACTAGCAGTTGTCACTGGGTAACAAAGAAATAAAATTACCAATTTTATAGAAGTTTTCTTTACAAAAGAACTGGTAATAAACTAGTCCTAAACTAGTACCAATGGCACTAGTAATTTTCTAAACACACTCAATGTTAATTTGAGCATAAGATGTTATAGGAAAGTTTACAGTTGGCAACTAGTGGTGGTGGTTTCTGTAAAATACCAGTTGGACACTAGTTCGATCTCCTGCAGGGTATTTCTCAAATATACAAGCACACATACACTTATGCATACATACATACTCGTATTTAATTTTATTTCTTTTGTTAGCTCATTAAATTTGTTATTGCATTGTGAGATAATTTACGAGAGTGTAAAATTTATTTAGTTGACGTGTAAACGCAGAATTGTCATAATGATTATTTTATCACATTGCTGACTTTTTTTATCAAAATATACATACATATGTACATATGTATGTACGTGTTTTGACACGTTGAAGTTTATCAATAATTTCTTTTTTAACAATAAATTCAAACCAATATCCTCAATAAAAAGTGTGGGGTCAAGTTACGGGGTTGAATATACAGATGTATGTACATATGTATGTATTTTATTTCTGTAACATAAAATATTATTTATAAATTCGAAAATGTTCCTTATTATCGGGAATAAAAGGAGAAAAGTTTGTTCCCGTGAAACTTTTTTATTTGTATTGAAGAAAACTAAATTTCACGCGAACAAACTGTTCGCCTTTTCCCGATAAGGCGGAATATATTATTATTTAAGGGATTGAAAGTTGTTTTAGAACCGTGGTCGAAAAATAAGGGCTCCGCACCTTTTAATATACTCTTCTATTTCATATGTATGTCTACCACGGGTGTAAGATTTTTTCTGACCTATTTGATTTTAGAAATCATCAAAAGTCGCCAAAATCATTTTATGTAGTTTTTCGTAATAAATATTTGATAATAAATTTAATTTTTTATAAAACTTATTTTAATAAAAAATTTTATAAAATAAACGCATAGAAAATCAGCAGAAAATCGCCAGAAGTAGAAATAAAGTCGCCAAAAGTTATTTTTTGTAAATTTTTCTCATCCATATGCAAAATTAATTAATTAATAATTAAGAAAAATCATCAAAATCAAGTTGGTTTAACTTCTTACAAACGAGTTTTGGTAGGATTTATCAATCAAATCAAGCAAGTTGTTTTATTTTTAATTTTTAATTTTTAATAGAAATACATATTCGATAAGTGTGCCAAATTACAAGGGCCGGGAAGCCACTAGTTTTAACTAAGTGCTTAATTGTGTAAAAGTGATAAATAAACTTGAAAATAAATTTCAAACATTTTAAAATGTTGTTTTTATTTTTCATACAAATTCATTATGGAAGGAATGCGTAGAAAATTGAGGGCTTAACAGACATTTAAGTGGAAGTTACAGGCATAAAAACAAAAGCAAGGTTTTGAAAATTTTTTTATTTTTTTTCATAAAAATTCTATGAAAAATTATTAAATGCTAAGCAAAGCGTGGGGGTCTACTCTGTAATTGGAAACGAAAGATAATCTTTTCGAATTGTTTGTTTCAATTTGTAAAAAAGAAAAACGGCATTTTTAAAAAATTATATTTGTATATGAAAAAAGTATATATGTATGTACATATGTATGTATGTAACTATAAATTTGGTGACGTGATTTACCTTTCGGCTACACGTTCAATAAATTGCTTTCAATTTTTTCACACATATGGTTTGTCAAAATTTGCTAAAATTGAAGTTGTGACGTAGGCTGCAATCAATTTGACTTCAATTTTATGTTCAAAATGCCGTCGTCGAGGAAACAATTGACAATTTTTTTATACATATTTTATTTCAGCAAAGAAAATTGCTCTTGTTTTAATTTTTTTACAAACACAATAATTATTTTAAAACAGCTGTTAAATTGAAAGAAAAATTGAATGAAGCGTAGAAAGAAAAATTGAAGTCCTTCAGGTATTGTGAATGTATTGAACTTTGAAACAAAAATTTAACGTGTAGCCTCCAAATTAGGCGATTAACGTACCTTTTCACAATGTATGGTTAAGAGTTAACGTGAACTTTAACTGACAGTTCTTCATACAAAACTTGCCGTTAAAGTCCCTGTTATCCTTTAACCATACATTGTGAAAAGGTACGTAAATATTATTTTTTAAATTGAAATTTATATCACATTCAACAGGTAGTACCACAAATGCAGCTGCGCTATTTTTTTAATTAATGTTCATCCGAAACATCAAAAATTGTTTACAAAAGAGAAATGAAAGAAAAATTTAAATAACTTTCAATAATTTATAAAAAAAATTCTTTGAAAACAAAATTAAAAATACGAAAAAAACTATTAAAAAATTGTGAAAAGTGCTAAACATTGCAAATTTTGTTAGTGGTAGCTGCCGTAGAGAAATTTTTTCAAATTTCTGTGAATAATTTTTATTATTATTGTGTTACAACAAATTCTTTTTTTGATATTGTGGATCAACTAAAAGCCATGTTGTTTTTTTCATTGTTGTATTTTTTCATTGTTTTTGTAATCCAGATATTATCTGGAAATAAATGTGAATTAGTGTATATCAATGCTGGCCACTGAGAGAAATATATTCACGTATATGTATTCTGGAGCCACTTTGGCCAACTGCGGTGTATATGCAACTCTACGTATAGACATTTTCTTGTCAAAAAAAAAAATTAAGATAAAACAGTGTAAGGAAAAATATAAAAAAAATGACAAGAATGACACCAAGAAAAGATTCTAAGCATTTGCATAAACCTTGTTAAATAATCGACCTTGATTTATATGTATGATATTTTTTTCCTTATTGATCTTTTAATTTTGATCATTGGCCCAACTCATCTGCCTTCAAGTTCCTTGCTTTAGTTTTTATAACATTTATTTTAATTTTAAGTAAAACCATTAAAACATCCTAATTATTCCAATTAATGTGGAAAATACATAAGATAAGATAATAAGATAAGAATTTTGAAATATCAAGACCTTCTCGTATTGGACCCAAGTGAGCTTAACCCCTAGAAGGCCTTCTCTATAACTCGAAACGAAAGAAACTAACTTCGAATTTCAATGTTAATAAAATGAATATTCGAAAGCATTTTCTTTCATTCCGAATTACGGAGTAGATCTCGTGAATACATAAAATTATATGTTAACTAATTTCTTCGACCTTAAAATTCGTAAATATTTACCATTTTCTTCAGGCTCAAGATCATACCATTTATTTAAATAAAACTAATTTTTGTTTTATTAATTATGTGTTCTTAAGCTTGCAGATTTTCATTTTATTTGCTTTCGATATTTCGAACACATTCGGTGCTCTTCCTCAGGAAAATAAAACTATTATAAAAAACAACAAATGCAAAAAAAAAATATGTACATACAATTTGTATAGGCTTTTTTTAAGTGTAGTTTAATGATCATATTTTACATAAGTACTTATATGTGTATGTATACTTACACACATGCTTACATATGTATGTGTGTGCGTAGGTAATTTCAGCCCTTATTTTTATAACGTTTAAGAGTGTAATTTAGTTTTGTTATAATATTCTCATTATTAGTATTTAAATTAAAATTGGTGTCTTACAAACATTTGAAAGCCGAAGTTTATATTTTTATACTCTCTATAAAAGAAAGAACTGCTTTTAAAAACCACGACCAGTTTTAATACGAAGGTAAAAATTAGTAGGAAATATATCTTTTGGTATGGATACACATCAAAATAAAGCTACCAAAATTAATATAAGGAACAGAACAGACGACAAAAAAAATTTGACAGCTTTAACTTGGTCACATGGAGTCAATAGTCAGAAACAATTAACGGCAGCTCTCAATAGTAAGTACATACAAACATATAAGCTCATTTACTCTAAGAACATCATAACTAAAAAAAATAGAATTTTTGAGTTCATCATGCAGAATTAATCCTCATATCCTTCTTCATATTTCATACAAATAAATATCTTGTTAACTCAACTCTGAAAAGCAAAACAAAATTTTCTTTTTCCATTAAGTCGTCCCCTAAAATCCAAAATTCCGTAAAAATGATGTGATTGACCAAAATATGTATGTACATATTCCTTTAAAATCTCACTCACATATATATCCATTAAAGTCCTGCAAAAGACCATTTATAACATATTTCAAGACATGAGAGATTGTTCAAATACGCTAAACAACACTGTTGGCAAGACATTTGTTTCAGTTGTTTGTCTTGCCAACAGTGTTGTTTAGCGTTTGTTTTAGAATATTTCGCTGATGTAGTAAAGCATTTGAAAAACCTCTCATGTCTTGAAAGGTCTTATCAATGGTCTTGTGCAGGACACTAATATGCATGTTCAAAAATATCAATTTTATTTTATTCACTATTCAATTTGACACCTAACAAATAAATAGTCTTAAATTTATAAGGTTTTTTAATTCTCCTGTAAAAATGTAAAAAGTGTACTTATGGCCTTTTGGATTTAAGGTAACGATATGTATTTTCAACGTTTTAAAAAAATTTTAAAATTTCATTTAATGGTAAATTTGCATTTTAAAAATTTTAAAAATCCATCAAATTGTACATCGTAATTCAAAAATGTTTGAGTGAATCGAAAATTATCACTTTACTGAGTGAAATTTTATTAGATAAGCGAAAGTTTTTATTAACTAATTTTTAAATTTTTTTTAGGTAACATTGATTTTATAGAAGCCGATATTGTTATGGGCAAAATAAAAAATACAGGAGCGGATTTACCAATAATGGCTCATCCACCAGCCAAAACTTCAGATCTATCACTGGACTCCTTTCTGTTGCAAATTAAAGAGCACAACGATGCTCACGCAGAGAAAATGAAAGGCGTTAAATTAGATTTTAAATCGATTGAGGTTTTTGAAGGGGCTTTAGAGACACTGAAAGAAAAAATACCAGAGGTTGGTAAAACCGCGCTAGAAATCATTATGTACTTTATTTTAACAAATTTTTTTATTTCAATTCAAGATGACCTATCCCATTTGGCTTAATGCAGATATTATCAAGGGACCAGTAAACGAAACAGCCACTATACCTGTCAATCCCGAACAATTTCTTGCTGGTTGTGCTCAATTCGAAAATGCAGTGTTATCAATAGGATGGACAACAAAATGGACAACCACTGTTAATAATGGCTCTTATACACATGAAGATACTGCTGCAATGTTGCAGGCTATAAAAATCAACAATGTTACACAATCAGGACAATCTATTACATTTCCTGTACGTGCTGGTATTGCCGCGAATAGTTTAAACGAACTTCAGGATTTACTAAATGCTTTAAGCGAAACTAATGAATGCACTTTGACTGTATGGTCGGCACAAAATGATTACGTTAACATTGATAAATTGAAAAAATTAATATTTTTCTTGGGATTTGATCGAGTATATTTGGATGTACCCGAAGAATTATCTGGCCAACTTAATTTATCGCAAATAAATAGTTCGTAAGATTTGTGAACCAAATAATGGAAGTTCTTTGACTTTATATCTACTTTTTTAAGTTTGGTTTAATGAGCATTGGAATAATATTACTTAGTTTATGGATGCAAAAGGTTTACTTTAAGAACTGAGAGGTACAAAGATTTTGAGTACCAACTAGATCATTTTTATCTTTTTATTGATTCCGAGACATTAAAGGTTTGTATTTGCAAGAACACATTGCTTAAGTAAACATTTAATTTATCATTGAAAATTGGAATAAATTACATTATGAATACGGCATTAAGAGCATTTTTGACCAATTCTATTTAAATAATCGATTCATATCATACATACATATATAAAATCTGTTTTTCATTGAAAAGAAAAAGAATTAATGACAAAACTTTTAAATATGAATTGGTGAAATATAGGCAACCGTTTTATTTTTATTTTTGAATTTACCCACTAAGCGAAATGCTCCGAATTCGTAACAGCTGGTCGACAAAATCTGCTGATTTCTATACATTTTATCGCTTAATATAACGATTGTGTGATTCTGAAACTTATTTTTAAAGATAGGACGCAGCCGATATTTTCTGTTGATTTTTGTCGATAAAATTAACGACACATAAATTTTTATTGCTTAAATATCGACACAGCTGACATTAACCTACAGCGAATATCGTTAAAAATATTACTGAATAGCAAATTCGATAAATTTTTGTTGTTCGCAACAACATGTCGTTACGAAATCGCAACGATATATATATACACTGAACCAAAAAATTAAATTTTAAAGCAAGAATTTTGGGGTTTCTTTTTTAAAATTTTGATTTTCTTTAAAAAATGTTTAAAATAAAAATTTTTCTTTTCGTTTTTCTCGTAAGCGACATGTTATCGACAATTGACTTTTTGATTGAAATTAAAATTTTATGGGGCTACACATAGTTTAGAATTATCAAAATGCCAAAATTGTTGATACATTGTTAAGAAACAGGCTGTAAAATTTTATCCTACAGCCTGTACAAAAACATATTAGAATTGTATTTAAAAAAACCTTCTGAAAAATTAAATTTGTATCGCTTACGTGAAAATCGAAAGTACAGCTTGATATAACATTGTTATTTTTATAACGAAGCAGTTTTAATACAAAAAACGTGCAGTTTAATTTCAAAATTAAACAAACTTAGTTCTATTTCATAAACGTTTCTTTTTAAAATTAAATTCTCTCTTCTGCATTTTTGCTTTAAAACGCTTTTTGTAGCATCACTTTAAAAAAAAACAAACAAATTTAAATCTTAATATTAAAAGAAAATTTTCTATTGTAAAAATAGAAATTTTCGCGCCAATAATGCTTTCTTGGTTCATGTACATACATATCGTTAACCTAATACGAAAAGGCCCTAACTCATGTTTTTCATAGTTTACAGGAGGAGGAAAAAACTAAATAAAAAAAGATGCAATATTCATACAAAATTTTTTTAACGCAATTTTTATTAAAAACACTTAACAAATTTAGTGTTATATTAGTTTTATTAATTTAGTTTAGTAATGGTCTATCGAAATATGTAAAAATATCGATTTCAAAAAATTATGAGTTGGGACCTTTTCGTATTAAGTCAACGATATGTAGGTCTCACGAGTGAGGCCCGATATAGTAGAAAAAAATCATTATTTTCTTATTCGCTGAGAATTGAAACCCAAACTTGGCATAATAAAAGTAATTTTCCTTATCGGGAATAAAAGGCGAAAATTTTGTTCACGTTAAATATTTCCCGTGAACAAAATTAGAAAATTTTAGGGAAAGGAAACAAATTTTACGTTAATTTTTATTCCAAATAAGGGTGAATATTTTCCTTTTTTGATTCAAAGAAGAACCAATGATCTTACAGTTAGTAAAAATTAATTAGGTAAAAATTTCGATTTTTTTTTACTAAAACAAAGATTATTTTCCATTACAAGTGTTGGTTAATTATGACAATATTTTTAAAAATAAACAATGCACAAAAGTTACTTAGATCTATTTATTTTTGGTATTCTTAAATTCATATACAGAAGTTTTTACTTAATAATTAAAGATATAGAATTCAGATATTAATAATACGATAAATAATGGCCAATTACAAATGTCGTAGTTCGACAATTACGACATACATATATGAAAATTTTTAATTAGATTAAAGAAAATAAGTTGCAATGTTCTTTAGTCTAGTACAAAATCTTCGATGTCGAAGTCGAAATACGACAGTCGTAATAAGGGCCCATTGCAAATAATATACTAAATTGAAAATACATATGTATGTATGTATTTATATAAACGAATTTTAAAAGCACTGCATCACAATGGCAATTAGCGATTAATATAAAACTAAGAGTTCTGAAAGAATTTAAAAATGCAATAATGATCGTCTTTCAAATTCATTTAATTTATTATTGCAAAGTTAGAGAATACGAAATCAAACGTAATTGCGGATGATCTATGTCAACATCACGGAATTCTTCCGTATATGTCAGAATATAAAATGAGAAGACAGTTGCAATAATCCATTCGGATATAGAACTAATGACATGGAAGTACCAGCCGCCATCCGAAGGATACCTAAAAAATAAAACCATACAATTTACAATCAAAAACAAATATTTCATATATTGCCCATACCATTTCCTAGGATTTAAGCCTTTGAATAATATATGGGACATAACCCCAGTTACAGCTAATAATATGAACAATATAGTGCAGCATACAGACATTCCCAAGCGTAGATGGGCATTGCGTTTAGTACCCGCTATAGGATATATCATATAAGATATTAACGCTTGCATCCAAAAGTATAGAGTACCGAATCCGAAACAACAAAATGCACCTATGAAATGCAGAACGCGAACATTTGTTTCTTGAAAGTTTCCCACAACGCTGATGCCTAAACAAGAAGCTAAGCCAAACCATGCAGCTAAGCGATTGTAACGTAACAAATTGTTACCCAAGTCAGAGTGATGCGAAAACAACTGTAGAACTTGCCGATAACGTACATAAATGGTGATTCCCACTAGAAGAACGAGTTACATAAATATGTATGTACATACATACATACATATTTATGCAGTTTTGTGTTAATGACTCATAATAGAAAAATCGAACAATTTAATTCTACTCACGCAATACACTGCCAATGTTAATTAATTGGCCAAATACACAACTTTCTGGGGAATAAGTGGCTGCATCGCTTATGTAGGGAACTGTTGGCACAACATGACCTTGTAAGACAGCCGCTATATAACTACGCAGAAGACAAAGAGAATTTTAATGGACATTGGAATTTTTTTTTTCCAGCACTCATGTCTATGCTTACGTGCCAATAAATGTAACTTGAAATACTAAAAATACCGCAACCGGTATTAAATAAACATTTGACATCACTTCAATTTCGATTTTGTTTCAAATAAAATTAATTTCTTTTCTTTTTTTTCTTCTTTTTTGCAAACAACACTATTTATGTATTAAAAAATTAAACGTTGAAAAATACCAACAACTTTGTTTATGTTTAGATGTTGTTGTATATAAGAACAGTGGTGAACTTCTTTGAGCATTGCCAGATGCTTGAGAAAATATATTAAAAAAAATTTATTAATAGACGATACTTGCCTTTTTTAACCTTTTCAGAATTTATAGAACAGGGGACATTCACACAATTCAATTTTGTTTGAATGGAAATTTTCGATCGATATCCAATGGCCACTGCTACACGTTCAATATTTATTGTGATATTTGGATCGCGATCCATTTTAATGGGTTGATGGATCACGAGCGTATGCTACACGTTCGCGTCAGTATTTACACTATTTTTGTGCTGTTTGGATCGTTTATTAAAAAAAATGTCGCAAGAAAACCAAAAAAAGCCTGTTTAGCTATTTTGCTTGCTTTTTAATTGAAAAAAAAATCGAATGAAAGTGTTGGAGCAAAAAGTGGTTGCAGGATCGGAAAAAATACGCACACTTAAGTTTAATGGACACAATTCTCCTTTATAAAGAAATAGACGACTTTGAAAATTATTTCCGCATGTCTAATGATAATTTTAAAATCATTAGTTACCCCATTTTTCCGGCGCCATTTGGTTTAAAACAAACTTTACACAAATGTAATAAACTTTTTTACTTTTTATTTGTTAATTTTTTTCATTTTATTTGTTCCTGTTTTTATAAACATATCGCGATCTAATATCATGAAAATGCTACACGTTCAATATTTATCACGTGATCCACGATCAGTGATCTGGACTCCATAATTTAGACCTTTCTGCGATATGGATCGCGATCCATCAAATCTGCATTCAACACGTTCAATAAATATCACGATACTGGATCGCGTTGAATATATATTGAACGTGTAGCAGTGCCCAATGATTGAATTTTGTACGATTAACAAATTTTTTTTTTTTAATTTATGCAGTTTTGTTTTAGTTTGTCATGTCGTCGGGTGAGTACTGGTTTGCCGCACAGTATATTAAGTATACATTATTACTGCGGCAAACCAGTAACCACCCGACGATGTAACTTTCACTAAGTCTACGCGTATTTCAAAATAATCACCAATTTCATGCATGGTCGTGCGACTCGGTCATAAAAAAATTACTGAGCTCTGTCCTACTAAGATACAATTTACACTGCGCTTTTACTGTTTACCTGTGCAGGCAGGGTTTTTTTAGTTTATGGTGAGAGGAGTGAGGCATGAATGCAAAAGGCTTAATGTAAATGTGTGTAACTTTTCGTAGGGGGTTTAAAAGAAAATTGTCAATACAAGGCAGGCTAAAAAGGCATAGTGTGGAATGGATCTAAGGGTGTGGGTACCCTTACATTGCGCAACAAGAAATATTTTGTAACGTGTTGACAATATTGTACAATACTTATTTGCAGGTACATCACCACTTGATATTATTTTTCTATTTTTTACATTACTTACAGCGATGTATTTTCTAAAAATAGATGTAACACATATGTTCTATGTGAATTGTCCACATTTTTAAATGCTCACCTGGGGGTCGATTCTGTTTCTGTGAAATCGTGAAAATGAAAAATAAAATATCACTTCATTGAAAATGCGATTCTGATTTTAGTTTTTATGAGAACTACCTGTCAAATTTTGTGAAAATTATAAATTTTTTATCACTTCATTTTTATCATAAATTCAGAATCGACTCCTTATTTCTAAGAGTTGTATATTTTACATTTGCAAAAGAACAAGTTTCGACATGAAACAATAAAGTACTATTTATTTATTTAATTTTTTTTTTCAGAAACAATAACAAAACCAACTGTTAATATAATGCTGCACACATGCCTTTTTAATGAAAATTAGTGTTGTTTCTTTATTTTTGATGGTAACATCTCAACTAAGTTTTCACTTTTAAGAAAGGAATACAAAGAAATGTAAAAGACTGCAAAATATTGATCAGAAAAGACGACGCCATTAATTAAAATTTATTTAATTTGTTTTAGAATTTTGTATGTATCTAGTATGTATTAAAAAATCTATTTTAAAATTTCTTAAACGCACAGGTGTCTGTAGCTTATGTCTACTTTTACATATAATGTAAGAAAAATTATATATTATATATATTATTTCCTTTTATTCCTATAAGGAGCATAGGGCCGTAAGAAAAATTGCGCCATATATTTTTTTAATATCGTGCAATTTATTGAATAGTTTGGAGCGAAACAACAATAATAAAAACAATAAAGTACTCATTGATATAAGGTAGTGTGAATTAAGAAAAATCTTGCTTTATACTTAAAAATTTGTTTAAAAAATTAAAAACACATACATATGGTTTTAAAACAAATTTTTAAGTAAAAAGCAAATACTTTTTTTATTCCCACTGTCCATTACATAGTCTATGGGTCAGAGAAACAAATTCGATAATGAAAAATACCACTAAATAACTAAGGGTTAGGACAAGGCACATTTACTACAGGTACACGCATTAGAAATGTGTGACAGAGAGGATGAACAATTTGCCTGGTGCATGTACCTGTTTGATATGCCTTGGGTTAGGATAATATATCCTACACAATCGCATGACTTTACAGAAAATATAACCCTGGTATGATGGAGGTTATGTAAATTTTCATACGACAAGAATTTATTAGATCAGGGTTGTATTGCTTTAAGTCTTGCGTCGAAATGTGGAAGGTTGCTGTTTACCTATATACATACATATGTATATTCGCAACTGAGCAAATATGCACTAATGTTTTTGCTCAAAGCTGTTTTTAGTGCAAACGAAGTAAAATTAAGCAAATTGCAATTATGTAAGTGCGTTTTTGCAATGCTTTGCATACTTTGCGCTACTCATCATGAAAACCCTTCATGTGTTCAATAGAATTTGATAATGTTTTAAAACAACAAAATAGTTCACTGGGTTAGTGTGGTGAATAACTACCTGGCTGTCATTTTAACACATCAGCTGTGCTGCAAATTACTAAAGGATAATTGACAAAAATGGAATGAGAATTTGGAACGCGTGGCTTTACAAATGAAAGGCTGTTTTTGGTGGTAATATCATAAGAAATGTTAGTACATTATTAAATCTAAAAATTTATTAAATAAATTTCATTTTATTTCATTTAAATATATTAGAGAAGGTATTAAAAATAATTAGTGCATATTAAAAAGAAAAGCCGCATATTAGCGGCTTACTAAATTTTCTTTGTTAATTGGGTGTTGTTGCTGCCAATTGATAAAATTCAATATTGAACTTTAATTAAATTGTGTAGAAAAAAAACTATTCAAGTACGTTATGCTCAATTTATCAAAACAATTTGTGATAAAAGTTTGGTAAAACAAAAAATATAAAATAATTTCCCCTTTTCTAATTTACAAAATTCAATGTCAAAAAAGCCGACGAAGGAACTCATTCTCAAATTGTAGAAAAATTATATGTGTATAAAAAATAGATGTGTAAGAGGGTAAGTGCAGTGAAGTGTGGGTATGTTGCAAAATTGCGTGAAAAATATAATGAAAGAAAGTGTTATGTACATAGGTATTTCGTTATAAAGTATAAAACGTTAAAAATATTGAAATTAGCCTAGTACTGATGTTATATGTACATATGAACGAGGTTTTAAATAGTTGTTTGTGGTCTTGTTTAAATATCTTTAAAGGAATTTTAACTTTAGCAACAACTGTTAAATGTAAAAAATAAATACAAGTTATTGGATGTTTTGAAGTACCTACAGATCTAAAGAAGAAAAGTTAGGCTTTAAAAATATTTTTTTTCAATTTGTACAATTGATCAGACTTAACCATGACGTGTGTAAGTTCGAGTTTAATCTAATTAAACTCTAACAATAATTACTAATGAAAAACTGTTTCATTCAAACACATTTGGGTTTTGAATACCCCAACAATAACACATTTTTAATTAAACTTTAATTCTATTAAATACTATTTACGATAATAAATTTTATCAACGATCGTTTTCAAAACTATTTCAAAACAATCGTTTTGAAAAGGTGTAATGAATTCCGATGGCTTTTGAGTAGGTATAATTTTTGATCTAATCTTAAATTGCTGACTTCTAAAAAGCACACTAGAAGATAACATATAAACTATATAATAGGACTGTGGAAAGAAATTTATCAAAAATGTATGGAAAAATTATTAAAAACAAGTTCCTGAAAGTTTAAAATCTAACGGGAGCTTTTAGGCGGTATAACTTAAAAAAAGAATTTCTATTGTTAAAGGCCATATTAAAAAAAAAACATTTTTTATATATGAAATTTTCATAAAAAATTAGAAAAAAATTGTATTTATTGTTAGCACGTCTAGATGTAATAGTAATGAGAATTATCGTTATTTACCTGTCGCGTGGTCTTTGCAACAAGTACATAGTTCTATGTCAATCAGTCATTTCACTCCGCCCCATTTGTGACGCATTGTTTAGTTTAAGTGAAAATAAAAGAATATCGCTTAATTTTCTGTTTTATTTATTTTTTGTTGATGATAATCAAATAAAACCATGTTTTTATTTAATTAATTTTTTCTTTAATTTTACGTATTCACGAATATTTTCATAAAATTTTTAATGAGCATTTCTTTGTCTTATGATTGTACTAAGACTTCTAAGATTATTCCAGTCTCCCCACAATATCAAAGAAATTTTGATTTTTTCATGCCTTAATACTTAGACATTTACTTAATATTCTTTTTTTTTTAAATTTATTATATTATATAAAATTAATTTTTGATGAGTCCAAGTAGTGACCCTTTGTGATGAGATAATTTAAAGAATTCAAGAGCATGTGTTCATAATGCCCACTTCAAAGATAAAAAATAATAATAAAAAAAAATTAAAATAAAATAGAACAAAAACTAAATATTCTATTGATCATCGATCGATGAATTGATGTAGTGTGGTATGTTAGATTTTGTTTTGTTGTCAATATTATTGCAAATAACAACAAATTGTCTGGCGATGCGTTCGCGCGCTCTATTCTCGGCATAACAATTGCAAGCGAATGCATAGAGAGCTTAAATAGAAAAAGTCGAAAACTTGGGTCTTTGCCACATTAAAATTTTTTGATTCAGTTGCAGTTGCATTTGTAAACTTTTAAGTTATAGAACAACGGAAAAAATGCTTTCGTAAAAAAATATTAACGAAGAAAAAATTTAATGAATCGATAAAATAGAAAACTAAAAATATATAAATAAATAGAAAAAAATCCAGAAATAAATTCTACGCTACTTTTTTTCAGAAATTAAAATTAATAGTGAATTTAAAATTAAAATACTATGGCTCCGGTAATTGAAAAACGTGCGACACAACAGAAGCAAAAACAAGAACAGAAAAACGTATCTGCCTCATTGTTCAATAAGGATTCTGCTGGAGTTGGAATGGGAATAAATGTGGGAACAGCTCAGACTTTTGTACATAATGCTTTAAATCATAGTCATGGCCACGGTCACGGTCACGGCCACCATCACCACCACCATAACCACCATCAACATGCCAAAGAGAATACCACCAATAATCGTGTGAGTGGGAACGTTAATTGCAGTAAAAAGGGTTTAGAAATATTGGATTTTAATGAGTCGTGGCGTGAAGAAGTGGAAATGTACAAAGATGTCATGTATGTTAAAAAGCATATACCCCAACAATTGCTTAGTTCACATAATCATGCTCATACGCCACAAGGTTGCCAATTGGAATCGATCAATAGTGTTACTGCCAACAAATTCTCACATGTATCAAAACAATATACCAACAACATTAATGCTGTAGAGCATAATGCACATGCTAAAACAAAACCAACAACAACAACAACAACAACTGCAACAGCGTCATCATCTATAGCCACAGGTCAAACGAATGGCGGCGTTATTAATAGTATGGTTGGTAGTGGCAGCAATGCAAAAAGAAATAATACTATAACAAACGAAAACAAATTTCGAGTACGTGCAGCCACAACATTAGACGTAGCAGAAGCAGCGGAGACTTCTGCCTGTAATCAGGTGAGAATTTTATTTACTATATGTACATGAATAAAATATTTATGTACATACATACATATGTACATACATATTTACGTTTTAACAAACATTTGTTTATGCGTTAATTGTTGTGAGAGAAACAGAGCAGCCACACTTAATTAAAATCGCACATGTTTGTTTTATTTAGTCGGCATGAAATCGCCAGTATGTGGTAAAATTTCATTTGTATCAGTATAAAGAGATTATTTTAAATGAATTAAATTGATTTTTACAAAAATCACCGCTGACATTCCTTTACACATTAAAACCCGTACTAAATTTTCAGATAAAATAAGGAGGCCCGAAATGATTTTTACTTTTACTGTCTAATATTTTTATTGTGGCAAAAGGCAGAATATTTCATAGATGACAATTTTAGTTTTGCTTAGAAATACATTCGAATCGAAAACATTTACTGCCTTGTTTATAAAAAAATATTATTAACTTGTGGCAATGAAATTATCAACGAAATTTTCGAAACAAAGCATGCACGATTGCCATGGCTGCAAGTTCTGAAAGTGTGTGTGAATAAAATAAATTCGAAAAACTCGACACTCTCGAAACTTTTTTATTAGCAAACACTTCAAGCACTTGAAGCCACTTGGGATTTTTTTTTTGAAAACGCAGAACTTCCATGCAAGTAAGTGCATGTTTAAACTCAGTGATATAAATTGTTTAGAAAAATAACTTCCACGGAAATATATTTCTTTTTCATACTCTCTTTATAAATCAAAAATATTTTTCATAAATAAGGTTTTATGTTTTCAACAATTGGAATGTTAATTTCTATTGAATATGTGCTGGAATTTCTGCATTATGTGGCCTGTAATGGGTTAAGATAAAAAGCATCCCAAGTAATCTAGGTCATAATTTGTTATACATTAACAAACGTCCAAATATGCACAACTTTCACATTTATAATCAGGCATGTGATGAGAAACGAGCGTTTTCAAAACGATTTCAATTCGCATCAACTTTATGTATCAGTTTTAAAGCAAATCTTAAGGCCCAACTATAATAGGAATAAGCGAACTTAAGCAACTGTGCGGTTACATATAAAACGTATGTGGCAAACTATGGAACTTTCGTCAAGTTTCGTCAAGTCTCATTTGCTTAACTTGAGTGCCAAGCTGAACGCACATTCCGTACGGAAAACACTGTTTTTGCATTTTTTTTAAACTCCAGCAAACAGCAGCAGAAAATATTCATTGATTTTAAATATTTTTTTATTGTTTCTTATTTTAAACTCAGAAAAAAAGCAAAAATTTCATTTTCATTCTTTGTTTTACAATACACTTATACACACATACACTTGAGATTATTTATGTATGTTCACTGTTGTCCTTTTTGGTAGGCAAAACAAATAAAACAAGTAATAAAGTCGTGGATATAATTACACGTGAATTTTTAATAGATTAGGACATTCCAACAAGTTAATTTGATTGAATTGCATTCATTTAGTAGTTATAAGAAGAAACAAAATTACTATAAAAAAAAGTTGAAAAATACCTATATTTGCAACTGTGGCTAAAGAATACTTAAGTGCATGTAAGTACATTGTGGCCACCTAAAAGTCACATCTGAATTGCTTAAGTATTTGACAGACTTATTGTTCAATTCTGGCATTAGCTTAAGCCAGCATATTCATATTAGCCTTTAAGCTACTGACTACCACATTAGAAGATAAAATATGAACAATATAGAAGTAAAAAAATGTATCCAAATTTATTGTAAAAACTATTAAAAACAAAATTTAAAATTATTGACAAATGACTATATCAAACACATCACACCTTTTATCACACATACCTGACTAAATATTAATTAATATGCAATAGGATTTATTTTTTCATAACTTAAGGCGCCCTATTTGCCAAAAATCAAAGCAATATCTATTTATTTTTTTTTATAAACATAAAGTTTTTTTTAGCTTATTTTAAATCTTTTGCGTCGAAGTCTACTCAAGAGTTTCTTAAGCAGAAAAGAAATAAAATATACAGACATTGATTGCTTAACCAACAAAACAAACAGAAATTTTTATTTTGATAATACATATGTATATATTCGTCTTCCTGCTCTGTTCTGAATATTTTTCTTTCATGTTTTTTATATTAATTTAAATTTTTTTTATTACCCCAAAATATTTAAAATAACGAAACATCTTGTTAATAAATACCATCATTATTGTCTTTATGTGTATGTTTTTTGTTCGTTCGCACACCATTTCGCTTCTCCCCTTTGCTTTACTAACTCACTAAAGTTGCATTTAAAGAGACCACGAGAAGACACGCCATCTAAAATGGCCAGTGGCGCAAAAAACGCAAGTCCACACAGTGCAAAACGGTCAGGTCCTCCTACTACCACTCTACGCAATAATAGTCCCACAAAAAATATTGCTGTCAAAGCTGTTTCCAATAATGCAAATAATAATGCACCCGCTACTAGTAGTATCATGAGCACCTCACCCGCAAAGAATAACATGAAAATTATTGTAAATCAATTCCATGCAAGTAGTCTGCTTAATGAACATCAATACGAAGAGAAAGAACAGATTTTAAAACAAAATGGCTTGACCAATCCACAATCTGCTACTGCCTATGAAGCGAGTTTTTATGCCGCCAATTACCTGACACCCGATGCACGCAATAACAATAGTAATAAAAATCAAATGCACGGTATGATAAGAACAAATTTGGCAGATCATAGTAATTATGTTGGTGTCTCTTTAGCAAGCAATGGTAACAGTGATGATGTGACCCATCTCAATTGCAATGGCCTGGCAGATGATGATCCTTGTGCGGGTAAACAATTTTAATTTTTATTTGTACTTTATGCAATAAACTATTTTATAAATGTATTTAGCTATTGATAATGTCAGCACCTACACGGACAGTGAATCAGAGGATGAGTATACAGGCGATGCCTTTTATCTTGCAGAAGATGCCAATGAAACTCAACAAAGTAAAAACATACATCAAAGTACATCCTTAGAAGAGGAAACTGTAAAGCAAACAAAAGAAAACGTCAACAATAGTTTCGTATATCACACCCCTGAGTGTATATTATCGCCAAGCCTGTTTCCAAATGTGCCTCCGTACTTAAACTTCTCCTCGCATGCGAAAACTGGCCCCAGTATGCCTCCGCAATTACATAAAATCTTAAAATGGAAGCTGAGTCCTGTGATGCCAAAAATCGTTAAAAGAGTCGTTTTAAATTCGGGCTTCCGCATTATAAAAAGTATGTCTGTCGACTTTCTTGTTAATAATTCGAACATGAAAATAATTATGTATGTATGTTAAATACTTTTTGTATTAGATACCACTGATTGGATGGCTGTGTGGGAAAAACATATGAAAAGTCCTGGTTTTCGAACAATACGTTCGCATCAGAAATATAATCATATGCCTGGATCGTTTCGCATTGGACGAAAGGATAGTATGTGGCGTAGTATACAGCAGTGTATGAAAAAGTTTGGCAACAAAGAGTTCGGATTCATGCAAAGGTAATTTTACATCTGCTTGCACATATGTGTGTATATATTAAGGATATTCGTTTCAGAAAAAATTAGTTAGATTAGAAAAGCTGAATGTTTAGATGACGACAAAAAAAAACAAACAAAAAATTTTATTTTATTAATTGCGTTCGCGTACTCAAAAGTTTTTACAAATTTTTACTGAACTTTACTGCATTTTACTAAATTGCGTTCGCGTACCCAAAATGCTGTAAATGAGAACACAAATTGAGAGAGTAAAGTGACAGTTCTAGACTGACTGTTTTGCAAATTTTTACTGCAGAAATTTGTCGTAGTAAAGTTTAGTAAGATAAAAACATATGATTCAACAAAATGTAAACAAATGAAAAGTAGGCAAACGAAAAGTGTAAAAATTTGAGAAAAGGTTAAATAAAAATTGTGAAATTCATTAAAAAATAATTATTTTATTAAGTATAATAATAATTACCATTAATTTACTGTTAATATACGAGTAAATACATACATTTTAATTTACTTTTGTAATCCTTTTGTTTTGAAAATTATTCTAATTACTCAGAGTTGTAAAACTGTAAAGTATCTGGTTACCTAGTATTGCACTTGCTTTTAAGACAATCAGTAACATTAACAAATAGTCATGTAATTTTTATTAATTTAACCAACAAAAAACAAGGAAATCAAGATGAAGAAGTTAATTACAAATATTTGATGAAATAAATTACAACATTTATTCCTAGAATGTTCGTGTTATAAAAATATTGTATCGAGTACCAATAATTAAAAGAGTTGAATAGTCAAAAGTTTATATATTTTTCAACAGCTGTTTCTTTAATCTTACTAATTTTTAATATTTTTCCAGCAGCTCTTTTTGAGAGTAAATTCTGAAATTTTTGCAGTAACTACTCATTTAATGCATTTTACTACAAAAGTATAAAAAACACACGTATTATAAATTTCAGGCATTAAGAGATTGTTGTAGTGATCTACTCATAAAAAATATTTTCTGATTGTCCAGAATGGACAGAAAAAGAGTTCAGGGCATCTTTTCAATTTCAATAAATATATAATTAAATATACCAATCGTCACCTTAAATGCAAACGGACGTACGTACGCTTTTTTATATTTTTTACAGGAGAAACAAAAAACGTTCCAAAATCAGCAATAATAATAATAAAATATAATTTTCTTCCAAATTTACTTGCCGAACTGCAAGTATACTTAAATGTTTTTAACCATTTATTTCCTTTTTGTATGTATTTAAGCTTTTATAATAGTTACGTTCTTTGCAATAAAAAAAATGGATGCATTCGTAATTACATCCGTTTGAATTTCTTTAATAAAGTAATATTTTTGATCGTAGAGCTCTAAATTTTTGCGTGAACATGTAGTTTGATAAAATGAACCATAATCAATTAAAAACTCGATTTCGAATTTTTGTGTAGTTACGTCCGTTTGCATTCAAGGTGACGATATATACATTTATACTATTTTCCTGCAAAAATTTTTTTTTAAATAAAATAACAAAAATGAAAACTTTTCAAACCCCCCGAATATATGTACATATCTAGAGAAGATGTGATATCTTCTCAAGCTAAGAACCCTCACGTTCAATTCACCTTTCAAACAGAAGAAACTAAATCGAAATTTTTGGTCGGGGGTTAATAAATAAATATCAAGTAGTAAATATCAAGTAGTAATTTTTTATTTCTCATGTATTTTTAGATCATTTGTAATGCCCGATGATTTAGAGGACTTAAGACAAGTTTGGCCTAAGACAGCTTCAAGAGAAACTAAGTGGATAGTTAAGCCGCCTGCTAGTGCCAGAGGCACCGGCATAAGTGTGGTAAATAAATGGTCCCAATTTCCTAAAGATCGCCCGTTGGTAGTGCAAAAGTATTATTTATTATTTTATAATTTGCATTAAATCGTGTTTAACAAATCCAAAATTACAGATACATAGAACGTCCTTTGCTGATAAATGACAACAAATTTGATATGCGTATATATGTGGTGTTGACCTCCATAAATCCTTTACGCATCTATATGTACAAAGATGGCTTGGCCAGATTTGCTTCTGGTGGGTTTTTCCCCATAAGAAATCTTTTATAAATTAATTTTGATTTTATGTTTTAGTTAAATATAGTTCCGGGTTAAATAATCTAGACGAACGCTGTATGCATCTAACAAACTACAGTATAAACAAGTTTTCGAGTAACTACTCAAAAAACGAAGATGTTAATGCCTGCCAGGGTCATAAATGGACCTTGCAGTCTCTATGGTCTTGTTTGGAAACTCGTGGTGTCAACACTAAAAAATTATGGGCCACTCTACGCAATTTAGTTATCAGAGCAATTATAAGCGGTGAAGCCGGTCTTAATCGTACATATCGCCAGAATGTTAATTTTCGTTACAACTGTTACGAACTGTTTGGATTTGATGTTTTGTTAGATGAAAACCTTATACCTTGGCTTTTGGAAATTAATATATCACCTTCATTGCACTCAGAATTGCCTCTGGACTTGCATGTGAAAGGGCCTTTGATACAGGCCATTTTAAATACTGCCTTGTATCAGGTGCCGCCAAAACTTAATGAAAAAAGTCAAAAGGAAATAATGGAGGCGTTAAATTTAACGGGCCCGCTCTGCCATGACAAACGCATTTTCACTACTTGCCTCAGAAATGATGAAATACGAAAACATAATCATTTTACCAATCGTTCTATAGAATATCGTGAGGAATATTTAGATGCTATCCTTGATAATCTTAATCCAGATGATGTACGTTGTTTGTTAGTGTCTGAGGATGAACTAAATCGCTGCAGCCCCCTGGAACGCATATTTCCAACGCCCGATACGCACAACTATTTAAAATTTGTTGAACATCCCCGCTATTATAATCGCCTTTTGGATGCTTGGGAAAATCGTTATGGCAAATGTCGTGATACGGGTATCAACTTATTGAGAGATTATTGCAAGGATAATTATCATCTGGAGGTGTCAGAGGCGGCGCTTGAAAAGGTTTAGTGTAATTTAACTCCGTTTAGTATAAATCTGTACATATCATGTATGCTTTTGCAGGAACCCAAAGTCACTCTAACAGAAATTGACATGTTACATGTAAAGAAACTCGAAGATCCCTCGGTTGACGACACTTCAGCACCCCTATCAGCTGACATTGATGACATCACCGACGATACTAAAGAACGTGACTCGGTTAACAACGGTACGATCCCCAACGAAATGGAAAATTACATGTTCAATTCTGTTGATGATTTATTAGATGAATCAAAGTATAACAAAAGTAAGCAAACTTATACTTCAAATCAGAATCCGAACAAAATTAAAATCAAAGCTAATGTGAGTTACAAAATTTCTTAAATTATATTGGAAAATGTAAAGGTTTTCCTAAAATATAATACACATGTATTATGAATTTATTTATTATTTCATTCATTCTCTTGCAGGAATCTACTGGTAAACCTAAGACTGAAATTAAAGTTTCATAATGTTTAAAACTAATGATGAACTTATTCGTATGCTTATGTAATCAATTATATGCAATATATGCATGTATGTGTATGTTTTTTTTTAAATGACTTTTTATTTAGAAAATGTATAAAACGAATTTTTAAAATATTTAGTTATTGTATGTAGTATTTTTCAAATTGTACGTGATTTGTAAGATGGCGAAAAGAGCGACAGCAATATTAATAAAATAAAAAAATATATAAAGAGCAAAACTAATTTTTTTTCAGTATAGATTTGAACCCAAAATTTTTTTAAGTTTAATTTTTTTTTTTTTTTGACGAAAATTAATTATAAAAGTAAATTATTAATCAAATTGATTCGATCTCAGAGCTATCTCCAATTTTCAATACCATATAGATTAAAATCTTAATAGAATACTGTACGATTATATTTTATGTAAGTTTTGATTTAAAAAAAAATGCACATATCAGGATTTCAAAATCGTCTGAGACGTTATCGTATCAAATGCAAAAAGACTTGAACTTACAAAAATATAAATTTACAGGAGAAGTAAAAAACTAGACAAACATGTAGTTACGACGCTTTGTTTTTTGTTAATAAAAGCTAAATTTCTGATCGCAAAAGTGTGAAATTTTGTCAAGATATGTAGTTTAATGGCATTCATAATAATCAATCAAAAACTATATTTTGAATTTTGTTAGATACGCCATTTTTTAAAATTTAGTTACTTCAAATGAAAACCATGTAAGTAACAAAAAACCAATGTTTTAGAGTTATTCGGGTCAGTTCTGTAAAACGAACCGTTTTTGAAGTTTAATAAAATATTTGAACGTCAAAGTCCGTTCGTTGTTAATAAAAGAAATCACATTTTAAATAAAAAACAAACATTTAAAATGCCCGGCACTAAATATTTTGACAGAAAAAGTGTTTTTATGCGTACAAATAATTTTTCTTCATTCTTGGAGTAAAAGTGGAAACAAACGTTGGATTGTTTTTAAAACTTCATTTTGTACATTTAAATGTATCAAAGTGCATGTAATTTGTTTATAATTTGGTATTAAAGACCTCAAATTGTTAATGGTAATTGTTTTTTGAAGTTTCATCAGTGATTTTTTGGTCGATTTATTTTCGACCAGTAGTGCGATTCACTAACTTTTTTAACGATAATCGCATCGTTAAAATAATTATAACGACAATTTATCGAATTTGCTATTCAGTAACATTTTTAACAATATTCGCTGTAGGTTAATGTCAGCTGTGTCGTTATTTAAGCGACAATAATTTATGTGCTGATAATTTTATCGACAAAAATCAACAGAAAACATCAGCTGCGTCCTATCGTTAAAAATACGTTTCAGAATCACATAATCGCTATTTTAAGCGACAAAATGTATTGACAAAAATTACAATTGTCGGATCGATAAAAGTTACTGAATAGCAAATTCGATAAATTGTCGTTATAATTATTTTAACGGTGCGATTATCGTTAAAAAAAGTTAGTGAAACGCACTACAAGTATGTTTACTCGATTTTAAAACGAGAACAACTATGTGAATTCGGTTTAGAGAACACCAAAACTTTTTTCTCGTTTTAAAAACGAAAAATTTACTTTGATTCGGTTTACAGAACAGGGCCGATTATAAATTTAACAATACTTAAATAAATTATTAATAGGGTAACAATGTAATGAAATTTTAAAATACAAATATGTAGATCAATTAAAAAATGAAGTGTTCAAATCGATCAAGTAATTTTCCTACAAGAGCACGCTGATGGTCTTTTGGCCAACCATATGGCCAACAGCGTTGATATAATTTTTACACGTAAGTTTAAAACGACAATTTTTGTTTTATCAAACAGTTTAATGACAATTATTACGACTTGAAGTTAGTAAAAAAATGGCATTTTATCGGAGGTATAAAAATGTTCTCATTATTACAAATTTTTAAGTTACCAACCAGGTAGGATTAACTTGGCTTTAAGTTATCGATTACTTTAGGTTAAAGCAAAATTGTATTAATGTATAACTCTATACTTGCAATAAAATCTTACTTTTAATTTTAAGTTGTAATAATGGCCCTAAGGATGTTGCAGAAATAAAAATGGTAAAATAACTTACCTGAATTTTTGTAGATGGCCGTATTATCGTAGGTTTTACAATTATATTATAAGAGAACGATTTTATTTGCACTTTTTTATAACCTCCGCATTGGAAAATTTGTCATTTGTAGGAAAGCGGAAGAGCTAGAATGGTAACTTAGCAACGTACATATGAATGTATGTATGTATGTACGTGGTGCAACTCGGAAGTTAAATATACATATTTAATTAAAGTTAAGAAAATCAGGAATTTGTAAAATATTTATCGCAGCTGGGAAGCGGAGATCGTTAGGACATCTAGAATAATTCCTTCTGATTTTACTTATAAACAGAAAAAGCACTTGCGCCAATCGAATTACACAATATTTAACACTTTCCCAACTAAAATGGTATATGTATGTATGTAATTATGTTAAATAGAAAAAGGCGGCAAACAGTATAAAATGATATAGTTTTGGAGCCGTAATGTTTGGTTGCATACATACATATCTACACACATATCTACATACATATGTATGTATATGCAAAAAATGATACGTATCGGCTTGCTACATCCATATACACATGTATATATAGGTATATATGGGTTATTTAGATATTTACATGATATCACAAGAAGTAATTTGAACAAAAGTAAAAGTCGCAGCAGCATTTCTATATATATAGTCATCAGTGATTGCAGTTAAAAAGCGGAGGTTATAACAAATTCGACATAGCCGAATTATTATATCTTTTTAATTATTTGTTAGAAGCACACACAGAAAATTACTTTTGCCAATTTTTTGTCTGATCATGTTACTCTGGCAAGTGGATTTCTATGCAAATAATATACATATGTATTTAGAATTATCACACAACACATTTTCTTTTTTTATAAAATACTTGTTGAAACAAAAGTTTGCCAGTTTCATGTTTTAAAAAATTAAAATGTCTACACATTCTTAAAACTGTTAATAAAACTCTTTACTCCAGCGTTGCCAACTTATTGACGTGTTAAAAGGCGCTAAGAAATCTGCTATAGATAAATTTTGGTTTGCTACCACGCTGCCAGACTTGACGATTTATCATCATTTCGACGATTTTTGGTGCCGAAAATTGAAAGTTTTTTTCATACGTAACAATTTTGTTACGTTTTGTGCATATTAACCATGTCAAGTGCTTTTTGTGTTTATAATATAAAAAAAAGAAAAAGCACTTGCAACAACATCAACATCATTTAACAATGTCGCAATTAAAATCTTATTTAGGTATGTACCTATTAGTGAAGCACGAATATTCGTATTCGAATTGTCGAATATTCGGTTATTTTCAGGCGAATACGAATGTATTTATTATACAAATTGGCTTTTTGTATCGTTTTTATATGTTAATTAATGAGGATTACTAAAATGATGGATAGTTTTTCACAGCTAATATTCGTATTTTGTTCTAAATATTTATATTCGCAGATATCAAAAAATTGACATTTGGCACATCACTAGTATGTATCTACTTATTAGATTATTTAGATACACGTATGTGTATGTAGATATGCACAAGTTAATTGAACAAAAGAAGTCTAAATTTCTAGATATTAACTAGTGGTAGCAATGGAAACGCATGGTATATATCAAATTCGACATAGCTCAATAACTCTTTCTTTAATTTATTTGTTAGAAACACACACCCACACACGAAATTTCTTATGCCAAATTTATTTTGTCTGATCATGTCTTACAAATTACCACAGAGTGCTTCTATGCACATTATCTTATCTTGTAAGTTTAATTCTATGGAAAATAAATTCTTTGAAATTATCACACACACACTCTTTTTATTTTAATAAACTACTTGTTAATTTATGATTTTTGGCAAATTTCTGGTTAAAATATAATTAATGTAGAACATTCTCACAACTGTTAAAAATACAACTCTTTATTCCAATGTTGTCAACTATTTATAATAAGAACACGTCGCGTCATCAGGGTGACCGATGAAATTTTTCAAAAAGTGCCACCAAATAGGGGATTTATCAATAAAAGGGGCATAATTAAAAAAACGAGAAAACTACACTAAACTTCTTTTTAATGTATTTTCATAGAACTCAACCTAAAAAAGGGGGACTAAAAGTGGCAAGGTAGTCGAAAAAGTGGAAAGGCAGTCGGAAAAGTGGCAACTTGCCCCTTTAGTCGTTCAAACGGTCACGCTGAGCGTCATACTACTCAAAAAGAGCTTAAGCAGATTGAAATAAAAATCTTTCCCCCTTATGCAAAAACGATTGGTAAATTTAAAGTTGTTTTCACAAACAAATTTTGTATGGCTAAACCGGTTTTAAGGCATGCTTTAACTTTAACAATCGTTTTTGCAAACGAAATTTTTAAATGTTACAACCGAGATTATATGGAAATATTTTAAAATTTCGAACGATATCGGAATTCAATAAACCCATGCCATTTTTTAAGTTTCATTACGCCAAAATATTTTTATGGATCCCAGTTTTTAGAAAGAACTGTGTGAGATGTTAAACACAAATGTGACCACTAAATAAATAGTATGCGGTGTTGTTAGAGATAAAATAATTCATTACAAAAATTTTTTGTTAGCATTTTTTTCTTTAATGACGGTTTGAGTATACGACATGATCGATTGTTGAACAGTCAACACTACCACACAAAATTATTATTATTTGAGAGTTACTCATGCTAGATAGTGATACCCCAGCTTATATGCGTGATGCGTTCTAATTATAAACAGCCGACAGCGTTGGAGTAAACGGTCTTATAATTCATGCCTTAGACTCGGCAGTTTTTTGTTCAACTTTTGATTTTATAATGACAAAGAAAAAAATAGGTAAGTAATAGGTACCAAAATCAAAAGTTAAACAAAAGTTAAGTTAAGGCTGAAGAGTCTAAAACCAGACTTATTAACAGCACAGGCACTGCATGCAGTGTTGTCAGATCTGGCGATATCTCGCCAAACGTGGTGACAAAAATTTGTTTTTGTCGGTGCAAATTTTGAAATGGTGGTTGGCGATTTGCTGAGCGATATTTAATCTCGTTGGCGTAATTTTTTTGGCTATATTTGTACGATTTCAATTAAATAAAATAATGTTAACAATATGAAATTAATTATATAAGGATATTTTTCTATAACATAAAATAATTTGTGCAAAAGATCTAAATGTTTTAACTCTTTATCTTGCCTAAAGTGTATGATTACGACGATGTCGCTGGTACTTACCACTGCAAGGATATGATATCTGTACTTAAATATATGTGTGTACATTTGACTAAATGTTAATTCAGTTTTATCACAAGACTGAGGTATATAATAATTTTGGTCTTGAGACTCAAGTTCAATTTATCCTATTTATAATTGGATTAAGTATTTATTTATTTTTTTTGTAACACTTTTCTTAAATAATATAATATTTATACTGTACGCTAGACGTTAGCTACTGAATTCAAAATTTAACAATATTTATAATGTAATTACATAATAAAAATATTTTTTGTGGCCACAATGTGTTTTTTTCGTATATTGGCGATATTCAACAAGAAATTTGGCGAGGAGGCTGAAAATAAGTCCGACAACACTGGCACAGACGTCTGTGATTAACAGTTTTGAGATCGTGTAGACATTTTTACTTCTTTAAACAAAAATTTGTAAAATTGATTTATTTTAACACTTAAATGAACAAGTATTTTATTAAAACAAAAAGAAAGTGTGTTGTGTGATAATTCTTAATATTTTATTTTCAAAAAAAATTCACTTGCAAGATAAGACATTGAGTAACATGATCAGACAAAAATTTGCAAGCTTAATTTGTGTGTGTGTGTGTGCTTCTAACAAATAATTAAAAATATTGTTCGGCCATGTCGAATTTATTATAACCTCCGCTTTTCCATTGCTATCACTTTTGACTATATAGAAATTCAGCTCCGACTTCTACTATTGTTCAAATAGATAACTCCTTGCGATACATACTCAAATTTATGTATATATAAATTACATATCTATGTGCGCAAGCACAGGTGGGTGTATGTATATATGGCGCCAAAACTATAACATTTTATGTAGTTTGCCGCCTTTTTCCATTTAATATATGGAATATGTTTGTATGTTTTAGTTGAGAAAGTATTAAATATTGTGTACATAATTCGTTTGACGCAAGTGCTTTTTGTGTTTATAAGTAAAATCAAAAAGAAGAAAGAATTATTCTAGATGTCTTAACGACCCACCCTTTCCAACTGCAAATGGCAGGCTTTTCGTTATATGTACATACATATGTTGTGTAACTTCCGAGCTGTACCACATACATAAATATGTATGTATCTATGGAGCTAAGTATCCTTTCTAGCTCTTCTGCTTTCCAACAAATTACCACTTTTCTAATGCGGAGGTTATAAAAGTTTAAAAAAATTGTTCCTCGTACCTTAATTAATTTGGCAATCTGGAAGTATAGCCGGTAAGTCATTTTACTATTTTTATCCTAATTTTATTATAAAAAATTTGCTTTACAAGTTGATTGATGTATTTAAAACTTTACATTTTAAATTATAACTCACGATTACATCGGAATGTTTGAAAGAACTTATAGGTACGTAAAAAAATTTCAGTTCGCAAGAATATGTATGCTGGGTAATGTTATTTTTCTTTATAAAAGATTTATAAATAAAATTGATGGTAATTTCTGCACATAACGATTTTAAACCCTTTTAGCCTGTTGCCATGATGTGTTGGTTGCTCTACTCTTGAACTCGAAATTAAAGAAAATACTTTGGGGTATAGATTCATTCGGTCACCAATCCAGTGATGTAAACTCATTTTTGATTTAGGGGAATTTAATTCAGTGAAGACTTAGTTACCAATTCCGAACTCTTTTTTCCCAGTATAAAGATATTTTGCCTAGACAAGGATTACAGTGCAACATTTTCCAATAGAGAACAATAACGTATTTTCGAATTTTCTCTATTAAATGAATGTTACTTTTAAGGACACATTCCTCGTTTGTTTTATTGTGGTTGAGTTTTCATAATGAAAATATGCTCGAAACTTATGGACATATTTCATTTAAGGTCTGTGGCAAATAACTTTATTTTCTAGAAGTATTATTTCATAAAAAGTATTGCGAAATGATTCTATTATGCTTACTGTAATTTTTAATTTTACTTTGTAGGTATTTAGTTGCATAAAAGAAAGAAAAGCAATAGGTATCTAAACACTTCTATTAAAAAAAACATGTTTCACACCAAAATACAGACAACATAGAAACCGAACTTGTCATTTGAAACCCGATGTTCGATTGCCAGCGAATATTGGACATCAAAAGCAGCTAAGTTCTTTTGGTTTCGAATCAGAGAACAAATTGAATGCCTAATTTTGTTGTTTTGAATGCAATCACAAAAAAACCTGCATATTGTTGTCAATCCACAACATTTGAAATAAACAAAGCATGACACAATCGAAAGAGATGAGTGAGGCGAATTTTATTGCGTATATTGCTTGTTTTATATAAATATTCAAATATTCTTGTCAAAAGCAACGAATACTCAGTGAATGGTGCGAACGCTTTTTACTCTGATTGACCACAACGTAGTCTTTGCATTTTGTGCTTGTATAAAACTCTTACATTAGTATTAATAAAACACGATAGAGATTTGAAATGCATTTTATGTCAAATTTTATATAAACCAGTTATTTGAAATTCATTTCAGATCTATTTTACATTTTCCGAATTTTACTTTTTGTACTTTCTTTATTTTTTCTAAAACCGTAAATATCGGAATTTATTTTTTCTGAAATTTCCATCCTCACACTGCATTTTTTTGTTTTTATAACCAATAAAATAACTTAAAATCAACTTTTTATTTAAACGTGATACACAAAAGATCAGCGAATGCTGAGTGAATGGTATGAAAGAACTCCATTCTTTCATGCTGCATCATTTCATTTCGCTGCTTGTGTTATATCGACATTGTAATAATAGAGTGCGTATGAGTAATCAACAAATCGCAATGAATTGTGTCATAGCAGTTACATTTGTTATTGTTGTGGAATAAATTCATGTGCAAAAGCAACGAATTTATGAATTGTTAGCAAATGCGAATGGTCTCATTCTGTTCTCTAGTTCGAATAACAGGTCCTTTGGGTTACCTGAGCGTAAGAAAGGGATAGTGCAACAAGTACGGATTTTAAACTAACAGCTAGATAGAGTGAAGTGAAGCTTAATTAATTTTTTCATTGTTACAATAGAAACTAATCTAGATGACGCATTATTTGGAACTTAACATGTGTATTATTTTATTATATATAGTGTGCAAATGTGGTATGTAATATTTCTAAAGTTAAGGAGACCACTTGTTTAAATAACGTTATAGGTTTGCACGCGGGCTTACAATGTAGTTCACGAATTTCATTTGATTTTTCTTACTTCTCCTTTTTTTTACTTTCCCTCATAAAATATTTATTTTATACGAAAGTTATTATCCATGTGAGTAAAAACTTACATATCGATGGTTTAATATAAAAAGGACGTAAATCAATTTTTTTTTCGAAAACGCCTTTTTAACGTGTTTTAGGAGACAATCAGGGCTATCATTAATAAAATTCCACGTGAAATTTTTTTTACTTTCCAATTAGAATTTTTTGTTTTCCCTATTACTTGCTATTAGTTGGAAATTTATTCACGATAGCCTTAATGTATAATTGCATATTCCTTGAAGATCTCAGTACGTTGCAATTCAAAATCAAGGACTTATGGCCACTTAAAAAATTATTTATTATTATTATTATTAGAGTTGCGCCTTTCTTATATTAAGCCATCGATATGTACATTAGAGATGATCGAAACTGTGATTTTTTAATAATGTTGCTCCTTGCGAATGTGATTTCTAAATAGCTGTTCTTTTAAACTGTGACTGTGATCACAGTTTAGTCATATTTAGTTTGTAGCACTTCTGTTATTTTGAGAAAATCTAATAAGAAGAGCAGCAGTGAAATTAAGCAGTGACTGTGATCACGTTTTAACACATTTCAGATCTTCTGCTTGAAAAGTATTTATTAGTATTGGTGTCTTGATAAATACTAATAAGAAGAGCGACAACAACAAACAATTAGCAATTACCCCCAGAGAGACAATAAAATTGCAAAGACAAAAAAGTGAGAGCTGTACATACATAGTTACCAGAAAAGGCAATTTGACGATTTTTTCTTGACAAAGGTATGAAGGTATAAAAAAAAATTAATGTGGTAGCTTTATTTACTGTAAAGTAAGCATACAAGAATAATCACAGTTTGTATGAGAGAACTATATTTTCAAAACCTGTTCCTTGATAAATTCAGTCACATTTGTGATTAGTGATTTTTCAATCGCTGTGAAAAAGTAACAGGTTTCTAAATATCGTTCAACTCTAATGTAAATACATATCTAGAGACATCTGCATGTACTCTATGTAAGTCAAAATTGCGTGTGGATGTAGTTAAAAGCGTAACGTGTTGTATCAGTGTGAATATATGAAATAAGTACTTGCACCAGCATTGAACCATCTTCACTGGACTTCTAATAAAAATTACAACAACGGTCAATTAAATTATGCTTGAAACAAACAGCGACAAAAAAAATAAAAGGAAAAACATTATTGTCATGCCATTTAATAAAATATTCAAAGTATTGAGAGCGGAAGGAGAAGGATAAAATTGTAACTGTTTGTTGTATGTATCAGTATACTTACATACATATATATTGTTCCACGATAATTGAACGCATATGGAAACTTTCGCACAGTGTCATCGGTGTCGTCAATTATATTGAATTTAATATTTTTTTTCCTAAATTTTCTTTTTTATTAAAATTTTAAACCATAATTAAGTGAATACAATACGTTTATGTTTTGTAAATGTTTCCCCCGGTCAACGTGTTTTATTGTATAATTTTAATAAATACTTGTAATGCAAGTACCCAAACAAATACAACACATGTGTATCCTTTTCCTGTTTAACAATGGAACGCTTTTTCAATGGCTTTAAAAAGCAAAAAAAAACTTCTTGAAAATTTTTTTTCATTATGTTATATTTCTATTAAAATCAAAGAAATTAGATTGGATGTGTGTGTGTGTGTGTGTTTGTGCACGTATGTACGTGGTACGCAGCTACTTATGCATGCATGAAGAAAATTACAGTCAAAGACACATGTGACCAATAGCAAGCACCACTGTCATGAAAGCATTTATTGGCAGGGTTTCGTTTAATGATACAGGATGAGAGGTCATCCTTTGGCCTTAGCTTTTGTTGTAAAATATTTTATAAATGTTTTGCTTATAATTACGTACGTTTGTTAAATAAATAAATTATTAACTCTATTAACTAACAAATATATAAGTTGCATATACATACACACAAACATAGTAGGTATGTACTTTAGGAAATAATATAAAAATAAGACACGAAATTGAGTCAAAATATTTGAATATTTTTGTAAAGAGACAGGATGTCTGATTGTTGTATAATTTGACAAACAAAACAAAAATATCACATATCCTTATGAGGAATATTGTTTATTATATGTACATATGTATGTTGTAAGTTCATATGTGAAGGTATGTATGCACATACATATGTATGTCTTTCGGAAGGGGAGGCAACTTAGCTGCGTGTGTAGAGTATATTTACACTTTGCCAATGCTGTGCTATTTGAAACCATGTGTGTGTTTTCCATTACTATGCTTACATACGCAAGTATTGGACGTATCTTTTTACACATGAGTGTTTTCTACTTTAGAAATATGTCCATATGTATACAGATAGATATGTATGTGTATAAATTAACGTTTAAAGAAAAAAATAGGTGTTTTGCTAATTATGCTTTGTATTATAAACTTGTTATCCTTTACTATACTCCCCGCATTTTTTTTAGGTGTTGCACTTTGAGAAAAAAAAATTAGTTGTGATCAAAACGAGAATAATAGTAGTCTTTGGAACTTCTCAAATAAAATGTTCGATAAAGAAAATATTTTTCAAAACAAAAATGTTCGATAAACTATCAACATTTGCTCGATCTTGCACATTGTAAAGTGTGTCTTAATTTTTCTTTAAATATCGAAGTATACATATGTATTTGTTAGTGATGCACGAATTTTCGTATTCGTTTTCGAATTGTCGAATATTCGGCCATTTTCAGGCGAATATGAATACGAATATTTTTCCAAAGAAATTAAATAAATAAATGCATAAATCCTAAACGAATTTTAAATAAATGACTAAACATTTTAGTTTGTAGAAGAAATAAATACATTAATTTTTTTTATAGAAATTTGTGCTTTGTATCATTTTCAAATATTATTCAATGACGGTCATTAAAATTTTGGGTAGTTTTTATTTACTTTAAAGTACGCCAACAAGATTGTGAACTCCTTTTTCATAACAATTTTTTAATATTTCATATTTCATATTTCATATAATATTCGTATTCCTATTCGCGAATATCGTTTGAAATATTCGTGTTCGTATTCGCGAATATCGAAAATTGACATTCGTTACATCACTAGTATGTATGTAAATTGAATATTCACTTTATTTATTCTTATAGAGCATTTAGACCTGCACAAAACCCAGCAGATATCAGTTCAAATCATTATGAAAATCTATACCGTTAACCCATTAACACAGTATTATTAATTTTTAGTCGACTTAAAAAAAGAAAATACTTAGTTCGGTATTATTTTTCTCTGTTTCTTAATTAACAATATCATTTGTTAATTACTTTAAGAAAAAAAAAATTTGTCTCAGAGGGCCCAAAAAGTCTCATTGCTCCAAAAAGTGGGTCGTGCCACGCCTATTTTAATTTAAAATTAGACAAGAAAAGAAAGTTAGCAGTTAGTGTTTGATCCTATAAATATAAACAATGTTGCCAGACTTTGTTTTAAATATCTTATCAAGCTCAGCGAAGTTTAACAATTTTCTAAAATAAGTTCAATGAAAATAAAACTTCTTATAAATCAAATGAGCCGACTTCAAAAGATACAGCAAAAAAATTAATGAAGAATGTTCATAAAAAGCTACAAATAATTAAAAAAAAAATTAATTCGAAGAAGGCACTTGCTCAGCATGTCTACATATTAGAGGCCTGCGTAAATAGTGTTGAAATGTATATAGGTCTTGTTTTTTAAATGTATTCTCTTGGCATGTATAATACTAAACCAATAATAAATTCTGTCGTTTCATAAGCGAAACACGATGGTTGTACTGATAATTATATATGTATATGAGTCAGGGAAGGCATTGAAAATTTTAAAATTGTACCAAGAACTTTAAAAAATTTTACTTTTTTGACCTTAATTGTATTAAAATATATTTTTAAGATCAAATTACATATTTTTATTAAAATAGTCAACTTTGTTATGGCCAGCGAATCGTTTTCACAAATTTGATTGTAAGTTACACTTGTTTAAGTTGAAATTTAAAATATACAAAGTAATAGTATGTGCTCCAGCATCCGATAATTTTGAAATGAAATAGTTCACATTTTTTGGTTTTCTTGCTGCGTTTTGATTCCACAAGACTGTTTTCAAGGGGAAGAATATTAGTTTGATTGTTCAAAAATGAAAATTGACATATGGAATCGTTTGAAAATAAATACGGAGATTCCTTAAATGTACTAAATTAGTCATTGGTGTACTATTGTACTTTTCGAGCTTAAATAGTACCAAAAAAGGTACAATTGTACTAACTTTGCCATCCCTGATAGGAGTGTTAACAAGCGATGTTCGTAACATACAATCAAAAGAAGTAGTGTTGATGCGTGTATGCTTGTTGTATTGCATATTGTACGTTTGAGTGTGTGTGTGTGCAATGTATATGGTAAGCTATTAAGTGTTTAAGGGTAGTTTTTTAAAGCAAGCGCACACAACTAATATCAATGAATGCGTGCTTTTTTATGTGCGCAGAAAAATAACTGAATATACACACAACTTACGTAGGTATGTATGTACATACATGACGTTTGTATACGCGCCCATGCGTATGAAGAAGCAAGCATCACAAATTTTTTAGTCACGAAGTATGTATTTTCTTCCTTACTCCTATACCTGCAATAACTGAAACAGATATCTTGCCAACAGTATTGTTTAGCGTTTCTTTTAGAAGATTTCGCTGTAGTAAAGCATTTTAAAAATCCCTCATGTCTTAAAAGTTCTTGTAAGTGGTCTTGTGCAGGACTTTAATGCATATATTAGAAAAGCCGAATTCAACAGCAAAATTATCCTTTAGCCCAGCGAAATTTTTTTCTAAATCTGTCCATCAGTTTCAGAGATATCGTGAAAGTTTAAACCTAAAAATAAAAAAATAATCATAAACACTTTTTAAAGTTTTCTCATTAAATTCTAAAAAAAATTAGAAGTTAAGCATGAATTTCAACGAAAATTAATATTTTTTCATGAACAATTCAGGCATATTTTTATTTTGATGGCACTTCACCTGAATATCCGAATGTGGTAGAATGTGTATACTTTCTACTGCTACTTATTTCCGAATTCGTCACAACAACCACAATATAGCATGATCAAATGACCCTGACTCGGTTGGAAGCAGAGCTGTTAAATTTCCTTTACGATTAGGAATCAATTAGATTATAGTTTAAAAAGAATTGTTTGTACTGATTATATAATTCCCTTTAAAAGAATTTCTGATAAATAATTGATTACGATTACTAATAATCGAAAAGTAATCTGAATTACTAGAAATTTACAAAAAAATAATCAAAAACAATCAAAAGTAATTTTTTGATTACTTTTGATTGTTTTTGATTATTTTTTGTAATTTCTAGTAATTCAGATTACTTTTCCATTATTAGTAATCGTAATCAATTAGTAATCGTGCCGAACTGAATATAATCGTAATTTAATCATTAATTTGCCTTTCTAAATAAAAGGTAATCATTTCTTAACAGCTATGGTTTGAAGACGTTTTGGCTAAGATATGATAAGATATGCAACCTTTACTATATAAGTTTTTCTCAGTGTAATTTCCATTATTAATCATAAGAAGTCCTTAATCATTAAATTTTTTGGCGTTTCAATCTTCAATACAATCCAACACATTAAATAATAAATAAAAGACAGTCTCATGTTTACCAAAAGGTGCCGAAATTATTGATTAAATCGAAAATAGTATGTTAACAGTGTATGCGCATCTGTAGAAGAGAATCGACATCAATGTACGTTTATCTATAAAATATTTTGTAAATAAATTTCTTTGTTCATTTTGCAAATGAACAAACAAACACTTCAATACCGAAATACAATACCTTCCTGCTCGATTATGGGCGGCAAAATCTAATAGAATTTATAAAATTAGTTAGATACTCATATTTTTACCCACACGCTCTATGTAATTGCAAGGTAGTTTTTTTATTCGTATGTAATTATGTGTGAGTATGTACGTACATACGCTTTGCAAATTCCTTTCATATGAGAAGAGAAAAGTTCCAAAGAGTTTTGCTTTCTTTATTATTATTATTATTATTATTTTCTTTTAACAATCGTTTCTTTTCATAATAGATCTTGCTGAAAGTACTCGGCTGGATCTTGACAAATTGATTGCGATTAAGTAATAAGATATGATTTTATTACAAGGTTTTATTTGTCTTTTAGGTTTTCTTTTGTGCAAAAGTTCTTTTATTTAATTGAGGATCTTTGAATAAATGTATTTCAAAGACAAGAAGTGAAAACAGTAGAAGGATTAATGGAAAATAGTGTAACCCAAGCAGCATGTGTAAAAAGTAATTTGATAAGAAATCATGAAAAGAAGGGATCTGCAAGTGGTACTTTTACCCTTCAATAATGGGTTAGATAATATCAAATGCATGGAAGGCCTTCTTTTTAAGAAAAGCTGATTTTGCAGGGCCCTTTTAATAGATTCCGCCAAATTTGTTTTTTTTTCTTCTTATTTTTATTTTGCAATTTATGATGGAACAAATTGTGCAGTTGTACAGTTGTATTAATGTTGTAATGTGTACTTAACACTTACACATGCCTGTGGTAATAAGAAATAAATTCAGTGAAGTGCGAATTGGACCAGGGCACTTTATCATATATAAAATATATTTTTGGCACTTTATTTTGGTTTTGGCGTTTTTTGCGTTTTATCGGTTTTGGCGCTTTTTTAGAATTGGCACTTTTTTTCTCGTTTTGGCGATTTTTTTTTTGGTTTTTGGCGTTATTTTTCATTTTGGAGATTTTTTTATTTAAGCGATTTTTATTAATTTTGGCAATTGTTTCTTGTATAGGCGATTTTCTTAGTTATGGCGATTTTTCGGTTTTTGGCGTTTTTTTCATATGGCGATTTTTTTTTAGTTTTGTTGCTTTTTTCTTGTTTTAGCGCTTTTTTAGGTTTTTGATGTTTTTTTTTAATATTGGCGATATTTTTTTTAAAACTTTTTTTTCTCGTTTTGGCGATTTTTTCAGTTTTTGGCGATTTTGTTCATTTTGTCGATTTTATTTATTCTGACGACTATTTTTTAATTTTTGGCAATTTTTTTTATATAGACAATTTTTTTTTAGTTTAGCGATTTCTTAAGTTTTTGGCGTTTTTTTCATTTTGGCGATTTTTTATGTTTTGACACTTTTTTTTCTCAATTTGGCGATTTTTTCTGTTTTTGACGTTGTTTTTCATTTTGGCGATTATTTTTTATTTTGACGATTTTTTTTAAGTTTGACGATTTATGAATTTTATCAATTCTTTTCATTGGGGTGATTTTTTCGAATTTGGCGATTTATTTTAGTGTTAATTTTTTTTTTAAATTTTTGGCGATTTTTTTCGGTTTGGCAGTTTTATAATTTTGGGATTTCTTAGTTCTACCTTTTTTGAAAATTTCAAGAGTTTACGGTTACGGTTTCCAAGATGCAGCAAGTCGTCAAAATTACATAGTCAAAATTGCATTAACTGATAGAACACCCTTTCATTTAAATTTTTTGAATTTTAGTGGTAACTGTCAAGTGTTGATATACATATGTATACATATATGTACATACAATTGTATGTATGTATATAACATGGGATTTTAAAATTTTTCGTTGCTCGTTTTGGAACTCTCTCATGTATTTGCTGTTGTAGCGGCTCTGTCCAAATTTCAGGTCCGTAGCTCTTACGGTTCCTGAGAAAATAGCCTACGACGGACAGACGGCCAGACGGACAGCGTAGCGAAAACAACAGGGTTCCTTTTTTCACCTTTGGTGTACGGAACCTTAAAAAGTAAATTTCAAAATTTGTGGGGACATGTACTTCGATGTTATACCCACAATACATAATATGTATGTAATTTAAAATGCGATTTTGAATATTTTGTTAGTCACGTGGTTTTGCATTTCAAGTGACGATATAAATATGCGTTTCTGGTTTATATATATTTCACCCTTTATGTTTCACTAAAGTGGTTATTAAGAAACAAATAATTATGGTGCGTGCTGTTTTAATTTCGCTAGTAGTACAATTTGCAAATTATTTGCTCCTTTTAAAATTATAATAATTAGATTTTAAAATATTCCAAAGAAATGTAATTAATTCTGAAACTATCAACATATATATGCATACATACATAGTGATTCTTATTTTAGATTGATTTCTAAGAACTTCCACAAACAGCACATAAAAAAATATTTTGTAAGAAGTCAATACTATTATCAATATTATATTTAATTTATCTTATACTCGTAATACATAAAAGGAACAATGAATTTCTGTTAAGACCACACAGAGTCTCATGTTGATGTACTTTTGTCTTTAACTGGGTAAATTGAAACATCATTATTATTATTTTTCTTATCACTACAACTTGTGACTAAAGTAACTACCATCATTAAAACTACCTACAGCATCAGATACATTATTTATGATACTTTGTTGCAAGTGGTTGGTTGGTTGGTGCACTCCTTGAGATACCAACTTAACTGAGAGTCCTTTTTTTGTTGCCTTAAAACACACACACACACACACTCACACACAGAGAGACTCACTTCATTAAGCCGTATTAACGCCTGCTACTGAATAATAACAAGTCACGTAGTCACATGAACACATGTCGCATCTATTTCCATCATCAGTTACATACAAACTTCATTGTGGTGTGTTAAATTTGTTTTGAAACTAACAAAAAAAAATAATAATAAAATATATTTTTATAGATTTCATCATGTAATAGAAGATTTTTGATAAGACTAACTAGTTGGTCTTATAAACAAACTGTTCTTCTAACTTGTTGGTATGGATTTCAAGTACACTTTGCCATTCGTTGGGATGCATTAAACACGCACGCGAAAAATTTTGTCAACACGCACGAAATATTGGTATGATATTTAAGATCAGAAAATTTAATTGATTTTTTTCAAGAGTCTCTTTTCAAAATATGGTAACGAGTTGGCACTGCCAGCTGATGCTATCTGCCACCACAGCTGATACTAACGGTTTATGCAAGCTTCAGAGGCCCATTCACTATCAACAACTATGCTGGTGTTGTTTGTTTGACGACACAAAATATTAACAGCCTTATTTATAAAAATTATTAAGACTTTATAAAGACTTTTTAAGGAAATTTTTTTCTAAAAACCCTTTTTAAATCCTTAATAAGTTTTATAAATAAGGCTGTAAATTTTTTCTCCACTGGGAATTCATTCATACATATTTTAGATCTAAAATTGTTTTGTGTTTTTCGTGTCAATTTTGCCCAACACGAAACAACCCGAACACGCACGAAATCTGATTTTTTGTCACCAGGGTGACCGATGACATTTTTCAAGAAGTGTCACCATAAGGGGATTTATCAAAAAAAAAAAAGGGGCAAAATAAAAAAACGATAAAACTACATTAAACTTTCTATTTTGAATGTGAAAAAAGGTGGAAAAAAGTGGCCAGGTGGTCGAAAAAATGGCAATTTGCCCCTGTAGTCGGTCAAACGGTCACGCTGTTTGTCACGAACACTTCGCGTTGAGTCGTGTGTGCTCGTGTCACAAAAAAACAAACGACACGCTCCCATCTCTACTAGAAGTATTTACTCGTACTGTTGTATGAAAACAAGAAAGTAGATAATGTATGAAATATTTGGCAAGAATATTTTTATTAGCCATCGTGAGTCAAGGTGTTCCTACTTTAAACCTTAGATTTGCTAATAGCGCCTCTTTTTGTTTTAATGTCGAATAATCAGTAATTTTAGCCTATCAGATATTAACATTTTGTATTCAATACTATCGTGAAAAATTTTTCCCTCGAAATATTTTCCATTTTCACAAAATTGCAATCTTGAATAATCATTTCCCCAGAAATGATTTCCCTATTTTTATTCCCCTTATCACGGATAATATTTTTCAGGGGATTTTTTTCACTTTTCCCTTGGATTTGTTCATTTTATTTTTGCGAGCGAACTGAATTATTACATCGAATAATTTCGATATTTTCCTTCGAACTACATATTCAAAAGTAAAAGTTATAAATATTTTAGTTTTAGGACAAGATTAGTAAGTAAAGTTCACGATTGTTAACAATAATTCCCTGCAACACCTTGTAGTGTACCTCAGTTACTGTAATACACTGTATAATAATATAATTGCATTGCAACACAGTTCATTGATTACAAATAATTAACAGAACGCTTACATTATAAAATTTAAATGACACACTTACTTTTGGTTTAATTGCAAAATTATGTTATTATAGATGGTCAGCAAAAGTAAAGACATAAAGAAACACAAAAGTAAAATAAAATGTAAAATAGTATATATGTAAGTAGAGTAAAATATTAAATAAATCAGACTTTGTTTGAAAAACATAAACCGGCAACCGCTTTGCCTTGTCTTAAATTAAATTCTCATTTTTCTGGCAGTTGCTTTGAACGCCTGCCTACTTATAAGCTGGACCTCTGTACAGCTGGATAAAAACAATAATTGGGCTATAGCGAACAGATCTTACACAACACACTGACACTTAGACAATACTCGTATCATCCTTTATAACATTACATGGCGATACTGCCATTACACATCCTTTATTACATTGACTTTCAACCTTATATTTATGATTTTTTAATATATTGTAAATATTATTCGCATTAGTTTTCGCAAAAAAAATAAAATTTAATCTTCGCTTTCGCATTTGTTAAACTGACATTCGCTACATGCATAGTATTTTATTAAGAAAACCGAAAGACCACTCTGATTTAAATAACATGTTTTGCTTATTTTATAACAAAAACATTTTTTGATTTGTTCAAATGTAATCTACTAAATATCTCGGTCAAAGAAATATGTGACTTAAACCACTTTCAGAATTAAGGGTACAAATATTTTTTTACGATATTTTGCATTTGTTAGGGTTCCGTACACCAAAGGTGAAAAAAGGAACCGCAAGAGCTACGGACCTGAAATTTGGAGAGAGTATGTAGAACCTTGGCCGCTACAACAACAAATACATGAGAATTAAAAATTAAAGGGCGTTCCAAAACGAGCAGCGAAAAATTTTAAAATCCCATGTAAAATACATACAATTGTATGTACATACGTATATTGACACTTGAAATATGTAAAATTAGTGTATTTTTGTATAGACGACAACAATTAACATTAAAATATTAACAAATTTAAATTAAAGGGTGGTCCATCAGTTAATGCAATTTTGACTATGTAATTTTGACAACTTGCAATGTCTTGGAAACCATAACCGTAAACTCTTGAAATTTTCAAAAACGGTAAATCTAAAAAATCTGAAAATTATAAAATCGAGAAACTAAAAAAAAATCGCAAAAAATTCAAAAAAATCGCCAAAACGAAAAAAATCGCCAAAATTAAAAAAAAATTTCTAACACAAGAATAAGTCGCAAAATTCGAAAAAATCGTCAAAATGAAAAAATCGCCAAAATGAAAAAAGCGTATAAAAACGGATAAAAATCGCCAAACGCGAAAAAGGCTCCAGTAACAAAATAATTGTTAATATGAAAAAAAATCGCCAAAATTAAAAAAATCGCCAAAATTAAAAAAAATCGCCATATGGAAGAATGGTCAAAAACCGAAAAAAATCGCCGAAATGAGAAAAAAAAGTTTCAAAACTAAAAAAGCGCCTAAATGAATTCAGTCGCCAAAATGAAGAAACGCCAAAAACCGAAAATCGCTAAAACGAAAAAATCGTCAAAAACCGAAAAAAATCGCCAAAACGAGAAAAAAAATGTCAAAAAAAAAAAATCGTCAAAAAAAAAAATTCCCAAAATTAAAAAACTTCAAAAACGAAAAAAAAATGCCAAAACTATATTTTATATAGGCTACTAAAGTTCGTATTGAATTACATATCTGGTGTCCGTACGGAACCCTTCGTGCGCGGGTCAAAGTCGCACTTTACTGAATTTATTATTTATTGATATTTTATTTATTTATTGTATTAACTACAATCCTACAATATGAAAAATTATTTATTTTTAATCTGCTGACAGTGTTATAAAACTAAATGACGACAACGAATTGAGAGATGAAATATGAAGTTTTATGTATTTTTAGTTTTTTGTTGCTTCTTGAGAACATAATGGTTTGAATCTACTTAAAAACATTGACACATTATCAAAAAAAATAAATTAAATTATAATATTTTAAAAATTTTAAAAGAAAATACTATACATAAACGTGTTATCGCTGTTATTATCGAAAGCATTAAATAGTTCTGACGCTATTTGCTTTCTAAGTTTCCAAACAAGCGGCGTTTCTCTTTTGAAATATTTAAGCCAACTTGGTAGCTTCTATTTACCTGTACAGCAACAGTCCAAACATGTGACCGATGATCATAAGTTCCATTTATTATTTGGCTGTTGTCAACAATAAGTAAGTGACAAAAATATGCTGCTTTAGGTGTCTCGTCGCTATTTAAAAAAAAAAAAACTCAACTAATTTAAAGCAGGGGCGTGCGTATCCAGGTCTAGGAAAAGTCGACCCTCAAAATCCTCTTCATAAATAAATTTAAATAACTATCTATTGTTTGTATTATACGAGTATTTCAATCCGAAACTTAAGCTGCTGGGGCTGCGCGCCTGTTTTAAATCCAACAGCCATTAATTATTTTTTTTGTTAGTATCACATGTTTCTAAATCTGTCCAAACGAAGAAAAGAAATTATAAATGTTACATATCAATATGTTGTCAATACCACGTTAATAAAAAAAAGAAAGAAAATTAACTGAAAATATCTTAATTTATTTGTACAACAAGAAAATAAAATTAATAACAAAAAAAAACAGAAGAAAGATGCCCCAAAAGAAAAACTAATAACATTGATAAAAAATTCATTTATGGAAATCTTTTTTAATTGGTTACATATAAATATTTGTGGTGCTACCTGAGACTCCAAATTCAGCACACAATATGACTCAATTATGTATTAAGACATTAGTCAAAGATTAAAAGAGTATATGCATATGTACATATTTATCTAATAGATGCAACTACTGCTGCCGCCAATACAATCGACACCAACACAGGAAAAAGCGCCCACTTTCACATAATTATTCCCTTTTCTATTTGGTTGGATTTTATTGTTATTGTTATTGATACATATGAATATGGGAATATTTTACGTTCCACACATGCATTCGTACATACATATGAATGTATGTATGTATGTATGTACGCTTGTATCCATGTGTGTGCATACGTTTATTTTGTCTTTTAATGCATTTCCAATTTAAATATTTATGCATTTTTATAATTTTTATAGTTTTTATGATTTTTTAAAAACTCAAAACATATCTTCGTTAATTTTTCCCTTTATTCATTCCTTTTCGTTTGCTTGTTGTTTATGCGCATATGTATTAATCTTTTCACTTTGAAAATGCCGATTAAGGTTTTTTTTGGTGATTTTTATTATGACGACAATAATGAGAGCGATTATTAAAAAAAAAAATAAAAAAAACAATTTTTTCCATTAAATTCGGAATTAAAATTCGTGAAAAATATTTATTGTGTGATTATTTCGTCAAATATTTGAATCGCATGATCGTTTTCTCTTGCTTTAGCAAACGCAAACTGCGAAGAAACATAAATATAGAGATGGGCTTAGACCTGGATATGTACCCAACGCTGGGTATTCACCCATTTATACCCACTTTCATACCCGGGTATTTATCTAATTTTGGGTAAATACTCATTTGAATAACAAATACTCGTTGTTACGTAGACTAAGAGAAATGTGAACATTTTCGAATTTATTTTGAACATATTTTCATTAAGTGTATTTTGTTTATACATTTCTTGATGCGTTTTGCTCAGATAAGGCAGTTTTAACTGCATCAAACCCAACAACAATTCTTAATAAGAACCGCTAATCAGCGTGATTATGGTAACTCACGCACTCTACTCAATATGAGTTTTTAACGGATACGAACAGCGACAGCGATTTCGATTAAATTTAAAAATTAGGGTAGGGAAAAATTCTGCTCGCGAGCACAACTTTTATTAAGTCGCTCGTTTTAAAATTTGTGCACTCGAGTCGAGTTTTATTTTGATGATGATGAATTTTATTGAGACTTAAAAAAAATCATTACAGTTTTTTTAAGTTTAAGCAATGAATGAGAGAACTTAAAACTATGAAGTATTATTTTAATTATAAACTAACATCGATAAACAACCAAAGGAAATATTATTAAATTAAAATAAAGTTTTACAAAAAGACGTTACAATGCTTACTCCCGACATCTACAATTTCTAATAAAGTGATTTATTCAGAATAACCTTAGAACTAAAAAAATAAAAAACAAATAAACTTATAACTAAACTTAAAACTAAATTAAAAAAAATATATGTTAACCTCTGTGGGTACCAGAAGTAACTACCTTGTAAAAGTTTTGTCCAGAAATATTTTCTAGGGGCTCCCGTAAATTACCTATTGCAGAAAGATAATTTGTATATGACCAACTAAATTCAGATTCGTTAGAAATCATAACTTCCATTATATCGCCCTTAAAATACCGATATATCGGTAATACTTCAATTCCAGCAGTTTCTTAACTTCCCACTATGTCCGGAGTTCATACACGTCAACTTTTGTTGATCAACTTTTAACTCAGCTGGAAGAAAAAAAGAGATATTTGAGCCCTTAATTATGAAAATGGTCTAAGTGATATACATATTTCTTTGGCCGAACTATTCAATAAATTACATTTGAACAGATCAAAAAATATTTTTATATTGTGCAACATTTTAATTTAGAGTTGTAGTAGTCGAAATTAATATAAATTTATTTAATATTCATTAAATATTTATTGAAGTTTTTTAAGATTTATTTAAAATTAGGGCGACTTTTTGAGTTCAAGATTAGATTAAATTAAAATTAATCTTCATTTGTGATTTTTGCGTAGTCGATTATATGGTTTTACTTGCCAGTTTAAGCGGCCAATCGTGGTGGATTAATCTTACTTTTGTATTGACAACAAACACTTGTGAAACATTGAAAAATGATCTTATAAAATAATTTAAAAACACAAATTATATATATGTATATATATTATATTATTTATCTATTTCCTCTATCACCCTCAATATTTTACTTGTAAATAATAAAATATGGCAGTTTCTTCTTCTTTCCACAAAAAATCAAAGGGTGTTGATAACATGCATGACTTTTGCACAGAAAATGTTGCCACTATCTTGTGTCCTCAGTGTGGTAATATGTGCTACACATAATAAGAAGTTTAAACTACCACTAAAAAAACATCAAACTCAATTAATGTGAAATTAAGTCCATTTTCGGATTAGCTAATTAGAGAAATAAACTAATCTTAATCTCGAACCCAAAAAGTTGCCCTTAGACCACTTTCATAGTTAAGAGCACTTTTGTATTTCCTTCTCCGTCTTTCTCACAGCTGAATTACGAATTGATCAAGAAAAGTTGACGTGTGTGCAACGGAACTATATGAGGTTACCGATTTTAAGCCAATTTTCGAAAATCGATATTTCATCATATTTCGATATTTTCTCCTGGGAGTCGATTCTGACTATTTGCGCAATGATGACCGTATGTGTATGTATGCAACGGATCTTAAGCATTTGAACGATGTTCAACTTATTTAGATGTCCTAAGATAGTGAATCGATCCGGTTTTGTAGATTTCGAAAGTTTTCGAAAATGAAATTTTCACAAAACTTTTTTATTATTATTTTAAACCACTGAGCCAATCAAGCTAAAAATATAATCAGCTCTTAACCTGTGAGAGTGGCGTTAGCTGAAGTAGCTAGCACGTTGACTACAAAACTGAAGTTCCTGGTTTCAAGCCCGGTATCCAACAGTCATTAAAATAACAATACCCAGCCCTTTGCATCGGTTGTTGTAGGAAAGTTCAAGTGATGAAGGCATAGTCACTGGTCACTGAACCAACTTGAAAATATACTAATCCTAATGTAACATCAGAGCGCCCTCCTTGCTTTGTTGTATAGAAGAATCTTTAACAAAGTAAAATAACCAATAAAATACCTACCAAACACAGCTTCAAAATGTTAGTACGCCTCATTTAACACCAGAGGCGCTGCAATACTGCATTATTAAAAAAAACGTGCAAAAACCATAGCTTTAAAAGAATGAAGCTTTCCTCTATATCTTGCTTCACCACCTGTCCTCTCTATCACTATCACTTCCCTATCACCCTCTCTCACTATCTTCTCTTCAACTCACAGGTAGCCCAAAGTGATCATTGTATTGGACCCAAGTGAAATGGACTCTAAATGTCATCCCCTTTTTACATACAAACAGCCTAACCTAAGGTAGTCCCCGCCTCAATTCGCTTTGGAAAAATCATTCTTGGAATGTACACCAATGTACTAAAACCTGGGTGTTGCCATCTGAAGTTACAAGCAGCGAAAACTGGAACTGTTTTTAATATTTCGCTCTACAGTTTTCACCACGGCGAATACGAACGATTTCGGCATTGCCATCACCTTGTGAAATAAATACGCCTTGATGTTCATTTAAAATATAAACAGTAACCTATTTACACACATACACACATACATACATACGAGTACATGCATATATTAACATATTATAAATATTTCTCTCATACACACTTCCAAAAATAGTATCACATTATTTAAAATCACAACAAGAAATAAGAAACATATGTAAATATTTCTACAAGTTTTGACAGTTTATTTTCGAAGAACATCAAATAGTTTAAAATTTAAACACCTAAAGCGAACGAACAAACCATATCAAACAAATAGGATTTAAAGAAACACAACAAAACACCAAAAAAAAAGAACAATTTGAACTTCAACTCACTACATACGCGCAGCGCAAAACCTGTTCTAGACCAAATCTGCATACACAAAATTTTGATAAAGAAATTTAAGTTAAAATAAAAAAGTGACAATATAATATTATGTACAAATGTAGACATGTATTTTTTTTTTCTTTCTTAAAACCCCCAAGCTAATAACATTAAAATTAAAATATAAAACAGTGGAAAAAAAACACAAAAACACGACAATAATGACAATCTACGGCTTATTAAGACAACATTAATAACAACAACAAACCAAAACTTTTAAATAAAACGAACCGCAACGAATCGTAAGAAACGATTAAATTGAACATAATTTACCGAAGATCGAAAAATTAAATTTCACAAAAATAAGTATAAGATATTTTCAGCAAAAGCCGAATATTTATATGCCCTTCACTTACATAAATACTTACAAGCGCGATGTTAGCGATGCTACCAAAATTTTTTAAGAAAAGCGAGAAAGAGTACAGAAAAAGCTCTAAATTTCAAACAATCGAAAAAGTGCTAAAATATGCTAAATTTTAATGAAATAAATCCTTTACAACTTTTTAAATGTGTTTGCACATTCGACATGGTTTGTTTATTTTTAGGGTTCCGTACACCAAAGGTGAAAAAATTAACCCTATTGTTTTCGCTACGCTGTCCGCCTGTCCGTCACACGCTATTTTCTCAGGAACCGTAAGAGCTACGGACCTGAAATTTGGACAGAGTATGTAGAACCTAAAATTAGTGTATTTTTATATATAGAGTACAAAATCTAACACTAAAATTTAAAAAAATTAAAAAAAAATTTAATTAAAGGGTGGTCCACCAGTTAATGCAATTTTGATTATGTAATTTTGACAACATGCTAAATCTTGGAAACCGTAAGGGGTAAAGTCTTGAAATTTTCAAAAACGGTAAAACTAAAAAATCCGAAAATTATGAAATCGCCAAACCAAAAAAAAATCGCCAAAAATTTTCAAAAAATCTCCAAAATAAAAACATCGCCAAAATTAAAAAAATTTCTAACACTAAAATGAGTCGCAAAATTCGAAAAAACCGTCTAAATGAAGAAATTGCCAAAATGAAAAAAGCGCCAAAAACCGAAAAAATCGCCAAAACGCGCCAAACAAAATAATTGTTCATATGAAAACAAAATCGCCAAAATGAAAAAAATCGCCAAATTGAAAAAAAACCGAAAAAAATCTCCAAAATGAGAAAAAAAAAACTCAAAACTAAAAAAAGCGCCTAAATAAAAAACTCGCTAAAATGAAGGAACGCCAAAATTAAAAAATAAACGAAAAAATCGCCAAAAAATAGACGCCAAAAACCGAAAAAATCGCCAAAACGAAAAAAAATTTCAAAACTAAAAAAATTGCCAAAATGAAAAAAACTCCAAAAACCGAAAATCGCCAAAATTTAAACAAAATCGCCAAAATGAAAAAAAAAAGATTTCAAAACTAAAAAAAATTGCTAAAATTAAAAAAAAACTCCAAAAACCGAAAAAATTGCTAAAACAAAAAAAAATCGCCAAAATAAAAAATCGCCAAAATTAAAAAACTCAAAAACGAAAAAAATGCCAAAACTATATTTTATTTAGGCTAAAGTTAGTATTGACTTACATACATATCTAGTGTCTATACGGAACCCTTCGAGCGAGGGTCAAAGTCGCACTTCCCTGAATTTACTTTTTATTTATTTATTAAATGTTACAAATATAATCATAAATTATATCATGACTTAATTTAAACGAGAATACTAACAAATACCTTACCTCGTTGTAGTGAAACAGACCAGAGTCTATGGTGGGAATCGAACCCACAACCTTCACACTGATAGGCTAGCAAACTACTGACTAGCCTACCGAGGCACCCGGTCGAGATAGTTTAGTTTTTGATATTCCAAATGAATATGAATTTAAAGAAGTTTATTGTTGCTTGAGCAGCTACCAAGGCATATTCCTATAAAGGTGCAATTAGAAGTTACATGGCCATAATGCCATAGCCATAACCAAACCAAAATTCAATTGGTTTCTATATTAATGGCTATGTCGTTATGGCGAGTCACCTATAATTTGCCCTAAGTCAAGGTGAATTAAGTATTAAGTGAACTCTTTAGCACGACTGATTATTAGCTGTTGCTGCCAAATTGAGCGATTTGAACTAAAATGTCAAAATTCACTTGGAAATCTTCTGACAGTTTGGTTTTGTAGCACAGCAAACTACATGTTGTAGGGAAGAGTTCACCTGATACTGAATTCGCTTTGTCCTAAGTTTGGTTCGAAAAGCTGTTATGCATGGTTATGGTTATGTCACGTCTAATTTAAGCTTAAACACATTACTACATTCATACATACCGTACTTATGGATATATTGCGTCCTCTTAACATATCGTGAAGGGTATAAATATGCATGTAACCAGAGACGTATATACGCTTACAAAAATAACATCGACAACATGTTAATAAAATCAGAAGAATGAAAAAAGAAAACGATAAAATGATAATAACAGCAGCAACAACAATAATGCTATCATAACAATAATTCTTAACATTCTTTTGAACAGCAATGCAACCTTGAATCGACTGACGGCGAAATATCGTAATATTGGGTGATGCCAGATGTTAAAGATCTCATTTTCTTCCTTATCTACATAGAATGTGTGTATGTATGTATGTCGCATATGTATGTATTGATTCCTCATGATCCTATAAGTAGCGCAGGGCTCGTTTTTCAAATAGAAATATTTTTTTGCTAATCGATCCGGCAAACGTTCTACCTAGACAGTGACAGTTGGAGTGCCGTTGGGCACCTTTAAAAATAATACTCTCAAACACTATCTTCAGAAAGCAGAAGATAGTTGGAATAGGCTGAATAGGTGAAGGGTCTTAGAACAAATAGTAAACCAAATTAGGAAAATCATCTCACGGTTGGTCACAGTATTGGCGGGCCGATCAGCAGACATTATAGTAGGCTAGCACTTCGCTATAATACAGTCGTCACAACTATCAAGAACTTGTTAAAGAAGAGACAGTTTCTCCTTTACTGTGTGAGTGCACGTGATAGATTTTTTTTAGAAAAACACATGACCTATCGAAGGTATCGCATATTCGTATAGGTAATTTATTGTCGCTACCTGAACGCAATGGAGTGGATGGAGGGTAGGGTGTACTTTTAAACCCGATAGAACTTTAAATTGTAAAAATAACACACAAAAAATAAATAATCCAAATAAATAAATTTATTCCAAAAAATTTTTGGAATGCTTCAACATGACGTTCTGGATGTCCAATTTTGGGATACTGGTATTGCTGGTCGTACGTCATGAATAATACGAACAATGTTGGCTTCCAAGGCGGCAATTATTGTTAATTGATCTGCACACAAGCGACTCCACGTGGCTTCATAGGATTTAATGTAGAGGTTCGAGTACAATCGACAGGTCCATTTCTTTAAATCAGCTTATGGCCAAATTTTAATTTCAATGGTTACAGTCGGCGTATGGTACGTAGCGCTATGCTGTTGAAACCACATCCCACCCTAACCAATGTCATCAATATTTTAAAACAAAAAATCATTGATCATGCAGCGGTAACGATCTCCATTGATCGCAACTCGATCTTCGGCTTTTGAAGAAATAATGTACAAACGTAGGTTAGGTTGCGTTAGGAAGAGTGGTGGTTTGCCGCATCTCCACTCGGATACCCAATTGGGTCCATTGTGATTCCCTTCTGTTGCCCAAAAAAGTAATATTACCCTCCCATTTGCAGCCAGAAGTGACCCTATTATATATCACTAAGCCACCAAATTCCCATGATGAAGCCCATGATGTCTTCTAGTTTACACTTCCCTAAATCAGTAATGCTTTCATAAAAACGTCTGCTCAGCCTATGACGTGGCAGCTTCGGGCAATGACAGCTAATATGTTCAATGGTTTCTGGATCCTCTTCATTCCCGCACATCCAATAAAAAATCTGGAGTGCCAGCCTCCCAAATGCTGGTTCTTACTCTGACCGAGCAGTGACCTGTCAACACGCGCTGCCTGGCTGTTGACGTAGAAGGTTACATCCTCACCTTCAGCTAAATTTCTGGCCACCAGGTCCGTGGCCCTGAAGATCTCCAAGATCTCAGCCTGGAAAACACTACATTCATTGAGCAGTCTGAAATAACTACGAATGTTCCTTCCCAAGATATAGACAGCAGCCCCTGTGCCTTCCCCCATTGTACAAACGTAACAAACAAAAAAAACTTAACCTCAAAAACACTAAGGTTTGATGCACCCCTTTTATGATTATTTCTCTATCTTGTTTTAGACTTTAAACTGACAAATGCTACAAATACCAAAATATGATTGCTACAATGTAAAGCATCGGAAATAGTCAGTGTCAAATGTGACCGGCCCAAAGCCCTTGGCGAAGTTCTAATTGGCATCACTAATTCCTTTAGTATGCACCGGTATGTGTGTTGTTTCGGCTTTTGGTAGTCGGATGAAATGTTTGTATTGAATATTAAATGATTTCATTCTCATTCTCGCGTTGAAAACGTCAAGATTAAAATCCATAATTATTAAAACGGCTGCGATGTCCGGTGATGTCTTTATTAAGGCCGTTGCATGGGATGCCTCAAAACAACCAACATTATATTATTGAGTCTATTACGTTATTTTAAGTCCTTAATTTTCAGATGCATCAAACGTACCGCACAGCCTTCTTTTCTTTTCTTTAACATTTGTATAATTCTCTTTGGGTACACTTTTAATAACAATAACAATAATAATAATAATGCCAGCAACAACAACAACAACAACAACAGCAGGGGCAGCCACACTTGCAACAACAATACAAATAAAAAAACATTTGTGATATGTTGACAACACAAGAGAAGCACAAATAATTACACACCTGAAGATTAAAGAGAACAGAACCAACAGAAAATACAACAAAAAACCCAATTTAAAAGAAAAAAAAAAAAACGAAACGATGAAAGACTGAAATGTGTATGAGCGTTACAAAAAACAGTTTGATATTAAAATTAAAGAAAAAAAATAATAATAATAAAGTTAATACTTTGGTGTGAATCTGATCACACAATAGTAAATACCCCATCAAAGAAACATCTAAAGTATGTGTAATGTTATTTGAAAAGGGCTGCTCTGCTGTTTCTGTTGCCTGTTTTATTGTTGCAATGTAATCGGTATTAATATAATCACCGCCATCATTAACATCATCCATCGCCATCATTATGAGTTTTTAAAAATTTGCTAGTAACAAAAACTAACGCTTTAGCAAAACTGATGTGATGTGGATAGAAAATTAAAAGTGATTAATAAATGAGATAACTATACAAATATTTGAACAGCAGCCGGTCGTTCCATGCAGCAGTTCTCTAAAGCGGAATATTCCACGCTGTTGCGTTCTATAAAGTTCTTTTGAACATTTTTGTCTGAGAATTTTATTTTATAAGGTGTGTGCTAAAATGCTAATAGGGATTTATGTAGCTTCAGCTGCTAGAATTGTCGAATATTGTTGCAATGATTTGCTATTTTAAGATTATAAATAGTGTATTTTGGAACAAATTGGGGTCTTTTGGCCTATATATTATACGTTATAATCAAATTTCTTTTGAGTAATTTTCTAGGTTTTTAAATTGAAATATTTGTCTTGACTTATATAACCGCAATATATGGAACCTATAGTGTTCATTCGTTATAAGGTTTCACTGAAAGCACTGTTTGTGCTTTAATTTTTTTCAAGTTTTGAAATTTTTCTGGGTGAATTTTAAAACTTTCATTCATGGCAGGCGAAAAGCGGAAATATCATTTTAGTTTATACAAGTATGTATCATGTGATTGACCCCGACGGACCTGTAGCAAGGTGCATTATTCCATCATCAGAATACACAAATTGAAATATTTGTACACAGGGACAAATTGAAAATTTTGTGCCAAAAAATTATTTACTTCGTATGGATTCAATAAATTTTAATAAAAGTATGTACCTCAATGTTTTTAGGGTCGTTGATTACGAATCTGATGTCAGTTTTTAAAAATTTAAAATGGCAAATCAACTATGGAGGACAATTTTTAAAAAACCGAATTCGCTTAAAATTAATTACACGGGAACTAGGTGTAGTAACTAAGGAAAATATGCTCTATTTATTGAAAGGGGTAACGGGGGGACCACCACTTGACTTTTTTACACTTATTAGTAGTTGTGTTTTTTAAATTATAAGGAAAAGTCGTGGAACTCCTTGGAACTTTTTTTATAGCTCTAAATAAAGTAAATTTTTCAATATATTTCATAAAAAAAGAGTATACTATATCTAAACTAAATATAATTGTTGTTGTAATAATAACTGCAAATTAAATTATATGCCTAATGCTTAAAAATATATTTAAAAAACTAAAACTAAAACTAAATTTACAAAAAAATTTCGAGTGTAGTAACAATAAACTTTATAGATACTGCTGACAGGTATAAGTGCGTGTTACAGATAATAATACTTTGCACGCAAGTACATACTAATGTGATGCGTTAAAAAACACAAATACCTATAGGTTGATTGCGTACTGGTATATAGAACATATTAAGTGCAATAGTAGTTACATTTAACAAAATAAAAAATTCCATTTTTGTCGTCGTAATTCGGTTATTTGTCCCTGATAGGTAGATCATTTTAGTGACCCAAACGATCCTGAAATAAAAAACAAGCTCACATCAAAACACGAAGCAATCATAAAAATATTGTTCCTTGTACATAAGCAATGGAAGCGTTTGAAGAGTTGGTGGCAGCCCCACAGAAGACGGCGGAGAAAATCCGCAATAATCCGCAATTTCAAAAAGGATTCTTCCTCAAGAAGAACTTCAGAGTACTACTTGGAGCGTTTACAGTGGCTTGACAAGGCATGACTGGAGATTAAGACCACTGACAACAGAATAAGGTGCCTCCCAAATATACCATTACAGTCGAATCCGCTTTAGTGAAACACGCTTTACTGAAAAAAATCGGATTACTGAAAGCGATACAAATACCCGTACTGATTTTAAACGCAGCTAGTCTTATTCACTTCGCTTTAGCGAAACATCGCTTTACTGAAAATATCGTATTACTGAAAACCAAAATCAAGCCCACAACTACGTTTTGCATGAAACTTAATTCGCTTTAGTGAAAAAATAAACAATAATAAATTTATTTATTAGAAATCGATTGCATAATTTAAGGCTGAAAAAATTTTGCATGTTTTGTGCGTTAAAAAATTAAATGGCATGTATTTTTCCTTTTCGCTCTTACGTACTTTATTCTATTATTGTATTATTGTATTTTTCTATTATATTGTACTGATTTTAAGCAGTACGCTCAACTGTAAAAAATTTCAGTAAACCGAACTACGTTTTAGAGAAAAAATCGGATAACTGAAAAAAATGGGTTTTGGTTATTTCCAGTAAACCGGAGTCGACTGTACAACACAATTATTTTACAAACCAATACTTGGGTATTTTAAACGACACACTCAAACACAAAGAGCTGTTTGAGTCCGAAAAAAAAGTGAAGAAACCAATACCATAGATAAGACAAATAGAAGAAGGCTCAAGCAGAGGTATGCAGGGAAAAGACACAACCTGACGATATCCCAAGCAAAGTTTTTCGCAATCAGTGGGCATGGACGAGAGCATTAAGACGAACTATTGATTAAGTCAGGGCAGAGGGAGATCAACAGGTAATATATTATCAGGGCAAATTATTGCTCATTAATAAATATGTGCATGAGTTCTCTACAAGCAACGATACGTTATGAAAAACAAAAATTAACTTTCTTCATTGCTTAACCAGTCTTAGTGTTTCTACTAAGACTTATTGCAATTTATATTAGCACATGGTGTTTCTACCTGGGCTAAAAGTAAAAATACAAACACACTTTACACACTTTACAACAATTTTCAACGCAGTTTCGCTTGACGCCCTTAAAAATATTTTACTCAAACACTTCAAAATTCACAAAATATATGGAATAGGCTGAGTAAATGTAGGGTCCTAAAGAAAATGTGGCCGTGCATCCATCCCAAAAAACCCTCAGAACAAATATTAAACGAATAAAGGAAGATCATCTCGCTCGTTGATCGCGGTATTGTCAGACCACTGGGCGATCGACAGACATGCTAGTAGACTAGGACTTACCAACAATACATTCTTTTGAAGCTACGATTATCAAGAAAAGTAAAGGAAAAGAAAGTGACAGTTTATCACCTGCCCTGTGAGGGATATAAAAAAAGAGCCGAGTCTTATATTAAACACGGGCAATCAATGTTTAGTCAATTCATTACATATTACACTCATGCTCTTATAGCACGCAGTACGCTTTTCAAAAAAGGGGAGTTGAGGAGAGTTACCAATAAAGAAACCTAAAGTCTATCACACTTGGTACGCCTAAGAACCTAGTTTTCTTAAGATATTTTCCTAAGTTTTTCCAATCTGAATTCTCAAGATATTCTATACCTGATATATTTTTCATATGGAAGATTTGTGTTATGATTTGACTGAAGGTTAGGCATTAGCACAAACAAAAACAATGTTCGAGTGTTTCATCATCTTCCTGGCAAGCTCTGCGTGTTATATCATCAACAACACTAATTCAAATCAGGTGATTATTTAACCCTGTATGTCTCTTTATTATGTTTGCCAATCTCTAAAGTGTTGGCCGTTTTATTCTTTGCATCTCTTCTCTTATCCTATTTGTGTTTCTTCAGACAATTTTGTTCAATCTTCCAACAGTAGAGTTATGTTTAGATTCATTTGTGAATTTTTAAAAAGGATTGGCGTTGTCTAGAGTGATGTTGTTCAGTGAGGATCTCATCTCGCTTGCTTAGCCGCCTCTTTGTTTCCTGCCATACTTTGATGTATTGGAATCCATGTTATCTGAATATTTTTCTAATAGCTGCAGGCGCTTATGTCACTTTTCCAATGAAGGACGCTTCGAGATTGAACTTTATGATTTCTAAAGGTATCGATAACTTCTCTACTATCCGCTAAGATAAGGATTGGTAGATGTTTCTATGATGCAAAATGTCGCCTCTTAATTTTTTACAATTATTATGCACTTTTCAAAAGGCTCCTCCCAATACGGATATGCTGCGGGATTTACAAACAAGCTCGTCCACTAATCGAGATTGTTTTTAGTTTTTATTGCCAAATTCTATTACTATTTCCTTGGCCACACAAACAAATGTTTGTTTTTTTTTCATATAAAATTTGCCATTCTTGAGCTTCTCAGATTTGTCTCTATTCCTAATTGTTGTTATTTTGTTTGTATCATTTTTTTGATATTTTAAATCACTACTTAAATAACTTGCTGCCGTTCACACTGCTTTATTTATTCAAAATATTTTATATGTACATAATTCCTCTTTTTATTTTTCAAACACATCTGGGAACAGACAGACCATTTAATATTTTAAGTATGCAGACCTTAATCTCCATCAAATGTGAGGAAAATTGAGGCTTAATCATTTGACAACATGGGATTTATTCATCTTTTATTATTGTTGTTGCTGTTTTCTTTAAACGATGAATAACATTCGTTACTCCGTAAAGTGACAAACAAATTAATTTCTGTTTCAGTTTATTTATATGGAATATATTTATTTTTTTTTTCATTTGATATATAGACACACAAACACAAACGCGCAAATACACTACACGAAATAAATATGAAGACAAATAAATAATATTATCCCTAAAGAGTTTTTAGACATGACCACCAAGCATTATTATTATATTAACAAGCATGTTTATAGTATGAATGAAAATTTGTTAGTATGTGTGACACTGACAACGTTTGATGGAAAAAAAATAAAATAAATTTTTGGCATGCTTGCTGTACCATATTATTGTGTGTATAGTGTTTACCCTTCAAGCCCGAAGAAATTTTCATTATAATTATATTTTCATTGTGAACATTTTTTTATTTATTTTTCCCAAACGAACAGCACAAAATTAAACTAAAAATTAATAATTGGTGGTTCGTCAAAACAACAAGCGTACGTTTGCGTGTGTGTACGAACTTGATCGTGTCTAAAGCCCTTAAGACAAAGTTTCTATTAGACAGCATCATTAACATCATTTCCTGGGGAAGATACGACCGGTTTGCAAAATTTTTTTATTATTTCCCATATTTATTTAACGCGTGTCAAAATCAATACACACTTAAACAAGTTTGTTTATTGTTATTTAATTTAATTTTTGTAATTCTCAATAATTTATTAAGAGTTTTTTTTTATAAGCATTGGGGTTTTGTAAGGTTTTTTGAATTGTATGTGGAACAACAAACAAACTTTTTTGCTGAACCAAAAACAAGGTTAGGTTGCCGAGGAAAGAGAAAGTGTTCGGCTCACTTGATTCTAATTAATTTTGGTTTGGGTTGTGCTACCTGTGAGGGCTGGGAGCAAAATACAGTTGAGAGGGGTCAGATAAAAAGAAAAAGAAAGGGAGAGGAGGTTTATAGGAAAGGAATATATAGAGACGATCCGCTCATGAGTGTGCTAAAATTTGTGCACCTGGAGTTTGAGATTAAATCATCCTCTGGTCCTAATAAAGGAACGCATGTTTTAAAGATCAACCGTTGGTTAGTCCAAAAGGCCTTTGTAAACCTCCTTTCCTAGAATTTTTTATTTCTAGCAATAATTTCAGGTTAAATTTGGGAATCCCTACTGAGCCATCCTCACTGCTTAAATTGAAACACTTCTAATAAAAGCAATGGGAAAAGGAAGGAGAATAAATGCCTTCTAGGAGGCCTTTAGACTCCTTCTTTTGGTTATGCAAGGCCAGCTCACTCCATTCCATACTCTTATCTTTTTTTTTATGGGCGTTGTCATTGCGGGATAGCCCTTCCGCTTTACCTTCTTTCTGAGATTCTGAAAGGCCTTAAAACCAATGAAGTTTGCTTTGGTAAAAAAACAAAGACAAAATTTTACTTCTCTCCCTCTTCTTCTTCGCTTCTTTATAACTATCTGTATTTACACAATCTCTTTCCTACAAACATGTTTTTCCATTTCTTATTTTTGAAATATCTTCTTGCATATACATATGTCAGTCCTTCTCCAGCAAATTCTGAAAACACATGTGATCTTATAACTATAACGCGCAGTGTATGAATGCAATAATCGTAAGCGATGATACCCATTTGCAGATGCGACGAGTACAAGTTGTTTAATAAAACAATTCGATCAATTTCTTTCGTACGAATTGGATTGAACACCCGCTGATTGTGGTATGGCTTCTTAAATCACCGCTAATGTTTTGTATTGAGATTCATATCTTATAGTTTGTACTTGTACAATCTTTAAAATGTTAAAATGTATAAATACTTTTACAGACATGCATCAAACAGGAGTGTATTTATGCGAAATGGAGTGGTTGCCGTTTTCATAAAGCTATCGATCTATGTATGACAGATGGAATCCCATTGACCCTTTAAATAAAATACCAACAGTTTAAGGTCTTTATTTTTTAGGTTTGTGTGTGTGTGCGTGGATAAAGAAAAAAAAAATAAAAGTATTATGAACTACGAGGTGATATTGAGAATTGGCTTGCGCAAAATGTTTAAAATATTCAGAGAGTTTTTTTTTAATTTGGGTCGGTTATGTATGGCAACCAAACTTTAGTTGCGTTGCCAGTTGCCAACAATTATATTGTTGACAAATAACAGCTGTCATTTACGATGCATATTTAGTGCCTTCATGTAACTAATAAAACAGTTGTGGTTGCCAGCAGTCTTGTAATTTTTCATTGACAATTATTGTCTTCTACCAACAGAGAATTTTTGTTTGTTAAGTGGTAAACGAACTGAAGTTTGGTCATCATATGTAAGACTACAAATCAAGTCTTTACAGTTATAAATTATGTATATCTTGTTCTAACTTCAAACGTTTTTTCTCTAAATAACTGAGAATATAATGTACGCTGTTTCTTTACCGATTTCTGTTTGAGTTTAATTTTGGCGCAACCTTTTGTATTTATGTGTGTAGTAGAAATGTTGCCATTTGAATAGAGTGAATATTGCAAAAAAAAAACAAAAACATCAAGTAGATTGTTGGTATCCTGCTGCTGTTGTTGTCTTACCAAAATATGATAAATCGCTCACCAAAAATATGTATTTTCGATTTCAATTTAAATTTTAAATAACTCTTCATATTAGTCGTCGTTAATATGCGGATTATTTATACATGTCTATTTTTTTTCCTCCTTTTCTTATATATTGTTGCTTTGTCACGTCCCCCTCCGTTCGTTCGCTGTTCGCAGCAGCGTTTTGAATTTGTGTATTTTGTTGGTCGTTTGTTTAACTATTTTTCAGTTTGGATTATTAACATCTCGCTAAATGATTAAAAGTGACATTTATGCCATGATCAACTCATTCATGCATCACTTTTATTTCAACTACAAAATACATATACAAGCTACAAATGAAGAAACAAACAAACATCTCATGCCACTCAATTCTATTCGCATGATAATCAAGAGAAATAACAACAAACATCAACAACATTATAACTCTACTGCTCATAAAATACAACATAAGCATGATTTCGGAATTTAAAATGTAGAATTTCGTATTAAATGTACGATGATCATGCGAAAAGTATTTTTGAAATTCAGAAATGTTTGCGTGACTGTTGGAAGTTGGTGGAATAGTATGAAAAGTGATATAAGTAGGATTTTTTAAGGATTCGTACAATAAAGGGGAAAATGAATCCTATTGTTTTCGCTACGATGCCCGTATGACTGTGAGAGAAATATCACCAAAAATAAATTAAATCGCTAAAATGCATAAAAATCAGCAAAAGTAAAAAGATCGCCAAAAAATTAAAAAAAAATCGCCAAAAAACCGAAAAAATCATTAAAACGAAAAAAAGCGCTGAAACTAAAAAATCGCTTAAATTAAAAATATAAAATATTGTTCAAAACAAATCGCCAAAAACCGAAAAAAATCGCAAACACGAAAAAAAAACGTCGAAACTAAAAAAGGGGCAATAGAAAAAAATAAAATCTCCAAAAACCAATAAAAAGGCCAAAAACCGAAAAAATCGTAAAAAAGAAACAACTGCCGTACGGAATAAACCCCTCCCTCGTGTGCAAGTCAAAGTCGCACTTTAGTGTTTTTATTATTAATATTTTTTTTTAAAGAGAAATTGCTTGTTTCCTATCTATATAAATGACCTTTTCTCCAACAATACTTTATTATTCTTTCGGCTGAATAATCCTTTTAAGTTAACCTTTTAAGTTAAGAATGTGGATAATCTTACTCGAAACTTCCTTTTTTATTATTGAGCAGTATTATAAAATATTCAATATGTAAATATGTAAATTTTCGGTCTCCAAACTTCCGTGAAAATCGGAATCCAAAAATTGTAATCAAACACTTGAAATATATTTAGTAAAGTGCGACTTTGACTCGCACACGAACACTATACTATACGAACTTAAGCTTATATACCCTAAAAAAAATGAATGACTGAAATTAACACAAAAAAAGCAAGTTGCGTTGGTGGTGAAAAGGTGTGAAGAGGGCAATATACTGCCCAGTTTATTATTTTTTTGCTGAAATATATCTCTTATTTTAAATAATTTATTTATTTTTATTGCTTTGTTTGTTTGATATTTATAAATAAAAACTATATTTATTGTCATTATATCAATCATCTATGATTACTCAATTGTATATTAGTCTATTATGATAAGTCAAACTTGAGTAATATTTATGCTATCATTGATAAGTAAAAAAACACTGGAGTGAGCAGTTCAACAATATGTTATATTCCTCTGTTAGAGAGAGATGCATCATCACACGTACACAAAAGTTTCCATCACATTTTTCATTTTGTCCTTAATAAAGTGATAGAAACTTTGTTCTACGCAGTGATGAATATATATATCCTGCCCGACTATCGATCAAATGAGCAGCCAATTGACTGGTAGTGTTCCTGTAGGGTAATCGAATATCTTAACTAATGTAGAAATTTTTTACATTTTAAAAAATTTTTTTTTTTTTGGTTTTGGTCGCTTTTTTTTAATTTTAGGCGCTTTTATCGTTTGTTTTTTCGGTTTTTTGTGTTTTTTTTTTAGTTTTGGTATTTTTTTTTTAGTTTTTGGCGTTTTTTTTCGGTTTTTGGTGATTTATTTTAATTTGAGCGATTTTTTTCATTCTGTCGATTTTGTCAGTTTTTGACGATTTTTTCGTTTTGGCGCCTTTTTGGATTTCTGAGTTTAAGCGTTTTTGAAAATTTCAAAAGTTTGACTATTACAGTTTGAAGTTGTCAAAATTACTGATAGAATACCCTTTAATTTACATTTTTTAAATTTCATTGCGAATTAATGTTCAACATTTGGTATTTCAACATTTTTCGATGCTCGCTTTAGTTTTTAACTCATATAGCGGCCAAAGTTTTACTTATTCTGTGAAATCTTTAGGCCCGTAGCTCTTACTGCTCTCGAGAAAACAGCCTACATCAGACAGACGGACATCGTAGCGAAAATAATAGGGTTCCTTTTCACTTTTTAACCGACATCAAAAAAGGAGGAGGTTAACTATCCATCTCTATTTTATTTTTAGGTGTGGAGCTTCATAACTCGGTACATTTTAGACCGATTGTAAAAATTTTTTTGTTGTCTGAGAGGGTATAGCTTCCAATTGGTCACATTGTAAAAAAGTGGGCGGGAACACGCCCAAATTTTTTTAAATATAATTTAATGATGTTCTACTTATTTGATTGCTGCGAAACCTATAAAACACCTTTGGTTCTTGTAATTACACAATTTCAAAGTTAAAAAATGAGCGGAGTTACGCCCATTGTAATTTATTATAATATTTCAGGCGGTTCTACGTAACCGATTTTTATGAAACTTACCACACAAATTGAGCTCTAAAATAGACAAGATCTTTTATTTTAAAAATGGGTGCAGTCACGCCCATTACTTCGACAACTGGATTAAGGGTGAAAATAAATCGATATGTATTATAAAATTTTTATGAACATTTTTTTTAACTTCGGACTTGTTATTAAAAGTTCTTCATCAGGTGACATTTTGAAAGGATCTGTTTAAGTAAGCGTCCTGGTCGCTTCTTTCTTTCATATACAAACATTTCCCAAAGCAACTATTTCTACTGCCGTCGTTTAAGAAAATTTCTGACTTCTATTTTGTTCTTTTTGGCAGCATTTTTAATGTTTTGCCTTAATTCGCTGTATTTTATTTTATCGCAGCAATTCAAGCATTATTTGTATTACATTTGTATAGTTTTTTCGACGTCATTGTTTGGTTATGTTTGTTTTTGCTGTTGCTGTATTTGTCCATTCAGTGGAAATCCCCTTTGTGAGATGATTTTTCTCATTGTACGAGAGTTTCATGTTTTTGTGATTAATTTTCCAAAGTTAAATATTTGTTGTTGACATTTTAATACATACATGCAGACGTATTATACCTTTTCTTCTCATCGTTTTTTTTTAATTATTTACAAATATGTATCTATCGTAAGTGTGAAAATGTTTAAGAATTAATTATATATAGAAATAGAGAGAGAGAGAATTAGACAGAGATAACTAGAAATGTATAAAATTTTTTGGGGTTTTGGGAGAACTATTAATTTTTATCAGTGTTTTCTGTGACAGCCGATTTGACAGTCAGCTGTTTTGGTTGTTTTTGAAATTGTTTTGAATGTAGTAAGTCCGGTCACATACTTAGTTGGCCATTTAGCTTCCATTTAAGGTGTATACAAGGTGTATAAAAAATAATTCGGTGTACTATTAATTCAATACTATAAGAGTATTAAATAAAAACCGACTACTGATTCAATATTGAATATTATTAATTTAAAGTGATTTATCCCATTGACTAAAAACAATAGTAAAAAACTATTAAAATAATTATTATTCTTATTAATTTCATAGGAGTTTTTTCTGAGTGTACGTATTGAACATTTGGTCATAATACTCGTATAGGGTAAAAGCACATTCATAGAAAGTAAACTTGCTTCAAATCGCTTTAATAAATGCATACTTGTGATGTGCCGAAAAATATGTTCTGACATCTAAATTATATTCAAACTACAAGCGGCGAAAACAAAACAGTCACCTTAATATGGATTCTCCTTGATAGTGTGGTTTTAAGGCCACAAATTGTACAATAGAAAGCTTATAATTTATAAGATAAGGGTTTACTCTCAGCATTTTCTATTACCTAGCCATCATATGCATCAACACTGTTTGGCATCGATATACAATTTGAAGTTATTCTCATAAGTGATCTGTACCTGTACCTGGATTCAGTAACTTTTATTACGAATTTCATCTCTCATATAACATTTGCAATAAACAAGGCTAGAGGTACACTTGACTATATTAAACGCTTGTCCAAACAGCTTAATCACCCGTACATTGGAAAAGCATTGTACATGTCACTGGTATGTCCGATTCTGGAATATAGATCAATAATATGGGATCCTTTTCATCAAATTCATACTGATGCTATTGTATCGGTGCAAAAGCAATTCATGTTATTTTGTCTTCGAGGATTACGATTTAACCCAGTAAACTTGCCTTCTTACTCGTCTCGACTTGCCCTTATTAAGCTGCCTACTCTAAAATCCGTAGAACTATGCTGAACGTATCATTTGTCTTCAATGATATTAAGGGTGATATCTGTTCCGGATTTTTGATCAACGAAATTTCGTTTAATGTACCTCAGCGTACATCCCGCAAGTTTATTCTTCTATCGGTAAAAGTTTATAGAGCCAATTATGCTGATGCCGATCCCCTTAGAAGAATGTGTTACGAATTTAATCAATTGTGTAGATTTATAGAGTTTTCTCATTATATGCTAATGTTGTAAAGAATACGATTGTAAATTTTCTAAACTCATAATTTTGTATTTTTTATTATTGTTTTATATTTTTTGTAATTTATTTAATGTTGTGAAATGATAATTTAATATCAGTTAATAATATCATTAATTGTCTGTAAGGAAATAATTCCCCATAGACATAATAATAAATAAATAAATAATCGTATCACTATAATAAATATAACCAAAATCGTTAGGTTTCTCTTATGATTTTACATTTCGAATGACCATTTAGGATATTAAACGGTTCAAAGTTGCTCGCAGTCGGGATTTTTGAATTTTTTTATAAATACTTGTTTTCCTTTGAATCCGAAATTTTTTAATGGATACAAAACGTTCTTTCTCATGAAAATACATTTTGAGAGTAAAGTTCTATAAATAACGTGGAATTATATTTTTAATCATCAATATAGGATTTTTAAGATCTAAATCACTGACCCTGTTGGCCAGTGATGCCAACTTAGTAACAAAATATTCCGTAATAAAAATTAAGTGCCCAATCATTTTTCTCGAAGATGTGAACTTTATTTAAAAAAACAGAATTTTTGTAGTTAAAAATAAAACTAGTTTTAGTTCTAATGACCTTCTTATTTTCGAAAGGTCAGCAGTGAGGTTTTGAACATCCTCATGAAAAATTAAGCACATTGCATTTGGAACTAAGTTCTCAAAAGATCTTTGATAGTCTAAGAGGCAAAATTAGTGCATAATTTTATAAATAATAGTTACCTGGAACAATTTCAAGATTTTTTAACCGAAAAAAGGAGAAAATGCATGAGGATAGATACATAGGAAGCCTTGATTTATTTCTCCAAGCAACTTACACACATACATAAGTATGTAATATCTATGGGGTTCCTTTTTTTAATTGCGCTAATAGCAACAACAAAAATATCTATTGATTGGTTGGCTGTTTGTTTCACTATTTGCAAAGGCAATCAAAACGAATAAGATACGAGTATTAAAAGTTTTGTGCGATGTTTGGGTTGGTTGCTTGGTTGTTTATAAGGCCGACTGCAGTGTAACCGCGGAAAATTTGAATTAGCTTTTACAAAAATTCACATTGGGAGGAAAAGTAAAGTAATCGAGAATTCAAGTGATTTTTTTTAATTAGAAATGTGTGTTCGCACTTAAAATTTATCAATCTCATATGCATGAAAAATATAAAATGGACCAAAAACAAAAAATAAAAATTTGCCCCAAGAAATTGTTATTCAGCAATGTTTCAAATAATAACTCCCTGGTAGTTTGTTACCTATTCTCTATTCCTTTATTTAAAAAAAATTATTTGTGAACTCCCAGATACAGTTGAGCCTCGATTATTTATGTAGGTCGCACAGGACTGGGCGGGCCTAGCGGAGGTAATCGAAAAAAAGACGGTTAATATCATTACTCATATAAATAAAACATGCAGTCTCAATTTGTATTAAAAGCACGGATAATGGATGTCAAGCGACAAAGTGACACCTGGTTGATAGAGGCCCGAGTAATCGAGGTTCAAATGTCATATAAAACAAAAATAAAATACAATCTGACCTCGAAAATTCGAAATTCTCCCTTAGGAGTATTTTATTCTCGAAAAAAAGTTAATTGCCTGGGAATAATTCCTTGAGGAATATTTAGAATTGGACTCTGTTTGTTTTTGAGCCATTTTCTCTTTTTAATATTGAGCCCATTTTTTTTGGCATCCAATTTTTCCAAGCACGAAAAATTTTCGCATAATTAAAAACTGAAAAATGTCCTCAAAAATATGGAAATTGTCTCTACTGAAAAACTTCTAAAGCGAAGCCAGGCGGCAAATTGCAGCACTTGTTATCGAAAGAAATTACGAAATATTTCAATAGAGTTTATATGAAAATATTTTAAAATTTCGAATCGGATCGAATGCCAGTTTTCGAAATACAAGTGGAAAAACTTTTAGGCCTGGATTAAGGCCTGATATGCAGAAAATTTTTGTGCACTGTTATCTTTCGATATGTTGAGCCATAACCGCCAAAAAAGCTTAGCCGTTACATTTTTTGAACTCTTTTTTTATAAAAATCAGTTATTTACGATGGCAAATAATCGACTTTGGTTAAAAAATTAAGTGCGAAAATTATGTCGCTTAAGCTTTTTTGGTGGTTATGGCATTATATCACGGGAAGAGAAAACATTTAAGCCGGCTTTTAATATGTTCGAAAACGCATTTATAAAAAATTTGGTCCATACAGCGCGTTACAAAAACGAACTTTTTTCTGTCTATATATATATACTTTTTCGAAAAGGGGAGAAAAAATAAAAATACATGTGCATCGCGGTTTTCATTTACACATCAGAATTTTTTTTTTTGTATAAAATATAAAGCTCGTAGTGTCCACCTGTCTGAAAAACTTTTTCCGTGATCCAATCGAGCTTAGTTCTTTCAGGCAGACTCGTGGAAATGTCTGTATCATGTCAAATTAAAAAAATAGATTCTTATCAATACTCAGATTTTTTTTTAAATTTTTTTTTCTCTTTTTTCATCATAATTTGAAGGGACTTCAAATTTTTAAATTTTTACATTACGTGCATATGAAAATCGCCGATACACGTGTATTTTTATTTTTTATTTCCTTTCCAAAAAAGTATATTTGGTTCATAGGACAGAATATTTGTAACGCGGTGTTATGTTTCTATAATCACAATATTGTATATTGAAGGATATAATAAATATTTGGAATAATTTTTGATATTTTTTAGGACAATTTTTCATTAATTTTATTTATTTTTGCAAATTAAAATTTTAACCGCTTAACGGTAACACTTGCCAATTGACTGCATGACTTGTTGGCTAAATGGATGGGAACGGTTGGTTGTGTTTCTCGTTTGCTTTTTGTTTGTGCAACAAATGAGCAGCAATATCACCGTACTTTTGTTGTATTTGTTTTTATTATTTTTATGCACATGTCCACAAAAATTTGGTGAAAAATGTTGCCGTTTATTGTTTTCTGGGTTGGTTGGTTGGTTGGTTGTGTCCTTAGGGGATCTAGTTTAAAAACAACAACAAAGAATACACACGTGCATACATGTGTATGTATGTAGATATAAAAATATAAAACCCAGTCCAACTGTATGAGGTGCGTTTTGAGAATTTAACTGTGCGCTTTAAATTGAATTGTATTGTATTTATTTGCAGCATAAGTAGCAGCAGCAGCACAAGCAGCATCAGGAGCTGCAGCCGTCTGTTGTGTATGTATTTTTCTGGCATTAGTTTTGTTGTTTAAACCTTGATGACAGCAATTGGTAAAAATATTATAATCAATCATATGTTGGATGATTGTGTTTGATTGTTTTCAGTTTGACATACTTTTACATTATTTTGGCAAACCCACAAAACAAAATGTATATTTTTGTAACAAACAATTAAAAACACAACATGGCAAAACATATGCCAACTTTATAACTATAAAAACATTTATGATATCTTGATTTTTTTTCCTTGTACATATATATCTTATTTTATATGAAAATATCTGGGGAATTGTTTTGAGTATTCAAAGGAAAAAAGGCGTTTCGCCAACTAACCTTTTCTATGTAACGTAAAGTAGTAAGTTTTTAACAAAAAAAGAAAGTAAAAGTGAGTTTTGGTAGCAAATTATTTCATGAACCGAACTCTGAAACATTTAATCTTGTTATATTATATTATTCAACAAAAAAATTAACCACTAAAAAAATATGCTTTCTTAGCTAATTTAGTGTCGCTGTACACGAATATGGCACTTATTTATTTTTCTTAAGAATCGTTTTCCAGATATTCGCGAAGAACGTGTTTTTTGCAGTTTACAAAGATATTCTAAAAAATCTTGAGAACTTTTGATTAAAATTAAGCAACTTTAGCACCATTACAAAGATAGATATCTTTTTCTGTCAATATTTTTCATGTGTTGATCGGATAAAAATTCACGGGAGTTACGGGCCTTTTAGATCTAAAAAAATTTAAGTTTTTTATGATTTTTTTTAATTCAGTATTTTAAGTTGCTCCCTTAAGCCAAAAAAAGTTCTAAAATTTATTTTAAAACTGTATCTTAAATAAAATGTTGTAGCTCATTTAGTAAGCGTAAAATTATTATTATTATTATCCGGCAAAAAATTAAAAATTTACGACATATTTACTGAATATATCCCTTTGAATTTTCGGATGTTTTCAGTAAAAATTTAAAATTTTTTTTAAATCTAAAATGCCGTAACTCAGTGAATTTTTTTTAGCCGATCAACACACTATAAATATGGGGTGATAAAAGAAAGACATATCTTTTCAGCAGCGTAAAACTTGCGTAATTTAGATAAACAGTTCTCAAGATTTTTGGAAAGTTTTGCAAGCTGCAAAATTAACTCGTTTTTCTGCAATATCTCGAAAACGCTTCTTAAGAAAAATAAATGAGTGCCATATTCGTGTTCAGCGACCCTTAATTAGCTAAGAAAACATCTAAATTTTGAGGTAATGGCAAAAAGATGAAAGTGCTATCTGCCACATAAAAATAAGACTCAGACGTACGTATACTTTTGTAATGCCGATACACGGGTATTTATTTTTTTACCTTTCCGGTGAGAAGAATTGTTGGAACCTTTCTAACTCGTATAATATCAGTAATTCAATAAAAGCGATTGTTTGTCCGTTATTAAACTCTTAAATTTTTGCTAGTTCCCGAAATCGGCACACGTCTAATAAAGAGACGTAATGAGTTAAATTTTCACATCGGAGTTTCTTAATGGACACCAGTGTTGCCAGTGTTTTCCAGAGCTTATCCCCAGTTTTTGATTTGTCATCCCCGAAAATCCCCAAATTGAGATTTTTTAATAAAAATTTTTTCTTTTCAGAAAAAAATTAATTTTTTTTATTTTATTGAAAAAATAACACATTTATTCAATAAAATTCATTTATATCGATAGCTGTATTAACATTCACATTAACTTAATTTGTACTTATAAATCTTGTAAAGAAAAAATTTTACTTAGTTTAATATAAACAAGTGTAAAAACTTTTTTAACCAAAGTTTACTATTTCAAAAACTTCAGATTCGAAATCTTCTGATTCATCAACCTAAGAAACTTTGTTGTATATAGTCCTAGTTTACACTATCCAAGTCTTGTTGCTAAGCTGATTCCCTCGTCTCAAGCTAATCAGCTTAGCAATAAGACTTGCATAGTAAAAACTAGGACATAGTACTTGTATTAAAAAGCTTAAGCATTTCAGCAGGATTAAATTAGTCATAACAAATTGAATTAATTTTATAGTTTGTGTTTATTCTAAGAAGTGCAAGTCATATTGCATTTTGTTACGCATTTTTGTTTTGGTAGTGTTCATTAAAGCCGTGGTGCACTATCATACAAAGTCGTGCGATCTACGAAAAACTACATTCACTATGAATATTAACACATATTTTTAGACTTACCAGACGCACATTTCTTAGCTCCAAAATCATTCTTGTTACGATCAGTTATAAAAAAAATTCCCGAAAAATCCCCTAAAACTTTGGTTATCATCGACAACAAACCCCTAGATCCCCAACACGAAATTTTCATCCCCAATAGCGAAAAAAAATCCCCAATTTGCGGACAAATCCCCTAAACTGACAACACTGGTTGACACTTTGTTTTAGGTCTCATATGTACATACATATGTATATAGTTGTTCTTATGTCCGAGTCAAAATATTAATACAACTGAATAAGTATATATCAGTGTAATTCGTCACCTAAAATGCAAAACGCCCTGTCTAATAAAAAATTCATAATAAAATTTTTTATATCATCGAATTGACTACTCGATTTTGTGCGAAAAATAGCGATTTTATTTACTATATTATATCGGAAAAATTCGCATTGAACTGCTACAATTTTTCCATTTTAACATGTTTTTTCCCCTTTCTGTAAAATAAATGCCCTACATTTTGCTTTTAATGTAAGGAAATGCATGCAAGGTCTATCACATTTTCCAATTCTACAGCTCCATCTGAAGGTAAGAAAATTGTGTGGGAATGTTTTAGAGTGGTTGAAATGTCATACTGGCTAAAGCTGACTTCACACGACATGCATTTTACGTGTAAGTCACATGTAATCATGTATAATGTATTTCAAAAACACCAATTTGCTGCAGACAACTTGATATTTTTTGCTTTCAAACGCACATATTCAGTCAGTTACATCTGACATAACTTCTTTCTTAATGTTTTTGCCACCACACAAACAGCTGAGCCCAGATGCTTTTTCCAAATAAAATAGGACACGCTCTAATTAAAATTTTGTCATCTGACACTGTCTGCAGACTTTAACAGTATTAAAGTCTTAAAGCTTTCACACGGCCTTTACGTATTTATGTATGCATGTAATTTGCAGTGGGAAATTTGACATGTCATGTTTAAAAAACATGTCGTGTGAAACTAGCTTTAAAGAACAACCTAGGAAAAAATTTCAAACAAGGTAATCGGGTTTGGAATTAAGCATTTTTGGAAGCTTTTCTCTCCTGGATTACCAACTTAATGATTTTAACAAGGCGTGAGACTAAAATAATCGATTCTTGAGAAGTATTTACTTTTTTGTTTGAAAACTTGTTCACGTAATTTATTTAGTCTAAAAAATCATTCTCCTCATTTAGCACCTTGTACATAATTTCTCTAAATTTTAGGTAATGTGATTTGTAAGCGAGGAATGAAATTTAGTAATCAGAAAAGTAAGTCATTATATGGCAAGTAGTTTTGATGGTAATGTGTAATTTTTTGCTGGGAACATGCAAACAGAAGTACATAATTGTATAAATATATGTATACGCATATACATATATTTACATATATACATATGACAATACAAACATAAATACGTATGTGTATATAAATATTAATATACATATGTATGAAAATATGTGCATATCAGAGAACAGATTGAATGCCTTATTTTCTTGTTTTGAATGCAATCACAAAAAACCTGCATATTGTTGTCAATCCACAACATTTGAAAGAAACAACGTATGGCACAATCGAAAGAGATGAGTGTGATGAATTTTATTGCGTGCATTTGCTTGTTTTATATAAATATTCACTGGTCTTGTCAAAATCAACGAATACTGACTGAGTGAATGGTGCGAATGCTTTTTACTGTGATTGACCACAACGTAGTCTTTGTATTTTGTGCTTGTATAAAACTCTTGCATTAGTATTAATAAAACACGATAGAGATTTGAAATGTATTTTATGTCAAATTTTATATAAAACAGTTATTTGAAATTCATATCAGATCTATTTTACATTTTCCAAATTTTACTTTTTGTATTTTTTTTTCTAAAACCTTAAATATCGGCATTTATTTTTTTCCAAAATTTCCTCCCTCACACTGCATTTTTTTATTATTTATAAACATTAAAATCACTTAAAATAAACTGGTTATTTAAACGTGATATACAAAAGCTCAGCGAATAGTGAGTGAGTGCAGCATTCTTTCATGCTGCATCATTTCATTTCGCTGCTTGTGTTATATCGACATTGTAATAATAGATTGCGTATGAGTAATCAACAAATCGCAATGAGTTGTATCATAGCAATTACATTTCCTATTTTTGTCGAATAAATTCATGGCAAAAGCAACGAATTTATGAATTGTTAGCAAATACGAATGGCTTCATTCTGTTCTCTGGTGCATATGTGCATACATGTGATATACATACACCATTAAGTACAAATTTCAGTAAGCGTTTAACAATTTATCATAAACATTCGTAAACTCGAACAATCTATTCTTCTCGGTGTGGCAATAACAAATATAAACTTTAACGAAATATCCATGCAGACCAGTAAATAAAACCGAAACGTGAGGTTAAGATATGAAACCAAAATAATTTAGATATGTATGTACTCGTATGTTGCAACTTTGTTCTTCTTTTAATATTCCCTCTCTTTTTAAGCGACTTCTTTGATTAATGGATCAAAGTCTTTTGACACGAGCTATTTAAAAGAATGAAAGACAATCGAGAAGAAATTGAAAAACGACTTCTTTGTAGAAATGTGCTGTGTTGTTCATGATTAAAGCCAACACTAACCATACAACAATTACAAAAATTACAACAGTTCATATCAATAACAATAACAAAATATATGAAAATATACACACACACACATATACGCATATATGTACATATGTATGTATGTTCTTATGTATGTATGTGTGTATGTAAGTATATATTTCATGCATTATTGTTGTTACTTTTAAAATAAATTCTTTTACATTACTTTTGGTAACTTTTTTGAATCTTGTGAGTGACTGTTGGCCAAATACATCTGAATTGGTAAATGCAACGCATGATTGTTTTGTAATTTCAACGGCAGTTGATTTTTTTTTCTTTCTTTAAACGCTGTGGAAAATGGGGGTAAAGTTGCGGTGGCCCATACAACGTGGTTCTATTTAATGTATCCATGGACCATGTCATTTTTATACAAGCACAGGTAAACCGCAATTGCTCGTGTTATGTATATCGATTACAGTTGCTCTGTTAACAAAATGTTTCTTATAAGTAGTGGAAAATAACTTATTAGTTTTAGCTAAAGTTTATACATAAATACATATGTACATATGTACGTTAGAGCGACTCAACTTGTATGGAAGAGAAAAAAGTGATTTTGTTACCCCTCCGAAAATAAAGCTTGATATGTTTTATGACGATTCCGAAAATATTTCGGTTCTACCGTCGACCATCCGTGAGCTGGACCATTTTTAAAACAGGTATTTTTTTAAGTTTTTCGAATTTTTTGTATTTTGTTCCAAGACGACATAAATAAAATTTGGTATTATCGAAAATTTTTTTCAAAATCTGTATTTAATATGAAATACTTTACACAGTTTCATGTATTATTTTCTTTTTTTTAATGAATTTTTCATAATTTTTTAATTTTATTCATTAACAAATACAAAAATTCCACTTTCCATCTCTGATCAGATATGATACACAAAAAAATTCTTTGACAATAAAATTTAATTTATGTGGCTTAATGAAAGAAAAGCAATAAATTAAGAAAATATGCTTTCTTTTTTCATACTTACTTTTTTAATAAAAAAATTAATATATTAAGTTTTCCTCTTTCAGATATTTTTCAAATAATAAATTTGAAAACAGAACAAAGAACAGCTGTTTGGCTAGTTTTTGCAAGTGAAAATTTTAGTAGTAATAATTTGTAGGAATTTTTTGTCTCTAAATTGTTTCACTCTTTTGACGCTCCCTCTTTGCAAACTTTTTGAGTTAATGAACACTTTTCAGCAGCGTTGCCAATTTGATACTCTCTTATATAGCGCTGAAATGGCCGAAAAGAAAAAATTTCGTTGTTGACATATCGCTGTCATTATTGACACTGGCCGACATAACAGCAATAACTTCCTCTTTGCATACATATTAGTGGATTAATGTTCAAAAAAGTGAAACTAGTGCGAAATTTAGTCACAACAGCTTAAAAATGTCGATCGATTACGACGACCATAAAAAGGACAAAATTTACGAAATACATTTGTCACGCAGCACGAATTTCAATGATTTGAAAGTGTTGTTAGTTTGTTAGTGTATTCATGGTGAAATGGCAAACCTCACTGAGCATTTTTTTGTACTGAAAAAATTCACTCTTAAAAAACAAATAGTAAAATAATCACTCGATATATCGTCGGGTGGTATATTTATATAGAAAGCATTACTTACTATCAAACACAAAATATGCTTTGTGGAATTTATAACCTTTTGGATAATTTTTAATTTTGTCTGTGTAAAATTTTGTAAGAGTTAACACTTATATACACCAACATCAATGAATCCAACGTGCTTCGCTTGTAATACGACAGCATTTCTTATTGGTTTAGTATAATACATGCTATGAGAATGCATTTAAGAAACAAGACGTATTTACATTTGAAGACTGTTTATGCAGGCCTCTGATATGTACCTCTAGCACAGTGCATTCAGTAAATACAATTTTTTTTATCTGTGTACGCCTCTGTCCACTCACTCAGCCCAGTTTTCAAATGTGACAGTACAGAGAATGCTTTTGACGTTTATTAAACTATTTAATATTGAAAAGTATAAAAAAATACAAAAATGTCCAAACTTTTAGTTGCATACATAAGTACGCACGTAAGCTTGTATGCACATGCATATACATATGCACATGAGCATATGCATGTATGTATGCATGCATTGTATGCATATGCAGTAGATGGATGAGTGTTTGTATGGTTGAAATAAATGACTTGTTGTTGTTACATTTAAGTTGCAGTTGGGCAAGTTTAAAAAGGAATTGTTGCCCGATCTTACGGTCATTTAGTTGGCAGTTGAAATACATAAATAAATATTCCATGGATGGTTAAGGTTAGTTAATAAAATAAAAACTAAAACGTCATTGCTTATCACTCATTTCTTCCAGGCCTCATTTTGATGTGTTTGTTGTTGTGTTTTGTTTTCATTATTCAATTCAACTGATTTTTAACAAAACAAAAACTCTTTTGTTGTACATACATACATACTTTAAAAAGGGAGAAAGAGCAAAGAAGAATTTATTTTTCATTTTTTATTTTATTTTTTGTAAAGAACCATGTTGTTTTGTTTACAAATCGTGCTCCAAAAAGTATTGATGTTCATTTGTATTGTATTTGGACTTGTACTCCAATGGAATGAATGTCTGTCTGTCCGTCCGTCCCTGCGTCCGTCCGTCCGTCTGTCCGTATGTATGAATTGGTTTGTTGGTACTAATAACAAACAATATTAACATGTTTATTGTACAATGAATGTTTAAAAATCCATACGCGATTCGTTGCGGTTTGATGTTTGCTTTAGAAGCTCACAGAGGATAAAAGACAAATATGTGTCTATGAGTCGTTCGTTGTAAAAGAAATAATGATGATGATGGAATGGATTTGGGATTTGGTGTTTTATTTATTTTATTTATTTTTTTTGTTCATAAAAATTGTTTTGTACTTTTTTTCTGTGTATTTTGCCTTGTGCATTGTGTGTTGTATGTACTGAGCGATCAAAGCAAAGCGCTTTTTATTTGCCGCTCGCTCGCTCATTGTTGTTTTGTTTCCATATTAAAAAGTAATTATTCATTTTGTGCGATCACAGCAGCAGCAATTCATCCAATCGCTTGACGCGCAAGTGAAAAATATCTTTTAAGCTTTGAAAATTTATTGTTAGCGGTAGTAAGCACTCGATGTAAAGCTGTTGCAATACAAGTGTCAAATCTAATTGTTTAAACAGCATGCAGCACATGCCTCATGCTACAAACATTACAATAAATACAAACAATCATATGTACATACATATGTATGTATATTCATGTGCACAATCATATTTAACTTTTCATACTCTTACCTTAAAACATAAAACACAAAAGAAAGGTTTTAATACTTATATTGTTACAAAGGGAACAATATAAAGATGTTACCAAAATTAATTAACAATGGCATAATGGTAGTGCTATTGTGAAACTCCAATAATAAAGTCAATGCTAAACGAAATTTAATTATTTTAAAGAGTGTTAAGAAAATAGTGCCAGCCAGCCAACCAAACCATTAATTGTAGTGTCATTTAGTGGCTTTGAATTTTAACGAAGGAACGAACAGAGCAACGAACATTACCAAAATTTTATGTTACAGTAAGGCCTCCATTATCTGTGATTCGATTAAGCGCCAACGTCGATTATCTGAGAAAGAAATATGGTGATTGTTTTCTTTTTGTCCATCCTTTGAATTTTTTTTGTATCGATGAACCGTGATTACCTCTATTATCCGGGATTGCAAGCATGCCACTGTTTTCAGCCAAAATATTTTTTCGTTATAACATATACATATATTTTTATTAAACACAAGTATAAAATCCATGATGTATTTACAAAGACATGCAAATAAATACAAAAATATGAATAAAATATAATAAAAATAACAATAAAATCGATTATCCAGAATTCCGCCGGTCCCGACCATAACGGATAATCGAGGCCCAACTATATTTTTAATTTTATATTTAAATACATCAAACTTCTCATAAAATCAGCTGGCAAGACCTGCGAGCGTAACTTTTAAATGGGAGGGGCCGGGAGGGTCATTTTCGAAAACGAAATTGCACTTGGTTTGGAATAGATGGAAACTAAGCTGATGTTCCTTTTTTGACTGTTCATATTTAGTGGAATACTGTATCAGTCAGTTGTACAGTATTTTAAATAGAACAACACAATTTCCGAAATTCTCAAGAATTCAAGTGTAAAGTTGAAAAAGAAGAATTTGAATTCCAAAAATGCAATTTGCATTTTCAAGCAGAAAGTGTTTCAGGAGGCTATTTAAATATGAAGTTCAGTGTAGTTAAGATTTTGGGTTTAACGCCCTCCAACCTCCTGCGTTTTTTTTAATTTTAGCGCTTTTTTCGTTTTTTTCGGCTGTTTTTTTAAGCTTTAAGCCTGGTACTCTGTTCACAATGCGAAATGCTGTCAAACTACATATAAATGTAGTTGGTATGAAAAATTTGCGAAATAAATTCGCAAAAGTAATACTCTGCTCTTGTTGCGAAAAACACGTAAAATCATCTTTTTCCATGCAAAATTAGTCTGGCATCATTTTAGTTTAGCTGCGAAACAAAATGAGCAGTGTTTTCTTCGAACGGAATTTTAACAATGTTGCATACTTTCAAGCAATAAATGCCAGAAATTTATAAAAAAAACGCGAGTAGGGCTACATTTAGTACATGTCAAACTTTGCACACGAGATAATGGTACTAAAAATTTTTCACAGCTTGGAACAGAGTACCAGCCTTTAGCGAGTTTTTTTAGCTTCGGTGTTTTTTTCCTTTTTAGCGATTTTTTTTCGTTTTGACACTTTTTTTAGTTTTTTGGCGACTTTTATACTTGTGGCAACTTTTTTTTTGCATTTTAATGATTTATTTTATTTTTGGTGATATTTGTCGTTTTTGGACGATTTTTTTTAATTTGGCAATTTTTCTTTTTGGTTTTTTTTTTAATTTTGGGTTTTTTAGTTTCAGTTTTCAGTTTCTTACGGTTTCCAAGGATTTCAATATTTTATGTTGCTCGCCTTGGAAAACATTTTAATTTTTAACTGTAATATATTTTATATATACAAGTCTTATTTAAGCTTTAGGTCCTTTTTGTAAATAATTGATAAAAATATTTATTATTTTATCGATATTTTGCTGCAACGTTGTGTAGCTTCTTCAGGAAATAATAAATTATAATAATAATTATAATAATAATTTATTATTTCCTGAAGAAGCTACACAACGTTGCAGCAAAATATCGATAAAATAATAAATATTTTTATCAATTATTTACAAAAAGGACCTAAAGCTTAACTAAAACTTGTATATATTAAATTAAAAGGTCGAATAAATTATTATAATATGTAATATATTTGTTGTTGTAGCGGCCAAAGTTTTATATATGTATAATCTGTGAGAATTTCAGGCCCGTAGCTCTTAAGGTTTTCGAGAAAACAGCCAGTGGCAGATAGATGGACATCGTAGCGAAAAAAATTATTTACGATTACAATTTTGGGAAAAGTAAAAATGTTTCGAAGGTAAAAATGTTAACGATAAGGGTAAATATAAATTTGGGACTTAGTGGTGAACTCCAGTGACGTATGATTCAGGCGAAGTTTGGGACTTAGTAGTGAACTCCAGTGAGCGACTGCCAATTGAATCTATTTTATAAAACATTTTTAGATTTGAGCAACCAAGAAAATTTTTTTTAATTGAAATTTATTTGTTGGTGGTTAAGTATTTTCTATATGCATTTCATTGGTGCTTTGCGAAACCATCAGTAGACTTCAACTACATATTTTGAACAGTCACAAAACTCATATCCTATGCACAGACTTTCACAAACCATTAGAAACTGTGGCTGTTCAAAATGTGTGGTTGAATTCTACTGATGATTTTGCAAAGCTCTAATGAAGTGCATATATGCATTGCTTAATCATCTTCAAATAAATTTCCATTAATATTAACTTATGACAATATCTCAAATAATATATTGCTTAAAAGTAACCAACATATTTCCAGTTGCATACATTTTTTATAATCTTCATGAGTATGGAAATGATTTCCACTCTTGTCTTTGCTACGATAAACGAATTGCGTAAATATGCATCGTGTACTGGTATTTTAGTGAAAAGTGGAACCAAAGTTGTTCACAATTAATTGAAAACTGATTTAAATAATATGTTTGCATTAAGGTTAATAATCGTATCATTTAATCCTAACATTTACTTTTTATTTAAACTACAAACTTCTGTGTATGTATGTATTTAGCTGACATAAAGCTAAGTCTTCACTTCCCACCCCAAGGGTCATTAAAGACTTTGGTTATTCATTTTACCACATCGTTGGCAAACAACTGTAAAACAAGTACAATTATCGACATAGATGAACATCATTAAGGATAATAAACTACGTTTGTATGTTAGTACGAGGGCAGTTTGATAACTGGTATGAGCTAGCCGCAACCTGTCTGTTAATTTCAGAACAATACTTATGTACACATACGTAATAGAAGAGAAAATTATAGGGGGCGGAGCCCTTAATTCGCCCGTTACTGCCCCAGATGTAATTGATAAAATCTATGGACTGATATTGGGATATCGCATGAAATAGCTGATACTGTAGGCAACTCATGTTTTATGAGAATTGGAATTGAACTCGTGCTCGGGAAAAAGTTCATTTACTGAGTTAATCAACTCATTAACTAGTTCAGCCAACAACGAAGAGATGGTCTTACAACAAACTCCTATTTTGAGGTCTTCAGGAAATCGTATTATTTGAAGGGAATGCAACAACTAGAACCACGCTGGACTAAATGCATCGAACTTAAAGAAGACTATGTCGAGAATAAAATGTATTTTATGCAGAATATCACAGAATTATCACACTGCCCTCATACATCATTGTAAGTTGGTTAAGGACTCTTGAGGTTGGTGGTATATAATAAAAACATAAACTAAGAAGGAACGCCGCAAGAAACAATAGTTTAACAGGCCGAAGTAGATGAAGTCGTGTTGTACTCTTTGTACATTTTACAGCATATGTTGTGTTGTAATGCGACTCCCATTTCAAGTCAAATTGAGTGTCAACTAACACAGAAAATAAGAGCCAACGGCTTTCTGTTATAAACCATGTTAACATACTGCAGTTAGTGAACTACGTCAGAATGTCAGATAGTGGGAAGGGTGCGCACACCACAGCGCATCTCATATACAGACATACATACATACATACATGTATACAGAAGTAATGAAAACAATTGACACTCTACCCAAGGAGAGTATAAGTGTCATATTTAATTCGGTTTATAAGCCTATTAAAATTCATAAGTATTGTTGTTTTGTTCCACAGTAGTAATAAAATAAAATTAAAGTCGTAATACGAGAAAGAGTGGAAATGGTCAGGAGAAATACAAAAACAAATACAAATGCTCTGGCATTGGTTTGACTTTTTGTGGGTGCAATATGAATTTGTTTTCTTTTAATTTTTCTTTAAAGGAAAAAAAGAAACCATTTTTCTGAATTTTCACTACAAGATTTAATGCAAAATTTAATATTTTTGCAATTGTCCATTCGACATCTGTTTTAGTTTTAATTCCTGACGCGCCAAGTATTTATTGCATAACAACTTGCACGCTGTTTGCTTGCTCTGTCTTCTTTCTGCCCCTATTGTTTTCGCGAAGGATTATAAGAATGTATTATTTTTCTGTTTGCCTACAAGTCAAGCTGCTATAAAACGAACGAACGTCATAAGGAATTTAAAACTGCTCCAGAAGTATCAATAATTTGTCTTCTTCATTTTTTTTTCGTGTACATACTTACATACTTCAGGATTTAGGCATGTTCATTTCAATGGTTGCCTTCAAATTATACGAGTACAATTGTGTATCCGTACAAATGTATTTCGGATATTAATGCCCATTTATTTGTCTGTTGTTGCTGTTTGTTTTTAATACATTTTGGAAACATATTTATTATATTGTGGTTGGGCGTATCACATTTCAAAGTCTTCTAATTTAACAATATTCTCATTAATATGTTGCAATGCAACAAAACAATGCATGGGTTTCTGAATGTATTTGTGTGTGTGTGTGTGCACATAGTTGGCCGTTATAAGCGGCCTAATTCGGTAAATTTTATTTGTTTAAAACTTATCTTGCTTTTTTGATTTACAAGGACTACCTAAACGAATGCAACCCTCAGCCTTGACTAACTCAACATTATTATCAGCAGTATCAGCTCTAACTCTAAAAATCTAAAAAAAAAACAATACGAGACTACAACACAAATCCTTGTAAATGGAAGGATTTTTTTCAACATTGCAATTTGTAGAGATTGTTTTTTTTACGATTATTATTATTATTATTATTATTATTGAGATGTAACAATATACAGTGAGAAAAAAAAAATGATGGCAAAACTTTAAATTTTAAGACACATTTAGAGCATTCCGCTTTTCAAAATAATTTTTTACTGCTCATGATGTTATTAAAAAACAGAAGGGGGGAAGGGAAGAACCATACAAACTTATCAAAACTAGTTAAGTTATGAGCATAGTTTCTTCAATATGCTTTCTTAGTTCTTCTTTAAAAATCACTTAATTTTTGAAAAGCGTCTTTTGTTTGGGAAAACCTTGTAAAGGATACACATTTAAAAAAAATTATTTTGGTTTTTTTCTTCAGTGGTTTTTTTCGTTTTGGCGATATTTTGAGCTTTTTGATATTTTTTCAAGTTTTAGATATATTTTTAGTTTTTGTGCTTTTTTCGGTTTTTACTTTATTGTTTGGTTAATTTTTTTTTTGTTGTGGCGATTTTACTTTGGCGATTTATTTTGTTTTTGGTCACTTTCTTATTTTTTTCGATTCAGTAGATTTTTAATTTTTGTCTTTTTGTTACATTAAGATTTCAATATTTTTTGTTGCTCGGCTTAGAACCGCTTTTAATTTTTAACTGTTATATACTTGTTGTTGTAGCGGTCAAAGTTTTACATATTGTGTGAATATTTCAGATCCGTAGAATTTACGTTTCTCGAGAAAACAGCCAGTAACAGACTGAATGACAAACAGACATGACAGCAAAAACTATAGGCTTCCTTATTAGGGTACTTACATCAAATGTGAAAAGGAACCCTATTGTTTTCGCTGCTCTGTCCGTCTGTCCATCACAGGCTATTTTCTCAAAAACCGTAACAGCTACGGACCTGAAATTCGGACAGAGTATGTAGAACTTCAACTTCCGCTACAACAACAAATACATGAGAGTTAAAAATAAAAGGGTGTTTATTGGCGCTTTCTGAGTTTTGGCAATTTTTTTCTCGTTTTGGCGTTTTTTTTTTGGTTTTTTAATTTTGGCGTTTATTTTATTTTGGCGACTTTTTAATTTTGTCGATTTTTTTTAATTTTGGCGTTTTTTTGGTTTCGGCGATATTTTCGGTTTTTTGGCGTTTTCTTTCATTTTGGCAATTTTTTTTAGTTTTGGCACTTTTTTCTCGTTTTGGGGATTTTTTTCGGTTTTTGGCGTTTTTTTTTTATTTTGGCGATTTTTTTCGTTTGGTGATTTTTTTTCATATAAACGATTATTTTGGTTTTGGCGCATTTTTCGCGTTTTCGCGATTTTTTTTCGGTTTTTGTCGTTTTTTTATTTGGGCGATTTTTATGAATTTGGTGATTTATTTTACTGCTAGAAATTTTTTTAAATATGGCGGTTTTTTTCGTTTTGCCGATTTTTTTTTTTAATTTTTTGCGACTTTTTTCAGGTTTTGGCGATTTTTTTCGGTTTGGCGATTTTATAATTTTCGATAATTTTAGTTTTATCGTTTTTGAAAATTTCAAGAGCTTACGGTTGTCAAAATTACATAGTAACTGATGGACCGCCCTTTAATTTAAATTTTTTAATATTTTAATGTTAATTGTTGTAGTTTACATAAAAATTCACAAATTTCTCTTACGGTTCCTGAGAAAATAGCGTGTGACGGACAGCGTAGCGAAAACAATAGGGTTCCTTTTTTCACCTTTGGTGTACGGAACCCTAAAAATCACCAAAACCGAAAAAATCGCCAAAACTAAAAAAACGCAATACTAAAAAACGCTAAAAACAAAAAAAAAAATCCAAAACTATTTACATATAATATAGGATATAAAGTTACATACATATCATATCTAGTGTCCGTACGGCACCCTACGTGCGCGAGCCAAAGTCGAACTTTACTGAATTTATTGCCTTTGGCGTACGGAACCTTAAAAAACAGAGCACCCGTTTTTATAAAACAATTTTATAATTTTCACGCTTCGGCAAAACAATATGACAGCCATCACTGCCAAACTCGGCAAGTCCCTTCCAATTGGGACTGTAATTTATTAGAATTATACTTAAAGTATTCAAGTATTCAATACAGTTGAAACTCCCTTTTTATTTTTCGTTTAAATGTCTTGTCACGGTACACCAATTGAATTTCAATCTTACATCATTTTGGTCGATATGGGTCCATTTTCTAAGCTGAAAGTTTGAAATCTAATTCTCTCTAGTAAATCGTGGAATATAATGTGAACTCAAGCATTTGTAGACTGAAGAGCAGCTCTCGAGTCATCGTAATTATTTCTTAAGCGCGGTCAGGTTTGTGTGTGTTGTTTGGCCTTGGAGAGTTTTTCGTCTCGCTCGCACTGGTTGAATGATCTGCTGCGTATAATCTTGCGGTTCTTTTGTGGAATTTATTTAACAACCACGTTGCTAATTCCTATGTGAAGGCATAGGTACAGTCAGTTAAAAATTTTTTGTTAAATACTATTAATAACATCTTGGGCATATGGTCTAGTTACTCCGCCACTATTATTCAACCATATTCCACAAATTTACTTTGTAGAATATGTATTAATAAATAAGTAAATAAAGTGACCTGCTGGAGGTGTTCAAATAAACTCATCAATCACATAGTTGTGTGTGTGCAGTCGTGTTTTATCTGGTGCACTCACGCGTTGTTGGCAATGGTTGATAAAAATCAAAATAGCTTTAATTTTTAATTTTGGCTGTTGAATTTAAGCGTCTCCAACTCTGATTGATAAAAAAACACGAGTTTCTAAACAATTCTTATTATTTATGTAAAAGGGGTGTGCGAGCGAACAACATTTTATTTCGCGCTACGAAGTCAAAATTGTTGATGGACGTGTTTATTTGCATCAGGACACATCTTTCGGCTCCATATTTCTTTAAGTGTAACTTATTACTTTTAACTCATTTGTCCACCAATAATTGGCACAACAGAGGGGTTGAATACGAAAATATGTATACGTATGCGCACATAAAAAAGTTACTTTTGAAATTTGAAAATCGTTACAAATTTATTTAATACTCGTTTTTCAAACATTTGTTTATTTTTCTACTTTCGATGTTTTATTGTTATTGTTATAATTTATTATTTTATTTTAATGTTGCACAATCTTGTTGGTATGTTATTTTACGGTTGTTTCTACAACATTGTCCTTGATCATATTTCAATGACTTCATTATGTACGAGTAAATATGTACATACAAACATACAAACGTATGTACATATTGTTCCATACTGACTGGCCTTATTTGCTGTTGTTACTACATAGTGAATAATAATTTGTAATTTGTATCTTTATCGGTTATATTTGTACAGCTTATCTGCGATTGAAACTCAATACGCTTGTGTATTTTTCTGTTTGTACATTTTGATTTTTATCCTTTAGTTTTGTTGATAATTTAGACAAAAAATATTTTACATTCGAATAACAGGATTCAACTTTTTGAAAAGATTTAATAGTAATCATAAGTAATGTTCGCATTCAAAACAGCAACAAAATGTCCTTTTTGAAATAAAATGCAAATTCAGATAAAGATTTATGAAAAAAAATACGTATGAAAGTGAGCGAATGAGTGAGTAGTGTATAATACCATGACCTGGAATGAAATGAAGATGATGAAGCCAATTATTATCATCACAATCATTGGCTTCATTCATTATTGCCATGACATTGAGTTTTGTTTTAAATATTTAATATTTTCTTAGCAGATGTCTTGATTTTTCCACAATCATAATTTGGTGGTTCAAACTGACAACATAAAAACTAAATTGGTAATTGAAAACTTCAAGTTTTTTTTTTGTTTTAAATAGATTACACATCAACGTTTTAAAGGGATATGCGTAACAAAATGGAAATACATACATATATATTGGATTGAAGTTCCATTTAAAGATGTACATAAGTAAGTCAAGGTATTGTTACAATACTATTGTGGCATTATTCCTGGGCTATTACTACGTTTATACGCGCACTATTTGCAAATAACTTAACACATTGTTTATACGGCATACCAATAGGTGTTAGCTCATCTATAAAAACGTTAATAAAGCTTACAAAAAAAAAAAAAAGAATTGTGTAAATGTATAAAATAACTTGAAATTTATTTGCTTGTGGCTTAGCTTGGTCTATAAACTTCTTAAATGTATAAAATAACAAATAATTATTTGTTTAAATTCTCATTATTTTCTTCTATCAATATTTATTTTTACAATATTTATCTATTTATTGTTTTTTTTTATTGGCAAACATTTGTAAGCATGACAACCTCTCGCAATAAAACAATTATATGGCAGCAATTTACAGTTTTATTTGCAAATAAGTCGCGCGTATAAACGTTAGTATTTGTATAACAATTACAACAAATAAAGTTATTTTAAACATGTTCTCACAATTGTGATATTTTTTACTTTAAATTTAAGCATACAAAATAATTTGCCGAACGTCCACGCTCCCTTATGAAACAGCTGATTGTTTTTGTTGATGTTAAATGGCACTGTCGCACAAGTGCCCTTTTTTGGTTCTTAAGAATATTTTATTTATTATTGTGTTTCTCATTCCGTTAGTTTTGTTCGATACTGTACACAGTCCAATCATGAAGCTGTCAAGATGAAGAAATTGGAGAAAGCAGTGGATATCTGCTGTGTCATTGCCCCACATTCGCGGACTGTGACTTTTAGAAAGTTGCCAGAATGAAGAAATTGGAGAAACCAGCGGACATATCCTGGGGGCAAATCATGGCATTCGATACGACTCGTAATTTAAAAATATATGTCGTGGCAAAATCATTAAAAAAGGTTAAGAGACATAATTTTCGAACTTAATTATTTGACCAAAATCGATTACTTGCAGTCGTAAATAATCGATTTTCGTAAAAAAAACGATGTCCAAAAATGTGTCGATTAAGCTTTTTTTGGCGATTATGGCTCGATATAATTGTCTCTACGAGTATACTGCATTATGATTTTAAAATTTGTCGTTGCTCGCTTTTGGGACACCCTTTAATTTTTAACTGTGATATATTTCACTTAAGGTTACCATGCGTCCTCTTTTTTTATAGGACAATCATCTATTTTAACTCGCTGCTCAGTCGTTAAGCAGCTCTGGGTCGGGGAACATCTCTCGCGTCATCGTAATTATTTCTTAAGTGCGGTCAGGCTTGTGTGTGTTGTTAGGCCTTCGAGAGTTTTTCGTCCCGCCCCGCACTGGTTGACTGATCTGCCACGGATAACCGTATAATCTTGCGGTTTTTTGTGGAATTTCTTTAACAATCACGTTGCTTACTTCCTATGTGAAGGCATAGCTCGTGTACAGTCAGTCACGAAACCTTTTAAAATACTGTTAATACCATCTTGGGCATGTGGTCTACGTTACTCCGCCCATATTTGTGCAACACCATATTATGCAAAATTTACTTTGTATTAATATGTTTAATAAATAAATAAATAAAATGAACTCGCTGCTATCTATAAAATTTGTTTCCTCTTTTTGCCATTTTTTATTATCACTAATTTTTTTGTCATCTTTAATATTAACAGAATGATTTATAATTTTGCTACAGCGTTAAAATTTTTATTATTTAATGTACATACATACATACATATGTATATGAATATAACTTTATATAAAGTATGTAAAAAATGTAGACACTAAATTTAAATAATTTCTCTTCTATTTTTGTTGATGTCCTCTATTTCTTTCTCTTTCTTAATGCATCTAAAGGTAGTCCATGTAACAAGGATTATCTTGTTGTATTCACTTCTCTTTTAGTTTGAGTTTTGTTTGGTTTAAGTTTAGAAAATATTCATTACTTGCGGTTCTTGAAAATTATTTAAAATTACCGACTCCACGTGAGTAAAAGTTATTGCTTGAAATAGTTTTGAAATAATTTTGAAATAAGAATAAGTTGATTTAATTTTACTTAAATATTTAATTTTAATTTACTTAAATATTTAATTTTGTTTGTGATTGCCAATATGTCAACTGAAATTAACAGCCAGTTGCCAAACATAATACCGATTTAGTAAATGGCAACGCAACTAATGTTTGGTTGCCATCCATAATCGATCCGAATGAGATATATCTATTGTGCCTGATTCATTTCCGTTTCTTGTTCTTCCATTTAATTTGAGCCACTATATTTTTTCTTTAAATATTGCCTTCAAAGGACGCCGAACGCACCACAATCGCAAATCCCTAAATCAAATATATGTTCAACTATTTGTTGCCATCTATTGCGACAGCACTCATAGGCAATGCAACAAATTGTAGCAACTCATAGTGGCTCGACTACTCTTTGCTTCCACGTTCATGTCCAACGATGCGAGTGCCTAGTATCTACATACCCGTACGAGTATGTACATATGTATTAGAGGTGAGCACAAGATGTTTGCTTGCTTAATCTTCATGGTGTACAGTATTGAATTGTTCTCTCTTTTTAGTGCACTTGATTTTACGAGAACACTAAAACTAGTATTCTATTTTAGCAAAAGTATGCAACAGCTTTTGTTTATCTGTCAAGCAAAAAAGTGTAAAAATATGTGTCAAAAAAAAAAATGTTAGTTCGTATGCGATACTTTTCCAAGTTTTATAATTTATTAATTTAAGACTAAAAAATAAAATAAATAAATAATAAAATAAATAAATAATAAAATAAAAATATTTGCTTAATTCACAACAATTTGAATCGTGTACTTGTATATCAAATAAACTTTTTGTTTTTTAATTGTGAACACCCTCTGTGTAGTGTTTTAATGTATTTTGTATTTTCAATGAAAAAAGAAGAGCAAGCTACATACAAATTCTGTCAGAGAGCCTCTCTCTGAATGCAACATTTTAAAAACATATGAAATAAAAGTGTAATAGTGTATTTAATTTTTATATGAAAATTTCATACGACAAATGTTGCCTCTTGTATTTAATATGATAATACAATCGATACAGAGATACAAGAGGTTTTGTGAACTAAGCAAATATCTTTCACAATGAATACAATTGTAAAAAGTTTTATTATCACTTCATATATTTTATGAAATTTTAAGTTTTTGAAATGAAGTATACAAAAAAATATTGCACAGTTGACACAACTGTAGAATCAACTGTTGTACAATGGTTTTGTGTGTTTTTTGCTTCATTGTTCTCTATTTTTGCTTTACACTCATTTACGATCACCACTACAAGCAATATTTGTGTGGAAGAAAATACAATACTGTGACACATTTTAGTGGCTTGTGCTCACTTCTAGTATGTACATATATTTGAATGTACGACAGATTTTAAAGCATTAATCTAATGATAACTTTCAAAGTTATTAATTTATAATTAAGTTTTATATTGTCCTTCTTCTTGTTGTGAAAAAGAAAAGAAAATAAAAGGACGGGTGAGAATGTAACGATGAGACGATGTGGTGTGATGGTGTGAGAGACAACTGGAAATTATTATGTTAAAAAATAAATGAAGAAAGAAACAACTTAAGAAGTCAGTAAACGATGGAAAATAAATGAAAAATAAGAAATAAAATCACAATGAGGCATATAAATTCGGTGTGTTGCCATTTAAAAGATGCTGATTCAGATGTGCTGATGATGATGATCATCATGATCGTAATGATGATGATGATGATTGTGGTGGTGGTGACGCTGACTAAATACGCTAATCCGCATGTTGTCAACTTCATTAGCCCGGTAAACATTAAATTGTCGGGATCCTCTCTGTCCCCCTCTCACACAACAATAACCTATTGCTTTGAGTGCCTGAATGGCTGAGTACGGTAGTCGTCGTGGCTGTTGCAGGAGTTACTGTGTCTGTTGCACATTTGCGGTATGTTTTTTTTTTATTGTTATGATGGCATTTTACAGTGACCGAAATGGTGTATTCGTGTAAGGCCGGCTTGCCTTAGATGTTTTACGAAAAATTGCTGCCATTTCAGTTTTTAGTGGCCATAAAGTATATAATGATTGCCAATTGTTGGTTATTAGCCATAACCACTGAAAGCAAACGCTAGGGCGGAATGTTGATTTAAGAAGAAAATAAAAATAAATACTACATATAAAAAATATTTGCTTATTTATATAAACAAAAAGTCTTGCTTGCAGGCAGTTTCTTTCTGTTGGCGATTCGAGAATTGCTACTGAACGTGTTACGACACTTCTCACCATTTTGAAGCAACGACTAAGACTGCGGCTGCGGCTAAGACGGTTCGCTTAAGTAGGGAATTGTGTTTGTGATGAAATTATCAAGTTGGAGCGGGGAACTGTTTTATTTTTATTTCTTTAGCTGAACACCATTATCATCATGGCCTTCCTTTATTGTCGTCATCAGCCTAAAAGCGGCGGCAATAATTGGTATGACCGACCGACCCTTGTGTATTATTCGTATGTTGGAATTGGTTGAGTTTTGCATTTATTTTGATTCCATTGAAAGTAGCAATCAAGTGTGTAACACGATATGTTTTGCCTTTAATCCTGTCTCGCAATTTAAGTAAGCAAAACTTTAATTCACGGAGAAGGGCTTCCAAGTTTAAGTTTAAGGTTTATTTGTCAATAGAAAAACAAATCCCTTTCAGCTATTTCTCTGCGTATTTCAAATGTTTATAAATTTCACAAACAAATTCATACAATATCTAAATAATGTTGTGTGGTATACTTTCCCCTCCACATTCATATAATTTTTACTTCATTTACATTTAAGCCTTTTAAACTAACTGCCTTGTCTGGCATCGCTCTTTGCTGTTTTATTTTTATTTTTTATTATAAATTTCCAAACTGCCATTTACCTCTTTATTAAAGATGTACGAGTACATCGTTTATGCACAAGCCATTTTTAATGAATGTTTCACATCTCAGCTCATTTATTTAGTTTTAATTTAATTTATTTGAGATTATTATTGTATTATTATGATGTGTTAATTCGTGTAGTTGTTGCATAAACAAATGAAACCACATCTTTCACAGCACATCAACATTTAAACGCCTCCTCCAACAATAGAATAAAAAAAAGAGAAAAGACAAATGCTTTTGCCATAACAATTAACAGGATGTACAGGATGCATGCGCCAGATAATCACGAAGAACAAAATGGCGAAACAAAGCAAACTAGACGAGAAATTAATGGAGATCTTATTGTTGAAAGTAATTATAAAGATTAGCAATTATTCAAATATGCTTTTGCTTGTCTTGAAATAATTTCGTTTAAGACAAATGCGATTGTTTGGATCCAATTTCCCAAAATATGTATGTTAACTTTGACATGTGACGAGTGCAAATATATATTAAAAAAAAGAAGAGAATGAAAAAATTTTTTGAAAGTGGTAGTTTTGGTAATTGGAGAGTTGTTTTAGCTAAATACAAAAAACAGAGTAAAGTTGAGAAATCAGAGGAAAATTTTAGAGGACTTGATTTACTGGAAGTCTCAGAATAAAACAAAAAGACCTGAAAGCAGCTGAAAATTTTAAATGATATAGAAAATAGATATAGAGATTTGAACTGGCCGTCCAGATCGCCAGGTCTAACAGCATCAGACTTCTTTCTTTGAGGCCTTGTAAAATCTCGCGTTTGCAAACCAAACCACAAACCACGTACCTTACAGGCCTTGAAAGCTGATTTAGAGCCAAATGTTTTGCGAGTAGCAATTAAAAATGCCATAAAACGAGCGCAATTATGCATCAACTCGGGAGATAGTCTAGATGAAGAGAACAGATCAAATATATCATATTCATTTCTGTCGTATGGATTTGAAATTTCTTCTAAAAATCACTTTATTCATAACACACGTGTGTGTAAGTGTATCAGTGATCTGCAATGAATCGTTTTTTCGCTCTTCATATATGACTGATGAAATTTTAAATACAGGGTGGCCCAGAAAGACCGAAGTGGTGTAAATTCCTTATAACTTTTTATTTAAGACATATTTTTTTAATTTTTTGTTTTTTAAATACAGTAAATTTATAGGGAATATTTTTAGATTAGTTGTTAAAAATGATATCCCGCAAGTGGAGGCCATTTTCTGCATCGCACAAATGATCTCTTTTCAACACATTTTCCATGACCTTTCGCAAAACTTCCGGTGTTATGTTGTTAATTTCGTCTGGAATATTGGTTTTTAATTCCTCAATAGTCCTAGGCTTATTAACATAAACTTTCCCTTTTAAATAACTCCAAAGGAAACAGTCTGGAGCGGTTAAATCCGGGGAACGCGGAGGCCAATTAAAATTGCTTCTACGCGAATTTATTCTTTCCCCAAAGATGTCGCGTAAAATAGCCATTGTGGCCCTCGGAGTGTGCGCTGTGGCTCCATCCTGTTGGAACCATATTTGCGGATGGTATTCCACGGCTGGCCTTACAAAATTTTCCAACATGGCCCGATATCGATCACCATTGATGGAAATGGCGACATCTCTTTCATTTTCCAAAAAATATGGACCAATGATCCTTTCTGAAGAAACACCGCACCAAACAGTACACTTAACTGGGTGTAATTGTCGTTGATGAAGTACTCTCGGGTTTTCCTTAGCCCATATCCTAAAGTTTTGCTTGTTAACAAACCCATTTAATTGGAAATGGGCTTCGTCACTCATAAATAAGTTATGAATAATGGAAATGGAAAGAGCACATTTGTGCGAAGCAGAAAATGGCCACCACTTGCGGGATACAATTTTTAATAACTAATCTAAAAATATTCCCTATAAATTTACTGTATTTAAAAAACAAAAAATTAAAAAAATATGTCTTAAATAAAAAGTTATAAGGAATTCACACCACTTCGGTCTTTCTGGGCCACCCTGTATAAATGCGTAGACATCGTTTAAACTCAAGTGCTCTGATGTACGCATATTCACAATAAAATTGATTTATAAGCATAGGTTGCAATAAATATGAATGCGAGGTCGACATTCATATTCATACTACACTTACACTAATAAATCACCTCAGTTTGATTTCTAATTTCAGGAAATTACTTACACTACTCACATTGATTCAGTTCACTTAACTCATGCATGTGTGTTTATTTAAAAGTTTAATCATTAAACAATTTGCAAGTAGTATACAATAGTAGTAAATAAGGTTGTTTTTCAGTGGCTGCAAAAAAAACAAAAAAAAGCAACAGAGAAACACATAACATCATAATGAGAACTTTAATGTTCGTATGCGAAGTTCGCATTCTGAATCATACTTATTTTGCATCGTGCATCAGCATTGAGTTAAGGAGAGTCCAAATCAACAACGTCATAAATGTTGCTAGGTATGAGTTCGATGCGCACTTCAAACTTTCGAGTGAATCTGATTCATAGACAACATTGCAATAAGTATGAGTGCGCATAAATACAAGAAATTATAAAACATGATTCAACTCTACTCTACTCACTTATTCACTACTCATTGCTGTTCTCTGTGTAAAAATCTTAAGAATACTATTTTTAACACTTCGAATATAAAACATCAGAATAATTAGAAATTGATTTCATTTTATTATTTAATCTATGAATAAATACATTGCTATTCCCTTAAAAAAATCTACATAAACAAATCCTTTGAACAAGGCGCTATTTTGAATCATAAATTATTTTGTGTCATTCAAATTTCAAGTTTGTTTTGAAATAATTATTAATTTAGTGCAACTTAAACAAGTCAAACGAAACAGCATTTCAAAAATTTACAATAAAAATTAAAACAAATGCGATCGCGTCAGTATAATGAAATTCTAGTAGCGACACCTGTATCATCTTAATAGTCCAGTTGACTGTTAGCAATCATAATAATAATAATAATCATCATCATCATAACGTTGGCTATCGTCATTTAAAATGAACGGCGAATCTGCTACGACAATAATGGCAAATGGCAGTCGCGTTATTTGAATACACATTCGATTGCTAAAATGTTTCATTCAATAAATTTATGGAAATAATTAAAATCGTAAATTTTTAAAGGCAAAAAAAAAGTGTTTGTTGTGTCGCTTGTCTGATGTTGCAGCAGAGGGAACAAACAGTTAATTGAAGGAATGAAGTTTTCATTGCATATCAAATTCCAAAATCACTTGACTAAAGCAAGTACAAAAAACACGTTTTTTCAGATTGATGTTATGGTATTAAATATCGAACCATATTATTACATTTTTCAATAGCGAATGCCATAATCCCAGGCCTTAAGCTTACATTAGACGTGAGACATAACCATAACGCCATAGCCTTAACAAACCAAAATTCAATTGGTTTCTATGGCGTTATGGCGAGTCAGCTATAATCAAATACAGTGTTGCCCATAAGTTTGGTTCGAACAGCTGTTTTCTATGGTTATGGTTATGGAAATATTTAAATTCACTTTCCAACTGTTGTAAGAAATTAAGTTCTCTTACTTCAATTTTTCCAGTCAAGCGGTTTCATTTAATTAATTCGAAAACATGTTTATTTATGGATTATGATTTCATTCATTAATTTTTATTTTATTTTTATAATTTTTATCTTAATGTTGATTGTTTATGTTTGTATTAAAAAATTTTTAATTTATTTAATATTTCTCTTCATTCGGCTAAAATGTTTAATAAAGTTATAACTTTTTTTCTCCATCTCTCTCTCTCTCCCTGTCTCTCTTAATTTCCTGTTGCGGTAATATTCTTTTTAACACAAACTATTAGCAAGAAAAATACATATAAAAAAAATCATTATTACGAGTGTATCTCTTGGTATGTGGATTGGTTGCTTGAAATGTGGCCTCTAATGCCTGGGCTGAGTTAAATGTCCACTCTTGTGTAAATGCATTCAAAACACAGCTTAATGGGTTGCTGGCGTCACCAACATTTGATCGGTTGCATTAAATGCTTAATGGCGTCTAATCGCAATAGTTTGATCAGTTAAGCCAATCGTTTTATTTATTTTTTTATATGTATTTGATCATTTAATATGCGAACAAACAGCAATTCATGCATTCATTCAATTGTATAAGACACTCATTTGTGCAGACACAATTTTTGTATGCAAACATTTTGGTTGTCTCAAGTTTCAAACAATTATTTCAATAGAGCACTAGAGCTTGTGTTTATTTATATACATACATACATTCATAGATATTTGCATTTATTAATAATATTCTCCACTTTTTATAATTGAATTGTTTTAATTGTTAATTTTTTCCGTACTTTTTAATATATTGTTATATTTTTTCTTTGACAAAAAAAAAGGTTTTAACAAAACATGAAATACCCAATTATATTTATTTGACATAAATTCTTTGTTTATTTAATCTGAAAATTTGGCTTCTTGTTATGGTTAAGCAATTGTCAATTTGTTTGAGACTTTTAAACTTATTATGTTTGTATATTGTGATTCTCAATATATTATTAAGAGTCTTACTATAAACATACGAAGTTTTGTTAGCTAAATTCGAAAATTTGTTTGGTTGAAGTCTACACTCAGGGAAAAGCTGCAACTTAAAAATAAGAACGCATCACATTAATTCAGTGTTAGCCGTATGGTTGGCGAATAGGTTGATTAACCGGTTAACCGTTAATCGGGTAACCGGTTAATTTCTACCCGATTAACTGATCGGTTAATTTAAAATCGGCTTTTTTCGGTTAACGGTTAAACCGGTTATTTTCAGTCGATTAACCGATTAATCGACGTAACAAAATTTTTCATATTTTTGAGTATTACAACTTATTTTTTGTGTGAGTTATTATTTGTTTTGTCTGAGGTGAGTGTTAAGAAATAAATTTTTCATACAAACAAAGAAGTATGTTCAGTGATCCTAACTTAAGTAAAACTTCAAAATCTTTGGACATGACTATGACTATAAAAGAGTTTAACTAGAGACTCTGGTATTCTAACTGGAGGGAATTATTAAGTTTTTATTTAATAATTTAATAAAAGCCAATAGCACTGTTGCCAACGATTTAATTAAGTATTAGATTTAATGACAGTACAAAAACGAAAGCCAAGAAATTCAGAAATTAACTTTTTTTGCAGAATATTCGTCGCTGAGCTCTGTCATTATGAGTCAGATGATCACCCGCCAACAGAAGGAACTATCGATAGTATAGTAAAATTAACCGAATTAGTTTAAGAATTATTATGTGTGTTTTTGGTTTTACTAATAAACTCAAATTAATAAATATTTTATACACTTTTATTTGTTGAAAACACTTGATTTATGGAAAAACTTTATTGATCGGTTAACCGGTTAATACCAAAATTAACCGATTATTAACCGATTATGAAAAAATCTCGATTAATTAGTCGAGCGATTAACCGTTTAAAGCAAAAACCCGATTAAATTAATACCCTACCAAGTACATACAATGGGAAGCGAAATTGCACCGATTGCCGGCATCATTCTGATGCTGATTCTGTGATCTACACGGGGCTGGATGGATAAAGCTCGTTCGTACTTGTAATATTGAGCAGAGTGATGCCTCTCGAGTTTCTACTCTGTGGAAGGTTTCCCTTTTTATGTGATTTTTATTATTATGCCTTCTCTTATCGTTTCGGGGAGTTGTTAATTTTGTGTCATAAACTTGTTACTAATGGGTCTTGAGAATTATTGTAGTTGGAAGGACGTCATTTCTAAAGAATGCTGGTAGTATTACATCGGGTTGCCCTGACTTACCAATTTTAATCCCATCAATTGAATCGGCAAGTGTTAGTAGTGTGATGCTTTGGCAACTGAAATAAATTAACAGCTATTGGTTGTCAGTTGCCATACCAGAAATATGCTAAAAAAAAGGCTTTTATGTGCATTCAATATGCACTGAAAACCAAAAAAAATATGCTCTTAAAAATAACATAAATTTGATTATTTGGAAATAAAAATCTAATTTTAATTTAGCAATTCAAAAAATTTGCATATAAAACAAGACAAAAATAAAATAAACAGAAGAAGGAACCAATAAAAAAATTAATTAAGAACAAAAATTTAACTTTTACTTAAAAAGCGATCACGATATCGGAATTAAAACCTTGGAACTGTATTTTGAAGAATACGACAAGCTTGTTATTTATAATTGTTATTGCAATAAACAAAAACTATTCACTTACCTTTTTAAATAATGTCACATCTAAACGAACTTTTATACATTCAAAATGTTCTTTTTCAACCTCAATGGACGTAATCTGGGCAGAGTTCGTCACAATTACCAAACCAAGTTTTTATTGAAATTAACGTCCAGTGAGGATGTTAAAACACATGTTACACCTGTTTAAGTTGAAAATTTGGAAATACAAATAGTATTTATTCCAGCATTAAAATTTAGTAGGAACTGAGTTAAAATTAAAAAATTTTAAATCGTTCATTTAAATTTTTTTTTCTAAATTTGGATGTTAGAACACATACTAATAATTAGTATATTCTTAATTTCAACTTAAACGCGTTTAGCATGTATTTTAACATCAGCAATCACAAGAAAATGTGTGAAATCGATTGGGAACCCACACGCAAAGAAAAAATATGGTTGAGGTAACCATAATCAAACAGCACCATACTATGATTGAATTATATGGTTTAGTTAAATCATATTATTGTCAATAGGAAAGCAAACGTTTAATAATATTATTATCTGAGTTAATAATAATATTATCAACAAAACAATGAACTTTGTTACGCCTAATCTTATAATTGTAAATATGACAACACTATTGTTATATGTGACTAAAATATAATTGAGACTCACCATACCATGTTCTTATATTATAATAATATTGTTAAATACGACAGCAGCATTATTTAATATAATAATAATGTTTTGTTTTTCAATCATATATTTATTGGTGGATCTCTTGTTTAAAACAGCTTTGCGTTAAATCCGAAATAAAAATAAATTAATATTGTTGAAATAAAATGTATATATAGAAATGTATACTTACATATGTGTGATATATGTACTCGAAATGCAGACACGTCTCTATAAAGAGATAAACATATGTACGAATGTATATGTTTTATTTATCTAACCTTTTGTTTGTTTGTACTTTATTTATTTATTTAACACGACGCGTGCAATACCGATAGCTTACAAACAAAACACTAAACTGACACAAGATGTTTCTGAAAAAGATTTTTTTTTAACTTAAAATAGTATGGTTTTGGATAACATTATATTGTTATTTATATTATATTATTATTAAATAATAACAAAAATTATGTTGCAGTCATAAATTTTTAACAAAACTATATTGTTAAACTCTAATCATATCGCACTTTTTTACGCGTATAATAATGTAATTATTAAATTGAAACATTGCTTTGCTTACCGTAACAAAATTAATGTTTAAAATAACAATAACTTGTTTTCAACGACCACAGATTTATTTCGGAGAACATAATATTGTTTTCTCAACCATTCTACAACCATATCTTTTCTTGCGTGCAGTGTCCTTTTTTTAAGTCTAACTTAATAATGGTAGCAATATATTGCTTCCCCATACTACTGTTTCTTTCACTACAAAATGAAATTTTGACGAAAAAAAAGTAGAAATTTTTACCAAAAATTTTTTTAAATAATAAATTTTTAAAAAGTACCAAAATATGCCCTAAAAACGCCAAATATGCTCTAAAAATTCGAAAAATGCTCTAAATATGCGTGTTAGACAGAAGTATGCAAAAACATGCTTTAAAGGGTAAAATATGCAAAAAATATGCACTAACAAATCGATGCCAGAATTCATAAAAAGTTCTGAAACGCATAAATATCTTAATTTCTCATTGATATATCAGACAAGAAAAAACATGCAATTGCATATTTTTGTTTTCCCTGGTAATAACATTTTGGCAACTGGCAACGGAACTAAAGATCGGTTGCCATCCACAACCGAGACTTTGTTTTCAAATACATGTTAAAATAAAATGTATTGCTAACTACTTTTAGTAGTAACAAGAAACTGATCAAGTACGAGTAGTTTTTATGGCTACCAAAATAATGGAATGTATAAATTAGGTACAACTCATTACATTGCAACCCATTAGAAAATAGCAAATATAGCAAAAAAGATTCAAAAAGGACTTCATTTCACATGTACGAGTACCACAAACTATTGTTTTTGGTAAATATCACGTTGCATATTAAAATATTAGTTCCTAACTAAAAGTAGCATCTGAAAAGCAAGTTTAAAATTTACTTTAAAATATTTATCATTACTAAATAATTCAAACAATTGCACTTGCATATTAATTTTTGGCCAAAAAATGAACAACTTAATTTGAACAAATTACATATTTTACACTGTCAACTGCAACAACAACAGCAGCAGTAAGCAGCAAGCAGCAGCAACAGCAAAAAACAAGCCCAACTTGAAGCAAATTTAAATGAAACTAATTCGGGATTATAAATTCTCTACTTTTATTGTTGTTGTTGTGGTTGTTTATTTCAGAAAATATTTTCTTGAATTTTCAATAAATTCATACTCGTAAATTGCCAAGCAATGCATCTTTATTTAGTTTATTATTTTTCCCCCTTCGATTTGCTTTTCTTTCTTGTGGCTGAGAATAAAAAATGTTAATTAACTTTTCAATTCTTAAATAATGAATGATCAACGCATCAGCGACAACACGCTGTGATTCTTTTTTTATATTCTTTCTTGGTTTTTTCTTCTCTCTTTTTTTTCTTTTAGCCAACAAAAAAAGAAAGAAATTAAATTTATATATCACCAAAACTACAACAATATTCGAGTTTCGCGTAGCAGTATACATCTATACTGGTACAAGTATGAGAATATAAATATGCAGAATGAAATAAAAATAAAATTATATTCTGTGCATTTTCATCTTATTAACTGGGTTGCTGCTTTTGAATCACAGCTAAACACTTACAAAAACTAAACTACGATTACAAACAATCAACTACTTGCTGCCGTTGCGGCTTGACTTCTTACTTTCATGTTCGAGAATGCACCAAGCAACTGGCGTAGTTCAATAGTGTACCCTATAGTGTAGTGTAGTGTACAGTCAGATCATTACATTAATTTGGGTGAATATTATTTACTACTGGTGTAGTAGGAACATTTCATAGAGAAATAATATGTTGATAAATAATCAGGTCTATTCGGGAAGTCACTTTTTTTGCTATTCTAAAATACTACGTTGGAGATGACAGCGAGAAAACATATGTTTTTTTCACATTCTAGGTATTCTAAAATACTTCGTTACCATGATTCAATGTCATATTCGTTCGACGCCAATTTTAGCGCGTTAAGTTTAAATAAATAAATAAAAAAGAATACCAAGTCTTTATATGGTGTTAATTAAGCTTTAGTGGCGTTCGGCCAGGCTCTACCACACAATTAAGTTTTTTTTAGGTTCTTTAAAGATGTAAACACGTTTTAAAGCAAATAAAACAACTAAATAATTTCACTTTCACAGTTTATTTGTTTCTTTTCTTATAACTTATACTGTTAAGTCTTATATTAATTAATTCTTGAATGCCCTTTTTGCTTTCAACTTTTTCTGCACGTAAGTCAGTTGTTGATGTTTTTATAAGAGATTACAAAAAAAAATCGATTACTTCGCACGTATTTTAGAATCTGTCGACGTCGAACTGTCGAAAGTGAACGTTCGACGACGAAGAAGTGAAGCGCGTATTCTCGAATAGCCCTGAATATGTTGATAATTTAATTAATTTTAATAATTGAGGGTCATCACCATTTAAATAAAACTATTTTTAATCCCCGACCAAAAAAGGGGTGTTATAAGTTTGCTGTGTCTGTCTATGTGTCTGTACGACGAGTCCACGTACAGACCAGACCAAACGGCTGGATCGATTTTGAATTAGTTATTGAAAGGTGACTTGATCGAGAGTGTTCTTAGCTATGTATGTTTGAAGGAAATCGGTCCAACCGCTTAGAAGATATCACATCTTTTTTAGATATACTTAACTGTTGAATCTGTTTGTCTTTAACGCCGTAGCTCCCAAACGGCTAGACCGATTTTCGTTTGGTTTTTTACGTTTGAAAGGTGACAATCTAATATCTTCTCATCTATACTTGAAGAAAATTGGTGCAGCCAATTTTGGTCTGCACGTCGAAGGTTTTTAAACTTTTTAATTTTTGTTATTGTTTTGTTAAAGCAGGTCAACTGTTCAACTCAGCCTCTAATTCTGCATGTATGTCAAAAATTTTGTTTTACAGAATGTTTATAATATTCGGTCACAAACGTCTTACATTGTCTGTGTTTGTATTCAACAGCTGATCTGTGCTGAAATTTTATTAAATATATATATATGTACGGATAATATCTGTGGCAATATGGAATAGTAGCTTAAGTAGACTTAAGAAAGTTAAGCTTATTTGTGCTGTATTATGTTCCACTTGGGATTTTGCAGGGTTTAAAATGTTACATATGGAAAGAAAGAATCACAAGAAAGTATAATCGTGCATTAGAGCCTTCTAATCTCTTAGTGAAAGCATAAAAACGTCTAAAATGCACAGCTTTGCTTAAGTCGACTTAAGCTATTATTCCATATTGCCATAGATATTAAAAACTTACCTTTATTAAATATTTCTCCATTTCTAAAAATATAAATAAATGAAATTATAGTCTTTTTTATTATCTCTGTAAATGTTTCGCACAGCTTTTGCACAAACCTATGTCGGCCTCCGTTTCAAAATAGAATGTTACGCCGTAAAAAGTTCAGTAATTTTAAATAATTTTTCTTTGAATTCAAAGAAATCATGTTAGGATATAAAAATACAAGGCTATTTTCTTGCATGTACATGATTGCTATTGAATAGTTAAAAAAACATAAATATATCGGTGTTGTAATACATTTATCAACTTCAGCTGGCTAATGCTGCCTTGAAAGCAGAACGCCGCTAAATGTTTCCTCACGGCATAGATTTTTGACGACATATTTTGCGTAACAAAAACAGCTGATATCAGAAACTTTGTGTCAGAAGAAAATAGAACTCGATCTAATTCAAATTTTGTCAGAAGACTTTGCATCTGACTTTTAAAGAAGCAAAGTTTTAAAGGTACCACACGACGTACATATTTTACAGTGGGAAATTGGACCAGTCAGATGCAAAACACATGTCGTCTACGGGGGGCTTTAGCGATATTTTTAATTTTCCAAATTTTTTCCGTTTTGACGATTTTTTTAGTTTGAGCGATTTTTTTAGTCATTGTTTTGTTTCTTTTTAGTGCTTTTTCCGGCTATTTTTCGGTTTTTTGCGCTTTATTCCTTTTGGCACTTTTTCCCGCTTTGGCGATTTTTTTAGTTTTGTCGATTATTTTTTTAATTTAACGGATTTCTTTTAGTTTTGGCGTTTTTTCGGTTTTTTGCGAATTTTCAGTTGTTTTGGCGTTTTGTTTTTGCATTTTAGCGATTTATGTTATTTTTGGTAATATTTTCCATGTGAGCACTTTTTTTGCAATTGTGTAATTTTGCATAAGTTTTTTTAAGCTTTGTTTGCGTTATTTTAATTTTCCAATCAGTCATAATGATTTTTTGAGAACGCAATTGCAGTTTGGTTGCATTTGCAATATTTAATAAATAATTTAATAAATTAATAAATTTATTTGATTAACTTTCGTGCGTGAGTTTGTGAAACAAAAGAGATGCTTAAGTGAGCGCAAGCATGGCCAGACTTTTTTTTCGATTGATTCGTTAATGAAAAGTTCTGAAATTTAAGGAGTGCGAGATTTCTAAAACATTTTATTAATATCAACTAGTTTTCTTCAAAAATTTTAATAGTTTATTAAAATTATTGTTTAGTATAGTGACCGTTTGACCGACTAAAGTGGAAAATTGCGACATTTTCGACTGCCTTGCCACTTTTTGTCCACCTTTTTTAGGGTGAGTTATATGAAAATACATTAATAATAAAAAGTTTAGTGTAGTTTTCTCGTTTTTTTTTTAATTTTGTCCCTTTTTTTTGATAAATCCCCTATTTGGTGCCACTGTTTGATGTGTCAAATGTCATCGGTAACCCTGGTCCTAATAATACTTTTGTGCGTGTTCGTTCAATTTAGCTCAATACGAAATCTACTTTTAACTACGTTTATCAATTGTTCTTTAAATCTTACAACTTGCCGCTTTAAACTTACAAGAGTAGAAACTAGAGATGGTGTCAAAGAAAAATATGAAAAAATTTTTATGTAACAGGAAAGTAGAAGTTTCTAGTTTTACTATACTTACTCGTGTAGTTATTGTTTTTTGGCAGGTCTGCTTCTGCTTCTGCTGTTGCTTGGCAGCGTTCTGTTGCCAACGTTAAATGTTTCGTTTACGAGTTAAGATTTTTCAGTTGCTGATGTTGTTATTGCTCCTGCCAAAGTTTGCAGTTGATGTGGCTTGTTTACAACCCACGACAACAATTGCTTTTACAAGCTTCTTACTGCTTGCCACAGTATTCAGTTTCTTCGTCTTTTATTTTCATTAAATTTTATATACCATATACATATGTACATATGTGTCTACGTATGTATATGTATATGTGTATTTACATATACATATGTATATATTTTCAATAAATTCTTTAATCAATAGAGTATTTAAAGGGGTTCCCAGAAATTAATGAAGAGATTTTAAAACCGGAAAAGATAATTTTATATAAGCAAATACAGTATTGCCGTGTGGAAAATTTTATTACAAAAAGTACGAATTTCTTATTATTACTCCTTGCCAATTTAATTAAGCCTTTTATCAGTTTTTTCTTAAAAGGGAATATTCACATATTACCTAACGTCAGTCACTTTCTGAAGTATTACTTCGAATTCTGTCTAAGTTGTGTATGCACATACATATGTATATGTATGTATGTTTGACAATGAATCCTTAATTATCTCCTTTACCAAAAAAAAAAAGAATTGAATCCTAGCGACGGTACAAGGGGAAAAGTGTCTTGTGCGGAATACTTGTAACGTTGAGTATAAAATCTCTGATCTCATTATTTTACACACGCGATAAAACAATGGATATTAATTCTCCCACTGCGCACTAGCGTGAACACTCTTGTAAGCGCGTGGTCGAGCGAATAAGAATTGAAAATACAGGCAAATCCCGGTATAACCAACGATATAATTTCAGGCCTATTCGTTATACTGAAAAATTCGTTATATCGCAAAGTTTTTTTAAGTGTTATTTTAATTATTATTATTGAAGACATGGCACAATACAATAAAGAGAATGACATCAATTTGTTTTCAAATAATATATCAAATACAAACTCACGGTACCACACTTTTTTTTTGCATTTACGTTGCTGCTGAAAATTTTGTTTAATATTTTTTCTTGTCGTTCGGTATACAGAGTACACATTTATCAAAACATTCCCTATATAAGGTAGTACTAAATGTTAGAAATGACTTGCTAGCAAGGTTTTGTTTTTTATTATGCGATTTTTCTTTGTGATTCATTATATCTAGTATAAAATTAAGGCAGTATTCGCCTTATAAGGTTGTTAATATATAAAATTTGGACGTTCGTTATATCGAATTTTCGTCAAAACGAGATTCGTTATACCGATATTTGCTTGTACTCAACTTGAGCGCGATTAACAAATTATTCCTGATTAAAAATTCATTCTAGTTTAATTAAATTTAAAAATTTCTCACTTATATTGTTGTTGTTTTAAATAAAAAATTCGGGACCATTCTTTAATTTTTAAGTTTCGGTCCAAACTTTTATGTGGTTTTTTTTTGCATTTTTTTTAGTTTTGGCGCTTTTTCTTCGTTATGGTGCTTTTTTATTCTTTAGTTTTTTCGGTTTTGGCGTTTATTTTAATTTTTTGCGATTTTTTATTTTTGGCGATTTTTTAATTTTTGACAACTATTTCTTCGTTTTGGCACTTTTTTCATTTAAAGTTTTTTTGGGCTTTGGAGTTTTTTTTTCATTTTGTCGTTTTTTATTTTTGGCATTTTTTTCGGTTTGTCGATTATTTTAGTTTTAGCGATTTTTTTAGTTTTGGCATTTTTCCTTCGTTTTGGCGCTTTTTAATTCTTTAGTTTTTTTCGGCTTAGGCTTTTATTTTAATTTTTGCGATTTTTTTAGTTTTGGCGATTTTTTTATTTTTGGCAGTTATTTCTTCGTTTTGGCACTTTTTTCTTTTTAAGTTTTTTTTGTTGGAATTTTTGGCGATTTTTTAAGTTTTTCGTTTTTATTTTTGACGATTTTTTAGTTTTGGCGGGTTTTCTTCGCTATGGCGCTTTTTTCTTTTTTATTTTTATATTCAGTTTTGGCGTTTTTTTTTTTAATTTTGTCGTTTTTTATTTATGGCAATTTGTTCGGGTTTGGCCACTTATTTTGGTTTAAGCGATTTTTTTAGTTTTGGCGTTTTTTCGTTATGGTAATTTTTTCGGTTTTCGCGATTTTTTTCTTTTTTTTTTTAGCTTTTTTCGGTTTTGGCGTTTTTTTAATTTTGTCGTTTTTTATTTTTGGCAATATTTCTTCGTTTTGGCACTTTTTTCTTTTTTAGTTTTTTTCAGTTTTTGCGTTTTTTTTTAATTTTTTTTTTATTTTTGGCGAGTTTTTAATTTTGGGATTTTATTTTAGTTTTAGCGTGTTTATTAACCTCAGACGTTTTTTCATTATTGTGATTTTTTTCAGATTTGGCGATTTTTTCGTTATGGCGATTTTTTCGTTTTGGCGATTTTTTAATATTGGAATTTTTTAGTTTTAGCGTTTATGTAAATATCAAGAGTTTGCTTTTTGTGCGATTTCGAAGATACAGCAAGTTGTCAAAATTACAAAATCAAAATAACATTAACTGATAGAATATCCTTTAATTTTAATTTTTTAAATTTCAGTTTTATTTGGTGTAGTCTGCATAAAAATACACTAACCCCCAGTTTCTACAGGGTCTGGGTAGACGGTCGACTTGAGTATACAATTAATATGGAAAGCACTCATATTTTTGACTGATTTTCATAAAATTTTTCTAGACGAATTGTCTGCCTGACTTGTAAAAACTGTTTATAATTGTCTGTATATTACATTACGATTTCTACATGTTTCGTTGCTCGTTTTAGGACACTCTTTAATTTTTCACTGCCATAGAGTTGTTGTAGTGTTTAGAGTTTTATATTATATTCTTTGAAAATTGCAGGTTCTTAGCTCTTACGGAAAATGGTTTGCGACAGACAAACGGACATGGTAGCGAAAACAATAGCGTTCCTTTGGTGTAAGGAACTCCAAAAATCACCCCATTAAAAAATGGCCCCAAATAAGAAAACTGATAATTGCAAAAGAAAAATTTGCAATCTCCATTAAAAACAAAAAATGTCCTCAAATGGTTCCGTACACCAAAGGTGAAAGGAACCCTATTTTTTCGCTATGCTGTCCGTCACAGGCTGTTTTCTCAAGGACGGTAAGAACTACTCGTCTGGAAATGTGTAAAACTTTGGCCGCTGAAAAATCTCAAAATTATGACATAGCCAAACCGAAAAAAATCGTCAAAAACCGACAAAATCGCCAAAACAAAAAAATGTCAAGCTAGAAAAAGCTGAAGCTAAAATAAATCACCAAAAACCGAAAAAATTTCAAATGAAAAAAAATCACCAAAAAGAAAAATAATCGCAAAAAAGAAAAAACGCCAAAACAACAAAATTGGTAAAACTAAAATAAATCGCCAAAACCGAAAGAACGTCAAAAAAGCAAAATAACGCCATAAATAAAAACCTCAATTTATTTGTAATTTTTTTTCAGTTTCTTTTGTCCAATCATCATGGACAGATATTGCGTCCCCACAATCCATATGCAAATGATAAAATAGTTTTTTTTCCAAAATAGGTGCTCTGTTCGGGCAATTACAATTGCAAACCCTACATTTTCTTTAAAATTCTTTGCGTATATACAGAACAAGCCAAAGATTGGCAAGTGTGATTTTAGACAAAATGGCTTTTCAACTTTTAAAGTGGTATGCGCAACAACACACCAGAAAGATCCTTTTCTTGTTCCTGCTGCATGCAACTCCTGCAACGCTGGACAAATTTATTCATTTAACAAGTATATTTTAATTTCGATGTCTTAATTTCAGTCACTGTACAGACAATACATTCGACACCATGGACTGTTTTGATTTAAAGTTCTGTATTGTTGAAGCAAAAAAAAAATATATATAAAAAAGAAGTAATAAAAATAAAAATAAAAGTGAGACCACTGTATTCCAAGTGATGATCTTCCAGTCAGTAAGTTGAAGTAGCTTTTTACGGTGTTCCCTTGTTGTGAACTGTTTTGTAAGCAATCGTGTTACTGCTGTTTTGTTATGGTTGTTGTTGCTAATACGTACATACGTGGACATGTGTATGCTTGTGGCTGAGCTTTCAAGGAAAAGGCAAAAAGGCAACAAGAGAAAATCAAGTGCTAAAGAAAAACCTATAAGTTGCTTTACTGAATTCTAGTGAGGTTGCGAATGTAGAGGTTTTCTGCCAGCCGAATTCTAAACCGTTAGTTAGTTGTTGTTGTTGCTGCTGTTGTTGGCTTGTTTGTGTGTGCACGACTGCTGATTCAGGCGTTGATGTTGATGTCCCTTATTTTGCTGATGCCAGCAGGTGATCAAAGTGTTTACACGCGAATTTACACTCTCATCTCTGTATTTTATAATTGTGTTCAGCCGTGCAGCTGGTCAATGACAAAAACCATTGATTTTCTTTTGCTTTAATTTTTCGTCTTATATTTTTTTATAAGAGTTCACATTTAACAGGTTTAATTCTACTAAATCTGCTGTTATTTAAGTTATATCATTATTATTATTATTCTTTATTTTTTTTTTGCATTTTTTTGTTGGCATAAAAATATCTAAATATCTACATGTGTATAAAAATGTATTTATGTTTATCATTATCTGCAGTATCACACTGTGTTCAAACAATCAAAAAAGGAAGTTGCTACGATTACATTTCGTTAGCTGCAGCTGAATTGAGTTTTTAAAGAAATTTTGCTTGCTTGCTACAACTGGCATGCACACGCATGCGTATTACTTATGTTTGTATGTATGTACACATATGTGTGTTGTATGTACCAGCTCTCATAAGCACTTAACGAAGCTTTTCTAATTCCCAATTGGTATAATAAACATTTTTATAACTTTAATAAAACTTAAAAAAGTGTGTAAGTAAGCAAAGGTGCATGTCTAATGAATTTGATTTAAATATTTAAAGGATTTCAAGAGCTGTTGATCATTAGAACGCCAAACATAACATTATGTTTGCGGGAAAAAATTCTTGCTTTATACGGGTAGTATAAAGTAGCCTATATAAAATATATTTTTGGAATTTTTTAATTTTTGACGTTTTTTTTTAATTTTGACGATTTTTTTAATTTTGGCGATTTTTTTAATTTTGGGGCGATTTTTTTTGTTTTTGGCGATTTTTTTCCATTTTGGGCATTTTTTTAGTTTCGAATTTTTTTTTGTCGTTATAACAATTTTTTTCGGTTTCTGGCGTTTTTATATTTTTTTGCGATTTTTTCGTTTTGGCGATTTTTTTTAGTTTTGGTGATTTTCGGTTCTTGGCGTTTCTTCATTTTGAAGACTTTATTCATTCAGGCGTTTTTTTAGTTTTGACACTTTTTTTTCTCATTTTGGCGAATTTTTTTTTAATTTCGGTGATTTTTTTTAATTTTGGCGATTTTTTCATATTAACAATTATTTTGTTAATGGAGGCAGTTTCGCGTATGGCGATTTTTTTTTGGTTTTTGGCGTTTTTTCTTTTGGCGATTTTTTCATTTTGACGATTTTTTCGCATTTTGCGACTCATTTTAGTGTTAGAATTTTTTTTTTAATTTTGACGATTTTTTTCGTTTTTGTGATTTTTTTTATGATTTGGCGGTTTTTTTTTTGGTTCGGGGATTTTTTTCAAATTTTTTAGTTTTAGCGTTTTTGAAAATTTAAAGAGTTTATCTCTTACGGTTTCCAAGATATAGCAAGTTGTCAAAATTGCATTAACTGATGGACCACCCTTTAATTTAAATTTTTTTAAATTTTAGTTTTAATTGTTGTAGTCTATACAAAAATACACTAATTTTACAAATTTCAAGTGTCAGTATACATATGTAAGTACATACAATTGTATGTATGTATATTACATGGGATTTTAACATTTTTCGTCGTTCGTTTTGGAACACCCTTTAATTTTTAATTCACATGTATTTGTTGTTGTAGCGGCCAAGGTTCTACATACTCTGTCCAAATTTCAACCGTGTGACGGACAGACGGACAGCGTATTGAAAAAAAGGGTTCTTTTTCACCTTTGGTGTACGGAACCCTAAAAATGGAACCATATGCGCTTCAACAACGCTTTGAAATTATTTGAATTCCCTAAAATGTTGAAAATATTCGAGGTCCACAGTACGCAAAACTAAAGGATTTTCTGATAAAATAGTCTCACACAGTCAAATTATTTAGTGTCTTTAATGAAATTTATTTATTTGACATATTTATTTATTGACATATAATTCTTTGTGATTTTCAAAAATATTATTTTATGAATTCTCATATAGTTTCTGAAAGTCCGTGCATATAGTAAGAGGTTTGTGACTCTCCAAAATTTGTGGTTGAAGTCTACTGATGCTTTGGTTCAAGCGCCAATGGGATACGTATATAGACATGCTAAACCACCATCAAATAAATTTAAATTATTATTTAGTGTCGTTATGTTAATCAATTCTAATTTCTATTTTTGTAGGGCTTTTCCAATTCGCTTCTGCTTCAGCTTATTTTAATGAAACTGCGTTGATTTTAATAATAATAAAAAAAAGAAATACTTGCTCAATGTGCAGAACAAGAAATTAATTGGAAAAATGTTTTAGTTTATGAAGATGATCATGCGGAGTGTTAGTCTTATTTATTTCCTATTGATTTTTATAGTGCAATATACATATTCATATGCTGCTCGCTCCTCACTATTTACCAATTGAGTAGGTGGACAATACTTTTAGTGTCCCTGTGTAGATGTGAAGGTTTTTTTCATCTTCTTTCAACAGTATACTCCTGTTAACAAAAAAAATTTATTTGTTGCAGTGACTAATTAAAATGAGAAGCTTACTGTTTAGTTAAAAGCGGATTATGTGAAGCCAAGTTTTGCTTTTTTCATTTAATATATTTTTACAGTTTAATCTTTCTGTTTGAGGGAGTTTCAATAATAATTATTTACTCGTAATATAAACAAAAAACAAAAACTTGGCAAGAAATATTTTTAAATTCAAATGACTTATCAACTCAATAGAAATTACGAGTATTTGCTACCTTATCTAGTTCCTTTTTAAATGTAATGAATGTTCATCTTTGTCTCATCTCTTCGAAGGCTAATGGTTCGATTATGGTTGTCAATCAAAATTAAAATTAGTGTTGTGTACGACAACTTTCTTCAGCTGCCTAAAAGTTATCCCTTGAGGAAGTGAATAAATAATTCAGGAAACGTTGGGAAAATATGTTATAAAAAGTATGCCTCATTAGCTTATAAAGAGTGTCCCAACAAGAACGCAAGATTTAAATTTTAAATAAAACACATGAGTGCGGCGAATTTTATTGCGTGCATTTGCTTGTTTTATATAAATGTTCAGCGGTCTTGTCAAAAGCAACGAATACTGACTGAGTGAATGATTTTACCGTGATTGACCACAACGTAGTCTTTGTACTTTGTGCTTGTATAAAACTCTTACATTATTAGTATTAATAAAACACGATATAGATTTGAAATGTACATTTGAAATACATTTCAGATCTATTTTACATTTTCCAAATTTTACTTTTTGTATTTTCTTTTTTTTCTAACACCGTAAATATCGGCATTTATTTTTGCTATAAGTTCCTGCTTCACACTGCATTTTTTTATTTATAAACATTAAAATCACTTAAAATAAACTTGTTATTTAAACGTGATATACGAAAGATCAGCGAATACTGAGTGAATGGTATGAAAGAAATCCATTCTTTCATGCATGCAGCATTTCATTTCGCTGCTTGTGTTATATCGATATTGTAATAATAGAGTGTGCGTATGAGCAATCAACAAATCCCAATGAATTTTATCATAGGAATTACATTTGTTATTGTTATGAATTGTTAGCAAATACGAATGGTTTCATGCTGTTCTCTGATCCATAGTCGTACCACAAATATGTATAAAAATCGCAAATAAATTAGAAAACTTTAAATTTGGAAGTTAAATAAATCAGTTTTCTTGTTTTTTTTTTTGGTATTCAATTTACGTATATAATATATATTATATACATACATACATATATTATTTATATGTATGTATGTGTGAGAAATACTGGATTTTTGGTCTACTTTTCCTATTACTATTGCTATGCTACTTACCATGACCAAATATTAATATTCATAGGCCAGGGCTATATCATACATATATCCGATCGCATTAATATTGCTTTTTTATAGAGATCATAAATCATTTTAATCAAAACGAATAACAAACGTTTTATTTGCAAAGAAATTTCTTGTTTGAAAAATGTGTGAACAAAAACTAGAACAAACAAAATAAATCATTAAGATGTAAAATAATAAAATAAAATAAAAATTCATTAGTTTTAGCTTGTTCAACATCGGCGCCAATATTTGATTACATACATACATACATTTTATGGACATGAATATATGTAAGAAACATCTTGCAATCCAAAAATTACACATGCACACCCATAAAAACATACATACATACATATATACATATGCACATATGTACATATGCAAGTACATGCAAACAATATTGCATTAGAAAATGATCGGCAAACGGGATCAGAAACTATAAATGACTAAGGACACTCCCATATTTAGCACTTTGACAGCGAAAAACTGAACACATTTAAGTTTATTAGAAGCAAAAAAAAAACGGAAACATTATTGCACAATGACAGTCAGGAAAGTTAACAATCGCTGTCTAACACACACACACACATAAGCTTACTTACATTCACATACATATCCCTGAACACAAAAATCCTTAAACACAAAAATTAAATAAATCCCATGAATACAAATTTAATAAAGACATCGTGAAAAACAAGTAGACAGAGTAGACAAAACAGGGTGATTGTTAAACAAACATGGGTTAAATTAAATGAACTGAATTGAAATGGAGAATCAGGGAAATACAACAAACACACACACACACAACAAAACATCAAGGCATAAACTCAGATTGACAATATTGGCTCTGCCAATTATGAGCAACTTAGCAAAGGCATTTTGTAGCACAATTGTTTATTATTATTTTTTTGTTCAATGTGTGGATGTGTGTACCTTTGGCATGGATGGAAAAGGACGGTAAAGAACAAGAACAAGAACGAACGAACGAACAGCAAGCAGTTGTGATTATTTTAAAAGTGTTGCCAATATTAAAAATTTAGATTTAAAATTTTTCTCGGCGAAAAAAATACATAAGTAAAATATTATATCCATTAATTTCAAAAGAATTTGACAATATTAAAACTGGAGGGAATTTGACATTTTTATGTATGTACATTAGAGTGGCCGTTAGTTGTATGGAGAATTTTTTTTTTTTTTGATTTCTTATATTCTGTTCCTCCAAATCGGTTCAGTTTTGGCTTTTGCTTAATTCACAACAATTTGAATCGTGTATTTGTGTATCAAATACCCTTTTTGTTTTTTAATTGTGAACACACTCTGTGTAGTGTATTAATGTATTTTGTATTTTTAATGAAAAAAGAAGAACAAGCTACATACAAATTCTCTCAGAGAGCCTCTCTCTGAATACAACATTTTAAAAACATATGAAATAAAAGTGTTATAGTGTATTTCATTTTTATATGAAAATTTCATACGACAAGTGTTATAGCCCATTCAGGCTGACTCCAAATTAAGCAGTTTCGTGATTTCAGTCGAAAACAAGTTGAAATTAATTAATTTCCCATATATTTGGACAATTTCCAAATTAAATTATTTTACTTAATTTCGATGAAATTAACAAGAAATTACAAAATACAACTCTGTTTTTTGTACTAAAACTACTTTTATTTTCAAACATGAGTAAATTTACAACTATGAGAAACAACAATTAAAAGAAATAAAAATTTTGACATTCAATATTAAATTAAAAAAACATTGAAAATGATTAAATTTATGAAAATTTTTTAAAGAAAAATGTGTATAAGTGTAACAAAGAATTTATTCAATTGAAAAAACTACTTTAATGTCTGCCGCAGTGAATAATATGTTTGCGAAATCAACTCAAATGTCATTCAGTGCCTGCATAAACATCTTTCATTTCGTTCGTAATTTGAGCTGGAAATTACTTATTTTCGTGTCAGCCTGAATGGGCTATTACACTCTTGTATTTAATATGATAATACAATCGATACAGAGATACAAGAGGTTTTGTGAATTAAGCATACATATATAAATATATAAATAATTTCCGTATAAATATAATTTTGGTGTATACAATTTTTGGTATTTTTTTGGTTATTTTTTTCATTATTTTCTAAAATATTAATTTTAGCAAAAAACTTTCTTTGAGACTAACATTGTTGACTAGAAGAGCTAAAATATTGCCATATATCATATTCTTGTAAAATGTTTTTTAAATGATAGTCATATGCAAACAAATTACATTGAAATTGGGCTTGATGGTCAACTTTGAGGGCCGCACGAACCCTCTAAAAAGCAACTTATTGGTATGATTTTTTTTTGTATTTTTTTACATAAAAAAATTGGTTCCTTTGTGTGGAGAAAATATAAGAAAAAATAAATAAAATGACGCCCTCTATAATGTACATATAAAGGGTGTTTTTTATAGAGGTATATAACTTTGAAATAGAATAAAACCAAAATGATGAATTTGTTAAATTGACATGAAATTTACTTTATTCGAAAGATAATCAATCTTCGGCATTATTTTACATTTTCTCAGGCTCATATCTTGCAAACCGTTCGGAATTTTCATTTACTTTCTGAGGCAAAGTTATAGCTCATGTAATAACGAGACTATTTTAATATCATTTGTTTGGAAATATTTCACTTTTGCGGCTACCTCAGAGCTACCTAAACGGTGTTAAGAATCATTCCTAGGAAGTTTATATGTTCCAGAAAGGTGTTTGTTAAGATCTTAGGTACATTTTTGTAGTTGCTTGCATTCTTGAATTTTGAACGGTTTGCTACCTATGGAACTGAACAGGAAAAAAAATCGAATTTTTAAATTTTTTTTGCGATTTTTGTCTTGAAAATTAAGTCTTTTTGATTTTATATGTTCACAATTTTTGTTCTCTATGACAAGAGCTACAACTTTGCCTCACAGAGTAAATTAAAATTCCTAACGGTTTTCAAGATATGAGCATGAGAAAGTTCAAAAATGACACGAAGGCCCCAAATTTTTTGGGGCCCATGAAAAAAAGTGCATGACTTGGGGCAAAACTGGGAGACATGTGCCTTTTCTGGTTTTTTATCACGTAGTGGTGTCCGTATATTGTTATATTTTTTCGTGTTGAACTGTGTATTTTATTTGCTACAATTCAGTTTAAATTTTTTTGGTAGCGGCAACACTGTTATGTCCGCTTATAAGAAAGAGTTTGTGTGTGAATGCTTTTCCGCTTAAGCATGCGTTTGTGTGCATTAGAGCGCGCATTCAAAAAATAAATACACATATATTAGACAGACACATAGGCACCCTTTTTCTGTGTGTTTAGCTCAACTTTCTTGTCCTTTTGTTAAATATTTAGATATCAAACTGTCGTCGCAGCCATTTCGCCATTATTTAAAATTTTTTTTTAGTGAACCACATTTAGCAAGCAAATCTCTTCATTTCGTATTATTCTTAGTGTGGTTGTTGCTATTGTTATTGTTGTTAGTTGTGTCATACATTAGATGAGGACGGCGACGATGATGCCTCCTTTATTTCATATTTTATTATTTTGATGCCTGCTGCCGTGTTTACGAATGTTTATAATACAAAATCAGTTACGCTTGCACCCTAGTAAGCTTGAATGGATGGCATTGTCGTTCGGTTGGATAAATGGAGGGATATGCGTTGTATGCATAGGTATATCATACATACTTACATACATATGTATGTATATAAATATATGGCGTTTGTATGTATGTAAATTTGTTTTAGGAATTAGCTGAAGTGGTATGGGGATGTTTATAATAATAAGCAACAAATTCGTTATACTTTCGTTTGTGCAGCATTATTTACGATTATGATTATGAACAGTGTTTTAGACAATGGCAAAATATCAGCAATTCGAATTAGGATTAGGGCCATTTAATCAGAATTAAAAGAAGAGTGTAGTTAAATCAAATAACAAACATATAAGTTAAATAAATAAATTAATTTTAATAATAAAAAAATTATTTTTTTTAAAGCACTCCCTGATGTTAGTTTTGATCATGTACTCAGCGTTGGGAGCCTGCGGTATCAACATTTTCATGAAAACTGTTCCCATGAGCAAAATCTGGGCATATGACAGAGGTTTTGAAAGCGTAATAGAGGGTGTGTTCGTAAATGCATCACTGCGCTGCAAATGAAAATTCAACTGTTCTAAACTAGTTCAGTGAAGTAGATAGCGCATAAATAAATGTCAAATATGTTGTACGAACATGATTACTACTAAAACGGATTATCAGCGAACTTGTATTGCATTTTAAATAAAAGTATGCACGTATGATGCAGAGATGCATTTACGAACACACCCATCATAATACCTTATTCACACTTATGTATATACGTGCTTAACGCCTCATTCGTGTTTAAGAGCTTAAGCACGACGATTTTGAGATGTTTTGGCATACATTGACTTCTTTTGTTAAACATCCCAATTGAAGTGTTCAATACTGGTAGTGTTTCACCCTTTTTGGGATTCTGTTTTTTTCCCAAATTATTTCTAAGTTGATATTTTCTAGCTGGGGAGCCACTGTTGCAACTTTCTTCTTTTTCTTTGTTCGAATATTTCTCGTGCTTTTTTCATTTTTGTTTGATTTTTTATTAATGAATTAAATAGTTAATTTTTTTTATTATTATTAAGTATAGCTTAATTATATTGCATTTAAATTCAGGAAATATCTTTGTAATATACTTTAATTGGCCGATAGGTTTCCATATTAGTTTCATGAAATAAATAAATAAATAAATATTTAAACACGTAAATGGAGTATGTTCAGTCCGCTTTTTGATAACTTTGGCAACTTTGTGTTGTTATTAAATGACCAAAAATTATTTGGTAAACAAGTAATTAGTTAAAAATAGTAATTTTGTAAAACGCAACGCCAAGCGTTGACAAATTTTATATGGAAAAAAATTACATTACAAAAACAAAGATGGTGCTTGCTTAGAAAGTTTTTTTTTTGCTGAAAACATAATGTGGCCACACTAATGTATCTTGAAGTGCAGCAATGCACTCACTAATTGTACTCATAAAAATTAATTGAGCATAAAAATGTCATCGGTCACAGTGAACAAATGTACAAATTTTCAAACCTTTACCCTAGTAATCCTGCAGGAAATCGAACTCATACAATACTAGTCACGTGACCGATCCCCAAGTGATAGGGACTAGTCCGAGGTCTAACACTTCCTATGAAGCGGACCAGTCACTTTTACATGTGTATGGCCTAGGATGGGGTTAATTGATACTTGGTATGCACCTTGTGACTTGTCACTGAACTATTCCATAGGGACCTATTCGGTGTAGATTAATATAAATTATTTATAATAAATGTCATTCCGACATCTAAGGGCGACTTTTTGGGTTCGAGATTAAGATTAGTTTATTTCCCTAATTAGCTAATCCGAAAATTAACTTAATCTCACATAATTGAGTTTGATGTTTTTGAGTGGTAGTTTAAACTTCTTATTATGTGTAGTATTACCATACTGAGAAACAAAATAGTGGGAAAAATTTCGGTGCAAAAGTCATACATGTTATCAACACACTTTGAAACTGTCATATTTTATTTATATATAAATAATATAAAATATATATGTATATTTATGTGTTTTAAATTATTTTATCATATAATTTTTACAAAAATTTATATGTTTCACAAGTGTTTGTTATCAATACTAAATTAAGATTAAACCACCACGATTGGCTGCTTAAACTGGCAAGTAAAACCATATAATCGACTACCCAGAAATCACAAATGTAGATTAAGGTTAATTTAATCTCTAATCTTGAACTGAAAAAGTCGCCCTAACTGTAACAATGAAAACTTATAATTTTTTTTATTGTTAAAAATTTAAATTTTTTTCCTAGATTAGAACCGACAACCACGTGCGTGACAGGATAACACACTACTCAACCGCAGGGCCACTCATATTTCAAAAGTTGAGCTTAGGTTAATATCTCATTATAGTTACGGGACTAATTCCACAGTCACATTGGAGGGACCAATTAACATTATATTTGCATTTGATAGGTCCATGGATTCAACCACATCGAACATGTTCAGTGCAGTTTTTTACAATACTACATATCGTTCTAATTAGATTGGCTCAAGATCAACACGATATATCACGAAAATGGTGAATATGTAACCATTTACGCGATATGTCTTTTTTTTCATCATACACTTCTCCGTACCTTTGATAACTCTCGCATTTTCTCAAGTCATAGGAAGAATACGTATGTATAAATTATCACCAAATTTTCTGCAGGAAAATTAAAAATAAAAACATAAAAACTTTACTCTATTCTATTCAGTTATTTCTTTCTCTTATAATATTTGAAAACGTGTAGTTACATGATTTTGCATTTTAGCTACGATATGAAAGCTGAAATTGTGCATGAAAAATAACTGATGTTGACACAGCTGAGGAAGTGTAGCGACCATTGCATACCACCATGTTGTTATTCCATCTTATAATTAAAATTTCCCATATGCTCGTAGATACAATCTAAAATATTATAACATATGTTATGCTATGTTTAAAAAAGAAACTTCCAACTTTATGTCCACTGAATCAGTGAGAGTAAATCTTCCAATAGCAGTGAGTGTTGTCTTCAACACTCAATGATTTTCTTATAAACCCCACTGTTAGTAGACATATTTATCGTATTATTTTACATGTTGTACATACAAATTTATGTTGTATATGCAACATTATGGCAAACAACAAACAAATAATTATAATTTCCTAGGTGCTTGTTTTGTAAACTATTTACACAGAAAGTTTTATATAAAATTAAGAGAACGAGAAAAAAAAACAACTCGGTCTGATTTTCACATTAAAAATTTCGCCCTGATTACTCACTCACTCACCCTTAGCCATGTTGTTTGCTGCTGTTTTCTATTTATGTACCGTTCGCTATGGCCCACTATAAAAGTGAGTAAATTTGTGAAAATATTTGTCATACATACATACATATGTACATGCCATTTGTCGCAACCCTAATTCGATTACATGCTAGAAATGCTGCATATTGCTGAGATACTCGTAACTAACTGCATGTTATGTATATAAGTACGAGTGTAAATGGATAAAAAATTTTGAAAATAAGTATTTAAATACTGGTTGTGCAGCCAACATTCAATTATTTACAACTAAATACAGTGAAAGAAAAAAATTATACTATGTTAGAACTGGAGATGGTAACGTCTTGAGTGATTGGCGTGATTCAAACATAATAAGCGAAAAATTGCGCCTTATTATGATAAACTTTCGATCTTAGGTTGCAGTCGAAAGTGCAGATCGAACCAATTTTAAGTTGCTATTGTAAATTTCACTCACTGTGATTGTTCAAAATTTAACAGCTGAGTGTGAAAATAAAATTAAAGCAAAATAAACTGCTAAAGCTATTTTATTATATATTTTAAAATTTTCAGCAATTTTAAGACTTTGTGCTAAAGAAATTAAAATAGACTTAGGCTTACACATCAAAGAGCAGGTGAAACCTTTCGAATTGTTTAGCCCTCTCGAAACCAGATAGATCTACATTAAATAAAAACTACTTAAGTTGTCTTTGGGATTCTTAATAATTTTTCATATGGCAATACTGCACCGAGAACAAAATTCTGCACGATAGAAAATTCATTGCTCAACGAAACTTTCAATGGTGTTGCCAGCCCATAATTTGAGTTTGATATTCCGTACTAATTTCGTACGATTTCAAGAGCCATCGACTTGAACATGACATGAATAATATATCGATGACTTTGTAAGTGGCGCATGCATGTTTCTGATCATGTTCGTCAAAGAGTTCGTATATTTTTCAAGTAACGCGTATACTTAAAAGTGTTTTTTAGGGTTCCGTACACAAAAGGTGAAAAGGAACCCTATTGTTTTCGCTACGCTGTCCGTCTGTCCGTCACAGGCTATTTTCTCAAGAACCATAAGAGCTACGAACATGAAACTTGGACAGAATATGTAGAACTTTGGCCTCTACAACAGCAAATACATGACAGTTAAAAATTAAAGGGTGTTTCAAAACGAGCAACGAAAAATTTTAAAATCCCATGTAATATACATACAATTAATTGTATGTACATACATATGTATATAGACACTTGAAGGTTAGTAGGCAAGCTTAAAGGGTGTTCCATCAGTTAATGTAATATTGACTATGTAATTTTGACAACTTACTGTATTTTGGAAACCGTAAGAGGAAAACGCTTGAAATTTTTAAAAACAATAAAATTAAAAAATTCCAAAATCGCCAAACCGAAAAAAATCGCCAAAAAAAAAAATAGCCATATTAAAAAAAATTTTTAAATTTAAATAAATCGACAAACCCGAAAGAATCACCAAAATGAAAAAAACGCCAAAATGAGAAAAATCTCAAATATGAAAAAAAACAAAAAAAAAATTGCCGAAAGTAGGTAAAAGCGCCAAATCTAAAAAAAGCGCTAAAACTTAAAAAATCGCCAAAGCGAAAAAACACAAACAGATCGCCAAAACTAACAAAAAGCTCAAACCCGAAAAAATACTAAAAACAAACAAAAACTGCGTTCGCGAGTCATAGTCGCACTTTACTGAATTTATTTTGTGGTTTCAGCTGTTTTTCTGCAGTATTTGATGCAAAACGATATTTTATTAGCGGAATGAAACTGTGAAGGAGAAAAAGGCATTTGATGGCCAACATCATGGGGAACATTGATGTTCAGCCATATATGTTCGGGCATCGATGTCAGAGCATGGAAGAAACATGGATATGAGCGGTCTATATTACCCACTTGCGATGTCCGACATGATACTCTTACCAAGTTCACGGCTAACTGACAACACCAGTCAGGGAAAATCTAAATTCAAATGCAATTCACAATATGGGTTCTTCTTTATGTCAGATCTGCTGTTAGTTACACATACATACATATGTATGTATGTATATAAAACAGGCCTGCCAACAGAGAGAGAACCGAGAGTAATGTATAAGCGTATGTGTATTCATTTGTATAGAAAGCCGATTGATGTTCGGCCCTTGTGCGCTTCTCTGGGCAGCCTGGATATAAAATTTATGACAGATAAAAAATTTCTAATATTACTGAACATTATTAGTTTTCAAAAGGGAATCATCTAGATTATACTAGAATGCCCGCGTGAATCGGGTGCTTTATTAGCAAAAAATAAATAAAATTAAAGATCACTGATCACATATGAGTTTCCGTGATAATGACTATTATTAATTACTGTCAATTACTGTCAAGCTTGTGTATTTCACAAATTCATTCGTCATTGTATGGATTTTATTTGTTTGCTTATGTATTTATTAAATGCTGCAAATATATTCACAGTAACGGGCCATAGCACTGGTGCAATAATTTTTAAAATATTTTTCTCAGTGTAATAAAGATATTTAGCAACAAAAGCACACACACACACACACCCATCTTTAGGTAATTCATAGTTTTATTCCACCGTTTTGAATTACGAACGTGTAGAAAATCTGCTATGCTGTGAAAATATAATAAATATTTGTATTTGTTGTTAGAAAAGTTTGTAATTTGTTGTTACCGATTTCGAGGTTGCTACTGCTGCGTTTCACATCCTTTCATTGTTTTTATTCCCTTCGAATGTTGAATGTTAAAACAGTGTAAATGTTTATTTTGTTGTTGCAAGGGTAACGAATTCCTTTTTATTGTCAGTAATGCGATGAGGTCTTAATCTAACCAAAAAAAAAAAGAATAAAAAAACAAAAGAGGAACAAACATTCGTTCTAGGACTATACCTTCTCGCTTTTGAATGGTAATCGCGGAATTAACTGTTAAGTTAATTTTTTTTTTGGCATATTAGTGTGTGAATTAGCCTTTCGAAAGTAAAGCTTTAAGAATTATCCAATAATTGCCACGTGCAGCTTATAAGTGTTCTAATAAAATAATAGATTGGCTTGCTTGGAAATCTTTGAAATTTCTTTTCCTAAATAATTTAAAGAAACTCATATTAAACAATATAAAATTTAGTATTTTATGAAGGATTTTTATTTCTTGTTGTTTAAGCAATAGCTGTAAACATTTCTCTTCTGCTTAAATTATTATTAGACTTCAACCAAATAATCTTGAAAAAAATAATATAGAATAATTTTTTAACAAAGCAGGAACACTTAAACTTTCTTACTTATAGTTCTATCATCTATGGTTGGATTAAGCTAAAGTTTGTATCGCTTCTTAAGCCAAATTATATGTGATAATTATTAATGCACAAATAACACCAAAGTTAATTGTAAATATTCTCACAAACACTAGTAGAACGGAACAACGATTCTGTTTTCTAAGGTCACTAAAACTTCATCATCAGCGTTCTTTGTGTTCGGTCCACTGTGTGTGGTGTCAGTTGATATAGATTTCTGCTTTATATATGTGCTTAGTTATCAGTGGAAATGGAATATGTGAATTGTTTTGATTCATCGTATTACAATTTTCTGAAAGTTTTTTTTTGAATGAAAGCTCAGTTTTTTTTGTTCAGGTTTTCTAGTTCAGTATTCTTATTTCTCTTTTGTTTATAAATAAAAATGTATTTTTTTTTAATAAGTTAATGACGACAACAAATGTTAATTTAGGCTGGCTGAGGAAAAAATTTGCATTTTCTATGCTATCAACTATTTAACATTACTAGCCGAACTACAAAGAAAACACAATAACTTTTTAAAATATTTTCTTTATTTCTTGACATAATCTCCTTTTAACTTTATACACATTTCCCAGCAATATGCGACAGTTTCTTTATGCTGTTTATTTTAACTCTTTTTTTTTACCACAGAACCGTTTTTTTAAATAATCCGGGAGAGATAAATCTTTCGAATAAGGTGGTAATGAAGCAGTTCGAAATTTATTAAAAAAAATCGGTTTTATTGCATTAAAACATCGTCAAACACTTTATTGAAACATCTTCATGACGCTGTTTTTGTTCCCATATGAGCAAAATCTGCAACCATCTTGCTCCCAGCTTTCTCATCTTCAAAATTTTGAATCAATATGCGACATGTAGCACTATCTGAAACGCCTATCATTTCAGTTAGATCACGCTCAGCCGACGATCAACCAATACCATTTTGGTGATTTTCTTAACTATTTCTGATGTGGATGGTTCGCCTGGCAGCTCCGTTGATCCGTTTAAGTTTTGTCATCCAATATTTTTGACTGATGAGACCTATCAACTCTAAAGTATTGAATTACATGTCGGTGATATATTTTGTACATGTTTTCAATTTAACCGAGATCGTTTATTTTTGATGGTTCAAAGAAAATAAAACTAAAAAAAGATAGCGTCTTGAAACGTAAAACACATGTTTTATAAGGTTGCCGCTTTTCACCCAAGCAAATACTAAAGATGTTGTTCTTGTGAAATTTTGATTTTTTTTTGGGAAAATAAATTGAACAAACTCCTCTCAACTTATGTTAATATATGTCGTTCAATTTTGAGGCAAAGGTATGTCTGGCAAACAAGAGCCGATTAAAATAAATTCAGTAAAGTGCGATTTAGACTAGCACATGAAAAGTTCCCCTCGGACACTACTACATATGTATGTAATACTATGCGAAATTTAGCCTCCACTTGACCAAGACTTTCGTTATTGTTATTGTTTTTGTTTTGAATGCAAGTGTGCGACAAGTCGAATGTTGGTGACAACGTGGGACAGGCCATTAATACCTTGACTTACGCTGCAGGATTTGAACGTGGTACCTCCATCCTAACAAACTAACACTCATCTACTAGGCTATCGTTACAAATTTATTTTTGTTAAATTATTGCACATATGTACGTATGATTTCTTTTTTATTTTTTAACTTACAGTGCTGTCATGCATCGAACTTGGTACATATGTCTCGACTACCAGTCTAGCACACATCCACTCGGCTGTCGTCACATATTCGAAAAACTTCCGAGAAAAGTTCGAAGCTCGAAGTTTTAGTGAACATTCGAATTTTCTTTGGTTAGCGAACAAATATCGAAGAATTTTGTTTCGAAATTTCTTCGCTTTAGTGAGCATTCGCTTTTATCGAATCTCAGGTCATGTGGGCCTATATAGTCAAATATCTTACCTGATGCAGACGTTTTTTCTAAATATATATTTTTTGGTTTGACTTCTTTTAGTTTTCCGATTTTTTCGGTCTTGGCGAGTTTTTGTATTCTTGGCGTTTTTTCGGGTTTTGTCGTATTTTTCCGTTGTTTTTAGTTTTAGTCCTTTTTTTTTTGGCGATTTTTTTTTGGCGATTTTTGCTGTGGTTATATTTTTCTTGGCATTTGAGCGAATTATTTTATTTTTTGCGATATACATACATATTTCATTCAAGCGATTTTTTTACTGTTCAAATTTTTCGTTTCTGCATTTATTTTTTAATTTTGGGACTTCTTAGTTTTAACGTTTTTGAAAATTTCAAGAGTTTGCCTCTTACGGTTTCCAAGATACAGCAAGTTGTCAAAATAACATGGTCAATATTACATTAAATGATAGACTACTCTTTAATTTTGTTTAAACTTCAGTGTAAATTGGTGAAGTCGGCATAAAAAACACAAAATTTTAAAATTTCCAGTGTCTGTATATAATTGTAGGCATATAACATTAGGATTTCGACTTTTTTCGCTGTTCGTTTTAAAACACCCTTTAATTTTTAACTGTCATATATTTGTAGTTTTAGCGGCCAAAGTTTTACATATTCTATGAAAACTTCAGGTCCGCAGTTCTTACGATTCTCGAGAAAAGAAGCCTGAAACAGACAGACAGACATCGTAGCGAATACAATAGGGTTCCTTATCACATTTGGTGTATGTAACTCTAAAAGTGGAGTGCAGATTGGATTTAGCATTAAATAAACTAAGAAACAACTTCCAGTTCTCTACAAAGAAAAGATTTATTGAAATTTATATACTGAATTTGAAATCAGACAAAATTAAGCATGGTCCTTCGAGCCGGGGAGTGATTGGTCTCTATATAAATCTGAAAATATTTTAGGAGATAAATCACAAGTGAACCCCAGAAATAACTCTTTAAGTACGAGTAACAATATCTACAAATGCACTTGCTTTAAGCATTTGTTTTTCTTTATTTAACAAATTTTCGCGCAAGCCAATTATTGCGAAAACTTGTGAGTTAGATATAGTTTCTTCCTTCTTTTGAACCTCTTCCCGCCACAGCTTTAATAAGGAATTTTCAACTAAAAACTAACAGGCGTAAGAAGAAACACGACCATCTTGAAGAAACAAGAAAAAAAAAGACAAAAACTACAAACAAAAATCATGTTTAACATAAATAAAAACAAGAGGATAAACACCGAAACCTCAAAGATTAAACAAGATTCAAAGATCAAAATTTATCCAACTCCATCCAACATACGGATGAGCAGTCAAGCATTAGCAAAATATTGGTGAAACTTAAATAAGTGGAAATAAACAGCAACAGCAAAAGCAGCAACAGAAATCAAAGACAAAAACGATTCCGATATAGAACGATGAGTATTTGGCATTTGTTCATGCGCAGAGCGTCGTCTCTTTGATATCTTATTCTTCTGCTTCTTCTGCTTCTTTTTTTTTTTTTTTGATTCCTTGTAAAATGTTTTGGCCGAAACAAAATTAATTTGGTATCATCTTACGGAATTACACAAACAAAACCAACAACAATTAGTTAACGATGATCGTTAATTAATACGCTTGTAGCTTTTTTTCTCTGCTCGTTTTTTTTTTAGTTTTTCTTTTTGTTTGCCAAACTAACATCAGCAAATCAGTGTTGACAGCAACGCTTGAATGAATTGTAGAATATAAAGCAAAACTCAACAATAAAAAATAGCTCCATAAAGTCAGTCAGTCAGGCAGGCAGGCAGCCAGCCAAACATTCGCTACGTTTGCCAGATCGACTAGCTTGTTTATTTAGGCAGACAGTGAGACAGTCCGACAGTCCGACATTCAGTCATCCAGCCCGTCAGCCAAGCAGCAAGTAGTCAGTCAGACTGCCAGGCAGCCGGCATTTAGATCGCTTAAATAAGCATCTGTGCCTCCAGAAGATTGTTGTATAGAGTTGTTTGCACAAAATGATAAACGATGTTGAGTTAAAATTTAAATGAAGATGTATAGCAAGCAATGATGACAACGACAACGATCAGCGATCAGCGATCGCGTACTCCAACGTCAATAATGGGGCAACAACGATGTTGTTGTCGCTGCCGTTTTTCATATTTCTTCTCATCGACTCCTAAATGCATTGCTATTAATTAATAAAGCATAACGTTCTCATACATAACAACAAGTTACTACAGCGCATGAAAAGCTTCCTTTCCTTCTTAACAGTCGGATGTAAAGTTAGTTTATTCCTCGGTTTATTTTGCGTTTCACTGTTCCAGTGAATGAGTGACTGTGCGCGCGGTAAATGTGTTGATATAAAAACAGCAAATGTCTTGCTACTCAACTATTTTATTAAATCAATCGGGTCAAGTGGTAAATATTTTGACCTGCGTCTGATTAGTGGAGTCTGTCAGTACAACAACAACAACAACAACAACAACGACACCGAAAACTTAAAGATGATGATGGAACAAAAGCTTTTAGTAAACAAAATAAAATGAAAGAAAAATATATGAGTGATATCACTGCAATGTTAAAATATGCAAGTAAACTATGGGATATTCCGCGATAACAAATTTAAAGGGAGAAGGGGAGGGGAGAGAGAAAGAGATCAAGAAGTTCTTAAAGCAGCTTTAAAATATATTAAAGTAGATTTTTCATTGAATTAACGTTTCTCCTTATTGCGATTGGAGCATTTTGAATTCAACTACGACTATTTTGTCCTTAAACCTTATGGAGGATTCGCAAAAATTAAACAGCTCATTTTGTAGACACGTGTGTGACTATGGGAAAACCTGTCCCATCTTGTCGAAAAGACACAGAACTGATAGGAACTTACAGGCTGTGCAGTTTAGGAAAGAATTCTTGTAGCTTAATGAAATAACGACCTCCATTTACAGTGTGCCGGTCTTCTTCAAAAAAGTATGGCTGTACAATATAGCTTGATGAAACTGCACACCACACAATGACTATGTGCAATTCTCTCTCTTTTGAAGAGTTTAAGGTTCAAATTCATTCCACATTCCACAATTTTGCTTTTAAACACTGTCGTTCAGATTAAAATGAGCTTCGTATGATGCGAGTATAAGGATATGTTTGAGGACGGTTTCGTCCTCTTTCATCATTCATAAGAATACTTTGGAAAAATTCCAACAGAAGCTTAACTTTCTTGTGATGAGCAGCTTATAGGAAAACAAATTCAAACTTCCAGAATTGTCTACAATTGATTGTAGACTAATATCCATCTGAGCAGATAAATTTATTGTCTTATAGGAAAACACTTATAGGAAAACAAATTCTAACTTCCTTGCGAAATTGTCTACAAGGATTGTCGACTGATATCCATTTGAGCAGATAAAATTCTTGTATAGCAAGATTGCTTTCTCAACAGCAATTGTTGCTTGTATCCTAAATGTAGGAATGTGCCATAATCGGTGAAAGAGCTTACCAACCTTCGTTTTGTCCACCAGGAAGCGTTTTCATTCCAGAATACGGAATTGAAATGACGTTCAGATTCCCGAACGAATGTAGTAGAGTACAGGCAGAAAAAGAGCGACACACTGGCTAAGGTTCTATCGGATTTCAAATAGAGATATCCATATTATAACTGACAGCAAATCTGCTATTAAGTCCCTCATAGGGGTGTATACAACATGCTTTCTTGTCCAAGAATGTCGCAAAGCCTTGGACGGACTTGCGCAGCACTCAAATATCTCGTTAAACTGGCTGCATGGACACGGGACTATTTCAGGAAGCATAATTGCGGATGAACTAGCAAAGAGGGGAACCCTGCTAAGAGAGGTCGATATCGACAATCTTTGTGGACTCCCACTCTCATCCTGCCGGAGACGTTTGGATGTTACATTTCTTGAATTAGCTCAAATCACTCAAACCCTCTGGCCTCGCCTGGACTCTCGCAGAACGAAAAATACTTCAATAGGAAACACTTGAGAAATATCGTGGCCACATTGAGCGGTCACTGTGCCATCGGAACCCATGATAAATGTATAAGTCTCCCGTATAATGATTACTGCTACAGTTGCAATGACGAGGAAGAAAGTATCCTGCATCTCCTGTGTTATTGTCCCGCTCTGGAGGATCTCCGTCTGCGCCTCTTTGGCGGAATATCCATCGGAAGCTTATCCGAGTTATCAGAAATCGAGCTAAAAAAGCTAAGTCTCTATATTAGGAATAGTGGTTGGTATAATCGCTGACCCCCACTAGCCAAATTTCTTGACCCACTCTCACCTCACACCCCTCCTGAACAGTCTTCCTTCTATTTTCTACTTCTATCCTTCTTACCCTCCTCTTCTTCTCTCTCTCTCTCTCTCTTCTTTCAACTTACAGGCAGCACAAAGGGATCATCATATAGGACCCAAGTAAGCTGGACTCTAACTTTCTACTTTTCATTACCAGCAGCCTGCTAACCTAACCTAACCTTATTGTCCACCTGGAAGTAGTGCCTCTGAAAATTCACCGAAACTACCTTGGAAAAGAAATGGTTAACTCCATTACGTGATAGCGGCGCACAATAAAAAAAATGTTTCATCAGTGTTTTAGAAAACGATAAAAAAATTGATTACAACTAAAATTCCGTAAAGTGCGACCTTGACAATTTTTTCAGTTTTTGACAATTTTTTTCGTTTTTGGCTGTTTTTTAGTTTCCGTTGCTCGCTTTAGAACACTCTTTAATTTTTTATTGTTATTGTAGCGCTCAAAGTCTTACATATTATGTGAAAATTTCAGGTCCATGGCTCTTACGGTTCTCGAGGAAACAGCCTGTGACAGACAGGCAGACAGAAAGACGGACGTCGCACAGTGGCTGAAAATCGTTTTTCATTGGCCAAAATTCTGTAACTTTTGAACTGATCAAAATATTGAAGTAATTTTTATTTTAGTGGATAGATATTTAGTTCAGTTTGACTCAGTTTTAATTACATTAAAATTGATTGAGGACTTTTTAAGGAATTCTAGCTCAAAGTTGAACTTTTGAATTTTTTTAACTTTTAGAGTGAAATATGGGTTTATTATTTTTTTATTTATTAAAAAATTTAATATATGGAAATTAGTAATAATTATAAACATGTTTTGTAATAATGGAATTTATTTAATGTTACACTCAAAAAAAATTTTACACTAAAAAAAAAATAGTAAAATCAACGATTTTGCTATTATTACAGAAAAATTAAAAATTTTTTGCTGTCTAATTTGCAATTTTGTTTACACTCAAAGAATAGTTACACTTAAAAAAAAACTTTAATAATATTATCTAAAAATATTGCTATTACTACAGAAAAATTTATTATTTTTTGCTGTCAAATTTGATCATTTTAAAAAACATATTAAAAATAAAAACTGCAATAAATTTTAATAGCATTTGTAACAATGGTAGGTTCTGTTTATTATTATTTTTTACTAATAGTATGCTTTTCGTACCTTAAATAACAATGAAAGGCAATTATGATTATTATTCATTTGACTCAAATATTGATTGTAAATATTCCATATTTTGTTCTGTGCTATTTCTGTTCTTTAGTAGTTTTTTGGCTTCTTCATCTAAATCCCGATGTTCCACTTTCCATTGATTTCGAATACTGGAGATGAACGGATCTGACGTTGCCAATAATATATTAAATAGATCTTCATTTGTTGAATTTCGTGAAATTTTTCTAGTATTGTGCTCTCTATAAAATCTGTAATCCTTGTTTCTTTTTTCCTGAGCCTCCTCTGATAGATCTTCAAGTGGCACCAAATGATATTTAATGATATCTTCTCCATGATAAAGGATTTTATGAACTGTTGCAGACATATTTCTCCATGGGTAGTTGGTTGTATATATTTTTGCAGTTTCCTTAGCATAATCTCCAAATTTTCTAGAGTCAATTTCTTCATTGCACGCAAGTACTTCTAGGATTATTTTAAACCTGAAAATAAGGTTTAAATCCACTCCTGTTATTTCAGATGCTGTTTCTGGATCTGAAAAGAATCTTCTTGCGGTATTGCCATCATTTGTATTGCCTGACCCTTGTTTTGGCTGATCTATAATCAATCCTAATTTGCGATATTCATTTAGAACATGTTTCTTTTTTGAACTTCTTAACTCTTTGTTGGTTTCGTTGTTTCTTATTGATCCTGAAGACCCGAAATCCAAATCATAACTGATTTTTAGTATGTGTTCCATAAGTCGTATTCTTGCATGTAGTGGTGATAATCCAAATTCATATGCATCGGTATTATCTAATGATTTTGTCGGGACTTGGTTTAATTGGCTTGATGTTGCTTGGCATATAATGTAGCTGGATGCAGCCTTCGTGTTAGTCAAAGCCTGACCTACTTTTCCATCTTTCATCGTCAGCACTAATTGGTAGCTTACTTCAGTTTGCTGTCCATCTAACTCTAATTGTAATGGCTGTAGTGTTTTCCATTTTGTTCCTTGATATCACTAACTTCTTTGTTAATGGCATCATGAGTTTCTTTTTTGAATTCAAATTTAATTGGCCTGCAGTATTTCGTAGAAGATGGTGTCTCATTTTTCCAAATATCCATTGTTTGCGTTGTACTAGTCGAAGGCTCTGAATCTTCCAAAATCTTTTTCAATCGCAATGGTACAAATGATACCATGAACATATCTGAGTCCGAAATATTTTCACATACAGCTTGTTTGTATTGTTTTTGTCCCGAGGAACCATCACATCCCCATTTACAAAAAAGAATTAACTTTGTGTTTCCATATTTCTTTAACTCATTTCCTGTTATTGATTGTACCAAGCGTTCGGCTGTGTGATCAAGTAGAGATTGTAGTTGTACCTCTGCCGAAATTGGTGTGATTGGAATAGTGTCCTTTGATGGCAAACAGTCTATTTTAGCAGCGGTTATGTAATGATATGCTGGATACATATTTGACCCTTTTTCAATCGCACGCAGTCTGAGCTTAATATATTGCTGTTTTGTTAATTTCAAATCCAGAAATAATGCTAATGCCTCCTCATTTGTGTACTGTATTGCATCACTCGGAGTTGGTATACTTTTAAGAATCCGTTTTGTTCTCACTGGACTAGCTTTAACAACTTTTTCAATGATATCCACTTTTGATAATTGGTTCTGTGACCGTAATTGATGTAGGAAAGATTCTTTTATATTTGTACAACCAATTGCATCGTTAAAATCTTTAAGTTTCCGCCTCTTAGATCTATCACTGCAGTTGCCCATTAATGATTTGCGTGGTCTTCCAGCCTTATCTTGCTTTGCTGTTTCTGCAGCGACAGTAAGTTGGCCTTCTAACCAGTTTGCACTTTTTATATAAAAGTTTTGTTTACTGTAGCTAACTTCTTTGTAGCGTTTTTTTAGTGCTTTGACGAAATTAGTTAATTGCTCTTGCATTTCGGTGCTACACGAATTTAAGTTTAATTTTATTTTAACGTAACTAAGAACATCTTCCTGGTTTTTGTTTCTAAAATACTCTTCGGCCAGTTCTTTATAACTGAAGCTCTCCATATTTATCTGAATATTTTTATTTGTTATATTTTATCCGTACAATTAAAGGATTAACTTATTACTGAGTAATCCCTTATGGAATCCGTAGTTTTATAAATTTTTAGATACATGTTATTCACACATTGATCTTCAATTTCATAGCAGGTAGTGCTTAAATTGAACAAAACTGCACATGTTATTCAGACCTTAATATCAGGTAAAACTGATTAGTATCTCGCCAATATGGGGTTGTTTTTTATCTTTAGTGGTTTAATGTCGCCATTATTGTTATAAAAATGTTTATGACTTTGGTTGACCCTAACATTTGATAACAGGTAAATTCAGAAAGAGATCATATGTTTACTGTAGAACCTATTGTGATAATTTTATGAATTATTTTTTGCTGATCAAAACAAAGCCATTAAACCCTTTCGCAGGTATTATGTTTAATTTTTTTCGTTTTACGTAGTCTAAAGTAAAAAAAAACAAACTTTTAGGCAAAAAAGTGAAAATTTAAGACACTATTGTATACGAGTACTTATAGGGCTGTTTAAATTAATTTGAATTTTTTTTAGAGTAATTTCATTAAAATGAAAAAAGTGTTCTACCCACGGGTCGTCACGGGTGCAAAAGTATATATAGCGTTAAAGAGGACACTTTCACCTTTCTCCTGGTGGTATACGTTTCTTGTTCCCTTTTGTTCCCTAGAAGTTCTATTCCACTAAAATTTAAATTTGAGAAAAATATAGTAGTTTCATAAATATTTCATAACGCCCGTAATATTAAACGCTAGAGCTGTGACCACTTACAACAACTAAAGACTATAGTCCTACCAACATTATAAAAAAGACCGCAGGCCGTTATCGATGATAGCTTGCGAGTAGTAACCATTTATTTTTGATAAAAAACAAAAGAAAAACACCTTTTTCTGAAATTAAAAAAACGGTTGAGTTTGACAGCATGCCACGCCCACAATTATCAATAGTTTAACCTAAGTTTTTGGCTACCTTAATCTGGATATATTAGCTACAAAAAGGCGTAAAAATTTTAAAAATCGGTGACAAAAAAAAATTAGACTTTTGGCCAATGAAAAACGATTTTCAGCCACTGTGCGTCGTATCAAAAACAACAGGGTTCCTTTTAAACTTTGGTGTACGGAATCCTAAAAATTTATTACATTTTACTCTGGTAGCGTGTTTTATCAGTCGCCCTGAATTCACTTTGTTATCCAAAAAATAATAATAATGGTGTTGTAGGGGAAATGTTCCCTTTTCGCCCCTTCCTAATGAAATCTAAAAATTTATTTGTTTTTTATGTCATGTTGTATGTTATGACATATTAAGAAATATTTTTACTAATTTATAATATTCGTTAATATCGCTCAAGACCAATCTGATCCGTAAAGCTTTAGATAAATAACCTTTTCATTATGGAAACATCCATATCTTTCTGCTTCAAAAACATTCAGGTTCACTTAAAGTCAAATAGCAGTAAAATAGTTTAATACGACAATGGAGCAGCTCAAAACTAAGAGAAAGAGAAAAAAAAAACTACTGTATGACAATTCCGCTGAGGATGACGATGATGTTTTCTTTAAGATGCTGCAGCGTTCTCAGCTAAAATGATTCAGAAAGTTGAAGTTACAAATGAATGCAAAATCGGGGAGGAATACAAACAATTCATTGGCTTAATTGAATGAATGGTGTTTCAAATGGAAAATTAAATTCATGACAACTGCTTGGCAAGATGTGATGTGGATGTGGGCAAAAAAAAAGAGAAGAGAAGAAAAAAAGAAATATTATGACTTTATGACGATTCCATGTAAAAGACAAGACGCTGATTGAAGTTTTACATGCCAAATAAAAAGAAATATTAAATAAAATTTTATAATCTTTGGAGGTCTTGTTTTATTTTGGTCTGATTTGTGCATGCCAACCAAATAAGCAGGCCCCCGTGCGACGAGCAAGACATTATTGCAAACTGGGAATTAATTGTAAATTGTCGTATTTTTTGCTTTATGAAAGAAACGGAAGTTGTGACCAGAAGATGAACTTTTCATTTGACTTTTGCGATATGTTTACACTGATAAATGTTCTCACATTAAAGCTGACAGAGAAGAAAAAAAATTAAACAAAATAAAATAAAATAAAATGAATTAAATCATGAACCCCGCTGATGAGAGCCACTTGTGGGTTCAATATTTCACTTTCATGCTCCTCAAATCGATTATAAGTCTCAAAACTTATTTTAAGGTATTGCAAAATATTGTAAATGAGAAAAAAACAAAAATAAAATAAAATAAAAAAAACGTTAAGTGATAAGTACTTGAAATTTCTCACAATAAAATCTACAATATATTGAACAAAAAAAAAACAGTATGCTACGAATGTAGATTAAGAAAATTTCAAATCAAACCAAAAATCACCCTCAATGTGCAATTGCAGTCGTGTTTAAAGTCCTTAATAATTTATACACCACTGCTGCCACAACTGCTTACGGATTTTGCCCAGTCATCAAGCTGTTTAAGCGTTTGTTGCGTTTGGCATTTTGCAGGCACTTAACTTCAATTGTGTGCAGTCAATTGGAATCAATAAGACCATTTTCGGTGTTTTCCAAAACAAATGATTTTTTTTTTTTTTTAATTTGTTTTATACCAGTATTTTAACTATTTGTTGTATGTATGTACGAGTAGTATTATTTCAATGTCCTTGTTTCATTTTGAGAAAGCAAACAGTGTACATGCAGCCATTCAAACACACAACGGTTAGAATCCATTGCGTGCCTTTTCGAAGGCCCTGCATGTTGGCCTTCATGCAGGCCTTTCATGCAGGTAAAGACTTTCTAACATCCAGATTCTGCATATCTATATGTGTCAGTGGGTGTTAAACAAATGGGTATAATCATGGCTTTCGATATCGAGCTGATTCGATCATGGTTTTCGGTTTGAGAACCATATTATTATTATATTGTTCGATATCGAATGCCATAATCTCAAACTGAAATAACGCTGATGCGATCAGCTCGTTAACGAAAGCGACGATTTGACCCCTGGTCTTAAAGGTGTCGCAGTGCCGATTAATGTGTTTAGTGTGTAATGCTTTTTGTTCGTTGTTTTACTACACCGAAATAATTTTGCTTCATAGATCCAACGAAACAATTTCATTAGATTTTTTCACAAATCTAATGATAATTTTACGAATATTGTGAAAGAATTTCATTGGAATTTTTTCGATGGTATTCTACTTTCGTAACAATATTTCATTGGATTTATGAGAACAATATTTTCTAATTATTAAGAAACCCTTTTATATTTAAGAAACATTTACAGTTGTTGCTTGAAATAAACATATGTATATAAATAAGTACACACCTTAAAGTAATTAAGTTAAAGATTAAATTGTTTAAAAAAAGTAATAAAATATACAACAATTTAGAAGTTCATTATAGCTATGAAATGTATTCGTTGTCCCAATGAAAGTCTGATAAATTAAAAGTATTTAAACAGTTGTCAACCAAAAGCTTGCATCAAAGGTACTTTTGTATTATTGTTCTTGTACTATTTGTGTGCTTATTTACACATACAGTTTCAGTTAAGTTATTTCGTTGTTATAATAAAGTTATTTCACTTTTTTTTTGTGAAGTTATTTCATTGTTTTAATAAAATTATTTCGTTATTTTAATGAAATTATTTCGTTGGAAATTATCTCGTTGGAAATTATCTCGTTGTCTTAATGAAATTATTTCATCGTTTTAATGAAATTATTTCGTTGTTTCGATGAAGTTCTTTCATTGCATTGATGACACTGTTTAATAGATTTGACGAAGTTTTCATTAAAATAACTTTAACGAAACTAGTTTCATTAATCCAAAGAAGCGTAACGTTGGTTGAATTTTAATAAATTTTTTCATTGGATTAATGTCGAAATTCCTAGTACTTATGAAAAAAATTCTTTCAGTGTAAGGACTGGGATTCACTATTCTACACAATCGTGAGACTTTTGAGAAAAGAAAATACAACCCTGGTATGATGGAGTTTATAAACAAACACTGACAGGTCAAGATTGTATTTTTTTTTGTTAAGTCGTGTGATTGTGTAAGATAGTGTGTCCCAGCCTTAGACTACTCATCCATTGCATCATATATGTTTGTGGTATATTGGAATGGTTCGTGTCCGGAAACCAATTCAACACCTGAAATGGATCTTAGACTCTAAGATGAAGGAAGACGCGGAGGAAAGTTGGCGTGCGACGAAAACTTGCAAAACTTCTAAAATCATGTAGAGCTCCTATAATCCTAAATAGACTAAATTCCTTTTATCACTACCAGAAGCAACTGTAGACTTTTAGTGGGGGTATTAACTGGACACGGCTAAACGGCTTCGTATGCCGTCAAAATAGAACAAATACTTGACAGTACCTGCAGGAAATGCAAGGAAGCCTGGGTAATCGAGACAGTAGAGCACCTACTGTGCCACTGTCCGGCTCTAAACCGCACAAGATATGGCTGTCTTGGTGATCACACTTCTCGTGGTCTTGGTCTTGTATCGGGAATGAAAATAGGCTACTAAGTCATTTGGTACAGGCACCACGAACTAGGCGGCCATACTTTTAGGTTTCTTGTCATCTGCTGGTATCGCTAAGGATCAATCCTGGTCTATGCGAGGTCCTTGACCACCAAGACTAACCTAACCTATCCTGGACTGGTTAGTGACTTTTTGAACAAACGTAGGTTCCCTCTTTTCAACGGAATTTCCTTTGAGCTTTCCCCAATTTTTTTATCCCTTCCCAAATATAAGATTTGACGAGGTCATACAAACTGATATTTGTTTCTGAAATGATTTCATCGTTAAAGTCAAATCTCTTTCCGGCGGCCCATTTCTTCAAGTTGGGAAACGAGAAGTACTCGCTTGGGGTTAAATCAGGTGAAATAGGTGGAGGAAAAAGCAATTCGTAGTCCAATTCATGGATTTTTGTCGTGGAAACTGCTTATGTGAGGGAGTTTAATTGTCGTGGTGGTAAAGAACTGCCATGACTTTTTTTGTTGACAAAACCAACTTGGTCTTCTTTGGCTCCGTTTGACCGCGAAAATCCCCCTATTTTGACTGCTGTTTGGCCGCTGGTGTGTTCTAGTAGAAGCACGTTTCTTCCACTGAACAACGAAGTTTACGTTTGTGGTCGATTGCAAGTAGACGCTGCACACATCTTGGCGAAAGGTTTCAAGTGATCATTTAAAATTGAAGCCACTGAGCCACATGAGCTGCCTATAGCTTCCCCAATCTCGCTCATTTTCAATCTACGATCGGTCAACATGAAAATCGTAGACTGTTGTGCTCTTGTCGGTGTGGAAGCTCTGCATACGGCTTGTACGTAGGTACTAGTTTAGACGGGGGAACATTTGGAAGGAAAACATCTGGAATTATCTGTTGATGTTTCCTTCGCCTTCAAACAGGCGAAAATGTTTTCGTCGATATTCCAATATTACTGCATAAAAGCAAACATATTTTTACATGTATGCGTGTAGTATAGTGTCCTGCATAAGACATTTCAACTGAAAAAAATGTCTTTCAAACAGTGTTGTTAAGCGTTTGTTTTAGAATATTCGCTGTAGTAAAGCATTTGAAACAATTATCATGTCTTGAAACGTCTTATAGATGGTCTTGTGCAGGACTTTAGTGTATAAGTAGGAACGAATATGAAAACAAAGCGTGTCGCCGATTACCGAACACAAAAGTGATTCCCTCTTTCCCACCCCTAAATTGCTACCAAACTAAATGTTTCCCTTCCGAATGTTTTCGTGTCTAAATTAGGTCTAGCTATTGCAAATCCACGACGAAATTCAGTAAACCACCTTTTTACCACTGAAATTGATAGTATGTGTGAAGCTTTGAATGGAGTCAACTGACAGTTGCCTGTGGATAGGAGAAGCTTGTCTCCCTGTCAGTTAAAATTCGGGAAATGCAAAAAGTCCCGAACTTTTTGACCAGCCCTCTTCTTTAACTTTACGATCATTGAGCAGCTTGCGTGTTTGCCATTTTTTACATTTTGAAACGTGCTGCACATATGCAAAGTGACTTGCCGAAAAAGGCCCTAGGGAAGGCTTTTTCTTTTACTCCTGCGTTTCAGCGCTGGGTATCTGTATGTTTGTTACAACACGTCCTTTCTTATTCAACAAATTTGTTATTTTATACATACGTCACACATTGACTTTCGGTGTAATAAAGAAAAAAAAATGTGGTTAGAAGTGCCGAAAACATATTTTGATAAATCCGTCTTGAATTTGCTTAAATTCCCTTCACTTCCACTTATAATGATGGGAAATTATTCCAAATTTAATGTTTTTCTCTGCATTGCATTTTAACCCTTAACAACAAATGACCTCCTTCCTCTTTTGGCAAGCGGTATAGATATCGCACGAAATTTATAGGCGGTAACTAATAAATGTATTAAGCAAATTGAATTTGATTTTTTTTCTTTCACTTTTTAAACATCTCTGTCTGTAAATGACATGAAATACCGCCTTTCGAGTTCAATGAATTTTGTTTAGTACCAGTAATTCTACCTAAAACTTAAGAAATTGCATGTGAAGGATATTGTTTTTAAAAACTTTTAAGTTAATTTAATTGTGCATTTAAAATATTATGCTGACTGATCTTATGCAGCTTATGGAGATTGCAATTATGACACAAGAAAAGTTAAAAATACATTATCCGGGCAATTGCAGACAAAGTGCAATATCTTCGCATATGCCTTTATGCATTAACGAACTTTTAAATAAATTGTTATGTGTGGAGTCTTCGGGTTTGAGGGAGCTATAGGTGATACTTTTGGTTTGGATTATATGGTTCTGTTAAAGGGCATCGATCGTCTCATTGAATTCAACTCTTTTATTTCACACATTTAATTGTCTTGAGAGTAGGCAGCTGCCGTTTTAAATCAATTAAACCAAACTCGAGTTTAAAATTTATTAACACATTAATAATCCCAAATTATTATTTTACTTATTCAGTAAAATATTTGTTTTGTTAAAAATACATTGAAATTGCTCAATTTTTTGTTTGTCATAAAACGTAATAATCGGCTGTTTTGTGGGTTTTTTTATTCAAAGATAAATTGACGTTTATTATTTGCACAATTTACACGATGCTTATATTATTTTCTTAAAATTGCGTTGAACGAAAATCTTTTCTAGTGAAGCAAGGATAAAACAACTTAAAATGGGAAAAATCAGAAAAGGTCAAAGGCAATTGTTAGATCTTACTATATTGTTAGTAAAGTGGGAATGTTTGTGTGAAAACGTTGTCAGAAAAATCCTTGTCAGCTCAAATATCTTACATACGTGTAAACACATTTCGTTGCCATTATTAAATTATTGCCAGACATTTGTCAGCCATTTTGATATTGCCGGTTGTGTCAAGTTTATGCATCTGACAATAGTACCATTGTAATAGAGTTCTTTCCATTAGCAGCACTGCACAGACTTGTGCTTAAAGAAAAAGAAAAAAGCTAAAATATAATAAAATATATGCAGCCAAAATTATTAATCATTAATTTTTTAACTGACGATACTGTTAGAAAAATTTATGTTTAACTGTAAGATTTTCTGACAATTTTGCTGTGAACTGACAATCTATCTTGTGCTGGCAATCTTTGATTATCAGTACATGGTCAGCACATTGCCAGATCTGGCAATCGTTTGTAGCAGAGAGAGAGAGAGCAATGAGTAGTGAAAAAATGAGTAGAGTTGAATCATGATTTATAATTTCTGGTATTTATTAGCACTCATACTTATTGCAATGTTGTCTATGAATCATATCCACTCAAAAGTTTAAAGGGCGCATCGAAATCATACTTAGTAAAATTTATGACGTTGTTGATTTCGACTCTCGTTAACTCAATGTCTATGTACAATGCAAAATAAGTATGATTCGCAATGCAAACTTCGCATTTATATCATAAAAACGTTCACATTTCGAATTAAAACCACAAAGTAAAACAAATTTGATCAACAACACAGTATCAACTCAAAATACAACAAAATTTAAATTAAAACAATTTGATTGTTTTCAACTTTAATAAAGGCTCAAATCAAAATAATAAATTTTTTATGAATATATACGATACATTTTTATGTCCACTTTTGTATGAACTCAAAATAATACCTTTTTGGTGATATAAAGGTAGTCACTGCACTATCACAAAAACGGTCTCAAATGTGGTTTTCGAGATGAAAGAGTAAACGGAATACGTTTGAAATATTTACAGTAGATATATACTGATGTTGATAGTTGATTTCTTGCAAAAAGTGAAATTTTGAGTTAATACCCTCTTGTTGATCAAGTGCGATATGTATATGGATGAGTTGAGTGAGCTGAATCAATGTAAGTAGTATGAGTATTTTTCTGAAATAAGAAATCGAACTGATTTGATTTATGAGTGTGAGGGTGGTATGAATGTGATTGTCGACGTCGCATTCATATTTATTGCAACCTATACTTATAAATCAATCGTATTGTGAGTGTGCGTGAGTTTAAGAGTAGTTGAGTTTAAATTTGTATTTAAAATTTCATAAGTCAGTATGAATAGCGGAAAAACGATTCATTGCAGATCACTGGTCTGTACATACTCGTAGCTGCTGTTTGAGATTCAGCGTTGTTAGAAAAACATATAATTAATTGTAAGATTTTGTGACAATATGTGACGCGACATGACGAAATTGACCTTATCTTGCCAGGGGTCCAGATACCAATGGATAAAGGACAAAATTATAAACAAAATGACAACAAAATCATGCAAAAGTCTCAAAAAGTTATAGTATTTTGAAGTTTTTATTTCAAAAAAGGTAGTTTCGAGATAATTGAGGTTAAAGTTTGTTAAAGAGGTTAAAGTTTATCCTTGTACCATGGGTACAAGGATAATCGATATGTAGGTACCGTTAGGTGTCAAAAACTCAAAACAGGAAATTTAGACTTTAATTCACGTTTTGGCTTGTACTGAAAATTTTACTCAGTCAAGGTCCCTTTCGTCTTTCGAAATCTTATGTTTGAGATTCAGCGTTGCCGCTGTAGCACTTTCACGTTTCTGGTGTTGCCGTGATGGTACTCGGGGAACATCTGGGTTTTTGGGGGTTTTTAGGCATCGAATATGTTCTTCATATATACAGAAAAATTCCCTTTAAAATAAATATATGTATCGAGCATATTCTGAAAATCACAGTGATTTAAAAAAAACCTTTGTATTAACAGTTTTGCTTATTTCTAATAGAATATTTTATTCCAACTTCAAATGCTATAAATCGTAGAATTTACAAAATAAAAAAATATTACTGAACTATTCGAACAAATGGACGCTATGTTCAAGCATGATAAAGCAGCAATACTTTCGCTCATATTTTCCTTGTCCCTTTAGAACACATTTCATATTGAACGATGCAAGACTAGCTTGCGGACAATATCCACCAACTAGTTTGATGCATGACCAGTTTAGTAGTTTTTCTTTTACCGAGAAAAGGAAACTAGTCGAAAAATGTGTGGCAATAAGGAAAAATTGCTTAAATAATATTTTACTGTTTTCCAGGATAGCACTTGTATGCGTTCAACTAGATTTTCCGAAATTTATTTCTTTTACAGTTAAATTGGGAAATTATCTATTAACCTCCATCGTTCTACACACCATAAGTAATACATTTAAGTTGAAATATACCAAAGTGTAACCTAAATTAAACTTTTATTCCAAATAAGATTAGAAGTCTAAAAAAGTTAAGTCGCAAGTCAGAGTGCTATAACTTCCTGAAGAAATACACAAATTAGTTGAGATTTTGCCCAGGGGTACTTTCAAATACGCAGATTACGGAGGTACCATTAATTCAAAATCAGCTTATCTCGACTTAAGCAATTTTTCCTTTTTGCCACAGAAATATCGTGCATACAAATGTCGAAATTTCTCTAAGTAATGTTTGATGAAAGTGTCCTCTACAACAAGTTGGCCAACTGGGATTGTGTGACATACATACATAAGGATACCAACGCTTACTTACTTTCTTCCTTCCGTTTTGTTTCTCCAACTGGCTTAGGACAATATTTTCTTGCCAGGAAGCATAAATTTCCATATTTTTAAACAAACAAAAAAAAAGTATAAAAGTAAATTTATAATTAGTGTGAATAACAAGTAATATATACATACATATATGTATACATATATACGAGTATGTATATTTTATATCTTGTTTTCTTCTAATAACTAACACCTTTTTTCCTCTAAGACGTCTGTCTGTCTTGATGTTGATTAAATTATTGAGCACAATAAATAATACAAATTTCTTTTAAAGCTGTTAAAATAACAAAACCACCCATTAGTTTTCATGAGCATTCATTACCTAATGAATGCAGCCATGTAACTGCATTCACCACACTTACTTACTTACTGTATCACTTGCCACGCCAACCAACCAACCGTCCAACCAACCATTTAACACAATGAAAACCGTTGCGCCTAAATAATGAAATTAAAGGAAAAATAAAAAAAAAAATAAACTAAAACTGCCAACTAATGGTGTTTTAGTTGTTTTGTTTTTGGGAATAAAATAATGCATACAACTCGTAAATTTTGATCAGCATAAATAAAATTAAACTGAAACTGAAAATTCATATTAAACAATAACAACATCTTTATGAAAACAATTCACTAAACTAAATTGTTATAATTATAAAAACAAAAAAAAAGAAACAACCTTTAACACACCATACCATATAAATTATGGAAATTTGTAAGAAAAAGAATGGAGGGTCCCATGAAAACAAAAGAATATTTAGAGGAGTTAAACAAAAAACAAATAAAAAACTGTAACACCAAATTATAATGTACTAAGTTTTTCAACAAGCCGCAACTAACAAACATTCACCAGCAACATGCGTGACTTGTACGAGTATGTGTATTGCGGCAGCCACTTTATTAAAACTCTTACCAAAAATAAAAAAAAACAAGCCAATGCTAAAAGAACTACCAAGCCAAGCAGCCAACCAAACAATCAGCCAGCCAGCCATCCATCCAGCTAAACAGACAACAATGAATGCAACATGCACTCTTTCTTCTTTCTTTCTTTCTTTTTAAACAAAAGCTTAAAAAAGAAAAATAAACTAATGAGTATAATTGTTGTTTCATAACTCTATAATAAGGGAACAAAAGACAATATACAATACCATACAAAAGGCAGCAATAACTGTGTTAAACTCGCAGCGAAAAAGAGATTAAAAAAAAGTAATTAAAAAAAAATCAAGTTTAAAATTTCCGAAAAAAAGTTTTTTTTTTAACAATAAACTCTTTTAAAGTTCTGTAAACAGGAGTTTAAAGTGTAAAGATTGTTCGTTGCTTGTTTTTATTTTATTCTGTTTTATTTTATTTTTAAAAACTCAAGAAAGCAAAACTTAGCAATATATAATAATCATCCAGATATTCCTCGATGAATCGAAATCATTTGCTGGGACTGGGTCCATTACTCGTACTCAGATCAGCTAAACTTAAAACTAACCTACAAAATACCAAACTACTGCAGGTGGCTTATCATATAATTCGATTCGCATAGAAAAATTCGTAAATACGTACAAATTTAATTATTTACTACAATTTTCGAAAATATATTTCCGAAAGTTCGAAATTTATTTTTCGTTTAGCACATATTTTGCTCTCATCTAAAAAACAAAAGTAGTCTTTCGTAAGCTTAATTCGCAGATTCTTGTTTTATATTTCTTCGAATAAAATTTTTTTAATTTTTGTTTTTTTTTTTTTTGTTTGAATAGACGAATAATTTTGAACTATTGATCGAATATTCGCATTAACAAGGAATAAAAAGTTGCATCAAATAATTTAAAAAAAGTTTGCAACAAAAAAAACGGCAGTAATACATATGAATACTTGCCTACTCTTTTATAGCCTTAACTTAAAAAAGTTATGAAATGTAAAATGTTTTTTACATAAAGTAGTTAAGGAAATTATTCGAAAGTTTGAGAAAAATTATTCGATTCGATAATTCTTTATTCAAAATTGAAAAATTAATCTTAGTTCTAACAAAACTGAAAAATAAAATTATTCAAATATTCGAATATTTTCATGCGAAAAAATTACGAATAATTCTTATTAAAAATTTAAAAATTTATGAACGAGCAAAACTAATATTTTTTTAAGTATTAGTATATTTTTTATTTGAGAAAAAATATTCGAATAATTCTTTCTTAAAAATTTAAAAATTCATATTCGTTCTAGCAAAACTAAATTTTTTTTCAAAAATTCTAATATTTTCTAATCGAGAAAATTCTTTATTAAAAATTTATGTTTGTTCTGGCAAAACTAATTTCTGTTTCAAATACTTCCTATATTATTTTTTCTCGAGAAAAATTATTCGAATAATTTTTCTTAAAATTGTAAAAACTTAGGTTCGTTCTAGCAAAACCAAAAAAATATTTTTATATATTCGAATACGTATTTTTATTCGAGAAAAATTATTCGAATAGTTCTTTATTAAAAATTTTAAAATTTATGTTCGTTCGTTCGTTTTTTCGAGAAAAATTATTCGATTAATTCTTATTTATAATTGAAAATTTTATGTTCGCTCTAGCAAAACATATTTTTTTTTCCAAATATGCGAATATTTTTTATTTGCGTTCTAACAAAAATTAAATTTTTTTCAAATATCCAAATATATTTTATTCGAGAAAAATTATTCGAATAATTTATATTAAAAATTTAACAATTTATGTTTGTTCTAGCAAAACTAAAAATATTTTTTTTTCAAATATTCGAATAATTTTTTGTTCGAGAAAAAATATTAATCGAATATTTTGAGTTTCACTAACACTTTTTATCAAAATAAAAGTATAGTCTAGCAAAAAACGAAAATGTAAATTTATTTAAAGTCAGTCAAACCGACAACTGTTTGAACATTTCAAATGCTGAACATCTCCGTTGTGTATAGCTTTTCATTTTATGCGTTCGCTTTGACTGCGACTGTTTACATTTTCAGAAGCAAACGCAATAACACTAATCATTTTTAAACGCTGCTTCTCAATACCTCCTAACTAGAGTACGCTCTGGTTTCGTAAAATACACTCACCCGAACTGTCGTTAAATCTTAAAAATGCACAATTTACATTGCACGGATAAATTAACGGGTAAGCTCAGAATTATATTCTAAATTTTTCATTGACTTGTATAAAGCAAAAGTGAATTCATAAAAATGATAAATTTCAAACTATTTAAAATGTAAATTTCTGGGGTTTTTAAAGTTTTCCGCCCCTAAAACCATGCCGCCCTAGGCCCGGGCCTATATGTAAATCCACCCTGCATAATGGAGGGGTAAGATTAAGCTTAGGTCACTCCTGTTGATAAGGATTACATATTTTTCTCTCACACATTTAAGAAATTGAAAATCTCATAATACTCGTAACGTTCACGCATATCGAAAACATACGTACATATTTCTCCTGTTCACACAAAATACACAATCAAATAATATAATTTTATTTGTAATAAAAATTATTCCATTTTATTTTATTATTAATCTTTAATTATTAATATAATACGTTACTTAAACAAAAACAAACAAAAAAGCATTGCTCCTTCCTTTGAATTACATGTTTAAGTTTAGATATTTTTATGTCATAAGCTTTTAAAACTCGTAAATGTGCATGACTGTGAGGGAAGTTTTCCGCACCATCTAATCTCTAGCAAAAGTCCGAAACGGCCATACTGATGAAGCTCCTGCAGCACATTTTTCGCTTTTTTTAATACGATATAAAAAAATATCAATCTCTAAAATATTGAAAAGAATAAAATTTTTATAAATGAGATAGTGTGTGTGTGTGTAAAAGAAAAAACAATGGCAGCCACAATTGTTAAGTCAGCCATTCTGTCTGCTAATAGCCAGGTGACTGACTGATTATTTAGTTGTTGTTGTTTTTTTTTAAATGTGTAAATGTAAATGTATTCATGTAGTAATTAAAAGTGTAGAGGTGAGTGTAAATAAATAAAGTCGTCAGCCACAAGGATCGCAATATTATTATAATATGTCATGTCTATTTTCTGTCGGTGTCTTATGGTATGCAAAGGCATGCCATGACACCAAAACGCTCAAGTAAAAATATTGTAAAATTTGTACATTTTTCATGTCTGACTTCATGTTAAAAATTTATGGTACAAAGCGGCTTGATTAAAAAATACAAATTGATGCATAAACAAATTCTATTGTGTGTCTTTTGTAACCGAATTGTTGCTCTCATTTATTTTCCATAAACAATAAAAATCAAGCAGCACACAGTGTAAAAGATCGCAAATATAATGCAAACTACACGAACACACGACTTCAAATACCGCTAGCTGCACTTGTCGCCTTATAGGCAGCTACTTATTTACTTAATTATTTTGAAGATGGCAGCAGCATCATCAGCATTTGATATTAAAATATATAAATACATAAAGAGTGTTTTTTTAGAGTGTTACAAATTTGAGTTGCCATCACTGCTTTATTTGAGCACCCATTTAACAGCTGATAGTTACTTTTTGTTTAGTTTGCTTTGAAGTTTCACTATGAATCGATTTACACCAGAGCAACGCGTCAAACTCATCGTGCAATTTAATTTTTTTTACAAAGTTTACTTATTCCCAGGGAAAGGAAAACCCCTACTCAAAGTAGGTTAGGTGAGCAGACTGCTGTTAAGGAAGGGTGAAATTTAGAGTCCAGCTCACTTGGGTCCAATACAATGGTCCTTTTGTGCTACCTGTTAGTTGAAGAGAAGATAGTGAGAGAGGGTGATAGGGAAGGGATAGTGATAGATAAGACAACCTGTCTTATAGCTAATAAATCACTGAATGTTTAAACATAGTTCAAGTTAATTTTCACAAAAAATTAAAATTGATTTAAATACACTTTCATTTTTTCAGTGGCTAATTAAAGTTAATATCAAATTACGTTGAAAGTATGGTAGCACTACAATATTTCCAAATATTATGGAAAGCTTTCCAAAGAACAGCTGTTCAATATAAATAAGAAAGTTGATTTATCAATTTGCAGAAAAATGAAATAGCGAAAAACACATTTTATGATACAAAAAGAGCATCAGAATACATTTTTCTATATATATATTTCATTATATGAAAATATGTGTTACATTTGTTGTATATTTTCGAATATTAAACGAAATTCATTTTAATACGACCACATGATGTTCATGTACATGCATTCAAAAAACACACACATGCACAAAACGTATGGTATGTTTGCAAAACTTAAACAACGCTTAAATGCACAATGTTGGCTATTTAAGATTCAGTTAATTTTGTGGTGGAAAACAAAATTTTGTGTTTAAATCAGATTTAAAAATAAAATACATATAATCATTGACTGATTTATTTGCCCTTAGAGATAGAGGAAAGCTTCATTCTTTTACAACTCTGTTCTTTGCATACTTTTTTGATAATGCAGTGCTGCAGCGCCTTCTGGTGTCAAATGAGGCGAATTAAATTGTTGAAGCTTTGTTTAGTGGCCTTTTATTAGTTATTTTACTTCGCCGATGATTATACTATACAACGGAGGACGGCGCTCTGATATTATATTAGGATTAGTATCTGATGAAAGTCGGTATAGTTTTTAGTGAGCAGTGCCTTGTGCCTGCATCACTAGAACTTTTCACACAACAAATGATACAAAGGACACTAATGCACATCAGAAATCTGCGTGGTGTTGTTATTTTTAATGACTGTCGGAGACCGGGATTGAACCCAGGACCTTCGGTTTTGTAGTCAACTGGCTAGCTACTTCAGCCAACGCCACCCCTACTCAAAGTAGAACTCTTAGAAATTCCTAGTGTAAGGAAAAACATTCGTGAACAGAATTTTTTTTGCCGAGTTAAGTGTTCCTGACTATATCATTTAATTGTAAATACACAATTATGCAAAGTTCTTTACTTTTATTCTAATATTTATATATATGATAAATGATTTCATGATGTATCTATACGAGTATAACAGATGGAATTATCTGATTGAATGTGCTTAAAAGAATTAGTGTACATACATACTTATTGTATTTAATCACTGTGTCTTTTTTAAATTTATAAATATTTATTCCAATACAAAAGCCACATGAATGCACTTGTGTTTGTACTAATAAATGAAAATTTAAGTATCACAAATATCATTATTATTGTCGTCTTTGTTGTTGTTGTTGACAAAATGAAATAAATAAAATTATTTTCCTTTTTAAATTTATTACAAGTTGTCGCTGTCGCTGCTGTTTCTCATTATTATGGATCCACTTAATACGAATAAATTTATTTTTGACTTGTAAGATTTGTTTTGCTTTTAGTTTTATTTAGTATCTGGTTTGCTGGCAACACAATTCCATTCAACATGCCAATTATGGTCTCATTATCCAATCAGAGTAAATTTATTTGTTTGTCCAACAGTCCAAGTAATAGAAGTATTTCTTCCATCCATCCATCTATGTACATACATATCTATCTCAATTGCAAAAATCCAAGAGCAAAAGCGAGAAGAAAAAATATATAAATACCAGCAACTAAACACGATTTTGAAGTATGCATCAAAATTATTAGATCAGTGTAGTAAGTAAGCGCTGCGATCATTTTAAATGGATCATTTTTTCTATTATAATTTTTTGTATGCATTTTTATTTTTGTCTTTCCTATTCATAGTGTAAAGATTTTCAAAAGACTTGTGGAAAAATAATTCTTAAAATGTTTGATTAGTTAGTTAAATTGTTGTTAAATTGAATAATTTTATAGAATTCATGATTTGTTTGTATGTGGGCAGATAGATTCGATTTGATGGAATTGAGTGAAGAAAGTGTGTTTCTAAGAATCAGAAAAACATAATCACACAGAAAAAAAACAATGTAGAATAGTTAAAAATAGGGTTAATTTTACATTTTTTGTCAATGATTTTGCTTTATGTGTGTTTCATGTTAATTTAACATGATTTATAGTAATTGCCAAAAAAAAATTTCCTCTTGAAATAACTTTATTTCACGTTGAATTAACATTTAAGTACTGCTAAAATCAAAATGAATAACCATGTTGAATCAAAGTTATTTCAAGTTAGATTAACATTAATTTAATTTAATGTAATAATTGTAATTGCAGTCACAACAACTTTAAATATTCTTAAGATACACACTAAATATGTACCATCTTGAATTAAATTATAATTTATTTATATTTCTAGACCTTTTACATACAATTTGATCAACAGTTTTAGTTTTAGTTAAAAAAAAACAGACAACAATTTATTTGCTGGTGGTTCAGCGTTGTCTATATGGATTTCATTGTTGCTGTAACAAATCATCGGTACACATCAACCACACATTTCGAACAGTTACAAACCTCTTTCTTATCTCATGCACAAACTTTTAAGAACTATTTGAGAATTCACAAATAATAATATTTTTATTCTTACATCAATTGATTTGTCATAATCCTGGCTGAGTGTCATTAAAGATATGAAACTAATAAAAATTTAATATGGGCGGTCAACATGTGGCGTTTTGTAAATACAAAAAAAAATAAATAAAAAGTCGACGAACTATATCGAAATGGGTATCATTCGACAGGTATTTGAAAAAAAATCTTTAGGTCTCTCTTATGATTTTTCATTTCGAATGATCATTTAGGATATTTAACGGTTCAAAGTTTGTGGCCGTGGGGTTTTTTTTTTTGATTTTTTTTAATTACTACTTCTTTCAATTTATTTCAAAATTTTAGAACGTAAGATTTTTTAAATAATATATACATACATGCATACTTTACGCTCATCTGATAAAACTCACCGCAGCCAATTTAATGCACTTCTACTAAGAAAAATTAATATTAAAATGCAAAAAGATGCTAAATTGTTATAAAACGAGAGTACAGGCAGTATATTTATTACCGGCATTCTAAAATGCAAAGAATAAAGTGAAATTTCTGTCTGATTGCATTAAATTGAAATGTAGAAACGAATTGCGACAACATGTAATTGTTGCTTTTATAATATCATGCGCTTAATAAACGTTGATAAATTTGGAATTAAATGATGGTTGTCTGTATATAAGTATTTAAGAGACAATATTTCACTTTTGTTATTGCACGTGAGTGAATTCACATTTAATTAATGAATTAATTAATCGATTTAAAAGCTTCATTTTGCACGCTTAGGATGTTGTTATCGTTAAAGAAATTTTATAAGATTTGAAGTTCGCACATCAATCATACCGCTGATTGTTACATTTATAGATATTGAATTGGCAAGTTTTACGACTTGTATTATTATTAATAAAGATATAATTTTATTTTCAATTCAGGACAAGGATTTCGACAAAAATACTCTCCTTCGCTTTGCCACAGTCTATGTGTTTCTGTCGCTTTCATACTTAGCATTATGTATGTATTAAATACATTGACCACAGCAGGCTACACAACTACACGAGTTAAAATGCCGTTATCTGTAATTGTTGCCATGCAGCCAGTTACATAATTATCTTGAATGCGGCAGTGATATCGTAACAACCTGATTTTAGAGTTCTATACTATAGATACATACACACAGAAAAAAATACCAATGTTAAATCACCATGCCAAAATGTTGATTCAACTTCATTCAAATCACATTACATTTAAAAGAAATAATATGTTGTTTGAGTGTGTTGGTGTTTATTTGCTTTGTTCATAGCTGCCATACACTTTGTGCTTAGTTGTGTAGTTTTTTTTATGTTTGTAAACAGCCAACAAACAGCTGCTGGCTGGTAGGCAATGTACTAGTCTTGCCTTCGGAGGATCGCAGGTTCGAATTCTGGAGTCAAGTAAAAGTCAAGTCAAGTAAAAACTTTTCAGTCAAAGCATTTTTGTTTTTAACTATAACTAAAACTTTTCAAATAAATTGTATGTTAAATAACAAGAAATAATGTTAAATTATAATTTAATGCAAGACGGTACATATTAAGTGCGTATCTTAAGAATATTTAAAGTTGTTGTGGCTGCAGGGGTAAGCACGTTGACTATTACGCGATTAGTTCCGAGTTCAAGTATTGGCCGGGGAAGCCAACTTAATTTATATACAAAAATTTTTCTGATGTCTATATTAACCACACGTTGTTAAGTTAAATAATTAATAAAATGCAATTACTACATTAAATGAAATTCATGTTGATCTAGCTTCAAATGACTTTGATTCAACATGATTCTTCATTTTGATTTTAACAGTATGTAAATGTTAATTCAACTTGAAATAAAGTTATTTCAAAAGGAAAAATTTTCTTTGACAATTACAATAAATCATGTTAAGTTAACATGAAATACGTATGAAGCAAAATCATTGCCGAAAAATATTAGATTAACCTTGTTTAAGTAGATTTTAAGTTGAAATTTTTCTGTGTTCAGCTGATTTTTTTAAAGCCTTAGTACTCATTATTTAAGTTTGTTATTAAATAAATAAAAACTCACGACCATATTACAATTCTATTAATTTAAAATTGGAGAAGCAGCTATATTAGCACATAATAAAAATCATAAATTTAAAAGTTGTTCTCCACATTCAACTTATGTTAGAAGTTTTTATTCGTATTAAGGAAAAATTATAAAAAAATTTCGGAAAAATTCAAGTTTATTACTAATTGTTACAAGCAGAATCGTTAATTTTGAGGGCGTGTTGCATAACGAAAAATTATTATTTACAAAGACAAAATGTGTATATATGTTGTTGGTTTGAAGTGTTCACCATCAGAATATAAAAACCGCAAACAGACTATCATCTATTAGTCGCTCTGTTGACTGGTTGACTCAAATGTCAACTGAAGCAGAACCAACAGGGATATAAATCTAAATATAGAAAACGCTTTTATTATTTTTTTTATCAAAATAAACGCTATAATATTAAAGTTTCTTTGATATGCAGTATACATGTAATAATATTTGTAATCGTCGTCACATACATAATATTTCTCAACTGCCAGCGCCAGACGTTAAACTTTATTTAATGAAATTAATGTATACAATTCTGTTTACACATCTAATGTTTATTTAATTTAAATGTCAATGCAAGTGCCACTTTAAACACATTAACACAAAAACACATTAATTAGAATAAAAACTGAAAGAATTTCTATTGCTCTGCTCTACTCGTAGACAAAACAACAAACAGCACCATTTCTATTTCCTTTTTTTTTTCGTTTTCTCTTTTGTAATCAATTATTAAAATGATAATAATTATGAAAGAAGAGAAAAAGCAACAAATTCTAATTAATTTCATTTCTAATTTGAGGGCATATTCACAAATTAAAGGCAACTTAAAATACGTTGAGTACCAGGAGTACTCATCGCCAAATATCATATTAATTTATGGTTTTATAACAATGCTTGAACGTCCACTGCTATGGTCACATGCTACGACTGTTCTCACAACAACCAAAGGTTATGAACATAAAACTATGTGCTTAATGCGGGTTAATAGAATTAGTAGATCTACAAATTATAGACAAAAATTTAATTACAATCAAAACATTAACACACGAGTTCAACACTAAATGAAGTATGAATCGTTGTGTTGGCACAATTGCTTGAATGCTTCTTACAATTTTCACATTTTTACTTTTATTTTCAACCCAAGAAATATAAATAAATAAAAACGAATATTCTCTCTAATCAAATAATAATTTTACAAATGAGGGTACGAGTGTTTTATTCTTTATTTTTTGTGAGCAATTCTACATCAAAAAACATAAACAGACATTATATTACAGTCACTCGTGTAAACCCAGCAAACTCGAGGGATTTGGTTGTAAGTCTAGAATGATTTTCAAAAGAAAATTTATTTATTATTCGCAATTTGAGAAATTTCTTTAATTACAAATCATTGTAAAATATCTTTCAGACTCTGCTTAATACATGACATAATTAGGTCGCATTATAATCTCAGATGGTCCTCCATGCACACACAGAAAAATTTCTCTTCAAAATCTACACAACCAAGGTTAATTCGACATTTTTCTACAATGTTAATTCAACATGATTTAAAGTAATCTTCAAAGAAAACTTTTCATTTTGAAATAACTTTATTTCATGTTGATTTAACATTCGTACTGTTAAATGAAAGAAGAAAGAATCATGTTGAATCAAAGTTATATCAAGTTGGAACAACGTTCATTCTATAATAAAAAGACACGAAGCACCATGTAAAATCAAAGTTATTTCAATTTTAAACAATATGAATTTGATTTAATTTAGTGAAGTCATTGTATTTTTAACCGACTTCAAGAAAAGGAGGAGGTTAATAATTCGTCTCTATTTTTTTTGGCGGTGTTACTTTCTACCTCGGTACATTTTAGACCGATTGTAAAAATTATTGAAGCTATACCCATCAGCTGTTTCCTACGTTGAAGTTATATTACATTACAGTCGGCTAACTGAGCCTTAAAGCCATGCCAGTAACTGTCATGATAGTAGAGTAATAGCAGTTCATTTCCATTAAAAATTTCCACAGTTTTTGTCACTGCCGCAATATCAAATACAATCCAACTTACTTCATAATTTTTGAACGTTATTTTTATAGGTTTGAAGATTTGGCAATTAAATAAAAATTCCCAAGTGCACAATTCTTGTAAAATCAGAACAATTTATTTACACAACACTGATGTTCAGAGCTTTTAAACGCACAATGTTAACTCTTAGTTTATTGCTGAAATACCACGATGTTAACTCTGCTGTTCCTTACACAATGCTCAATTGACTCTGAATAACTCCACTCTTTTTTCTCGCTTTTTTTGCACTAAACGCAAACATTCTAAAATTCGGCCCCATTCGACAGCTTCTCAAATATTTCGTTCAGTTAGTTTGTGTATGTATGTTGTCTATAGAACATTCATGCATTTAAGTTGTTGTTGTTTGTGCATTTCGTTTGCATCGGCTTTCGCGTTTGTGTAGTTGTATATTTCTTAATAAGCAGAATGTAGAAATACAACATAATAGTTTTTGTTATACTTTGAATCAGCATCGTCTTTTATGTTTGTGTGCTTGCGAATAGGTTTGTTAATGATTGAACATTTAAGTTATTATCGAACAAAAGAAAATCACAAAATATTTAGCTTGCAAATTCATTGAAAAACATCAAAACATTTCCAACGCTTAAACTTGTGTTTGCTGGGAATACACATACATATGCTCACTCGTATTAAATGAAAGTGATGTGGTTGTGGGGTAACTAAGAGACCTGTTGCTGGCTGTTTGTTCTTTGCTACATGACCCCAAAATACGAGCTGTAGGAAAGTGAAGTGTTTGTATTTGCCACAGTTGTTAAATTGTAAATGTGTGATAATTGTAAAACATACATATGACACTAACGCCACACATTATTACAAGAATCACAAGAAATATGTATATCGGCAATCGGCAGAACAAGCAAACTTTAACTACATCATCGTACATCTGCAGCTGGAATGAAGAGTGTAACACAAAATACACACGCATAAAAGAGTACTTTAAAATAAATGGATTACAAAAATTTTATAAAGAAAACCATTTTCAAAAACGTTTAATTTAAAATGAAATTTGAATTAGATATCGTTATTTCAGAAAAAATTGTTTAATCCAAGTAGAAAAAACAGTGCTAAAATTAATTATGCTTTAATGAGAAGTAAACAAACTAAATATATTCGGCTCTGTTTTGTAAACCGAATCAATTTGAAATCGCACAGTTTTAGAAAACTTACTCCGATAATTATTATAATAGAAATATTTTTTCAGACATTTTTTAATTTTTCTATTATATATATTCTCAAATATTATATCTGAAAGAAAATTATCGTGTAGTTTTAGTTTAGTTTTAGTTTTAGTTTATTTATTTATTTGCTTATTTCCTGTACAACAAGATTTAATCTTATATTTATAGTACAGAAACGGAATGCGTTAAACATAAAGAGCATTTGCAATTATTAAATTGAAATCAAAAAATAATTTAATTAAAAATAAAAATATATAAAATTAATTTAATAAATAAAAAAAAAAAAATAATAGTAAAAATATACAAAATGTAGTAAATATAATAAATATATGCATATCAGAAAATGGCACAATATAGTTTAAAATAATTATCTACAAATTTTATTTAAAATAATTAACTACAAAGTTTTTAAAACTATTAGCATTGCCGTTTAATTGTTGACATAGTGGAAGATTATTCCAAAGTCTAGCGGCATGTACATAAAATTGCCATTCGGAGACTAGGTATTGGTGTCGAGGTATTATAATATTTCGGTTTCGTGGCGATTGAGAGAAGCGTATATTATCAAATATGTATTTGGGAGATTGAGTATGTATTATTTTATGCAAAAAAAGTAAAGTGCGTATTTTTAATAGGCTATCAAAACTGACTCCATAAAGGTTTTTAGACACAGAGGAAACATGATCAGATCTTCTCAATCCATACACATACCGTATAATATTGTTAAATAAAACATTTAGCTTTCTTCGACTAACGGAGTCGCAGTTTCCAAATAATTCACACCCATACAATAGCGAAGAAACCAAGTATGTCTTGGCAAGCAATATTCTAATTCTGAAGGGTGTAAAGTATTGTGTAGACCAAAGCGCTCGTAATTTAAAATACGACTGACCAACCAGTGAGTTTACATGATCTGTCCAAGTCAAGTGGTTATTGAAAATTATTCCTAGATTTTTCGTTCTGTTAACGATTTCAATTTTCTCACCATTTAATAAAATATCCCCAGAAATAAAAGGAGCTATACTTTTTTTGCAAATTACAATACATTTAGATTTTTTAGGGTTCAGACAGAGTCCATTTGCATTGGCCCACATATAAATTTGATTTAATTCGTTATTTAACTGTGAGATACCTGCGGCAACGTTTTCAGCTGCAATACTTAAAGTAAGTTGTATATCATCTGCATAAAGATGGATATTACATTTTGAAATTATTTTTGGCAAGTCATTTGCATATATTGAAAATAAAAGCGGACCTAAGATGGAGCCCTGAGGCACTCCCCTTTTAAGTGTCAGTTTTTCAGACCAAACATTGTTTACAAGAACCGATTGTGTTCGATTTAACAGGTATGATGAAATAAGCTTAATTGATGTAACCGAAAAGTTGAAAAAGTGTTTTAATTTGTTAATTAATGTGGCATGGTCTACCGTGTCAAATGCCTTAGAGTGGTCAAGAAGTACTAAGAAATTTATGTTCCCATTCTCCAATCCCTGTCGTATGTGTTCACCTACTTCAACAAGAGCCGTAACGCAGCTATGATTCTCGCGGAAACCAGATTGTTTACTATAAAGCATGTTGTTATTATTTATATATGAAATCATTTGCTTATATAAAATTTTTTCCAGTATTTTCGAAAGAAAACACAAGATGGCTATTGGCCTATATTCACCATTAGCTTTGGGTAATGGAATAATTTTTGCGTGTTTCCAGTTTGAGGGAAACGTAGAAGACATAATAATATTGTTTAGGAGGTAAGTGACGTATGGGAGAATTAGTGGCATAAGTATTCTAACAAATTTGGGATGTAAGTTATCAGTTCCCACTGCGTTTGATTTTATTAGTGAGCAAGTAGACATAACATCAAATTGTGATACGCATGAAAAGCGAAAATAATTACCGTTCACGTCATTATCTGCATTTATAGCGGATGAGGGAAAGTTATAAAAAAACGGGTTCGTTTGGATCACAGGGGCATTAGTGAACGTTTTATTAAGCATGTTTGCATCTACATTTAACTCTATGTTGTTCAACTGCTTGCCAATACCTATTTCACGAATAGTATTCCAGGCTTGTCGAGAATCAATTGCAGTACTGAATCGTGTGGAATAAAATTCGGTTTTAGAAAGTCGTATATGTTTATTAACGTTTTTTCTAGCAGTTTTGTATTGCAATTCCAGATCAAAAGTTTTATACCTTTTCCACCTGGCATATGCTAGGTCCCTTTGATGTATGGCTTGTTTTATAGTGTTTGAAAACCATGGTTTATGTTTATGTGCTATCTTTTTATGTTTGATTGGTACTGTTAAATCAAAAAGATATTGAATATTGCGTTCTATGAAATGAGACTGATCATCAATATTTGGCATAAAATAGATATTACTCCAGGCAATGTGTGATGAATATTCACATAAATTATTAAAAACTAGGCTGTTAAAGTCACGGTAACTAAAACTCTGCTCAACATCATGAACGACAAAGTTATAATTTAAAAATATAAGATCATGTTTGGAAAAACATGACGCAGATATCTGATCATATAAATTTGTGTTCGTAATGATAGACACGAAGAAAAGGTCAATGAGTGTACTAGTTGTTGATGTATGATGTGTCGGACTTACCACATTAACGGGGACAAGTCCAAATGACAACATATTGTCAGCAAGATCCGTCTCCATCAATATATTGGAATTGAAGTCGCCAGTAATGATAATATCATCGTATTGTGAGGCAAGAGTTTCAAGTGTAGAATACAAAGGCAAAAATTGTATTCTTTTATTAGGACGATATACACAACCCACTAAAAGTTTTTTGCCAAATGATGTAATTTCAATAAATACAAACTCAATTCCCAGTTCATTTGTATTAAGTACAAGAGATGATTTGCAGCACATTTTGCACGAAATACTATTTTTTATGAATATAGCTACACCACCACCATGGCTTGCTCTATCACACCTAAAAACTTTAAAGCCATATGGACATATCAAGCTATCAGGAGTGGATTCTGAAAGCCATGTTTCCGAAACACAAACTACATCAATGCCAGAGTTCTCAAATATAAATTTAAATTCGTCAACCTTGTTGTTAATGCTTTGCGCATTTATATGCACAATATTAAAACCTTTTTTATATTTAGCGAGAATCCTGACCATATTCATTGTTATGTCTTTGGAACTTCCACGTTCATTACCGTTAATTGACATTAAATCGAATTTTAAGAAGGGCAATGCTAATATATTTTAAAATTGTAGTGTACAACATGTAATTAAAATTTAAAGAGTTTAACAATGTAGTATTGAATACAAAAATGACACATAATATTGGAGTCAAATAAATAAAACAAATTATAACAATTAAAAAAATTGGTATTAAAAGTGAAAATATTAAAAATTTTAAGATATCGAGACTATTTAGCCAAATTAGTAGGACGAAAAAACTGTTCCAGTTGCTCTGGAAAAATCGTGTATGATTTTAATTATTAATGTTTTTGAAAACGAGAAATTTACTCGGATTCGGTTTACAGAACATGTTTTATTAAAAAATGTATTTTTGTTGAAAAAAGCTTTTGTAACTCACATTCATTTTCACTCTCACGTGAATGTCAAAAAGAAATAGATCGGCAAATATCATGCCTGGAGCCTAATCGTCGCTTACGATATCGTGCTGATTCAATCGAATTTTCTTAGTTTGAGATTATGGCGTTGGCTATCTAACAATATAAACACTTTATTTAATATCCAATGTCATAATCTCAAACTAAGAAAACCCAATCGAATCAGCGATGATTTGACCCTTGGTCTATAGCTCTTCTGAAAAGATAATCTTTAAGATATACGTACCAGAGAGAGAGCACTCTTTGAGTATTGAATGTCAAACAACTGTGAATGCGTACAGCTAAAAATGAAAATATCACACTCATATGCAAACACACGCGCATTAGTTTAAAACCGAATACGTGTAAGTACTCATGAGTATGAAAATACTCTGACTATTTCATTTACTCAGACACATAAAGCGTGTTTTCAAACAGCCACACACACGCCTACATGTTTTCCATTCCATTTTGTATACAAAAATATTTGTATACGTTGGCGAATGATGAATAAATATCCCGAGTATCATGTGAATATTTTTTTTGTCCGATTAAATATCCGATAGAGAGACCGAGTCAATGCTCTGGATACTCCTGTGCCTTTTTATTTTTAGTTGTAGTGTATTTTATTTTTCTGCACAAAAGTAGTGGAGATGCTCTTGTATGTTGGAACAGACTATAGGCATAGTTGCTTGAGAGGAAATATGTGAGCGTATGAATTGTTTGCTCTTTAATTATGATTATACGCAGTTGCTAAAATTAAGACTATTTACTTATGTATGTTTGTTTTTTGAGTTGTCATTGTAATTATCTGATACAAGGTTTATTGTAGGAAAAAACTAATATTTTTTTTACTGCTGAAACTCCTTGAAACACAAAACATTTTGCCTTGTAAAATAATAATTTTTTTTATAAACGGAAGGAAGGTGTGAGTAGTCTAGTCTTTATAATATCGGTAGAGTTTTATTTGTTTCTAACAACGCTCGCTTACAATTTGTTAACGGCCGTATGCAAATATATTTCAGTTTGTTTAATTTGTTTCTTGAATTGTTACTAAAAATTTAATGATTATAATTATTTAAAAACAAATAATATTGACATTACTTACATATTATTTTTAACAGCGAGTGCGCCGCTTCAAACCAAAGTAAACAATCAACATTAAAATGGCGAACAAATTCCCACGAAAAAAGTCATTCATCATAAAGGGAATATTTTTCGAAGTTGCCATATGTTCATGTGGGCAATATTTACGATATTGATTTTTGAACAGGAAATTAAATCCGAGGGAAATTTTATTCACAATTAAATTGACTAAATATTGAGGAAAGTTTTTTTTTTATTTAAATATTTCTTTGTATTTTGAATAGTTTTAGAAACTGAAATTTTTTTAAAAGAAATAATTCAAAGTTCAAAATAATAACTTAATCATCTCAGACCTCGATTAAATTTTAAATAACTTTTTTTGAAACGTTTTAAAAAAGTCAAATGTGATCACATTTCTGTGTTAATAAGGAAAAAGTGCTTAAGGGCCACTCAGACTATTATACATGTATAAAGAATTTTGTGGAAAATGCAGCTCTGAGATGTTGAGTTGTTATTGTTTTTTTGAAATTTTTTAAACAAATATAAGAGCAGGGATGAATTTTCGTCAAAAGTATTAATACTTGTATTATAGTCTAGAACAGCCTTTAGGTTTTATTTTACTGTTACTGTAGGAGAGCACTTTTAGACTATCAAGTCGATTTTCTGAAATATATTTTATTTACTGTTAAATTCGAAAATTCTTTGTTTCATATTGTTTTTTTTTTTGGAAAAAAATCGTTCTACACAGTATAAATAATCCGTTTAATATTACATATACCAAATTATAGAACAAGTATAGCTGTGCTATTATTCCATGTGATATTTTAAGTGGAATAAAGATAAGCAGCAATTCATTAAGCTATAACTTTCTTAAAACTCTTATAACATAATTGGGATTTTGCCTAGGAGTACACTTGAATATGAAGATTATAGGGATGCTATTAACTCAAAATCAGCTTAAGCATTTTTTCCTTTATGCCACATCTGAAACCCAAAAATTTTATTCCCTTACTATTAAACGTTTTAAAAAATGTTAAGCTTTAAAAACCTGTTTTCCTTTTTACATTCACTGGCAGCTGATAGAGGAAAGAAAACTTCACATGAACCTTACGATGTCAATTTTCCTTTCGAAAGGAATAAAAATTTAATGGGAGCAACAAACAAAAATTAGATTCTTTTTTCAGAAAAGAAAACGTCATAAAGACGAGTAGTGCTGCAGTTGTCAATGTGTCTGTTGTTCATATACGTTGGTGATATTTTTCATACAGCGTGTGCAATTTTGTACACAGCTAATATTTACAGAGATATTTTCTGTACCTCGGGTCTAATCGCCGCTTTCAATTTGATTCGGGCACGTTTTTTTCAATTTTAGATTATGAAATTCGATATCGTTCCATACTATTACGTTGTTCGATATCGAATGCCATAATCTCAAAATGAAAAACGTGATCGCATCAGCACGATATCGAAAGCGACTACTAGACCCCTGGACTTAGTAACCTTTTGCGAGCCGATAATTGTAATATTCACCGAATTATTTATTCGTTTGCGGTAAAGATAATGTAATTCTGTAAATTCTCCTTATGATATTAGACATTGTATTTCACTCGCCATTTAATTCTATATCATGTGACATCTCTGTATACAAAATGTCAAAATAAGCGAAAAGCTCAAAGAAGAATTAAAAAAAAACTAAATGAATTTGAACTTGTGAATTTGCTTTTTTTTTACTTTAACCGACACAGTATATCGTTAAAATATGTTACTGAATGCCAAAGTCGCTAAATTTTCTTAATATATATTATCGTAATACAAAATGCTGATCTTCTACCCTTAAGCCGACAGTAATGTAATGTAACTGCAAGGGTAGGATCGATATGTATTGTTATGTGAAAAGTAATAATAATGGTTGACGAGATGTGATGTAACGTAACCGGAATGTTATAATCTGAACATTACTTTTCGCTTAACAATACTGATCAGTTGCTTCCTACCGTTGCAGTTACTTTCCATAACATAACAAAATCGATCATCTGTTTCCTACCGTTGCAGTTACATTCCATTACAGTCGGCTAACTGAGCCTTTAACGGTATGCAAAACTTGTTTCGGAACGATTAACCTTGTTACAATTATGCTTCCAGCACAGCTTGTGTTCAACTCTTGGTTTCTTTCATAATTGTGGAATGTACTTTAGAAAATTTAATTTTCAACATCTGCTCGCATAAATATTTCATTCCTTTGACGTTCTGTGTAGCACGCAACAATCTCGAGCCAAGAAGAAAAACTATTTATTGCCATCAAAAAAAAGAACAAAAAATACTCCTGTAAATCTCATAGAAATACAAATCCAAACCGACCAACCAACCAACCAACCAACAATGTGTTAAGTTAAGCGTGTGTCAAATATTTTCTTATTTGAAGTGACACTTTACGAGTGTTTCATCTCATATAAAAATTGTTTCTTTGCTTTTTCAAACATGCAGCCGCGTTCTTAACGAACACGATAACGATGAATAATAATATGTAATAAAAAAAAACTAAAACGTTTGAAATTCTCTTTCACACATTTCTTTTTTTTTTAGTTGATTAGTTTTGTAGCTGGTTGTGTTTATTATTTATTTTTTCTGCAGCTCAATTTGTTTAATTTGTTTCAGAATTTTTTCCTTTGTATTTGATTAAGTAGTCTCAATTCTTTTTGCTTTAATTATATCAAGGATTTCCGGTAAAATTCTTACCAAAATTTTGTGAAATAAAAATGCATTTAACATTTTTCTTTTATATGTTTTATATAGTATGCATTTCATTTTAATTTTTGTTTATTTAAAATAATAAATATCAATTGTATTAAGTTTTCATTAATATATTTTATATACATATGTAAGTGTGTTTCTTGTTTTTATTTATTTAATTTGGTTTGCTTATTTAAATTCAATATTACAATTTTATTTTTAATATTTCAACAAAATATTTTCATTATTTTATTTGATTAAGTTCAATAAATACAAACATTCAAATACTATTTGTCTAAATAAGTATATTTTAACTATATTTATATTTAAATATTTACTATTTTTACAAAACAATTCTGTTTCAGTTTTATCTTTTTTATTACATTCAAATAAACAAAAAAAAAAAGAACTTGAAATTCATTTTGTTTAGAGGCCTCATAAAAGGTTTGTTTTTAAAAGTCATGGCAAATATTACGATTAAGGTCATGTAAAAGGTTTTGTAAAATTTTTCAATTGCGTTTCAAGTCTACTGATGAGTTGCTTAAGCAGCAACGAAATGCATCTAGATGTAATTAACCTGAACTACAAACATATTTTTCTTAAATTAATTTTTGCAATGTTTTTTATATGGCATAATTTTAGTAAATTTTTTAAGGAAACTTTATTTCAATTGAATAACTTGGCTAAGAATGGATAACCTCCTGTTTTTTTTTTAATTTGGTTAAAAAATAAAATAAAATTATTGCGACTAATTTTAAATGTTCACTCGAAACAGTGTTGCCAGAAAATGATGATGAGAGAATGCTAAATTGGTGAAAAAGTTCTGCTAAAATGCTCTACAGAAGAAAACCATAATGCCAGATTTAAATTAAAAAAAATTATGGAAATAGCTTTGAATTTCTTGTTTACACAAATTTATTACAGCCTTATTTACAAAACTTTCCCATAAACAAATTTTTTCTTAAAAAGCCTTTATAAAGTCTTAATAATTTTTATAAATAAGGCTATTAGTATTTACAGGTATTTTTAAAGCACATACAAACATAGTATAAAAAAGTTAATAATTGGTGTTTTTTTTGGAATTGTTACAATTATGTTTAAACATTTTTAAACATAATAATAATAATAATCCCAAATTATAATTTTACTTATTCAGTAAAATATTTTTTATTAAAAATACATTAAAATGGATTATTGAGGGAACAGCTGGATTATATGCGCTCTTCACTGTTGCTAGTGTAGATCATCAGGGAACCTTTTTTTAACAAATTAAGATTTTGAATTTTTAACAAATTCTGCCAGAAAGCATTTAGCAGAATTTTTTAAAAGTTGAATGCTTTTTAACTAATGAAAATGCCAGATCTAGCAGTGGCGTCGTCGACTTCACATCAAGACGACAGTAAATATTGTCACTTGTCTACTCTTTATCGGTTCAAATTGACAATCTCTTTGTAATCTCTAAAGCTTTGTAAGTTAATGTCGCATCTTAATAAAAGTCAATTCTTGTTGACAAAGAGTAGACAAGTGAAAATTTTTACTGTCGTCTTGAGGGGGAATGACTCGAAATTAAAAATCATAAGAGAATCATAAAGATGATTTTGAAATGACACCCATACAATTATGGAATTTTGACTACTGTCATATATTTACTGACACTCTCAGGATTAATGCTAGGGATACAACTGGGACAAACGACGAATTTTTCGGTGCGAACTTTCGTCATAAAAAATAAAATACAATTGTGCATATGAAAATGAAATCACAACACCGCCATAGAACGAAATTCGTCGTGCGTGACGAACTCTAAAGGCCCAACTACAATATAAATAAGCTGGCTTAAGCTAATGCCAGAATTGAACTATAAGTCTGTCAAATACTTAAGGAATTCAGATGTGACTTTTAGGTGGCCACAATGTACTTACATGCACTTAAGTATTCTTTATCCACATCTGCACATACAGGTATTGTTCACAATTTTTTACTAGTTTTGTTTCTTCTTATAACTTCTAAATGAATGCAATTCAATCAAATTAACTTGTTGGAATATCCTAATCCATTAAAAATTCACGTATAATTATATTCGCCACTTTATTATTTGTTTTGCCTACTAAAAAGTGCAACAATAAACATACATATGTAAATAATTAAATGTGGATGTGTGTATATGTGTATTGTGAAACAAAGAATGAAAATAAAAGTTTTGCTTTCTTTCCTGAGTTTAAAATAAGAAACAATAAAAAATATTTAAAATCCATGAAAATTTTCTGATGCTGTTGAGTTGCTTGAGTTTAAAAAATGCACAAACAGTGTTTTCCGTACGGAATGTGCGTTCAGTTTGGCACTTAGCTTAAGCAAATGACATTTGACGAAACTTGACGAAAAGTTACATAAGTACATTATAGTTTGCCACAATCGTTTTATATGTAACCGCACAGTTGCTTAAGTTCGCTTATTCATATTATAGTTGGGCCCAAGGCCTATTTATTAGGTCTATGCAACTCTACAAAAACACAGCAATACAAAAAACAACTCTGTGTTTAAGTTGTCAGAAACACACACAAACATGAACTATAGTATATGGTGCAAACAAATTTTGTCAGCTTAAACACGAAAACACAGAATATTATCAGGACGATTGCATTGACCTGATAAATAGGCCTTGATTGGGCCTTCAATCAAGATAGATTTATTTCTAAAAAAATCGATTTTCTCTCTCTCTCTCTCTCTCTACAGAACATAATCAACTTTCAGGGATGGCAAAGTTTATACAATTACATATACTTTTTTTGGTACTATTCAAATTCGGAAAGTACAGTAATACACCAATTACGAATTTAGTATAATTAAGTAATTCATCAGTTTCACTCCGCATTTCTATTTAAACAATTACATATCGCTCATTTACTTCAATCGTGTCACAACTCTAAAAAACTAGTTTTGCAGAAAACGCGTTGAAAGTTTTCAATTTACATACAACTAAATGAAGACATGAAAAAAAGTATTATTCTCTGACGAAGTGGTGGTAAAACCTATTTATATGAAATTATTACACCTGACAAAATATGAAACGCCGAATTATTTTGCATTATTAAATAAAAAAACTAGTTTTAAAATTATCAATGTCGTACCTGTCAACTTTATCAATGATAAGAGCTGAATTCGCTGAGTAAATTCGTCGTTATTGTGCTTCACACGTCAAATTTACGCAGCAAATTCTTATCGACGACTGCGTCGACGTGAAAGAAATTCTTCGTTCGTCCCAGTTGTGTTTTGTTGCACAAAAAGCTTAAGAAAGATCAGCGCTTGCTGGATTTATGTTTCTCAATGCTTATAAATTGAATATATGAGTGTACATTTGTATGAAACAAGTGAAATGAAATGGAAATGAAAAGTGTTCCTCTGTCAATAGAAAATCCCTTTGCCGTCTTAGATAATAAAAGCTTTAAAAGGGAACTACATATGTATATATAACCTTATTGTGTTGGGGCCTTCCAAATAACAAAAAAAAATTTATTTAATATGTACGAGTATATTTTGGTGATCATATTTTACACAAATAAAATCTTAAACTAACAAAATATATTAGAAATTCCACAAGTTCGCAAAAAAATTTTTTTTTTTAAAATTCTCACATTCCTTACAGAAAGTTGGCACATTTTTTTAGATTTATTTATTTATTTTTTATTTTTGTAAATATGTTGGCTGTTTAATTTAAAGTATTTACGCGTGAACGCCGCTCTAGAGTAGTGATAGTGCGCGAGGCTGTCAGTGAAGGTCGCATTTCTAAGAATTAAATTAACTTTTAACAACGTAAACCAGTTTCTATATGAACAGCTGTACATTTTTTAAATTACACACTTAAGTTTTCATTCAGAAGAATTTACTAAATAAAGCTAAAGTGAGTTCTTTTCGGGTTGCTCTCGTGAGGGGCGATTCCTAAGCTCTTCTATCAACTAAATCTGTATACATATGTATGTACATTAGAGTGGCCGTTAAATTTTTTTTTGATATCTTATATTCTCTCCCCCCAAACCGGTTCACTTTTATGTAAAAAAAGTACGAAAAATTTCATGAAGATAAGTTGTGTTTTAGGGAGTGCGTCGCCCCTCAAAGTTTGGCCTTAATTTAAAATGTATGTGTGAAATTATTAATTTTTTAATTGAAAATATTAATTGGTGAATACTTTTTTCTGTGTAAGCTAAAGTTCGTATAGTATGACTGCGTCTGCGAGTCTAAATCGCACTTTACTAAAGTTATTTTATATTCTACTAAAAACATAGTGATGGAAGCTTGAAGGTTTTCTCCAGATTCACTTAATGGCATCTTGAGATGAGAAAATAAGATTATCTTTGCATCATAAGAGATAATTTACACAATTTGGTGGAACAAACTGGAATAAGTTGTGCATATATCAATAAGATTGAGATCACAATCATATGGCCAAAATCGCCAAGACTTAGTTTGCAAAGCATGAGGCCCAGAACTCAAGTCCACTGAAAATGTATGACCTTTCATAAAAAAAACATCTTGTGTGAATTTTGGTAACGAGTCCAAACGGAATTGGAAATATTCCAAATATTATGCCTACGCACATTAAAAGCGTATTGAAATGAAAGGACCGTTTGACAAATAACTAATTGACTCAATCTTAACTTTTGATGTTCTTGAATTGAATTTTGGTTTTTTTAATTATCATATTCTATTTTATCGCTCAAATAAAAAAACTGAATTTTTTAATTCATGGGTTTTAAATCGATTTTATGTATATTTTATGATATGTATGTATTCACAAGTGTTCGCCACTGTACTATATATGTTTTTTTCTATACCAATTATTGTGGTTATAAACTGTAATTTCAAAACAAAACATAAAAATATTTATTTAGTTTTTAATTATTTTATTCGAAGTTTATTAATCCCCGACTAAAAAAAGGGGTGTTATAAGTTTGTAGTGTGTATCTGTGTGTCTGTCCGTGTCCACGTACAGACCAAACGGCTGGACCGATTTTGATTTAGTTTTTTCTGTTTGAAAGGTGGCTTGATCGAGAGGACATGTTTTAAGAAAATCCCTGCAGCCGTTTAGAAGATATCGCATCTTCTCTAGATATATGCGGGGGTTTTTAAAATTTTAAATTTTTGTTATTTGTTTGTCTGTTTAAGTTCCTTTAGCCTATTCCAATCAATCCTCAAACAGATTTACAAAATTTTTGCTCAAGTGCTTGAAGTCAGTAGTTGATTTTGTGGTGTTCAGAGTAGTAAATTTTTGTATCTGAAAATATATTGTTTAAACTCATAGTGCCGGCCTCCACCAGAGAATTGTGATATTCCATTAGATTATTATCAATAAATGAATGGAAGAATTAATGTTAAAGTGTGCTGTTCCCCAATGGGTCAAATTGGCACATCGCTTATTTGCTGGTGTTCATAACTTATAGTTTTTATGGCTGCTGTTCTCGGTTCTAATTTATTATTCCAACAAGGATAAAGCGATTTATAAAAATGGTCTCGAGGAGGATGAAATCAACAAGGATCGAAAAGCAGTGTGTTAACTATAATTATTTTATTTTAATTAAAACAAACAACAAAAATACATTTTTTACATGCTTTGTGAACTGAACAAGTAAAGATTTTTACCAAATTAAATTAAAGAATCTGTAGTATTAAAATAAAAACAAAACATTATAAACAATGATTATTAATATTTAAAAAACAGTGATTAAAATGTGTTTTCAAATATATCCAAACTTCATTTTAAGCATTTTCTTAAAAAAAAAAATATTAATTTTTACCTTTTACTTATAAAAATTACCCAGCCACAAATTATTAAATGAAAATGAGTAAAAGTAATACCACGCGAAAGAAGAGTACTAAAGCGTATTTGATGACTGTGCGAGTGAGACATACAGGAACCACAATAGTCTTGCGTCTCGCAATAACTCTGGTATGCTCTGTGCTTTATGCCTGTACTTTGTAGAACACGTACTAATTAAATAAAGCAAATAAATTATTGTTTTAGTTGTTTTTTTATTATTATGTTGAAAAGAACCGTGAATGCCCCTGTAGACTAGTGTTAGTGCGCGCGGCTATACGTGAAGGTCGTATTTTTTAGAAGTGAACCAATCAGTTGCTAACTGGTTTATGTATATGTACATGCATATGTAGTATAACAAGGACCGTAGCGGTTATAATTTTTATTTTAAAAATTACTTTTTAATCATTATTTCTTGATTTTTTTTATTCCTCAGAAAATAACTTCTATTTTATATTTTTTCGCTTCATTTTTAAAATGTAGAAAGCGTAGTTTTTGCGTTAAAATTACTATAACTCGTTTTAAAATTGAATTTATCGCCAAAGTCTGTAAAAAACTCTTCTATGTTAAATAAAATATACTTTTATATATATTTTTTTTTAATAAAGAGAAGTAACACTCAGTCAAATGCCTACTGCTATTACTACATGTTACCTTCTTTAGGAAAGGGCTAGTGATAGAGAAGAAGACATGTGGAGAAGGAAGAGATAGAGGAATGCTTCATTCCTTTACAACTCTGCTTTTTTGCACGTTTTTTTAATAATGCAGTGTTGCAGCGCCTCTGGTGTTAAAATGAGACGCATTAAATTTTTTTTGAAGCTGTGGTTAGTAGACATTTTATTATTTATTTTACTTCACCAATGAGGGCGCTCTGATGTTACATTGGGATTAGTATGTGCTGAAATTGGTATAGTTCAGTGACCAGTGACTTATGCCTTGAACACTTGAACCTTCTCTACAACAACTGGCACAAAGGGACACTAATGCACAATCAGAAAAATGCGTGGTGTTATTTTTTTAAGACTGTTGGATACAGGGATTGATCGGAATACCTTTGGTTTTGTAATCAACGTGCTAACTACTTCAGCCAACGCCATCCTCCAATAAAAATCATTGCATCTATAGATAGTCCATGTAGTAACATGGAGGAGTATCTTGGTATAGTCCTTGTTCAAGTAGCACTTCTCTAATAGTGGATTTTTTCAGTTTAAATTTTTACGATCCCTGGTAATTAAATAATGAGCTGTACTTTTTTAAACTTATACAATTAAGTTTTCGTTGACAACAATTCACCATATAATTTTTTTTATTGATTTGATGACGCTGTGCAAGTCCGAAAAGTCCGTAAAGTTCAATAACGGTTACTAATGATCTTGAAGTTACTGAATACGAATTTGAATGAAGTTAGTTTTTTTCGATTTGCGTCAGCATTTTGCTCTAGTGAAGGCGATAAGGGGCGTTTCTTAAATAACTGCTATTAACGCAATCAATATTTCTCATTTTAATATGCATGTATATGTATGTATATGATGGAACACTATTGCTTTTTCGAGGGCAACCTTTTTGTTTCTTCGAGATTTATTTATCGCCTCCGCATGCTTTTCAGGGGTTAACTTAAGCAACTTCGATCATTTTTACAAGAAAATTAATTATTAGGTTAAATTCAAGCTGAAATAAAGTCAGTCTATGCATTAATAGTAACGTTAACAAAACAAATTTTGTAAATCGAGTTCTTATTTCAACTGTGATATTAGTTGAACTTCTCATTTATTAAAATGAAAAATTAACATAATATCTCTAATTGTTCTAAGAATTTATTGGGTAAAGCGTCCCTAATGATCTGCATTAGAAACAGCGAAATGAGCATAGGAACTAGAGATGGACAAATGTAGAAAATTTATGTATGTATATCGTATTGACATACATTTTTTCAAAACATCGATATTAGGATGTATCGATATTTTATATTTATTTTCTCATATATCGATTGTTAGATATATCGATATTTTTTGCCCATCTAGGGATGAAACGATACGAGTAAATACAAGTAAATACTCGATACTTTTTCTTAGAAACCAAGTACTTTTGGCATCGATACTCTACTACCGAGTACCAAGTAGGTATCGGTAAAATATACTCACTCCTTATTGGCGATAGAAAAGTTGAAGATGACGCCAGTTTAACACAATTTTATTTGTTCGTGTTAAATGTAAACTTATATCTGAAATATATATTATATAAATTAAAATTTTTATAAAAAAAGACGATAAGATTTGCGATCTGCAAATATTATTTTAAAAGCGTGCATTATTGCGGTAACAAAACGAATTTGCACAAACATTTAAAATGTCATCTCGACTATATCTCATGCTCCAGTCCAGCCCAAAAGTGGCAAATTTTCCACTTTTTTTGGGGTCTAAGTTTTTGATTTGGCGAAATGTCGATTTTGCTGGCTATAAATGGTTTCATTGGCAATTTTTATAGCTATCTTTTTAACAAAATTGAACTATAAAATTTGTGTTATTCAGGAAAATTAGTTTGCTGAAGGAGTATTTTCATAAATAAATTCTACCAAAACTCGTCTACAAGAAATTTAAACAATTAGTTTTTTCTTATATTAATCGCTTCCGAAATCAGAAGATTTTGTCGACTAGTCGTTAAGAATTCTTTACGAATTAGGAGCATTTGCTTTTTTGGGTATTTAATTTTGTTTTCACTACTTTAAATGATGCGAAAAGATTGACCGATACAAGTAAGTATCGATGCTTTTTATTCGATACTGAGTATCTATCGATACTTCTGAACCGATGCCGTATCAAGTAAAAGTATCGATACCTTAGTGGTATCGTTTCATCCCTATGCCCATCTCTAATAGGAACTAACGAACCGCTCAATAATAATAATTTTCAATGTATTTTTAAGAAACTGCGTTAACAAAATTTTTGACCGGACACAATTTTTTTATCTGTACTTTGACTTCTTGAGAGAAAGGAAGAGAACCCATACTGTTCGAATCATTTTCCATTTGAATTGGTTTAATTTTAATTTTTGTGCGGACATATTTCTGTGGTAAAAAGGAAAAACTGATTATTTCATATTTAAAAAAAAAATAATATTCCGAAATTGACGTAAATAAATAAATAGATACATTTTTATACTTCCATGAGATATGTGTACCAGAGAACAGAATGAAACCATTCGCATTTGCTAACAATTCATAAATTCGTTGCTTTTGCCATGCATTTATTCGACAACAATAACAAATGTAATTGATATGATACAATTCATTGCGATTTGTTGATTGCTCATACGCACTCTATTATTACAATTCCGATATAACAAATATGAACTGTCAAGAGTAATGTTTACCAAAATGGCAGCAAAACAAAGTAGTATACCTTCCCGACGGAGACCCAATATATATGTACATATATACATGTGAAATATTTGATGATGTTGATGATGATGTAAATACATGGCTTCAATGCGGCAAATGCAGCTGGTGAATCTGTCCAAACCTGATGATTTTATATCATGCCTTGTAATATGACGCCGGCAGAGTAACTGTCATTTTTTCATTAATATCAACACAAAGGGGTAGACGTTAATGATTTTATATTATGATGAATCAAACAAATATATGAAAAATAATTGCGAAAAATAATTAATTTTCTTGCTTAATTTTTGGTCATAAATTATTATTGTATCGCCTTTTTAAACTTTAAATGCACAGTAACTTATAAAATGACATTTGATATCAAGATGAATTCATCAGGCCGTGAGCTCTGATGATTATATCATAACGCTACCATAATATTAATAAATCGAGTCTATACGTGATGAATTTTCATCATGATATCAATTTGACATTCATCATGACTAGATATACCAACGGACGACACAATCGTCCGTATTCTAGAATCTAAATGTAAATAATTTTATTAAGATTCAAAGAAAATTTATCTAAACGTCATAAAAAATGCATTAAAATACAGCCACCCACATACTTACCCAGGCAGAAATTGTGACTTTGCCCAAAAAATATATACCACCACAACACTGCAAATCCAAAATTGCGACTCTTCCAAAATTGTTGTACCACCACAGTACTGTAAACACAAAAATATGACTTAACGTTTACAAATACCGCGTTCTTAATAATGCTGTACCACTACAATACTGTATTTACAAAAATCTGACGTTAGTTTCCCAATACTCCGTTTACAATAATTCTATACCGCTACAACACCGTAAATACAAAAATTTGACTTTAGTTCCCCAAATACCCCGTTTACAATAATTCTTTACCGCTTCAACACCGTAAATACAAAAATGTTACTTAAGTTGAGAAATTTACATTGTGACGACCTTATAAATTTGTATTTAGAGTGTTGTGACAACATTGAAAACAAGAGTCGGAGGACGGTCATTCGGCGTTATCATTTTAATGTTATGAGTACATTAAAATTTTGGTAAACGAATGTTGTACTGATGTTAGTTGTACCCGCAGACAATCGTAGCAACGTCGTGCTGATTGTCTTTTTCTGCCTGGGTACATACATATTCACAATTAAATAATACATGAAATTAAAAACAGAAACGAAATCCCTTTAAATAAGCTAATTCAATTTATTGAACTCTCTTCCTTTAAATATTATGGCTTTCATACAGTGTTGCCAAAATGTTTTAGGCATTTCCCACCATATAGCCCCTGAAAACCCGCTAAAAACCGCCAGCTGAATAAAAATAAACGCTTATATAACTGCAGAATTTTTTATAACCAACATGTGTCTTTATGGTTTATTGGTAAAAAAAGAATATGATAAATTTTAAGATACATGTATGTATGTTGGAATGTCATATTTCCCCCAACAATTGTAAGCAAAACTCAGCCTACTCTTTAAGTAGTATTTTATTTCCTGCAGAGTTTCCATACACGAACATCGTACCAGGAAAAAGTAGAATTCAAGGGACTATTCCATCTTATAATATTAATGTTTAAGCTGATTCAGTATCTTTTCAATAATTTCTGCGATGGACACTAATTATTCTATACGTGTGGAATAATATCTTGCCGTTTTGCTTGAAGTATTTGTGTGATATTGTTAAAATTTCCTGATTTTCTGACTATCTGAAATTAAAAAATAGGGTTGATAAAATAAACTCGGCGGCTCAATTCACATTGGCTTGAAGTTTAATTTCAAAGGAAAATTTCAATAAAAAAGTCTCTAATCAAAAACAAGTTACCCAGCTAAAAAAAATATATATGGTCCATATATTTTTAATATATGAATGTATATAACTATATATGAATATGTATGATTTCATGTATGGAAATATATGGAATTATACATGGCAAAACTATTATATATGAACTAATATATGGACTAATATATGAAATGTATTATAATATATGAACTCATATATGAAAATTTAATTATAAATCTCTTCATATGTGGATCCATATATAAATATAAGATTTTATATATGGAGCCATATAAGAATGTATGCATACATGATATCTCACATAAGATCGTTTATGCAATCAAAAAAGCTTGGAATTCTATCACTGCTGAATTGGAAATCCATTAGAAAATACATACGGTATGCAAAGTTTATATGCGTACCCTCAACGTTTAAAAAAGAAAAATTTTTAATCTGATTTCTTAAGCTAAATGTCATGTACGAATATGATTTATGTGTTTTTTAAATAATTGATTCACCTTTTGATGAATGAAATGACTTTTAGTTCGTTTTGAATTATTTGTCCAAACAAATTTTTCTTTAAATACAACATCTCTCTCTCAAGTCTAAAAAAATTTAATTTTAGTAATTTAATTTATTGCACAGCAGTGCGCTATTGTGAATCAAGAGTGTATGAATATGAACTTTGCATACTGTGGAGGGAATTTACACATACATGTATGAAAATGTATGAATATATATAATCATATATGCCCATATACCCTCATTTTTCGTATCCGAACCATATATGGGATATCATATATGCTCCATACATATTTTTTTAGCTGGGTATTCAGAAAAAGTTATTGTTTTGAGAGATTTTGGTTGATATTATGTTTTTCCATCACCCAGTTTTCGGTTTGTTTTCCGTTTGTCTAAAGATTTGTTTACTATTTTTTTTTAATACGAAAAGAATGATTTAATTGGTTTGTAATATAATTTTAATCAACAAAAATGAGATTTATTCACTTTTAAAATCGTATGTACATATATACATATGTTTTTATTTCTAACTTCTTAAAGTTTCACATTATACTACACGACCACAATATGTCAATATTTGCAAATAAAAAGTTACGTTAGTTTCTTTTCGCTGTACGTGTTTATATAAAAAAAAATCAACATAAATACCATGGTACGTGTCGCATAGCTGCGTTAAAATTACTTTATTTTGATTCAATATCTTTCTTTATAAGTTTCATAAAAATGCTGAAAATCCGTCAACTAAGAAATTCTTCCGCTAAAATTCCCGATGGTGGTTTTTTAAATAGACTTGCCGCTAATGACAACAAAATACAGTCATATATAGTGGAAAACCCGCCGGTTTGGCAACACTGCTTTCATACAATAACAAATAAGAGAAAAAAATGTCTAGATCAAGAGAAATACTACAAACACACACACAATCTCATGTTTTGTTTCTTGTTTACTTGTAAGCTAATAGATGAGTGTGTAATATGTGTGCATGTAGTAGTAGCAACTTTAAACGCTTATAGCTCCCAAAATACTAAACCGATTTCAATAAAATGTAGATTCTGCACCTTTAAAACCATATAAATCTTTTTAAAATCGGTGCAGTAGTAGCAGCGTAAAAGGGATTACAAAAAACATGTTTGCCTATTAATTATATAGATATATGTAGATAATTTCATCAGGTGTGGACACTATGTAATGCATTAATCGTCATACAGTTCTTGATATTGTTTAAAAATTTCATGTAAATATATTTTGTACTCAACTCTCGAAAGAAAAAATTTATTTTCTTTTTCCAATTAATGCTAGGAACACAACTGGGACGCAGCGGTGCCAACTATTTAAAACCCAAACGCATTATTGCCCTTCTCAAAACGCGCTAGAACACGCTAAGTTACAACATTGTCAACTATTTTTAGCCAAAACGCGCTCGATGTATGTATCAGTAAATAAAATTTTTTTACTAGCCGTTTTTCAGATTTTGCAATATTGCTCCCTAGAAATAACTAAAATCATTTAATACAGAATTATAATCGCCTTCCAAATAATCCAAATCCTTAGTTTTTGTTTTAATTTTATTTGTCAAACTTTGTGACAACATATAAATTGTCGAATAGTTTTGCGATACAAATGCTTTTTGTATTTTACCTAGAATAGATGCTTAACAAGTTGTGTAAACTTTTTGGGTCATTAATACATATTTTTAGCTGTGAAATCTGAAAACCATTTGCCATTTACAGTATTAAAATGCGTTTTTAATTCTAAGGTGGTAAGGTCAAGGTAATTTTATTTGCGACAGCTGAATCAATAACCAACTTGAAAATCTTTATCAGTATTTTGGATACTAGAAATTTGTTAAACTTATACAATAAAAGAAAAAAAATATATTGAACTAAAATGATGTTAAGACTTTATTCAAAACGCGCTAACTTAGCGCGTTTTTTATAAAAAGCACTAAGTCGAAAAAAAACGCGTTTGGCATAGTTAAAACGCGCTAAATTGGCATCGCTGGCAAATACATTTCTCTCGAGTTTCTCTTGGTAAGCAGCTCTGATTTAATTAACTTTAGTCAGAGTACAATTTCTGCTTGATTTAAGTTGTGGAAAACTCTTTAAGCTTCCTTAAATCAATGTCCCTTACCCTTTTTTTTGACAGATATTACAAAATGCTTACATGTATGTATCTCAGACAAACATACATTTGAATATAATTCCGCAAACAGTTAAATTCAATATTCAATTGAGAATGGAAATCAATCAAAGATTTGCTGAAATTAAAAACATTTTGTTCTGTAAGTATTTCAATTGAAGAATTTATTTATTCCCAATTTATTCTCAGGTAAATTTCTCAAATATTTCTTAAAGATTTACCACCTTATGCAAAAAAATTAAAGTGTGTTTGAAGTGTACGTTAAAACAAAATTGCCATACAAAAACCGGTTTTAACATACACTTGAAGCACACGTTAATTTTTTTTGCATATGGGGGTTAAAAATTAGTTAAAAGTATCACTTGTTAAACAAATCGGTAAAAAAATACTTAAAAAATTCAATTTAATATAAAACTTCAATTAGACGTGGCATATCATAATAATGATAACAATATTTTCGGTTAGTGCGATAACTATAGGCAACCGATATTTTTGTTGTTATTGGTTTATACGTGTAACTTTTCTTTCAGACTCACCGAAAAATGAAAAAGAAAACCACAAGCAAAAATTTTAAACTAGAAAAACGAAATAAGTTTAAAATAACTTTTTTTTATTGTATAAAGCTGTAGGCTTGTTATGGGTGCTAGAGAAAATATATATACATACATATGTATGTATAAATGGAATCAATGTTTATAGCTGCTGCTGCTATGGCGTTCTGACATGACACATACATACATACATATGTACACGTATAAACAAATATATTATTGGCTATAAGTTTATTTCTCACAGTTGTTTTAAGTATATGCTTATGCGTATGCTTATGCCACGTCTCATGGTTGCTTAAAATATCAAAAAGACAATTATGAATAACAGTCGAATTTAAACTACATTATGTCCACAATTATTTAAAATTTCAGTTTGCTGATTCTCTAAACAAAATGAATTTATTACAATTACTTAAACTAGAGAACTGACATACATACATACTCGTATATAAATAGTTTTTATCACTCTTTACACAAAGTCTCTTCTGTTTTGGTCCTCATTAAGCCGTGCTTAATATTGGGAAACTCAAATTAAAAACTAAACAAATATCTAAATATTTACAACACAATATCACTAAATTAGAACGTAAGTATAAGTGACGTTAGACTTACAGCAATGGAAACTCAGCTGTTGCGCGACACAACCGTTACGGGTTTTAAAATGGGCGCAGGTGGTGAAACAGCCGCAACAGCTGACGGCGATATTGAATGGGAGGGTGATGCTGAAGGCTGGCCTAGGTGCGTTAAAACTTGTAACGGTTGATGAACGGCTGCTGGAGCTTGATGCGGGTGCGTGGGTGAACTCATGTGGTGCAAAGCAGACAGCTGATGTTGCTGCTGTTGTTGCCTTTGGTGAGCCGCTATGGCGGCGGCAGCCGCGTGCTGTTGCAGTAGCTGCTGGTATTGCAAACGCTGGTAGAGATCAGAGGTGGGCATGGTGGCGGCGGCTGCAGCTGCTGCCGCGGCAGCCGCTGGATGATTTTGGGGAGGCATGGATGCAACGGAAAGCAATCTCTCCATGTTGCTGTAGTTGGCAGCCGCCATGGCATTATTAACTCTGGCAGTGAAGGGCGAGGGAGGTAAAGCTGGATTCTTTGGCACAAAAGGGTTATATCTACCATACATACTAGCTAAGAGGCTGGGATTGGCAGCACCTGTGCCCGCTGCCTGTTGGGGATAAAGGAACTGGTTGAATTGTGGATATCCCAGGCCGGTAAACATGGGTCCTATTAGAGAGCGCTTGAAGGCTGCCAGTCGAGACCTAGAGGCGGCGGTAGTACGCCTTCTTAGTTTGCCAGTGGAGCCACCGATGAAAACATCATCTGCAGAGGGGTCCAGCATCCAATAGTTTCCTTTTCCAGGGTCGTCATAATGACGTGGTACTTTGACAAAGCACTTGTTTAGGCTGAGATTGTGACGTATGGAGTTTTGCCAGCCCTGTTTATTGTCTCTGTAGTAGGGAAAGTTGGTCATTATGTATTCATAAATTCCATTAAGGGTTAGACGTTTTTCCGAACTTTGCCTGATGGCCATCATAATTAAGGCGTTGTAACTATAGGGAGGCTTCTCATTGCCTTTTTTATCCGTCACTGGTTTAGTGCTATTTTCATCTTTGTTTTCGCCGTCGCCCTCGCCTTCGGTTACCTCGCCATCGACATCCGCCTCCATATCTCCATCTAGTTCATCTTCATCCACCACCTCAGGATCCAGGCCAGCCTCGAGATCACTTTCAGTACCCTCATCATCATGCTGATGATTGTTATGTAGCCTCTGCGGTAAGCCGTCAGTGCTGTTGGTACTTAATTCACTACCGTCGGTAGGTGGCGGTGGAGACATGCTGGTTACATCCAAATCTGAGTCGGCGTCTTGGACATCAGTATCGTCACAGTGATTATACGATCTAACATGATCATTTTGTTTTTGATTATGATGAGGAGAGTGGTGATCTTCCACAGTCTCAGGTAGGATGGCATTAATAGAGAAACTAGATTTCAAATGTGGAGTACGTGCCATTCTATAAAAGTGCTGCAAGTGTTGATGGGTGTCAAGCAGAGTTTGATGGTGAGAATTTAATTGCTGCAAGTGATTAGCTTGTTGTTGATGCTGTTGTTGCTGGTGTTGCTGGTGTGCTGGCGAATGCAAGTGTGTTATTTGAACCGGAGACTGATGATCGGAAACTATATCAACACTACATGGATCATTTATTTTTACCATGTTTTCTTCTCAACCTCAAAACACTATTTTTTTCTTTTTCTTTTTAACTGGAAATTTCCAGTAATTATTTTTTTGAATACTCGTGTTATTTTTTTCTTTTGTTTGCACTACTGTATTAAGTTATTCGTTTAAATAAATATTTACACATATACAGAGTAAAGTTATGCTGATATTTCATTACTTTAATATTTCTAATGAACAAATAAGTGTATACATAAATTTTTTTTGTTCTTATTTGACGTTTTCTAAACTCGTTTGACGCAATTCTATCAACTACGTCTGTTTTGCCGCAACGGTTATTGTAGACTAAAATTTCGTCATGTCTGGTATACGCAGAATATTTCATTATTATTAGTGGAGAGTTTCGCCTCTTTCAGCATAAGCAAAAACGTGGCCTAAACAACCGAGAAAACATATAAATATTTCATATACTCTTCTCTCACTCCAAAGTGCTGTGATTACAAACAACCAATCGAAATAGTGGAACTTGAGTCATGAACACTTTGTTGGTGTTGATGCAACCAATGATTTAAATGAAAAATAAATATTGTTATTTGCCACTTGAGTCTTACACAGCCTGTTTCATGTGATCGTTATTGTTGTAATTTATTGTGTTAACTTGTTTGGCCACTATGCTCTTGCGACAGACATCCATGTTGGTACGAGTTCTCCGCTCATTCCCCTAATGTGTGTGTTTATTTATGTTGGTATATGTATGTACACACATATATGTAAATACGAATGCATGATAGAGATTTCATTTTTGTTTTTATTTTTTATTTCTGTTGGGTGTTGTTTTAATGAAAACAACTGGTTTTATTTGTTGTACAATGTAATCTTTCCTTAGACATACTTACATACATACATACATACTTACATATTTGCTCGACTATGAAACGTGTTATTTGCTCACTTCGTTTGTTTTTGCATGCAGATGTTTTATTTCTTTCTTTACACATATTATACACACACACGTGCATACATACATACATGCAAGCATGCATAGCAGCACATCCACCATATTAATAAAACATATTGCAATTGTTGCTGTTTTACATTATTATTGTTATTATTATTATTATTATTTACTTTAGCTGTTTGTATGGATGTACGAATGCAGCATGTGGATGTATGGATGCGTGTATGGATGATATTGCTGCTGTTTTTGTGTTAAGAATATCACAGGATATACATACATAAATACAAATTTATAGCATACTTATGTGGATGTATGCACGAATTTTGCAGTAGCAATAAAGTATAAATGTTTTTGTTTGTTGCTCCATAATTTGTAGTATAGTTTGCAAACTCACGTTTGCTGGGTTTCAAAGCACTTTTTTACCTTAAGAACACGTACATAAATGTATGTACATATGTATGTATGTGTGTGTCTGCTACACAGAAAGTAAATTTTAGTAAATGTGATGTTTTTGTTTTGTTAATGCATTTAAATAATTATGTATATGAATCTAATATGATTTTTGTCAATGCAATTATTAATATTGTAAGAACATTTTTCAATTAAATATTTAATTTGTTATATCAACAATATAGTACCTATATATGTATGTATGTATTTTTTGAGTAATTTTTTGCTATTAAATTCAATGTTATATCAACAATTTATTTTGTTGACAAAAAAATTTTTAATTAAATATTTCTTTGTATCAACAATTTTAATATTGACTAACTCTTAGCTTTTTGGCAAAATATGTATGTACATATGTATCTATGTATGTAGGTATTATTGGAAAATATTTTTTCAATAATTTTTTTTTAATGAGCAATTTGTCAAGATATGATATTTTTTCAAAATTAATAGTTTTTTGATGAGTAAACTATTAACACAGAAAAAAAAAAGATATGTAAATACAAATAATTTATTTGTGCACAGAAAAAAATATCATCAAAATGCAACCAGCAAAACAAATTGTCAATAGTTAATTTAAATTGAAATATATATTTAGTTAATATGAAAAATTAAGTTGTTGATATGACAAACACAGAAATTTTTTTCAATAAACTAAACTAACCAAATTTTATGTTATACATGGCGCAAAAACTCAAAAAATGTATGGTTGATATAATAAATTAAAATTTTTCTAGGCAATTAAATTACTCAACAAAACTATTTGTTAAATTATATCATAACGGAATACGCACATGTAGAAGAAACAGAAGAACTCACATTTTGTGTGTATTCATTATTTGCTTATCTAATAACGATTTGCTCTTTAGCTGAGTGGTAAGTACGTTAGTCTATTAATCAAGAGATTGTCGGTTCGACTCATCTAAACATCTTTAAAATTTGTTTTGCTGGTTGCATTTTGGTTATATTTTTTCTGTGAATTCTTAAAACAACCTACATTGAAATTGATACTTAAGGGGTCAATGCAGATTATCAGGGAACCTTGCAAATAATCTGCCTTATCGTGGTTGGCGTATTTCAAATACTACTACGATTGTTTGGTAATAGATTAAATAATACTGCAACAGTTTTTCTTTAATCTATTACCAAATACGCCAATCACTATTAGACAGAATATTAAGAGATTATGTTAAACTTCCATTTAAACGAATGAGAAGCGCAACTAATATCATGGTTTATTGCAAATAAAGGTTTTTTTAAAAAAATTTTATTAGCTAGTATACCTGTCAAAGATTTTTATTGTTAAACAACCAATGATTTTAATTGTATTTTACTTAACATTGAATTTGAATTGAACTGTTTTAAAATCTTTAGATCAGGAATTTTAAAAATTTAATTTAATAAAATAAATTTAATAAAATAATCATGTTCGGAGAGAAATAATCAAAATAGGGACTACAATTTTAGGCTTTCAAAGTTGTCATGTGTTGTTTGATTTAAGAGTTTTGTCCGCTTTCTACTATTATCCTTATGAAGTCAATAACTAAAGTTAAATTAAATTTTTTCTTAAATTAAAATCCTGTCATTCTTAATGAAATTGCCAGATTTTCCAGGAAATTTTTCTAAGTGTATACTTCCATATATTTTTTAAAATGTGCCAAAGTTTAACCTTTGCTATTTGCAATTATTCTTTAACTACTCGTTCGCTTAATTGAAATTTATAGTGATAAAAGAAAAAAAATTGTTATACCCTACATTTTTACCTTGTATGTACATAAATGTACATTAATGCACACAAAAGTGTTGGCAATAGTTTATCTCTTAAGTTATTTACTATTATGTGTTGTGTGGAAATGCACGTGCACTCACATCATGTGGTAAATTTGAACAAAATTCTTTCAGTTCTGCGCGAGTGCAAACCACATATCGTAATTATTTAGTTTGCCAGTGTATACGCCATGTTGTTTAAGTTTTTTTCCTCAAATATTTATTGTTGATGGGTGGGGCTTGTGGTCATACATTTTGCTGTTTCTGCAAATGCTCCCCAATCAAACAATGGAATGTGTTCTGCTATAAAAATAATTCCTTCCTTCATTTATAAAATGTTATACTTATTAAAGATACGAGTACATATTGGACTTTACTACTACGACGATTTTGTACAATATTAAACAAAAATAGTCCTAGTCAAAGTCGTGAGACGAGACTCGTAATTAGGCCCATTATAGAAATTATATACATAGTATAAAATAAATCAAACCCTTAAATACTTTTATACTTACTTCAATAATTTTTTCATCACAATTACCATAAATAGTCCTTGAAAGTAAAATAAAATAATATTTAAAACCAAATCTTGCGTTCAATTTGTAAAAAAAACAGCTTACTACAGGTAAATAGAACATGTCAGGTGGTCTCAACTGACAATGTGACTATTTTCGCCGCTTGCAATTTGAATAGCATTCAGATGTCAACAACACACATTTTACAGTAAATTTTGCCGTAATTTGGCCCTGAGTGCAATTTTATGTTGATTTCGGTAGATTAATATTCGTCGGTCACAAGTAGAAAGGCCCTAACCCAAAATAACTGTAACTTTACAGGAGAAATTGATACATTGTACAACTGCTTATAAAAGCATTATTGTTTACAATATGGAAATAAATTTTTGTGACAATGTGTATTTGTGTGAAATGTATTGGAATCACTGAAAAACTCAATTTCGTACTTGATACCATCGATATGTATTGTATACATTTGAATACACAACAATAAAATAATAAAATTTTTTTTTAATGACTCAACGATCTTTATTACAACCAAGTGTAAGCAATGGTAAGCAAACCAAAATAAATTAAATAAAAAAAAAACAAATGTAAAAAATTTTATTTTGTCATTGGTTTTACAGTCACATCAGCTGTTCATACCACCAAGTAATTGGTTATCATTTCGTCTTGGTTAAAAAAATATATATATTGTTATAACTCTGGTTTTTCTATCAGTGAAGTATAGAGCGAGTTCCTTCATATCAGATGGTCTCAACTGTCCAGGTGACTGTTTTCACCCTTAGATGTCAACCAACACATTTTACAGTACATTTTTTTGACATCCAAAGTCTAAGTTATATAAATATGCCTTCATTATGTTTTTAGGTCATTGCAGAGTGGTTTGGTTATGTGAATTAAGATAAAGAACCATTTAAATATATAAAGTTGGAAACTTTCCCAAGATGAAAAATTACCAACAAAATAATTTTTCATGTACGCATTTATTTATTTTTTATTGTTATCATAAAATTGTTTTTACACACAAAAAAGTAATATGAATGAGTTTGTAATATTAATTAAAATAGTTGTAGTATCAATTGAAAAATTAATTAAGTTTTCACCTATAAACAATTTGATAATATCAATTAAGTTTTTGCATTCCAATTAATTAATACAATTAAAACTTTAATTAATACAATTAAATTCTTAATTGGTGAATACTTTTTTCTGTGTATACATAAACAATTAGAAACAAATTTAATCCATTTTAAATATGTATGTCTATATGTATGTTTTAGATATAAAAAATTTAGCTGAGCAACCGTTTGATGGCGGTTTTTTATGTCGCTGAATTCACATTTGAAGTTATTTTTTATTTTTTTTTGCTTGAGTATAATATGATGTGGCACTTCAGTTCACTTCAGTAAACCCATTCAAACTGAAAATGTTCCGAGCAATATGGGTTCTCTTCTTTTCTCTCAAGAAGTCAAACTACAGATAAAAAATTGTGTCCGGTCAAAAATTTTGTTGAAGCAGTAATTATTTAAAATAACTATTTTACTTATTTAGCAAAATATATGAAGTTTCTTAAAAATACATTGAAAAATGGTTATTGAGGGGTTCGTTACTTTTTATGCTCATTTCGCTGTTACTAATGCAGATCATCAGGGACGCTTTACCCAAAAAATTCTCAGAACAACTGAAGATATTTTGTTAAACTTCTATTTAATAAATGAGAAGTTCAACTAATATCACAGTTGAAATAAGAACTCTATTATTAAAATTTGTTTTGTTAACGTTACTATTAATACATAGACTGTCTTTATTTCAGCTCGAATTTAACCTAATAATTAATTTTCTTGCAAAAATGATCGAAGTTGCTTAAGTTAACCCCTGAAAAGGATGCGGAGGGGATAAATAGATCTCGAAGAAAAAAAGGTTGCCCTCGAAAAAGTAATAGTGTTCCATCATATACATACATGCACATATTAATCCCCTCTGGACCCCTCCCTAAAATGAGAAATATAGATTAGGTTAATAGCAGTTATTTAAGAACCGCCCCTTATCGTCTTTCCTAAAGAAAAAATCTGACGCAAACCGAAAAAAAACCGACTTCATTCAAATTCATATTCAGTAACTTCAAGAACAATAGCAACCCTCATTGAAATTTATGGACTTTTCAGACTTGTACAGCGTTATCAAATCAATAAAAAAAATTATATGGTGAATTGTTGTCAACGAAAAGTTAATTGTATAAGTTTAAAAAAGTACAGCTCCTTATTTAATTACCAGGGATCGTAAAAATTTAAACTGAAAAAAATTCACTATTAGGGAAGTGCTACTTGAACAAGGACTATACCAAGATACTCCTCCATATTACATGGACTATCTATAGATGCAATGATATTTACTTGAGGATAGGATGACGTTGGCTGAAGTAGTTGCACGTTGACTACAAAACCGACTGTATCCAACAGTGATTAAAAAAAATAACAACACCACACATTTTTCTAATTGTGAATTAGTGTCCCTTTGTGTCAGTTGTTGTAGGAAAGTTCAAGTGTTGAAGGGATAAGTCACTGGTCACTGAACTATACCAATTTCAGCAGTTACTAATCCCAATGTAAAATTATAAGCGCCTTCATTGGTGAAGTAAAATAAATGACAAAATGTCTACTAACCTCAGCTTAAAAAAAAATTTTAATACGTCTCATTTTAACACCAGAGGCGCTTCAACACTGCATTATTACAAAAATTCAAAAACAGAGTTGTAAAAGAATGAAGCATTCCTCTATCTCTTCCTGCACCACCTGTCTTCTTCTCTATCACTAGCCCTTTCCTATAGAAGGTAACACATATTAATAGCAGTAGGCATTTGACTGAGTGTTTCTTCTCTTTATTAAAAAAAATATATAAAAAAGTATACTTTATTTAATATATAAAAGGTTTTTTACTGACTGCCGATAAATTCAATTTTAAAACGAGTAATAGTAGCTTTTACGCAAAAACTACTTTCTATTGCTCTTATGCAAAAACGATTATTAAAGTTAAAGCATGCGTTAAAACCGGTTTTGCCATACAAAATTAATTAATTATGTTAAACCAACTTTAAGTTTACAAATTTTATTGCATAAGGGGATATATTTTAAAAATTAACCGAAAAAATAAAAATTAAAAAGTAGCTGTTATTTTCTGAGGAATAAAAAAATCAAGAAATAATGATTAAAAAGTAATTTTTAAAATAAAAATTATAAGCGCTACGGTCCCTGTTACATATGCACGTACATACATATACATACATAAATCAGTTAGCAACTGATTGGTTCACTTCTAAAAAATACGACCTTCACGTATAGCCTCGCGCACTAACACTAGTCTACAGGGGCATTAACGCTTCTTTTGAATTAAATAGTCGACATAATATTAAAGAAACAACTAAAAATATAATTTATTTGCTTTATTTAATTAGTACGTGTTCTACAAAGTACAGGCATAAAGCACAGAGCATACCAGAGTTATTGCGAGACGCAAGATTATTGTGGTTTCTGTATGTCTCGCTCGCACAGTCATCAAATACGCTTTAGTACTTCTTTCGCGTGGTATTATTTTTACGCATTTTCATTTAATAATTTGTGGCTGGGTAATTTTTATTAGTAAAAAGTAAAAATTAATATTTTTTTAAAGAAAATTTTTAAAATGAAGTTTGGATATACATTTGTTTTTTATATATTAATAATCTTTTTTTATAATGTTTTTTTTTATTTGACAAAACAGATTCTTTAATTTAATTTGGTAAAAATCTTCACTTGTTCATTTCACAAAGCATACATTTTCTGTTGTTTGTTTTAATTATTGTGCTATTAATTTTATAGTTAACACACTGTATTTGACCCTTGTCGATTTTATCCTCCTCGAGACCATTTTTGTAAAACGCTTTATCCTTATTGGAATAAGAAATTAGAACTAAGAAGAACAGCAGCCATAAAAACTATCAGGGCAATTATGAATAAAATTCCGCGATAAATTTCTCCCTTTTCCAATTAGAATTTTTTGCTTTCCCTATTATTTGCTATTAGTTGGAATTGTTCCCCGCGAAAAATTTCACGCAGAATTTTATTCATGATAGCCCTGACTAACTTTGAAAATTCCTAGTGTCTATATATATATATTATAACATGTGTCGTTGCTCACTTTAGAATACCCTTTAATTTTTGACTGTCATATTAAGCCCTTTTTTTCGATTTTATCGTAAGCGACATGTTATGAAAAATAGACTTTTTTTATTTAATTTAAAAATTTATTAGACCACCCATAGTTTAGATTTATCAAATTTGGCTAAATTGTTGATAACTTATAAGATACGAGCTGTACAATTCTATCGTAAGCGATAATTTAGGTGGAAAAACAATTTTGAATAGTTTAAAAAAACCTTCTCCTGAAAAATTTAATTTTTGTCGATTACGATAAAATTCCTTTTTGGTCTTTGTTGTTCTTTTAGTGTTTCTTGTTCTTTTGGTCTTTCTTATTCTCTTGGTTCTTTTTGATATCTTGGTCTTGTTCGTTTTTTGTTCGTTCGTTAATTTTTGGTGTTTATTTTGTTTTGTTTATCTTATTCTCTGTTCCTGACCAATGCACATGCAAAAGATTTCAAGTAAAATATTATAGTTTCTCGTTTGCCTACTGTTAAAAAGATACAAATGTAGTGTGCCTATTAAATTTTTAGCACAATAATCAAAACAAACAAAAGAAAATGTATACTTAGAGAAGTATACAAGTGAGTTTTACAAAATTAAAAGAAATAATTTGTAGGATTGAACTAAGAAACAGATTGTGAAAAAGAATATTAGAATTAAAAAAGTGATTATAATTTGTTTTAAACTTAAAACGGATTTCATTTTAAAAATTTCAAAAATATTAATTTTTACCTTTTACTTACTAAAAGCATACAACAAATAAGACTACAAAGCACAAATGAAAATACTTCTAAGCAAGGAAAATTTTTACGCAATTAAAAGAAAGAACTTGTTATGTTAAATATAAATCAGTATTAAAAAGGTGATTACAATTTGTTTTCAAATTATCAAACTTCATTCTAAGCATTTCCAATCAAAAATTATTAATTAAATAAGGTCGTTAAGAATGAAATGAAATTACCTTAGAATATTAACACACGAATAAAAAATTTAATAGGATTCAATGACTGTGTAATCTCTGTTCTGTTGTGCACTGAACAACTGAACGAAAAGAACGAACTAGTTCTTTTTGTTGTTGGGAACAAAAAGGAACAATCCGCAAAAAGAAGAACTATGCCCAACTCTAGCTGCTACGGCTATCGAAAAAGCTGCCTGTGACAGACAGGCAGATGTACACCCGAGCGAAAACCCTATCGAAATAATAATAAGGATCCTTTTCACCTTTGGCGTACGGAACCCTAAAAAGAGTCAAGTTGCTGTAAATTTAAGTTGTTTCGCTTTCAATTCAACCTCGTTTACTTAAAAATTCTGAAAGAATATGAACTTTAAACCCTAAAAAATTAAAATCCTGTTGAAACAAACTGCCATTTAAGCAAAATATTTGCTTAAATTACGCTGTAAAAGCGTACGTACATTAACCCCCCTCACCCACATGCGAAAATCCGCACACACTACTTGTAATTATGTTTTTATGTATGTATGTATGTATATATGTACGATGTTGTTTTATGTTTCCAAAAACATTGCATCGAATTGTGTGCAAACAAGGAGTGAGGTTGGGGCTCTGAACTGGAAAAAGCGTGCGTGCATGTGTTTGTGCTTTTGAAAAGTGTTAATGGCCAGAAAACAAACAAATTGTTAAGTGTCCTTTTAACGGTAGCCAAAGGCAACAAAAACGTTTAATGCAATACCACCCTTTTCTAGGTTTTCCTAACAAGAAGGACTTTTTGGTATGTTTGTGTGCGTGCACTCGTGTATATAATATTTTTTCTTTCCTTCGCCAAGCCAACAAACAAACAGGGCCACCAAACACATGCCGCCGCCGCTGCCACCCCTGTTAGTTAAATTGTCGTGTTTTCATAGAAATTTGGCCAATTAACTTTGCTTTACACTGCGCTCTGATTGAAAACAGCTGTAGTTTGTTGTGTTTTAGCGCAAAATCTAAACAAATATTTATTTATTATTATTATTTTTTTTCGTTTTAGTTCTTCCTCTACATCAAGGACTAAATCCGTATAAACGTGTTCAGAGTATGTCTTATTTATTTCTCTTCTCAGCAGTTTGTGTATTTATCACTGTCACAATCTAACCACTTTCATAATCCCTCAACTAAAAATCTTTTCATTTTGTATTGCAAGAAAGGCTTATTTTTCATATTTTTCTTTTAAATTTTTTTTTTTTTTGGTTGTTCAAGATCTTTTAAATGTTGACAAAGACATTTTTGGGTTTTAATCTCACACAGTATTTTTTAAATATTTGTACGGATATTAAACGCCGCCATGTAAACGATGATGATGATGTTGTTCTTTCCACTCGTTGTCAATGTCGGTGCAAAAATTTATATCTCTTCATCATTGTCATCATCACAGTAGTTGGTTGAGGTTGATTGTCTTTATGAAAGATATTGAAATAAACACACATTTCTAACTGCACATAATCCTTTTAGAAAAGGACATCATATAATCATGATACGAGTACGAGTACATGCATGCATGCATACTTTCAATGTATAAAGTTTGTTGTTTGCATATGTGTGTGTGTACAAGCATGTAAGGTACAAGTATAAATAAGTCTTTGGTTTATTTAACTCACTAACTATGCTGGTTGTTGTTGCATGTTGCTTCCTGTGTACGAGAATGTATGTACATTCATACTTAGGTTGATCTTTAAGACAAAAGTTTGCTTTTCTTACAAATTACGTTGAAGACAGTAGTAGGTAAAGCCAATTTGCTTAAATTGGCTACTGTATGGTTTCTAAATACAAGCACACACCCATGTTTTTGTAAGACGCTGAGTGTGTGTGTGTGTGTGTGTGTGTGTGTGTGTGTGTAAATATAGAATACGAATATGAGCAAATATTTACTTAATTCTACTGGCTTGGCACACAAGATACACACAAGAAAGGCTTAAGCGATATTAATTAACTTGTTAGTTTAATTCAGAGGTTCTCAATTACAGAAGGTCGTATAAACGAAATAATGTATTAAAAATTTTAATACACTTTCACTAAAAAAATAAAATAGAAAATATTTCATCGTTATTAGCACTAAATGGACGGCTCACATAGTAATATAAAGTTTGTTTGTAAGCACAAAAACCAAATGCAGTCCTAGAAGAAAATATATTTCTTCATTCAGCATTTTTATTAAAAAAAATTTTATTTGTTTTTATTTGATTAAATTTTGAAACGAATGTCTAATTGCATTTGTAATTAAATTTTTAATCAATTAAATTTGTAAAAAAAAATTAATATTTTGAAAAAAAAAATTAATGGACTCAATTAAACTTTTCATAAAACTTTTAAACAATTAAAATTTTAATCAATTAAATTCATAAACAAAAGTTAATTTGACTCAATTAAATTGGTGATAATTGAAGAAAATATTTTTCTGGTTCAAAGGAAATGACTTAAAAAAACTAAAAAATTTTATAGTCTAAAGTTACAATTAAAATATTTATACAAAAATATAGTAAATCCTGTAAAGTTGGTATCTTTATCGACAGCCAGCAGCGATTCTATTCCTAAGATCACATATCACTTCGTCTATTCTAGTCGGGCATTGTAAGGGTTTGCTATATAGACTTGGTGGTCAGGCTCATCTCATCCTCATCTGGGTTCCAGCACATATACATTTTTTGGCTAGAGCTGGCTCTGCTATGAATGCCTCCACTGCCGTATCGATAGCCACTACCCCTATAAGGCTGAAGGTAGATGGCGCAATATAGTCACGTACAAGGTTTCTAAGAAGATGTGTCCATGGTACAATGATAAACAGGGGCACTGGACGGTCCTGCCAAAATTGTCAAGAAGAAAGCAAATAAGAAACAATCTTACACTTTGCGAATGTCCAGCACAAAAATTTTTAGGAAGTCATGTACTAGACAATCTTTCAGATTTATCTGAGATTGGGTTGAGTGAATCTAAACGCGCTAACGATCACCGTATCAGAATACTTAGATACGGTTCTACATAGGTTGACACTGCTGAATGTAGTGGTCCTACCTGCGTGCAGTGGGCAGCCACGTAAACCAAACAACCAACCAACCATAGCAAACCTTAGTTAATTTTAGTACGGAATGATTGGCGCCAAAGGCCATCCCTGGTACTTCACAATTAACTCAACCTCAAAGTTGTCGGTATTTTAATAATTTCTTTCAACTTCAACTTTTTGAGTTCAAATAAGTAAATGGACAAGACAAAAAGCTTTTGAAATTTTTAAAAAATTACTGTTTTCAAAATCTTACTACACCGGCAGCTCTTGAACCATTTAAAAACAAATTAACTGCATCTTAATAATCGATTCGACTTTTAAGGTTATTAAAATTTCATTTTTAATTTTTTGTTAACAATATCCCCCTATCGGACTACCAATTCTGTGTTAAAAAGGAAAAAGTGCTTAAGGCGAAGTAAAATAACCAATAAAATGGTTACTAAACACAGCTTCGAAATTTAATACGCTTCATTGACACCAGAGGCGCTGCAATACTGCAGTTTTGTAAAATATTGAAACTTTCCTCTATCTCTTCCTTCACCACCTGTTTTCTCTATCACTATCCCTTTCCTAAAGAAGGTAACACCTAGTAATGGTATAGTAGGCATTCATTGCCTGAATGTTATTTTCTTTCTCTTCTTTTATCCGCTTAACTCCTATCGGAGCATAGGGCCTCTTAGAAGTTTCTGTAATATTGTCTAAACATAAATTGCTCCATCCCAGACACTTGGAGTTTGCCGCAGAAGTGGGAGGATTTGGATTATGTCCGTGACCACCTGGGAGATAAACATCTTTCTTGGTGTTTGATTCATGTTTGGTTTTGACTATTTGTCAGGATTCTTTCATTACTTGTAAGCACAATGAAAGGCTTAGTAGAGCCTGACTTTCTTTAGCGACTAAGCACGGGCGTAGACTCCCTAGAAGTTTATGGGTGATACTGTTGACTTTTTATAGTTCATCCGCTACCATCAGTCTTGCATAATCCTGCCATAATCATGCAATAATCTGTCTGGCCCAAAAACAGAGAGACTATATAGGCTGGATGTTTATTTGGAATGGCGGCATCGACTCGTCCTGTCTGTAATGGAGTTTCGGACTTATGGTTTTTGAAATTCATTGGTTCACGTAGCGCCTACTACATAAGCATACATATCCTCTCCATCACCGCTGCTTATTCAATATATTCGCAACTAGCTCCACTATTGGGCCGTGCAAATAGCCGCAACCTATGACCCGTCCAGTAGCTGGCAGCTCAGCTTCCGCGGCCTGAAGTGTTACTTCTTTAAAAAAAATATGAATAATAATAATTCCCTGCAACAGTTTTTTGCAAAGAGAAATTATGAACCTCTTTAAATTTAACGGCGGTGCTGTGCAAAAAAACTTTGCTTCCACTGCACCTATAGTATTAAATATTTTTTTAATTGATTTTAAATTAAGTTCTAAGCTTTACAAATCTTCCTCCTACTGTTTACATTTACACGGGAGATTGACGATGGCATTTTTCTCCTTGAGGTAATAAAAATTACACTTGTTACTCATGATAGGAGTATTTATGAAAAATTTGGTTTGAAGAAATTTAAAAAAAATTTCAAATCAAGAAAAATTCGTCATTCAGCTCGAAGCATATTCTTGTGCATAACTATTATTATCTTCACAGGTTTGGAATCCCTGATGCACTGCTTTGCTTATTTTAAAAATGAATAAGGAAGTTTACATCCTTTTTGGTTCAATCCTTCAGTTTTTAGTTATGGTTACTATAATACAATAGCAAACATTTGCTAAATTCCTTTAGTATTTATATTTACACACCAGCGAATAAATTTAAACTCCCTCTCTGTATTGTGTTAGTCCTGCGGCCTTATAAATTCAGGTAGACTGAAAATGACGGCGTATTATTAGCGCGACTTGATAATCCTGTGGTTAAACTGTCATTGAGATTTTTTGAGCTGAGCTGTTGTACTCTTAATCTGTATTTAAAAAGGGTTAAATATTTATTTGGAATATCGCATAGTGCTTCTAAAACTGGGTATTTGTAGTGGATTATTCCAGTTGTTTTAAGGTTACAGATGATTAGTGTAGCAAAGATGCATGAATTAACGGCAGATACTCGTAGATAGATTTTTCGCTGTACTTTTGTTTGTTTAAAAACCCACAAATTTTATTGCGGTTTATAAATCCATAGAAATTGAGACTGAGACATTCTATTGCAAAACAAATAAATTAAGTAGAGATTTGAAGATTTTCTTTGGAGGAACACAAATATATTTGTAAATGATGGTACAAAAGTTTTAAAATTTGTAATTAAAACTGGAAGTTATTTAAAGAATCATTTCACTCAAAGCGAAAATATTATCTATAGAAAAATTCATGCTTAGCTCTGAAACAATGCAATAAATAATTTTATTTAATCCATTGTGTACACAATAAATTATAATAAATCAATATAATAGATATTATAAATACATAATAATATTTTGCTACGACGATGTGTATTCATTCTGCCACAATCGGCCATCAATGGAAATATTTTGTGGAAGATCGAGAGATTTTATTTTAAAGATTTTATTTTTAATTTGAGTTTAATGTTTGTTTAAGTTTAATCTGAGTTCACTGCGAGCACGTAATTGAAATGAATTAAATGAATAAAATAAAAACAAAAGCATAGAAAATTGCGGGTCAAAAAAATAAATAATAATTTAAATAAAAAAAGTTTTTTGTAGGAATAAACTGAACCATTATTGACTTCATCTATAATTCTTTTACTTGAGATGCTTTTGTTTGCTGCCAGATTTATTGGAAACAAGAGCAATAATTAGTGTTGCCCTAACGCTTCTTCCTCTAATGGCTTGTGAAGAATCAAATGCTTTAAAATACTTTATTTGAACTTCATCTATAATGTTATTACCAGGGAAACCACAAATATGCAATTGCATGTTTTTTCTTGTCTGATATATCAATGCGGAATTAAGATATTTATCCGTTTCAGAACTTTTTATGAATTCGGGCATCGATTTGTTAGTGCATATTTTTGCATATTTCACCCTTCACAGCATTTTTTCGCATACTTCAGTCTAACACGCATATTTTGAGCATTTTTTTAATTTTTAGAGCATATTTGGTGTTTTTAGGGCATATTTTGATACTTTAAAAAAAAATTATTTTAATATTTAAAAATTTCATATTGTATTGAAAGAAAAAGTAGTATGGGGAAGCAATATTTTAAAACCATTATGAAATTAGACTTCAAAAAAGGCCATTGTGTATGTTCTGGCTTCCCAATCGATTTCACACGTTTTCTTGTGAGTTCTGATGTTAAAACACTTGCCAAACCTATTTAAGTTGAAATCTAGACCATTCTAACTATTAGTATGTGTTCTAACATCCAAATTTAGAAGAAGAAAAAATTTAAAATGAACGATTTACAATTTTTTTAATTTTCATTCACTTGTAAACAGTCTTGTGAAAGAAAAACAAAACAAGAAAATTAAAAAAGTTTAATTCGTCCATATCTATTTTCTGCTAAATTTTAATACTGGTACAAATACTATTGATTTGTATATTCCAAGTTTCAACTTAAACAGGTTTTAACATCCTCACTGGACGTTAATTTCAATAAAAACTTGGTTTGGTAATTGTGACGAACGCTGCCCCGATTACATCAGTTGAAGTTGAAAGAGAACACTTTCAATGTACCTATAAAAGTTTATTTAGATGTGACCGTCGTCGATTTTTATTTAAAAAGATAAGTGAAAAGTTTTTGTTTATTGCAATAACAATTATAAATAAAAAGCTTGTCTTATTCTTCAAAATACGGTTCCATCGTGATCGGTTTTAAAGTAAAAGTTAAATTTTTGTTCTTAAGTCCTAATTCACACTATGCAAGTCTTATTGCTACCGTTTCTATTCCCCCGTCTCTCTCTCCTAACAAACTAATCAGCTTATCAATAAGACTTGCATAGTGCAAATTAGGACTAATTAATTTTTTTATTGTTTCCTTATGTTTATTTTATTTTTGTCTTGTTTTATATGCAAATTTTATTGAATTGCTGAATTAAAATTAGATTTTCATTTCCAAATAATCCAATTTATGTTATTTTTAAGAGCATATTTTTTGAGTTTTTAGTGCATATTTCGAAGTTTTTAGTGCATATTGAATGCGCATAAAACACTTTTTTGGAGCATATTTCTGGTTTCCCTGGTTATTACATACATACATTTGTAATGTATGTACGAGTGAGTACATACTGAGTGAGTGGAGGAGTGTGCTTTCATATGCTGGCCGGCGGTCAGTAATTTCATTAAAAAATCATTAAAATAGTGTTGCTAGTCTTTCCATTTTTTTTGTTGTTTGTGTGCACAGCACATACAAAATTAATTTACTGTTATTTTTTCAATTTAATTTTCATCAACAGCACAACATTTTAACAACAAACATTTTGTCGTGTGGCAAACTTATTCCACCACAATTATGAAACCGCCAGCGTAAATGTTGACGCACATTTATTTCACTGCAACCACAGACGGTCGATAGAATTTTTATAATTCGTGAATGTTTGTGAATGTTGTATTTACACTGGCAGTGAAATATATTTTCTGCAAAATCATGATTTGTTAAATTACTATATGTGAGTGAGTGAGCTCCATGCGCTAAATGGAGTCAATAAGAAATTTCGAAGTATTGGGTAGTGCACAGAGAAAAAACTGCCTAATAGAATCAATAAGATTTTCTCTATGAAACGTTTTTAGGCTTAATTTTATTTTTATCAAGAAGAAAACCACATAAAATCAAGAAGAAATCTTATTATTCACCTTTTTTTACTCAATTTCCGTTATTTTTGGCAAAAAAAAAACAATCCATAGAGAAAATCTTCTTGATTCTATTAGGTTTTCTTATAAATTGTAAAGTATAGGGATTTCTTATTGATTTTATTAGGTTGCCTTATTGATTTTTTCAAAAAGTTATTCCTTATTGTTTTCATTAGGTTCCTATATGATTATGTGTAAAGCATCTTATTAATTTTTTTTAATAAGGAAATCTTCTTGATTTTATTAGGTTTCTTGTTATTTTATATCTTTAAATAAACATAGAGACAACTTTTTTCATAATCTTTTTCGCATATACTATGTATAATAATTTTAGTGCGGATTCAGGCAGCTTGTAAGCATATTGGTTAGAGTTATTGTCTTTCAGTCAGAAGGTTGCTGGTTCAATACTTGTCTCCTCCCCAGTAATAAATATGTATATATGGTGATTTATTAAGAGTATAATATAATATGTATGTATGTATAAATAAATAACATCTAAATATACTACATACATACATACATACATATATCTTACAGAATTTAAATGAAAAGTACAAAGAATAAAGATATAAAAATTTTTTTTATTAGGTTGCCTAATTGAATCAAGAAGAAAACCTTTTTGAAAAAATCAATAAGATAACCTAATAAAAACTACAAGATTTCTTCTTGATTTTCTCAAAAAGGTTTTCTCTATGAAATTAATAAGATTTCTTTATTGAAAAAAAAAACCATAGAGATATATTATTAATTTTGTTCTATTTTATGGGGTATTTAGTAGGCACTGTTTTCTCTGTGCACCAAATATGTTTAATTATTTTATTTGTTTCGATGCGAAAACTTCCTAAAGATGCTGAAACGAAGCAAAGATTTTGTATATCAAAAGTGCTTAATTAAGCACTAATTTTAACTCATCTTTATTTGATTGGCTGTACCAGTACTTTATTTAAACATTCTTTTGCTTCAGTATTCTTAAAAATTTAAAACTTTTTGCTATTGCAATTGGTGGTGTACAAGCTTATCGGTTGATGGGGTTCGGGTTGGATTAATTTCCAAGACTGGGCGTTTTCGCAGTTTTATGTTTATTGGTTAAAAAATTTCAACTCATTAAATTTAAAATTCATTTATTTACGTGATACATATTTATTTATATAAGAACATACATACATGCACATATTTGTATATAAATTTCTGTGGACTAGTGTGAACAGCTCTCTTGTTTAACATTTCAAAATCGCTCTGATCATTGACATATGACGCGGGCTTTGGCCATTAACTGGCAGTTGTAGTATTGTCCACTATTGACTGGCTTAATAAAATAGAATAGAATAGAATGACTGGGCAGACTGTCTGACTATTTTGTAATGCATGCGTCCGTCGTACAACAATTTATAAATTCATAATTTCCGTTTAACATTTAATTCGATGTTGATTCAACTTGCTCGTATTTTAAAAACATACAAACAAACAAACAAACAAACGAGAAAAGTACTTTTGTATTTTAATGTATTTTATTTTATTTGATTTTGTTTTTATACAGAATCAGTCATCGTCTTTAATGCTGCTGCTGATGATGTTGATGATGATGATGATGATGATGCTAATGCTGACTGGTTACGAGTATTTGTTGCCCTCAACGTTCAATTGACTTAATTGAAAATCGGGTCAACATGGGCCAAGATAATGAACAAACACTAATTAAGGATCATGGCACTTTAGTTTGCGCTGTTGACTGAATGTTGTTGGTTGTTTGTGTTTGTGTTGTTGTCGCAATGAATGAATCAATGATTGACTAAAAAAAAATTACTACTCGTGCATAAACCAATGAATGAGTGAGTGAATGTATGTATAAGATCGTAAATAGTTTAAGTAAAGTGTTTTTTATTTATTTTTTCTTTATTAATTTTGTGTTCATCTAATTTGTGGTCATCATTGTGTCTTGTGGGTTAAAGTTTAATTTCATTTAGATTCTTAGAACAATTTTGTTTTATGAGCGAATGAATGAGTCTGTATACTCGTACATATAAAAAGTCTTGTACAATACAATTGCATAAATGATCAATCATTTGATTTGCTTTAATTAAAGTTGATCTTGGGCTTCTTTTTTTTAAGGCACGAATACATTGTGTGCGTGCGTGCACTTGTGTTTGTTTTCTTTTTTGCGTTTTTATTTTATTTTTTCTTAGAAGAAAAGGATTATACAACGGACATGAGTTCATATGCTTGATGTTAGTTTAATTATTCTGTGACCTTTCATTTCCTGTTGTGTTGCAATACACAACAATATTTAATTGTTTGTAGTTAAATATATTGAGGAGATACTTGTTTGCTGTATTTGTAAATATGTGTACGTCTCATGTCGTTCATTAAAAGTAAATTAAATTAATTTAAATATAACACTTAACCATTCGACGCCGTAAGCTGTAATTAATGAAATGATATGACATCAAATCGAATAAATTTGAGACAGACTTTATTAAATATGTATGTCGCACTTGTGACTCCGAAGGGGGTCAAATCAAAATTTAAAAATTTTCAGTGCAGGCAAAACCTGTTTTTTTTTTGGGATTAGGTGAAATTATGTTGGGTAGACCGCACTAATTTAAAAAAAATCAAAATTAAAGGATATTCTTGAAGTTAATGTAATTTTGACTATGTAATTTTGACAACTTGCTGTATCTTAAAAACCGTAAGGTCCAAATTCACAGTCTATAATTAGATAACGTACTTGGTTTAACTAAGGATTTTTCTGATAAATTACATTGGTTAAACCACCTTCATTGGCTAACTAAATACTGTGATTTTGGGCATAAGAGGCAAACTCTTGAAATTTTCAAAAACGGTAAAACTAAAAAATTCCAAAATTAGTAAAATTGCCAAAAAAAATCGTCAAAAATCTAAAAAAAATCGCCAAAACGGAGAAAAGTTCCAAAAACTAAATAAATCGGTAAAACTGGAAAAAATTCCCAAAAATGAAAAAAACGCTGAAACTGAAAAACGCCAAAAACGTCCAGAAATGTAAGACAACCAGCAAGACTTTTCACACAGCAATTTTTGTCGGGTAACTTTTCAGATTATGGGCGAGAGATAAAAATATGATGACTCCCTCTTCATTATCGTTTCCACTCTGCCCCATAACCCATAAACTCAAAAGTTATATATTTTACATATTACATATTTGAACGATATTAGCGGTGGGTTGAAATAAAAAAAGTCAAATTCACAAGCTCAAATTCATTTAGTTCTTATTTTAATCCTTGTAATTCTTAAAACTTTCCAGAGAACAGGTACGTGTACGTGTGAAAATGATGGACCTCACACACACCCAACTATGTGATCGATCAATTTATTTGATCGTTTCCAGGGCTGTTAAGGGACAGAGTCATAGTTACTGGTCACCGAACAGTATAGCCTTCAGTTCATATTAAAGCTAATGTAACATTATAATACCCTTCTTTGTCGTTAGTTTGTAGTATAATCATTGGCAAAGTAAAATAGTCAATAAAATTCACAAACACAGCTTAAAAAATTTAATGCAATTCCTTGACATCATAATCGTAGCAACACTGATATAAGTAAAAAAAAATTTGATAAGATAATGAAGCTTTCCTGTGTCTGTCCTTTCATCACCTGTCTTCTCTATCACTATCCCTTTTCTGAGACAGTAGTAGTAGAAAATCGTTGCCTAAGTGTTACTTCCCTTATAAAAAACATTGATTTTGAAATTCTGAAAATAAGCAAAATCCATTGGACTGAATGCTTTCGAAATATATGCGTATACAGTATGATAAAAATATGAAAGGTTGCGTCAAAATCATAAAAAAGTCAAGATATTCGCAGATTTGATTCGAATTCGCTCATGTTCCCGGCGAAAGATCGCAAAGAAAGCGGACTTATAGCAAGTTTTTGCACAGTTCGCCCTATTTTGAAGTCGTGTCCATTCACAGGTTGTCTCAACTTTAGAAAGAAGCACTCATTGATAATCTTAAAGCTCAGCTTTTTCTAAAAAATGTTTGTGTAAAGGTTCCCTGACAATATGTGTTAGCAACAGTGGAATACCACAACAATCTATTTTTAATAAATAACAAAAATTTAAAAAACCCCCCAATATATATAGAAAAGATGTTATTTATATATTCTAAATGGCTGAACCGATTTTCTTCAAACATAGCGAAGAACACTTTCGATCGAGTCACCTTTCAAACAGACTGGTCTGTACGTGGACTCGTACATCAGCTTTTGCTGATTTTTTAAAAACTTATTTATTTTTAACCCCCGACTAATAAAAGGGGTGCTATAAGTTTGTATTGTGTGTCTGTCCGTTCCCACGTACAGCCGGCAGAACGGCTGGACCGATTTTCATTTAGTTTTTTTTTTTTTTTTTTTTTTTTTTTTTTTTTTTTTTTTTTTTTTTTTTTTTTTTTTTTTTTTTTTTTTTTGAAAGGTGACTTGTTAGAGAAGGTTCTTAGCTATTATTTAAGAACATCGGTCTAGCCGCTTAGAAGATGTCACACCTTCTCTAGATGTATTCGGGGATTTTTAAAATTTTTAATTTTTGTTATTTAATTTTTTTTGTTGCTGTTCTGCGCACATATCTGCAGTTAAGTTACAGCACAGCCACATTGTGCGTTGTTGATGACTGTTCGTTCTGTTGCTTTAACTTCGAAATTGCAAACAGTTCAGTCAAAGCACAGTTTTAAAAGTTTGTGCTGCTTTTTATGCTATAACTTCCGAAGCTATGAATCATTCATTGTTTGTTGTTGTTGTTGTACTTAGTTGTTTTAAGAAGTTTAAAGTTAAGAAGTTAAGTTTGTCGCAGAACCAACAGTCGAATTTTGTGTGCTCTTGCTTTGACTTTAGCTGCGAAAATCATCACAGCATAGCAACAGTTAGGTTAATTTTTTTTTTCGTTTAACAGCACAGTCGACAGGCGTTCATTCGTTTCTTTATTTTGTGCTTTCATTTTGCTGTCGGCTTTGAAACTTTTGCCATTCACAGCACATTCAAAACAAATAAAATATAGAAAAAAATGGAAGCACTTTCAAATCATTTTTGGTCGGGTGTTAATAATAAGTAAAATAATAATTTTGTGGAAAAGTATTGCTATAAAAAATTTTTAAACTTAAAAGCAAAAGATCCCAAACAAGCACCGATAACTATCTCTATTGTCATAGTGCAGACATTAAAAAATATCTGATTGTAAATTCTTGTTTTATAATCCTTTAATCTCTGGCACATTTTTTATAAAATATTTATAAAAATTCTTAAATAAGCAGCTTTTGCCAAAAGGTTTCGAGTATAAATATTTTTGAAATACTTTACGGTTTATAAACAAATATCTGCATGTGCAACTAGATTCTGAAAGATCAATTATGGATCACAACAATGTCCTTGTACACACATACATACACACATATTTATTTATGTTTGCATGTGTGTTGTGTATGTGTATGAAAGAGTTTTAAAACTATTTCTCGCATTGTTGTACTCGTATATTATTTAATTTACACATGAACGCATTATGGATTTAACACATTTTGGCAATTAAAGTAGCTTGGATTACAACTGAATTAGGATTTGAGTTTAAAAAAACCACTTACTTACAAACTGCTCTACTCTCTTTTCTATTCTATTCTATTCATAGTCGGTCGGTTGTAGCATTGTGTCTCATATTTTTAACCATCTCAGTATACTTTTCCATTTTATGTAACTGAATTATCTTCGTTGGCAATTGTCTTGAACTTATTGTTTGCTTTATTAAATAAATTAGAGGAGAGGTAAGATGTGCAGACCGAGAATGTTAAAATCTGGTTAACTCAAACTTCTTAATACAATTGAGGATTGTGGTAACAAAAAAAAAAGAATTCTCTTCTTCAGTTTTCCCAGCTCATTGTCTTATCAATCCTCTTTGTTAAATTAAGATCCTTTTGGCATTAAAATAACTACACACGGCAATTGTTAAGAATACATTTTTATCTTCTTTTGGCGTGCGTTCTTTTTGCAATACATATTTTCGAGTTGCAGAAAACGAAGAAAAAACACTAAATTCATGAATTGATAAAAATTCATGCAAGTAAATTGTATGAGAGTATTTCCATTAAGTGATCTGCTTTCGGGCCTTTGTCTTTTGCACCAGATTTCAGGATTATCCGCTCCGGTCTACTAACCTACTTTAACCTACATACAATCCCTTGCAAGCATAAATACCCCTAGCCCTAGAACTATTTATTACCATCACTACTATTGAAACCGTTTGCCAGTCAGTCAGTCAGTCACTGACTGTGGTACGAAAGAAGAGTGAGTTCACAATTGCAAAAACAATTTTTCGCAACGATTAGTCTGCATGAGTGAGTGAGTGCATGAATGTGGTTTAATATCTGAGCTGATTTGTATTGAAATTCAACTTATGGGCTTAAACGAATTTGTACAATTTGCTAAAATAACAAGCAATACAATTACTTCATCACTTCACCATTTTCGCAAAGGAAACACAAACGGAATTAAATCATAAATACTCGTTTGTTTAGACATATGTACATACCCTGAAGGAAATGTCAATGGTAAAAATATACTGAGTCACTTTTGACTACAATTATCCCCCATACAATACTTTGTGCTATATTCATTTAGCCTGTGCTTGTCATTGAAAATCTACTAGTAACAGTAAAACAATTGACTAGGTTGTGACTACATAGTTCTTATGGGAAAATGGAGATATACCAACCAGACATTTACTGGTATATTTCTATTCCTTAAGTACATACAAATTTACTTATATTGACAAGTTGTTGAAAAATCCACCAGAAATACACCACATCTGTGTTTCTCTCTCTCTCTCTCTCTCTCTCTTTTATACTGACGAATAGAAGAGAAATTGTAGACAACTACTAGAGACTACTAGAGATTTAGTGTTGACATAGAGATATTTGGCCCCAGTCTGACTGCAGGGTATGTACATGAAGTGTATAGTAGAGAGCGAGAAAGTGAATGAATGTTGCAGCAAATGAGTTAAGCAGGAACGGTAGTAGTAGATACATAATTGTAGTCAAATAGAAGTATGTAAGTTGGTTATCTTATTACCAGGGTTAAGTGGACAGATTACAATGTCGAAAGAGCATCTATGGCCCAAGTAAGCCTCAAAAGTCTTTTATTCAAAACATTCAAATATTGTATTAAATTAAGTCTATACCACGTTGGCAGGCACACACACACACACGTACACTCGTGTATGTATGTATACGTATGTATGTAAACGAGTTCTCATACAATTTTTCATTTAACATTTCACCTTTTTTTCTTTCCTTTAGTATTAGCAAAATGTTTTTTAAACTTTTCTTCGCTTTATTTCAAATTTCTTACGAGTCTTTTGAATGTTGTAAGTGATCCTGTTTTAGTTTCTTTATCTAATCTTCAAAAAAGAAATTAGTTTTAAATAGAAACTAAGATTAAACCGGAAGATAGTGTGCTACATGCTATTCCAATTTAGTCTTTAGTCAAAGAGTAATAAATAAAACAAAAACATCTTTTGTTTAATAAATATTTTCTAAATTGCTAAATATATCAGTATAGTTTAATGAAAAGGAACCTGATTGTTTTCGCTGCGATGTCCGTCCGTCCGTCCGTCTATGTCTCACAGGTAGTTTTCTCGAGAACCCTAAAAGCTACGGAGCTTAAATTTTCACAGAATGCCCGCTATATTACATATAATTAAAAAATTAATTAAAAAATAGTTTCAAAAATCAAAATTAAAAGTGATTCTATCAGTTAATGTAATTTGACAACTTGTTGTATCTTGGAAACCGTAAGAGGCAAACCCTTGAAACTTTCGAAAACAGCAAAAAATCGCGAATTCAAAAAATGCCGAAACGAAAAAATGCCATAAATAAAAGAAAACGTTTAAATCAAAGATAGCCAAAAAAATAAAAAAAATACTCCAGAAAACGCAAAAAAAAACTCCAAAAGCGTCAAAACTAAGAAAAAACGGCAAAGTAAAAAAAATCACCAAAAACCGCAAAAAGCGACAAAATGAAAAAAAGCTCTAAAACTAAAAAAAGAGCAAAAACTGTCCGTAAGAACCCCTTCATGTGCGAGTCCAATTCAGTAAAGTCACACTTTAATATAATATATACCATGAACAATTTAAACAAAATAGTTCCAGCTAAAAAAATATGAAGTAGTTCAATGATTTTGTCATATTCAAACCTTCTTATATTATAATTTTTAATATTAATCGAATGAGAATTATATTATAGATTCATTATTATTAGTTTGAAAAAAAATTAGTTTGGTGGAAAGTGGCAATCTTATAAAACACATTGTTTAATATATTTTTTCAGCCTGAGTACTCCTATTAAATAATGGATTTTTATTTGTAAGAACACAATTACTAATTGTAAAATATTGATTTTTTTTGCAAGTGTATTTTTTTTTGTTAATTTAAATTTTTGTCCGAATTCAAAAGAATTCTCAATTCGATTGAATTTATTTTATATTTTGCTTTTTATATTTTACTTTCTGTCTCAGCTGTTACAATATTTTGAACAATCACAGTGAGTGAAATTCACAATAGCGACAATGCCAAACGTATAATCGTTCTCTCAAAACTTTCGACTACAGTCGAAGATTGAATATTTCGTAAACTAAAATTGAGTTATAAAAATGCACATCATGACCGAAATCCATTAAGGGAATGCTAATAAAAGGAAAAGATGATTACATTTATATCGTTCCAGCTTTAATAAGTTTTTGATCCACTAAATTTTCTATTCATCAGTATAATTAATTGGACATTAGTTTTAATTTAAAATCGTGTTTAATTAATACGAATATGTATTAGTTACCATAAATTAAAATCATTACACCAAAAGAATTTTGCTTCATAAATCCAATGAAACAATTTCATTAAACATTTTTCACAAATCTAATGATAATTGAGCACAAAGGGATCATAATACTGGACCCAGGTGAGCTGGACTCGTAACTTTCTTTCCTTACCAGCAGCCTGCTAACCTAATGATAATTTCACAAATCCAGTGAAAATTTCATGAATATTGTGAAAGAATTTCATTGGAATTGCTTCCTTGTTATTCTGGTTTCGTAAGAATATTTTATTGGATTTATGACAACAATATTTTCTAATTATTAAGAAATCCCTTTATATTTAAGTTATTTCATTCTTTTCATGAAATTATTTTATTGTTTCGATGTAGTTATAGCAATGCATTAATTACACTGTTAAATAAATTTGATGAAGTTTTCAATAAAATTATTTTAACGAAACTGGTTTCATTAATCCAACGAAGCGTGACGTTGGTTGAATTTTAATGAATTTTTCATTAGATTAATGTCGAAATTCATTGAATTTCTGCCGAAAATTCTTTCAGGGTCCTAGATAATCAGGAGGAATCAGGCGGCGATTATTGATTATGGTACATAATCAATAAAAAGTGCAGAAAACCTTTCAAAACTTTACAAATTAATCATTTAATATTCTTTTTATCGATTTGTTTATTAAAAAAATCATCTCAGCACTCAGAGCCTGGAAGTTGGGGCTCTGATTCTGAGTTTACATTAAAAACCAAAAATTATAATTTTTGTAAAACGACCTACTTATACAAAAATCAATTGATGGTTTTTGTGTATTCATTCGCGAATTATCAAACGTATTTTAAACATAATTTTTCACTAATATAAACATAAGTACCCAGTAAAAAAAGAGACTCCAAAAAAGTCATGAAAATGTAGAGTTTGCGATCTGGAAGTAGTGAAAATTTCGATCCGATCTAATGATTTTTACATAGGGTTGTCATTGCAAGAAGTTCTCTTTTTCGATGCCTGGTCACTGGATTGGAAGCGATATTAAGAAAAATTCCCTTTTTTGTATTCTATGATAATATTTTCATCTAGGAAAAATGGTAAATAGTTGCCTTTTTTAACAATTCGTTTCTTTTTATACGAATTTAAGTCCAAAACAGTTTTTTCATATAAATTTAAACAATTAACTTTTAAATTTTAGACTAAAATTAGTTCATAAATTTCTTTAAAAATTTTTTTTTTTTAATTCTGGTGAGTATTTTCCAACACACATACAAGGTTTTTTATGACTAAAATAAGCTTCAACATGGTTTTTTGCTCACTTTCGACAAATTAAAAATATCGATATTTTGGAAGCAATGAAAATGTAGTTCCACTAGAATGACTTCCATTTTTTTTCACTGGGTATCTACATATCGTCGTTGCTCCGATTATGTGTTGCTCAATTATGTGTTTTTACTAAGTTTTCTCAGGAGAGCAAGAAAACTGTTTTCCTTCGAAACCTTTCAATATTTTTGCAAACTTCAACGCTATATTGAAACATATTTAGCAATTATATAAGTATTTCGTAAAATTAATCTTAAATAATTGTAGATTTGGTAGCTAAAGCGGATTTGCCTCAAAATACAATATGGCTGGCAAAAAACTCTGACGTGTAAAAATTTCCTTTGGTTACAAAAATGATTCTTTTTTTTGGCAAGGTAAACTAAAAATGCTTTTTTATGTCAATAATTGAAGAACCGGCTAAAACGGCGTATGCAACAAAAAACTTGCCTTGATCATAACTTAAAAAAAAATGCAGAATAAATCCTCATTTCATTTGTTCATATCAGAGCTGTTAAATTTCGATTACGATTAGGAATCAATTAGATTACATTTTAAAAATAATTGTACTGATTATATAATTTCCATTAAAAGAATTTCTGATCAATAATTGATTACGATTACTAATAATCGAAAAGTAATATGAATTACTAAAACTTTGCAACAAATAATCAAAAAGAATCAAAAGTAATCAAATACTAATGCGACTACTTTCGAAGATTACTTTTGATTATTAATAAGTAATGAAAAAGAATTAAAAGTAATCTGATTATTTTTTAATTACTTTTCATTCTTTTTGATTATTTTTTGTAATGTCAAGTAATTCAGATTACTTTTCCATTATTAATAACCGTGCGAAACTGAATATAATCATAATTTAATAATTACTTCACCTTTCAAACAAAAAGTAATCAAATTAGTAATCAGTACGATTACTAATCATTACTTAACAGCTATGGTTCTTATGGTTAAAAAAAATTCATACAAATACATATTTCATTTTCACAACTCTTGAGAGAAAAGTTCCAATTTTCTTTTTCCATTAAGTTGTGTTTAAATTGAAAACTTTAAACTCATTTTCTGTAAAATTAGTTTTTTTTTGAGTTATGACGATGTTGTAACAAATAGACGACCCTAAATATGTTAAAACTTTCCTCACACAACATTCATGTTGAAAGTAATAATTATTTATTATGATCCTTAAGAAAAATTAGTTAAAATAAATTGAAAATAGAAGATGAAAGAAAAAATGCCGAATCCCTGCTACTCTTTTCTCTTATTTTTTTTTTTTTTTTAATTTCTAATGGAGACATTATTTTACAAATAACGATACAACAAAAAAGAAATATATGTACAAACAAACAAATATAATCGTTTACACATTAAATGCTAGTAACTCCTGATGATGACCCGCTGCTGCTGATGCTGCTCTGTTTTATAAGAAATTTTTCTTCTGTGTACCAAGTTGGGCCGAAGAAAACGATTAAGAAAAAGAAAAAAATAAGAGGAAATTCGTTTTTATTTTATCGAAAAATTTTATAAATGTCTCTATTAGAGAAAGATTTTAATAGTTTTGTTGAGGATCGTAGCTCAAAATACCTGTAACCAGTTGGTTACAGACAGAGATCCTGCGGTGCACGAGTAGAAACATGTTTTTATGAAAGTATTTCAAGTTGAGTTGCATGAATTATAATGATCTTTATTTAAAACACCCAAAAGAAAGCAGAAATAAAGAAAAAAATTATTAGGCGGAAAGTATGAAAGTAGAAAAAAAAACGAAGAAAATAAAATACGACTGCTGTGAGAATGGATGGATGGACCTTTCAGATTTGTTTTCTTTATTTACTTTTTGTTGTTTGTATCTTTGGAATACATTTGTCACAACACATGTTTTTTTTTGTACATGAAAAGTATTTGTTCAAAGGGGGTTCAAAGATATGCCGACAAACGTGTGGACCATAATTAAGACATTTTCAGGCATTATTGACTTAAGAACAATATTTTCAAACATAAATTTTTTTTGTTGACTTGCCCGCCCGCCCGTTGGCTGCTTTTGACAAATCGATTTCTGGGATTTTATCGACAATAAGAAAGTCCAAACAAAATGACCCGACCGTTGGACACTATTGATAAATTAAAGAAATAAAACACCTTTTTTTCTGAATTTGCTTTCTGATTTTATTTTATTATTTTTTCATTGCAGAAAGTTTTAAACTTACAATAACGTTTTTTTTTTCTTTGTTGTCAGACAAATGTGTTGTTGTTGTTGTTGTAAAGTTACTGTTTAAGGCCTGCCTTAGTAGCAATAATGGAAATGCTGTCCAAGCATTTGGCAATAATTGTTGTGTAACCTCAATAACATTCATTTAATTTATGGTTCTCTCAACAGAATATTTGAAAAAAATCACGGGTTCCTTTAGTTCTTGACGCAAAAGTCGCACTCCTTGCTGCGCTTTCATCTTTTCAATGGTCGGAAGTCAAGGTTTGTTTCTGTACTCAAAACGTGTGGACGTTTGCGAGTTGATACGAAAAACGCTAAGCGTGGCTTTTGGTTTGAAACTTCTAACTGGCTGGGTATTTTCCTAATAGTTGCATGCGTTGGAAGAGTTCAGCATTCATGGGTAAACCAGTGGGATACATGTGATTGGCGGCGGGCATATTCATTTGATTGTACACAGACATTTGGTGATTGGCAGCAACAGCAGCAGAGTAAGCAGCTGGATTGTAAGCGGCACTCATGCGTTGGTAAAGGGCAGCTGCGGTGGCAGCGTTCGCATAAGTAGGATTGAAAGACAAGGCTGTGGCGTAGGGAGAAAGAGATGGGCCGTAACGTGCCATGGGGGAGAAAATTGCCTGTCTGTAGGCAGCTAAGCGAGCGCGATTGGCACCAGGATTCTTTCTGCGCAATTTGCCCGTGGTCTCGCCAATAAATACTTCTTCGGCACTGGGGTCTAGGATCCAGTAGTTACCTTTGCCCGGGTCATCATAGCTGCGTGGTATTTTTGTAAAGCATTTGTTAAGGCTCAAATTATGGCGTATGGAATTTTGCCAGCCACGCTTGTTCATCTTGAAGTAGGGGAAACGGTTGATCAGGTACTGGTAGATGCCATTCAAAGTCAAACGTTGCTCGGGGCTGTTCTGTATGGCCATCATGATTAAGGCATTGTAGCTGTAGGAGGGTTTTTTGTCATCACTTTCGCCTTCCGATTTACCCTTGTCGTCGTCACTCTCACAACTCTGTTCATCTTCCAACTTATCTTCTCCGGACGATAGGGAATCGGCAGCACTGCTCATGGGTGTACTGGTGCGACTGGGATTATCGAATTCCTCGAATAGTTCGCCATCAGAAGCGTACAAAGATTTGGTGTCGGGTTCTTCTTGTTTGATGCGAGTCAACGTGGGCGTCTGGAAATATTGCTGTGGTCGCTGTTGTTTTGTTGAATTTTTAGATAAAATAGCATCAATTGAAAAGTTGCTCTTGAATTCCATGTTGTTAACACTTTTGACCATTGTTTTCTGTTTGTGATTTTGTTTGCTCATAAGATCAATTTTATTTATTAATTTTTTATCTTTTTTTTTCAAATATAATAATAATAATTTATCAAAACACTGTAGGTATAATTAAGATGAATTTCTTACAAAGCACAAGTGAATACTGTGGGAAAATGAGCAGAGAGCCGAGTATTTATACCCGATAGCTCTCAGCACGACAAGTCTACACGACAAATAGTAGCAAAGAGAGAGAGAGATACATTCCACTTTCAGAGTGAGCACTCGTTGTCGCAAAAACAACAACAACAACCACTAAACGGTAAATCTGTAGGTAGCGTTATTTTGTAAATAGTTATGCCAAGTTGTGTATCTGTGTGCCACAATTTTTGCATCTGTATGGGATTATAACTCCTCCCTTTTGGTTTTTGTTCTTTTTTTTCGGTAGTTGTTGTTATTGTTTTAGAGTATATTACTTGCTGTTGTTTGTGTTTGTTTTACTTGTAGTTTCCACAATATTTATATTAAATTAAATGGAGAATTGTTCCTTGTTTGGGGTTGTTGCACATGCATTTCATGTTGCCATTGTTGTTGTTGTTGTTGTTGTTGCTATTGATATTGGTTAAATATCTGTAGCAAATTGCTGTTGTTGTTTTTTTTTCCAGATGAGAGATAGTATGTACTCTCTATCTCATTGCGCATGTTTGCTGCAGTAACCAAATTGTAAATCTACCCATTTTCCTTTATTAAAGATTTTTCATTCGTTTTAATTTTTATTTCATTTGTAGGATTTGTTTTCGGCAGTTGTTTGTGTTTATTTTGAATTTCCTTGCTTCGGCGTCAAAATATCTATTAGCATTAATCTAAACAGGGTGGATTTGTGTGTCTGGCCCTATTTAAATCAATGCATGACAAAATTTTTTTTTGTAACTTGTAATTGTATAGTTTAACAGGTTTAAAAGTATGCATTATTGTGGCTGTTTATACATATATTGCAGAGGGTAAAGTTAGAGGCAGATATACATATAAATATTTAAAAATATTTGTTAATTGACAAATAGCGACAATAGTTTTTTTTTCGGAAAAAATTTTAAACTTATGACATAACGAAGAGGTATAAGTGCATATCATTACCTTAATATAGAAAGGCCCTAACTCTTTTTTTTTAATTCGATATGTTTGCATTTTTCGCTACATTAAATGTCCTTCTATCGAAATATACAAACAATTCGAGGACCTTTCTATATTAGGGTAACGATATGTACAAATTTTACAAAATGATACCTTATTATTATTTACTCCATCTTGACCTTGAAACTTACAAAATGAAAAATAAAACAACTAAAAATCATATAATAAGAGAAAAACCGAATAAAAAAATAGACTGAAGAAGGACATACACACAGAAAAATTTCAACTTAAAATCTACTTAAACAAGGTTAATCTAATATTTTTTCGGCAATGATTTTGCTTCATATAACATGACTTATAGTAATTGTCAAAAAAAGTTTTTCCTTTTTTTAGTTAATTTTAATTATTATTTTTCGAACCTCATCCGTTTCTATATTTATAATTTGAACGGGCTAAAGTTCGTGTCGCTTTTTAAGCCAAATTACATGTGATAACCATTAATGAGCAAATAACATCAAAGTTAGTTGTAACGTTGAATTAAGATTTACGTACTTAAAATCAAAATTAAGAATCATGTTGAATCAAAGTTATTTCAAGTTAGATCAACATGAATTTAATTTAATGTAGTAATTGTATTTTATTAATTATTTAACTTACGTGTGGTTGACATAAACATGAGAAAAAATTTTATATATAAATTAAATTGGCTTCCTAGGCCAATATTTGAATTCGGAACTCATCAAGTAATAGTCAACGTGCTTAACCCAGCAGCTACAATAATTTTAAATTTTCTTAAGATGCACACTAAATATGTACCATCCTGCATTAAATTATAATTTAACAATTTATTGCAAAAGTTTTAGTTTTAGTTCAACAAAAAAAACAAATTGCTTTGTCTGAAAAGTTTTAGTTAAGAAAAATACAAAATACTTTCACCTGACTCCAGGATTCGAACCTGCGATCCTCCAAATGCAAGACTAGTACACTACCTACCAGCCAGCAGCAGTTTGTCGGCTGTTTACAAACATAAAAAAACAACAACTATACAAAAACAACTTACACAACTAAACACAAAAGTGTCTTGTAGCTATGAACAAAGCAAATAAACACCAAAAAACACTCAAACAACATATTATTTCTTGTAAATTTAATGTGATTTAAATGAATTTGAATCAACCTTTTGGCATGGTGATTTTACATTGGTATTTTTTTCCGTGTGTAGTAAAAATATGAATTTATTTTCAGGAAGAGATTTTTACAATTGCATATATGTATTTACAATCTCAATTGCACATTATTGTGATTACCGATATTTTATTTTGCAGTCACCAGAAAATATTAATTGAAAATAATAGTTTTAATAGAAAAATTTGTGCTTGAATGCGAATGATAGCGTTAGATAGAACGACAAATATTTGTTTTGCCTCTAACAAGAAAAATAAAATATACATATGTATGTATGGATTTATAAATAGTTATATATATAGTATGTATGTACGTACATACATATGTATATACTATGTTATGTATGTATTTGTATACTTGTGTATGCAAGTATTTCGATTTTGCTAATTTAAACTATAATTTCAATTGTTAAGAAAAATAAACATAAAATTTGTACATTTAATTAGTGAAAAAAGAATAATTAAATACTCGTAGTAGAATTTATGTTTTCGTTGACGATATTTCTATTTTAAACAAACAAGCTTTCTTTGAGACTACACAATTAAGTTTAATCAAATAATTTTTTGTTCTTCTTTTTTTTCTCTCATTTTAAATGCATAAACAAAAATATAATTAGGTTTGCCACACAAGATCTTTTATTTGTTACTGATAGTAAAAATATATTTGTCAGTTGTTCCAATTATTGTATACAATTATTGATTTAGCTATGGTAAATACATTTGTAACTATAGCCGGTTTTACATCAGTGTGCCAAATGCCACAACGACGATAAATATCAGTTATAGAATGTGGGATGAAATTGCAAAAATTTCACCTGACTCTTAACTCGCCATAAGCAAATACTTTTCGTTATACTGCGATGTCAACCTTAGAACTTTTAATTCCATCACTGCAGCCTTACAAGTTTTTTCCGGGCTTTTTGTAACAACTAATATGACTAGAGTTGTTTGTTTTTGACCAGACTTGTGTCCAACAGAACGAACTAGTTCAAAAAAGGCTGTTGGATACAACTCTAAGTTTTGTCATAAGCTGATAATAAAGCTCCTCATATAAAAATTTTAAAAAAAGAAAATTTCTAGGAAATTAAAGTCGCTTGTTATTCTTCATTTTGTTAACAACAAAGTGAAAAAATAATAATTTGCTAATCCTAAAAATCATATGGTGGTGTTTTTAATTTATTATTATTATCTTTATGCACTTTTCGCCCCAGTTGAAGATAAATAAATTCAGTAAAGTGCGAATTTGACTCGCGCGCGATGGGTTTCCTTACAGGCACTAGAAACGGAAACGGAATTGAATCCACCTCAAGATGTCTAGTCCTAGCCACGGTATAACTCAGCATACCAGCGCCTCAGACAGTCTGGGTACACCTGACAAATTTCCGTACTTTAATTTTCTTTTTTAGACACCATCTCCTTCAAAAATGGCGTGGATTGAATTCCGTTTCCGACCGAAATTGAACTCCGTGACATGACTGACTATATAGTTTTAGATTTTTTTCTTTGTTTTTGAAACTTTTTTCGGTTTTAAGCGTTTTGTTAATCCCAGCAAAAAAAGAGACTCCAAAAAAGTCATGAACAATGTAGAGTTTGCGATCTGGAAGTAGTGAAAATTTCGATTCGATCTAATGATTTTTACATAGGGTTGTCATTGCAAGAAGTTCTCTTTTTCGATGCCTGGTCACTGAATTGGAAGCGATATTAAGAAAAATTCCCTTTTTTTGTGTTCTATGATAATACTTTCATCTAGGAAAAATGGTAAATAGTTACCTATTTTAACAATTCGTTTTTTTTATACGAATTTAAGCTCGAAACAGGGGTTTCATGTAAATTTAAGCAAATAACATTTAAATTTTAGACTGAAATTATTTCATAAATTTCTTTAAAAAAAATAATTTTTTTTTTAATTCTGGTGAGTATTTTCTAACACTATGGAGGAGTTACAAGGTTTTGTGTGACTAAAGTAAGCTTCTATATGGTTTTTTCTCACTATCGGTAAATTAAAAATATCGATTTTTTGGAAGCAATGAAAATGTAGTTCCACTAGAATGACTTCCATTTTTTTACTAGGATATGGCGTTTTTATAGTTTTTGCGTTTTGGCGATTTTTTTGGTTTTTGTGCTTTTTTCTCGTCTTGACGATTTTTTTCGGTTTTTGGCGTTTTTTTTCATTTGGCGATTTTTTTGCATTTTGTCGATTTTTTCGGTTTAGTTTTAGATTTTTTTTTGGGATTTGGTGATTTTTTTGTTTTGGCTTTTTTTTTCTTGTTTTGACGACTTTTTTTTGTTTTTTGGCACTTTTTTCATTTTGGAAATTTTTTAATTTTGGCGATTTTTTTCAATATGGCGATTTTTCCGGTTTTTGGCGATTTTTTTCGGTTTTGGGATTTTTTAGTTTTACCAGTTTTGAAAATATCAAGAGTTTGCCTCTTACGGTTCGAAGGTACAGCAAGTAAGTTGCCAAAATTACATAGTCAAAATTACATTAAATGATAGAACACCCTTTAATTTAAATTTTTTAAATTTTAGTCCTAATTATTGTAGTCTGTATAAAAATGCACTTGCATAAAAATACAATTGTATGTATATTACATGGAATTTTAAAATTTATCGTTGCTCACTTTGGAACACCCTTTAGTTTTTAACTCTTATGTATTTGCTGTTGTAGCGGTCAAAGTTCTACAAACTTCGTTAAAATTTCAGGTCCGTAGCCTTTACGGCTCGAGAAAATAGGCTCACGGGCAGGCAGACGGACAGTGTACGGAACCCTAAAAATGCATGGTTGTATTCAATAAATAACTATCCTAAAAGTATGCAATAGTTTTTGCGTAACTCATACTACAAATTTATAGTTCTTTCTGTTCCAAAAATTTGGTGAGAACTACCTACCTAGATACCTTTAATATTATTGAAGAAACAATTTGTTAGGTGTTGAGGAGGGGGAGGGGGGAAGCATTGAAAATCAAGAACAATTTAATTTTAATTATTTTTTTTCTTGATTTGGAAATATCTTATTAATCTCATTAATTTATTAAAATAAATATTTAATTTTAGAAAGTTATAGCTTACTGAGCATTACTAAAACTGAATGTCCTTGGGAAATTTATTTAAATTATTTAATGAAATAATGATCTTGAAACATAAACTTAATTGATAACTTAAATAGTTCGGTCGGCCTCTCATAAGTTTTTTGTGTCTGACTCTGTTGTTTATTTAGGCTAATATGGGCTCGGACACTTTGGTGTCTTGGAAATTTGATACATTTCCCATAAAGTGCCGCAAAAGGTACACAAAAAAGAATAAGGCATGAGTATTAATGTTTTGCATATACATATTTGCTGCTGTTTCTTTTGTTGTTGTTATTCTATATCTGCCACACAGCTCCCAATGACTTTTACACGCCACATTGTCAACATTTGAATGTCATGGTGTTTGACATGCAAGATTTGAGTTGAAATTTTAGCACAACAATTTGACGGAGGCGTTTAATGTTTGTTGTCGGCCAAAAAACAAACAACTATAAGGAAAACTAAAATACAATTTCAAATATTCATAGTTATAAATTCACATGTATGAGTATATCGATGAATGGATAGATGTGCCTGCGGTTGTAGTGGTTTTAATGGGTAATGGAGTCAGGCATATGCAAACATGTCTTCTGGTTCGAGACTTTCATTTTACATACATACTTCTATGTATGTTTTTGGTTACTTGCTTGTTTTGCTATTACATATTAATTTACAATGAATGCTTGATGTGATTTGTTCTCATCTTAATTTTTCCTTATTTTCACTTTGTGCTGCTCAAAAATCGGTTAATTACATTCAAACATTCGTACGGTTGGTTGTTTGTGGCTCATACACATCTGTTTTTTTGTTTTTGTATGGTTGTAATGTTGTAGATAAACACACTTGATACAATTTCATTGGGGCGTTTAAACGACAACTCGGAATATGAACACATTAACACTCTTGGATGATATTCTTGCGTGCACTTCCACTTCTGTAACCAAACAACCACTCGCACTTTTATTTTACGAAATTTGAAGCAGCGCACTCACTCACTGCCTGAATTAAGTTGTTTTGTGTAACAAAAGTGCTTACACTTGCATTTCATGCTTGTTTGAGTTCAGTATAAACCGACTGACTGACTGACTGACGTACGGGTAAGTGGAAACTGTAAGAAAAACAATTTTCTCAAATTTCATCTGGAGAAGTTTAAGAAAAAAAAAGAACTTCAAACGAAGCCGCTTTAATATTGTGTTAGTTTACATGAAGTTTAACATAACATACTTATTTAAAAATATTGATTTTGAAATACAAATCGTAGCAGTTCCATGAGATTGAAATAGAAGCCCAAGATGTCTTGGTTAATTTAAAACAAAAGACTATTTTAAAAACTATTGCTTTGATTTACAAATGCCTTAAAGCAATTGTTTATATGAAAATATAAACTAGAAACACATATAGAAAATACATGTCTTCTTAGTACTACATAGTTTACACTAGGCAAGTCTTTTTGCCAAGCTGATTAGTTTGTCAGGAGAGAGATAGAGAAACGAGGGGAACAGGAACGTCTCTCTCTCTCTCCTAACTAATCAGCTTAGCAATAAGACTTGCATAGTGTAAACTAGGACATAAAGAACAAGCCCAATGTCCTTCAAAACAAAGAAATGCACATATTAAAAATTTACATACATATTGCAAATAGAGCATCTTCATCGAAGAAAATTTTGTTAGTGCTTTAATGAAATCTCTTCAGAGAAGAAAATTTCATCAGAAGTGTGCTTAAGGTTTTTTTAATCTGTGAAATCTGTTAGCTTTTTTAAGACTTTTTATTCATAAAAATATTAACAAAAAAATTTTTTTTACAAAAATTCTTCCTTAGCATTACTTCTTATTACAAATTTTTCTTTGTTGTTAGTTAAGTACGTCTATATATGTATGTATCTATGGCAAAAAGAAAAAAGTGTTTAAGTCGAAATAAGCTGTTTTTCAGTTAATAGTACCTCCGTAATCTGCATATTTGAAAGTACCCCTGGTCAAAATCTCAATTAATTTGTGCGATTTTTCAAGAAGTTAAGCAAAATTACTTGCAGCTTATCTTTTTTAGACTTCTAATCTAATTTGGAATAATAGCTTAATTGAGGTTATAATTTGGGATATTTTAACTTAAATGTATTACTTGTAGTGTTTAGAACGATGTTTGCTTAAAAAACTAGAGGTTAACAGAGAATTTCCCAATTTAATGGTAAAAGAAATTAATTTCTGCACATCGACTTGAACGCTTAAGAGTGCTCCCATGAAAAACAGTAAAATATGACTTAAGTACTTTCTCCTTATTGCCATATATATATTTCGTGTCTGCTTGAAAATATTTTGTATGCTTATAGAAAAACTCTCGAAATGTTATTGATAATCACGAACATGCATAAACATAGTAAGTTAAAAATCCTCAAACAAAAACTTTAAAATTCACAATAAAAATTTTTACATATTTGATTTTGTATCCATTTTAATTTTTTATAATTTTTTTGACAATTTTTCTTCGAAATGTATTTCGTTAACCTTCTGAGACTTTTATGTGAAAAACTAATTATTCCGACAGCAAACACAGAGTGGAGTATAAGATTCAGCTCCTCAAACGATTTTTAAAGAAGACATATTTTATTTAATTCAATTCATCATTACCAGAAACAAGCTGAAGAAAATTAAATTGCACAACAAAAACAGTTAAACGTATTTCAGATCAAAATATCTCACAGTCAGCGTATTTGCTTTGCTTGATATTGTTTAATCGTCTGCCGCTTTGATTCTGTTAATGTCTAGTGATATTTTTGATATAATGTTGTTGTCTTCACTTTATGCTTGTGTATGCATACACATATAAATTGATCTTTTAGCTGGATTTGATGATATTCAAAATGATTATGTTGCTGTGTTATAATAAATGAATTTATTCAATCATCCAATCAATCAATCAATCATTCATTAATTGGTATTTTTATTACTCCACTTTTTCTCATCGTATATTTAATCGTATCGATATATGGATGTTGAGAACTTGTAGAAGTAAAATTTAGTTTTGCCTAAGCAGACGTAATGTATATTTTATTTGAAATTTAGAGTATCGTTTTGTATTTGGCAATAATTCTCATATTAGAAATAAAGAAAAGCTTAACAATGAAATTAAATCACTTTAGTGATTTTTGCTCCAGAAACTTCGAAAACATAAACGTTAATACTATTCGTTTCTTTTCAACTTAAGCGAATATAGCACCTGTTATTGATTTAATTTCGTTTAAAAAGAGAGATACTAGGGCGAATCGAAAACTATCCGACTTAACAAAGACAACACTAAAATTTGGGAGAATTGTTCCTTATTTCTCAATATAATATCCTTTTAGCTCGATGAATTTTTCTAGAGATATTCAATAGCTTCGATTCTTTGTTTATAGTAAGAACTGCCTAGCTGCTTAAAACAGCCATCAACATCAGACTCCGCCTTTCATTGTCGGTTAATATTTTACCATCGCATTAATGGATGTGAGAATTGGTACATTGTCTTGATGAAATAACGTTATATTTTTAATAAACAAACACAATTTGCGAAGCGATTAGCTTTTCTGTGGAAAACACACAGGGCTATGATGAGAAACGAACCCATGACCTCTGCACTGAGAGGCTAGCATTTCTACTATTGAGTCACAGGGGCAGCCAAGTGTGGCCATATTTTCCCCTCTCAATTTCAGCACTTAAAGGAGCATAATACTCGCCCTTGACTGTTTTTCCTTTTACAAGATACTGATTAAAAATTATTCCAAGCACAACCAAAAAAAACCGGACGCCATGACCTTGCCTGCAAATTGAGTTGTCTTTGCCTTCTTTAGGTACGAATCTCCAGTCCACTGCTCCTTTGCCTTAGGTATGACGTGATCGATATATGACTCATCCATGGTTATGCGTCGGCACAAAAACTCGGCTTTATTGGGGTGAAACACTGCCAAACATTCTGTTAAAACAACTTTACGATCTTGTTCTATTGTGAGCAAAAATTCGGCACTCATCTTCCGAACAGCTTTCCCACCTTAAAATGTTTGGTCTTTTTAACTCACGCTCTTTCAGCCGACTTTCATTCAATAGCATATTTTGCGGATTTTTTAGGCGTTTCTGTCATGGACACCTCAATTGGGTGGCGTTGGCTGAAGTAGTTAGCAAGTTGATTACAAAACCGAAGGCCGGCCCGGTCTCTGACGGTCAGTGTTATTATTTAACACCACGCGTTTTTCTGATGTGTGTTAGTGCCGATTTGCATCAGTTATTGTAGGAAAGTTCAAGTGATCAAGATATAGACACTGGTCTCTGAACTACACCGGCTTCAGCGGATACTAATGCTAATTTAACATCAGAGCGCCCTCCTTCGTCAGTATTATGTAGCAGAATTATCGGCGAAGTAAAGCAACCAATAAAATGGCTACCAAACACAGCTGGAGGCAAAAAATGTTTATTTGCCTCATTGACACCAGAGACGCTGCAACACTGATTATTAAAAACGTGCTATCTCTTCCTTCACCGTCTGTCTTCTCTATCACTATCCCTTTCATTAAATTGGTAACACCAAGTAATAGTAGCAGGCACTGCACAAGAGTTAATTCTCTTAATTACAAAAAACAACACTACACAGAAAAAATTATTCCCAAAAAATTTGCAAACAAAAGTTTGTTTGAAATAAAAGTTTGATTCAGTAAATATTTTTTACTATTCCAGTAAATAGTTTGATCCAAATTTGTTCTAAGCAAAACAAAAAACAATATGGAGTGAAAAATTCTAATTGATACAATTAATATAAAGTAATATTTGTAACAAAATTGTTAAGAGAACATTTCTGTTCCAATATAGAAATTCTATACTGTACTCAACAGTCATTTTTTTTTTATTTTCATTAAAAAATTTTGTTGAATCAGACAATCTGTTGATTGAAAAAAATCGGGGTTTTTTCCAAACAAATTATTAAAAAATTTTGCATTTGAATTTACAAATTTCTTTGTAGGACCTAAATTGAAAAAATTAGTAATTAATTCAGAGAATTTTGTGTTTGAAATGGAAAATTTGTTTTTTTCTGTGTAGGCTGTTGGTTTTCGCTGCCTCGCCTAAACTATAGTATCCAGTATCTTATACACGTAAACAAGGAATTTAATATTGCTTGGACTGAGAGCTTTCAAATGAAAGTATTGAAGTACATAACAACGGTGACCAACTTTTTAAATGTTTACAAATTCTCTGAGCTCGTTTATTTTTGATGGCTCTAAAAAATACTAAATACTGTGGCACCTTGAAACTTAGAGAACATGTTTTGTAAAGTTTCCACTTTACAACAAATACTTTTTTCAAACAATAAAGGTAATAATTTCAGGTTTTTCTCGTTGGAAAAATGAAAAAATGTAATTTTTTTGACAACAAACAGGAAAAAAAATTCAAAAGTTTTTTTCAAATTTTTTTCCCGTGTTTGTTGTAAAAAATTACATTTTTCCATTTTTCCAACGAGGAAAAAACTGAATTGAATACCTTTATTGTAGGTATATGGAAAGTTAAACCTTCATAGGAGATACATATAAATTTTGTCCTTAAGATCGAACTAATGTAAGAATTCATCCCACGAGTATTAATGAAGAATAATTTATTGAGTTTCAAGTATATTATGAAATTTAATGCATATAATGAAAACTTTTAAAAGAATACTAAAAAAAAATTCATGCATATAATGAAGAATTATTAATGATACGTCTTCATTAGCTGAATGAAAGTTTTTCTCTTAGTGTACATATACGTATATGCATGTTTTCGGGTAAGTGGAACTTAATGAATGATTAAAAATATTAATTAAATTTTTTTTGGGAAATAAATATCACCTTCCAATTTGCAAGCTACCAGTTACATAGAAACCAGCTCAATTTTGTCTTATTAGGTCGATTTGTGTTACTTGGCATGGAGAGAAAAATAGACATGATATTCAGATGACCTGGTAATATGTGACCCGTGAGGATGCCTTCAGGTCGGCCTTTAGGAAACCACCCACAAAATGATGTACATGACTCTGGATCTGTTTTGTATTTTCTGCTATGAAATCTTGAAAAGTGCTAAACATAAAACTTCAACAAAGGCAGTTATATTTTAAATTAGTTGAAACTGTACAGGACGTAGTTTCAAAATAAAGAGACGTCTAACGAAACATGTTCACACAAACTTTTTCGAGATTTTTCCTAACACTTAATTGTTTAATTTACATCTCTTATTTATGTTCTTATGTATGTATGACCGAAAAAGAAACCCAAGGAATAAATTTTAAGAATCATTTAGCATTTTGAACAACAACAAAAATCAAATAAAAAAGTAAAATATGCCCTGTCAGCAGTAGCTACTAAGGAGTTTGCCAAAAACAAAAAAACAAAAAAACAAAAAGGACTCTTGTCGGCAAAACATAAAGCAAAGTCAAGGCGGCAAAAGAACAATCACATTAATGCTTGACATAGAGCAGGTTAACGATTAAGTTGTAGAGAATAATGTCCGCCTACTTTATTTTTTTCCTTAACCAAACAAAGAACGTTTCGTTCGTTTTTTATGATTTAATTGAGACAACCTAGAAAATCCAACAAAATTTGCCAAACTAAGTAGTGTAATGATGACTTTAAATATGTTTTTCCTTTTTTTGTTGTTAGAGAGCGAATAAGAAAAGCAAAGACGCCGACACGGCCAGCACAGATCTTTGTTTGTACCAGCAATTTCAAATTCTCAACTCTGTGTGTATATGACAGAATATTGCCTGTTTTGTATATACATATTTGGCCATTGTATGGCAACATGAAGGGCGAATTATGACGGGATTCGACAAAACTAATTGATTTAAAACACTATAATCGTCTCATCAGTTTAACAGAAAACAGAAAAACGCAACGAATGCAAAGAAATCTTTTAATCCCTTTTTTATATGCCAACCACTGTGGTCTTCGATTATTTTGTACTAATGCGTTTACATTACGAGCTAGAGAAAGAGCGAAAGAGATAGAGAGAGATAGTTGGAGGGTGTAGGCAAATGCACGCCTTGAAGCCAAGAAAATTTTTCGCATCTGCCATTATGACTTCCCAGGCAACCGCATTTATCTACACCTCTTTTCTGTGCTTTTCTTTTATTTTCGTCTTTAAAACGCTGCTAGTATGGACATTTATGTTTGGCCTCTAAATAAACCAAGTCATTAAATCATAAACGATTTTCTTTTAAAACAAAATTACATTTCAATTTTAATATCTTGCCATAATCTTTTTACATATCTGCAAAAAGTCTATGTCAAATAACTGTGTAATACTAAATTAGTTTGGTCAGAGCTCGCTGTTGTCCAGCGAACTTGCTGCATGACAGAGAGGAAAAAATGATTTCGTTCATCAGCTAAACATACGTTTTTCATTTTCCAGCCACCGTTAGAGATAGAGAGGGAGATAGAAAATTCTGCGACCAAATCGTGGTGGTTAGTTCCACTGTAGGAGTTCACTTACAGCGATAATTGCCCCTAATGTTAGTCATTTCCTATTGAATTGTGTTATCGATACACCACAACACTATACTATAATATGCTAAATAAATAAATAAATATATTTAAAAATGTTCCTTTCACAGTTTTGTTTTTGTTTTCTTGTTCTTTCTTTCAGCACAATGGGTACTCTTGCCACCACATGCAGCAGCACAACATAACAACTGTGTGGTGGTGTGCATTTCGTCGGATTTGTCGCGCTTCGTTCTAACTCTGACATTAAGGTTTGTACTCCTATTCAATACGCAATTCAAATTTCTACCTAAATACCCGTGCATACATACTTACGTACATTTTAATATGTCTGTATTTCCTTTCCCTTTGACTCCTTCAATTTTAACAATGAATACTACTTATGGTTTTATGACGTTGTAAAGTCGTTATTCCAAAATCTAATTTTTTTATGATTTTAACACTTTCAAGAATGAAAGTTTTGACTTTTATTTCTTTGTGAAAATCATTTAATGAGTATATGATACAGAACATCATAAAATTGAATTTATTTCCATTAAAGTATGTCGCTTGTTAACAAAAATCTGTGTTCAAATATTTTGTTTATAGTGCGGCTGTTCGTTCCAATAAGACGTTTCACTTTCCATAGCCCGACAGTTTAACAGTTGCCATGACTCAACCTGTAAATATATGACAAATGACAAGTAAAAACTACTTCATCATAAAGTTAAATCATTTTTATCTGTACTTATTATTTGATTAGGCTAAAGTTCGTATCGCTTTGCAACCCGAAATTACATGTGATAATTATTATGGAACATATAACGTCAAAGTTAATTATAAATATTTTGACAAACACTTAGTAGAACAGAACAACTAGCTGTTTTCGAAGGCCACTCGACCTTCATCATCAGCGTTCTCTTGTGTTTGGTCAACTGGTGTAATGGTGTCAGTTGATGTAGATTTCTGCTTTATATACTCAACTTTAAATTAGAAAAAGTAATACGTGAATTATTTTGATTCCTTTTATTAAAATTTGCTGAAATCTTGTTTTTTAATGAAAGCTCAATCTTACCATCTCTAAATTTACACACGTGCACATGCTAGTTAATTTGCTTATTTTTGTTCTACTTGTTAATGATAATTCAACAGGAAGTAAAGTTATTTCAGAAGGAAAAATTTCATTTGGAGATTACTGCAATTCATGTTATATTAACATGAAACATACATAAAGCAAAATTATTCTCAAAAACGTTAAAGCATCCGTAGATTTTAAGTTGAAATTTCTCTGTGCTTAGATTTTCTTTGCGTGGAATAGCATTTGATGTTAAACTCATGGTTTTTATTTAATTTTTCGTACGGTTTTTTTTACTAAGAAAATGAGCCACCCTAACCTATATATATAGTACATGCATACATAAATTTTCTTTTTAAAGACCTCCATCTTCTTTTGTTTTTAATTAAGTTGTTTGTTTGGCCAGCATTAATTTTCGTTATCAAGGACCTCACATGTACCAAAAGCCATAAAAAATATATTTTCAAAATGAAATAGACCAATAAAAAATGAAAATATGTACGACCTACAGCAAATGCGGCAGGCATCAAAAACAAAACACCGATGACAGCTTGGCAGTTAAATTTCTCTACAAAAATACATACTCAAAAGAGAAAATGAAACTCCTTCATCCTTAGTTAGTCCTTTTTGTACAAACACCGACATTTTATTTCATCCTTTAGACTGGCAAACTAATGGAGAAGAATTATCGGAAAACAAGTCAGATTGATTAAGACATTCATCCTTAAGTAAATATGTCTGTAGATGAAAGTGCAGCAATTTCATTTTTCATTTTGATAGTCTCAATCAGTTTTCAGTTTGTTGCTTTGTTTTTGGTAACTAAAAAAATACAAACAACAAACAAACATGACTTCTCTATATCAAATTGATCCTTTTTGGTGGATACTTCGTTTTCGTTTTGCTTTAACATTGTTGCTGGGTTTTTCTTTTTTCTTATTTTATAATCTTTGTTTATAAAGTTAGTTACGCTTTTTATCATTTTACAGCAGCATATCTCTCTATCTCTTTCTCTATATGTAGGTATGTATGTCTATTAAAGTCCTGCACAAGACAACTTGCACGAACTTTTAAGGCATGAGGGATTTTTCAAATGCTTTACTACAGCGAAATATTGTAAAACAAACGCTAAACAACACCGTTGGCAAGACACTTGTTTCATTTATTGCAGATATAGGAGCAAAAGAAGAAAATACTTTGTGACTGAAAAATTTGTGATGCTTGCTTCTTCATACGCATGGGCGCGTATTCAAACGTCATGCATATACTACATACAAACTTATGTACCTACATAAATTTGTGTATGCTCTTTTATTTTTGTGCTCACATACAAACGCATACATGCATTGGCATTATTTGGGTGCGCTTGCTTTAAAAAACCACACTTAAACACATAATAGCTTACCATCTACATCTTTCACACACACACACACACACACACACCCACACTCTCAAACGTACAATATGAAAAATAAGAAGCATACACGCATCAACATTACTTCTTTTGAGTGTTTGTTACAAACAAGAAGTCTTCGCGACATTGCCTGTGACACTCATAACATGAACATCAATTTATCCATCCTGATTCGATTTATTTATGGTTTAGTATAATAATAACATTTAATAATAACGTTTAAAAAACAAGATTTATTTACATTTCAAGACTGTTTACGCAGGCCTCTAATGTCTATGGCACTGTATGTTTTACCAAAAAACCTATTAATTTACTTTTCACAGAGGATCACAACAAAATAAAGTAGTAAAAGCAAGAAAATCATTGTTTCTCTTAATTTATTAATATGTACATACTTTCACGTTTGTATAGGACATCAATTCATCTGATATCTGGTGCTACTTTGGCTTCAATCGTCTCGTACATGGAACTGGTGCAACTAATGGAATTCGTCATGCGCATTAAGATTTATTAAAAGTAATCATTTGACATTAGGACGAAATTGTAACTCTACAATTGTTTAATGCTGTTGTTGGTCGTATGATAGAGGAATTGCAACAACAAGCAGAGAATACAATGTGTGAGAACACATACCATGCACACTGTATTCCAATGTATGCGGGAGTGTGCGAGTGTGTGTGTGTAGGATGCATTCAGTCAGCCAAGTGTTAAAATTTTACTCCCCAATGTGTAACGAATTTCTAATAAGTAGATTTTGTTCTGTAATTCAAATAGGATATAAAGTATAGAAAAGAATACAAATCAATTGTTTTGAAATTAATTTACGAGGTAGTATACCAAAAAATTTCAAAAAAAACATATGTAGGCCGTCCACACAATTCGTTTTTTTTAAGTCTGGCTTAGAAATCAAAAATTCAAAACTTCATGCTTATGTATACATACATACATATCGCTCATTTACTTCAATAGTGTCATAACTAAAAAAAACAGTTTTGTAGAAAACTCAATGAAGACATAAAAAATATTCGTCTCTTAGGAGGTGATGGTACCAGCTATTTATATAAAATTTTTACACAACATCAAATATGAAATGGCGCATTATTCTGAAGTATGAACTCAAAAACTCATTTTTTGAGTTTCAAACCATATATCAAAACAGTTTTTCCATTCCTCTTGAGACACCTCCAAGAACGCTTCAACTGTTTCTCCGGCGCTCGTGCATCGTTGACCATGCAGTTTACCTTTGACATTCGGGAACAAGAGGATAAGTCATCGAGTCGATGTTTTGACTGCTCAAAAATTCACTTGTTTGACGAGATGTATGAGACCTTGCATTGTCATGATGAAGAATGATTCGTCTTCGAGGGTTAGTTTTACGAATTTTTCCGAAGACGCAAACAAATGGTCGTGTACCACTCAAAATTTACTGTTCTACGTTGCTAAAGTAGAACAGTGGCCACCTGACCCATTAGGCCGAAGAACCAGGAAACCATTTACTTTGCTGTGCTTCTTCCACGAATAACTTTTGTGGGATTTAGCTCGTCTTGGAATATCCACACGGTGGATTGCTGTTTTGTTTCCGGCTCATAAGCATACACCCATGATTCGTCACCTGTCACGATTTCATACACGTCTTTTCAAGCACAACAGTTGAACTTTTTAATCATTTCCTTACACCACGCGAGCCTTTTTTTTGAGCGATTGATAAATTATGGGGTATCCAACGAGAACAAATTTTTCTTAGAACTAATTGTTCATGCAAAATGTAATGTATTGAAGTGGAAATAATGTGCAAGGATGCCTCTATCTCACAATATATCATATGACGATCTTGCAATATCAGTTCACGCATTGCATCGATGTTTTGTGACACAACAAGCGATTTAGGACGACCTTAACGGAATTCGTGGGCGACGGAACTATGAGCACGATTGCATTCACTATACCATTTTACCATACTGTAAACAAAACAAATAGCACTTGTGCATCAAAACGTTGTGAGTACATTAATACTAAAAAATTTCAAGGCTCAGTTAGCCGACGTATTAGTACTAAGTTACACTATGCAAATCTTATTGCTGAGCTGATTAGTTTGAGGAAGAGAGACACGAGGGGAATATAAACATTTCTTTTTTCCTTCGTCTCTCTCTCCTAACAAACTAATCAGCGTAGCAATAAGACTTGCATTGTGTAAACTAGGACTAATGCAATGAAACTGCAATAGTAGGAAACAGCTGATCCATATTGCTGTGTGAAAATTAATGAAAATGGTGTAGAGGTGTAATGTAACGTATCCTACTTTTCACATAAAAATGTCGATCAGCTGTTTCCTACGTTGCAGTTACATTCCATTCCAGTCGGCTAACTGAGCCTCCAAACTTTATTATGGTGTTGCCAGATTTTAACTATTCACATTAGTATTGCCAGTTCCCGAAATATAAATAGTAGCCCTCGTAATTCGAATCGAAAGCAAAACTGTTTGAATTTGTACGCTTTTAAAGCTTTTTCTCTGAATACTATTTCCTTAAGCTACATGCATCACCGGTATATGGATTTCGTGACCCAAACATAACAGTTCTGTTGAGTTTTCTAATCCAAATTTAATATTCACTGCTGCTCCACTGGCAGTACAAGCCACAATATCCGAATCCTATGAAATATTAAACTCAATTAATTTTTTCATTTCAAGATATTAAATTGGAGTTATATGACCTAAAAATTCTACTGAGACTCCCAGACTATAACATTCACGAGCAATGCTCTTAAGTAATTGCTTGTCGACACAATTTTGCTCAGTTCAGTTCAGTATTCGGGGAATACGTGATGGAGCGAGTGTAAATTTAATTCGTTCATGGTTGCAGAGATTCCGCGCAACTGCTTCGGATATGAATGTCCCTCGGCCAGGGCCCAGTCGATCTTCAAGGACTCCCGAAAACATGAACTGGTTGAAAATTAGCAACTTTCAATACGGAAAAGAGCAGCCTCACTGGAACTTCCAAGAGCGATTATTCATGAAATTTTATAAAAGGATCTGAAGTTTTATCCTTTTAAAATTTAAATCGTTCAAGAATTGAAAGAAAGTGACTGATTTACACAAAAAAGTTTTGGCAAACAATGTTGGAGCGTTTTCGCACTATAAATCTCATTTTTTGGAGCGACTAGGCTCATTTTCACTTAAACGGCCACGTCAATAAGCAAAACTGCCGTTACTGGTGTCCAAGAACCCGCAACCCTCGATTGCAACATCAAAAACCATTGCAGGAAAGGAAGATATTCGTCGAAAAATCAGCTCAATTAAACCAAGCTTACTGCAGCGTATGGCGCAGAACACAAGGCTACGTTTTGAACAGTGTGTTCAACTCTACGAAAGGCATCTGGATGCCATACTCTTTAAAAAAATAAAATATCCATTCTATCCTTCAATGCTCTTAATACAACTTTTTGTCAATTATTACATTTGAAAATATAAATCTGCTACCAGACACCCGTTATTTCATGAGGAAATAATGATGATAATAATAATCAGGGACAAGTACTTTATGCATTTAAGAAAGACATTTTAGAAGCCTAAAATATAACACCAATAACGCAAAATATGCACTAAAAATTTAAAATATGCACATTTAAAAAAATTATTCGAAAAAAGGTATATTAACAAAAATCATTTCTTTACTCAAGAGGTGTGTGTACAAGCCTTTTCCATTAAAGTTTTACAGAAGATTAAGAGCCTATTTCACCAACTTATTTAAATATCAATTCATATTTAAATGTAATTTTTGCAATATACAAATTAATGAAATTCGACATTTAAATATCAATTGATATTTAAATAGAGTTGGTGAAATTGACCCTAAATATCATAAAGAAAATGGTTCCGCATTGTTAACTGCAAACACTCATTTTTCGAGATATATTTTTGTTGCAGTAAAGAGGCAAAAGCTCAAAAAGAAAAGTATTGTTATTTATTTATTTTCATTTCAAAGTTTTATATTTTTGAAAGAGGAGTTCAATAAATTTTTTTATAGAAAACTTTTGTGTATTGAAAACGGCTTTGTAACCTCGCCTTGTACGTCAGCTCCTCAATTCTACAAGAATGCAAGCAAATAAATTTGCCAAAAAAAACACTTCTGCATTAATAATTTCTTAACAATATTTTTTGCAATTTGAATTTTTGACAAAATATGAGACAAAAATATGCATTTATGACCAAATTATGCAAAAATATGAATTTTCTGCAAAATATGCAAAAAAATGACAAATCGATGCCATTTTTACGCAAGTTCATTGTTTCGTAAAGATATTTTATTCTAGCCTTTATCAGGGTTGAGGTAAAACACAAGAATTTGCATGAAACCCCTGTCCCTGACAATAATAATAAATTTCGTTATTAAAGTTAATTAGTCTGGCTTGCATTTTAATTCCAAAATTTACTTTAATATCGAATATCCTTCATTGCAAGAACTTTTGAGTAAAAATAGAACCAGTGCCAGTGCCTTCAAATGTTTAAAATCTTTAGATATGCACGTTTTTCCGCAGTGAGAGGAAAGGAAGTTCAATTTGCAATTAAATATTTTGTTGCTAAATTCTCTAAGACAATGAAAATATTTTGCTTTATACTGGTAAAATAAAACAATAAAGTGCAGTGATGATATTCCAGTGAAATAAATATTAATCTGCTAATAAATCTTTTTCGTACGCTTGCAAGTAGTTAAATTGATAATATATATGTAAATTGTTATGCATGGAATTGAGAGACCCAGGAGTCCATTTATGGATGCATGGATTCGCATATTCGTGGTGATCAGTCTTTTTCATTATGGATCTGTCATCTTCTAATGTTCACAACTCTACACTTTATGCACTTTATGGCTGCATTTCCTTCTGTTACAGTAGAATTATAAACACATAATCTTTTTCTTGAAAACTGCAATATAATATATCAATTCATCAATCTTTCAATTTGGTTATTATTAAAGGGACACTGTGGCTCAGTTAGTTGCAAGAAGAAACTCTTCTCCAACAGTGTCACAAAACTATTGTATTGTGTTGTGTTGCTTTTTTTTATAGTTTTGGCATAAAAATGTGATTTCTTTATTCTTCTAGCTGATATTTACAATACAAATAAAATGTATCAATTTACAGCAAGTCGTTGCATACAATATCTCTTTTTATGTGCATGAAAATGTCAAATGCAAAGCAATTTCAATGTATGAATACAAGCGTGTATCCTGAACGATCCTTATTTTGTGTCTTAATGAAGAGAAAACGAGCAATATTCGTAAGTTGGCAATTGTAATTGTTTGTTATTCCGATACGCTCTGTAGGGGTGTCAAGTTGTGCACAATATTGACTTGACAATTGTTTGTTGTACGAAACAACTGCAAACGAACATACGGACATACCCAGCGGGAAAAAGAAAGAGTACGGATGCCTTCTAGAAGGCCTCTGTACTCCCTCTTTTGGATGTACAAGGCCTGCTCGCTCCATATATTTTTTACACACGTTGTCATTGCGAGGTAGGCCTTCTGTTCCCGGTTCTTTCGCAGATATTTTACATACATATAGTTTTCTGACGTTTATTTTGTGATCAAAAGGGTCGAACATATTGAAAGGAAACTTCTGAAATAAGAATCCATTTAGTATTTATATACATACATAATATTAATCGAATAAAACAACTGTCTTATTCAACGTACAAAATCAACTAAAGACTCAGTTAGCCGACTGTAATGTAATGTAACTGCAACGTAGGAAACAGCTGATCGATATTGTTATGTGAAAAGTAATGAAAATGGTTATATGGATGTAATGTAACGTAACCTACTTTTCATATAAAAATATCGATCAGCTGTTTCCTACGTTGGAGTTACTTTACATTATAGTCAGCTGACTGAGCCTTAAAATGATTTACGTTTTATTTTCCTTAATCGTTCTGTATTTGGTATTTGGATATGGAATTTTGTTTTTTATAATGACATGTGAAATCATTTGCTTTTGCTTTAGCAAAAAAAGAAAACAAATTACTTTACTTCTTCTCCCTTCTTATAGAAGGGAATGTGTATCAGAGAACAGAATAAGACCATTCGCATTTGCTAACAATTCATAAATTCTTTCCTTTTGCCATGAATTTATTCGACAACAATATCAAATGTAATTACTAGGATACAATTCATTGCGATTTGTTGATTGCTCATACGCACTCAATTATTACAATGTCGATATAACACAAGCAGCGAAATGAAATGATGCAGCATGAAAGAATGGATTTCTTTCATAACATTCACTCATTATTCGCTGATCTTTTGTATATCAAGTTTAAATAACAAGTTTATTTTAAGTGATTTTAATGTTAAATAAATTCATTAAAGTGCGACTTTGACCCGCGCACGAAGGGTTCCATACGGACACGAAATATGTAATTCAATACGAACTTTAGTAGCCTATATAAAATATAGTTTTGGCATTTTTTTTCGTTTTTGACGTTTTTTTAATTTTGGCGAATTTTTTTATTTTAGCGATTTTTTTTTAATATTGGCGGTTTTTTTTTGGTTTTTGGATTTTTTCCATTTTTTAGTTTTGAATTTTTTTCTCGTTTTGGCGATTTTTTCGGTTTTTGGCGTTTTTTTATTTTTTGACGATTTTTGGTTTTTGGCGTATTTTCTTTTTGGCGACTTAATTTATTTAGGCGCTTTTTTAGTTTTGACACTTTTTTTTCTCATTTTGGCGATTTTTTTAGTTTTTGCCGATTTTTCAATTTAGCGTTTTTTTACTTTTGGTGATTTTTTCAATATGGCGATTTTTTTATATGAAAATTTTTTTTGTTAATATACGCACGCCTTTGTTGTTGTAGCGGCCAAGGTTCTACATACTCTGTCCAAATTTCAGGTCCGTAGCTCTTACGGTTCCTGAGGAAATACCGTGTGAGGGACAGACGGACAGCATAGCGAAAACAATAGTGTCCATTTTTCACCTTTTTTGTACCTAAAAACCCTAAAAAAGATGCAGTGTGAGGAAGGAAATTTTAGAAAAAATAAATGGCGATATAGAAAAAAAAGAAAATACAAAAAGTAAAATTTGGAAAATGTAAAATTGATCTGAAATGTATTTCAAATAACTGTTTCATATAAAATTTGACATTTCAAATCTATATCGTGTCTTATGAATACTAATCCCAGTGAAAAAAAATGGAAGTCATTCTAGCGGAAGTACATTTTCGTTGCTTCCAAGAAATCGATATTTTTAATTTGCCGATAGTGAGCAAAAAACCATGTAGAAGCTTATTTTAGTCACACAAAACCTTGTAACTCCTCCATACTGTTAGAAAATACTCACCAGAATTTAAAAAAAAATTATTTTTTTAAAGAAATTTATAAACTATTTTTAGTCTAAAATTTAAAAGTTATTTGCTTAAATTTACATGAAAACACTGTTTCGGGCTTAAATTCGTATAAAAAGAAACGAATTGTTAAAAAAGGCAACTTTTTTTCATTTTTCCTAGATGAAAACATTATCATAGAACACAAAAAAGGGAATTTTTCTTAATATCGCTTCCAATTCAGTGAACAGGCATAAAAAAAGAACTTCTTGCAATGACAACCCTATGTAAAAATCATTAGATCGGATCGAAATTCGCACTACTTCCGCATCGTAAACTCCTACATTTTCATGACTTTTTTGGAGTCTCTTTTTTTACTGGGATGTAATAGTTTTATACAAGCACAAAATACAGAGACTACGTTGTGGTCAATCAGAGTAAAAAGCATTCGCACCATTCACTGAGTATTCGTTGCTTTTGACAAGACCAGTGAACATTTATATAAAACAAGCAAATGCACGCAATAAAATTCGCCGCACTCATCTCTTTCGATTGTGCCATACGTTGTTTATTTCAAATGTTGTGGTTTGACAACAATATGCAGGTTTCTTGTGATTGGATTCAAAACAATAAACTAAAGCATTCAATCTGTTCCGTGATGTGTATACCATCTTTTTTTACTAAAGATTCGAAGTCTTCTATAAGGCCTCCTTCAGAAGTTACATAAGAATATTAACAGATTAAAAAACATGAATTCGTTTGATTTTGTTTTGGCAAAATAACAAAACAAAAAATGTTTCTCTTTCTTTTCTCCCTTCTCATAGAAGGGAATGTGTAATGTGTACCTTATCTTTTATGCGAAAAAGCCGAGGCTTTCTATAAGGCATTCTTTAGCAGTTTGATAAGAATGGTAATAGATTGGAAAAAATTCCTGAGCAGACCTTTAATAAGGCCTGAAGTAAGAAGGTCTTCTGAGTTTTACCGCTGGGTACGTTCAATTGTTTGTTTGCCCTGCATGTTGTTTTGTACGTGTGTGTGTGTGTATGGGCCACATTTATTTAATAATGATAGATTTTACGAGTTGTTTTTAACTATTTACTAAATTTCTTAAGGCAAAAGATTCTTTTGACTTGCTTATGTATCAGAGTGTTGACAAGCATTAACTTCTTTTGGAAAACTAACGATTTTAGTTGCGCCCAAGCTGTGCCGATAAATGTTGTTTAGCTCCGTATCTCAGTGCGATCAGTGCTAACATCTCAGCACACTTGGGAGTCATCCTTATGTTTTCCCCTGACTTTGTTTTCGTTGACTTGACTTGACTGCGCCCAGTTGTGTTTTTGGCTACATTTGTGACATGACCTTGAATATGGTAAAAATTATGTAAATATTGGTAAAAAAGAAGGAAAATATAAGTATAATGTTTGAAAACCAACTGGCTTCTTGATTTTCAATACATATATTTATGTACCACCAAGGTCAATGGATGTTTTGGGACTCTGGTTAACTAGAATTTTTCACAGCCACCAAAACTTTAACAATTTAAATCAAACGCATTAAAACAATAAGAATTGATTGACATTCACACTTGGAGATTATTTGCCTATATAACAAAATTGTGGCTTTAGCTAACTTAAATAAACATTGCAGAGTTTTGAGGGCCATACACTCTTAATGACTAAATAATTGATCAGTTAATACGATGAAGACCTTGATGAAAATTTGTAAAGAAGTCTAAAATGGATTTGTTATTATGAGTGTTATTTGACGACTTCAAACCAAAATTGCTTGGTAATGCTTAACAACCCACAAAGATTCCATAAATTTTGGTTTTGGTACTCTGTCTGGAAATATTCGTTAAGGTTCACTGAATTGTAAAACAATTTCACTATTTCTTTTTTTTATTTTATTTTATTTTATTTTATTTTATTTTTATTTTTTGCAAAATGTGCTTTCTTTTGAAAAAAAAGGAAAAAATAAAACTATTATTAATACATGTGTACATATGTACATATATATGTATGTAGAGGTACATATGTATTTTTAGTTTAATGTGTTCACTTCACTGTAATGAAGAACACTCGAGCAAAAATGTTAGAAGTAAATTTTTTGTCTTAATATTCACCCCTATCGTGAAAATTTTTTTACTCGAGATATTTCCACTTTTCACCAAATTGCAATCGTGAATAATTTGTCCCTTAAAATTTTGATTCTTCTTATAGTGAATTATATTTTTCAAGTGAATGTTAATCACTTTATTATTATTATTATTATTATTATTATTATTATTATTATTATTATTATTATTGCATTGAATAATTTCTATATTTCTATCTTTGAATTATATATTAAAATTTATAAATATATATTTTCAGGACAAAATAAGTAAGTAAAGTTATGATTAACAATTCCCTGCAACACCTTTTTTTTAAAGGAGTACGAATTTCTTTGGTTCACACACAGTAAATTTCATAAAAAATTTTCCGTGAACAAAAAATGGTGAACAAAATTAGAATTTAGTATCTATGCTGACACAACAACAACGCAAACATTGGCGATCACAATTTTAAGGAAATTAATATATTTTACGTGAACTTTTATTTCCGATAAGGGAGATAATTTAACTTAAATTTGTCTTATTTTATTCACGATATGGGTGATTATGTATTTATGCTTAAACGTTTTTAATCATATAATTAAATAAATTCAGTAAAGTGCGACTGTGACTCGCACACGAAGGATTTCTTCCGTACGGGCACCACAGACTTTGTAATCCTAGCAAAAAAAATCAAATAAATTCAGTGAAGTGCCACTTTGCCCCGCGCACGAGGGGTTCAGTACGGACACTATGTATGTAATTCAATACAAACTTTAGCCTATATAATATATAGTTTTGACATTTTTTCGTTTTTGAGCTTTTTTCGGTTTTGAGTGTTTTTTTAGTTCTGGCGTTTTTTTTTCGGTTTTAGGCGATTTTTTTTTTAAGTTTTGGTGTTTTTCGCGGATTGGCGATTTTTTCGGTTTTTGGTGTTTTTTTTATTTTGAATATATTTTTTCACGTTTTGGTGACTTTTTCGGTTTCTTGCGTTTTTTACATTTTGGCGATTTTTTTTCATTTTGGCAATTTTTTTCATTATGGCAATTTTTTTAGTTTTGGCACCTTTTTCGCGGTGTGGCGATTTTTTCGGTTTTATGCGTTTTTTTCATTTTGGCGATTTTTTCGGTTTCATCGATTTATTTTAGTGTTAGAAATTTTTTTTAATTTGGTGCCTTTTTTGGTTTTGGTGGATTTTTTTTTTGGTTTTTGACGATTTTATAATTTTGGGATTTTTTAATTTTACCGTTTTTGAACATTTTAAGAGTTTGCCTTTTACTGTTTCCAAGATACAACAAATTGTCAAAATTACGTAGTCAAAATTGCATTAACTGATAGAACACCCTTTAATTGCAGTATTTTTAAATTTTAGTGTTAATTGTTGTAGTCTGTATAAAAATACACTCAGCGCCTAATTTTGTAAAACGCAACGGTTCTACTAACTTTGTCCAAATTTCCGGACCGTAGCTCTTACGGTTCCTTCGAAAATAGCCTGAGACGGACAAACGGACAGCGTAGCGAAAACAATAGGGTTCCTTTTTTCACCTTTGGTGTACGGAACCCTAAAAAGGTAATCGGATTTGGAATTAAGCATTTTTGGTGGAAGCTCTTCCCTGCTGGATTAGCAACTTAATGATTTGAACAAGGCGTGAGACTAAAATAATCGATTCTTGAGAAGTGTTTACTTTTTTTATTTGGCAACTTGTTCACATAATCTTGTATTTAATCTAAAAAAATCTTTCACCTCATTTGCAACCTGTACATCATTGATTTAAATTTTAGGTAATGCGATTTGTAAGCGAGTAATGAAATTTGGTAATCATAAAAGTAAGTCATTAGCAAGTACCTCTGATGGTAATGTGAATTTCACGAATTTCAGCCTATATAATCAAAAATCTTAACTGATGTAGACAGTTAAAAAAAATTAATTACCCGGTAATTTTTCTAATTTTGGCGGTTTTTCTTAACTTTTGGGGCTTTTTCCCTTGTCGGTCTTTTTTCAGTTTTTGGCGTTTTTTTAGTTTTTGCGTTTTTTTTTTAATTTTGGCAATTTTTTCGGTTTTTGGCGATTTTTCAGTTTGGCGACTTTTTAGTTTTGGGACTAGTTTTAGCGTTTATGAAAATTTCAACATTTTGCCTCTTAATGTAATGTAACTGCAACAGTAGGAAACAGCTGATCGATATTGTTACGTGAAAAGTAATGAAAATGATTATAGAAATGTAATGTAAAGTATCCTACTTTTCATATAAAAATATCAATCAGCTGCTTCCTACATTACAGCCGGCTAATTGAGCCTTAACACGGGAAAACATTAGTACTCATAAAATAAACGATTCACCACACATGTCGTAACCTTTTTAACTAACTATTTCTCTCTCGTGTACAATTTGAATAATGTGTCCCTTAAAAATAAAAAAGTGCACATACGAGTACACGCACATGGCCGAAAGCTAAAACCAAAACCAAACGAAACTCATTAATATCCAACACTTTTTGTTGGTCACATTTTAATTCCACTTCAATAGATTTTTACTTAAATTTACTTTTTTCTTCCAATATAAGTATTTTTACAATAATACTTGTAAAATGAAAGAGAAAAAGAGAGAACTCACTTGAATGGAAATAATTATTTATATTTCCATTATTCATTGTTTTGCTCGGCAATAATAAAAAATAATAGTAGACGCGCATGAACAGCAACAGAAACATAATAATAAATCGACTGACTTGCAGCGTTTTTTTTTCTTTGTATATTTTTTGTGAAAAAAAATTTTTTTTGATTGAAAAATAAACCACAATTTGGTATAAACAAATCAAATAGACGTTAATTTGTTGCGTTTAGTTCATTTTTTTATACAATAAATTGCAAAAGTATTGTTGTATTTTAATTTTGATTTTTTGAAATCAATAATGCAAAAGGAAATAAAAAAAACAAATTGACATCTGTTGATTTTTTTTGACTCAAACTTTTCAGTTGTTTTCAAAGGAGGGGTCATTTAATAGGAATTTTGTCAATATAGGAGTTTGCTTCCACTGCGATACGTTGGTATTTTGTAAATATTTAGCGAGTTCATTCACATGCTTAGATCGCGTTTATGAAAAAAAAAATCAACTCTTACTTACACATGACTAAATGTTGCGATCCCAGTCTAAATGGCAGGCAGCCAAATCCTATGTCAAGGTGTTAAGCGTTGAAGGGAATTTATAGTTGCGAAGGTCAATAGGCACTTCTTTTAAATATCTCTGGCATGTGGTGACAGTTTTTATCGTTTTTTTTTGTTTTGATCGAGGTATTGAATTTAGCTTTAATTGATAAAAAACATATTTTGCTAAGACCATTTTGAACATGAACATGAAAAACCAACAGTTGAACAGTTGTCACTATGGGCGTGACAAAACTTAAGCGTGCAGGTTTTTCTGCGAACTGTCAGCAACACTTCAGTTTGGCTTAAAATAGGCATTTCTTTTCTTTAAACATTTTTTTTGTCTAATTAAGTAGACCCAAGAATGTATTTTTTATTTGCTTCAGCAACAACATAATTAATATATAATAATTTTCTACAGAAAACGATTTTAAAGTCTTCAATTTACATAAAACTTAATGAACGCAGCCACGAAGTCTCCTCCCCGCTCTTGTAACTAACTGCCTTCTTATGGTCCATGTGTAGATTTCTGCATTTATTTACTGTCAAGTTTCAGCCTTTATTTCACGAAAAGACAGGCATGGGTTTCCTGTCTGGGGTTTTAAGCTCCTTTGTTCTTTTGTATCAGTGTATTGGTCCAAATTAGAGATGAGCGATATTTGGAAACCTGTTACTTTATCACAGCGATTGAAAAACCACTAATACCTACTGTGACTGAATTTATCAAGTAACAGATTTTGGAAATATAGTTCTTTCATACAAACTGTGAATGTTCTTATTTGCTTACTTACAGTAAATAATTATTTTTTATACCTTCAGTGTTTTTCGACAAAAAATCCAATCGTCTTTTCTGTCAACTATGAATAGCTCTCACATTTTTTATTGTCTCTCTACCTCTTTTATTACAATATTTCTAAGGGTTTGATTGCTATTTGGTTGTTCACTGGTCATAACTGGTTTAAAAGAACATAGTTATAGAAATCACTTTCACAAGGAACAACATTATTAAAAAATCACGTTATCGCTCATCTCTAGTCCAAATTTTTTGGAGCGAAAAAACTTTTGTTTTCATTTTGATACCACTGTACACTTAACTAATCAATTTCTGGGAATATCTGTGGCTTTCATAAATAACAGGCCATATCCAAAAATCTAGTTTTTTCAGTAGAGCCAAAAACAAGTTCTTTTTGAAATTTATTTAAAAAAGGTAGAAGTTGTGTTGCTGTTTCAGAAAAAAATTATGTTAGACCTTTTTAAAAAGCTTTTAAAATATAACACTTTGACATCATAAATTCGAAATGAGAAATATATAACATACCCTGTTATTCATTAAAACCACAGATATATCAAAATGATTAGAAGTTAAAGTACAATAACTTTTTCATAAGGAATTAAATCTGAGGCCAGTCAAAATTAAATACTTTTTAATTTCTTGATAAGCAAACTTTGAAATCTTCATGTATTGCATCGACCAAAATTTTGGTCGTCTACTTACGGAACAATGATAGATATCATTTACATGTTTTTTCTTAATCTTAGCATTTTTTCTTAATCATGGCTTTTTTTCAATTTTGGAGTTTTTTTCGGTTTTTGGTTTTTTTTATTCGTTTTGGTGATTTTTTTGGCTATTGGAGAAACTTACCACACACCTTGAGCTCAAAAATGTACACAATCCTCCATTTAAAAAAATTCGCGGAGTCTCGCTAATTAAAATTTTACTTCTTATCTTCTTCTATCGGATGTTTGCATTGAAGTCGGTTTTTTTTTGTCAGAAAGAATTATTTAATAGAATTTTGAAGAAGAAAAAAACCATAGTTGCATTAGTAATTTTCGCTGGATTTTAAGTATATTTTAACAAAATCTAGTAGCAAAGTAGATATTGTTTTGTATGGTAAATATACTCTTAATCGAATAGATTTTGCTGGAAGTCTTCGTAAGTACTATACTTTGTTTAGATGTAAATGAACTATAAGTGTCATTTGGCTCGAAAATAATTGACGGGATATACATATATTGACATATACTAGGGTAGCTCAGATTGTATGGATGACATAAAATAATAAAAAAATATTGCATAGCGAAAATTAAATCTTCAGAAAATGTTAAGACAATTTTCATAAAATAAAAAATAAAATCCTATTGGGGCAAATCGACATTACGATTTTTATTATCTCTGAAAAATCTCTACTTCGAATTGCGCCTACAAAAGATTTTATTCTCAAACCATGGTTTCTTAAAAAAAATTTCTGAGAATTTGGCGTACTTTTTAACAAAGTTAGATAAAAGCAAATTTCCATTTAATATTTCTCTTTTTAAATAAATATTAAGTAAATTTTAAAATTTAAATTTTTTACAGCAGTAAATCATAATTATCTGTTTGATTTAAGACATATTCTTCTCTTTGCATGAAGTGCATAAATAACACATGTTTATTTTGAAAGGATACTCTCACATTTAAACAAGATTTTTCCAAATATGTAAAACAATCCGTGCTAAATCTAATGCTGTTAATTTAATATATTTATTGCGACCACTTAACTATCCAAAAAAAAAAATAAAAAAAATGGTAATGTCCAATGTGAAATATAACCAGCCAGGCAGGCAACCAGCCAGCCAGTCGTTCCTTCTCAAGTTACCCACTTAAAAAACATGAAAACAAAACACAAAAAAAAGGAGATCGGAAAAATCAAATTCATATTTTTTAAAGTTAAACGGTTAGCATTAATGTTTTCACTTCTTCATAATAACAAATTAATTCGAAAACATATTTTTTTAAAAACAACTAAATAAACATCAAACACTATTTGCCGACACATGGAAAATTTAATGAAAATCTACAAGTTGGAAAACAACAACCAACCAATGAAGTTGCGGCGGTACGTACCTTTGAGGCCATTGTTTTAGTTAAAAAATAAATAAAAAGAAAATATTAAAAAAAAATTAAAACAATGAGAATAACAACAACAATGAACATCTAAAAATATATCAGTGTCATATCTGGGCAGCATCAATATTTTTTTTTTATTTTTGTTCCAACAACACACTAAATGGAAAATGTAGACATAAAAAAAGACGAAATGATCTTAAATATCACGTCGTGGCATCCATACATTGCCTGGAGAACCAATCGGTACGTGTTTAAGGAAAACATACCACAAAACCCGGCCACATACCAGCAAACATCTAAAAATGCGAATAATAATTATGAAAACAATTGTTTTTTTTTATTTTTATTAGAAAGAGAACAACTCAATTTAATCAAAAGTACATCCAAATGTTTAAAATTGTATTTAAAACACTTGGAGAAATTTTATCCTATAAAGCCGCTGCACTTGCCAGTACGATAGGGCTGCCATTAGTCCTGGTTTTCCAGGATTTGTCCTGGATTTAGACAAATTGACCTAGTGTCCTGGTCCACATTTAAATTGTCCTGGTTTTTTTTGTACAGGAAAATTTACCAGCAACTACAATAAATTTAAAAGAGAGCCACTCTGATTAAATTTTTGTTTCAACTAAGGCCCTTATTATGAGCAACTTTCGATCTTCGACCGTAGTCGAAAGTACTGGTCGAACGAATTTTCATTTGAATGCCCTTATTATGAATATCACTCAGGGATTTTTATAAAAAACAAAAACTGTCGTTTACAATTTTATTTTCTTCGAAAGCTAAATTCTGTTCGATTGTCACGAAATTTTCGATGCTCATAATATAAATTAAAAATTCGATTTTCGTATATAAGGTTCGGTTGCACGTTCATTTGTGGTTTGTATGCGTGTCCTGTTTGACGAGCTCACACATCTGGCAGCCCTACAGTACGACAACTTCACTAATTTTATCCTGAATATTGGTGAACTTGTAAGACATAAGGCAGATATCATCTGCAAAATTGATATCTTCTGGGTGGCAATGCAGATTTCATACAACTCCTTTTCTCTTCTTCAAAATTTTAAACATTATTTCGCCCCCAAAGTACTCGTAATAGCGAATAAAAGCGGTGGTAAAAAGTGGAATCCTTGTTTTACTCTACATCCGTCTCGAAAGCATCACTGGTCATACCATTGTGGTGCACATGTAATTTCGTGTTGGTGTAAAATGCTTGCATAAGATTTATTATCTTCTGCGGCACTCACTTTGCTCTTGTAGAGCAAAATCTAGTACTTATCTTCCTTTTGTCGAAATCTACTTAAAATCTAGTAAAACTAAAAAAATAAGTCGTTGTACTAAAAAAAATGTGCTTGAATTAGCTATTCAGTCAATGGTTTTTGTTTTGGATACGAAATCGCTGTGTGCAAACGGTATAGATTTCGTTAAAGATTTAAATTAAAATTTGCTAGATTTCGTGCAGGTGTAAATGTTCTATATTAATGCCTACAAAATTTGCGCCACGACGCACAGTGGGGTGAATGGTGGGGAAAGTGGGGATTAATTTATAGAAGTCGTAATTTTAAAGTGTTGTTATTTTTTATTGATAATTATTAATACATAAAAAAACCAGCATTTAAAAAAATTTTTGGAAAAAAAAATGTAACCTTTTATGGGCTTTTTTGTATTTTTGAGAAAATGGTCTTACTTGACTATTTTTGCTGTAACTTTGGAATGAAAAAAGATAAACTAGTAAATTAAATCGTAAATTCGAGCATACTTTATGTGTCTTTAAAAACAATTTTTTGTTAAAAAAAAATAAATATTTAATATGTATTTTTGACATGGATTTTTAGCAACTGGAATTCTGTCACAAAAACCTTTATAACTCGAAAATCGCTCAAATGTGTAAATATATATTCTGGGATTTATTAGCTAAAATCTTATATTTTAATATTTTTATTTATAGAAATTTTAAAAAAATACTATAATCACTTGAAATATAAAAATTTTCTCTTTTAATCAATGCGCGCAAAAATAACTAAAATTATTGAACTTTGAACACAAAGTGCAAATAAAGTAAACTACCAAGAACTTTTATTTTTGCAGTTAGTAATGTAGAATTTTATCTACTTTCATATGAAAGTTAAAGTTCATCTTTTGAATTAATCGCCACTTGTGAAGGCTTTCATCCCGCAGTGCGAAGTATAGAGCTGAAGGCTTTTTTGATGTCGGCGAATACCAAGGGCAGGAGAGATGATCACTTCACCGACTTTTCTGCTCTAATTCATGGGATATTTTTCTGCTGTACGACGTGGTCTGAATCTTGTAGTCTTTCCTAAACGCATTTTAGTCTACTATCCCAACAAAAAAATTTCAAAAAAAGTAATAGGGTTTGGAATTAAGCATTTTTGGTGGAAGCTCTTCCCTACTCGATTACCGACTTAATGATTTTAACAAGGCGTGAGACTTAAATAATCGATTCTTGAGAAGTACTTACTTTTTTTATTTGGCAACTTGTTCACGTAATCTATTTAATTTAAAAAAATCATTCTCTTAAATTAGCATCTTGTACATAATTTTTTTTTAAATTTTCGGTAATGTGATTTGTAAGCGAGTAATGAAATTTGGTAATCAGAAAAGTAAGTCATTATATGGCAAGTAGTTCCGATTTTTTTTATTAAGTAGGGTTGATACCTCTCTATATAGTTTGCTGGGTAATTTTTTTTCTTGCAATAAATCAAATCATCACTGAACTTCTTAAGATAATTTCAGACAATTAAAATTTCACAGAATTATTTTTCTAAATTTTATTAAATTATTCTCAATATTCAAGAAATTTATTATTCACCCACACAGAAAAAAGTGTTCACCAATTAATATTTTCAATTAAGAATTTAATTATATTAATTAAATTTTTTATTGTATTAATTAATTTGACTGGAAAAACTTAATTGATATTATCAAATTGTTTATAGGTGAAAATTTAATTATTTTTTTAATTGATACTACAAATATTTTAATTAATATTAAAAAATCATTCATATTACTTTTTTGTGTGCATATTGCGTATGTCACGTCGATTATTCGTGTACGATGCTTTCCTGCTAGATTAAAGGAAATATGTGTAAAAGGTTTGTTTAATCTAGGACAAAATACTCGTAGTCAAATATTCAACGTGACATACGCAATATGGGTGATTGCCATCATTCTGTTATAACTGAAATTTATTTGCTGGTGGTTAAGCATTGTCTAATGCATTTTATTGTTGCGTCAACAAATCGTCAGTAGGTTTCTACCACACATTTTAAACAATTAGAAACCTCTTTTCTTAGGCACAGAATTTAAAAAACCATTTGAGAATTCACATAATAATACAGTAAAATTTATTTTTCTCAGTGTAGTCTAAACAAAACCCCTAAATGAACACATCAAAAATACCCATAAACGCGTCATCGCTTTTTAGTGGTATTGGTTGGCTTTACTGATGATCCTCGTTGGCTTCGTTAGCCGTGTCATTACAAGGATGATGTTGCTGATGATTATGATTATTTGTGTTTTTTTGTTTTGTAATCATTGTTTTCTATTTCTCTTGCCGTTCCGTGCCCTGCAAACGAGATGAAACCAAAAAATAAAAAGGTGAAATTTACACTCATTTATGCGGCTCAGCAGGATATTTTATAAAAACTTATTCTACGTACGCACGATTCAATGATGCTTTTTTAACTTTTTTTTCATTTCTGCCGATTACATTACAACATGTCGCTTGTCATTGCAGAAAGAAAGAAAGAAAGAAAGACATTCTTGTTTTATTTCTACCGCTTTAGTGTGTAAAACATATTGATTTTTTTCTTGATGTATTTATTTGTATTTGTTGTCCTTTCTGGTGTCGATATCGTTTGATATTTATTTCATGTCCTGTAAGCAATAAAAACATCAAACACAACGCAATATTTATTATTGTAACAACTTATCGACAATAGAATGTGAAAATAATACAAAGCAAAAATGAAATAATGATAATAATGCCATGGAAGAAAACATTTAATACCACAATAGTAATTTTCGTTCTTGGTTATTTTTTTTAAATAATTTCTTTAAATATTTCTTAACAAATGCACGTGCAAAATATTTATCAACAATACAACTTTTCATATGTATGTTCACATTGCAGTCTTTTAATTTTCTTAATTTCATGGGTTTTGTTGCACAATGTGTGTTTATTGATTTACAATGCTTTGATCTACATAATGGACTCATCATCATCATCATGCAATGCCATGCCGTCCACAATAAAACAAAAAAAAGAAAAGAAAAGAAAAACAAAAAACTCGAAATGTACAAAATGAGTACAAAAAGAGAATGAAAAAAGGTGTTAACCGACAAGGTGCGGCTGCAATCAAAAAGTCGATTTTCAACAAGAAGCTGAAAGGAATTTTTGTTAAACAACTCAATTTGGTACGAGAATTGTACAAATGACACAATCAAAAAGCGGACGGGCAAGATTTATGTATGTGTATATCAGTGGCAATATGGAATAATAGCTTAAGTCGACTTAAGCAAGGCAGTGAGTTTTAGAACTTTTTATGCTTCCAATGTATGATTCTACTTTCTTGTGATTCTTTTTTTACATATGTAGCATTTTAACTCCTGCAAATTCCAACTGTAACAATAATGCAGCACAAATAAGCTAAGCTTTCTTAAGTGTATTTAAGCTACTATTCCATATTGCCACAGATATGTACATATGTATGTATATGGAAATAATGTTAGTAGAATATTGTTTAAATAGGATGGTGAAGTCATCTAATCAGAGAGTTTTGATTGCAAAATTTTTCTTACAAATAATTTAATTTTAAGATTTTCAATAAATACTGCGTTTAAAACATTGAATTTTATTCAGTAACTATAGTTAATTCAAATCAATAATATTCATAATATATGTACATATGTTACATATCTGGAAAATAATCTTGATTTTTCTGGCCACCCAGTGTTTTAAAACCAACTTAGTTGGGGATGAACTTCTTGAGTTACCGCTTCCGTTCGAAAAAGTGTCTTCTTCGCAAAAAAAAGTTCTTGTTTTATTTTCATGGGTGCTCAAGCATAATTTAAAAGCTTCTATCAGTATTTTTCAGATTTTTCGGGAAAGTTTTAAAAATCGCTTAAGTCGAATTTGTGTCAAAAATCTGACAAACGGCCGCTTTTTGTATTTTCTTCATAAATTTGTAAAAAACTAAAATTCCTTAACCTTTGTAGAAGAAAAATGCCCAAGCCTTATTTTATTGTGCAAAAACTATAAGGTTTGGCAATTAGTTTGCACATTTAAGTAGCCTACATTACTAACTTATTTTTATTTGTATTTTATTTTTAAGGAGAATTGACATTCAGGCAATGAATGCCTACCACTATTACTTTGGTATTACCTTCTTTAGGAAAGGGCTATTGTTAGAGGACACAGGTGGTGAAGGAAGAGATAGAAGAAATCTTCATTCTTTTACAAGTCTGCGTTTTTGCACGTTTCTAATAATGCAGTGTTGCAGCGCCTCTGGTGTCAATGAGGCATATTAAATTTTTTAAGTGCGCTTAATAGCCATTTTATTGCTTATTTTACTTTACCGTTGCTACACAATAGCGACGAAAAAGGGCGCTCTTATGTTACATTAAGATTAGTATGCCTTCATCAATTGAAATTTCCTACAATAACTGATACAAATTGACAGTAATGCACATTAGAAAAATGCGTGATGTTTGTTATTTAATACTATCGGGGACCGAGTTCGAACCCAGGACCCTCGGTTTTGTAGTCAACGTGCTAATTACTTCAGCAAACTCCACCCTTAAAATTTTTATAAAGATTAAAAAACAATAATCATGTATTTTAACTTGCAACCGGTAATCTACTACAAAAAGCGACGGCGTTGGCGTTAAAATCGATGCCTTACAAAATCAATTCCATTTGTTATGTCATAAAAAAGAATTCGAGCACTGGCAGATTGATTGAAAGCAATCACCCGTATTGCATATGTCGAGTCGAATATTCGTCTACGAGAGTTCTTTCCTATATTAAATAAAACTTGTACACATTTCGTTTAATCTAAATTATCGTAGTTGAATATTTGACTCGATATACATAAGGCGTGTGATTGTTAAAGCCGACGAGGATAATCAGCAGTGTTGACACTAATGATGAGCGATAACGTAATTTTTTAATAATGTTGCTCTTTGTGAATGTGATTTCTAAATCGCTGTTCTTTTAAACTGTGACTGTCATCACAGTTTAGCAGTATTTTGTTTGTAGCAGTTCTGTTTTTTTGACAAAATTTAATAAGAAGAGCAGCGGTGAAATTAAACTGTGACTGTGATCACGGTTTAACACATTTCAGCTCTTCTTCTGCTTTAAAAGTATTTATTAGTATTGAAGTCTTGATAAATACTAATAAGAAGAGCGACAAGAACAAAAAATTAGCAATCAATCCCGTACAAATATTGCGAATTGTCGTATAAGAGGCAGAGAGATAATAAAATTGTACACATGAAAATGTAAGCGGTTCATAGTTGCCAGAAAAGACGATTTGACACGAGTGGACGATTTCTTCTTGACAAAAGCTGAAGGTATAAAAACAATTAATGTGGTAGCTTTATTTACTATAAAGTAGGCATACAAGAACAAGCACAGTTTGCATGAAAGAACTATATTTCCAAAACTTGTTACTTGATAAACTCAGTCATAGTTGTGATTTGTGTTTTTTCAATCGCTGTGACAGTAAAGTAACAGGTTTCCAAATATCGCTCATCTCTAGCTGACACCACTAATCCATCCATACTGGATGCCCTTAGAAACCGATGGAGCGTTTATTTTAAAGAAATAATTAAGAATGGATAATAAAGATAAGAGACTGAACGTTTTAAGATTTGCCTACATTTTTTAATTTTTTGATACAATCCAAGTTCATAACGATTCCCCTTTTTGTGCACTGCTGATTCTAAAAGAAAGTCAGATGCTGAGGAAAATTTATATTTTTTGCTTTGAGACATACGCAATCCGGGTGTTTGATAGTGGTGGCATTAGGACGTTGACTACAAAAACCGAAGGTCCCAATTCAGTCACCAACAAAGTCATTAAATAACAACATCACATATTTTTCTAGAACACACAAAAAAGTAATATGAATATGATTTTGTAATATTAATTAAAATATTTGTAGTATCAATTAAAAAATTAATTAAATTTTCACCTATAAACAATTTGATAATATCAATTAAGTTTTTCCAGTAAAATTAATTAATACAATTAAAAATCAATACAATTAAATTCTTAATTGAAAATATTAATTGGTGAATGTTTCTATTAGACGACCCCCGTTTATTAAGCTAGCAGTTGAATCGATCCCATTAGTAGTTTTTCGTAAAACCACCAGTGATTGCTGCTGTTTTTCCAGCAGTAATTATGCATTTACTTGACCGTTTTAGACATAGAAATGTCCTCCACTCTATAATCGCACACCCCCATCCCATCCACCTTTCCCATGTTCGATTCGGCCTTTAACATCATTATCTTCAATCGCATTGCTGGCGTGTTAGAGCGATAAGACGTAAAGTGAAAGCCGTAAGTGCAAACACGAGGACAAGCACATATTACGTGTAATTAAATCACAATCTTTAAATAATTTATCACTTGATAAAACGTGTACGCACATATTACATACTATACATGGGCTTGTGTGTGTGTATGTATTTGTTTTTGTTACTAATGTTTTACAATATCCATGCCTGACACGTGACCGTCAAGTAAACAACACACAGATTCTTGTCACCGTTTAACAACAACAATAATCAAATAAAACACGAAACAATAACAAAAACACGTAATTATCCATAAATACGTGTTTATTTGTTAAACGTCACCGTCATCATCATTATCATCATCATCATCATCAGCCTCATCGCATCACAACGCATTTCACCGAGAAGAATGTTGGCAAATGCTTCCTCCTTCTTGCCCATTCACGCAAAAAGAGGAAAAAAAAAGATTCTTAAAAAATGAAGGGGTGGCAAATTTAATACTCTCATCCTGAAAAAAAAACTTTGTATTTTGGTTACTTTGGAGCAAGCGAGATTCGCAATCACAATCTGCTCAATATTGTTGTCGTTGTTGTTTTCGTTATTGTTTGCTGCCTGCCGTTTCCTTCTTTATGCACGAGGATGTAAACAATTTGGCCCCTTTTCACATACATTTGTTTGTTTCTCTCTGTATGTTTGTATGTGATTGTGTGTGTGTGTGTGTGCATGCTTGTAATATGTAAGTTTAACAAAAAGCTGGCTTCTTTAGAATATGCTTTGTTACTGTTTTAACTCAATACACTTGAAGTACTTTTCATATTTCTTTCCTGTTGTTGCTGTGGTTTTTGTTTTTGTAATTTTTTTTTTTAGATTTTCAACAGCATCATCATCAGTTCAGTTCAGTTCAGTTGGAAAATTGTTGTGTTGTTGTTTGCGTAACTTTAGCATATTGTATTTTTGTATCTTAAAGTCCTTAACAAGCAATAAATACACTTGATGGAACAAAGAAAAGTGAAATAAGAGAAAAACTCATACACAAGGAAAAAAGCATCGAAATAAAACATCATTTGATATATTTTTGCTTGTGTAAGAGAAGGAAGGATTCTACGAGGATTGATGGGCAATTTCATAAATGTTTGTTCACTTAGGTTAGGTTAGGAAGAGGTAGTGTTGTAATACATCTTCATCTTCGGAGACTCATTTGGGTCCTTTGTGATTCCCTTATATTTGTACCTGTTAATAAAAATATTACCCCCCACTGTACCCGGAAAAAATACTCTTGCGAGCCATTAAGCCACTGAATTCCCTAGGTGAAACCTCTGATATCCTCTAGTTTGCACTTTACGATATCACTAATGCAGCCTTGGGCAATGTAACACACAATGTTCAATAGTTTTTTGTTCCTTTTCATCCTCGTACATCCTACAGAACTCTGGAGTGGCAGTTTCCCAAATACTGGTCCTGGCTCTGACGGAGCAGTGAATTATTGAGTTCCCTGTATCCTCATCTAACCTTCATTTCAGTAATGAAAAATGTCCATTTCAATTAACCCTCTCCTGGATGATGGCAGCTGGCTGGTTGGGGTCAATAACATACAGACCTACTAGAACCAAGGAAAAACTCAGATTATATGGTATACAAAATGAACTTTGATAGAATTTTCAAAGTCCTTTCATCGATAAAGCAATGAAAACAGGGGAAAATAAAGCGTGTTTTTAGGGTTCCGTACACCAAAGGTGAAAAAAGGAACCCTATTATTTTCGCTACACTGTCCGTCTGTTCGTCACACGGTATTTTCTCAGGAACCGTTAGAGCTACGGACTTGAAATTTGGACAGAGTATGTAGAACCTTAGCCGCTACAACAAAAAATACATGACAATTAAAAATTAAAGGGTGTTCCAAAACGAGCAACGAAAAATTTTAAAATCCCATGTAATATATAATTGTATGTACGTATGTATATTGATACTTGAAATTTGTAAAATTAGTGTATTTTTATACAGACTACAACAATTAACACTAAAATTTAAAAAAATTTAAATTAAAGGTTGGTCTATCAGTTAATGCAATTTTGAATATGTAATTTTGACAATTTGCTATACCTTGGGAACCGTAAGAGGTAAACCCTTGAAATTTTCAAAAAAGGCAAAACTAAAAAATCTGAAAATTATAAAATCGCCAAACCAAAAAAAAATGGCTCAAAATTAAAAAAAAAATCGCCAAAACGAAAAAAATCTCCAAAATTAAAAAAAATTTCTAACAATAAAATAAGTCACAAAATTCGAAAAAATCGTCCAAATGAAAAAAATCGCCTGAATGAAAAAAAGCGTCAAAAACGAAAAATCGCCAAACGCAAAAAAGGCTCCAGTAACAAAATAATTGTTAATATAAAAAAAAAATCACCAAAATTAAAAAAACGCCAAAATTAAAAAAATCGCCAAAATGAGAAAAAAAAGTGTCAAAACTAAAAAAAAACGCCTAAATGAATAAAGTCGCAAAAATGAAGAAACGCCAAAAACCGAAAATCTCCAAAACTAAAAAAAAATCGCCAAAATAAAAAAATTTCCAAAAAATAAAAAACGCCAAAACCCGAAAAACATCGCCAAAAGGAGAAAAAAATGTCAAAACTAAAAAATTGCCAAAATGGAAAAAAAATCCAAAAACCAAAAAATCGCCAAAACAAAAAAAATCACCAAAATTAAAAAAAATCGCCAAAATTAAAAAAAACCAAAAACGAAAAAAAAATGCAAAAACTATATTTTATATAGGCTACTAAAGTTCTTATTGAATTACATATTTCGTGTCCGTACAGAACACTTCGTGTGCCGGTCAAAGTCGCACTTTACAGAATTTATTTATAGAGTAACGCAAGTTTAAATCATAATAAAACAAGGAAATATATTTTTAATATCAATGAAACGGCCTTTATTGGAAAGAAAATTTATGTTTAAATATGATTTCTGCAATGTGGCCGCCACGCCACGGCTGGCACGCTGAAGGGCCAATCTGGAACATCAATTTTCAATTAATTTTCGCATTCTGACCATCATAATTTTTAAAGAGATATGGGCCAGTGACTTCGCCAGCCCAAAAGCGCCGCAAGCAGTAATTTTGTGTGAATGTTATGCTGTTTCGACAAAAGCTTGTGGACTCTCCTCACTCCAAATGCGATAATTCTGCTTATTTACGTACCCATCCAACCAGAAATTGGCTTCATCGATTATGTACGCCATAAAATGGAAGAAGAGCAGGATGAATTTGCCGAATTGAATAATTATTTTGATTAAAAATTTCAACAATTTGCACGCGTTGCTCTGGTATAAGCCGATTCATAATGAAAATTCAAAGCAAACTAAACAAAAAATAACTATCAGCTGTTAAATGGGTGCTCAAATAAAGCAGTGATGCCAACTCAAAGTTTTGACATATAAAAAACATACCACGGTTTAAGAATCATCTGCGGTGGTTGGTCTCAAATTATCTCGGCGTACAGCTATCGTACATTCTTCCCGATGATGCAAGTGTATTTTAGCTGTAGTATACTGTGCGTTTGGCTTCCTTCACATAGTAAATGTCATCGGCAATGACAGGGCAGACGAACCAACCAGGGATAGTCTGGATACGTGTAGAGACGCAAAAGAAAATGTGGCCATGCTTCTAATATAAACGGCCCTTGTAGGAGTAAAAAAAGGATTGATTGATTGATTATTATTCTAAGATTAACACTCAGAGCAAATCTTAATCAAAAACAGGAAGAGCATCCTGCGGTTTGTAGTGGTATTGACGGGCCACTGGTCGAAATGCAGACATGCTGGTAGGATAGGTCTTCCCTATAATACATTCTATCGCAGCTGTCAATAACAGAACAAAGAAGACACAGCCTTTAACATAAAGCAAATACTAGGTGACCTATTACGAGTGATCACTAGATAAAGCATTGGTTCCAGACCTGTTTCATTAGCTAACATGATCATTCACCCATTGCCAGATTATGATTCACCATTTTTACAGATAAGGAAATACGGATACTGTCGGCAATTAGTAATACTTTACGACCCCTGGATGTGCCCATTATGAGCAAAGACCTCACTAAAGGTTCCGTAACATTAATTGAGTTGAATCTGACCGGTATTTGGACGCATAATTTGCTCCAGACCTTTTTTGTAGGTTATAAGACTTTAGCGAATAGAGTGGTATCTATCGAAATCAATTTATTTACAGTTTCTCTATGCAATTTTCTTACAGTTTTCCGACCCTCGTAACTGTTCAATACTTATAGAAAAGGGGAGGGGGGATATATCCACTCGATTCAAGTGTTTTGTTACAGTTTATAGTTTCAAATTTATTTTATTTTTTTATATCGGCCTGTCTCACTGTTTTGTGTTGTTTCAAACAGAATGGCTGTGTTTGTGCAAAATGTTGGTGAAAACACGTACTCTTTGGTTTGACATCGAACAGCTTTTGGACATTTTGTTGTAGTAGTACAACGAATGGCACCGCAGAACGTGACAAATAACAAAAGAAGGCATTTTTCATATTCCTACAGCACACTTTACTCTACAGATAGATACGACAAAACTTACTTGGTTGGTTGGTCCTCATCATGTTCATTCGTTGGTGTGTTTGTAAATAATATTGAATATTAAAAAAGAGTACTTTGTAATAATAATAAAAAATAACAAAAGTTGCAACATAAGCATCAGCATATTGAATAGAACACACTGTGAGTCGATGACATAAAACCCAATTAGATAAAGGCAAATTTATTTGTTATAAAAAATCGAGTGTAATATCTTGAAATTCGTATTTGAGCCAAAGAAGTTTAGGTAATTTTAGATTACTGCGAAATTAATTTTTTTTTATTAATTTATTAAAAACAATTTTGGGACCGAAAAGTTTGAAAAAGACCTAGTTGTTACGAACAAAAAAAAAATAATTAAAATCGATCCATTCCGCTTCTGTAAATCACATCGCTAGTTAGCACTGTAAACACTTCAAAGGGTTTCTCCTTTCAGTCACAAACAAAATGAGTTTCAAATCTATCGAAATAACAAAATGTCTCAAATCAATCTGAAACGAACAACCAGTTACATACAAAAAATATGCATTTTCAAATTTCTGTTCTTATTCAAATGCCCTTTAGTGTATTTGACTGCGGAAAAATAAAGTTAAATTGCACAATATGATGAAGAAGCCTTTTGTTTGATAACTTTTCTAATGACAAGAGGGAAGTGTACACTTTATGTTTGTCCATGTAGGATACAAGCAAGTGGGTGTGTATGCATTGTGTGCGTATTTATGCTTTCCCAGCAAACATTTTCTAGCGAAAGCGTTACTAAAACGTAAAGCACTAATAAATAATTACAGACTGAGAAGTGCAAATGTTTGCAACGGTAAAGGAACAAATAATACTAAAGTTAATTGTAAATATTCTGGCAAACACTAGCAGAACAGAGCAACAACCTATTTTTGAAGGCCGCCACACCGTAAACAATGTTCGTGTCCTCTATGTCACTCTGGGTGGTCTCAGTTGATGCATAAACAGCAGCGATGCCAACTTGCTGCTTTTGGCACTATTTTTAGTGCTTTTTTAAGACTGAAGACGCCATATTTTGAGCGTTAGAGCCAAACTAAGAAAAAGCATTTAAGAAAATTGTGTACTTCCTAAAATTACGTTAATAAAAACTTGGTGTATTTATTGTTTCAGTGTAAAGCATATCCTTATCGTCTGATATATTCCAATAAATATGATACTATTGCCGAAATAGAGAATAGCTTATAAGATATTAAACATTATTAAACTTCACTCGTTTGAATCTTCACTTCTTTTTCACGTTAGTGCTTTTTACTTTTTTAAGATTTCAAAATTACGCTTTTTTATCCTTTTTTAAATTTTGATAGGCTTTAACCACCTTATTCTGAACATTGTGACAAATAAAAAAATTATAACAACCCAGCTAAAAAAATATGTATGGAGCATATATGATATCCCATATATGGTTCGGATCCGAAAAATGAGGGTATATGGGCATATATGATTATATATGTTCATACATTTTCATACATTTATGTGTAAATTCCCTCCACAGTATGTAAAGTTCATATACATACACTCTTGATTCAGAAAAGGGCACTGCTGTGCAATATATTAAATTACTAATATTAAATTTTTTTTAGACTTGAGAGAGAGGTTGTATTTAATGTATTGTTTGGACAAATAATTCAAATTGAACTAAAAGTCATTTCATTCATCAATTATTTAAAAAACACATAAAGCTTATTCGTACATAATATTTAGCTTAAGAAATCAGATTAAAAACTAATGCAATTAATTATAAAAGAAAAAATAATCCGTCTAACAATAGTTTTCAATACTGTAATATGAACTTTGTTTCTTATCTAGAAAATTTTGTTATTTTCTATAAAATTAATGACTGGATTATCCTTTTTATTATTTGATATATTATTTTATGCCACAATGCATAAATAAAATCACACAAGAATGATTTTTTTTGTAACAAACGTTTTTCTTTTTCAAACGTTGAGGGTACGCATATAAACTTTGCATACCGTATGTATTTTCCAATGGATTTCCAATTCACCAGTGATAAAATTCCAAGCTTTTTTGATTGCAAAAACGATCTTATGTGAGATATCATGTATGCATACATTCTTATATGGCTCCATATATAAAATCTTATACTTATATATGGATCCACATATGAAGAGCTTCATAATTAAATTTTCATATATGAGCTCATATATTATAATACATTTCATATATTCGTCCATATATTATTCCATATATAATAGTTTTGCCATGTATAATCCCATATATTTCCATACATGAATTCATACACATTCATATATAGTTATATACATTCATATATTAAAAATATATGGACCATATATAATTTTTTTAGCTGGGAAGAGACGATTTTAAGCAATGTAAAAATTGTCATTTGCTATAATTTTTATTTTGTCACCGAACTTAGAATACGGGTGTAAGAGTCAAAAATTTTGGCATCACTGATAAACACCTGTTTATGTTCTCATTTGTTTGTTCGTTTCAAAAATGCAACAAAACATATGTCAACTAACTAACATGGTTACGGCATTATGACGAGTTACCTATAATCAAATACAGTGTTGCCCATAACTTTAGTTCGAACAGCTGTTTTGTATGGTTATAGTTATGGCATATTTAATTGAACCTCTATTTATATATTGTGTACTGTGTTTTTTAGCAGAAAGTTATTGTATGTAGGTATATCCTAAAGTTACAGACATACAACCAAGAGTGGTTTCCGCTATAGTAACTTAAAAATATCTACTCTTTTAATATTAAATTAAAGTTAATTTAAAAATAATATTTACTTATCTGAACTTGCATCTTTTGTATTCATATATTTGTTATTTACATAAAATTTATTATATAAATCGCAAAATATTACAATGAAATTAATAACTTCCTCTCTTTTTTTTCAGAAAAAAACTTTTTTTATGGGTAAGTTCAGTTTGAATTTTAATTAATTGTCCAAGAGAAAGAATTAAATTTAAGCAAAATCATCCGATATTTCTTTGATTGTAAATAAGGGGCATACCATTATTAATGGAAACAATATAAGCTAAAGTATTTACCATGTTGACTACAAAACTCAAGATCCTTGGCCCGGTCACCGGCAAAGTCGTTCCAGTTCAGAGAGGTTTCGGACGATCCAAGTTCCAATCATTATCCGTTGTTTGAAGCCGTAGGTAGCCATCCTGTTAGGGGAGTTATTTCTTAAATTTTTTGGTATATCAGTAATAATCAGTTTTTTATGAGTATGAGTTATTAGCACAAATCCGCACCTGTTTTATGAGTCAGGGAACCCTTTTATTTATAAACTTTTCATTGGTTGTTTAATGGCACCAATTATTCGCCATAACTCTCCATGTTCTTATTCGACTCTATTTTCTTATCCGATAAACTGTCCGCCACTGCTTATTTATTCGTGGTTAGGGTCGTCCAGTATCCGAAATCAGTGGAGGTGTCTCATAACACTTCACCTGTGCTTTCCTATAGGTTTTTATATTTCCTCTTCATAAAAAGGATCTCATGCGGACGAAATATAAAATCCCAGATGTGGCATTGCTGGTTTATATGTCTTGCAACGTCTTCTTTATAACATCCAGTTTTTGTTATTATACTGCCCAAGTAGCTGAAGATTAAACGTCTTCTATCTGCCGATGCTGCAACATGAAATGTTGCCCGACTTTCTTGGCGCTTGAGGCTGGCGTTGGCTGAACTAGCTTAGCACGTTGACTACAAAACCGAAGGTTCTGGGTTCGAGCCCGGTTTCCGACATTTATTAAAAATAACAACATTACACATTTTTCTGATGTGCATTAGTGTACTTTGTATCAGTTGTTGTGGGAAAAATTTTAGTGACGCAAGCATAAGGCACTGGTCATTAAACTATACCGACTTTATCAAATACTAATACTAATGTAACATCAGAGTGCCCTCCTTCGTTGTGTAGCAGAATCATCGGCGAAGTAAAATAACCAATAAAAATAATGGCTGTTAAATACAGCTTCAAAATTTAATACGCCTCATTTGACACCAGAGGCGCTCAACACTGAATTATTTAAAGCGTGCAAAAAAGCAGAGTTGTTAAATAATTAAGCTTTCCTCTACCTCTACCTTTACCACCTGTCTTCTCTATCACTAGCCCTTCCCTATCACTTTCTCTCACTGTCTTCTCTTCAACTAATAGGTAGCACAAAGGGTTCATTGCATTGGACCCAACTGAGCTAAACTCTAAATTCATCCTTCCTTACCAGCAGCCTGATAAGCTAACCTAACCTAACTTCTTGGCACTTCTAAAAGAAATTATTGGCGTTGAAATTGCAGTCATCGTGGAGCAATACTGCCGAAGCATTATAAACAATTTTCTTTAAATATTATCTTTCTATAGTGTCTACGAAGTCACTTTTCAGTGAAATTGCTGAAAAGGTAAATTTTCAAATGTTGCCAGGGTTATAAGATATTTATCATCAATAAAATGATAATACATTTTTAAGGACATTCGTTGTGTGCTTTCAATGGAGCAACATAATGAGAATCGAGATCTTGTTCGCTACTATTTTGTGCCTTTTCGTTGTTGTCTGCGGTTGGAAAATTCTTAAAATTATTCAAGAGTACGGCGTTCCCTGCAAGATGTTTTAAATAATTTATACATAATTTATAGATAAATTTATATAAGATAAGATTATTATTTTTAGGGCTATTATTACAACTTAAAGATAGTTAAAAGTAGGATTTTGTCGGACGTATAAAAAGCTATTCATTATTATAAATTTAATTTAAATTACCAGGAAGGATACATTTGCCTTCAACTTAGCGCTCTCTTTGGGTTAAGCTAAAATTGTACTGATGGAAAACTTTTTATACGTCCGATAAAATCCTACTTTTAACTAACTTCAAGTTGTAATAATGGCCCTTAATGTAATAAATAACGCTGGAGATTTTGGGAAGTATTTTTGGTGGCGGTAGTATGTGTATGTATTTTTTTTAATTTACTTAGTTTATTTTTCTTTAAATATTATTTTTATTAGTTAATCTCTTTCAGTTTGTTTGCATAAATATTTTTCTTTAAGCAAATATTTACTTTCACGAATTGGTTTTTTTTTGTGAAGAAATAAAGGCTGGATGGAATATTTTAATTTGCTTAAAATTTGTTCAGCAGGTAGTTTTATGGTTCCTGCTGCTGCATTTTGAAAAACATTTCTTTTCTCTGCATTTGTGTAATAAAAATAAATAAAAATATACGATTTATTTTTCTTGGTTGATTTCTTTGTGAGTTTAAATGAAAATGGGCTTAATGTGGTTTGTTTATTTTTGATGAAAAACAATAGTTTTAAAATTAAAAATAAATATTTTGGTTTATTTTGTATAGTTAGTTATTTTTTTTTTGCGCAAACAACAAATGTGAATGAAGAATGCTTATTAGCATTTGATTGATATGTATGTCTGATGTGAGAAGGATCGAAAGGGAACTAACTCAATTGTTTGCTGAATGTTTGTTTTATCTTTTACAATTTTAGTTTTGGTGGTCAGAAACTCTTTTAAGTAAATATTTTGTGGGTTGTTTGTGTTAAAATAACAAATGATTATTAGACTTCTGCTATGTACTTTGTTTGTTATGTATTAAACATCCTTCTCATATAATTAAATTTCATAGTTGTAGTAAAAATATCTGGGGAAAAATTTTACATTTCCTGTTAAATAATTAGAAAGTCTGCTTTAAACACTTGCGCTGGTATTCATAAACAACTATTAAATTTAATATTGGTTTAACGTACGAATTGCGTATGAGAAAATCGGTTTAACAAATATTTATGAATCATCGGTATTAAAAACATTTGTATCATTATAATCTCCAAGAGTTTTGCAATAAATCTGTGGCAATAAAGAAAAAGTGTTTAAGTCTTAAATTTACTTGAAAATTTCAATTTTATTTTCAGAATTTTATTTCTTTTGCAGTTAAATTGGAAAATTAGATGTTCACTTATTTATTTTATTTAGGAAAACATCATTCACACACACTTTATCTAATATATATAATTTAAAATGTACAAAGCTTAGTTAAGCTATTATTCCACTATGAGATTAAAAGACGTGTAACGTGACGTTACAAATACTTATACACTTATACTCTTGTTCAATGAAAAGTGTAAGTGCAGGTATTTTTTACCGTATACCGTAGTGAAATTGCATGTACCTTTTACCATATAAAGCACGACATACACATGCATCCAGACACCACCACTGATTGACACCAAACTACAACATGCCAACTCAAGGTATAATTCTCACTCGGCTCATATTCTAGTTGTCATAAGTAATCAACGTTTGTACACAATGATCAACAAGTGCCGAGATCGTACGAACGACAATTATAAGTAGGCTACTTGAAAGTGTCGTCCGAAAGCTTTACCAACTCTTGTTCTAAGTAGTTAGTAAGTAGATAAACTGCATTTTAGCGAATACGAAGTCTTCTGAATTTACTTCGTGCTTGTTGTACTTAGCTGCACGTTAGCCGAATATAAAGTCTCCCGAATTTACTCTATATTCGTATTAATTGTATTTCGTAAATTAACCAGACATAGTACCTGTGATGGGAATGGGAAATTTTGATTTCGTGCCAAATCTGTTTCTAAATAGTGCCAAAATCACTTGAATGGTGCCAAACCACTTTTTATATAATTTAAGTATTAGCACTCGATGTTCGTGTAGTATAATATGGCCCTTGAATGATACATTATTGCGTTTACCTAGAAAATTCCATGAATATCCAAAATTAGGTCTATACTGAGAAATTATTAAATATCATTTTAAAACAGATCTATAAGAAGAAATAGTTTACTCAAAAGAAAAACAAAGCTATTTTAGCGTGAACCGTACATTTCGCCTCCACTCTTATATGTCCGCTTGACTGTCACCTGACCGAATGTGAAAGTGACTGCTGATTTTTATGAAAATGAAAATATATCCTTTTTATTTATGTATAAAAGAAACATATGACGAAAATACAATAATTGAGAGCAAGGCAACGTTTAGCGGGCTCAGCTAGTCTTTTACATAATTGAACAAAACAAGAGAGGTGTTCTGCAAATCGCAATCGCAAGACACTTGGCGAGTTCAAATCACAAGCGTATTCTGGAGTGAACTGATGAATTTAACCTAAACCAAATTTTAAAGAAACACTAAAATGGTTAATAAATGAAATTAAATATTTTTTCTTTTGATTTTTATGAAAAATAGTAATAGTTTCGTAAAATTTTTATTGTAAAATTTAAATTTACAAATTTTCACAATGTACAATTAAAAGCTAACAGGAGCTTTAACGGAAAGTTTTGTATGAAGAACTGTCAGTTAAAGTTCACGTTAACTCTTAATCATACATTGTGAATCGGGACGTTAGTTTTGTTAATTTTTTATTTGCATTGTTTACTTATACACTGACAATTTCAACACACAGCTGACCTAAATCAATATGGCAAGTCGCAAGCAAAACGCATGAGTTACAGAACATGTGGAAACAAGTTTGGAGATTTGCAACTCACATGCGATTTGAAAACGATGCGACGTATGTACCTGATAGTATTTCCGCTTGTTCCAACACACAAATCCTTGTGAACGATTTTCTTCACAAATTGTCAAAATATTACGCAATCTTATGAAGTTTTTTGATAACAATTGTTCATACGTTTGGAAATTTCCATGTAAAATTTATTCAAGATAAGCCTGATTATTTTAAGAACATAAGGTTTATCATTCAAAATGCAATGAACTAAACATTTGATAATGTAAAGAAATATTATAAGACAACAAAAGTTTTAAGGAAATTTTTAAAATATTTACATCAGCAGTTGCAAAAAAAATTATTTCTTTTAATAAATCGTCACAATCATTCATTATACACAGTTACTTTTCGTTACCATAACCAAATCCTACTAAGTTTTCGATACTTAATATGGTACAAGATTACTTATTATTGAAATAAAAAACGTTTCCACCTTAATGCGATCCATAACCGCCAAAAAAGGTTTAGCAACATAATTTTCCAGCTTAATTTTTTGACGAAAATCGATTAGTTACGATCGCAGACAATCGATTTTCGTTAAAAAAAATAAAGTGAAAAAATATGCAGCTTAAAGTTTTTTTTTGCGGTTATGGCTCGAATGGATAAAAAGTGCCAGTAAACGAGCGAGAGTGCCACAGTGCCAGCTAACATCTAATAGTGCCAAAAATGGCACAATTGTGCCACATTTCCCATCACTGCATAGTGCCACCTCTCGGATACACATACAGTATTTTTCGTTTATAGCGAACCCGCTTAAAACGAACTTTCGCCTAAAACGAACCATTTTCGAAAGTACAAACTTTTATTTCTATAAAACCATGAAAATTTTTTCACTTATAACGAACCCGCTTAAAGCGAACTTTCGGTTATAACAAACTTTTTTGCATGTAAATTGTTCTTTTTTTCGCTTAAAACGAACCAAGAAGTGTGTTGCCATGAACAAAAAATTATATTTATATATTAATGTGTAGCGTAAGCTGTGTAAGAAATTTTCTTCAGTCTCGCGACGCTCTACAACAAATTCTTGACCACTTGGCCCAAGTGGAAGTGTATATAAATGAAGCCAATATTAATACTAAGCAAACTAAAATAACTGATTTTTTAAAAACTAAATAAACTTATTTTTTAAAGACTACAATGTTCTAAAATTGTTTTAATAACTAAATAAATAGCCAAAGTGTTAAAAAAAGACATGTGCACACACAATAATGGTTTCTTGATGTCTTCACTTAAAACGAACTTCGCTTAAAACGAACAAATTTGATCAGTCCCTTGAAGTTCGCTTTAAGCGAAAAGCACTGTATGTACTTCATACTCTTCACTTTTTAATAGTGTAGACGTTAGAAGTTGTGAGTTCGTATATAAAACTGATTGTGTTAGTATAACAACATCTGCATACTATCCGAAGGAAGCAGACCTTTCACTAGACCCTGGGCAGACTGAGTCATACCCCAGACGAAGAAAGATAAGCAGCACATTATTGCACTATAACTTGCTGAAAGATCGTACAAAATATTTGAGTTTTTGTGTAGGGCTGCATTTGACTATGAAGATTATAGGGATGTAATTTTGGGCAAAATCAGCTTATCTTGACTTAAGTGATTTTCCTTTTGTTTTTGCAACAGAAATATGTATGTATGTGTATTTTGTGCATATTGAAGCATATTATCATTTAGATAAATATAATTGTTATCCAATCCTTATAAAACTAAAAATAATTGTTTAATGAGTGTAAGAAGTAATGTAATCAATTAAAAAAAAATTCGAAATCATTTAAATTCATTCACGGACTAGAAGTGAAGTGAATTTCAAAAGAATAAATCTGTTTGATTACACATTAAAAGAAATTCGGAGAAAGTGCCTTTGAAAATGCCGACAAAACAGATTTTTTTTTTTTGGTAACAAGTGTCATTGATCTGGAATTGCTTAAAACTTATACAATTATAATAAACACGATCATTTATATTCTCACCATTCAAGCAGTTAATCCATATATGTGCTTACATACATATACACACAATGCCAATGGAATGTAGATCATCATGCATCATTATACAATATAACAACAACAAGAAGGGAAAAATTATAAAATTTTGAAGAGCATTCATCATCTTCTAAGCAGACGAGCGAGCGACTGCCTGCAAGTACAAAGTAGACGAGATGAGATGAGATGATGCATTTAATTGGAATTCATCTGTCAAACAAAAATCATTTCGCACAAAAAGTCGGCACAACATTTAAGGTTCCAAACAAAACGGAGCAAGCAACACAAATTTGTTAAATCGGTTTCTGGTTTTATTTTTTTATATTTATTTTTTTTTTTGTTCTTTTATTTATGAAAATGAGAAACAATATTAGTTTGTAAACAATTGAAATTCAAGAGAATTTTCTTTGTTTTTATTATTAAGACATTGATCATTTCATTTTTTCTTTTTTTTTTGTAATCATCATGATGCTTGCTTGCTGCTGCTGCTTATACTCGTATTATGCTAAACTACTTGTAAGATATTAATTTAGAATATTGCAGCATATAAATCACTTACATATGATTGCATTTAAAAATATTAAAATGCTATAATTTAATTAGTTTTGAAACTAAACAAACAAACAACCAACAATTAACTTATTAAACAATCGCAAAAATTAATTAATCCTGTTTAGGATTTGAAGAATAACTCAAGCGAATGAGTTCATTTAAAAATTATGGCGACCAAAAATCAGAACCAACTTCATTTATGTAAGATCGACTTTAGACAAAACTACCTCACTCTCTTCATTATCCCAAGAATTACATAAAAGTTAGTTGACGTAAAACGAATTTAATTACTCAATTATAAAGGGTGATCCAAGTAGAGATACTTTTTTCAATAGCATTTTTTTGACAGATCACGTGTGAGTCGTGTCATGCTGTCATGTTATTTTTGCTTATAATTGTTTGGCATTTCATAATGAAAAGACTTACGTCTGAGCAAAGACATCGCTTCCATATAAGGGCTCTTGAAAAGTTCCAAGAAGATCCGACGTTTTCGAGGCAAATTTTGTTTAGCGATGAAGCCCATTTCTGGCTCGATGGGTAAACAAACAAAATTGACGCATTTGGGACGAAGAGCAACCTGAAGAGATTCAAGAACTGCCACTTCATCCAGAAAACAACGGTTTGGTGTGATTTGTGGGCCGCACAGTGGCTGAAAATCGTTTTTCATTGGCCAAAATTCTGTAACTTTTGAACTGATCAAAATATTGAAGTAATTTTTATTTTAGTGGATAGATATTTAGTTCAGTTTGACTCAGTTTTAATTACATTAAAATTGATTGAGGACTTTTTAAGGAATTCTAGCTCAAAGTTGAACTTTTGAATTTTTTTAACTTTTAGAGTGAAATATGGGTTTATTATTTTTTTATTTATTAAAAAATTTAATATATGGAAATTAGTAATAATTATAAATATGTTTTGTAATAATGGAATTTATTTAATGTTACACTCAAAAAAAATTTTACACTAAAAAAAAATTGTAAAATCAACGATTTTGCTATTATTACAGAAAAATTAAAAATTTTTTGCTGTCTAATTTGCAATTTTGTTTACACTCAAAGAATAGTTACACTTAAAAAAAAACTTTAATAATATTATCTAAAAATATTGCTATTACTACAGAAAAATTTATTATTTTTTGCTGTCAAATTTGATCATTTTAAAAAACATATTAAAAATAAAAACTGCAATAAATTTTAATAGCATTTGTAACAATGGTAGGTTCTGTTTATTATTATTTTTTACTAATAGTATGCTTTTCGTACCTTAAATAACAATGAAAGGCAATTATGATTATTATTCATTTGACTCAAATATTGATTGTAAATATTCCATATTTTGTTCTGTGCTATTTCTGTTCTTTAGTAGTTTTTTGGCTTCTTCATCTAAATCCCGATGTTCCACTTTCCATTGATTTCGAATACTGGAGATGAACGGATCTGACGTTGCCAATAATATATTAAATAGATCTTCATTTGTTGAATTTCGTGAAATTTTTCTAGTATTGTGCTCTCTATAAAATCTGTAATCCTTGTTTCTTTTTTCCTGAGCCTCCTCTGATAGATCTCCAAGTGGCACCAAATGATATTTAATGATATCTTCTCCATGATAAAGGATTTTATGAACTGTTGCAGACATATTTCTCCATGGGTAGTTGGTTGTATATATTTTTGCAGTTTCCTTAGCATAATCTCCAAATTTTCTAGAGTCAATTTCTTCATTGCACGCAAGTACTTCTAGGATTATTTTAAACCTGAAAATAAGGTTTAAATCCACTCCTGTTATTTCAGATGCTGTTTCTGGATCTGAAAAGAATCTTCTTGCGGTATTGCCATCATTTGTATTGCCTGACCCTTGTTTTGGCTGATCTATAATCAATCCTAATTTGCGATATTCATCTAGAACATGTTTTTTTTTTGAACTTCTTAACTCTTTGTTGGTTTCGTTGTTTCTTATTGATCCTGAAGACCCGAAATCCAAATCATAACTGATTTTTAGTATGTGTTCCATAAGTCGTATTCTTGCATGTAGTGGTGATAATCCAAATTCATATGCATCGGTATTATCTAATGATTTTGTCGGGACTTGGTTTAATTGGGTTGATGTTGCTTGGCATATAATGCAGCTGGATGCAGCCTTCGTGTTAGTCAAAGCCTGACCTACTTTTCCATCTATTTATTGTCAGCACTAATTGGTAGCTTACTTCAGTTTGCTGCCCATCTAACTGTAATTGTAATGGCTGTAGTGTTGCAATTTGGGCCTTGATATCACTAACTTCTTTGTTAATGGCATCATGAGTTTCTTTTTTGAATTCAAATTTAATTGGCCTGCAGTATTTCGTAGAAGATGGTGTCTCATTTTTCCAAATATCCATTGTTTGCGTTGTACTAGTCGAAGGCTCTGAATCTTCCAAAATCTTTTTCAATCGCAATGGTACAAATGATACCATGAACATATCTGAGTCCGAAATATTTTCACATACAGCTTGTTTGTATTGTTTTTGTCCCGAGGAACCATCACATCCCCATTTACAAAAAAGAATTAACTTTGTGTTTCCATATTTCTTTAACTCATTTCCTGTTATTGATTGTACCAAGCGTTCGGCTGTGTGATCAAGTAGAGATTGTAGTTGTACCTCTGCCGAAATTGGTGTGATTGTAATAGTGTCCTTTGATGGCAAACAGTCTATTTTAGCAGCGGTTATGTAATGATATGCTGGATACATATTTGACCCTTTTTCAATCGCACGCAGTCTGAGCTTAATATATTGCTGTTTTGTTAATTTCAAATCCAGAAATAATGCTAATGCCTCCTCTTTTGTGTACTGTATTGCATCACTCGGAGTTGGTATACTTTTAAGAATCCGTTTTGTTCTCACTGGACTAGCTTTAACAACTTTTTCAATGATATCCACTTTTGATAATTGGTTCTGTGATCGTAATTGATGTAGGAAAGATTCTTTTATATTTGTACAACCAATTGCATCGTTAAAATCTTTAAGTTTCCGCCTCTTAGATCTATCACTGCAGTTGCCCATTAATGATTTGCGTGGTCTTCCAGCCTTATCTTGCTTTGCTGTTCCTGCAGCGACAGTAAGTTGGCCTTCTAACCAGTTTGCACTTTTTATATAAAAGTTTTGTTTACTGTAGCTAACTTCTTTGTAGCGTTTTTTTAGTGCTTTGACGAAATTAGATAATTGCTCTTGCATTTCGGTGCTACACGAATTTAAGTTTAATTTTATTTTAACGTAACTAAGAACATCTTCCTGGTTTTTGTTTCTAAAATACTCTTCGGCCAGTTCTTTATAACTGAAGCTCTCCATATTTATCTGAATATTTTTATTTGTTATATTTTATCCGTACAATTAAAGGATTAACTTATTACTGAGTAATCCCTTATGGAATCCGTAGTTTTATACATTTTTAGATACATGTTATTCACACATTGATCTTCAATTTCATAGCAGGTAGTGCTTAAATTGAACAAAACTGCACATGTTATTCAGACCTTAATATCAGGTATAACTGATTAGTATCTCGCCAATATGGGGTTGTTTTTTATCTTTAGTGGTTTAATGTCGCCATTATTGTTATAAAAATGTTTATGACTTTGGTTGACCCTAACATTTGATAACAGGTAAATTCAGAAAGAGATCATATGTTTACTGTAGAACATATTGTGATAATTTTATGACTTATTTTTTGCTGATCAAAACAAAGCCATTAAACCCTTTCGCAGGTATTATATTTAATTTTTTTCGTTTTACGTAGTCTAAAGTAAAAAAAAACAAACTTTTAGGCAAAAAAGTGAAAATTTAAGACACTATTGTATACGAGTACTTATAAGGCTGTTTAAATTAATTTGAATTTTTTTTAGAGTAATTTCATTAAAATGAAAAAAGTGTTCTACCCACGGGTCGTCACGGGTGCAAAAGTATATATAGCGTTAAAGAGGACACTTTCACCTTTCTCCTGGTGGTATACGTTTCTTGTTCCCTTTTGTTCCCTAGAAGTTCTATTCCACTAAAATTTAAATTTGAGAAAAATATAGTAGTTTCATAAATATTTCATAACGCCCGTAATATTAAACGCTAGAGCTGTGACCACTTACAACAACTAAAGACTATAGTCCTACCAACATTATAAAAAAGACCGCAGGCCGTTATCGATGATAGCTTGCGAGTAGTAACCATTTATTTTTGATAAAAAACAAAAGAAAAACACCTTTTTCTGAAATTAAAAAAACGGTTGAGTTTGACAGCATGCCACGCCCACAATTATCAATAGTTTAACCTAAGTTTTTGGCTACCTTAATCTGGATATATTAGCTACAAAAAGGCGTAAAAATTTTAAAAATCGGTGACAAAAAAAAATTAGACTTTTGGCCAATGAAAAACGATTTTCAGCCACTGTGGGCCGGTGGAATCATCGGTCCATATTTTTTTAAAAATTATGCCGGTGCGAACCTAACCGTCAATGACGACCTATGATAACCGACTATTTGATGCCTGAAGTAGAAGCTCGTGATCTCGGCGACATTTGGTTTCAGCAAGACGGCGCCACTTCCTACACATCGCATCAATCAATGGATTTATTGAGAGAACATTTCGGTGAGTACATAATTTCACGTTTAGGGCTGGTCACGTTAGACTTTTTCCTGTGGGGATATGTAAAGTCTAACATTTATGCGGACAAAGCCGCTTCGATTCAGGCCTTGGAGGAAAACATCAACCATATTTTGTAAGGCTTCCCCCCCCCCCCCCTAATCAACAACGTAATACCCACTGCACTGCTGCACATTATTACTCACATACACACATACATCTCAAATAAAAACATCAAGAACGATTTTCTAAAAAAAACTATAAAATAGAAATTCAATAATAAATAAAAAAAAATATCCATACTCGTATAAACGTCATTTAAATCTTTCACAGGCTGTTACTAAACCGAAATTATTATGAACAACATATTGTAAAACAAACATTTAGTGCCTTATTAACACTTCGAAATGCTCATAAAAATAAATATATAAATACATAGTAAATATTTCCAATGTCCCCCCCCCTCTTCAAATAAAGAATCATTATTTACAATCAGGCTGTGCAATTGCCTTTAAATATTTTTATACATTTGTAACATATTTTCAACTGCAACATTCGGCTGTTGCATATACAAATGCTCTAGCCTTACACTTACACTTACACTTAAACACTCACGCACATACACAATTTAACACTTCATCGACTGCAGCAGTATTGACTGATAATTTTTGTTTCCTTTCGTTACTGATCCCCACAATGACCTTAAATATTTTAAATTATTTTTATTATTTGGGGATTATCTATCATACACATGCAATAAGAGAATAATTTGAGAGCCTCAATGTTTGTGTCCATATGGAGTGGTTTAATTTTAACTGCCTCTTTGGAGAATTTAGTGTCTTTTTTTTTCGAACACAATTTATGAACTTGTGCCAATATTTTATTCACATATTTATTATTGTATTTTTATTGTGCTTGTTTAGGGGAAAATGCCATAAATTTTATAGCGTCAACTGGTTGGAAGTTTCATTTGTAATTTCCGTGAAAATAAATGTTTTGGATTAAATATATTTACATATATGTATGTATGTATGTATGTATGTATGTATGTAATACTATGTATGTAGATCATTTAAGAAAAAGGATATTTGTAGATATGTATATATATACTAGGGTTTACCAAAAACTGTGGACATTAAAAAACCGCGGTTTCCGATTTTAAGCTATTAAAACCGGTCGGTTTCGGTTCGGTTTTAAAAGTATGCATTTATATAAATATTTAAAAATAATCTCCCCTATCGTGAAAAACAAATGGAATTTTTCTTCACGTGAAATTTTCATCTTGAATATCCCGTGAAATGAAAATGAAATTTATTTAAGTTTAAAAAGTTGTACTCATGGAGGTGCTTCTGTTGATTAAGATATTTTTTTTATTAAGTATACCACCCTGGTTCACCACAATGAAATTTACTGCCCGTGAACCAAAAAGATTCATACTCTATGAAAAAATGTGTTGTAGGGAATTATTGTTAACAAACAAAAGCTTTACTTAAGCCCATATGACAGACACTTCATTTTTCTTTCATTTATCAAGTTTTAGAGAAAAGTGCAAACATATTGTAATAGGAAAATTCAACGGTTGCAAATGGAGCAGATATATTCAGAAAAATAAAGTAATGTCAACAACTTGACTAAAATTATCGATAACAAATGAAGATCTGTCAAAAAAAAATTTAAAATTTTTCAACTTAAAATTGACATTTCAAATTTGAAACATAAAAGTGTTCACTATTAGCGGTTTATGGTCAAACATAGCGATTTTTGGTTTGTTTTGTCTTAATACTAGCGGTTTCTAATTACGAAAATTTTACCATAGGGGTGATAAAGTTTCTCTGGTTTGTATTCGATTCAGGTATTTTTAAAGAAAAGGAACATTTGGTAATGAGTATGTGTATAAAAAGCTTAAGAATAAAAAAATTATATATAATTATACATGTAAGAAACTTTAAAGCATTCAATGAAGTGCCATTTAAACGGAATATTATTTTTTTTGTAGAAGTTACCAGCGACAGAAAACACTCTTTCGCTTTCAGTTGAAGAGGACTTTTTTATTTTAATGCCTTATGAAGCAATATGTTGGTTGTTTTGTTTTTCGTTTCACAAATTTTTGTCAAAGAACGTTAAAATTATCGTCTTTTTGTTTTGCGTCTGTTAGAGCTTTTTTAATAACAGATTACAATTCTTCCTGCAAAGAATTGTTATAATTTTTTTAAATTTTACCTTTCATTGTTACAGAATGCATAAAAGTCTTCAATGTAAAGTACATTTGATGTATTTTTAAAGTTAAACTTAAAAACCGCCGGTTTTTTTTGTCAGTTGCGGTTTTATGGTTTAAAAACCGCAGTTTCGGTTTCGGTTAAAACCGAACGGTAATCTCTAATATATACATATATTATTCTTAATTATTTATGTATGTATGTATGTATGTATGTATATGTAGTAAATATGTATGCGATAATCTTGCGAAAAAAATAAACTAAATTTCTTAAAAAAAATCAATATAAACTAGAAAAGAATCAAAAAGAAAACCAAAGCTAATAATTTAAGTTTGTGTGGCAAATAACAAATTATAACAAATGAAAATTATATTTATATTTTTAAAATTGTCATTTGCTATAATTTTAATTTTGTCATAGAGCTTAAAATACAGGAGGCAAATTACGGCACTCGTTATCGAATGAAATTACGAAATCTTTCCATAGAGTTTATATGGAAATATTTCGTAATTTCGTTCGATAACGAGTACCGTAATTTGGCCCCAGGAGTTTGTTCAATTTAAATTTAGAGATCGAGCAACTACAACAACAACAACATTCTCAAATATATGATGAAGAGCAATATTTTCAAGAATTGAAACAGACATTCTTAGATTTAATTGAACTGTGTGAATTCTAATCAGAAATAATTCCTTATTCGGACTTAAGTTGAGTAATTTCAATTCTTATTGAATGAAATAGTTCTCTTAATTAAATCTGAGTTTCTAAAGAAGATTAGAAAATTACGCACAACATGCTTTTTGCATAATTATATATTCTCATATCGAAATTTAAATTTGTAAGTAAATTTAAAAAAGAAACCGTAACGTTATTTTGTTTCCTACCCCAAATACAAGCCTTGAGGTATGCTGCAAAAAATTGTTTTGAAGTTCTTGTTTATTTTTATGAACTTGGTATCACTTTCAACAGCTGGTTTGAAAGACATTTCGTGTGTATAACACCTCTGTGTTTATTAAGTTGACAATTTGCCTGTGTATTATTTAGTTTAGTTATATTTGTTTATTTGAGTAAAATTATCTTAAAATTGATTAGAAACAAACAGAAATTTTCTTCCGGCAACCGCGGCAATATTATGGAATTAAACGAATACAATGGTTTCGGGCACCATTGTAAAAACAGTGAAATAGTAAGTTCTTAAGACAAGCAGTTTAAGATGAAATTATACAAAAAACTACAAAATAAAACATTTCTAATCATGTTTGAAATTAAAGGACTTGAAGGGGAAATTTGTGGAGAAAGGATCTCACAATATTGATACCATGGATCAAATTATGCAACGAAAGGATGAAGAATATATTGATCAAGTAAATACACACATATAAATTAATACTTTATATGCAGCTTCAAGACATGTGGTCTAATATAATTTTTATAGGCTCTATTGGCCCCGGATCATTTCATAATGGATTTAATGAACTTCCCAAAAGCCGAGAATGACACCCATAACAATGGTGACAATCTCGCGACAGACTTACACTTTCCTAACAGTTTATTTCCCGTGGGCAGTGATGATCATCATCATGCGAGTGGACAGCCTAAAAGTCCGCCAAATGCGGTGTTCATGCCATTAAACAATGATTTCCTTATCCCGGTACATAAGTCATACAATACAGCAGTAGCATCTGTTAATTCTGACGAGGACAGTGGTGTTAAGGTTGTTCAACAGTTATTACTAACAGATTCTAGTGTCACATTGGATGTAACTCATTTGTTTTATATGCAATAGAAATTATTTTAAACGATTCTCTTTCAAGGATGCTACTATTGATGATGCCTGCGATATATCACGTTTTAATTCTCGCAAAGTATTGCCACACAAAAAGCGCATCTCCCGAAAACTAAAAGTCAACCTCTGCGATTCAGAAATACCATTAAATGTACCATTAGAAGAACACAAATTACCCCACGTTGACCAGCTGGTGGTGGGCGGCAGTAGTATTCAGCAATTCCGCTGCGAACTTTGTGGTCACACTACCTGCTCTCAACTAGACTTTTTTGCTCATCTAAAACAGCACTACGAGCCATCAAATCCTGATACAATTTTATCTTCAATGAAGACATCTTTAGACTCTTTAAGTCCACAGAAAACTGAAGAGGATCTATGTGACATTAAAAAGGTACATGTTTGCAAGAATTCCATATGAAAAATATGTCTGGTTTTGTATTCGGGCCAGTTTCTTGTTCAGCTCAAAATAGAAAATTTTTAAAACATGCTGTGAATTATTTTTAAACTAGCTGGTTTTTATTTTTTAAAACAAATTACTTATGTATGTATTCCTGCCTGCAGACTGATGAACTTGATCAAGTCTTCCAAGATGTGCATTTTCCATTTGAAAATTTTTCCCAAGGCACCGAAGTTGTTTCGGTGCGTGTGATAATGGAACCCCAGCAGCATCATCATCAACATGAAACTGATGCCTTAGCGGAAGCAACAATGAATGTTGCAACCTCTTCCCTGCAGCAACATGGTCAGTCCCGACAAAACCAACCCCAACAGCACCAGCAACAACAACAACAACAACAAGCGACAACAAATTTAGTGCCCGAAGAATTTAGTGACACGGAAGATATGCTGGAAGGCATAAGAGATAAAGTGCTAATTGAAGATACTTGTGATACCATGGATCTAATGACACCAAACTCAAATGGTGTAAGACCACATTGGTAAGAAAGACAATTCACTTTTTTTATGTAAAGGAATATGAAATATTTATTTTTCCTCAACGTTGGTAAAAAAGGTTCACAAACAATTGTTTCACTGGCATTGATTTGAAGCCGAAGCCGTTTTGCGATGTTTTATTTTCGGGACAATTTGCTCCAATTCTAAATAACGATGCCACACTGCCTCTCATGCAAACAGAACCTCATTTAACAACTGGCAAAATGATGCACCGAGAATTAGAAGAAAATCCACCTGAACTTCAACCAGCCGTTACAATGCCACTGCCAATGCCACTGCCACCGCCACCGCCATTGCAAAGTGATACAAATATACGCTTACAATTTACAAACGCACAATCCTCCTCCCTTCATAATAACGAACAGTGTTTTGTTCAAAATCAGCATCAGCCGCTTGAAATAAGTGATCCTCTTATTATGCATGTGCAACATATTAAAGTTGAAGATGCTGGTACAACCGTCAACGGCATTCCCTTCCCAAACTCTGAAGACACTTTAAGTGGCAGTGAGCTTGAACCGGAACAAGACTTTCATCCAAAGAACGAAGACTCTGAAGATGACTACGACATACAATTAGACGAAAAAGAACAAATCGAATATTCATTGTGCGGGGAAAATCCTCTCGATGTCAGAGGCGAGGAAATCTGTCTGGTAGATGATGAAAACAATGAATCTAGCAAGCGGAAACGTTATGACTGCAATAAATGTCAACGTATTTTCAATTCTTGTAATGCACTCAAATATCACAGTCGCACACATTCCGGCTATCGACCGCATCAATGTGAAATTTGCGATAAATCTTTCTTTGCCGTTGGTGCCTTGAAAGCCCACACACGCACGCACACTGGTGACAAACCGTTCGAGTGCAAGCACTGCGATCGTAAGTTCAGACAATGGGGTGATTTAAAGTATCACACCATTTCCATACACAGCACCGAAAAGAATCATCAGTGTGAATTTTGTGGCAAAGCTTTCTCCCGAAAATACTCATTGGTTGTGCATTTACGAATACATACGAGCGAAAGAAATTACAAGTGTGAATTTTGCACAAAAACATTTCGTGCCAGCACTTATTTACAAAATCATCGTAAAATCCATACGGGTAAGACTAACAACACAAAAAAGAAAACCTTCGAGTTTGGCTGCAGTTAACAATTTTTTCTCCCAAACATTTTCTCTAAAGCTTTATTATAAATGTATTTCTTTAACAGGTGAAAAACCCTACGAGTGCAATTTTTGTGGCAAGAGATTTCGTGTTTCTGGTGATTTGCGACGGCACCAACGTATTCATGAGCGCAAACAGCAAAAACATGAGTTCCTCAAGGATTACAAATAGCCGGGAGTGTAATAAATAATTGAAGAATTTGCTTAACGTGTAGTCATTATTTTACAAAGAAAAATATTTTATAGAGTTGTTTATTTATTATCTTAGTACGTATAATTATTAAGAGACCTTTTGTACAATCAACGTTTACTTTCACAAACAAAAAAAAAACTCTTGAACTCTCTCTTACAAATTTCCTTTAAACTTTTCAAACTCGAAAATTTTTCACTACACTACGAGTGTTTTTTTCTTGAATAAAATTTGTTTTTATTTACAACTCTTAATATTCTGAGAGTTTATTTGAAGGTATTACAAGAATAAATTTATAACTTGTATAACTTTGAAAATTTTATAATGAAATTACGAGTAAATAGAACAAACACTAGCAAGATTCTTATACCACGATGAAGTAACTATACCTAGAAATAACAAATCAATCAAGTTTGCAAGTATGTCAATCAAAGTCTGCACTCACTCCCATTCGTTTTCTTTACCTTCTCTCAAACAAACTGAAAACTTTGTAAAGTAAACTTTGCGTGTACAAAAGGGATCTAACATATGTATTTGTGGCAAATATCAAGTGTAATGTACAGTTTTACGAGTAATTATAGTGGAATAAATAAATTTTATATTTACAAATGAAACATTTTTATAGTTGATTAGTAATTAATTTTTAGTAAAGAAACAGGACATTGCTGATTAGTAAAGAGAAATAATTAATATAAGAAATTAAGTTTTAAATATGTTCAGCCCAATTCTAAATATTCCCCGGGAAATAATTCCCATGGAACTAATTTCTTTTTCTTTCTAAAAGTAAAATCCACCACCATCCCAAACAGATGAGCTAAAAATTAAAATTTGAGGCAGAACTTTGAAGTCAGACATTTTGTATTTTATTTTAACTGAAATCTTGTAAATATTTTTAAAATGTTGGGAACAAGGAACAGTGAATTAAACTCCCAGGAAGATGTTATTCAGAATAAGGCTGATTCTTAGCATAGTCTTAATTCATTTAAGATGTTACACAATATTATTGCACATGTAAATATGTATGTATGTCGTCTTGGACGGAAAAAAGTCGCAGTAGCAGCGATTCTTTAAAACAATTAAGGACATTCATAAAAAATAATTTAGGTTTACAAAGCGTTTAACAAAAAAATTTTCATATAAAATTTGTTCTGTAAACCTTTTGTAAATCTGAATACAGCAGTTATTATTTATTGTCTATGCTTACGATTTTATTCCAAATCATTATATCGAACACATTTTTAGGGTTCCGTATACCAAAGGTGAAAAAAGGAACCCTATTGTTTTCGCTACGCTGGACAGAGTATGTAGAACATTGGCCGCTACAACAACAAATACATGAGAATTAAAAATTAAAGGGTGTTCAAAAACGAACAACGAAAAATTTTAAAATCCCATGTAATATATATATGTACATACATACAATTGTATGTACATATGTACATACATATATTGACACTTGAAATTTGTAAAATTAGTGTATTTTTGTATAGACTACAACAATTAACAAAAAATTTAAAAAAATTTAATTAAAGGGTGGTCCATCAGTTAATGCAATTTTGACTATGTAATTTGGACAACATGCCATACCTTGGAAACCGTAAGAGGTAAACTCTTGAAATTTTCAAAAACGGTAAAACTAAAAAATCTGAAAATTATAAAATCGCCAAACCAAAAAAAAAATCGCCAAAAATTCAAAAAATCGCCAAAACGAAAAAAATCGCAAAAAAAATTTCTAACACTAAAATAAGTCGCAAAATTTGAAAAAATCGTCCAAATGAAAAAAATCGCCAAAAAGAAAAAAGTGCCAAAAACCGAAAAAATCTCCAATAACAAAATAATTCTTAATATGAAAAAAAAAATCGCCAAAATTAAAAAAATTGCGAAATTGAAAAATCGCCAAAAACTGAAAAAATCGCCAAAATGAAAAGTGTCAAAACTAAAAAAGCGCCTAAATGAATAAAGTCGCCAAAATGAAGAAACGCGAAAAACCGAAAATCTCCAAAATTAAAAAAAAATCGTCAAAACGAAAAAATCGCCAAAAAATAGGAAAACGTCAAAAACCAAAAAAAAAAAAAATTCAAAACTAAATAAATGGCCAAAATAGAAAAAAAATCTAAAAACCGAAAAAATCGCCAAAACAAAAAAAATCGCCAAAATTAACAAAATCGCCAAAATAATCGCGAAAAACGAAAAAAAAAATGCCAAAACTATATTTTAGATAGGCTACTAAAGTTCGTATTTAGTTACATATCTCGTGTCCGTACGGAACCCTTCGTGCGCAGGTCAAAGTCGCACTCTACTGAATTTATTTCAAATATTTTTCAAACTCCAGGTAATATCAGCATTACAAAAACAATGAAAAAATACAATATGGCTTTTAGTTTATCCAAAATATCAAAAATAGAATTTATTGTAAAACACAATAATAATAAAAACTATTCACAAAAAGTTGAAACAATTTCTCCACGGCAGCTACTACTAACAAAATTTGCAACGTTTAGTTAGCACTTTTCACTAGTTTTTAAGTAGTAGGTGACAGAACTTAAAAAGAAATAGATCCACTGCTAGTATCAAATTTTACAAAATAAAATTTAATCATAACAAAGTTGGTCGAAATATCGGAAGTAAATAAACAAAAATTAATAAAAAGTAATTTTATTTATTTATTAAAACGGACCTCAAGCCGAACACGTACATATGTATGTATACACGCCAGTTGTTACAAAAAAATACTTTGAAATATTTTTGAAAAAAAAAATGTTGACGTGAATTTGGCCTGATGAGCCGACTTCAATACAGGCATAATAAGATCGCTTTGGATAATATAATATCCAAACCATAACATCGATCGTTTAGTCCAATACTTGGCGCATTTTTATTAAATCGAAGTTAAGGTTGTTGTTCGTTTTTCCCCATAACTATTCCATCTTAATTCTTAAGTTGGCTTTACCTGCATTTTCGCTTGATTTAATGTCTGTGCCTGTAAATTTAAATGAAACAAATTGTTTTCTATATATGTTTTTTTTTTGGATTTTTTTGCTATTGCAGAGCTTCCTTTATTATTTGCACTTGTACTTAATTATATGTACAATGTAGATGAGTTTTATTTACTTTTATTTAATTTTTTATTTCTCACATCTTTTTTTTTTCTTTTACAATTATATATAATTTATATATATATAGTTTTTTGTTTTTCTCATAATTTATCATATATTATTTAAGACTTAAAAAACTACAATTTAACTTTGTTTTTTGTTTTTTATTATTTTATATTTTTTATATTCAGTCAATGAAATTCAATGGTTATTCTTGTTTTTTTTATAATCAAATCAAAAGTTAAGATAAAAACGAAAAAATGAAACCAAAAATTAATTTTGTTTAAAAAATACATCGATTTGTTTATTGTTTCCACTGCTTAACCCTTTCTAATTCCCTTCTTTAAAATTTATTGAAAATGAAATCAAAACGATTTAATTGTCTTTTTTTTATTTATTTATTTAACATTACAATCAAATATTGTAATCAAATCAAATGTTAGAGTTTAATTAAATGTTTTATTAACTTACTTTTCGCTTTTTATCAAATTTGACTTACATACATATTTTGTTTTGTTTTGTTTTGTTTTTTTTTTGTGATGATGATAAGATGATGATAAGAATTTTATTTTGTTTGTTTTTTTTGTGGATTTTATAGATGATATTTGTCTCTGAAGTCTGAGATGAAAATGGGCTTGTGAGAAATTTTAATGGGGATGATGACATGAGAATTGGATGTAGTTTTTGTTATCTGATAATTGAGTTGAATAATTTTCCTTATATTTTTTTTGGCAAGAATTACATACAATATTTTTAATAATGTTCATTTTTATTTTTAGTTTGTTTTGGTTTTTTTTTTTTTATTTGAAAATCATCAAGGTGTTGCTGTTTCAAATTGTTTCCGTTTCTTTTTTTGGAACAAATAATGTGCAAATAATTGAGAATATGGTTAAGATTATTTAATATTTCCTTTGTTTTTTTGTTTGTTTTGTTACAAATATTTGAATAAACTATGCTTGCATATGCATGTATTTATTTATACATACATATTTTATTAAAAAAATAATAATTTTTTTTGTTGAGATGGGGGATAATTTCTATAGTTTCTGCTGTGGTTGGTTTCTGTTAAATTTTATTTATGGAAAACTTAAAACTTTTGGATTATAATATTTATTGTTTATTTTAATTTATTTTTGCATGTGTTTTTGATAAAGCGGTTAAAATCGAACAATTAAAAAGAACATAATTTTTGTTGGGTATTTGTTATTTGTCCTTTTAAGAGTTTTTTTTTAATTTAATTTAATGTTGTTTTTATAAATTAAAATGACATTGATTCTCTGTGTTTTAGTATATTTTTAATATTTTTTCTTCATAATTATACATATACGAATTATCTGTACTCAAAAAATATGTGAGCAAAATTTACTTTTAGGCAAAATGAATATGATTTCGTTAGAAAAAAATTTTTGTATCAAATTAGCATTCAAACAACTTCTAAATCACCATGAAATTGATCAAATTAATCTTTAATAAGAAGTTACTACGAGTAATTATTTAGGGACTTGTATTTTCTTGCTCTCATAATAAATATTTTCTAGTAAAAAAGATCTTCCAAGGAAGTCAATAAAATCCTGAACTTGTGATCCGGAAGTAGTGCAAATTTCGATAATTTCTAATGATTTTTACATAGCGTAATCATTGCTAGAAGATATCTTTTTTTATCCATATGCAGAAAATTTGAAGAAATTTTGTTGATTTCTTCATTTTCTAATTTTCTTTTAAATCAATACATACATATTCCGTCGTTGCTCTGACGTGATCGGTTATGTGTAAATTTTTTATTTTTTTTTATTTCACCATAATAAAACTTGATGTGTCATACATTCACCCGCCACATGGTTTAAAGATATCTTAATTGGTTAGAAATTAGAAATGCTCTTGAAGCTGAACAATAAAATGAGTTCAATAAGTTATGTGTAGTTTTTGAGGCAATTCCGCTTTAGCTACCAAATCTACAATTATTTAAGATAATTTTACGAAATACTTATATATGTATGTAAATGCTAAATATGTTTCAATATAGCGTTGCAGTTTGCAAAAATATTGAAAGGTTTCAAAATAAAACAGTTTTTTTGCTCTCCTGAAAACTTGTAAAAAACATATAATTGACTTTGCGGAGCAACGCCACTTTTATAAATCAAAATCTAATACTTAACTTTTAACGATCCGACAATCGTAATTTATGTCTATACATTTTGTCACTTAAAATAACGATTGTGTGATTGATTGATTCTGAAACTTCTTTTTAACGATATTTTCTGTTGATTTGTTTCGATAAAATTAACAGCACATAAATTATAGTCGCTTAAATAACGACACAGTTGACTTTAACCTACAGCGAATATCGTTAAAAATGTTACTAAATAGCAAATTCGTTAAATGTTCGCTATAATTATTTTAACGATGCGATTATCGTTAAAAAAAGTTAGTAAATCGCAATACAGTACTTGGATTTTGTAACTTTTTGCGAACCGATAATCGTTATATACATACATACATATTTATCGACATATTTATTCGCTTGCGGTATCGATAATGTGATTCTGTAATTTCTTTTTTACAATAGTCCAGCTTTATCTTACTCACCTTTTAATGCAATATTTTGTGCTATCTCTGTATAGAAAATGTGAAAATAAGCAAAAAGCACAAAAAATAATTAATAAAAACTCAATGAATGTGATCTTGTTACATACTTTACTTTTAAGTCCAACCGACAGCGAATATCGTTAAAATATATTACTGAATATCGAAGTCGTTAAATTTTCGTTATATTTATTATAGCGATACGCTTATCGTAATAAAAGTTACTTAATCCAGGTACAGAACTGCTTTACAACTGTGTTGTGTTATTGTTTTCTGAACTGCACTTTGCAGTTGTCTTTGATGTACAGAAAGCATTTTTATATCTTCCCAGCAATAAAGTTTGCCTACTAGAATGCAAAAATGTGTATGTACTCCCCTGTCGCAAGTACTTACAATTTGACTGAATAACCCATTATTTTTGTTTGGGAAGTTCAAATAGTATGCGGTACCCTATACTTTTTGCCTACAAATATCCAAAAGTTAATAGATTACTTATTGCCTAAAAGTATTCAAAATTTAATGGGTTATTTTTTGCTTACAAAATTAGTAGATTACTTTTTGTTTAAAATTATTCAAAAGTTAATAAGCATTTTTTTCTTTTTGTTGTCTTCGAAGCTCATTTTCACGATCAATTTTTCTGTAGATATAAATATTTCGTTATTAACTGGAAAGTACTACAATAAGTACTTTCACGTAATGATATGAATAAGTTCTTATTTTATTCATTACAGGACAGTCATTATTATACATATAAAATAATTAGATAAATATGTACCACTCATTACCTTGTAAGCCATTAAGAGAGTACTACACATTACGAAATGTGGAAATTTTTTTGCTTTGTTCTTTACTGTACGTGTGTTTTTCACTGAACTCCTTACAACGGCTGGACCGATTTGAATTAATTTTTTTTTGTATGCGTTTGGGTGGCGCATTGAATTGTTTAGATTCACAAATCAGCCCTGCAGATGGCGCTGCAGTCGGTATGTGGGTTATTTAAATAACCGAATTGACATTCGTTACATCACTAATATGTACATATGTATGTATATTTGTTAACTTGTTTAATTAAATTAGGCTAAAGTTCGTATCGTTAAGAGGAAAGCCAAATTAGTTTGATATCCCAGTAAAAAAATGGAAGTCATTCTAGTGGAACTACTTTTTCACTGCTTTCAAAAAATCGATATTTTTAATTTGCCGAGATTGAGCAAAAAACCACCACTATAACCATAGTGTTAGAAAATACTCACCAGAATTAAAAAAAAATATTTTTTTAAAGAAATTTATGAACTAATTTTAGTCTAAAATTTGAAAGTTATTTGCTTAAATTTACATGGAAACACTGTTTCGGGCTTAAAGTCGTATAAAGAGAAACGAATTGTTTAGATAGATAATTATTTACCATTTTTCCTAGATGAAAATATTATCATAGAAAACAAAAAAGGAATTTTTCTTAATATCGCTTCCAATTCCGTGACCAGGCATCGAAAAAAAGAACTTTTTGCAATGACAACCCTATGTAAAAATCATTAGATCGGATCGAAATTTTCACTACTTCCAGATCGCAAACTCTATATTTTCATGACTTTTTTGGAGTCTCTTTTTTTGCTGGGATGTGATAATTTTTAAGTAACATATACATCAAGTAAAATTTATTGTTGTGTTTCGATAAAGACTAGCTGAGCGGAACGGCATGCTATTAGCGCATTTATATGTTTGAGCCACTGCTTCCTTTTATCTAAATTTCAAATGAAATAGGATACGAGAATTGTTTCAATTCTGCCGTATTAAAATTTATCGAAGCCATAAATTTAATTTTAATTTAGTTTTCTAAAGTTTCTCAGAATTTCATTTACATTAAAAAATAATTTTAACAATATGATGATAACGAGCAAAAAACACATTCAATTGCTCAAAAAAAAAAAAACATTTTTTGCTCAGAGATTATTTGAATATGTAATTATTTTTTGTTTTAATCTTTTTTAAGAATATTGAGTGTGAAATTTGTTGTGTGTGTGTGTATGTATGTATATTTGTATACGCTTGACTTTGTTGTAGGTTATGTTTGTTTATTGCGGTTGTTGTTGTTGTTATTATTTTATTATCCCTATCATATTTTGTTGTGATTTCGGTTATAATTTCAGTTATTTTTTTATTTTTGATCTTATTGTTTTTATTTTTGCTTGGTAATGTTTTTTTTTGTTTTATTTTTAATATATAATAGTGAAAAAATATGTTTCCATTTATTTATTCTGTTTGAGCATGTAAAAACAAATGAAGTATGAATTATTTTTTTGTTTATGTATAATGTTAAATTAGTTATTAAATATTTTTTTGTTTGTTGTTTTTAATTATTTATTTTTTATTTTATTTTAGTTGTAATCATATTTCCTTGTTCCGTTAAATATCGGTTGGTTATTTGGTTGTCGACTGTGTCTAATGATTGGTTGGTTTTTTCTTATGCTTTTCTTGTTGGTTGGTTTTTGTTACTCGTAATTAAAAAAAAAAAGATCTTTCATTTCATATACTTACAGTACAATACGATACGATGTGTATGGTATGGTAAAGTTTGTAAACTACAATATATTTTAATTATTTTATTTTATTTTTATTTGTTTTTGAGTAGAGGTGTTTGGTTTTCTTAAAAAATCTTTAAAATTTTCTTAATTTTTTTATCTTAATTTTCTTTTAATTTTTTTTATTGGAAAATATTTCATTTTTTAGATTTTCTTCTTACTGCAGTTATTTTTTGGGATTTTCGTTTTTATTATTTTGTGTTTTTTATTTTCTTTACAATTAATTAAAATTTCCTCTTCTTATTTTTTGAACGATTTTTGATATTGTTTTTCTGTTTGTTGTTTCTTTAACTTACTATATTCATTTTCTGCAAGGAAAAATAAATAATCGAATTCTCGATTTTCTTAACAAAATACGTGCTAAAAACTAAACTAAAAAAATTTAGTCATCACGAAATAGGTAGGTACAAAAGAAAAAGAAAAAAAATTTGAGATCAAATAATAATTTTATTAAAGTTGTTACAATAAATCATCAAGCTATCACACTTATTGCAATAATTATAACGTTAAATTTCAAATAAAATTTTAATTCAACTCGGAATTCGGCTGAATTTTTCTTTAGTATTTATGGTAAACATTAAAAATAAACCTTTACATACATTTCTATATAAACACATACTACATACATATGTACATACATATGTATATGTATGTATGTATGTATTTCAGTCTCTATTGATAAAACAACAACATACATACTATGTTTACTTATATATTGCACAAGTATTATATAATAGAAAAAAAACAAATAGAAATTTTGAATAAGATTTTTAAACTTAAATTAGTTTGTAATATAACGAACAGAACAGAACTGAACTGAACTGATAGATACTTATACATATTCTGTTCGTATTAACAACATTCCTGTAGGAAACTTCGTCATTCGTAAAATAAAATAGATCTGAAATGTATTTCAAATAACTGTTTCATATATAATATTAGACATAAAATATATTTCAAATCTATATCGTGTTTTATGATTACAAATGTAAGAATTCTATACAAGCACAAAGTAGAAAGACTACTTTGTAGTCAATCACAATAAAAAGCATTCGCTCCATTCACTGAGTATTCATTGCTTTTGATAAGACCAGTGAACATTTATATAAAACAAGCAATGTACGCCATAAAATTTGCCTTACTCATCTCTTTCGATTGTGCCATGCGTTGTTTCCTTCAAATGTTGTGCATTGACAACAATATGCAGGTTTTATGTGATTGCAAAACAAACAAAACAACAAACTAAGGCATTCAATCTGTTCTCTGGTACACATATTCTTCTGTCGTTTAACAGTTTAATGTTCAATTATGTTCAAAAATGTAAATATGGCTGCTCAATAACAGAAATAAACTTTAAAGTGTCAGTTTTTTTTTTAAATTTAGCAAAACTTAAAATTGGAATTCACAGACGATTAATTACAAATATTTTAATTAAGAGGGTAAATAACGTTATTAAATTTCAATCCCTTTCGACTTAAATTCTATTGTTTTGAAAATTTTTTTGTATTCATAAGTCATTATTAAAGTCGTTGTTGGTTTCACGCACGACTTCCATATGCTCGAACTTTAACAATCGTCCACGAATGCTGGTGTAGAAGTCTTTCTATTTTGAATGCTGAAGACTATCAGTTAAAATAAACTATTCTACTACTCGTGTACGATAAAAACAAACATTGAACTTGGCGAAGTTATTAAAATTAATCAAATATTTTTCAATTCATTTCTCTAAAGTATAAATTACAGTGAATTTACCCACTTGAAGTGGACAATTAAAAGTGAATATTTTTGTGTTTCGATTTTAATGATATTTGTTAGTAAAGTGTTACTGAAGTAGAGGGCTTTTGAAATTTGTCCAAGCGGCAGGTATACCCATCATGCTTATTATCTACTTGAACTTGAACATTTATTTATAACGAATTTATATTGATTTCTTTAGCTTGAAATACGTAAAAATTTATAAACTTTGTTTTAACATGGTATTATTTCCAAAACAACTAAGAGCGTCTTGTCAAGTTTTGTACTTCAAATTTGCAATCTGGCGCCAGCTGGCAGTAGACACGATTCGGCGCTGTAAAAGTTAACATTTCGCAAATTTTTTTCAAAGATCTTCCATCTAAATAACTAATGTACTGTACTATATTGTACTGTACTCCACTACCGTAATCACCCTTAATACAAAATCGAAACAATGGCACTTGTCTACTAGTTGTCTTAAATAAGCTATTACTCACTATTGGCAGCTGCTTGCTATGCCCTAAAGCATGTTTGCATTGTCCTCGTCCAGACTTGCAATTTTCGTTGCAGCAATTCTTGAGTTTATTGGTGAGAGGTGCGAGAAGATTGGGGAGGGGTATACAGTTTCATGTTAATTTTTCAGGGAAATTTGTGATGTAATAGAATTTTTTTAATGCATAATTGCAAATTAGAATTTTATAGTGTGGACACTTATGCAATTTCAAAGCAGAAATTTAAGAAATTGCAGCAACAAAAATTGCAAGTCTGGACGAAGACTTTTACTTTCTCATGTTTTAGACTCGGCAGTTTTTCTTGAAGCAAGTCTGAGTTTGTTTTGCTGCATTAAACAATAGGAAAATTTAACAAGAAACCGTCCGAGTGTAAACAATCGAGCAGTTTTAAAAGAGAATTTAAAAGAATTGCTTCAAGAAAAACTGCCAAGTCTAAAACTTGACTTTGCAAGAAAGAAGAAAAAATTTTAGAGCTTTCAAAGCTCTTTACCTCAAATGCAAATATCAGTGTATATATTCTTGGACATACATAACTACCCGTAATATATCACTAGTAGACAACTTTTGGCGGCGAGTATACATATACAAAAGTTCTAATTTTTTTTGGTAATGTATTGTTGTGACATTGACAAATAGTTGTAGAATAAGTTGGACTACATAAATTTCATTTTTATGGCTGCAAAGTAACTTTCGTACTTTAATCAAATATTACTAACACCTGCTTGTTCCTGAGAGACAATAACTATCCCTTGGGTAAATTTAGGATGACGAAGCATTCCTTTCGTGATTTTTAACAATAATTATTAAATGTATGCGCATGTGTGTAATTAAGTATTTTTGATAATTGAATTGTTACAAACACCAAACATGACAAAAATTAATTTATAAAGTTCTTGTTTTTTTATTATATTCTGTTCCTTTTTGTTTTAATTCATTATATTTATTAATTATATTGTGATTCCCTAAAAGGGACACAACATTAAAATCCAAATTATTCACAAGTTAAATTAAAGTTACTACTAATTTAATTAAATTAAATTGTTTACAATATCAAAAAAAAAAAAGCAGAACCTGTAGTTATTTAAATAAGTTTAATAATAATGATATTCTTTTTCTTGTTTTTGTTGTTGTGGTTTGTATTTGTTTATAACTTATACATACATATAATATTACCTAGTAATATTATTCAACTGTGTTTGCTTTTTTATCTTTTTGTTTTAATATACATACACATACATATATTATATAAATATATCGCACACTAAATCATAAAAAAGTCACAACTCAAAAAATCCCAGATGCTCAGGAGTGGCAAAACACTGTTGATACTGTACAAATGACGTATGTAAGTATGTAACATAACATAACATAACATAACAGGCATAACGGTATCTCATATTGTTCAGTGTTCAGAGTGTGTTGCAAAAGATATCTTTGCGTTCGTCACAGATTTGTTTAGTGAATTGGTTGATGATTGTTTAGTGTGCGATATGTATGTATACATATTTACTTATATGTAATATGTATGTGAGTATGTTTTAAGTGGGCGTGGGTCTTATTTTTGAGAAACAGAGAGAGAGAGATGGATAGAGAGTCTGCTATTAAAAGAAGTTACATACATGCATGTTGTATCAAGAACACACCAACCTCCAAAACGATGTACAAAAGAGAAACGTGGGACGACTGTTTTAAATGTTTGAGGAAATAAACTGCTGTTGGACCGGAGTGAATGACAGCTGCTGCCGCTTGTGATAAACATCTATTGGAACAGGATGTTTGTTTCATCTTGTGATGTTGTTTGGTATGCAACAATCCTTAGTTAAGGTTGTAGTTGGAAACTTTGTTGCGGCCGCTGAAATTATTTTGTTTATGTTGTTATTGTTGTTGTTGTTGATGATGGTGTTGTTGGTGGTGGTGATGGTGGAATTGGTGGCGGTGTTGTCAAAGGTGATGAACGACTTCTTTTTGTATAATTTAGTTCTGTTTGATTTGGCGCTACATTACAAACTAACCTGCTGCATTTTATCGAAATCTAAACATGGCCTGTGCGGCCTTTGCAGCCGCTGTGAATTGTGTTGTGTGCGCATGGGTCGGCGTCTGGGTGATATTGCACAATGGAAGAGTTTCGCCGGTGGACTAACCGATCTTACCTCGGCATCGAGACCAGTCGTGGAGGCAGGACTGCTGCGCGAACTATTAAAATGAAAATTATGCTTGGCTTGAGGTTGATAAATATGATGGCTGCTCGTCGAGTTGATCATTTTCATTTTTATGATGCTGCTGGCTGTGCCCTCATCATTTTCGGTGTTTTCATCCTCGGTGCCCATGGCACAGGAGGTATCACCGTTGTTGCCACTGCCACCAATATTACCTCCTTCTCCACCATTTTCATCATTAACACTATTATCACATAACTTAATATTTTCGATACCGCAACGTGCCTCTTGTAAAATGAGTGGCGTAGTCGAGCGATACATGTGGCTACGATTTGGCTTGAAAGCCTCCAAAGGCGGTGATGTGCGAAAGTTGACAGGCGTCAATATTGGCTCCAAAAAATTTCGCAACTACAAAAAACAAAAAAATAGAATATTGAAGCAATTCATAGCAATTCTTTTCACTCATGCATTGCAACTTACATCGTCATCCGAACTGTGCGCTAATGAACGTTTGCGATTTTCGACCAATGTTGAACTGGACCTCTTTAAACATGCTACTTCACCTTGCAACTCATCAGGATCTAGTGATGACGATCCACGTTCTGATATTAACGATGATGTACCACGTACTGTCAATACGTTGCTGGCAGCAGCTTCTGCAGCTGCCACCGATGAGGGTCCATTTATAACCTCTAGTTCTTCTTCGGAACTGTGCTGATCGTACTGAAGGTGGGATTTACACATCATCGCAGAAGATTCTGATGAACAAATTGTATCGGTTGGAGAGTTTGCATCGGTGCAGGAACTAAAACCTTTAATTGAATAGAAATTTTTAAAATAAATCATTTGAAATAATTTGACGACTTTTTGATTGAAATATTAAATCGAGTTATTTATTTATTTATTTATTAATATATTAACTTATAATTGAAATTATAAGCTAATAAAGCAAAAGAGCTTTAGCAACATATTTAAAGTTTTTTATTTTACAAATAATAAATTGATAGTAAAATAAATTCAGTGAAGTGCGACTTTGACCCCCGCACGAAGGATTCCGTACGGACACGAGATATTTAATTCAATACGAACTTTAGCCAATATAAACTATAGTTTTGGCATTTTTTTCGTTTTTGACTTTTTTCGGTTTTAAGCGTTTAATTTTAGTTTTGTGGTTTTTTGAATTTATTAGCGCTTTCTGAGTTTTGGCATTTTTTTCTCGTTTTGGCGATTTTTTTTGGTTTTTGAAGTTTTTTTAATTTTAGTGATTTTTTTATTTTTGCGATTTTTTTAATGTTGGGACTTTTTTCTCGTTTTCAGGGCTTTTTCGGTTTTTTGAGTTTTTTTTAATTTTGGCGATTTTTTTTTAATTTTGGCGATATTTTTTAATATTAATGATTTTTTTTCACATACACAATGATTTTGGTTTTGGCGCATTTTGGCGATTTTTTTCGGTTTTCGACGTTTTTTTTCTTTTTGGCGATTTTTGCGAATTTGGTGATTTATTTTAGTGCCAGAATTTTTTTTTATTTTGGCGATTTTTTTTAAATTTTTGGCGATTTTTTTCAGGTTTTGGCAATTTTTTTCAGTTTGGCGATTTAATTTAATTTAAATTTTTTAATACTTTAATTTTAATTGTTGTAGTCTATATAAAAATACACTAATTTTACAAATTTCAAGTGTCAATATACATATGTACATACAATTGTATGTACATATATTACATGGGATTTTAGCATTTTTCGTTGCTCGTTTTGGAACACCCTTTAATTTTTAATACTCATGTATTTTTTGTTGTAGCGGCCAAGGTTCTACATACTCTGTCCCAATTTCAGGTCCGTAGCTCTTACGGTTCCTGAGAAAATACCGTGTGACGGACAGACGGACAGCGTAGCGAAAACAATAGGGTTCCTTTTTCACCTTTGGTGTACGGGATCCTAAAAATATATTTAAATATATCTCTTATTTAGATGCTCTAACTTTAAACTAATTTATACAAATTGCAGTGCAGTAGTGTAGACGATATTCAAGGTCGATAGTCGGCAGTGCTACACTGTATATTATACTATATGTACTTCTCAATCCCAGCACCAAGAAAGTCTGGCGACAAGTTTATGTTATCATATAAACTAATTTAGAGTTTATTTAATTTTTTCTAATATTTTATTTTTATTTAACGCTTGTCAAAGCTTATACGATTTTAAAAAATTTATTTGTTGTTGGTTTAACACATCTAGACGCATATCGTTGCTGGTCAAGCAACATATCAGTAGGGATCAACCAGAATTCAAAAAATTCAAAACCCCAATGCTTATAAAAAAACTCTCAATAAATTATTGAGAAACAGAAAACTACAATCAGCCATGGTAAAAAAACAACAAATAATATTATTTAGCAAATAGATTCGTTTATTTAAAAGTTTATTCTTAAAATAATTTTTTTTAATAATTCACTTGTTGATTTTCACTGGACATGAAACTTATGAGAGTGTTCCTAGCTTAGGGGATTTGTCCCCAAATTTTTCCCGATTGGGGATGAAAATTTCGTATTGGGGATCTGGGGATTTCTTGGGTATGTAACCAAATTTGAGGGGATTTTTTGTATAACTTATGGTCAAACAAGAATGAGTTTTGAACTAAGAAATATGCGCCTGGCAAGTTAAAAATGTATGTTACTATTCATAGTGTATGGTTTCTAATAAAGAAGAAGTATCAAGGCAGATTAACTAATAATGAACGCTACCAAAACAAAAATACGCAATAAAATGGAATGGAACCTTTGAAAGCACTTCTTAGAATAAACACACAAATTGTGACAAATGTATTCCTTCTGCTGAAATGCAAAAACTTTTTAATACAAATACTATGTACAATAAAGTTTCTGGAGCTGGTGAATCAGAAGATTTCGATTCTGAAGTTTTTCAAATGGTAATCTTTGGTTAAACATATTTTTTTATACTGGTGTATATTAAACTATGTGTAATTTTTTCTTTACAAGTTTTTTTTAAGTACAAATTAAATTTATATGAACGTAAATATACTCGTATCTATCGGTATAAATGAATTTTATTGAATAAATATGTTATTTTTGTCATTATTTTTTCCAACAAAATTAAAAATAAAATTTAAAATTTTTTTCACAAAAGAAAAAATATTTATAAAAAATATCAATTTGGGGATTTTTGGGGATGAGAAATCAAAAATTGGGGATAAGCTCTAGAAAAAAACTGGCAACACTGCCCCCGACCAAAAAAAGGAGTATTATAAGTTTGTAGTGTTTGTCTGTGTGTCTGTACAAGTACACGTACAGACCAATCGGCTGGACCGATTTTTATTTAGTTTTTTTCTGTTTGAAAGGTGACTTGATCCAGAAAGTTCTTTGATATAACGCGGATTTTGAGCTCGTTTTTCGGCAGAGCAAAAACGGTTAAATATATGGCAAATCTGATTTCACCAGCCGATTCTGCAACAAAAATTAATACAATGAACGTTTTTTGAATCCTTAAAAAAAGTTCCAAAAACCCACAACAGAGGGCGCAAAAAAAGTTAAAACTGCTTAAAAAATTTTGCACTTTCCTGTCTTTTAAAATTTTTACAAAATTAAACCTTAAACTTTTGTTTGCAATTAATAATAATTTATGCCTTTTTATCGTGCATGTTTAAGAAAAACCTAAAAAAAAATTTTTTAAATTAGATTTGCGCCCCCTGTTGTGAGTTTTTGGAACTTTTTCAAGGGTTCAAAAAACATACATTGGGTTCATTTTTGCTGCAGAATCGACTGGTGAAATCAGATTTGCCATATATTTAACCGTTCTTGCTCTGTAGAAAAAAGAGCCCAAAATCCGCGTTTTTAGGTGGGTTGAACCACCCCAAGGAATGAAAATTTTCCCAAAAAAAAAAAGACCGCCATTATTTTTATTAAGGCAAACCCCTTAAAAAAATTATGATACCCGAAAAACAAATCAGGTGACCTCACTCAAAAAAAAAAGACATGTACTATTATTAAGAAATTTTTTTTCCTAAATTGAAGTAAAAAAAAAATTCTAAGTTTAAGTAATTTTTTCTAAGTTTAAGTAAATTTTTACAAAAATCTAGTAAAAATTACTTAATATGAGTAAAAAATAAAAAGGTCGTATCCTCCAAAATAGTTCATAAAAATACACAATAAATTTCTCATATTTCAGAAAATGTTTACTGACTTAAAGAAAATATTTACTAAGAGTAGGAAAATGGTTTTGAACTGAAGTAAATTTTATATTAAGGACTAGTAAATTTCGTCTTAAATCAAAAAATAAACTTTAGGAAATGAATTACTCCTGATTAGTTCATGAAATTTGACTTACTTTAAAGATGTAAAAAGGTATACTAAATTTTAGGGAAATATTTCCCAGTTTCTTTAAATTATAGAATTTATTATTAATTTGCATTTTACAAAAAATCAAAGAAAATTTTTTATATTTTCGAGGAATATTTGAACTTGATATTTATTTTTTGTAAATAAAATAAAATTTTAAAACTCAATCATTTCAATGCTTATTCAGGCTGCCTTGTTAGGCAATTGGTTAGAGTGCTTGCCTATCAATAAGAAGATTGCTGGTTCAATACTTGTCTCTTCTCAAGGAATTTATATGTATGTATGGTGAAAGCTGAATTAATTAAAAATATATATGAATATAACATATCATGTGCTACAGAATTTAATTAAAAATAAAAATAAGTACCAGAATTAAAGACAAAAAAAATTGGAAAATTTACTAAATTTGAGATCAAAGACGAAAAAAAATTTTTGCAAAGCTCCGAATTTTAGGGAAAATTTTACTTAATTTTAGGAAAACTTTACTTAAATATGAAAATATTATTACTATAAACTAGTTCATTAATGAACTAGAAATTTAGTAAATATTTTACTTGTTTCAAGTAAAAACAGCTTTGGATGCATACGACAACTTTTTTTTATTCAAATTTAGAAAAGTTTCCAAAGCTTTAGTTAATTTTTTTCGAGTGTAAAAAAGACAAATTAATTTTAGAAATAAATCCTTGGATATACATACATACAAACATACATACATACGTACATACATATAAATATGTATACGACTCTGTATGTATGTCTGGTGGCAGTATTTTTCTAATTTTAAATTATATAAGATAATGTACTATATTATTTTATTTGTGTTTTCACGAAAAGTATTAAAAAATTAGCCTTGCAGGACATCCCTGGAACTTTCCACTCATATCAAGCTAAAGCGCTGGGAAATCCATCGATTATGGGACAAATACCAAAACTCTTTTATTTTCGACAGCAATATATCTCGAACCATTTAAAAGATTTAAACCCGTTCGACTTGAGTGGTAAATGTATATGAAAACTACTTATTTGTTTGAGTAATTTTTATAATATTATTACAATAAAATTTGAAGCAGTTGTTGTGTTTGTTTTTCTCCATGGAGTTAATGCCTGATTAGATTTTGGATCCGCATCGAATACCGTAAATCTTTTTCCGATCGGTTAAGTCACTCTTAAGTTATGAGAGATTTAAATACACTTGTACGAACACATATGCATACATTAATTCATACGGATATAATCTTAAAAATAGTCAAAATAGATTCTTATGTGACCTCAAAATGTGGAGATCAGTAGCTTCCGTTTTTGATATCAGAAAGTTAAAAATAACCTTGATCTGTATGATGCATTAAACACATTCACCACAGCAAACTACCGACTAAAAAATGTCAAGGATAGAATATACATTCTTATATCACAATGATTCTTTTGAAGATAGCAAGGCAACATGGCGACATGGCGACAGGTTGTTGTCTATGCTGATTTTGTCGTTGTACTCCAATTAAACAAATTTCTATTTCATTGGCTACAATGAGCAAATGCAGTGTTGCCATATAATAATACAAAACGTTGAATGAATGATATCGTACAATTATTTCATATTATTTAGCGGAAACAAGAATAAATTGATTCATTTTTATACTTTTACTTGTAATAAGTACGTATTAAAAGAGTAATTAATTTTTATAAATGCAAAATATATGAAAGTGGCAATACCTTTTTATGTATTTGTACTTGAATATCAGGTGCAGATGGTGTACTTCCATCTCCAAAAGAATTAAGTAGCTGGCTACAAGGCGACATATGTAGCTTGCAACATTTGATGTCGTGTGTTCGTGTAGCCTGCTGTGGTGAATGTGTTTAATGCATGCATTGAAATACTGCAAACTACTGGAACTACTTTTTAAATCATATACATAAGATATTATAAAAACACTATTATGCAGTATGTACCGACGCATTTTAATTATGAATTTGTAGACATGCATACGAAGGTGGATGAATAAGTCCGTAACTTTTCTTTTGCATAGCAAAAATTTATTTTTCAACATAATCTCCTTTTAACTCAATACAATTAGTCCAACGTTTCTCCAGTTTTTGTATCCCTTCCAAAAAATAGGATTGTTCGAGGTCCTTAAAATAGACATTTGTTTGGTCAATAATTTCATCGTTGGAGCTAAATCTCTAGTCACTAGGGGCTAAATCTAGAGAATAATTCAAAGATTTTTGCAATGGAAACTGCACATGCGTTTGAGGTCGATTGTGAAAAGTTTTATCATATCCAAGTAATCAATAATTGAAAATAGAAACCACTGAACCATGTGGAATGCCTATGGTATCAAGAATCTCACGCACTTTTACTCTTCGATTGGCCAACACCATATCGTGAATTTTTTCGATATTTTCAGTTGTACTGACCTCAATTGGCCGTCCAGAACGTTCAGCTTCATTTGTACTTGTGCGACCACAACGAAAGTCAGTAAACCACTTTTTTACCATTAAAATCGATAGTGCAGAGTCCCCATAGTATTCATCGCGCTTTTCGTTGGTTTGATTGACGGTTTTTTTTCGCAAAAAATAATTTTTAATGAGCACTCGAAATTTACTTTTTCAATTTTTAGAGAAATACACGAGATTCTATATTTTGAACAGCTGTTAAATGCAAAGTAAATGACGACACTTGCTGCTCAAAATCTGAGAGTAGTCTATTAATCGGTGGTACTTGATGGGAACAGTGTTGCATTTCATATATCTACGAGGGAAGTTCGAAAAGTCACGGACTTATTGATCCACCCTCGTACATATATGTTCATACTGTCTTATTCATAGTAATTAGTCTTGTTTTAATAAAGAGTCTATAAAACAAATATGGCATAGAAAACTCTTTTATTAACCTTTTATAACATTTTAAATGTTTTGAAAATTTAATATTATTCCATGTATATTATTTTTCATTTAATTTTTTTCAAAAAATTCCTTCGTGCACGACAAATTTACTGGAATTTAATCACATTTAAAATCTGTCCTGGAATAAAGACACAACATTTTGATTGATGATAATTTTGCTTTAGGCCGACTAATCTCAGACGTTCATATTTTTTTATTATTACTCGTACCCAGCTAACTAAAATATTCGTAAATAATATCGGTTTTGAATGTTGCGTAAACATTTCTCGGGCAAAACACTCGAGAAAGGCTATCGTAAATGGAAAGAGAAAGTACTGCTAGAGCTCACTCGTCGCTCAATCTTTCGATATCGATGTTTCGCTTACGAATTAATAGCGAACCTTTAGCGATATCATTACGAAACATAAACAACGTCATTACATGCGGTATCACATACAACTTCAACGCTTAGCGTGACGTTTCTAACTTTGGAAAAAAGCGTGAAGCAAAATGTGTATGACACAATAAAAACTTTGACAACACTCACTGTTTGTTTCACTCAACTCAGAACAATACGATTACTCTGATGCAATTAACTAATTTTTTTTTGTAACTTTACCGACATTTTAATAAAAATTTCTTATTTACATGCGAATTTAGTCAAACAAATTAAAAAAAGTATACCAACTGATTGTCAAAGCACGCAAAAAGTTGAGAGTTGCCTAACTTTTCGCTTCACTTTGCGTTAAAAGTACTTTATGTGACATGTTTCATATAAGCATGTACATTTCATCTTATATGTCAAAGCGAATCTTCAACGCAATGCGAAGCAAAACTTTTATCTGACATGGCCTTAATAGTTCGATTTCGTTGCTTCTAAATAGCAAAACACGTTATTCCTCTTGGGTTGTACATGCAAAAAAAAATAGAAAATTGAGAGAAACAAATTGTTTCTTATTGCTAAACTTTTTCAACGAGAATATTTCGAGAATTGTTCGCTTGAAAATTATAATGTGTTTGTGTGTGTGTGTAAGAAAATACCGTCTGTTCTGAAGCAGAGAACGTTTCAAGCCTTAAAGTATGCTTTTTAAAATGCTTAAATTAAATCCCTAAATAATGTTAAATATAAAAGGAAAAAGACACTTACTAGTTTCCATATCCAACTCTAGGTAACGATGATGTTTAACGTCCACATCTAAGATGTCACCATCAGATTCAGTGCCAGAATCATTTGATTCGCCCTAAAACACGGGCACAAAATGCACTCAATTATAAATAAAATGTTTGAAATTTTGAAAAAGTTAAATTTTGTTTTTACAATGTACATACATACATATGTATGTATGTAGTTTAAATAAAATGTTTATTTTAACTCGTATCACAACCTTTTTCTTGAAAAAAAGTTTTGCCGATATATAGTTTGACTCTTGCAAAAATTGTTGCTGTTGTTGTTGTTCTCGTTGATTTGATGGCTGCAACGAAGTTAAGAGTTTTTGTTGGTAATGTTTTTTCTGCCCAACTAACTTTAGCATTATTTTTCACGAAGACTTAAAAAATTCATTTAAAAAACTTCTCTTTCGTTTTTTTTAACATTAAAAAAAAAATTAACTTATGTCTGCACGTTGACTGGCTGGGATTTTTCTTAAAATTGTAATACTTGAAGTCGAATTGACGACAGATTAAACGCGTTTTTTTAATGATATATATTTTAAATTTCACAAGATATTTTTTTTTTCAATATAATTTTGTGTTCTTTTTTTTAATACAAGACAGCAAAACCGAACCGATGATATTTTTATTCATATTCATCACACATCAGTACATACGTACATACACACATACTTCATAGAAAAGCCAGACACTTATTTATGTCTGTGATATTTTTCTGTTTTTTGTCTGTCTGTTTGTATGATATTTGTTTGTAAGCGGTTGTATGTACTTGTGTGAGCAATTTGCAATTCTGTGTATGCGAATTTTTGTGTGTATTGCAACGTGTCCGTCTGTATTTTTTATTTATGTGAGTATGAAAAGTATGAATTTTTACCAGCCGGAGTAATACTAAGTAGCAGCGATGCAATAACCTAACGAAATACTAGCGGATACAACGACTACGACGACTGCTCACTCAAACGTTTAACAAACTTCAACAATATCACGTTGATGATTATCACTACTACTATGTTTTACATTAGTAGGAGAAGTAAAATACAACAATAAAAAAAACTAACATAAATTTTAATGGCAGCCAGGAACGGCGCGGAGCTGCACGCAGTTGCGACAAGCAAGCAAAATAAGCCTGCAACACAATACACTAACACTTTTACACAGTCTGTAGACTTTCCAACAAACAGTTACTAAAAACCGGGGCGGCTTTACGAAAACCAAAGCGAATACGAGTTACTACTACATCGTTTTTATTGTAACCGTCGTAGTTTTCTATGCACACACGCACACACTAACACACACGTAGAAATACATACATATACACTCTTATGCATGCATACATATGTACATATGTATGCATGTGTAATGTTTCTTTTTCTTCTTCTTTTTATTTTAATATAAATTTTTGTTGCTGTAGTCCCCGTCCTCTGTGTGCAGCCTCAGATCACCTTTGCCGTAAGATACAGAACTGAATTATCGATTTTCTTACTTGGCAGTCAAATTAAGTGATGAAGAAAAAAATCATTCATACACCCCACACACACACACATACAAACGTGTATTAATAGCAGACACTTTTGTTCAAATAATTATCATAATTAAAAATGTGCTTCGTTTAGTATTTCTTTTCACTTTTTAAATTTTCTTAATAGGTATAATCAATTTCATTTCATCATTTTCCGGCGGTTTTGATTCACAAAACTTTTACAAATCATTTTTTATAATACACATTTTATTATTTTTTATCCTTCTTTGGATTTCCTTTTTTAATTTACAAGTTCTTTTTAAGACGCACATAAAAATACTACAAATAATTTGCCTGTCACCGGCAAACGTTACACACAAACTAATGGCGCTCTCTGTAAAGTATCCTGCACGAACATCTCTATACATTTGCTGGTGATAAAAATAGCAATAAAATTCATTACAACAAACAGCAACAACAACAACAATAAAATTAGTAATAGCATACTCTTCACAATACGACTATAAAATAATAGCGACAACAAATTGGTGAGCGAATCGCGACTGAGAATGTGTAAGACAAAGATTGAAAAAAGGGTGACAATTTTAGAGGAATAAAAATGTTGAATAGGGATGATTATATATCATTAACTAAAATTCTAACCGTTCTATCTATGAAAAATCGAAATAGGTACATACGAGGGCGGATCAATAAGTCCGTGACTTTTTGAATGAAACACAGTTTTTTTTTCAAAACAAAAATTAATTTTTCAACATAATCTTCTTTTAACTCAATACACTTAGTCCAACGTTTCTCCAGTTTTTGTAACCCTTCCAAAAAAATACGATTTTTCGAGGTCCTTAAAATTGGTCAATAATTGTCAATAATTTCATCGTTGGAGCTAACACTCTACCGAGCTATTTCTTTAGGTTTGTAAATAGAAAGTAGTCACTAGGAGCTAAATATGGCGGATGGGGTACCAATTCGTAGCCCAATTCATAGACTTTTGCCATTGAGGCTGCACTCGTGCATAATCTTAATGAAAAATAACTTTTTTCTTGGCCATATGGGGTCGTTTTCTTTTTAAATCCTCATTAAATCGGTCTAATAACACAAACATACACGGTTTTTGAATCTAAGTAACCAAAAGCTGTTTCTAGGGTTATTTGAATCTGCACTTTGGTTTTTTATATTGGTTCTAGTTTTCGAGATATTAAATAAACACATTTTTTACAATTTTTGACAATTAATCTCCATTTTATTCATTAAAAAGTGTTAAATTAGAAATGAAGAGCAGTCGAACTGTGTCGCTTGTACTGTTTGGGATCTGTTTCACGCATTAAAGTCCATTATGCCCTCGTGCCAAAATTCTTGGTATCGTTTTTCGATTTTCGCCAAATCTTTGTGTAGTCGCTTTCCTTGCTAGTCGCTTGTATCACCCAAGTTTTCAGGAAAAAATTTTTAGAGGCATGCGAGCTTGAATCTTGCAATAATTTTGCAACAAACTCTCGATCATCTGAATTTTGAAATTGCCACAAATTTTCCATGTAGATGTTTGATACAGAGAGAAACCAAAATAATAAAAATATGCATTTCTGATCACATTGATAATAGCTTTGCCACTTTTTCTGATCATAACAGAAACACTTTGAATCAACTTTGCAAATCTGTCTTTGCATTTTTACACTTTTTGGATTTAAAAAAAACGTTAAAAATACAAATTAAATAACGTTTCTAGCGACGCCAACAGCTGACTGTCATTATGATAGCGACGTGCTGCCAACATGCGCGAACTCACAAACTAGAACCAATTTTTAAAAACGAAACCCGGATTTGAATTCACCACCTCAAATAACATCAAAATTTGTTCTCATCTGCTCTGATCCAAAAGTTGACGATAATTTGTATACTTGTGTAATCGGTGTAGATTATCCCGCGTGCATCTGTTGCCATCACCTTATTGGCCGACAAACTCACCTTGTCCTCCTTCGGAGCAGGTTCCCCCGGAGAAACCCATTGTTTAAACAGATACTTGCTGCTGTGCAATAATGGATCCATGTTTCATCCTCAGTCAATTGAGAGCAAATGCGGCACCCATCTTCCAGACAACTTTCTTAAACCAGCTGATCATTCAAAATCGAAACCACACTGCCATATGAAATGCCTATGGCATCAATAATCTCATGCACTTTTACTCTTCGATCGGCCAACACCATATCGTGGATTTTTTCGGGTGTACTGACCTCAATTGACCCATTAATGAGCACTCGAAATTCACTTTTTCCATTTTTGAAAAATATACGAGTTTGTATGTTTTTTTGAACAGCTGTTAAACGTAAAGTAAATGACGACACTTGCTCAAAACTTGACAGTAGTCTACTAACAGGTGCTACTTGATGGGAACAGTGTTGAATTTCATAGAACTACGAGGGAAGTTCAAAAAATTCCCGCCTTCTTTTCTTTGTCATCTTCAAAGTCTTTCGGCAAATAAACCATTGCACTCATGATATCTATATATATATCTGTGATCGCAAGCAATAATAGCTAGCGAAAGTCGATAAACATAGTTTTGAGAAAAAAAAACTATTTTAACCTAAAAATTTACCCATTTTAATTTTTTTCAAAATAACGTTCATATACTTGTAATACAATTTTTTATGTTGTACAATATCATTGCTAATGTGTATATAATATTCTACTTTTGATATTTATTGTCAAACTAAAAGAAGTACAACATACTGTGAAATGTGTTGGGAAGATTGTACAGCTGTTTTAGAAGCGCTAATAACTTAAAGCATAAAAATTAAAATAAATTTTCTGTAAATGAAAAAAATCCATTCACAATATTCACCAAATTAATAGTAAGAATATGGAGTTTAAAAGTGAAAAATTTTGTAATCCCTTATATGTAGTTTACGAGACATAATAGTTCAAAATGTGCAAAATTAAATTCCGTATTTAATTGATTCGCAGTGTACATACAATATATGAATATAGTCGTAAGTTCTAAAAATAATTGTATGCCTTCTATTAATTAAACATTAGGGTTCAAACAGACGTGCAATAACCATAACCATATAAACCAGCTGTTCGCACCAAACTTATGGGCAAGGCTGTATTTGATTATAGGTGACTCGCCATAACGCGAGTGCGAGTGCGCCTATTTTTAATGTAAAATTGTATGAAGGAACTCGTTAACACCTAATTCAATTTCGTCATTTATGCTAACTTCATGCCAATTTTTCCTAATACATAGGCCCGTTACTTTTTATATGATTTTCATACATAATTCTGGCTTTGAATATGACTTATAACGCTTTTTAACTTTCTATGTTTGAATTTCGCAAACATATGTGTACACCCTGTAACTGATGGCAAACTTGACAATATAAAAACAAATAACTCTACTTTACCGTTACTAGAACACAATGGCAACACAACTGCTATGGCATATACATACATAATATTCATACTCGATTTGTATTAACTCACGTTCTTAAATGCGAGCAAAAACTCTCTTTCTGTGTGACTGGAATTGTACGCAGACTCGCTCCCCAAAAGTCGGCAATAATTGTAATTGAGCGAATAAGCGCCAAACAAAACAAAAATAAATGACAAAATTATGGGAAATAATAATTTTAGCTTTCGTTTATTGTGTGTATCACATGCATTCGTATGCGTAAAAAGGTTTTATATGAATTTTGTCTACTTTATGAGTATATACGACGCAAAATGGCAACTTGATAAGTCTGGATTTGCAGAGAATGAATGGTTCACATCTAAATGCCTTGAATAAGTTTTCAATTCTGAATACAAGGTTAAAAAAGTTGCAAAAAAATTTGTATATTAAACGACCTTCATCCTCTCGTATTTGCGATCCACGTAAATATAAACATCATTATTCAGCGAACTTAGTATATTTATAGTTATTTGTGAAGAACTTTGCAAAGTTTGCAACTTTGCTTTGATGAATGAATTGCTTGCTAATAATATAAAATTTAAAACAGTATACTTAGGCCGTGTTTACATCTGTGTGCCATGTGCCCAAATAAGCGTAACCACTAATTGCTAATGAAAAACTGTTTGAATCAGACACGTATTTATTGATTTAGATTCTATAAAATTGTCTATTAGTTATGTTTGAAACTGTTTAACTTAATAAATACAACACGCTTTACTGATATAAATCGGATTACTGAAAGCGATACAAATCCCCGCACTGACATTAAACGCAGCTAGTCTTATTCACTTTGCTTTACCGAAACATCGCTTTACTGAAAATATCGTATTATTGAAAACCAAAAGCAAGCCCACAACTACGTTTTGTATGAAACTTACTTCGCTTTAGTGAACAAATAAATAAATTCAGTAAAGTGCGACTTTGACCGCGCACGAAGGGTTCCGTACGGACACGAAATATGTAATTCAATACGAACTTTATTGGCCTATATAAAATATAGTTTTGGCATTTTTTGAAGTTTTTTTATTTTGGCAATTTTTTTAATTTTGGCGATTTTTTTAATTTTGGCGATTTTTCTTTTTTGTTTTTGCGTTTTTTTTTTGGTTTTTGAATTTTTTCCCATTTTGGCCATTTTTTAGTTTTGACATTTTTTTCTCATTTTGGCGATTTTTTTAGGTTCTTGGCGTTTTTATATTTTTTTGGCGATTTTTTCGTTTTGACGATTTTTTTAATTTTGGCAATTTTCGGTTTTTGGCGTTTCTTCATTTTGGCGACTTTATTCATTTAGGTGCTTTTTTGTAGTTTTGACACTTTTTTTCTCATTTTGGCGATTTTTTTTGAGTTTTGGCGATTTTCCAATATGGCGATTTTTTTATTTTGGCGATTTTTTTAATTTTGCGAATTTTTTTTCGGTTTTTGTCGTTTTTTATTTTGGCGATTTTTTCGTTTTAACGATTTTTTTTTAACTTTGGTGATTTTCGGTTTTTGGTGGTTTCTTTCATTTGGACGATTTTTTCGAATTTTGCGACTTATTTTAGTGTTAGAATTTTTTTTAAATTTTGGCGATTTTTTCGTTTTGGCGATTTTTTTTGAATTTTTGGGATTTTTGGCGATTTTATAATTTTTAGATTTTTTAGTTTTACCGTTTTTGAAAATTTCAAGAGTTTACAAATTTCAAGAATTGGCCAGAAATGAAATCAACTTTATTGAAAATTTGATTATGAGTGATGAAGCTCTGTTTCATTTGAATGGCTTTGTTAATAAGCAGAACTGTAGGTTCTGGGGTTCTCAAAATCCAAGAGGATTACAGTATGGTGTGGGATCACATCTGAAAATGTCATTGGGCCCTACTTCTTCGAGAATGAAGATGGAAGTGCTGTAACCGTAAATGGAGAGCGGTATCGGTTTATGATAGAAAATTACGTCCTGCTCTTGAAAACAGACCTGGTATGTGGTTTCAGCAGGCCGGAGCCACTGCCCATACTGCCCGAGACACAATGGCACTTTTAAGTCAAATATTTGTAGAGCGAATAATTTCTCGAAATTCGGAAATTATTTGGCCAGCGCGATCGCCAGATTTGACAGTACCCGACTATTTTCTTTGGGGTTTTTTGAAGGAGCGAGTGTATGTGAACAAGCCAGAGACAATCCTTGAATTCAAGACAAACATTGTTGCAGAAATTCGAACGCTACAGCCACAAGTTTTGAAAGATATTATAGAAAATGCTCTAAAAAGAGCCCATCAGTGCGAAGCTGAAAACGGTGGTCATTTAAGAGACATCATTTTTCATACTTAGTGTAAAAACTTTTCCATTTTGTATATTATATAATCTGAAAGAAAAAATAAAAAAAGTTAATAAACAAAAAAAGTTATTAAACTTTTACACCCCTTGGTTTCTTTTGGCCCATCCTGTACATGCAATTGTATGTATATTACATGAGTTTTTAACATTTTTCGTCGTTCGTCTTGGAGCACCCTTTAATTTTTAATTCTCATGTATTTGTTGTTGTAGCTGCCAAGGTTTTACACACTCTGTCCAAATTTCAGGTCCGTAGCTCTTACTGTTCCTGAGGAAATACCGTGTAACGGACAGACGGACAGCGTAGCAAAAACAATAGGGTTCCTTTTCAACCTTTGGTGTACGGAACCCTAAAAATTACAAATTTATTTATTAGTAATCGATTTCATAACTTAAGGCTAAAAAATTTTGCATGTTTTATCCCGTGAAAAATTAAATGGCAAAATGTATTTTTCCTTTTCGCTCTTACGTACTTTATTGTATTTTTCTATTATATTGTACTGATTTTAAGCACCGCTTAACTGCAACAAATTTCAGTAATCTGAACTACTTTTTAGAGAGAAAATCGGATAACTGAAAAAAAATTGGGTTTTGGTATTTCCAGTAAAGCGGAGTCGACTCAATCAAACTGTTTTTCATTAGTAATTACTGGTTACGCTATTTTGGACACATCGCACACAGATGTAAATCCGGCCTTAGATACAAGTTAAACATTTTTTAACACTATGATGGAAGGACAAGGACTTAGGATTACTGACAGGATTTTAATTGGTAGGTCAAGCTTTTTGTCTCACCATGCACTGAAAAAAATATAAGGACGCATCTTTGGATCGGTATTCAAAAAAAGCCAGTGCCGGATTATGGTCTAGGCCCGTGAGGTCCGGGCCTAGGGCGGCATAATTTAAAGGGCGACACAATTTCAATTTATTTATTCAATGGATGTAATACATATAGCCTCAAGGCCAATAAAAAAATATATTACAAGTATAAAATACTGTGAGTATAATTAATTAACAATCCATAGAGAAATAACAAATAATACATCATTCCTAAAGATCCTAATATTCAACAATTTAAAGATAAATGAATGTAAGTGCAATCAAAATTCGAAAAAAATAATTTTTTTCATCATATTCACCTACACCGAAAAAAATTCCTGCAATAAACACGTTTAATTAAGAAAAAAACAATTTTGAAAATAAAGTTTAATTGAATTTTGGGGTTTTCTCAATTAAACGTGTTTATTGCAAGAAAATTGTTTTTCTGTGTAAGAAGAGCTAATGTTTATACAATTCATAAGTATGTTATATTACATACATACATATATGTATTTACATACATATGCACGTATTATAAAATAAGTTGTCTGAAGTCAAAAGCATATTTGTACTACAAGGAATATTTATTTCACATAGATACATACATATGTACGTGCATACATACATACATATGAATGTATTTATGTATAAAATCAGAAAAATTGTCGTTGAGACGTGCAATATAAGCACAAGCATCTTTGCAAAAGTTTATTAAAAAAAATCCAAATCCAAATACCTACTCACACACCTTGGAAAATAAGAAATCGACTATTGCAATTATTTCAAATAAACATAAAATACGTCATTTCTCTGTCCTAGCAAAGAGTTTTCTGTTTTCTCTTGTTTACAGTTTTTGCTCAGGTGAACAAGCTCTCATTGATTTTACACTCAATTCCGCCCACTCATTCTTTTACTATATCTCCGGGACTCGTCTTAAACATGCGCTTTAAAATTTACGATAAACTTAATATGTACAATATAACAAGGATACAAACGTGGATGCGTGGGTGTGCAGTACGAATGGATGGATGGATGGATGAAGAGAAAATATATACATATACATACTTACATACATACATACATCCACATATGCATACATACATACATAAATATGTATGTATTCATATTTTTTATATTTCTTTGTAAACTTTAAGTGGAAGTGTCATTAAAAAGCGTCCGGGAGTGGGTGAGTTAGTAAGCGAATGAACAAACTTGTAAAATGGGAAATTGTACGCTGGTGAAGGATAAATTGGTTGGATAGATTTCCCTTTAGCGAAAAAAATATCTATTTTTTCCCTCATTGTTGTTAGTTCTGTTTAAGCGTCCACCGTTACATGCACACATACATACATACATACATACATATGTATGTATGTATATTTGTGTGTATGGTGGGTGTTTGAGTGTATATTGGTTTCTTTATATAATAGTGTGTGTAGTGTGGGTATAGTAAATATTTAAAGGTGTTATGTCGCGTGTTGTTATCTAGTAAATAATGTTAAACAACGGGACACGGATTGAGATTGTGAGTAAGCCAAGTTAAGCTTCCATGTTTATGAATTTTCAACTTTTTTTCTCGCCAGTTTCCTTTTTTCCGATTTTGTTTTTCTTCTTTCAATTTTGTATAGTTTTTTGTTCATTTATCTTTTGTTAGTTTTCATGTTTTTATTATTTTTTTCTCTAAATTTAAAAGCAGGCGCACTATATCTGTGGCAATAAGGAAAAAGTGCTTAAGTCGTATTTGTTTGTTTTGCAGTAGAGAACTTTTATGCGTTCAAGTCGTTTTTCAGAAATTTATTTCTTTTACAGTTAAATTGGGAAACAGTCCGTTAACCTTTATTTTTAAGGCAAACATCGTTCTACTTCTTGAAAAATCGCGTAAACTAATTGAGTACTCTCGAGTATGCAGATTGCGGAGGTACCATTAATTCAAAATCAACTTATCTCGACTTAAGCACTTTTTCATTTTTGCCACAGATATACATATGTATGTACATTAGAGTGGCCGTTAGCTGTATGGCGATTTTTTTTTGTTGATTTCTTTTTGTCTCACCCCCAAATCGGTTCAGTTTTGTGAAAAAAATACAAAAAAATTTCATAGCGATAAGTTGTGTTTTAGGGAGTGCGTCCGGCCCTTAAAGTTAGCCCTAAAGCCCATATATTCAATGTAATTTTTTTTTTTGTTTTAGTTTTTTTATGATTATACTTAATATATGTATGAAATAATTTAATAGATATAAAATAATTTCCATATAAATGCAAAACATAATTTTTGTTATTTTGTTGGTTATTTTCTTAATTATTTCCTAAAATATTAATTTTAGCAAATAACTTTCTTTGAGACTAATGTTGTAAAATGATTTTTTTAAAGATAGTAATATGCAAAAAATTACATTAAAAAATGGGCTTCTCGCTACGAAATTTTTTGTATATTTTTTACATTAAACTGAACCGCTTTGGGGGGGGGGGGGTGAGAATAAAAGAAATCAAGAAAAAATAAATAACGGCCACTCTAATGTACATGTGTAGATATGTAGAAACATACATATGTACATTTGTATGTATGTACAACTAAATATTATTTCTTGTTGTCTTTTGTTTATTTTGTTATACGTATGTATGTATGTACATACATAATATGCATGTATGTATGTACTCGTATGTTTTGTTTGCTATTATTTTCTTGTCATCTTCACTTTTTCAGGAGTAGAATGAGTTTTTCGCTATTTCCCGTGTGTTTACACGACGTGGATTTATTGTATCGAATTTTATATGCGATATGTAAATAAGTTCGTGTTCGTGATAAAAATCATGTTAAATCATCACTTTAAACATACTAATTTAAATAAGATTTTTAAAGCGTTAGTTTTCAAAAATAAAAATTTTAGTGTTTTTTATGGGAATTTAAGTAAAGAACGGAATGTCCTACAGTAAACTTCTTGGTACGCTTTTGTAGGGAATTAAACGCTTTAAAAAAATATTAAAATATAAACTAAAGTTGAAATAAAAATATTTTTATTTTTCATTCCATTCACTTATTACAGCTAGGGTAAATTAAATTGAAAAATTTATAAAAGTGTTTTATTTTTCTTTATTATAGCTAAAAAAATATTCTTTTGCACTTTTTGTGTATGAAATTTTGGTTACATTTTTTTGGAATAACATAATATTTCTGCTGTTTTCTTGAAAAATCGTATAAATTTAGGGTAAATTTTACTTTAACCGACAATAACTTATGATCCAGCTAACTTATCAAACAATTTTATATATTTTGTAGAGCGTTCAATATTCTACAACAGCGTACTAAGAAGTTTACTGTAGGACATTCCGTTCTTTACTTATGTCAATCAGAATGAATAAAATCAATTTATACCGTATGGGAAATCGAAAAGTGCGATGCGCACCATCTCATCATCAATATTATGAGCTGATATACTAACAGGCCTATTTTTTTACCTAAACAAAAGTTTTAAACCTTGTTCTGAAAAAAACGATTTTTTTAGAATACCCTAATGTACATATGTATGAATGTATGTACAGTATGCAAAGTTCGTATTCGTACACCCTCAATCAAAAAACCCACTGCCTTGTAATTAATTGAATTACTTAAATTATTTATTTCTTGCAAGATTTTGTTTAATAAAACATTTAAATAATAACAAAAATTAAAAATTTTTTAAAATATATCTAGAGAAGGTGCGATATATTCTAAACAGCTGGACCGATTTTCTTAAAACATAGCTAAGAACCATCTCCATCAAGTCACCTTTCAAACAAAAAAACTAAATCAAAATCGGTCCAGCTGTTTGGTCTGTACGTGGACACGGACAGACACACACTACAACCTTATAACACCCTTTTTTTTAGTCGGGGGTTAAAAATATATTTAATTAAAATTTTGTTAAAGAAAAGCAAAATTTAGTAATTAAACTACAAAATTCATATTCGTACACATAAAATTTTTTAAAAATCAGATTAGAAATAGATGCAATTATAAAAGAAAAATTTAGCCTCTTTTTATACTAAAACTAGTTTTTAAAGTACATTTTTAGGAATATTTTAGTGTAAGAATGTAAACTTTGCTCCTTAAGGATGTAGAGAATTGCGATATTTTTTAATTAAATTATTCATCGAAATGCCATTTTGATTATTTTATTTGTTAAATTGAATCTCTTTTTATAAATTCGTACAACAAAAATAAAAATATTATAGTTATTTATTTATTTACAAGAGTTTTTCTTTTTTTTTAAGTTGCGGGTGTACGAATATGAACTTTGTATACTGTATGTGCATATAATCCCAAGTCCAGTACAAATCTTCTTATAATTGTTAAATGAAAGAAATACTTTTTGTCACTTAAATTATTTAAGTACAATAATTATCTCTTGATAAAATATATTTATGTGCAACAAATGTACATTTTATCCATACATACATACGTACATACATATGTAAATACATACATACATACATATAAATGTAAGTATTGTGTGTGAAAAAAAAAACATTTTTTGTTTAATCCCTTTGTGTATTTAAAAGATCAATATTTAATGGTAACATTGGCAACTTGTATAATTTCTTTACTGGTTTATATATACATGATTAACTTATGTAAAACTTTGTTTATACTCTCAAATATACAACAAGGTACACGTATGAAGTTTAATATTAACAATCTCACACATGTACAGTGTACATACATGTGTATGAATGTATGCCTACATACATGTACGTTCGATTCCTGGTGAGAAAAAACTGCGTTAGCATTTACTCTGAAATTAAATACATACATATGTAGGTACATTAGTGCACACGTACATGAACTGTTTGTAAATTTGTGCTCCTTAACTTATGTATGGTTTTGTGTATGGTTAAATATTTGCGCAGAGTGTCTCGTGAGTTTTTGTACAATACATACACACATTACTCACGCACATATGTACATTCATACATGCATACATACATATGAGCGTAGCCCTGTAGTTCGCAGAACACTGAATGTATTGACCACTAGTGCATACTAAGAAAATATAACAGACACAATTATAAAATATTCATAAGCTCATAAACCAGGGTGTATATTTTCTCTGAAGACAAAAAAACATTGCTTGTGTGTTTGTTTTATGAGTAAAGATATGCTATCAATATTTTGGGCACAAAAATTGTGGAGCTTACTACTCCCGACTATACTCATATCTTTCAAATTGTCATTTATTAGAAGAAGAGATCCAACAGGTGCTCATGTAATTCTACATAGAAAAAATATTTCTGCAACCAACACCTTTAATTAAAAAAAAATAAATATACATTAAAATCAATTCAAAATCAGAAATAATTTCTTAATCGGCTTAATGTTCAGTATTTTTAATTCTTATGGAATGAAATATTTTTATTAATTAAAGTGAAAGCAGAGAAGAAATTATTCCTGATTAAAATTGATTCCAATTCAAATATGTATCACATCAATTTAAATTTAATTGTGTCAGTTGAACTTTTTAATTAATTGAATTAAAAAAAAATTAATCGACTCAATTAAATTTTTTTTTATTGCTTCTAAGCAATAAATGAGCAGCGCCCTTGAGTTTTTCCTCCCAACATACATATGTATGTATGTCGGAACGAACCAACGGGATATTTTTGCATCGAACAATCTATAAATGTTTGCAACTTTTAAATAATTACTGTCACAAGCTTATGCTGTCGCGAGCTCTTTTATACGTGGGTGTCGCAACGTAACTTTTTTAAGTTTCGTATATATGTACATATTTGTATGTAAGACCTAACTGCACACTCAATAATCTACACATGAATAAATGCACATACTCGTCTCATATACATACATACATATGTATACTACGTATGGATGCATGTTACATGCAAGTTCTTAGACGTAAATATACAATAGTGCTGGTATTTTTAGCTTTTATTTTTGTTACTGTTTTCCTTTGATGCTCTTGTTTAGCATTGTGTAAAGGTTTTTACTTAGTAAAAAGTTAGGAAATTGCAACTACAGTTCTGCTGCAAAAAGCAAAAGCTTAAGTCGAGATAAGCTGATTTTGAGTAAATTAACTCAATTGCATTTATAATTGAAAGTTAAAGTTATTTATTGCAGGAATATATTTTTCTGTATTGGTAAAAGTTGCCTGCTATTTTCATAGTGTTGCAAACCGTCATTCTTTACGTATAATAATTTGTGCCATTTTCTCTTGGCTGGCAACCTTGTACTCGTAGTTGCCCAAGTATCTACAAAGTCATGTGTCTGCAAATTATATAAAGAAATTCTTGCATATTTTCATACCCACATGCATACATAAAGGTGTATGTATGCAAGTATGCGTAAATACATAAAGGCTTAGTAACTGCAACAGTAGGAAACAGCTGCTCGATATTGTTATGTTAAAAGCAATGAAAGTGGTTATAGAGATGTAATATAACGTAACCTACTTTTCATATAAAAATTTCGATCAGCTGTTTCCTACGTTGCAGTTACATTCCATTACAGTCGGCTAACTAAGCCTTTAAGATGTTATTAAGAATACTTTACGTCTCTAAATTTGTCTTTATGTAGCCAACGACAATATTAAATTAATAGTGCTATATTGGTATCCAGTTATGTTAAAGAAATATATGTAGATAAGTATGTATGTATGTAAGTGCATTAGAGCGGCCGTTATTTATTGATTTATTTTATGCTCATCACCCAAATCGGTTCAGTTTTATGTAAAAAAATATACAAAAATATTTCGTAGCCATAAGTTGTATTTTAGGGGTTACGTCCGCCCCTCAAAATTGACCTTCAAGCCCATTTTTCAATGTAATTTTTTGCATATGACGACTATCTTTTTAAAAAATCATTTTACAAGAATATGATATATGGCAATATTTTAGCTCTACTAGTCAAAAACATTAGTCTCAAAGCAATTTTTTTGCTAAAATTAATATTTTAGGAAATAATGAAGAAAATAACCACCAAAATACCAAAAATTATATATACCATAATTGCATTTACATATATGCAAATTATTTTACTAAAAAAAATTATATTATATTTGTATTTTTTACATAAAACTGAACCGATTTGGGGGGGGGGGGGGGGAGTGAGAATAAAAGAAATCAAAAAAAAAAATTCTCCATACAACTAAAAGTCCCTTCAGACTGTAGTACAAGTATTAATACTTTTGTGGAAAATGCAGCTCTGACATGTTGAGTTGTTATTGTTTTTTTTTTTTTGAAATTTTTAGAAACAAATATAAGACCAAAAAAGTATTAATACTTGTATTATAGTCTGAAACGGCCACTCTAATGTACATACATACATATTTACATATGACTGAGTATTTAAGTGTCTGTATATGTTTATCTATCTAGCAGTTTAGTTATTGACGCTGAATTTGATTGTACATGCCAATTCAGCCAAGTCTTATGTTTACAAAAAACAAAATTGGACCCTCAACATGCTTTACAATTACTACTCGTACTCGTAGTAGTAAGAGTACTACTTTTTTTTAATATTAATAGTATTTTATACACACAAGATGGATGGTACCACTCATGAGTACTAATCGTACATCTGGCATTAGACAGGCAGCCAAGAATTGCAAATGTGGGATCCTAAGAAAGTCAAATGAATTTTATAAAACAATTTCATACAATAGTAGTTTATTTGATATTTTATTGTATTGAAACATTACGTCAAAAAGATTGTAAAATAATTTTTATGAGAATTGCAAAGAAGGGATTTCTTGCAGTTAGACAGTTGTTGGCATGGCACTGTGGCAATTAGACGATATTTGCTCTCATTTTGACGATTTTCGGAACCTTTAATTTGTTTGTAGTTTGAGAGGATTTGAAAACTTAAAAGATATATCGTTGGTCTGAAGTAGAAAGGCCCTAACTTAAATAATTGTAACTTTACAGGAGAAGGTAAAAATATATTAGCCCCATTCACAATCTTGTGCAAATGGTCTTGCATGGCAGCATGTGCAAAATGGTATAGTAATTTGATACTCACCACTGAACAATTCTTAGTGGTGAGTATCAATATACTATACCATTTTGCACATGCTACGATGCAAGACCATTTGCACAAGATTGTGAATTGGGCTAGTCTTTCAAAATGGTATAATATATTGATACTCACCACTAAGAATTGTTAAGTGGTGAGTTAAATATACTATACCATTTTGCACATGCTACGATGCAAGACCATTTGCGAAAGACTGTGAATTGGGCTACTAGATAGTGAACTTGTGCAACTGCTTGTAAAAGCGTAATTTTTTACACTCTTGCAATAAGATTTTGTGGTGAGGTGTATTTGTTTGAGGTGTATTGGAATCACTGTAAAACTCAATTTCGTAAAAATAGGAGTTAGGGCCTTTCTTCTTGAGACCATCGATATCTATGTACTCGTATGTTCTTATGTAGTTGTAAAAAATTGCCAAAGCACAAATAGTATGGGAATACACCGATTAGTATGGGAAATTATTTAAAAATCAATTTAGATGGAAGAAATTTTTGACTGAGAATTTTATTTAGAAACTTGCTATTTGAATATTTTGAAAAGAATATTGATGAAATAAAAACACAATATTATTGAAAGTTATTACAATTTTAATATATAATTTTATATAATTTTTAATAATCGTTTATGCAAACAGATGTGTGAAAAATAATAGGGATACGGATATGCAAATACAATATTGTGAAGGGTCCGCCATCTAACGTTTTTTTTTCAACTAGTGCTTATTTCGTGAATGGTAACACTTAGCTCATGTCTGATTTGATAGATAATTGGTTTTATCCTTCCGCTGAACGAGCCAACTGACCATCCAATGCGTTTTCGTTTCGCTAAGTGGGCCTGCGATCGACTTACAGAAGATGCCAATTTTGCTAAAAAAAATCATCTTTTCAGATGAAGTTCATTTTGATCGTGGCGGGTATGTAAACAAGTAAAATTTTCGCATTTGGGGCACAGAAAACCTGCACGCGTACATTGAAAAGCCGACGCACCCAAAACGAGTCACTGTTTGGTATAGAGGCAAAATTTCGAAAATGAACAAGGAGTGGCTGTTACAGTCAATGGCGATCGTTATCGGACCATGTTGAACAAATTTTTGTTTACAAAAATTGAAGAAGAGGATATTGGCAACATTTGGTTTCAACAATACGGCGCTACGTGCCACACAGCCGAAGCTTCAGCAGTTTTTTTTTATTTCATTTTCAATTAAAAAAGTTATCTGGCGGACTCCAATATATATTACAACAGAAAGTAAATAACATACAAATTTTTTTCTGCTTGAATGTGTGTTTATCGTAGAATGTGTCGTATCATCGTAGAAATAGAAACAAGATATTTTTACTAATTCATATTACAAAATCTAAATTTTTTTTGATGGCCATTTTTTTGTCAGCCAAAAGTGCTCAAGATCATTTGGGAATTGAGTCAATTGACTTTTAACAAACTGAAACAGGTATTGCATTCCACGAAGTCTGTAGTACTTGCAAAGCTCATTGGGATTCGATGGTTACCTTCCCATTACCGATTTTTGATTAAATTTCAAAAAGTTTCCGGAAATTTCGCTGGTCACCCCCAATAAATTGATTTGCTTGAACTTAAACAATATCAATATCTTTTTTGGAAGGTCTGTAGACTGAATTCAAGTCTGAATGCGATTTAGAGGTTCCATACCATTGTATACAAATTTACCCATAAAGTTACATTACCGGCATCGTTCTTAAAAGTGTACTTTCAAAATTAGTAAAACCGTAGTTCAGTTTGTTTTTTGAAGAGTTTTAGCAATAAATAAACAGATTCAAATAGAAACAATTGCTACAATTTATTTATATGAGCTTTCTGCTCCAATATCCTGCATATCACTGTCCCTATTATTTTTCACATAACTGTACATGTCTACATATATAGTTTATTTTGAAACTTCGTTTATTTTATTATTACATTATTTTCAGTTGCCTGTCTGTCATAATCATATTTTCGATAACTTTTAAAAAACTCGAGAATGTCGCCATACATGGTACCACTAATTTTAATTTCAGTTGCGTTGCCAGTTGACAATGCATTTGAAGATCGATTGCTGTCCATAAGCTAGCCATAAATTATGCAAAATTATTGCATAAAATTAATTTTATCAAGTAAGAAAACAAGAGTTTTGTACGCAAACAATTTTTTTGCTTGTGAAACAACTTGCTTAAGTTTGTAAAGGTGTCCTCTTCTTTTGAGTGGCATGAATGAAATATGTATACATACATACATACTTATGCATGTGTATTTTTTGTCTGCCTGCTTCTGTGGTTGTGTATTTGCACAAACATACCTATCCAAATAAATATGTATTTATGTACATAAAATGTACAAGCTGACATATATAAATATGTTTGTGCTCATATATATATGTACATTAGAGTGGCCGTTTATTTGCATGGAGAATTTTTATTTTTGATTTCTTTATTCTCACCCAAAGATGTTAAATAATGATTAGATAATGCTGATTGCTAATTAACCTTCTTTTGTGAAATTCTCTAATTCATTAAACCCTTAGAATTAGTTCAACTAATTCCCATTAGATAATTGAAATTTTTATTCCAATAGTAAAACTAATTGCAATTAGTTGCCATTAGCAAAAAAAATGGTTTACCTTTACAATTAGGAATCTAATTGAATTCTGCTAATGCAATTAGATATTAAATTAGCTCGAATTAGAATCAATTATTTTGATATTTTCAAAAACAAAACAAAAACTGAAATATTCATAATATGAATTTCACACATACATATATATATTTCTTATGTACATAATATGTACTACATATGTATATTACATACATGCACACCTATTTAACGTACATACTAACTGTTTTATAACTACAATGACCGGGTATATTCGCTTTCATCAATACTATCTTTTCAAAAGAAAAGTTCGTCAAGCGACCCCGCCTTGGACTATTAATAATGCCCGCAAAAGAAAATAGTCCCTCCACAGGGCCTGAAGACGTAAGCGGTGTGTTGCAAAACAGTGCTATTTCCTTTAATGTGGGATATTTTTATCAAAATAATTGATTCTAATTCGAGCTAATTGAATATCTAATTGCATTAGCAGAATTCAATTAGATTTCTAATTGTAATTTGCTAATGACAACAAATTGCAATTAGTTTTACCATTGAAATAAAAATTTCAATTATCTAATGGGAATTAGTTGAACTAATTCTAATTGTTTGATGAATTGGAGAATATAAACCAATTGCATCAATTGCTAATTCTAATTTTAATTTAACATGTATGCTCTCACCCCCAAATCAGTTCAGTTTTATGTAAAAAAATACAAAAAAAATTCATAGCGATAAGTTGTGATTTAGGGTGTGCGTCCAGCCCTCAAAGTTAGCCCTCAAGCCCATATATTTAATGTAATTCTTTTTTCTGATGACTATGTATACTTAATATTTCTATAAAACAATTTAATAGATATAAACTCTTAGGGCGACTTTTTGAGTTCTAGATTAGAGATTAAATTAACCTTAATCTTCATTTTCAATTTTTGGGTAGTCGATTATATGGGCTTACTTGATAGTTTAAGCGGCCAATCGTGGTGGTTTAATCTTATTTTAGTATTGACAACAAACACTTGTAAAACATATAACTTTTTGTAAAAATTATATGCTAAAATAATTTAAAAACACTTAAATAAATATATATATTTTATATTGTATATATATTTCCTTTAACACGCGCAATATTTTACTTGTAAATAATAAAATATGACAGTTTTTTCTTCATCCCACAAAAAATCAAAGTGTGTTGATAACATGTATGACTTTTGCACAGAAAATGTTGCCACTATTTTGTTCCTCAGTATGGTAATACTACACATAACAAGAAGTTTAAACTACCACTCAAAAACATCAAACTCAATAATGTGAGATTAAGTTAATTTTCGGATTAGCTAATTAGAGAAATAAACTAATCTTAATCTCGAACCCAAAAAGTCGCCCTTAGTAAAATAATTTCCATATAAATGCAATTTTGGTATACATATATAATTTTTGGTATTTTTTGGTTATTTTCTTCATTATTTCCTAAAATACTAATTTTAGCAAAAAACTTTCTTTGAGACTAATGTTGTAGATTAGTAGAGCTAAAATATTGCCATATCTCATATTCTTGTAAAATGATTTTTTTTAAAGATAGTGATATGCAAAAAATTACATTGAAAAATCGGCTTGAAGGCCAACTTTGAGGGGCGAACTTACCCCGTAAAATACAACTTATGGCTATGAAATTTTTTGGTACTTAAATTTCATAGAAATGAACCGTTTTGGTGTAGATGGTGGGGGGGGGTGAGACCAAAAGAAATCAAGAAAAAAATAAATAACGGCCACTCTAATATATACTTATGTACACATGTGCATACATACATATAATTTACTTATGTACATACTACATACTTACATACATACTTATTTAAGCGTCGTTCTTTAAAATACATACTATCTTTTGCGAGATGAAGATACGTATTTACATACATACATACATATTCATATTAATGTAGATACATCCATAAATATGCATATGTATGTATGTATGTATGTGTATATGGATTTGTAGATACATGTGCATACATACATGTAAGTTTTAGCTGTTATTACTATACTTACGTTATTATAAGTATAGTATATATTACTTCCGCTTTGTTACTTTGATGTAGTTTTAAGATTTTCGTTGTAGTCAGATCGTAAAATACATACATACATACATACATACATATGTACATGTATATCGATTCACTTGATTTCATTACATATTTTTGTTTGTAGTTGTGTAGTATTTTTTTTTCGTTTACTACGTGCATTCTTATATACGATGCAGTATTTTTTTTATTTTTCACTCTCTCATTCCCTCACGTGTATTGAAATGTGTGCTGCACGGTTTTTAAATCAAAAATATTTAAAAGTAACTCACGTAATTTTATTTAACACTTGGAAGATGAATATAGAAATGTATGTAAGTATGTATACATACATATGTACATATGTGCACTTATTTTGTTTTCCTTTATTGTTGATTTAATTTTCATTAAAAGCTGCGATGAAACTTCTTTAATGGATGTTTTAATTTTATTTCTTTTTTAACACATTTTCTATTTTAGAAGGTTACCAGACGGACCAACGTAATCTATTGTAGTTGTAATCGATTTATTAATACTTTTTGCAAGCACTGCAAAATATAATAATACAAAGTGTATAAAGAAAACAAAGTAATAAATTTATTTCATTATTTATTTTTTCTTCATTTTCTATGTAATAAAATATAAAGATGCTGATGTTGGAAAGAAAATATTATAATAATTTACAGTAAATAGGTATATAATAATAGCTAGTGACTGACGACTGCACACAACGCAACGCTTATACATCAGCTCTGAAATCAGCGTTAAATATAAAAACTTAATAGGTACTCGTAGTACACTAACATTTAGCCGAAGCGGAGTCGCCAAAGAGACATTGTAATATGTATACCATACAATGTTGCCATAAAATAGAATTTCTTGTTAAAGGGGGATTTTTGTAATATACCTATTGATTGATAAAGAAACATTTTGTATAATTTCTTTCATTTATTCCTAATCCATTTATTTGGCTTAAGTAAAGAATACCAAAACTGTTGAAAAGTAATAAAAGAAAATAGATCACGAGGTAATATTACTTTTTAACTTAAAATGCAAGTGTAATTTTTTTCAGCATTCCTCTTGGTAACAGTAGCAAGGGGCTCAGAATATATAGGAACCCAGTGAAGAAAAATGGAAGTCATTCTAGTGGAACTACATTTTCATTGCTTCCAAAAAATCGATATTTTTAATTTGCCGAGAGTGAGCAAAAAACCATCTAGAAGTTTATTTTAGTCATACAAAACCTTGCAACTCCTCCATACTGTTAGAAAATACTCACCAGAACTTAAAAAAAAATTATTTTTTTAAAGAAATTTATGAACTAATTTTAGTCTAAAATTTAAAAGTTATTTGCTTAAATTTACATGAAAACACTGTTTCCGGTTTAAATTCGTATAAAAAGAAACGAATTGTTAAAATAGGTAACTATTTACAATTTTTCCTAGATGAAAATATTATCATAGAACACGTAAAAGGGAATTTTTCTTAATATCGCTTCCAATTCAGTGACCAGGCATCGCAAAAGAGAACTTCTTGCAATGGCAATCCTATGTAAAAATCATTAGATCGGATCGAAATGTTCACTACTTCCAGATCGCAAACTCTACATTTTCATGACTTTTTTAGAGTCTCTTTTTTGCTGGGAATGGTACATATACGTGATTTAAAATACCTTTTCATCGGTATATAAATTTTTTTAAATCAAATGGAATTTTAGAAAGGTTTAAATTTTATTACCTCATTCATGGCTTTTGTTACTTTATTTATTTTCAATAGCTTCTAAAGGCTAAAGCTGAGTTCCCACTGTCGGCACAATGTACCGATTTTCCTCGGCTCATTGCAATAAGGTCCTAAATAATAATAAGCCAAAATGGCCGTATTTCTCAAGTAATTCCAGAATAAGTCTATATGACTTTATTATCAATTGCAGTGTGCTGTCTTTATATATCAATTAGTTGAGAAATATTGCTTATTTAGCTTATTACTTCTGACTTTAATTCAGTGAGCCGAAGAAAATCGGTACATTGTGCCGATAGTGGGATCTAGGCTTAAGATTCACTACGCTAACCAATTGTAAAATTTTTCAGAAAATGCAAACTTGGTGTGATGGAGTTCAAGATACAACAAGAATCAAGTTGCGTTTTTTAAAAAGTCGTGCGGTTATGTAGGATTGTGAGGAGTCTCTGATTTGAGCAATTATTTGTACTGTTAATATATTTGGCGATTAAGACGATGAATTCAAAAGTTGGCAACACTAATGTCAGTAAAATAAAGCAGAAACAAAATATTTGTATGGAGAAACATACTTGTTTTACTACAACACAAAATGCTTATACGTATCTATGTACATATGTATATACTCATGTATGTACCTACATATGTACATGCACATGTACAAGTTTACATGTATGACATATGTATGTAAAGATGAATGAGCAACTTGAGAACTTTTCTCAAATGCAAAAAGAACCGTACTAAATGAAATTTTGTAATAAAATTAAGCAAAAAAAAAAAAAATACGCCAACACCATAAATGATGAGAGCGAACAAATAGAAATGTATCTGAGAAATGTCGTTTATTCGAAAGAGAACTTCAACAGAAGCAGAAGCAAACAATCAGAGATGGAATTCACTATTGTCTACAGTTTGAAATAAGTATTTAGTAACATAAATATGCCAAGTCCTTACAAAAAAGAGATTTGGTTTCGATAACACATATATCAAAAAAAATCAATATACTTTCAGCAGCCCGTTATTTTAAATATGGACTCTAAAATTTTTCCTTTACTAAAAACTTTTCCAAATCTTTTTTACAAAGGAAAATATTAAGACATTCAAAATCAAATAAGAGATCTTAGATTTTTTTAACTTTCAAGATAATGACATTTATATTTATGTATATTGGGGAAAAAAGTTAAAACAATTGATTTACCAAACAATAAACTTCTTTTCCATAACTTATGTGAGTTTGTTTTTTACTTTTTTTTTACTTTACCATCGGCTACTGTTGAAAGAATATTTAGTAATATTAATTTTACTAAAACCAAGATCTGAAATTTACTGGAAACAGAAACCCTTGAAATCATTATGCTTTCAAAAGATTATTTGAAGTGTAAATCTTCGGAGTGCTATAATATTGACATTAAGACAAATTTTATAAAAAACACAATTGTAAAATGTATGTACATATAGTTTTATTTTGAAACTAGTCTTATTTCTAAATTGTTACACGCTATTATATATTCTGAATTTTATGCTAATTTCGCCTTATAGTTTTTATCTTTGACTATAAAGTGTTTTGCTACATAAAATATTTTTTTATTTCTAACCTGATGATCAGTTGTTTAATAAAACTGATAATTCTTTTCTGACGATTTTTTGACGAATTTTTTGGAAAATTGTGACGATTTTGACGATTTAATTTTTAAAATTTGACGATTTTTAGAAAAAATTACCTAACAACACTGATTGTATATGTGCTTGAAAAAAGTTTTCGTAATAAAAAGTTGGGCAACACCATAAGGGCGAAAGTTTCGACAAATTTTGTTCTATTCACACAACTCAAAAAAGTTGGTTTTGTATAGAACGAATTTAAAGTGAAAATATTAAAATATTTTAATTCCTCAAGGGGCGCCTGTACAAGTCTTATATAAATCTTTTACACAAAAAAACATTTCCCACTGAAAAATACATACATACATACATATCGTATGAAAGAATCTCTAAAAGTCAGGCAGCGATGTCAAATGACAAAATTTCAAGTAGGGCGTGTTCTGACATCTGTGTGTGAGGTTATGTAAGATGTAATTAAACACGTACGTTTAAAAACAACAAATTATAAGTCTGAAAATTTATAAATTTAATACACATGAATATGAGTTGCATAGCTGTTAAGTCAGATGTAAAATACAGCTTAAATGGTCAACTTATCTTCTGAAATAAAAGTGGATTAAATACGCTAATGCTAAGATTTCCATCTCTGCAAAAAATTGTCGTCTACCGCAATATGAATCTGAGAGATGCATGCAGGAGAGCAACAGAGCGAACGTAGGTGAAAAGAAAATCATCCAATTAGTTTTTACATGCCGGATGGGGTAAAAAAGGCGGTGGGTGCTGTATAATGGAGAAATAAAACGAAAAGCACAAATAATAGACTGATGGATGGCATAGACAGATTGAAAAGAAAAATGGTAAAAACTTTGTTATTTACACATTTTTTTTTGCCTTCCGAACAGTAAAAACTAAAGATTGGTGATAATAATGAATGATTTGAAGTTATTTATTTATTTTTTAATATATAAATATGTAATATATAAATATGTATGTATGTATGTATTTATGCATTTGTACTTAGTATGGTACATACATTTTTAATAGGTATTTTAATATTTTTCACAAGTACTTTTATAGTTATTATAGTTGGTACATACATACATACATATGTACATACATTTAATCACATTTTTTTAATGAATTTACATACATACATACATACATACAAAAAAAATTCAAACAAGACTTGATTGATTGTGAAGTGATTAACCAAAATACATCTTTCCTTAAAATTTTACTCACATACATATCTATGTTCAAAAATACTAGACTTGTATCGAACTCTTTCTGTAGCTCGTTTTTGACACAAACCAATGATCAAACTCATGTAATTTAAATGGGTTTGAACATTGGTTTGTGTCAAAAACGAGTTACTGAAAGAGCTCGATACGTTATATACATAAATATATATTTACTTTATATTATATATACACTCAAAAAAAATTAACTAAAACTTTGGAAAATTTTCTAAATTTAAATAAAAAAAGTTGTCGTATGGCGCCAAAGCTTGAAACCAGTAAAATATTTACTAAATTTCTAGTTCATTAATGAACTAGTTTATATTAATTATATTTTCATATTTAAGTAAAATTTTCATAAAATTGTGAGTAAAATTTTCTAATAAAATTCGGAACTTTGCAAAAAAAATTTTTAGTCTTTGACCTCAAATTTAGTAAGTTTTCCAATTTTAAAATAAATAAAATACTTAAAACTGGTAAATATTTTCCTAAAATTTAGTATACCTTTTTACATCTTTTAAGTAAGTCAAATTTCATGAACTAATCAGGAGTAATTCCTTTCCTAAAGTTTATAACCATTTTCCTACTCTTAGTAAATATTTCCTTTAAGTCAGTAAAAATTTCCTGAAATGTGAGAAATTTATTGGTATTTTTATGAACTATTTTTGAGGATATGAACTTTTTATTTTTTACTCATATTAAGTAATTTTTATTAGAATTTTGTAAAAATTTACTTAAACTTAGAAAAAATTACTTAAACCTAGAAATTTTTTTTACTGGAATGTAGGAAAAATTAATAATAGTACATGTCTTTTTTTTTTGAGTGTACTTTTTTGGAAACTTCATTAATCAGAAATGTAATAAACACACACATACTCATTGTGGGAGATAAAATGGGTGGATCGTTATGTATGTATGTATGTATTTATGTACATATATCCAGACATGATAACGTTAAAAACAAAGCGAATTCACACCAATATAATCGACAACCCAAATGTCTGTTTTCCCTGCTTATAATTTAAAAATCTCCCTCCATATTTTTCAAAGCCATATTCATATAAGCTAGACTCACCTCAATTCAAAATTCATACTTGGGATGTCTAAAAAATGTACTTTGTATTAACATCTAAAGGATATTCAAAGAACTAAGTAGCTGCGAAAATAGTCACCTAGACAGTTGAGACCAGCTGATATGGAATGGTTGGTTTTCAATTTTATACTAGTCCTTGACAGTATTTTTTTCCATTTCTTTTAAGCAACCTTTTCAGATGTCATTGCATAGTAGATCTTTTCTCACAAAATTTTATTTTTTAAGGATTATAAAATATTTTAAAAATGAGTGTGCATATATCCATTACAAATAACTAAGTTTGTCTGCATCATACCAATTTGTATTTCTTAAGAACTCTTCTAAAACATATGTATGTACATACATACATGCATACATATGTATGGATGTATGTATGTATGTATGTATGTATTTATGTACCAACTGAGTACATATGCAACAGCGTTGCCACTTTCCTCATAATCATATAAAATCTATATAATCGAAATTTTTTGGATTGTTATACCCTTCACCTTCTATTATCCTACTAATTTCAGATTAAAAAAAGATTTCAATTATGTTGGGCAAGTAATACTGTCACTTAGGGTTTACTTCAAGCAGACTTCAAATACATAAAACTAAAAACTCTAATATGCCTAGAAATCGTATAGCTTATTTCAATCGTTATTTAATATTAGAAATTTCTAAAAAATATATTTCGAGGTAGAGTAGCCAGGAAATTAAAATGCTCGTTGTGTTTTGTTTTTCTAAGTTTTGTGTATTTGAAAATAACAATATGCTCGGTTCATCACTTCATCTGAAAAAGTGTTCTAAATATAAATATAAAAATTCTGGTTTCTTGGTGAGAAAGTACAGTGCGAGTTCGTTTTGGGCAACCATCGATTATTGCAACAGCCTGAATAGCGCAATAGTAGTTTTTTCTTTATGTTACAGTCCTTGTAAGTGCATTTTTTTAACGGACGATAAGTTCAACTTTTTCCGTGTTTTTAAATTTAAAACAATTTTTTCTCTGGATTTAATTGTTTAGAAAGGTAGTTTTAACAAGTACTAATGCATTGTTATTCAAGAAATTAAAGAAGCTGCACTAAAAACAATAAAATGAAATAAAATAAATGTAATATGTTATTATATTTTGCTTCGCTCTATTTCTGTTTAAAACAATAATTTTATAACTTGTCTTAATGAATGATTATTTAAAATAACAACAAAATAGCCAAAAACAATTATTTGATTTAAATTGGGATGTATTTATATGCACGAATCGAGCTCGTACGTAATATATCACTTCCTGTCACAAATAATATAATGGCAACACTTGCCTCCCAGGTCTCTTGTTGCAAAATTTATTACACATATCCGTTTAGAAAGTTTTCCTCTCTCAATGCTTCATCCTTTGCAGCAGTGTTGCCGCTTCCTGTGTAATTATTAAATTTATAATTTTTTGTATAATTTCAAAAACAAATTTATATTTAACATTTACATAAGTAAGGATATTCAATCGGCATTCTTCATAAAAAAAATATTTTTGATTTTTGAATGAGGCACATACAAATGGGCAATTCCCAGGAGACGGACGCAACATTTGTACACTTTTATTTGAGCAAAAAACTATAAAGGAATGGAAAGATCAAAGCAATGAAGTCGTAGTATATTTAAGAAAAAATGCTGGGCGATATCAATAACATAGTAAAAAGATATAAGCAAATGTCAGCAAGAAACGGACGCGACAATAATAGAAGTTATTTTTGTGCACTTATAAAAATATACATAATTCAGCGAAATTTTATGAAAAAATTTTTTTTTTGTAAATTTAGAAATCAAGGTGAATGAAGATCTTTTATGTGTAGATTTATGAAACATGAAAATTTTGTTTTAATTTTTTTTTTAAATTTGTTAAAGCACAAATACGGACGCGACAAGGCGGACGAGACATTTTTTCAAATAAGAAATAAACGCAGTAACCTTTCTAATATTGAATGAACTTTAATTAAAAAGTAATAAAACGATAACAAGCGCTTATTTACTGCTGAAAAAAGTTAATATGACGTATGCAACATTAAGGTATATGTAGGTGGAACAAACAACAAACAACTTCCCTTATTAAAGCTCCATTCTTCTTTTTTTCTGCTAATGCATAGGTTATTGTTAGAAGGAAATTTGGAAATTACAAAAAAAGAAAAATAATACAAAGTACTTTGAATAATCGCTTGAAAAAGATTCAGCAAAGAAAATATTTCTTTTAAAAGTTCCATATTTTGCTAAAAAAAATTTACAAATTAAAAACGCTTTTACATTTGTAAAGTATAAACCTTTATGCTTTATTATCTAAAGCAAAACAAAAATTTTTGAGGAAAAAAAATATTTTTTTGCTTGACCTTTTTCTGCAATTACCCATATGTATCTATAAAGTGCTCAGATGACAGATTTTTTATGTATTTTACCCTTTTATTTTTTATATTAAAGTGGCCTGTGCACTTTATTTTTGTTTGTGTTGCTATGGCTGTAGAATTGCATGTAATATATACCCCGGGCACAAATAGGGTTTTTAAACTATATGTGCTAGGCTTAAATGTCCATCAAAACTGCAAGTAAACCATGAAAGATGCTGGTTTCTATAAAGTCTTCGTCAATGAAAATATACGTAGTATTATCGCAATATCTTAGTTCAGACGCCTTAGTACCTGTATTTAATACTTCCTTACAAAAAAGCAGATTCTTTAACCTATCATGAATAAAAATCCCGGGGAACAATTCCAACTTATATCAATTAATAGGCAAAACAAAAAATTCTAATTGGAAAAGGGAGAAATTTCACGCGGAATTTTAGCCTTAATATATATCAGCCATGTCACAAAGCTCAATTTAGTGCTCAAACGGAATTTGATACTTTAGAAAACTAAAACAAGCTTCGGAATGAAATCACTTTTAACTTCCGAATTAACATTTTCTGCATGTTAAAGTCGAAAAGTCCAAAATAAAGTTTTAAATTACTTTTTTCAATAAAAACAATATTTACAAAATCTTCATCTGGCGGTACACAAAGTAGAAAGTCGAGGTCACAAAATATGTATACGCACAAAAAATTTAAACGCCTAAACATATGCCACATTTGTTTTACTGCAGAATATTTTGTATGGTAATACTGGTTTTAAACTCTAACCCCCCTTATGCAAAAAAAATATTTTACTACAGCTTTAAAGTTCATATTAGTTATCAAGCACTTTAAGGCTAACATTGCTTTGTTAAGAAATTGTATGCAAAACACAACTTTAATTATTTTGTTATTTAATAATAAATACTGGTAACACCACCGTGTTCAACAACCACTTCACAGCTTATGATGTACAAAATTTAATAAAATTTCATTCGGTTATTCAAATATTTTTTTATTTTATTAAATAAATTTTTATTTTCTTGAAGTAAAGCAACCCAATTTAAATAATATGAGCTTCTGACATGGTAGTAAAACAGATAAACATTTCTATGAAGTATACGTAAAAAATATGGGGAAGAAAGAAATATTATCACAATTTCTTTTATTCGAATGAAATGAGTATTTGAATACCCAGCTTTTTTCGATTTGTTTTGATTGTATGTACATCACTAAAACATTTTTGTGCAATTGCATTTATATTAATATTTTTATGGATTTTACGATGTATTTTAAATCAGTTGGATAATTTGATGAGGTTTTCCATTACATGACAGAAATATTAAATCTAAGCTAAGAGCTAACACTGCTAGCTTCATTTTCAGATGTAACATGAATCAATATGTGTTATATTAACAAAAATATTTGAGGTACAAAATACACAATTTGAAAATATCAACTTAAAGTAGTCTTAACAAACGTGGGGACATACTTTAAAAATTTGATATAATGATTTTTTTAGAATACAACTTTACTTAACATTGCTTTGCAAAGCTTTGCTAAGTTTTTTTGCATAAGACCCTTAAAGTATAAAGTATACTTTATGACCATGGAATGCACCTATATGATTATATTCAAAAGATTATTAGTTGCAAAATCATATCAATTGTATAAATAGCAGTTGTATTTTAGAAAAAGATTTTTTTTATTCACTTGAACACAACTGCAGATTATTTTGCAACTCCTGGCAACACTTGCTGTTCTCTCTTAAAAGAAAAGGGAAATGCAAAACGCATGCAAATTTTTACTACAAAAAAATACTACTAGTAAAATTGTGACTGCAGCAGCCAGCAATGTTGGCAGAAACACACCAATAACCGCTGCGACTGCAGTGACCAGTTGCAGTGTTGCCAGAATATGATAATGTGATGATGCTAAATCGTTAATTAATTTATGCTATAAAATTTTTTTCAGAAGACAATTTGCACAAAAAATCATTCACAAGATCGCAAAACATTTAATATGACAAAGCGTCATGTTTTTTTATTTAATGCTTTACGTACTAAAGAGGTAGTTTACACGAGAACAATTTTTAAGCCGCACAATTTATGTTCTTTTCCAAATTACACGAGACTAATTAATCTGGCATAAAATGTATACGTATACACAGCTTTCTGTGTGTTAGTGTCTTATTTATTAATTTGAAGTTTGGTTTTCGTTATAAACGTATCGGAACATACTTGCAGGAAAAATGGTAATAAATGAGCAATTGTTTATTATCGGCAATATTTGCTAAAAAATTAAAATGAAATAATTGTTCATTATCTTATATGAATTAATTCGAAAATGTATTCATATTTCTAAATAGTTACATCATCCAGAAGAACTTTTTGTAACTTTTTTAAAAGAATTAAATAAAATCTCGTTCATTTTATTTTCATACAGCCTTATTTATAAAACTTATTAAGGCTTTAAAAAGGTTTTTTAAAACAAATTTGCATAAAAAATTTTATTACAAAGTCTATAAAGCCTTAATAATTTTTATAAATAAGACTGATATAATTTATTTAACACGAAAAAACAATAAATTCACTTATTAGTTTTAAAGTTTGTTGAAGTGACCAACCCCCTTCTTCTTTTAAATTCATGTTTCCACGACGATGGTCAACTAAAGACTAAATACGCTCTGTAAAATAAAAACCACCGAACCTGTGGTTTCGCAAGTGTGTATGTATTGGTTTTGTGCTGCTAATGCGGGGTTGAAGCTGGTTGACAAATTATGCCAACCAAAAAACCACTCTCTTCACCGAATTTGCCAACAAACTGGCATGTTGTGCCAGCATAATTAATCCCGTGTAAACTACCTCAATGAGAATACTAAAACTAGCAGTGAAAATTGTAAAATGGCAACTATGGCCAGTAGTTATACTCGTTTGCACAGATCAGCTGGTGTTACACTCACTTGTATTTATTGCGAGTTAGTACTCGTACACGTTGGGATATGTGTGAATTTGTTTTTGGAGTATAAAAGAATAAAGCATTTGAGACAAAAATAAAAAAAGTGAAAAAATAAATTAAATTACTACAAACATACATACATATGTATGGACACATACTTATGTATGTATGTATGTATGTATGCATGTCGACGTTGGGTTACTCTTGATTTAACGTCTTTGTATTTACAATACTTTCGGTTTGGCTGGTTGTTTGATAATGTTTGTTTTTCTGCTTTTTTCAATAATTTTTAACTATACACTGTTTCGTATACAAAAAAATTTATTGCATTTTCATATTTTTTCGTTTTCCTTATTTCTTTTATATTATACGCCACACACAAAATTTGTTTTATGCATACATACATACACACATACATATGTATGTATGTATGTACATCTTATACCTACGGAGTGTGCATTTGTGTACATGTGTGCTAAAATTGTATGCAAAATTAAATTATTAAATTTTTCTTGCAATATATTCTATGTGCATATGTATGTACATACATATGTATGTATGTATATTTTATGTAATATAATTTTTTCTTAAAACATGCACTTACTTTCTGTTGTAGGTGACAGATAAACAAACTTGATTTATTCTTTAAAATTTTATTAAACAATTTTTATGTACATATGTATGTGTGTAATACATAATATGTATGTACCTATTATTAAAAATTTCTCTTCAGTATTTTTTTCCTTTCTTATTTAATCAATCATTTGTTCTTACACTGTGTATTTTTTTAAGTTCTCATATTTTTGAAACCACATTTACTACTACAATTTATACTATTTTTATATCCTACTATGTTTATAACACACACATACTGTTTGTAGTATAGTGTTCTGCTTTAATAAATAGCCTTTGTACCCACGACAATTTCAACCATTTCAGTTGATATCCAACCGCACACTGACTGGAGAATTCAGTTGTGTATATTTGAGCTTGAGAACACAAGGAGAAGTACATACAAGTACGACAATAAAGACCATACATTTTTATTGTTATTTTGTATATCTTTTCATATGTTTGTAATTTTAATTTTTTCAGGAAAAAAAATTAATTTTTTTTATCATGTACGTACATATGTACATACATACTACATAAATTGATACATATTTGTGTATAAATATCAAAGTAGGTATATTGATCCAAACGGCTAATTGACAACTGATTATGTGCTTTCGTTACATATGTATGCACATACATACATACATACATATGTATGGATGTATGCATGCAATTTAATTATTTCTTCCATTTTTATGAAGTATGTACTAACTATTTGGTTAATGAGAAGCAGCTAAGCTTGACATTAAGACTGGGTTGCATATAAAAATAATGTTTTCTGCATCTGTAGACTATCGAGTAGTTTGTTTGAATAAACTAAAGGGTCAGTTAGCCGACAGTAATGGAATGTAACTGCAACGTAGGAAACAGTTGATCGATATTTTTATATGAAAAGTAGGATACGTTACATTACATCTCTAACCATTTTCAATACTTTTCACATAACAATATCGATCAGCTGTTTCAACTCAGCCCACTGAACTAAGCATTGCCACTATCACAACAATTAAAAATAAAGTTTTAATGCACGCATTTTCGAATTTTTTGGATTACACAAACTCACTACAATAATATTTTTAAAATTAATTGTAAAATTCTTTCATATAAACCGCGTTTTTATTTCATTCAAATTAATTACTTACTCATCAATTCATGACACAGTAAACTTTTCTATAAGAAAAGTGTGCTGTGACACAGTAAACTTTTCTATAAGAAAAGTGTGCTGTGACACAGTAAACTTTTCTATAAGAAAAGTGTGCTGTGACACAGTAAACTTTTCTATAAGAAAAGTGTGCTGTGACACAGTAAACTTTTCTATAAGAAAAGTGTGCTGTGACACAGTAAACTTTTCTATAAGAAAAGTGTGCTGTGACACAGTAAACTTTTCTATAAGAAAAGTGTGCTGTGACACAGTAAACTTTTCTATAAGAAAAGTGTGCTGTGACACAGTAAACTTTTCTATAAGAAAAGTGTGCTGTGACACAGTAAACTTTTCTATAAGAAAAGTGTGCTGTGACACAGTAAACTTTTCTATAAGAAAAGTGTGCTGTGACACAGTAAACTTTTCTATAAGAAAAGTGTGCTGTGACACAGTAAACTTTTCTATAAGAAAAGTGTGCTGTGACACAGTAAACTTTTCTATAAGAAAAGTGTGCTGTGCCACAGTAAACTTTTCTATAAGAAAAGTGTGCTGTGCCACAGTAAACCTTTCTATAAGAGAAGTGTGCTGTGACACAGTAAACTTTTCTATAAGAGAAGTGTGCTGTGACACAGTAAACTTTTCTATAAGAAAAGTGTGCTGTGACACAGTAAACTTTGTCTAACACATTACAGAAGGTTCTACTTCAATTTTGTTCTACTTCAAGTTTATTTTACTTTGTAAGGGTTTTATGATTTGATTTTTGTTACAGTGTAACAACTGCACAATTTTAGTATATATTGAAAAGTACTAAACAGTATGCGAGAAGTTTATCCGATTTCCAATTAGAATTTTTTGTTTTCCCTAGTACATGCTATTGTTGTATTCATTGTTGCCCTCATTGTGTTAGAAAAATGTTGCAATTTGTGGCATCTCTCACCGGAAGTAAAGGATGTGAGAGTAAAGTATGCTGAATGAAAGTTGCCGTTTTATTGTTCTCATTAAATCTGGCGATTTTCGATAAAACTGTGATATGTTTTAGCTATTAACGAGAAATATAGAGATTTTTGTTATACATATGTATATTGCGGACTAATTTTTTTAAAGCTTCGCAAAACTTGTTTTTGTCGTTACTAATATATATATACATACATACATATTCATATACCAGTAGTAACGACAAAAACAAGTTTTGCGAAGCTTTAAAAAAATTAGTCCGCAATATATGCATATGTAGTAAGAAGGATTTTGCATTATTTTATTTTTATTATATGTGTTGAAATGAACATACTGTAAAGATTGTGCGATAAAATATAATAACAAATTAAGTAATCGGCATTGTTCTGTAAATCGAATCGATTCGAAATTTGCAAGATTTTAGAAAACTAACTCTGATAAAAGAAATATTTTTTTTACTGTCGTATTCAGAAAAAATTATTTTGGTTTACAAAAGGTTTACAGAACAAATTTTGTGTGGAAATTTGTTTATTAAACGTTTCGTTAACCTAAATTATTTTTTTTTTCTGAATACGGCCTTTAGACTTTTTTAATTTTTCTATTATACAGATTATCAAATTTGAAAGAAAATTATCGTGTATGTTTTTAAACACGTTTGCAGGACCATTATTACTCCCTGTTTGTGTAAGACGTTCGAGTTAAAATACTTGGCGTTTTTGTAATAGATTAAAGGAAACTTCTACAACTTTTCTCTAATCTATTACAGAAACGCCAAGATTTTTAACTTTTTTTGAAAACGAGACATTTACTCGGATTCGGTTTACAGAACAGGGCCGATTACTTAACTAATTACTATTGGCTGTGCTCATTACTTGGATGGAATATACGTATTATTAAGTTTTATCGAAAGTGCTTTTAAATTTTCTTTTTAATAATTTGATTGCTTTCTAATTTTTCGTTCCGCTTATTTGGCGAATACTGTAATTATTCCTCCTTATATGGTTTGCGTATCTTTGCGACAAATTTTGTCATTAAAATGCCAAAAGATACGTCCTTCACATAAAACATTTTGAACGTTGATGTGTTTTCCTGTATTTTCGAAAAGTTAAATGCATACACACTTGTGGTTTTAAAACCACATATATGATTTTATGGCACGTTATATCCCGAAAAGGCCTGTATATAGTGGAGTTCAATTGTATCGAACTCTGAAGGATACATATATGAATTTTTTGTCCTTTAAGTGATTTGAATTTCAACTTGGGGGTTATTATGTTATTCGATTCGAAACGGAAACTGTTCGAATTTGTTTGTTATTAACATTACATTACATTACGTTTTACACTTTGAAATTTTTATTAGAACGTTTCACCGCGTTTTCTGTAACGATATAAAGTTTGGAATAAAAATAAAACATTTGGAAATTGATTTAAATAACTTATATTTCATTTCTGTTATACCATAAGAATAATTAATAGTAAATAATGTTTTCGTATTAATGTATATTTTTTAATCATATATTATTGGTTGTTTTGTTTCTCTTTTATGTAAAGTTTAAACATTTAAGGATTGCGATTAAAATGTGTTTTATTCTTATTCTACCAATGTTAGGATTTATCTCAAAGCAATTATGCAATTTAAAATGTGTTTTAGGACTATAAAATATGTATGTATGTAGTTGTATATAGAACGATAGAGAGATAAATTCGCTAACAAAACTGCACAATTAGGAAACAAAGTTTACCGGGTGTTGGGTGTGCTAAACAAAATTTATCATGTGAGTATAAGATTACAAAAACGCAAAAAAAAAACAATATTTAGCAAAAAAAAAAACATAAAGAGTTAAACAATTCATTTCAGATTAATTTTTAAAACTTATATTAATTATAACAAAAGAAGAAGAAGAATAAAAAAGTAGAATAAAACCATATTTAAATATCAAGTGTTAAAACCTTTTTTTTTTAATGGAATTGATTTTATGTTTCGATATATGTATGTATGCATGTATTTTTGTTTCTAATAATTTCTTATGTTGTATGTAATTGATTTTTTACCGCTGTTGTTGATAAATTGGAATGTTTTGTTGAAGATTTGTTTGATACGGTTGTTGGCCACTCATGGTCATATTGGCCATTTGTTGCTGCAACTGTCCAAATTGGTCAAGTGGCACGGATGGAGGTGGCATATTGCTTGCTAAATTTTGTGGACCGGCCATGAAAGATGGTGGCTGTTGTTGTTGTTGTTGTTGTTGCTGCTGTGGATCGCCTACAGAGTTATTATAGAGATGAGGATTAGTTGCCGGTTGACTGGAGGAGGGACCATTCATGTATTGAGATTGTTGGACATGTTGGTGCTGCGATGATATATACTGTGGTTGCTGTTGTTGTTGTTGTGTGGGAACATGCGAGTGCTGTGTTGGAGGTGCCATATGATTTGATGGTACTGCCGTGGCAACAGTAGTGGTGATTGTTGATGTTGGTTGTGGCATAAAATGTTGTTGCTGCGGAGGCAACATATGACTAAAGAGATGATGATTTGGTAATGGCTGTTGCTGATGCGGCTGTTGAGCATCACCACCAGCAATTACATTATTGGCAGCCATTTGTTGTTGTGGTCCATACATGCCTGGCTGTTGTGACGAATTATTTTGAGGATGCTGATGATGTTGATGGGGAAGCATCTGCTGGTTCAATTGCTGTGGCAGCCCCTGAAGCGAAAGTGGTTGAGTAGGACCTTGTTGTGGGACAACGTGGCCATTTTGATACTGCACTGGTATGCCAGGCATTTGATGTTGTGTGGAGTAATTTCCAGCTGGAGGTGAGTATGGTAGAGAACTCATACCAACCGGTAAATTATGTGTTCCGAAAGTTCCGGAAAATGAAGAATTTGTGGCATACATCATATTAGGATGTCCAGGGTAGCCTGACACAGGCATAGGCATACCTGTCATGGCCCCTGACATGTTATAGGGCGAGCTCAAAGCATTTCTATCATCCCTCATTAGGGAATGGTAAAGATTTATTGCATCTACCAAGTCACTGGATAGCTGAGATAACTGAGCATGTTTGCGGTCAACTCTTTCTAGTTCGGCATCAATTAGAGGACCCATTTGATGGACTTCTTGTTCTAATCTTAGCATTTCCTCTGTATCCTGTGACGGATCTTCGGGATTGGCTTCATTCAGCAAATGCAATAAACGATCAATTTTTTGCTCATCAATATCTATTCTTTGGGTTGCAGCTGCCGCAGCGGCTGCTTCAGTTTTCTGTTGCAACTCTTTTGCATCTTCTTCGAATTGAGTGCTCTTTTTCATTTTGTGTTGTTGATTTATCTCCAAACGTTCAGGGTCTATTGTCAAGTCGGCTGTTACAAAATTTGATGGAAATAGTCCCTCACTACGTTGATTGTAGCCCTTCCACCAATTTGGATCAGAATCATCGGTAACATGAATTATCTCACCAGCCACAAATGTCAGTTCGTTTTCTTCAGCAGCTTCAAAGTCATACAAGGCACGAACTTTGCGTGGCTCGGTTACAGCAGATGGTGCAACTGATGATGAAGATGATAACATTGAAGGATACAAAGAAGGCTAAAATTATCAAGAAATAAAAGTAATATTTGTTTATTTGTTTCTTTTAACTATTGTACACGCATACATAATTAGTGGATCCTCCGCCTGAGGTTGATGAAGATCCTTGTTTTGGACTACTTTTTGCTTCTTTCAAAGACAACTCTATGGCTTTGGCCAGATCGTCCTCTTCTTGTTGGCTGCTTACAACATTTGGATCTTTGGCAGCCGCCACTAGTTTTGACACAGATTTTTGTGGTTTGTCATTAAAGTTATTAAATAAGTCAGAATTCTCTTGGCGCAAACTTGTATACAAAGAAGGTATTAAATTAAGCTCAGGATCATTTTTGAAATCTCCCTCGGCCCAACCTTTCAAAACTTGGCACATTTTCTAAAATGGGTTTAATTTTTTTTATTCTTCCTATTGTAAAAATAAAATACATACCGATTGAACTTTTGGTTGAACCTTTCCCAATAAACGTACAAATTCAGTTTGAAATTCTCTCGAGGCAATTTCTAAATGAAACGTTTTGCCACAGTTGCTCACACAGGCATCCAACAAAGTGATCGCTTGCATGACAACGTGTGGATCATTATGACTCATGCGACGCATAATAGCTTTTAAGCATTCTTTGGCATTGCGAGAATTTAAAGATACTTTATCACATACTTCCAATATTAATGTCCAGTTCTCATTCGTGTTTGTTTCACTGGTGGCTTTTTCTAGGGAAGTAAATGTTAACAAATTGTATTTGCCCAAAAGAAATATTTATTAAATTACGGATATTGATTTCAACAAATGAGTAATAATTATTAATATCTCATTATACTTTTTTTTTTGGAATTTATTACATGTATGCTTTAATAAAATAACATTATTGTTAATTAGTCACGCGAAGAAAAAAAAGGCAAAGATACACCAAATGAAGCGTTTAAAGTTAGAATTTTTTTATATAATATAAAAATAATAAAACACAATAATCAGGAATATACTACGATTCTGGAAAACTGAATATAATACTTGCTCGTTAATCTATATATCGTTAGCTGAAATGCAAAATCACCTACATATCTACACTTTTTTTAATATTGCATGTCAGTAAAAACTAATGTGAAATTATTCAAGTGAACTATGTAAAAATTCTTTATTTTAATTTTTTCAGCTTATTGTTATGATAAAGATTTGAAAGTGTGTAGGGGCATGTGCATAATACCCAATATTTAATTTTAAATGCGATTTTTAATTTTCTTTTTGTAAGTTATGTGGTTTTGTTTTCAGCTGACGATATACATATGTACATATTACCCACCAAACAAAATGCTCCGAAATCGTAAAAATGTTTGTATGAAATGGTTGACACGACCTCGTAACGATGTGTCGGAACGAAATCGATGCGATATGTCGGTATGAATTCGTAATGTTTGAAAAAAATGTTCAGAGAAACTACCGGAATTTCTTAACGAATTCGGTACAAGTCTGACTTCAGAAGAAGTCGAAACATTTGGTTTGCGGGGTTGCTTGATTCATTTATACACATTAGTGCCCTGCACAAGACCATTTTCAAGAATTTTCAAGACATGAACGATTTTTAAAAAGCTTTACTACAGCGAAATATTCTAAAAAAAACGGTAAACCACTGTGTTAGCAAGACAAACAACTGAAAAATATGTCTTGCCAACAGTGTTGTTTAGCTTTTGTTTTAGAATATGTCTTGAAATGTCTTATAAATGGTCTAGTGCAGGTCACTAATACCCATGTAATATTTTAATACACTTAATAAGAGATTTTCAAAGAAGATCATATGTCCATACATACATGACTACATATCGCTCGTTCAGCCAAACAACGTCATAAAACAAAAAATTTAATTTGTTAATGATGAAGAATAAATCCTCATATCATTCATCATAATGTGTAAAATTTTCAAACAAATAGCTTGTTTACTCAACTCTTGAAAGTAAAATAAAATTTTCTTGTTCCATTAATTTGTGTGGAAATTGAAAACTGAAATATTTTTCTGGCAAACCAATTTTTTTTTTGAGTTATGACGTTCTTTGAGTAAATGAGCGATATGTAATACATATGTATGTGTGTGATTAGTTTTAGCTTTAAAGCTAATAGGTATTTTCTTTATATACATTTGTCATCGTGAGGATGTAATCTAATCTCTACGCAACTTGCTAACGTGACAATATTTTTACCTTTCTACAACACAGAAGACACTAATATACTATGTATTTGTTCATAAGGGAACAAATGATTTTAAGTAGCAGGTTACTTAGAAATTAGACGATACCCTGACGAAAGCTTATTTCATCAATTTGGATAGTATATGGTATATGGTAACATAGCTAAATGCCCTTTAACGAATGAATTTTACATATCGTCGGCTTACGAGTGCAAACCTGTTAAATATACTTTTTAGAATATGACATTTTAGTAAAATCAGCGAAAAGAATTTACAATGGTTAAATATACAATCATTGCATTCCGCATCTGTATTAAATTAACAGATACCTATTTTAATCAAGTGTAAATTTGGTCCTTACAGATACCACTATTGTTAAAGCTATTTGCACATGCTGTATATATCTTCCACCCACTTATTTATCATAAGAAAATAAATATCCAAACAAAAGGGAACAACTGCGTGCATCTTTATGTTATCAAAGTATTGTGTACACATCTGTATGTACCTATATGAATATATATGCATATCTATGTACAAATATATGTCTGTATGTACTTCAGCGACAGCCTTAAATAAATAATCAAAGTTTAATGACCTAAAGAAGCTGGTTTTCCTTTGTATATTGAAAGCGAAAAGTTCAAAGAATTAGTGTTAATGAACGGTAATTGCTTTCCTTCGCTAGTCCTTTTGCAAAGGAAAAACTAACTTCTTTGTTTCAAACAACAAAAGACCTTGACAGAATAATGAGTCTGTACAACCGTCGAATTCAGCTGATAACAAATTATAATTAAAAAATCAAATCGTTTCTGTGCTCAATGTGACTGACGGTTTGACTTTCTTTGTGTCGTAGTTAAAAGTACTCAATAAACCGCCCTCCCGTTCCCTTTTAATATTACATTTTCATTTTCTAATTTTTCAATCACATCACTGTATAGATGTTAGTATTGTTGCAATATCTAATAATTTTTGCTCCTTTGTTTCTTACCCACATCAGCATCAAAACCAGTAGATTGACCGAAAATACCCATTTTTCCGATGTAAATTTGATCTATGCTTTTTTTTGTTAATTTACCAGAAATATGTGTGTATAAAAATTCAACCGATTATAAATAATTTTTTTTCTAGTATCGTTAAATTTTCTTTATTTTTCACAATAATTTTTTGACGTTTGTTTGTATTTGTTTCTTTTTTGCCTTGCTCTGCTTTCTATTTCGTTGTTTTATTTTGTAATTATTAAATTATGTATATTTGCTGCTTTTTCTTGTGGCGTAAAATATATTTGTATTAATTATTTTACAATTTAATTAAATTGTTTCAGGCGACTAAATTTTCTTTAAAATTCCCAATGAAAATGACTAACAAAAAGATGTCGTATATTGTTGGACTTGCACGAATAAAATGTCAGTTTTCCCGTTGACTTCCAATATGCAATTGTATAGTTTTTCATTGGAATGAAGTGTCAAACAATAAAACAGTGGGCAATATTGTATGCTTTGAAGGAAAAAATGCGGTTTAGATCCTCCTCCCATAAAAAAATTATGCCATCAGGTAAAAAATTAAAAAATAAGAAGAAAAAACTAGTTAGTTAGTTTCCGATTTATGCGCAGTACAAAATTGTGATTAATATCCAATGCAATCAAAATTGGTGATTTTTAAAAGTAATTATTGTAATTTTCGAAATATATTAACCCAGTTTCACCACCACAGTTTTTACAGCCACGGTGCTAATTACTAAATATATCCGGCATTGGGTCTTTCATTATTTCTACAGATTTTCGAATTTTCGGATAGGATAATTTTTTTTAATCTATTTTTGAGAGAGGAACCTAAATCCGATTTAAGCCAATTCGAATGATACATTGGGATTTTGGATTTTTAAAAAAAATTTAAGTGTCAAAAATGTCGCTGTAAACGGTTTGATTTTCAATATTGTTTATAACATTAAACTATTCTTAGAATTGGTTAAATGCAGTTATTATTATGTATAGTGGTAACCAAGACGCATTCACCAGATAGTAGCGGAAATGCAGCTGAGCTATTTTTTTTATTAAATTAAAGTTCATCCGAGACTCAAAAATTGTTTACGAAAGAGAAATAAAAAAAATTTAAAAAAATTTTTATATGAAAGATATTTTATTAAAATAATTCCTTGAAAACAAATTTAAATATACGAAAAATACGATTAAAAAATTGTGAAAAGTGCTAAACATTGCAAATTTTGTTAGTGGTAGCAGCCGTCGAGAAATTTTTTAACATTTTTGTGAAGAATTTTTATTATTATTGTGTCACAACAAATTCTAGGTTTGATATTTTGGATAAACTAAAAGCCATGTTGGTTTTTTTATTTTTTTTGTAATCCTGATATTATTTGGAAATAAATGTGCCGTGGTTGTAACAGCCCATTCAGGCTGACTCCAAATTAAGCAGTTTCGTAATTTCGGTCAAAAACAAATTGAAATTAATTAATTTCCCATATATTTTAACATATTCCAAATTAAATTATTTTACTTAATTTCGATGAAATTAACAAGAAATTACAAAATACAACTCTGTTTTTGTACTAAAACTACTTTTATTTTCAAACATGAGTAAATTTACAACTATGAGAAACAACAATTAAAAGAAATAAAAATTTTGACATTCAATATTAAATTAAAAAAACACTGAAAAAGAATTTATTCAACTGGAAAAAGTACTTCAATGTCTGCCGCAAAGAACAATATGTTTGCGAAATCAACTCAAATTTCATTCAGTGCCTACATAAACACCTTTAATTTCGTTTGTAGTTTGAGTTTGCAATTACTTAATTTCGTGTCAATCTGAATGGGCTATAACTGAGTTAAAAATTATCAAAAAATTATTTTGTGTTAAATTAAAAATTATAGAAAACCATTTTTAAAACCAAATTTACCAGCTCTGATGTAATCAAGCCAAAGCGGCAGCACAGTAAAATTTTCAATACAACCATGTACTTTACGATTCTTCCATTTCTGACCTTCCTTTTTTACAAAAAAAAAATAAACAACATTTGGAAGAGATGATAAAAACAAACGTCATTTTGATTATATTGATGAAAAATAAGAAAAAAGACCAAGTCGAGGGTTAAAATCGTAGTATACAATTGACAAAATAAATATTTAATATTTTTTTTTATCAAATATAAACGAAAATTAAAGTGAATAATTTTTGCAACAACGGCTTGGCAAAAACCAACAAAACCTTGTGATACAAAATGCACAAATAAAAAATTGATTCCGAATACCAAAAAAACAGACAAAAATAGTTTTTTTCTTGTGTACTCATCACCCATCACCCAAAAGAGGTGGCTGATTGAGTGGAACAGTGTTAACAGAAAATATTACAGGAATAAATTAAAAATAAGTGCATTGAGGGAACTGATAGTATAATGAGGTTTGTTCGGGATCCTTGCGGTGTAGCATGCCTGGTTATCACATACTTGATGGTAATTTATGCTGACTATGTAGTAATGAGATGGATTATACTACAAACCATGCAGGACAGGTAAAAAATCTTATTCTCAATTAAATATCGATAATTTTAATTTAAATTTTGAGAATTTCTTGTAAAAAAAACTTACTACTTTTAGTATTTGGGCTCCTTTACATGTGGTCTTATTCAATACAGTGGTTTTTCTATTGGGATTGTCACATCTCAAGGCTGTATTATCTGACCCGGGTACCGTTCCCTTACCAGCAAATCGATTAGACTTTTCCGATTTACATACCGTGGGTAAAAATAATACTACTAATGGTCACAACGAATGGACCCCGTGCACACGGTGTGAAACATATCGCCCACCACGAGCCCATCATTGTCGCATATGTAATCGTTGTATTAGACGAATGGATCATCATTGCCCTTGGATTAATAATTGTGTTGGAGAACGTAATCAAAAGTTTTTCTTGCAATTTTTGGTATACGTAGGATTACTGGCCTTGTATTCAATCGCACTAGTGGTGGGTTCTTGGTTGTATCCTTGTGAAAGTTGCAGATCAGATACTTTGGAATCACAAACAAAATTGTAAGAAAACAAATTATGAACTAGCAACTGCACGTATGTATGCATGTATGTATAAATTGAGCCGACAAAGAAAAAAAAAGTAAACGAAAAAGTGATTTCACTGATATTTCGATAGTAATGTAATGACTTGAATTTATATATATATACATATATAGATTTCCAAATGATATTGTTGATAGTATTTTTAATCTGAGACAATAGGTTATCAGCATTTGGACCCATAGTTTGGTAGCAGGGCTGCTGCTTTTGATGTGTATTGTATTTTATTACGGACAGGGCCTCCAAATTTGCCAAGTTTTCTGTTCAGTACAGTAGACATTTCCTTCTAATGCAGTTGTTGTATACAGTTATTGCGCTGAAAAAAATATGCTCCAACTTAATGTTATTTGTTTTATTTTAGTCCCTGAATAAAACTCCTGCTTCTTGCTTCTAAAATATGTATTTTATAGATAGATTAGTTTAAATGCACATTTTTGATAGATAAAAGAATATCATAAATTCGTACAATAACGAAAATTCACTATAAAGGCTCGATATGCAAAAAATTGTTTACTTTACTCATACAACGATAAATTCCGATATTATGTTTCTTAAGTTATTCTAACCATGATTGCTTGTTGGGAAAAAAGGATATACATGTTTCTCAATAACTAGTTTTGGGCCTGAGTCAATCAAATAGCTTAAGACTACAGACACACTTTTGAACCCATCAACAAAAATTAATGCACTTATCATTTAGTAAAATCGGTGCACTTAAAGAAAAATTTATTGGTTTAGGCTTACGTCGCCTTTATCCGTTCCCTATTAACGATGTTAATCGTGGCTTTATTAGGGTTCCGTACACAAAAGGTGAAAAAATTAACCCTATTGTTTTCGCTACGCTGTCCATCTGTCCGTAACACGCTATTTCCTCAGGAACCGTAAGAGCTACGGACCTGAAATTTGGATAGAGTATGTAGAACCTTGGCCGCTACAACAACAAATACATGAGAATTAAAAATTAAAGGGCGTTCCAAAACGAACAACTAAAAATTTTAAAATCCCATGTAATATACATATAAATGTATGTACATATGTATATTGACACTTGAAATATGTAAAATTAGTGTTTTTTTGTATAGACTACAAAAATTAACACTTAAATTTAAAAAAAATTTCAATTAAAGGGTGGTCCATCAGTTAATGCAATTTTGACTATGTAATTTGGACAACTTGCCATACCTTGGAAACCGTAAGAGGTAAACTCTTGAAATTTTCAAAAACGGTAAAACTAAAAAATCTGAAAATTATAAAATCGCCAAACCAAAAAAAAAAGTCGCCAAAAAATTCAAAATAATCGCCAAAACGGAAAAAATCGCCAAAACTAAAAAAAATTTCTAACACTAAAATAAGTCCTAAAATTCTAAAAAATCGTCCAAATGAAAAAAAATCGCCAAAATGAAAAAAAATCCAAAAACCGAAAAAAATCGCCAAACGCGAAAAATTCTCCAGTAAGAAAATAATTGTTAATATAAAAAAAAAATCGCAAAAATTAAAAAAATCTCCAAAATTAAAAAAATCTCCAAAAACCGAAAAAAATCGCCAAAATGAGAAAAAAAGTGTCAAAACTAAAAAAGCGCCTAAATGAATGAAGTCGTCAAAATGAAAAAACGCCAAAAAACGGAAATCGCCAAAACAAAAAAATCGCCAAAAATGAAAAAATCGCCAAAAGGAGAAAAAAAATGTCAAAACTAAAAAATGGTCAAAATGAAAAAAAAAATCCAAAAACCGAAAAAATCGCCAAAACAAAAAAAAAATCGCTAAAATTAAAAAAAATCGCCAAAATAAAAAAAAATTCGCCAAAATTAAAAAACGAATAAAATACCAAAACTTTATTTTATATAGGCTACTAAAGTTCGTATTGAATTACATATCTCGTGTCCGTACGGATCCCTTCGTGCGCGGGTCAAAGTCGCACTTTACTGAATTTTTGTATTTAATTTCCTGGTATTTTCAGTTTCTACAGCTATCAAAATGTGGTTTTTGTTTGTTTGCTGTTTAGGATTGTGCTAATGAAACTTTTATTGAATACATAAAGTGATTAACACATTATTGTTGATTTCATACTCCTTCAGTGTAAATGTATTGAGTTTTAATTCTAGCTTTATATATACATATGTACATATCGAATTTAACTCAAAATTTTTGAAATTTCACTTTTTGCAAGAAATCAACTAACAACATTAATATATGAATATCTACTGTAAAAACTTGAAAGTATGCCGATTGCTCTTTTCTTTATTAAACTTGTTTTACTTTATGATTTTTCGCTCTTTTGGTGCCTGTGAAAAAGCCGGCTGTTTTTTTCTTCTTTATTTTGATATAGTTTTTTGTTTGCAATAACAATTAATTATTAAATTCTTGGAAAGCTTGGAAGTGTTGTAATTGATCTCAATTTTTGAAAGTTCCTGTCAGCTCAATTTTAGTAAAATCGTTAATATCCCCGACGCAGTTGTTTGAGTTCTTAACGTAAATATAAAGTTTGTTTGTATTATGGAAACAATTACTTTTAGACTGCACAGTGTTATACTACTGCTCGAGTCTGCCTTGTTTGGCGTGTTTGTTTTGGCAATAATGGTGGATCAAATGCATGCCATATTACATGATGAAACTGCTGTCGAACAGGCACAACAAAAGGGATCCTACCGACCGAACAGGCGTAAATATTATTTATTGGCTGATGTGTTTGGAAGAGGCCATCCGGCTTGCTGGCTGTTGCCATGCACAAGTTTTTCATCATCGTCTTCTTCGACATTGCGTCATTACGATACGCCTCTTTTAAGTTATGATGTTTAAATGAAATTTAAATATTCAAATAAAATAAGATTTTTTAAGTTATTTAAATTATGGCATAAATGTGTATTTTTCTAAAATCTAAAAATGCTTTAAAACGAGCTAAATTTCCGTCGCATGTTTTCTTTCTTTCCTCCTCAAATTTTAATTGCTTTGTAAAATATACTCTAAATATTATTTATTTTTATTATTTATTATAATTAAGTATACATTTATTTAATTTACATATTGTATTTATGTATATTTGTATTTATGTTTGTTTTTTTTTTAAATTAACGTATACATATACGGAAAAGAAAGAAAATTAAAATAAAAAAATAAATAAATTAGCCTTAATTATTGTAATTTTATATAATACGATATTGAACATAATCACAGCTTTCAAATTGATTATGACTTAATATAAATAGAGAATGTATTGATGTACCAATCCAAGACAAAGAAATCAACAATCCAACTTTGTATATCTGTATGATTAGTTAATTTAAGTGATGACGCCTTTACAATATTTTGAATTAAACAAAACTGATATTATAATGACTTTGACTTACTGTAAAGATATGATGAAATATGCATTTAAGTTTTATTTGTACTGATTTGTGTTTTAAGAAGAAGGTACAAATTGAAATTGTTTTAGGTTTGAGCTATTAAAATAATAAAATCTAATTTAAAGTCAAAATAAACTGAATAACTTTTTATTAGATGATGACAATGTCTTATTTATTATAATGGGTCTCATTACGAGTGTCGTTCATATATCGACTACGAATACGAATAGCCTTAGTCGATTCAAAATTCGAAATACGACCGACACTTGTAATTAGTTAGGCCCAATAAATACAAAAACAATTTTATTTTAGATAAAGTTGGCTGTGTCAAGTTTTCTAGTTATTCCTAAGTCTTGTTTAGCATTCGATGTATTTAAGATTTACAAATTGTTTAGCTGCTTACATCTTTAACAGACACAATTGGGTCAGCAATTAGAGAATTAAATTAATAACAAACATATCTCGCTATATATTCATTCATTCGGGTGCGTTATTGAGAATAAAGAGTACCCGAAGTTATTAATTAATAATGATTATTTTTTCGTTGTCAAGAAAAAAATCATGAAACGGATCACTCTACAAAACTTTCCTTAAAGATATAAAAATGAATATATGTATAAGTAGGATGCATATTTTAGAATTATTGTATGTATTTTTTAGATTTACCACATTAATTCCTAAGAACTATAAGAAATTTCAAATATAGACAAAAAGAAAAAAAAATCAACAAAATAGAAATTCACCAAAGCAAATTTTCTAAATAAACTTTAATTATTATCAACTCGTAAAGTGTATTATTTGACAAGAGATTTTAGTTTAGTTTTTAAATACATATATTCCAATAATATTGGATTATATGACATTTGCTTTTAGTTATGTATGTATGTACATACATGCTTATGTATGAAGCTGTTTAACTAAATCAGCACGTGTCTGAATAAAAAGGTTTCTCGTTAGTATTATGTGGTTACATTTATTTGGCTAAATGTTTACCCAAGTGCGACCGTGCGTTATATAATGCTCTGGAGATCTACTTTGAATTTCGAATTAAATGAAATTGCTTTCGAATGAAAATGTATAAAACATACAAATTCGTTTCGAGGTAAAAAACTGTTCGAATCTCGAAGCGAATTACAGAGTAAAGTTTAATTCGAATTGAATGAAATTGTTAAAAATAAATTAAGAATTTTTTAACGTTCTCTAATCAAATTAAACAGTAACTTCTCACCTGTGTTGCCAGTTTATCTTTTTTTGGGGCTCAATTTAGCAATTTTTGTCTATTCTAAAATAATTTAGCTGTGATGAATTTCGAACATTTCCTACAATTTTGCGGCAGTCGCAATTTCTTGGGGTGGTTACTGGTTTGCCGCAGTAATAATGTATTCTTAATATAGTGTGTGGCAAACCAGTAACCACCCAACGGTTTATTGACTTTCGAAAAGCAAGCTAGAAGTTAAAATCAATCAATATTAAAAATTACTTTTTTATCATTATTAATAATTAATAAAAATTATTTTTTATTTATTCCTCAGGAAATAAAAATTATTTTTTGATATAAAAATAATTTTTTTTTATTATTATTTTTCGCTTAGGGCCAATTTCACCAACTCTATTTAAATACCAATTCATATTTAAATATTGATTTTCATTAATTTTTGTATGGAAAAATTACTTTTAAATATGAATTGATGTTTAAATAAGTTGGTGAAATTGGCCCTTAGAGTTTTATTTATTCCTCAGGAATATTATATTATTTTTCGCTTTAAAATTCAAAAAGTAAAAATCGAAACTTTTATTTTCTGAAGAATAAATAAAACTTAGAAAATAATCGGTAAAATAATTTCTTTTAATAAAACTTATTCAATGAAACTATTTTTTTAAGCTTTAGGTCAGTAAATTTCATAAATTTCTTTATAATTTTTTTTGTATATTGATATTTCGTTAACCTGTGGTTAACTTCTTCAGGATTATTCTTGTTTTTATTTTTTTTGATTGAAAAGAAAAAAAGACGAAAACTAATTATCAAAAAATAAAAACAAGAATAATCCTTAAGAAGTTAACCAAAGGTTAACGAAATATCGTTATAAAAATAAAAATATAAAGAAATTTATGAAATTTACTGACCTAAAGCTTAAAAAAATTGTTTCATTGAACATAAATAAAAGGTCGAAAAATTAGATAAACAATTTATTAAAACTTATTACCTTATCTTATAAAACGCAACGCTAACGCAACGTTGAGAAATTTTACATGGAATAAATTTAAATTACAAAAACAAAATACATGGAAAATTTGTCAACAGCTTGCGTTGTGTGTTACAAAATAAGGCCCTAAAAAATAAAAGTGAATGCCATCCCAAATAGCACCAGAGTGCCGAACATCCATTGGCTCCTTTTACAAATGAATACATATAGACGAATACATTTCTGTCGGTGACCAGCATTGATCTAAGCCATGCTGGCCAACGAGAGAAATATCTTCGTATATGGGTGATTCCATTCTGGCGTTACGTGACATTTATACGACAAAATGTTGACAAAAGAAAATTTGAAAATCGTGCTTGCAAAAAGTTTTTTTTCTTACATTTGAAAAGCGTTTAAATAACTCTATTTTCAGTGAAAAAAATGATAAAAATCAAATCAAAGGATTTCAAGATATATGCAAAATATGACCTGGCGTTACGTTAAAACAAAATTGCTTAATTCTGCGAACTGGGCAAGTCTTTTTAGACAAAAATATTTTTGTTAGGATTTCGACTGATATACATTTATTTTCCAAGCATCTAGATTAAAAAAATCTTTTCCCCTTTTTTCTTCTATTAGCCTTAGTATCTGGCGTTACGTTATATGGCGTTTCGTTACTTAAATTTCCACTTGATATTTTTTTGGTTAAAAATTAAGAAAAAGATACACAAAAGTGTAACAAAACTGTATTTGTCATTTATATATACTTATTAGTTTTATCCGAAGCTCCGCTCACGTTGTATTTTGGAAAATATAATTAAAATTTATGAATGAAATTGTTAATGGTTTGTCGCTCATAAAGGCAATAAAATAAAATTAAAAAAAAACCGAATACTGGTTAAACAATCCAAACCGAATCGAAAATTACGCTTACACGGATACAAAAAATATGTTTTGTTTGAGGATTTGTAATGTAGCTTTCCATTAGGTGAAATAATTTTAAAATTGGTTTGGTGGTTTGGTCGTGAAAGCAAAGAAAACAAACGAACAAACTCAAAACCAAAATTTCAAATAAATTTTAAACAAACATTGTACTATACAAAAAAATAGTCACAATCTGGCGTTACATTACACAATTTTTAATATTAATATTATATTAATAGGCAGATTTTGTAAAATATTTCGTTTCTAAACGTTTCAAATTTGTATGAAAAAAACGAAAATTCGTTCCAAAAAAAATATTTTTTCTCCATATAAATTTCAAAACGAAAAAAAAAACGTTTCTATTTACAAAATTTGTCCATAAATATTTGTTTTATAAACGATTTTTTTATTATTATCACATGAGCCAATAACACTTTGTTAAAATGCAAAATTTCACGCACTTGCGATCGTCAGCGTAGAGATAATGAAAATAAAGTATACTTTTCCTGGCATTACGTTACATTGAAATATCATTTTAAGAAAAACTAAATTTTACGGTTAATTGATATATAATGGCTTTCTCTTCATTTGTCTATGATTATTTGTTGTTGTAGCAATAGTTTTGCAATAAAAGTATTATTGTGCAGTTGCTCCTAGAAGTATAAAAGTAAAGAGAAAATGCTCGTGCAATTAAGTAAAACTTACAAAAACGAGAAGCCTAACTTTGTAGCCCATTATTTCGCCGTCACAACTAAAGAAACCTTCGAACTCTTAAATTTAGTTAATTTTAAATATTTCTATTTATAATACAAGAAAACAAATCGGTTGGTGGGTGAACTTTAAATTTTACCGTCATGGTGGACTTTTTTTTTGGAAGTGCCCATATGTGTATTAATTTTTTATAAAAAGCCGATTGAAGTTCGGCACTCTGGTGCTAGTTTGGTCAGCTATGATCTAAAGGTAGTCCATGTAGCAAATTTTGTCTTGCTATACTCCTTGTGCACGTAGTACTCCTCTTTTAATTTGCTATTTTTAGTTTTAATTTAAATACAAGCAATGTAGAACAATTGTGGAAATGAATACAAAAAAATATTTAAAAACGCGTTAAAACTCAATTATAAAAGATATCCAAAAATGGGAACAATGGCCACGTCGCAACTAACTATATATAAATTTGTACATCGTAAATATATACAATATCCCAGCAAAAAAGTTTGCCTACTAGAATGCAAAAAAGTGTATGTGCTCCCCAGTCGTAAGTACTTACAATTTGACTGAATAACCCATTATTTTTATTTGAGAAGTCCAAAAAGTATGCGTACCCTATACCCTATACTTTTTGCCTACAAACATCCAAAAGTCAATAAATTACTGGTTGCCTAAAAGTATTCAAAATATAATGGGTTATTTTTTGCATAAAAATATGCAAAAATATTTCGATTACTTTTTGTTTAAAATTATTCAAAAGTTAATGAGCATTTTTTTCTTTTTGTTGTCTTCGAAGCTCATTTTCACGATACATTTTTCTGTAGATATACATATATCGTTCTTAACTAGAAAGTACTATAATAAGTACTTTCACGTAATGGTATAAAAAAGTTGTTATTTTATTCATTACAGGAAAGTCATTATTATACATATAAAATAATTCGATAAATATGTACCACTCATTACTTTGTAAGCCATTAAAAGAGTACCACCCAATTACAATATCTTGAAAATTTTTTGCTGGGATGTGATTTAATCAGCAATGGACTCCGCGATACCAATTTGAATTTTAGACAATTTATTTATTGGATATTTGCAAATTTTAAAACGAGCGCTCAACATAATTTATATAAATTTGAACAGTTAAGGAGCAAACTGTTGTTGTGAAAACCAAATGAAGGATCTTTGATTTACAATAAAATAGCAGTGGCGATACGAGTAAAAGAATTTCGAAAAATGGTCACTTTCTTTCTTTGCAACACAAACACTTCCTATTGTTTTTCTTGCATCTGCAATGAGTGCAGCAGGGCCTAACAATGGGTCTTCGATCAGGTTGTGGTTTCAATATTTGCTTTTGCAGAGAGCAAATAACGTCGCTGGCCAAAGCGCTATTACATAACTTCAAAATCGAGGCAAAATTCAAAGGATTTATTGCGTAGCCCAGTATTCCTTTGGTAACTTGGTTTAACAGGAACTTCCGATCAATATCTGGGTTAACAAAATTGCATTTAACATGTATACATACATAAATTAAAATTATTTTTCTTTTGTGTTAATATTTACCTAATAGTTCTTGTCTTACGTCCATGGGTTTCTTTTCGTAATGGCATTGTATGGCTTCAAACACTTTACGCCCAATGCCGACAATCAGTTCCCTTTTAAATTTCGTAACATAATGTTCAATAAATACCAAGTCGGCGCGTGAGAAGTTTTTGCAGTTCGTTTTTTCAACCAAGCTTGTGGTGGAGTCAACAATTATAGATGTTAAAGATCCCTAAAGATAGAATATAAGTTATTATTTTTATGAATATATCGCAGATTTAGTTCAACAATTAGTTTTTTGTACCATCACCTGAGAGAAGAATATTTTGTCAAGTCTGTGGTCTAATCGTCGCCTTCGATAACGACCTGATTCGATCGCGTTTTTGGACTTTGAGGTTCAGTAACTTTTAATGATCCGACAATCGTAATTTTCGTCTATACATTTTGTCGCTTAAAATAACGATTGTGTGATTCTGAAACTAATTTTTAACGATAGGACGCAGCTGATATTTTGTGTAGATTTTTGTCGATAAAATTAACAAAAGACATAAATTATTGTCTTTTACATACATACATATATATGTACTTTTCAATGCAAATGGAATATGAGACTTATTTTAATTCATCGTATTAGAATTAGCTGAAAGCTTTTTTTTTAAGAAAGCTCAATCTTACAATCTCTAATTTGCAATAAGTGATTTATCAGAATTTTTGTTTTTTGTTTGTTTCCTGAGGAGTCGACATCATGTTTTGTACAATTTGTCGAACTTTTAACTATTTTACTTACCGGTGGTGTTGGCCTTCGGCTTGAAACGGTTTTAACTTTGATAAGAGGATGAATTTGATAACTTGATATGCCAATAGTATTTGCAATTTGGCTAAAAGATACAGAAGAAATTCTTCCAAAGTTCCGATTTTTCCTTGTCTCTGGACGATTTTGAAACGAAGACACAATTTGTGTGGCTCTCTAGAATTTTCAAAGAAAGTATATATTAGACATGTTACCTTAATATAGAAATGCCCCAACTCATCATTTTTTTTTGAAATCGAGTTTTCTGTGTATTTCGCTACAGGAATATCTTATAATCGATTTCTATAAAATTATGAGTTAGGGCTTTTCTATTTTAAGGTAACGATATGTATGTATGTATATGTTTAAAAACGACTTGAACTTACGAATATAATGAATTTTTTAGCATCATCAAAAAATTTATCTATTCGCTCATAAACATTCTGATAGGTCAGTTTGTCTTGCGACAAGTCTTTGTTGAAGTTTTTCAAAATAACTTCCATTATATACTGAGCAGCTTTGTAAATGGGATCGTCGGTGTCGAAAGGTACACTGACTTCATCCTCCAAATCAAGAACAGTGTTCAATGCTGCACAGACTTCGCTGTCCAGAAGCTTTTCGAAGGTACCTTGGAACGAAGTAAATAAGAAAGCATCTCCCAAAAGTTTCTTGGATGACTTCATGTTCAGTTTGTCTTTTTCATTAAAATACAACTTTTTCCGATTTTTCAAGGATCTAGTTTTGATTGCCTGTTGTATTCTTTCCCATTTCTTTTGATATATGCGCTTATGATTTTCCATAAAAGCTTTCTTTTTATTATTAAATTGTTCCAATAATCTATTAACTTTTTCCTGATTGTCTATTCTTTCTGCTAAACGTTTATTCCAGGATTTTATTTGTTTCTCTTGCTCATTTTGAAATCGATTTGTGTAAAGCTTGCGTAGGTTTTTGCGCAAGCGCTCTTTCTTAAACTGGGAATGCTTCTTGAGGGAAATCAATTGCTTGCGCTGCAGATCATTGCGGGCATCGGCATGTTTTTGAAAGCTTAATTGGCGTAAGGCTTTCTTATGCTGCATGTACGTCTGCTTAATGGTACGAATCGTTTGTATGTATGAAAATCTTTGCATAGTTTTTTCATGCATTCTTTGATAGCGTTCTGCGCGCTGTTGATCCAAGCAAGACTTTCTGTAAATAATTTTCGAGTAGGAATGATCACGCGCCGAGAGATTTTGATGATCACGGTTTGTAATGTTCTCAGCATTAGATATAAGTTGACGATCATATTGCTCGGCTTCCTGATATTTAGAAACTTTGTAAATATATGTATGTGTGTGTATGTTTTTTGTATGCAACCTACCAAACGATTCATTTCCCGCAGTATATGATATAATTGGGACTTATGCAGCTGTTGGCGATATTCATTGAAATCCTTAAGGTTACATATAACATCGTTTTCCACAGTTATTTCTCCATTTTCTCGCAGTCTTTTTAGGTTTCTTTCATTGGAGTAAAAATTTTTTAAATTTGAATCAAGTAAGGGATTATATTCCGGAATACTTTCACAGCCAGATGGATCAAATTCATTTTTTAGGTGTCTCAACTGCTTGAAAATTTATTAACAATTATTAAATATTATTGTGAGTCTTAAAGACAGAGAGATATTTACAGATTGTCCGATTTTATTTTTAGAGAAAATAACTTGGTTTCCCGGACATTTTAGCATAGGCAATTTCAAGCTTAGTGGTATTTGCTCCCATCCAGGCAAACTGTTGAGCGGCAAACCTGAATGCAATTTAATATTTGTCAGAGAAATATTGTGCTTCGTTCTTCGCGGTAATGACAATAATTCGATCATTTTTAAGTTTATTGTTGCGTAATTAGTGAAAGTTTTCAATTTAATCTCAAGAATTTTAAAAATATATTGTATATGTATGTAGATATGAATGTGAATAAAAAATTTTTCTAATTAAATATGTCACTGTATTCAAAAAAATATATTTGATATGATTTATTTTCTGATTTCAGTTGGAAAATTATGTATTTGATATTAATTCAGTTCCCAGAGTTTCATTGAATTGGATTCATATTTTATTATTTATAAACAAATTTCGGAGTACATTTACATAAGTAATGAAACACAAAACATATCGTACCATAACCGAAAAAAGTTTAAGTTAATTATGCCTTACACCTTGGCTTTAAAGATATCTTATACACTGAAAAAAAAATCAATGAATCAAGTACTCACTTAGACCCTTCTGGCCCATTGTAATACGAGTACCACGGAGAGTCTTCCTAAATGAAGCCCTCATCGTCGAACCAAGCAGAGTACTATATATTTAGTTATTTAGTTAATGGATATAATCCTTACAGACTAATAACAAAATATAGAAAGCTACTAACACGTTGCAGTTCAATTCTAGAGACACGAGAAAGCTCCCTGAACTCAAGAGCGCCCATGGAGACAACTCTCTTTCTCTCTAACCCACAGCAATGACACAGAAACTGCGCAAAACTCATTGTATTCAACTTTTAACCCTTGCTCGTATCTGCCTATCAGACACAGTCCAGTCAACACTAACTCTAAAATCTAAATTTTTTCCTATTTCTTGAAATTAAAGAAACCGTATTTTTCTCATTTCGGTGAGTCCATACCTGCCTGGTGATCATGCAGTCATTTGCAATAGCCCACCTATTTTATTATATTTCTTTCTTTGTCAGCCTGGCGCTTGAGTCTGAGTTTGTGCGAGAATAAGGGTAAACCAACACATTCTATATACAGTGGAATTTATAAGGTCTTGGTGAGGTCATCACCCCTCGCGTTTTGATGAAAGCACAGAGCCCCGGTGTTTCAGATGATCCTAATGTTGAACCACTTTATCATTTCGTTTAGATATGATCGTTAGTCGAGAGTTGTTGTTAATCTCAGAAGCGGTATTTCTATGGGCATTACAGTGGCTCGACTGTCAGGGTATGTGTATGTTAATTATGGTTGTTGTGTGTCATTCACTCTCAACCAATCGACAACTTCCTTGACAGCAATAATTCCTCCTGCGATCAGGAAGTCACGTTGCAACACAAATAAGTCCCTGAGTAAAATCGATCAACCACGCCTACTTGAGTTTTGGAGACATCCTTATAAAATACAATAATCCTTGTACGTGAAGTATCGTTCCTCCAAGTCTCTTGGGATGGCATCCAGGACCTTTAAAACTTCCATGAAGTGTGTCAATCTCCCATCACCAAGCTTCGGGATCCACTATTTTACAGTGGGCGATGCAGTTTCCCATCCACAGAGAAATGCAAAGCAAAGACGGATTGTAGAGATTATTGCTATACTAAATCCATGCCTACTAAATCCATTGGTAGCAGCTGTAGAAGCATAATCAATACTTCCGCAGGAGTAGTGCGAACATTTTGCAACTTGTGTAACATAAATGGATATTTCTTCTTCTTCAGGGAAGGTCATCACACGATGGCCTTATGTATCAGAAGTGGATCTATTATGGCCGTATATATTTGGTGAAAGATTTTTGGGACCTCAAAAAAATTTTCCAATGAATTTCTGATAGAAATAAAGTGTTATTGTCGCTTGTTTCATCCTCTCTATGATATCAGGAAATCAGATAGCTTATACTTCCTCTAAAAGAAAACTAATTCCGTTTTGCTGGGATTAATGGAAAGCGCTCGCTTTCCTGTAGGATGACCCTTAGAGAAGATAGGAAGTTTTCTCTAATATTTATTCACCCTTATTGTGAATGGCGTTGTCTACGTCACATCAAGACGACACTAAATATTATCACTTATCTACTCTTTATCGGAAACAATTGGATCTTATTGACAAGATCTCACTAATCTCTAAGGCTTTGTAAATGAATGAAGCATGTTAATAATAGTCAATTGTTGTTTACAAAGTGAGAATTTTTACTGTCGTCTTAATGTGATGTCGACGACGCCATTCATTAGCATAAGCAACACGTTTGAGCCCACAGAACGGGTCATATAGCCAGATTCCACAAAAGTGGCGAGGTCCTGTGTTGTACCCCGGTTTACAAAGTGGGTAAATTAGAAGACTTTGAATCCATTTGCGTATCCCTACATCCCAGCAAAAATAAATTTGGTGCAAGTAAGCACTAATACAAAAAGAAGCGCTTCGGAGATGCGTAAAATCATTCCCACTGCTTACGAGGATTACGAAGTTGGTCGGCTGTTTATAGTAAAATGCTCAAATTTTTTTATGGTGCATACTCTTTCGCTTAGGTTGGATACGAATGATATTTTTACTACGTGATTTTATTTCTTATTGTTGAATTCAATTGCGTATGAAAATAAATATGTGTTCTAGCCCATCATGCGGAGATCGTTGGATCGACTCCTGATTTAATTATATACATACATATAAAAAAGACATGAGTTTAATTCATCTAGGATGTGCAGAAAGAAGCTCATACCTGGAGATCTACCAAATGGGACATCATCAACAAAAATCATGAGATATGGCAATAGTTTGGTAAAGTATTTTTGGACTCTCTCTGGATCGAGATACTTATTTAATTTATGAATTATAAGAGCTGCGACTCATTGTATGTTATATTGCTTTATAAAAGGGCATTCCTTTATTTTTCATTATTACATTATTTTCTAATCGGATCATAACGAAGAGATTTATTACCATTATTTTGGAGTTAGGGCCCATCAGCACAAGTGGAGTCACTTAAGTCAATTAAGTAGCAAACATCGAACAATTAGAATATTATTACGAGTAGTTTTATGTTGTTGACGAATAGTTAAGGATTCACACTTTTAGCTCAAATAATAAACAAATAGCGGCAAGGAGACGACAGCGCAACAGACAGACATTCTAAACTCCCCAGACACGTGTTTACATAACAATAATAACTCTAAAAATACATATTTAAATATAGTCGCATATAAAAATAGAATATGCCGCATATGGAACTACGTAAGTATACACATACATAAATACATACATATGCACATAAATCCCCTCTTCTATAACCTAGGAAACTTAAACACAACTGTTATTGTTTGGGAAACAATCAAATCAGTTTTTCTATTTAAGTCACGATTTATTACATGAAAAGGAAATTATGAAGTTGTTGTGTTAAGAATAAATGAAAGCTCGTCAAGCGACAGGGGAATTGTTTTAACATGAAAACTAAATATTTCTTAATATATTGGGAAAATAATAAAAAAAATAAAAAGCCGAATTTTATATGAAAGCTCTAAGGGCGTTAAATCTTTGCCGTCTGTACGAGCATATTCAAGAGAGATACATTTCAATTCTCTTATAAATATGTACGTGTCTGTATTCTTAAGTTTTTTTCTCTTTAAAACTTTCGGGTCAAAATCATGAATAAAAAAAATTTTGGTATTAAACGAAACCAAAGGAACCTGCTCAATGGGCAGACGAGCTTCATTAAGTTTTGTTGGTATTTAATTGGGGGATCTCTTTGTGGTATATGAAAAATTAAGTTTGAATAACAAACAACATCAAGCTAAGTTTGTCCTGTACTTTGATTTAAAAAAAAAGTTCAGAAAACACTTCAACCGACTTGGCATTGGGAGTAAAATTTGGTGCTGATTATGACGATGAAACCCAGAATTAATTCTGGAGAACTGTGAAGCTTTATGCAACAGAAGATACAGCCAATTGGGCAAGCATCTGTTGGAAGATTGAGAATTGGCAATACTACTCGTAAGGCAATGGCAATCTTCAGCTTCCTCAGTAGAGAAGCGGTTCTAGCATCTGCCAAATTCAAAGTGATAAGCCGCATTTTAGTATTCATACCTGCTTCTTCCCAGCAAAAAATAACACATTACCATACGAACTACGAGTACTTGCGATATAATGATTTACTTTTCTGATTGCCAAATTGGATTACTCGCTTACAAATCACATTCCATAAAATTGAGGAAAAATTATGTAGAATTTAATTGGTGAAAAAGATTATTCTTTCAGTTTTAATAGATTACGTGAACATGTTGCCAAATAAAAAAAAAATAGTAAGCACTTCTCAAGAATCGATTATTTTAGTCTCACGTCTTGTTAAAGTCATTAACTTTGTAATCCAGTAGGGAAGAGTTTCCACCATAAAAGCTTAATTCCAAACCCGATTACTTTTTTTGGAAATTTTTTGTTGTGTTGATTGACTTTAATAAATATTTTGTAAGAATTTAAATTCGATTACCCCAGCAAAAAAAGACCTGAGTTCTATATCACATTTTTTTAATTTGATCTCCTGTTCTTTGACTCCTTGCAAAAAATATTGAAAAAATTTTCATGCTGAATTATGTACAACAATTTTTTATTAAAAAGTTAATAAAGAATTTTAATCGGAAATAATTTTTAATCAGGCTTTAGTTCAGTAATTTCAATTGTTATTGAATGAAATATTTTTATTAATTAATGTGAGTTTCTAAAAAAGAGAGGAAAAATTAAAATAGACTTTTATTAGCTGGGGGAAATACCGATATTTTTCTGTGCAGCCGCGCACTTCATCAGCACCCACGTCTATCTACTGGGGTAGAGTTTTGTTATTAACATCAGCTATTTAACGCACATTTAGTATGAAATGGAATATGAGAAATGATTTTTGTGTATATAATTATTAATTTATCATTGGTAAATACATTTATAATTATCACTATTCATTTTCTGTTTTTGCATTTTTTCTAAAAATTATTTCTAATTAAAATTCAATTAATTAATCAATTAAAATCTAAAGATGTCTCGGTTAATAAATAATTTTAGTTTGTTACATATTTTTTTAAATGCATTATCATAACAAGAAATTATACTGTTTAATCTTAATATATTACATTTCCATAATACTTTTTTAATATATTACTCGTATCAGTCTACCAGTATTTGAAATGGAAAGCTGTTCGATAGTGTATTAGTGACCTGCACAAGACCATTTATAAGACCTTTCAAGACTGAGAGATTTTTAAAAAGCTTTACTACAGCGAAATATTTTAAAACAAACGCTAAACAACTGCGTTAGCAAGAAAAACAACTGAAAAATATGTCTTGCCAACAGTGTTGTTTAGCGTTTGTTTTAGAATATTCCGCTTTAGTAAAGCATTTGAAAAATCTCTCTTGTCTTGAAATGTCTTATAAATAGTCTTGTACAGATCACTATAGTCTATTAAAATCTTAAATAATGTAAGCAATATACTCCCCCCCCCTCCTACACTTTATTTACGCGCGCATAAATACTGCAAATTTCTTCTTTAGCAGTTTGATAGAAACATAAAATAACCACAGCAATAAAACAAACAAAAAATACATTAGAAATCAAAAAAGCCTTTAAACAACAGGTATAAGATGTCATCGAAGCAGGTAAGTGGAAGAATGTACTTCAAATTAAGAACTTACTCAAGTACAGCCATAAACAAAGAGCTTGTAATATGTAATAACAAAAGAACCCCCGTGTTCGCTCTCGAATACCAATGGCGAACTAAACAACGAATTAAAAGTGCAGATATTGCAGGGTACTTTTAAGAGTAATTTGGTACAATTTTAGGTATATTTGGTACAAAACAAAGAAGAAATTAAACAATTGTTGGCTAATAAGAAAAAATTTATTCACTTGCTAGAGTAACTTTTAAGCAAATTCTAACAGTCCAACTTCCCTATAACGAACTTTATTTTAAGAAAATCTAAAATAAAAATAATAAATAAATTCTTATCTCCGCATAACGAGTTTCTCTATGGTGTAGTTTTCTTTATTAAGAAGTTTTTATTGAGACACAAATCCCACAACATGATAAATAATATCTCTGTAACGATTTTGCTTTCAATTATACATTTGAAATGTGTATGTATAAATCTTAGCTTGGTATAAAGTTTGCTTCAAAATGTAAAGTAATTTAATTTTTGTGTTGAGAAAAATTAAAATAAACGACATTTATAATCAGTATACTCTGGCAAATTATCATGACTTGATTGTCGCTTGCACAACGTAACCAAATTAATCAGATTTACTTTGAAAATCAGTCAACAACTTGCGGAGCTTATAGCTGGAGTTTTATCGAAAATTTTGTTCAGCGGTGAGGTTAATTTTTGTGTCAACGGGTTTGTTAATAAACAAAATCTCCGCATATGGAGTAAAACTAATCTACAACAGACCCTGCAGACTCCATTAAATCCAGATGGGGATCATTACCACATCACGATAAATGATTGATGGACGAAATTTATCCAACCTAGAGGTGGTTTCAACAGGATGGTGCTACGTGCCATATGGCGACTGCAGCGCATCTATCGACTTATTAAAATAAAAAATTTTTGCGATAAGTTTATTTCGAGAAATGGACCTGCTATTTGATACCTCAAAATTTTTTTCCTATGAGTCCACTTGAAGTGATTGGTTTATTTTGACCATTGACGATTTCAAAGCCAAGATTATTCCTTTCATTTCTAGCATACGTTCAGCAATGCTCGAAAAAGCGGCCCATTCGACGTCCGAATTGTGCTTCATTAAGAGCAGCCGCGGTGGCCATATCCCCGTAATCATTTCCAAAGGTTAATGCCATGTATTGGTGTTTCAAATAAAAAATATTTTGCATGAAAATCTAATTTTTAACCGAGTTAAAAAAGAGGAGGAGGTTATCAAATCGTCTATTTTTTGTTAGTTCATAGTTCGGTACATTTTGGGTCGATTGTAAAAATTCTTTTTTTTTTGTCTGAGAGGGTATAGCTTTCCACAACATTTTTAATTTGATCTTATGATATTTTACTTATTCGATTGCTGCGAAACTTACCCAAAAAATTGGGCTTCTCGAAGTTGAAAAAATAGGTGAAGCCACGCCCATTAAAATTAGTGTGCTTCTATTTGACCGATTTGTACGAAACCTGGTACTCAGCCTGAGCTCAAAAAAGACACAATCTTGCATTAAAAAAAGTGGGCTATGCCATACGTATTAAATTTTAATGTTATATTTCACGTGCTTGTACTTAACCAATTTTTACGAAACTTAACACATAAATACACAATATTTTATTCAAAAAAGTGGGAGGGGCAACGCTTATTAAAATTTAATATAATATTGCTTCTGTATCGACTTTTATGATACATACCTTGATCTCTGAGAAATACTTAATCTCGTGTTAAAAAAATGGGCGGGATTACTTCTACTTATCCGATTCCCACGAAACTTGGCAAAGAGCTTCGCCTCTCGGAATTAAAAAATTTTGTGCTTAAGAAATAGAATGATAGATAACAAATATGTATATAAATATTTTATTTAACTAAATCCAATTTTTAGCTTTTTAACGGCCTTTTCGCAAAGTATAATTAAAAGATAATAGGGACTTTAACGTCACGTTTTGTATGAAGAACTGTCAGTTAAAGTTCACGTTAACTCTTAACCATACATTAACGAAAAGGGAATTAAGGCTTATTTTTGAAGTCGGTTTATTATTTTTAATTTTTATGTGTGCTATACGAGTATTTTACAATTTAAAGTTCTATAAGATTAAAAAAACGACATTTAAAGAAAGTTCAGGTATTTTAGTAATTTTTCTACTCACCTTAAATTTATTTTAACTTTTCTCCAAATATTTTTTATGGTACTTTTGCTCTGAAAACTGTAAAATTATTCGTTGTGCCTTATTTTAGTACCATTTATCATAAGCATTACTCCTCTCTGACTTTAAGAGAGACAGATTTCCACCTAAAGAAATGTAGAGGAAAAGGAAAAGCTTATTGAAAAGCTTTGCGGTTAGAGGAGAAAATACTTTCACTGTAGAGATGCATAAAAATTTTCTTCAGTCGCTAAACGAATTTCACAGAGAAAAGACAAGGAATAACGGTGAAGAAAACCTTTTACGAGCCAACGAATAAAAAAGCAATCGTTGTTGTTATTTAAATAAAATGTTTACACAAGTGTTTGCATAAGTGTGAGTGAGCGAATGTGGGTGTGTGTGTGTTTTTGTGTTATTTAAGGTTTATTTGTGTTGTTAGTGGAAACTTAAGCAATGTTTGGGTGTGTGTGTGTGTTTGTGTGTTTATGGGCGACACAAAACACCACCGACAACTTTAATCAAAAAAGTTCAAATAAAACACCATACTCCTTTCAAAAATATTAGTATATCTTTTAAAAACAACTAGAACTAGTACATTCATTGTCAACAACTTTACAGTTTATAATGTACATACATACATACATACATATATACATACATATGTACATAAGTCCATGTAAAAAGAACACAAAAATATATCTATATATACATACATACATGCATATGTATGTACGTACTCATATCAGTAGTTAGTTTTCTTTAAAAAAGGTTTGCCGTTTTACTATGTGGACCTATCGCTCATTTACCCAAAGAACGTTATAACTCAAAAACATTACTTTGCCAGAAAACGAGTTTAAAGTTTTCAATTTACATAAAACTTAATGGAAAAAGAAAATTTAAATTTTCTCTCAAGAGCTGACAAAACAAGATATTTGTATGAAACTTTTACACATTATGAAGAAGGATATGAGGATTAATTCTGCATCATTAAAAATATGGATTTTTAGAGATATGACGTTCTTTGAGTAAATGAGCGATATGTACATACATACATGCACACATATGTACATATGCATATCTAGCTTTATTTGTTGTCTGTCGAGTGCAAGAATGATAAGAAGCGAGACTTTAGATATACTCATACTATACTCATCCGTCCATCCTTGCAAATTTTTATACATCCTTACAGCTCTCAATACATGTGTGCTTGTATGTACATATGTTTGTGTGTAAATTTTTTTTGGGTAGATGGGTGAAAGTGTATGTGAATGTGATAATACATGTATCGTTTTGTATTCAACTACCACAGTGACAAACAGTCTCGCAAAGCACAAAACAAATAACACAACAGAAGAATATTTATAAAGAAATATAACAAAAATAACTACACACATACATACATACATACGTACATATATGTATATGTATGTATATTATATGTAAATAAAAATGGCCAACATTATTATCCTCATTATAAAAGTGACAAACAAATAGTTAATTGTGCAAAATACTTGTGCATGAGTATTAGCGGAAAATAAAACAATCTAGAAGATAAAAGAACAAACACAAAATATTGCACGATTATAAAATATAATATATATGTATGTATGTACATATGTGACCATAACTATGAAAGTGATCTAAGTTATATACATAAATTTTTCTTAGAAATATTCACCCTTATTGCAGTTGTCAACATATTCGTCGCGTCAATACAATACCAACAAATTGGAGCTTGTCTACTCGCTATCGGGATTAAATGTGTGCTTTTGACAGTATATTTCTGTTCCCTAAGGTCTGAAATATAGCATGAGCCTTTTAACAGCAGTCAGAGTCTGAACACAATGTAACGATTATTTATTGCGGTGCGGTTTTCCATACGATTTTGAAGTAAAAATCCGCAGTGCGGGACGGAATAAAATTAAAATCTATTTTATTTTCATTGCGGAGTTTCTTATTCTCTCAATTTCTGATACTCTTTCTCTTGCTGACGTTGCCGTAGTTTTTGAATAATTGGCTGTGTTCACAACATTTTTGTAAAAAAAACATGATTTTGAAGTTCAAACATTTTTGTCATAGATTATAAAAGTTTAAAAAATATATCAAATATATCTGCGAATGTATAAAATGTTAATAATTTTTTGTTTTTAGTTATAAAAATGTATGCACAAAAAAATTAATAAAAATTTAAACAAATTTCGTTGTATTATGTTTATTTTTCTCTCCCGCAACGATAAATCGCACCGCACCGCAAACATTGTGTTTAGACTCTCAGTTGTTTTCGACAACGGGTAGACAGTTATTGTATTGACGCCGCTTCTATATTGGCAACTGCGATAAGGGTGATTAAATATATCTTAAAAAAACTGCAAAAAATATTTAAGAAATATTAAATAAACTAATACTAATCGAAACTTTTAGAACTGCGAATTAAAATATTATAATAATAAAAAAATATATTTTTAATTTAATGAAATTTATTTATTTGACATATTATCAGAAGTGTAAATACAATAATTGAAATTTATTTTCTGGTGTTTTAGCATGTCTATATACACATTTCATTGGCGCTTGAACCAAATCATCAGTAGACTTCAACCACAAATTTTGAACAGTCACTAACCTCTTACCACTTGCATAATTATGGGGCCATACATATGTACGTATGTGAAATGTATGTGTGTGTGTTCTTAAATCATAAAATTAATTATATTAAACTAAACATTTATTGCAAAAAGTTTTTTCTCTCTTAATGTTACAAAGCAATATGGTGAATTATTGTTACAAAAAAATATTAAATAATAAAGTTTTAAAAAACTTAAGACCATAAAAGAACTAAACTCATAAGTGTTTGTTTGTATGTATGAACTTAAACAACAATAAACAGAAAAATATACATACATACATACATACTATGTAATAAAAAAAACTTCAGAAAATAAAAAGATCTTAAGTGCCACTCTACATAAATATTAAAGGAGCAGTTAAAGCCCTTTGAAAAACGTTTAATAAAGAAAAATAAGAAACAAAAAATGCATAAAACTTGAAACTTAATTAATTTAACTTTCGTTTTTGATTTCTAAGTAAAAATTAACTCTTAACATTTAAAGTTCAGAAATAAATATTGCCATTTCCACTGGAATGTCAACTTTTTGTAGCGTGCGACACCAAACAAATATGCTTGTATTTTCAAAGAAAATTAACCTTTTTTTTGCATTTGGTAGAATTTTAAGCAAAATCTAGTCAAATTTTTCTGAAATACAAGCTTAATTGTGCGCGACAAAAACGAGAACTTTCCCGTGGAAATGCCCATATGCAAATAAGAGCCCTATTGTGCACGCAGTCTTTTACATTTTTTGTTTTAAACTTTCTTTAACTTTTGCACGCTCAAAGTTTGATTTGTCAAATTTTCAATATGCCACGAAATCACTTCAGGCAATGAAGAAAAAGAAAAAACAAAATAAAAGAATAAAGAACATTTCATTTCTCTTCTACAAACTCAAAACTTTGCAAAGTAAACTTTTCGTGTATGTCGACCTCGTTCAGTATTTCATTTTTGACCCAAACCGATGATTAAACCCATGTAATTTAAATGGGCTTTGATCAAAGGTTTGTGTCAAAAATGAACTAGTAAAATAGTTTGACTCAAGTCTAAAGGTGTCATTAGTTTTTACTTGTCGTTGCCGTTCTTTTCTCTATAAGACATTTTGCAATTACTTTTTCTGTGCAAGGAATCAGCTGGGTAACCTATTGAACTGATTACAGCTGTATACAAAATATCACAATAAACTAATGCATACATATGTACATACTTTTGGCTCTCGCTTAACGTTGAATTCTATTTTCTACAGATTTGTCCGCACCAGAACATAATGAAAAAGGAAAAACCAACCACACAAACAGATTTTCAATTGAACAGAAACAAAACAGCTGATTCAGAACGGAACAGCATGTACAAACTATTTTTTTTCCTTAAGTCTAACTACACAGAATAACTGAAAAGAAAAATCAGTTGCACTACTTTAGGAATTTCAATAAATGCTGAGACCTGAAAATTGAGTCTTTGGAAAGCTGAACGCAAATCTGCACTTAGTTTTTTACCAACTATACTTTTCGAGATATACCATTATATCAAAAATTAACGAACTTGCATGTTAAATATTAACATAACATTAGAAAAGTTAGGTTGATTTATAAAAACAAAAAATTTAAATTCCGCAACAAGTCTCTCCCCAAATTGTGAATAAAATCAAAATTTGTTCAATGAACAGGCAGTAATTTTCTTTAAAACATATTTAGCTATGTACTCGTACATTAGTGTGTCCCAAAAAATGTTTTATATTATTTTCATGGGTTCTTAGCAGAACTCAGGGACCGCCAGAGCAAATTCAAAAATTATCGTTTCTTATTTACTTATAATTAATTGACATTTCAAACTACATCAATAGTTTTTTTCGTTTTTATAAAATTTTTAAAAGTTGAAAAGCGTTATTTATAAAATTTATGGAAAATTTGCGAAAATTTGTAATGTACTCTACTAACCGTCCTTTTAAAAGGACACTCTATTCGGAAAATAAATATAATTTTATTTTTTCTAGAAACTTATTAAAATTTTGTTTTCAAAATAAAAATTCAAGATTTAAATAAACAAATTTTGCCGCGCTATCTGGGTTAAATTGGTTCTCCAAAAATGAAGAAAATCGTGGTTATAGATAAAGTTATGAAGAAAATACAAATAACCGGCAAACGATTTTCGCCAAAAATTTGACTTGTGCGACCTCTAACCCTCTTCCGAAAAATCTTAAAAAAAATCTCAAAAATACTTGACTCTATAAGCTTTCACATTATGCTTGACTCATTGTTATTTGTTATGAATAAAAAAAAATTTGTATTAAACGAGCATCCAGAAAGAAACTGAGTAGACTTTAAACTGTATATACTCATATACCCATCTTATCAAAAGCAGAAAAATAACAATATTTCACACTTTCGTTTTGCTCTGTTCCGAGCAGCTTTCTTAATTTCATATTATTTATCTCCAGACAATAAAGAAAACAAGAAAATAATACAGAGAATCGGTCCAAAAAAAGGAAAAATGGATTCATTTTAATAATATATTTAGATGGCCAGATTTAAAAAAAATTTATGCATGGATTAATCAAAATTTTGTTGTGGAACTTCCAATTTGCTTTTTGCTAAATATAACGAACCTTTCTCAATTTATGATACTGTTTTTGTCTTGCAGACGCGTTAATTTTTGATATAACGGCATATCTCGAAAAGTAGAGGTGATACAAATTTCAAATATGTATATAAAATTTGCATAACATATTAAGTCAACAGCTAAAATTATTCCGTAACGAAATATACCGTAACCCTGTGTTATATTAATCTTTAAAGTTTAACCAAATACATTTCTCGAAACTTCTTAAACAATTTAGTTTTTGTTTACACGACCAAACGGTTTGGCAATAAAAATAATTGAAATAATTGAAGAACTTATTGTACTAACAAGTCTTGAAAGCTAACACTGAAGCACAGATCGCCATTTTGGGACACAGATGTTTTGCGAGCAACAATTAAAAATGGCGTAAAACGAGTGAGCGATACAGTTTTTTTGAACTAATGTCATCAAGTTTAGGTTAGGAAAGGTGGTGCTATACCGCACCTCCACTCGGACACCCAATTGGGTCTATTGTGATACAAATTTTAAAGTGTTTCATCAATTTTATACTTAATTTTTTTTCTTGGAAACATAGCTCCTGTTTTCATTTATAAAAAAATGGCAACAAATATGACATTACTTTTGCAAAACTTTGTATTATATTAATATTGATGTTATGTATATAATACCTCGTGTATGTACATGAACTTAATAAATGCTAATCAAAAGCAGCTGTGCCAAACATTATTAATTAAAATTTTTTTAATGAAATAAATATGCGACATGCGTGCTTTTACAAATCTGATGGCCTTAATTTACAGGATTTGAGCTATCAATTTTCATAATAATGTAAATGATAAATGTACATATGTATGTGTGGTGCAGTTAGCTAAATATAATATATGCAGTTTATATATCACACACGCATACTTACATACATATGTATCTATAAATATTTAAATTTAAAGTTTTTACATATATCAAATTAAAGGAAAATTCACTGTAGATTTTAGTTCAGCATTCAGTAATCTAAGTCCTCGTCCAGACTTGCAATTTTTGTTGTTGCTATTTCTTAAAATTCTGCTTTGAAATTGCATAAGTGTCCACATTATGAAATTCTAATTTTGCAATTGTGCATTAAAAAAATTCTATTACAGCACAAATTTCCTTGAAAAATTAAAAATTATATTTATTTTTCACACAACTGAAGAAATAAAATAAATAAAAAACGTCAAATACAATTAAAAACTTGAAATTAAAAAGTACGAATTTCAAATCAAAAGAGAATTGCAGAGCACCTGAAATTGTGTACCCCTCCCCAATCTTCTCAGCCCTCGCACCAATAAACTCAAGAATTCCTGCAACAATAATTTCAAGTCTGGTCAAGGACTAAAAAACAACTTTCAGTTGTGGGCAACACAAATTTTATCGGATTTTAATTTTATCCCAATTTCCAACGGGACAAAGTGTACCGCTCGTATAAGGCGAATAGTATGTACATGCACGTCAAGTATACTTCATAAAGAAGCAGGACTAGTTCAAATATAATCAAAATTCTCAATGGGCCACATAGGCCAAACTTGCATCACATCGGACTAACCCGTCTCTAATGGTGCTTGACAAAGAAAATGTCAGTTAGTTTGCAATCAAAGCAATGTATAGAGATGCGCGGACAAAAAAAAATGTTATTTTAAGTTTCATTGAGCACTACCAATGCTTTAATATTTATATGTAAATACATATAACACAAAGTATTGTTACTATTTTTTATTATAGTTGAAATTTTGCTACGATTTGTGGTCTAACAAAAAATTAAAAATAAATTTGACTCGCACTCGAAAGGTTCTGTACGGATACAACATATGTATGCAATACTATACGAACTTTAACCTATATATTTATTTTTAGTTAATTTAAAATTATTATTGTTCGAACTTCATTTGTTTCTATATTTATGATTTGAACGGGCTAAAGTTCATATTGCTTTTTAAGCCAAATCACAAATAACACTAAAGTTAGTTGTAAATATCCTGTCAACATATAGTTGAAGGGAACAACTAGCTGTTTTCGAAGACCACTCAACCTTCATCATCAGCGTTCTTTTGTGTTTGATCCACTGTGTGTGGTATCAGTTGATGTACATATATTGCATGACGGCATGTTTGCAAACTAGCGCAACGAAATCACAATACTAAAAATGCTTGATAAGTTTATTTCTACGTCTCACTTTAAACGACAAGCACACGACACACACACATATGTATATGCTTTGATTGGCGTGCTTATTTGATCGTCTCCACGAATCGCTTAGCATTAAATGCTTATGTAAAAACGACATGGTCCATGACTGTATTACATGGGAGGATGTTGTAATCAGCCTGTTTTTCGTCTACAGGAATGCGTTACACAACCACCAATAAATTTTTTATTTAAAATATTAGTTCGTGGGAAGTTGAAAATATGTACTTATTTAAAAGCCGTAAAAGCTAAATGTAATTCTTTAAAAATTACTTCCATTTGTTTTTTTTTATTGGGCTGTCGTTAATCAATAATAGTAGTTTGTTTTCTGAATGAAATTGTATGAGTTAATTTTCCAAATGCTTGTCTATTTTTAGTTTATTTAAGTTTATTTAAGCGTTAAAACCAATTGACCCATTTAAATAGAAAAGTTATAAAATGCACAGGTCAGTTATTTAAACAACGAGACCCTCCCCAACAAACACTAAACAATTCAGAGCCCTTGTGGCAAATAGACGATAATGACAACTCAAACAAACGGCAAAACTAAAAAAAAATAAATTAAAAATCCTCTTATAACTAAATATGGTCACCAGAAAGACTATCCTTAGTTTGTAAAGAACTAAAAGCAACAAAAATGAAAAAATAAAAAAAATAAAAAAATCAATAGTTACTTTAAATTACGTTTCAAGTTTTAATACATTTCAATGCTTGTTTACCAGCAAAGAACTTCTGCGTATCCACCAGGTATTCACGCTATACAAATAAAATTAACTATATAACTAGTATATATATATATGTGTATGTATGTATGTAAACACAATGGCATTAAGTAATTAAAAACGAAACAATACATATACAGTGACTCACAGCTTATTTGATGCAGGCAATACTTTTTTAGAAAAACGAAAATTACTCGTTGTTTATTAAATTTAACAAAAAAAATGTATACGTCTTGTAATGAGATATGTATGTATTGTTTACCACTGTAGAAAAAACAACAACAAAAACAAGGCTTGCTGAAAAAATATCGAAACAAAAAATTTTCTCATCAAAATATGCTCACAGCTTAAATGATGCAGTGTATTCTATATTTTTTCTGAGAATGAAATAACGGTGCAATGTATTTTTTTCTGTTTAGCTTAGCGTCTGAAGTCATTATAAGAAAAAATTTGTAAAGAAAAGTTGAAAAAATATAAATTGTTTGAAAATGGGAAAACGGACCTCATTTGAAAAAAGGGAAGACGTTATTCGTCATTACAAAGAGGGCAAAAGCCAACGAAAAATTGCAGAAATTGTTGCTATTAGTTCTTCAACTGTCCAGCACATTATAGAAAGGTTTCGGCACGAAAATAGGATAGAAGATAAGGGCAGATCTGCGCCAAATAAAATTTTTAATGATGCAGATAAGAGGTGGATTGTTCGTAAAGTTAAAGAAAAACCAGATTTAAGCGCTCCAAAATTAACGAACGAGGTCGAAAAATACTTAGGCAAGGTTTGTAACCCTGAAACTGTTCGCAGAGTTCTGCGCGAAGAAAATTTTCATGGAAGGACTGCCCGAAATAAGCCGTTGATTAATGCTCGTAACAGAAAACGAAGAATAGAGTTTTGCAGACAGCATATGAACAAAGATATTTCGTTCTGGAAGTCCGTTGTTTTTGCGGACGAAAGTAAATTTAATCTTTTCAGGTCTGATGGGAAGTCCTGCGTTTGGAGAAAACCAAACACCGCGCTTCAACCATGTAATTTGCGCTCTACAGTTAAACACGGCGGAGGCAGTGTGATGGTATGGGGTTGCATGTCCTATTCAGGCGTAGGAAATTTAACATTTATTGAAGGAAACATGGACAAAAAGATGTATCTGGATCTGCTAAAAGATAATTTAGTTCAAAGTGCGGATAAAATGGGCATTAGGGATTCGTTTAGGTTCTACCAAGACAACGATCCCAAGCATACGTCTGGTATCGTAAAAACTTGGCTTATTTGGAACTGCCCACATGTAGTACAGACACCTGCACAGAGTCCAGATCTCAACGTTATTGAGAATTTGTGGTCAGTGCTAGAAAATAAAATAAGAAACCACAATATTTCCAATGTTTCTGATCTGAAACGGGCATTACTAGAGGAATGGCATAAAATTAGTTCCGATTATACAGCAAAACTGGTAGAATCTATGAATTCCCGAATAAAAGCTGTTCTGAACCAAAAGGGATACCCCACTAAGTACTAGCCGTAATAATGAAATAAAAATATAAATGTGTTTATGTTTTTTTAAGACTTTTAATTTAGTGCATCATTTAAGCTGTGACCTCAAAACTGTAACTGAATTATTTAATTTGCTATATCTTTTTTATGAAGAAAATTTTTTTGTTAATTTTTGTTGTTAAATAAAACATGTAATCTAAATATATAAAATATATAAGATTTTTTTCTCTAATTGAAATACCATAAAAAATATTTCATGTTTTAATATTTTTTTTTGGCTGCATCAAATAAGCTGTGAGTCACTGTACATATGTACGAGTGCAAAACGGAAATAATAACATTACAAAAAAAAACTCTTTCGCATCAAGATGAAGAAAGTTTTGTAAATATGGTGCGGTATATTTATAAAGAATATGTAAAACAAATGTTAATAATGCAAAATAAATAACAAAATACAAAAATAAAAATTTAATTTAATTTTTAAATTCCTTTTGTTGCTGAAAAAAAGAAAAATAACCGGAAAGCCTGCTTGCCAGCCCGCCTGCTTGGCTGTGTATGTTGTAACCTTGACTTATGGATTCCTTTGGCAAACTGATTTTTTTTCCTTTTAGTGTGAATATTTTTCTCTCAAACGAATTTTCTGTGAGCACTAATATAAATGCCAACTATGTATGATTCGTATAAAATAATGAATGTGGGTTGAATATTAAATTCTCAAAGATTTTCTATTCTACATCTTTCTTCATGTTTTTTTTCTTACCGTGTTGAATACACAATACACACGTACAAAGAACGAAATTAAGAAAATTGCAAACAAACACTAGAAAATTGTAGTGCATATTAATAAATATTTAAATACGTAAGTTATGTATTAAAAAAAAAAGAGAAGAAGAAAAAAGTTAACAACAAGACGTTTCAGTGGATATGAATGCTAAAAATCTGCAGAAAAGATTTTATAATAACAAGTGAAGAAAAAAAAATTGGAAAATAAAAAATTCAGTCCTTCACATAAAACAAAGGACCATTTATGTATATATATATACATGTAAGGGGTGATTTTTTAAGAGCTTTCATATAAAATTTAAAGAAATGTATGAAATCTTTATTTGAGTCGGTAGAACGATCTATATAATTCAAGGTTTAAAGATATTTCATGTGGATATGTCTGAAATGGTTCATACGCTGGGTCCAATTTTGGCATAATTGGTCCATCATATCGCTGTTATCTCACGAATAAATTTTTCAAAACTGTATTCGAGTGAGTTAACCATTGCCTGTTTGCCCCTATATACATGAGCCTCAACATAACCCCACTAAACGATAGTCTAAAGGCGTTAAATTCCACGATCTAGGAGGACAATTGGCCGGTCCCAAACGTGAAATAAACTGTTCACCGAACTTGCCTCTCAATTGGGCCATTGTTTCGCATGATGTGTGACATGTGGCACCGTTTTGCTGAAATCACATGTCAGGCAAGTCCATTTTGGGCACCAAAAAAAAAAGAAGTAACAGAGTCCCAATAGCTGCGAATGGCGCCGAATTGATAATTAATTAATGATCTAATGTTCAATACTGTAAGTCCTACTTTACACTATGTCATAATGCTAAGCTGATTAGTTTGTTGGGAGAGAGAGACAATAGAAATAGAAACGTTTCTTTTCCCTCGTCTCTCTCTCTCTTTATCTCCTAACAAACTAATCAGCTTAGCAATAAGACTTGCATATTGCAAACAAGGATTAATTTTGGTGCGAAATTAAATCACAACATTCCGAATAGCCGCCTCATGCATTAAACACATAGACCACAGCAGGCTACATGGCTACACGACTACAAGTGGTGATGGCAGCAAATGTTGCCTGGTAACCAGCTACACCATAAATACATGTATATATCAGTGATGCCGCTTTCAAATATTTCACATTTATAAAAATAAAATAATTTATTCAAAAATATAAAAACAAATCAGTTAATATATTTTTTTTCGAATTTTACTATTTATAGGATTAGTAATTTCTTTAATACGTTTAGTAATTTTTCGTTAACTTGAGTGTCTTTTAGCTTTCTAACAGTTTCTAAGATTTTATAACATTAAATTTTGTCATCATCCCGCTGTTAGAGTTTTCATAATTTTTGGTTTTTTCTGCATTTCTTACAGTTTTATCGATTCTTAATCAATATTAAGGCTTTTTTTTAATTTTGTAATTTTTTGTCGTTTTTTCGCTTTGCAAAAATATAATTACTTTTTTAATTAACATTAAAATTTTGTAGCTTTATTTTTTATTTTGCAATAATTGTTTACCTTTACCTAGTTTAATTTGACTACAACGACAAATGTAGCACGGTCAACAACGTGTAGCCCGTTGCCTTGTTGCCTTCAAAATAATCATTCTCACATAAACATGTGTATTCCATCTTTGACATTTTGTAGCCGGTAGTTTGCTGTGGTGAATGTGTTTAAAGCTTCAGAATGTCGCCCAAACTGTCCATAAAATAGAAGAAGTGCACGGATGCGCTATCTTAACCGAGCATCCGTTTTTATAATAAAATTTAATAATCTGCAAGCGTTGTTTATTTGTAAGTCGATTTATGTTTAAATTATAGACCAAACTGAACATGTTTAACAGTAACATGATACACGAAAACAGCTGAGTTGTCAAACACAGTGTTGCCAAAATTGCTAAAAAACTAAACAACTTGCTAAAAAATCACACTTTATATGTATGTATGTATACATACATACATGTGTAGTAAATATGTGTGTATGTGAAATAATATAAGGCAGTAGTGGCAGTAGAATATTTCAAGTATTAAATATTCAGAATATAATTCATGTGCTTAGAGTGAATATAAATTTGAAACAAACATCTTTTTCTTTGGAAAATGGGTTACAAAAAATATGCCACGTTAACATTTTATTACGTTCTTTTGTTATTAAAATTACAATGAAGTTAAATAAAATAAACCATAATGAAATTGAACTAAAACTACAATATAAATAATTTTAAAAAAAATAAAAGAAAAACAAATAAATACATATAAGAGTAAAGGTAACTAGTGAAATAATGTATTACTAAAAAGTATTTAATAATTCAAAGTTTTAAAGTTTAGTGAAAAATAAAATGAAGTGTGAAAAACTATGACAAACTGTAGACAAAACAGATAAATACTATTGCTTATTACGTATAGTATATAAATTACGTAAAGTATAATGGTACGCAAAATTTTAAAAATTCTTAAAATAGTAAAAACTTCATAGTGGCAATGGATTTCATAGTTAGTATCATAATCAGCAAAAATTAAGAAATTCCGAAAAATAGAAAACTATAAAAAAGCATACACTCAAATATTTATAAAAGAAAACAAAAACTAATCGAAATTAACCCTTTAAATGTGATATAAAATAAAACTGTGGCAAAAACGAAATTTCGCTAAAAAAAATCGCTTTTCAAACTTAAAACAAATACATACAAATCAAATAATGAAAATATGATATGCCAAAAAAATATTTCATAAAAATGGAAACTCTTAAAAAACATTTAATGAAGATACAATTTCAATAAAGAAAAAAAAAGAAATAACATTAATCAAGTTGTAAGAAAACTAAAGTATATATTTATTTGCTATAGCTTAGTTACATAAAATCAAATTGGTGCAATATTCCACCGAGCTACATTAGTAATTACAACACTGTCAATTTAATTAATAAAAAAAAAATAAAACGAAGGAAAAGCCAAATTTAGTGGCAAATAAAAGCAATTGAACTGTGTGAAAAAACAAAACAAATAAATTAAAAATGTATCTAAAAATTAAGTTCAATGTGTAACAAATTATAGAATTTTTATATGTGTATAAATTACATTAAAATCAAAAACTTTAGTTACATTATCCTACTCGCATTAATCTGTGATGTTGGTCGGAGTAGAATCAAAAGCCATCCTAATTTCATGCATTACACTTCCCTCCATAATAATCCAATACGTAAGAAGTCATCTGTCTCACTATATATTTCCTAGAATTCTGCTACAATTATTGTTTGTCTATATCTTTTCAAACTTCCAAAAGATCATAACAAATGCTAAATGTAAAGCAACATGCAACGAGAGTATAAGGAACAAGGATGCAACGAAGCAACTGCGGAAAGTCCCAATCAATCCCCAGATGGTGAACTAGACATATCTTCGGATCATTTGCACAACGGCATTACCGTAATATCGTCCTATAGTGATTTAGAGGATACCACAAGTATACCGGATAAACCTACAAATAGTATAAATAGCGATGATAATATAATAACCATAACTACAGCGAGTATAAATGATTATGCCAAAAATCCCGAATTGTATGCAGAATTAACCCAAATAAAAACACGTAAAAGGCGCAACTCGGCTGTGAACTTTTTTAAATTTTTTAGTAAAAAAGACACGCAGCAACCCATTGAGAATACTGGCAGTACAACAGAAGGTTTGAATGGTCTAAATGCGTCTACGAACAACAATATTCATTTGGATAACATCAGAAGCCCGAATTCATCAGTAGGGCCGTGGAAGATAACTCATTGCATTTCGTTCCAAGAGAATATAGCCGATGTGCATCATCGTAAAGGCAGACGCATAAATGGTTTACAAGCTCCATTACATCCTCTGCAACTATTTGGTTGGTTTATTTTGATAATTTTTGGTTTCGCAGCATATTGGATATTGATACCATCTTTTAATTCGGACATACAAGGACCTCTTTATGGCTTGATAACTGGCCTATATATTGTGCATATAGTATCCCATTTAGTTGCTTTGCTAATAGATCCCGCCGATCGTGAATTGCTTAGAGTTCATCGAAACGATCGCATTGTTCCGGAATTCGATCGTTCCAAACACGCCCATGTTATTGAGAACGGACGCTGCCATCTATGCAACATACGTACTTCATCGCATCGCACAAAGCATTGCTCAGTGTGCAATAAATGTGTGGGGAAATTTGATCATCACTGTAAATGGTTAAATCATTGTATTGGCTCTCGTAACTATGTCGCCTTTCTAATGTGTGTTGTAAGTGCAGTTTGCGCTACGTTGGTAATTTTATTAGCGGTTATAAGCCAAATAGTTTTGTATTACCTCCAACCAGAATGGCTTAGTTACTGGTATCCCTCACAAAAGGTGTTCGAAGATAATGTAATAGATGAAAGTCAATATTTGACTTTGAATGATACCGACAGCGTTATAGATTTAGCATTAAATACAACAAATGATTTCGTGGATGTTTTATTCTCAGATAACTCTACCTTGCCTACAATAGCGGAAAATGTCACATTACTTATCAATGATACCCTAACGAACAATGCCTCCAGCATATTAAGCACTTTGAATGAGGATGAGATTGGCAAAGCTACTTTTACGGATACCAATTTCATAACTCATAATAGTTCTTTTGTATCGTTTGCCGGCATAACAGTTAGTCACAGCATATTCTTTATACTACTGGGTTGCTTAGGACTGCTAGCAGCCATCACTGCTGGTCTCCTGTTACACTTATGTTTCTTTCACATTTACATTTCATTTTTGGGTTTAACCACTTATGAGTATATACGTAACCATCGCCAAGCCCAAGAAGCCAAAAGTAAATTAGCAGCTGCTGCCAAAAGTGCACAAGCCGAAACGCAATCAACTCCGCCAACCAGCAACCGTCCGTCCAAAAGGACCTCAGAATGTGGCCAATTCTATATGTGTTCCAAATTACGTCATCCAAATGACGGGGATCCCACGTTACGTCAAGAAAACCCTTACCACTTGGATTCCAATCCACATATAAATTTTCATTGCTGTGCCAACTCTAGGGAATATCATCAGACTGCCTTAAAGACATACTATATGTGTTCTTTGCTAGAAGAAAGTAATACCAAACCGCCATTGACCATAGCCCACATCTCAGGAGCCAACACCGACTTAGACTCCACGTCCGAAGACAATACTGAAGTGTTTAACACATTCCACTGCTGCTCGTCCTTCAAAGCCGCTTCCGCCCAAAGGCGAGCAAGCGCCGCTACAAATAAATCCACGCTAGTGACAAACTTTGAGACTGCTGCAGCGCCTATCAATAATCGCCGCTCATACCTGCAATACACCGAACAGTGTACATTTTGTTCGTTTCGCCTACGAAGCCCAATTATAGGAAAGAGAGACTGTAAGACTCACAAGAATAATAAAACGTCAGCCCCTAAGCCGGAAAATTTGCAACAAGTGTCACGAACTTCTTCGGGGAAATCTCAATCATCTGTGCAAACAGCAGCGGCCCAGAAGCGATGTTGTATGCAGACAATTTCCAAGAACCAAAGATGGCGAAGAAAATGGAACTGTTGCTCCGCTGTGCCTGAAAGTCCCGATGTGCCCAATGATATTATCGCTGCACTGGCACACAAAAACCATCAAGATCTAGCTGCGAAAATGGCTGCCAAAGGTGAAGTTCCAACAAAAAATGCCAATTCAAATGGCAGCAATGCTCCCCAAATTCCACACAACTCTCCCAGATCCATCGAGCATTTGAAAGTAACCCAAACTCATTTACGCAGCACAAGAACTTGGCCAGTGGCCAGATTCCGAAACTTTATACGCGTAATCAATCGCTACCGAAGACCAAGGTGCAGGCTGCAGCACAATGTCGAACACGGTCTCAAACAAAATCAAGTAAGACCCATACATTTGCAAAAAGAAGACAACTGTTGTCACCACAACCATACTTATGGTTCCAGCTCTTCAGTTACAATGAACTCGCCCAACAATACACTTTCAGAGAGTTCCAGAGAACACAGCAGCTACTCGGACAGCAGCAGTAGCATGAAAACACCGAATTCTCAAAGTGCACACACATATAAAACATCCGTGTTGCCTACATCAATTATAAGAGATGACACTTCAGTGACTTATACTACTCCTATTGGCATATCATTACCACCTGCCTTACCTCCACCAACTCGAAGGCGAATACCCAATACAGCAGACTTAGAGGAGTTGGCGCAAACTTTGTCATTTGCCTCGTCTCAGCCGTCCAACGCTTCGAATTCTCGTTATAATCCAATTCAACGATTACCGATCATAAATAATGTTTATCGAAGGCCACGGCGTAAACATTTCTTGCGTACGCGCTCGCCTACTCTATCACCAATACACGAATCGGGCTTATCAAATCCAACTTCACCTCAACCATGTCGTCATGCAGCCACATCATGCTCGCCAGCGACAACAATGGCCAACAATCTGTGCGGTACTGTACTGAATACATCGGAACTATTACGTAAAACCTTATCCAACAGCTCGTTGCATAGCGATACGTCCACAACATCATCGAGTAGCACCAATTAAAGTAATGATCGAGTGATTTTTAGAACACTCGAGTGAATGGTTCGCATAAAACAAAAAATATTTCAAACTATCACAGCTGTATGTATGTATGCAAAAACGGCGTTAAGCCATCTGTTAAGTAGTTGAACAATTTGGAATGAAAAACCAGCTGATTGTACGTTTATATAGTATTTTGCATGCATGAGTATGTATAATTATGTATGTATGTATGCAGAATTTAGCATAATACATATTTCTAAATGTGTTGTATTTTAGTTAAATTAAATATAGACCTGTACTTTCATTCAGTAACTTTTTGAGAAACAAAAATTGTAATATTTATCAATATATGTATGTGACCTTCTCCGAGAAAACTTGGGAACTTGGGAAAATCGATAATAAATAAATTCAGTGAAGTGCGACTTTGACTCGCGCACGAAGGATTCCGTACGGACACGAGATATGTAATTCAATACGAACTTTAGCCTATATAAAATATAGTTTTTGTTTTTTTTTGTTTTTGGGGTTTTTTCGTTTTTAAGCGTTTTTTTAGTTTTGGGGTTTTTGCTTTTATATGCGTTTTTTTAGTTTTCGCACTTTTTTTTTCGTTTTGGCGATTTTTTGGTTATTAAAGTTTTATTATTTTGACGATTTTTTTTCATATAAGCGTTTTTTTTTGCGTTTTTTTTAATTTTGGCAATTTTTTAGTCTTAAAACTTTTTTTCTCGCTATGCGATCTTTTCCGGTTTTTGGCGTTTTTTTTAGTTTTTGCTTTTATATGCGCTTTTTTAGTTTTTACACCTTTTTCTCGTTTTGGCGATTTTTTTTTGGTTTTTGACGTTTTTTTAATTAGCGATTTTTTTTTATTTTGACGATTAGTTAATTTTGGAGATTTTTTTTCATTTTGGCAATATTTTTAGTTTTGACACTTTTCTCGTTTTTGCGATTTTTTTCGGTTTTCCGCGTTCTTTCTTAATTTTTGGCGATTTTTTCGTTTTTGGCAATTTTTTTAATTTTGGCGATTTTTTTATGTCGATTTTTTCGTTTTTGAGCGTTTTTTTCATTTTGGCGACTTTTTTCATTTAGGCGCTTTTTTTAGTTTAGACACTTTTTTTCTTCTAATTTTTGCGATTTTTTTTCAGTTTTTGGCGTTTTTTAAGCTTGGCGATTTTTTCATTTTTGCGATTTTTTTTTCATATAAACAATTATTTTGGTTTTGGCGAATTTTTTTCGGTTTTTTTGGGTTTTTTTTCACTTGGCGTTTTTTTCATTTGGGCGATTTTTTTGAATTCGGAGATTTATTTTATTTAGTTTTAGAAATTTTTTTGTTAACTTTGGCGATTTATTTCGTTTTATTTTTTTTTTAAATTTTTGGCGATTTTTTTTATAGTTTGGCGATTTTATATTTTCGGATTTCTTACTTTTATAGCAAGTTGTCAAAATTACATAGTCAAAATTGCATTAACTGCTGGACCACCCTTTAATTAAATTTTTTTGAAATTTTAGTGTTAATTGTTGTAGTCTGTATAAAAATACACTAATTTTACAAATTTCAAGTGTCAATATGTCTACAAATGTACATTTGTACGGAACCCTAAAAATGAGAAAAACATTAAAATTTTATTTTTTAAAAACGTTTTTCTCAAAACTTCACACACTAGGTCATTTTTCTCGGAGAATGTCACATATGCGATTCTGTAATTTCTTTTTTCGATAGTGTACATCAGCGTTTTACTTCTCATTTAATTGTATATCATGTGGCATCCTTGCATACAAACTGTGAAAAATAGGCGAAAAGCACTAAGAAAAATTGAAGAAAAACTAAATAAATTTGAGCTTGTTATTTTACTTTTTTTCTGCAATCAACAGCGAATATCGTTAAATTATGTTACTGAATAGCAAAGTCGATTCATTTTCGTTATATTTATTATAGCGATACGATTATCGTAATAAAAGTTACTGAATCCAGGTACTGTTTTTTTTCGATAGACAGCAGAAATATGTACAACAAAAAACCAATGATGTATATACATATATGACAACGGAGAACCGCCATAACTTTAGTTCTCTGTTAAAAACATATTTGAAAATTAATTTTATGTGCATTTAAATTTTAACATATGGGCATTTCAGCAGAAAAGTCCACCTTTTGTCACGTTACGCTACTTTGTGATTTATCTTGTTTTGCAAAGAAATACTAATGTTTTATATATTTTTTTTGCATGTCGCTGTAGAGCGCAATTAGGTAAAAACTAGAAAGCAATCGAACAGCATAGCTCTAAAATACAAGCTAAATTGCATGGTGGCGTAACGTGACAAAAAGTGGACTTTTCTGGGTAAATGCCCATATACGATAAATGTACATTTTTATAAAGAATATTTCATTCATATTTATTTCTTTACGAAAGATTCATAAAACATAATTATTTCCATACAAAATTAATCTTCTAAAGCAGTAAAAGTTTTATTTACAAAACAGGCAGTTATGGTGAAAAATTCATTTGATCCTTACTTAATTTTTCAAAGTTTTAATTGACTTTTTTGAGAAGATAATCAATCTTGTCTTTTTTTTCTGACTGCCTTCTCCCTCCCTAACCCTTCATGGATGGTGTCATAACAACCTTCCATAAAAAAACTCCCTCTTGTTTTTCACTATTCAACAATTCAGCGTTCGGTGTTGCTATGACCACTTGTTGTTTAAGGATGTAAATATGCACACCTACACACAGACATACATACACACATCCTTAGGTATGGTAAACTGGGGAGAGGTCGTTTTGAGGACCACTAATAATAATAATAATAAATATAATAATAAAAATAATAATATTTTTTTGTTTGCACAATAATTTTCATTTTTAATTAGATATTATAACAGGCTTGGCAAAAATGTCACACGTACATATATGTATATGTATATATGTATGTATGTATTTATGTTGTGTGTAGCAAAAATGCTTTGACAACAAGGTAAACAATTTGCAAAAGGAAGACAATTAATTTCTGGACGATGATATTACAGATATGAAATAGCGAAACAGATTATGAAAGCCTTATTCATAAAAAATATTTTTGAGGTTTATAAAACAGTTTTTCATAAAAATTTGTTTTATAAATTCTTTAGATAACAACATTAATTTGTATAAATAAGACAGTACATAGCAGAGATGGGCAAATGTAAAAAATTTATCTATATACATCGTATTGATATATTTTTTCAAAGCATCGATATTTTTCTCCTACAAATGTTGCAAAAATTCTAAATTTAAAATAAGTACACCACATACTAACACTTCGGTCCATAATCGCAAAAAAAGTTTAAGCGACATAATTTTCGAACTTAATTTTGGGCAAAATCGAAATTTTTTTTTTATTTTTATTTTTTTTTAAAGAGAAGTAACACTTAGGCAATTAATGCCTACTACTATTGCTAGGTGTTACCTTCTTTAGGAAAGGAATAGTGACAGAAGACAGGTGGTGAAGGAAGAGATAGAAGAAAGCTTCATGCTTTTACAACTCTGCTTTTTGCACGCTTTTTTTATCATGCAGTGTTGCAGCGCCATCTGGTGTCAAATTAGTCGTATTAATTTTTTTAAGCTGTGCTTAGTAGCCATATTATTGGTTATTTTACTTCGCAGATGATTCTGCTACACAATACCGACGAAGGAGGGCGCTCTGCTAACACATTAGGATTAGCATCTGCTGAAGTCGGTATAGTTCAGTGACCAGTGACTATGCCTTGAACTATCAGTTGAACTTTCCTACAACAACTGATACAAAGGGACTCTAATGCACATCAGAAAAAAGCTTGGTGTTCTTATTTTAATGACTTTCGGATACAGGGATTGAACCCAGGATCTTCGGTTTTGTAGTCAACGTGTTAACTACTTCAGCCAACGCCACCCTCAATCGTAAATAACCGTGTTTGGCCAAAAAACGAGGACCAACAAATGTGTCGGTTAACCTTCTGTTTTTTTTTTGTCGGTTATGGTTCAATATGTACAAATATGTAACATTAATTTATAATTCAATATTTATTTATCAAACTGTTTAATAAAAAAAAAAAATATATACGCCCATGTTCTGGAAAACGCAGCTTTTTCAAATCGCTTACTGTTTGAAAATCGCAAAACGTATTTCAGCATGTTCTAAAATCGATGTGATTTGCTGGCGTTTTGATATTTTTCGAAGTTGGGTTCGAACAATGAAAACATATGTATGTTTTATGATAAAAAAAGGTAACCAAATAAATTGTAGATTAAAATGCCTACAGCGTTCGTGCTTTCAGTATTGGATTGACAAAAACTAGAGCAGTTTCCTAATTTGGTATTTTTAGTTAAAACTGTGTAAAATTGTTTTTAATTTTTGTTGAATTAAAAAGAAAACATATTAAATTTTAACTGCCTTATACATAAAAAATATTTCTGTGTAATAACAGGTTTATGAAACAAATTTTCTATGGAAATTTGATAAATAAACCTTTTATAAAATCAAAATATTTTTTATAAATTAGGCCCTAATTGTGCATAATTTTATTTTCTCTTGAAAGTTTAGTTTAAGCAGATTCAATCAGTTCGCTTCAGTATACACATGCGATTTGAAATCACAATTTTCAGGCGATATGCGTTGGCCAGAACACCTTTTTGGCGACTTCAATTAGTAAAAAAAAAAAATTTTTTTCGATATGCGTTTTTCAGAACATCCAATTAGCGTTTTCAAATAAAAAAAACGCTAATTTTATGCGAATTGCGTTCTTCAGAACATGGACGATACAAAAGATTCAATAAAAAATTCAATATAAAAAATATAAAAAATAGAAACAAAAACAAGGTAATATAAAATTTATACGTATATTTACATTAGACCGACTCACATTGTATGGAGGGTCTAGCGATGACCGTTCATGAGCTGGAGTGGGTCTAAAAAAGGTATAATTTGAAGTTTTTTGTTGCATATTTTCGTATTTTGTTCCAATACAACTTATTTTGAAAAGTACATAATTATTAATTTATTCTGTTCAGCTTGAGGTCTGGTTATAAAATTGAAAAACAGGATAGAAATTTATTTTAATTATAATTTAATTTTTGTGTTTTTTCCCCAATATTTCGATCAACACCGTTGATCATCTTCAGGGGATCGAAAATATATAAGTACATAAAAACACAAATAGAAATATTATAATAACAACATTAATTAATAGTATTGCACAAATTAATATATATGTACTTACATTTATAAAACAAATGGTGTAATTATTAATTTTAAAATTTTAAAACAGAACTCTAATGATATTTTGGCCTGTGCTTTTTTAATGTATTTCTGTAAATCTGCGCGCATTTTTATTTACTCTTATAATTTAATCTCTTGTCAGGAGGTACATCAACAATGTGAAGCATTTCAAGAGTATATCTCTTTTTGTAGTTATTTTCTGTTGTTAACACTTTAATATTAGAGAAATTTGGTTTGTGACCAGTTACAGCACAGTGGGCCGCAAGTGCGGTTTTTTAGTTTAAACGTTTGTGTTTTGATTTTAAGTCTGACTTATGTGAAGAAATTCTGGTTTTAAATTTTGTTTTAGTTGTGCCAACATATACTTTCGGGCATATATTGGATCCGTCACCATCGCAGTTAATTTGGTACACAATGTTCGACTTGTCATCGTTTGTCAATTCTATACACAATAAAAGAGTACATAATCTTTTTTTTCAAGCCGCTCCCAATGGTGTATTAAACTTTAGCACTTGTATTCTCTTTTTAAGCATTTTCATGGCAGCTGCTACTTATATTAAACTTGTTAATTTATTTCATTTAATAGTTTTGGCAAAAGTACGCGCCATATGATATGAATTCGCCTTGCACTAGCAGTGATGTCGGTATCGTACATTTAAAAAACGGCTAACATTTATAGAGCTTTTAAAAATATCGAAACCCGATACTCGTAAATAAGAATCGATGTATCGATATATCGGTTTTTGAAATATCGGCGATATATGTATACCGATATTTATTTTCTCAAATATCGATATTTCGATATATCAATATTTTTTGCTCATCTCTAATACATAGTATATCTCCAAAATTAATGTTATATGCAGTGTTGCCAATTTATTTCGTTTAAGACTAAACTAATTTTGAGTTTTGTTATTACAATTTTTTCATTAGAAAATCAAGCTTTTACTTAAACATTACGTAACGCTATTTTCGTAGTGTTTATTTTTTGCAGTGTGAAACAATGTTTGCTTCAGCGTGCACACGTATTCTTCTTCTCGTTATTTAACTTACTTTTTGCACGGTTGCTACGATTATTTAGATATGTACATTGGTTTTTTGTTTTTGCTGTATCTAATAAATACATCTTCTCTTAGAAATATAAGATGAAATATTTTGATAGATGTATTAGCAAAATCAATGAGAAAAAAAATACACAATAACGATACTATATAGTTAAGATAGTTTAATTAGATATAAAATAAAAATTCATTAAATTAATTGAATTTTAGTAGCCAAAATTAGACAAGGTTTTTATGGACAAATTTAGAAATATAATAATTAGTTAGTTAAACAAATAGATTTAAAAGAAATCAATAGTTATTTAAGTAAGATTTTAAAAATGTTTAATCAGTAATTTTTATTATTAATAAAAATAAATCAGGGGTCGAATCGAATCCGTGAACGTACAACTCGTCACGTTAACACACCATTTTCGAATTATGACACACGTGAACGTACTGAAATCCCATTCAGCTTATACGGTTGAAGTGTCATTTAATTTGTTTTCGTACGATTGTCGATACGATCACGGATGTAACGATTTGAGCCCAGATTGGCTGAGATTGATGGATGTATTTATAAATAAAATGAAATTTTTGCACAACATTACAAATCAGGCGTCGCTCGCTACATTTTAAAAATGAATTGAAAGCATTGACATAAACTTTGAGGGGGATTTTTTAAAAATTTTAACTTTTTTCCAACCGTTTTACTTTGCGCAAGTTCTTGCATTTTATTTTTCAACGAAGTCTCCTTTGAGCTCTATACAGTTTTGAGCAAACGTTTGTTTCTTTTCTTGGAGTAAAATCTCTTTCCACGGAGCCATTTCTTTAGATTTGGCAACTAAAAGAATTATCTCTGGTGGCTAAATCAGGAGAATATAGCAGATGTCCCATTAAATTGACTCAAGAAGTTGGAATAGTGTTTTCCATTGATTGTTTTGCCCATTTGAGGATAGTCAAAACGGATTATACCGCGTGCATTTCAAAGAAACGGTCGACATGGCCTTATTGGCTGACAAGCCCACCTCGGCCTGCTTTGGTATCGATTTACCCCGAAAAATCTACTGTTTTGACTGCTGTTTAGTTTTTGGTGTGTGAAGCCTTTTCACATCCAAGTTATCAGTCTAAATTTAAACCACTAAGCCATGTGTGATGCTCCACAATCTCTCACTTTCAATCTCCGATTGGCCAATGCCATATTGCGAATTTGTTCAATTATTTTGAGAGCAGAGACCTCAACTGGGGATCTAGAATGTTGGCATCTTCCGTGCTTGTACGACCATAATGATTCATAATTCAGTAAACCAATTGTTTTTACCATTGAATTTGCCGGTGAAGACTCTATAGTATTTATCAAGCTTAGGCTTGGTTTGAGTGATGTCTTTTTTTTGCAAAGAATAATGCTTCATGAGAACACGCCGATTGTTCTGTTACACACTACCTACAAATCAGAGCATTCCGATGTTGCTTTATCGAACATTGATTGGGCTCTAATACATCCAAAGCTCATGTTGATTGATCGACATTGATACGAAAAGTTTTAAAATTTCAAATTTATTTATTAATGCCATCTATTTACCAGTATTGCCTAAAAAACAAGAACATTTAGTGTAAAGTCTTTAGTCTAAAGTCTAAGAAAGCTAAGAAAATATGAAAATTATATGGAAAACTACATGCATACATACTTGTGTCTTTATAATAACAAAGTTGATAAATTTATTTAAATTTTAATAACGAGTAATTGAAAGAATCTTGACAAAACAATTGTAAACTTACATTTAAACTTATAATAACATGTACAGTAGAGCGAGATGTACTTTTCGATAAGCAGAGTTACGTTAGCAATGCAAAAAATTCAAAAAGAAACAAATTATTTTTCATTAAATATACATGCATGCATATATTTTTTAAAAATATTCCAAATACAAATTAAGTTGTTTAAATAATTACGCCTTAGTAGGAACAAATCAATTAAAATAATTTACTTGTGTAATAAACACACAAAAATAAAAATTAAATAAAAACGAATTAAAGTAAATAAATTACATTTAAAGAATTTTAATAAAATGAATTACTTCAAAATTTTTTTTATTAAAACATAAAATTTATTTTGTACAATAGCCTTTAAATGTTTGTAGTAGGTATAAAATAAATAAATTAATTTGCATTATTTTTTTAATATATATTATATATGTACAATAGATCTAAATAACATGTTTATCAAATAAAAAATAAAATATAAAAAATAAAAAATAAAGGAAAATTAAAATGACAACACATTTTTTAAGTTAATACACATTAGAGGGCTGCCTTAACAGTCTTGAAGTGTAAATACGTCTTGTTTTTTAAATGTATTGTCGTAGCATATAAAAATAAGTGATGTCGTTTAATAAGCGAAGCACGATGAATGTATTGATGTACGTGTATATGAGTGTTTACAAGTGATGTGATGCGAAGACTTCTTGTTCCTAACAAGCAATCAAAAGAAGTAGTGTTGATGCGAGATGCGAGTATGCTTGTTATTTTGCGTATTGTACGTTTGAGTGTTTGTGTAAGATGTAGATGGTAAGCTATTATGTGTTTAAGGGTGGCTATTTAAAGCAAGCGTACACAACTAATGAAAATGCATGTGCGCGTTTGAATGTGCGCAGAAAAATAAAAGATCATACACACAAACAGTGATGCCAACTTTTTTGGCTCTAAGACCACATCAAAATTTGAAATAAGCACTAAAAACCGTAAAAGGCAGTAACGTGAAAATAATAATGTGAAGTTTAATAATGTTTAACATCTTTAGTGAAATATATCAGACGAAAAAGGTACGCTTAACACCGAAAAATAAATACAGCAAGTTTTTATTAAAGCAATTTTAAGAAATACACAAAATTTTTAAAAGCACTACTTAGTACTTTTTCTTACTTTGGCCCTAACGCTCAAAACTTGGCGTTTTGAGTCTTCAAAAAGCACTAAAAATAGTGCAAAAAGCACCAAGTTTACATCGCTGCACACAACGTGTGTGCGTATGTACATGCATGACGTTTGTATACGCGCCCATGCGTATGAGGAATCAAGCATCACAAATTTTTCAGTCACGAAGTATTTTCTACTTTACTCCTATACCTGCAATAACTTAAACAAATGTCTTGCCAACAATGTTGTTTTTGTTTCCTCATGTCTTAAAAGTTCTTGTAAGTGGTCTTGTGCAGGGGTCTAATACTTATTTATAGTGCGTTGCAATTTAAGTCATTTCTACTGGTATTCATAAACTGTTATTAAAGTAAATTTTCACTTAATGCACGACTTTTGTCTTAGAAATACTATAGCCTTAACAACCGCTTATCAATACAAAACCTTTACTTGTATTGGAGGACTAGAACTATTTTTGCAAATTCAAAACATAATTTGTACTAGAGATGCCATTTACAATGTTATTACAGGAAATGGCTGTAATTTATTCCACAAGTACTTCGTACGGTAATTTTTAAATGAATACGAATACCTGCGTTATTTTGAAAAAATTATTTGGGTTTGAAGTGTATGTTAAAACAAAATTTTTATTAAAGCACACTTGAAGTACAATTTTTTTATTTTAATTTTTTTGATTTAAAAGGTAACATTTAAAATTTTAAGTATTACACATCGCACAAAACACAAGAATTTAAAAATTTCTAAATTCTTGTGGTTTGTGTGCGCCCTGCCACTGTGCAAAGTAATCATATATCAAAATAATAAAAAAATTTGGCAAAATGGGATTTAAAAAGGCAGCAGGGAAAACTTTTTTATATCACAAATATTTTATTTATTTATTAATATTGATATTATAGATAAATACAATAACATCGGCTAATAATCGGTATCGGCCATCGGCTAATACCAAATATTTTAATATGACTTTTTTGTTTAATAGTGACCGTTATGTATAATTAACGTTGAAATTGACATGTTTACTTGGTCGGTACATTGCACGAAAATTATTTGCTGTTAGCAACTAAAATCAGTTTCTTTATCGTTATGTAGATATTTTAACTCTTTTCGGTAATGTTTTCCGTTTGGTGCTTTACAATAGCTTTTTCCGTTATTTCAATCTAGATAAAATTTATTTGTCTGTCTACAACTTTTACCAGGGGAGTTGGCAATTGTTTTTTTTCCAAGGGAGTTACCATGAACGTTAATTATTGAATTTATGAATCAATGGCTAAATTGATTAACCCCATGAGATAATAATATAATAAAATAAATATATATTTAAGATAAACCAAAAGTATTTATTAACTTTATTTTACACGACAGTTATTATTTAGAAGTGTTGGTATTTGCTATATAATAAAAATTTGTTTTGAATATTAACAATAAAAAAGTTGACATTTAAAATATCACAGTCGATCGATTTGGCAAATGAAACATCTATACAATGCTGATTAATGCAATTTATAATACTCGTGCATATAATGTTTACTATAAAGGAAATTGTTTTGCTTATTAAGAAGAATCCCTTAACTTTTTTAAGATCTAGAGATTTCTTCATTACTTATTAATATATGTGACTCCGTCTATGAAAAGGTGGCTTATGACTCAAAAACAAAATTTCGAGAAATCAGCTGTTAACGATAAACAATGCATTTCGTTAGTTTCTCGGTATTTGTTCTCCTTCGTTCTGTTTTTATAGGTTGATCTTTTCTGTTATAAACTAGTGAAGTTTTGAGGAAAAAAAACTGTGTTCGGTTGTTGCTGTTAAAATGTCATTTATTTCCAATTTCTCCTTTTCCACTCTAGGAAACTTTGACGTGAATACCTATAATGTTTATCGATGAAGTAGTTAGGACTTTCTGTTTTTCACCATGTTAAAGAGCGTCCTAAAAACTATCCGAACAAAAAAAAGTGAAGTGAAGTGAAGTGAAGTGCATAAGCAACCTTTTCATAGACTGGGTCACATATTTGTATGTATGTATGTATATATATTTCTTTCAAAGCTAAATTTCTATATATTTTAGCGATGACATACTTAAACTGTGCTTCACTATACCTTACTCAATAAGTTTTAGTGTCCTGCTACAGAAAATCAATACAAAAAGACAATTTAAAACGATATACATACATACATGACAATATTTACAAGTCCATACATATATACATACATATGTACATATGGATGTGTGTATATAGTTTTTTGTGGTCACTGATGTGATGAAAAAATAAAAACGAACCGCCCATTAAAAACAAAATTTAGTTTGAAACTAATTAGAGTTTTTTGTCATGCGATGTGATACCATCAATCGGAATTTCTATTTAAAGATTTTAATATTGTATTTTCAATTACACTAATCGACAACGAATTTTTCATTTCATTTCCATTTGCAGTTTTATTTAGATTTAATTTGTTTCAACAATTTTTCTAATATGTCGAGAGTCTCTGTGAAATGAAAAATTTTGAATGACAAATAAAGTTTCTAAGACGAAAATTTACGTGTATCTCTAAAATGCCAAGGCAGAAAAAAAATTCCCAAAGGGAGAGAAAGTGCCCAAAATTATACAGAATAATAGCCAAAACGTTTGTATAAATTCGCCAGAACGGAAAAATCAGTTGAACGGAAAAAATCGATAAAACGCGAAAAATTCTCGAAATAAAAAAAAATTTAAAACATGATCAATCATTCCTATATATGTACAAATCATGCCATAACCGTCAAAAAACTAAAGTGACATGATTTTCGTGATTAATTTTGTACGAAAATCGATTATATGTGTACATACGATCGTAGGTAGTCGATTGTTATCAAAAATCGAACTGCCTAGCTCACGATGTCGACAAAAACTTTTCTTTCGCTTATTTATCTTTTGTTTGCAATATAAATAAGCGAAAAAAATTTCTTGTCGACATCTTGAGCCAGCTAGGAAGTTAAAAGAGATCTTAAGCGACACATTTTTTTGGGTTGGGTTTTTTTTGACGAAAATAGATTATTTTCGATCGCAAATAGTCGATTTTGGTCAAAAATAAAGTTGGAATATTATCTCGCTTAAGCTTTTTTTTGGCGATTACGGCATGATATGTGTATGTACATATGAGTGTATGGGTTTGCGTGTGTAGATATTTGAAAGAAACATTTGTTAAAAGGTCCTTTTTTGAAAAGATTGTCATTAAAAATCAATTTTCCATAAACGTTAAGGTACTTTTTTGAAAAATATTTATTTAAATATTTTTTTTTGAAAGGAGTAATCAGCCATTCGAGCTGACACAAAATTAGTAATTTCAAACGATATCTTAAAAGTTCAGTTAGCCGACTGTAATGTAAACTAACTGCAACAGTAGGAAACAGCTGATCAATATTGTTATGTGAAAAGTAATGAAAATGGTTATAGAGGTGTAATGCAACTTAAGGCTCAGTTAACCGACTATAATGTAATGAAACTGCAACGTAGGAAACAGCTGATCGATATTTTTATATGAAAAGTACGCTACGTTACATTACATCTCTATATCCATAAAAATATAGATCAGTTGTTTCCAACGTTGCAGTTACATTACATTACAGTCGGCTAACTGAGCGTTAAGTGTTCTTACTGGTACTAAATGACACTTGAGTTGATTTCGCAAACATCTGCTACTTTGCGTCATATATTGGAGTACTCTTGTTTAGTTCAACAAAAGTATTGCATTATGTATATTCTTACGATATCGTAAAACAGTGTTATATATTTTGGTAAAGTCGGTTTTTGATAATAAACATTTCTGCAAAACAAAATCGCGGCTATAAAAAATATGTCAAATTTGCTAGAATTTTTCAGCGAGACAATTTTAATTTCTTTCTTTTGTTTTCTTTAACAATTTATCATTCATCAATCCATTTCAATTCATACACAATGAATTTATCTTGATGTTTGAGTTTTCTTTTGAACTTCAATATTTATCAAGAGTAAATATTCTAGAGAATATTTCTTGATTTCTTTTATACAAATTAAGAGGAACAACTAACTGCAGTGTTTTGCCAATTTACCTAAAGGAGGCTAAAAGAAATGCAATAAAAATAAAAACAGCAACAATTTGTATAGAAAATGTTTCTATCGAAAAGTTTTCAATGGGATATGGAAAATCGATTTAAAAAAAGGAAACTCGGAATGACTTTTATAATGTAGAGGGGAGTGGGTAATTGTGTGTGTGTGTGTGAGAGAGAGAGAGAAGAGGATGAGTGAAACTTATAATGAAGCATTTGCAACAGCCTATAAAAAAAATAATAGTTTTATTCCTGCATCAGCAATAAGTTGTTCCGCATTATAGACTAGAGAAAAAATATTAGTTAAAAGTTGACTGACTTAATTTTAAATTAAATCATGTTGAGATAAAACAATGCGACAGTTTTGTGTATTCTCTAGCTTGAGAAGAAATTTAGTTATAATCTCAGCTGTCTGTATAAAACAAGCTCCAATTTTTTTTGGTATTGTGTAAAAGTGACGTCGATGTCGACAACTGGAATAAGGGTGATAACCGTGTGAGCCAGATTTAGGGATCAGCGTAAGTAATGCTGAATTATTTATATTGTTATGAAAAAAACAAGTCTTAATATTAAACAAAACCTTTCTCAAGTTTGCTTCACACTCACTTCTTGGAGGACTTTAACTATTTAATTTTTCCTGTTTACTAACATTTTTTGTTGAGTGCGTTTGGCATTATATTTCTTCATTTTCTGCTACGTTAATTTTGAAAAGACACTTATGTATTTGTACGTGTATATTTTTCAAACAAAATATGTTTTGTTTTTAGTAAACTTTTTTTAATTTTTTATTTCATTATCGTACATAGTTTTTATTTAAGAGTTACGTGCAATTCTAGCTATTGTCCTTTTCAATGTACTTCATGTGCACTATACAATGTTGGTTATACGTTGGGATTTAAAACAAACTCTTTTGTAGTTAGTTATACAAGTACATGTGGATGTATTATACAATTATAAATATGAGAACACTGCTTTTTAGTTCACTTTGGAATAATTTCAGCAAAGAAAAATTATTAAAATATACTCTAAATTAAATATAAAATATTTACACGTATGTATGTATATGTCTTTAAATATGTATTTTAAAGTGAACTAAGTAGAGTGTTTATACAATATTTGAAATTTATTTGGTGGTGGTTTAGCATGTCTATACACGCATTTCATTGCCGCTTGAACCAAATCATCAGTAGACTTCAACCACAAATTTTGAACAATCACAAACCTCTTACTTTATGCAAAGACTTTCAAAAAATATATGAGAATTCATAAAATAATAATATTTTTGAAAATCACAAAAGAAAAAATAAGCTTAGTAGTTTTTGAATTCTTATCTATACTTCTGACAATATGTCACTTTTATAGAAAAATTAGAACATGAAACCCTCAGCGAAGGTTGTTATTATAATAAATGGGTTTGGTTTGATTACATTTTCTTATATTTTCTCTCTTCAAGCATTTCCATGTATGCATGTGCGTATGCATAGTGCTAGACATAAATATTACATACTGCATTTTAATGAACACAAAGAACATCCTACGGGATTGCTGTTAAAATTATTCTGAATAAAGCAATCTCATGACAATATTGTTCAGTCAACCGAAATAAGATGAAACGAAGATTGACTGGATGAAAATATGTTTAACATATTTAACAAACTCTTGCTCTTTGGCTTCATTTTAAAAATTTTTAAACAAAACTTGATTTTTATTTAATGCCTTGAAGTGAGTACGAAATAATTTAAAAAAGGTAATGAAGAAAAGTTACAAAAGCTAAAGCAACTATTTCAAATTACATTTGCACCATCTTAATTGGAGCACGATTTCACCCACACTATTAACAGACCATTTGCCTGGACAATTTGTGCAAAAATCTGAAAAAAACTAGTATTTGTTATTAAAATTTTCTAGAGAATAGTCATCCTATTTGAAGTTAGGAAACTCCATCCTAATAAAATTATAACTAACCAATTCAATTCTATTAAATTTCAATATTCATCGAAATAATTCCACAAATTGACAAAATAAAATATTTTAACGGCTTCACTTTTTCTTGAAGATTCAAATATATTTATTATATGTGACGAGCAAAATAGAAAGGGACCTAAGGGTAAAAACAGGATTTGTTCAGAAGAGCCATTTTACAGATTTAAATACGTGTATATTAGGTTGACTTCAATTTCATAAAACGCGCATATCTATGGGAGAGAACACTTTTGGGGCATAGGATCGGTATCATTCGATGCTCACATGTTGTCCACATTAAAAAAAATAGAAAATTGATTTTTTTACCCTTAGGTCCCTTTCTCTATGCGCTGACACATATATATTATTTGTATGTCTAATTGCCTTCTCACGGTCAAACGAGGCACAAGATATCCCCCTTATAGTAGTCGGCTTTCGATTAGTTTGAAATAGATTAAATAACATTAATAAATTTTTTCTTTAATATGGCACCAAAATATCGCAAATCAAGTTCTTTCTATTTTGCAATAGTATAACCATCTGTAAACAGTATTTTTTTACAGTGAATTTGTTACTGGAGCTCGATTGCAAAATTATAGTATAACAGTGTGAACAGCACTATTTTATTTACAAATTAGAATAGTGCTTTAAATAAATACATTAAAAAATCTTCGGTATAATTAAAAACACTTCACACTGTTACTTTACCTAACTTTGTAGGCATTACATACAGTTTGTCACAAAAAAATTTTCAATGTTTGAAAATATTAAAAATCTTCAAGATAAATGCTTATATCTAAGCAAAATTCATACATTTTGTATTTATTTTCTGTTATATGCCAAGAAAAGAATTTTATTTTGTATTCAATTACTAAATTAAAAAAAATAAAATATTTTTACTGAAATAAAATAAATTAATTAATACCAAATTTCGCAAAAAATTTATAATTCATTAACTAACCAAGTAATGCAATTACTTATTATTATGTTTAATTTCCTTATTTTATTTTATTTTATTTTATTTTATTTTATTTTATTTTATTTTATTTTATTTTTAGTTGAATAATAAAGTACTGAAATCGCCAAGATCTCCTAATTTTTATGTATTTAATTTTACTTATTCTTGTAATGTTTTTAATAATTTTAATTTCTTTTCAATTTTGTTGTTTTTTATTGTTAATAAATGAAATGGATTAAATATTTTAAAATTGTTTGGTTATTTATTGAGCCCATACTTGTTTATATACATACAATTTTTTTGGTGGTACGCGAATTGTTGGTTGTGAGTTTTGTGTTACGCGAACCAAAAAGGTTGAATAGCTCTGTAATAGAGGGTGGCGTTGGCTGAAGAAGTTAGCACGTTGACTACAAAACCAAAGGTCCTGGGTTCGAGCCCGGTCTCCGATAGTCATTAAACAAATAACAACACCACGTATTTTTTTCTGATGTGCATAGTGCCTTTGGTATCAGTTTTTCTGGGAAAAGTTCTAGTGATGCAGGCATAATGCACTGGTCACTAAAACTACACCGTCTTTAGTGTATGCTAATCGTAATGTAACATCAGAGCGCCCCTTTTGTAGGTATTGTGTAGCAGAATCATAAACAAAAAAGTAGCTAATAAGCACATCTTCAAATTTAATAGGCCTCATTTGGCACCAGAGGCAGTGCACCACTGCATTATTAAAACAGCGTTCAAAAAAGCAGAGCTGTAAAAAAATGAAGCTTTCCTCTATTTCTTCCTTCACCACCTGTTTTTTCCATCAATATCACTTCCCTATCACTATCTTCTCTTCAACTCACAGGTGGAACAAAGGGATGAATGCATTGGACCCAAGTGAGCTGGACTTTAAATTTTACCCTTACTTACCAGCAGCCTGCTAACCTAACCTAACCTAACCTAAAATAATGTAGAACAAACTAAAAACAGACAATAAAAAAACTTAAAATTAATTTATTGAATTTAAACTTTAAAAGCCTTATTTATAAAAATTATTAAGGTTTTATAAAGGATTTAAAAAAATTTTTTTTAAGAAAATTTGTTTTAAAAACTCTTTATAAAGACTTTTTAAGTTTCATAAATAAGGCTGTTTACATATGTATGTACATATGTTAACCATCAATGAATACAGATAGATGTACTTGCACCAAATAACAATTTGTTGTTGTTATTGTAATGTGTCTGGCGTAATTCATAGAAAACTTCTAAATTTGTTTAGCTTTGCATACAAATATTCGACAAACTGTAGATGTTATAATATGAACAAGTGTACAGTGCACAAGTAGCAATTTAATGGCATAATTTTTAATTTCAATTAAAAACGCAATAATAAGGTGCCTAACGCTCTCGTTAAGTCGTTTCTTACACGCAACACATACTCCCATTCACACACACACAAACATACGCTCTGGCAACAGGACACGTTCTCATATCGCTCATTTGCTCAAAGAACGTCATAACTCCAAAAAAAATAGAATTTTTGAGTTAGTGATGCAGAATTAATTTTCATATCGTTCTTCATATGGTATAAAAACTTCATATAAATATCGTGGTTATTAAACTCTTTAAAAAAATAAAATTTTCCTGTTCCCTTAAAGTGTGTGTAAATTGAAAACTATTTTTTTTGGAGTTATGATGTTGTTGGTGTAAATGAGCGATGTTAAAGTTAATGTCATTATCTCGATTCCTTCTCCAATGTTTATATCATAACTAAATAAAGGATAACATCTATGTATGAATGAGTACACATGAGTGATGAGCGATAACGCGATTTTTTAATAATGTTGCTCCTTGTGACTGTGATCACAGTTTAGCAGTAATTGTTTCTAGCAGTTCTGTTATTTTAAGAAAATCTAATAAGAAGAGCAGAAGTGAAATTAAACTGTGACTGTGATCACGGTTTAACACATTTCAGCTCTTCTGCTTTAAAAGTATTTATTAGTATTGGTATTTTGATAAATACTAATAAGAAGAGCGATAAGAACAAACAATTAGCCATCAACCCCGTCCAAATATTGAGATTTTCGTATAAGAGGCAGAGAGACAAAAATTGCAAATATGAACATGTGAGATGTACATAGTTGCCAGAAAAGACGATTTGACACGATTTGGCGATTTTTTTTTATAGACAAAAGCTGAAGGTATAAAAAAATTCATGTAGTAGCCTTATCTAATGTTAAGTAAGCATATAAGAACAATCACAGTCTGTATAAAAGAACTATATTTTCAAAACCTGTTCCTTGATAAATTCAGTCACAGTTGTGATTAGTGATTTTTCAATCGCTGTGAAAAAAGAACAGGGGGCAAATTACGGCATTCGTTATCGAACGAAATTACGAAATATTTCAATGGAGTTTATATGGCAACATTTCGTGATTTCGTTCGATAACGAGTGCCGTAATTTGCCCCCAGGTTTCAAAATATCACTCAACTCTAATACACACACACACACACACCTATTTATGCAGTTTTCTTTTGGTACTTCTTGTCTCTAGAAACTATATTTATGTAATTAAAAATTAATCATTTAAATTGAAAGATTATTGCTCAAAGAAAGCTTTTAGGATTAAGAAGATAAAATTGAATTTGAGGCAACAATTTTATACAGATTTTTCTCCATAATCTTAAAGTATTTAGTACTTAATTGATGATCAGCCTTTAACTGTATAAAAGAAAATCATAAAAATTTATCTATTGCTAACTGGAAATATTTTGAGAGTTTCAGCACTCACATACAATCAATAGTAAGTTTTAATTTTTTATTTGACACTAAAAAATGAGTCACAAGTAAAAAAACTAATTCATATGTAAATATTTTATTTGCGAAAAAAAATAATTAATTAAATCTTTTAATAAAATTTTGTTGGACTTGGACTTGCACACTTGCAAGCAAACATAAGTAGTACAAGAATTTGTTTAAAATATGTATCTGCAATCTATTTTTATTATTCTTCGCAGTGATTGAGATGAATTACATTTAAAATATGTCAAAAAGTTTATTCTGTCATTTTCTATTTAACGACCTCACATACTTACAATTTAAGTGAATGTATGCCAATTGTTAGTTTTTGTTATGAATTAAATATTCTTATTTACTCGTAGCAAACTTGTGTCTGTATTTTATGATATGTATACTATTTTCTACATAAAAGAAAAAAAAACAATAATAATTTAGATAGAAGTGTAGAAGATAAAAAATATTATGTCTACTTGTAAGCACATCTTAACAAGTGGCGCCACAACTAGCTACGCTACGAATACATACGTGTAACTGTGACTTAAAGTTGTAAAAAGTTTTCAATTTATTTATTTATTTATAAGAAAATCAAAACGAGATTTAATTTTGTTCGGCGTTAAAACTGGTAGGAAGGATTTTTGCCCAGAGTTGTTTATTTCACATGCGAACTGCACTGAAAGAATTTTCGGCAGAAATTTTATGAATTTCCACATTAATCTAATGAAAAATTCATTAAAATTCAACCAACGTCACGCTTCGTTGGATTAATGAAACCAGTTTCGTTAAAATTATTTTATTGAAAACTTCATAAAATTTATTTAACAGTGTAATTAATGCATTGCTATAACTTTTTAGAAACAATAAAACAATTTCATGAAAATAATGAAATAACTTAAATGTAAAGGGGTTTCTTAATAATAAGAAAATATTGTTGTCATAAATCCAATAAAATATTCTTACGAAACCAGAATACCAAGGAAGCAATTTCAATGCAATTCTTTCACAATATTCATGAAATTTTCATTGGATTTGTGAAATTATCATTAGATTTGTGAAAAAATTATAATGAAATTGTTTCATTGGCGTTATGAAGCAAAATTCTTTCGGTGTGTATATTTAAATAAATATTGATGTATGTACGCAAAGAAAAATTTCAACGTAAAATCTTATTAAACAAGATTAATCTAATCTTTTTCGGGAATGTTTTTGCATAATCTACTATGATTTATAGCAATTGTCAAAGAAAATTGTTCCTTTTGAAATAACTTTGTTTCATGTTGATTTAACATTTACGTACTGCTAAAATCAAATAAAGAATCATGTTGAATCAAGGTTATTTCAAGTTGGAACAACATTTAATTTAATTTAATTTAATGCAATAATTGTACTTTATTAATTATTTGACCTACGTGTGGTTGACAAAAAATTTCAAAAAAGGTAATCGAGTTTGGAATTAAGCATTTTTGGTGGAAGCACTTCCCTACTGGATTAGAAACTTAATGATTTTAACAAGGCGTGAGACTAAGATAATCGCTTCTTGAGAAATACTTACTTTTTTTATTTGGCAGCTTATTCTCGTAATATATTTAATCTAAAAAAGATCATTCTCCTCATTTCGCAATTTGCATATAATTTTTTTAAATTTTAGGTAATGTGATTTGTAAGCGAGTAATGAAATTTGGTAATCAGAAAAGTAAGTCATTATATGGCAAGTAGTTCTGATGGTAATGTGTAATCTTTTGCTGGGTAGACATCAGAAAAATGTTTGTATATAAATTAATTTGGCCCCCGACCAAGATTTGAACTCGGAACTCATCGCGTGGTAGTCAACGTGCTTACTACCCCTGCAGCCACATTAACTTTAAATATTCTTAAGATACACAATAATATGTATCATCTTCAATTAAATTATAATTTAACATTATTTCATTTATCATATAACATACAATTTATTTGAAAAGTTTTAGTTTTAGTTTAAAAAAAACAAAATGATTTCACTTGAAAAGTTTTAGTTAAAAAAAAAAATACTTTGACTTGACTCCAGGATTTGAACCTACGATCCTCCGACTGCAAGACTAGTACACTGCCTACCAGCCAGCAGCAGTTTGTCGGCTGTTTACAAACATAAAAAACAACAACAATACAAAAACAACTATGGACAAAGCAAATAAACACCAACACACTCAAACAACATATTCTGCCTTATCGTGGTTGGCGTATTTCAAATACGATTACGACTGTTTGGTAATAGATTAAATAAGAACTGTTGAAGTCTTCTTTAATCTATTACCAAGCAGTCGTAGTCGTATTTGAAATACGCCAACCACGATAAGGCAGATTATTTCTTGTACATTTAATGCGATTTGAATGAGTTTGAATCAACCTTTTTGCATGTTGATTTTACATTGGTATTTTTTTCTTTGTGTGTATAATACATATGGCTCCTTAATTGCAATAGAAGCATAACTCCAAAACAATTGTTTTGCAGAAAATATTTTTTTTAAGTTTTAAATTTACATACAACTCAATGAAGATACATGTAAACTATTTTCTTTTCTCAAGGCGTGTGTGCACAAGCCTTGTTTAGTTATATTATGTTACAATGTGTATAATTTCAATCCATCTTGCGACTACCCTTCTTTACTAATACTTTAAACAACTAAAAACCAATATCAATCATTATACATACATACCTATGTATATATTTAGTATAGCATACATATGTAAATGCATTAAATAGCTTAATTCTGAAAAATATCTATTATTGGACTATAATATGCTTAATTGTGAACTTAAAACACTAACAACAATGTTTTTCATTACCATGTACATACTATTTTTATCCCGTCTGTGACCTTTCCTTGTTTTGCCATTCGTTTTTTATTTCCATTCCATGCTACGCCGTCAACTTTTTTATAGACCATTGAAAACTATATTTTCTTTCAATGAAATAATTATATTAAATATAAGAAAAACAAAAAAATGTTCATGTGCCATGGAACAAGATTAAAAAAACGAAATCCAGTTAACGCAACGAAAATGCATTTTGAATGGTAACATCTATAAAATAAGAAACAAAGGAAAACATATAAAGGGTGTACCCAAAATCACGATAATTATAACGCTATTCTGTCCGATGATAGTTTTAAGTGAGTAAAAAAAATTTAGCATACCAATGATATTGTACCCTGTGTACCCAGGGTACAATAGAAAACATTTAGCAGAAAAGCGCTAATTTTACGTGTTAAAAAAACGCACTGAGAAAGAAAAATGTATTTTTATTTTGAGCGCTGAGATGATAAATTGAAACACTGTGAATAAGCGCGAATGTTTCGTTATGTATTTATTGAGAAGTTATTCGTACTCAAGCTGCTTTCACACGGTCTATTAAAATCACCAATTTACAGACAAGTTATAATTTTTGATTCCAATAAACATTTCTTCGTAAACTTACATAATATACGAGTACGTAATGATATGGTTGCAGAATGGTTGAGAAAACAATATTATGTTCTCAGAAACAAATGTGTGGTCGTTGAAAAGAAGTTATTGTTATTTTAAACATTAATTTTGTTACGTTAAGCAAAGTAATGTTTGAATTTAAAAATTACATTATTATATTCATAAAAAAGTGTGATATAGTTAGAGTTTAACAATACAGTTATGTTAAAAATTTATGACTGCAACATAATTTTTATTAGTATTTAAAAATAATATAATGTAAATAACAATGTAATGTTATCCAAAACCATACTATTTTAAGTTAAAAAAAATCTTTTTCAGAAACACCTTCTGTCAGTTCAGTGTTTCGTTTGTAAGCTATCGGCATTGCACGCCTCGTGTTAAATAAATAAATAAAGTACAAACAAACATAAGGGTAGATAAATAAAAACATATACGCATATATACGTACATATGTTTATCTCTTTATACAGACGTGTCTGTATTTCGAGTATACACACATATGTAAGTATACATTTCTACCCAGTGGTAAATATGGAAGTCATACTAGTGGAACTACATTTTCATTGCTTCCAAAAAATCGATATTTTCGATTTGCCGATATTGAGCATAAAACCATCTAGAAACTTATTTTAGTCATATAAAATCTTGCAACTCCTCCATAGTGTTGGAAAATACTCACCAGGCCTTAAAAAAAAATAATTATTTATTTGAAGAAATTCATGAACTATTATTAGTCTAAAATTTAAAAGTTATTTGCTTAAATTTACATGAAAACACTGTTTCGGGCTTAAATTCATATAAAAAGAAACGAATTGTTGAAATAGGCAACTATTTACCATTTTTTTCTAGATAAAAATATTATTATAGAACACAAAAGAGGGAATTTTTCTTAATATAACTTCCAATTCAGTGACCAAGCATCGAAAAAGAGAACTTCTTGCAATGACAACCCTATGTAAAAATCATTAGATCTGGTATGGTGAGTCTCAATTATATTTTAGTCACATCTAACAATAGTGTTGTCATATTTACAATAATACCCAGTGAAAAAAATGGAAGTCATTCTAGTGGAACTACATTTTCATTGCTTCCAAAAAATCGATATTTTTAATTTTCCGGTAGTTAGCAAATAACCATGTAGAAGCTTATTTTTAGTCATACAAAACTTTGTAACTCCTCCATAGTGTTAGAAAATACTCACCAGAATTAAAAAAAAACAATTTTTTTACAGAAATTTATGAAATTTATTTATTATCGGATTGAAATTTTCACTACTCCAGATCGCAAACTTTACATTATCATGACTTTTTTTGAGTCTCTTTTTTTTACTGGGTAAGATTAGGTGTAACCAAGTTCATTGTTTTTGTTGATAATATTATTATTAACTCAGATTAAAAGTTTGCATTCCTATTGACAATAATATGATTTAACTACAACCATATAATTCAATCATAGTATGTTGCTGTTTGATTATGCTTACCTCAACTATATTTTTTTTTGCGTATACGCAGATTTTTTTATACAAAAATATAGTTTCCTATATATGTATGTATCTATATTGCGTCAAGTTTTGTTGAGATATATTCAATGAATATAATTTAAATTTTAATGGCCTTTTGGACACCCTATATTTTAAATGTGCGAGAAGAATTGCAATGCCACCTCTACATTCAAACTTGTTTTATATAAGCTTCATGTTTTCAATAGTTAATTTTTGTATTTCATGCCCGAGTTATTTTTAAACTTATTTTACTATTAATTTTTCCTTCTTTCTTCTTTTGTTTTTGTTGCTGTCTTAAAGTATTTAAAAAGAAAATTAAATCTCAAGAAATTGTAAAATGTTTTTTAGCAATGCCAACTTTTTTTAACAATAAATGTTATTTTTAATTGAATATTTATGTTTTAACAGAATAACTTATTAGTTACTGATCAATTTTTTTTTAAGTATGTATATTCGGATTTTTTGGACTGCCAAACACAGAAAAATATTCATATTCATATTCAAAATATAATAGGAATTAATTTGTGCCAACTTATAAAATAGTTTGCTTGGGATTGATAAATTTTACATCGCCGTTCTCAACTAAATTAACAGTTGACTTTTTAGTTGTGTTTTGGTATTGCCATTTACAACTCTGCGCAAGTTTGGTTTAGATAAACGTTGAGTATACACAACTGCTTCTAAAGGGCCACTCAGACTATAATACAAGTATTAATACTTTTGACGAAAATGCATCCCTGGTCTTATATTTGTTTCAAAAATTTCAAAAAAACAATAACAACTCAACAGAGCTGCATTTTCCACAAAAGTATTAATACTTGTATAATATTCTGAACGGCACTTTAGTAGTTGGGTTCAGTATTTCTAGTAACAGGTTGCTGTGATATAAAAATAATTACTGCCTGCTGCCAAACTTGATATATTATGATAATTTCAACTAAACAACAGCTGTGGTTCATGTGTAAGTTTGGTCGACTCTTAGACGACCAAATTGAATTTAGTTACGAACCATAACAGAAGACTTCATTTAAGAACCTTGCTGGTTATTTTGCCAAATTTAAGACAATGCGGTAAATTATAACCTCGATTAGTAACTTATATTTATAATAGATTTATTTATTTCATAAGCTGTGCTTATGAAATGAATTTTGCAAAATATGGCTGCGAAAATTTGGGCGGAATGTTAGAGAATGTGCTAGAGTATAAACCCGATTAATATTTATTCGATTAATCGAGTAAGATTAAAATTCTAAAATCTATCAATTCCTTGCACAAATAAAATCAATACCGAATAATTAGATACTCTAGTATACGTTATGTATATCCATGCTATTATTAATACTATTTTTGAAAATGTTTTCCTGAGTGGTTATAAAGGTTAAAGAAACACGAGCAAGCCGGATCTGACTTGTACATATATTTTAAAAATTACTTAAAGTTTTTTTTAGCATGTTTAGAAAATTTCACTCCCATCATTTAATAAATGGACTCAATAAAGTGCTTTTTACAAAAGATCTTAAGAAGTTTTTTTTCCTCCGTTGAAGTACGTCTGTGTGCAAAAAATGGGGAAAAGGTCAATAATCTGCACAAACAGAGCACTTGTCTGATATTTTTTTTTTGCAATTGGATTGTTGCCTTTACGCACAAGCGATTATGATAACGATATCTAAAGCTTTTTATTTGTTAATTATAACATATTGTTTGCTTCAGAATTGTTGCACATGCACTACGTGATAAATGCATGTGCAGCATTTTAAAATAAATATTTTATTTAACGCTTCCCTGACTAAAGAAAGTAAAATCTTTTTTATAACGTTTAACACCATTTGAAATGGACACAAAACATAGCAGCTCTTAATTATACAAAGAAAAAATATACATAAATCAAATATTATTGGCAACATGAGATTTCAATTTGAAATCACTTAATATTGTAAAAAAAATTTTAAATTGAAAAGAGTTTTAATTTTAAAATAAATAATAATTGTCTTATTGCTCGATGATGATAAGCAGAGCCAGACTTGTTGGCTATTTGAAGGAATGTATTGTAAACTTTTCTAAAATAAAAGCTTTACTAATAACTTGCATTTAATACGAGTATTTTTACTGGCATTTTCATGAACCCATACTCATTTTGCAGCCAATGCAAGAACTATTCGAGTCAAAAAGTTATAATCATCCTGTGAAGCACAAAGTGACTAAGAAATAAGCTTGAAAACTGAAATCAACCGCCGTTTAGGGAAACATTGAAAAAAAGCTTTTTGTCCTTGTTTTAGAGAGCGGAAGTGATGAAAGCTATAATCGCTCTGTGAGACTTTTTAACGACAAAAGCTTTATAATTTCGTTGTGAAATTTACTATTTTCTTTTAAATAAATATAAATACTGTATAGAAGAGAATATAGTTCTAGTGAATATTTTTTTAAACGTTGAATGACGTTATAAGCAAAATTATTCATAAAAGCTTGAAGTAATAACAAAAACTTTCGTTAAAAATTCTTGTTAAAAAAGCTTTGAGGGCCATTATTGCAACTTAAAAATAGTTAATTTTAGGATGTTATCTGGCAGGTAAATATATTTTGATTATTACAAGTAAAAATTAATGTAAAAGTGACTGATAAGCTAACAGCAGGTTTATCATCATGGTAACTTTCAAAGTGAACTTTAAGCATTTTAACAGTCAAAAGTAGCCGGTATCTACACCAATGTTGCCACAATACATCATTTGTATTATTTATTTTGTCGGACAGTTGTAATAATGAAAAAAAATTAATGGTCACTTTATCGTTCATGTTATTCACGGTTAAAATGCATGACCTTCTTTATATCAACAATATTAAAATTTTGTCTGTATGCGTCGCAACGACGATGTTTGAAGAAAAATCTAAATATGCTGAATTTTGCACATGCATGCATGTGCAACACACACATAACAAGATAAGCTACTCAAAACAGTAGATTATGCAAAAAACTGTAAAATTCTGTACGCAAAAAATTTTTGTATGAAGTTTGATAATTGGGTTGCACTTAGCTTGTCTCAAGATGATTTTGATCATGAATCCTGCGCTTTAGAAATGATTCCTACTACAATTCAAAAGTTTATTTCCGCAGATTGGGATTCGGATCTTGGCAAATTTCAAAATGTTAGCTATGTATCAAAGATCTGCATGAACATACTCATACAGCACTTCGAATCATTCGAATTTTTTTTGATTTGTTTCGAAGATTGCTTAAATAATGACTTGCGACATTTGCGCTGTGAAATAAGAGAAATTAAAGAACAAATTGTCTTTGAATATCATGTAATTGTGAATTCAAAACTTCTTTTTTTTTCTACAACTTTTTCATCTATCAAAAGGCTCAAGAAAATAACAACATTTTATAAAAGTAGAGAAGTTATCGAAGCCTTAAGATATCATAAAGTTCAATCTGAAAGCGTCCATCAATGCAATAATAAGATATACTTATACATCCATGTATTGTAGAGACATCGTGATAATATAGATTTCAGGAAATAGATGGGATCACTATTGAATAACATAACACTAGAAAATGCCAATGCTTTATAAGAATTCAAAAACGAACTAAAACAATTAGCTATAGAACAATACATCAGGGATTGGCAGAACTCTACTGTTGGAAGAGTGACTGAAATAATGAAAAGACAAAATATATTCTAAGTTTAAAAATGCCAACACTTCGGAAATTGGTTGCACTAATAAAAATATATACAGAGTTAAAATGGCTCGAATGAAAGTCATTGATTATATAACATGTGGAGCTTCCGAGGAAGATGAAGCTCACGAACACTATTTGTGTCAATGACCATCCAGCATTCAGTCAAGTCAGAATTCAAATCTTGTATCTGAAAAATATATTGGGTGTTTTTTATTGAGGTATAGGACTTTAAGTTGGCATCACTTTTTTAACTGGCGGCCATTTTGTCAGCTGTCAAGTGATTAATATTTAGTTTTGTTTGCCATTTCATCATAAACAGGTTGACAAAAGAACAACGCTTGCAAATCGTGCAAATTTATTTCGAAAATAATGGTTCAGTTCGCGAAGTTTACCGCAAGCTCCGTCCATTTTATGGTCGACATAATCGTCCATCAGAGCAATTAATTCGGTTAACCATGGATCGTTTTCGCACTACGTTTACTCTATGTGATAATACGCATCCGCAGTGACGTCGGACAGTGCGCACCGAAGAAACAATTGCCGCTGTAGAGCAAAGTGTTGAAGAGGACCCGAATGAATCGATTCGCCACCGGAAACCGGTATAGAGCCATGATAACCGACTATTTTGTTCCCGAATTGGATGGCATGAATGTGGATGAGTTGTGGTTCCAACAAGACGGCGCTACATGCCATACAGCGCACGTCACAATTGATTTATTGAAGGAAACATTCGATGAGCGCATAATTTCGCGGAATGGACCTGTCAATTGGCCACCAAGATCGTGTGGTTTGACACCATTGGATTATTTTCTTTGGGGATATGTGAAGTCGCTCGTCTACGCCAACAAACCAGAAACGTTAGGGGACTTGGAAGCCAACATTCGTGGCGTTATTGCCAACATACGGCCCCATATGCTCTAAAAAGTGGTTGAAAATTGGACCTGTAGAATTGGCTTTATTCGAGCCAGCCGCGGCGGCCACATGCCCGAAATCATATTTAAACATTAATGGCATAAAATTATCCTTCCAATAAAGCCAAATTGATGGACATTAAAACGATTTTCTTGTGTTTTATTTCAATTCGAAGTTCTATACCTCTAAAAAAAACACCCTGTACTAGATATGGAATATGTTAAGGACTCAGACTAGATGGGGTACTCTCCAAACATCTCTCGTAAGAGCGCACAAAATGCTACAAAAGCATAAGTGTAATCCGCAAGGGATTGGGTCAATCTTTATTTGTTTGCCTTCTTCTCAACCTAACCTCCATTTAGGGCCATTATTACAACTTAAAGTTAGTTAAAAGTAGAATTTTATCGGATTGGATTTAACTTACCAGGCAGAATAAACCTGCCTGTAATTTATCGCTCACTTTAGGTTGAAGTTAAATTTTGCAAATGATAAAGTCTTTATACGTCGTATAAAATCCTACTTTTAACTAACTTTAAGTTGTAATAATGACCCTTAGAGGAGCAACAAAACTTTTGGCCACTCAGAAATATGAAATAAAAACTCTCACAATTTTATATATAATATTTCAGTATTTTATTTAAGTATTAATTAAGTTTTACTTTATGTAATAATTACATTTTTCATTAGTATAATTTAATGTTTATTTCTGTGTGTACTCGTACAAGTATTAAATATATGGATAGTAAATTGTCTTTCTTAAAGTTTGTGGCTTGCAATTAAATATTGTTTTGTTGATTAAAATTTATTTTTTATCTTCTTAAAACTTTATGGTGATTTTTTAGTTATTTTTTTTTGATGTATATGTATTAATTTAAATTTTTTTTCTGTTACTTTTAAAATGTCATATCAAGAGAAAATAATACATATGTACTTGAATCAAATTTAAGAGTTTAATTAAATATGTATGCCATAATATTACTTATAATCTTTTTTACTTTTCTTATATTTCAGAAAGTTGTCAATTTAGTTTTTGTTCTCTAATTTATACGTTTAAAAAGTAAAATATTTTTTTTTTAATTTTTGCAATTTTTATTTAAATTTGTATTTGTTTGCTTTTGTAATTTGTTTTTTATAATAATTTCTGAACAATATGATCTATATTAAATTATTTCAATTTGTTCATAAACCAACTAATTTTAAATGATTGCTTTCTTTTCAATGTTTTTGTTTGTTTGTAGTTATTAAATATTTTATTCATTGGTTTTTAATATTAAGCCGCCGACTAAAATTTAGATTAATTTTATTTTATATCCTGTTCAACTAACTTTTCTACTGCTACTAAATTTTATTTCATAAATTAATATATTTTATATATGTATGTATATCTCTTAATAATTTTAACAAATAATTATTGCAAATTTTTTATTTTATATGCTAATTTTTTTTAGTTAAATAATTTTGTGTTTATAGTTTGTGTTTATATGTATATATAGTGAAGCGATATGCGTAACAGATTTTAAACTTTGAAATTAGAGCAGCAGCCAAAAATCAACTTTGGTTTTATTTAATTTTTTTCCACTCATGTGGACCAAGACCGATGTGCCTTGATTTAGAGGTTTAAATATTTAATGTAATTTTTTTTAGTAACAAGTTTTTTCACAGTCTTAGAGGCACTGGGTGCTGAGAAACAGAAATGTAACATATTTTTTGACAGGTTGTGTATGTATGTGTGTGTGTGAGAGAGAGAGGAGGAAAAGACGCGACTAATTTATGTAGAATGCAAGGCGAATTGCAAAACAGGTGACCTCATCAGCTCTGATGATAATCAGCTGTTTGATACCGAGTAGAACTGCCTTAGAACACAACTGTAAAAATCTGTTTTTGCTTATACTATATGTACGTTTTAAAAGAAAAAAAAATTTAAAAGCGTCTGTTGGAAATTAAATTGTGCTTTAATTTGTAATAGATAGTAAAATTATATATTCAAAATATTGTTGCTAGTTGTACTATAGGGTGTCCGCCGGGAAGGTATACTACTATTGTTTGCCGCCATTTTGGTAAACATTAGTCTTGACAGTTCATATTTGGCAGTCGTAAAGTAGATACGCGGCAAATTTATTTTGGAAAAATATTCGATAAACCAAGGTGTTGTAATCGTTTTAACAGCTCGCCCATGGAAATTCTGATTTTCATAAAAAAATTAGCATGAGTGACGATGCACTTTTTCATTTGAATGGATATGTGAATAAACAGAATAGTCGGTTCTGGGCAATGGAAAACCCTCAAATTATTCATTAGACACCTTTGCATCCATTAAACGTGACAGTCTGGGGTGCAATTGATTGGATCTTACTTCTTTGAAAATAAAAATGGTGTAACGGTAACTGTGAATGGGGAGCGATATCGTGATTTTTACGCCACAACTGCATGCTTTGGGCTTGATTAACATGTTTTATCAACAAGACGGTGCCACATCGCACACAGCCAGGATTACAATGAATCACTGCGAGTTGTATACCTTCCCGGCGGACACCCTGTAGATAGTAAAATACTGTTAATTTAATCAACTGTTTTTGACAGATGGGTTTATTCGAAGCCGGAAGAACTACATCTTGTTTTTTGTATTGTTGTACATCAAGGCGAATCCATACTAGGTGGTCGCAAGTTATCAGCTGACTTTTTTCGCCGCTTGTAATTTGAATATACCTGGTATGTCAAGACACATTTTTCAGTACATTTTTCTGAAATTTTAAGTATAAATTTCTCAAAGCGAATTGAGCTGAGTATACGTTATATTAATTTGCCTTGGTTGTACATTCTGTAGCGATAAGGTCAGCTGTGTATCAATTCGCCTTGATAGAATGTACATAAAAACGTCAGCTTTTCTTAAACGATTTTGTACAACTAGAATCCAAGTCTCAGAGAACACCAACTAGAGGCGTTGGAATCATCAAATTTTTGTGGAGCGATGCTTTCAAATATTTTGGTTATAAAATTAATAAATTATTTATGAATGGAAAGAATTATTTTTGGGAACTTGCAAGAAAATGTGCATCTAAACGACAACAGTTTGTTTTTTTTTTAATTGGAAACTTATTTTAAGTTTACTGGCTTCTTTCTTTAAGACATACTGTAAAGCTTTTCTGTATAAAAGCTAATTTAGGAAGGGCTATATTTGTTACCAGGAAGCTTAGGAGAATTTTTTCTTAGTTGAATTATAAAATTTTAGTTGTTTCTTGCTTTGTTGCTTTTGTCTTTTCTTTTATTTTATTTTTTAACTTTTAAATGTTTATAAAAGTTGTGGTAAAGTTAAGTTAAAGTTTGTTTTTTAATATCTAAGACTTTTTTTATAAGTTTAATTTATAGTTTATTACAATCTTATAACATTTTTTTAGCATTATATATAATTACAATTTTTGCTATTATTTTTACATATATATATATTTATATATATATATGTATATGTATATTTGTTATGTATATATGTATATAGATTTTACTACCTTAATAAAGCTATGATCCCAATTTCAGCTGATATTATGGTACCTTACTGCTAAGTAAATTTACCATTGCTCTGAGCAAATATTATAATAATAATAATTATAATTAGTTTTTTTTAATAAAATAAAAGATCAAACCAAATTCTTGTTTTATTTGAATATTTTAATATATATAAAGGTATAATAATTTCGTCCCGCGAAACTTCTTCTTGTTCTAAATTTATTTATTTTGTTTGTAGAAAGTGTGATAAAAATTAAATATTTGTTATTAAGATTATTTTTTGGACTGTTTCAGAGCAATGATAAATCTTAAAAGACTGGTCCCGCTATCAGACATTTTGAAAAATGTTTTTGTTTTGTTTTTATTTTTGTAACACTTAGTTTTCTTTTTTGCTTGGTGTAACCTTGCACATCCATGTGTTTTCCACTTATTTCACTTAAACAAAAACTAAATTAAAAATAAGTTCAAATTAAAAAGTTTTCAGAATATTTTAACTCAGCCATTTTGTTAATATAAAAATAACATGCTCTCGTTTGTTTATTTTTTATTTTTGCAAACTTTTAATTTTTTTATTGATTAATATATAATAGTATATACTTTTTTCTCTTATTTCGGCTATTTAAAAGCTTTAGAAAATATTTTATTATAGTTAAAGAAGCAAATTAAGAATATCTAGAAGTATGATATAAATATTATATGGAAAACGGCTTAAGATAGATAGATAGAGAAAGAGAGAGATATAGAGCTTATTATAGATTAGATTAGGTGTTATGCATTAAACACATATACCACAGCAGGCTACAGAACAACACAACTGCAAATGGTGTTGACTGCTATAGTCGTCGTGTTGCCAATGTTGGCACTAATTGATTGCATTAGACTCATTTACATTTTTGTTTGGCTATAATTACGAAATGTAGTGCCGCCAAAATACTACAAAATGTGAAATGAATATTAGCTTAAAATAGTTGAATATTATTAAATAGAAAGATATCGAAAAATTTATGTAGAGAAATAAATTAAAAGAGGGGATAGATCTGGGCCTTTTGTACCACAAAAAAGAAATAAATTGATTTGTTTTTATATTTTCCGTGATATATGTACATAAGTATATTTTAAATCAGTAATTTTATTTTTATAAATGTGAAGTATTTGAAGGTGGCAATACTAAAATATGCGTATATACGTCAATACAATATTTGGCTGCCGTCTTAAAAATAGTTCAGTAGCTGGGTAAAGGGCGACAATTGAATCATGTTTTGAAGTGCTATACCCGGCTGTGGTCAATGTGTTTATTGCATTATGCTTAAGCTTAAGTTAATTAAGTATCAAGGCGAATCAGTACCAGGTGGTCTTTGATTTGACATCAGAGAAATTATCGGCTGACCGTCAGCTGGTGAATTGAGATCACCTGATGTAAATTCGCCTTGTTTAAGTACTTTTATAAACAGTGTAAATGAGTGAGTGAGAGAGATAGAGAAAAAGAGAGGGAGAGAGAGAGAGAAAGAAAGAAAGAGATATATTGTGTTCCAATATTTACTGCGTATTCTAAAAACATAATTTGGTTTTAAAGTGTAAGGTAAAACAAAACTACCATACTTGAAATATAAATAGATTTTTTTAGAATGCAGTCTAAAAATAAAGAAAAGGATTAAATAATGAAAACCAATTTGCAAACTAACGTCCCAAAAATAATATGCGTAAGCTAGCTTAAGCCAGCTTAATTAAATTTGTGAATATACATATGTCATTTGCTTCAGCGGCACGGAAACAGCTGTTTGTAAATTTTTTAATTTCTAGCCAACAGCATTGCGAATGAGAATTAAAATATTCATTGCTAATATTTTGTTTATTTCTATTTTCAACTCAGAAAATAAACATAATACACTTTTATTTTCTCTGTAGTTTTTAGTAGCATTACTTCCAAGCAAAACATATAAAACAAGTATTAAAGACACACATATTTTTTTAAAGATAATAATAATAATAATAATTATATGATTGAATATAATGAATGTCATTCATTTAGGAATTATGAGAAGAAATCAGATTGCCGGAAATTTTATGAACAATATGTAAATGAGCAACTACGACTAAGTAATGCTTAAAACCACTTAAAAGTCACAGTAGATCACCTGAATTTAAGCATTTCACAGGCTTTTCATTTAACATTAGCTTAAGCCAGCTTAGGCATATTATGGTTAGGCTTTAAAGATTTTGGTTTCATAAAAAGCTTTTAAAAATTTTACTTTCCATTTATTTATTTTTAATTTTGCCATTACTTTGCGCAACTAAGATCTCAAGAAAACCAATCGGTAATTTATTTATATACATTTAATTGGTATCAATTCGAAAGCTCTGCTAATTCCTAACGTATGTTCTATTAAATTTAAATTTGCAAATTTAGTTTGCTTGCTTGATTTACAACTTTTAACTGAATATTGTTTTGACTTTAATTAATTTTAACATCAACTTTCACACCTTTCATAAATGATTTTTCTATTGCTGCAGCTGTTTGCTAGCTGATGTGTAATTTTACAAAAAAAATTAAAAATTATAAAAAAAGATAAAACCGATTAATCAATGCTGACCAGGAGAATATTTAATAATTACAGCAAAAGCATTATTAGTTGGACTTCGGCTTGCAGGAGTATTGCAAAATGTTTAAATTTTCAACGTTGAGCCGTATAAAAGCAGTACAACTGAAATAGTTTTGTTCATATAGCATAAAAATATTTTTATGTAAAAAATAAATAATTATTATTCATTTAAAAAATTTATAATAATCAGTGTTTTTAAAGATTCAAATAGACAAAAATATGCCCTGAAAAAGTCAACAAATAATTGACGAAATGTTGGTAAAAAAAATCTAATAAACTTGTTTTATTAACATTAGAAGCACTTAGAGCTCGCTCATTCGTTGCAACAATTCGAACACACATGTGTCACACTTTGAGGGATAATATTCTAGGCGTATAAGTGATTTTTTAATTTAATTTTTTAGAGCTCTTTTAGTCTCTAGTTGCTAATTACTGAAATTGATTTTCCAAAATTTCGTAAAAAGAGAACACATAACCTGTAATCGATTTCATTTAAAATTAGTTTTTTTTTTGTATTTTTAACGATTTTAAACCAAGTTTCCTCCTTCAGCCTTTTTAAAAATATATTTTTTCTTGACCAGAAAAGGCAGATAAATACATGTCGTCAGCCAATTATTGATTTTACCACCTACCATTCTTGAAAAAACATGTTTCGCGAAATTAATTATGTTTACTGATATATTTAGCATTAATTAATGGGGCAACCATTTCAACTATTTTGAGGTTTAATAAGTATTATTTGCTGTACTTGCCACAGTTCGGCGTTTGTGTCAAATTCTTCATACAAAAATATGCGAAATAACGTTAACTCTTGTTTTGCATCATTTCTATAAGAAATGCATAATAAAAAAGGAAGGTGCCGTAAGAAAAATTCAACGGTGACTGTCAAGCAAAAACATCATCAGCCAGACACACTCGTCGATTAAATGTTTTAATATAAACTTATTAAAGGGTAAAATAAAACAAAAGAAACCTTAATTATGCATGTTTGAGTATAACAGAAATCATTTAATTTCATTCTTTATATTAAATACACTTCAATTAGTTCTTTTTTTTTGTGTAAATGTATAAGGGGATCGATAATTAAAAATATTACGGCGGCGACTTCTTGGCCGGCGTTAAACGATCGATTTATTTCTCTAGACAGCAAGAAAAATAAACAAAATAACAAAATTCTCAAATCAGCAGTAAAGTATAGATATGGAGCACAAAAAGCTACATTTTGAAAATAAATTAAGAAAAGTGGTGTATGCGGCACAAAATGTATTTTTACTTTCACAATAAAGTAATCGCCCTTATTCCAGTTGTCGCCATCGACGTCACTTTAACACAACACCAAAAAATTGGTGCTCTTATATCCGTTGTTGAAAGCAACTGACTCATGTTGGCAGGTTTATGCTATTTTCTATACCTTAAGGAACGGAAATAGATAGAAATTTTTCTCGAGAGCGAGTAAACAAGCCCCAATTTTTTGGTATTGTGTTAAAGTGACGTCGATGACGACAACTGGAATAAGGGTGAATTAAGCTTTTCAATATGTAAGTTGCGAAATAAATAAAATTAAAATTAGAAAACTTGACATTCACATTCACAAAAATATTTAAAAAAATCTTGAGAACCGTTTATTTAAATTTATTAATTAATTTTACTTTTATTAATTTTTCTGTTATCGTCGTAGTCGTAGTCGAAAAACGATGCTCGTAATAAAGCCCAACGTGTTCATCAGATAAAAATTTACTGGGTTTACTTACAGCCTCTTAGATTAAAACAATTTAAAGATTTTAGACTTTTTTTAAATTCACAATTTTAAGTTGCGTCCTTAAGACAAAAAAAAATGTAAAATTTTTTAAAACCTGTATCTTAAATAAAACTTTGCACTAAAAATACTAAGCGTTACCTTGTTATCATCGGACAAAAAATTAAAAAGTTACGACATATTTAATCAAAATATCCATGATGGGTGACTAATGGCGCTTTTTCTGAGGTCCTAAACTTTGGTAACTGTTGATTTCTCAAAAAAAAAATTTAGTTTATAAATCATAAATTTTAAAAGGATTGCTTAAAACGATGAAACGTTAAACATATTAAGAATCAAAATCTCCTGATACAGGCATATTTTTAGTTTGAGAGCAAGTCAAAATAAAAAATTAACCCTTTAAGCTAAATTTATGTGATGAAAAAAAATTATTTTAGAAGGGTTTTTGAAAAAGGAACTTTCGAAAAAAAATATTTGCTGATTTTCTCTCTCACATTTGCAGAAACTGCAAGCGAATAATTATTTACACAAATAAATTTAAATAAAAAAAATCGAAATTTCTTAACATAATTAAAATTTTATTTTGTAACCATATTTTTAACATCAGCATCATCATTATTATTATCATCATCATCATTATAATTACCACAAAAATAAATATTTGAGAAACACACAACACAAAATAAAAAATTTCAATAATAACTAATTAATAATAACGACAACAATAACAATAATAATAATAATTGTATTGTGAGATACTTTTTTATTTATTTATAAAACAATAGTCGCTTACATGTTTTGTTTGTTTGTTTTGTTGGTAACTTACACTTATATATATATTTGTATACATATGTATATATTTTGACTCATACATACAAATACATTCTTTATCATATTTAATAAGTAATTATTTAGTAATTAATTTTATATAATACAATTACATATAATGAATGCATTTCTCACTTTAACATTAATTTCAAATTTGTATTATCTTATACATATTTAATACTCGTATATACAAAAAAAAAGAAAGTTTAAAAAAGAAGGAAATGAAAAAGAAAATAACAAATAAAAAATATTTATCAAGCGTATTCATGTGGTGTCTTAAGTTTTTGTTGGTTTATGGCTTTTTTTGCAAAACACAGCGCTTTCAAACACTTTGGATTCATTTGAATTATTTTCTGTATAAATTTCAAATGTGTAAAAAGGTTGTGTCTTACGATATTTCGCCATTAGTTAAATATTAAATTGCTAAAATGATTTCTTAACTTAAGGCTTAATTAAATTATTTTTCCTTAATTAATTAATTAATAATAAATGTTTGTTCTTTTATTTAATATGTTTGCTTTGCTTATGGCTTTTGTTCAATGTTTTTGCTTCTTCTTATTCTTCTTAGGAGTCCTCGTGCTTTCAGTATTTCTAAATTTTCTTAAAATTTACATTAAAGTTTGTTTGTATTTGAGCTTTTTTCCTTCAAAATGTCTTGTTAGTTTTGCACATAATGATAAATTGGATAAGTGAGTGTGTGCGAGAATGAATGAGAGCGAGAAAGAGAGAGAGAGTAAAATTTAATTATCATTGGCTGATTCGTCTGCTTCTTCTAATGCCGCTGCAGCCGCTTTAACTTCAGCATCTGAAAGAATAAAAACTTCATTATTAATCAAATTAATTATTTATTTCACTTATTATTCAATATGCAACTGCTGCAATATTCGTTTTATACTCACAAATTATAAAGTAATCAAATATCCTAAAATTTATTTATTTTTTAAATGGAAACAGCGTTGTCACAACCAAAATGGTTTTGTAACCAAAATAGGTATGAAAAAAATAACTAAAGGCCAAAAAAAGTAACCAAAATTTTTATGTATTTAATAGTCAATAGACTTATTTGTACTCCAGTTGAGAAATATATATATATATGACAGTGTGGAATCATCGCTTAAGTGCTCTTAATCGAGGAATTGTTTTTCGGACGTTTTCCCGCTAAGGGATTAAAAGATTATACTATAACGCAAGGTTATACTATATCCAACTGACAAGAGTATACAATATCCAACGCAAGATTATACTGTATATTTCCAATTGAGAAGATCTGAAAAATTGCTATGGGGGTACGATTTCTTCTTCTTTATCATGTCCTAAATTTGGAAACCACAAATACATGTGTATTTTTTAGCTGCGAAATTCATTTAAAAATGTAGTGCATTACAATGTGCAAATTTAACCAGTAACCAAAACGGCAACACTGAATAGAAAGTTATTTGATAGTCGGATACAATGAATACACTTTGGTCTCAAATAATTTTTTTCATCATAAATAAAAAATAAAAAAAAATTGGGAATTTATTAAGTAAATATATTTTCTTAATGGCAACACTCCAAGCAATCAAGATTTATAAAATGAATAATAATATATGGCAACACTTTGATTAAGTTAAATGTTCAAAATGGCGGTTGAAACACTTGTTTATAAATAGGGATCCCAAGCATTGGTATCCATCTCTTTCCTCTTCACCTATCTTCTCTATAATTATCTTTTTCCTAAAGAAGATAACACCTAGTAACAGGAAAAGACATTCATTGCCTGAGTGTTATTTCTCTTGAAAAAAGCTTTTGAAAAATATTTGAAATTGCAATAGAAATGCAAACTGATTGTGGAGTCATTTAAAAATAGAAAATTTTAACTTATTGGGTCCTAGTTATCTATATAGCTTATAGTACATACATACATATAAAAATCCTGTGTGGCTGTGCGCCTTAAAATATTAAGCCTTTGGGTCCTTTTAGACACATATCTTTTAATTTTTAAGATTTCATAAACATTGGTTGGATAGTTTCGGAGAGGCACAAGAAAGGTCCTAACTCATTATTTTTTTGAAATCGAGTTTTCTGTATTTTTCGATAGAAGAACATTAAATGCATCGAAAAATGCAAAAATCTGGATGTCAAAAAAATAATGAGTTAGGGCCTTTCTTTATTAAGATAAGATATTATATATATGTTTTTAATTTCATCAAAGTCGGTTAAATAGTTTCGGAGAGGCAAAAATGTCCTCCCTTTTTGGTCCTAGCTTAAAAAAATATTAAGCTCTGCGTCTTTTTGAAAAAGTTTGGATGGCAGATATTGTCCCCTTTGCCTGTTTGCTTTTCCTTTTTTTAAATATGCATAAATAGCTTGCAGACAAGCTTTTAAGCTTTGCGGAACTTATTCTAGTAAGAATTGTATGAAAACTATTGAAATAACTCTATTCTTTTATACACATATCTATGTTTTAAATTTCATAAAAATCTATGCAGCCGCTTGATGCGAAATCCACAGTGACTCACCTTTTATTGCTTGTTCTCTCCAAATACTTCTATTGTCTGTTAGACATGAAATCCATGGCTTTCGTATGGTAAACTTTTGCTTAAATACTGATGCAGATTTACTACTACTGGCAGTATTACCCTCCGATCCTGAACTCTGAACGGCTGACTTATCATCAGACGACTTGTTCTCATTATTCTCTTCGATGACCTCACAAGTAACTGAACGGCTGCGTAGTGAATGTTTTGTAGTTGTAGGAGGTCCATCGACAGGAACATCACCGGCATCTATGCTGGCGTTAACATTTTTACACATGGGTGCTATCGGTTCCAGAACGTGCTCCAACATATCGCCCATCACCAACATACTGGGATCAACAATGAAATCGATAAAACCAATTTGTGACTGAGCTACGAGGGTACTGTTGCGGTCACACAGAGGACTAAAGGGAAGACCGAGCTCGCGCTCGAGGTCACCTTGACGGAAAAACTCCTCTAACAATAACATCGTCCAGCGATGATGTAGATTCCATCGTTTGGCAGGATGTGAAATATCACAACAATGCAAAACCATGGACAAGGCTTTCGACTTGTCCACCGTTGCATCGTTGACTGTCAAAAGGTTCCTCATATTCTTTAACTGCTGAAAATGGAAAGACATGTCTGTGGACAGAACCATATCGATAATAAGTGTTCTCAACTCGCGATATTCCTCGCGCGACAGATTAGACAACACATTGCAATCGTCGTCTTTGAGCAAACGGAAGGCAGCACTAATATGATGATTCTCTAAAACTGCGCGGTCGTTATACAGTAATGCCGTGTCTGAGCCTGACATTACATGGAAATTGTTGGTGGTGCCAGTATGTTCGTAATCATGTATTAAAGCGGCCAGTAGTGTTGCATAAATCTCCAGATCTGTTAGCCAGTTCATGAGACCAGTTTGGCACAACATATGATGCACCGTTTGGGTGACATCAGCTGCATGTAGATTATTATGATATGGATTGCGATAGCGGCAGTAGCCTTCCTCAATGCGACCCAAAAACGTTTCCAGGGTAGCTGGTGCAATTTTAAATTTGTGTATAATGCCATAGCGATTGAGCAAATCGTAGCCGATGTATTTAACAGGTTGGCCATTGGATGCTTCAGCTAAAGCGAAAACATCAAAACTCCAATCGTCCAGAGTCTAAATAAAAAATATAAAAAAAAAAATTCATAAGGAAATGTATTAGTTATGAGTTTTTTTGGCGGGTTTTCTTGTAAATAGTAACAGTTTCTAGTTGCAAAAGTTTTTTTATAAAACACTAATAAGAATCAACTTTAAAAATTTAAAAAAATTTAAAATATATTAATATTTATTAAACAGAAGCTTCTTAGATATTCTAAATAATAATGATAATAAAAAAATATATGTACGAACAATAAAAAATAATCATAATAAATTTATCGGGAAGCATCAGTTAAAATGCTGCCGGACGCGTCCAAAGCTTGCGGATGGTAGAAAGTCCAGCAGATATCCTGGGTAGCTGCTGCGAAAAAATAAGCAGTCGCGGACAACAATTTAGCGATTTTTAAGGGAGAAACTCGGAGGGACTATTCAACGATTTCATCAAATATCCGAGTTGCCAATGCTCCCTAGAATGAAGTGGCAAGTAAGTTCACTTTAAAAGTTCATGAATGTCTGGAGGATAATCCGGCATTCTCACTTGCAGAATCGAATGCAATTGGATAATCCCAAATTCATCTCAAATTTAACTGATTGCAGAAACCACATAATTTTTTGTGGCACTTTGTTCCAGCTTGAAACCTTAAGAATCAACATCTATATGTATAAATATATAATAAATCTTTTACGAAGTAGTTTTGTGAAGAAATACTTCTCATCACTTTTTTAAACTATAATTTTTATGATACATATTAACTTCAATTGAACTACAGTTAATTTTATTCAGTAATAATTTCTGAATCGGGCTTAAGTTTAGTATTTTCTTGAAAGAAAATTTTAAAGTTTTTTAATACAAATTTTTGGAAGTGGAAGGTTCACTTAAAATAAATCGTTTTTAATAAGAAAACCTTCCTTTAAAACGTATTTTTTAAGAAGTTGCTTTTATAAAATACTCGCTTGTAAAATTAATATTAATTTAAATTATAATTTTTATTAAGAAAGCACCCTTATCTTTGTCTCAAGAGTTCTTTTCAATCATTTTTTACTCGACTACGGAAAAAGAAGCTGACCTGCGGTATTAAAAAAAATTTAGTTTGGAATAATTTTTTTTATTATACAGCAACTCAAACTTCAATATTTGTCAACTAAAGTTAACAGCTGTTAGTTATCAGTTGTTATACGTAAAAACATTTAGGCAACTGGCAATGCAACGAAGGTTTGGCTGCCAACCATTATCGAGCTATAAGTATATGTATTATATTAAGCTGTGTTCACATTATATGTATTTGTCGTGTGGAATGTCACTTTTTCACACTTTTAAACAATATCATGTGTTATTTCTCTGTGTGCAGTACAAACGATAATTTTTAATTAGAGCGTATTCTATTTTCAAGTGACAAAGCATCTGACATCAGCTGGTTTTAAATAAAGCAAGTGTTTGTGGCGTTAAAAATTAAGTAAAATTGTAAGATAAATGAAAGTAAAATGGATTTAATAGATTAGAAACTAAAAATGAAACAACAAATTGAAAAGACATTAATAAAAGTAAGCATTTGTTTACCTTTATAGGTTATGTCAAATGAAAATAACATACCAACGTGTGAACACAAAAATTATAAACCGTATGTAAAATGCAGATTTTGATATACACAGAAAATACTATGTGTAAAAAAGTGACATTCCATAAGGCAAATACATACAATATGAACACAGCTTTAGAATGTGCATGTGTGCATGTGATCATAGAAAACACTCGCACACTAGTGGGACCATTGTGCCTAACTTTACTCGGCTTCTTTTTTTCGGTGAGCTGGACTAGATTAGAGGTTGAAGGTAAGAATGTTATGCCGAGTTCACATCGGGCATTTCATGTGTTGTCATTTTAAAAATGTGCAGTGCCGTTCCCATAAAATTTTTCGATGTCACAAAATTTTGTTGTGTCATTGTGACAGAAAAGAGTCCCATCCCTAAATAATGGCAATACGGTATTATTGTCTACATCAATTTTGACATAATGACATTTAGTGTCGGTTGCTTTATCATTGTGAGAATTCGTTTTTCGTGTTGTTTGTTAAGTAATATTCATACAAATGGATAATCGCAAAATTATTCAATTGGCTAGTGCCACCGTGTGTTTACCAATAATAAGATAAAAATTAAGAATATAAAAAAAACCTCAAAGAATGTGGTGGAAGAGACCTGGGCTTAACATTCGTGCCAACAAAGATTCTATTGTACTCTGCATTCCAGTTTATGAAACCAGGATTCAAGTTGATTTAAAAATTTCGTGTGCATGCAGACCAAACTCCGCCGAAATTTCTACCCTTTTTTGCATTTCTATTCCTGTAAATGCTACATATACATATGTTTCCATACAGCCTCACGAACCTCCACAAGCTGAATTAGTGTGTCAAACTCTTCTATGCTTTTCCACTTTCTTTTACGTTTTCCATGCTTTTAAATTTTTATCCCGCACACATCTAAAATTCTTTCAGTATTTTCTTAATGTCAAGATGTCGAAACGGTGACATTTTCTTTTCGTATTTGTAATGCAGCCAACTTATTCTCACAGCTGTTTACATCAGATGCGTAAACGGTTTGTGTGGTAATGCCACACAACGAAAAATATCGGAAATGACAAACGTTGCCACAATTCCCACTGTTATTTTTGACATATTTGTCACAAAACGTCACAGTGTGTACTCGGTCTTAGTAGACAAGAATATATTCTTGTTTTGTTCCTTTCAGAGCAAATTTTTAGTTAGTTGGGTTGTGTTTTTTAAACTTATTTTTTTTAATATATTTTTGTAGAAGACCCTCTCGAAACACATTTATAAAAAACAATTTTTTAAGAAGTTTAACAGTTTCCATAAAAGCTTAACTTTTAATAAATATTTAGTTAAAAATCACTTCTCTAAAATTAGTTTTGGAGGACTCATCTTAAAAACTAGTTTAGAAAAAGTAAAAATTTGCTCTTTAAAACTACTTTACAAGATAATCTCTAGTGATACACTTACCTTAAGTACTTTGACAACTTCTGTCGGAAATTGTAGCAGTGCCGTGCTCGACACTTTACGATAAATGCGATCCACAAATATGCCAGCGCGTATGGCATGGGCGACTGAGCGAAACTTGGGTTTTTCATCCGTTTTCTTGCGTGTTGTGGCCAATTGCCGTGTGAATGTGGAAGCCAGCCACTCACGAACCTCTGGGGGTACAGCGTCCGGTTGCACTTCAGAAAGTTCATCATCTTCATCGGCAAGACGTCTGTTGTTTCAATTGCATTCAATAACATCATGATAATATTGACATGGATGTGGTTGTTGTTGTAAGAATTATTGTTGTGGGAAAAAGGAAATTTCAAGGATACAAAAGGTTTCATGTTCAACAGGAAGTAGGGAAGGAAAGAGAAGAAGAAAACAATTTGAATTAGTAAAAGAGTTAAATAAATTTAAATTTTAATATTATTTATTTATTTTTTTATTATTATTAAAAAGAAATTCAGCTTAATAAAAAAGGAATAAAAACTAAAAATTTTCTACTAATGCCAGACAAAGAGCTTAAAATAAGAACTAAGAATAAAAGGCAAAGAAAAAAATAGTGTTTTAAAGAGAATGAAAAATTTTAAACTATTAATCTTTTTTAAGATTCAGTGATTAAATCATTGAGAAAAACTAAAAAAACTTAAAAAATTCTATTGAAAGGATAAACTAAAAAAAAAAAATCAAACCATGTTTACAGTGAATGTAGCAAAGAGTATGTTTGATTTTTTTTCCTTTTTTTAATGCAGTGTTCGTTGTTGTGTGTGTAGAGAATTTGTGAAGGGAGTTTGGTGATTTATTATGATTTCACTTAAAATAAATACACTAATATTAAAGCAAGACACTAAAGTTATATAGTTCACAGATTTGTGTTTGTTTTTACAGTTCAATTTACTGTTTGCTTCAAGGCTACTGATAAGTGTTTTACAGGATTTTTTTTAAAGTGTTCAGGGTGAGGAAGTGTACAGTAATGATGTTTTCTTTTCTACAAAAAAAAACAACTTGTTAAAATTTGCAATGTATAAAATGTCTTGTCATTTCTGTAAAAATTATATTTTACATATGAATAGAATAGTGCACAAAATATAAAAAAGTGGATTTATAACAGATTATTTAAGGAAAAACCTAGTGTTGCGGCAATATCCATATTTTAACCGCTTCCTTTAAAAAGTTTAAGAAGGTATACAAATTATTTTTCTATGAAAGGCATACATATGAATGCAAGTTTATTATATTGCCGATTCATCTGTTTATTTGAAATTTTTTTCAAGACGATTTTATTATATTGAATCCACTTGAATTGTTTTCACTAACAAGAGAGTTTTTGTTGTCGTGTTTGTTTTTTAAAACAATAGAAAAATTCCTTAAAACAATTGGCCAATTCACAAGGTGTTCTATTATATCATATTGTTTTGAATTATTTCAAAATAATTTCTTTTTTAATTTCAACAAAAAATTATGACAATAGGACACAATAGAATATTTTGTAAACTGGACAAATATAAATGTACTCGTAAATTAAAAACTTACTCTTCTTTACTATCCTGATTCGAAGCGATTTTTTTCCAACGTTGTCTGGTAATCCTATGCGTAAACAAAATTCAACTATTTTAAAGAGCAACAACAACACTGTGAATTTATGCCGCGCTTAAAGTGTAGTGCCTTGTGCATCATTAGTGAGGGCAACTTTTGAGAATAAAACAGACTATTTATTCTCATAGAGAGCAAAACATTAAAAAAACTGACCTCAAATTGCATTTTTTAGATGGAAATGTAGCATTTTTTTGCAGAAAAGAAAACTCCATTATATGTACCTTTTTTTTAAATCTAACAAGTGCAAACGTTTCTATAATAATACATACAAACAACACAAAAAAATTAGTTGTGATTTCAAAAACACTTACATATGCACACACACTAAAACGCATGCAAACAAATTAATTATACATATATATACATACATACCGTTAACTTAATACGAAAAGGCCCCAACTCATAATTTTTCGAAATCGATATTTTTACATATTTCGATAGACCACTAGTGGATACACCTCCTCCAAAAAAAAACTGATGAATTCGGAAAAAATTTTATAAAGTGTTTTTAATAAAAATTGAGTTTAAATTTTTTTTTTATCAATATTGCATCTTTTTTTATTTAGTTTTTTCCTCTTCCATGAGTTAGGGCCTTTTCGTATTAAGTTAACGATACATAAGTACAATGAATGTATGTATGTACTATCTAATCTACTAAATGATCTAACAAAGCAATTAATGCTATTTATATCAAAAATGTTTTGTGACCGTAATACAAAAAAAAATAATTATAATAAAAATACATCTTCCCCCCTTTTGCACTGCAATGTATCAAAATGTTTCACTTCTAGTGTGAAATATTATATCAGGGTTAGGAAAAATATCGGAGCTAGGATGAATCATCCGGCTCTCCGATACAAAAATTTTTTCGCCGACTAAAGACACGGTGTTTAAAGTTATGCGCACAGGATATTAAAAACATTTTTGTAATAATTTTTATAAATTATTCGAATTATTATTATTATTCGAATGATTCAAACGAACATTTTGAAATTAAATTTATCTGTATGAAATTATTCCTTTTTAAATGAAGTTAACTCGAATAAAATCATGAGATGAAAAATAGTTCTGCAATAAATTTTCACTATTTTCTTTTGTAAAAATACACTTAGTTAAACGTTTCACATCTAAATAAATATCTCCAAGTATTTCACTTCCACATAATATTTATGAAACATTAATTAAAGTATCATGGCCAGGAAAAATTAAACTTATCCGGCTTTCCGACATCAACATTTTTTCGTCGATGAAAGACGAAATAAATTTTATAAATAAATAAATTTTTGAAATAATTTTTATAAATAATTGTAACAAAAATTAATCGAATAATTTTTTTCTCGAATAAAATTTATTCATTACTATATTATGATTTTTACAAAAAAAAAATTTCGTTCGAATAAAACTTTTCATATAAAAATTTGCGGTATCAAATTATTCTATCAAAAACCTTTAAAATAAAATTAACTCGAATAAATCTTGAGATGAAAAGTATTTCTGAAATAAATATTATCATCCATATTCATAAAAAATAAATGTATTTGAAATGAATTTTTAGAGAATTTTGTATGAAAAATTTTAAATTAAATGCATTTCAAACTTATTTCTAAAGCATGAACGCTGGAGGAATTATTTTTCACAAAACTTCAAAATAAAACTTTTCTCCTAGTCAAGTACGCAGTTGTTTCAGTTTCATTTCGCTTACTTTGCTAATGAACGAACATCTTTCCCATTTTGCTCATTTTAATAGAAATTCTTGAGTTCAGTATTTTTAATCTGAGTTAACAAATATTTGCGAAAATTTTTTAAAGAATTTCCATTGAACTCTAAAGAAATTGATTTTTTTTCAAAAATATATATTACAAGAAGTACAAATTTAGCTAAACTATCAAAGTATTTAACACTTTATTATAAGATTTTATTTAAACATCATAACTTAAACAGAAACAAAAATTGCATGTCTTCTTTATTTGTTTATTTTTTTCATGTGCGCACAACCGTCCAGTATAACTATGTATTTAGTTTATTAAATAAAACTATATAATTTTGTTTGAGAAACAGTCAAGTACGTGCCCACCTAAGGATAAAGTTGAAATAAACTTCAATCCCTACGCAGTCAATGATGAACCAGCAAAAATAAAATATTTTATAAAAAAACCTGAAATATTAAAACTAAACAAAAAGAAATCTTGAAGCATTGATTCGTTAAGGATCTGTAAAATTCAAAGGAAAATTTGAAAATGGTTCCTTAACTTTTTTCCATTTTCAAAATCTATTAATAGGACCTTAAACTTGAATTTAAAGCAATGATGGCAAACACCCGGGTTACTTTGTGAGCAATCAACCCTGATTAAAACAATTTTGCAAATTTTTGAACATGAAACGCTTATTCATTAAACTAAAAATCAAAATTAAAAAGACAATAAAACTCTAGACCTCTAGACAAAGTGATTTTAGGGAAACACATTAAATTGAAGAAGTTAAATATATTAAAGTTATATAATCCCTGACTGAATTGTAGAAATTTTCCTTTAATATAAAATTATACAAAAAAAAAAACTATTGCAAATTATTAAATCTAGTTATATCCATTATATTACTATCAAGCGTGTTTACTAAAAACTAAAGAAATTTATTATCGAACCAAGCTGCTTCGTTTCCGACCAGAACATATTGTAGGGTGTTCTCATAAGACGTTTTTCGTGATTCAAGTTGTAACTACTTGACAGATAACAAGCAATAACTTCGCATTTAATAAACATGGAACGATATAAGTCCGATCCAAAAGTGCATTGAAATTATTATAATTTCCTATAAAAATCGTGAAAGCTTTGGGTTTTCGTGAAACACCTTCTCGGCTAGCAATTGTGAAACTGGTAGAGAAATTTGAACTGTTGGGTTCGTCATGTGAAGAATCAACACTCATGCACTTCGCTCAAAAGCAACTGAGAATATTGCTGTTGTAGCCCACAGTGTTGGGGAAACCACATATCTGCAGATATGTGTATTTCTCGTCTACCTCTGGGGGTCTACTCCGTAATTCGATTCGAAAGAAAACGCTTTCGAATTGTAATGTTAATAACATACAAATTCGAAAGCACTTTCTTCGTTTCGAAATACAGAGTAGACCCCCCAGATTTGGCCGTTGAACAAACGAAATTATATCGTATTTTGCATAAACAGTTTTAAAGTTTAGTTTTAGTTAAACACGGTCACGCCTACCCACCGTCAACAACATGAAGAATTGAACTCATACACGTCGCTCAAGAGCAACTGAGAACATTGCTATTGTAGCCCATAGTGTCGAGGAAAACATAGATTAGTCCATTTCTCGTCTACCTTTGGAATTAGGTATTCCACAAACGAAATTACACGAGTTACAGACTTAAGTCTTGCAACGTTTAGTTAACACAAGAACTCACGCCTACCGACCATCAACAACATTGTGTCTTTGCCAATTGGGTCCTTGAAATGCGAATCTCGAAGAAGACGTCGCAATTGGCCACCGCGATCTTACAATTTAAAACCTATAGACTTTTTTCGTTAAGGCTGCGTGAAAGATAAGATCTATGTATGTCAATAACCCACAATCGATTCATGACTTTAAAGACAAAGTTATCAAAGACATATAAAAATATTGCCTTATGCTGCATTTACTTTGTCTCGAAATCTTGTACATTTGATTTGAAATCTTAATCGTTTACATTAAGATTTTTTTGAAATTTTTCAAGATTTCGCATCAAAGACAAAATCCTTTGTCTAAAATTTGCTATAAACTGTGGCGAATTAGCTTATTCACGCACCTTCAATATACAATTTTGTAGAACGTAACTAATTCCTAATTTTTCAGTAGATTTCGTACAAATCTACTGACAAACTAGATTTCATTTTGTATGGGGAAAAGCAACTACATTTAGCTAGAAATCTCGTTAGTACTTGGTTTCGAGACAATGTATTTGTAATAAAAATAAATTACATTTCTTCGAATCACCATTAATAATACGTGTTACAGAAATCCACCAAGAGCTGTTCTGGACGCATCTGGGTTATTGTTTTGCGAAATAGAAGAAGCTTCTGCAGCTTCTGTGGCTGACATTGTAAGCATCAAAACTTCCATTCTTTGCAAATGATAATTTCTTAAAAGAAAACTTCAGGCTTTTAATTAACTTAAGAAATTATGTAAAATTATTATTTTAAATTTTTTACTAAAAATTCCAATGAATTTGAACTCATAAAACAAAAAAGTCCCCCTACTCTGTCGATCAAAACTTTTAAAACTTTCTTCTGCATATTCATGTAGTTGGTATTTCTTTTCCTCTGTCCAAAGGTCGTCAGCAGATTGCAAGAGAAAAGAGTTTCAAACTAAATTTATACTTTATACTTATTCCTTTTTCTTTCTTTCCTGAACTTTTTAAAAATAATAAAATTGTTTGTTTAAGAGCATTTAACGATTTGCAAATAGAAAGAATGTAAAAATGTTATTTATTTTAGCTGGTATTTTTTCTAGATTCTCTGTGACTTTGGTATACTGAAGTGCCAAGTGTGTTGTTGTTCTTTGCGTAATAAAATCTTTTAACATTCCATGTAAAGTTTTTTTCCCTTTTGCTGCAGTTTAAGTGCAATCTGCAAATTACAAATGCTATAGTTCAGAAGAATTCCACTTTGTAAACTTTTTTCGTTTCATTACTTAAAAGTAAACGTTGGTTCTCATTTGTTAGTGCAACTGGCGACAATTTGTGCGTAAAGGTTTTTCTCTTTGCGTGCCTAATAAAATAAATTGTACAAATAAACTGCGTAGTTTGGAGACTGGAGTTTAAATACATACAGCCTTGCAGAGTTATTTAACTTAGTAAGATGTATGAATTTCATTGTGCCTGCTAATTTAGGTCATGAATTACTAGTGCCAGTTAATTTCTACAATATAAAAATACAGGGTGCCCCTGTGGCTGTGTATGAGGCCGGGTTTATATCTGTGTGCCATGTGCTACACAATCGTAAAAAAAGCGTAACCAACTAATTACTAATAAAAAACTTTTTGATTCAGACATGTATTTATTAAGTTAAACAGTTTCATACATAATTAATAGACAATTTTATAGAATTCAAAATGATTGCAAACTGTTTAAATCAATAAATACATGTCTGAATCAAACAGTAAACTCAGCCTAACAGTTCAAAGGTCGTGGGTTCGATTCCCGCCAAAGACCCAATGTACTTTCTGCAGACAAGCTAATCGCTCTGGGGGCTGTGTTTGTTAAAAAAGCAGTGTGAGTCCGATCACAGGGGAGATGTGTAAACATCTAGTAATGAACATTTTTTTTAATATTGGCTTATGGTAACTAAAAAAAGATATATAAACTTTTGACTCTACTGTGTTTAAGAATCTATTGAAAACTTTATCTATAGTAGTGGAATTATTAGTTGTGACGGTTTGTAGAAAATTGATCATATGCAAGTGGAAAACGTCAAATAAAAATTTTGATAAAGCTTGCGACCGTGGGGTTGCAAAATTTGTATTAAAATCTCCACCCATAATAATTGGCATGAGATGGAGGTTGTTACCCAATTGTCGTGCACGAGCTTCAGTGTAAGGCAACAGTACGTAATGAAATATGTTATAATATAATATTATACAGACTGCTATATATCTTTTAAACAAATATTTGACATTTAAAACGCTCTCTTATTTAAAAGTTTATATTTATTTTATTTATTTTGAAATTTATTTGCTGGTGGTTCAGCTTGCTCTATATGCATTTAATTAGTGCTGTAACAAATCATCAGTAGACTTCAACCACACTTCAAGTCACAAACATCTTAGATTATGCAAAGACAACCAAGCAGTGATACCAACCCAAAATCTTTCTTAGAGGTATATTCGATGTGAAAAAGAGGTAGCTTCGAATAAATTCTACTTTAAAAAGAGGTAGATCTACAACACTTATGTTACGAGGTTTTTAAACACCTTAGAAAAATAATTTTTTACCTCAATTAATCTTTCGTTTCGATAATAAATATTTTATAAGCGGTGGTTAATATTCAAAATTTGAATTTAAAAAACAACTAAAAAATATAAGAATTCAATTGTCATCGTTATTTAATTACATACAGCCTTATTTATACAAATTATTGAGGCTTTACAAAGGCTTAACAAGAAAAAGTTTGTTTTAAAATTTGTTCTAAAAACCCTTTATAAAGCCTTAATAATTTTTATAAACAAGACCAGTAATTTTAAATCTTTATTATTCTTATATTTACAGGAATGAATATTTTCAGACTTCAACCACACATTTGTGATTTTCAAAAATATTATTATTTGTGAATTCTCAAATAGTTCTTGAAAGTCTGTGCATAAGATAAGAGGCTTGTGACTATTCAAAATGTGTGGTTCAAGTCTACTGATGATTTGTTACAGCAACAATGAAATGCATATAAACCACCAGCAAATAAATTTCAAATTAAAATATAATTATAATATGATAATATGTCGAACAATGAATTTCTTAAATTTATTTTATTTATTTTATATTTTTCAACTTTTTAACAAAATTATCCCCACTGGCAACACTATTACACTTCACAAGCAATTTCTACTAAAATTAGCATTGCTCCTGAAGGTATGCTTATAAAATTTGGTTGAGTGTATTTCTAAGCAGCTATTAAGTTTCTCTGTACTTCTTGTTCGTATGATTACAATAATACACTCATACATAGCTCACACTGATTTGATAACGCTTTACGATCTTACTCAAAATTTGTGTTTATATTGTGAAAAAAAAAATTGTACCCCCTAGCGTATAGATTTTTACACATTAAAAATTTAAAAAAAATATCTACGAGTTTGAGTTATAAAGTTTAACTTTACACTAATAGATATTGTACAAATTTAAACGCTATTATTTGCCACTCAGGTTCGTCATACTGAATCCATACTTTCAAACAGAATGGAGGTCCTTTCATTCTATTGAAATAAGTGAGTTGAAGCACGTATGACTTCAAGAAATCACTTCAGGACGTATACTCTGTAATTTCAAACGATAGAAAATACTTCAAAATTTTTATGTTAATTACATATGCAAGTTCGAAAGCATTTCCTATCATTTCGAATTACAAAGTAGAGCCCCTGAAGTCACAAATGTTGTGCTCCTTAAAGTATGCAAACTTTATTTGTTTTAGTGCGTAGCGGGAATAGAAAACGTTTTAATGCTCAGTTATGTGAAAAGTAATGAAAATGGTTATAGAGATGTAATGTAACGTAACCTAATTTTCATATAAAAATTTCGATCAGCTGTTTCCTATGTTACAGTTACTTTACATTACAGTCGGCTAACTGAGCCTTTAGAGCTCTATTCTGCCCAAATAAAAATTTGTAATGTGAATTGGCCAATCCGGGAATGTGTTAAGATTTTTGTGGGCCTCAATTTTAGCGTTTGATGTTATATGTTGTAAAGGAGTTGAGATTTAGGTGCGATCCATAATCCTTGAAAAATAATTTTTTTCTTACTAAACAGAATTCCTTTTTCTAAAGGGAAAAAATACAATTACAAATTTGCCTTCAATTCTTGCTCATTGTTACTTTAATTTCCTTTCATTTACTTTATAATACTTTCTCTTTGCGAACACTTAAATTATTACTTGTTTTGAAAATACATTTTTTATTTTTGGAATTCATTAATGAAATTTTTTTAATTTAGTTTTTATTCGTGCTTTAGACAATTAGTTTAGTTCCAGCATAATTTTGTTTATAGCAAAAATGTAACACTTTCCTTTCAAAACTATGATAGTACATTTAGATATCAGTAAATTTCCGTTTTGGAGTCGTTTTATTTTAAATTTCACACAGAACTTGTTTAATTTTTGTTTGTAAAACACATAAAATTTTAATTGCAGTGCACGTGCCTGCAAAATTTTCAAAAAAAAAAGAGACAATTATGTGGAAAAAGATCAATCACAAAGGACATGGAGATTGTTTTTTGTATTGCAATGCGCACCTTTTCTTATTGTCAAGGACTCTATACTCTATAATGAACTGAATTAGTTCAACGGATATTATGCTACTGCGACTGTGTTGACGTAGCAAGCGATTCATGTTACAGCTAAAGGATTAAAATTTAAGACACGAAAATCCTTTTAGGTTAACAAAACGCTTTTAGTTTTTGTTATACTCCCGGTAGTTGTAACAGTAGTTGTTGTTGCTGTTGCTGCTGTTGTGTATGAAACAACATTAAGTTTATCAGGCAGAACATGTAAAAATTTTATATTTTAAACACTATTTTGCATTTAGCAGGACATGTCGCAATTAAAATATGAATTTATATTAAATGTCGGTTGGACAGGATAGTTTCTTCTATACTAATTGCGGGACATGCGTGATAAATATTCAATTAAAGAAATTTTAGGCCGTTCGCGTGCTATTTTTTCGTTTATTTGTTTTAATATTTATTTATTTAATGTTGGTATTAGCGCGTTTCGTGTGTTTTTGCGTTGAGGTTGAAATTTAAACTAAATTGCGGCCAAAAATCGTTCATCCTTTAAGTCCACCAATTCATTTTTCCAATATTAATTAAGCATTTCTTTTCTTTTTTGCTTTTTCTATTCTATTTTAATTTTTTTTGTAGTTCGTTCTTTTTGCCATTTACATTTACATACATATAGATTAAATTTGTAAATTGTATATACATATGTATTTTTAGTTAGTAACACCATGAATTATTTAATATGAAAAAGCAACAAAGGATATTAATTATGTTGCCACTATTAGTGGCATTCTACTAAATTTATCTATTTGATAGCTTACCTTAAAGATTTTTAATAGTGTGACGCAAGGATAAGATTGTTAAAATTAAAGCAAAAAGTTTTATTACATACTCGTACTTTTAATGTTTTTGATTTAAGTATTTATGAAGTTCACCTTTTGTTTGAGTTTCTTTTGAAAATTCTTAAATTTGAAACAGGAATAATTTATTAATTGGGTTTAGGTTCAGTATTTGAATGAAATATTTTTATTAATTAAGGTGATTTTCTAAAGAAGATAAGAAAAATCAAACTATATTTTTTTAGCTGGTGGAAATACCGGCATTTTTCTATGCATACACGCACTTTATCAACACCTACATATGTCAATCTTAAATTTTTAAAATATAATTCATAAAAAATTAAGAATGTGGATGATACAGTTGCATTTTAAGCAACAGCAGGCGGAGCATTCACGCTTCACATTAAATTGGGTGCGTTGACATGGGACTATATTGGGAAGCGAAGGGGGGAATTTTGCTTCGAGAGGCCGAGATCAATATCCCTGTGAGCTCACACTCTCACACTGCAGGAGATGCTTCAATAATCCTTCTTAAAATATCTCTGTACAGATGACATAATTAATTCACCTGCATAATGGCGAGAACTCTCTGGCCTAGCCTCAGCCCTAGTAAAACTAGGACCCTTACCGTTCTTACAAAAAAGCACTTGAGAGGTCTTTTTTGGAACCAATGGAACGTGTGGTACTCCCGTACAATGACTACTGTTTCAGTTGCAATGCTAGAGAGGAGAACATTATGCATCTTCTCCCTCTCTCTCTCTGTCTCTCTGCCCTGGAGGGTTATTATTTAATTCGATTCGAAGACAACAGGTTTTCCCACATTATTTGCAATAATATTTCGTTTTGCTTTCTATTTGTTGAACGAGTCCTAAAAATTACATTATTATTTAAAAAAAATGCAATGTGAGTCCGATCACAGAGAAGATGTGTAACGCTTTGCGATCTTAGTAATGAAATTTTTTTTTAACATTGGCTTATGGTAACTAAAATAATATAAATAAATTGTTGACTGTATTTAAAAATCTATGGAAAACTGCATCTATAGTAGTGAAATTATTAGTTGTGGGGGTTTGTGGAGAATTGCTCATATGCAAGTGGAAAACGTCAAATAAAAATTTTGATAAAGCTTGCGACTGTGGGTTTGCAAATTTTTTTTATTAAAATCTCCACCCATAATAATTGGCATGAGATGGAGATTGTTACCCAAATGTCGTGCACCAGCTTCAGTGTAAGGCAACAGTACGTAATGAAGATATGTTATAATATAATATTATAAATTCTTTATAAAGACTGCTATATATCTTTTAAACAAATATATGACATTTAAAACGCTCTCTTATTTAAAAGTTTATATTTATTTTGAAATTTATTTGCTGGTGGTTCAGCTTGGTCTATATGCATTTCATTGTTGCTGTAACAAATCATCAGTAGACTTCAACCACACATTTGTGATTTTCAAAAATATTTTTATTTGTGAATTCTCAAATAGTTCTTGAAAGTCTGTGCATAAGATAAGAGGTTTGTGACTATTCAAAATGTGTGGTTAAAGTCTACTGATGATTTGTTACAGCAACAATGAAATGCATATAAACCACCAGCAAATAAATTTCAAATTAAAGTATATTTATGACAATATGTCGAATAATAAATTACTTAAATTTATTTTATTTATTTAATATTTTTCAACTTTTTAACAAAATTATCCCCACTGTCAGCACTATTACACTTCACAAGCCATTTCTATTAAAATTAGCATTGCTCCTGAAGGTATGCTTATAAAATTCGGTTGAGTGTATTTCTATGCAGCTGTTGAGTTTTTCTGTACTTGTTGTTCGTATGATTACACTAATTCACTCATACATAGCTCACACCGATTTGATAACGCTTTACGATCTTACTTGAAATTTGTGATTGTATTGTGAAAAAGATTTTTACCCCTAGCGTATAGATGTTTACACATCAAAATAATTAAATTTGATTTGTAACTGTTTGACGTTTCAAATCAAATGTGAACAATAACTGTTAAAATTACGAACAAATTCCCATTGAAAAAATCATTTATAATAAAGAGACTATTTTTCGAACTTGCCATATGTTCATGTGGGTAAAATTTATGCCAGCGATTTTGCGATGAGGAAACAAAATCCAAGGGAAATTTCATTCACGGTAAGGCTGATGATAAATTCTTGCGTAATATCATTTTCAAACAAAATTTTCTAGGTCATCGATGAAAAAGATAATGGTGTTGCGTTATTCCAATATTATTATTGGATTAGTACCACATCATCGTAAGACGACGAAGTATTAAATATTATACGTTTTCTTAATAAATATGTTTAAAAATGTATCTTATAATTTTCTTACTGTTTTATTCGGTAAAAGCATTTCAGGTTTATTAAGCGCTTATTTGACATATTTCTATAGGAAATTTGTCAAATAAACCGGTAGTAAACCTAAAATATTTTTTATGAATTAGACCGTTAATGTTTAGATTAAATATTTTAATAGAATTGGCTCGTACATGGAAACATGTTTAAGTTTCGATCGAAACTTAATGCTCCACCGGATTTAATTTGTGTGGAGAATAAATCTGTAAAATGTTTCAAGCAGGACATTGAACTTCTTAAGCTAAGTAAAAAAAAAATTTAAATTTCATACAAACACGTAAATAAATAATATCCGATTTAAAAAATCATGAGATTTTGAGTTCAAGTAACAGATTGAACTGAAAACAATGACTGAGACAAACCGATTAACTAAATAATTGATCTATTGAAGCAAAAACGTAATCCAGGTAATTTTATTGTATCGTTTCTTTCAGATACTCAACTGAGTGCCAATTAAATAAAAAATCCCCGGAAAATACAATTGTGAATACAATTTTGTGGCATAAATAAAGTTCGAGGAGGTCTTCCTGAAGAATTTGAATGTAAGTACTTTTTATATTAAATTACCTAAAAATCATAATATAGAGTATTCCAGAGCCAAATAAATACTTAATATTTTAGCTTTTATTTATTTATTATCCGTCCGTTGCTTGTTTCTTACACGTAATTTTTGTTTATTATTATTTCAATTACTCTTTCTAATTTTATACTTTTTTTCCTAGTTTTTCATTTTGTTTACCTCTTTACTATTTTATTAAATGAATTTCTCTATTTTTTAATTTTTTTATTAAGTCCATTCAAGTATTTTTCATTACAATAGTTTGTTTGTGCTTTTGATAAGAAAGTCAACAAACATCCATACAAATGTCAGAGTATCATGAAATAGCAGCAACAACCATTTTCTTCACTGTTTTTTTATTCATAAACACACACATACAAAAATTTATTTGAAAAATAATTGGTTAAAACGTAATAGAAAACGGAAGTCTCAAGTGGTAGATACGAATACAAACACCTCAATTTTTTTTTAATTTCTAGTCCTTCTCGTAGCGTCAGCTGAGTATAAGACATACAATATACGAGTACCTTTATCTCACCTGTACGTATATTGAGCATATTTGGCATGAATGAAGTGCTTCAGGTGTATTCACATTAATTCAAAGGATTTGCATGCTTCAAGTTCTTTTTCTATTCTATTTGTAGTTGCTATCAGTTTGACACAGTTTGAGACAAAAGTTATTCGTTTCTTGGAAAAAGAAAAAATATATACATTTGTACATTCTTACATATTTACATACATATGTATGTATGTACATGTGCGTTTATACAAACTTTCTTATATTTATTTTAAAGACAGTTAGCTAGTTGTTAACAAACACAGCCATACACATGTACATATACATACATACATACACACAAACTAATGACCTTGGAAGTGTTATGAGTCAGGTAGATGGTGTGAAAGTAAATTTTATTGAGAGTCTTTCCAGAGAAAATTACTGAATTCAATAATATAATGTGGTACAATTCTGTTTTTTGTTAACAATTTCCTTCAAAAGTCTCAAAAGTACTCGTAATAGAGAGTAGTGAAATATGTGGAGCCTTGACCTGTAACCATCGCGTGTGGTTTGCGGTGAAAGTAATACTAAGGGCGACTTTTTGGGATCGAGATTAAGATTAGTTTATTTCTCTAATTAGCTAATCCGAAAGTTAACTTAATCTCACATAATTGAGTTTGATGTTTTTGAGTGGTAGTTTAAACTTTTTGTTATGTGTAGTATTACCATACTGATTAACAAAATAGTGGCAACATTTTCTGTGCAAAAGTCAGTCACACATGTCATCAACACACTTTGATTTTTTGTGGGAAGAAGAAGAAACTGTCGTATTTTCTTATTTACAAGTAAAATATTGCGCGTGTTAAAAGAAATATATATATATATACATATATATATATATATATATATATATATATATATATATATATATATATATAATATAAAATATATATATTTATTTAAGTTTTTTAAATTATTTTACCATATAATTTTTTTAAGAAGTTATATGTTTCAATACTAAAGTAAGATTGGCCGCTTAAACTAGCAAGTAAACCCATATAATCGACTACCCAAAAATTGCAAATGAAGATTAAGGTTAATTTAATCTCTAATCTTGAACTCAAAAAGTCGCCCTAAGTGGTTAAAATAATTCCTGTAAGTAATGTTTTTACTCAACAGCGCCGGCTTGTTTGGTACATAATGCATGTACAGGAACTGTCACTTATCATACAAGACATGCATACATAAATTAATTTTGAAGACTGCTTAGTTAGTTCTACCGTTAGATGGATATATTTGGAGTGCATCTATTGCAGAATTAGCATTCATAATTTTGAAATTAATTAAAAATTTTTTCCGAGAGAAAGGCAAGTAGACCAGCTTTAGAACACCCCCTACGACAGCCATATTACCGTCGTTAATTAAGGTATTGAACTGTAAAATTTAGAGTCTAAATAAACTCACGTGATAGGAGCTTGCTATACTTTCCATCACAACATATTCAGGGCTATCATTAATAAAATTCCACGTGAAATTTTTCCACTTTCCAATTAGAATTTTTTGTTTTCCCTATTACTTACTATTAGTTGAAAATAATTCCACGGATAAAGTTCACGTGGAATTTTATTCACCATAGCCCTGATTGCTATTGGGCGGAAATATTCAGGCTTATTACTAATAAGTTATTAGCTTCAAATTTTTAATGACTGGCGTATCATTAGCAACCTTACTGCTTCAAGAGCAGTGCTTTCGGCTGAGGAAACTTGAGTTCCGACAAAGCTCTTTTTAAATTTATATAACTCGTACGTTTGAAATCGGATCAAACTCAATATTTTTAAAAGCCCAATTTGAAGCTAACCGGACTGGATTTCATTTGACTGTCTCTTAAAAAAATTACGAAACTGGTTTTGTTTTTATTTTAAGCGAAACACTCTGCAAATCACTGATAATATTAAAGAAAAACATTTATTTCGTTTTTAACTCGACTTCCGTAATCTTTAAACACTTTTTACTCTGTGCTCCTTTTCATAAATTGTTTTCCTAGTTGAAATACAATACATATGTACATATCTATCATGAGATAAGAGTTAATTAAAAAAATAAATACTTTACTATAGTTAGATATTTTGAATTGTGTTTGCTAATATTGCTTTTGTAACAGGTTTAATACGAGTAACACACTATTAAATATGTATTCTGTTTGTAAGTTGCTTTGTTATGTACGTATATACGAGTATGTACTTAAAAATTAATTTATATCCATGTGGTCCTGCAACAAATCAAATCCAATATCAAAAATCCTTTGTACATACAATAACATTCTAAATAAATTTCAAACACATTTATGTTTGTGTGTGTTTATTATTCATGCAAATTTAATGATTATATACCATGCAACTCCTTCAACATATAACAATAAAGTAAAAAAAATAGACAAATATTTTACATTTGTGAATGCGATATAATCAAAACAACCGTAATACGGGACAAAGAAGCAACAGTAAAGAGGAGATAGACAGATACTCGCACACTTGTGTATTTATATTTCATGTGTAAATTGCAGAAATAGATTTATAGCGAACACAAGCGAACATTACCTACAATTTATTTCGCATTTACTTTCCCTAAAAGTATGTAATATTTTATTTAATGTCCACGTATGTATGTGTACATTTATATTAGTTAACCCTTTATATCCTTATTATTACATTTTTTTTGAGTTGAACAAATTTAGGTTATAAAAGTTTTGCTCAACAGCTTTGTTCATAAGTGGTATGTGTTTACTTGGTTGGTTCCTGCTACTAATATGTACCCAGAGTTCAAACTTAAAATTGCACAAACATTTTTATTAAACAAAAATAAACAAAGCGATACGAACTTTAGCCTAATCAAATCATAAATATAGAATTAAATGAAGCTCGAACAATAACAATAAATCTAACTAAAATTAATATCTATGGGCTTGTGGAAAAAATTAAGTAAAAATTTACTTAATAGTAACAAACCAAAAAAGTTTATCTCAGGTGGAAAAAAATAAGTAAATTAACAATATCTTCATAATAACTCGTAGTAAAGAACAAACGACAATGGCAAGACTGTTGTAAATCTAGAGATGGTAAAATTGAGCTTTCTTTGCAAAAAAAGCTTTCAGCAAATTGAAATACGATGAATAAAAACAATTCACATATTCCATTTGCAATAAAAGCTGCGTATATAAAGCAGAAATCTACATCAACTTACACCACACACAGTGGACCAAACACAACTGAATGTTGATGACGAATGTGTAGTGATCTTAGAAAACAGCTAGTTGTTCCGTTCTACTAAGTGTTTGTCAAAATTTTTAAAATTAACTTTGGTGTTATTTGTTTATTAATACTCGTAACTATCACATGTAATTTGGCTTACAAAGCGATACGAACTTTAGTCTAATCAAATCATAAATATAGGAAAATAAAAAAATTTTATTCAATATAAAAAAATATATCGAGGGTTTATATTCAAAAAGTGCTATCTGCAATTCTTGAATATTTTAGTTAACAAAATAAAACTGTTATTTTCTCGAAGTCCAAGAACTGTATTTGATTATAATTAATAGAATTAAGATGTCTTCTGTAAATGGTACTATTCATAAAAATTTAGTTTAAACCTTTGCGCTCTTCTAAAATTTTCAGGCCTCGCATATAAACCCTCGTTATATAAAGGAAGTTTACTAATATTCACATAAAGCTATCCTCAGTAACAATTAAATTCGATGAAACTTAGAAAATAAATTTTTTTTCTTAAGAAAAACATAAATTCACCCCAAATTTTTGAATGACAGAACAAATTAAAATAAATATAAGCAATTATGTTGCCCTTTCTATTCCTCTTAAATCTCTCTTAAATACACTCAAGAGTTGAGCAACTAAAACTGTTATGTGCGAACTATAGATGTGCGATATTTCCATACCTGTTACTTAATCACAATGATTGAAAACTCACTACACACTACTGTGACTGAATTACATTAACAGCCGCCGTCAAAATAATCATTCTTATATTTACATGTGTAATCTATTTTTGACATATTGAAGTCGGTAGTCTGCTGTATTGAATGTGTTTAATTCTTAGAGCCTGTCCCATGGTGGCGACAGATATCGTTCAATCGACACTTTTTATTGAAAACAACAATGAAATAATCGATCGAACGTTTTATGTTGACATCGTATGATAGGCCGTAAGTGTTTTCGCTTGAGCTTGTCAAATTAAATTAGGGCCTAATTCATAAAAAATATTTTAATTTTATAAAAGTTTTATTATTAAATTTTCCATAGTAAATTTGTTTCATAAACCTCGTATTAAACAGAAATATTTTTTATGAATAAGGTAGTTAGTTATTATTTTTGTAGTCGGTTAAATTTGCTTATAAATCTCTATTTTTTTGTTGGTTTCTGGCTGTACCATCAGTATATTAAGGGTTAAGTATCTAACATGAGATCCAAATGCGGCCACGACTACAGCATCAAATCGTTTCATTTTATATGCTCCATCACACTAATAGATATTGTTCTGCACACAATACAAATACAAATTTTATTTCTTGCATACTTATGTAAGTAGATGTGTATGTGTGATTATTTAAGGATATTCACGTATGTATGTATTTGTGTGAGTTAAATATCCTTTTGTAAAGTTAACATGAAAATTAGCTGCGAAAAAGAAGAACGCCATTAAAAGTGTTTTAACAACAATTCAACTGAACTAAACGGAAGCAAATAAAACTGAAAAAGAAAATTCGTGTAATGATGCTTAAAAAACTTTTCCAAAAAAAAAGTTGTCCATTTAATGTATTTCTATACTAAAGCATAAGACAGTTAATACGGCTAATAAACAGCTCACTAAAATAGTTTCGTTCAGCCATCATACTTCCTACTTAAGCATTTAATCAACGTTGTTTTGCTGAGACTTGAAAAAGAATTCGCATTATTTCGTAATGATGCTGAAGGAAACATCAAATGAATATTTAATGTTATGAATGTCTATATAAATTAAGGAAGAAAACAAGCACAGATTGTGTCACTGAAGCTACTAATTGAATATTCAATTTTAAATAAAAGAAATGAGAGTTTTGAAAGTGGCTCATTTTAATTAATAAGATTCCAAATATTTAATGTTTTCCACATACACTTAAAATAAAAATTTTACGTTTTATAGCGCTGGAATTTTTTCTCTAATTCCGAATTCTTCATAAAGAGTCATTTATTAAGCGCCTCCTTGGTTTAAATTGCAACAAAGTACACAATGTGCATGAGATATCATCGACCTAATGTAGTTTTCATGTGCATTGGTAACGTCCTAATTTCGACAATCTACTAGACTAAAATAAGAAATATCCCCAAAGAAGTTGGGATTTTCCAACGAAACGTAGATATGATGAAGAAATCAAAATAAAACATCTTAATTTTATTTTAATTTAATGACCACTAATAAAAGAAAATGTCAATAATAATAAAACTAAGTTACAATATTTTTTGTCCACGCATGGTGATTGGGCAAAACAGGCTGAATAAATGACAGCTAATTCGACAGATGGAACTTTAATAATATCGCCGCTACCAACTGTCACAGTACAGAAATCGCATATAAACTTTAATTTTTAGGGTTCCGTACACCAAAGGTGAAAAAAGGAACCCTATTTTTTTCGCTACGCTGTCCGTCTGTCCGTCACACGGTATTTTCTCAGGAACCGTAAGAGCTACGGAACTGAAATTTGGACAGAGTATGTAGATCCTTGGCCACTACAACAACAACTACATGAGAATTAGAAATTAAAGGGAGCTCCAAAGCGAGCGACGAAAAATGTTAAAATCTCATGTAATATACATACAATTGTATGTATGTGTGTACATATGTATATTGACACTTGAAATTTGTAAAATTAGTGTATTTTTACAACAATCAACAATAAAATATTAAAAAATTTTAATTAAAGGGTGGTCCATCAGTTAATGCAATTTTGACTATGTAATTTTGACAACTTGCCATATCTTGGAGACCGTAAGAGGTAAACTCTTGAAATTTTCAAAAACGGTAAAACTAAAAAATCCGAAAATTATAAAATCGCCAAACCGAAAAAAATTGCCAAAACCTGAAAAAATCGCTAAAAATTTAAAAAAAATCACCAAATCGAAAAAAATCGACAATATTAAAAAAAAATTCTAGCACTAAAATAAATCGCCAAATTCGAAAAAATCGTTTAAATGAAAAAAATCGCCAATATGAAAAAAACGCCAAAAACCGAAAAAAATCGCCAAAACACGAAAAATGCGCCAAAACCAAAATAATTGTTTATGTGAAAAAAAATCGCCAAAATGAAAAAAAATCGCCAAAATTAAAAAAAATCGCCAAACTTAAAAAAAATCGCCAAAATGAAAAAAATCTCCAAATTTTAAAATAAAACGCCAAAAATCTAAAAAAATCCTCAAAACGAAAATAAAGTTCCAAAACTAAAAAAATCGCCAAAACCAAAAAAAATCACCTATATGAAAAAAACGCCAAAATTAAAAAAATCGCCAAAATAAAAAAATCACCAAAATAAAAAAAACGCCAAAATAATAAAAATTGCGAAAATTAAAAAAACTTCAAAAACCAAAAAAATCGCCAAAACGTGAAAAAAGTGCCAAAACTCAGAAAGCCCCAATAAATTCAAAAAACCCCCAAACTAAAAAAAACGCTTAAAACCGAAAAAACCCAAAAACGAAAAAAATGCCAAAACTATAGTTTATATTGTTCGTATTGAATTACATATCTCGTGCCCGTACCGAACCCTTCGTGCGCGGGTCAAAGTCGCACTTCACTGAATTTATTTTGTTTAAGTTAAATAAGTAACTTCAACAAATTAATAATATTCTCCAAAACATAAAATTTTTTAAATCAAATTGAAATTCGAAATCGGAGCCAAAGAGGTTGGTAATTAAAAGCAGAAATGCGTATATGTATGGGGCTCTGACCTTCTTGACATCAACATCCAGCAGCCCTGTAGGTAACATACATATGTATATAACAATTACCCAGCGGGAAAAATAAAAATAAATATATCCATTCCATACTCAAATCTTTTTCACACGCATTGTCTTTGTGGATTAGGCGTTCCGCTCTGGCTTCTTTCGACAGCGATTCTGAAAGGCCCTTGCTTTTGTTTTGGTAAAGAAAAAAAAACAAAAAATTAATGTGGAATTCGCACCTTATTTTTATACGAAAGAGTGGATGCCTTCTATAAGACATTCTTTAGCAGTTAGATAGGAATAGTAATTGAACAAAGAAAAACCTATTTTGACTTAGCATGTTTTAGAATGGAGCCGTCGACTTACAAAGAAAGTATTTTCTTATATTACTTTTTCAATATAAAATATCATTTCGGTTACCAAAGGTGCATAACTAGTACATTATGTTAAATGCCTTGACCCCAAAAATATTAATTCAATCAACACTTGACAGTTTTTATACCGATTTTTATGGCTTAAATGTTTTTTTTTATTGCCAACTTATTTGTTTAGTACTTGAATGCTTGGTGTCAGTTATTTTTTCATGCGTAGACAATCATCTAATGGATCCATAGTAATTTGAATATTTTGGAATTTTTTTTTGTATTTTAAATAAACCCATCGAACTATTGCGTATTTCGTGGTAAAGCGTTCATTATGACAGGATCAGAAAAACGGATATGTTTAAAAGCGACTGCTGACGCATTCGAAAATAACTTTTCTCTCTCATTATTTCAGTTCAATTATGTACGAGTGCACATATAACCATCATTATTTATTATTATTTTTATTTCTAAAATATTTCATTATAGTATTATTCATCAAAAATGTAATTTTAAAAGCTACGTATTTTAATATAGTAGTTTCATTTAATAATTGAATTTTTTTATCTTGTTGTTTTGTCAGTTCACCTACATGTGTACGTATGTATGTATGGACTTCAATATTGTTACAAGTTTACACTTAACAACAAAGTTAAACTTTTGAAATGACTATTTTTGTGGCAATTTTTTAATTGCTGTCAAGTACAAGAAAAGTTTAAAAAATTTTTGACATTTAATGACATTACACATGCAACAGTAAATAAGTCAATAATTTTTGAATAGCTTGTCCAATCGGAACAAAATTTTTAATATATTTCATAGGTTTCTGAGACCGGCTGCTCTTTTGCATTTCTGATTACGAAAAATTTCGAAATTCGTTGTAGTCTCAACTGTGATAGATAGAATGAGAGTGTAGATGAATTGAAATATTAAAATTTTCGATCACACCCGGCACAGTAAAAATTTAAAAAGTTTAATAAAACTGTTAAAAAAAACTAATCGTAAGTAAACCTCTGTTTTAAAATTCTTATAATTAGCTATATGGGATATTTTGTCGCACCCGGCACATCAAAGCTAAAGCGACATTTTTTTAATGGATCAAAAAATAGAAAACGGGACCAAAGGAACAAAAAAAAGAAAAATATGAACTGCATTAACTTTCGAGAGAGAAATTTACAAAAAAAAGCAGAAAATCATTTGAAAAAGAGGAAATATTTGGAAAAGGATGGATGACGAATCCTTGGAAGAAAAAAGACAAAAAAAATTCGAGAAAAAAATGAAAAAGCAGGCAACGGAAAAATGATGAAAGTCAAATTATAAGCATTATACATCTTAAATTGGCAGTTCTAAATCACAGTATGTAGTCCATTAAATTGAATTGCTGTTATTAAGCAAACATTGTATTTAGACTCTAAAGCATTCATTTACTTTTTCATATTTGGGAGAGTAATTTTGTATATTTCTGCCTCACTCTCTCGTTGCTAGTTTCTGCTGGGAAAGTAAATGAACAGACCTTTTGTATCGAAAAATGCAAAAATTTCGATTTAAAAAAAATTAAGGTCTCTCTATACCAAGGTAACCATATGTATGTAATTTATAAAATTTTGCTGTAATTTTTGCATAGAAAAAAAAAGCTTATCATTGCCTATGGTTACCTAAGGTAGTGCACGATATATTTTTCGAGTTCAGCTAACAATTTACGATCATACTTCAGGACTATTAAACAAATTGCAATTATTCATGTCAAATAATGAACAATTAAATTAGAAGGAAATGGCGTTTTGTTTTAGACAAAATTTCTTTGTTTTATACATACATACACACAATCGTATGGGCATAAGGATATACATATTTTTTGGCAATTTAATATTTATTATCAGTGGAAAAAACAAACTTATATAAGTAATTAAATTAAGGACATTGCTATTGCTATGTTGAAGGTAGTCATACAGTAAACCGCCAGTTAAATGAAAAAGTACGAGTATGTATGTATGTTTGTAGGTATGTATAGAAGTAGTAGGAACAATAAAAATGCGAATATTAAATTTTTGGCCATTTAAATCTATTGATTTCCGAAGCAGTTAATATTTATCTAGGTCAATGAAAGAAAATGTACTGGAAAAAGTAAAAATTATGCTGCCTAAATTATAACTATGGGAGTAAATGTGTGTGTGTGTTTGTATGTGGGGTGTGGGCGGTAGTGCAGGTAGTGAAGTGTTTGGTAAATGGGTAGATTGGGTATGTTATACAATTTTGCGTACGTATTGGTTGTGTAAATAATGTTATCATGCCAGTACAGTCGCTCGTAATAACTAGAAAGAATTACTGCAAATACATTTTGCTTTTAAGTTGGTTTCTTCCCCTTGATAACGTTAATTTTACTATTAATTCATAAGTACATATTTTTGTTTGTAAAGTAAAGGCTAGTCGGCAGTGTCGAATGTAATATGCCCTTCAACTAAATTATTTCTAATAGTCTTGGGAAAGAATCGTCTTAATTAAATTTTTTATTACAGTTAGATTTTTTTGATCAAACTCATATTTTTATTTAGTTTTTTATGTAGAACTCCCCCCCCCCAACCAAAAAAATTTTGTTTAATTTTTTTCGTCCATTTTAGCGGTTTCACAAGTTTAAGGAATTTTTTAAAGACTCAAGATTCTCGTATATAAAATTTTTTGATTTGAAGTTTAATTACTTACAGGCCGATGTATTAGAGCCCTGCGTAAACACTCTTGAAATGTAAATACGTCTGCTTTTTCAAAAGTATTCTCGTGGCATGTATTATACTAAACCAATAATAAATGCTGACGTATTATAAGCGAAGCACGATGAATGCCTTGGTGTTCGTGTATATAAGTGTTAACAAATGATGTGATGCGAAGACTTCTTGTTCATAACAAACCATCAAAAGAAGTAGTGTTGATGCGTGTATGCTTGTTATTTTGCATATTGTACGCTTGAGAGTGTGTTTTTAAGATGTAGATGGTAAGCTATTATGTGTTAAAGGGTGTTTTTTTAAGCAAGCGCACACAACTAATGTCAATGCATGTGTACAGAAAAATAAAAGATCATACACACAAAGTGTGTGCGAATGTACATGCGTGACGTTTGTATACGCGCCCATGCGTATGAAGAAGCAAGCATTACAAATTCTTCCGTCACGAAGTATTTTCTTCTTTACTCCTATACCTGCAATAACTGATATAAATGTTTTGCCAACAGTGTTGTTTAACATTTGTTTTAGTAGACTTGCTGCACTAAAGCATTTGAAAAATCCCTCTAGTCTTACAAATTTCTATGAGTAGTCTTGAGCAGGACTTTATAGTGTATAACGAAAAACTGGCATGGAGTTAGCATAAGTGGCTAAATTTAACACTCTCTTAACGAGTTTTGTCATACAATTTTGCATTAAATATCACACTGATTTAATACGAGTACTTGATTAAAACTACACAACCCGCCCATTTCTAATGTCAAATTGTATGGCAAAACTCGTTAAGAGAATGTTAAATTTTGCCCTTTATACTAACTTCATGCCAATTTTTACTTATACATAAGGCTTTAGGTTTTTTCCCAAATTTCGTTTTATGCTTGACGTCTGTACATTTTAGTACTTCAGTTTGTTTTTTTATTTATTTAAGCCATATTCAGGTGACTATTTTTGCCGCTTGTAATTTGAATATACGTTGGATGTCAACACACATTTTTGAATACATTTTTGTTTTTTGACATTTACTTTAAAACAAACTAGTTTTCCATGTGAACTTTTTTTATAAATTCTGTGAAATAAAATTGTATTTTTATGAGACGACGACCCAAAAGTGCATAAGTTTTACGAACTTTGACTGCAAAATTTCCAAAAATTTTGTAGTGAATTTTAATAGTTTCAATGCATTGTTGAAGCGTATCCATTTTTATTTGTCATTTGCCAAGTAGTTACACGTTGAGTTGTGACAGCTGTAGGAGGAGGGGTATTCAAAATGTAACGTCTTATTGGAACTCCCTATATACTACAATATTCCATTTCTTTCCATAGTACTCACAAATACATATGTGAAGAATAAAAAAATAAATAGTGAAATCTTACATGACTCATGTGAGTAGATATCAAAAATTTTTGTTTTGCACACTTATAGTCAGTCGTGCTTCACTACGTTTAAGGATCACGAAGTTAAATACTGTTCTTTATCTTCTTCTGCAACAAAAGTTATTACATACACATTTTGTAAGTGAAAATAAAAATAAGCTGCTACCCAAATAATTATTTTAGAATATCAATTTCCCAAATTAGCCACATTCAGACTTTTCCAAAACAAAATTTTTTTTAAGTATTTCATTTAATATATACTTTAATTTTAAATAATGTAAATTAATATGAAAAATTACTTATATTCATCACCGGGAAGGGACATCGTTTTAACACTGAATTAAATTTTTTTTTTTTAGTCGTCATTGAATATTTTTCCATAAAATGCTACTTTATTTTTTTTTATTAAGAACTTCATGTATTTAATATTTTTTGTATACATATAAATATTTTTGTCCTCACTCATATTTTTTAACCAATTGTTACAAATGGTTGTTGCAACAACAGTTAATTTAATTTAAATTTAATGTTAAATTTCCAATTTTTCGTGTCTACACATTTTATTCGCACTTCGCTTTTTCACTTGGCACTAAATTTTTATAAAATAGATGACTTCACATTTGGGTTTAATTATTGCTAATAAAAATGACAATAAAAATATTAAATTAAATTTAAATTATAATACCTAGACCATTGTTGTTGTTTCTGTTTTTCTTACTCTTTTCTTCTTGTTCGTCTCATATCTAAATTTCCTTCGACGCACTCATATTTATCGTTTAGGTAATTACACCTTTAAAATAAACGACAATTGGAACTAGAACATTTGTGATATTATAGACGGCCTTAATATCACACGCAACTTATGAATTCATTTGTTATCAGATTCAATAAAATTCTATTCCGTGTCTCGTTTTGAAGTCAAAGTACGCGTAATTAGAAATTAGTTATGAAAATTTGTGTTTGTATCATTTGTGGTGGTAAATGGATAAAAATTATTCCATAATGTTTCATTATGGAAAATTTTTGCAGTTACATATGTACATATATATTTTCTTTAGACCGCCATCAGAGTTTCAGGTTTAATTATTATAACAAATTTTCGTTGCTAATTGTTTGTTCAGCAGGTTATTGATTACTTTAAAGTACAAATTTCTTTATTTCTTGGATAGTTTCTAGAGGGTTTGTACCTTCATGTACGAGTAGTGTTGCTAAAGCCAGCGGTTGCAAGAATTCAAAATGTCTTTAGTTCTTATTTTGTTTACAACAAATATCATTTAAAGGTACATACATATAGATTACATACTATTATTGAGAACCATTTAATAAGTTGAACAATAGTAAAAAAATATATTGCACAATTTTTCTTACAATATACTATGTAAGAGTAAATGAAACCTATATACATAGTGTGTTAAAAAATTCTAAATTTAAATACATAAAAACTTAAACAAATTAAACAACTTTGTATTAAATAATTTGGAGATTCAAACGGCAGTCATAAAAGTCGTAGTGTCATAATAGGTCTGTTCATTTACTTTCCCATTAGAAACTAGCAACGAGAGAGTAAAGCAGAAATTTACAAAATTACTCTGCCAAATATGAAAAAGTAAATGAATGCTTTACTTGTAAAAACTTGCAAGAAAATTTTATTCATATCAGAACCATGGATGGAAATCATAGTACAATTGTACTTTTTCTGATGTATTTTGTTTGATAATGTTTTAAATTGCAATTTTTTAAGAAATTGATATTTAAAATGAAATTCTTTACACAGTTTCATGTATATTTACGATTTTTATGAATTTTTCCTAGGTTTTTAATTTTATTCCATTAATAAATACAAGAATTCGACTTTCCATCTCTGATCATATATGAGAAAAAAACAGAATTTATGTAGCTTAATGGAAGAAAAACAATAAATTAAGAAAACATGCTTTCTTTTTTCATACGTGTACATGTTTTTTAACAAAGAAATTCACATTTTTTCAGTTTTCCTTTTTCAAATATTTTTTTAATAATTTATTTGACAACAAAACACACAATAGGTGGTTGGATAATTCTTGCAAGATAAAATTTTACTAGTAATAATTTGTAGGAATTGCTTTGTCCCCCAATTTTTTTTTCTCACTTTTGACGCTCTCTCCTTGCAAACTTTTTGAGTTAATGAACACTTTCCAGTAACAAATGTTACAAATTCGTAATAATTTTCAGTTAATGAACAAACCTAATGTTTTAACATTTTTGTTTAAAAGAAAAAAAAACTTTATGACAACCGTTTAAATACCTCAAAATGTATATCAAGACATTCAATTCTATCTAATATATTGTGCACTATGGGAAAAGCATTGCAAAACTTAAAATTTCTCTGTTAATTTTCTTATTCGAAAATCAAGATAAAATTCTTATCTTTCTATTTTTGATAGTGGGAAGTTAAAAATCTCAAAACATACTAAATTTATGGTAAATATTAAGAAAAATTTCTTAAGAGGCAATAGGTCAAAAATCAAATTGTAGTTGTAAAGCACCCCATACACGATTCAATTCAATTTTCAGTTCGATCAAAGCGTGTATAGCTCTGTCAATTGATTAGCTTGGCAGTTGTCGAGTTGGTTGAAAAAAAATCAAAAGATTTTGATTTATTTATTTTGTATAGAAAAATTTATGTGTTTTGAAAATTGTATTTAATTTCATTGAATTTTAAATAAAAAAATAAAAATTAATGAATGAATGCAGTAGAAGTTTTTAAATTTATAAATTTGTAATTGTAAAAAAAATATAAATTTGACAATTGAATGAAAATCTTTCAATTCAGTTTATGAAGAGTGTGTGGCCAAGAATCAATTCAATTGAAAGACTCAATTGAAAATTGAATTGAAACGTGTATGGGGTGCTTAAGAAGTATGTAAAGAATATAAATTTAAAAAGCAACAACAACTATTCATTCCATTCGCAAGAATAGAGTGTTGCCACACAAGTATTTTCGACCAGCTGTATTTGAAATGAAGTTCAGATAAAATATCTCAAGCATATGAAAGCTTAAAACCAAATAAGAACTGTAATAAGTTATCCTTCTAGTTTAATTTGTTCTGCAATGTTTCGGTTTCAAAACGAAATGGTTTTCAGAACCTGGTTGTATTATTTTACTTATTCAGTAAAATATTTTTTTTATTAAAAATACATTTAAATCAAATTTTTTTTTGTTTCCAATATTAACATAATAAAATCTATCGTACTTATTTAGTGGAACAGGCCCTTAATACGCAATAAACAAAACCCCATTTTGTTTATTGCAAATATTTATTTTCAGTTACAGTTACTAACAATGTATGTTCTCTTTTTCTGAAAAGAAAATAAATTTTGAGTTTTGAAATTGATAGAATAAATATTTAAAATCTTTATAAAATACATATAAATACACACAAATACATACACACATTTAATGACAGTTAACCCTCAGTAAGGATTTCTTTGCAACTACAAAACATGAAGTAGTGAATTTCCTTAAAGTTGTTTGACAATAAAACAAAACGTTAATGGTGCATTTTTGTTTCACTCGCAGTAAAATTGCAGTTTGTTTCACAAAACATTTATTGCATGTCTTAACGGAGATTCGGCACGAACAACATTTCAAGACACCCAAGTGAACAAAAGTTAATAGAATTTGTTCAATTTAATACAAAAAACTTAAAAAAATATACATATAAAAATCTTAATAAATAAATATGTATATGTATGTTAAACCAACCCCATTGTGTATAAAGGACAATTATTATTATATAAATTGTTGTTGCTAATGTTGTATCTATTCACATCTGAAGTGCTGTACGATGATGGTTGGTGGTGTTGGAAGCCGGCATTTTGTCGATTTCGACAGCGTCTGTTAACCAAAGTTATATTTAACGAAGGACTGCAACATCTTAGCGCCGAAGAGGCAGTCAAAGATCTTCTTTTTTTTAGGTTTCAGTTTGAGTTGGTGTTGTTGCCATTATGGTGGGTAATTTTTTTTTTGAGGGGGATAGAAATAGAAAATCAGAAATACTTGGCAAATACATACATATGTAAGTACATTAATTAGGAATTTGATCTTATCTCTTTTTATTAACTCTTAGCTTTTACATTTCGAAGGACATTAAAGAAATGGTCAATTTCATTAAAATTCAGTATCTGCTGCTTTTTATGATACAAATGTAATTTGAGATTTGAGAACATTCTCAAATTGCTTTAAGATAAAAAGCCATGTTATTAAACATACATACCGACATTTCTTCCATTATGGCTTTTACATTTACGAGCACATATTGTTTAAAACATACAAATTGTACAAAAAAAAAAAAAAGAAATGCACGCAGAAATGATTTTTGCTGCTTAAGCATTTTTTATTTTATAAATCATCAATGATCCCTTAAAAATGTTGTAAACAACTTTCGTGACTTTTCTTTATGGTGTATTTGGTCACAAGATACTATAGAAATAATAGTTGGCATAAAATGAATAATTTTTATACAGTTTGTGTGTATCGATATATTACATGCAAATATTGGTTGTGAAAAAGAGTTTTGAGAAATAGTATCGGCAACTAAACAAGCTCAATAATAATTGTAAAAACTTTTAACATTTTACCGAAAATATTTACATATTACGGTGAGCGACTCGGCTTTTCAACCGGTTTTAAAACCCGGTTTTTGCACAATACGGTTGTGAATTTTTTCTAAATGTTGATTTTACGAATATCGAACAGTCCGGTTTTTTACAATTTAAAAATCGGCTGAGTCGAATACTTTTCGATTTGTATACTTTGTAATAAAATTAGTTTTTACTATATATAAACTAAGACCAAAGTGTTCTAGGAGTCTTTTGAACATGACTTACTGAAACATGAAAAAACATGACATACTTACTGAAACATGAAATTACATCGAAATTATTTTATGAGGTATTAGCGGAGGCGAATTATGGTGTGCAATGAATGCCAAAATCCATTTGAAAAAAGTGTGTTTTAATTTTGTTGACATTTTATTTCATATTTTATATGACTATACGTTCATATCTATCAGAGAACCGAATGAGACCATTCGCATTTGCTAACAATTAATAAATTCGTTGCTTTTGCCATGCATTTATTCGACAACAATAAGAAATGTAATTGCTGTGATACAATTCATTGCGATTTGTTGATTGCTCATACGCACTCTATTATTACAATGCCGATATAACTAACACAAGCAGCGAAATGAAATGATGCAGCATGAAAGAATAAAACTTCTTTCATACCTTTCACTCAGTATTCGCTGATCTTTTGTATATCACGTTTAAATAATAAGTTTATTTTAAGTGATTTTAATGTTTATAAATAAAAAAATGAAGTGTGGGGGAGGAAATTTTAGAAAAAACAAATGTTGATATTTATAGTTTTAGAAAAAAAAAGAAAATGCAAAAAATAAATTTTGGAAAATGTAAAATATATCTAAAATGTATTTAAAATAACTGTCTCATATAAAATATGACATAAAATACATTTCCAATCTATATCGTGTTTTATGAATACCAATGTAAGAGTTTTATACAAGCACAAATTACAAAGAGTACGTTGTGGTCAATCACAGTAAAAAGCATTCGCATCATTCACTGAGTATTCGTGTCTTTTGACAAGACCAGTGAACATTTATATAAAACAAGCAATGCACGCAAAAAATTCGCCGCACTCATCTCTTTCGATTGTGCCATGCGTTGTTTCTTTCAAATGTTGTAGAATTGACAACAATATGCAGGTTTTTTGCGATTGCATTCAAAACAACAAAATAAGGCATTCAATCTGTTCTCTGATCGGCAACTAAACAAGCCCAATAATAATTGTAAAAACTTTAACATTTTACCGAAAACACATATCGATAATCTCAAGTAGAAATGCCCTAACTCGTATTTTTTACGAAATTTAATTTTTAAGTGATTCCAAAGAATTTCACACAAATACAACTCGTCACAAAAATTCATTAAAATTGAAGGTAAGCCGCGAATAACGTTGTAAGTGACAAAATAATAATTTTTCAGGAGAGCCAAAAAATGTATTTTAAAGCAAGATTGTTTTTTTTTCATTTAATTTTTTTTTTAGCTTATCGAAAATAATGATAATTAGCATTAACTTTTCTCTTTGTATCTCTGTTACATTTATCAATTATTTTCGACAATTTCGTTTGCATGATTTTGTTAGTTATTTACAAAGTTCTTCCACTGACTGACTCCTGTAATTGAATTTTGGTGGCGATAAGATGCATAATTTTGGATGGTTTGGCGTTTGAAGAACGCAAGAGAGTAATGTTAACGGTAATCTATGAAAAAACTGGTTTTGTTAAAATTGTCTTTTACAAAGTTATTCGCGGCTGTGCTTCAATTTGTAAAATATAACAATTTTACAAGCAGTTGTACAAAACAGTTTGTACAAGCAGTTCTACTGTTTCTATTATGTTTTTACCTTCTCCTGTAAAGTTACAGTTACTTGAGTTAGGGCCTTTCTACTTGTGACCAACGATATGTACTCGTATGTATGTATATTTATCTTGAAAACTCTCAAATTGTTTGCTTGACCCTAACTAAATGCCAACTAAGAAATTTTGTTCCATATGCACCAACTAAATTTTCTAACAAAAATCCTTTTGACATTGTCCTGTGTGCTTTGTTAAGTGCTTAACGTAAAAAAGACAAGAAAAAAAACAGAAGAATTTGGCTAAAGGACACTCATACATAGTGTATACACGCACTTACATACAAGTGTATTTACGTATGTACTATATGGAACCATTAACTATCAACTGGAGACCGAAGACCAATGAAACATTGTAAATGTAGAATGACTGGCTGACAAGCTATGTGTGCCACAAGGGCTGGTTGCTTTGATGAATAGTGTCCAATGACAAACACAAAATTCTAAGAAGCAAAAACGGGAAACTTAATTTACTAGAAAATAGTAAAAATTAAGTACATACATACATATACATATATATACACGCATACACATCTATGAATTTGAGCATATACATACATATGTACATACGTGGCTAAATCATAGCTGGCCACTAACAGAAAAACTGGCCAACATCAATTGGCTTTTTATACAAATTAATACAAATGCGCTTCTACATTTCTCTCGCGTTTCTCTCTGTGGGCAGCTATGGGCTAAATTGTCCGAGAGATGACTCCGTTGCGTGAATTGTTATTTTGTTACAAGTTTGTTGATGTCCTTTGTTACCTAATTCTAAAAGGGGACACAATACAATGTCTTAATAATTCGTTATCGTCATTGGATTTGTCAGAAAGTATGTACATATATGAAAGCAAAATAGCCAGAAGAGGGGGAATATTAATATGTATGCAATGAAATGAGACGTTTGACGTTTCAGCTTAGAAAATTAAATTATTTTTCCGTTTATTTCGAGGAATATTTCCGCCTTAAAGGCCTTAATGCCCAATTAATGTTTCACTTGCAAGAAATAAATTGATTCTTTTTTCCGTTTGGTTAAATGGAATTTAAAGACTGTTAACAGATTCTTTTATTTCCAATAATAAATGCATAAATAAAGAAGTAAAATGTATTAAGTCCCGTTACAAAACCAAAAAAAAAAAGAACTTGCAGGTTTAAGAATGAAGTAGAAAGAAAGGACACCACTGTTTTAATTTTTCAATTAATTCGATTTTTAATTACTTCTTCAAGCCAACTATTTCGTATGCATGCAATGTTCGATGTTGACTTTTATTGGATTCGATTGAATTGAGACTGCGTTTTATGAATGGAAAATTAGTTTTTTTTTCTGCAATTAATTTGAAAATATTGACCGTTTAAATGGAACTCTTCAGGTTTTATTTAAATTAAATTTGCATGCGAAAATATTAGCAGCGTTCGTTAAAATTATTTATTTGTAAAAAACTTAATTTAAACTAGTACAACTGTAAGTAAAATGTTGCATAATAAAAATATATTTTTTTGATTTGTTGAAATGTACGAATGTAATCGTATTCGCCAAATTCAGGCGAATAGGAATACGAATATTTTTCCAAAGAAATTAAATAAATAAATGCATAAATCCTAAACGAAATTTAAATAAATGACTAAAAATTTTAGTTTGAACAAATAAATAAATTTTTTTATTGAAATTTTGTGCATTGTATCATTTTCAAATATTATTTAATGACGATCATTAAAATTTTGGGTAATTTTTATTAACTTTAAAGTACGCCAACAGTAGTGTGAAGTATTTTTTCATAACAAGTGTTCAATATTTCATATTGCAGGCGTAAATAGAACCCCAATGTCTATAGATTTCACATATAATATTCGTATTCGCGAATATCGTTTCAAATATTCGTATTCGTGTTCGCAAATCTCAAAAATTGACATTGATTACATCAGTAGTACACATATACTACATTTAACTTTTTAATGATACTAGAGTAACTTTTTCCCATTAAATGTAACTTATTACTGGATTCAAGTTATAACAATAATAAGGATGCTACCTACCACTTTTACTCGTCACAGTAAATATGCAGCCAGTTTTACAAAAATTAAAAATTCTACACATTTAACTATTATAGATGATTTTTTTTAAAGTGGGTTGAATTACTATATCCATTTTTTTTAAGAAAGAATGAAACGTTAAAAGGAATCTTATGGTTAGTTTTGGGCTGAAGTTTTTTTCCTAAAATATCGTTTGTTTGTGCATACGTTTCAATTTAATGGTTCTGAGATAATCCGTTTGTTCTGTTCTGGTTTCTTTGTTTGATTGCTTTTAAATTTCGTATTGAATTTTGCATACATTTTAAGCTTCCATCACTTCCACAGTCACAAGACTAGGGAGTTTGTTGTTAGATGTTATTGCAAATATAAAAAATGCACAATGCAAAATAACGTACACATGTACATACTTCATAGTAGCACTAATATTTCTCTAGTTTGAGATAAATTGTAAAATAAAAAAAAACACTACGAAATGTGTTAACATTAGATCTACTAATGCTAACTTTTATACAGAACTTGTTTAAATTTGTTCAAAATTATATTATAAAAACACCAAAATAGTTTGTAATTTATTTTGATTTTAAATCATACAACGTGGTTTGTACATGACTTTTTTTATTTTTTTTGTGCAAAATTTCCGTAAAAAATATTACAGATAATACAATAGTTGAGTTAAATTCATGAAATTCCTCATAAATTTTGTTGTTACAAAATTATATACATACATACATACATATAACTAAAAAGAATAATTATAAGGACTTTTACTAATATACCGCATTCGGCTTACAGTCCACTGTTACGTAGATTTTGAAATTTCGATTTAGAGTTTTCATGGTGTATGTATTTCGGCATTTTTACGATTCCATCGCCAAACAGTACCGTCATCACAAACCCACACCAAAACATTTGCATCACGCGAAAATGCAGTTTGTCTAACGATTGATGTGCATCGCACATTGTTCAAAGTGCTGGAGTGCGTATGCTTAGGATCTGAAGGATCCAATTCCCAAACATAGACCTTACCATATTGATTGCCCAATGCTATAATCTTATGCCAGGGATTGAAACCAAAGCGAACAAACCAAATTTCACACTCATCATAATCAAACTCACAGATTATTGTGCAGGAAGCATCGTTGGGTTTAAGCTGTGATATATTTTGGTGCAATTGACCCGGTTTCCAGCAAACAATTGAATTTTCACATGACTTGGAAAGCACAAAATCACCAAACCATTGAACACAATCGACATAGTTACGATGTATATCGCGTGTCGAAAATTCCGGAAAATGTTGCATTATGGTGGGGAACGGCAACTGAGATTTATTGGGATTAAATGTTCGAGACATCTCAATGGTCTCCTTAAATTCTTGTGTATCAATACGCCACAATTTCAAGGAATGGTCCATGCCACTAGACATTATGCGTTCACCACGCAAATCAAAATCTATGGAAAGCACTTCATCGCGATGTCCTTCAACGCCTCCAAAGATGGCTATACATACATGAGTCTGTATATTCCACAGCCGTATTGCATGATCTTTACTGCCTGAAAGCAGTAGATTCGGCTGACGGGGATGAAATTTTAATTCATTTATAGCTTGACCATGGCCCACATAATTGCCAACCGCTTCGTTTCTTTGAATATCGATAACACGTATAACACCACGATAACCAGCCGTGGCCAATAGTGGAACAGACGTTTTGATATCATACGACCATGTGCAGGTATAAAATACTTCGTCGGGCTAGTGGCAAAATAGCATGTTTAGGAATTTAGAGCAACAAATAAATTTTGTGCAAAATTGCAAATTCAGGGCCAACTATAACTTGTAACAGATATTTAGGGAATTCGCGAAAAACATCTTAAACATTGTCCACATAAAATAGTTTAATTAAAATTATTATTGAATAGTTTAAGTAAAACTCTTGTAAAGAAAACGAACGCACAAAGTTCACACAAGTAATTATTGACCCTGAATTTTTAAACTTACATCAGGATCCGCATAGCACATTATTAATTTAATACTTCCTTTGCGTGGACACTCGTAAACGCTGCATCTATTGCTGCCCGCAGTGGCAAAGATGTTTGGCTGATCTTTGCACAATAAATGATTAAATGCCACTCCGAATATGGCCTGACCGTGATCTTCTTTTAAATGGCAGCTTGAATTTAATTTATCAATTTATTTTGTATTGCATATTTGTATAGAAGCTTCTTGAATTTAACTTACTCATATTTAAATGCTGGTACATTAACATGTGATTTACTATGGCGACTTTTTCGACGGCCACCACGTGAACCTGGTGACTTGCTGCGTGAGGTGGTGCTGGTACTTACACTTGCAGTTTCATCCTAATTATAAGTTTTGTGATAACACACAATAAGTGAATTTATTTTATTAAAAACAAAAACATTTAATTCTTACACAAACTGATTCGTTTTCACTATTTTCCCCTTTGGCATTTTCTTTGGGCGATTGCTTATCGGCTTTTACTTTGGACATGTTCTTTGATTTGATTAATTTGTTTCTTTAGTTTCAATTGTTATTTGTTTCACTCGGCAGATATTTTATTTTGCTGACATTAACTAAACTTTTTGCACATTGATAAATAATACCATTAGAAATCTAATTTATAACCAATTCAAACATAAACATTGTATAAGCAATGACAGCGAATTTGGCGGGCAAAAATAGTTAGTGTCAAATGCACTGTATTACCGGCATCAGCTGCTCAAATTTCTTAAAGCTCCATATGAAGATGCCAAACGGCTGATTAATTTTGAGACAAATGTTTTTAAATTAATAAATAAATATTAATATTACATATACTCAAAAACAATTTACAACATTACGAATATACATCGCAAATTTGGATATTTTTGAATTCCAAATAAAGGTACAAGACAAAGCGAATTCATACTTGACTTTGAATTAACATTCACAATATCACCAGGTGTAGTTATGAGATAGGAAAAAAGATGAGGTTTATATACAACACACCATGCTGAATAAAACAGGTTTGAGTATTGGATATTTAGTTAATTCTACCACGATTGCGTATTATCAAACACTGCATATAAAATAGTGTTGTAATTTTTTTTAAATAAACTTGTTCTCATAAGAGTATCAGCTAGAGCGAATTGAATTCGCCGTTATTGCTAACTGCTTGTTTATTGCATAGAATTAAAAATTCACGTCTGTCTATCTATACATATTGGAAAATAGAAAATTTTTGACGTGGTTAATAAAACTTGTTGAGGAAATTTTCATTGTTTTCATTGTTATTTAAAATATATTGACAGTCACTTCATTTAAATATTCTGATCAGACAAAATATAGTTCTGTATATAATGCTTTTTATTTATATTTTTTAAATTTATTTATAAATTGTTAATAGAGGAAAATTACGGCATTCGATACGATTCGTAATTTTAAAATATTTCCATATACATACATACATACATACTCGTAAACTCTATTGAAATATTTCGTAATTTCGTTCGATAACGCGTGCCGTAGTTTACCCCCAGAATTTGTTTGTGTATCAAAAATATTTTTTTATGAATAAAGACTACTAATATCAAATATGTTACAAAATATATTTTATTGAAAAATAATTAGTTAAGTCTTAATTTGTTTCTTGACCTGCGCCATAAGCATGGAATTTTTTTGGTATGATAATATGCATGATCAAAATAAATTATCAACTAAGTTTCTTGAAGAAAAAGACATTGGTTAGAACATACATATATACACACGGGCATTTCTCCGAGAAATGCGACTTTTTTTTCGCGTGCGACAGCAAGCAATTAACCTTTTATTTCTGAACAACGAGACACGACTTTTCTTAACATTTTACCTAACGTAGAGCTGCTGACGGACTACATAAATATATATAGAAGTAAAAAAAAAGTTTAATTTTTTAAAAAAAAACAAGCCTATTTGCTTCGTGTCGCACGCTACAAAAAGTTGACATTCCTGTGGATATGACCATATACATACATATATTTCAAGAAAAAATCTGCAAACTAAAAAATTCAAAAGTTTCCCAAGCCGAAAAATCAAAACGAGAAATGACTCCAAAATAGGAACACTTATGTATTATAGACAATTTTTTATTTATATGGGGTCACGAACGTACGTTCGTACGCTTTTGATGTACAAAAAAAAATATAGAAAACAAAACTTTTCCAAGCATTTTTTTTTGCGATTTGATAGCATTTTGGAAGCTCTATGTTTAGTGCAAAATGTGGATTCCATAGAGTTTAAGTTTTCATATTAATAGTTATAAACATGTGGGGTCACGAACGTACGCAAAATAGAAGTCAACTTTGGCTGACATTAGTGAAATGTAAAAAACAGAATAATGAAAAGTGATTAATTTATTTTAAAAGTGTATTAATGTAGGTCCCTATCAAGTATTTACACAATAAAATATCTCTACTGGTTTTTGTTTAATTGGCTTAATTGCCGGTTGCGAACGTACGGGTCGCGAGCGTACGATTTTTCCACTTGTTTTTTTTTATTATTATCCTCCTTCCCAATTTCGAACTTTTTATTGTTCTCCTAACACTTTTCACTTCTTACTATTTGGTAATAGAAAGATTTTGAAGAAAGATCGCAAACATAACATATTTTTTGCATGTAAAATAATTATACATATGTATATAAAAATGTCTTTACAAGTAGCTTGAAAAGAAAATATAAAATTTTCCAGCTTCCAGCCCAATTTCCTCAACTAAAACAGCTGAGATATGCTATTAAAAAACCATTCCATTATATAAACATGGTCTTTTTTATAATTATAAACAATAAAACACGAAGATAATCAACATTTAATTTTTCCATCCTGGTAGACCATTCGGGGGAAATGCCCATATATAATTATATTTAAGGCCAATTCTCATTAAACAGGGAAAATGATAATTTATAACTGAAAACAACAATAAACAATTGCAAATATTTTCTCTCCTATTTTTAATCCTTTTTAAGTTTCTTATCCGTAATAATTTTTTTATTTATTTATTTTTAAGCATTTCCAGTTTTTATTATGAGATCAATTGCTATAAATTACAAGAATGGCTTCCAAACTTTAATATAAAAGATGCCTCTGAATTAAATAAATTTAGTGTGTGCTTTGTTGTGTTGTGTTTTTAATTTTCCATAATATGAAAAACTTTTCGAATTTAACGCTAAAAAATTTCCCCAAATACGAGTATTGAAAAAAAAGTGCGAAATAAATGAATAAAAATTAAAAATATCCCTAAACAAATTAAATTTTGAAATAAATTTTTAATCAATTACATTTACAATTTACATAAGTAAAAGTTTAATTGATTGTTTGTATTTTGTTTTCAATTAAAGGTGGTAATTATAATTATAATTTCATGTTGTCAGATTTTACGTATGTGATGTACATACTTTTGAGTATTCTAGAAAGATTTTTTTTCGTTTAGATGAGCGCCTTGTTGAATTTGACTGGAACACATACACACATAAAATTACAAGTGCTCCAAGTGTGAATAAGATTTAATAGGGTAATAAGTATATAAGACAATCTGAAAGTTTAACACATGCTTTCAAAATACAATCTCACATTGATTTCATCTGTATAAGTACATAAATTTTTTAATAAAAAAAGTCTTTTACATGCAAACAAATTTATGCAATAAGTAGATATGAAATGAAAAAGTATAAATGTTTATTTACAAAAGTTAAAGATGAAAGATTGCAAGTTCAAGACAAATAGAGACAAAGGAACAGAAAGACAGACATTAGGAGACAAAATATTGCAAATGGTAACAGTCGGGCTGATAAATGTTTGCTTTAGTTTAGGTTTCTTATATTTAATGTTGTGTTAGGGAAACGGTGTTTAATTTAATATACATACTGTACATTATTTCTGTACACAGTGTCAAGTTTTTGGTAGGAATAGTTGTGTGAGTAAATTAAAAAAAAAAAAAATAAAGAGTAAAAAGTAAATATAATTGAAAGAAATTATTCAATTTAGTTGAAGTTTATTACGAGAAATTTTATGTACGTTTTGTTTGTCGACATGGATCTGGCCCAGACAGGTGTTCTTAGACGTTTCTGCCTCTGTATGGTTGCTTTATTACTACAACTGCTACTGCTAACCGAACTGTTGCTAACATTTTCCGACGTTGCTTGACTAGAGCTTGAGCAGGTTGTGTTTGTGGTTTGTTTGTGCGTTTCCGCGCTCCTAGTTACATTTTCATTAGGCGGAGTGTCGTTACGTAGCGGTGGTCCCGTTGGACCACTATGCGTCTGAGGGGCTGAACACACACCCTTGGTACGGCTGTCTATGCTGGTTTGATTGCTTGACTGAGTTTGTGTGGCGATTTTTGACTCTTCACTAGAATTATCATTATTAGCCTCTGCACTATTGCCCAGCATGGAACAGGAATTGTTAATATTGTTATTCTCATTTGCCACACCGGCGTTTGCTTCCGCTGTTGAATGTTCACTGTGTTCATGTTGATTACAATCAACATTTTTACAGTCACCACTACAACATTTCCTTTTATTATTGCTCTCACTTAAATCGTGAGAATCAATTAATTTTATGTTTTATATAATTTTCAATCGTGTTGTTGGAATTAGTTATTTATTGTTGTTTGAGCGTTAACGTAAACAGTAAATTCAGCAATTAGCAGTGAAGTAAGAGCAACCAATTTCAGAAAAGCAATCATTATACATATTTATATACATACATACATATGTATAATTATATATTATATTATATAATATGTATTTATATAAAATACACATGTTGAGTAAAATAAATGGTTTGCAGTTAATAAAAAAAGGAGAAAAAAGATAAAGATAAGAGAAAATTTTGTTTAAATTAACGATTGTTGTCGTATCCTGTAAAAGTGAAAAAATTTCCAACAATAAGAATAATTAAGTAACTAATGGTTTAAAATAGCCCTGAATTAATTAAAAGCAATTATTGTTTTATTATTATTTAAAAACATTTATTTGTTTCACAAGTGTTTTGTGACTGTTTTCTTTTCAAACTATTTTTAATAAAAGAACTTTGACGACTTTATCTAAGATTCATCTGTACCTGTATCGCTATAATAAATGTAAGGAAAACTTATCGACTTTGCTATCGAGTAATACATTTTAACGATATTTTCGCTGTCGTTTGAAGTCAGTATTATTATTATTATTCTTTATTCTTCCTTGGGCTTTTTGCTTATTTTAATTTTGCAATTGCAGACTTGTCACTTTAAATGATGCGTAAAAGAAAGGTTCATATGCACTACCTAAAAAAAAAATTAAAGATAGTAATAGTACGTTTCCACTATGAGCAAAACAAGTTGTTTCTCTCAAGTGTGTTTCAAGAACACAGAAGTGTTTCCATGATGTTTTTATGTGTTTTGTTTATACGAATTTTCGCAACCAAGGCCACACAAACCTTATTATGTATTAAGATTACTAAGGGCCAAATTTACAGTCATTAGTTAATTATTAGTAAACTAAACTAAATTCATAACTATTGTCTAACTAATACTCCACAATCACAGTGCATTATTTAACTAAAGTTCTTAATATGAGCAAAGAATGGCAACCCTATCAAACAAGTACGTTTCATTATCGACAGCTTTGCTATAGCATATGGTTTTTGTTTACATTTGCTGTATTGTTTCTTAAAAATGGATAAAACAGTGCGCGCTCATTTAACTTTACCGTGCAAAATATTGAATTATTGCTGAAATTGATTTGGAAAAACTAAAATATTATATAAAATAAAATAAAAAGAATGTGTTACAGCTAAATACAAAAGAAAAGCTTGAAAATGTATGTGTGAAATGTGTATAAAAATTTTCACAATGCTAAAATACTAACAAATTTAACAACGAATCAGCTGTTGTCTAACTATTTGTTAACTAATGAGTTTTGGCGGTTTAACTAATAGTAAACAAAGAGCTGTGAATCAAATATTATTGGTTAAACTATTGGTTAAACTATTGCTATTAGTTAAATTTTTCAGTCATTTACATACAAACAACATACAAGTATAACTTATGGAATTGCACAATCCCAATTCCTTAAAAAATTGGATATTCTGTATCATTGTCATCTTTTATCAGAATATTGCGGCATTTTTTTTCGAAGTTTCAGACAGGAACGCAGTGTTGCATTGGCAAATTTTGTCACGTTGTGGAGGAAAACAACTTATTTGAGGTGTTTTGCTGATATGAAAAATGTATGGAAAAACATGTAGCAAAACATTGGTTTTACTCAAAACAAGTTTTCTGCTCCAAAACATGTATATGGAAACGTACTATAAGTATTGTTACGAATAAATATATTGACAAATATATCGATTTTTAGTTCGGTTTACTAATTGTGTTTTATTAGTTTTTTTTTAATTATAACTTATTCTTAGCTCATACATTACTGGAAATATCAGACATGCCGATAAAATATCTTTAGGTGACAGAAAATAATTGAAAATACAGCTTTATTAAACGCATTGCTTAAAGTAGCCGGTTAGAAAAATGTATATATGTATGTTAGAGTTTGTGTTTTCTCTAAATTTATACATAATTTTGTCTTCAAAAGCTACGAATACATATTTGGTCAATTCACAATCTATTGTGAGAGTCGTAAATCGTACATGAATTGTTCGTGATTTCAATAAAAACAATTGCTTAATTCACAAAACCTCTTGTATCTGTATATCGATTGTATTATCATATTAAATACAAGAGTGTAAAATTTTTTGTATGAAATTTTCATATAAAAATGAAATACACTATTACACTTTTATTTCATATGTTTTTAACATGTTGTATTAAGAGAGAGGCTCTCTGAGAGAATTTTTATGTAGCTTGTTCTTCTTTTTTGATTAAAAATACAAAATAAATTAATACACTACACAGAAGGTGTTCACAATTAAAAAACAAAAAGTGTATTTGATACACAAATACACGATAAAGATTGCTGTGAATTAAGCAAATGTTTATAAACAAATGTTTACCTAGAAATTACCAACAACGTTTGTACGAACTACGACTCTTACAATAGGTTGTCGATTGAATACGTATTAGATTTTTATAAAATTTTTAAGTTCGTAAACATTTTTAATCACGGTCTGATAGTTTTTATTATTTTTTTTTAACTTTATTGTCACTTTTGACATTTCAATTAATTTGCTGTTTTGTACTTTATCGTTAATATATTTTTTAAAAGTTTCATTTTATCGCTGACTAAAAAAAAACCTGTAATTAAATGCAAAAATATTTTGTGTAGATATAAAAGGGTTTGGCAAAGAGTTATTTTCTGGTTTTTAATGGTTCGTTGTTTTTTTTTGTTGCTTTATATTTAATTTATAAAAATTAAGCTGGTATACAGTGTCCGGCAAAACGAAGTCAAAAAGTTGCTATACTTGTCGCACAAAACGAAATGATGTTTATTAGTTATACAATTTAACTTATCATGAAGTATGAGCTCAATTTTTTTAATGGATATTCTCGCTAAATTTGTAAAACACTACATACAACATTGCACAGTGGGATTTTAGTGTAAAAAGCACTATTTTTTTCGACCACTCAAATGCAAATAACCAATAATACAGTTTTATGGAGAAATGTTTAGATATGAAATTTGCATTTATTGATTTTATATAATAACATTTTATGAGGGATAGAAAGAACAACTGGCTTTTTTTAAAAGCTGCTTTTCCTCCAACTCCTGGCAACACTTATAAATATTATTTTTCTTATTTGAGTATGTTGGTTTCAAGAATATAACTATTGTGAAAAACGTAAATGCTTGTATTGAAGCAAGTTTCACATATCCGCACTTTACTTTTATTCAACACTGTATTATTTTCTTGTTTAACAAAATTCATGTATTTCAGCATGTTTTGTTTTAGATTAACATAGTGTCGTATATACATACAATGTTTTTATCACTTTATTGCTTGTAAAAAAAAGAAGAAAAAAATAAATGTAAATTTTAGATTTTGTTGGCTTTCAAATATGTATGTATATGGCAAGGTTGTAAAATATTTGCCAACAAGGACATTGTTTATATTTTAAAATACTTTGTTTTTACCCAAAAAAAAGTTACATATTCATATATTAATCCTTTTTTGGAATGGTGCTTGCCCAAGTTAACAGAAACTTTTACTAGAAATAGTTTTACGAAATTGTATATTTCAATAAATGATAAAATACGTAAGTGATGATTAAAAACTTTTGAAAACTTCAATGCAGGAAAGCTAAATATTTTAAATTTATGATAAAAATGGTTAGCACAGCTTCCAAATTGAAACTCTTAAAGTTACTTCAAATTCTACAACAGCTTTAAATTTTTTTTGTAACTTTTTTATTCACTCTTATGGGGAATAAGAGTCGAACATTGTGAAAAATATTACTCATGAGCAAAAAATGTCGATTAAAATTAGAATGTAGTGCACTGACACAATAACAACGCAAAAATTGGCCATTAAAGTTTTAGGGAAAGGAACAAAACATTTCGCTGGAACTTTTATTCCCGATAAGGGCGAGTAATATGGTCGATCGATTGAAAACTTTGCACCCTTAGTATACTTCATTGAACTGTTTTTTTTGTCCTTAAATACATAAGTTTAAATAAGAAATATTTGAGTAAGTTTAATATGAAAAGTCGTCTGTGATATATTTTTTCGCTTAATATAAATTATTTATGCACTAATTGCTTGTTAAGCCTTGTTAAATATTGTTTATTTGTATTATAGTTTTAAGATGAAGAATGAAAATTTGAAAAAAGTTAATAGATATACATACATAGTTTTATTAAGAATAATCGAAATAAAAGGAGTTTGAAAATGCCATAAAAAGTTTTATAAAAGTAATCGACTGAGCTTCTTAAATAAATGAAAGATTGCTGTTAGACACATCAGTATTCAATAAGTCTACACAACACTATCAAACTTTCTTCCAAAATAAAAAAGCTCTAACTGACTTATTCTGGTAGAGCAGGAAAAAATCTTTCTTATGTAGTGACTTATAGTGAAATTGTATATAAAACACTTTTTTTATATAAAGTTACTAATCACGATTAAATTAAATCTTAAATATATTTTAAGTCTACAGAATAGAGTTGGAGAGTAAAAGTGTTCGGCCAAAAATGTCCTCGTGCATAAATATCCAAAGCACCTACTTTAGAAAAAATAAAAGGGTCATACCGTTTCTATGACAATTGACCACAATAACTTGCAAAAGGACTGGAGAGTTTTAAAATACTTTTTGGCCTCCTCTGCCAGAATCAGCTGTAAGAACATTGTGTTACGAGCATTATTGTGTTGTACAGTGAAATTGTATATTTCACACTTAAGCTAAGTTCATCCATTTGTTGCAGATAAAAATTTTGTTCGGAAAAACAAATTTTTGTATGTATAAATACAACATATCAACACAAAATGCATTCATACAACATGTCAACTATAGTTAAAATTTTTTTTAATGTAGAAACAAATTGTTCCATTACGTACAAAAATATATTTTTCCCGAAAAAATTTCCTCTGAAACAAATGCGTGACTTCAGTTTTAGTAACGACGATTTCTTTCTGATGCGTCTACCAGCTGTTTAAAATACTAATTTTTCATTTCTCTCTCTCATTCAATATCATTTATTTGATTAAAGTGCAAATATTTATTGTTGCTTAGACACAAATACATACACACTCAAAATATATATAAATTTGCTATTTTTGACCAAAGAGGGAAGAAAATAGGAAAATACATTAAATTCTCATACATATAAGTATTTATTTTATTTAAAAGTCCTAAAATTGTTAAAATACTAATTACTAACAAATAATAAGGAAAGGAAACAGACAGATATATTCTTTAAATTTAATTGGTCTTAAAAGGATTCTGGAGAAATAGTTAAATACAGTTACTCACAAATAAATAGAGTCATAAATACTAATACACACACACAACTCTGGAAATTATAAAAAATTTAAGAAATTATAAAAGATGCCATGATGTTATTAAGAATACTTTCCAACAACAATGATTATGAGCCTTTAAATTAGCAACTGGCAATGAACGCTTTGTAAATTATTAATTATTTAGAAAATGTGTCAAACGGTAGCAAAGTACTACTGTAAGTAAATTTTTGACACTTCTGAGGTGAATAAAATTTCACTAGCCCCAGGGGCTAGTAGAATTTTTGACACATCAGAAATTTTTGACAAGCAGCTAATAAGAAGCATGGTTACACAACAGGGACAACCACGCCGTCGCTAGGAGCCGTCACCCATTACATACATTTTTACGTCCCTTAAATGTAGTTAGACTGTGAAAAAACTTTGCATCATATATGTAAAGTTATATAATTTTCTGCTACAAGAATATTTTTTTTGTATAAAAATCTTTTAAACAATTGTTGGTAGACGGCGGCTTGTAGCTTTTTTCTATGCTCAAGCAAATTTGTCAAAATTTTACATTGTCAAAAAAGATATCATTTGGCACAGAAGAAAAATTAAAATTTTTCTCCACAGGCAAATAATTTTTTACCATAGTACTTTTCTACCGTTTGGCACACGCCCTTAGTACGGAAAAATAGGGTCAAGTGTAAACAATAGTTATAAACAACTTAATAATGTTATTGTACAGTAATGTTGGCTTGAGGGTGGTTTGGCTGAAGTAGTTAGCTCGTCCGAAGGTCCTGGGTTCGAGTCCGGTTTCCGATAGTCATTAAATAATAACACCACTCTGATGTTCATTAATGTCCCTTTATATCAGTTGTTGTAGGAAAATTCAAGTGATGAAGGCATAGACACTGGTCACTGAACTACACCGGCTTCAGCCGATACTAATCCTAATGTAACGTCAGAGCGCACTCCTTCTTCGATATTGTGTAGTAGAATCATCGGAGAAGTAAAATAAGTAAGTAAAATAATAAAGAAAATGGCTACTGAAGACAGATTCAAAAACTTTAATACGCCTCATCGACACCAGGGGCGCTGCAACACTGCGTTATTAGAAACGTGAAAAAAGCAGAGTTTTAAAAGAATGACACTTTTCTCTATTTCTTCGTTCACACCTGTCTTCTCTATCACTTAAACTTTCCTAAAGAAGGTAACACCTAATAAGAGTAATAGGCATTCATTGCCTGAGTGTAACTTCTCTTTATAAAAATTAAAAATAAATAAAAAAATTAGTAAATTTAATTTATATTTTCATCAGTGAATTGTTTTGAGATTTTATTTATTGATTTATTTATTTAATTATATTTTGTAATACAGTAAGCCTGCAAGGCCAAAAAAATTAGTTTTTGTAAATATATGTATTCGTATATCAGAATAGAAGAAGATAAACTTGACCAGGACGAACGAGGTGTTTTAGTGTAAATAGTCAATTAAGTTAAATAAATCAGCACACAATTATTTTTCTAATTTTGTTTTTATTTCCTTCCACTTTATTCCGAATAATTCTAAGTGACCCCATTTATTTGTCCGTAACTGTATGTGCATATGCATGTATGTATGTATGTATGCGTGCATTTATTCATTCATCTCTGTTGGCCATGTAATTCAGACATATCAAACAGATTACTGAGGAAATTTTCGAACAAATAGCCGCTAAGTTCAAACATGACAACAAGAGCGAAACTTTCGCTCATATTTTCCTTGTCCCTGTACAACTTGCAATTTCTATGCCTTCAATAATGAAATTATACCGAATTTTAAATTGAACGTTGCAAGACTAGGTTGTGGACAATATCCATCAACTAGTCTAATGCATCACGAGTTGAGTAGTTTTTCTTTTACCCAGTCTTTATGTACGGTTTCTGTTAGACTATCTTAAACGGAACTGTAATCGACAAATATCGAAATTTCTCTAAGTGTCCTCTACGACAAGTTGGCCAACAGGGATGTTAATATGTATATACATATGTATGTAAATGCGAACTAATCCCAATTAGCCACGTCTTCAAATACATTTAAAACGATGAATAAATAACAATAAAAATTAGTGAAAGGCAGCTTAAAGAAATCGTTAGAACTTAAGAGAATGTCATTGTGGGTCATCTTGCTGCCGAAAACTGTATGAGCGACAATATTACCACATTTTATCTCTTAGCTTAGCCTTGTCAGTCGAAAACGCTGCCAAAATGAAAAAGTATTAAACGAGTAATCGAAAAGACAACGATTTGGTTAAATGAGTATGTAATTCTTAATATTTTAAATACACACACACATACTTACATACTTACATACAGACGTACATTAAGGCACAAACATACATATGTACATACTAGTGTCCTGCACAAGACCATTTATAAGACCTTTCAAGACGTGACAGATTTTTCAAATGCTTTACTACAGCGAAATATTCTAAAACAAACGCTAAACAACACTGTTGGCAAGACAAACAACTGAATCAAATGTCTTGCCAACAGTGTTGTTTAGCGTTTGTTTTAGAATATTTGGCTGTAGTAAAGCATTTGATAAATCTCTCATGTCTTGAAATGTCTTACAAATGGTCTTTTGCAGGACTTTAATACATACACACATTTTCATCTATCGCATAGAATTACTTTTCTATTTTGTTGTCTGAAACACTTTGATATGAGAATTCACAAACGTGTTACACAAATCTCTTATGTCTCATATAAAAAGCGTTAACGTAATAAAAACGAAAATGATTTTTATGAAAATAATGAAGGGATAAAATTGCGTCTTCTTCCAATTGTGGTAAAAATGAAAAGGCGAAATGCTTAAAGATGTTTAAGTAACAATGACTATTATCTACATACATATATAAATACATACATATGTACACATATGAATACCTACGATGATATTTACTTTATAGATGGAAAATACATTAACTATGTATAACATGCGTACGAGAGGAAAGAGGAAATCGCTTTAATACTTAAATGAAATTCGGCCCCAAAATGATAACGCACAAACAAATTTGGAAATACATAAACACATTTGAGCCGGAAGCTTTATAAATTATTGATCAAAACCGTAATTTGTTGAAAACTTAAACCGAAAATTGCAATATGTGTCTGTTAAATAATACATAATGGTAAAGATTTATGCTCTTATGCAAAAACGATTGTTAAAGTTAAAGCATGTGTTAAATCAACTTTAAGTTTACACATTTTTTTTTTGCGTAAGGGGGTAAGTGTAGCAAAGTACATATCGGGGTAAAGTAGAAAGGCCCTAACTCGAACTTTCACGAAATTGATTTTTTCAATGATTCCAATACATTTATGGCAACAAGCAGTTGTACAAAGCACACTCAAAAAAAAAGACATTTTCTATTATTAAGAAAAAAATTTATAAGTTTAAGTAATTTTTTCTAAGTTTAAGTAAATTTTTACAAAAATCTAGTAAAAATTACTTAATATGAGTAAAAAATAAAAAGTTCATACCCTCAAAAATAGTTCATAAAAATACACAATAAATTTCTCACATTTCAGGAAATGTTTACTGACTTAAAGGAAATATTTACTAAGAGTAGGAAAATGGTTATAAACTGAAGAAAATTTTATATTAAGGACTAGTCAATTTCGTCTTAAATCAAAAAATAAATTTTAGGAAATGAATTACTCCTGATTAGTTCATGAAATTTGACTTACTTAAAAGATGTAAAAAAGTATACTAAATCTTAGGAAAATATTTCCCAGTTTTAAGTATTTTTTCTTTGAATTATGGAATTTATTATTAATTTGCATTTAGCAAAAAGTCTAAGTAAATTTTTCATATTTTCGAGGAATATTTGAACTTGAAATTTATTTTTTTGTAAGTAAAATAAAATTTTAAAACTCAATAATTTCAATGCTTATTCTCAGGCTGCTTTGTTAGGCAATTGGTTAGAGTGCTTGCCTATCAATCAGAAGGTTGCTGGTTCAATACTTGTCTCCTCTCAAGGAATTTATATGTATGTATGATGAATTATAATTAAGAATATAATATGAAGATATAATAAATAACATATCATTTGGTATGGAATTTAATTAAAAGTAAAATTAAGTACCAGAATTAAAGACAAAAAAAAAATTGGAAAATTTACTAAATTTGATATCAAAGACGAAACATTTTTGCAAGGCTCCGAATTTTAGGGGAAAATTTTACTTAATTTTAGGAAAATTTTACTTAAATATGAAAATATAATTACTATAAACTAGTCCATTAATGAACTAGAAATTTAGTAAATATTTTACTGGTTTCAAGTAAAAAACAGCTTTGGCGTCATACGACAACTTTTTTTTATTCAAATTTAGAAAATTTTCCTAAGTTTTAGTTAATTTTTTTTTTACAAGCAGTTGTCCTGTTTGTCAGTATGTTTTTATCTTCTCCTGTAAAGTTACATTTGTTAGAGTTAGGGCCTTTCTACTTGTGACCAGCGATATTTATTTGTCTTTTATACTAATTTTTTTCTTTTGAATTTTCTGGCAAATTTCATTTCATTAATTGCCATCCATCATCATTATGATGAACGTTGTAAAATTTACTTTTTTTGTTAACAAAAATTTTGCTCTACATTTGTTTCAAAAGGCAAATGTTTATACATACATATAAATTTTGCAAGTTTTACTTTACTCAAAAAGAAAATATTTTATAAAGCAAAGTTTTTTTTAATTTAAAATGATATTTTCTGCTTTCGCGCAAAAACTCTATTGTGTTTATTTATTTACATCGATATTTTGTTACAATACATTATTTTTAAAAGGCCAATGTCGATATTAATAAAAATGTATGAAATAATTCCTAAAAACAAAAAAAAAAAGAAACTAAAAGAAAAAAATTTGGCAATATGGTCAGAAACGGAAAAGGAATGCGATTAAAACACAAGGAAACTTACTCTTCACATTCAACGGATGCACACGAGTTTTTCCTTAACTTTGATTTACCTGATGTGGGGCTTCTGTTATTTTATATTTTGTTAAAAAATGATTGAAAGTAGAAATAAATAAAAAATAACAATGAAGAGAATTTTACAAAAACAAACTAAAAATGTTCAATATTTTTCTTTTTTTGCACAAAAATCATAATACTCGTACAACAAAAAGCAACAGCAACTGGCTGAAGAAGAAAATTGTGGTTCAGGCAGGCTGCTGTCAGCGCGAGAGCAAAGCAAACTGTTTAACAATATATATATAACATTATAACACTAGTGAGTAATTGCATACAATACATATACAATAGTATAAGGATAACATTATGGGGACATTTACACGAGTATGATTGCAATGCCTCGACAGCATTTACACTTGTATGCATAACAATGGCACACATACATTTAAAAATATAAAACAAATATGAATTTTATATAAATACGCATGTATGTAAATATTAAACCAATATAATTAATTGATAAAAAGCAAATGGATTTTAACGACTTTGTGTAAGTTTAATTTCCATGAAAGAGAGAGAGAGATATATTTTTTTGTATGAGTGATTTGCATTGAAATAATACATCAAGCTTTTTTTCTCACCATTCACTTCCAATTTCTTGCGAATTGTAAACTATATTTCACTAAAAATTTGCCAAGTTTTGTATTTTACTTATACATACATACTTTCTTAAATACTTGGGAGCCATGGCGTTTTAATAATATATAATATGCTGCAGATTACATTTGGACTTTCAATATTATAAGAGCAATTTTTAGTTACTAACAGATTAGCAATTTTAATATAATTTCAGCTTAACAGAATTCAAATACTTAACATTTGTGGGCGTTAAAACAATACTTACTTGGATTCATCGAGGAATACGGCCTCTAGGACCCGTGCAGCGTAATGTAGATTCTTTTGCAATACATCGGCTTGTATTTCGCCTGTATTTAGCATATGCAAAAGACTGCGAAGTCTGTAATAAAATAAATTTAAGGTATTAGAAAAGGAGTAAACTAGTTTTCTAATTTGAAATAAATTAGTCAAGTTTAGACATCATATTTACGTTTGAAACTTTAACTCTGTTATACATGCACCGAAAAAAGTATTCACCAATTAATATTTTCAGTTAATAATTTAATTTAATCAATTAAACTTTAAATTAATGTGATTAATTTAATTGGAAAAACTTAATTGATATTATTAAATTGTTTATTGGTGAAAATTGTATTAATTTTTCTAACTGATGTCACAAAATTTTAATTGATTTACATTAATATATTTTTCATATTAATTTTTTCTCTGTGGGCAAAACTCTTTTAATATATTTTTATTGAAACATAAGCTATGCATATTATGTACTAACAGAAATATTTATAAATACATAGGTATATACTAGAGACCTGCACAATACCATTTATAAGACCTTTCAAGACATGAGAGATTTTTCAAATGCTTTGCTACAGCGAAATATTCTAAAACAAGCGCTAAACAACACCGTTGGCAAGAAATTTGTTTCAGTTGTTTGGCATGTGAAAAATCTCTCATGTCTTAAAAGGTCTTACAAATGGTCTTGTGCAGGACTCTAATATATACCTATGTATTTTTAAATGCTTCTGTTAGTTTCAATAAAAATATATAAAAAGAGTTTTGCCCACGTCATAGCCCGCTCGGATAACATTTTTCAATAACTTCATATAAGAGTTCTTCCAACAATATAGACACTGAGTGTCAATGTGTGTCAACACTTACCTTAGTGCTGCTTTATCACAAGCATCTGGTGTATCGACAGCTGGTAAATTATCGGTTGCCAAATCGACCATAGACGTGATTATAGTTGAACCCGACGCGGTGCTAGACGCTAAATCTTCCCTTGTGTTCCCCGAATCATCATCGCCCGTTGATATAGCAGTGGTAGTGGTATTCGGTGAAGTTGGTAACATTTTTATTATATTTTTAGTTGTATTAGAACTGGTAACGCTATTGTTATTGTTAGTATTAGTGAGGACTGAAGTTGAGTCCTGCGTTGCTTTAGATAATGTTGGTGTTAATGTTGTATCAGTGGGATGAGCGGTATCGTCAATGCGATTATCTTGAGAGCTGTAAGCCAACGAAGTCTTAGACGTAAGGTCACCTAATAAACTTTGTTGTGTTGCAGATGGAGGTGTGGCTGTGGGTGTGGGTGTGTTGACCGTTGAAAATAAATGCTGGCTGTCTGGCTGTTGACTAAAACTTTTACGGCTGTTGGAACGGCGTACAATAGTAAGAGAACCGTGTCCTGAAAAAGTAGAAAGTGTAAAAAATAGGACACTTTAATTTAAAATTTACATGAAATAATCTTGTTAAGCTTTGGTTTTGCTTGTTATTTCATATGTGTAACTATGTACGTCAGTCATGCCTTCAAGTTTCTCTTTTTTTATTGGCAAAGCCAAGCTAACGAAGTGTAAAAAGGTCCTCAAGGAAACAATAATAAACTAACACAAAAAAAAATAAACATAAATAAATAAATTTCAACATCTTCATGTGAATAATCAAATGTTTGTAAGTACATATGTGTGTGTTTGTTGTATTAACAGAGTAAATCCACGGTAGCAGTGTTAAATCAATGGTGTAAATACATATATTGAAGGTATTCACGTCAATTGCACTGTTTGGGAGAACAGCAAAATTTGCAAAGCTTTCTAAGAATCTAACTCTGGTTTTAGACTCAGCAGTTTTAGTTGCTCAACTTTTGATTTTGTATGAGAGAGTTGAGAAACTAATATATACCTCATGTATACCTATCTTTTTCTTTCTCATTATAAAATCAAAAGTTGAGGAAGAAAAACTGCCGAGTCTAAAACCAGATTAATAACAACCACATATCACAAATGATGCAAAATTATCACGGTCTCAGTAACAGTAAAGCTCCAAACACTTAAGCTCCAAACACTTAGACGACAGCAGACTTCACAACTTCACGACTTTAAACGAAGTTGGCTTCAAATGCTGCCGTGTAGTCAGCTACATAATTATTTTGAAGGCAGCAGCAACACTATATATAATGCCAGATATATATTTTACATAAATAAAGTTAAAGTTACTGACTCAAAACGTACTAATATCACGTAAAAATGTAAAAACACATCAATTTATTTCATAATTTGAATTTTGTAATGTTATTTTCTTTTAAATATTACGAAAAATTTTAAGCTCTTATTTCTTCCAATTTATATTTATAGTGGCAGCACTGCATTTGCTCTTTGCTGTTCACGAAAATAGAAATTAGTCTAAGTTGGCAGCAGCAGCAAATGCTGTTGTGTAGTCGTGCTGCTGTGATGTCGTCAAAATAATCGTTTTCATTTAAACACATGTATTTTATTTTTGACACTTTGCTGTCTGCTGCCTGCTGTCGTCTAAGTGTTTAGAGCTTAAGATTACTTTACGGCATTGCCAAGTCAAAACAAAATTGACAAAAAGTACTTATAAAATCAACTCTACAAATTACACTTGCTTAACTGGAATATTTTCCTTTTGATACAAAAAATAAATAACAAGCGGTTTAAAATGAGTACTACCAAAATTCTTGCCTTAAAAAAAAAAGAAATTGTAAAGTAATATTTTAATTCGTTTTTAGGATAGCGAATCACTCTAATACTTTCAAGAGGCCTATGGCCTTATAAAATCTTTTATAAAGAATCCCATGTTATAGCATGGAGAATTTATTTTGATTATTGTTAAATTAATTACAAAATTAATCAAGGAAAGTGTGGCACTTTGTTTCGGCATTTAAAATAAAATCTTGACAATTAGAAAACACATATTTTGTTAGATTTTGAAGTCAAAAAAATAAAATTAAAATTAATTTTTTTTTAAATACCTCAACCTCGTAAATCGAATGAATTCGAGCACTGACTGAGTACATTGAAAAACCAATTTGAGTAAAATATTCAGAATTTTGTGCTATTGATAGTCTTCTTCCTCAAGGTCTAGAAAATAATATGAAGCCTGTCAATAGCAGTCAGTTATTTTCGACAACAGGTAAACCCCAATTTTTTGGAATTGTATTGACGTAATGTTAATTTTGACAACTGGAATTAGGGTGCTGATAATCCTTAAAAACTGATTACAGTTGAAGAAGAAATTTTATTTAGGAACAAATCGATTGGAAATCACAAAACAGGACTTATTATTTAGCTGATATGAAAATTTTACCTCATATGGATTAACAGAAGGGGATTTCCAAATTACTAAGCTTATATGAATTTTTTTGCATATAAAACTATTTTAATTTTAGTTATATACAAATGTGTAGCAGTAAAAAAGCTCAAATTGTGATAAGTCCATCATTATAATATCCATCTTTAAAAGTACTTCTAGTAAAATTTCAATTCGCTTCTACAATATTTCCGCCAGTTAAAGCAAAATAATTTTATTGACTTCTTTGTAAAGTTATATATTTATATTTTCAAAGTTCTTTTGTGTACATCCTTTTGTTATAAAGTACAGGCAAATAAATTTTTTATGCATACATGTTTGTATGTGCATATGTATGTATGTACATATGTATGTATGTATGCATATGAATGAGTTTATGTAAATAGTGTACATAAATGATTTTTGGTATAAAACAATATAAACAATCAATTTGCAAAAGAATAAATAAGTAAATAATGTTCTTCTATACCGTGTAGATGGATGTGCGAATTTGGTGGCAAGGATTGAGTACGGGCTTTTTGTGTATGTTGCTTTTTTTTGCTTAAGGATAATAAATATGTCCCTTATGGCTTATTGATACAAAACATTTTTATGCACGAGCGAATTTTCTTTACTATATTATTCTTAAAATGCAAATTTAGTGCCCCGAGTAATCGTTTAATACAGCAAAAGATTTTCAATATTTTTTTGGAATAAGCAAACACTAGGCGTATTAGCGAAGTGTTTTCATATCCGAGTATATATATAAATTGAGTTATTCACGTTGTGTAAAAATTTCTAACAAATATTTAATATATTGAACTCTTGATAGAAAAGTTAAATAAAGATGCTTGTTTTGTTAATATATTCTTTGAGGCTTTTAAACTCATTACGTTTGTATGTAGTGATTCTCAATAATATATAAAGAGTCTTAGTATAAACATACGAAGTGTCTTTAAACTATTTTAAAAATATTTTCGGTGAAAATCTACGGACAAGGTCCATAAACAAAAATGAAATTCATAAAGACGTTGCTTAACTGTGTCAATACTTTTGTTCACTTAAAATTGCACCGCTTTGGAGAAACTCAAAATATTGAAAAGACAATAGAGATTATAAGTTAAAATAAATTCAGTGAAGTGCGACTTTTACCCGCGCACGAAGGCCGCGCACGAAGGGTTCCGTACGGACACGAGATATGTAATTCAATACGAACTTTAGCCAATATAAACTATAATTTTTTTTTATTTATTTATTTATTATTTTAATCTTATAAAATAAATTCGAAGATTAAATCTAAAAATTTTATCGAGCATAGCTGCTATCATCGTTTTTTTAGTTTTGGAGTTTTTCGAATTTATTGGCGCTTTCTGAGTTTTGGCACTTTTTTTCTCGTTTTGGCGATTTTTTTTTGGTTCTTGAAGTTTTTTTAATTTTGGAGATTTTTTTTATTTTGGCACTTTTTTTTCTCGTTTTGAAGATTGTCGATTTTTTTTTAAATTTATGGCGATATTTTTAGGTTTAGACGGTTTTTTTCAGTTTGGCGATTTTATAATTTTCGGATTTTTTAGTTTTACCGTTTTTGAAAATTTCAAGAGTTTACCTCTCACGATTTCCAAGATATTGCAAGTTGTAAAAATTACATTAACTGATGGGCCACCCTTTAATTAAAATTTTTTAATATTTTATTGTTGATTGTTTTAGTTTATATAAAAATATACTAATTTTACAAATTTCAAGTGTCAATATGTCTACAAATGTACATACAATTGTATGTATATTACATGGGATTTTAGCATTTTTCGTTGCTCGTTTTGAAACACCCTTTAATTTTTAATTGTCATGTATTTGCTGTTGTAGCGGCCAACGTTCTACATACTCTGTCCAAATTTCAGGTCCGTAGCTCTTACGGTTCCTGAGAAAATACCGTGTGACGGACAGACGAACAGACGGACAGCGTAGCGAAAACAATAGGGTTCCTTTTTTCACATTTGGTGTACGGAACCCTAAAAAGGCCAACACTTCACAATTTCATTAGAATAATAACAAGACAAACAAATTACAAATTAACCTGGCTTGCATGGGTGTTGCTGACCATACAACATGTAGAGCTTGACAGGAAGATGATGTAACTTAAGAAAAATCTTCCACCTGGAAAATATACTAGAGGGATTCAGACTGAAAGAACCCTAAAAATATATTGAGGAAACTACTTGCTTAATCTAAATAAGTTTGATAATTGTTATGGTTTTATTTGGTATCTTCTCAATATTTCTTATTAAGAGCGCACAACATGCCTTAAAAGCATAAGTGTAATCCGATACGAATTGGGTCAATATTCATTGCCATCTTTTCAACCTAACCTAATTTAAAATGACACTTTAAATTATAAATTAATATATTTCTTATAATGCAACATACGACTGACTAGTTTTTCTCTGTTAAAAAAGAGAACAAACATTTTGTAGAATATCATAGTGGGATAGATCCTTTCGTCTGAAAAATATTGAAGTTTATAGTTTAAATGAGGTGTTGTAAGCTTATTGATTGATTGATTATTATATCTTCCTTTATGGTAATTTTTGAAAATTAACTACTTTTGTTACGTTCTACATAATTTTAATACTCGTATGTCTGTTCGGAAGTATATCGAGCCATAAGTGCCAAAAAAATCTTAACCGACACATTTTCGGGACCCCGTTTTTTTGAGGGAAATCCATTATTTACGATCGCTAATAATCGATTTTGATAAAAAAATAAAGTTTGAAAATTATTTCGCTTAAGCTATTTTGACGGTTGTGGCGCGTTATGATTTATTTAAGTACTCGTGATTAAAGATTTATGTTGATACCAAAATTTAACTTTTTGACTTTAAAGTGCTACAATCGGCTTTACATGTAATTTATTAAATTGCAAGAGAAAACATGGAACAACCTTAACTAAAGTCCAGATATTGAACATGTTTTATTGGGAGTCATAAAAAGTTCACAAAACAAATTAACAACTTCTAAATGTGAATGATTAAGAACATTATTGTATGCTTAATAATTAAATTGTTAAAACATTTTATTTGAGGGACATACCAAAAAAAAAACTTATGGTAAATAACCCGCAACACAAGTGATTTTAGTTTCGACTATAGGAAATGTTTTTAGTGGGAAAAATAAGTATTTAAGTGCGTGTAATGCCGAGTACACACTTTGACATTTTGTGACATCTCAATATTGTGTACTAGTGGTGATGTTTATCATTTTCGATGTTTTTCGTTGTGTGACATTACTTTCGGCATAAAAAACAAAAAGTGAACTGCGTTGCACACATTTTGAAAATGACACCACAAAATGACAACACAAGAAATGCCAGATGTGTACTCGTCATAAGATAACATAATTTCTTTATTTACTCAAATGACTTAAATGGAAAAATACATGTAATTGTAGAAACGTACTTTTTTGCAAAACATTCTTTTGTTTTAATTTTTTTTTTTCAGAAACATAATAAAACATTTTGTGTCATGCCTCAAACCACAACAAATTATTTTATTTCATACTTCATTAAATTACTTTTGATTGCGGAATTTCATTGTAAATGCTTTACCTTTACGAAAGGCAAAAAATAATCTTTAATCAGATTCCAAGTACGAAATGAAAGTTGGTTGAAAGGGGAGGCAAGTCGAGCAAAACAGCGCGTGAGGGTTTTTTTAATTCTCAATTTAATTTTATTTTAGCCTAATTATTTAAATAATTAGTTATTTAAAGTCGTCCAGAAAATTGAAAATAAAAAATAAGGTTCTAATGACTAATTCCGGCAGATTAGGTACAAGAAGAAAACTGTAAAATGCTTGAGGTTTTCCCTTTTGCTCTTGTCGTTTAGCTGTATGACATGTTACGGCAGTTTTTAGTTTAATTTGACATGCAATATTTTAATCCTCCAACTCTTCTCCTTGTAGTTGTTTTTTTCCTTCGAACTTAAAGATTTTTATTGGTGAATATCAAAAATTTTTAGCTTATATGTATTCGTTGTAGCCTTATTCATCTTTATATGTCTTTATTGCACAATAATTGTTTCAGTAATGTTACCCACATAATTTGCCAGTCATAGTTATTGTAATTTTTCACTACCAGTGTTTTATAACTTAGGATTAGTTTTCGTATCTCATGTTAAAATAAAAAATTAACTTAACTGATTAAAACAATGGATAAATCGAATTTTTGACTGAAGGTTCATTTAGACGTGCCACAACCATAATCATACAAAACAGCTGTTTGAGCCAACCTTATTGGCAGCACTTTATTTGACTAACGAATATTTTTTTGATTAAAAAAAGTTCAATACCGATGAATCAGATCGATACAACTTTTATTTCCACGACTTTAGAAAGAATAAGTATTTTTGCAACGAAGACAGGACAAAACTCCAAATCGCACTGCCAGACTGCAAATCAGTAAATTCGTAAGCAAGATGCAGAACTTCGAAATTGGCCTACATATTCTTTCGATCTCAGCGTAATGGAAATTGTCGGTTAGTGGAGCGTTTAAAGCAAGGGTTCCCACCAAATTCTGCTCACGGAAAATATTAAAATATTAAAAATTTGATTATACAAATTTTAAATGATCTCCAAAATATTGTTTCTTTTTTGAAGCTTAAAGCTTCATTTCAAACTTTAGCAAACTAAATGAAAAATCAGCTGCTTTTGATAGTGATGGGCAATAATAATTAGTGAAGAGTCTGGGGTACGTTATATTAAGCAGTGAGGTGTAAAAGCTCACAGTATAATTTAGTTGGATGTGTGTGACTATTTTGCAACTGGGGGTACATACATAAATACATACTATGTATGTATGAGTATAAGTTAAAAAATAAAATAAAACATAAGAAATAAAGCATAAAAATAAAAACTTATATGGTTATTAAAAACACTGGGCTCTTCACGCGGACCCCTTGGACGATTGATACGGACCCCATTTCGGAACCATTAATTTAAAGGACGGAATAAAAAATGCCTAGAGCTGAATATCACTAGGTTAAAGGGTCTTAAAATAAGAGATTTCATTTTTATTTGTAAAAAACCCGAGTATTTTAAGCGAAATCATCAGATGTTTATTTAATTGTAAGGAGGGCGGTGTGTCATTTATAACGGAAAACCATATCATTTAAATGCCAGCCACGGCTACGCTTTATGAACTCTAGTCTTTTCACAATTCGCATATTTGAAGCAGATGCATAGATTCCATCTTTGACGTCTTGAATCAGTTGTGGGTCATTGGCAAAGAACTTGTTTGTGATGGTGGTCGGTAGCCATGAGTTCTTGTATTAATTGAATTTTAAAAGCTTCAAGGCACATGTTTAAATGCAGAATGTGTAGTGTCGTTTGTGGAATGCCCAATCCCAAAAGTCGCCATGATATTAACAAATCTGGTTAGTTACAAAACTGGCTTGTCCCATCAACTTAAATTTGTCTACTAGTTTCACAACTGCTGACCCAGAAGCTGCTTCATGACTAAATTTTAATAATTCCAGTGCGTTATTGTAGCGCATAAAGTTCAATTTTTATTCAATAGTTGCTTCCTTCGTATGTTTATGTTTATTTTACACATTTACTTAAAATTTGAAAATATCATTTTAGAATAAAGAAATCGCATACACACACAAAAATAATATGAATAATTTTGTAATATTAATTAAAATATTTGTAGTATCAATTAAAAAATTAATTAAATGTTCACCTATAAACAATTTAATAATATCAATTAAGTTTTTCCGGTGAAATTAATTAATACAATTAAAAATTTAATTAATATAATTAAATTCTTAATTGAAAATATTAATTGGTGAACAGTTTTTTCTGTGTAATTTCTAATACAAGACACTTTGCAATTGAAAAAACTGCATATTTCTCAATTTGTACAATAATCAATCAATCATTATCACACCTAAGTTCATTATTCCAATTTTATCAGTTTTCGATGAAATTTGTATACTTGTGTTGTTATCTCTTCATTAGTGTTCAACAACATGTAACGTTAGCCTAGTTTATTAAATATTGAAATAAAATGTTTCTTATAAAACTAAAACTTACAAAACACAAAAAAAAAATTCTCAAAATCTTAAAAACTGTACTCAATGTAACTATTTTTTCCACCCTACGTACATTTGAAAGGAACAACGAGGTACTGTTCTCTATACACGAATTTAAAAAAGAAAGCAAAAGGAATAAGTGTGTAACTGAGTTATAAATACTTACTTGCAACTTGACCATTTATGGTGGACTCAGAGCTCTCATCTGTAATTGAGATGTTGCTGCTGAAGGTTTCTTGGGTATTATCAACACCGGAGGGACTTTTAATACTTAAAAAATCTTGTTTACTATCACTAATACCGCCACCTGCAGCTAAAGCAGCTGCTGCTGACGACGTCGATGCCGATGGTGTTCCTACACCAACTCCTGTGCTTGTTTCGCTTCTCCCACCCGCGGCAGTAGCTAATGATTGTGTTGTTACTTTATCAATTGTTGGATATTGCTGTTGGGTGTTGCTTGTTGCACTACTGCCCGTTTGTTGTGTGTGAATACTTGTGCTAAGATTGTTGCCACCGGAAGAAGTTGAATCGTCTCTTTTGGGTAGATTTTCTGGTGTGCTAGCAACTGCAATAAAAAATAAATAAATAAATGAAATAGATATTTTCAAAGCAATTTAAAACAAGTATTTACGTAATAAACAATTACATACACTTTCCTAAACTAATTTGAGTTATTTTTGTTTTCCTAAAAACCATTGCAAAACTTAACGAAAAGGCATGATTTTATAATTTCAATGCTATTCTTCTTTTAGCTTTTTCTCTGGTTATAAATGACTAAATACCATAAATACATTATTTATAAGTAAATCTTTTCCTTTACGTTAAAATAATTTTTCTTTTTCTAACATTAATTCAACAGGTTCCAATTGTTGTCAACGTCAAACATGCTCGTATGTAAGGAACAACCCTTCTCAAAATAATGTTTCATTTATCCAACCTTGAATACACCTTGAGTTTTTCTTAACCCACCTTCTGCTTATTTATGTCCCTCCCTTTGTTAGCTGTCACAACTTAAAATTTATTTTGGGACAAGAAACCACAGGCTTTAGGTTATTGAAATGTTTAAAGCAACTGGAAATAATAAACCCTTTTTATAATGCCACTCAGGCTTCATGGGGGATAAAAATAAAGCAAATCTAATTGAATTGAAACGTTAGAAAAAATCTAACGAAATCTCAAATAAAAGCAAACAAATTGTGGCTATTAAAATTATTTCAAAAGGTAAAAGCAAAAAATACACTTAGCGAAAATAGAATAATAAGATTTTGGAAAAATCTGCAATTCTTACTTATAAAGAACACATGTAAATATATAAACAAATATATACATACATACAAACACACATGGGTATATATGTATAACATTAACTAACAGGGTTACATTTTTCATAGCTGGTGAATTTCCATTAGACCTTTTAGGGAGAGAACCAGTGAATGATAATGAGTAGTAAAAAAAATATACTTAATTAATTCTAGTAACTGCCTATAATCATAACTGTAAGGCAAGCAATTCGTGCACTCACATATTTTCTCTCAAGAAACTATGACTACAGCATACATACAAGAGCATCTCTACTTCGTTAATGCGAAGAACTAAAATACACTGCAACTAAAAATAAAAAGGGCACATGCGTATCAAGCGCATTGACTGTCTGTCATACTCATAGTCGGAGTATGCTTATACTCCAAAAAAATATACCCAAGATACTCGGGATATTTATTAAGCATTCACCACGGTATACATACATTTGTGTATATAAAATGGAATGGTAAATGTTCGGATATGTGTGTGTGTGGCTGCTTGAAAACATACTCTATATATGTGTGTAAAGAAAATATCCCTGTATATACGCACGTCTAACCGAATAATAGTCAGAGTATTTTTATACTCATGCGTGTGATTGCTGCTCACACTGTCCATAAATTTTAGTTCTTGTCGTTTGTGCTACTTAATTAAAAAAAATTATATAAACATAGTTGTGGGATGTTTACATTTATACATATTCGGTTTAAAATTAATGCGTGTGTTGGCATGTGAGCATGGGTTTTATTTTGAGCTGTACGCATTCCCAGTTGTTTGACGACCAATACTAAAAAATTTTTCATTATCTGATGTGAATTCGCATACAGGGGCAGCATGACTAAAGTAAAAACCAGAACGCAGATTAGGGAAATCTGTCAAACTAGATGGTCAACCACTACCAAAAGAAGATAAACTAATGTGCTGATTCTTGAAATTATGTTTTGAACGGAATAAAACACTAGGACCTGTATTACTACAACGATCAAATTCTTAAAGTACATGGTGTTTGAGATCCTTAATCAATTTTTATTTTTTTGGAAGATTTTATTACTGAATTGTTTGGTAAACGTTTTTTCCAATTATTTAAAAGCACGCATTACTGGCCAAATGTAATACATTTTTTCAAGTAAATAAGGGAATATTTATGTGTTTGTTCGGTAAGGTGTTGGTGTTGGGGAAACTGGGAAAAATATTTTGTGCTTATCTTCAATATTGAAACAACATTGTGTGACCTATTTTGATGTTTATATGGTAGTTAAATTTTATTCACCGCGCGATCTGTCGGTATGCATAATTTCATCAAAGCTGTGGAAATAAAAAAAGGCTTAAGTCATATTTAAATGTTTTGCAAGAGAGCACTTTTAAATTTTCAATTCGATTTTTAGAAAGTTATTTTTTTACAGTTAAATTGGGAAATCCGTTTTTCATATGGGATGTCCATTAAATACCTGCACAAGACCTCTTACGGGAACTTTTAAGACATGAGAGATTTTTAAAATGTTTTACTAAAGCGAAATGATCTAAAACAAACGATAAACAACACTGTTGGCAATACATTTGTTTAACTTATTGCAGGTATAGGAGTAAAGAAGAAAATAGTTCGTGTATGACAAATTTGTGATGTTTGTGTTACTTTCTACGCATGAACGCGTATACAAACGTCATGCATGTACATATATACATGTCTACATAAGTTGTGTGCATGCTCTCTTATTTTTCTGCGCACATCAAAACGCACTCATGCATTGACATTAGTTGTGTCTGCTTGCTTTAAAAAATCTCCCTTAAGCACACACACACTCAAACGTATAATATGCAAAATAACAAGCATACACGCATCAACACTAGTTCTGTTGATTGTTTGTTATGAACAAGAAGTGTTGGCGACATCTCTTGTTAACACTCATATACACGTACGCCAATACATCATGCAAAGCACGACGGATAGTTTATTATAATAAATGCCACGATACATTTAAAAACCAAAACGTATTTACATTTTAAGTCTGTTTACGCAGATCGCTAATGTGCATGTTCTGCCTTAACAAATGAATGAAATAATGGTAGTGAAATAGAATTGGAATCTTTTTCCAATTTTTTTTGTCTCCTTTTCTATCTATTCCAAATGGTTGCAGGCATTTATGTCAGAGCATGAACAAAACATGAACATGAGCCGTCTATATTACCCATATGAGGTGTCCAACATGATGCTAATATAATATATTCTATTTTAAATATTTTTATTTTGAGAATTTTCTCAGACGTACTTCTTTCTGAGTATGAAGATAACAGTAGTTGCATTAAATTAAAAAAAAAGTTGCTTATCTCGACTTAAGAACTTTTCCTCTTTGCCACACAAATATACTCGTATTCCAAGTATACTTAGTGGTATTAGGAATGTTGTGTAGATACATATAATATTGAATAAACAAGCTCCTTAAAGTTCCTGCCTACCGGCGTTAGAATTATTAAATTTTTGAAGTTTTTAAGTTTGCAAACGATGTGTATATTCCGCCACGAAAATTTATTTTTTTAATGCAAAACTATTGCAGAATATGTTCATATGCAAGCAATTGTTTGTCGTCCAAAAAATATATGTATGTGAGTCTAGTCAAAATGGTTAACATTTCTAGATTTTTCGTCCACAAAAAAGCTAAATGGATTATCGTTGTCAATTTTGTGTGAATTTGATTGCTACGATACAATTTTATTATGCCAACTTTTATTTGATTTCCGAAACTTTAATATTTTACGTGTATCAATGGAGAGTTAAACTCTGTTCATTTCTATTTTTTTTATCTTCTTGAATAGGGATAATTGTGTATTCCTGCTGTGTAGTTATATCGTTTGTTTATATGGATGCCTTTTTGTAGACCTAAAATTGTGTACGTACATATAAAGTTGTTCTGCCATAAAACCATAAAGCGTATTGAGTGCACAAAAACACTCTTGGTAATAGATGGTTTGTAAACATTTTATTTTATGACAAATAAGAAAACTTTTTAATGGCACTTTTTGCATCTAAAAACAAAAAAAAATAAACACTTTCAAAAGAAAGCTAATGAAAATCAATAGAACTTTATGATTCCAACAAAGTTCAACATTTCAGTACGATATGATTAACGAGGTGACTAAGTGCAATATCTAACTTTTTTCCTAAGCACTACAATAAATTGTTCGTAATCTGAAAGTTCTAAGAATATTTTTAGATTTTAAATCATTTTTGATAACAACACCAACTTCTGTGCAGTGGCGTTCCTTCCGGGTTGAACATAATGAAGGAAATAACTTCATGATATCAAAAATTTCTGTTGAGTCCTGTGGGTTATTTTATTCACGCTCTCACTTCCATGGAATTTCAATAACATTTTCCAATTCGTTTTGTTTGCCACTAGAAATTATGTGACAGAATTTACTTTGAACTTTAACGGAAGCCCAAACCATCCCAAGACACGTCTCTGCCTTGGTTCGTGCAATTTGTTTATCACTGTTAATGGTTAATGTTCCAGAATAAATTTACTCAAATAATACGAGGAAAGCGAGAATGGCTAATAAACGTCAATAATAAAATGTGCTGTGAACCCAACAGTTTTATCAGTTGCAAATTTTTAATGAAATTCGTTATCAAAATGAAAAAAAAAATAAATAAAAATAACAAATCTTGACCGTAATCTTTACACAGGGCCACACATTGTGTCAAGCCGCCCAAATTTATATCAGCATTTTTTTAGTCAAACTCAGCCTCTCACCGTGATTGCTTAATGTCAGCCAAAATGGTCATACACGAGATTTTGACAGGACTCTTAGAATTGGTGTAATTACTTATTAAACTAAACTCTCGTGATGAACACATCCCACAAAAAAATTACACATTACCATCAGAACTACTTGCCATATAATGACTTACCTTTCAAAATTTCATTACCCGCTCACAAATCACATTACCTAAAATTAATAAAAATGATGTACAAGTTGCTAAATGAGGAGAATAATTTTTTTATATTAAATAGATTCCGTGAACAAGTCAAATAAAAAAAATTAAAAAAGTTCTCAGGAATCGATTATTCTAGTCTCACGCTTTGTTAAAATCATTACGTTGGTAATCCAGTAGGGAAGTGCTTCCACCAAAAATGCTTAATTGCAAACGGATTACATTTTTTTAAATTTTTTGCTGGAATGTTTTTCTATTAAACTGTTTGACTCTTTCAAATGGAACCAGAAAGCTTTTTCCAAGAACGCACATATCTAAAAATTATTCTAAAGTGGAAGTTTTGCGTCAGAAAGAATTAAATAACAATCTAAAATAAACCTTTGAAGCTAGTGCTCCATCCTCTAACTTTATAATAATTAATTATTATTAAGTTATGAATTAAATAAATAGATAAATTAATATTTATTCAATGGACCGAATTTGAGTAAAACTGACTTCCAAATGTCATGCGGCAGCAAGTTTATTTTGTTGCCCTGTGTTACCAACTCGTCTCTTTTGCTCAAATCAATGGTAATGGAATTTTCACCCTTTTTATTTTATTTCATATCCAACGAAAACTTCTGTTTAAATATTCTTCAATAGCTTTTATTATCAGCTGTCATATGTACTCGTATCTATACGGTATGTACAAACATATATTAACACGTAAATAGATTAACAGAAAAAAACCCATATTATTCTACCAATCGTTTAAACAAACTTTCAAGTGCCATTGTTACAATAAATACCAATTTGTCGTTGCAAGTTTAGTTCGTTCAAACATTTTAACAAGTAAACAACAATGAAGTTTTTCGCCGTATTTTCCATAATATTTTTGGCCATTTTGGCCTTTGCCATGGCTGATATTGACTCTGCTGATGACGTAGATATAAACTTTTGCCCGTGTCCTCGTATATCGGATCCCGTTTGCGGCGACGACTTTATCACTTATCCCAATCACTGTGAATTTAAATGTGCCCAAAAGAGACTGGCTCGTCATGGCAGATCTATTGCAGTTGCTCATCGAGGCAGATGCTAAACAAAAAGTCTATGATTTGGTTTATATAAAATATATTTTAAAATGAAAAATTTGATAATCACTCTTAAAGCAACTTGTAACTATATTTTTTTTTACCAATAATGGATAATAAAATTGTGTGAAATATTGTTTAATTAAACGAAATAATGCTATTCTCTGTTTTCGGAGTTTGTAAGATAAAACATGCAACATATGACTTGTGAAAGCCAACTTGGCTTATTGTTCAGCATATACAAAGTACTTAATTAAAATAGCGGCTCTCAGCTTCGAACATAATAATAAATTTAGGTTTATGTAAAGGATAAATTAATAATTTTAAGAAGCCGTGCCAGATGTCCTGTTAAATATCAGCACGTTTTCCTTGGCAAAAGTGAATAACTTTTTCTTAAAAAAATCTCAATAATTAAATATTTTAGTTTTGTTGACATAACACGAAACTGCGGATTCCATTTGAAACAATTCATCGTTTCGAAAGGGAAAATAAACAATTTATAATGATTTCAAAAATCGACCGAATAAATTGAAATTGTGTGTTGTGAAGCAATTTAGAAGTCACTTGAAGAACTTGCTTAGCAAGGGTATCTGTACCTGGAAAAAGGAGATACTACATTGAGTTTCGGAAAAAGTTAAACAAAAATTAATGGTCCAAAAAAAATTTGATTTTTTTTGTTGGAAAATTTAAGTTTTGTTTATAACACCGTGTAACAGATTTTAACTTTATATTTTTGGAAGCTAATGCGACTATACAGCCATTAATTTAAGCACAAAACCTAGTCCTCATCTTTTGTTGCTTTTAAAGCACTTTACGTTTCTTAATTTTTTTTCACATTAAAATTAAATATTGGGTATCAAAGAAAAGAGGAAAATTATGGAAAATTTTTCTCTGAAAAAAATATTAAAAAAATTTTTTTTTTTAAACATATCCTTGACAAAAAAGTCTATAAACTATATATCGCAGCCTTAAGTCAACTTTATAAGACTTAGAAATTTTATGATTCAAACTTTCTTAGTTCAAAAGCGGTACAAAATTAATTTTTATATGACAAATACGGAAGTATATTTATTTGACATTTCTTCTTCATAGTATTACGAATCTTTGCCTGTTTTTTTGGTGGACTTGAGGAACTCACCAGTAGGCTTCAAACCAAATTTTTTTTACATAAGCTAAAAAAATTCGAATGTTTATACCATAACTGGCATTTATACTTTTGAAATATGACGAGATTTTAGTACGACTCTTAAAATCGGGATGATTACTTACTCTAGTTTTTGTGATATGAACATGTTTTTCTATTATACTGCTTGACTATTTTAAATGGAGCCATAAAACTCTTTTTCAAAACGTACCTTTATTTTGAGTATAATTGTTTGGAAGTTTTGCTTCAGAAAGGGCTAAATAAACACGTAGAAAAACCTAACGGCTTGGCCCACGATGTCGACAAGAAATTATCTGTCGCTTAGTTATATTGAAAACAAAAACAAAATAAGAAACAAAAACAAAATAAGAAAATTTGTTTTTGTTTTCAATATAACTAAGCGACAGATAATTTCTTGTCGACATCGTGGGCCAGGCCGTAAATTTTTATCTATTCAATAAAGCGAATTTGAGCAAAACTCACTTCCAAATTTCATGGGGCAGCAAGTTTATTGTTGCCCTGTGTTATCAACTCATCTCTTTTGCTCAAAGCAATGCAAACAGAATTTTCCCTCTTTTTTTTAGTTGATACGTATTAAACTAAAACTTCTGTTTAAATATTCTTCAATTGCTTTTCTTATCAGCTGTCATATGTACAAACCTACAAACATACATACGAAAAAAACCCAAATTTTTCTATCAAAATTTTAAACAAACTTTCAAGTGTCATTGTTACAATAAATACCAATTTGTCGTTGCAAGTATATATAGTTCGTTCAAATATTTTAACAAGTAAACAACAATGAAGTTTTTCGCTGTATTTTCCGTGATATTGTTGGCCATTTTGGCCTTTGCTATGGCTGATATTGACTCTGCTGATGCCTTATATGAAAAAATTTGCTTTTGTAATTGGATGTTGGATCCCGTTTGCGGTGACGACTTTGTCACTTATTCCAATCCCTGTGAATTTAAATGTACCCAATTGAGACTGGCTCGTCTTGGCAGATCTATTGCAGTTGCTCATATGGGCAGCTGCTAAACAAAAAATGTAATAAGTTCTATAATTTGATTTGTATAAAATATCAAAATGAAAAATTTAATTATTAATCTTAAAGCAACTTGTAACTATTTGTTTTTTTTTAGCAATAATGTGTAATAAAATTGTGTGAAATAATGTTTAATTTAATGAGTTAATGCTATTTTCTTTATTTCGGAGTTTATAAGATTCAACATCTGATTCGTGAAAGCTAACTTGGATTATGGTTCAGCATATCACAATTACCTACAACAGCGTCTCTCAGCTGCAAGCATTATAATAAATTTAGGTTTATATATAACCAATGATAAATAAATAATTTTAAGAAGCCGTGCCAGATGTCCTATTAAATATCATCACGTTTCCCTTGACAGGCATTATAAAATCTGAAGTGAATAACATTTTCTTAAGAAAATCTCAATAATTCAATATCTTAGTTTTGTTGACATAACAAGAAACTGCGGATTCCACTTGAAACAATTCATCGTTTAGAAAGGGGCAAAAACGATTTATAATGCTTTCAAATATCGACCGATTAAGTTAAAATTGTGTGTTGTGAAGCAATTTAGAAGTCACTTGAAGGACTTGCTTATCAAGGTTGCCTGTACCTGGAAAAAGGGGATACTAAATCGAGTTTCGCAAAATGTTAAACAAAAATAAATGGTAAAAAAATCAAAAATTTTGTTTGAAAACTTAAGTTTTGTTTATAACACCGTGTAACAAATTTTAACTTTATGTTTTTGACAGCACTTTACATATCTTAATAATGATTTTTTTATATATTTTTGTTCATATTCAAATTTAGTATTTGTTATCAAGGAAAATATGGAGAATTTATATATTACTTTCTCTGAAGAAAAATATTAACCCGCTTGGCGCAACCGGCGTTTTAAGACGACAATCCTCCATTCCAAAAAATATATATATGTTTCTTTTAGAAACTTATTAAAGTTTTATTTAAAAAAAAATTAAGTTCTGAAGAAAAAAAATTTTGCTGCGCTATCTGGGTTAAAAAATTTCTTTTTAAAAACATATCCTTGGCAAAAAGATCTATAAACTATGTGTTGCAGCCTTAAGTCAACTTTATAAGACTTAGAAATATGACAAATACGGAAGTATATTTATTTGACATTTCTTCTTCATAGTATTACGAATCTTTGCCTGTTTTTTTGGTGGACTTGAGGAACTCACCAGTAGACTTCAAACCAAATTTTTTTTACATAAGCTAAAAAAATTCGAATGTTTATACCATAACTGGCATTTATACTTTTGAAATATGACGAGATTTTAGTACGACTCTTAAAATCGGGATGATTACTTACTCTAGTTTTTGTGATATGAACATGTTTTTCTATTATACTGCTTGACTATTTTAAATGGAGCCATAAAACTCTTTTTCAAAACGTACCTTTATTTTGAGTATAATTGTTTGGAAGTTTTGCTTCAGAAAGGGCTAAATAAACACGTAGAAAAACCTAACGGCTTGGCCCACGATGTCGACAAGAAATTATCTGTCGCTTAGTTATATTGAAAACAAAAACAAAATAAGAAACAAAAACAAAATAAGAAAATTTGTTTTTGTTTTCAATATAACTAAGCGACAGATAATTTCTTGTCGACATCGTGGGCCAGGCCGTAAATTTATATCTATTCAATAAAGCGAATTTGAGCAAAACTCACTTCCAAATTTCATGGGGCAGCAAGTTTATTGTTGCCCTGTGTTATCAACTCATCTCTTTTGCTCAAAGCAATGCAAACAGAATTTTCCCTCTTTTTTTTAGTTGATACGTATTAAACTAAAACTTCTGTTTAAATATTCTTCAATTGCTTTTCTTATCAGCTGTCATATGTACAAACCTACAAACATACATACGAAAAAAACCCAAATTTTTCTATCAAAATTTTAAACAAACTATCAAGTGTCATTGTTACAATAAATACCAATTTGTCGTTGCAAGTATATATAGTTCGTTCAAACATTTTAACAAGTAAACAACAATGAAGTTTTTCGCTGTATTTTCCGTGATATTGTTGGCCATTTTGGCCTTTGCTATGGCTACTGATATTGATTCTGCTGATGACTTAGATGAAGACTTGTGCTTTTGTCCTTTGAATTTGGATTTCGTTTGCGGTGACGACTTTGTCACTTATTCCAATCCCTGTAAATTTAAATGTACCCAAAAGAGACTGGCTCGTCGTGGCAGATCTATTGCAGTTGCTCATATGGGCAGCTGCTAAACAAAAAATGTAATAAGTTCTATGATTTGATTTGTATAAAATATCAAAATGAAAAATTTAATTATTAATCTGAAAGCAACTTGTAACTATTTGTTTTTTTTTAGCAATAATGTATAATAAAATTGTGTGAAATAATGTTTAATTTAATGAGTTAATGCTATTTTGTTTGTTTCGGAGTTTATAAGATTCAACATCTGATTTGTGAAAGCTAACTTGGATTATGGTTCAGCATATCACAATTACCTACAACAGTGTCTCTCAGCTTCAAGCATTATAATAAATTTAGGTTTATATATAACAAATGATAAATAAATAATTTTAGGAAGCTGTGCAAGATGTCCTGAAAAATATCGTCAGGTTTCCTTTGGCAGGCATTATAAAATCTCAAGTGAATAACATTTTCTTAAGAAAATCTCATTAACTAAATATCTGAGTGTTGTTGACATAACCCAAAGCTGCGGATTCCACTTGAAACAATTCATCGTTTAGAAAGGGAAAATAATAGATTTATAATATTTTTAAATATCGACCGATTAAGTTAGAATTGTGTGTTGTGAAGCAATTTAGAAGTCACTTGCAGGACTTGCTTATCAAGATTGCCTGTACCTGGAAAAAAGGGATACTAAATCGGGTTTCGCAAAAAGTTAAACAAAAATAAATGGTAAAAAATCAAAAATTTCGTTTGAAAACTTAAGTTATATTTATAACACCGTGTAACAAATTTTAACTTTATGTTTTTGATAGCAATGCGTCTATACACACATTAATCAAAGCATAAGACCTAGTCCTCATCTTTTGTTATTTTTAAAGCACTTTACATATCTTAATAATGATTTTCTTATATATTTCTGTTCACATTCAAATTTAGTATTGGTTATCAAGGAAAATATGGAGAATTTATATATTACTTTCTCTGAAGAAAAATATTAACCCGCTTGGCGCAACCGTCGTTTAAGACGACACTCCTCCATTGCAAAAAAATATATATAGGTTTTTTTTAGAAACTTATTAAAATTTTATTTAAAAAAAAAATAAAGTTCTGAAGAAAAAAAAATTTGCTGCGCTATCTGGGTTAAAAAATTTCTTTTTGAAAACATATCCTTGGCAAAAAAAATCTATAAACTATGTGTTGCAGCCTTAAGTCAACTTTATAAGACTTAGAAATATCACAAATACGGAAGTATATTTATTTGACATTTCTTCTTCATAGTATTACGAATCTTTGCCTGTTTTTTGGTGGACTTGAGGAACTCACCAGTAGACTTCAAACCAAATTTTTTTTACATAAGCTAAAAAAATTCGAATGTTTATACCATAACTGGCATTTATACTTTTGAAATATGACGAGATTTTGGTACGACTCTTAAAATCGGGGTGATTACTTACTCTAGTTTTTGTGATATGAACATGTTTTTCTATTATACTGCTTGACTATTTTAAATGGAGCCATAAAACTCTTTTTCAAAACGTACCTTTATTTTGAGTATAATTGTTTGGAAGTTTTTCTTCAGAAAGGGCTAAATAAACAGGTAGAAAAAACCTAACGGCTTGGCCCACGATGTCGACAAGAAATTATCTGTCGCTTAGTTATATTGAAAACAAAACAAATATAACTAAGCGACAGATAATTTCTTGTCGACATTGTGGGCCAGGCCGTAAATTTATATCTATTCAATAAAGCGAATTTTAGTAAAACTCACTTCCAAATTTCATGGGGCAGCAAGTTTATTGTTGCCCTGTGTTATCAACTCGTCTCTTTGCTCAAAGCAATGCAAACAGAATTTTCCCTCTTTTTTAAGTTGATACGTATTAAACTAAAACTTCTGTTTAAATATTCTTCAATTGCTTTCCTTATCAGCTGTCATATGTTCAAACCTACAAACATACATACGAAAAAAACCCAAATTTTTCTATTAAAATTTTAAACAAACTTTCAAGTGTCATTGTTACAATAAATACCAATTTATCGTTGCAAGTATATATAGTTCGTTCAAATATTTTAACAAGTAAACAACAATGAAGTTTTTCGCTGTATTTTCCGTGATATTGTTGGCCATTTTGGCCTTTGCTATGGCTGATGATATTGACTCTGCTGATAACTTAGATATAAACATGTGCGTGTGTCCTCGTAATTTGGATTTCGTTTGCGGCGACGACTTTGTCACTTATTCCAATCCCTGTGAATTTAAATGTACCCAAAAGAGACTGGCTCGTCGTGGCAGATCTATTGCAGTTGCTCATATGGGCAGCTGCTAAACAAAAAATTTAATAAGTTCTATGATTTGATTTGTATAAAATATCAAAATGAAATATTTAATTATTAATCTTAAAGCAACTTGTAACTATTTGTTTTTTTTAGCAATAATGTGTAATAAAATTGTGTGAAATAATGTTTAATTTAATGAGTTAATGCTGTTTTGTTTATTTCGGAGTTTATAAGATTTAACATCTGATTTGTGAAAGCTAACTTGGTTTATGGTTCAGCATATCACAATTACCTACAACAGCGTCTCTCAGCTTCAAGCATTATAATAAATTTAGGTTTATATATAAAAACTTATAAATAAATACTTTTAGGAAGCCTTGCAAGATGTCCTGAAAAATATCGTCAGGTTTCCTTTGGCAGGCATTATAAAATCTCAAGTGAATAACATTTTTTTAAGAAACAATTCGAAACAATTCATCGTTTAAAAAGGGAAAATAATAGATTTATAATGTTTTTAAATATCAACCGAATAAGGCATACGTTAAAATTTATTGTTTTGAAGCAACTTGGAAGTCACCTGAAGGACCTCAATATCAGTGTTACCTGTACGTGGAATAAAAGAGACCAGACCGCTAAAAAATAGGCGGTAAAAAAAGCCAAAAAGTTTTTTTTATTAATAACACCATGTGGCAAACTTTGTTTTTATTTTTTTTGGTAGGATTGCACCTATACATCCAATAGTCTTGGCGCAAAACATAGTCCTCATCTTTTGTTCGTTTTAAAGCACTTTAAATTTCCAAAAATAGAAAACTCCGTGGAATTCATATTTTATTTTTCTTGAAAAAAATATTAAAAAAATTCTCTTAAAAAATATACATACATACTTTAAAATCCTTGATTTGCTTGCAGAACTCATCGGTAGAGTTCAACCCAATTTTTCTTTAATAAGCTAAACAAAACTTCGTATATTTATAGCAATAGGGAATTTACAACTTCACGAAATCTTCAATTGAAATCTTTATAAAAATCTAAAAGGTAGGACCCTTTTAAGGCTCTAGAAAAGGTCAAATACTTCTGAATTAAAAAAAAATTGGTCTGCCATAGGCAAACTCATCAATATATTATACTTTAATAACTGAATGTAAATACCGAAGCTTTGACAAATTTAAAAAGGTGACCCCTAAGGTCTGCAACATTGAATTTATAAAAGCATGTTTTAAATAGTTGTGCTGTAATTATCGAAATACTTTCTTAGTAAAAGTTTTATGATTTTTTTGTCACATTAGGGTGGTCGGAAATGAAATTTGGGGGATAATTACTGGAACGGTACACTTGAGGTCAATGGACCTAAGAGCAAATATTGGCCTCCATGAGACAAAAAAATTCGCTATATCAAACTTTAAGATCGGACAGTAAATAAGGAAGATATAACGAAAAAACTAAAAAGGCGACCCCTACGGTCGGCAAAAAAAAATTAATTTTTTTTGGAAATGTTCTTGGAACAATACTTTATATTTGCTGGTGTACGGAGAACTTTTTTTCGATACGATCATATGTTCACGTAATATATTCAAACCGAAAAAAATCATAAATTCTCATCAGTCAAAATATTTTTTTTTTAATTTTATATAATGTGATTTGTAAGCGTGTAATGAAGTTTGGCAAGCAGAAAAGCAAGTCTTTATATGGCTGGGAAATTGTTAAATCTGTATTGAATCTATGTTGACCCTGCAGGAAATCGAACTGACTGAATCGAATACTACTCACGTGACCAGTTCCCAAGTGATAGGGACTAGTCCAAGCTCTAACACTTCCTATGAAGCGGACCAGTCACTTTTACATGGTTATGGCCTAGGATGGGGTTAATTGATGCTTTGTATGCCCTTTGTGACTTGTCACTGAACTATCCTATAGGGACCTATTCGGTGTAGAATAATATAAATTATATAAATGTCATTGCGACATTTAACTGTAGCAATTATAATTTATTTTTTGAGATTCGAACCGACAACCTCGTGCATGACAGGCGTGCACACTACCCACTCAACCACAGGCCCACTCATATTTCAAAAGTATAAATACCAGTTAAGCTTAGGTTAATATCTCAGTATAGTTACGGGACTGGTTCCAGAGTCATATTTAAGGGATCGATTAACATTATTTGATTGGTTCATGTGTTCAACCACATCGAATAAGTTCAATGCCGTTTACTACAATACTACACATACTCACATACACAAACTGGCTCATGATCAAGACGATACATCACGAACATGGTGAATATGTAACCATTTAACGATATTTATATTGTCACCATGCACTTTTTCGTACTTTTGATAACACTCGCATTTTCTCAAGTCATAGTATGACTACGTTTGGATCAATTACCACCAAATTTTCTGCAGGGGATATTTCATTTCGATATAAATACATACATAATTGCATTCGAACCTTTCTGTCATTTTAAAGTTACACTATTCTATAAAAATAAACATCAACTAGAGTAACTACAAATGTAAGTGTGAGTGAGCTTATGTCTAAATTGCAATTATTTTGACTCATTTTTCCAATACTACAAAGAATACGTGTTTATCATAATAATTTAAGAAAACAACAAATCATAAATCATATTTGTTTTGCGGTTTTAAAAATATAAGATTAACTAATTCAAGTGAATTGCGTCGTCTATATTTATTATTAAATTTAATTTTTAACTTTTCCAACATCCATTTCTTGAATTTGTGGATTTTAATAAAATTGTGGTAATTAATACTTATAGTTACCACCACTTTTCGAACAAAAAAATTTAATAAAAATCTTTATGCTTAAGATATTGTTACGTTTAACTTTCTAAAATGCATTAGTATAATGTTACTCTTACGAGATTTGCATTTCGTAGATTCGCATTTCAAATGAAAAGAATCAAGTGCACAATTAATTCATTCCAAATAAATACACTTTATTTACTAAACACTAATATTCAGAGTTCTTAAACACATAATAATAGTAATTTTCATTATGCAAGTCTTATTGCTGAGCTGATTAGTTTGTGGAAAAGAGAAACGAGGGGAACATAAAACTTTCTTTTCCCCGTGTCTCTCTCTCTCTTTACAAAATAATCAGCTTAGCAATAAACTTGAATAGTGTAAATGAGGACAAACTAGTTAAATAGTTCACAACGGAATATCGTTAAAAAGGCCCCCATGATCTTTACAAAACACCGACTCTTTAAGTGACTGCGGCTTAAGGATCAATCAGACGTGCTCTACCATAATATCATGGCCATAACTAAAACCAGAATTCAGATGGTTTCTATGGTTATAGATATTAGAGGGCTGCATAATCAGTCTTGAAATGTAAATACGTCTTGTTTTTTAAATGTATTGTCGTCGCATGTATTATACTAAAACAATAATAAGTGTTGTCGTTTAATAAGCGAAGCACAATGGATGTATTGATGTTCGTGTATATGAGTGTTTACAAGCGATGTCGCGAAGACTTCTTGTTCGTAACACAACCACTCAAAAGAAGTAGTGTCTTCTAGAACACCCTTTATTTAATATTTTATAGAATTATTAGAAGAAAGAAGGGTACCAGTTTTAATTTTTTTTAAACCAAAATCATCAATATGCTGATAATTTGAAAATTTTCATTAAAATACAAGTGCTGTAATTTATTGCACTTAGTGACCAGTGCAATAAATTACAGCACTTGTATTTTAATGAAAATTTTCAAATTATCAGCATATTGATGATTTTGGTTTAAAAAAAATTAAAACTGGTACCCTTCTTTCTTCTAATAATTCTATAAAATATTAAATAAAGGGTGTTCTTTTAAGCCCTATCGAACCTTTAATTTTAGAAAATAGCACAACAAATTAAATTCTAATCGACGATCTGGGAGGCCAATTGACATTTTGATTTCTCAATCAACTTATCGCCAAATTTTGATTTCAATAAGTCGAGACGAAGAAATTGGGACGTTTTTATTTGAAAATACTTTTGAGTTCTTGTTTTTGAAGTCTCTAAATTATTTTTTCATAAATGGTTGTTGTCCTTGATAATGAAAAATGAAAATATTATAACCATGTTTTTAAAATATGAAAATTAAATTTAAGTATTATACAATAGTTTGAAAAATATATCGAAAAATATGTGTTGGATATAATGTTTGGAACAAAATCATAAAGCAAATACACGAACCTTCTAGCATAGACTATAAATAATTATTATTTTAAAGAATCAGAAATGCTGCTTTTTTTCGTCCATAAACAAGACGATACAATCGTCGCATTAATTTTTTTTAAGAAATAGGGTCCAATGATACCCGCTCCCAATATTGAATGTATAGCGTCTATTAGACAGACGGTCATACTTGGTATTTGAACATGGTGTGATGAGATAGACTTTTTTTATAAGATTATCAAATGAAATTTGCACTGAGTTTGACAGAAGATCTATTAAACGAGTACAATGGCATGATGGCAAACACAAAATATCAAAATTTTTTGAAAACCATCAAAATATATTGACAAACACGAATGTTCACATACCAAGCATGACGGTGTAATATCCGCTTAATGGAGACAGCAGGGTCTGTTCTGTATTGGTTTCACTCTATAGGTGTAAATTTCGCTTATAAGCTGATAATCTACGCGAATTTATGACTATTAAATTAAACTTTGCTAATTTTCTAGTTGATGATTTCCCAGATTATAGTGATTATAAATGTCAAAAATTGAACGCAGTATGACATCTGGTTTGACTGTCAACCCCTTTCGTAAGTTCTATGTGACTTAAAACGCCCCCTGCTTACAACTACAACATTTGAATTGTTAAGCTGTTTACATACATTTAATCAATTTGATTATAATAAATAGTTGAGAGAAAATGTAATCCTCCATCACTGCTTTTTACTTCGTTTTTTTCCCACTACTACAACAACAATCGTACATAATTAAAAAAAATAATTTTGCAGGAAACGAGTGTAACTTAATGGAAAAAGAAAATTTAATTTTTCTCACAAGGGTTGAGTATACAAAATATTTTTTTATGAAGCTTTCACTCAATATGAACAATGATATGACGATTAATTCGGTATTATTAATTAAAGTCCTGCGCAATACCACTTACAAGAACTTTAAAGACATGCGGGATTTTTGAAATGCTTTACTACAGCGAAATCTTCTTAAAAAAAAACGCTAAATATTATTGTTGGCAATACATTTGTTTCAATTACTGCCTGAAAAATTTGTGATGCTTGCTTCTTCATTGGCATGGGCGCGTATACCAACGTCATGCATGTACATACGCACACACGTTGTGTGCATGATATTTTATTTTCTGCGCACATGCATTGACAATAGTTGTGTGCGCTTGCTTTAAAAAAACACCCTTAAGCACATAATGACTTATCATCTACATCTTACACATACACACACTCAAACGTACAGTATGTAAAATAACAAGCATGCCCGCATCAACGCTACTTCTTTTGATTGTTTGTTACGAACAAGAAGTCTTCGCGGCATCGCTTGTAAGCACTAATATACACGAACATCAATACATCCATCACGCTTCGCCTATTAAACGACAACATTTATTATTGATTTAGTATAATACATGCCACGAAAATACATTTAAAAAACAAGACGTATTTACTTTTCAAGATTGTTTACGCAGGCCTCTATTATTAACCCATACTATATGATATATTTTAAATTTTGTTGCAAATGGTTTATTATTTATTTATTGATAATTGTACACAGATAATTTGACATTTATTTTATATATGTATCTGTACATATGTATGTAGTATACGTGTCCAGTTGTGAACAGGCTTCTTAGCAGGAGCCAGTACGCATTATGGTCAAACTTCCGCCTCTTTCTTCTACTTCACGTTGAGAGCATTCGAACAAACAGTGATTTGCATAAGTCACCAAATTGGATCCACACACTGGCTCATAGTTACGGAAACAAGGGCAGGAAACCGCTTCGGTTTGGCGAGAAATTGCGAAAATTGTCAAAACTATCGCCATTAAAATGCTTAAAATTTTCATTTTATTTTAAACTTATTGATTATTTTTGCTTGTTATCAAACTGTAATTGATTTAGTTAATAAATAAGTCAGTAAATATTAATTTGACCACGATTTTCAATGTTAATTGCTCAAAAAGTTAGAACAGACTGATTGATTACTGAGTAATGAGTTAATTTTATTAGCAAAATGTAGTTGAGTTTTACTGCCAGTTTATAGAAGCCATGTAAAAATTCTCGTCTGCCTATTGATATTGAGAACAAAAACAAAGCACTCAAATATTGTTTTTGTTTTAAATATAAATACACAGAAGAGAATTTTTACATGTTTTCTATAAAGTGGCAGTTATTAGTTATTTCGAGTTTTATCATAACAGCGTTGCCAAAACGTTGAAATTTTTTTGTTAAATAGAAAAGAAAAAGTGATTAGATATAAATATAATGAACAAATAAACATATTTCCAAACAAACAATATACATACATACATATGTATATGTACAACTGCAGCTGTCGAATTTATATATTACTATTTGGTTTTTTTATTGAACTATTTTCTACAATAAAATTGTAAAAGTATAAAATAAATGAAATCTCTTAAAACTTCATACAGAGTTTATGCAATTTATTAGTTTCAAATAATCGAATATGTACTTTGTTTTCATTTCTGTACGAAAGCCTACAATTTTTAAGTTTACAACAAAAAATAATATATAATAACTATTTTATTTAGCTTGAGGTCTAAGAAAAGTTTAAAAAATATATAAAAATAATTTTTTGAGCCATGAACTATTGATAACACTATACAAAATTCTTAAATTAATTTTTACGAGTAACAATGGTTTTCGATTTCAAGCAAGTTGGGGTTTGTTGAGGTGAATATGAAGAAAATAAAAATTAACGGGCTGTTTCCGTTGACCACAAAAAATATAAACAATAATCCATAAAATAAGCCAACAACAAGCACAGCTTTACTTCCTGTTATGACTTGTGTACAATCATACATACGGATATGTACATTATTTTTAAACTTTTAAATTTTTTGCACTATAATTCGAACTATAAGAGGTTATCAAGCGCCAATTGCGATTTATAAGACGTTGTATTGCAAAAATATATAAATATATGTGAATTAATGAGGGGACAAAAATGTATAGATATATATATATTGTTGCGATTTAATCCGTTTTTTTTTAAGAACCAAAAAAGTTTGTTATGAATTATTTGAGATTTTTGATTTAACGGGTTAAGAGTTATCGTGATTCTACTGATACTAAATGCTTTATTATTATTGCTGGACTCAGAAAAATTTTCATTTAATATTTTAAACCTTTTCAAATATGCCTTGCAAAATTAAATTGTAATTAAATTGATTTCACAATTGAGGCTATCAGCGCAGAAGTGGTGTAACTCAAATTCGATTTTAGGATGCTGTTGTGATGATAAAAACATAATTTACGTAGAGAACTGACATGGAGATTTTAGTTTTTTTAATTTAGATCACAGTAAACTTTTTTAGTTTTTGGTGATTAATTTTTAATTTCGGCGCTTGTTTTTCGTTCTTGGGAATTTTTACGGTTTTTGTGGTTTTTAGTTTTAGCGTTTTGGCGATTTGTTTTATTTTGGTATTTCTTAGTTCTATCGTTTTTAAAAATTTCAAGAGTTTGCCTCTCACGGTGTCCAAGATTCATCAAAGTTGAAGTTGTCAAAATAACATAGCAAACTTACATTAACTGAAAGAGTACCCCTTAGTTAAGATTTTTTAAATTTCAGTTTTAATTAGTATAGTCTGCATAAAAATACACTAACTTTGCAAATTTCAAGTGTCTATATATAATTGTCTGTATATTACAAAATTTTTTGTTGCTGACTTTAGACTACCTTTTATATATTATATATTTTAGACCACCTTTAATTAGCATCTTTTAATATAGCAGCCACAGTTTAAGATATTATGTGAAAATTTCCGGTCCGTAGCTTTTACGGTTCTCCAGAAAACAGCCTGTGACGGTCATACCTACATACATCGTAACGAAAACAATAAGGTTCCTTTTTTCACCTTTGGTGTACGGAACCCTAAAAAGGACCGACTAAGCCAACGATAGATTGTTTTCAGCTCACACTGTAAGAATCAGAGTGCACAAGTAACCCCGTGTCTAGGGTTTGTGAAACGGAAATTTCCGGTCGGGAAATCCTGTGAAATGTTTGCCCGATATTCCCGGGAAATTTAGATTTTCCCGGGAAAACGGAAAATTAAAAGAACACGTTATTTCATAAATATATAGGATTTTGCGACACCACATATTCATATAATATCTTAAGTGTCAGTCAAATTTATTTTCATTCATAAAAAAATTGCTTTATAATCCTGTTTTAATTTAATATCAAAAAAAAAAATTTTTTTTTTATTACAAAAGTTTATTTGAATGATTGTAGGACTAAATTTACACGAAGGAAATGTTTAATTTACCTTTTAAAGTTGATTCTGATCTTTAAACAATAATACCCTGTTTATCATCGATGTCCAAGGAAATTTTTATTACAAGAGTTTCATTTAAAACAAAAACAAATTCTAAAATTTTGTTTTGTTCTCAAATGTAACTGCAAGAAAGAAATAATTTCTTCGACACCGATAAACAAGCAGTAAAATGTGCATTAAACTTTTTTTTAATAAAAATTAAAATGTGAGCTTTTAAAATTTATACTGGAAATTTCATAAAAATTCTATAAAATTTAAGTCATTTTCATTTCTCCTGATTCGTCTAAATACGAGATAAATTATTGCTCTATTTGAAAACTACATGCCAAATGCATTTAGTAATGGCTGTTTCAAACTTTAATACAAGTATTAATACTTTTGTTGAAAATAAAACTCCTACATGTTGAGTTGTTTTTTTTTTGAGATTTTTGAAAGAGAAATTAAATCAGGGAGGCATTTTCCTCAAAAGTATTATTACTTGTATTATAGTCTGAGACATCCTTAAAGAAGTGGAATACTATGTATGAGTATCAATGATTGCAATGATCAAATCGTTTCTTTAAGTAAATAATGCGATGTTAAACAAACTTGAAGTGATTTTAGCGGATTAGTGAACAAATTTTGGAAAGTGTAGCGAATATTTTGAGCTGATAGAAGCTGTAAAAACTTTGAATTGACAGTATTTAAATTTATTATAAGTGGACGCTGTTGTTGAAATCCTGAAGGAAATATTTGAAGAGAAATAAAATGACTAAAGCTAAAAACATATAGACAAACTTGGGCTCAGTGTATTTAAAATTCGATGCAGTTGAGTTTAATACTGTTAGTTGCTTGTATAGTACTTAACGATAAGAATCCTCCTGGAAATTTTTTAAGAAGAGTGAGAAACAAGCAAGGAAAAAAGGAAAATTCTTAATAAAATAATTGGGAAGCTTTCTTATAATTTTTTTTTACTAATTTCGGTAATAGTCGCCAATAAGTCTTTATATGATCTCTCACTAAGTAATAGTTATATTTGATTTGATTAAATTCACTTAAAAATTTTTCAAAAAGTATCTTTGAAGCGCTTTTGTATTAACTTTTATTTAAAATGAATGCTTACATTAATAAAACAATCGAAATTTTGCCAAATTTTCATTTAATAAATGTACTTAATTTAGTAAATTAGCTTTTGCCGGGAGTCCCGGGAACGTGATTTTTTCATTCCCGTTTCTCGGGAAGTTTAAAAGTCCTGGAAATCCCAAACCCTACCTGTGTCTTACATACACAAAAATGCATCATTATTATTTTATTTCTTTATAAACAAACACAACTTGCGAAGCGATTAGCTTGTCTACAGCAAACACCCAGGGTCTATGGCGGGAATCGAACCTATATTGGCATATACAATAAGAAATTTGATATTTATATCAATTGTTGTTACTTTTAAAAAAAATTTACTTGTGATGATTTTTTGGTTCAAAATATGATTTTCTTACCGATAAATGATGATTTTCTTCGCAAAGCTTCTGGTAGCCCTGTTCACACGACGAATTCATGCTGAGAATTTTTATCGAAGAACTCGTCAACGTGGACGAAATTCCTCTTTCGTCCCAGTCGTGTTCCTAGAATAAATCAAACACCAGTATACATGTAAATAAATACTGAATGGTGACTTTCGTACATTTCAATAGGCTCCTTTCAAAATGCGCGCTATAACCGAACAATCTTCTTTACCCTTTGCTTATGAAGTGCTTTTGAAGACACAAATGAGAGTTTCACTGAGCTTGATAGAAGATCTTTTAAACGATTGTATGATGGATGGTATGATGGCAAACACAAAACATCAAATTTTTTTCCAAAACCATCAAACCAAACAAATACAAATTGTGCCCTATTACACGAGTATGACGGTATGTCATGACATATACCTCGTAAAAATATTAGGTAAGCTCATAAAAATAAAAATTTGACGTGATGGATTTTTTTAGCATTTAATTTGTTAATGGGAAAACCATAGTGGGGCTGTGGAATTTATTTTTGTTAAATACGTTTGTGACAAATTTTGTTGTTGTTGTAAATAGCTTATTATTTATTAATTGATAATTGTATACAGATAATTTGATTTGACATTTATTTTATATATTCATATGTATGTGGATAGCAGGGGCCAGTACGGATCATGGTCAAACTTTCTCCTCTTTTCTTCATTTTACGTTGATCGCATCTGAAATGACAGCTATTGTCATAAGTAACCAAATTGGATCCACATACTGGCAAAAAGATACGTTCACAATCGCAGTTACTCATCCTCGCTTCGGTTTGGTGCGAAATGGCAAAAATTGCCAAAACTATCGCCACTAAAATGCTTAAAACTTTCATTTTTTTGTTTAAATTTATTGATGATTTTTACTTGTTATTTAACTATAATTGCTTCAGTTAAGAAATTAGTTAGTAAAGCAAATATAAATTTTAAAACGATTTTCAATGTTAATTGCTCCAAGTGTTAGAACAGACTGATTGATTACTCAATAAAGAGTTCATTTTATTAGAAAATGTAGTTGAGATTTAGTTATTTCGAGTCTTATCACAAAAGTGTTATCAAAACATTAGACATTTGCCAAATAGAAAAGAAAAGTCCTAAGCAAAGATTTGCTAAGGTAATGAACAAATATATGTACATATGAGTAAGTGTACATTAGAGTGGACGTTAGTTGTATGGAGATTTTTTTTGATTTCTTTTTCTTATTTTCTCTCCCTCAAAATAGGTTAAGAGTTATGTGAAAAAAATATCAAAACATTTCATACCGATAAGTTGTGTTTTAGGTGGGCCCGCCGCCCTTCCCAAAGGAGAGAATATAGGAAAAAAAAATAGCGGCCACTCTAATGTATATACATACAATATACATATGTATATGTACAACTGCAGCTGCCGAATTTATATATTACAACTAGCTGATCCCTGTCCGCGTTGCTGGCCCTAAGAAAACATTTGTGTTGTATATGGCATTGGTAGTACAATATGAAAATTGGATTTTGCCCACGAAAAAACTAAATATTGCGCCATCTGTCGAACGAACTGCAAACTACACAGAAACACTACTCACGGTCCATAGATAACATATATAACAACGCGCGCCGGTCTTTTACAAATATTTTGTGGGTTGGAAGGCGAAAATCTGTTGGGGCATTGAAGAGTTCACCCCTAACAAATAAACGTGTTTTTGATTTTTATATACATATATTAAGATTTAGTTTCTTTATTGAACTATTTTTATTTTTAATAAAAGTTTAAAATAAAATATAAATGAAATATTTTGAAACTAAATACAGAACAGAAATCTGTTAATTGACATATTGTCATAAGTCTGTTTTAATTAAAATTTATTTGCATAGTCTATATATTTCATTTGTGCTTTGCCAAATCATTAGTAGACTTCAACTACATATATTGAACAGTTGAAAACCTCTTATCTTATGGACAGACTTTCAAAAACTATTTGAGAATTCACAAATAATAATTAGCCTATTCACAAAGTCTTCTAAAGTCATAAATGATAAATTACTATTTAAGACTAAATAGCACCGTTGTGAACGGCCTGTTTTATTGCATATAAAATTTTTTTCATAAATGACAGAAAATAAACAAATAGGTTTATTTCTATTTCTAAAGTCGTTGAAAGACCCCTAACTATTTGAATTTTTTGTTTTTAATTTGAAAATATTAAAAAATGTCCAACGTGGTTTTCCGATTTTGCGAATTCTCGCGAATTTTTGCAATATTCGATTTGCAAAGCGATTTTTTTTATTTCACATAGTTTTGGCGATTTCTAATGAACTTTATATGGGGTTTTCCGGCTTTGCGAATTCTTGCGAATTTTTTAAATATTCGCGATGAAAGCGAATTTTTTTATTTCTAATGGTTTTGACGATTTTGAATGAATTTTAAGGATTGTTTCCGATTTTGCGAAGTTTTGCAATATTCGCGATAGAGCGAGTTTTGCAAGTATTCTGATTCTTAAGTTTTTGCGAATTTTAAAGTTTGCGATTATATTGCTGTTGGCAAATTTTTGCGAATTTTAGCGATTTTCACCATTTTTATTGAATTTTTGGCCTTCGATAGATTTTTAGAGATGTTTAATAAAAATTATGTTTTTTTTTAAAGTTTTGTATATATTTTTGTGAATTTCTGTTATTTTTGCAAGTGATTTTCGCCGCAGTGAATATTTGCATAATTTAGTATCCATATGATACAAATAAAGGGTCCGACATCTAACGTTTTTTTTGTCAACTAGTGCTTATTACGTGAATGGTAACACTTAGCTCATGACTGATTTTACAGATAATTAGTTTTATCTTTCTGCTGAACGAGCCAACTGACCATCCAATGCGTTTTCGCTTCGCTAAGTGGGCCTGCGATCGACTTACAGAAGATGCCGATTTTGCCAAAAAAAATCAGCTTTTCAGATGAAGCTCATTTTGATCTTGGCGGGTATGTAAACAAGCAAAATTTTCGCATTTGGGGCACAGAAAACCCACACGCATACATTGAAAAGCCGACGCACCCAAAACGAATCACTGTTTGGTGCGGATTTTGGTCCAGAGGCATAATTTGGAAAATGAGCAAGAAGTGGCCGTTACAGTCAATGGCGATCGTTATCGGGCCATGTTGAACGAATTTGGCAACATTTGGTTTCAACTGGACGACGCTACGTGCCAAAAATAATTGTTTATATGAAAAAAAAATCGCAAAAATGAAAAAAATCGCCAAACTGAAAAAAAGCCAAAAGCCGAAAAAAATCTCCAAAATGAGAAAAAAATGTCAAACTAAAAAAAGCGCATTAATGAAAAAAGTCGCCAAAATGAAAAAAAACGCAAAAAAACGAAAAAATCTACATAATTAAGAAAAACGCCAAAAATCTAAAAAAAAATCGCATAACGAGAAAAAAAGTTTTAAAACTAAAAAACTGCCAAAATTAAAAAAAACGCAAAAAAAATCGCTTTTATGAAAAAAAAATCGCCAAAACAAAAAAATCAGCAAAATTAAAAAAACTTTAAAAACCAAAAAATCGCTAAAACGAGAAAAAAGTGCCAAAACTAAAAAACAGCAAATAAGCGCAAAAAAACCCCAAAATGAAAAAAAAACCCAAAAACGAAAAAAAAATTCCAAAGCTATATTTTATATAGGCTAGAGTACGAATTGAATTACATATTTCGTGTTCGTACGGAACCCTTCGTGTGCGTGTCAAAGTCGCACTTCACTGAATTAATTTATATGTTTGCATGTCTTTAAGTCATGGTCGGCCGTACAAGGCAAATAATACAAGTTTGTCTAGTTGCAAAAAAAAGATTCAAATGTTTATCATTAATTTTTTGGGAATTTGCGTTCTTATAACGTATTTGCACAATTGTTTCTCCGCGAAATGTATTGAAGAAAATATTTTGTCTTTTGAAATAAATTTCTAATTGAATAGATTAAACATAAGAAGATCAAGCTTAGAAACAAAAATATAATAAAGCACAATAAAATGGAAATTTTTATGCGCAACTAGTAGAGGTCTTGTTCACTATAGCTATTTTTAATTAAATAAAATAAGCTGGTTATGCAATAAGCTATTTATAAGATTTTCTAGACGAAATTTAGTTTGTGGATATTCTTCTTTCTTTAAAAGTAGACAGCTCTCTTATCCAATTATATGCAATATTATTCACGTATCTAATGACATTTTGTTTTCTGGAAAAAAATGTTACACTTATTACACTTTTCAATGAAAATTCGAAATGAAATGATTTTCTGAAATATACATTTTGTAAGAAATTATTGTAGTATCCCTTACGAACTTAAATTTTTTATTTAAACAAACGCTAAATTGTATTTTTTTCAAAAAAAAGTTAAAAAAAATTTACTCTTTTTCGAGAAAAGAAAACGCCATTAGAGTAATTACTTAAATTTTGAAAGTGCTTTGAAATTGTTAAAAAAAAGATATAAAATTAAAACTCAAATGAAACCGAGTTTTAATACAAAATTCAAAATTCGGAAGAAGAGCCCTTTATATTATTTTTAGAGCGTATTTTATTGTTGTAACTTACTTAAATGCTTAAACTATTTTTCTGATTCAAGTTACTTAATTTGTATTGCTAGTAAAACTTGTTGTTGTAAAAGAACCAATTGTGTTAGTTAAAACAACCAATGGCGATAACGCCATACAATTTAACGAATGATAACTGAGTTATGAAAATGTGATGCTGAGACAAAAAAAATATGATTTCAGTTTAATAAGAAACGCAATAAAACATATCCGAATTTTTCTTTAAATAATTTTTCTCAATATCTTAATAAACGTCCATTGCTGGGTTTCTCTACGCAGGCTGAAAATGATTAGAAAAAAAATTAATTGAGAAAGAGAAAATAGTATATCCAACATAGGCAAGTCTACATCCATACTTTGAAACATTTGCTGCGAAACTTTTGAGTTTTATGATGAAACAGGAGAAGTAATAGAACAGTGATCATCATCCCATTGCCCTGAGGGCTGTGCTAACATTCTGCTTTGCAAAAGTACACATCACAACTACTAATAAAAATCTAAAGCAGGATCATAAAACAAACAGATAGAACAGATTTATGTCGTATTTTACATTGACTTATGTAAGCGAATACTAAAACGATTAAATTTTAACGATATTTTTAAAGACTTTTTGAATATTATAGGCTTAATACAAAACTTTTCCAAATTTAATTGATGAAAAGGATATTCAAAACTTAGATGATAAGTACAAATAACATTGTTTTATCAAATTTATTAACCATTTTGCAATTATACTTAATCTTAGTTGTTTGTTGTTGTTTGTTGTCTTAGTTTTCGTAAATATTGTCAAACATAACTCGCGCAGATAGTGTCCCAGCTTTTTTGATCCTTTTAAAACTTATCAAAAATTTATTCTCTCTTCTGCAAATGTTGATCTTTGATTTTCTGCTATGCTTTGCTTTTTTTTAATATAATAGGATTTGTGAGATGATTTTTGTTTATTAAAAATATGATTTTCTTCTGGTGAACTTCTGACAGCGCTTATCATACCAACTTATGCTGGGAAAACAACTACGACGAACGGCGAATTTTGCGGTGCGAACTTTCGTCATAAAAAATAAAACGCATTTGTGCATATGAAAATGAACACAACACCTCCTTAGAACGAAATCGTCGCGCGTGACGAACTCTGAGATAGATTTATTTATATTTTTTACGCCGACGAACGACGAAAAAACAATTTTCTCTCTCTCTCTCTCTCTTTTTGCACAAACAACAACCAACTTGATCAATTCGCTGAGTAAATTTGTCGTTATTGTGCTTCACACGACGAATACGTGGAGAGAATTTCTATCGAGGAATATGTCAACGTGGTCGAAATTCCCAGTTCGTCCCAGTTGTGTTTCTCGAATAAATCAAACACCAGTATACAAGTAAATAAATACTGAATGGTGACTTTCGTACATTTCAATAGGCTCCTTTCAAAATGCGCGCTCTAACCGAACCATCTTCTTTACCTTTTGCTTATGCAGTGCTTATGAAGACACAAATGAAAGTTTCACAGAGCTTGATAGAAGATGTTTTAAACGATTGTATGATGGCACATCAACGTTTTTTGAAAATCATCAAACCAAACTGACAACTACAAATTGTGCACTATTACACGAGTATGACGGTATGTTATATTAGTTAGGCTCATAAATAAAATGTGGACGTGATGGAATTTTTTTAATATTTAATTTCCTAAGGGGAAAACCATCCTGGGGTTGTTTAATTTATTTTTGTTAAATACGACTGTGATTAATTTTGTTGTTGTTGAAAATAGCTGATTATTTATTAATTGATAATTTTACACAGAAAATTTGATTTGACATTTATTTTATATATTCATATGTATGTGGTAAGCAGGTTTCTTAGCAGGAGCCATTGCGCACCATGGTCAAACTTTTGCCTCTTTTCTTCATTTTACGTTGATCGCATTCGAAATGACAGTCATTGTCATAAGTAATCAAATTGGATCCACACACTGGCTGAAAAGTACGACCACAAGCGCAGTCACTCATCCTTGCTTCAGTTGGGCGAGAAATGGCAAAAATTGCCAAAACTATCGCTACTAAAATGTTTAAAACTTTCATTTTTTTGTTTAAATTTATTGATGATTTTTGCTGGTTATTTAACTGTAATTGCTTCAGTTAAGAAATTAATTAGTAAAGTAAATATAAATTTTCTCAACGATTTTCAATGTTAATTGCTCCAAGTGTTAGAACAGACTGATTGATTACTAAGTAAAGAGTTCATTTTATTAGCAAATGTAGTTGAGATTTAGTTATTTCGAGTCTTATCACAAAAGTGTTGCCAAAACGTTAGACATTTGCTAAATAGAAAAGAAAAGGTGGTTAGACCTAAGCAAATATTCTGGTAAGGTAATGAACAAATATATGTACATATGTATGAGTAAGTGTACATTAGAGTGGCCGTTAGTTGTATGGAGAATTTTTTTCTTATATTTTCTCCCCCAAATCGGTTAAGTTTTATGTAAAAATATAAAAAAAAATAAGTTGTGTTTTAGGGCGCTTCCTGCTAAAGAAAATAAGAAGTAATAATGCACATATGTATATACAATATATGTACATATATGTGAACTTAATTATGAAAATGGTCTAAGTAATGTATTTCTCTGCTCGAGATATTTAGTAGATTACATTTGAACAAATTAAAAATATTTTTATATTATGCACCATTTTAATTTAGACTTGTACTAGTCTCGATTTATATAAATTTATTTAATATTTTTTAAATATTTATTGAAGTTTTTCAAAGATTTATTTGACATTTCTTATAAAAAATACACATGACTCAGACCACTTTCATAATTAAGGGCACATATGTATGTATGTACAACTGCAGCTGTCGAATTTATATATTACTATTTGGTTTCTTTATTGAACTATTTTTATTTTTAATAAAAGCTTAACATAAAATATAAATGAAATATTTTAAAACTAAATACAGAGCAGAAATCTGTTATCTGACATATTGTCATAAGTCTGTTTTAATTGAAATTTATTTGCATAGTCTATATATTTCATTTATGCTTTGCCAAATCATCAGTAGACTTCAACCACATATTTTGAACAGTTGAAAACCTCTTATCTTATGCACAGACTTTCAAAAACTATTTGAGAATTTACAAATAATAATATTTTTAAGAATCACAAAAGCAAAAAAAGCATAGTAAACTTTAACGATTAACGAAACCTAACAAATAATTTACATTCGATATGATAATGACAATTTTATTAACTGTCTGTGAAAATTTCAGGTCCGTAGCTCTTACGATTGTCGAAAAAAGAGCCTGTGACGGACAGCTGGACATCGCAGCGAAAACAATAGGGTACCTTTTCACCTTTGGTGTACGAAACCATAAAAATTAAACCAAATTAAATTAAATTAAAGTAAGTTAAATTATACAAATTTAAAATATTGGAGATTACAAGAAAAAAAAAATAAATAGTTAGATTACTTTATTATTAAAACGATAACACTGTCAATATCTGTAGGAAAAAGTTTTTTAAACTTAAGCAAAAAGAATTCAAGCATTTTTTCTTTGAATGGAGAATTTGGTATAAAATATAAACAAAAATTTTATTGAGAGTATTTTTTCACCCGCTTTTTAAGAAACCATCTTGACTTTAGCTCTTTTATATGTTTGTATGTATTTTAGTCGTGGCCGTACATGGCAAATAACAGAAGTTTGTCTAGTTGCAAAAAAAAAGATTCAAATGTTTATCATTAATTTTTTTGGGAATTTGCGTTCTTATTACGTGTTTGCACAATTGTTTCTCCGCGAAATGTATTGATGAAAAGGTTTTGTCTTTTGAAATAAATTTCTAATTGACAATATTAAACAGATTAAGTAGAGCAAGCTTGGAAAGAAAAAGTTAACAAAGCATTATAAAATTTAAAAATTTTCATACGCAAGAAGTAGAGGTCTGGTTCACTTTATCTGTTTGTAGTTAAATAAATTATGAACTAGTTGTTTATAAAATTATCTAGACGAAATTTAGTTATTTGGATATTCTTCTAATAATGTTAAGAGTACACAGCTCTCATATCCAATTATGTATGTATGTATGTATATGCAATATTATTCACATATCTAAGAGTAATTGCTTAAATTTTAAAATCGCTTTGAAATTTAAAAAAAAAAATGTATCTAAAATTGAAACTCAAAAATTTTCAAATTATAAAAACCATAAAAAATTTCTACGTTGGATTAAATTCGTATAAATTTAAAGTAAAACCAAGTTTTGAGACCAAAGTAATATAAGTTCGAAAAGAAGTGCCAATATCAGAAAACGATTCGATGTTCTTTAGAAACTGCTAACATTCGATTTAGGTTGTAGTTGGATTTGCAGTCAGATTATTGTTGTGATTTAAATACATAAACTATTTTTCTGGTTCAAATTACTAATTTTAAATTGTTACTGAATTGATAGTGCAAATCGTTGTTGTAAAAGAAAATTTTTTTTAGTTAAAACAAACAATTTAAATTGTAGGAGGTTATCGATTTTGTATTTTTAACTGAATGATAACTGAGTTATGAAAATGTGTTTTTATTTTAAAAAAGAAAACGGTGCCTCAACGTTTTTTAAATATTTTTTTTTTCAATATCTTGGTAAACATCTACCAGTTAGTTTCTCTGTGCAAGCTCAAATTATTTAGAAAAAAAGTAGAGAAAAAGAAAACAGTACAGTGAACTCGCGGTAATGTGAACTTCCACACAACAGTGAACTATCCACAAATATGAACTCTCTAAAATATTAACAAAATTTGATGGCTCCAAATAGTGATCAGCAGTTTTTTAAAGAAAACCAACTCGCATCATGCTTTTAAACTCTAAATTTTAAAGCCGTACATTTGTGTGTAACACGAGTTACTCTAGAATCTTATATATAAATACGGAACACATTTTTTTGTCGTACACTTTTAAGTATCTTATCGTCCACGGACATTGGTTAAACATATATGGCTTAAAAGGTAATTTTGTGTAGATATGCACAATATAAATGTTTTTTCATAATTCTTAGCATAAAAGTGCTAAAGAAGCGATTTAAATTTGCATGAAAAAACATGATTTTTCTTTTGTAGACACGTGTACAGACATCTTTGCACACGTTTAGAGTGGTCTAATTTAGACCACCAGGCGATCCTAGTGCTTAATAAACTCTTCAAGCAATATATTCCTAGTTTTTTATTTTATTATTACATACTATTTTAGTTTTTTAATTATATTTATCTATTTTACATATTGTCAGAACTGTAAATACTACAATAATTAAAATTTATTTGCTGGTGGTTTAGCATGTCTATATAAGTATTTCATTGGCGCTTGAACCAAATCATCAGTAGACTTCAACCACAAATTTTGAACAGTCACAAACCTCTTACTTTATGCACAGCCTTTCAAAAACTATATGAAAATTCATAAAACAATAATATTTTTGAGAATCACAAAGAAAAAATAAGCTTAGTAGGCTTTGAAACTGATACAAAACCCAGCAAATAATTTATACTCACGTTTGTGACTGTTCAAAATTTGTGGTTGAAGTCTACTGATGATTTGGTTCAAGCACCAATGAAATACGTATATAGACATGCTAAACCACCAGCAAATAAATTTCAATTATTGTAGTATATACTATTTTAGTTATAAAAAAATTATTTGTTGATGGTTTCGCATGTCTAGATGCATTTCGTTGCAGCTAAGCAACACTTCAGTATACTTCAAACATAATTAAAAAGGTGACAAACCTTCAATGCTCATAGAAAAACTCTCAAAAGATTATTAAGAATTACAAAACTACAATCATAGAGGGCTCTAATAAACTCTTTCAAAAAAGCAGCAAATAATATTATTGAGCATGTGTTGCCTATTTTCAACAAATAAATTGTTTAAATTCGTATTCATTTTGACAAGCGTTAAATAATAATAAAATATTGAAATTATTATTTTATTATTATACTAGCTGACCCCGGTCCGCGTTGCTGGCCCTAAGCAAACATTAGTGTTGTATATGGCATTGGTGATACGATATGAAAATTGGATTTTGCCCACGAAAAAACTAAATATTGCGCCATCTGTCGGACGAACTTCAAATTGTTTGGTCAAAATCGGTTCAGTAGTTCTTGAGTTACAGTGCAAAAACACAAAAAAACTAAATATTGCGCCATCTGAAACACTACTCACGGCCCATAGAGCATATATATAAAAATTTTTGTCCGGACACAATTTTTTTATATTGACCTTGAAGTTTATCTTTTTGAGAGAGTAAAAAATAAAAAAATTTTGTCCGGACAAAAATTTTTTTGGAAAACAATGGAGCTTAAATAAGCTAGTAAAGTGGTAAAAATTGTTGCAATCGAAAATGTGAACAAATTTAATAGCTTGGTTGTTATAAGTTCACATTACCGCGAGTTCACTGCATATCCAACATTATCAGGTATCTGTCCATACTATGAAACATTTGCTTTCTCATGAGAAGTACAAAATATATTAAGCTGCAGTTTCAGAAGGCAATTTTAAAATTTAGCCCAGTAAATATTTCATAGTATGGACGCGGACCAACCACTTATTCATACAATACATCTGTATGTGAGAGTGTTTGATTGCGTCTATGCATATATATATTTACAGTTATCTGATAGATAATGCATTTAATTACTAACGTATTTGATAAGTGTCTGTATGATATACATTAGAGGACTGCGTAAACAGTCTTGAAATGTAAATATGTCTTGTTTTTTAAATGTATTCTCATTGCATGTATTACACTAAACCAATAATAAATGCACGATAGATGTATTGATGTTCGTGTGTATGAGTGTTTACAAGCCATATCGCCAAGACTTCTTGTTCGTAATAAACACTCAAAAGAAGTAGTGTCTTCATCTTTGTTGCGTGTATGCTTGTTATTTGGCATATTGTACGTTTGAGTTTATTTGTAAGATGTACATAGATGGGAAACTATTATGTTTTTAGGGGTGGTTTTTTAAAGCAAGCGCACACAACTAATGTCTATGCATGTGTGCATTTATATGTGCGCAGACAACTTAAAGATCATGCACACAACATGTGTGTGTACATGCATGACTTTTGTATACATGCCCATGCGTAGGAAGAAACAATCATCACAAATTCTTCCGTCACGAAATATTTTCTTTTTTTCTTCTATACATACAATAACTGAAACAAATGCTTTGCAAATAGTGTTGTTTAGCGTTTGGTTTAGAAGATTTCGCTGCAGTAAAGCATTTGAAAAATCATTCATGTCTTAAAAAATTTTGTAAGTTGTCTTTTGCAGGGGTCTAATATACATTCTATGTCATGGAATCTATGACAGTTTAACACACATTTCGCAGTTGGAAGTGCGGTGAGTCATCATTTGTAGCACGCTCAATCAACATATTGCTCTTTAGCCACATACATACGAGTACATATCGCACATCTAATCAAACAACGTCATAACTCAAAACAACTAATCTGCCACAAAACGAGTTAAAAGTTATCAGTTTGCACACAATTTAAAGAAAAAATAATATTTGATTTTGTTTTCAAGAGTTAAGTAAACAAGATATTTATACGAAATTTTTACGTAATATGTAGAATGATGTGGTTATTAATTTTTTATTATTATCTCAAATATTCCAGTTTTTGAGTTATGACGTTGTTTGATTAAATGAGCGATGTGTACTTTTATTAAAAAATAAAATAAGTAAACAGACAGCAATAAATTACATAAAAAATTAAACCAAATTTAAACACTCGCTAATTACAACTGAACACAGAAAGTGAGCAAAACAAAATACGAGTACAAAAAATAGAAAAATTTAAATATTTTTTTCTTTCGAGCCGTTCAAGTGTAAATTTGATAATTACGAAATCAGTCTTGAATAAACAATCGAAGCTGTGCTACTTAAATTTTATAAGCGCTATCTTATTTGAATCATTCTAAAAAAAGAATCATAATGAAAATTATTGCTTTATTCGTGTTGTGTTTCCTGGCAATCGGTGCTTTTATCGAAGTCACTGAAGCTGCATTTTGTCCTTGCGATTTGACTAATAAGGAAATGATTTGTGGTACGAACGGCGTTACCTACAGAAACCGCTGTGAGTTCGAGTGCACTCAGCGGGAATACCAAAAATTGAAACGCACTTTGAACGTGCGCCATGTTGGAGCTTGTTAAAGCCCAGATGACCACAAATGATGTCGACAGTGGAAAGCAATTATTATTGTCAAAATGTAATATATTGTTAAATATTATATATAGTGCAATAACTATTTCAAACAACATACATACATATATATATATGTATGTGTGTATATGTACATTCATACATACATATGTATGTATGTATTTTATGCACATGTTATTATTTACTAAAGCAAGAGTTTTTTTATTTCAATTAAATTTGAATATTTTATTTCGCATGATTAGTTATAAATTTCTTGACGAATTGTGTGTATCTATTTATGCAAATGCAATAAAAGTTAATTAATTATTCAAACCGTGTTTAGTTTCATATTTAGTCGGCCATATTTAAGGTGAATTGAATGACAATACTTCGTTTAAATTGTGTTAAATCAAATGTGTTAAAAGAAAATGTTATAATCTCTAGACTATTAAAAAATCTGTTGTTGGATCTTTCTTGAAAAACATGGAAGGAAAATTAAATTTATTGGAAAATAAATATGTTTATCGTTAACTAATTATAGAAACGCCCTAACTCATCATTTGTCTGAAATCGAGTTTTTTTTATATTTCGATAGAAGAACATCTATTTATTGTATCGAAAAGTGCTACAACCTCGATTTCAAAAAAACATTACTTTAGGGCCTTTCTGCATGCATGCATGTATATAAATATGTATTTCGCCTTTCATATAATTGACAATGGATACAATAAATAATGCGCGATTACAAATAAATAAATTAAAATTGAGAACGGTTTGCTATATCAGCTTATATGTATTTAAGATTTTTGAACTTGAATCTGTAAGTGAATATTCAAATCAAGTATGTGTATTGGGAGTGTTTTGGTTTGTTTGTCTGTATATTAAGCAAACATATGTGAGCTCGGTTAAAATACACCCAGAAAAAAAGATTGGTTGGAAATATATTTCTACTCACGCTATAAATTTTCTATGAATCAAAAAAAAAAAAAACAATCCATGTCCATCAACCTAAAATCTAAATTGTAGTAATGATGTGATGGTGACAATTTGGCCAAACGGTCAGGTTCAGTTCCATGGGTAGCAAACCGTTCAAAATTGAAGGAAACAATCAACTACAAAAATATAACGAGGATCTCAATAAACAATTTTCTAGAACATATAAACTTTCTAGGAATGATTCTTAACATTGATTAGGTAGCGCTTAGGTAACCGCAAAAGTGAAAAATGACCTGAAATTTTGCATTTACCTAAGCTCTACCTAAACGGTGTTAAGAATCATTCTGAGGAAGTTCATATGTTCTAGAAAATTGTTTGCTGAGATCTTAGCTACATTTTTGTAGTAGGTTGCTTTCTTGAATTTTGAACGGTTTGCTACCTATGGATTTGAACAGAGGAAAAAAGGTAAAAAAACTAATTTTTTAAAATATTTTGCGAATTTGATCTTGAAGATGAAGTTTTTATGATCCTATATGCTTACAGTTTTTGTTTTTTTATGACAAGAGCTACAACTTTGCCTCAGAGAGTAAATCAAAATTCCGAACGGTTTGCAAGATATGAGCCTGAGAAAATGTAAAAAGGATACCAAAGCCCATAAGAAAAAGTGCGTGACTTGGGGCAAAACTGGGAGACACGGGTCTTTTTGTTTGAACTTTTATCACGTAGTGTTGTCCGTAATGGTTATATTTTTTCGTGTTGCACTGTACATCAAGTGGAACTTTAGAAGAAATATCGTTAATTTCGTTCAATAACGCCTTAATTCATAAATTTAACTTTTGAGTTAATAATGAACTGTTAAGATTGTGTAAAAATTTCATAAAAATATCTTGGTTAATCAACTCTTGAGAGAAAATTAAAATTTTCTTTTTCCATTAATTTGTGTGTAAATTGAAAACTTTAAACTCGAATTTTTGTTAAACTACTTTTTTATTTGAGTTAAAACATTGTTTGAGTAAATGAGAGATATGTACTTACCAAAGTAAATAAACAAACCGCAATAAGTTACAAAAATTAAACAAAATTTAAACAGTCGCTAATTAGAAGTGAAAACAGAGAGTGAGCAAAAAAAAAATTACAAAGAAAAAATTCGCAAAATTGAAATATTTTTTTCTTTCGAGCAGTTCAAGTGTAAACTTGATAATTACGAAGTCAGTCTTGAATAAACAATCGAAGCTGTGCGAATTTAATTTTATTAACGCTATCTTATTTGAATTATTCTAAATAAAAGAAAGAATCAATATGAAAATTATTGCTTCATTTGTGTTGTGTTTATTAGAAATCGTTGCTATTATGGAAGTCACTGAAGCTGCATTTTGCCCTTGTGATATGTCTAAAATAGAAATGATTTGTGGTACGAACGGCGTTACCTACAGAAACCGCTGTGAATTTGACTGTACTCAGCGGGAATACCACAAATTGAAACGTACTTTGAACGTGCGCCATTTTGGACGTTGTTAAAGTCCAGAGGGCCACTAGAAACGGATGCATTGATGTTGGAATGTAAAACATTGTTAAATATTATTGTGCTATAACTTTTTTCAAACCATAAACATATGTGCATATACATATGTACATATGTGTGTATATAACACAGGTTATCATTTGTTGAAGCATAGTTTTTTTTTTAATTAAATTTCAATATTTTGATTCGCTTGATCAATTATAAATTTCTTGATGAATTGTGTATTTGTTTACGCTAAGGCAATAAAAGTTAATTAATTATGCAAACAGTGTTTAAATTCCATATTTACTTAGCTATACTTAAGGTAAATTGAATGACGATGCTTCGAATTAAAAGAAATTGTTTTAACTTAAATTTACTCTATAGAATATTAAAAAAACTGTTGTTTCATCTTTCATGAAAAGCATGGAAAATTAAATTGATTGGAAAATAAAATACATATTCATATGTATACATGTATTCAAATAAGTATTTCAACTTTCATACATTTGGTAATGCATTTATAGTTTTGAATTCAAATCTGTCAGTGAATATTAAATTAAATTGTATCGAGAGTATTTTGATTGTCTGTATAATAAGGAAACACATGTATGTATGTGTGTATGTATTCATATATGTAGTATACCATGTATGTATGTATGTTTTACAAGACAGCATGAAACGTTTTATCGCTTGTGTGTGCAAATATTGATAAAAATATTGTCGTAATTTTGTCATAAAATATTTTATAGATAACTTCAATAACAATTTCAAAATATGAATTGTTGTACGTTAAGGAACGGAATTGTTGTAATCAGTTCAACCGTCCGCAGTATTCAGCAGAAAAAATTCATTTTAAATCGTAAAATTTTATGAAAGAAATCATTAAAATGACCTGATCGTTACGTATGTCTTGCGCAAAATTGCAATTTTTACTTTAATGAATCGTTTAATATTTGGTGGAGTATAAAACACAACTTGAAATAATTTATATAGATATTTATAGAGCTAATTTAGTATTTTAATTAAATTAAATTAAAACGTGCATTCAGCTAAGAGCGTAAAATATGACTGTTTACTCGCTGGTGAAGAACACGTGATGATAAGTAATAAACAAATTTGTGCTATTGTAATTCGAATACTTGGAAAACGTAAAAAAAATAATTCGAGCATACCATGATCGACTTTTGATCAAGATTTGATATAAAATACTGCTCTTTGCTCTTATTGACGAAGGAATCCATTGGAAGATTATGGTTTTAAAAACTAAATAAATTTACCATTTGGAGATAAAGTGCTTGTTAATATTTTAGCTGGAGCCTTTTGAAGAAAGCATTAAGCACTTAGTAGCCTTAAAAATCAACTTTAAATGCAAAATTGTTGGTGGAATTTGTTTTCTTTCATCAGTTGGCCGAGACTGTCAAGGGATTCACAATGGACCTACATGTCTCCTAGTGGAAGCGCTATAGACACTACCCACCATCAATTAAATAAACTATTTAACTATTAAAACAATATTTCTCGATAACATGCACCCTAACTCCAGTTTTCGACATCGACGTCACGTCAATACAACCAAAAAATTGAATATTGTTTACTCGCTCTCGAGAACAATTTTGTGCTACTGACAATCTATTTCCGTGCCCTAAGGTCTAGAAAATAGCATAAATCTGCCAACAGGAGTCAGTTGTTTTCGACAACGAGTACATAAGCCCCAATTTTATTGTTGTTGTATTAAAGTAACATCGATGTCGACACTTGGAACAAGGCTGATTATTAATTTAGCTTAACTCAAAGAGGAAAAAGTTTTTTAAACTTATTCTATTTCGAATTAACACCTCGTTTCCACAAGTCGGCGACTCGACTCGTCTAGAAAGTTTTAATGAAAATCATTAAAAAATAAAATTAGTTCTTTTCATATAAATTTTCTACTCAATTCGGTTCGGGTTGTGGAAACAGGGTATATTTTTTTAAATCATACATTTTCGAAAAAGAACTTAAGAAAATATATGAAGGGTTTTCATGAGAACTCTTAAAATTACAGTTTGTGCAATTGAGCAAACTGTCGAGACTTGAACTTTTGTGCAAACAGTTTATGTAAATTTGAAACAAACGCCAAAAAGTTAATTTAATAAAAATTAAATAAAAAATTTCAAGCAATAATTTTTAATTTAAAAACATATTTATGTATTTCTATAAAAATAAAAAAGTGTGTACTAGTATGTGTGTCTAAAAGTGCCTAAATAAATCCAGAAAGCAACAAGTTGTTGTTTAAAAAATGCACAATTGCACAACTTAAGGTTATGAGGAAAAATTATTGGTCATACTTAACAGGTTTGTGTAAATAAATTTCTATAAAATTTTTGACATTTTATTTACGAGGAGTGTAAAAATGCACAATTGCACAGTTTGCGAGACTTTTGAACATTCTCATGAAAACCCTTATTATAATTTAATAATGTTTAATTTTATTTAAATAATATAATTTAATATCAGTTATAAAGAAACATCAAAACAAAAAAAAAAGGAAAAACAATACTAAACACTCCTTGCTTAAACTTGTTTATAAATCATCTCTCACAAACTAAAATGGGTTAATGCTTTTTCGTTTTTATCTTACACGACACATTTGTTTTATTACTACTGCTGAGTTGGTTTGTAAATCACATTTGAAAATTTTAAATCACGACAAAGCACCACTGTGATTTGAGAGGTATTTTAATGCAGTGATGCGCATATGATTAGTATTTGCACGTACAGGCATAAAATTCTATATTATATTAAGGCAATTTTAGTTTTCGCTCATCCTCTAAGACAAAAAAAAATCCGACAATAATTAAGTAAATTATATAATTATAAGAGGGCGGATCAATAAGTCCGTGACTTTACGTGACTTTGCTTTAATGCATTGTTCCCATTCCTGTTAATACTGTCAAATTTTGAGCAGCAACAACAAAACATATAACCTTGTGTATTTCTCTAATAACATAATTTTAAAATTTTAAAAATGGTTAAAAGTGAATGTCGAGTGCTCACTAAACATTTTTTTTTTGGGAAAAAGACCGTCAATCAAGCCAAGAAAAAAGCTCGATAAATACTACGCGGACTCTGCACCATCGATTTCAATGATCAGAAAGAGGTTAACTAACTTCCGTTGTGATCGCACAAGTACAAATGACGCTGATCGTTCTAGATGGTGAATTGAAAATGTCGAAAAAATCCACGTTATGGTGTTGACCGGTCGATCGAAAAGTAAAAGTGCGTGATATTGTTGATGCCATAGGCATCCCACATAACTTGTGGTGGTTTCTATTTTGAATGATTAGTTGGGTAAAATAAAGCTTTCGACAAGATGGGTACCACGTTTGCTCACAATTGAGCACAAATGCATGTGCAGTTTCCATGGCAAAAATCCATGAATTGGGCTTCAAATTGCTCATCACTCTATTCTTCAGATTTAGCCCCCAGTCACTACTTCCTATTTCCAAACCTAAAGAAATGGCTCGGTGGAAAAGGATTTAGCTCCAACGATGAAATTATTGACCAACCAAATGCCTATTTTAAGGATCTCGAAAAATCCTATTTTTTTTGGGAAGGGATACAAAAAGTGGAACTAAGTTGACTAACACCCATATGCAAAAAAAATTAACGTATGGTTCAAGTGTACGTTAAAGCGATTTTTGTATGGAGATTTTTTCTTAACGTACACTTCAAGCACACTTTAAATTTTGTGCATATGGGAGTAAGTGTATTGAGTTAAAAGGAGGTTATGTTGAAAAATAAAATTTGGTTTGCCAAAAAACTGTGTTTCATTCAAAAGGTCTCAGACTTATTGATGCACCCTCGTACATATATACTTACATACGTATTGTATGTAGGCGTATATTAATTAATACATTAATAGTTATAAAAGTAGTTGAGTATAAGAACTGCTGTAGCAATTTAGGATAGATCTAAATAAGTATCTAAAAATTAATTATTCACTCTCTTGAAAAAAATTTCAGAAGGCCTCCATTGAGTGCTTTCACTTTTAATTGTTGCTTGTCAAATGAAAGAGCAAAAATCAGTTAAATGAGCAGAATTCGAAATTAGCTACAGACTCCGTCAGTTGAACTGTATTTTTGCGATATAAAAAAAACAGGTTGATGTTATTTACAGTAGACTGTTGATGGCGTACCAAAGTTGAAGTGTAATTTTATAAACGGACGATTAACAAAACAAACAAAAATATTTACTTTAAAGATACTGTGGCAAACAGAAATAATTCGAATTAGTCATCTATATATTTGTTTTACTCAATTCAAAAGTGTAAAAAGGAAATGCAGTTAATAAGCTTGAATGATTGCATATAAAAAAGTTTAGTTACGACGGCTCTCGCTTATGTACGTGTAATTGAACGCAAGATATAAAATCGAGTTTTAAAATACTTTTTAATCAAAATGAAAGTTTTATTTATTTTCTTTGTTATTTTATCGTTCCTGAGCTGTTATTATACTTTTTCGGTATCAAATTTATTCGGCTTCAATAAGAAAAAGCAACAAATTTGTGGCTCCAATGGCATCACATACGTTAATCTCTATGAATTTCAAAAGTCTCAAGAGATTTACAAAAAATTACGACGCAATTTAGATATGGTTGAGGAGGGTCCTTGTCGCAAATAAAACTATAAAAAAAATATCTATTAAATTGTCTTGTATCTGCTCAAAATGCTGTAAATAAAATTTATTCCATCTAAAAACTAAAACAAAAGTTTCTTAATATATGTATTTGATATTTAAGTTGTGTACAAATTAAGTTTTTTGTGGCCAAAATGACGAATAAAATTGTTATGAATATGAAGTTCTAGTATTTAACAGTTGGTTTAATTTTGGGCATTAATTTAATATTCATTGGGCCACAAAGAGCAGTGAATTTATATTCATTTATGCTGAGACTTTTTTGCTTACAATAAAGATTTTTCTTGTGACGACTATTCGGTCAATTTGCCATAATTGTTTATTCATAACAATAAAAATATGTATAAAAAGGAAGAGTTTTATATTCAGCTATAAACTATTTTAAATGCTCTTTATGACGTTGTCTTTATCTTCACTAATACATTTGTCAAGCAAGAGAAAAGGATAAACAATTTATATTTAAAAAAAATTTAGATTAAAAAAAAAACTAAAAATTGCGTCTTCATTTATTTCTATTTATATTACTTGAAGGTATCCATGCATTTGTGCAATAATTGATATTGTGCAAAAAAATTGCCTACTTATACATTACGTTAATACGTAGGTGGCACAATATGCTGGATAAAATTAAATGCCTTTTTATTTATATTGCGCAAAAAGACAAATTTTCTAATATGTTGAGAAAAATGCATGCATCACTAGTACCAAAAACTATTTAAATCCAAATCGAGCAATTTGTTTAAGTTTTTATATGCGGTCAATTCAATGCAAAATTAATCCTACACCAGAAAAAAATAATTTGGTTTTTTAATAAAAATTATCTTTTATATTTTTAATACAAACCGTTGTCTCTGAAAATATTTTCTATTTGTCTTATAATGAGAGTTTTGTGGACTTATTGATTTAATACAATTTTCGATCACAGCGGTCAAAGTAAAATTTAAGAAAACTTAATAAAATTGTTACTGTATATTATATATAGTTGATGCTCTCCAATAATAATAAAATTGCGTAAACCTCAACTGTAATATTCGAGTTTTTTGTTATAGACAACATTCGGTCACACCCGTCACACCAAAGCTAATGTATTATTTTTTAATGGATGTCCAAAGGAAGAAAATAAATAAAAAAATTTAAAGACGTTTAGCTTTAGAGAGAAATTGACAAGAAAGGAAGACAAAAGGATGAAATTCAAGTTGTAATCGTTTTGAATTCAACTGAGATTCATTATAAAAGCAAGCACTAATGTTAAACGTAACTTTCCTTGTAGTCCATCAAAAAGAATTGCTGTTCAGAATTTCTGATGCCGCTACTAAGTACAGGAATAAAATTCCGGCAGGTGATATTGAAGTTTTCATGCATAGGTCACATCCTTAATAAGAGAAATTCGAAGTCATTCTCAAGGAATTACTTTTTCATTGCATCAATGAAAATATTATTATAGAACTTAAAAAAGAAAATGTTCCTAAAATCGCTTCTGATTCGGTACGAGGCATGAAAAAAGAGAACTTCTGCCAACCCTATGTAAAAATCATTAATTAATTCCGGATGGCAAACTCTTCATTTTCATGACTTCTTCGGAGTGGGTTTTTTACTGGGTGCGTCATATAAAAAGGTCACACCCGCAACATTTTGAAAAAGTTATTAAATCTTTTTAAGATTAACCGCACCCTTTTGTTATAAATTTTATATTCTAGAATTATAACAAACAATGGTCACAATGGAATTTCTCTTATGTGTGTGTCACGAAACACTATTTTACTTTTTTTAAATCTACGCTTGCCAAAGTAGCACCAGAGTGCCGAACATCAATCTGTCTCTTATACAAATCAATACACATACGCGAATACAATTCTCTCAGTGGCCAGCATTGTTTTAAATACACATGTGTGTGTAGGTTTTGTTTACTTTTACTTATGTATGTATGGGCGTGTTCATAAATGCATCTCTGCTCTGCATCATACGTGCAAACTTTTATTTAAAATGCAATACAAGTTCTCTGACAATCCGTTTTAGTAGTAATCATGTTTGTACAACATATTTGACATTTGTTTATGCGTTATCTACTTCAATGAACCAGTTTAGAACAGTTAAATTTTCATTTGCAGCGCAGTGATGCATTTACGAACACAACCTATCTATATTATAAAAAAAATGCGCTATGTATTTCCTTTTGAATATTGTGCAACTTATTGAATAGTATGGAGCAAAGAGATAATATTATAATATAGTCTATGGGCACCTTAAGCAGCGTCAAAAAAACTTGTTACAATATTGGAACAATACCCGGAAATGAATCGCCCTTAAGCAAATAGAATTGAAGAGAGTACATACACACTCATTTGTTGCGATATTGTCATATACGAGTAGTATAAAAAACGTTATAAAATGTTTGAGTTACTGAAGACAAATTATTTCATGCTATTCTGATAACAGCCGCCAACTTGCTAAGATTTTAGAGATGATTAAAACATTTCCATCGTATTTATTTAGTTAAGGTAATTTTGATTGATAAACTTATTTAGCAGAAATTTTTTTTGGATTTAATTTTTTTCAAGGTTTTTGTAAACAAGTTATCATGACGTCTAAAAGAAATATTTGTTAACATTTGTCATAAAGTTTCTAATTTCTTACTAGGGGTCTCCACTAGCCATTAACTTTATATTGGCATCAATGGGAGACCGCTCATGTCCAACTTTCGTTCATGCTCTGACATCAATGCCCGAGTGTATGTCTGAGCAACAATGTGCGCCATGAGATTCGCCGTCCGCAACCATTATATAAAGAAGACAGAAAAAAATTGGTAAATATTCCATCTCTATTGCACTACCGCAAAATACTTTGATATGTCTGAACATGAACATCGCACGTGGTCACCACAACAAGGAAGTTGATGAATTTTTCACAGTTGCTCTGCCGGCGTCATGACGCATGAACATGCATGTTCATGTCATGTCCAAGTCGATGGCTAGTGGAAACGAAGGGTTAATTGGAACCTTTTAAAATTTATGCCACTTATTTTTAAAGTAGCATAAGTCAATTTATAAAAAATATTTAACAAGCGGCTTAGGTTATAAACTTTTTAATTAAAACTAGATTAGATTGGAAAATATTTGTTAGAGGATTTATGCCGTTTTAAATTAAGAAATAATTTTTTTTGTTATTTTATTTTACTTATTGATTGTATAGAAGTGCATTTGATAACCCCGAGTGCATTTATTTCTTCGGTTTTGTTTTTGCGGTATTGTATTGTACAGGTTGGAAGATCTTAATGACGAAAAATAAAGTACATTATATATTTTTAAAAGTAAAAACATTTACTGTTCAAGGTCAGCTGTAGCTTAAGTTCGAGGCTGCTAAGAAAAAGCATAATAAATTAAATTTATAGCTTTCGTTTGTATAGCGTCTTGTTGTGAAATGGTACAAGAAAAAATATTTTTTTTTATAAAATCTATGCTTGTGAGACTGTTTTATCAATAATTGTAAATAAGTATGAATTTAGTTCTTTAAGTCCATTTTGTAAGATTTAGTGATTTCTATTGTTTAATTTGAACTTCGAGACTTTGTATTTGAGGAAATTTTTTTCTCCAGCGTTTAAGAGGGCTAAAATGTTCCACATAAATGTTTGTTCCTTGTATAATTTTACATAAAAATGAGAAGCACATCCAATGCCTAAAATATAAAAAGGTTAAAGGCTGATTAAGCATAACAATATATCTCAAGGGTTCCTTTTTTAGGATTATTCAATGTTTTTTTTTTGCACCAACAATTTAAAGCAATGAATAAATGAACGTATGCATATGAAGTGTAATATCTATAGCTTTTGCTTTCAATATAAAATTGAAAAATGTGTGTTTGTGTGTATTTGAAAAGGCATAAAGAGAACTGGTACCTTAACTATATTTTATCAAGATATACTTCATTTAAAAAGGAGTCAAACAAATAAAATTTAGTTTTATCTTAAAGAAAGAAGAACGTGTTAACTTGTTTTTTAACTTTTAGATAAATGTATTTGTTTGGCTTCTTATTTTACAACCACAAAAAGAGCCTTTCGCAAGATTCCTAAGACACAAAAACAAACCAACTGTGATGAAGCCTGTGAAGTAAAAGCTGTTTTTGTAATCCTTTTTATTTTTATTGGGAGTAAAAAAGAAATAAATAAAATCAAGCTAATGATGTATACAAGAAATAAAGAAAAACTATGGAAATTGCTGAAGATTTTTTTATCAGCAAAAATTAGGCAATTGGATTGAAAGTTTGCCCATTTTCCTAAAATAAGGAAAATATAAAACATTATTATCGATTTTTAGTCTTGCCATTTACACAGTATAATTTTTATATGTTGTAAAAACTTTTTCAACTTTCCAAATTATTGCTTATTGTTTGTTTGTTGATGAATCGAAGGGAATTTTGCAGTTTTATCTGCTTACTGGTATTATTTCAAGCTAAAAAATTTGTTTGTGGGATGTAAAAATACTTGTTCTCAAAAGATGTTTTAGGATATGATAATTAGAAAGATAATCAAGTTATTTTTTAATAAATATTTTTTCTAACAATTTTAAAGTTGATTACTTCTTATGACATATGTATGGAATAAGCTTAAAATTAAGCAGCTCTTCTTGACCCTGGTGAAATTAAAAAAAATTCTGAATAGCAAAAGTTCCGTCTTATGAATGCGACCAATGTAAAATCAATAGAATTTTGAGAAGCTAATAATAATAATAGCAGAAATGATTGGTTTAAGCATTGCAACCTTCTTGGAATAACTTTTTAAAATTACATAAAAATAGTTTATTAAATTTAAACAAACTTAAAATCACAACCCTTATTTTGAACACCATTAGTCCCGTAATCGCAACGTACATTACATAAATAGTTTTGTGTTAAAGCACTATTATTATTTGTTCTAGATATGTATGCACAATGTCAGTAAATTTACATCTTTGCAAGTCAATTTACAACACGCAACATGTCGACGTGAAATTCTATTTGGTTGAAGGTAACCTAAATTTTTGGTGACATATTCTCTTACAAAAACAATATTTCAACTATCTAGCGGATGTTGCCAGCATTTGGTTTCGTGGTTTAAAAAAAATCTGAAAAAAACTGCACACATCATGCATAGAAAAACTTTGAAGCAAACAGAGACAAAAAAACCATGCGTGTTTTGAATAGAAAGGAAATCACACTAGAACACAAACAAAATATTTTTTTAAAATATCTTTCTTATTTGATACGAAATTGCAAATTTTTACTCTGTGTTTTGTCCTCGACTGTTTGATGACTGAGTTAAATGCAACATCATAAATAAAATGTCACTGATATAGAGTTTTATGTTGCGTGCGATAACAACAATAACATGCATACAGAGATATGTACACATTTTTTGCAAGATGACGTTGCAGCATCCAATCTTTTGAACAGTTAAAACATCATGATTTTTAGCACAAAAATTAAACTAAAAATTAAAAAATGCAATCTCAGCTAAAACAAATTTAACTGTCATGTTGCTAGATTTAACAAAATTCTTCTCTTTGCTGCTTGATGTGGGCTCTGGTTTGGCAAAAAGTGTTTGAGATTTTACTTAAAAGTACTTTAACAATTTAATCTGATAACTTAATAAATAAACTATTTATAACACAGACCTGAGGAATATTTGTTACAAAAACGTTTTACAATAATTGAGTTATATATAAGATGTTTTTCTAAGCTCTTAGATTTCTGATTTTTTTTTTAATTTTATTTCTAACAACTGATTCTGGCAGATAGTATGGTGGACCGCATCTGGTGAAAGTTAAGAACGTACAGACGAGCAAAAATCTTGAGTCGACTACCTCCAGAACTAAAAGAGGCCCCTGTTTGGTACTCAAAATAGACTTTTAAATATTTTTCAAAGTCGTTCTCTCATCCAGAAGGCAATGGAAAAAGGGTGAAATAGTTATAACACTAGATTCTACATTGTTGGCTCCAAAAAGATCTACGGTGTTGGGTCTGAAGTTTTCTCAAATTATCTGGGTGTATACTAGTGAACCCACTCAATATTGTAGATTGCAAGTATTTTATTTCCGTTTATAAGCTTTGTCTTTAAAAGCTACGAATACGTATTTGCTCAATTCACAATCTATTGTGGGAGTCATAGTTCGTACTAAAGTCCTGCACAGGACCATTTATAAGACATTTCAAGACATGAGCGATTTTTCAAATGCTTTACTACAGCGAAATATTCTAAAGCAAACGCTAAACAACACTGTTGGCAAGACAAACAACTGAAACAAATGTCTTGCCAACAGTGTTGTTTAGCGTTTGTTTTAGAATATTTTGTGGTCTCATTGATCACTTTCAGATAATTTATTATTGATTCAAACGAATTGAGAAGCATTTGTTAGCTCACGATTTGACGACGGTTTCTTTGAAAGAAGTCTTATCTTTGTTTATAATAATTTATCATTTTTTTTCTTTACACGGATTTTAAAATATTTGTGGTTTAATGTCTGGTCATAAAGTTGAAGTGTTTTCAAGTACAATTTAAATATTATATATATATATATATATATTAATACAAAACCTAAATAAATACGAGTAAGATTATAGAGTTTGAGGGTATCCAAAGAATATGTTATTGTATCTAACTGATAATGTGTATTACAGATATTAGTTTTTATTAATAGAGAACTAAGAATATTCCTTATCTTAAATATAAGCACATACGTATTTCTTAGCTTTAGTATTCAAGTGAAACATTTTTAAAATAAGATTCAGTACTTGAAACGAATATTTGTGAAAGAAATCTTTTTTTTTTTTTTTTTGAAATAAGCAGAAGTACTTCTGATTTATACGTTATTCTATTTTTATCAAAAATCTATTAAAAATTTATTTTTTTACTGCAATATATTTTTGTTGTGGCTTCTCATATAACCACTCTATATTAAAATTGTGCTATTGCTTTTGTTTTATAGAAGTTTTATAAAACAAATTTTTTATTGATATAATACAATACATTAATTAATTTTATAAAAACGAAAATATTTTTTGTGAATAAGGGCATTTAACTGTAAAGTAAAATTTAAACTTAAAGAGTAAAAAGAGCCCCTAATGTTAAAATATTATTTAAGTAGTTACTAAAGTGTTAAAAAAATTTTTTATACATAAATACAGTAAAATACGTTTTTTACGTATTTGTTCACAAAATCACAGTTCCCATCACTCTTGCTAACAGCTGATAATATAATAATTTTTCTCATTTGGTTTTTATTTTCTTTTAATTTTTAAACCAATAAATTAATTTTCCAGATTTATTGAAAATTTTATATAATTGTTATTCTATATTGTACAAGAAAATAAAACAATTGAACAAAACGATACTTCTTTTACAATTGCTTAATTCACAAGAATCTGTATCGTGTATTTGTGTATCGAACTTTTCTGTTTTTTAATTGTGAATTTGTATTTTTAATAAAAAGAAGAACAAGCTACATACAAATTCTGTCAGAGACAGTGTTGTCAACTCGGTGCTTTTTGCACCGTTTTTAGTGCTTTTTGAAATTTTCGACGCGAAAAATTTTGAAGTTAGTGCTCAGTGCTTTTTTAAATTCATTTCGGTGCTTTTTGTTTCGAGTCGGTGGCACTAAGCCAAAAATTCGAAGAAAAATTTCCTCACCTATTATTTCTTTCGAGGAAATGTACATATATATAAAAAATAAGCTCTGAAGTTAAATGGAGCATTTAAAAAAATTTGCACAAGTTTGCACAAGGCTTGGTGGAAGAAATAAGCGCCATGTTTTCCTTAAACTTTAAAATTTAAATCATAATTAATATAAAAAATGTTTTGCCAGGCAACAAAGAAGACATAATAGAAGTATTTATCCAAGTGTAGTTTAATATCGAAATTTTGTCTAGTCTAGGGAAAATATAACTAGTCCACTATCGGGTTTTCAGTTGAGAATTATCGGATACTTATAATTTGATTGAATTCGAAAAATACGTTTGTTTCCTGACGAAAAATTATTAAACATAAAATTTTTTTATAATAACTACGAAAGGCTTTATCAAACTGACTTGAGAATTCACTGATTCTTATACAATTAAAATGTGTATCGGATCCCTCAAATTTATAGCTTTAAAAATGTATTGCAAAGTCAACCGATCATTATATTTTTTATATGCATATTTGTGTCTAATAATTTTTTTTAATATATGATAATAATTAAAAATTTAGTGCTTTTTTACTTAAATTACGCGCTTTTTTAGTGGTTTCAGTGCTTTTTGAAATTTAAAAGTTGACAACGCTGGTCAGAGAGTCTCTCTCTAAATACAAACTTTTAAAAACATATGAAATAAAAGCGTAATAGTGTATTTCATTTTTATATAAAAATTTCAAACAACAAATTTTACACTCTTATATTTAATATTATAATACAATCGATACAGAGATACAAGAGGTTTTGTGAATTAAGCAAATATGTTTGAACGATAAAAGTACCGAAACCGGTAAAAAAATCCTATAAATAATATCAGAGTAAAACTTATATATATAACTTCAATATGATCATTACTAATGGCTTATGTTTAAATTACTAATAAGAAATTTTTGAACTTATTAAAAAAGAAGTGAATAAACTTTTTGTTATGTTTATTTTTTTATACGAGTAACAATTTATTTAGCGCTAAGCTCTAGAATGTAGTTTAGCATTTACATATAGTTAACTTAATACGAAAAGGCCCCAACTCATAATATTTCGAAATCGATGTTTTTACATATTTCGATAGACCATTACTAGATACACCTCCTCCAAAAAAATCAGATGAATATAACACTAAATTTGTAAAGTGTTTTTAATAAAAATTGCGTTTAAAAAAATTTTGTATCAATATTGCATCTTTTTTTATTTAGTTTTTTCCTCCTCCTGTAAACTATGAAAAACATGAGTTAGGGCCTTTTTGTATTAAGTTAACGATATATTCCTTTTGTTTTCTTTTTTGAATTTTGAGGTGATCATTTTACTAAATTGTTCGGTAAGTAAATAATTTTGCATTTTTTCTGCCACTTTTTTCTTAATATTTATTAAATATTCATGTCAATTTTCATTTCATTGTGCAACTAAAAATAATAAACTAAGCATTTTTTCGTTAAGTGTTATATAGATTTTAGGTTTTATATCGTTAGCCTGAATGAAAGGTCACGTAACTAAATTTTATTTGATTCTCTAAAAAGAGAGGAAATACTTTGCAAAATATTTAAAATGATAGCAGGTGGGTGCTGTTATTTTAATTTTTATTACCTCTGCTGTAAAATTTTGTAGCAATAATGAATTTTCATATAATATACAATAAATAAACAAAAGCTTACACCATCAAACTATTGTCCGCTACAGGGTCAGTAACATGGATTTTCATTTAAGCTAACGACAAAATTTGTGAAATATAAAAATATCTAAGGAGTATCGATATCTGCCATAAAGCCAGCTTGGTTCTAATGAGCCGCAAACTGATTTCATGGATTATTATTAGTATTTGTAGAGTAATTCAAAATCGACTACTTCCGGCTTCACTTGCAATATTTCGCATTTTATTTTTATTTGTTCTTGCTTTTTTTGTCTTTAATATTGTATTTTTATTGCCTACATTTGAGCTTTTTATAGGCAGATACTGTATTTTTGCAGCGCTAGAACATCATTTAAGAGGGGTTTTCTTACAGCATACTTTACGGCACCATTAAACAAGTGCAAGTGTAATGATGGGAAAGAAACATGTAAATCATAATACAATAACGAGCACGAAAAATTGCGTTGTTTGGCACAATTCTTTTGAATATATTTATTTCTTTTCTTAGGAATGAGCTTCATTCCGTAAATTTAAATAAAGTAAATTTATTATCTTTCTTATTGTTCATGACAGTAAAATGCAAAATTGCTTAAATAAAAAATTTATATTTGTTTTTTTTTTAAAAATTAAAATTATTCTAATAAGAACAAAAGAAATAATGGCAAAAGAAAATTTAATGAGTGATCTACATTTGAGTGTTAACCATTAAACACAAAGACCACAGCAGGCTGCCGACCGCAATATATCAAAAAATAGAATGCGATTGAAGTTGATGTCATTACAACTAAAGGGTTATACGTCTGTGAGTGACAATAAGCAAGTATATTATTTTCAATACAACACAAAATGTGAAATGAATGTAAGCTTAAAATTATGGGATACTAGTTAATAGAAAGAACATATGGAAATAAATAAATTTATTTATTGTTATGTGATATAGGAAGATGTTAAAGAAGAAATTTTTTTTAAGAAATTTTTTTAAATATGTATTTATACTTCAAAGCCAGGTGCTTATTATGTTGCTTCTAATGTCATATCATTAAACAGCTGACTACACGCCTGGCTACGATATTAGTCAACAGCATTTATAGTCATGTTGTGTAGCCTACTGTGATCTATGTGTTTACTGCTTCATGCTTCATTTTTATTGAATGTATTTTTCAAGTCTAGCAATATTTTATTTTATATTTTTGTATAGTTTATTTTGAATATTTTGTTTACAAAATCTTTTATTTTCATTAAATGACAATCAGTGAGTGGCGTGTTTGAAATCTCTGCGGATCTCATGTGAGATCACTGTGTGTAGTAAACAATTAAAAGAGATTTATTTTGTTATTCCAATTAAGCAAACATCTCATCAAATAAAATAAATAACATTATTAAGTTTTACCTCAACAATTATAAAATCAACCAAACAGCCAACAAATATTACAAATTGGAAAACAAAAGTGCATAATAATAAATATTGTTAACAATAATATAATTGCTACAATTTTATATAAAAAAAACATTCATATTATTTTTGATATTTAAGCATGCATAAATTTAGCAAAAAGGTTCATTTAGAGAACTGTCACTAGTCTTTAATGAGTTGAAAAAAATATTAATAATATATGCACATTAAATAAGAGCAAAAATTTAAATTTGTGATTTGAGAAGGAAAAAAAATAAACACATAAAGAAAATAAAAGAAAGAAAATTACATTTTGCAAAAAAAAATGTTTTCTTATAAAATTGGTCAGTTTGAATTTTACGTGTTGTTCTTTATCTTAGTATTGCAAAGACTTATGGCTGCAACAAGAGCAGAGAGCGATAACGCAGAATCTAATGCTGTTCAAACGGTAGACAACGACTGGTGGAGGCATGCTGTATTTTATCAAATTTATCCACGATCATTTATGGATAGTGATGGTGATGGTATAGGGGACTTGCAAGGTAACAATATGATATTCGTGTGTAATTTATTAAGAACAATCTCTTAAAAGTGAAAAGCACTCTGACGGATTTATTATTGGCAACAAAACACCTATCGCTCACTTAATTGTAAAATGTCATAATTCAAAAAATTAGGTTTTTGTAATAATAAAGCATAACTAAAACTCCTACCGATAACTGTAAAAGATTTATACAAACTTTTTGCATTGTTAAAATTTTCTTTCCTTTAAATTTTTCGTAAGTGTAACAGTTTAAACTCGTTTTGCAGAAAAATAGTTTTTTGAGGAAATAAGCAAAATCTACTTGCATATATTTATATGAAGAAAAAATTAATGGCAATGATTAATTAGTGGAAATCATTTTTTGTTTCATATCTACCACTTCCAATGTAAGCAACAGGCATTCAGGTACGGGCGGAGATCAGGTGTGCAGTTTTCTGCCTGTACTCGTTATTAGTAGGAACATATGTATGTATTTGTGGCATATTAAAGTGAGAAGTTTATCAAAAATGGTATTCTTTGCTGTTTTAAAGTCTCGGAACAGACCTGCAATTTTTGTTGTAGTAATTCTTGAATATGTGTGAGAGGGTTGAAGCAGAAATATACAATTTTGGTTTTCCACTGTCGCTCTTTTGCACTAAAAAACACACCGTTGCTGCAACAATAATTGTAAGTCTGGACCGGGAAAAAATTATTACTTATTCAACTATACTCGCATTAAGAAGCTTAATAAACCTTTTAATTTCATCGTCAATATTTTTCATTTTATTTCAAATTTGTATCTGTGTTTTGTGTCAAACCACTGTGTAAATGTGTACGGCAACATCGTGTTAAGCGCGAAAGAAAAAAATTTAGCAAGATTTAAGTTTGCCAAGTGGCTGCAAGACGGCTTTTACACACGCAAACAAGTTTTTATTCTCTGGCAAGAGTGCCGCCGTCCGGTGCCGCATGTTGCGTACATTGGTATTTCACTATTAGGATATATGCAATAAAATTCTGCATTGAAGCATTAAACTTATTACTCGTTATTATTTATTACTAATTTTAAGATAAATTTATATAATCCCTATTTTTTGTGGCGGCGCTGCCTTCTTGTAACTTTGCTAGCGCGGGAGTTTAGTTGTTTTGATTTTACATACAAAACTAAAGACACATTTTTTAGCTTTAAAAACGTATCTACTTCTCATTATGCAATGGTTTTTTCTGTTGCATATCGTTCGCTAAAATTCAAAAAGCGCATGTAACAAAAAATTTCTAAATCGATTTTTCGATTGATTATTATAAATGCCATTAAACTTGATAAAATTTACACTTCTGCGGTATAAAAATGAGGCTTTTTTTAAGATATTTATATGAATTAGTATAGGAAGTTTCAGTTTCATATGATTTCTTGTCGTTGTCTTGCAGAATCTAACATATATTTTTCACTTGCTACATATGCAATATTTGCTCCAGGAGTTTGCAACGTAGACACAGTGATTTCCGGTAGTAGTCTAAGGTACAAATTCACAATCTATAGTTAACTAACCTTCATTAGTTAACTAAAGACTGTGAATCTCAACCTAGAAGATCTATAGCTTTTGGCTTACCCATTTATACACATACACGTATCCTATTTGTAATACATATTAAAATATTTTTAGGCATTATTTCTAAATTGCCGTATTTGGCTGAAACTGGCATTACGGCCACTTGGTTAAGTCCCATATTTCAATCACCCATGGTAGATTTTGGATATGATATTTCCGACTTTAAAAACATACACAATGAATATGGCACCATGGAAGACTTTGAAGAACTAATAGCGCAAGCAAATAATTTGGGCATCAAGATAATATTGGACTTTGTGCCGAATCATTCTTCAGATCAGTGTGAATGGTTTAAAAAGTCGGTAGCCCGAGAAGAAAATTATGAAGATTTTTATATTTGGGCAGATGGCAAGATAAACGGGGAAGGTGAACGTGAGCCACCAAACAATTGGGTACATTTGCTCAAATTATTTATAATAAAGAAATGTTTAAAATTACTTTTTGATATTTTTTAGCAATCAATATTTTATGGATCAGCATGGACTTGGCACGCCGAAAGAGGGCAATATTATTATCATCAATTTACCAAAGAACAGCCGGACTTAAATTATCGCAATCCCGAAGTAGTGAAGGCAATGGATGAGGTAATATTATTTTGGTTGGATAAGGGCGTTAGTGGCTTCCGTGTAGATGCAGTAAATCATTTATTTGAAGATGTTGAGCAAAAGGATGAACCATTAAGTGGTAAAACTGATGATCCCAACTCGTATGATTACACACAACACATCTACACAAAAGATTTGGTAAAACTATAAATAATTATCGTATAAATAAACATATTTAACATATGCATAATTTCTTTTAAGCCTGATGTTTATAACATGTTGTATCATTGGCGCACTTTACTGGACGAATACTCCGAAGCTCAGGGCGGTCCAGCACGCATTATGATGACTGAGGCTTATGCTGATTTAAAAACATTAATGGATTATTATGAAAATAAAGAGGGAATGAAAGGCCCGCATTTCCCCTTCAACTTTATGTTACTCACAGATTTAAATGACAAGTCTGATGCTAGAGATTTTGTTTTTAATATACAAAAATGGTTGACTTATATGCCACGTAATCATGTGGCCAATTGGGTAATGGGTAATCATGATAATCCTCGAATAGCTGCTAGATTTGGAGGCAATAGTGTGGATGCCCTTAATATGTTGATTATGACACTGCCTGGCGTAGCAGTTACATATAATGTTGGTTAAATTATTTATGGTTTAAAATCGAGAGAAAAATTGTTTGATGTATTTTTTTTTGTTTGTTTTAAGGGCGAGGAAATTGGAATGGAAGATTTCCGTGATATGGACTGGGATGATACTGTTGACCCTCCCGCACGTAATATTGGGCGCGATAATTACAAATTAGTTTCTCGCGATCCCGAAAGAACTCCTTTTCAATGGAATTCTGAGAAGAATGCTGGATTTTCAAATGCCGACAAAACTTGGTTGCCCGTTCATCCCAACTATAAAGAATTGAATCTAGAAATGCAGAAAAAGGCAAATAAGAGCCATTACACAATATACAAGGAATTGGTGGAATTAAGAAATCTAGATGTTCTGAAGAAAGGCCGCACTCGCTTGGAGGTTATAAGTCGTAATGTTTTTGCCGTAATAAGGTAAGTTACATATACATACAACAAACAAAGTGGAAAAGCAAAACTTTGCTTTAAAAACTTATATTAAATTCTCTTTGGACATCAGAAAAAATCTACAATTTATTTCTCTTTACAACTGATACATATGTATATTGGTATAAGTTGTATAATTTTACTTTGAAATTTATTTGCTGGTGGTTCAGCTTGGTCTATATGCATTTCATTGTTGCTGTAACAAATCATCAGTAGACTTCAACCACACATTTTGAATAGTCACAAACCTATTATCTTATGCAAAGACTTTCAAGAACTATTTGTGAATTCACAAATAATAATATTTTTGAAAATCACAAAAGAAAAATAAGCATAGTACACAGAAAAAATTATTTCCAAAAAATTTTCAAACAAAAGTTTCTTTGAAATAAAATTTTGATTCAGTAAATATTTTTTAATATTCCAGTAAATAGTTTGATTCAATTTTGTTTTAAGCAAAACAAAAAACAATGTGGAGTGAAAAACTTTAGTTGATACAATTAATATAAAGTAATACTTTTAACAAAATTGTTAAGAGAACATTTCTGTTCCAATATAGAAATTGCATACTGTACACAACAGATATTTATTTAATTTAATTTTTATTTTCATTAAAAAATTATGTTGAATCAGACAATCTGTTGATTGAAAAAATCGGGGTTTTTTCCAAACAAACTATTAAAAAATTTTGCATTTGAATTTACAGATTTCTTTGTAGGACCTAAATTGAAAAAATTAGTATTTGATTCAGAGAATTTTGGGTTTGAAATGGAAAATTAGTTTTTTCAGTGTATGTCGAATAATAAATTTCTTAAATGTATAATTTTACGAAAGTCTAAATTTTTATATGCGTTTATTTGTATATATTGATTATGCTTCTACACATTTCGATCTGTTTACTTAAGGAAAGCAGTATTTTTGCGCAAGTATTCACGCTCACGCTTAAATATTAAAAAGCATCTTTCTTTACATATATTTCATTGTATGCACTGCAACTTTTAACTGAGACTTAATACCGGGTAATAAAACTAAATTTGCTTAAGTCGACTTAAACGATTATTCCATATTAAATACTTAATCTGTAGAAACAAGCGCATATATGAATATTTTAATACAAAATGTTTATTACAAAAACATTTTGAGTGTGTCACTTTAAACATTTTGTGGTATGCTTTACCTGCTTTAATCGTCGGGTGCCAAGAAATGGGATGGCACTCCAACTAGTACACAGAAAAAAATATTCCTGTGATAATAACGTTTTATTACAAACAAAACCGAAAATCAATTAAATATTTAATTGATTCAATTAAACTTTTGTTTAAATATTTAATTTAATTAAAAGTTTCATTGACTCAATAAAATTTTTAATTGATTTTTGACTTTGTTTTCAATTAAACGTGTTTATTGCAGGAAAATTTTTTGTGTACGAAATGCAGAGCATAGAAAAAATAAGATGTACAGCAGATTGTAATAAAAGGTTTAAAAGCAAACAAGAACTTGGTTAACATTTTCATATCAGTGCTTTTGAGGGCTGAAATATTTGAACAGAAATTGGCCTTTTTTCACATTTATGTTTTTTTGAGGATTTGAAAAATTTCCAAAAATCAGTAAACTTTTTAAAAACGGAATATTTTTTGTTAGAAAAAAACAACATTAAATTTTTCATATCAAAGAATGGTGAACAAACAACTGCTGCCTAATTGTTTAAAACAAAAAGTGTATAAAATTATTTGTGAAAATTTCAATTTTGTACCTCGATTTTAATGATAACAAAAATTAAAAATTTTAAAAAGCCCCGATATATCCAGAAAATATGTAATATCTTCTAAGAGCCTGAACACCCTCGATCAAGTCACTTTTCAAACAGAATAAACTAAATCCAAAACGGTCTAGCCGTTTGGTCTGAACGAGTACTTGTACAGACACACACTAGAAACTTATAACACCCCTTGTTTTGGTTGGTGGTTAAGAAATGGAAACCTTCCATTTTTGTGGAAAATGTTTAGGCATATAAAATTGATATGAAAAATAGTTTAATGAAAAAACTAATTGAAATTGAAAAAACATTGAATCGTTTTTATAATATTTTTCCTCCAGGTATCTAAAAGATGAAGCATCCATTATGTCTCTAATAAATGTGGGTCCTGAAGAAGAAGTAATCGATTTGAAAGGCCTTTTTGATGACGTGAAACAACTGACTGTTCTCATATCCGGTGTAGATTCCATTTATGAGAAGGGGTAAGTAACTGCTACTGGTTGGTTATTTCTTATTTTTTTTTTAGTAACTAACAAAATACTAATGCAAAAATTATTGCTATTATGTTACTTTATTGCTTCTGATATATCATTGCCTTTTTACCGTATTTGTTTGCTGCGTCACTTAATAGGATTGTTATGGCTTTGGATGAACTTACAAATTTCATTATGTCACCCCAGGAAGCTGTTGTTTGCTCGATTGAATGAAATACAAAATATTAAAAAAATAAAATAAATGAAATGAAAATAATTTTTAGCTTATACGTATATTAAATATTACACATATAACAAGAAAAAAAAATTACTTTAACGTGACTTTAATATGGAACACAAACTAATATTGAGAAATAAATAAAGATATAAAAGTTAAAAATGTTTCTATGGGTTTTGCGAAATTTCTTGTTGTTATGTATGTGTGTATTTGAAATGAAAACTTCTAACAGGAGTTACAAAAGTTATGGAAGGAGGAAGCTTGTGGCAAACAGATTCTTATAACGAAATTTATCTCTACATACATAGTTATAGACTTCTATACTCAAAACAAAAGACATGTAAGGAATTTTTTTTCCTAAATTAATGTAAAAAAAATTGGCATTAAAAAAAGAGACACCAAAAAAGTTATGAAAATATAGAGTTTGCAATGCGGAAGTAGTGAAAATTTCGATCCGATCTAATGATTTTTACATAGGGTTATCATTGCAAGAAGTTCTCTTTTTCAATGCCTGGTCACTGAATTGGAAGCGATATTAAGGAAAATTCCCTTTTTTGTGTTCTATGATAATATTTCAATCTAGGAAAAATGGTAATAGTTACATATTTTAACAATCCGTATCTTTTTATACGAACTTAAGCCCTAAACAGTGTTTTCATGTAAATTAAAGCAAATAACTTTTAAGTTTTAGACTAAAATTAGTTCATAAATTTCTTTAAAAAAAAATTTTTTTTTAATTCTGGTGAGTATTTTCCAACACTATGGAGGAGTTACAAGGTTTTGTATGACTAAAGTAAGCTTCTATATGGTTTTTTGCTCACTCTCGGCAAATTAAAAATATCGATTTTTTGGAAGCAATGCAAATGTAGTTCCACTAGAATGACTTCCATTTTTTTTCACTGGGTATAGTTGTCACAACGCATGTGAGTTATTTGTCTAGAAAATTTGTGAGGAATCACTCAAAAATTTCAGTACTTTTCACATATGTATATATATTTTTAAATCGCTTATTTGCATTGTGGCAAATACACGCAAGTCTTACCTTGATAACTAAGTAAAGTAAAGCACAATTTTAAATGTAGAATTATTTGTGTTAATTATAGTATCACAAGACCAGTGAGCATGATAAGAAGCTTTTTCATCTAATTTCCCTGTGGATATTTATTTAATAATAAAATAAATGACATATGAAAGGATTAGCACACAAAAAATATTAAATAATTATAAGAGTGGAAAAGAAAACATTAAACGTTCATGTCCGCAAGTAACATTTTACGCCCATGCGCCACCTGTTATGTTAAGGAAAAACTGAAGAGGTCACAAAACTAATTAACCGAAGTATACAACATGTGTAAGCAAAATTATAGGAATTAACATTTTGGTGATTAAAATATTAATTCTATATATAAATACAAACATATTTCATTACTTAATTTATCTTTAATGAAAGGAAACTATTAAAATGTATAGAAAGAACTGTTGTAAAAAATAATCAATATGTATTTTTTTCTACTTTCTTTTTTCAGATACGACTGCACTATCTGAAAAAATATTTAATAAAAGTACAAAAGAAAAAATAAAGAAATTGTTTAATTAATGGTTTTGCATAGAAAAAATTACATATGAAACCTTTTTTTTTAGGAAATCTAAAATATTGATATTTTTAGACTGGAATATGTGGGTATAGAGAAGGGCAGGAATGCACTCGGCACTTCTTTTTATTTGAAATCAATCTAATACATTTGAAATAAAAGTTTTGCTTGGCTATCTGCTTACTGAAGTTGCATTAAAATTTAATTGGTTCAATCAATCAATTAAAGTATATTATTATTAATAATAATAGACCTAATTAAATAAAGACTTGATTCCCTTGGTTTTTTTATTTATACTTTGCACCACAGAACTTTGCCTAAGCATTGACGCCATTTTAAAAAATTGTTGACGCTTAATGCATTAAACTTATTCACGACCGCATACTACCGACTACAAACTGTCAAAATAGAATACATGTTTGGATATGAAAATTATTTTTTTGACAGCAATACGTCGACACGACTACACAACAACGGCTGTAGCTATAGCCAAATTATATTAATTTCTAATCTTGTAAGCCACAATGATGGAACTATATAAAGTGCTGCTAATATAATACAAAATGTGAATTGAATGATAGCTTAAAAAATAATTTATTAAAAGAAATAGATTCATTCGTTTTCTATTTTTATATTCCATAAGTATATTTCAAATAATTTATTTTATTTTCATAAATGTCAAATAATTGAAAATGGCACCATTGAAGTATTTATAAATATTTCACTGTCAGGTGCTTATGATGTCGGCGCTGCCTTAAAAATAATTAAGCAGCTTCCTACAAGGCGACAATTTCAGCAAACTGCATTTTAAGTAGTGTGTTTGAGTATTCAGAAAAAAATAGTTTTGTTAAACATTTTGTAAACCCAAATTGTGTGAGAAATTTTTAAATTTAATAAAACTGTAGTGAATATTATTCAGTTCAGTAATTTCAATTCTTATTGATTGAAATATTTTTATTAATTAATGTGAAGTTCAAAAAAAGAAAAATTAAACTATACTCTATGTGGGTGGGGGAAATACCCATATTTTTCGGTGCAGCCACACACTTCATCTAATTTTTCTTTTCTTTTTCATTTTAATTAATAAAAAATATTTAATTCAATCAGAATTAAAATTACTGAACTGAAGCCCGATTATGAAATTATTTCTGAATAAATCCGAAACTATTACTTTTTTTAACAAGGCCTTAAATATTTTTAAACAAAAGTCAAGTTGAACTATAATGCCCTAATTCTGTTCGACGATTGTATCGTATTGTCTATGGACGAAAAAAAAGCAGCAGCTGTGATTCTTTAAAACAATTATTAGTTATTGTCTATGCTAGAAGGTTCGTGTATTTGCTTTATGATTTTGTTCTAAACATTATATCCAACTCATATTTTTTCATATATATTTCAAACTATTGTATAATAATTTAATTTAATTTTTATGTTTTGAAAACATGGCAATAATATTTTTATTTTTCATTACCACAGACAACAACTATTTTTGAAGAAAATAATTTACTGAATTCAAACACAAGAGCTTGGAAGTATTTTCAAACAAAACCGTCCTAATTCTTCTTACTGAATTAGGGCATAAGTCTGAAATATACTTCAAAAAATAAAGACCCAACTTAAAACTGACACAAACTACCTTTAATTGAAAAAAATTTAATTAATATTTAAAAAACTAAATGAGTCAATTGAACTGATTTGAATTCAAACTTTAATTGCTTATAAGTTCAATTTAAAATTTAGTTGAGCTAATTAAATATTTCTTTGAAATTTTAATTAATTAAAAAGTTTAACTAAATTTTTAATTAATTTTAGGCTTTTTTTTCAAATAACGATGTTGATTGGAGAGCAATTTTTTCTCGGTGGTAAATAAATAAAAGAGAAATACATGAAATTAATTCAATTAATTAGTGTAATAAATATCAAGTATTCGTGTCCAAAAGTAATTTTTGGCTTCCATGCGCCACATGTTTTATTAAGAAATCGTAAACCAACTAATAAAATTTAAACAATTATAAATAAATATAAGTACATTTAGCGAAGATATTTATTGGCTTAATCAATGTTTGTCTAGAAATAATAAGTTAAATTTTTTCAGAGAATATGATAATTTTTTTTAAAGAATTTGGCGTATTAGACCAATTCAAACCATGATTATTTTTTGTATTGCCACAATCTTTATAGCAGCGCCTCTGCGAACGTGTTAGTAATTTATATTAGTAATTAGGGGTGCTATCGATGTTTAAGTTCAGCAATCGATTAGTACTTGAAAACAATCGATATTTTTTTAGTTACTATCGATAGTAAATGGAACACCACTAAAGGCAAAATAATGTAAATATATTATTTTTCATAAACAAAAACAACTGGATGACTTAAAATTTCTTCAACTGATCTCACTTATTTTAGTTTTAAAGAAATTTATTATTTGACATATTGTCAGAAGTGTACATATAATAATTGAAGTTTATTTGCTGGTGGCTTAGCATGTCTATGAAAGTCTGTTCATAAAGTAAGAGGTTTGTGACTGTTCAAAATTTGTGCTTGGAGTCTACTGATGATTTGGTTCAAGCGCGAATGAAATACGTATATAGACATGCTAAACCACCAGCAAATAAACTTTAATTAATTTTTATTTGTTTAAAAATATGAATTATACGAAAACCATACAAATTCGATACTATCACTTTCGGTAGTGATACTACAGATAGTTTTCCACCTCTATATGAAATGGAAGCCATCTTTTGCTTCAGCTCTTGAATTTAATTAAACCTTGCAATTAAATAACTCATATGTAATTTTTGTATAAAATTTCATACCACTTAAGAAATATCATTTGCAGCTTTTAAAGCTTATGTGTTTTTTTTTTGTTAAATTAAGTTATCACTGACTGTATAATTGTTTACTTTATTTATGCATGTGTGTTTGTTATAATTGCAAACAAAGTTTATTTAATTTTTTTTGTGCGACTGCATTCAAAAAGTAATTAAAAAGTCATGAGCTTTTATTTAGTTGTGTTGTTGTTCCTTGATTGCACTTTACAGATTTCCTATTTCTTTTTGCTTTTGCATGCAATTCAGTATCCATGGGCAACATTACAAAGCAAACTTTAGTAGGAGTAGTTTTGTTCTCATTAAGATTGCATGTTTGTTGGTAATTTCCATCTTGGAATAATCAAATGTTTCTATTTTTTTTAAATTGTTATTGTTGTGCATTAGAAGTATTTTATTTTTGAGTTCAGTTTGTGGAAGTAATTTGAAAATTTAATGCAGACATTAAATTGCTTTTGTAGTAAGTTAAAATTTTTGTTTGAAAAATAGGATTTATTTGTTTCTTTTTTTCATAGAGAAAACTCGATTTCAAAACTATTTCTGTTTGTTGTTTTTAGCAATAAAACTTAAATTAAGGCATAAAGAGGGAGTCAAAGTTAAAGCAAAATAAATTTATACGTCGATTTTTACTAAAGTATTTTAAATTTTTAGTTGAAAGCTTAAATTTCGTTATTGAATTTCGAAACCCTCCACTTTGTGTAGCAGCTGCACCTGTTCGTAAAAACACAATTTAATTACGTTTCAACAGTCTGCGGCATTAATTAAATTTCAATATGAGTGTAACGAAAATTCTCTCAAGTTCTTAATTCCAATTTAATTAATACAAAAATATTTTAAATCTTCAATGAAAAATCTACAGAACAGCCAATATTCTAAACACTTGACAAACTCCCATGGGTGTTTTGAAACATTTGGTATTAGAAACGTGGGGAGTATACGTTTCGCTCATTTTATTACATACACATAAACATATATTTGCCTTAAATTTCCTTTAATTTATTTTTTATTATAATTTTTTTTATAAAATACAAAATTTCTAATTATGGTTTTTATATTAAATGTTGCTGTTCAGCATAAAACTTTATTTAAACTTCACTGAGGAGGGTGTAACTTTAATGGCCTATCAAGGGTTAGTGTGTCGAATTCCAATTGGGGTGTCAGCGTATGTATTTGTTTTGTCTGCTATGATTTTAAAATAATCTTTATTTTGTATTTTATATCTTCCTTTCATACTCTTTAGAGAACGTCGCGCTTTAGTAAGGACAATCGTTAAAACTGCCAATGTTATTTTAGTGGGTCTCCTATTGTACAATCTGTGGAATAATAAATGGACAAAACTTAATTTTAACAGAAGTATTAAATTTTAGAGAATATAAAAACAGTTATAAACAATAAAAAAGTCTTATTTTGAAAAAAAAAAATATTTATGTCTATGAAACGTTTAACAAACGAATTTCCATACAAAATTTGTTTTGTAAACCTTTAAAAAAACAAAATTATTTATTCTAGATATGGCAGTAAAAGTTTTATTCTGTTAACATAAAAATTATAAGAAAATCTATTGCAAAATAAAAATATATTTGTAAAATTAAATATGGGCTTTCAAATTACTCTTTGATAATTTTTTTTCACTTTTTTACTAATGAAATAATGAAGGCTAAATCCACTGAATATCCTTGGAAGACTGTAGTTCAGCATCTTGCAAAAATTAATGCATAAGCAATGTAATCACAATATTTGGTGCTGCATTTTTTCAGCGCTCTCACACACGCAAAGTTTGCTTTGGCAAAGACTGTTACATTTTTTTAAGCTTTGTTTTCAGCTAGCAACGAAGGTAAAAACTAAAAGAAAAATTTACGGAGAACAAAGCTACTTTGCTATTCTCACCCCCATTACTATATTCCTTCATCACCAGCAAGACTCAAAAATTTCCAAAGTAAACTTTGCTCGTGCGAAAGGAGTCAAATATGGCAAACTAATGTTACGTTTCCTCAAAAGCTTGGCGAGATCAGGGGTAATCGTACATAGAATCAGTGGATGTTTCATATGAATCATACAAAAATAGTTGCTGTTACTCACACATTTTTTATTTCACAAATGTATACCGAATTTTGAAAATTTTTAAAAACATACTGATATTTACATATTTAAACATTTAGTATTTGATACAAAATTATTTTAACTAAAATGTTTGCTGGGTGTTTTATGTTTTCATTGGTAGAATGATGAGTTTCTTAAGCTGCAGCGAAATGCATATACATAGACGTGCTTAACAACAACAAACTAAAACTCTTTCTTTTATGAAATTTCTTTACATAAAAGCTATGAAAAAGAATGCTGCATATGCAAAATTCCACAAGCACTTATGTAGCTTTTAAGCAAACGAGAGCAGAAAGTGGTAAGAAAATATCTCCCACAACAAAATTTACAACATTTTTATTCAAATTGTAGTGAAGGAATAATGGAATAAGGACAAATTGTAATTTAAATAAGTAAAATACCCTTCATTCACATCATAAAAAAACAAAGCAAAAGTCAGGGGAAGTATCTTTGACTGCGAGTATCTAAAGCAGAAGTGAAAAATCGACTTCTTTATTTCTTAACTTTGAAAAAAATTTATATTTATTTTTTTTTCTTTATGGAAGTCACGTTTGTGGAAACATTTAAGTGGCAGAAAATTTATTTTACTGAAAAAGGTTTTTCTTATTTTCTTCTTCTTGATTTTGGCCATTTAAACTTCTCCGGTTACTGTTTGTATTTTTAGTTTTTTCAATAAAATTTTTTCTTATTTATTTTATTTCTTTGCCATTTCCCATACACTGGGCTAAAGTCTTATATTGCAATTTGAAATTGAGCATATGTTAATAATATTTTTTTATAAACAAGAAACCAAAATGAGTTTCATGTACAATTAAAATCGCTTATTTCCTCAAATAACTTCATAACTCAAAAGGTTGTGCTTGTTGAAAAGCAAGACATTCAAATTAATTAAAAGATGAATTCAATTAATGAATTAATAAAAATATGAATTGAATTAACTATAAAAGGTATTGTTTATTTTGACTGAAAATAGTTTCTGAAGAAAAAAAATAACACGATTTCATAGTTTTTAATTAAAATTTACATCAAATTAATATGTAATAATGGGTCTGTTCGTAAACGCATCACTATTCTACATCATACAAGCAAACTTTTATTTAAAATGCAAAAGAAGTTCGCTGGTAATCTTTGTCAGGAGTAGCCATGTTTGTACTGCACATTTAACATTTATTTGTGTATTTTTTACTATAGAGAAATAATTAAGGGTATTAAAATTTCCATTTGCAACGCATTGATGCATTTAGGAGCAATCGAAACTATTTACAATTTTATAGTATTGTGAACTAAAGTTTGTTGTTGCAGTAAAATCAATTAAAATAAAATAATAAAACATCGATTTAATTAAAATATTATTTATATCTATGTTTTTATTTTTTCTCAGGAATCACTTAATTGAAAAAAATTCATTAAACATTCTCTTTCACCTAGAAACCACCCTGTTCATATTTAATAATAAAATAAGTAAACAAATTTCTTTTTTCAGTTGAAAAGATTAAAATATAAGCCGCATATTTGTTGTTTTCAAGTTAAAATATTTTTTCTAGGACAACAATAAAATGAATGTAAAAAACTTACCGTTTCAAAAACGTTCTTACAAGCATTATTAACTTATGGACAGATGCAAAGTTGGAAACTTACCTGAAATGAAAACAAGAGTAGAAAATTGTATGACAACATGTGTAAATTAAATGAAAGATGTCAAAATTTTTCATATTGAGTAGACATTTTCTATAATTAAGCAAAAATATATTTAAATATCTGCCAGTATTTATAGTTGATATTGAATTTATTGGTATGGTAAAAATACCCAGAAAAAAGTGTTCACCAATTAATATTTTCAATTAAGAATTAAATTGTATTAATTAAATTTTTAATTGTATTAATTAATTTGACTGGAAAAACTTAATTGATATTATTAAATTGTTTATAAGTGAAATATTAATTAATTTTTTAATTGATACTACAAATATTTTAATTAATATTACAAAATCAATCAAATTACTTTTTTGTGTGTATTAACATTATAAAATAACGAATACAACTGACTCGTCTAGGAAATTATTTAAACGCTAACTTTTTAATATCCCAAACTGAAAAAACGACTTATGCTACTTTAAAAATAAATGGCCCATCTTGGTTTGTGCAGCAAACTTTGTAAGTTCACTTTAAGCATATGAAATTTGAGATTTTAATATATATATATAAAAAAAAAATTATATAGTTTGAGGGTGGTGTTGGCTGAAGTAGTTAGCACGTTGACTACAAAACCGGAGGTCCTGGGTTCGAGCCTAACCCGACAGTCATTAAATATCAACACCATGCATTTGTCTGATGTGCATTAGTGTCCCTTCATCGCCGATGATTTTCGCAGAATCATCGGCGAAGTAACATAACCAAATAAAATGTCTACTTAACACAGCTTTGAAAATTTAATGCGCCTCATTGACACCAGAGGCGCTGCAACACTGCATTATTAAAATCTTCCAAAAAGCAGAGTTGTAAAAGAATAAAGCTTTCCTCTATCTCTTCCTTCCTTTCCTAGAAAAGGTAATAACTAGTAATAGTGGTAGGCAATCATTCGCTGAGTGTTACTTCTTTCTCTTTGAAAAAAATATTGTTACGTTATTTTTTTCTTGCAAATATGTTTAGTAAAAATATGCTAAGTCCATAGTTATAGATAGTTACTCGGCATAGGAAATATTCTAAGGTATTAAATATAGGTTTAGCATATTCAAGCAACATTTTTAGTGGAAAAACTTAATTGATATTATTAAACTGTTTTCTGGTGAAAACTTAATTAATTATCTAACTGTTATTGCAAAATTTTAATTGATGTTTCAAAATATTTCGTATTAATTTTTTCTGTGTTGGAGTGTAACCCGTATTACGAAGAAACAAAAATAAAATCTTTTAGAACAACCTACAAATCAGATAAGTATTTATTTGTGTGTAAGTATGCGTGCATATTACCTTCGGATTGAAATTAAGCAAACAATGTGTGAATAAAAACAATTTTATAATAGACAGCAGCAGGTGGGCTTAATGAAATCAAATTAATATTGTTGTTTTTATTTTCGCAATCCTAAAGGAAAGTCAGATGTTGCAAATATTTGATGAGGTGAGATTCGCTTTGATATTAAGAACGAATCTTTAGCAATATCAAAAACGAATAACTGTTACCACAACGCTAAATATTAGGTAATAATATTTTCAGTTATTTCATTTTGATATCGCTAAACACTTATTTTGAATAGTTTGACAAAAGTTCGAGAACGAAGCTTTTTCAATTACTCCTCCTTTTGTTTTTCTACTTTTGCTTTGAAAGAAACACAAGATTACAATATGATTTATAAATAATTGGCCAAACATTTCGTTGCTTATTCGTAAGTAGCTCGCTTGTTTGAATTTATATATAGTTTAACGAATGTTTTTGTTTCGATAGTTCTTTGCTTTAGCGAACATTCGCTTAATACGAATCTCAGGTCAAGCGCGTAATTGTAGAAACAATATCCCACTTGACTTTGCTAAAGCAAAGTTTTTTTGAATGAGTGACGGTAGTCGAGTGGTTGTGTATCACCCTGTTAGTCTAGAGGTACCAAGTTCGATGCCTGACAGCACTGTTTGTTAAAAAATAAACTAAGAACACATATCTACATATGTGCAATAATTGAACAGAAAGATGTTTGTCACGATGTGTGTGTGTGTTAGTCTGTTAGAATGAAGGAACCATTGCTCAAATCATGCAGCGTAAGTTAAGGTATTAAAAAATAAATAAAATTTCTTTTTCTGCTGCCTTTTTGGGATATCGAAATTAGTCCGATACTTTCTCACTTTTGATATTGTTAGCGAAACTTCGATAACGAATGATTTTTGAGACAAAACCGAGCGACAGTTGAACTTTTTTCGATTAATTTTTGAGTGTCACTCTAGATAGGTTTACACGATAAATGTTTGAGATATATTCGAAAGCGTTATCAATAACGAAAGCCTTGGTCAACTGGGATACTAAACTCACTCATACACCCAGAGAAAAAGCCGTTTAAAATCAATAGAAACCATATTGAATTCATAAGAAAATTATTTAATTAATTTTGCAGCTTTTCCCTCAGTGTAAGGCTAAAATTTATTAAAACATAAATTTAATTTGGTTTATAGTATTTAGTAGATACACTTATTTTACTTAATATTTGCTACATGTGACTTTGCCTCGAGGGCTCTTCTAGGACTCAAACAAACTTGAAAAGCTCTTTATGAAGGATTAGTGATAAAAAAAAAAGAATTTTCCTCAAGTTCTTACCTTAATGCCAATTTAGGGTGAAGAATATTATTAGAATACGACCGACCCTTAAATTCAACCTACAAATTATATATTACGAGTAATCTTTTGTTGTTTTTTATTTAGCATACAATTTAGCAGTGGAAATAAATATTCGCACCAGTTTTGTTTATGTTTTTTTTCTCTCTCTCTTAAATACAACCCTTAAAAATTATATTTTTACATGGGTACGACATTTAAGTCCTTGAGGGTAAACAACACAAACTTGCAAACTTTTGTATTTTGCTTTTTGTTTTTATTACTCGCACTTGTGTTTAAAAGAAACTTAATTTTTGTTTTACTGTTGTTGTTTAAGTTCTTACCTCTGCTGCTCATAAAATATGTTATTTCTTTTATTTTAATTTTTCTTTTCTCTCTTGGACTTAAGTTGTTTGCTGAAAAACTTTTACTCTCAATAACGAGAACAATAAGGATACATTTATTAAGATTCTTTATAGTTTGTAGTAGTTTAAAAAAATGAATTGGTTTGTTAAGAAACATCTTAACTATTGTTGCAATAGTACGCCACTGTTCGTTCCCTGAAGTAGATTTTGCCAGCGTCAAGCAAATTATATTTATGATTATTAGTGTTTATTATTGTTCTCGTTGCTTTTATCAGTTTTCAAGTGTTGTTTATAAAATATGGAGGAAAGGACGGTCATTACATCTAGAAATTTTCTAGCAGATATCTCAGTACAAAAAAAAACTGAGCGCTTTTGCATAAAAAGCAGTTAAACTAAATGTAGTAACGTTTATTAGAATATTTGTAATAAAAATAACAACACGTAGTAATAATGCTTAAAATGGGGTTGAATGATAAGAAAGATACATATTTATTTCTGGCCACTTAGTAGCGACAGGGGAATGAATATCCATGAAAACATAACATCAACTTAATTAATTTGAATAGTTTAACATTTCAGTTAGTACAAACAAACATTTATAATATTATACAACAAAAACTTATAAAGCAATGGATATTTTAATGGCTGCGGCAAAATAATGAATAACTTTGACGTAAATGCAACGACAAAAAAAATATTTGAAATTAATTTCCTTTTCAAAAACAACACGTACATTGAAAGGACGTATGACGATGTTCTTGTTTTTTTGTGTGTGAAATACTATTTCGTACAAGTGTGGTTTTTGTGGGAAAAAAAAGCCGGCAAGAAAGCTGCTGCTAAAATGGAGTTACGCAAAAATTTGTATTGAAATGTTTTTCTAAAAATAGTTTCAGTTAAAACAGAAAGTTAATTAGGAATTTCACAATTAAGACTAATTGATATTATTTTGTTTATATAATAAATAGAAAACTACTTGTTGACAACCACCAAGCAAAAAATTTAAAAATAACTTGCACAGTGGGATAGAAATGGAAATTTTTTTAAGTAAATCTGCCGTTTATAAAAAAATTCGTGCTATTGGGTAATGAAATTTTTTAGACAGAAAATAGAAGACGCTACTAATACACAGCTTATGGGCAAATATCTGTGGCAAAAAGGAAAAAGTGCTTAAGTAGAGATAAGCTAATTTTAAGTTAATGGCTCCTCCGTAATCTGCATATTCGAAAGTAACCCTGGTAAAAATCTCAATTAATTTGTGCAATTTTTCGGGTAGTTATAGCAATACGACTTGTGACTTATCTTTTTTAGACTTCTAAACTCATCTAGAACAAATAGCTTAATTTAGGTTATACTTTGGTATATTTCAACTTAAATGTATTACTTATAGCATGAAAAACGATGTTTGCTTAATAAAATAAAGGTTAACAGATAATTTGCCAATTTAACTTTAAAAGAAATAAATTTCTGAAAATCGACTTGAACGCTTAAAAGAGCTCTCCTGCAAAACAGTAAAATATGACTCAAGAAATTTTTTCCTTATTGCCACTTATATTAGGACTCCCTTCTTCATTATTCTCTCTTCCATTGTTGCTCAATAAAACTTGCTGTGAGTGAGCCCCTTATTAGTGAGTGAAAGTGGTAGTAGTTATGTGCAGTTGCTATATTTTTTTACTGAATTTCAATTTGTCTCTTTTTGGCTGAATTTTAATTAGTTCCAAAACTTGGCTTTTTTTATTCGCTTAATTAATTAATATATTTTTTTTTTCATTAAAAAATTTAATTATGAATTATGAAATTTAATTCAAAATAAGAAAAACAATTTATTATTTTATGCTCATTTATGAAAAACTCATTAGCAGTTAAAAAAAAATCATAATAAAATCTAATCTAAAATATTTTTTCCAATTAAAATTGCTCGTTGATTTGAAAAATTTGGGCACCATTTCATATTTTCTAGAGATATGCGCATGAGTGTGCTTCGTTCACGACATGTTCTTTTATGAACAGAAATATTTCATACACGCAAGTTTGTGGTAAAAGAAATTTAAAATTTTTAACAATCATAAACGCTCATAAGCAAAATATTTTTTATTACACACGCTCATACACTTCAGATATAAAATTTCTAACAGAGTCACGTTCTTCCACAATAGAATATACATTTCAATACAAAAATGTTTTCGTCATGCAACTAAATACATATGTACATATATATTTACATACTCACGCAATGGCAAGTAATAATTTGGAAATTACTGACGCACCCCTATTTTTACCCGACTAAGGGATGCAAAGAAGGGTATTATGTTTTTCAGTCTATCTAAGTATAAATGTATGTGTATATGTATGTATATTTTTTTGCGGCACTATATGAACCGAACGCGTGATCCGGTTTTGGTTGTTCTTACATCATTCGATTTGTCTTAATAGCGGCCAACAGACGCCATTTTGTATGTACGAAAAAATTATAAAAAGTCGGTGAACAATATCCAAATGGGTATCATTCGATTATGCTTTTTCATTTCAAATAACCATTTAGGATATTTAATGGTTCAAAGTTGGTCGCAGTCGGGTTTTTTGATTTCGCCTAACTACACTTTTTTAAATTTTAAAGGAGAGAGAGGAAAAAAGCAAGCAAATTGTTTAAGTGCCTGAAGTACAGTTTCATAATTTTAAATTTTAATTCGCTTGATTGTTATGACAAAGGTTTTAAAACTTATGCGGATATTTAAAATTTTGCTTACGCTAATTCCTGCAAAAATTAAGATTAGTAGCTTCTTTACCAACTTTCAATTCTTTTCAATTCCTTTTATGTCATGAGTCCATTTAAATTGTTAATGCCATTTGAGGAAATCACTTCTTTCTACAAAGTTTAAATTTGAAATTTGATACACTTTTGACAGATTTGGTGTAAGAAGTTTAAATCAGTGCTGGCCGCCGAGATTAATGTCAGTTAAGTGTTGCCACTCTCTCTTTCTTCCTCTCTGTATCTCTCTCACATATGATTCTTTTAAGTTAAATCAAAATCTCTATCGATTCACAAGTGACACGACAAAGTCACAAAGTTTGCACATCTGTAACATTTTTTATTCAGTTAAGGATACCTGCTCAACATTTCATAAAAAAATATCAAAGGAATTCATGTTAAGACATTAAAAAGACATGGTTGGATTTTATTTATATTGAAACTCATTTCAAGTTTCAGTTCATTTTCATAAAAGAATGTAAGAAATTTTGTTCTTAAATATTTTTTTGTAACATCTTAAAATGCTTTTCCCCATACTTGTACGAGTAGATATTAACGTTGAAGTCACCCAGCAAGAAATTACACATTGCCAACAGAACTAGTTGCCTTACAATGACTTACTTTTCTGATTACTAAATTACATTAGTCGCTTACAAATCACATTACCTAAAATTTAAAAAAGTTACATATGTACAAGTTGTTAAATGAGGATAATGATTTTTTTAGATTAAATAGATAACGTGAACAAGTTGGCAAATATAAAAAATAAGTACTTCTCAAGAATCGATTATTTTACTCTCACCTTGTTAAAATCATTAAGTTAGTAATCCAGTAGGGAAGAGCTTCCACCAAAAATGCTTAATTCCAAACCCTATTACCATTTTTGAAATTTTTTGCTGGGCAACATTAATATTATTAAGATTGGTTTTCTAATTCTTTTGAAGCACAAGACGGAAACCATATAAATAAAAATAAGGTATACAGAGATACTAAAACGTTATGTGGGTACACAGTGGGACAGAATTGAGATATTTTTTTTGAAATGAAAGAGATATTCGATACTTTTAAATATTAAAAAAACTGTCAAAAATCCCAACTGCAATTTTTTTTACCAAATGGGCCTTAAAACCAGATTAATGATTTAATTTTTATTTGTATTTTTTTTTGGTAATTTTTTGTTTATATTTAAAGCGTGTAAAAATAAATATGAATTCTAAAAATTGCGTTTGTTGTTGGTTAAGCACTTCATCGATGAGTTTTGTAAACAGCAACAAAATTTAACCAGGAGTGCTTAACAAATAACAAATAATTTTTTAAGTTCTCATTAGGTTAGTTTACAATTTCAAATAGTTTTCAAAAACAATTACTTCCAGTTTTAAATTTATGTATGCATGTGTGTGCTTATATTAATCTTTTTGCATGTCTGAATTACAAAAAGTTTTAAACTTTATCCCACTGTAAGATACATGTACGTTTATTTATTTTATTTTATTAGAAAAGCACTTGAAAAAAAATAATAATTCTGACATAAGGTGAAGCAAAAATTGTTGAAAAGTAATTTAACCTTGACAAAAATTCCTCAGCTTACACACAACGTGATAGAAAATTTAATGATGAAATTGACTTTTCTATGGGACAACTTATTTTTCCCAAAAAAAAGAAATATATCAGTAATAATGCCTTGAAATGAGCAACATTCCAAGCAAAACTCCCAAACAGAATATATATATAGTTTAATATTGCTGGAAGAATGCAATGCTTCTTGGGGAAAGTAGTTGATAGCTGATGGAGAGAAAACAAAATTTCGCTGGTTCATTTGGTTAAAACCAAAACTAAATGGTACTCCTTTTGAAAATTGTGGTTGATAAATGAATAATACACTGATGATGTTTCAATATAATAAAAAAATAAAATAATAAATAAAAAAACAGCACAAGTTTTTTAATTATATCTGAGATTTGTGCAATAATATTTATAGTAAAAAATTATGGCCACATTTGCATAGATTCAAAACTTAAACATATTTTGAAGCTGCAGGATAAGATTTGTTTTTGTTTGTTCTTATTGAACGAAGGAAACAACAATGTCGCATATTCATAGGCAAAACAAAGTATACTTTAAGAGTTTAAAACCAGTATTTTGTATGTTACTACTGGTTTAAAATTTTTAAACAAAATTGTCATATATAATTTTTATCGGTGTTTTTTCTTGTTATTATTATTTTTTTATTTTTGAATATACATAAATAAAAATTTATGATTTTCATATAACTTTAATCCTTGCAATTTAATGGCTTGAAATTCAAACGATCCAAGACGTAAAAAAATTTAATTTCTTATATATTCATTTCATGGAAAAAGGCTTTAATGTTTCAACTATTAAATCGACAGAAGTGTTAAATTTTATTTCACTGTGTGGTTTTATTCGCAAAAGAAAATGAGATGTGAGAAGATTTGCGAGTTGTGTACGTGCATATCAATACTCTTAAGGCACAACATTTTAATTAAAAAATTCTAAGCTTATAAGCTTTCAAATACATATTTACTGAAATTCAACCCTTTTGTTCAACTTTAAGGTTGTATCAACCACATTTGTGATATTTTTTAAATGAAAGGGATTATATAAAGGGTGTTTTTTATTGAGGTATAGAACTTTAAGTTGGCATCGTTTTCGCACTACGTTTACTCTATGTGATAATACGCATCCGCAGAGACGTCGAACAGTGCGCACCGAAGAAACAATTGCCGCTGTAGAGCAAAGTGTTGAAGAGGACCCGAATGAATCGAGACCGGTATAGAGCCATGATAACCGAATATTTTGTTCCCGAATTGGATGGCATGAATGTGGATGAGTTGTGGTTCCAACAAGACGGCGCTACATGCCACACAGCGCACGTCACAATCGATTTATTGAAGGAAACATTCGATGAGCGCATAATTTCGCGGAATGGACCTGTCAATTGGCCACCAATATCGTGTGATTTGACACCATTGGATTATTTTCTTTGGGGATATGTGAAGTCGCTCGTCTACGCCAACAAACCAGAAACGTTAGGGGACTTGGAAGCCAACATTCGTGGCGCTATTGCCAACATACGGCCCCATATGCTCGAAAAAGTGGTTGAAAATTGGACCTGTAGAATTGGCTTTATTCGAGCCAGCCGCGGCGGCCACATGCCCGAAATCATATTTAAACATTAATGGCATAAAATTATCCTTCCAATAAAGCCAAATTGGTGGACATTAAAACGATTTTCTTGTGTTTTATTTCAATTCGAAGGTCTATACCTCTAACAAAAACACCCTATATTATAAATAGTAGTCGTCAGTAAAATTAATCTTATTTGAAGAAAAAAATAAAATTTAAATAAAAAATATCTATATATAAAAAACTGACTGTATAGCTCACTTCATAATTGCAAAAGAACATTTTTAATATTTGTTCACAGTTATAATTTTTTTTTAAATTAAATTGTAAAAATTCCCAATTCAGGAAATAACTTATTATTTAAGAAAATTTTTCTTTCACATATACTGGTATGTTCTGTGTTCCACGTGAAATTAAATCGTTCGGAATTGTGATAGCATTGTTGTTATAAATACATATTTCCAACAACAATTCTACGGCAACTCTGCACGTTTTAATTTTATGCACGATAATTTAAAGACTAAGCAAACTACCCGCCGTAAACTTTTTTTTGTTGTTTTTAATGGAACGAATTTTCATTTTCTTACTCTTCCCAAAATCTTTCACTTTATGAATATTTAAATAAAATACTTTATTATTATTATGTTCATTTGTTTTAAGCCCACAGCTGTTATGCTCGTAATCAGTCGGTTAATCAAAATCAAGGTCAGTAGTCAGAAGTGTTTGAAAATTTCCATGATATACACAAGTAAGTGCTACCAGAAATTAAAGAAAAATGATTCTAAACCTTTAAAAGAAGGATACAAAAAGGTCAGCAAAAATAGAAAGAAATAGAGAGGTAAACTTATTTTTTATATGGAAATAAACTCTAAGGGCTAATAAATCAGTGAAAGTTTAAATGCTGGTTTAGTTGAACTAAACTTAAATTTATATGTGGTTTAAACTCAATGGGAGTAAATCATTGAAATATATCTTATATGTATATAGTTAAAAAAGCAATATTGTGGCAGCAGTAGAGTAAATTTAAATAAAATAGCTGTTTTACAGCAGACTATAAATTTTTTAAACAATGAAAAATTCAACGAAGCAAAACAATTTTTAATTCAAGGTTTCCATATTGTACTGAGAATGGAATTATTTTTATGCTTGGAGAAGTAGAAAAGTATAAAAGAACAATAGAGTGTTAGGAAGCAGATCGAGCAAGATGTGAAAAAAGGAGAGGCTTGGAAAAAAAAGTTGAGTGCTCATTTAATGCAAAACACATGGTCTGTAAGTAACAAAATCACATGGCCTGTATTGGTACTGTAAATGCCCAATTTTATGCTTTTAGAAATGGTTTAAATACTGTACTGATTTATTGGTTTGCTGGTTTAAACACATTTTAAACCCAAAATAGAGATTAACTTGCACTGTTTTATTAGCCCTGTATGAAACTGAAAAAAATTTAATCGACTTCAAAAATAAGCACTGAAAAGTTAAAAGGAATGTAAATTTAGTTAAATGATTTTTTTGTGTTACCTGTAGTGCTTTTATTCAATATCAAATGCATATTTTATTTATTTTAATCACAAGTTTTGGGCATAAGAAAAAATCACACAACACGAACAACATTACTTGTTTTTGTTATATAGTGCTGCCACCTTGGATGTGTTCAATTGCTTAAAAATAATAATAAATTTCTAGCGAATTATAATAAAATTATTTAAAAAAGTGAGCGCTCACTCACCATGTTTACTAATAGTAGCCCAGTAATCAATGTGTTGAGCGGATTATCAAGCAACAGTTGTCGAGAAGACTGCAACGTCTGCGCAACACTTGCAATATTTTTTGAAGGCTAGTTTGCAATTCTGTAGTATCCCGCGTTTTCAAAAAACTTGACTAATTTCTGCATTCCAAAGCACTTTCACCTTAGTATTTCGATAAAAAAAATGCAAGTAATTTTTAGCGAAAGATTCTATATTTTTAATATGCAGATAATTTGCAGAAAAGCAAATAATAATTTATTTTAGTCGTGCAAGGATTTTTAGATCCCTTGGATCGCAGTTTCTATATTTTCATTCTCTCTTTGTTTTGAAAAATAAGGATTTTTGAAGGTCGTTTTTTGGGAGAAATAAAGAAAAATATTCCCATATGGTAAAACAATTTAAGTGATCCCCTAGAAATTTTTTACAAAAATTTAAAAATAAATAAAGTGGTTATGTAATAACTTATCCCATACTTTTTGCCTAAAGTGGGTGTCAGACACATCAATATTAAGCTTCAATATATGTATATTGGTGTGAATATTTTTTTTTATAAAAAAAAAACGCACACAACCTCATATATTGATCTGAATATTGATGTGTCTGGCACCCGCTTAATACAAATATTTTAACCGTATTTTAATTTTTCTTTTAATCTACATAATTTGTTTCTTGGTGATTGTAACATCCTTTTCAAAAATAATTTGTTTAATAACCGATCAGATCTTTTGACAATACTATTTCACAGAGCCTATGGGCTCTTACCCACTGTTGGCGAACACCAGCAAATCAAGGAATTTATAAATTGCTGCACTCATATTGTTGTTAAAATGGTTTAATTTATACAATCTGTATTTTATAAAAACAATTTTTAAATAATTTTTGAATAAAGTTTTCAAACAAACAGGAAACAACCGGGAAATATTTAATTAATACGGTAGCACGATTTTACCGGAAACTTCTTAATCCTTATACTTGTCAGATGGTGACTGTCAAGAAAAAATTAGAGAATGTGGAACTACCTTCTATATTTATATCACGATTGTAACTGTGCTTGTAACATTTCGCAAATAAATAATATTAAACAGTTTTTTAATTTTCCAAAGGTTAAACCCCCATCACAAACAAGTGCATATACATACATACAAAAAAAAACACATGTGCAAATTAAAAAAAAACTCAACAACTCATTTATCCAGGAGTTATTGCCAGAAATATTTCACAATTTGCGTCCTTGTTGCTGTAACATGTTAGAAGAGATGCAAGGCTTCTAATAATTTTGCTTTCATTATTTTGCGTTGGCTTTGGCAGCCTTTTACTACAGATTGCCTGGTATTTAAGTTATTTATGGTATTTTCAACATTTAGGCCCCCAAAATGTTTTAACCGCAAAAGGCAGGGCGACTGTGGAGAAAAGTGTAAAAGTCATAGGAACACAATTAAGGAAAGGAAAATTGATTGTATGTGTGAAAGTGTAAATGTAGCTAACAGATAATGAAGGAAATAATTGTAGTTGTTGCCGTTCAAGTGTATTTGGCGAATGCCAACCCAGGAAACACAAGTGTTTAAGCTAAAGTTTTTTAAACGATTTGAAAATTTGTAATTAAAGCAGCTGCACGCTCTCTAGTTTCTTTTTTGTAAAATGAGAACATTCTTCAAGTAAAAGAATTACCGAGAGTGCTGAGTATTTGAATTACATAGTCCACTTGTTATGATTTGACTCTTTGAAGTAGAGACAAATGAAATGCAACTTTCACTACCGAAAAAATGTCTGCTTTAAAAGTGGCTTAATTATAATAATTTGAGATGTACACGGCACTTATCATATGTTTGTGTTAATTCTAGAGTTAAGCGAAAGACCCTTAATCAAGTTGTCGCCATCGACGTCACTTTAACTCAACACCAAAAAATTGGTGCTCGTATATCCGTTGTCGAAAACAACTTACTCCTGTTGGCAGGTTTATACTATTTTCTAGACCTTAGGGAACGGAAATAGATTGTCAGTTGCGCAAAATTGTTATCGAGAGCGAGTAAACAAGCAACAATTTTTTGTATTGTCTTAAAGTGACGCCGATGGCGACAACTGCAATAAGGGTGATTAAAAATTTCACCGTATTGTATTTATTTCGAGACCGTAGTAATAAATAAAATTGAGGATAATGCGAATGAAAGAAAAATGCACAAAATCGTTGTACAACAGTTGAACAGACAGTTATGCAATAAAAATATTGCACAATTCATAGTGCACTTTACTTGATTTGACAAACTCCAAATTTCTTAAAATAATAAGTGATAATAAATTTCTTACAAATACATATATCCATGATGAAAGATATTATTTTGATTCTTTATATCATAAAGTAATAAATTAATAATTTATAAAACTTAGAAAAGCAACACATGCGATATAACAAGCTCAGAAAATCTGCCTTATTTTTTTTTCTTTCACACGCAAATATTGTCAACTACAATATATAATGCCTTTGCTTGGCAGTCTGCGTGAACGTTTGACCGACTGAAGTGGCGAGTTGCCACTTTTTCTACTGCTTTGCCATTTTTTGTCCACCTTTTTTTTAGAGTGAATTATATAATAATACATTAAAAATAAAAAGTTTGGTGTAGTTGTTTCGTTTTTTTTTATTGTTGCCCCATTTTTTTTTTGATAAATCCCCTATTTGTTGCCATTTTATGAAAAATTTCATCAGTCATTCTGTTGGCAGATAAATAAATGCTGTAGCATGTTTTTGATAAAAAAGAATATTAGTTTTAGTGTTCTCATAAAATCAAGGGCAATATAAAACACAACAAACTGAATAATGTGCCTTATGAAGACTGAGTGAGAAAACAAATGTTTTGTGCTCACCTCTAGTGAAACATTTTTAGCTCTGTTTCAAAAATAAACCTAAGAAATTTTTATTTGCTTTTTAAAGCACACGTTCTTCAAAGGATTTTAAATGAAAAGAAAGTTATTACTTCGAATTATTTTTTTCCAATTTTTTGCTGCTTGAAAAGAATCACTGGGAGACAAGAGTCATCACTCTTTCAACAAGACCTGAATAAATAATAAGCCGACAATAATGCGTAGAATGATAAATCTATTTAGATATTTTAAACGTTTGACCTAGTGTTTGTTGTGTTATAGAAGTTGAGTGAGTAATAAATGTTTCTATACATACGTATGCATGTGTGTGTAAGTGTGTTTGTATGCATATGTTTATGAGATTTTAGTGGTGGTAAAATAAGTGCAATTTTCAAGGACTTCATAAAGGTTATAAGCAAGTTAAATATTAAATTTTCTTTTGCTTAAAAACAATGACGATATATTTTCGTAAAACAGATAAATACATATGAATGTCATTTTTAGCTGAATTAAATTGAGTTTTATTGTGATCTCTTTGCAATTTGCTTTAGCTCCCTGCCTTATTTTGTATTTCAGCAATTTATTGCTGTATGTAATACATTTTATCTTTAATTTTCTGTCCAATTTTTAACATTAAGTTTAGCGTGAAGTTGACTACTTTTCATTTTGTATGACAGCGTGCAGTCCAGCATAATACTCATATAATGTAATATTTTATTATTCTCGTTTTTTCCTTTTCCTTTTTGTGTAAACATTTATTTGAAGCAATTGATATGTACATGTGTATATATGTATTTATGTATGTATGTCTATATAAGTATTGCAATATTTTAATGCATGTACAATATTTAGTTTGCATGTGTGCAGACAGTGGTGGCTCACAGTAAGAGTTACGCCCACAAAAATTTCAATTGTGTAAAAATCTGCTGGCTGCGTCTGAAAACTCAATTTTGTTAAAGTCAGCTTTGCTCAACATGATACTTTTAATTCAAATGGTTATCTTTTTGAGGCAAAAAGTTTTATTACGAAAACGTTATTTTTTTCAATTAAATAAAAAGTAAATAAAAACTGGGGCAAATGTAGACAAATTGGAATTAAAAATGTGTCTTGATGTGCGTTACACGGGTAAAGAAATTTGTTTAAACTATAAAGTTTTGGTGGGCCCGTTTGCAAGCTTTTGTAGTATATTTATTTATTTATTTATTAAATGTTACAAATCCAATTCAAATTATGTATATCATTAATTTAAACGAGAATAGTAACATAGACCTTCACTCGTTGTAGTGAAACAGACCAGAGTCTATGGTGGGAATCGAACCCACAACCTCCACACTGATAGGGTAGCGCACTGCTCACTAGCCTACCGCGGCACCAACTTTTATGAGCTTATTTTAGGCCAATTTCTATAAAAAAATAAACAAAACACGGTTCAAAGTTAGAAAAATTTTAATGTCAATTTGTCACTTCCGGTTACGTATGTTAAGATATTTTCATAATTTTTAAACTTATGGGGAACCCATTATCGAACTTTTATAACATAATAAAGACACTCTATGGTAATTTTGGTAAAACATGTCAAACTTTAAAAAAATCTATTATCAATTGGTTATTTCTGGTTTTGCACATGCAAGTTTTTTTTCAAATATATTTTTGTTTTAAGATCGGGCGATTTTTTATTAGAATCTTATATTTTATTTTTAATGTTTTAGTTTGAAACAATAATTAAAAAAAAAATATAAGTATCTTAGGATACCCTGTTAGAGCTATGCTGCTTAGCTATATAAATCTACCTTCATGTGTTAAATAACAATGCAATAAAATTATTTGTATTTTTAAAACAATTTATTTAACATTCATAAAATTTATTTATATTATTAATATTTATTAAACAAAATCAATTCGCCGCAAATATTTTTATATGTAGACATTTTGCATATGTAAACGCAGACTTAGCAATCTTATTTTTTTTAAGTTTTTATTAGTAAGGCATCTCCTTCTTTACGAACACAGAAAAATTAAGAAAACGAAAAATAAAAAATTTAAATAAAGATATCAAAACAAAAATTAAGTTTATTAGCTTTGGTACGCAAATCACGTCCTAGCTCCTGTATACGACATAAGGCGCATAGCTCTAAAAATAAAATTAAATAAAACGGCAACAACTGAGCATATACGTTCATATCTACTAGAATTATAGTTATGCAAAATATCAAGGAATTGCCTCTTCCGCTTCGCGATTATTGCTTATGATGTAACGAATTTCAATTTTTGATATTCGTGAATACGAATACGAATATTTGAAACCATATTCCCGAATACGAATACGATTATTATATGCAATATTAAATATTAAAAAATTGTTATGAAAAAGGACTTCACACTCTCGTTGGCGTTCTTTAAAGTTAATAAAAAGTACACACAATTTTAATGATTGTCATTAAATAATATTTGAAAATGATACAAAGCACAAATTTCTATAAAAAAATTTATGTATTTGTAGAAAGTAAAATTTTTAGTCAATTATTTATGCATTTATTTATTTAATTGTTTGGAAAAATATTCGTATTCGTATTCGCTTGAAAATGGCCCCCTTACGAAGAGTCTATAAATCTATTACATATTGCGTTGCGTTAAAGTCGGATAGTTCCCCCTATATTAAGGGGTATCAATAATATGTCAATTAGAGTCTTCAGGTGATTAAATTTTTTCTCTTTTAGATTTACCGAGAAGAGAACGTCAACTTTTATTTTGTAATTTCTGACACCATTGTTTTTAATTTTATAATTGTTAAAATTTTCAATTATTTTTTTTATATATTTTTATTTAATATTATTAATTTTTGAATAATTATTTTGGTGCTGATATTTAAAACCAGCACATTTAATACACATTTAAATCTAGCACATTATAATTAATACAATTTTTTTGGTTTTGTCTTTCCACCCGTTTTCTTTCTGTTATAGTCAGTTTTTTTTGACATTACGTTGGTTTTATTATTATAAACTTTTTCAGTTACATCTACTTGATATAAATATATTTTGCCATGCACGAACTATAATACTCATAATGAAATGAGTAATTTGACATTGTTTGTGGGCCACTTTGTGTGTGCGCCACTGTAAATATGTGCAAGCGTATGAGCAAAAACGTGCTTAAATTATCTTCTTGTTATTTATTCTATACTTGTTCTTTTCTTCTTATTAAGTTGCATGAACATATTTCTATAAAATTTTAACTAATAATTTTCATTTTTCAGCGTGTTTCTCAAGCGTAGAATCTATCAGAATGATAAATGAGTTCTTGTAAACTAGTTTGTGGTTTAAAATCGGTTGGGATATAAATTTGCTGCTACAGCAAGGACAGTAAGAGGAATAAAGTTTTTATTGACATGTGGTATGGTTTGCTTCTATTTTATTGCAAGGGACAAAAGTTTTATATCAATTAGTGTTTGCAAGACATTTGAAGTTATATAGTTATTAATGACAAATAATTCTCTTACATTAGCAAGTAGATGTACATATTTCACATGAAGCTTATTACTGCCATTTTAGAATAATTTACAAAAGGTTAAAGTGCAAGGAACATGAACTGAAATAGCAACTTACATTTATATTTACGTTTTCTACTTACCTTTAACTAGAACCTCAGCTTTCAGAACCTCATATTCATATCAAAACTCTTAAATATGGAAACTATGATTTGAAGTATGAACTAGTTCTGAAAATATTTTTTATTTATTAATAGGAGGCATGGAGAAAAAAATCAGATGAAAAATTTGCCAGAAGATAATTCAGAGATTAATGCTGCTCTCTTCTTCAGCGCTGCTGTTAGCAAATACAAAAAGTTTTGTGCCTTAAATTTTATAAATAATTTCATAATGAAATGAAAATTAAATTTTTGTGGTTTTTAAATTACCGAAGTTTTATAAGTGTAATTAAAACGCAGTATTTTTTTTATTAAGTTTACCATTTGACACTTACCTATAACGTACGAATAACCGTCTAAAGTTAAAACACATTTTCTCGTTGCACCGACCATGCTGGGCAAACGCAATGATCTGCCCAGCAATGATTTGCTTAAGCAACTATGACCACTGGGACTATTGTCGTCATAGATAAAACTTTCTCTATGCTTGCCACTGCCATCCGTATCGAATTCGTTACACAACTCCACATCCTTTTTCAGGCCTTTGGCCGCTGTAGTTATTACACCGTCCGACGAATGTTCACGTTGCGAGCGTATTTCCGAACCACGACTACGATTTCGCGCTAAACGTTTGTCCGTAACTGTATTGAGCGATGAGTCGGAACCACAAAAATCATTGAACGATTTTTTAGCCTGTACGCCTTCGAGTGTTTGAGGTTTTTCACGATGCGCTGAAGGTTTCACGGAGTCCATTTTATCACTCATGTTGGTAAAGGGAAGATTTTTAACGAAACGCTGAGTCGCAAAAGTCTAAAAATACTTTATTGTCCTCTCGAAAATCATTTTCACTAATACGAACCGGCTGTCGATAAGCACCTGATGAAGTTTATGAATTTTCATTTGCAATTTTTTATTCACTTTGTTAAGACATTTTATTATTATTTCTTTTTTATTTTATTATTTTATTTTTAAACACACCCAGATAAAATATTTATAACTAATTAATTGATTAAATAAAAATTAAAATGAAATAAACATCACAAATTAAAAAAAAATCATAATAAATAAAGACGTTTAAGTGAAGATATTTTAACTGCTAATGAATTGAAAAAAAATTTTTCACCAAAACAAAACTTGCAGCAGTAAATGGGAAGATTTTTAAGTAACTTAAAAAGAATGTTATTGTCACTTTTTGTGAGTTTTTCTTTAATGGCATTAAAAGCATTTTTTTCAAGTAATTCAATTCCAGTAATTTATAAATAAATCGGTAAGATATTTTTAAAAAATGTTGTCGCTGTATTTTTGCAATGTACAATAAGAAATAAATTTCTATAAATTTCCTAGTTCTTCTGTCTTCACAATGTATGAAATTCACTTTGATTTTTATTTAAACTTAAGTTTTCTCTGAACTCCCATCACTAGAAATTTAAATAATTGTATTAAAGTTTTTCTGCTTTAATACAATAGGCGTAAAGAATTTCTTCGTATTTCATTCTACAAAATTTCCAATATTATCAAAACTTTTGTATTTACTTAGCGAATTATATTTAATTTCATAAAAAATTCTTGCAAGCTTTAAAGCCGATTATTAATATTTCAATGTTTTCATTTTCTCTAACATAACATTTGCATCCACTTAAAAGAAAATGCTATTACTGAGCTTGAGAGCAGCAATATGTGTAGGTAACAAAAGAATGAAACTCCTTTCCTCTTTCTGCTCGTTGAACAACACCGACCTAAATCTGCATGTAGGACTTGAGCATGCCTCCTTCAATATATAAAAAAAGAACTATTGTAAATTTGCTTACATATCCGTAAGTGAGTGCTTATGTATGTGTGTGTCTGCTCATGTGTATGTGTGTATGTTAAATAAATACTCAACATAAACAACTTAAGACCTCTTTTGTTAGAAAAAGAAAAAATAAAGCAAACAACATACGAACATATTTATTTACACACAGATGATTCTTAGTTCAGGCAACTACGAGTATAACCCAGTAAGCAAATTATTTCATGTTTCTTAATTTTATTAGAAGTATTAGATGTCAACTTAAAAGTCAGTAAATACAAATAAACTAGATTTTCGAATAAAGCTATTAATATTTGCAGCACAATCCAGTGCTAATAGTATATGTAGTATATCTTGTGCACTTCATATTTTTTTTTATAATAGGACAGTTTCACTTCTACGAAATTTAGTAGATTTCAACTAAAATCCTTATGATTTTTTTTTTGTTATTTATCAAAATTTTTGTATCCAAAACAAAACCCATTAACTGGAAGTTGTTCCAAACAACAGCCAAACAACTGCAAGTTAGCCAATTTAAACTCCTTTTTAATTATACAGGCTGACTTTTTAGCATAAATTTGAAAATCGCCATATTCAACTAGATTTTAATTAAATTTTGCAAGAATCTGGTGGCAAAGTAGATTTTGGTTTGTATGGGAAATCTACTAGATTTTGCTCGAAACTTAGTTCAAATTTAAACGTACTATAAAACATGTATTTATTTCTATTTCTTTATGCGCTTTTCTGACATATCTTCTATTACATCATTTTGATTTTTCGCTTAGAAAAGCTTTTTAATATTGTGTTTACCAATTTTTTTTATAATATTGGCAACTATTTTTAATTATCGCGCATAATTACATTAACACAATTTTAATGCAAATTTTATTGAAAGATAAAATATATCTCATTAAAATTATGATCACTGAAGATGTTGGGCGAAACGTCGGACATGAATAGGTAAAATAAAATTTTTATTATTTGCTTTTAAGTAAAATTTAATGACCTAAAAGATTCCAAAAACTTCGACGAAATAAATTACAAAAATATATGCCAGGTGGCAACTCAGTTTATATATAAACAGCTGTAAATGTTTACATTTTTCTTAAATGAAGTTTTCCAGTGGATGAGTGGCAGAAAATTCTAATAAGTATAAAATGATTTAAAAAATATTTTACCAAAATGAATTGCAGTACTGGAGATGTTTTAAAAAAAATTAAAATATTTAGCTTTGATTATTATTGTTCGAATTTAATTTTTTTTTCTATATTTATGATTTGAAGAATCGTAAGTTCGTATCGCTTTGAAAGCCAAATAACATGTGATACTTATTAATGAACAAATAAAACTAAAGTTAGTTATAAATATTCTGACTAACACATAGTTGAATGGAACAACTAGCTGTTTTCGAAGGTCACTAAACAAAAGAGCTTTCACCAAATTGAAATAAAATGAATTAAAACAATTTACATATTCTATTTGCAATGCTGACTGAGTATATACTCGTAAGGCAGAAATCTACATTAACTGACACCACACACAATAGACCAAACACAAAAGATGATGAAGGTTTAGTGGCCTTCGAAACCAGCTAGTTGTTCCGTTCAACTATGTGTTAGTCAGAATATTTACAACTTACTTTGGTGCTATTTGTTCAGTTGTAGTTATCACATGTATGTAATTTGGCTTACAAAGCGATACGAACTTTAGCCTGTTCAAATCATAAATATAAAAATTAAAATATTTTACTAAATATTTGTATTATACATCAAATTGAATGGTTTTTATTAATTTATGTTTGTTTGTGAAGGTGCGAAAAAGTTTTTTTGGCTTCTTCGCAATAAAATTTACGAGCATATTCAGAAAAAATTAATCTCAAGAAATGCTCAAACAAACGTTTATTGGAAATAAAATTTTTATTTTAGTAATTGAAAAAATTCCTCGAGAAATTTCTCCCTTTTTCAATTAGAATTAGAATTACTTGCTATTAGGTGGAATTGTTCTCAGGGAAAAATTGCTTGCGGAATTTTATTCATTATTGCCCACATTATGTTTTACTGTTCCAGTAAATTGTTTGTTCCAATTTTATTTTATGCAAAAAAACTATAGAGAGCAGGGCCAGACAATTTGTGGTCATGCGCTACGACGTTTGCCGTCTACTCAACGGCATTTACATGTATACAACACGATCAATAAACGACAACGAGAGCACGTTGTACCCAGGGTTGCCAGTTTTTTTAAACCTGTTTCGTTCGCCATATTTATTATAAAAATCACCTTAAGTCGCCAAAATTAAGTTTTCTTAATATATATTTGATGATAATATTATTTTCATATACCACATTTTTTTAATATAAAGTTTAATGAAATAATCGTATAAAAATTTAGCAGAAGATCGCCAAAAGTGTAAATAAAATTGCCAAAAATTATTTCTTGTAAATTTTTCACATCCAAGTTCAAAATTCATTAATTACTATAATTAATATAAAAAAAATCATCAAAATCAAATTCAATTTCTAAACCTTCTCTTTCAATAAACTACTTGTCTGAAATAAATAAAAATAAATTTGATGTTAAATTTTTATCTTCAAAAAAATCGCCATGTCGTCAAATAAAAAAATTTAGAAGCCAAACTGGTTGAAAAATCGCCACGTGTAACGCGAAGTCGCCATATCTGATAACCCTACAACTTGTACTTAGAAACAAACGAAATAAGCACCAACATAATTAAATAACAAACTCTTGCTCTCTTTCTCTCGCGCAATCTAGTAAAGAGTGAAAAACTCCAAATCATACATAATTCATAAAGTAACATTTATAACAAAATTGTTTGTTATTTGTTATTGCTAAAATTTTTAAAATTCCTAGTTCTTATAATGCTACTTCACTTGTTAATAATTTTTGCCGAACTTTTTTTCTTTTGGAAAATAGTGCATTGTTAAGTAGCAATTCTTTTCTGCAAATCTTTCCCTGATAGAATCTTCAATTTGTATATTTGTTATGAAGAAAAAGTTTTACTGGGTAGTTTTCTAGTTTTATAGCAAAATAATTTTTATTCTTCATATTCTGATACCCTTATCTCTATTTATGCATAAACACGTAAGAGTAAAAATAGTATTCAAATATTACAAAATAATTGAATGAAAAGATGCAGGGATATGCAAATTTTTCTTAGAGTACACATCAAATACGAGTACATTTATTTTAAATTATACTATAAAACTTTTGTGGGTTTTCAATTTTCAGCATTTTTAAACATATTAAATTAGAAATAAGCTTTAATTAAACATAAGACTTTTAAAATAAATTATTTCATATGTGTAGGAGTACTAGTAACTTTTTATACTACAACTGAAAAATATTTATTTAAAAAATATTTAGTTTTGTTGCAATTTAACCTGGCGTGAGACTTGGTGCACCATTTACTTCCTGTTTTCTCCCTTTGTAAATTTCTTTCCATGTTTTCTCTAGTATTATTACGAGTAATCAAACTATTTTGAGCACAAAAGAAGAAAATATGTATAAACATGACAACAAAACATAAATCTTTCCTTGGAGACAGGTGAACACATGCTTTGCTTAGCTGCCATACTGAAATTGTTAAAAAAATTTCTCCTTCCTTATTTTGCAAAGAAATTTCACTAAACCCCATTTTACAAAACAATATACATACATACGTATACAAAAATTTAAAAAAGACTTATACGCTATATAAGCACCCAATATAATTTTAAATGCACCCCTGATATGCAAAATGACACTGGATCACAAATAAAAAAAACAAAAAAAAAACATTTTACAAACACACACACATACATTTATTTATTTCTGCAGGTTCAGATTTATTTATTTATGTATATTGTACTGTGAGGAAATATTTTCTTTGCTCAGTTTGACATGTTTTTAAAAGTGTCAGTGGCATGAAAAATGTTTCCATTTGAACTCGTCAAGCTGAGTTCACACAGTAAATTCATTCTTGTGTAAAAAATAAGCTTCTGTTTCTTTCAAACATATTTAGTATACTATTTGGAAAAAATAACATTTGATACCCAAGAGATGTTTCTTTGCATAATAATACTTTTTTCAAATGCAGTTAACTGATTTATTTTTCTTCATTTTATTTTTCATAAAAAAGTTGTTTTAATTTGATTATTTTGAAATCAAAATTTATTAGTTTTTAAATGAATTTCTATGTGTCAAAATTTCTTTGACAAATGCTTGGGGACAACACAGTTTCTGTTTTCGCTAAAGTTTTAGTCACTGTTTAATTGCTTAAATTTTTCTCTTGTTTTGCCATTTCACTGGCTGTCATTCGTATACAATGAAATGTGCAGCAGCAGTTTAAGTTTTACTGACATTGATTGATATTGAAACTAATTATTGCTGACGTTGATGCAGATGCACTCACTTGCTTTTAATAGTATAAAAAATGCGGTTTGAAAAACGCCATTGAAAACTTGTCAAATTAATAATCACGAATATTGCAAAATTAAATTATAAACGATTTTTTTGATATGTATGTACATATGTGACAGAATGTTTGAAATCGAATGAGTGGTTTCTGAAATTTTAAGGACAAAAATTAAATATTCTTAAAAGATAAATTGCTTAATTTAAGCATTAAAAGAAATAAGTTTTTTTTTTAAAAATAAACCAATTTAAAATTATTGTTTTTAAGTTCTAGACTTTACAGATTTAAACTTAGAAAAAATTAAAGGCGTCTATGTCAATTTTCATTGTATTGAATTAACATCTTTACACTTTTATTTGAGTACTATTTCTCTTGTTGAACAGCCCGATAGAGCTTTGGCGCTTTAGCAAATTATTCAGATTTAATTTGAAAATCAGTCTGTGATCCCGCGTTACGTTAGTGTATTTCAGAAGCATTTTTCGAAGCTTTTGTTATCAAGTAAGCAATACATTGCTTCTCTCAGTTATTAGTGCTTCCAAATATGATTTTTTTTGCTGGGGTATTGATGTTTCTAATATAAAAATTGTTTGCTTTAAAATGTGTTTTTATTTAATGGAAACAAAAATTTTTAATGTTGTTTTTATTTTTCATACAAACTTTTCAAAAGAGAAAAGGAAATAAATAAAGTCTCTGTGTTGGCGGTTCACATTTGTTCACTTTGGTGACGTGATTTAGACAATTAGGGTCATAACTTTTTGGGTATTTTTTTACAATTAAAAGTCTTCTATTGTTTGTAAAACATTCTTTGGCATTAAATTTAAAATTCTACCTCCGAAATCTCTTAAAAAAAAACCATTTCGATTTTTATGTTTTCGATTTTCTGTTTAATAAAACGAGAATAATATTAAAACTTTGTTACAATTCTTATTTCAATGTCTTGCAATAAATTTTCTATAACTTGGATTTAATGTGCAACTGCAAAGGAGATGTGTTTGATAACTTCAAAGATAATCCTGGCAATGAAACTATACAACGTATGAGTAATATTTAAATTTTCAAGAACAAAAATATTAATCATACGCATCAAATAAAAGGGTATTGAATGAAAAAATATCACCGCTCGTTTTTTAATTAATTTATTGTTGTAACTTTTGCCAACATCTTTCATACTCAGCTGCAAGAGGAAAATCTAATGGAAAATACTTTTACGACTTCATAAAACAACAAAAGGCTTGTGTAATACTCTTACTAAGACAAAATTAAGCCAGGAAATTTTTTAATTAAAATTTTATTTGGCATATTAAAAATTTCAACAGCAATAAATTGTGCTTTGACTGGTAACACAAGGCGCACTTGTTTTATAATTGTCTTAAAAGTGAATTTCATTATACGTAGACTTAATCGCATCGTAAATGTAATTCTTGCACACAAGTGGGCGCAAAAGATGATTTCTTAAATATAACACTTATTAAACATTTTCATAAGAAATTATTTATGTTTTCATAACGTTAATACATGCAGATCATAAATACACATTAAGAAACTTATAAAAAGGCAAACAAACTTTGAACTGAAGTGAGTTGAGACTTATGTTACTCATGCTTCAAAACATTTTAGTAGAATGCTTAAGTTATTTATTTAATCATCTTTACTTTTTGCTGATTAAGTTGATTTTTGCATTTCTTGCCAAAAGCTTTTCGACTAAACAAAGAAATTCTGCGAATAAAAAAAATTACAACTAAAGTGCGTTTGTGTTTATAATGCAAAACATAAAAATAACGTTATCACTGCATTTTTTTCTTTTTTGTTTTCTATTCAAGGGGTATTGAGCAGCATGAATTGCTCTTTTTTTATATTTTTATGGCGAAAATTCGTAAATATTTGAAAGAAGAAAAAAAGATCCGCATGCAAAAGGAAATGTGCAAATTAAGTGGTGACTGCTCATAAAGTTGTTTGCTTAAAGAAATAAGCTGCACAGGGATCATTATCTATGAAAAACACTTCAGTAGTAAAAAGTTCATTGGTTCCTCTAGATTGTTTTGATGGAAGGAAACAAAGCAAACAAAGAGATTTTTTGTATACATTTTCCTGCTTTATTTTGTTATTTTCTAGTCGAATATATTTCGTTTATTGTAAACAATGGTCTTGTATTTTAGCGTTCCATACAGATTTAATTTAATTTTGTGGTCAAAAAACTTATAAAATATTCATTTGCTTAAGCTTAACAACTTAACAGAATACAGCAATAACCTTTAAATGTATGTAAATGTATTCTTTTAGTGAGATTGCGCTGTTGTGCATTATACGGTCAGAGACGTTTTAATCAAAATTCCCCTGCCCTTGAAAATAAAATAAGGGAATGTATTCCAAGAATGATACTTCGTTCTGTCTGAATATTATGTTCTCATAAGAAGTTTGTGAAAAAAGCTGTCATGAATTCCAGGTTGGTAAATTTTATTAAAAACAGTACTGACTTCAAAACACAAAATATACGGAATGTGTTAACATTTATTGTGCATCAAAGATTATATTAAAACAATAATTGGAGACTACTTTCAGCGTATTCAAAAAAAGTTCATGTTATAAAGTGGTTTATTTTTCCAGCTGAGGAAGTCATCAGCCTGTTCAAAACCTTACCAAACTCTTGATTACTTGAATTTTAAATTATTGGGAGTAGACTGTATCAATTAATTATTTTTTAAAGGGTTTTGAAAATCATAATTAGGAACTTAACAAAGCAATTACTTTTTTTAATAAAAATTATATATTTATTTTGACAATAATGACGAGGTAGAGTTTGTTATTAAATATCGTTTCAAAGAAGTGTTTCGAGCTTAAATGGGATTGTGTTGAGAAAAAAATAAAACTTTTAATACATTTGTTGTACTCTTGATTTTGGTATAAATAACAGCTAAAAGTTAACAGCTTTATCTATTAGAGCACTGCAATGAATACTCGTGCAATGTTCATGAGTAATCTAATCTCAGTAATTTTCTCTTTGACTTATACTAATTTTACTAAACTAAAAATCCATATTCATGCTCATGGTGTTGCTCGTGCAATGCTCTATTTTCTATAAGGCAAGATTAAACATGTTCTTAACGATTTTTGCCATACAATATTACATTATAACTCACGCTAAGACTTAATAGTGGGTCAACACTATATTATGCCCTGATTTTTAATGTTAAATTGTTTTGAAGAACCCGTTAATACTTTGCCAGTTTTATTTATTCAATCAAAACAAATAAGTTACTACAGTTAAAACCGAATTTCGAACATGAAATTTAAAAATGAAAATGAAATATAAAAAATTTTCAGAAACACATAATTTGTTTAGTTTTATTGTGATTCATAGCTTGAGCATAAACCTTAGCTTCGTGTTTAAAATGTTAATATTACAGCAATATAATTATTTATTGTTGTTTTTTAATTTTCATAAAAAGCGATAAAACTCTAAAGAGTATTCGATAATTGTTTTTAAGCAATCTAATAAATTGCAATTGAAAAATTAAAATTAATATTGAATTTATCTAATCAACAATTGGCGTTGACAACTGCATATACGAGTATGTATTAATGTTACTCTTTTTTATGGCCTGAGTGTTTGTTTCAAAAATAATTGCACAAACACAATATCAATAATAATAATAATACAGCCTCAAGGGAAACATTAAATACTGTGCAGACGGCAGACGACTCGGGCTTGTTAATTTCCAAATAACAATTTATCGCTTTTAATTGCACGAATGCGAGTGATTAAATGCGGCACGTACACATGTATGTATGTGTGAGTTAATTAAACGGCAGAAATATTGTTGATCACATCAACACCCATGTGATATAAAAGTATAATTCACTAAAAGTTTTGCATGTATGTATGCATGATAAAAAGTATATTTGATTGCAATTACTTAGTTGCCAGTGGGGGCGTGTGCGTATGCGTGTGTTTGTGTTTGCATGTTATTCGAGCCAAAAGTTAATGATTCAGTTCAGCATGGCGTATAATTGTTATTTGTTCTTGCTTTGCTTTATAAATAAAACTCATACGCAGACTAGCTGTAGGCAATTGCAAAAATAGAAAGAAAATTAATAGAGTCTAGCAATTTGGTAGACGCGTTTATTGAAAGCATCAACATCATATTCATTTAGAGAAAACTTCTCTAGAGACTTACGTCATTAATCGACATCTAATGTAGAGAAATTTAATTGCTAGAAGCAACCAGAAAGTGTTAACTTTACTTTAAGATTATATTTACTGTAACAAAAAAGAAAAAATTAACAACCATCCTTCGAACTACGAGAATGACCTAACAGAGAAAGCAAAATAGATTTGGCTATAAATACTTTTCAGATTAGAATAAGGGGCCTTATTGAGGTTGGTGTTTTTCGACTTTAAATTCGACTATTTGTAGTTGATTAAATAAAACAATCTACATTTTTCTTTAATCTAGTACAATACCCTTGATTTTTCTCAGACATAACCTCTCCATTTTTGGCCAATCTCTTACCACTGAGCTATTTTTTCAATTTTGGAAATAGAAACTGGTCCGAGGGATGCGCGTGCAAAGGTGCAATTTTAACTTTAGTTCATTGATTTTGGCTACCACAATAGTGAAGGTGTGGACTGGATCATTGTCTTGATGCAACAAAACTTGCATAATCACCAAATGCGAAATTGTTTCTTTAATTTCATAACTAAAGTGCTGCAATGAGTTATTTTTTGGAAGATAATCAGGATTGTCCATTGTAGTTCAATGATTAGACTATTTCTTTATCTCAAATGTCAAGTGGTGAACCCATTACTCATTTATGGTTACGAATTGATGCAAAAATATGCTTTACACTAAGAGAAACGATGTAAATTAAAAAACAAAATTCTTGAATTTAGATAGCAGAATTCTTAATATTTTAATTTTGAAATTTGGTCAATAAGATTGATGTTCTCAAATTTAAGCATAAATTCTTAACTTATATAATTAATTCTTAAATTCGAAATTTTTAAGAATATAACCATAATTTAATATTTTCAATAAGAACAAAATCTTGAATTCGATTTTGATATGAGATTTTATTCAAGATTATATTCTTTAGTGCGATCTTTAAAAAAAAATCAAGATTTTATTCTTGATTCAAGAATTTTCGTATTTAAAAGACTATTAAGATAGAAATAATTTTATTTCGAGTGTAAAACCTTGATTTTTGCACGTTTTTGCTTTAGTGTATTGAATATTTTCACCACGCTGTTTTTCTGGTTGCATGTAATAACGACCAGAAGGAAAGCAACGCATGTAAATAAAACGTGGCATGTGCAGAATGTCGCTAAGTCCCTTTCCTCCATATACAAACAAAACGATGTAAATAAACAAGCCGGTTAACAAATAACCGGTTTCGCGTTTCGCATACCCTACCGCTAAGTAAACATGAAGAGTATGATTGATAATATTACTCATTCATCAATTCTACAAACAAACAATATTAAAAAGTTTCAACAAACAGTTTCATTTTATTACTCTCCTAAATATTCAATTTAGTTGGAATCAGAATAACTAAAATGATAAAACATGAAAAAAATCTCATTGTATTCTTACTTTGCTCGTATAACAATGAAGCACGTGTAGCAGATAAAAAGTAGAAGGTAAATAGGAAAAAATTGTTTCTAACAACAACACTAGAACTATTTAATATTCATATAGTATTAAACTAACATTAAAAACACAAACACACTCACACACATATACACATACAAACATACATTCTACTTAACAAGAAATTTAAACACTTGCAAAAAGCAATAAATAAGTTTACAACTTGAAGCAAAAGTTTTAGATTTTCTCAAATTTAATAACTCATGTTGTATAACGAGAATGATTTGCATATTGACTTAAAAGTAACTTTTAGTTTTTTAAGTTTGCGAATCGGAAAATAAAAATATTTATATATTTATTAGTGTCGATTTATATACCAAAAAGTTAAAGAAGTAGAAAAATTAAGCAAAAATTAGTGCTGAATTCAAGTCACGTTCAATTTGACTTTAATAAAATTTATCGGAAACAAAAACGTATTTAGGTCACCATAACATTACAAAAGTGTTAATTAAAGAAATGTTGTTCTCTGGCAACCATTAGAAAAATATAGACATGAATAGGATAATGTGATGTAACAGGATATAATTAAAGTATAACAGATAAAAGAAAAATTAATAACAATGAAACTAAACAATAGTTAACATAAGATTATGTATAAGAAAACCCCAGTATCTGTATATTTATTCTTGCCTGCAAAACGCACAGTATTAGATTTGATACATTTAAAAGAATTGTATTGTTGGTACGCTGCGTGCATACTTATAGTCAAGCAATTTTCCTCATGCACGAGTTGAGTTGTGTATTGTATGTTTTGTTAGTATCTACGACTTGTCACTCACTACTCGTATGTATGTTTCCAAAAAAAAAATTAAAAATAACATTATCATTATTTTGTCTTCTAAAATATCATCCTATCGACTTTCGTTTATAAGATTAATATTTTTGAACATATGAGAATAAAATATTGCAGATAAATTATCGTCATATTGAAATAAAAATTCGATTTTGAATCTTAGCAAAATGACATTAGGTTTGTGGAACTAGTAATCAAACTTTATACCTTATGGTTTAGACTACACGCAGGCATTCCAGTTAGAATCTAGATGATTCCTTTTTGAAAGAAATTATACTTTATACTTTATTAGTTTTTAAACTGTCTTATTCATAAAAAATTTTACGGCTTTGTAAAGGCTTAATAAGAAATCTGTTTTATAAATCATTTATTAAGCCTAAACAAGTTGCATAAATTGGGCCTTCAATTTTTATTTATGATTTCAGCTGACAATTGTGAAAAGCCATTTTCCAATACAAAAACATTCTGAAAAATTTTTAATTGTGTCATAAGAAATATTTTTGCTAAATACTACGTTACTGAATTTGTACAGCTGTTGTCATAATGAACAAAGGATAGAAAAATTTGTAATTTCGATATTTTAGCAATTTTGAGGCAGTAAATGTCTGTCGCACGATTTCACCAGCAAACGTTCGATCGACAACTTGTATTGCAAACAACAATAGCATTAGAAAATTTGTTGTTATTTATTTATTTATTTATTAAACATATTATACAAAGTAAATTTGCATAATATGCTGTTGCACAAATATGGGCGGAGTAACTAGACCATATGCCCAAGATGTTATTAACAGTATTTTAAAAAGTTTTGTGAATGACTGTACACGACCTATGCCTTCACATAGGAAGTAACAACGTGGTTGTTAAAGAAAATCCACAAAGTACCGCAAGATTATACGACAATCCGTGCATATCAATCAACCAGTGCGTGTGAGATGAAAAACTTTCGAATGCCAAACAACAAACACAAGCCTGACCCCACTTAGCAAATAATTACGATGACGCGAGAGATGTTTCCCAACCCAGAGCTGCTTAACGACTGAAAAAAAAATTGTTGTTATTTTCAATATAAGTATTCGATCAAATGATTTCTGGTTACGGCCATTTACAAATGGAGTTTTTTCGGGTTAGTTTGTTTAACACTTCTTTCTCTTAGTCTATAACTACAATTATTCTGAAAACAGGAAAAAAAAAATTGCAATTGGTTTCCGAAATGTAGTCGTGAGAAAATTGCTTGTTCTTCGGAAAAATTGAGTTTTAGAAATATAAATTAGGGTTTTGTCAATTTCTATAAAAACTTTGAGAAATTCAACACGAGAAGGATTTCGCGTTTTTTTGTGTAATCTGAGAGATGCGAAAAAAGTAATTATATATTTTCATACAAGGTGAGATGTAATAAGGTATCTGTATGCTCATCTGCAGTGCTTTGATACAAGTGTTGAAAAATACTCGATTTAATACTTGCCAATCTACCCACCCACAATTTGAAAAGAATCTGGAAACTTTTCTTTGATAAGTTTTTCCAAATAATATTTAGTTATTTTAAGAACTTGTTGGAACAAATTTATTTAAACATTTTCGCAGAAGTTTTAGGACAGATTTAATTTCATTTCTAATTCAAAAAAGCTGATTTAAAATTTTCATCACTAAAATTAAAAAGAAAAAAAAAAGAAAAATTCTTCTTAGCCAACTCAATGAAACGTAGTGAATTTTCCTTTGCTTGTGGCCTTCAATGTTTCGTTCAATTTAGTTTTAGTAAATAGAAAATAATTGTTTATTTAATTTTAATAACAAGAATCAGCCGTCAGCCATATCAACATCATCATCATCAAACAAAACTTTTATGCTCTTTGTTGGTCTCGTCAGTACCAACTTCAACAACCATCTCATTCTCATGGACCTTGGCCATAACGACGCCAAAAAGTATGTGAAGTTTCTTTTTAATTTCGTTTTTATACGAATATAGTTTCCTTTTCCTTCGTTACTTTTCAATTTACTGATAAGAGCTTAAAGTGAATTTGTTGCCTTAAACGGACACTTAACACACTTTTGTTTGTAGCGTACTCATATTGTATTTCGCAATTCAGTAGAATAATTAATTTGAAAAAAACAAGACACAAATTAAGTGATAATATCGTTATGTACAATACAAAAAGAAAAAATTACATAAAATAAATACAACAAGACACTCTCAGGTCTTTCAACTATAAATAATTCATATGAATTATAATTTTTCAAAATAATACAAATGGCTTGCTAATACTGGTATATTAAGTCTTTCATAATGATCAAAAATTCAAGATATTATCTATCATCAGTTAATATCCATTATTAGTATACATAAATAGTACACAAGTAATGAATTCACAACAATTTTTATCGTCTATTATTGTATGAAATACACTTTCTGTTGATTTCTTTGTAAACGGACAGTGTGTAGTGTTTTGAGACATTTTGTATTTTAAAAGAGGTAAAAAGATAAAAGAACAAGATATATAAACATTTTCTCAGGCTCTCTCTTAACACATTTTAAAAACATATAAAATATTTAAATGAGTAAAGTGTATTTAATATTTATATGGAAATTACCAACAACAAGTTTACATTAATGCTTTTAAGTATGCAATACAATAATACAAGCGAGTTGTATTGTTGTAAATTGAGCAAATATGTATAGTATTCAAATATAAAATCAGAAAGTTGATTTTTCAGCAATAAATTGAAACAATATCAAAAGAAACTCGACGGTTTTAGATTAAACCAAAAATACCCTCATCAACAACAATTTCTTTGAAAGTGTTTTTATTTTTGTATTTTTGTTTCTTTATTTGTTTTAAGCATAACATATCTTCCGACTTGGTTTTAATATTTTAAATTTATAGCTTCTTATTGATGGAAAATACAATAAAGAAAGTATCATTTGTGTTCGATGAACACAAACTAAATTTATAAGTTTATTTTTCATTTTATAAACCTCTTCATAAACATATACATGTAACCGTTAGACCAATAGACAGATTGATTTTTTCTGACCCTTTTACAGTAAAAATATAAAAAGGTCCTTTAGAAATAAATCAATGTAGTTTGAAAAGTTTTTTGAACTGTGACTTTCGTAGCAAAACTTTTTCAAGATAACATGCTTAAGAAAGTTTGGGAATATGTTCTTTTTTTCAAAAAGCAAAGTTATCATTAACAAAGTAATTACTGCAAACAAATTTTGTACAGTAAAAGAGTAAAAAGAAAGTTTAGCAAAGTTAAAATTTTGTTTTGACAAATTTATTGCTTGAATAATTTTCAGACAGGGCACAGCTTCGATTACTAACGTGAGCCAGAGGGATGCCATTTAAAAATGTTAGATAAGTTCTTAAGTTATTTTTACTTTTGATTCATTCATGGCATTACACTCGTAAGTACAAAGAATGCGATTTAATTTAAAGAATTAGTTGTTACTTACAGAAAAGTGCCTTAAATACACCGAAAAATCATTTATCCAATAAAAAAACTAAAAATTAATTAAAGATTTAATTAAGCCACTTAAACTTTTTCATTAAATAAATTTTTGAACAAACTGGTCAGTGACTCTATTGCATTTTTAATTGAAGTTTTAGTCAATTAAATTTATGCTTTAATTCAGTAAGAAGAATTAGGACGTTTTTGTTTGAAAATACTTCTGAGTTCATGTGTTTCAGTAAATTGTTTTCTTCAAAAATAGTTGTTGTCTCTGATAATGAAAAATAAAAATATTATTGCCATGTTTTTAAAACATAAATATTAAGTTAAATTATTATACAATAGTTTGAAAAATATATCAAAATATATGTGTTGGAAATAATGTTTAGAACAAAATCCTTCTAGCATAGACAATAAATAATTATTGTTTGAAAGAATCATAACTGCTGCTTTTTTTCGTCCATAGACAAGACAGCACAATTGTCAAGCAGAATTATGAACTTAAAAAAATTTTTATTCACTCAATTACAATTTTAAAAGATGCTTTGTATTAATCTTGAATTAAATTTGTCAATGAAACAACATTTTTGTGGTTTTATTTTATATTTTATTGGCTTAATTCACAACAATCTGTATTGTGTATTTGTGTATCAAATACACTTTCTGTTTTTTGATTGTGAACACCCTCTGCGTAGTGTATTAATATATTATTTATTTATTTTTAATGAAAAAAAAGAACAAGCCACATACAAATTCTCTCAGAGAGGCTCTCTCTGAATACAGCATTTTAAAAACATATGAAATAAAAGTGTAATAGTGTATTTCATTTTTATATAAAAATTTCATACAACAAATGTTACACTCTTGCATTAAATATGATAATACAATCGATACAGAGATACAAGAGGTTTTGTGAATTAAGCAATTATTTTTTTTTTTAAATTTCAACGAGGGTAAGAAAATTAACATTCGGCCTTTTAAAACTACTTCAATATTTTATAAATGACACTATTGTCTCTACTTGGCTCATCATCCCAGCTGGAACCCATTAAATTTCTTCCATTTTAAATAATGGGTATTTACAGTGCGTTGCCTTGAACCCTTAATGCCTGCCATCATATGATTAACGATGTCCTTTGAGTGTCCAAACTAAATTAAAGTTAGATATTTTTCTATGAACAATTTTTTCGTTATTGTTTGACGTCAAAAGTTAGAAATGCGATATATGTATTTTATATTTCCGGTAGTTAGTTAACTTAATATGTGTATGAGAGCAGACTACTGTAGTTTTTGCAGACCATATAGTTTTTCTTTGTAGTAGTATTGGTTTTATAGTGCGCAGCCCTTTATAGCAATTGCCACATATTGTCTTTAAAATAACATGTGTTTTATGTCACTATAAATTAACATAATTTTGTACTTAAAGCAAGCAAAAACTTAAAGACTTGATAAAAATAAGGACTACCATTAAGGATATAATAATACTGGCTGTATTTTAAAATATTTATCTAAAATTTGTTTTTAAATTTAAAGGAAAACATTAAATAGTAAAATTTTTTGTTCTTTGTGTAAATAAAGGAAGAAAAATACAATATATGAATTTTTCTGACTTTGTTTTCACTCCTTGTTTTCGGAATATCAGAACACTGGATGTTCCAAATTGTACTTCTCAGAGCTCTACAGCAGCATAAAAGAGTTCACATGTCTCAAAAAAATTTTATAAATCATTCCGCACCGTAGTTTTTATTTTTAATTGTAGAAAGAGCTTTCCTAGCCATATTAACTTTGGTTTGTAAGCGCGAAATTATGTTCCTATTTATCTAATACAATAATGAAATAAAAAAAATTAAATATGACTTAAAGATTTGTACTTTAATAGTCTTAAGTAGTCCGCAGGACTATATCCTTTAGATATAGGATTTGGTAATACCACAGATACTAAAATAAAATTAAAAATTTAAGTTTACCATTGTGGTAGACTTAAATTTTTGTCTTGTTGAATTTTTGCAATTATAAATATGAATATTTTATTAAAATAACTATAAGATACGAGTACCAATAATAAATGCCTGCGAATTTATATAAGTTATACCTGATTTACATTAAGCACTTTTTCATGAAATTTCATGAATTTTGTTGCACGCAACTTTTTCTATTTGCTAATTATAGCGATATAATAAAAAAGGACGTAGAATAAATCTCTGAAGACAACGCCTTTGATATAAGTTTCTTTTCCAGGCCTCCTATTGAAAAATAAAAAATTTTCATGCAATTAATTTTATGAAAAAAATGCTTAATGTAAATCAGGTATTATTCAAAGATCTATAATTTGTTTGTTTCTTAGTTTAAATTTGATTTTAAACCAATAAATTATTTGCTATATTTGAATTACTTGGCTGAACATATTTACCTGCTTATTTTCTTTATTTAATATTAAAAATTTAACTTGATTAAATTTCATTTAGGCTTAAATTTCATTTAGTTAATAAACCATTAAAATTTACATTCATTCATTATCTGCATCGCATTGCAGTAGCTTAAGAAAGTCATTAGAATTATAGATTTTATGATGAAATACCAACACAACAACAGTTGCAATTACAATTTCCCTAATTCACTTCTATTTATAGCTCCGCTATTGCAACATAGCCATAACTCATAAATAGCAGTTTATGCAGAAAATTAGTTTAAAACTTTAAATTTTTATACGAGTAAATGAGGATTTTAATAAAGGATTTTTAACACAAGGTAATATAACATTTTTTTGAGATATCACTATCTAACAATGAAAGAGCTCGATGTGTTTCATTATTATTAGCTTTGCAACAACAATTGTAGTACTATGTTTTTAAATGAGTCCTCATAATAATGAAGTAGCCCAAAATACATACCCATAAATACACAAATTCATACACATTTCTACTATAATTGATAAGCTACTTGAAAAAACCAAGCATAAAGTTAAATAGTCATGAGTAAGCAAGTATGTACACATGCTGATATGTATGAAAACATGCAAATATGCGAAATACCATGTAGGTCCTTGGATATTTTTTTATGCATTTCAAAAAGATTTTAAGGAGTAATGTAGGAGTTATACTTGGCTTTATTTCCATTACTTACACTATATCTTCAAGAATTTAATTCAAAGTTTTAAAAAAGGAATTTTCTTTATAAAATAAAGTGTAAAAATTTGCATTTGGAAAAATGTTTATATGCATTTTTAATATAAACTGTAAATATTTATATATAATAATACAAATTTGTAGCAACCCAGCTAAAAAAAATTATATATGGTCCATATATTTTTAATATATGAATGTATATAACCATATATGAATATGTATGAATTCATGTATAGAAATATATGGGATTATACATGGCAAAACTATTATATTTGAACTAATATATGGACTAATATAAGAAATGTATTATAACATATGAGCTCATATATGAAAATTTAATTATGAAGCTCTTCATATGTGGATCCATATATAAATATAAGATTTTATATATGGAGCCATATAAGAAGGTATGCATACATGATATCTCACAAAAGATCGTTTTTGTAATCAAAAAAGCTTGGAATTTTATCACTGCTGAATTGGAAATCCATTAGAAAATACATACGGTATGCAAAGTTTATATGCGTACCCTCAACGTTTAAAAAAGAAAAACTTTTTGTTACAAAAAAAACATTCTTGTATGATTTTATACATTGTGGCCCCATTTAATATATAAATAATCAAAAAGATAATCCAGTCATTAATTTTATAGAAAATAACAAAATTTTCTAGATAAGAAACAAAGTTCATATTACTGCATTGAAAACTATTGTTAGACGGATTATTTTTTCTTTTATAATTAATTGCACTAGTTTTTAATCTGATTTCTTAAGCTAAATGTTATGTACGAATATGATTTATGTGTTTTTTTAAATAATTGATTCACCTTTTGATGAATGAAATGACTTTTTGTTCGTTTTGGATTATTTGTCCAAACAAATGTTTCATTAAATACAACCTCTCTCTCAAGTCTAAAGAAAATTAATTTTAGAAATTTAATTTATTGCACAGCATGGCGCTTTTGTGAACCAAGAGTGTGTGAATATGAACTTTGCATACTGTGAAGGCAATTTACACATACATACATGTATGAAAATGTATGAATATATATAATCATATATGCCCATATACGTTCATTTTTCGGATCCGAACCATATATGGGATATCATATATGCTCCATACATACTTTTTTAGCTGGGAATGAATATTTAAAGTTTTTATTGCCTGCTGGCAACACTGGCGCTGATCACTCAAAATTCACTCTTAAGGCTCAGTTAGCCCCGACTGTAATGGAATGTAACTGCAACAGTTTATTACTGCTGATCAATATTGTTATGTGAAAAGTAATGAAAATTGTCATAGAGATGTAATATATATATAAAAATATCGATGAGCTGTTTCCTACGTTGCACTTGCATCCGATTACAGTCGGCTAACTAAGGCTTTAAATGTAGGCCTGCACAACACAATCTGCATAGTGGACACACATTTTTGCATGCAAATGAATAATAGTCTACAACTGACACTATCATTTCCCAGAAATCACTTCCGAACATAAATTTCTGCAATTACATGTGGATGGGCGGATATTTAAGTTTGTTTATTTTTGGTTGAGTGTGCTAATGCGGACATGTGGTAGTTTATGTTTATGTTCTTTATGCACAAATGGCATACATATATGTATATGTAACTCGTATTTGCATGTCGGTTGCAATCATAAAAATGAATTTAACTGGCTTGATCTACTTATGGCATGCAATTTCCGACTAAACATACATACATATGTACATTAAGAAAGAAGAACTTTACTTTCCTCAACAGTTTTTTGTTTGTGGAAGAGCAAGCAAGCAGTTTTACTGCCACTTACAGTGTAGCAAAATTAAAATATAAGTGCAAGGAGATCTACTATTTTCTTTTTCTACGAAGTTCCCACGTTGAATTTTTGATGATTTAGGCCATCCCTTGAGAGTTGATTTACAAGAAATTTTTGTTTTAAATTTTTAAACATTGTCAGTTTTGTTAGTGATACGATGCGTATCAAAAGTAAGGCTGTTACTCACTATCATACACAATCGTGCGACTTAAGAAAAAATACAACACTAAAGCCAACAATAATTCATTAGATCAGCGTTGTAATTTTTCGAAAGTTGTGCGATTGTGTAGGGTAGTGAGTACCAGTCTTTACAGTAAAAAAAATCGTTTACATTGCGTTTTACATACATATGTATTTAGAATTTCGTGTTATATGTTTAATTTTTTTATATTTTTGTAGATGGTTTCTTCGCAAAATTTTCTTAGAATCATGTGTAGATTTAGTTTTTACTATGCAATTTTTTAATTTTTTGTCATCCATACAAAACGGCCCGGCCTAATGCATATATGTATAGTATATAAAAATATAAAATGTTTGGTTAAAAAAATTATGCTAAAATTTAAATATCCTTGCCACGAGAAGTTGTTCCTTTAGTACTTATGTATATCTACAACCACTCTGCTGTTTTCATTGAAAAACCTACATTTCTAATTGGTGTTCCTAAACTTCTTTTTTTGTAGAAATGAATTAAATTTACAATTCAAGAAATAATTTTTTAAATACTCTTGCATTAAATTTCAGGAAAAATTGTAATCAACTGCAGACTTTATTACCAGAGTCTGAAGTAGAAAAGTGTGTTTGTTCCTCCCTACAATGGACAGAAATTGTAACAACTTTAATAACAAACTAAAGAGCCCCTACATTCACTCGCTTTTTTGTTATTGTTGTACTGTGTTAGTTTAGCCACAACGTTGTCGAAGTGTTTTTGTTGTTGTTTCAATGTACAATAGGTAAAAAAATTTTCAGCTTATAATCACATGGAACAGCAAATGCCTTGAAGTTGAAGTTTTTACTATTTCAAAAACCAAGAGATAAAATCATGAAAAAATAGACTAAAGTAAATACAGAGAAATTAATATTTTTCTTAAATAAAAATTTCATATTTATGATTTCTTTTTATTTATGCATTTTACGTTTTCTAGAGAAGATAAAAACGTTTTCATTTTCATTTTCACTTTAATAAGAATTTGGTTTCTGTGACACACCTGAATCAAATTTAAAATACATATGCAAGTAAATATTGAAAATTTTTAAAACCATAACTAAATAAAAAAAAATTAAACAATAAGTTATTGTTTATATCAGTGTTACCAACAGTAATTTTGTAAACATATCTTAAATTGTAATCTGAGTTTACTCAGTACAAAAATGTGTTAAGAGTGCGATTTTCAACGATATGGTAACATTGGCTTTAATCTATACCAAACCGAGAAAGAAAAATAAATAAATGAAAAATAAAATTCATTGAAATGCAAGTTTTTTTGTTTTAGTTTCATTCAACAGTTAACAAAAGAAACCATAATGCACACATACAAACACACAAGCTGACATTATGTTCACATGTACATACATACACAATAACATACATATCCCTGCATATAAACACATACATATATTGTTGAATGTAAATACATGTGAAAATTAAGCCAAAAATATAAATCAGCCTTAAAGCTTTAGCAAGAATTTTTGTATTAGCATGTGTGTGAATAACTTGTATAGATTTACATACATACATAAATACCTTTTTTCATAAACATACTTATAAACATAAAAATGTGTGTATATGTTTGCATACCTACGCGAAACCCAGTCAGCATGTGGAAGATTGTTTTACCGAACTGTGACTTTTTCGATTATCTTAGATGATAAAAAACTGATTAATTAGATCTGCGCTTAAAATAAGACTCGAAAATGATTCCCAGAAATGCTTAGAAAGCAACTTATTTAAAAAACAAAATGTACAAAAAGTCCGCAAACATAAATTGATCACTCATATCGGCGCTGTTTTATCTAACTGACCCATCTAACATTTGTAAAATTTTACAGGAGTGCAGGCAGCGTTTATGATTGTTTTCTACATGTATTCTTATGGAAACGTCTGAAATATTTTTATTGTTATAGGCTCAACACTATTGTTTACAGTCATAAAAATTGTAGACAAGGTTTATTGTGACTCATAATGTCTAGTAGTGGACTTAACTCATTTAAAAAAAAAAAGAAATCATTTAGGCCGGTTAGTTAAAACAGCGACGATATGCTCGAAATGTGACTATTTGAAGCATTGTTTTTTCCAAGCGATTATAATTACTACCACAATCTGTCTTGAAAAATGAGTCGAAATTTATCAGAAGGGCGAGTCATAAAAGACGCTTTCAGAAGAGTCACGGCTAAAGTACAATTTTCTTCCGAATAAACAGTATTTTTCGACTCGAAAACAAGCCCATAAATGACTTATTTAATCGAGCGGAGGAGTCGAAAAAGACTCGAATATGAATATTAATTTCATAAAATTCTGCCTGGGTATGTATATACGCATTTATGTATATGCAATTTTTTTCGACATCATGTGTGTATTTGTGCAGAAATGGCATATGAAATAAATTTTACAAAAGAAAAATAAAAACAACAATTTTTTTTTACAAATTTTATTAAATAAATATTTATAACATACTATTTCTCCCTACGAGCCAACAATTACAACAAATTTTGTTATTAAACAAAATATTCAAAAATGAATTTTTATTGTATTCATGAAGGAACGAATATTGTCTTCTTCACATTAGCATATTTTACAAAACAGTCAATGACCAGCAAATATGCCCACTGGCAATAAAACGAGACTAAATAAACAATGACTAATATTCTTATCAGTCATATACATAAGTACGATATGTAAATGCATTATTCCATTATATCTAGCTATAACCGCTTAGCCGACACATTGTGGATTTCGTTTTTTTTTTTTTTTTGTTTTTTTTTTGATGAGAATAGATTATTTGCGATTGCAAATGATCGTTTTTGCTCAACAAAAAAAGTTCGAAAATTACGTCGCTTAAGCGTTTTTAAGATTTATGGCACGATATCTACACAGTGCGTAGGAAAAATAATATTTTAAATTAATATTTTAACTGAATTTTCAATTAATTAATTTAAATTGCATGTAACTTTTGACTGAATGTTGGTTTCTGCACAACATTTTTTTTAAATATAAAAACTTTGTTTTAAATCTATAAAAATCGGAAATATTTTAACTTTCCCATTAGCAGGTTGGTAAAAAAATTTAAAATTATACAATATTTGGTCGAATATTTGCTGTTTTTGGTGTAATCAGAAATCTATTGTTGCAGTTAATCTGTGTTTAGCTCTTGAATAGAAAAGTCTACTTGTGAAATATATTTTTTTTATCAAATAAAAAACATTAGATTCGCATAGTCTTCAATTTTTCATTAACCCGAGTTGGCCCACTTTGAGGTTTTTTTGGCCCGCTTCTGTAAATATATCAAATCCAAGCTACAAGCTTAAAGCTCTTTATGAAATGTTATAACAATTAGAGGACTTGTTTAGAAACTGCAGAATATATAAATTGTTTTCAAAATTATGCACAAAAGATTTTTATTTTGGAAATCCTTTATTATTTATCTATAATATTACTTTATTAAAAATCATTGAGGAACATGTTTACTACCAGTGACTGTAAGAAAAACAAATAATAAAAATAAGAAAGCATTTATGCAAATGTAAGTCAATAAATGACTTTTATTTTCGTAGTTACTTAAAATTCCGTATGCAATTTTCTGTCATAAGAAAAACTTTTGTGATGTTGACTTTTCTGTAACATTTTCTCTTAGAGAAATTTAAATTTATTTTTATTTTTCAGACATTTAAAGTATTCATGCAAGGCTAAAGAAAAATTCAATTATAAATCCGTTTACTTTCATTATGGTTTCAACAAGATAACAACTTAAATGAAGTGGTCAATAATAATTTATGTCATCAATGTGTCAAAGCCTTAAAATGCAATTAAAACTTTTGCATTTTCTAATACTGCATAAATGCTTTTAGCTTAATTTTGAATAAATCCAATTATTATTTGTGTTGAAAAAATGTGCAAAACACATAAAGTTTTTAAAAGAAGTATAAGCCACAAATTGCTTTTTATGAAAAAATGTAGATACATGCAATTTACGTAGTGGCAAAACATACGAGACACTTTTAACTTTCAAAAGAATTAAATAATCTAACAATCTAATATTTTTAAGTAAATTTATTTGTTGCTTAATTATTATACAAATTTAAATGTAATACTTTTTATCAAATGTTAAGTTCAAAGATTTATAAAAGTACTGCGACTAAAAAGTTTGTTTTAAGTTGTTGCAAATATTTTTTTCACTCTGTATTTGATTTCGTGAATCGATAACAGAAATGCAATATTTATAAATATTTAAATATTCACCACAATTTAAAAAAATATAGTTGTTAAATGGAAATACATAGAAATAAAAGTTAAGGTTCTTTTTTAAATACAGAAATTAAATAAAATGTTTTAATCACAAATATATATAAAATTCGGTTTTTTAATATTTTGCTTCAAATAAAGAATACTTAGCTTATATCAACCCTATTCTGAACAATAATTCTGCCCTCGTTTTTTCACTATTTCTTGTACACCTTTTTAAAAAACATTATAACTGATTTGCAGCTTTAATTTCCATCGACTTCAACTTACTCGTATATTAATTATTTCTTAACTAAGTTGTTGTAAATACGTTTTTGATGTGTAAACATCTATACGCTAAGGGGTAAATCTTTTTCACAATACAATCAAAAATTTTGAGTAAGATCGTAAAGCGTTATCAAATAGGTGTGTGAGCTATGTATGAGTGTATTAGTGTAATCATTCTAGCAAGCAGTACAGAGAAACTTAACAGCTGCATAGAAATAAACTCAACCGAATCTTACAGCATATCTTCAGGAGCAATGTTAATTTTAATAAAACTTACTTTTGAAGTGTAATAGTGTTGCCAGTCGGTATAATTTTGTTAAAAAGTTCAAAAATATCAAATAAATATAAACTTTTAATAAAAGAGCGTTTTAAATGTCAAATATTTGTTTAAAAGATATATAGCAGTCTTTATAAAGAATTAATAATATTCACCCTTATTCCACTTGACGTCATTAACGTCACTTTAACACAATACCAAAAAATTGGGACTTGCTTACTCGATCCCGAGTAGAATTTTGCGCAACTAAAAATCTATTTCTGTTTCTTAAGGTCTAGAAAATAGGACAAACCTTCCAACGTTGTTTTCGACAACGTATACACGAGCACCAATTTTTTGGTGTTGTGGTTAAGTGACGTCGATGTCGACAGCTGGAATAAGGGTGATTATATTATAATATATCTTCATTACGTACTGTTGTCTTACACTGAAGCTGGTGCACGACAATTGGGTAACAATCTCCAACTCATGCCTATTATTATGGCTGGAGATTTTAATACAAATTTTGCAAACCCACAATCGCAAGCTCTATCAATATTTTTATTTGACGTTTTCCACTTGCATATGAGCAATTCTCCACAAACCCCACAACTAAAACTCCACTACTATAGATGCAGTTTTCCATAGATTTTTTAATACAGTAGAGTCAAAAATTCAAATATCTTATTTTAGTTACCATGAGCCAATATTAAAAAATTACCAGATGTTTACACATCTCTCCTGTGATTGCACTCACATTTCTTTTTATTTTTAAATATAGTTTTCGAAACACAATTCGCTTAAACAATCTTTAAGACTAGTTGAAAAGTTATAGTTTTAGTTTTTAATTAAATTTTTATTTTTTTAGTTTTTAATTAATTTTTTTATTAAAAAAGAAGTATTTTATAGTATCTTTTATTAGAGAAAGCATTTGCATACATATGTTTATGTATGCAACCTGACAAATTAAACGTTGTTTTGGCCACTACCAATTTGTCCATAAATATGTTATAGCTGTTGTTATTAGAAAAATTCATTATTGTTTTCCATAAGTAATAAATTTTAATGAATTTGTGGATTTTATTATGGCAATTTGTGGTGAAAATGTTTGCAAAAAAAAAGGACCATAAATGTCATAACTTAAACTAAAAATTTTTTATCCTATTTTTTTAATCTTGGTTTTTATTTATTAAAAAGCAGAAATGTGAAAAATATTAAATTAGTTTTTTGTGTTGCATATTTAAACATGTATATGAATAAGTGTAGAATATTTCAATTTCGTATGATTTGTTGTTGTGGTATTGCAGAATGTAATAATAATTATTTGCAACATCAGTTGGCAACGAAACGTGATTTCCGCTAGTCTTTACTTTAAACAAAATTTCCTATATGTTTTTCCAAATAAACGAGAAGAAATTTTTTTCCAAACATTATTATTTAGAAGATGTAGCAAATGACATTGAAATCATTATAAAATAGAAATGTACATACATATATATGTATGTGTGTATTTATTTTATGAATGAAAATGTATGCCAAAGACTAGACTTTTTTTATAACAGTGAAAAACCAGCAATGAGCCAAAGAAAAGAAAAAGAATATTTTTAATAATCAAACAAAATTGATTTATAAGATGTTGTTGAGAAAACTTCAACTTCATGGCCTGGTATAATTTATTTGGGGAGACATCAGCAAAAGAAAATTATTGTAGGCGGCAGACAACCAAAATATGAATAAATTATCTTTTATATATTTGTTAATCAATTTATTTATAAATTTAAATAAAAAAATTAATGTCAACACTTAACACTATGACAGTAGACAGTGAGATGTATTTCCGGGGTAACTCGTATTTAATAACCCGGAAAGAAATTTGAAAGTTGATTTTAACGAACGGCATTTTCATTACTTCCAACGAATCATGTATCATGTTTGCGGTCATGTACTGCCCCCTGCACTGTGCGAATACTATATAAAGTAAAACCAATTTCTCAACCACTTCTTGAAATAATTTTTTCGAATTTTGTTGCAATATTGCATGCTGGATTTAATAGAGGTAAGCAAACAAAATTTTTTTCTCACATGATAAATGCTTGAGTCTTAAATCTTTTCAAAAAAATATTTTTTGGCTTGAAGCTTTAAGAATTATTTGCTTTAACCCTAGAATACTCATCATATTTTTAATTTGCTGAGGCTACTCCTAACAAATAGACATAACATAAAATAGTGGAAATTAATCATCGAATTTGCCTACAGGGGTGTCTGATAGGTACTTCGATATTTGATAGTGGCCAAATTGTTGAATGTTTAGGCTGTAATTTATTCAGTCTGTTGTGCCATAACACCATAGACGGTGATATTGCGTTCAAAAACACTCGTAATTGATAAAATTGTTTTTATCAAAATGAGTGTTAGGCTCGGACTTCGTTCCGTGTTCTTTGGCCTTTTAAGGAAGAATGGATACGTCAGCAAACAAATTGGAAAATTTTGGAACGATACTAATTTAGAAGAAATTCGAATCGCGTCTAATGCATGCCTAAAATGTCTGATGTGAACTTTGCACTGGTGGTGTCATTGTTGACTATTTATTTTAAAACGACGGTAACCAGATCATTACCTTCGATCATAATCGAGTATCGTCAACTTCTTTTAGACAGAATATAATGAAATGGACACCAAATTTAAACGTTTCCACGGAACATGCCACATTTTACAGGCGCGATCTGTGGGCCCGGTCCGATCATCTCACGTGAAGGTAAAGTGAACTCGATATTTAAAATGGACGCTACCCAGCACAGCTACGAAAGACATTTCTTTTATGTTATATTCCATATATAACGTCATTGATATATGCCTATCAATCAAATAAAAAATTTTGATGGTGACACACTTTGCTTTATTTAAACTTAAGGTTAGCAAGCGTTTAGAGAAAGATATTTTATTTAGCAAAAGACACATATTTATATTTCCTTGAGAATTTTGTTAACTATTTTGCACACTTATTAATATGTCCTCAATGCAGTTAACGAAATACTCATGTATTGATTTCAGATGAGGTTTGATGGTCTTACCGATAGGTTGTTAGTGCTAACTGAGTGCAGTACACATTAGTTCTTTATTATTATATATTTGAATTACTTATTTTACCACACATGTTAGCTGATTTAGTGCAACTGTAACAACTTAAACAAACATATTTGCTGAACACTCTTGAAATAACATGTCAAGATTATTATCAATAGCAAAAGAAAACACGTGTTTGCTTTTATCTACCATGTATGTATGTATGTTTTATATATATTTTGCGACAAATTTAATATTGATTTTGCTTGTAAATGAAAATATATTCATATTAACAACAATGGCACGTGCTATGTCATATATTTACTGTCTATATACAGAGTCTTGCAATACGGACTTTCGGACTCGACAGCTTAAAGGGCCATATGATTGAAGCTTCATCAGTTGAATTGGATGCCGTTTGTTCAGTATTTTTTTTGCTAAGTTACAGTGGACGTATATATAGAGTTCAACAAAATTTGCATATGAAAAAATTGTCGTCTCAAAAAGTCTGTTCCTTTGGGTTAACGATTCGGGCGCTTTTCCCATTTAATAAAAATCTCCATAATCATTTTCAAAACTGAGGAAAACTTTCGGATGACTGGATACGTCAGCAAACAAAACTCTCGAATTCGTTACCCAGACCATCAACGTCAACAGTGATTTGACTCCGTTAAATTTTTTCTTTTAGGGTTTTCTTTCAAAAACTACAGTGGTTCTTAAAGGCAACATCACCCATGCCATTTGTAAAATTCAGCCTCATTTATGCGTCAGCGATCAATGATGCATCATCGATGGACCTTGCAAAATAATAATTTTTTTTAATAATATCTTACATTTACATATGTATATACTTTAGTTTATTAATATCTAAAGATAGGAAGCGCTTAATGAAAGAGTCGATATATTAAATATAAAATATTTATGTACCCATGAATTTGTTCTCCGCAACATATGGCTAAAACTTTGATTGTAGAAAGTGTGTTACAAATATTTGTACTTTTAATAAATAATCATACATACATATGTATGTATGTGTGTTGTGTATATAGTGAGACAACAAAGTAAATATTTGCTATAACAAAAGACAAACAAAATTGAATATACAGACATAGGTTAAATGTAGTGTTAATAAATCAGGATTTTTTTTCAACATCTGTCAATGTAGTGAGACCCTTGACCAACTTTCAGTTTTATGGCTTGAATGTAGAAGCAATATTTTACTTTTTCATTTAAAATACATTCAAAATTAATTTCATATTCTTTTGAGAGCACAATTCTGTTCGATAGAAAACTTGTTGCTAAACGAAATTTTGCATGGTGCTACCAGCTTAATATAAATTTAATATTCAATACTCGATATTCGATAACCAGGGGATATCAAAACTCATGATAAGGCTTAGAGCTAACAATGTATACGGGGATTAGGTTATTGAAGAAATTGTAGTTTTGTTACTTAATAAAAAAATAATAAAATACTAGCACATTTTTATGTTTGAATTATTGTCATGCTCAATACTAATTCGACTATTAATATAAAATAAATGCCACTGACAATTACGGACATCGTGTCTCATATTTTAAGCGAGGGCGTCTACTACACTTTTATGTTAAATATACACAAAAAATTTTGCGAAGAATCACCACTGACTGCTACTAAATATTACTTATATCATATCGATTAAGATGTGGGTTTTTGTCTAAAAAGATCTATGGAAAAACACAGGTACAATACTGAAAACTCTAGAAACACCAACTGATTGCTTGTGTATTTCTGGCTATGAACTGTCAAAAGTTTTTTATATTTTACGAATACACCCACTGGCTTAAAAAGCACTTTGCAACAATGACTGTGACCAATATATACATTGTCCCTTGTATATGGATGCGAACTAACTTCCGCTCAATTTTTTGTTATCAACAATGCTGGTTATCTACTTTTACACGCAAGTGTATGACATGAAAACGGTAAGTTGCAACTTTTTGTTATTCATAACACTGGTTGTCAACTTGTGCACATTCGTTGTCCTTTTGTTACGTCAGGGCGCCCTCCTTTGTCGGTATTGTGTAGGAGAATCATCAGAGAAGTAAAATAACCAAATAAAATGGCTATATTTAATACGCCTCATTGATACCAGAGGGTCTGCAGCCCAGCATTGTTAAGAACATGAAAAAAGCCGAATTGTAAAAAATTAAGCTTAACTCTATCTCTTCCTTCACTACCTGTTTTCTCTATCACTTAGTAGCATGCATTCGTTGCCAGAGTCGTACTTCACTTAAAAAAATAAAAAACTACTTTGTATTGACTAAGCTGTGTACAATTTTAATACAGACTTGGTTGATATACTTCTGACAACAAATGTAATAAGTTTGAGCACGTACGATGGCATTTTTTCTCTGAGTTCACATACAGTGCCATACAGAAATATTTTTCTCCCATGCACACCTTTAACTGCAAAAATACAAATAATTAGTTAAAAATTTAATTTAAACAAAAACTAAATTTGATGTTTTAGCTTTAATTAAATTAACAATATCTTAATTAACTCAATAATTGAATTTTTAGTTGAGTAGTATGTTTAGTTTAGTATGTTTTCAATTAAAGGTATTAATAGGAGAAATTTGTTTATGTGTATGCAAGGCATACCAATACAAGCAAGCTTTTGTTTATAAACGGGCAAGTACAAGTACATATGCATTTATATGCGACTCTGATCCAAGCTATATCTCATAAGCTAATTTTAAGTTAATGACACCCCTGTAATCTTCTTCATGCAATTTGTCCGATTTTTCGGGAAGTTATAGCTTAATGATTTGCTGCTAATATATTTTTTATTTATTATAACCTCATATTTACTTAACCTTAAATCAGCTTATGCATTAGCATGTTTCAAATTGAGTATAAAAGTTACGAGTATTGAGAACAATGTGTTCCTAAATAAAATAAAAGTGTACACTAAATTTTCCAATTTAAAGGCAAAAGAAATAAATTTTCGAAAATCGACTTGAAAGTTTGTGTAAAGAAAGTTCTCTCCCACACAATAGTCAATTATGGCTCAAGCACTTTTTCCTCATTGCACATATTTTTTTGTATAAATTACTATACGATAAAATAAAATAAATATGCTACCTGGAAAATAAACTTTGCTCTTAGCTGAATTTTAAATACTCGTATGTATGTATATCTGTATGCATAAATTATATGTAAAATTGAGAAATACTCTGTTACTAATCCTCGTGGGCGCCGTTTTACGATGACTGGTGTAGAGTTTTAATAAATAATATCAACAAAATCATATTTTTATGAAAATGAGCTTATGGTAGGGAGGCTGTTTGTTTTATGCCACATATGGGATTAAATAAGGTGAGCAATACGTGCACACATACAAGGAAACCCTCTTGCCAGGTGCTAAAAACCATATTATACTTTTAAAATATTATTACCCCAATCATATTTATTACAATAAAAAGAAAGGTGTTGTTACCTTTTGTCTTCTGCTCAAAACTAATATGACTTCACACTAAGAAGATCTCAAGCGTATTTTCCTTGATTTCCATACATATGCGCAGACACACAGATACGAGTACATTTTGAATGAAAATATTTGCCACATAATATATTGCCAATTTGCATTAGCATTGTTTCCCCTTCGCATATTTTATGCAAAAGATTTGCCTAATTCCAAATAATGTTAAATAATGCATGGGATCAAATTTATTTTTACTGCTTCATGCGCTAACAAATTTTGTAGTCAATTTAATTTAGTTAATGAGCAGCACAATTTTTTTTCTTGTCACTTGAATTTGCAATTTTCGAGTATAATTTCGTTAAACAAAAAAAAATCATTAGAGAAAAATTTATGGACAAATTTTAAACTGAAAATCATTTTTTTTAGTCTGCAGACATATTTAAAGATAATAGTCCTTTAGAAAGTGCAAGCAGGGCGGAAAGAAACTAAAAATAAAATATGTCTGTGTAATTTAAATTTTAAGTAGCGAATTTAGAACAACGCTCGAAATTAAAAGAGCAGTTTTAGTTCTTATTTTTTAAGTGTAAAAAAGCAGTTTGCTAAAGAAACTTTGAAACACAATGCCAAATTTTTCTAATAAATCTTTTCTAATTTTTACATAAAATTAGTCGTAAGTAAAAAATATTTATTTGTTTAAACAGATATACATATAATAATATTTGATATTTAAATGTCTAACAGCAAACAGCTGATTTCTTTAATAGACAACATATGTGGTTATGTATAGTATATTTGACATGACGTTAGCAAGAGTTTAGAAACACTTAAGCTTAAGCCACACGTATTTTGCATAACTTGTATGCCAACGGCATTGTTAGTTCTTAATTTACTGTTTTATTTAATTTTTATTGAAGATGATGTGTTATATTTTCATTTTAAATTAACAAAATCCTTTCGTACTTAACACACACACTTGCTAAATTCTTTATTCATTCTATTGTCACGATTAGTCAGCAGTCATGTTAACAAAAGAAAGACGTTTTAGTGTTAAGTTTCGTTACTTTTTATAGCAAAAATCATTTAAAGCACAGACTTAATTCTGTTCTTAGGGCCAAGTGGGTTCATTGAGGGAAAGGCGGAGGCAACATTAAAACCTCAAAATGATACTACACAAGCAAAAGCATACATTTGCCTTCCTCCGCACACATACATACACACACACAAATAATTATCAAATGAAATAATGAACAACAAAGAATGTGTGTTAATGGAACAATTGTCATAGAAAAAGTCGTGCCACTTTTAAATACATTAGCATTAATTATACAGACATTCTTGCGAATGAGGAGGGATGACAAAGAAATTTTAATGACACAAAAATTCCTACATGAAAATTATTTACATATTCAAAGTTAAATTTTTTCACAAGCTTTTAGTTAATGTTTTACAAAATACATAAAATGTTGTTTTTTTTTATCTGATGGCCCTAATTACTAAATCACGTCATCAAAGTGATTTTTACATTGAAACCAAAATATTTAAAAAATTTTAAAGATATTACTTTTGTTTTTTATGCAAATTTGTACCAGAAGAAAAGCAAATAAATTCCATCTGCTTAATTAACCTTTATAATATATATATTTACTTAACTCCGATATTATTTCAATTAAAATAATACCCAGGGCAAGTTTTTTTGTGGCATATGCCCATTTTTTTCCATTTCTTCATATATTGACATAAAAAGCTATTTTTAGTCCACCTTGTTATAAAATACCTTTTTTTTTGCAACGAGGAAGAAATTTTTTTAAGTCAGAATTTTTTCCCCTCCATTTTTAACTGTTCTTCGTGCCACAACAACTTGCCCTGATTATAATAAATATTTTATTGCAAAGCACTAGTAGCAATGCTATTTTAAGAAGTTCCCTTTGACATCTTGCATTTCACATTTTAAGAATAATATTTCATAAAGCGCGTGCTATCTGTAAGACATAAGTGCAGCCATACTTTCCACGTAATTTAATACTCGTAAGACTTTTTTAATTAAATTTATGTGGCAATTAGCTAAATGACATTTAATTGAGAAATCAATTATTAGGCTTAAATTTCAGTAAAGCAAAGTCGACTCCGCTTTACTAGAAATAACCAAAAACCCATTTTTTCCAATTATCCGTTTTTCTCTCTCTAAAACGTAGTTCGGATTACTGAAATTTAATAGAGTTAAGCGTACTGCTTAAAATAAACTTAATGCATGTGTACATTTTGTTGTTGACATTTTTCACGAATTGCTCGAAAATGTCTAGCCACTTGCATTGATAATATAACAGAAAAAATACAATAAAGTTTACGTACTTTATTGACTTTATTTGACCGAAAGGGACAAATACATTTTGCCATTTAATTTTTTAAAGGACAAAACATGCACAGTTTTTTCAGCCTTAAGTTATGCAATGGATTTCTAATAAATAAATTTGTCATGGTTTATTTTTTCACTAAAGCGAATTAAGTTTTACACAAAACGTAGTTGTGGCCTTGCTTTTGGTTTTCAGTAATACGATATTTTCAGTAAAGCAATGTATCGCTAAAGCGAAGTGAATAAGACTAGCTGCGTTTAAAATCAGTACTGGGATTTGTATCGCTTTCATTTATCCGATTTTTTTTTCAATAAAGCGTGTGTGTATCTCGTGTGAAACTCGAGTATTATCGAAATTGCTTATTACATGTTGGACAATTGGTATTGTCCAACATGTTATAATTTTATTTGTTGACGTACCCTGCCATTCTTAAAAAAATGCGCCACATTGCTGAACATGATTCCTAGATAAAAAATTAACGCGCTGAACATTATCCAAACAGAACACCCATTTTGTTAAAAATAATTTTATCATTTACACGTTTTGTTAAAAAGGTAACTCAGCTTTTCTATATTTTTATAAATATAGAAATACAAATACATATAACAAAAGAAACCTATTTCGAACATAACTAAACTATTTTGCAATCAGAATTTCAACAAAACTATGCTAAACTAAACAATTAAAGTTTCATTCGTATCACAAATTAACGAGCGCACGAGTTTGCCTGATCTCTGTCCTTATGTGTATTTTCTAAGACATGACTTTTAGCTTTTCGCAATATAACTTGCCACAGATAATAAAAAATTTCCATACAGTCGTTTAAGTGAGTTTAAATGCAGGCATGTGTTTGTTTGTGTGTGAGTGTTTGCTGGTAGCTGTGTTAATAGATAAATGACAAGTGTTATGACATAAGAGTTTATATTTCAAGTCTATATGCATGTATGAATGTATGTCTCTTCCCATGTCTCTTTTTGTGTGCTTTTGTGGCACAGAAAATATGTCGACATCATAAATTTCACAATAATTCAAATACATACAAATTCTTAAACATGCAAGAATTCAAATGACAGTGAAAGCATATTAAAATGACTTAGTATGTTTCTTATTTATTTATTTCTAGCTCTTTGTATTGTGCTGTTGTGTTTTCTTTTACATGTGTCCCTCTTGTCTACTCCTTCTCTTTAATATCATTCAGGAGAAATATTTTTCAGGAAGTTGAGCAGTCATATGATTGTTTTTCTAATGCATTTGAAACAAGCAGCAACAACAGCTGAATTGGAGCAATAAAAGCGACAACAAAATAAAAACAACAGCTACAACAACCACACCACTGACAACCGTTAAATTAAAAGTAATTTACGTAAGTGTGCCAAACAGCAATGAAATGACATAAGAAGAAAAGAGAGAGAGAGAGCAAAGTGATACGAGTACATGTGTTATTTGCAGTAAAACAAGCGAAACGGAAACGGAAAGTGAGTTCAAGGATTGAGTAAATAGTCAACATACACTGCAAATAAGTACACATATATACATACGTAAGTGAACACTGATTTGTTTGTCCTTGAACTTGTTTCTGTTAGAAAATTAAAAAGGCATTCATAAACCATTATTGCTTACAGCCTAACATGTCTACTTATACATTCAAAGCATGTCTTTTAATTCTAGGAAGTTTATTACGCAGTTTCCAAGGAGTATATTTCATTAAATTATTAAAATGGTTTAAGGTATTCGATTAAATATTTCTGAAATGTTGAAAACCATATTCCATAATATTTCGATTGAACCTTTATTAGTTTTTTTTTTTCAGTGGATTAGTTCACAAGGGTTTGCAATAATATATTTCTTCTATTTGAATGTTGGGTATGTATGCCATACTGTCAGTTGCTCATTCACCTCATATATTTTTGTCACTATTTTAGGCACTTTAAACTTTCAACAGCAAAATGCCAATGAAAATAAAAAAATTTTTAGAAAGGGTCGTGTGCACGTTTGAGTATGTTTTATGATTAAATGTTAGTTATGCATACGTTTCCATTTCATATGAAAAATTAGTCGTTTGCACTGCATAGTTTAGCAAATAATGCTGCTTCTGCTTACAAAAATTTAGTTCAAACAAAATACTGACAAAAACCTTATGGTTATTAACAGACGAATAATGTTCTTATTATACATTTGTTTTAAATATAAAAACATACTGGATTTATGCACTGATTGTTTTACGATATTTGTTAAAAGGAAGTTGCTTTATTGCTCATAAGAATCCTCTGGAGTTACATGTCGTGCCATTTGTTTCTGTAACACACTTTCTTTCTATTGACAAAAAATATAAAAAAGTAAAGGAAAGGGAATAAAATGAACTATCAAGGGGTTTCTTTTTATTGCATTCGTTGCAAAGTAAAATTTTAAGTAAATAAACTAACTCATTCCTTTTTTTACATTTTTATCAGGTTCAAGATAAAAGTAGGATTATTTTAACGCTGCCAACTGAATTCCAGAAGTCACAAAGAACAATACGCGATGGCGGATTTATAAGTCCATGATACTTTGAATGAAACTCATGACTGGATAAAAAAATCGTTTTATTTGTCAACTTTCAAAATTTTAAAATTTAAACCAATGAGCCATGTGGCTTCCACAATCTCTCTCAATTTCAATCCGCAATTTTCCAGCACCATATCATGAATTTTTTTTGGCGTAATTGTACTTTAAGAGCTCCTCTCCGAATAAAAAATTGTCCTAACTGACAGAAAATTTATGTGTACAAAAATCCTCGGACACAAATATTTTAAGAGTTACGCGTCTACAAAGTTGTATAGATATTTTGACATATTCTGGGTACATTTTTAATTCAGTGTAACAATTTTTCTATGAACTGAAAGGTGGTCCAAAGTACTAGATGATAAGTGTACGAGTATTTAAAAAAAATATTTTTATGTTATTTATGTGTTTTTAGATAAAAGATGCTTTAATAGCATAAAGAGTTTTTCCGTGTGCTTAAAAGCTTTTATAAAGGGTCCGTCATCGAAGGTTTTTTTCAACTAGGGCTTATTTCGTGAATAGTAACACTTAGCTTTTGTCTGATTTGACAGATAATTAGTTTTATCCTTTCGCCGAACGAGCCAACTGACCATCTAATGCGTTTTTGCTTCGCTAAGTGGGCCTGCGATCGACTTACAGAAGATGCCGATTTTGCCAAAAAAAAACATCTTTTCAGATGAAGCTCATTTTGATCTTGGCGGGTATGTAAACAAGTAAAATTGTCGCATTTGGGGCACAGAAAACCCGCACGCATACATTGAAAAGCCGACGCACCCAAAACGAGTCACTGTTTGGTCTAGAAGGCATAATTTCGGAAATGAGCAAGGAATGGCCGTTACAGTCAATAGCGATCGTTATCGGGCCATGTTGAATGAATTTTTGTTCACAAAAATTGAAGGGGAGGATATTGGCAACATTTGGTTTCAACAGGACGGCGCTACGTGGCACACAGCCGAAGCTTCAGAAGTTTTTTTATAGCATTTTCAAAAAAAAAAAACTTATCTGGTGGACCCTTCATGTAATTGTGTTCAGCAAAACTTTTAACAAGGCTCACAATTTTTTTAAAATTATATTGTTATTTTTTTCTGCAGACATTCGCACATGCAAATATTTTCTAATTTATATAATAAAACCCATACAAATGGATTTATTATTTTCGTTCTTCTATTTTATCAATTAAAACATATTTATTCTTAAAAATATTTTTTAATAAATTTTTTTGTAGTCATCGGATAAAAAAATACAAATGCTACGTTTTCATGATTTAGCTATTTTAATTCTTTTCTTTTCGCTTTACCTCGTTTCTTTTTAGGTCATAAATTCCAATAAAAAATTAACATTAAAGAATTTAGCATAAAATTTTGTTTTCGCTATTTAACTAAAAAAAACCCTGATATTTACAAATGTTTTGTTTGTTCTTCGTCTGATTAAGACTCCTTTATAATTTGAGCAGACCAGGAAAGTACGAATGAGTGTCAGTTGAAACAAAAAGTTGCAACAACATTTTTAACATTTCTCCTTTAACAATCAATACAGCTACAATTTATTGCACACAATTGTACATTTGTATAAAAGCTTTTTTAAGGATCAGTGTTGCCACGACAAAAAAATAATGAACATTTTTGGATGAAATATCTTAAATCATTTTCTTATGCTTTTTCTTACGCTCGATGCCATTTTTATAAAATTGTAATTAATTCTCGATATTTCGTTAACAGTTTGTTAACATCGTCAGGAAATAAGCAATTGAAATTAATATTATATAAATTCTCTTGTGCTGGAGGCTTAAGTTCGATTAGAAACTCATACAATAATCCCGGAAATTATATAAAATTTTATGATATGGAATTAAAGGAAGTTTGAATAAATATTGCATTTCAAAATTGTGAAAGAACAAAATGCAACAAAAATACCTAGAACGACAACATAGTTCAACATATTTTTATTATTTGACTTGAACACTTGTGCAATTTATTCGCTTATATTTTTTTATTTATTTTTTTTAGCACTATACCACAAATGTAGCCAAAGTGGCTGCTACTCATGTTGCCTCTGCGCTTCCTCTATAAAACAAAATGAACTTTTTAGTTTCCGTGTTATTTTTCCACTTTAACTTCCACTTAGTGAAAAAAATAAAATAAAATTATATATAGACGAAAGCTGGAACAAAAGTGAGTGCTAAAATACCATCAAATTGGTAAACAATTTTATAAAACAAATGTTAACATTATTTTCAGCAAAGTCAAGCAATAAACCATATAAAGAATCAAAAACTTGTTATTTCGTTTTCTGTTGAGATGAAAAATTATTTAACTTACTTTATTGCAAACGTTGCTTGCGTGTAGTTGCCACAATGTAAGCAAGTGACTTGTCTAAAAAAAATATATGAAATACTAAACACTAAAATTTTCAAGTAAATCCTATACATTTTTTTAGAAAAGTCCTTTAATTATATTGTGGAAAGGTGTGGTTCCACGATAAGGTCTGAAAAATCGCTTAAATTAAAGAGGAAAGAGGAAAGCTCTAAAAAACTGATATGCTTATTAAAAAATTTACAAATATATATGAAAAGTTTGCTTATATAAAATTATATTCAATATCGTGCGGAAATTGCACCGTCAAGTTCCAGACTTTCAATTTAGTACGATACCAACTGTTCCATAAACGAACAGTAATATATATTTATTTTTATTCCAAAATACATTGACAAAATACTGCATGTCCCTCGATGTCACCAGCAAACGTTCGTTCGATCGACACCTTATATTGAAAACAACAACAAACTTTCTAATGTTATTGCTGTTAGCCACACAAGTTGCCGACTGAACGTTTGCTGGTGACATCGTGCGGCAGGCAGTTAAAGCAAACAAAAGAAAATTCGATGTCACTCTGAGGAAGTGACTACTGAGCAGCATATTGAGTTGTGGCTTTAGATTTTCTTCAATTAATATTATATATGTAAGGCTATGCCCTATACTCCTTGTATGAGTTAAAAGGAATAAATTTGTGTGTAATCCTTTTAGTGGGACAAAAAACTATTCAATGTATTTCATCGTAGCCTTTCTTTTATCTAACAGCATTAACACAAACGTTTCATCATATAAAAAATGTATTACTAAAAAACTTAAATATTCATTCCGTCCCTTGTGTCACAAGCAACAAAACTCCACTTGACACGGGATAATCTTTGAAGAAAAAACCTTATCTTACTTTGCTTTGCAAATCGAGAGTAACCTTTGCGGCAATCTCGTTAACTTTACTTCTAAATGCATATGAATACAAAATTTTCTGATAAAACTTAATTCCAGAAAACTGTACATCAACACTAACGAAGAAACATTTTTAGTGTTTTAGTTGGCGACACGTTTCCCCCGTGTATAATTATGTATCTCAAGGTCTGTTAGTTGAGAGTTACAAGATTTTTATTCTCCCTTCGTTTATTGCTTATGTGCAATCCAATACTTAAGCTTCAAAAAGAAACTATCTCTATAAAAAGCAACTTTTGAAAACATCGCTAGATATTAGTTTTCTTCTATGAAATTTTTATGGCTTTTATAAGGACACTTCTCTGAAATACAAGTGCAAAGCAAATAAAATTTATTTTAACAAAAACTGTAACAAATAACAACATTTCCCTTTCGCAAAATGAAAATCTCTCAAATAAAAGTTCAGGAAATAGTAACATTAAATAGAAAAGACTAGAGAAATGGCAGACATTGTTTAATTTTTTTTTCATGTAGCTCGACATACATTTTCCAGAAGAAATTTATTGCCCTCAGTAAATTGTTGTCAATAACTTTCGTCATATAATATTGACCAACTAAGAAGACATTTGCGAACATCAACCATCAAAAATGATGACAAACTTAAATGAAGATGAATGAATGTCAACATTTTGCTGTACAATTGTATAAAGGAAACCACATCAGCTCTCACACCATCACTTAAACACACCCAAGGGCAAACACCTTCATTTTACCATCAGCATAATGAGCAAATATTTTATTTTGTTGTGGGTAATTTTCCTGGTATTTGTTTTATTAAGATAGCAAAAGAAAAAACTAACAAGCTTATATAACAAGTGTTATTGTTATTGGCATCCTTTGAGCGTTATGCAGAATTATAGAACGAAAAGTACTCGTGTTAAAATTAATTGGTTTAAGTGGCAACTACAACACTACCATCATACAACAACAAGAGTAAAGAGAAAGAAGATAATTGCCTAAGAGGAAGGGGGTTTCAGAACAGTGCAAACATATTTGAAGGACGCCTACTTTTCCACTGTTTGCTATTGATATTAAAATTAAAAAAAAAAAACTAAAAGTAAAGAAAAGAAGTCATGGAACAATGAACGGCCTGCGGTCTGTTTATCAAATCGTATAAGCCTTATAATACAAGTCATATACGTATATATGTAGTTGTGGAAATACATTCAGTCCTCATTTCAGTTGTCAACATTGACGTCACGTTAATACAATGCCAAAAAAATTGGGGCTGGCTGGTTTACTCGCCCTCGAACAATTTTGTGCTATTGACACTCTATTTATGTTCCCTAAAGGTCTAGAAAATAGACAAGCCCCAATTTTTTGGTATTGTATTGATATGATGTCAATGTTGACAACTGGAATAAGGATGATTATTAATATGAAAATAATTGAATATATCTTGATTTTAACTTCCCGCTTTAAGAAGTTAATGATTTTACCCCAATTACGATTTTTCATTATATTTATCTCGGGAGTCCATTCTGACTATTTAGGGGATGATATTCGTATGGTGTGCAAGTGTGTAAATTAGTATGTGCAAGCGAATCTGTATGTGGGTGTTTGTGTATGTGTGTAAACAAATTTTAATGTTACTAAGGGCCATTTTCACAACTTGCCTTTAGTTAAAGGTAGGATTTTGTTCGCCCAATAAATATCTTGTCATTATTACAACTTCAAATTTTTATTTGTATTATTATCAATAAATAATATTTAATGGATAAAAAAATAATGAATGAAGATTTTATAATACAAAGAGATTTATCGGGCAGACAAATTCCTGCCTTTAGCTAAATGTAAGTTGTGAAAATGGCCCTAAGCCGACTAATTTCAATATATAATCAGCTTTTTTTTAAATAGAACCAGCACTCAAGGGATAGCCCCTACTCATGCAATACATTGTGCTAGAACTAGGAAAATAGGTTATAATGAAACAGGATAGAGGGAGTAGTGTCTGTGGACATTTAATTTAAACTCTCCCACGCTGGTAGTGACAGGACAGACCTCCGCAGGAAGTTGGTTCCACATACGAACAGTGCGGCTAAAAAAGGAATTCTCTCTATAATGCGTAGTGCGATTTATTGGCCAATCGACCACAAAGGGTAAAAAAGGCACGAAAATTGCTGCCAACTTGACTATAATCGGGTGGGCGAGTCTTTCTTAAGATATCGTTAACGAACAGTGGTTTTCTAATGACTTCAAAAGTCTTCGTCAAATCCATTTTAAATATTCTCTGATTTTTGAAGGCTTAAAAAGTATATTGGAACCAGTGGCGGCTCTTATTTAGCGAAAAGAACTAGCAAACGATCGACTTGGACCTCTGTATTTGATGCCGCAAATTTGACCAAAACTTGTACCTTAGCAGGGAGTTTTAGGGATGGCCTGCAAAGTCCACCGATTTTCATTTCGAAAACGAATAGAAACACCCAGAGCCTATCGCGTGAATCGAACATCTGACCCTTCGACTGTTGCCATATGGAATAATCGCTTAAGTATACCAAATAAAATTTAGCTCTAGTAAGCTGTATTATGTCCAAGTTGAAGGTTTAAATCAAAATACAATGCATTCAAGTAAAGGATTACACGAAAGTAGAATCATACCTCTATAATATCAGAGCCGCAGCGTCATAACTTCCGAATAACACTTCTTTGCTTAAGTTGGCCTAAAAGATTATTCCATGACGCAGGATCTGCCTGCTTAACTTGAGATTTTTCAAAACTTGTAAGTCTAGACGAATGCCGATTCAAAGAGGTGCATTTCTAATAATTTCTTTTTCTATTATATATGGGTGCACAGAAACATCAAGATAAAATGTGGAGCAAACAAGTTTGATATTGCCTACAAGCAAGATTTAGAGTTTTTTCTTTTAAAAAATTTCTACTTGAAAGCATAATATTTTCATTAAATAAGTCTGTAATACAAAGATGACCTTAAGGTCTTTGCGATAAAAGTTAAATTTTGTAAATAATAGAAATATTAACGATACGAAGATATCAAAGTTTTTTTATGATTTCATAAATTTTTATTATCTTTAGAAGTTACAAAAGAAATGATAACCCTTTCAGATGAATGGTGCCAAAATAATTTGCCCGAAAAATGTTTTTATAAATATAATAATAAAACAATATATATTTCCTTTTTTTAACAGTAAAAGCAAAACTGTATCACTTTCGTTCTAACGTACACACACACACACACACACACACGCATATAAAAGCGACCGACAAAAGTGAAAGTATCCTTGAATTGCGAAAATGCGCGCCAAACAAATTTTTTTGAAGATTGTTGTTTTTTTATCTTTGCTCTATTTTTTTAATTTATTTCATTTTGATAACTGCCTGCTTGCCTTTCTTTCCTGCCGGCCAAGATGCCAACTGAGTCTTTAAATAAAATGAATTTTTTGTTGCTCTTAAAGAGAAATCAAAATAATCTTGGCACGTTTTTGTTTATGTGACATTTGCCATCAATGATGGAATTTAGTATTAAAAGTAAAAGTAAAACACATACTTGTCTACTCAAGGCAGTGTTTTCGAAAATATTTGTTGTTTTAAGAAAACAAACTTGTTAGCATTAGCTCGTCAAAAAAGTATTTCAATGTAGTCCCAAAGAACACTTTAACCCGTAAGTAACTTTCTAAGCATTACAAGGCTTTAGTGAAATGTCATTTTGTACAATGAAGTATACTTAAAATAAGGAATTAGAAACTTGTACTGAAATTAAAGTACGAGTGAAGTTATAATTAATGACAAAGCTGCCAATACATTGTACAAAAAAAGGAATTTTTTTAATTGATCTAAAGAAGTAAACATAAAATAAAGGACCGTCCAATAACAGGTTCCATACTGATATGTACGTGTAAGTATAGGAGTGTTTTTTTTTGTTTATTATTTTATTTATTTATGTACACAAAGAGCCAAATGGAAGACACTATTATACTTGAAAAACCATATAATTTGCATGAAATTTTTCATTACCAATTCGTACATTTGCGGCTGTGTGTTTCTTCTAAAATTTCATGAATTTCATATTTGAGGTATTGAGGGACTAGATCTAAGTAAAAACGGCCAAAATCTCGGTGACCAACTCAAGCGAACAATGGTTTCGTTACTCATGTGTCACATAGCGTCACCTTGTTGAGTGTAAACGTCGTCTATATCCATATCTTGCGATTCCGCTAATATAAACTGATTAATAATCGTTCGATAACGCCGGTCATTTCACCGTAACACTTGCACTAGCCTCATTTTCGTAAAATTACGGTTCAATAATTAACAAAAAATCAATTAATCCTGTTAACATTTTAATTAATGGCGAAAGGATAGAAGTCGTTAGTGCCGCTAAAAACCTCGGTATAATTTTCAATAATAATCTCAGCTGGTAGAACCATGTCAATTCTTTTGTGGGGAATATATCTCAAGAATAGGTCCTTATGGTCTACGCAAACTTACACACCCTTGGGTATAAGGGTACTTCTTGCCAAATCCTACTTGATCCCGGGCTTGCGTTATAGCTGCGAACTTTTTGCCAGTTGCGATTCCGCTAGTAAACAAAAGCTAAATGTGTTATACAACAAAATTCTAATATATGTGTATGGCTTGCGAAAGTATGATCATGTCTCTGGCTTCTCCTCAAAGCGTTACGGTGTACCTTTTGAAAACCTACTTAAGATTCGTGTGCTCTTATTTTTACATAAAATTATTTATACTCAAACTGCGCGATACCTTTATGACAAAACCAGATCTCCAAGAGGGGAAAAAATCATTATTCCGTGCCATCGATATCTTGTGTCTGAATGGCAATTCTTTCTGTATGCATTACGCCTTTGGAATCTTCTTCCACAATCCCAACAAGTCAATAGCAATGCAACTAGTTTCAAACCATTTTTATTTCTTGATTTTGCTTGGATGTTATTAGTTTTTCTTTAATTATTTCATGTTATTATTTATTTTATCTTTTTGCCTGTTTTATCCATATATCATTTTATGTTAAATGTAATGATTGAACCATGCTTTCCTGTACTTTAAATATAAGAATTATCTTGTTGTACAGGAAATGGATAACTTTAAATAAATAAATAAATAAATAAATTAGACCACCAGACCAAAAAGTAGCCTCCGCACTCAACATGGTTTTTCGATGAAATTGCGCACCAGTTTGATGAATTTCAAAGACACTACGTTTTTGATAGTCGATAGCCGTGAGTTCTTGTCTAAGTCTTTATGCAGAAACGGCTTAATATCATTTTTGGAATGCGCAAATCCTCAACACTGTAGGCTACAGCATTTTAGATATAAAAATTAAACAAACCTTCATCGTTGGCGGTGTTACCTTACTGTACAACTTGCTTTATTCTTCCTTTGCTTATACCTATAAATTCTTATATATTTGGAGTTAACTAGGAAGTGCTTGTAACAAATATTACATAGTCTTAAAAAAGGCGCTAAAACATCAATATTCAGAGTTTTTCTTACAGACGTCCACGAGTTCGATTCTTCGCATCACCAACTTATCCCAATAGCTAAAATTTTTCCACCATTGCCACCAGTGCATTTGTTTCTTACTACAAAATTTTGCAATTTTATTCCATTGTGAAATATTGTTCCATTTGATCTGTCTTTTCTGCTCTATAATAATATTTATTCGGTCACTTGATATTCATTACAATGAGTTACTATAGTCAAAGGCTCGTTTGCGGGTCAAGGGAAGCGGTTTCCTGGTTTTATGGAAAATAAAGCTTCATTCATAAGCATCATTTTGACAAACAAATCTTCTAAGTTGCACCACACAACTATCAAATTGAATTTTTCATTAAAATTTCCCAAACATTTCATTCTAAAACTCTTTTTATTGACTTTTCAATAAAATGAACTTTAGTCGCTACATTAATTGCATATTATGTGTTCAAATTGTAATAATTTTAATAATTTTATTGAAAAATGACAGCATGTGTAAATTGGTCATTAGTTGCTGTTCATAATTTATCAATTTGTTAAAACAATTATGTAAATAATTCACACACGGTGCACACATAATTACATATGTACTCGTATGTACATTAGAGTGGCCATTAGTTGTATGGAGATTTTTTTATTTCTTGTATTCTCACCCCCAAATTGGTTCAGTTTTATGTAAAAAAAATACAAAAAAATTTCATAGCGATAAGTTGTGTTTTTTGGGGGGTGTGTCCGGCCGTCAAAGTTAGCCTTCAAACCCATTTTTCAATGAAATAAATAAATATTTTAGCTCTTCTAGTCTACAACATTAGTCTCAAAGAAAACTTTTTGCTAAAATTAATATTTTAGGAAATAATGAAGAAAATAACCAACAAAGTACTAAAAATTATATATACAAAAATTGCCTTTATATAGAAATTAAGAAAAAAAATACATTAATATATGGGATTGAGGGCTAACTTTGAGGGCCGGACTCGCCCCCTAAAACACAACTTATCGCTATGATTTTTTTTTGTATTTTTTTCATAAAACTGAACCGATTTGAGCGAGAGAATAAAAGAAATCAACAAAAAAATTATCCATACAACTACCGGCCACTCTAATGTAGATACTTCGGTTCATATGTATGCATTTGCTAAAATATAAACATAGTTATTTTCTGTAATTGTTATTATTGTCAGTAATTTTATTGATAATATATTATTAATAAATTAAAAACATAAGGTATATATACATATACATAAATACACACAAATGTAAATATACCCTGCAGGAGTGTAGGCGATAATTCTCTAAAAGGGTTAAACTTGTTGAGTAAAATTACTAGTATATGAAGTATTTCCAAGGCACCACATTGCCAAATAAATTTTGAGTGTCTAACAGAGCCCTTGCACTGTATGAAAATTGCTATCATACAATTATTAAACTTTTAGGTTCATTTAAAAATAATTATAATTAAATACACAGCAAAAAATTCAAAAGAGATAATCGGGTTTGGAATTAAACGTTTTTTTGGTGAAAACTCTTCCCTACTGGATTACCAACTTAATGATTTTAACAAGGCATGATACTAAAATATTCGATTCTTAAGAAGTTTTTTAATTTTTATATTTGGCAACTTGTTCACGTAATCTATTTAATCTAAAAAAGTCATTCTCCTCATTGAGCAACTTGTACATCATTTTTTTTTTAAATTTTAAGTAATGTGATTTATAAGCGAGTAATGAAATTTGGTAATCAGAAAAGTAAGTCATTATATGGCAAGTAGTTCTGATGGTAATGTGTAATTTTTTGCTGGATTAATAATTACTCTGTAATTATAATGTAATTATAATTACTCTATTATATATTTGAACTTTGATAAATAATGACGAATTTTAACCAGCAGTTGCCATTGGGTAACAACGGAATGAAAACACCAATTTTATAGAATTTTTCTTTGAAAAATAACTAATAATAAACTAGTCCTAAACTAGTAAAAATGCTACTAGTAGTTTTTTAAACATACTCATTGCTAATTTGAGCATTAAGATGGTATAGAAAAGTTTACAGTTGGGAACTATTGGTGGTAATACTAGTTGGACACTAGTTCGATCCTCTGCAGGGTATGTATGTAAACAAATACATATGTATGTAATTATGTATGCTTTTATATTTTATACGGCTAATTATTATATTTAACAGTCAAACTATTGTAATTAACTTGACAAAACAAATACCAATTTGCACATAAAAGACTTAATTACACAGATTTTCACACATACATACATATGTACATACATGGATGCATACATTCATATATCAGCAATTTTTCTGGCAACACACTTGGCTGTGAAGAGAACACTTTTACAAAATCTGTTTAGAAATCAACATTTGTAATGATTGGATAAAAGCGTTGGATCATGAAAATATGATGGCTGGTTTTTGTGCAGAATCTCCCTTGAAAGAAAATATATAAATTTATTTTATTGCAAACACATCAGCTTTACTTGAAGCATACTGAGTGTATGGAGCGCAAGTAAGGAAGAAATAATAGGGTTACTGATTTGCTTGTACCGGAAAGTTACTACAACTCTGTTTTCTTATTTCATTGGTGGTAGTGGCCTGCGTAAGCAGTCTTGAAATTTAAATACGTCATGTTTCTTAAATGTATTCTCGTGGCATGTATTATACTAAGCCAATAATAAATGCTGTCGTACTATAACAAGGGATAACGCTAAGACGTCTTGTTTAAACAAACAATGAAAATAAGTACTGTTTATACATGTATGCTTGTTATTTTGCATATTGTACATTTGGGTGTGTGTGTGTTAGATTTAGATGGTAAGCTATTATGTTTGTGTTTAAGGTAGGTTTTTTAAAGCAAGCGCACACAACTCATCTAAATGCATGTGTGCGTCTGTATGTGCGCAGAAAAATAAGAGAGCATAAACACAACTTATGTAGGTATGAATGTATGTATGTACATGCATTACGTTTGTATACACGCCCATGCGTAGAAAGAACCACAAGCATCACAAGTTCTTATGTTACGAACTATTTTCTTCTTTACTCTTATACCTGCAATAAGTTAAACAAATGTATTGCCGAACACTTTGTTTAACGTTTGTTTCAGAAGATTTCACTGTAGTAAAGCATTTGAAATTGCCCTCATGTCTTAAAAGTTCTTATAAGACGTCTTTTGCAGGTTTTTAATTGGCGGCATTAAAACAATAGAAAAATCTAACAAGCAGACTACCGCTGTATAAACAACCGCCAGCGGAAAAAAGTTGATGGGGAGCATGTCATTCTCATTAGAAATGTATGATAAATTATATTACATAAAAACTTTATTGCACTGATGCAGTTTCAAGACATAATTTCAAAATATTTCGAAGTTGATGTTTCATTGTGTTGAGGAGGACTAATACACTGAGAGAAAAAGCATATCTGTGACTATGATCATTATTTTATGACTGTGACATTCATAGTTTATTATTTTCAAAACAACTGTATAGCTTTTTTCAATAAGATAAGAAAATTTGGTTTGTTTTTATGGTTAATCAATTGTCTATATGCAATTCGTTCAACAAACATTTGACTATTAACTTGCTTTCACTGAGTTTTTACGAAAAAATATTTTAATCGATTTGTAAAAAACAAGCACCGAACATTAAGGCAAAACAAAGTAGTTGTGCTAGAACTCTCATTCAATTAATGTTTAAAATAATGATTGATGAGGGACTGGAACTGGCAACATTTGTATGAGTATACAGTGTTGATGATATACGATTACAACCGTAAAATAGTTTTTTCCCTATCATATTGTTATCATAAATGGCTATAATATTTTCATACAAATAAAATGATAATAAATACGTTAATACCTTTAATATAAATACATGTACACAAATGCATATACACATACATACATATAGTACATTCATATGTATATTATATTAAAAATCATAATATTTTAGTTTTTAGTTAAATTGATCATTGAGTTTATGTTTTTTGCAGCATTTCATTGTATTTTTTTTTTGTATTGTATCATTTTACTTTATAATTTGTTTCTAGTTGAATATGTATTTTTTGTTAATAAGACTTAGTGGATTTAATTGCTCACATGCCAGTTGCAAGATTTTCTTTGTATTTTGACAAATGTTTTTTATGTTTTTACTGCTTTTTAAATTTAAGCTCATACCATCAATCTTGCTGGGTGTAAATTAAGAATTTTTCATGTTACGAAAGCCATAAAACAACTTGTTTTTTTTTAAATTTATTTTTTTACTAATACCTTTAAAATGCCAATCGCATTAAATATACATACAAACATACATATATGTATACTGCATCATAAATAAGAAGAAAAAAAAGTAAAATTAAACTTAAAGCACTACAAATACATACATACATACATATAATACAGAAATGAAAAATCGTTTTCAAATTTTAAACTGACAGCAATGTAACACTGTTAAAAATATGTATGTGGCCATAATAACTTTTCATGCAGCAGCTATGGCGGCAGAACCTTTAAGAGTCCAAAACTCAAATGCAATGTAACAAAAGCTTTAACCAGCACCACCACCACCCTCTTGAAAAAAGAACCACCTTCCCTGCAGGCAGTTGCGCGCAAGCAATTCAAGCCAAACCGTCAAATAAACCCAAACAACTTTTTTATTATTATGGGAAATCATACAAATGGCAAATTATACTCTACTTAAAAACTTTTAAGCTAGAGGTTATCTTCAGTTCATGCTTGAGTTTGTAGCCTTTTAAAATTTATTAGGGTTAGTACATACATCTGCCATTATGAATAAATATTTATGGTTTTGTTTTTGTATTTTAATAAGCTTGACATTTCTTGAAGTCATGGTAAATGAAGAACTAGGAATTATTCAGCTAAAAATTCAAAGAAATTAGAGAACTCATTTTTCTTATTTAAACTTTTCTTTTTTTTATTACTCTTTCTGTGATCAAACAATTTTACCTAAACTTAAACACGAAAATAACTTGTTTTAGCTCTACTGAAATATATGGATTTTTGGACATGCGCTGTTATTCATGAAAATCACAGATATAATTCATAGGTTTTCAATTCAACGCTTCCTTTAAATCAATTTTCAGGGTCTTAATTTAAACTGACCATATTCTAATAAAATCGTTAACAAATATACAATCACACGGTTGAACTTGGCGGTGGAGAAGCCATAGATTTTTGGAGTAATATAAAATTTTTTTCCAAAATTTTTGACAACGAATCATTTCAGTGATTTAGATAAAATTTGCTGTGTTGCGACGTATCTTCTCATGTCAAAAGAAAGTGAGTGAGGCCCTTGTTATGAAATGCGTTCGATTTCCGTTCTTCGCTTGCTGTCGAACATCTAAAATCTGATGTTCGATTCATATTATGATAGCCGAAAAATTCTATGAGATTTTTTTTTAATTATTATAAACGATTATTTTTTTATTTTAGATAAAGTTGTTGCAAATTTTAAAAATCACTGAGTTATATTTACAATAAAGACATTCTTTGCCGAATGCTCGTCATAATACCGCATGCAAATTCGTTAGATTAGTACTTTCGACTAAAGTCGAAGCTCAATCCGAAAATTCTATTTAATAAGAACTCTTGCAGTTATTTAAATAATAAGCTATTTTCGAAATTTTTCGTCGATAGTTCGCGAACGAATCAAGCAATTTTAATGAAATTTACAGCAGTCGCCATTGCTTTTTGAGCTGATAAAATTTTGGATCCCTTTGGGCTAGTAGTGTAAAATGTATTTGAAAAAAAATTGTTTTTTCGTAGACATTATTTTTGAAAATTCTTTAAATATACTGAACTTAGTCAGAGATCTGATGAAAACTCGATTTGCGAAAACAAGCGTGACAACACTAAATGATTAAACAGATTAAGTCCGCAACTTCAAGAAAAACCGCTGACAAATTAACAAAGCCCATAATAAAATCTTTGGCAGTAACTTCAAATGTTCTCTAATATTTATTTAATTTTATTTTGTGCTTATATGTATTTCTTTCTAGTTGTTTTCACAAAATGTATAAAATTTATTGAAAGTATGATAGCATTGTTGAAAGAATGAGTATTTATATGCGAGAGCATTAGAAAAATCGTTGTCAAAATAAAATAGATTCTATCTATCGACTGCTTTACGGGGCTTCTTTTTTGTGTCAATTTGAATGGGAAATGTGTTTACGCCGGAATTCTGTTTAATCATTAAATTCCTATTTTTGATGGCGGGAAGTTAAAAAGTTTTAAAAATAAATTTATGTTAAACTTTCTTGACGAATATTGGTTTAATTTTATAGACACAAGAAAAAAAACTAAATATATATCGCTCCTTTACTTACGAACAGTCGTAACTCCCAAACAAACTAGTTTTGTTTAAAACGAAATTAACAATTGCGAAATTAATTATTGAAAAAAAACGCGTTCTACATGATTTAAAAAGAACATAGTAAAAACTATAAAAAAATTTCTGAAGCTAAGTGGTGTGAATATTTAACATGTAGAAGAGTTTAAATATGTTCTTGCCGATCAATTTTGTTTAGATTTCTTTTTTTGATACGTACATGCATTACATACATATGTATACGTACTAATTGTTTACTTCAATGGACCAACTTAGCAGTATAGTTTTTCTGCTCGTATCTATTGCAATGATAATTGCAGTTAGATGCGTTCGCCAGCGAATAATTACTAAAATGTTTTTTGTTTAATACACGAGATTCGAGATAAAACCAACTGCAACAAAACGGCTAAGCAAACACACTCGTATGAACTGAGAAGCCAATAAACAAACGTATAAATGGTCTGCATCAAATGGAAACAAAAAACACTGGCCTTTAGATCTTAACGTCATTTACAGTGTGCAATAGGGTTGGATTGCAAAATAAATGATTCGATATTTATACATATGAAATGTATAAGGTACAGTTTGAATTTAATTGTATTTTCGAAGTTACGCTTTTAGAATAAAGTCTTCAAAAATATGAAGATTTTCTTGCTCTAAAACTATAATCTTTTATTGATTGATTGTCTGAGTTTTTATGTTTACGGCACACAAAGTGTATCTTAAAAAAATTAGTATTAGGGCGGTCGCTAAAGTACTCAACTTAACAAAAAAAATATAGCAAACTTGGGAAAATGTTTCTTTATTTCTCAAAAAACTGGGAAAGTGTCAGGAAAAGTCAAATTGAAACTTAAGTAGACAAGCGGTAACCCTGCTTAAAACAGATGTTTTACAAGGTTGCCACTTTTTATCAATCTAATGTTTTTCACCATCTACATATAAGTCAGATCCGCTAGTTTTTGTGCCGCCTTTGTAGCATCTGTTTTTGAGCTGTATATGTTCATATACATATATGTATGTATTTCTAAAAGTCTAAAAGCTTAAGAGAACATAATGAGAAATTTTTTTAATTACATATTTATGATCACTTATTTTACGTTCTAACCCAGTGTGCATTAATCCATGCAATTAATGGATATTTGGATGATGTAGTTTTGGTTGTTATTTATTTTGCAATTCGCATCTAGCAACAATTTGTGTCAGAATTTTTAAAACTTAATAGTTTTTATTATTAAAACTATTTGTCAGCTTGTAAATTTAACATTCTTTTTCTTATATTTTTATTAATTTTTATATAACTGATTGTAGTATTTTGTAATGCCTGTAGTTGTCTGTATCTAAGTGTTTTCATAAAGTGTTGGCTATTGCAAATTATAAGCTCGTTTAGTAAAAAAATTAAATACAAGTACGTATGTACAGATGTAATTCAAAGACATTTTTTATAGCTGTCTGTGTTATTGTTCTCCTTTAACTTTTTTCCTTTTAATACTCGTATTTAAAATTTTGCCGTTTTTTGTGCACAAAAAAATCATGTAATATATTCTTCTGTGTGGTCCTTACCTATAGCAAAATAATAATAATTTTTTTGTTAGCATAACAACATAAATATATCACATACTTGCTTGCAAGTGAGGCGTATTACAGTTTTTTTGTGCAAACTTTTATAATTACTCGTACATCGGTGACCTACATTTCAGACATGATCCATGATCATTTTAACAAGTCTCAAAATTCATACAATTTTAATTAAAATTTAACGATAAATACCTTTCAGTAGATCGATATCGTTAAAGGAAACACATTTGCTTTTTATCTTTTAACATTTTAAACGAGCTGCCATTGATCATTTCAGTTATTTATCACCATTGCCATGAACACTTGCACACAAGTTTTGAAAGAAACTGGTTTAAAACCAAAGACAAATTAATTTTTTACTTATTATGCGAGTGCAACTTTTTTTTTTATGAATTTTATGAAAACCCAAAGAAAGTTATTACAAATATGTTATCTTTTTGCAAAACTAACATTATCTTTTATCAGAGATGGGCAACACATGAATGATATTCATAATGCATGATCAGCCTTGATCACGAATAACCTTTGAAATCTTTTCTCTCTTAATCTTAATATAATAACGTGATTATACAAAATTTCGTCATAAGCATAATTTTTCCTTTGATGGTTCTGTAATATGGATCATATGGTTTTGAATACAAATACAAATGAAACGATATTGCACCATAAACCAGACGCTTTGTTTTATTTAATATTTTGTGTGAGTGAAGAATAAAAATCTTCAGTTTATTGTATATGTACTCGCGTACATGTGCTTATAAGAAATTAAGCAGCTGCAACTAACACTTTTCTGGAAGAGACAAAAATCTCATTTATCAGATATTATTTGTTATTTATAGTCCATTATATTATTTGCATTAAATAATTTTTGGAATGAAAAATTTTATTTTTTCCATGAAATAGACGTTGTATATATTTTCTTTGTATGAAAAATGGATGATGTATAGTCTATTTTATTTTAAGGACGATGTATAGTCAATTTAATTTTTTGCCTACAAAAAAAATAAAATTTTATGCATGAAAAATGGACGATGTATAGTCCATTATATTTTTTGCATGAAATAATTTTTTTGTATGAGGAACAGACGAAGTATAGTCGATTTAATTTTTTCCATAAAAAATGGACGATGTATATATAGTCCATTATATTTTTTCCATGAAATAATTTTTTTTATGAAAAATGGAGGACGTAGAGTTAATTTATTTTTTTGCAAGAAACTGTTTTTTATATTAAAAATAGACTATGTATAGTCCATTTACATTTTGGCATGAAAAATGGACGATTTATAGTCAATTTAATTTTTTCCATAAAAAATGGACGTGGTACAGTCCTCTATATATTTTGCATGAAAAAAAAATTTTTTTATGAAAAATGGACGATGTTTTATTGTCCATTTAATTTATTGCATGAATAATTGACGATGTATACTCCATTTATTTTTTTTTACAATTGTGGTATACAGTCTATTATATTTTTAGCATGAAAGAATTTTTACCATGAAAAAGGAACGATGTATATATAGTCCATTATATTTCTTGCATGAAATAATTTTTGTATGAAAACTGCAAGATGTGTAATACTTTTAATTCTTCTATATGAAAAATGGGCGATGGGCGTGGTACAACCACGTTTAATTTTTCTATATGAAAAATTTACTTACGTCCCTTTTCACAATGTATGATTAAGAAAGACAGTTTTGCATACAAAACTTGCCGTTAATGTTCCTGTAATGTAATGTTTGTAGTTTATTTACTTTTTCCACATGAAAGAGATTGTTTTTAAAAGTCAAGAATATGAAATATTTAAATTTAAAATTTTGTAAATAGAAAGGTTTTTATTCGTTTTGAAATTTGTGCGAAAAAAATATTTTTTGAAACGAATTTTCGTTATATTTCATACAAATTTTAAATGCTTAGAAACGAAATTTTTTACAAAATTTGCCTATTAATATTATATTTCAGAAGTTTTTTGTTAATTTCTGATTTTGAGTTTTGCATAGCCAGCTGTTTTAATATACTTTACTGCACTGCAGAGTAGTGCAACAAAAAATAAAATGATTATTTTGATGTTTTGCAGAAACTGAGTTGCAAAAATATGAAATATGTTTATATGTTTACTCGCAAACTCACTTGGTTTTACATAATGTAATTATAACTTAAAAATTTAAAAATTAACAAGTTTCACTTGGTTCTTGTTTATGCACTGTCGTTGCAGTTGGCGGCATCATTTAAACATGCTTGCAATGGAATTTCGTAAAAACTTGTTTCTTCAGCATTATCGACGTCATTGACATCACCATGAAGTTTGATAACGTCATCGGCTTCATTGCCCCGCGTTTTTTAGTACCAACGCAGCAGTACATTAAGTATTTAAAATATCAATGCTGTCTTTCATCTCAAGTGCCCTTTTGATGGTGATCTTTTATTTTTTTTTATGATTACGCTCACTGGAAGTTATTTATGCATATTAAATCTGGAGTACTCGAGGAGATTAACGTGTTTGTCAGCTAAAAATGATTTATATCAACAAAAAAAAAAGTAATATAATAAATAAAAAATTTTACACACAAAAAGCAGACGTAGCAAAATCTCAACTCAAATTTTGTTTTTGTTAATAGTGATAGCAATGCCTCTTGGCGGTATTGTACTCAATATTGTAATTGCCGGTTTTATTTTTTCGAAAATTGCTTCTTCATGCTTTTAGTCACAGCAGCATCAACGTCTTGGTTAAATTTGTAGTATATGTACACACTCACAAACACACGCACACTTTTTCCACCCCTTAATGTATTTTTTATAGGTGGCAGTTGTAATTATTTAAAATAATTAATATTTTTTGTTGGGGCGTAACGCTGTAATTGTGTAAACTGATGACGTAGTAAAGAACACTGATGCCTCAAACTTTCAAAGTACATAGATTTGCAAAAAGACTTTGTACGTATATAATTAAATTACAAGCTAAAATGTCAAATTAAGTTTAAGTACTTATTGAGAATATAAGTGCCAGATCACACTGGCGTTTTAAAAGGGGCGTTTCCTACAGCTCTCATTGACATACACATAAAACGCCAGTGTGTCCTGACCTTAAAACTTTGTTTGTCATGTTCTATTTAAATATGAGGGATTTTTCTAACTTGCTATGTATTTTCTTACAATATTTAGAATCTCTAGTTTCTTAAACTTCCAAAAAACTTTGCTCGTTCCACACTTTCTTATGCTATCGCAATTAATTCGCACTAATTGTAACAGCTTGGAAAATCATAATTTCATCTCATCGAATGTTTGCTTTAATTTTTAAAGATTAACAAACTAAATGCGAAAACCCAATTGTTAAATTTTAAAAACGACAAATGTGCACAAGTTTTTCTATACAAATATCTCATTATAAACCAATAAAAAGAAAGAAAAAAGCACATCAACGAAGCAAAAAAATATTCATTCAATGCATAAGCCGGAAAAGCATTTTGTATTGCTTTGTCGATTTTATATTGGGCAACAGTTGTTTCCCTTTAATTTAATTTAACTTATTTTAGACTCAACTAATATTGAAGCTATAAAATTTCAATTGATTGACAGTTTACACGACTCGTTTACCAATTCATTCATGTTGTATAACACAATAGTGAATGTTTATTCAAATAAATATAGTATAGTGTGAGTGTCTGCATATTTGTTTGATGTTTGGGGGACCTTTGGAATGACAACGAAATGTCTAATAAAACTATAGAATACAGCTGATGTTTAAAAGTTCAATACTTAAGTTATTTTGACCGTAATCATTGGGGATATAAAATTTTAAATATTTTTTTAGAAAACCAACAATATTGTGGTATTAAAATTATGAAAAAGTGTTAAATATGAGAGAGTTCACAAAACAAAAAGTTTGAATTGAATATTTTGTATAAAGTTGCTAATGATGAGTTCCAAAAGGGACTAATGTCGTTTTCTCTTCTAAAGGTGAGTGTCAAATTTTTTGTATTTTCAAATAGAAGGGAAAGAAGAATTATTTTAGGAATTTAATAACATATAAAGCTAATAAAGATAAATTGGACTTTTTATTTAACACTTGTCAAAATGAATATGAACTTAAAAAATTTTGTTTATTGTTAGTTAGCACGTCTATATGCATTTCGATGCTGCTCAAGCAACTTAACAGTAGACTTCAATCCAAATGCATATAGACAAATTCTCAACAAGTAAGTAAGAATTACAAAACTACAATCATAGTTGTATAAGTAAATCATAGTAATGAATAAATTTTTTTGAATACACGGGATCAGTGGGGATTTTTCAGGTTTTCATTAAAGTGGAATCCCACCCGTTTCTGCAAAACTTCAGCTGTTGTGAATTAATGCATAAGTACCGCTATTTTTGGGCTAATTTGACTGGGCTATAGGTAAAAAAACTTAAAAAAACAACAAACAAATTATTTTGTTTATTCATATTTATCTTCTTTTCAAGGCATTTAGTGCTCAATGGGATTTACAAATTGTTAATAAATTTCACAAATGCCAAACAATATCTAATAGATCAGTCAATTATACAAGAACATTTTTATTCCTAATCTAATAGAATTTTATATGGAAATATTATTATTATTATTATTATTATTATTATTATTGTTACAGATTATCTAAGTAATAGACACTTTTTGTGTTTTCTTTTACCTTTTTTCTAACTCTGAAATACCAAAGAATTTATTGGGGCCTTCTTAACTCAAATACCTACAACAAATATTCTCAATTACACGGTGTTTAGCTGTAAATCAATCAGAAATTTTAAGAAAATCCATCTAAAAGAAAGAACAATGTCCAGATAAAATGTGAAAAAATATAATTTACACTATACGTGTGGTAAATTTATGTATTTTTTAAAATTTTAAATTGCAAATTCAAACGTCATTTAACGTATTAATATTTTATTTACAAACAAAATTAATAAATTTCAATCTGTTGTGACTTGAATGGTTCTTGTGTAAATATTTTCATAAGATTTATTGTTTTTTTTTTAAATAGTCACAGTTCAAACGACAGATTTAAGCGATCCATTAGAAAAACAGTTTTGTAACGTTTGATTTTAAATGCAGCTAAATAGTAATAAAAAATGATTATTTCATTAAGCAAAACTAAAGCTCCCTTTGGTTCATTGATATTGAGGGATGAAAATATTATTGCTTTATAGAAATTATTTATTATGGTTGTGTATGTAAATAAAAAATTTATTCTTTAATTTAATAAGATGTATTCTGTAAAACACAATTCTTGAAACTTTATTTTCAGCCGATTTTGCCGCTGTGCCACTGTAAAGCATAGTTCCAGACGATTTCGTTAAAAATTTGAATTTGTAATTTGCGGTATTTGATATAGCCTAATTTTTAAATATTATTTAGGCTTAATAAAGAGTTTATAAAACAGAAGTATGCGTATTATGCTTTAATAAAGCTTCATTAATATTTATAAATAAGACTAAAAATGTACGTGTCTAATACACAACCGAGTATCAACACCGCGTGCTACCTGCTAAAAGTCGTAAATTATTCGCTAAAAATAGCCACAGGATCGACTCTGTCATTAACTTACTAAGATCTTAATTTCTGAGCCTGCATCTCATATAGCGCTTAAGCCCATATGACACTTCATTTTTCTTTCATTTATCAAGTTTTATAGAAAAGTGCATACATATTGTAATAGGAAAATTCAACAGGTGCAAAGGGTTCAGCTATATTAGGAAAAATGAAATAATGTCAATAACTTGATTAAAGTTATCGATAAAAAATGAAGATTTGTCAAAAAAAAATTTAAAAATTTTCAACTTAAAATTGACATTTCAAGCTTGAAACATAAAAGTGTTCGGTATTAGCGGTTTATGGTCAAACATAGCAATTTTTAGTTTGTTTTGTCTCTATGCTAGCGGTTTTTAATTGTGAAAATTTTACAACATTTAAACATTTTGTTTCCGTTTTATATATAATTTTTTCTTTCTAACATTTATTGTTTCTTTCTATCAATTCAATATCAAATCAATGAAGAAAAAATTAAGTGTCATAAGGGCTTTATCAACACAAAATATGTTTTTTACAATTACAACTAACAGTGTTTAATTGAAAAAATACTAATAATCAATAAAAATTTCAGTTGAGTCAATTAAAATTTTGTTTAAGAATTTAATTGATTAAAAGTTTAATTTTTTACAAACACAATCAACAAAGCTTCTTTTGGTTGTCTGCAGAAACACCTAGAGTCTTTGGCAGGAATCGAACCTGCAATCCTCCGACTACTAGACTAGTATGTTTCCTACTAACCAAGAAGTTACCGTGCTCAAATTTAGTTGCGTCAATTAAACTTTTGTTTAAAAATTGAATTAAGTGAAAAGATTAATGACACAATTTTTAATTGATTATTGTTTTTTTTCAGTTAATGCATTGACCTAATGTGCCACAAAATTTTAATAATTTTCTATGTTTTTTTTTCCTTTTTAATATCTTTGGTACACATTTAACATTTCGCATTTGTTCTTATAAAGGGGTAAAAATAATTTTTTGTTTATATAATTATATATTACCCAAAGGGATACAACTACACCAATACCTCGCTTTGCGACGATAATTGGCTACCAAAAAATTCGTCGCAATCAAAACGTCGCAATTCGAGTTAACCTATTGTATGGAATTGCACTGAAATATTAAATATACGTTCCAATTCTAAATCAAATGGATTGTTTTACCAAAAACAAAGTAATTTTTATTTAATATTATAAAAAATGAAGACCTAAAAAATTAAAGGAGTTATTAAAAATAAAATAAAAATTAACACATTTCAATAGTTTTTTAAAAATTAAAATAACAAATTCATTAAAATTAAAAAACATAGTAATTCAAACAACAAAAAATCATTAAAACACATCATCACACATGTTAGTGTGAGTAACAACAAACAAAACGATATATTGAACCATTGGTTCTTTGTTGGTATCCGTTAAGCGTCGTTTTTCTTTAAACGTAGCAATGTGAAATTTTTTACGTCGCAAGCTGAAATGATGCAAAATTTTTTTTATGTTTCAATGCGAAATGTCGCAAAAAACATCGGAGAGCGAGGTATTGGTGTGTATTTTTCCGCGAAGAGTACAGAAATTAATGGAAATTTTTTAAAGTGCGTTTTCTTGCAAGATATAAAGATTGCAATATTTTGAGTTGGCTCTTTTACCGCATTAAGGGAATATGTTAAATTATGAACCCACAAAATTTTGTGATTTAAATTGTTTCAAAAGTGGGTACAATTTTTGTGAAACCAGATTTTTGCAATCGTTTAACTTAAAAACGTGTATCAGTTATGGTTTTTTTTTCTAAATATTTGAAAATGCTCATGGCACATGCAACCGTTTGCCAATAACTGCGAAATCAAATGAAGGCGACGTGAAATGACAGTTTAAACTGAAAATATTTTAATTTTTTTCACAAATGCTTGTTAGGTATGCCAATTTGTTTTTTTCTCATTAATGTCCAAATGAATCCATGTTTGTGTATCATTTTCATTTGCTACATTTTAATTAATGACACTTTATGTGGTGTTTTATAATTATCAAAAAACAAAAAAAATAATACTATAACAAGTAGAATAACAAAAAAACTAAAACAAATTAAACTCCAAAATAAATCGATTTTTTTATGAATCCGCTAAATAAAGCCGATCGCTCTAATAAGCCAAACCATTCCCAAAAGCAGCAACTAAAACCAAAGTATCATTAAAAGTAAAATAAATAAAATAAAGCATTTAGCTTTAGCAAAAATATTAAATAAAATTGTTTTCATATTTTATTCCCGGTCATAATAGACTTTAGCGAAAATTAATGGGGCCACAAATATTGAAGAATTGCTGCGACTTGTAGCATTTTTACTTTTTTTATTTCGACTGCATTCTTAATGATACTCGTAGTCGTATCACACAAACATAAATGTTGAGGTAATAAAAAGCAAATTGCCGAAAAGCGTTTCTGACAAGATATTTTTGCCAACCCTTAAATATAAAACAATAAAGCTAAGAATATAAACGAGAATATATAACAAATTTAATGACTCAATGCACAGTGGCGCGAAACCAAACAAAAATTAACTTAAATTTCCACTATACATACTCGTACATATATTAATTATACTTTTTACTTTTTTCATAAATTTTGAAGAAAAGTGTTGTAATTTGTAGAAAAACGCTGAAATAATTGTAAAGAAGCTTGCAGCTAAAACTGTCACAGTTGTTTAAAAAAAATTAATATTGAAACTAAAATTTCTCTGTAAGTAGTCGAATTTTTGTTAAAGTTAAAAAGTTAATCTTATTTTTATAAAAAGAAACTGTAGTAGAAATAAAATTTATTGACATTTTAGACTTAAAATTTATTGAAAAACATTCTATTTCCAAACGAATTGGAAAGAGTTGAATCTTCTTCTTTATATTGTATGAAATAGAAAATATTTTGCTATAAATATTATTATAAAATATGAACGACACTCATGATAAAAATAGACTGCAGACCAAAAGACACACGCTGTTATACACATACATACATATGGTCGGATTATAAAAGTTCATATTAGAGGAACTGGTATTTGTAAAAACTATTTAAAGACATACATAAGTATGAATGCAATCTGGTTCAAATATTTTACTAAATAGATTTCTGTCGTAAATCACATAAGAAACAAAAACATTTATAAACACTTTAAAGTTTATTTTTGAAAACTTGAACTGCTTCTTTGCTATTTATTTCATTTGAGTTCAAAAGAAAGTACATCTATTTTTAGATCAGCTGCATAAAAAGTGTATTTTGTAAGATTTTTTTTGCTCGCTTTGTAATCAAAACAAACGTAATGTGAAACATTAAATTAAATTTGATCTAAGACCTTTAAATTTACTGTCTCGTTGCTGTAACGAATGTAAAACCTTTTCGAAATGAAAAAGTTATCAACTAATGAAATTCAGAATGATTGAGATAAAGATGAACCCCCTTATGCAAAAACAATTGGCTTAAAGTTGGTTTAACAATCTAATTTTGTATGGCAAAACCGGTTTTAACGCATGCTTTAACTTAAACAATCGTTTTTGCATAAGAGCATAAATTTGTTGGTATCTTTTGTAATTTTATTCAAGTTTTTATAAAATGCGCAATAGACGATCAAATAAACTCATCAAACACATAGTTGTATGCATGCAGTCGCGTTTTTTCCATTACACATACGAATTGTCGTCAATGATTAATAAAAATTACAAAAGTTTGAAAATACATGTTCGAATCTTTGTGATTTGCGCTCCATCAGCCTTATTAACTTGAAGCAAAAATCAGAAGTAAAAGTCAGATTTAATGACATTTTTATGCAGTTAAAATGTCTTTTTTTTCATTTTGACGGAAACTTAAAAAATTTTCGGAACTGCTTTTTATTTACTTAGACGAATAAATTAATGGAATAATCAAAAGATTATCTTATATTAATAAAAAAAGTATGGGGAATTGCTGTTAGAATGTCTTATTTTTATTTACTTTAAATGGTGTGAATTTGTCTGAAATTTGATTTGTGTTTCTATTAAACAAAATATATATATATATATATGTATATATATATTTTAGCAGTTGACTAATAAAAAATTTAGTTTCATTGATAATTAAACATAATAAAAATAAACTTAGGTATTCCATAAACTTGAAAAAAACAAGGCGTGTTAATTGTTAATTTATCTTCCCAAAAAAAAAACTTCATAATAATATTGATAAAACTGAAATAAATTTGATAAAATATTTTCAAACGAATAAACTTGGTAATTATTACTTAAATTTGTTATTGTTTGAAACTTATGTATATATTTCTTTAGTTAATTTTTGTTAAATTTTTATTTATTTATGGCTGAATTTTAAACAACAAGTTTATTTACACCATAAAAATTTTTCAAACCGATTTTCTTTCTAACTGTTTAACATTTTTTGTTGTTGTAATTTTTATAATTTATTATTGATCTTTATTTGATTTTTTCTATTTTAAGATTTGAAAAATTATTAAAATTTTTTATTTGACTCATCAATTTATTTTGTGTGATTTATGCTAATATCATTTAGGTTTTATTTTTTCAGTTAGCCCGATAAAAAATAATTTTTTTAAAATTTTCTGTTAATTAACTTGCATATCCACTCTTTTTTTGCTTAAAGTTTTTATTTTTTAATAATGTTATATTTTTAATTTTTTTATTATGCATTTTTCAAAATGAAATCTTCCATTTTGCAGCTCAAATTCAGTTTACATCTAAAATCTATGCTGTAGTTTCTGAGTTCGGAAATAATTGTTCGTATCAAAAAACTTTTATTTTGTATTTCAATTTATTTTCCAAAATTCATTCATTCATTCCATTCAGTATTTTTAAAGGGACGAGAAATTGAAGGGAGTAATAAAGAGGACATGACAACTTCCAAATAGAAGATTTGACGTCCACATTTAGAGTAAGAGTTTGAATACAATATATATAATGGGTTTGTTTTATTTATAACAATCACCCTTATTGGAGTTGTCAACATTGACAAAAAATAATATTCCCCCTTATCGTGACTGGCGTATTTCGACTTCGACTACGGCGATTTTGTAATAGATTAAAAAAGACTTCAACAGTTTTTCTTTACTCTATTACCAAACTGTAATAATCGTATTTGCAATACGCCAACAACGATAAGGCAGTTTGTTTTGCTATGCCTACTTTAAATTGTTGTTATAATTATCGTTATCGAAGATTATCGATGACTTTCAACATATGATTTGTAGCCTACAAAACAAATTTGACGGCGTTATTGTATTGAAACGACTTTGAACTTGTCACCGCCGTTTTTGATAACAGCTTGAGCTTATCTGAAGCAAACAGTAATTAAAAATGGATATAACGGAAAGTTTAAAAATAACAACAGTAACCTAATTTGAGAAATTATTGGAAAATTTGCATAAGAATCTCTCTCTGTCAGTGGACTTTCACAGAGGCACTTTTTCAAGTAATTTTAGAGAACAATGGAAAGAAATTAAAAAATTATTAAACTAACTTGTTACGCCGATAAGGTCAAGAAGTGTTTGTCAAAAGCTAATAAAATAATGAGCGTAAATATTGTAAATACAAATTTTAATAAGTTGGGCCATACTTAAAGTTTAAAGTTAAGAAGAAAATGGTCACCGTTAAAAAGAAAGTTAAATGTTCCGCAACGGGTGGAGGTTTATTTAGGCAGTTTATTTCCAGAGAAAGACGTAGCAGCCTCCACAACAACTTAATCCTGGGGGCCATTTCAGGGAGTCCAGTTGAAAAATTTAGCTAATAAATTAGCGGATATAGAACATATTTCACTGACAGGAGTACAAACACCTACAATGTTTGTACCTTCTGTACTTGGATCTGAGTTTATCGCACAAATAAAAGTAATTTTGATTTTTATTCAATTTTTTTCTCTAGTTTATGTAAGAAATTTTTGTATTAGCAATAGTGAAGTGCGCATTAGATCTAGTTTGTTATCTCGTCAATAATCAGTTTCAATGTATTTCTAAGAAACAATTAACATTTTACGGAACAACATAAATATTCATTTTGGGAAAAAGTGCGATAAAAATATTACAAAGTGTAATATATATATATATTTTTGTACTCTTCAAATAATCATTAGAGGACTATTTTAGGACTTGCTTGTTAAATATTCCAACATTAAAAGACGATTCTGTCAGAAGATGTGTACCAAAGTAATAATTAGGAAAAATGTTGAGGATTTTAATATTATTAAACAGAATCGTCTAACAAACAGCCTATAGCTAGCTGGTATTAAACTCGGTTATTTTTGCTGTATTAAAAGTAGAAAGACTATATGAATATATCGAGCCTTATTTTCGATTTTATCGTGAGCGACAAAAATTAAAGTTTTCAGAAGTGTTTTTTTTTTTAAATATTCAAATATGTTTTTGTACGTAAATTGTTGCTTACTTTAAAAGTTATCTAAAATTTCGGCATTTTGATAATTCTAAACTATGGGTAGGTCCATAAAATTTTAATTTCAATAAAAAAGTATATTTTCATTTAAGATAAAATCGAAAATATGTTTTGATATGACAAATGTGAAGCTGAGAGATTTGATATGAAAAATATTTTCTGAAGCAACTTCATTATATCTGGCATGGCTTTCTTCACAAATTTCTTATTTAAAACAATTTCAATCGTTATTTTATTCTGCGTCACGGTGGGTACACTGCGCGCTGGAATGTGATAAGAAAAACTAAAACCTAATTTTCAAGCAAATTTTTGTTGAGAATTTTTTTTCTACATAAGAGCAGTTTTGTAACTTATGAAACCACTGTGTGCGGAATCGCTATTGGAAGATTTCAGCACATTTGTTTCAATGCATTATTTATTAATTTATATATTTTTCTACGCAATTACAAGTTTGTTATGTATCTTTTTTTTATTTTTAATATGCAAATTGTAGTGGATGCTTTAATTTTAATATTTTGTAATCTTCTTAGAGTTAAAATCATACGAGTAAATAAGTTTGTATTTTACTTAGTACAGATTTGTGCACGTATGTTTATTTTATTTTTACTAACACATAATATAAATGTTTGTGTTTACGCTTGTTTTTATTTTTAATATTAGCGTATGCTTCATTTTTTGTTTAATTTGTTTGTAAAAGATGTGTGTTAATTAGATTTTGATTTGTTAAATATGTATGTGCATTCATTTCACTACTTGAGTTTGTTTTATTAACTTATTTTCATGAGAATCTGTGTAAATGATATGATACGTTTTTTACATAAATTTTTTTTTTGAAATTAGATCTTACACCATACAAAGTTTTCTTAGTTTGTCACCGCGCAGGTATTTGTTTTTTTATTTAGTAAACAAATAATTTTATTCCATCATACATGTCATTTCATATTAATTTAGCATATTCACTTGTAAACTTTTGTAATGACTTTATTAAATTAGTTGTGACTTAAAACCCGTTTGTTAAATTGTCAGTTTGTTCAAAAATTTTAATACATTAAAAAATAAATTTTTTTGGCTAGTGTAAGTCAAAATTAAAAAGCCGAAACGATTTATTGTTTAAAATCTGCTGAATTTTAAGAAAACATTTCAGCAAATTACATTGTAACCGATAACGACCGACCGACGCTATTAACTGAAGGCGATTTCGTTTTGTAACCGTTAAAAACGTCCGCACATTTTGCCTTCTTGGGATAAACTGGATTTTCGGAGTTTGCCAAATCGCTGCCAATGCGTAAAACTACATGTAGACAAAATGACAACAAATATACTTATACACACATGTACACAACTATGTGAAAAATACTTACACACTGACAACAACAAAAACTGTTTTTATATCTAACAGAACAGACTAAAAGCTGAAAGCCAACAACAGCAGAAAACAGAAATTAATTTTGTCTTAACAGACCTCAGGGAGACAACCAGGCAGAGCCAACGTAGAACAACCGCAAAGAGAGCAAAAAAGTAAGATTCTCACATGTTTAGGCAAAAACAAATCTGTAACACGTTGTTTATTGTAACTGACTTCTTCCCATACCACCCACAAATAATTCTGTTATACAATTCGGCATCCTTTTGTAAATATAACTGCCTTTTCTTTTCCACGAATAACACATATTTAAATGTGTCTTTAGTGGAAATTTTTACCTGGGTTTTTCGTTTGTACATACATATTTATACATATACTATATACAGTGGTAGCCTGGCTTAGCGAATGATATAATGTCAGGCCTATTCCTTAAATTGACAATTGGTTAAATCCAGTAACTTTTTAAAGTTCGGTACACCAAAGGTAAAAAAATAAACCCTATTGTTTTCGCTATGCTATGATACAAATATATAAGAGTTTAAAATTACAGGGTGTTCCAAAACGAGCAAATGAAAAATGTTAAAATTCCATGTAATATACATACAATTGTATGTACTTATGTATATTGACACTTGCAATTTGTTAAATTGGCGTATTTTTATACAGACTACAACAATAACAACTAAAATTAAAAAAAAAACTGAAATTAAAGGGTTTTCTGTCAGTTAATGCAATTTTGACTATGTAGTTTTTACTATTGGTTGTATCTTGGAAACTATAAGAGGCAAACTCTTAAAATTTTCAAAAATGGTAAAATTAAAAATTTCTTAAATTATAAAATCGCCAAACCAGAAAAAAAACCAAAATCCAAAAAAAAATCGCCAAAACCAAAAAAACACCTAAATCAAAAAAAATTCAACACTAAAATAAATTGACAAAACCGAAAAAATAACCAAAATGAAAAAAACTCCAAAATCCGAAAAAAATCGCCAAACCGCGAAAAAGGACCCAAAACTAAAAAAATCGCTGAAATGAAAAAAAAATTGCGAAACTGTAAAAACGGAAAAAACCGAAAAAAATCGCCAAAACGAAAAAAATACAAAAAATAAAAAAGCGAAATTACCTTTGGTGTAATATATTGCTTAGGAAATTTTGACGTGTAATTTGGCTGACAGAGCGATATGAACTTTAGCCTTTTTACATTATAAATTTATTAATTTTTTTCTTTTTAAGATACTGCTTTTATGGATTATGTTTTTTTATAGCATAGTTGCAGTACCTTTGGTATGAAGTAGGCAAATTCTTTTAAGATATAGAAAGAATATATTACATAAGAATTTCATTAGCTATTTAATTTCGATGAAGGATGGACATCAGATGAAATTATGGTGTTCAAGCAAGTTAAAATTATATTGTTTGTTGCATTTGCGAAAAAGTTTTTTGGCCTACAATGATTGTATTTTTGTTATTACCAGTAACGCTTCGCAATAGTGATTTTGAAGTTTAAATAAAAATTGCCGATCCTTATGTATTTTAGTCTTTCTGATTACGAATATTTTTTCCCTACAAAAATTGCCGATCCTTATGTATTTTAATCTTTCTGATTACGAATAGTTTTTCCCTATCAGCTCTAGTTTTAAAGATGGTCCTCCAAGCTTAGAAATACTTTCTGGATTATTAATCTACATAAAAATACTTTTATTTATATAGATTCATACTGATTAGTATATCAGTGTAATTTACCATATTTACAAGGATGTAAAAAAAAATTGTGTTTTAGTTAAGTCCTTGAAAATTTTTTAGATGTAATTTTTTTAACCAAATTTATTATTTATTCTAACCAAAAATATTTAGCATTAGGGTGAGTACGAACCGAGTTATTAAAAGTGGTAGTAAAAAACTATTAAAGAAATAAATGTATACCCAACGTAGCCATGCACACCGTGACTGTCACAACTTTTCTTCGAACCACTCTAATGTAGATGCGTGTGTATATATTTCTAAATTACTGCAAAAATTTGTTTTTGTAGTTTCAGTCCCTAATTTATTCTTAATTTTTTTGTTTTTCATTCCCGCAGTTTTCGGGTAATTTAATGGATTTTACAAGTTTCTTTCGAAATCTTTTCAAACCCCGTATAGTTTTAAGTGAATAAAATATTTTCCTTCTACCAAACACGAATAGCTATAAATATTCATATTTTAGTTGGCGATATGTACTTACATACATACGTACACTTGTCTGTGACGCGGTAAATATCGTCACGCCCAGACACCTATAAAAATTTTTGTTTATTACGATTATATTTTTTTTATAAACAAGAAAATATTTTGAAAACAAATAAAATAATAAAAATTATGATTTCATTTTCTTCTCTGTTGCTAAAGTGTATTTTATTATTTAATCTCAGTCAATTTATATTTTTTTCGTCTAGTCTGCTGGTGGAATGTTTACACTTGCAGATGCTGCCTGTTATTATACCGTAAATCTCTGTTTTCATTCGGATGCACGGCAACGATAACAAAACAACAATTCTCATTTATGTGTGTATGCATACGAGTGTGTATGTTTTCCCGCAATTTTTTTTTCTTCTATATGCCCCCGTTGTTTGTTTACTTGCGAGAGCAGTGAAGTTTCCTATGAAATGTTAAGTGAGAGATATCGCTAGTTGCCTAAGAGAAAGCTTTTTGTCATGAAAAGCTTTTTATTAAAATACAGTTAGAGAAAAACTTAACAAAAATTCAAAATATTTCAAACTATGTACAAAAAATTTTTAGAAAAACAATTTTTTTTTTTCTAGTAACATTCAATGTTAATTTATGTTTAGAAATATTTTTATTAATCTTACATAATCAAATAAGACTTACCCGATATAATAAGATCGAATGAATTTTGAAGTAGAAAAATCATTCATACATACCTGAAAAGAAAATGTTATATACATATATTAATTTTGGATCAATGCATTTTTTTCGGTGTCTATAAGGTTTAAAAATAAACAAAAATTGTAAAATCTGCACATCTCTCTCTTCTCACACAAAATAATGTTAGATAAAGTGAGAATTAAAAACACACACACAAGTACACGCTGTATATTTGTTGTTTACTTTTAGGCGGAAGTGTAAAGCAAGACTCCCAACACTGCTGTTAACAACATTTACATATTTTAAAAACAGTCAACAGGTTGTTTTAACAGTAAATATTTCCCGGGAATACCGAAAACACACATCCTGCATGAAAATTATTTTGTATGAAGACGACAAACAAACACCATTTCAAATAATAAAAAGAACAACAAAATAATTCAAAACAAATGTGAGTTAAGCCATGAAGGATTACTTATTTTTCATGTGTGAGTAGTGGAACACTTTCATAAAATAAATGAACTCGGCACGAAAACATCATGTTTTGCAAACCCTCATTGAAATTAATAATTGCCAGAAGAAAGCTTTCACATATGTACATATGTATTCATGGAGCTTGAGGTATATTCGGGTTAAAGTAATTACAGAAACTAAAAATCCCATTAATTAGAATGTAAATTATATCAAGTGTGAAAAATACTTTACTAATTTTTAATAAAAATCACTGAAGTAAAAGCAAAATGAATTGTGTTTTTTTTAACAACATGTGGTTGGGTTTCGCAAAAGTTTCAAGAGTGCTAGTAAACATACATACTCACATACATATGTACTTATATATGCATGCACATTTATGTAGAAGTACAAATAAATACACTTTTTATTTGTTTTGGGCATTAAGTCGTTTTATGCTCGAATTAATTATGTGTTTGGCGAACTATTCAAATAGATTTAGTGGTAGTGGGTAGGCCCCAAGCATCTATTTTATTTTCATTATGAATATTTTAAGATTATATTATTTCAAGAGCGCAAGAGGCTTGCAAATTGAACGATTAATAAGAAAATAAATTCAATAAATCATTGTTTTTGGCGATTTAAAGGCTAGCCCCCATATTCATAAAATTTAAAATGGATTTGAAATGTATTTTATTTACCATTTTTTATACAAAATTTTCCTAAAATGGATTTCAAATAATTTAATTTTAATTTAAAATTTATTTGCTTGTGGTTTAGCTTGGTCTATATACGTAATTCATTTGCGCTTAAACCAAATCATCAGTATGAGTTTCAAAACCTACTAAACTTATTTTGTCTTTGTGATTTTCAAAAATATTATTATTCTATGAATTCTCATATAGTTTTTGAAAGTCTGTGCATAAAGTAAGAGGTTTGTGACTGTTCAAAATTTGTGGTTGAAGTCTACTGATGATTTGGTTTAAGCGCCAATGAAATACGTATATAGACCAAGCTAAACCACAAGCAAATAAATTTCAAATTAAAATATAATTATGACAATATGTCGAATAATAAACTTCTTAATTTAATTTTAGTTAAAGTTTTAAAATTTTTTTAATCTATATATCATTAGCTAAATGCAGAAAGACTTAACGAACAAAAAATTCAAAATTGAGGTTTTGATTGATTATTATGCATGCCATTAAACTACAAGTCTTTCAATAAAAAATGCGATTTAAATATTTTTGTTAGATACGCCTTTTTGTGTTTTTGGTAACGATATATAAAATAGTAGTGTGTGTTTATTCGTAACGCATGACCTCTGGAACTATAACAGCTGTGGAGCTGAAATTTTCAACACAGTTTCGGGTCAATGCCCGACATGTTTTTGTTTTATCTTTTGACCCAACTTTGTGGAGTAATTTGTGGCTAAAAAAATTAATTGACGGTGAGACAACGTTTGACGGCCCTAACAAGTCATTAATTAAATAAAAGTGAAAAAGTTAAATTAGTAGTAAAACGACAAGAAGACAAGATTAGCTGATTAAATTTTGTTGCTTTGTTCTCAAAAAATTTCACTGTTTAAAAAAAAAGAGTTGCATGTACATTTTGTACTTAATTTTTTTACAGACGGTCATGTCTTAAAATATTGTCAGTAAAATATGGTAAAAACTTCTTACTACCATGTGAACTGGCAAATTTTGTCTAACACCGCTTCCAGAAAAGCATTTGAATACCACCAGCTAACAACAAATTGTCAGACATCTGACAATCTTATGAACACATTTCATTCATTGCCAGACATTTTATTGCTGCCACATTTGTAAAGTTTATAATATGTACATCATTTCCTGAGTATTCTTTCTATTGGCAACATTGTATACGTTTGTTTTTTAAAGGAAATACTAAGAAATACAATACAATTGCTTAATTCATAAAACCTCTTGTATCTCTGTATCGATTGTATTATCATATTAAATACAAAAGTGTAACAATTGTTGTATGAAATTTTCATATAAAAATGAAATACACTATTACACTTTTATTTCATATGTTTTTAAAATGTTGCATTTAGAGAGAGGCTCTCTTTTTTCATTTAAAATACAAAATACATTAATACACTACACAGAGGGTGTTCACAATTAAAAAACAAAAAGTGTATTTGATACACAAATACACTATAAAGATTGTTGTGAATTAAGCAAATAAATTCAACCAAAATCATTGCAATTTGCTTAATGTTTTTAATTTTTATATTTAACACAAACGCCAGTGATTGCTAACACTGTGACGTGAATAATATCCTCCACAGTTTTGTCGAATGTAAAAATATAATAAGTTTTCGAACGTAAATGGAATTTGGTAAATTTTCTTATATGTATATGTAGGTTTCATTGACTTTGTTAAGAATAATACAGATCATAAAAAATACAATGGAAAACTTAGTGTTTCACAAAAAAAAAAAACAATTCGTTATCAAGCCAATTGTGATTTTTATTTTCATAATTTTGTTTGGACCAATGGCTTTTCCTCCAAGAGCTGACTATTTTTGATTGTAATCGTCTTCTTTTCACCTTTCACCTTCTAATTTTACTCCTAATCAAATTCTTAATTTTTTTTTTTTAATTTTGTGTAACACCTTCCTTGGAACAATTTTCTACTTCAAACCAACAGTAAAAAAATTCATTTATTTTCATGTCAGCTGACAATAAAAAAATGGCATAAGCTTAAAAGTTGCATTTGGCGCACCTAAAATTATGTTTTTTTATGCGTTTTTGAAGTAAAAGGAAACTTTTGAAAAATTCTCTTTTTATTTACTTGTTTTTAATATTTTCCACAACAATTTCAGTTTATTTCAAAGTATTTTAAAACTTCATAATTACACGAAAAAAGCTAAATTCCAAGCGCTTGAATTTAAATTTTTTTGAGTGCTTATTGGGCAAACTAAGAGACTGAAATTCATAACATTTAGAATAAAAAAAAAGCCGAAGAACTATGTTTGAATTGACTTTTTTGATATCCTTTAACACCAGCGAATTTTTATTTAACAATGTTCGTTTTTATTTGCACAATGTCTTTCACATCAACAAAATCTTATAATCACTTAAGAAGATTATAAAATATATATATAATGATGTATTGTATGTAATGAATTTTTGATCAGAAATTAATCAAAACTGACAACACTAAACAAATATGCAGGTAAGAATCAACTTCTGATGAAACCTCTGATATTTTACAACCAGTTGCTTTTAACTCACTATAACTTAATTGCATTCATTAATTAAAATAATTTAACATACACTAGAGCTACTTTCGAATCAACTAAAAAAAATCACTTCAAAGCCAATGCGCAAAAACTGCAAATTTGTATCTGATTTACGTAACAGAGAAAGATGCAAATTCTTTAAGATATTTACAAAAAAAACTCACCTAAAATCCTGAATCGAAATAAATTTTGCAAAATAAATTAAATAATTTTTCTTTTCTTTTATTAAACAAAAAGGTTTGGAAGAAAAACTTTTTTTTTATTCTTGTTTATTTGTTAACAAATCTTTCTTTACTTTTGAACACTTGGACTGCTGAAAGAGTATTGAAAAGCAAATAAACGTTGGTGAAACGTTCAAGCTAAGATTTAACACAAATTTTGAAATTGAAAAACAAAAATATGTACGCACACACAGCTTCATACTCGTAAAGGCATCCCTGCAGTCAGACTGGGGCCAAGTGTTTTTATGTCAATTAGTATTAGTTACATTGTCTACAATTTCTCTTCTATTCATAAGTATAAAAGAAAGAGAGAAAACAGACGTGGTGAATTTCTAATGGATTTTTAATAACTTGTCATTATACATAAATTTTTATGTACGTAAGATATAGAAATGTACCAGTAAATGTTTGGTTGGTATGTCTCCATATTCCCATAAGAACTACTTAGTCATTACCTCGTTGATTGTTTTAGTGTTAGTAGTAGATTTTCAATGATAATCATATGCTAAATGTCTATAGCACAAAGTATCGTGTGGGGAATAATTAGAGAGTAGTACTGTTGACAAAGTCAAAAGCAACTCAGTACATTTTCACCATATACATTTCCTGCAGGGATGCAACAGCATTACTAACACTCGCACAGATACATACGTAATTAAAAAAAAAAACTTCATCTGTGTATTTATATAAATCTTGATTCAGTCTCCTACTGGTGGATTTAGCAAACGTAGCGAATTGTGACTGTCGCTCTGGCTGTTCTTAATGTTATTGTCATTTTTGGCTAAAGACCGATAATTGCCAGCGATTAAAGGTGAAAAATGTGGCATATTTTTTAACGAAAATCATTTGTTTGTTAAATTTTGGTTGAAAAATTGTTACTTACACAAAATATGAATGACATTATTTAATTTTTACTACATAGAATGATATCGTATGGTTTTTTGAATTTCGTTTGCTTTTGGTTCAGAAGTTGCCCTAAAATTTTCTGTTTTGTGCTGCAAGCCGCTGTATCAATGTGTGTTGGTCATGTGGATTAATTGTATGCAACACTTGCAGATATAAGCATACACATATTTGTGGTCCAAAACTGTGGCACATGGACAAGAAGGATCAAAAATGAATTTATTAAATAAATTTCGCTCTGAAAACTAGTTTAATTATTTCATTGTTTATCCTTGTATATTAAAAAATAAAAGTTATCATAATTGGAATCGATTTGTAGGAATAGGTATCTTCGAAGATGGCTTCATTAGTGCTGGGATACTATCAATATTTTCTACTATCGATGTCTATCGATAGTTCAGATTTAACTATCGACACTACTATCGCCTGAATGTCTGAACTTGAGAAAGAAAAATATAACTAATTTTTTACCAGCTTACAGTTAGTTGTTTTACCACTTTATTGAAGCAATAATCACTAAAAAAATTAAAATTGAAGCACTTGAAATTGAACTGGAAACAAAGTTGAATTCAAGCATTTTTTTAAGTAATTTTCAAGTTTGAAAATATTTTTAAATAAAAAATTAAACAACATACATAAATGTTAAAACCTTGTCAAATACAAAATTTATTTATTATTAAAACTGAAATTTTCGTGAAAATATCAAAAATAAATAAATAAAAGTGAATTTTGAAAACAAAGGTGAGCAAAATTGTGAAAACAGTAGCGAAGGCAGATGTGCAGAAAATATTTATTAGAAAACAAAGGAATCACTTTTTGTTTTCTATTTTAAAAGCCTTGTTTTTGCAGCTTGAAATGCACTTGAATTCAATTGTAATACAAGGCTTGATTGTAGTATAATTTAAGGCTTGAATTACATTGTACTAATTACAAATGAATTGTTCGCATTGAATTCAAGTTCCCTTTTCACTGGAGAATGCTATGGAATTAAAGTGTAAATCAACCATATTTCAACCCTTGACAATTGATTGTGTGGCTTGAATAACACTTGTTTTACACTTGATTTTAAGCAAAGTTGCTTATTGGGTTATGTTTATTTGAATATATGTGTATGTATCTATAAACGTTATTTTAGGTGTGACAGTTTTTCAAGAACTGTGCTGATATCAGTTAACAGATTTTTGTAACACCTCAGGTTTTCAAAACTGCATTTTAAATAATATCGATATCAGCAGTTTTTTTATCGATATTTTCGATACTTTAAAAAAAAACGATAGTGTCAATAGTACTATCGATAGTATTCTAGCACTATCCTTCGTATCCCGTACCACATTAGCAAACAAGAAGAGTAGTATTAATCAGAGCGATTAGCACTACCGCTTGCATCCCCTAAATATTTTCCAATTGTTTTTTCTTCGCTATTAATTTTTATAGAAATATTTTAACTTCGAATCAGCTCTCCGCATTTTAAAGCTGACACTGTATTTGTAATTCTGCAACTTTGGCACAACATGAAACACCTGAAATTTAATTTAGGTTTTTTTTCAAAATTATTGCCTTCTTTTGACCATATTATAATTGGCAATTGAGACTAGTCTCAGCGGACAAAGTAAAACACATAGCATGTGGGAATGGTTTTTTATTCAATAAAAAGCATGCGTTAATCCGTTAAGTACTCCCAAAATCCCCCTCCAATTAACCCCTACACACAATAACATGACAACGCAATCACAATTATGTTTCAAATAGCCAGGCCAGCTAAAAGCTGATTGCAAATATGAGTAATGTTGTTGAAAACGAATGCATTCAAATAAGCGGAAAACTCTTTAGCAGACCAGAAAAAACAAGCAAGAATAAAAAGTTTAATGAATTGAAATGCAACTAAAAATAAATAAATACATAAACAAACCTGTTAAGAGTTCATAACGAATCTGATGAGTGCGTTTGTGTGTGTGTATTTCTTAAAAGTTTGGTTTATTAATAATGTTGAAGGAAAAAATCAGTTAACATAAAATTTTGGTCGCCAACCAAAAATAGCACTTACGGCATAAAGCAATTTGATACACGCAACGCGATTTACGGACACTAATCAGCATGATGGCTGATTTCACACAGATACGCACTTTGGCTAAAAAATAAACGCATTCGCAAGTATGTCATTTGCGTATTGTCAGGTTACATTCATAAATCTTATATACGAGCAAAGTTCACGAAGAAAATATAAAATTATTGATGGTGTTCTTAAATAAACCATTTTATATACAATAGTTCTCCCTACAAGTGTTGTCATTAGATCAATAACTATTCGAATGTTCAAACAGTTCTTTTTCATTTTTGTTCGAATGAAGAATAATTTCGTAGTTTAGAATTAAAGAATTATTCGACTTTCATATTAAATAGCTATATAAATAAAATATTCGATCAAATATAAAACATGAATAATTGATAACAGTAGTCCCCACTAATGAAAGTTACGATTATTTTGTAATATTTACTACTATTGCTACACATTTTAAAAATTGAGTAGATGAAAATAGATGAAAGCTAGTTAGTTATATATCCCACTTGTTGCGCTAAAAGGGGTCATTTGAAAATTTTGAAATTTTTGCTGTTTACTAGAAAATGATATACAGTGGTTCTCTATCTGCCCACTGTAAAAATATTACATAATTTTTCTTACTGATTCGCAAAAAAAAACTATTATATAATAATCTATTAAGAACCCCGCTTTTTACTCTACTTAGAATGTGTAAATTTTGAGTTTAACCCGTTTTGAGCAACTTTTGCAATATATGTATGTAGATATCAGACAACTGCAGCGATACACCGCAACAATAAGTACACAGTTCAAATACACAGTCTATCGTTGACAACTGTATCTCTTACACCTCACCGAAAACTGTGCAGTGTGTGTTTTACTCAACATTCTTTTGCAAATATCTTTATGCGATCACAATTGTACTTTGCATTATTCGAACTGTGTCAGAGACACAGTATACAAGCAGCGATTAGAGCGAACACATCACTCAGGGTGTATTAATGCTCTCAGTACCTTGCAATTTCACAATCGAGTCTCTTTTTTACATGTTTTGCTTTGTGTCGTTTCTGCATAAACATTTCTCTCTCATTGATTTATTCTACTGTGATCGCCTCACATACTGTGTTGTTGGTATTGCAATTACTGCTTAAGCTGTGTAGTTATGAGCGAAGACCAAACACTGATCCGAAGATGTGTTATGAACGAGGCAATGACACACACACGAGACAATGACTAAAAAACAACATGAGTGTGCTCTTGATTGATTAAAAATAATACTGTGACGACAATGATTGTACAGATTCCTGTTGCTGTGTGACCGACACAGTAATTTCTATGTATGTACAGTAAGTGGCAAAAATTACTGATTATGCAGTTCCCTGGTAGATATAACAGTCTCTAAAATGTCGTTACTTTTGTGTTGTACGGTAAAATGTTTTCAAATATTTCATGCACCTTATGGCAAAAACACACAACTTTTAATTCATAATTTTTTCTACTATCTATTTCCTATTGAGAGAATATAGAGACACACTCAACAAAGAACTTAATTACCTGGCCACGTTTTTTTTTAAATTATACAAAGACGTTGGCTGTTGAAACAACATCTAAACAAAGTGTAAATGTCATAAAACATTTTGACTTAAAAAGAAGGAAAAGAAGACAAAAATTAACAGCGTTTAAAAAAATGCGTAAAATAACGCAACGCCATAATTTAATCAACAAATATGAGTTTGTTTACAGTGCGCACCAATTCGAATCTGCGCCTTTGACAATGATGAACGAGTCGATACAACATTTGATAGAAATGACATTTCATACTCGTATTTACCAACAAGCCAAAAATACTGGTCGACAGCATTCAGGCATGATACATTCCGCCGGATTCGTTCGTTGCCTGCTTGCCTTCATTCACTCATTCATTGATTGGCAAAAGAGTAATAAATCAAATGTCAAATCAATTGCGTATACGCATTTGTTGAATGTTGGTGTAAGCGTATGTTTGTACTCGTATCATGCCATTAGAAAAATGTTGCATTTGTTTTGCTTGTTTCTGTTGAATTTTTCTTTTTTCTTCTTAATATTTTGTTTATACTAGTACAACAACGCTGCTTAATTGTTGATTCCTGTTTTGTCAATCGATACCAAAATTACAATTATGGACTGAAAGGTAAATGTTTTTTGTGACGTATGGAGTTTTTTTTGTTGTTGTCAGTTTGTTCATATTGATTCTCGTTTTAGTTGCTGCATTAATCAACACCTTTTTACATTTTTCAAGTTGTCGTTGCTTTTGCTGTAGCTGATTTGTATCAAATTTAATGCATTTTTGTGTTTTTCTTCCTCTACTCAACAGATTAATGTGAAAACAAGTTGGATTGGTAAAAAGCTAATTTCGTTGTTTAACAAAATTTATAAATAAATTATAAAAACTTGATTCAAGGATAAAAAATTGTGGCATATACATGCAAATATGTATATTAATTTGTACATATATGTGTATAGTTTGTCACGGAAATATACGTGAACTGAACTTTTTTCCATAAAAACTTTGGTATACAAGAAGAATAATTCCCATATGTTGATCATTCACTAAAGAGCAAAATACACAGGCGCACAAACATGCAAGACGGTGTTGAAGTAAGCATTAAAATTATAACATTAACTTTTATATTATGCATACTTATTGCTTGTTAAAAAATATAAATTCATACCAAAACATAAGTCGATGGCAAGAGACACTAAAAAAACAACGAGAACTGGTCTGAAATGTTTTGGATATTGCTTACTTTATTCTGAAATCTTTATTTTAAGTCTAAAAAGGGCGACACATTCTCTAAACGACCACTCTTGTGCAACGAACAACAAAGTTAACATCATGGTATTCCTGCAGAGAATTATTTAATACTGTGTGCTAAAATGCCTTTTATATCAGTGTTGAGTAAATAAAGGATTAATATTTGATAAAAATTGTAAACTAGAGACTTTTTATTTAATTAAAAATTTTTGAACCTACAAAAGCAATAGATATTCACCCTTATTCCAGTTATCGACATCGACGTCAGTTTAACACAACACCAAAAAATTGGGGCTTGTTTACTCGGTCTCGATTAAAATTTTGCGCAACTGACAATCTATTTCCGATCCCTAAGGTCTAGAAAATAACATAAGCCTGCCAACAGGAGCCAGTTGTTTTCGATATAAAAGCACCAAATTTTTGGTGTTGTGTTAAAGTGACGTCGATGGCGACAACTGGAATAAGGGTGATTATTTTGTTTTGATAAATTCGAAGTGGGAATTTACTTTTCCTCACAACTAATTGCAAGTTGCTTTATGCACATCGAGCCTTTGCAGCCAGAGAGTCATAATTCAAGAAATTTTTTTTTAATCGTTACATCAAACAAACAGAGATGACTCAATTCGCTTTTCAAAATAATTTTCTACTGCGCATGAGGTTATCAAAGATTGTGTTATATAAACACTATATCAGAATTATACTGGAAATTTAATGAAATAATGGTTTAGTTTTATTTTTAATGAAATAAAATACAAAAGCATAGAATTTTGTTTAGTATTACATCCGGTATTGTCTATGAGTTCTTGAATAAATTTCTTTCTATGAAAATATATTAGAGATCAAAGAAAGATCGTTATTACTTTTTTATATAAACACTGTCGAATGTGAGAATAAATTAATTATATTTTACCATTAAGTTGTTAGTCAATTCAAAACTCTTAATTTCCTTTTCTGTAGAACAAGTTTTCGTTTGCATTATGCCTCTCTGGCAGCAAAGCTTCTGTATGTTGAAGACTTTGAAACATTCATTCGAGTCTAATATTTTGGTCATTAGCGTAAATGCAGTTTTAACATAATCTTAATTATCATTCTCCTTTTATAACTCACTCAACGCCTTTCAATTAGTCGCATATCAACTTTGAAATTCTAAAAATTTTAATAACTAGCAAAAATTAACATTTCGTTGATATTATCTGCATGCCAAGTGTTAAATTCGTATTGGTAATTACTTTTACTAATATTAGAAAATATCACGTGTAGCGAGGCACATTTTATTGGCTTGGTATGTGGTTAATATATTTTTTTTATTTATTTATCAATTCAGTAATTATAAAAAGCCTATAAGGCTTGTAATAAATAAACAAATTTAATGAAAATTAATATTGGGCAGTTATCAATTATATTAGTTTATGTACTATTCATGCATATAACTTTTTAAATATAGCATAAATGCCAGATTTTGGTCAATTTAATCAAGTTAGTAAGCCAGTGTTGATGTAAGTTGTGGTAGTTTGATATTTAATACTTTCTTTTCGCCAGTCGAAAGCTTTAATGTGAATGTTGCTTCATTTATTTTTAAAATTTCAAAGCTTTACAACATGTAAAACCTGCTTTATTTAGCAAGTTTCTAACAGTGATTGGTTTGTTCAAAAAGTTTCTTTGCTTAGCCTTAAGCTTTTTAAGGGTTGTATATCCTAAAACTAAAGAGACTTTTTAGTAAAGGAAATACAAATTTGCAAAAGCTTCTTATAACTTCCGTTTGTGGCTTTTGAAAGCTCTATCAAAGTTTTAATACGTTACTAATTTCAAACAAAAGCTTTTTCAAACTATTAATGGCTTTGCAAGGTCATTAAAAGCTTTCGTTTAAGAGCAAATAATAAATATTCTCTTAAGAGACCATTTTAACGCCAACAAATCCTTTTAATGAATGACATTTTATTTGTATTTTGAGCATGATAGGATTTTGAATTTCTGAAGCTTTTTAATAATAGTAAATAAAATTAAAAGAAAAAAAGTATTTAAAATGAAGTGTATGTAGTCTTATCTTAAATGAAAATAGACTCAATGTAGATATATTTTTGTAAACAAATATTTTTAACGAAATATAATATCCAAATTATTGAAGTGAAAAGTAACAAATCCACTGGCAAAGAGCACAAAAACATAGCAAATAAAGGCAAGTAGCAAATGCTGTTGAATAAAAGGCAATATTTGTATACTTATATTACAATTCCATTTCTGCTTATTTGCACGCAATATTATAACTTTCCGTTTTATTTTACTGAATTTCGTTTGCTTCATCCTTGTTCATTTCTGAATTCATATCAGCATCAAGCCAATCAAATGTAAATAAGATGCGTTAAAATTCATCAACAAATGTAATATTAAAATAACACTGTGCTACAGATACGGTGCATACGTAACTATTTACTTTTATATAAGAAAAGCAAAGTACCGGCTCTTGGGTTTAGTCGAATTAATTACAGCAAATTTGAAGATTTTCTTCTTATTGTCACAAATTATATTCAATTTCAATGTGTTTTAAAAAAAGCCATGACTACTGGCACGTGTTGTAAACCACTTGATTGCAAACTGATTTGAAATCACTGCAAAGGTGTTCTGAACACAATTTTTTTTCGGAATATCGTGATTTGAACCCGATGAGTCAACAGCCTGAAGATGTCAAAGGCCTTGAATGTGTTTGAAACAAATAATTTCGGCAATAAAATATTTCTTTTAATAATAATAAAATTAATTATTTTACACAGAAGAAGCTTAAAATTTACAAATTTATGAAAATGCTGTATTTTTTAAGGAAAATTTTACATTCCTGGCTATTTACTTTTTACTTTTACTTATTACCTGATATTTTTTTGTGGACGTTTGTGGTTTCAGAGAACTAAACAGAGATATTCTGTAAACCACTTGTTTTAAAATCGTGCGATTTTACAAAATGAAAAACAGTGTTCTGTTGATCTGACGATAAGTTCATTCTAAGATAAGTTTGTATAAAATATCTTTAAAAAATAAAACATGAAAACCAATGAAAAAAAAATTAGGCGATTTCAAAACGCGCCATTTACAGAACAGCCCGAAAAGATTTAAAGTCGTGTTGCATATGATTAATTTATTTAAATGAGTTTAAAATTAAAAATAGAACTTTATTAAATTTGTTATAAAGAAACCAAATGTATTCGATAATTATGAAGCTCGAGTGGATAATATTCAATGTGCAAAAATAAACAAAAATTAATGCAAATGACAACAATAATTATTAACTTGGCAGCACTGTAAAAGTTTTAAGCTCGGAACTTAAGGTACGGCAATACTGGTCAAACATTTGCCCAAAAAAGCGTAACCACTAAATGCTAATGAAAATTTTTTTTAAATCAGACAAAAGCTTTTCAAGTTAAATGTTGTTAATAATGTTGGATTCTATGGATATTGTCTTTTAGTTGTGGTCGAAAGTGTTTAATTTGATAAACAAGTGTCTGTATCAATTTTTTTTTTCATTAGCGTTTGTTGGTTAAGCTTTTTTGGGCAAATGTTTGACAAGTGTGACCCTAGCTTTAGAACAATGAAAATCACAACTAAAAATTAGCAATTTCGTGATTTTCAAAAACCAAAAAATCTCTCGCTTGGTATTTTACTAAATATTTAAAATAATTTTTGGGAAAAATTATTAAAAACATTCGAAAAAAAAAATACAAAAGCAAGCCATATAATTATATAGAGCGGAAATTGTGTAATAAAAAGTTTCAAAATATCTGAAATAATTCGTAATCCTTGCAGTCATATTAAACAAAAATGGAACATCATTTGCAGCAGCCTCTGTCGAAGCAGTGTTATTGATTTCAGATGGAAGTATAAAAAAACACAAACAAAAGGAATTCAAAAAAATATAGAATAAAAGAAAAAACTAAATTGGATAAAGAATATGCTATGAAAGTCATTTATTTAAAGCTTGCTATTATTTTAAAATTAAAACTTTTAATATCATTTGGGATAAATGGAAGGAAGTAAGATATGTATTTAATTCGTATTTAATGGCTTCAATTAAATTTGTTTGGTTGCCAAAAGACTTCGAACAACGTCGTCATCAACTCATTAGAATTCCGTTCTTTTAATTGTTATTTCATTTTGCTGCTTTAGTTGTTTGTTTGTCTGTTTTTATTGCTGTTTAACTGTCACAGCTGTTTTCTTAATTGAAGTGATTTTATAGCGTTTTATCGCAAGCAACGCGTTTCGCTTTCATTATTATTATTATTATTATTATTATTATTATTATTTTAATTTCAAGTTATTGCACTTGAGAATTCTTTGAGTATGTGTATTTTGTTTTGTACAGCTCATTTATTTTAAAGAAATATAATATCCGCCTCAAGAACAGCGTTAAGTTAATTGTGGTAAATGTATCGCATGACATCGAAAAGCAAAACGTAGTGTACATGTGTAGTGGTTTCTACTTTAGTATATAAGTACATAAATAATAATAGTAAATAAAATTAATTGCTCAGACAATTGTTTTCTCTCTGAAGTTCGTGAATTGGTTAGTTTGTTTAGGTAAAAGGAAAATACAATAAATAATACCAGGAACGCAAAATAAAATACTAAAAATAAATCCTTCCCGTATTTTTCTACTTTCTAGAATAATTAATATAATAAATATAAAATTTGTTAGACTTTAAGGACAATAAAAGGTTAAACGTTTATGAAAACGTATTTTAAATTGTTTATTACATAGAAATTTCTAAAAAACTATTCTGCTTAGTTCAGTATTTATATAAAATTTAAGCTTTAAAATATTTAAGTTCCTAAAACAAAAATATTTTATAGCAAAATAATTATAACTGCAGGAATAAGAAGTATTTTGAATCATATTAAAATAAGTAAAAAAAAGCTTAATAATAATAAATTTTTATTAATATTAGGGTTTTTCCCTTTTACACTTTTAAAAGTTCCCGGATCCCGGGAAATAATAAAAGAAATAATTGACTATTTTACATTTAGAAAACAGCTGCTTTCACTTTGGCTTTTGTCAAAATAGCGGGTTTTCTAACAAATTTAAAACTTTTTTTTTCAAATATATTGATATTTTAAGGTAATTTATTGAAATCATTATTATTTTTTTTTTGTTTTTAATAAAATTGTTTTAGATGGAAAACTCAATTGTATGGACGTTTTTTAAGAAAAATCTAATGATATATTTTAATGTATTTTATGATTGTTTTTATTAACTGTTACATCTAGGAAAAACAGCTCAAAATCAAGAAAACCCATATTGAATTCAAAAGGAACATTACAAAAGTCTAGTCGTGTAGAAATTTTTTATTTCAATATGGTACAGGGTGGCCCAGAAAGACCGAAGTGGTGTAAATTCCTTATAACTTTTTATTTAAGACATATTTTTTTAATTTTTTGTTTTTTAAATACAGTAAATTTATAGGGAATATTTTTAGATTAGTTGTTAAAAATGATATCCCGCAAGTGGAGGCCATTTTCTGCTTCGCACAAATGATCTCTTTTCAACACATTTTCCATGACCTTTCGCAAAACTTCCGGTGTTATGTTGTTAATTTCGTCTGGAATATTGGTTTTTAATTCCTCAATAGTCCTAGGCTTATTAACATAAACTTTCCCTTTTAAATAACTCCAAAGGAAACAGTCTGGAGCGGTTAAATCCGGGGAACGCGGAGGCCAATTAAAATTGCTTCTACGCGAATTTATTCTTTCCCCAAAGATGTCGCGTAAAATAGCCATTGTGGCCCTCGGAGTGTGCGCTGTGGCTCCATCCTGTTGGAACCATATTTGCGGATGGTATTCCACGGCTGGCCTTACAAAATTTTCCAACATGGCCCGATATCGATCACCATTGATGGAAATGGCGACATATCTTTCATTTTCCAAAAAATATGGACCAATGATCCTTTCTGAAGAAACACCGCACCAAACAGTACACTTAACTGGGTGTAATTGTCGTTGATGAAGTACTCTCGGGTTTTCCTTAGCCCATATCCTAAAGTTTTGCTTGTTAACAAACCCATTTAATTGGAAATGGGCTTCGTCACTCATAAATAAGTTATGAATAATGGAAATGGAAAGAGCACATTTGTGCGAAGCAGAAAATGGCCACCACTTGCGGGATACAATTTTTAATAACTAATCTAAAAATATTCCCTATAAATTTACTGTATTTAAAAAACAAAAAATTAAAAAAATATGTCTTAAATAAAAAGTTATAAGGAATTCACACCACTTCGGTCTTTCTGGGCCACCCTGTAAAATATTAATTTACAGTATTAATTTATTATGTTTAGTTACTTTTAAGCATCTCATAACATACATTTTCTATTATATTGAAAATTATTAAATTAATGTGACGCGATATTATTTTTAAGTTGCAGCTTTTCCCAGAGTGTATGTTATATTTATGTTCACTTATATGTATATTTGCCATTAATTACAAAGTGGTATAAGCTATATATCTCATTGGTCGAAATATTTAATAGATTACATATGAACAAATCAAAAATGATGTTGATATTATGCAAAATTTTAATTTAGAGTCCTACTAATATCCAGTAATATAATATTTATTAAATATTTATTGAAGGTTTTTAAAGATTAATTTCATATTTCGAAACAAAGATTCATATGACTTAGACCACTGTCACAATTAATATTGTAATTTTACTTTTTTGATCTCATATAACAACGTTTTTCGTTTTGGAAAAAACCTTTGAGGAATTAAAAAGCTATAATTTAAAAAAATATAGTTCCTGTCTTAAAATCCAATTAACATACGAGTATTTATGTGTTATTAATACATAAGATATGTTCTAGTTAGTGTTTAAAACTTTCTAATTAAATTTGTGTTAATGCCTGGCAAATTTAATTTTTATTATTTCCTTGGCGTGGGATCCCGGGATATTTAAAAAAAACTTCCCGCTTTCTCGGGAAATGAAAAAGTCAGGGGAAACAAAATCTTATTAATATCTATTTTATATTTTTTTTAAAGAATACATTGATTTCCGAGGTTATTTATTTATTCGATACATCAAAAGAAATTCAACAAATGTACGGCTGTTGAAAAATAAATGGGTTGCATTTAAGTGACGACAGTGTTGTTACCAATGAAAAAACCACAAAATACCGGAAACGATTAGCTTAGTCGAGATAAGCAAATAAATAGGAACAAATTTATCTGCAGGAATGTATAGCAAATACATAATCATAAAATTTCAAGTTTATATAGAGTTTACTTTATGCTAAAAGATATAATTTTTAAATGATTTTTTGATGAAAACTTTCAAGGACAGCATGAAACATTTTTTATAAAGGACAATTTTTTTCTCAAGAAAAATTTAGGAAGTATTATTTTGATTGAACTCTAAAATGAACGAATATTTTATGATTTTATCAGTCTAGGATAAAAATTAATGGCTGTTTTTCTACATAAATTTTTTTTAGAAATTATTAAAAAAAACAAATTCGCTTTATGCTAATCAAACAGCATACCGCTCTTTTACTGCAAATAAATATATCATATTGAATCTTGTGTAAAAACTCAATATAAAAGGAATTTATCTTCTGATAAATGAAAAAAAATTTATGGCTCTATTGAGTTGTAAGTAAATTGAAAACTTTTAACTTATTTATGAAATTACGCCTGTGTTGCAATGAAGGAGATATATAATTTTGAAAGGGTTTTTAATGAAACCTTTTAAAGATGTGGAGGCATATATTTTCAAAAGGACATGATTTTTGCTTAGAGCAGCTGGATCTTCCGTTTAATTTGGCGTCGAGTTTTCAAAAAAATATTTAAGTGCATACTAATATGAAAAAAATAAATGTAAATAAAAAACCAAGCACGCAGTGATGTTTTAGCTAAATGGAAGAAATTTAAACTTGTCATAAGGTGTTATCTTTAAAATAGTTAGAGGCACTTAAGTTATAAATACCGGCAATATATGATTTTTTGTAGAAATAATCACATAAATATGCATTTTTAAAACATACCGCTTATTTAATACAATAATGTCATAAATGGAAAAACTAGTCTTACAGAAACCGATCTTAAAGTTATAAACTTAAAAACAACTTAAAGTGAAAAGGAACTTTTATTTTTCTCTCAAAAGCCGATTATGCAAGATATTTGTAGGAAGTTTTTGCACAAAATGAATTATGATATGACTAATTCTGCTGTTTTAGAAAAAAAAATTATTACATATGTATATATGTATTTAGTTATGGCGTTATTGAATAAAATTGGCGATATGCACTCTGAACAAAAACCCCACTACAGATCTGAACTGATGTTAAAGAAACAATTTCATTTACGTTCACTTAAATAAAACTTTTATACTTTTCCTGCAAACAAAACTAAAATTTAATTAAATATTAAAAAATTTTCTATTATACGAGTATTCCAAAACTATTTCTTTAATTTATCTTCCTTAAGTAGATAAACCATTTTGCTCAAAAATATTTCATCATTGTCAAACAGTACATACGAGTATTTAATTTCATTTTTGTCCAGACTCTTATATTCAGCCAGCATAAATAAATATTTCTTATTCTATTTCGTTTTTCAAGTGCAGTGCACCGACACATCTATACGAGTTAAACAAATATCATGAAATTGAACAGAACAAAACTTGTAAGTTTCAATGCAATGACATACATATGTATGTATTTGCTCAGTTATGTACGAATATATATGTAAATATTAAAGTCATGCACAGTTCCACTTTATTACCCAAGATGAGGAGAGTGTATTAGTTTTGTTTCTTTCTGTTGTAAATGAGATGTAAACATATGATACAATGTCACATACATTGTATAATGGGGATTTTATTTAGTTTTTTTATACTTTCATGAACAGCTAAAAATACACATACAAAATTTCAATGCAAATACCCCTTTTAGACACGAAAAGTTTGCTTTGCAAAGTCCTAATTCAGCTGGGAGAAAGACAGAAAGAGATTATAATACTCCCTTTGAATTAATCACACAGCTGAATTAAGGCTTTGCAAAGGAAACTTTTTGTGTCGTAAAGGGATAAATGTTTTGTGTGCAAAGAAAAAAAATCCAGAAAACTGCTTTTTTGGTAATTTTGTGTTTTATATCATGAATATTTTTTTTGTTACTGATGTTTAAAATAACAAAAATATAAACTTTCTGACTTCAGCAAGAAACCAAACATAACATACAACATATGTTACAATTATTCTCTCATTTGCACAAGTAGTATTTGTTTTAACTGTTTTTGCTACACTTTATTGTCCACTCTTGCACATGTTTAGTACGTATGGCTGTGTGTATTGTCAATTGCAACTGCATACAATGCAAGTACAATTTCCCAAACACTCATCCGTAAGCACAATCTACACATAATGTATTTGTGCAAGTTCTGTGAGAGTGTGTCCACACATAAATTCAAACACATCCTCATTGTTAAAAGGCAATAAAGCATTACTAAATGTTTGCTTTGTGTGTATGTTTGTTTGGGGTATTTTGTGAGTATACATGTACATATATATGTATACTCTAAGTAAGTCCCTGTTAATATTTTGTACTGGAAAAATCACTAAAATGTCACTTCATTTTGAACATGTAATAAATAACCTGCTGTCGAAAGAGAATCTTTTGGCTGAAAGTGTCATCGGGGTGATACGAAACAGTCACTGCAGCCTTATTGACATGAAGAAATCTTAGTAAAACTAAAAGAAAGACATATGTATCACATTTAAATAAAGTATTGGATTTAAAGATATAATTGGGGTTTTTGATGTACAAAAAATACCAGAAAATTAATTAATGTATAATTTTCAGTGTAATTAATGATTTGAGAAATGAAGCCCATAAACGCCAAAGACACGGTAATGGAAAATTATGAAATTTCCACCTCAAACGACGGTGCAATTAATAAACTAAAATCTTTTTTTCTTCAGTTTTAATATTTTCTTTCCAAATATTAATAATAATATATTTTCGTTGAACATGATAATCAAATGTTAAACCGAACTCGTTAAAAAAACCGTTAAAAACTTTTGCTGAACTTAGTAAATACAAATAAACATTTAGTCTTTTAAATATTGGTTTTGTCGTAAAAAAATCATTAACTTTGGTTGTTAATTCCAACTTTTTTTTATTATTGACAGGACTTTCTTTACTCGTATAATAAATGGTTTATTTCTTTCGACAAGCCCTACGACAGCTTGAAGGAAGTTTCTATAGCTTTGATTTCAAGCCACTTAATTAATCATTTGAACGTTATCCCTCGTTTGCTATGCTATGGCTAGATTAAGTGGCCTTTTAACATTATTTTATATTAAAGTGGTTTAATATTCTTTAAGGAAATGATAAGAAAAATGCTTAAAAGAGAATTCAAGTAGAAAAATACACAATACTTAATAGAGTTTTTTGTTTGTTTCCTACTTTTCTTGCAATCTTTTAATTATATTGCCACAAAAGAAACGAAACTAGTTGACTGTTTAAGTATTATAATCTGCTGAAATCAATGTTTGGCAAACATTTATTATTTTCTAAATAATTTGAAATATATTTGAGGCCATCAGCGCAGAAGTGGTGTTACCCAAATTTGTTTTTTGGTTGCTGTTCTGGTGATAAATACATGATTTACATTACTAACTATAAAAAAGGAGAGTAAACCATTTTTTGATATTCTAAAGAAAATGGAGCTGAAAAATCGTTTTTGTTAAACTTATAATGTAAGTAATTTAAAAATAAATAAATAAACTAATCTTAATCTCGAACCCAAAAGTCACCCTTAAATAAACAATGATTTGAAATAGTTGAACACACAGAAAAAAAAAACAATTTAGAATCGTTAAAAATAGGGTTAATTTTACATTTTTTGGTAATGATTTTTCTTCATGTGCGTTTCGTGTTAATTTTACATGATTTATAGTAATTGTCAAAAAAAATTTCCCTTTGAAATAACTTTGTTTCACGTTGAACTAACATTTAAGTATTGTTAAAATCAAAATGAAGAATCATGTTGAATCAAAGTTATTTCAAGTTATATCAACATGAATTTAATTTAATGTAATAATTGTATTTTATTAATTATTTAACTTTCGTGTGGTTGACATTGACATGAGAAAAACTTTTGTATATATATTAAATTTGCTTCCAGGCCAAGATTTGAACTCGGAACTCATCGCGTGGTAGTCAACGTGCTTACCCCTGCAGCAACAACAACATTAAATATTCTTAAGATACACACTAAATTTGTACCATCTTGAATTAAATTATAATTTAACATTATTTCTAGAAATTCTACATGCAATTTGTTTGAAAAGTTCTAGTTTTAGCTTAAAAAAAAAACAAAATGCTTTGACTTGAAAAGTTTTGGTTAAAAACAAAAACACAAAATACTTTGTTGACCCCAGGATTCCAACCTGCGATCCTCCGAATGCAAGACTAGTATACTGCCCACCAACCAGCAGCAGTTTGTCGGCTGTTTACAAACAAAAAAACAACAACAATACAAAAACAACCTACACAACTAATCACAAAGTGTATTACAGCTATGAACAAATAACCACCAAAATAACCACCAACACACTCAAACATTATAGTAAATTTAATGTGACTCAAGGCGAATCCAGTATCAGGTGACCTTATCAGTACAACAATTTTACAACACAAAAAACAACATGTAGTTTAGTATGCTAGAAAACCAATCTGTCAAAAGATTTCTGAGCAAATTTTGACGTTTTGGTTCAAATTGCTCAATTTCGCATCAACAGCTGATAATCAGCAGGGCTGATAAGGTCACCTGATACTGAATTCGCCTTGATGTGACTTGAATGAATTTGAAATAACCTTTTGGCATGTTGATTTTACATTTGGTATTTTTTTCTGTGAACTTATTCTTTTTTTAATGAAACGCATTCATTTGATTTAATGTCCTCATTTTTATATGGAGTTCTTTGTATACACAAATTTATTAGAAATAAAACATTAAAGAAATACTTGCAAAAAATCCCATTTTTTTAATTATTTTTCGCAACAGAAGTGTTTTTTCGTCTCAATTTTGCTCTTTTGCATTAATCCAAAGAGAATAATATATACAAAAGTAAATGTAACTTAATTAATAGTATTCACTTGTTGCTTGCAGCAAATTTTTCTACAACCCAAACTTTTACAATGTGATAAAGAACTCAAATTACAAACAATTGCACAGCATTTTTCTTATTTTTTTATATTATTTATCAGATCAAATGTATACGCAGCAATCTGAAAAATAAAAACTATGAGAAATTAAGTTAAGTTTGACTTTGGAGTATTAAAACTCTTTTCAGCTTATTTATCTCCACTGCAGTGAAGTGTTGAGTGCAACAATTTGCAACAATATTGATGATAGCGATTAAATGCTTTGATTACCGTACTCTCAGCTACTTTTGATTCAATCATTTGAAATGATTTTACACAAATTTAAACTACAACGAAAAATTGTGTAGCAGTATTACATATTGTTTTATGTTAATGGAAACTTTTATGAAACTAAAAGAATGTTATTAAAAACTTTAAGTTCTTTTTCTGTAAAGCTAGTTAAGTTAAGTGGAGTTAAGACATTGTTCCAGCAAACGAGCGATATCTACATGAAAATTATTTAAATTCTTGCATTGAAACTTCTTAAGCTTTTTAACTCCGTAATTGCAAAAGTTGTGGCAACTTCTTTTAGTTTTCGTTTATGAGAGTGTTCTTGATTTTGTTCTTGGCCATGCGTCTCTTAGAAAAAAATAATAAAAATCACATCGACACACACAGCAAAGAAAAAGTTTTTATGCCTTGGACGAGGTTGTTGAGCAGTGTTTGTGTTTTTGTTATCTGTTTTCTTTAATAAGCTTTTATCAAGAAATATGAAAGGTAAAAAATTTATTTTCTTTCTTGTTTCTTTATAAAGTGTTTAAGTTTGATATAAATATTAATAAAAAGATGTAATAAAAATATTTTCCGTATAATCGAATTAAATTATCTTGCGTTTGTTGAAATAATATTTGGTTGTCATAAATTACCCAAATCCCAACTCATAAAAATGATGAACGTACATAACGTCGTACCCACTGCTTAGATTTTTATGTCTATGTAAATTTTATTTTACTTTTATTAAATTTTCACATTCTTCTCTGGGAAATAAAAAAAAGATGATTGGACTACTAACGAGCTGACTCACTGGCTATAGCCCATTTTGCTTTTAAATTAAAAAAAGAGAAAAAGTTTATTCTTTGTAGTCTTAAAAAAGTTATTATACGTTTTGTTTAGTGACAATCAGCTATTCCATGTAATAATCTGGTTACAGCTATATTTAGAGATAATCGTAATATACATTCATGGTATCTATCCACCGAATGGTAGAAAGTTCAAGGGGGTCCTATTGAGTTAGACAATAAGTTTTATAGCTTTTACTGTCGATGTTGCTGTTATAAAAAATAGAGAATTCGTCTTAACAGGTTGAAGTGAAGTACGTATCGCCAGGAGAACATTTAACTTTAACTGAATCATAGAATTTTCTCGAAAAAAAATGTTTCTACTTACAGAGAGAAAACAAATAATTTCATGTTCAGTGGGAATTGAAAACATCTATTCAATGTTTATTAAATAAGCTTTTTAAATGGAAAAGAAAAAGATATTTTTAATAAACAAAAATTTTCTTCTTTTCTTCAGTGAGTTTTTATATGCACCTGAAAATTTATTTTTCATCTAAGTTTTTAACCTTATTTAATAATTTGTTTCAAAATCTTCAAACAGAATTGCGGCATAAACACATTTTCCATACAAATTGACACAAAAAGTAACACCAGAAAGTAGTCGAGGGATAGAATTTATTTTATTTTGACAGCATTTTTTTTAAATGCTCTCACATATAAATACTCATTCTCTCAACAATGCTACCATACTTTTAATATAAATCATAAATTTTTGGAACAAAACTACAAAGAAATATACGCACAAAACGAAATGAAATAAAAATTACAGAACATTTGAAGTTACTGCCGTAGGTTTTATTATGATGGGCCTTGTTAATTTGACAGTGATTTTTCCTGAAGTTGCGGACTTATTCTGTTTGATCATAAATATTTTATTTTCGATATTAGCAATACTTCAATATTTTTTTCTGCACTTTGCGTTTAATGAATATTTTCGATTTTCAAAATAAGTGAAGAGAAATTAATTTATTTACCAACCGTCGAAGATAGTGAAACTAATTAAAACCTTTTAGGCCCATAGTGGTTCTTAGTGTACTTAATATATTGTTCTTCCACACGTTCTTGTAAACATTTTGTGAAAGTTTACTGCAATAGTTCAGTCGCTAAAACAAGCCAAAATTATAAAAGTTTGAGTGAGAAGGGCAAGTGTTGTTACACCGAAAAAAATTTGTTTTTGTAATAGATAATTTCACAAAACCAAATAATATTTTTACTGAATCAGGACCTACTAAAGAATTTGTAAAACCAAATATCAAAATTGATTAAAAAAATATAATAAATGAAAAACGCTTTTTATAATAAAATAATTTATAATAAAGGTATTCATTTCAGGTTTTTCTTGTTGGACAAATGGAAAAATGTAATTGTTTGCAACAAACAAAGGAAAAATTACTTTAAAAAATTGTTTAAATTTTTTTCGTGTGTTTGTTGTAATAATTTGATAAAATTTTTTGCAGTTTTTTGTGTGTTTGTTGTCAAAAAAAATAAATTTTTCCATTTTTCCAACGAGAAAAAAAATGAAATGAATACCTTTAATAACTTTTTATATATTCATCAAACCAAATAAAGAATATAATAAAACTTCAAATTAATTTCAGAAACATGTTTGTTAAAAAAAAACTTATCCTTAATTTTTCCTGTGGACTTATATTAGCCATTATCTAATAATCTTTTTAGCAAATACTATTCACGTCCGTATCGATTAGTTGAAGAAAAAAATTAAAAATCTTTAAATATTTCACAAACACTACGATAAGCCGAGCACCATGAATTTTTTTAGTACAAGAACAAAATTTACTTTTTCCGTTGCTAATTTGTGTGCATGTTGCTTTGAAATATTTGGTGTTCAGGTAAAGTATGAGGGAATGCAATAAAAATAAACGATTTACATCCAGGGATAAAGGAATCTACGCAACTATTTCTCCGTTGGTGTAAAAGTATGTTCAATGTGGGCGTGCGATGCTATTCTCATTTCACTGTGAATGTCATTGTCATCGGCGAGTTTGTGAAAATTAACATATGCATTCGCTTACAGTCACAACAACAACAACACCTTCAGCCTGATTATCATAGTGAAAAACACTAATGAGAATAATACCAACAACAACATCATCATTATTGTCAAGTACATTGTCACCCTAAAACACTCAACTATACAAAGCCATACATACATACACACACTTTATATATGTGTGTACTTAGCCTGACACAGCGACTGATGACACTTGTGTTGGTGCTCGCAATATATAAAAGCGGATGTGCTTAAACACAACATGTCCGCCATTCATAATGACAACGCAAATTTTACAAGCTTTCGCTCAAAATTTATTCACGTTTTATAAATATTCATCTACCCTTCCCTCTCGTTTCCCTTAATAGTTATTATTCTCGTATGTACAGTTTAGGCTTTTAATGGTTAATAGTGTTGGATCTTCCCTGTCTGTCTGCCAACTATAAAAAAAAATTTCTTTCGTTAAGCTATTTGTGTCTAATTGAAATTTATAAATTACTGACATTCATTATGGAGAATGGAAAATATGTATGTATGTATATGTGTCGAAACCTCAACAGAGAAGGCAGAAAATAAAAACTTTCAAAACAAAGTGTCAACAATTTACTTATTTCATGCTGAAGTTCCCTGTCGCTGTTGCCTCTTTTTTCTTTCTTTTTTTGTTTCCGTCCCTAAATGCCAACTTAAATAAGAGGATACTAAGGATTTTATCGTTGAATAAAAAAATATTAAAATGTGTTTGTGCAAAAAATAAAAATAAAACGGAAATTATTTTTATTGACATTGTTGCCACTTTTGCACATACGCTCGGTCGGTCTATTGGGCGAAGATTTAAAATTGATATTGAACAGAATGTGTGCGCAAATATTTACTTAATTTTAGTTAATTGCAATCAACATATAAATTAACTAATTAGTTAATTAAATAGCTTTTGCTTTTGCAGATGTTTATAGATAGTGTTACACCAAATAGCTAATATTAATTATTTTCTTAAACTACTTTTAAATATTTACAGAATTAAAAAATATTTAGAAAGAATATTCTGAAATAAAGAAATTTTTATTTCAGCTATAACGAACAAAACTGACCGGTTCGGTACCACTGAGCTTATTATAATTGATATCCACTGTACATACTAACATGATTTTTTTTGTAAAAGTTTTTTTTACAAATTAAATAAGCTTCTTAATAAGCAAGTTAAATAGGCAGATAATAATTTCAGCAGATGTAACCGCTTCATAATCCAATGTAGTAAAAATTTCTTAATAGAACTACATGCTGGCAGCAGTTACAAGTCATAAGGAGACATTGATATTCATCAGGCAACTGAGAATTCATCCAGTGAAAGTAAAATATTTGTTTATATACATCGTACATGTATACATACATACATTCATGCGTTCATAAATTTGTTATCAGCTGGAAACAGTAGGACTGACAAAAACTGTATTTCTTTTCATTTTCTTTTAATACAATTGCCTGCATCTGGTTTATATAAAAAGCACGTGTATCTTGAAGCTTTTGTTTTGTTTTGCTTTATTCTCAAAACAATAAAGTTATAATTTGTTATTTTTAACTTTTGCCATTTGATTTTTATTTATAGAAACAAATGATTTTAATGAAATTTTTTGTTCGTTAAATCAAAAAACTTTTTCGTACGAACGGAAATAAAGAAAGTAAAGAAAAATTATATCATAATTTTTATTATTTATGTTAATTATTATCCTTTTTGTTGTAGCTAAAAGAAGTGGTGAAGTAATAAAGTTAATTTATGAACAGAAATATTTTCTGGAAGTTGAAAGTTATCTCTATAAATTGTACCAGTAACACTTGGCTGTGCAGGCAGCTTGAAATTACAAATTAAAAAATTATTCCATAATTTAATGAAAAAAGTTTTGCATTTATATATTAAGGGTTTTCATGAGACTGTTCAAATTGTGCATTTTTACACTCTCGTAAATAAAATGTCAAAAATTGTATTGAAATTTAGTTTGCCCAAAAATTTTGGGTCGTAAACTTAAGCTGTGCAATTGTGCATTTTGTTAACATCAACTTCTTGTTTTTTTAATTCTTTAGGCACTTTTAGACACACATACACACACTTTTTTATTTTTATAAATATGTTTTTTAATTAAAAATTGGTTTAAATTTTATTATTTTATTTTTATTTAATTAATTTTTTGACGTTTGTTTCAAATTTTCATTAGTTATTTGCACAAAAAGTTAAAAGGGGCTTCATGAAAAAAGTCTCGCAAGTTTGCCCAATTGCTCAAATGACAATTTTAATTTTAGTTCTCATGAAAACCCTTATTATATTATAAATAATTAAATTGATTAGCTCTTATATTTTTATATGACATATGAACTTTTAAACAAGTAAATTTATATTTATAAATGGGAAATATGTATGTGAAAGTGACCCCACTAAAATATGTATTTATACTTTACTATCAAGTGGATATGAGTCAGAAACTAAATACAAAGTGACAGATGCAGCTAGGGGCATTTGAAGCCGTGTAGTCGTGTAGCCTACTGTAGTCAATGTGTTTAATGCATCTAAAAAAGAAAAAAAAATTCAGTATGGGATTTTTAAAAAGCAATTCCTGTTTTCATTTAACAATACGAGTACCCGACCAAACGATTTAATATCCTGCTGAATATAAATGATGATTGCTGAATTATCAAGATTGCCTACGTTCAATTGTGTGAAGCAAGTGTAACAAATCGCAAAACTTAACTTTGTTGGGAATGCTTTGTTCACTTAAAAAAAAGGTTCACATCATCACAATAAGCAGAAATACAGCAATTTGAAAATTTAGTTTTTTTGTTTGTGCTGGAGCAAACAATTGTTTGAATTAAGGACTTAGTTACATGCTTAAGTAGTACGGGTACAAACATACATAATGTTTCTTGTATTGCGAAAACAACGTTGATTGGGAAACATGAATTACTTGCCTGACTTGTTGAAATTGACCACGCCGCCAAAAAGGAAGTGAAGTTGAAGTTAAATTGTTAGAAAATTTATTTGTAAATATCAGTAAACAAGAATAAGGGAAGAAATTTCTGAAGACACAATAAATAAAAGTTGAGAGTTTTATTTAATTTTTTATTTTTTTAAAAGAGTAGTAAGACTCAGGCAATGAATGCCTACTACTAATTCTAGGTCTTACATTCTTTAGGAAAGGGATAGTGATAGAGAAAACAGGAGTGAAGGAAGAGACAGAGAAAAACTTAATTCTCTTACAACTCTGGTATTTGCACGTTTTTTTGTTTTTTTTAATAATGCAGTGTTGCAGTGTCTCTGGTGTTGAATGAGGCGTTTTAAATGTTTTTTTGAAGCTGTGGTTAGTAGCCATTTTATCTGTTATTTTACTTCGCCGATGATTCTGCTACACAACGAAGCAGGGCTCTATTATGTAACACTAGGATTACTTTCTGCTGAAGTCGATAGAATTCAGTGACCAGTGACTATGTCTTCATCACTTGAACTTTCCTATAAAAACTGACACAAAGGGACACTAATGCATATCAGAAAAATGCGTGGTAATGTTATTTTTAACGACTGTTGGATACAGGGATTTAACCCAGTACATTTGGTTTTGTAGTCAACGTGCTAACTACTTCAGCCAACGCAACCTCGCCCTTGTTTGTCTTCAATGCAAATCAAGCAAAAACCTAAACCGAAGAAAAATATTTGCTTTATTTCTCGTTGCTTAAGACATTTTTCTAATTTCACTTCTCCTTTATTTTAATTTCTTTTCAAAGCAAATCCATTTAAGTTTCTTTTATTTATTTGCAGTTTATGTATCTTGAATTTACCTTTACTCTGTGGCCAGTTGGTGAATGTGTGTGTACAAGCATCAGTTCAAAGCAAATGATATGTTTTATATGCAAATACATAGTAGAAAGGAAATACAATCTACAATGGAATATTTATTCATGCCGTTACCATTATCGCAGGCCATTCTTTGTTCTATTCTAAGGAATCATAAGGTGCTTTGGGTAGGTTTGTGTAGTTGGCATTAGTCGTCGTTCATGCATACATATGTATGCTCGTACCTTTAGCCTGTCCGTTACTCTTCTATTTGGCTTAGAATTCAATTTTCTTAAAGCAAATACAGTATGATGCCATTCAAAAGCACATATTGGCTATGGAATTATGTTATTTTAAGAAACTAATCAACTGGGGAGAGAAAGTATGATTATTTTCTTTTAGGTCTTTCTGTAAATATTGCAGCAATTAGTGCAATGACTCAGAAAAATTCAACTTTTTTAATGCTACTACGCAGCAACAATTTTTATTCCTGAGAGAAATCAATATTTACTACTCAACAAAAAAAGGAGTTTAGCTTTAAAAATATGGCAAATTCTATTTGCAATTCTTTTCTTAAATTAAATAAAGTAGAATCTTTAAAAATAAACACATTTACATACTTATGTTAATTTGATGACCTAAATGTGGGTATCAAATAAAAGACGACAAGCTGTGCACTGTAACAAAATTATTTTTGGCGTAGCCACATACATACATATATTGCGTGTTTTTTTTAGAGTGTCACAACTTTAAGTTAGCATCAGTACTTTATTTGTGCGCCCATTTAACAGGTGATAGTTGCTTTTTGTTTAGTTTGCTTTGAGATTTCACTATGAATCGACTTCCACCAGAGCAAGGCGTGCAAATTGTTGAAATTTTTAATCAAAATAATTGTTTGATATATTTTTTGTGAATTTTAAGTTTCCATTAAAAATGTTTTTTTTTTTCAATGAAGCTCATTTCTGGTTGCATAGGAACATAAAGAAGCAGAATTGTCTCATTTGGGGTGGGGGGAATTCACAAGCTTTTGTCGAAGGCTTTTTTTTTCTAGGCGCCAGCCGTGGCGGCCACATGGTAGAAACCATATTTGGACATTAATTTCATACAATTTTTTTCCAATAAAGCCTATTTCATTGATATTAAAAATACATTTCCTTGCTTTATTATGGTTTAAACTTTTGTCACTCTATAAAAAACACCCTTTCCATATATAGAAAAAATATAAAAACTCCGTTTATTAAATTGTCTTGAGCACAAAATATATTATATATGTGAAGTTTATTGAATTAAATCACATTTCAAAATGGCGGATATGACTTTCGAAAATAGCTTTCAATAATACAAATAAATAAATTTATAGTTTGAAGAATTTTCGTTTGTTGTTGGTTAAGCAACACCGTATATACGCTCTTCGATGCTGCTTAAGAAACCCATCAGTAGACTTCAAGCAAAAAATTATTGGGAAAACTAAAAAAAATTTAATGAAAAACTACGTACACAAATGTAATAAGTTTAAAGGCCTTAAACAAAAACTTCACAGCAAGCATCCTTATTCCATTCCGAATCCTTTTTTTTATACCCACTGAGAATTCCATTTTTGTAATTAAATAGAAAACTGGATTATTCTCTTCAAAATATAATAAATCATAATTTGAAAATAAATATTTATATTGAGAGTTATTTATCTTTTTTTTCGTCTTTCTCTATTTGTTATATTTGCCTAAATGTCAAACAAATATTATGACAATTTCATTCAGTTCAAATTTAATTTCGGAAAATGATAAAAATATTTTACATACTTCAAAAATAACATAAGTCATCTTCATATTTAACTTACTTTATTCTATAACTGCAAATTTTTCTTATTCACAATATTTTATTTACCTGAAAAGGAAAAAAGAAAAAAAAAGTCAAATAAGTATGTAAACATAAATCTGAAATATATAAATTTTAAATATACATATCAATTTGCATTTTATCAAAAAGTTGAAAAGTATTCCATCTCATACCAGTTAAGCATATACACTCATGCATACGTACAAAACTTTTAATATACTATGAGTTTGTATTTGTATAACAAAAACAAATAGTCGTTGTCTATGCAAAGAAAATTCTTAAGTTAATGAAGCTCACAAAGCACAGTTGTAATATGTTGCAATGAATGATGTAAAAACATTAGACATGTGTAAGTTTGCCCTCACTGTACGCATGTATGCATTCATACCAGAGATCACCAATGAGTAGTAAAAAAGTGAGAAGAGTTGAATCATGACTTATAATTTCTTCTATTTAAGCGCACTTATACTTATTGTAATCAGATTCACTCGAAAGTTTGAAGTGCACATCCAACTCATACTTAGCAAAATTAATGACGTTCTTGATTTCGAATCTTCTTAATTCAATGTCTATGGACGATGCAAAATAAGTATGATTCACAATGCGAACTTTGCATACGAACATTAAGGTTCTCATTACGAGGTTATGAAGCTTTTTTTTTGCAGGAATTGGAACTACTACTTTTGTATACTACTTGCAAACTGTTTAATGACTAAACTTTTAAATAAACATACATGCCTGAGTTAAGTGAGCTGAATCAATGTGAGTAGCATAAGTATTTTTCTGAGTAGCATAAGTATTTAACTGAAGCGATTTATGAGTGTGAGTATGGTATGATTTCAACATCGCATTCATATTTATTTCAATCTTTAATAATAAATCAATCTTATTGTGAGTGTGCGCAAATCAATGTAATTGAGTTTAAACAATGTTGTTATATTTAAAATTTCCTGAGTAGCAAAAAAATTCATTGCAGATCACTGATTCATACTTGCCATCGATCACTGTACGTTGAAATACTTTATTTAGTACATTTTCTTATCTTCTATTTATAATTTGTAATTCAGGATTTACTTTGCTTTGTTTAGAAGGGAGGAGTAAGTTCGCTGCATGGTTTCTTTTATTAGAAGGGTGAAGTAAGAAACCCAACGAACAAATGTCAGACGTACGTTTGAACGTAACTTTTTACATTTACCATTTTATATATAATATTGCATTGAATTTTTAAAGATTTAAATAAAATTGTAAAAATTCCAATAGTTCGAAAGAAATACATAAGAGATACTTGTTGACAAACCGCAAATATTGTCCACTATTAGAGAACCATTTTGTTAAGGAAATTTTTTCTTACTTTTCTAGAAAATATAGAATATTTGTATTCACATTTACAATATATATATCAGACCTGGGAAATTTGCATTAAATAAGGTAATGCATTGAGCATTTTCCTACATTAAACCAAATCAATGCAAATGCAAATTTATTGAATTAACACTAAATCGTATACTTTTAATGCATTATTTCTTTCATTGAATTAAAATCCCCTCAAAGTAATGCATTAATATTGCATTGGCATTAAATTTGATATTTTTAATGCACTATTTTTTGCATTGAATTAAAATCTCGTCAAGGCAATGCATTAATATTGCATTGGCACTAAATCAAAAGTAAAAATTGCACTGATTTTGCATTACCACTAATGAAGTAATGCAATATGATTGCATTGTCGCTAAAACCTATTGTACATAATAAAATTAAACAAAGGATGAACAACACAAATAAAAATTAAAAAATACAGTAAAGCTTACATTGAGGCCACCTACAAATGAAAAATATTCATTGAACATACATATCTCACTTAATCAACAAGAGGGTATTAAGTCAAAATTTTTGATATCTCACTTTTGCAGGAAACCAACTAACAACACCAATATCTAGCTACTGAAAAAATTTCAATGTATTTTGATCACTCTTTTGTTGGTAAATTTTTTTTTACTTTATGATTTTAATACGAAATGTAAGTGTTTTTATGATGAAATTGCTCAAATTTTTTCTGATTTGCGACTCTTTCCAAAACATAGATATTCTTATATAATAATTGCAAGGTCTTAAAATAAAAACAATGTACATATATTTTCAAATGGAATTTGCTCACCATGATGTATTTAAATTTTTAAATTTTCCTAAAATGTAACCACAAACAGTTTTTCGTCTCTACTGAAAATTTTAAAATTTTGACTTAATACTCCCTTGTTGATTAACCTTCCTTTTCACAATGTATGGTTAAGAGTTAACGTGAACTTTAACTGACAGTTCTTCATACAAAACTTCTCGTTAAAGTCCCTCTTCGCTTTTAATTGTACATTCTGAAAAGGGCCGTAAGTGCGATATGTATGTTCAATGAATATTTTTCATATGTAGGTGGCCTCAATGTGAACTTTACTGTATTCTTTAATCTTCATTTGTTTTTTTCACCCTTTATTTAATTTTGTGTGCACCATATGTTGACAATGCAATCATATTGCATTACTTCATTAGTGCTAATTCAAAATTAGTGATTTAGTGCCAATGCAATATTAATGCATTGCCTTGACGAGATTTTAATTCAATGCAAAAAATAGTGCATTAAAAATATCAAATTTAATGCCAATGCAATATTAATGCATTACTTTGAGGGGATTTTAATTCAATGGAAAAAATAATGCATTAAAAGCATACGATTTAGTGTTAATTCAATAAATTTGCATTTGCATTGGTTTTTTTTAATTTAATGCTAATGCAAAAGTAATGCATTTTGCCCAGGTCTGATATATATATGTATAAGTAATTTTATTTATATTCAATATTTACATTCAATTTGTGTAAAAAAATTTAACATACAAAATTTTAATTATTCTGCTAGTTCTTAAGCGGTCCTTGCAATATAACTGTGCAATTTTCCCTATTTTACAGAAATATCGGTAATGTGTATGTCATATTCGGGGATGGCACAATATATTGGCAAATATCAAAAGACTTTTGATTTTTATTGTACAATCAAGAAAATTGTGTAATGTGGTGGCATCATTATTCAATGTTATTTACTATTTCACTGTCAGGAAAATTGGGCAATACTTTCTTTGAAAATATTGTACCATTTATTGCATAGTATATACCAAAACGACAATAATATCTACAACGACATATGCAATAATATTGTATAATGGATGGGCCGCTTTACTTTAATAATATTAAGCAACAAAAAAACATGTGAATAAACAAAATGGTTCAGCTTAATGTTTTCAAACTGTTTTCGAACTTGCTTAAATGATTATCGAATTTAAATCAAACCGTTAAAAATGTAACTTACCTCCATAGTTTGTGTAATGGAAATGTTTGCGGGGTAATATTTTATTTTTAAGGGTTTGTGTATATATGTATTCGTATATGTATGTGTGTTGTGTGAGCTTGTTTCTTTGCCGTGGTAACTGTGTTTATCAGTTGACAGAAAATTTCTCCTTATAGCGAAACAATTTGTAAAGGATTTTTATTTTTCACATAAAACACAATAAATATTCCGGTGCAGGCTTAAAGTTACGAGTATGAAGACTTAAGCACTTTTTATAAATATTATGAATATGATTAAAATTAAAATTTCAAATTCTAGGGAATTTTCCGTATTTACCTTAATCTTTTAACTAGCGCATAGCTAACAATTCCGCAGGAATTTTTTCCATGAAAATGTTTAGAATTGAGCTGATTGTGTTATTGATTTTATTAATTTTACACTATTTTTAATCCTTTAAAATTTTAAAACAATCTCTTGTTAAATCCAAACATCAGCAAAGGAAGTTAATAATAAAATTTATTTGCTTGAATTTCAAAAAAGTGCTGAAATGAATTTGAGATTTTTTAAATTATAATGGAAAAACTATTAATTTTTTATTTTTTTTAAGTATTTTAGAAGACAAATGGTTGTTAGGGCTGGACGATGATTAGTTACATCAGTCATATACACATATAAATTCTTATTCATATTAAATTAGTTTAATTTATAAGAGGTTTATAAAACAGTTTTTGATAAAAATATTATTTTATAAACCATTTATAAAACAAAATTATTTCTAATGAATATACAAGATAATATTTAAAAACAATGTTTATTTGAAGGAAAACTATTTGATTTTCATCAATACAAAAAATTAAGACCAGGTTCCATGAAATAGTACCAAAAAGAGAGACCGTTTAAATAAAATAGATTATATTATTTATCCAATTTTTCGACGTTTTTTATTTGCTCAATGAAATTATTTTATTAAGCTTTTTGGTCATTTATATATTTTTAATTTTGCATTTCAATATTTCTTTAACCTTCGATCCTCCAGGATAATTCAAAATTTTTTGTTAAGAGGTTAACGAAATATCAAAATACAAAACTAAAAATATATAAATAAATCACCTAAATCTTAATAAAAATTTAAAATTTTAAAAAACCCCGTATATATGTAGAAAAGATGTTATATCTCTTAACGGCTGGAGGGATTTTTCTCAAACATTGAAAATTGATTGTGCTTTATTTAATCATTAGATATATAGTTGTGTGAAAGTCTTTACTATTTAAATTAAAATTGTACTCGTATTTGTACTTCGTATTTTAAGTCAATAAACTTTGTATAGTTTTATTTATATATAGAACTTTGTTTTTATAAGATTTGAAAATTTATTAGTTTTGCTTTAATACTCAACAACTACTGTACTTTACTGTTCTTTGCTTTGAAAACTTTTTATATAAAATGTTTATACAAATTTTAACTATGAACTGAAATAATATTAACGAATTTTGTGCGAAGACATTACGTATTGTATCAAAATATGTTTTTGTTTTTGTTATACTTTTTAAAAGATATTTTTTTCTGGAAATAAAGAAATATAACAAGATTTTATTTATTTTTCTTCTGCAACTGACCTTGTGTACAATTTTGTCATATAAACTGTAAATAATGATTATGTGAAAAATACTGTGTAAGCGAAAAAAAAAGGCTAAAAAACGGAGTAATTGTATCTTATAGCCAAAGTAATGCAATGCAAAGGATAACTTGAAAATGCAATACTCCAAGGATGGGTTGTTATATATCAGCATAATACAAATTATGCTGGAGGAAATCTTAAATTTTGTTATGAGGCTTAATCTTTATATGTATATATATTTTTTTAATATTCGTTTATACAGGCCCTATGATACTCGTAGGAATAACGGGAACTTGTATACATATACATATATGTACAATGTAGATATGTGCAGGATTAATTTTGAGTCAATAAAATCTTTATTATTGTTTTTGTTTGTCTTGATGAAAATAAAGAAATAATCTTAAAATAATACTAAACTAAATATATGAACAGTTTTAGAGTAATATGATAGCAATTGTTGGTAAATAAACGGAAGGCTTGGTTTGACTATTCAAAATATGCCACAGATGCTTAAAAATAATTCGAATGTTATTAAGTTTGTTTCTCCATCAGTTGACATTACAAATCTCTGTCCGCCTTCCAAGTTTAAATATACCAACGTTTTTTACATATAAATTCATACTTTTTAATACTTGATGGGAACATGTTTTGCATTTCTAAACCTATCAATCATATACAAGTTTTATTTAAGCTTTAGGTCCTTTTTGTAAATAATTGATAACAATATTTATTATTTTATCGATATTTCGGTGCAACGTTGTGTAGCTTCTTCAGGAAATAATAAATTATTTATCGGCAAGAAAACAGGTGATATCGATCTTTATGAATAAGTTTTCGTTTTAAATTTTGATAAATATTCTGCTGCGACTTAAAACCAAAAATTAAATTATTAATTTAAATTTAATTTTAAATTTAATTAAATTAGTAAAATAATAATAGCATTACAAATAAGCAACCATTTTCCGCTGTTTTCTTGACGATGCCATCTTGATTAATGAACTTGTTTTTAAATTGCTTTTAACTTGGGTGCAGTCCAGTTCGTGTGAAAAAGTTCTGAAACAAACTTGAATGTGTGACTGCAGTGTTAGAAAAATATTAATTTAAATTAAATTTTTGAAGAAAATATGATGAAAATATTTGATAAAAATCTAACAACATCCCTTTTTCTGGCTAATGCACAAACTACATGAGCTCCTTAGCTCTATTTTGCCTTAAAATAAATTCAAGTACGAAAAATATAGAAAATCATCAAACACATTTTCACATTTGATAAAATTAAATGTAAAGGCAAGCCGAAGAAATCAATCAACATCCAAATGGGTCGAAGAGATTCAGTGAAATTGCAAGAAGACCATACAACATATAAATATCCATATATATACATATATACTGCATACATATATTTGCACATAAGCACATGTAACTGTATTGGAAAACATACCGATAACTCAACACTAGCAGCCCCGGGCATGTCTTTTTAACAGACAATTTGTAATATCCTATTTTCCAACTAGTTACAACATTTTCATGAACACTCAGGAAATTGAGTAAATTTCAATATTGTCAAGGACATCAAAATATATAGATTATAATGATTGCCTACAAATAAGCAAAAGAGAATAGTGTAAGTTTTAATAGTTTTTTCATTTAATACTTTTTGTTTGCATATGCGTGTGTGTGGGTGTTTCTTTTGATTTTATTTTCTACTGTCTGCATTTTATTATTGATTTTAAAATATGATTTAACTGATAAATAATATTAGATTAGTGTCCATAGCAGCAAGAACATTTCAAGCAAGACAAATTCATACTAGGTGGTCGCAAGAGATCAGTTGACTATTTTCGCCGCTTGTAATTTGAATATACATTTTTCAATAAATTTTTCTGAAATTTAAAGTATAAATTTTTCAAAGCGAATTTTGATGAGTATACCTTATATGGATCTGCCTTGCATTTCAAGAAATATTTTAAAGCGAATTCATATTAGGTGGCCTCAACTGTTCAGGTGACTATTTTGGCAGCTTTTTTGACATCTCAAATATCAATTTATCAAACTGAATTAAATGAGAATCTAATATGAATATGTCTTAGAACTTGAAGAAACAACCATTTGTATAATTCGTTGCATTCGTATCAAAATAATATAAACTTTTGGTCGTCGGCGCACCTTCCTTTCTTTAAAAAGAAATATATAGAAACTTATGTTTGTCAATCAGAGTGGGAGGCGATCAAATAAAAAAATTAAAACTTTTGGATTTTCATCAATCATTGTTGACAAGGTGTATGCTTACTCCATAAAGCACGACTGACTACATGCATATAATTATGTGATTGATGAGTTTAAATGATCTTCTTCAGGCAATTTCAGCTCGAAATTTCACTTTCTGTAATCACTTTTAATATTGACACATTTCTACTAATTTTTATTTCCTCGCAGTTCATCAAATATTTGTGTTCTCTGAAAAAACTCAAATAAAAACTATATTTATTATAATATTAACAACTCTCTACTTAAAACATTTTATAAAAATAGCAATTCAAGTCGATGGTCATACACACATAAACCATACTGGCAGTTTAATTTTCCTGAACTAAACTATAACAAAAATCCCATAAACATTTCTTTTTGTCAAATGAAGCATAAAAAGCTGCAATAAAAATATCAATACGACAATGAAAGCCAGTTTTCACATACTCCCACAAACATACAAAAATTTAAACCATATTTGTAGTTCCAGCATCATCACTTCACATTTTCTTTGAAAACATTTTTTTTCTAAAAGTTTCCAATTTTTAAATGAAAATAAAATACAAAGATAAAAGCGACAAATAACTGAGTTCATACTCAAGTTTAAACAACTTTTCCGTGGTAAGAAATTGTTTATTGTTTTGCTCCATCTATATTTTGTTCCAATTTAATTTTCAAAATGACTTTAGAGAATAGTTCTATTCCCTCAAATAATTTAGTAAACCATTATAATAAAATTAAATTGTTATATGTACATAAGCAGGAGTATGTAAGTATGTGCTCAGCTCTGAGAGAATTTTTCGTATCAAAATTTTTCGTATCAAAGTAACACGCAAACATGCACACACGAAAGGACACATACTCGCAGATTAACACATTCATCCCATAGTCAAAAGAGGTTCAAAGCAATCTAGAGCTGTTTTTCTCTACTAACTTTATTTCATGTGTTCTTAATTTGCGTCATGTGTAGATTATTTTTTATATTATCTGGTTTATTCAAAGTCTTGGAATTTTATTTTTTTTGCTATTTCTTGACCATCTGACATGAACAATTTTCAAATGTATACAATAGCATTTCATTAATTCTTTCTCGGAAAATATTACGTCTTTTGTGGAATTTTTCTTAAGAAACAGAAGAAAATTTATTTTATTTTCATAATTTTTGGCAAAATTATCAAATATTTTTAACAAACGATACAACAAATCGTACTGTTTGAAATTATTTTTTTTTTTTTTCTCTAAATTTGTGATATTTTTTTAGTACCCCCAAAGGAGCGTTCCTGGTATATTTTGCTATTTTTTATTACTTGTTATTCCTTATCAGGAATAAAAGTTCACGTGAAATGTGTTCCCTTTCCCTAAAATTGTGATCACCAGTGTTTGCGTTGTTGTTGTGTCATTATATTATTTTCTAATTTTGTTCACCATTTTTTGTCTACGGTAAATATTTCAGGTGAACAAAAAATGTTCGCCTTTCATTCGCCGATAATGGTGATTAGATATGCTTATAAATTTCTTAATAATGGTCAAATTCAGAAGTTGTTTTGTTTTGTGAAATTTAAAAGAAAAAAATTCAGTTCGTCGTTTTTGGCGTGGAGTGCTCCATATGCACATTTTGTTAAATTTGCTGAAAAAAAAATTCACAAGCTCACGAATTTAATATTTACATATATGTATAATTTATTTCACTCATTTCTTTCAGGATAATATGACGATGATCCACTATTTTTCATAAACTAGCAATTTCCATTTCGCAATGGCCTGTACTGTCCTTATTGCATCGTTGCACATAAATTGTGTCATGCTTTAAGGCAGAGCTGGCCATCGAGAGAAACACGAACGAAATGTAATTGCGTATGTGTATCCATTTGTATTAAAAGCCGATTGATGTTTGGCATTCTGGCGCTACTTTGGACAGCTTAGCTTAAGGGTGATATTCTCCTATTCAGAGCGACCACGGGTTGTATATTAAAGCAAGTTTAGTCCTAATTTACACTATTCAAGTCTTATTGCTAAGCTGATTAGTTTTAGGAAGAGAGCGACGAGGGGAACATCGTATCTCTCTCCTAACAAACTAATCAGCTTAGCAATAAGACCTGCATAGTGTAAATTAGGACTTAGCAATAGAATTATCTATCTTAGCGGGTGACCAATACATCCAAACTTCCTTCTTATGATGTCTTTGTTAATTTGGGATTAACCAGTCAGGTAAAAAGGCTTAATCTCTAATCAAAAGCAACTAACTATACAACACAGAAACTTTTAGCAAAACTCTGTAGACTCGTGTTTTACAACGATAGAGATGAATTTACCCAACGGGGATATTATAAATTGTTTATTTCAGATCATGAGACAAATAATTGGACACCCATATCTTTCTTACGAGCTTTTTGTCTATTCGATTTGTAACATCCTTATCATATACACTACTTTTAGAAATTGTAGATCCCAAGTAACAAAAGATTGGACAGTAAGAATTCTAAGAATGTTTTCTTTCTTGTATTTACCCATAGTGCGGCCTTCCAAGCATTTATCGAATTGCTTGTAATTTTTCTTGGATGCATCAAGACTATGATCAATTATGATCAATAAAATCCAACTTATTCGACGTCACGTCAATTCAATAGTAAGAAAAAATATAATACTTGCCTGCTGATGTCAGACAGAAATTTAGTGCTATTGAAAGCCTTCCACTGTTATCTAAGGCCTAGAATTTCTTTTCAGACAACGAAAGTGTAGAGTCTAAATTATTTTTTCTTACATTATACGGACGTCGGTAATAAAAAGCTGACAAAAATCATTTTCATCTGTATTTCCAGTAATGAATTTCCATTTTACCACTGTTTTCAAATTGTATTTAAAAAGTTGTGCTTTTTAAATTTTAAAAATTATAATATTTTATTTTGTTTTGGCTAAGAAATGATTTACTTAAAATCCCTTCTTATATAAATCAAAGAGAGGAGAAAAATAAAAGCATATTCATATGAAAGAAATTAATCTCTTGCAATAGTAGAATTGTCATAATTAATAATAAAATACAACTAAAATAGTGAAGCATTTGTCGTTGGTCCCTGCGTTCTTCAAAAAAATTTTATTAACTGATAAGAGAAATTTCTATTCACTGCTCCTTCAAGCAGTATTTATTTAATTTAATTACATTTACCTATTTATTTTTTACGAGTACCTTTATTGTTGTGAGAGTTTCAATGCTTGACTAGGTTTCCAAACTTATTATCATAAAATTAACTTCTTTAAATAAACAATGCTAGAGTGAATATAAGGAAAAACTTATTCTTTTATTTTCTTTTTTACACAGAGCAGCAGAAGTAGCAAAGAAATAGGAACTGAAGTAAAACTTTTAATTTGTTTTGTCAGATAAAATACTTCAGAGCTATTTGTAACAAAAGCCAGGCAATAAGTTACTTTCCTTAAAGAAATCCCATAAATTTATTGTAAGTTATTTATTTTTTTAAATTTATGCTTAAGCAAAACTATTTTACTTTTTTACTTATTTAATTTTTTATTCAGCCAAGTATGAATATTCAGAGTGAAATAAATGTATTTTCACAGAAGGTGATATTCTACAATTATTCTTAACACTTCTAATGTTTAATCAAAAATTGGCATGAAGTTATCATAAGTGGAAAAATAGAACATGGTCTTAAAATGTTTTGCCATACAATTTTACATTAAAAATCATGCCAGGATGTAATCGTGTGTCAATTTGTATAGAGGAACTCGTTTACGCGTAGTACAATTTTGTTACTTATGCTGACTTCATGCCAGTTTTTGATTAAACATAAGGCCGTAAAAGTATGAAATTTGGAATTCGCGAATGAAACTGGTGTCAATGCATTAAAATTTTTGTTACTTTTTTGTTATTTTTTAAATGTTATTTTTCTGGGTTCAAATATTTGCAACTAAACAAAAAGTCGCCAGTGTACAATTCACAACTGAACACTTTACATACTCAACACTGCCCAGCAAAAAATAAATAAACGCATTGAAAATGAAATATTGTTTCATGCTTTCTTGAGCAATTGTTTAATCTAATGCATTCTGAATATCATCGCAAAATCTCTGTAACGACTTCTAATTAAGTTTATTCTGGGAACGTAGGTACCTAGTATTTCTCGGCCGTGCTCGTCCTTGGGATGTGTTCTGTGTTCCCAAGAAATCAAAGGTTTATGATACTGAAATCGTTATGATTGATTTTATATACAATTTACAATTTTTGAACTCATTAAAGACACATGCGATATTTGTGGAAAATATACTGATATAAATATCCTGCGAAAAAGGCATGGAAAAATAAAATAAATCATCACATTGACACGTCTTCATAAAACAAGTTTTATCTATAATAAACAACAGGAATACAATAGCTCAGTGGTAGAGAGTATGCCTTGATAGTAAGAATACCACGGTTCGTATCCTGGCTATGACAATTTTTTTTTTATTTTGTATTTACGTAAAAAAAACATCATCAACAACATTATCTAGGAACTTTCATGGGTTAAATTCATTTATTTTAATCGAGATCAAAGTATTTAAATTCTCGCACAAACACATGATCTTCAATGACAAGCTAATGTAAAAATCATGCATGTTTCACCTAAATCGAACCAATGCGTCATCACTTGAACCCATTATTCAGTACATGATTTGTCATCTTTTTTTTTTGCTTGATGATAAATAAAGCTTTTAAGCGCACAATGTTAAATTACTCACTGCTAGAATACTAGAATGTTTGTTGCTATTCTTTACACAAGAATATTTCAATTTTTTTTGGAATAAAAATGCAGCTTAAGTAATAAAGTAATTAGAATACTATTTAAGTTTGAAATAAGGATTTAATATCATCAAATGTCAGGCAGAAACTAATTAATTTATAAAATATAAAATAGCTTCCTTTAAAGGCAAAGATGCCATTATATTAGAAAATTTAAGTTGCTGCTAGAACATAATTAAAATAAAGCAAAACTTTGTTACTGATAATTGTGATTCTTAATAAAAAAAATTTTAATTTTACAATTTTAAAATATGTGATTCATGATCACATATATTTAAGGCCCTGACACGTATCTTTTTTCTTCTTCTTTACTAACGTGTTGAACAAACTTTTTGAAATCGTGCTTTAGGAATATAAATATAAGTGTTAATTGAATCAGAAATACGTTATAAGGCGGAAAGAAAATCCCAAACAAATGAGCTTGCGTACAAATACAGCCACAAGAAATTTTGCCACAAGCTTTTTAAATAAACTCCCCTGTCTCCCGGTGCAAAAAAAAAACGAAACTAAAAATGGAAGTTGCACAGTCATATTGAAAAAGAGAAAACAAAACGATAATATTTGTTTTGTGTTTTGTCCTCTTTAAGTTTGTGTTAAAGCAAATTTAAGATTGTTCTGGCATAAAAATATTTTGCAAAATAAACAACTAAATTATTTTTGCAATAACACACAATTGATTTCGATAAAGCAATTGAGTGCACAATTGAGTGCAAAAATAAAAAAAATAGAAAATTTCATATTTTTGTTATTAAAATTTGTCTTATAAGATACGAGTAATAAGGTACCTTGTTATTAAAATTTGCTTAAAAGTATTACAACAATTAAAAATCCAATCCAATCCAAATAGACTAAAGAAACAGTTAATAATATGTATGTATATGAGAAGTTTTGTGGTATTTGAAGTTATCATTGTGGTCTCACTGATTTAAGCTTTTGAGCCTAAACAAATCATTTTATATGGAAAAGGCTTATCTTGCATATTAAGTTAGTTTCTTAACTACTTAAGTCTACAAATTTTTCGCATTCTAACAAACATAAATAAATAATCATTTCTTAGTAATTTTTTTAAATCGTACTTAATGTGTTTCTTTTGCTGATACGGTTGAATAAAACTTCTTGCAAATTTAAGATAGGATTCATATATTTTTTTTCTATTAAAACGTCAGAATAATCTGTAACCTGCTTAATATCATTATACACATGTCTCTACACATACCAGTATACCAAAGTGAGTAAATGTTGAAATATTTCCTGCATGTATGTGCGTTTATGCTACGTGATTTGAAAAGTTGATTTTTCGGTTTGCTTGTGCGTTAGAACTCATTTAAAACATGCCTGAATGAATAGATTTAATAAACCAGGCAAAAACCATTGGATAATCAATATATCCCCTACAGTTCTGCTGATTAAACCAATTATGACAGAATGTTATGCTATAAGCTAAAGTTAAGTGATACGTAAAGGCCAAACTGAAGTAAATCGATTAGATTTATTGAGATTACATTCGAAACTGCTGAATATATAAACCGAACACATTACAATTATTTTTATTATTATTTCAATTAGTGTATTATTTTGTGTTCGTGTAGTAAAACTTCTGCGAGTTAAGCTGATAAAGCGGCTTTAACCAGTTGTTATTGGATAAATTCACTCAAATTATAATTAATTTTTGGTTCACACGTATTGAGGGTATTAAAGCGAAAAATGTCATTTAATTACAGCAAGTGCTATTGGCATTTGTTACTGCGATAGAGAAACAAGATTTTTTTCAAATAAATAAATAACTAAAACAAGCAATAAAACAAGCTAACATAATGTTTATCGATTTCTCTGCGTGTGTGTATGTGTGGGTGCGCGTAGATTACTGTGTAACTGCTTTATTTAACAGTTCTTTAACTGTTGCATATTTTCGAGGGCGGCAAAATTAATTCATGTTGTAAACTTAACATTAAAACGGCATTAGGATTTCAATTATAAACACAAAGAAAAAAAAAAGAAGGAAATGAAAGTTTTAATATTTTATTTTAGTTTTTGAATGAAAAGTTTAATAAATGAAAAATGTTTTAATTAAACTCTTATATTTAAACTAAATGTCCCCGCGACATTGCTAGCACCCAAAAACACATCTAAACTTTAAACTGAATTTATACCAATTTTATCAAAAACAGAAAAAATACCAACCGCAAAAAATTTTTCCCATTTAACCCTGTTCCTCGCAAATTTCTTAATTTTTCTTTCATATTTTTTTTGTCCAGACACTAATAAACAAAACAAAAAAAAAAGAATGTGATGTATTGGTCCAGCCATTCACGGGTTATGCAGTGCCAAAAAAATGGGATTAATTTTTATATATCGTCACCTTAAAGACCAAACAACCTATCAGCAAAAATTTCAAAATTGAGTTTTTTGTATATCATAGCGCATATGTGTACAAAATTTTTAACATCTGCTATTACAAATTGCCAATCTGTTTACAGTTTTTGTACCTAGAGGATCGTTACGTACTAAAAAAAAGAGGAAAATAAATCATAAAAAATCATGATAAAATTTTAATTTTGTTGCATATTGTAATTTACGCAAACATTAGGCACTTTTTTGTTTAAACAAGTAAAAAGCACTGTAACTGTTATTATTTAATTTGAATAATATTCATGTGTTCAAAGAAATACTTAAATATTCATACTAATTAGTATTGCTGATAGGTTGTTTGGCTTCAGATTTTTACAATTCCAAATAACCTAAGCGCCATAACATAGGCTGTGTTTAGAAAAACAAAGCTTTCTCAACAGATACATACTTCTGGTTTCATTTTAATCAGAATATATAATTTTCGTTTCAATATTGCAAATAGTTCCAATTTTATAACGTTTTTTCGCTCTCCTGTAAACTTTTAAAAACTGCTGATAGGTTGTTTGGTCTTTAAGGTGACGATATGTATGTCTATAGACGAATAAAACATATACATTATGTATTTATATTAAAAAAACCTCTATTTAAGAAATTAAAATTTTACAAACATAACATTTAATTAAAAAAGTGTTATGCGTACAATGTACTTTAGCGCTTTATTTCCATAACTCCTAAAACCAGTTGCAGCAAGAAAATTAAAATGTCATCAGTTATTTACTTAACAAATTGCAAATTTCATTAAAGCATTAAATTATAATTTATAACGTATCACACGTGTCACTTTACAAAAGTATCCCAGCAAAAACTTAAGCAATTTCGGTAATGGTTAGTAGTTTTTTTAAAAGGTTACAATGTCTCTAATGAGTTGTATTTATTCATTTTATTATTTTAGTAGGCATAAAAATTACTTTTATTGTGGTGAATAAAATAACTTTTTATTTGCAACATTATGTGAAAGTAGTTGGTAGTAATAAAAGCTGGTGACGACACGTGTTCGCTTAAAATATTAATTCTGTAAAGATTCATTGAATAGAGAACTTTACTCCAATGAAGCATGAAGAAATTAGTAGTGGAAATATGTATAGGAACAAAGTTAAAAAAATTAATATTATTAAAAAGTAATTTAATAAATTTTTATTTATTTAATTACATCAAGATAAGTAAAATATCGCTCTAATGAAAAGAAGGCCTAATAACAACCAACACTGCCTTAAAGAGATACCTAACCGAATGCAATAACTGAAGGGGCATATTTCTGTTGAGCCCAATAAAGGATCATCTTAGACGGAATTTCATCAATCCTTTAAAAAATTTCTTCGGAATAAATAGAGTGGGTTTAGACAGAATTGATCATGTGCAGACCAATTCAACATATTATATTGCACGTAACACTCAAGTAGTCCGCAAACTACAACTAACTACCCTCTCTTTTGAGTTTTTGAAACAGCATTCGTTCCATCACACTGGAAATTGAGAGATCTCCATACCCTCTCATATTCCTCATAAATGGCTTATTCCGAGACGTTCCATATAAAGTAAGTTTTAAAGCCTGAGAGAGAGATTGGCATATGCCAATCTGAATAAGGTTTGGAATTGAATCGCTAAAGGGGAGACGACTACGAACAACATTAAGAAAATCCGTATAAGTGGAGTACCGACAATAAGGTCACACATGACCATATGGCTTAACACGCAACTCACTTGAAGGACCATGTTCCAGTTACATGACTCTATGAATAATAATCTCTTTATCTTTATTTTATCACAAAGTCTGCTTTATTTGTCTGCTTATTAAATGTTAATTGTTTTGAGATTTGTAAAGCTCGTTCTCTGGCACAGTACCCTATGATCTGTGCTAATTAAATAAAGAAGATGAAAACTAGAAAAATGTAACTAAATTTTTAAAAAGATACCTCTACTTTTTTTAACTTCTCAAACAAAAATTTAGTAGTAAACTAAACTATTAAACAAAGATTTTGCTGGGTTTCTTCCATCTGTACTTGTGTGATGCAATAATAAATGTTTATGTAAAACGAATAATCAGAAGTACAAATGCATCCAGCATCAGCAAGTAAAACAATTTGTTGTTATTATATTTGAATATAAAAGTAAAGATTATACAATTAATCCTAACAATAATTCTCTTTTGAAATAAGTTTCAAATCTATTTATTTTACATTGATTTTTCCTGCTCTTAATGTGACTGATGTCGTAAGAAATAAAAGAAACGACGCACAAATTTATATACAATAAATTTGTTTAACCAAATATTTTATTTGTGAAACTTCTACAGGGTGTCTCAAAAGAAACCTTATATTTCTTTTGGCTTTGTTGCACGAAAGAAACGAATATGAGTAACATGCAGGATATTTTAATCGGCTGCGTAACTTGGCCAATGGTAAAAGACAAAAAAAATTTTAATAAATAATATTCTAAGCATTCTTACGTTATCCTTTAACTGTTTCAATCCCAATGGACTCTTTTCTATGGACCTATTTCAAATCTAAAGATCCGTCACAAAACAGACCTGCATATGCGACATAAGAAATTTTTGATGCATCCTTAAATAATTAAGAAAAATATTTCCCATTTTTGTATTGAAATTAGTGTTTGCTCAACTCATAAGCATTCATCCGTATTGCGTATGTCACGTCGAATATTCGTCTACGTCACGTCTAATTTCGTACTAGATTAAAGGAAATGTGTACAACGATAAAATTCTAGTAGACGAATATTCGACGTGACATACGTCATACACTGGTGATTAGTTTGTTGCTCAAACTTGTATTTGAAAATCAAATTTCAATAAAACTATAAAATATGAATAATATGGTTTTGTTTTGAAAGATTTTGCTTTAAAACGTTTTTTAACATACAACTGTTGAATTCAGCAAGGGGTTTTCAAGGCCTATCTCAATTGATTCAATGAACAAAACTTTCTTTTGAATTACCCTGTGGAATGTTTACGTGTCTAATAAATCTTTTCATTTGAATGTCTGTTTATAAAACAGATAATTTTTAGAAAATCATACCCAAAAACCAATTACTAATGAATTTATATTTATTTGTTTTATTTTGTTCTCTTTGTTTTGTGCTACTAACTTTGTCTACTCAAACAAAAAACCTCACAATATGCAAACAAATACTTTTTTATATATTTTATATAAACTATACAAATATTGGTATGTTTTTTTTTTGAGATACAAAAGAAAATATAATGATATTTTGCACCCTGCATTAATCTTTTCCTTGTTTCAATCTTTATTTTATTTTTGGTAAATACTGTTTTGATTTGTTAAGATTTAATTGTTTTATTTTCTTTTGTTTTATTGAATTTTTTTTTTCTCTTAGAAATATAACTTTTAAAATTATTTGGATGAGTATTAAGGAAGTGATTTAAATATTATTTATTCGTTGAAATTTATGCTAATCAATGGGATTATATTTTTGTGAATTTTTTGTAATAACAGAAAATCTAAATGCGAAATTATATAAACATGTTAATGATTCGTGTAATAGGCAAGTTTTGGTATAGAAATAGAGAACAGTTTACTATAAATATATAATAAATAAATTAACAATTATTTTTGTGTAAAGTTCGTTTACAGAGTTAATAGTGAACTATAGATGCCTGTAGGATAAAAAACTTTTAAATTTTAAGGGTAGGTTTTGTAAATAGAAACGATTTCTTCGTTTTGAAATTTGTATTGAAAAATATTTTTTGAAACACATTTTGCATTTTTTTTAATACAAATTTGAAACGTTTAGGAAGGAAATTTTTTAAAAACTTTGCCTATTAACGTATAATGTATAATTAGTAAGTCTGGTTTTTGTACAATACAATCGATTTAATAGCATGATATATGAAAAATGCAGGACAGACGGCACATCGTCCATTTGACGTGGTTACTCTTCCCGTAGTAGAATGAGTCATGGGCAGTAGAACCAAATAGTTTAACGATCTGTAGTAGTAATAACATTAATACAAATATAAAATTTTTTTAATAAAAAATCAAGGAACCCTCTGCAACATAAAACACTCACTGAGTATACTTGATATTATAGATTAATATCACTCATACGTCACGATTAGTTGCATTAATTAATATTGAATTACGTACCTTTTCACAATGTATGGTTAAAAGATAACAGGGATTTTAACGGCAAGTTTTGTATGAAGAACTGTCAGTTAAAGTTCACGTTAACTCTTAACCATACATTGTGAAAAGGGACGTTAATGTATAAAAGTTAAAAACAAAAACAAATACCTTTCCAACAAACAAACATCGAAAACAATGAAATCAAATGCATTGTTTAAAATGATTTATAGTATGTTTTACTTATATTACATTCTAACTTATCAACAATTACACTATGTAACAAATGAAGACTTTTGAAAACACACACATACTGAACGATGTGTGTGTTTTCGATATTACTGCCAAAGGGAAATAACATTCTTTACTCAGTTTGGTGATTTTGTAATCAAAATTTTTATATGGAAATCCAAAGATTTCGGAAATCATTGCGCCCTCAAAAAAGTTTGTCATCAATTTTTGGCCAACAGCTAATTTAGACTTAGGCCTTTATTATGAGCAACTTTTGATGTTCGAGTGTAGTCGAAAACACTGATCGAACGAATTTTTATTTGGTATTATGACGAGAATTTGACAAAAAATGTCCTTATTGTGAATATCGCTCACAGTGATTTTTAAAATTTGCAACAACTTTAGCTAAAATCAAAAAAGTAATCGTTTTTAATAAGTTTTCATATAAAAATACTTCATTTTAAGCTAAATTATGTTCGATAGAAAATTCGTTGCACAACGAAATTTTCGATGATCATAATGTGGATTGAATCTTTGATTTTCGATGTTCGATAGCTATAAAAAGTCGAAGATGAAATGTAACTCATAATAAGGGCCTTATTGATAGCGCATAACTATATATGGCAATAATGTAAGTAAGAATAAACCAAACAAATCTTATTAACTTTTATGCCAAAAAAAATATTTCTTCATGTACCTTTTGAGCGAAAATTCTCTAAATTTTTTTCTCACTTTTTTCAGAATAACTTACAGGGACAACAATATTTGGAAAAGCTTTAGCTACAATAAGTTTGAACAAAACAACTTATGCGAACATATCGGTTTAATTTTAAAGAGTCTATGGGACCGTAATAGTTTAGGGTGCCCCTGTGGCTGAGTGGTAGCAATGCTAGACTCTCAGTGCAGAGGTCGTGGGTTCGATTCCCAGATTAGACCCTGGGTGTTTTCCACAGACAAGGTTATCGCTTTGCGAGTTGTGTTTGTTCTTTTAAAAAAAATGTAACGACAACTTTTTACCTTAAAGATTGTGGCTGTCGAGAAGAAGATAAGGAAGAGATTTGGCCTGCGAGTTTCTAGCATTGTACACTACGCGAGACAATTTGTTAGGAAAACACATTCAAGACGACTTACCGAAAACGTTACAGGTTGGCGTAGATGAGCTTATGTGATATTTTAAGGCAAGGAGGTGTATGTGATACGACTAATCAGTATATCTAAAATTGTATCGAGACATTTTAGGAATGAGACGAAGGGAGTGACATATATCAAATCAGAGTCTAAAAATTCTACTTGATTGCTTGTAAGCAATAATCAGCCACACTAACCCAGTCAACCAGAGATTAAACTTGTTTAATTGAAACAAAATTATTCCACACATGACATCCATTCAGACAACCACTGTGTATAAATTATGTTAAATATAATCTTTAAAACATCTCGTAAAACAAAGTACGTATTTACTAGTTAAATGAAACTGAAACTTAATTTAATTAAAGATAATTTTTAATAAGAAGTCAGATTTTTGCAAGAATTCAGACACAATTACTGTTTTGTCTGAAGAAACTCCACAAATAAAAACTTGCACAATCAGATAAAAAAGTCTTCAAGTAGCATCAGCAAATGATTAAGTTATGAGAGAAACTGTAAATGAAATCCTATTATTTGTTTTGATGTTAGTTGATGGTGACCAACCAACTACTTATATATCTGCATTAAAAGGAAGCGAAAGCTTATTTGGATATTATAAATTTTTTTTATAACATCAGACCTTGTTCCTTAATAGGCCACTGTACTTATTTGTGATATGACAATCACATCGTTAAAAGAAAACCTATAATCTTCTAAGATAAACTTAGTGCTATTTTTATTTTATACTGATTTAAAATTATTGAAGTCATCCTTGCACATTTTACAAACCCAAATGTGTACACTTGCATTGCTTTTCTGAATAAAAATAATCGTATACGCAAGCAAACTATTGTAAAATTCTATTTGAAGGGAATTGAAAGCGAAGAAGTATTTGAACGAAAATGCTTACAATGTTGGCTTGTTTAAAACAATACTCATGTTAAGTATTTTGTTAGCAGCTTAAGTATGTCGAACTACTCGTTTTCAATGCGTTGACCAAAACCTTTAACTTGAAAGTTTTCTCTTTTGTCATACTTTTCCTACACCAAATAGTGTGGTGTGGAATGATAGTTTTGTTCTTTTCGTTCATATACCTTGTGTAAAAGATAATAGCATTTTGTCTTCATCAGCACTACATCTACTTCCAGTCGCATGTCCATATAAATTTTATTCCAGACTAAGACAAGTATAAAATTGGCTTCATCTTATCTGTGCGTGTAGAAAAGTTCACACATTTACACTTACAACTATGATTTATGGTCGATATTTCTTGAAAAAAATCGTTTTCTTTTTTTTTGTTGTACTGTTTAAATTTTTCTTTTGCTCTATTCTTGTTTTAATCGTTGTTAGATAGAAAATAGAAGACAAAGTATAATGGATGATGTTTTTATGATACAAGGCTAACCAGGTTCAAAAGCTAAAGGAGAAGAACTAAAGCAAAATAGTTTCGAATTGATTGTCACGATAAAAGGGTAAAATTGTTTTTTTTTTCACTATCGTCAACGTTAAGAATCTGAAGATGGGCCAAGAATAGGAAATAAACATATTTTCCTTGTGTGTTTGTTGGGAATTGACAGAAGTTTCTTGAAGCTTTTTTTTTAATATTGTAGTTTAAAATGGTTTTAAAAAATAAAAGCTCGAACATATTATACAATTTTAGTTTAAACCATACATGTGATAAACCTAAATTTCGTATCTGTTAGGGCTTATTATAATTAGTGATATGAAAAAGCTACCCAGCAAACACAAAGTCAAGCATTTGAAGTATGACACTGAATAATATTTCTTCAGATAATATTAAAAATATTTATTTCAATATTTTATTTTTTTCAACGCGTGTCAAAATGAATAGGAAGTTTAGATCTTATTTATAAAAATTATTAAGGCTTTATAAAGGTCTTATAAAACAGATTTTCATTGATAGAATTTTATTGAGCCTTTTAAAGCCGTTATAATTTTAATAAATATGGTTGTTCAAATATATATAGGAATTAATTTTATGGTGTTGTGAGAATAGTTCTCTGATACAATTTTCTATTTTAATGCGTTTAGTGCAATTGCGTATAGTCGTAGATTACACTGTGCGAGTATTATTGCTAAGCATTAGTTCGTAGGAGAGAGACGAGGGGAAAGTAAATGAGTACTCGGCTTTGACAGTGGTCACCACAAAGACAAAATGCCTCAAAATAAAAATGTATTGGTGCGGTTCAATTGAAAAAAATATATGCTGATTTTTTCCGCATAAATGACTTCTGAAACAAATCGTAAATGTTATAAATTTTTAAATAATGAACATAAATACTTAAGAAGGTAATTATATCAAAACAAAAACAAAATTTTCAGAGCAAATGTTCATTTGGATCATTGAAGATTGCAGATATACAGTCTCTTCAGAAGCGTGGTGGGGAGTTGATACGGAATTTCAGGTTCTCATACAAACTGTATGTAAAAACAATTACGGAAATTAAGGTTGGTAAATTTCAAAATGAAAATTCCATTTGCTAGTACGGACTTTCAAAAGAAAAATACACGGATTTTTTTAAAATTATTGTCTATCTGAGGGATATTATAAATAAAAGTGGAGACTTTTTTTCAGCCAACTGAAACAAAAATTAATAGTACAACAATTTTTTGGTCACAAAATTTTGACATTTTCATCAATTTGTAATTAATTTTTATTATTTACATACATATGTGTGTATTAAATTAAAAAATAAATGAATTTATGTGCATGCCAACACATTTCTACACAAACGGCTACACGATTATTTTTCCGCGTAGAAATAAATGTAAATTGACAAACGTGAAAATTCGTAAGAACTCCATAATGGGCTTTAAAATTAAAAATTTACATATTTTCAATTTTTAAATTTTTCCAAACAGACAAATCTTTGTGAATAATTTTCTTCATGAGTTGTCAAAATGTTTTGCAATCGTATAAAGTTTTTTGATACTAATTACTCACACGTTCGGTAATTTCCATTTTAAATTTTATTTATGATAAGCCTGATAATCTGCTTGCAAATAATTATGGTCGTACAAATCAATTCTGATAAGAGAATCGTACATTTTAATGGCTTTTGACCACAAGTTTGATCTCAGCTGTTTGCAAATGTAAAAACGATTTAACTTTTCCACAATGTTTCACTAAAATAATGTTCAAGAAATGTCAATGCAATAACACAAGTATTAAGTAAACACAAGAAGGTAAACTAAGAAAACTGATTATAACTCAGGTAATTCAATCAATACACAACATGCCCCATACTCACATCCACTAAGGCAAACAACAGCATTTCAAATATTTTCTGTACATTGTACATCAATTACAAAAAAAAAAACTCAGAGTAAATTACAAGGAAGTCTAATGTTTGCAATGTAAACACCTGTTTGTTGTAAAAAAAACCAGCAAGAAAATCAATATTACATTTTTTCAAATAGTCGAACATTTTTAAAACCTATTGTATTTGTTGATTTCCTTTTTTCTTTCACTTTCTTTATTTGTTACAATAAAATAAATAAGGATATGAATGAAGGCAGTAGTGATATGAGAGTACCCACCCACAATCGAATTGTTTCAACTGAAATTCATTTTTTTCCAATATATTACCTTGGCTGTTGTTACTTGAGTTACTTTTTTTTATAAGCTTACAAAGCCTTGTAACGAACACGCAGACATTGTTAGCATAAATAATTAATTGCATTTTTTGTCGCCGTGTTATATGTAAGTGTATTTGGTGGGGTGTGTGTGTGTGTGTGTTTGCGTATTGACCATCAACTTGTGAATAAAAGTCTTGGTTTTATGTTTAGTTTAGTACAACAGGTGTTTCTTATTTCAAGACAATAAAACTGATTTATATTGCAGCGTTATAATTTCCTGTAAGAAAATATTTCTTACGCTACCAGCGAACTAATTAATAGAAACCACATTTCATGTATAATATATTTATCGTTTCGTCACTGTTATATATACATCGATGTAGTCAATCAATTGACAAATTTCTACCAAAATCGCAAGTCACAATTGACCTTCATATACACTTGTCAAAATAAGTTCGAATTTTTTGCAACTGTACAAAGTTTGGTTTACAGCTTGAAATCCACTCACAGCACACTGATCTTTTAGGAACGACGGTTGTCTGTGTACAGCGCAATTTTTTTATGGAAAATATGGTTGACTAACTATGTGTTAGCATACTGTTCTCATAGAAAATATAATTGACTGTGTAACAGGATACTCACCGTATTAAAAGGTTCACAGAAAAAATTATTTCCAAAAAATTTTCAAACAAAAGTCTGTTTGAAATAAAATTTTGATTCAGCAAATATTTTTTACTATTCCAGTAAATAATTTGACCCAATTTTGTTTTAAGCAAAACAAAAAACAATATGGAGTGAAAAATTCTAGTTGGTGCAATTAATATAAAGTAATACTTGTAACAAAATTGTTAAGAGAAAATTTCTGTTCTGTACACAACAGTTATTTATTTTATTTTTATTTAAAAAGTTTGTTGCATCAGAAAATTAGTTTTTTCTGTGATTGATTGCATGCATGATGTCACACTATTCGTATAGAAGAAATCGTTGAATTTGTTACAACGCACCTTTCTTATAGAAAAGGTCATTGACTGTTACACAGCAAAGTTTTATTACAAAATCTTTAATGAGTCACAGCACACTTCTTTCTTGAAATCTTTGCCATGTTACAGCACAGTCAACTTTTCTAGAAGAAAGAATTATCCTGTGACTGTGTCACAGGATAATTTTCTTATAGAAAAGTTTATTGTATCACAGTTCACTTTTCGTATAGCTAAGGTCACTGTGCCAAACTTTTTCTATAGAAAAAGTGGTTAATTGTGTGATTGCGTACTGTTCTTATACTTAAATAAAATGGTTTATTGCGATACAGCACATAGCGGCAATACTTGACATTATAACAGCACGCTCTTTCTTTGGATTTGTGACAGCACACTTTTCTCAACAAAAAAATTTAATTTTATCTGATATAATTTTTTCGGTATCTTAATGTCAATTTGTATTTTGCATAAATCTTTTGTTAATTGACACATTTCTAATTTTCCCCACCCCTTCTTTTAATTTGGCATATTACTGAGTCTGTTGTCTATATTCAGATAGCAAGTGCGCACTAGACACACAATCACTTCAAACTTATAACTTTGCTACTTCAGATAATGCTCGCAAAGTATTGTTGTCCCTGCTACCTTTTTTTTAAACAACATTAATGAATGCAGCGAAAACTGATGCTTTGTCATAAGCAGGCTTTTAAAGCTTAACTTTTGCTTACGTTTCGCATAGTATTTTTTTGCGATGTCTTACTTTGAAACATTTATTGAATTTATTTTAAAATTATATTAGTATTCTGTCATTTTAAATTCGTAATTTATTTGTTATTTGATATTCTAAATATGACAATTTTATAACCTCTGCCTTACGATAGCGCTTTCGGGTATGCTGAATTGTAATTGAATCTCTGAAAAATACAAAAATCTTAAGCTTGATTTGCTATATACATATAAAAACCAGAATTATTTTTCTGCTGGGAACTGTAGACAACATTGATAAGTGTAAGTGACTTTTGATATATTTGTGAAAATTTGTCTGCATTGCATAAAATTTGTATTGTGTGAAAACACGTCCTTCGTTCTTAACTTTTAGTTCATTCTTTCTGCATGTCACAAACATTGACTGTCAATTTGTCTCGTAAGTATATTTATATGTTTTTCTTTTTGCTGAATGCAAAAGTTTATGGTTTTAATGGAAAATTTAAACAAAAGTTGTTAATGGTTATTGAAAAAGCAAAATAATACAATTATTTCTATTTATATTATTGACTTTAGTTTGCAAATGAATGAACAAAAGTTTCCATGAATATTGTAAGTTTCATTTCACAAGGCTTCAAGAAATTCTTAGTAAAAATAATAAGGCCTTAAAAAGGCTTTCACGGTGCAAATTCAATGAACTATTTTCATTAACAATACCATTTACATTGACAGTTGAAAAATTTAAATTATTTATCTTGGAAATTTATAAGAAAATTATACAAAAATACTAACGGATATATTTATTTCATATAAAGTAATTTTTTATAGAATTTCACTTATTCACTCTTTTAGGGTCATCAAAGTTTAGTTAAATCAAAATCATAAACTATTTAATGTTATATATTCATATCTGACGTTTCGTTGGGATTTTCCAATATATTTCGGGATAATAGTTTTATTAAAATATTCTTCAAATTAAAATTATGGAAGCTGTTAGAGTCTAAACACAATGTTTGCGGTGCGGTGCAATTTCTCGTTGCGAGAGAGAAAAATAAACATAATACAAATATTATTAACATTTTATACATTCTCAGATATATTTGATATATTTTTTTAACTTTTATAATCTATGACAAAAATGTTTGAACTTCAAAATCAGGTTTTTTTTACAATAACGTTGTGAACACAGCCAATTATTCAAAAACTACGGCAACGTCAGCAAGAGAAAGATTATAAAAAATTTAGAGAATAAGAAAGATTTTAATTTTATTCCGTCCCGCACTGCGGATTTTTACTTCAAAATCGTATGGAAAACCACACCGCAATAAATAATTGTTACATTGTGTTCAGACTCTTACTCATAAATGTACATTTTTCCTGAAAATAAATAGTTTTAAACATAACTTACCTATTGTATATGTGGCACCATCGACCGTAAATGTGGCTGCCCTACACTTGTTAAAAAATCTCGTGGCAAAACCAACAGCAGAGTTTCTTAAGCTTGAAGAAACTCGTCGTATAGGAGAATCAGGACATGACGAAGATTTATTAAGAAAACCGGCTGATGTTTTAGTATCGCCGGAAGGTAGCGATACCTGCTGTTGGGGCAAACCCTTATAATTGGAGTTGGCAACTGTGGCAGTCAAAGAATTTGCCGAGGAAGTCATAACCGTAGAGTGTATTTGTGTTGCGCTGCCCGGCACTGAGTTGTGCTGACAATATGGAGGAGGAATAAGCGAGGTTGTATCTTTATTGGACATTTTGCATTTACAAACGAAACAAAATATATTGTTTGTGTTGTATGTATTTTCCTTTTTTGCGCTTTTAATTATTTTATTTTAGTGCATTTAAAATGCCTTCATTTCCACGTAATTATATTCATTTGTTATTTTAATGATGTTCGTACTCGTATATTTGTGGTTGCACGCCATTTGCAATATAATTTTTTTTTATTTCGTCAGCGAAATTTTTTATTTTATTTTTTTTGTTATGTATTATTCTGTTTATTTATGGTTTTATTAATTTTGTATTGCATATTTAATAAGAGTATTGAGCGTTAAATAAAAAACGATACAAGCAAAACAATTAAGAGTAAAAGAAAAATTAAATGTTTTATCTTTTCTGCAAATTTTTTTAAAGAAAATGGTAAGCTAATTAATATTTGCTTATTATAGCATTCTTTAAAAGCGAACAAATTAAATGTTAAATAAAAATGGTAAAAAATTATTTCTTCCATGCTCTTTTTTAAGCCCCGGCTAAAAAAGGCGTGTTATAAGTTTGTAGTGTGTGTCTGTGTATCTGTGTATCTGTCCGTGTCCAGGTACAGATCAAACGGCTCAACCGATTTTGATTTAGCTTTTTATGTTTGAAAGGTGACTTCATTGAGAGGGTTCTTAGCCATGCTTTAAGAAAATCGGTCCAGCCGTTTAGAAGATATCGCATCTTCTCTACACATATTCGGGGGTTTTTAAAATTTTTAATTTTTGTTATTAAATTATTTAATTATAGTTATAGTAATTTATAGTCATAGAAAATGAGCCATTTTTGTATTTTGGATTTTTTTAAATGCTTTTGCTGCTTCTTCCACCAAAATTCCTGATGACATTTTTTTTCAAAACAATTTTTTATCAAATGAAGTTGTACATTAATGTTGTATAGTTTGAACAACTTGCTAGATCAACGTGTTCTACCAACGGTCGTAGGGTGTATGGCTGGCATTGCGATTAGAAATCGTTTGAAAAGCGAAGAGTTTTTTCAAAATAACACTTACTGCACACATTTTTAAGCTCTCAGGCCTTTTTCTCTCCTTTTTTTCTTCTTTTGGAATTAGAAATTAGACAATAATCACCTGACTATAGTGCCTATCACTGTTTACACAGATTTGCGTATTTTCATAAGATTTTATTTTATTTTTATAACAAAACGACCATTTTACTTTTCCATCTATTAGTTTAAAATTTTTATTTTTTTCCTCTTGAATATCTAGCGAGGAACAAAAAACTAAACAAAGTCTTTTAATCGTATTAAAATGTTTTCCCATTCATTGTAATCCAAAAAAAGGAGCAAAAGTACAAATAAAAGGAACGTAATTAAAGATATACATATAACAATAAAAAAATAGTTTTATTTATATAAATAATAACAAAAGCAAAAGGACAAACGTGTTCGAAGATTTAAAACAGGGCCTTAAATTATTTAAATTATTTGGAACAAAATATTTTTTTAAGGGAGAATTTTGTTATTAATTTAAGATTGGCAGTTGAGTATTACAACAGATAAGCTGTCGTTGTAGTGAAGCAACCTGAAGTCTAAGCTAACGAGCACATTATCAGTTAGTTTATCCGTCAGCAAAAACCCCATAGTTTTCATTAGATGAATAACGTAATGATAACTATGGTATTTTTGGTGACAAAGGGATATATTTATATATAAATGCATAACAAGAGATGAAAGAACAATGCACACGCCAATAGTCCAACAAAATAAATTAAGACATATTAACTATATAATGACAAAAATATTTTAATTTGAAATTTATTCGCTGGTGGTTCAGCTTGGTCTATATGCATTTCATTGTTGCTGTAACAAATCATCAGTAGACTACAACAACACATTTTGAATAGTCACAAACCTTTTATCTAATGCACAGACTTTAAAGAACGATAAGAAGTTCGTGACTATTAAAAATGTGATTATGAAGTCTACTGGCGATTATTTACAGCAACAGTGCAATGAATATCAGAGAACTGCATAAGTTGATTCAATTTCGCTTTTCGCGTTTTTTAATATCAATATGTAAATTATGTTGCTTGCAGAGTTACCTCTCTAATAACTGACTGTCATTAACTCACTCTCTTTTTTTGGTGCTGTTAGTAAAAATCAATAAAAATTCTTAATAAAAATCAATAAAAATTCTTAATATATATAATATTTTTTATTAAAAAATATTTTACTGAACAAGTAAAATATAATTTTGGGATTATTAGTGCGTTTACAAATTTTAAACTTAAATTGTAAAAATTCCCATAAAAACACTAAAAATTCTTACTGTTGTTTGACGCTTTTGTATAGCAATCAAATAACTCACAAAAACATGTTGACCAGATGAAGTCTTAAGTTAATAAAACATGGCGTACTAATTAATAGTTTTCTTGGATTAAAACAATTTGTAAAATAAAATGGGGCTAGCTATTTTATATTACATAAAACTATATTTGTCAGAAGGGGTTTTAAGAAGTATTCAAAACATTCATACTGATTCATTGCTTTAGTGAATCATATGAATGAATAGAGATTGCAAGCAGTGGCATGCATTTATTAGCAACAGTCTCATTGATATGAATCATGCAAAAGCAACATTCATTATTTTAATGTTAAGTGCTACTAGCTCAATATTAATTTTAGAAAATGCAAAACTGAAACACCAGCAAATAAATTTCAAATTAAAATATACTTATGATAATAAGCGAATAATAAATTTCTTAGACATTAGAATATTTTATAAAAAGTTGTGGTAAGGATTTTCTAAATAAATCAAATGATCATTTGATACATAAACAGCACCAAACAAAACATGAACAAGATTTAAAGATCGCCTCACACGCGCCAAGCTCACAGACCGGGTTTTATATTCAGTAAAAAAAAACTTAACTGGTGTTAAATTATCATTATCATTATTATTCATTATCATTCGATATCGAAAAAATTCTCCTATAATTCCAATTGAGTTTGTATTAAAATTTCGTTCCAATGCCGATTCGAATGCACATGTCATATTTTCTATAACCAACACAATCTTATTTCAATTGCATAGTTTCTGAGAATCGTTACCTTTCAAAATATTTACTCATTCCTTTATTTCACTGCTAATTAACATTTTTTAAAAGTCATACATTTAAATGAGACTTTGTGATTTGTATTGTTAATTCACTATCAAACCCATAAAGAAATGATTGCGCCTCATTAAATTTAATAAACTTAATTACTCACAACACATTTTTTTTCACTTAAATTATCAGAAGCCTAAATCATTCACTTCATTCCCATACAATTTGATAATTAAAGAAATATTAAATAGATGTTTCCTATCAATTAGTGATACTATTTGAGGTCTTCTTTTGACCCTTTTTATTATTGACAATTCCTAAATGAATTTGCGCTTTTACATAAATTCCATTTCAGTTACGTTAAATTAATATTTTTTTTCCAAATATTTTTCGTTTAAAGCTTATCATTAATCACTGCTCTGCTGGCGGAAAGTTAGTTTCCCGCAACAACGATTTTGAAGAATTTAAAAGCAAAAGAGATTATTACAGCATTTGTTTAAATTCTTTGTTTATTTATTATCAGCACAAGATAAACAAGCAAAATTTATAAATGTCTTAGAAATATTTTAATAAAATAAATGTAAGTCATCCATTAGAAAAGCTCATTTGTTTGCAGCAAAAAAAAATTATCTTTATTATCTTTTAAATTGTTCTTTGGTGAACTTTCATATTGAGCCTTGGATGAGCATAACTTTATCAACTCTACAGAAAAGTCACTTAACAGAGCACCTGTCACATAAAAACTGGGATAATTCAAAATATTTCCGTCTATAAACAAAACACAATTTTAAGTTGTTTAACTTAAAAAAAAACATAAATGGGACCGAAACATAAAAACAGTGCTTAGTTTTTGTTTTCGACGACGTAATTTTCACCGCATTAGTAATTTAAATAACTCATTAGTAACACGAAGAACAGCATGAACTTATTTAAAAAGGAGAGTATTAAGTTGCTTGCTAACTAAAGCAAATGTTTATGCGCAATTTACAAAGGATGAGGAAATTCTTCATTCCATTAAGGAATCTTGTATAAAGAGGGCCTTTTCATTTTCTCTTTCAAATAAAACAGTGAATGCAAATTCTCCGAAAAAAAATTAATAAAAAAATAACATCAGAATCACAACTTAACTGTCCACTTAAATCTATTTGTTTCATAGGAAACATTTTAACGCATCCGTAGTGAAAATAATAGAAAAACGGGCACTTGAAAAAACTTAAAAAATTCTACGCTGTAAGCATTTGTGTGCAAATACCTCAACCCATTTTTTCGCTATGAACATTTTAATTTTTGTTGTACAATAAATTGAAATTTTTTCACAAAAATGCGTACTTAAAAAAAAAGAAAACGCTTAAATACAGGCTGTCCTGACAGTTTGCTGCCATTATAAAGCAAAATACAATACGTCTGTAATGCTGTTCAAATGTCTAGTGAGAGCGAAACTGGCACTAGACGTAGTTGTAGTCTTAGATTAGTGGGAATCATACCAGAATAGTTGGGTTCGTCTTCTTCGAAAATATTAACAAAAATCAATATTTTATATCCAATAAGTTCAGATTTGAAAGCTTACGCAAAAGAAGTCATTTGTTATAGAACACAGTACAACACGAACAAATTAGTGGGCTCTGACAGTCGATTCTGGTAAAGGCGACCAAAAAGAAATATATGTATATCGGCATTTTGAAATATTGCATCTGAAATTTATTTATAAGGCACGTGCAGCATATCGGGATATATAACTGCTTTTAATGCCCCTGACAAAAAAAGGGGTGCGTGCTATAAAGTACGTTGACTACAAAACCGAAGGTCCTGGGTTTGATGCCGGTCTCCGACAGTCATTAAAAATAACAACACCACGCGTTTTTCTGATGTGCATTAGTGTCCTTTGTATAATTTGTTGTAGGAAAAGTTCTAGTGATACAGGCATAAGGCACTGGTTACTAAAAACTATACCGACTTCATCAGATACTAATCCTAATGTAATATCAGAGCGCGCTCTTTCGTTGTGTAGCAGAATCATCGGCGAAGTAAAATAACTAATAAAAGGCTACTAACTAAACAAAGCTTCAAAATTTATTTCGCCTCATTTGACGAGGCGAAATAAGGCGCTGCAACACTGCATTATAAAAAAAGCGTGCAAAGAGCAGAGTTGTAAAGGAATGAAGCTTTCCTCTATCTTTTCCTTCAAAAACCTGTCTTCTCTATCACTATGCCTTCCCTATCACCCTCTCTCACTATCTTCTCTTCAACTAACACAAAGGGACCATTGTATTGGACCCAAGTGAGCTGGACTCTAAATTTCACCCTTCCTTGCTGGTAACCTAACCTAACCTAACCTGTACATATATCTGTCTGTTCACAGAAAAAAATTATATTTAAATACAATTAATTTTTTTGTTATATCAATTAAATAATTATTGACTTTTAACCTACAATGCTTTTTGCAAATACAATTAACGAAATTGTAAGTTAAGGGAAAACCTGAAAAATATATTCAATTAAATCTTTTAACAAATAGTTTGTTGATATTTATTAATTTTTTCATTATTTATTTTTGTTAGATTATAAAGTTATTTCAATTTAAGTTATTGTTATATTAACAACGTGAATTGTTGAATTTCCGAACACATTTTGATTATCATAAGTGTTATATTAACAATGTGTTTTTTTATACTCGAAACGATCTTTTGCTTGTCTGCGAAAAACATGGAGTTAAACCGGAAACCTGAGGGATAATAAACTGACTTGCTTACCTCTCAGCTAAAGCGCAACACTTTATTAGGTACACAAATAATGAATACACACAAAACATGATTTCTTGTTTTTTCTGCATGTGCGCATTCCGTTGTGATATAATTTAACAAATAATTTTGTTGAGTAATTTAATTGATTAAAAAAAATTTAAATTTATTATGTGAACAACTGATGATTGTTAATTTTTAAATTCAATATTAACAATTTGTTTTGTTGGTTGCATTCCGATGATATTTTTTTCTGTGTTTATACAAGTCTATATTCAGACCAAATGGCTGGTTTGATTTTGGTTTAGTTTTTTTTTTAAAGGTGACTTGATCAAGAGTGTTCTTAGCTATCAGTCCACCCGTTTAATTATATCACATCATTTTCTTTTAAATTATTTAATTTTTGTTATCATCTGAAGTATAGGGTATGTTCAGCAGATCTGCAGAAAATTTTACGGCAAATATTTTTGTGCAACATATTAACCCTCTCACTCTAACACATAGTGGGTAATTATTGACTCTGTTATAACAAATCGTTAAAAAAAACTCATAAAGTAGGAAGCCGGAAATGAAATGTTCTACAGAAATGTTGGCCATTAAATTTTTCTACATACATAGATATGCCAAAACACCCTTAAGCCAAAATCTAACACAAACAGCAAAAACTAGCCAAACTCAAGATTGCTCATATTAATTCTAACAAATTCCTTTGTGGGGATTTAATATTTTTCGTTTTTTAATTTAATTGTACCACAAGGGAATTTGTAACAAGATAAATGTAAAATCTTTAGTTTGTGAATTTTCTGCTGTTTGTATTGAATTTTTGGCTTTGTGTGTGCTCTGGTATTCTGACATATGTACACAGAAAAAAAAGATTTGTAAATACAAATAATTTATTTGTGAATACAATTAAAATATTATTTAAAAAGGCACCTACAACGATTTTTGTAAATACAAACACACATTTGTAACTTAAGAAAGAAATCAACTCAAATATTTCCAATTAAAATTATTGTGTTATTAACAATTAAGTTGTTAAAAGAAAAAAATTTTTTTAATGAATTTGTTTTTCAAATTCTAATGTGTTGTTGCTTTGTTTGTATTTTTTATATTTTTTTAGAATTTTGTTTTTTGTTAAATTTTAAAGATGTTTGGATGAGTCGAACCGGCAATCTCTTGATTTATAGACTAATGTACTTACCACTCAGCTAAAGAGCAAATCGTTATTCGATAAGCAAATAATGAATACACACAAAATGCGAGTTATTCTGTTTCTTCTACATGTGCGTATTCCGTTATGATATAATTTAACAAATAATTTTGTTGAGTAATTTGATTGACTAGAAAAATTTTAATATGTTGAATCAACAATGAATTTTTTGAGTTTTTGCGCCATGTATAACATAAAATTTGGTTAGTTCAGTTTATTGAAAAAAATTTCTGTGTTTGTCATATCAACAACTTAATTATTAATATTAACTAAATATAAGTATATTTCAATTTAAATTAACTATTAACAATTTGTTTTGCTGGTTGCATTTTGATGATATTTTTTTCTGTGTAGTAAAATATTATGGACAACAGTTTTGTACATTTCATCGATGGCTTTCTTCTTTGAAATGGTGGTTTTAAATGATTTGCTAAAATAGAGTTAAAAATTACCTTATAGATCGATTATGGATGGCAACCGAACTGTAGTTGCATTGCTAGTTGCCGAAATTGTATTACGGATGGCAACTGGCAACTGGCAACTAACAGCTGGGAATTTTGGTTGCCATATTGGCAACCACAAATTTGTAGTTGCTGTATAGTAAAAAGTGAAAAAATTAAATATTATGTGCTATATTATTTTTATTCTTGAGTTTCTTTTTTGCATATTAAATAGAAAATATAATTTAAAGTTAAAACAAATTGTTAAAACCTATTTTAGGCCGTCAAATAGATTTAACATTTTGCATTTCCTTCTCTTCATCAGCAATTAATTTCACTTAACTAATAAATTTTATAATAAGTAGTTTTAAACCACTTTTACTCAATGATTTTGCTTTAAGCACTTGTATTTCTTATATTTTGCATTTTTTTTCACATTAATTTCAGTTGCCAATGAGTCATAATCGTAGTTTCGATAACTTTTTGGCAACTGGAGGAAGTTGCCATACATAATACCAATTTTAGTTTCAGTTGCGTTGCTAGTTAACTCGGCAACTGAAGTTCGATTGCCATCCATAATCGAGCCATTAATATTTTCTCTGCAGAGTATCTAAACAGTTTCATATGCCGAAATAATACACGAACAAAACAAAGGCGTAGGGAACAATTCAACCACCCAAAATTAAAATTATCATATCATCTTTCAAAACGCCTACACATATATAAAATATACATGTCTCCTCTAGCAAAATAAAGTTCATCAGATTAAGGTAATTTTGGAAAAAAATCGAAATTGTTGTACAGTGTAATATATTTGGTTTAAACAAAAACAAATCTTTTTTTCAAATGATATGAATTTTGGTAGACATATTATGAAAGTAACAAAACTGTATCCTTCCTTAATAAATTATTGGATCAAATAACAAAAAGGAAAATATTTTATAAAAAAAACAGCCAATAATAAAACCGAAAAGAAAGAAAACATTTTGTAAACGAAAAAAAATTGGAACAAGTATATAAAAGGATAATTTGCCTTTTCTTATTTTTCAACACACTCGACAGCAACGTAACGTAACACAATAGAAAAAGTTCAACCACTCTCCCCAAAGTTTTGTATAAAACATTTACTTGAATGCATATCAACTTTCGCTTTCAAAGGCCTGATAAAGATCAATTAACAAAAGAAAAGGATAAAATGCAGAGATAAAAATAAATCAGTAAATATGTGAAAGGTATTTATTACATAATTTTTTTATTGCTTCCGGTGGTTTATTCCAAACGACAATGAAATTTTCTTTGTAAATGTCATACTGTTAAAAGATTGCCATAACTATTTATAAAAGTTATTTAAAAAAATATTTTATATTAAGCGTTTTAAAAGTACGAACAAATAAATTTGGAGTTCTAAAATCATCGTCAGGCCTTAACAAATGTGAAGAGATCTTTCTTAAACTCACTTTTAATGTGTCGATAAGATTGAAAATGTTTGTAACTGAAAGCGCCCCGACCCAGAGTATGGTAACCATAAATTTTAATAAGTGATAGCAGTATGACAGTTCGTTTGACAGTAAACCTTTCTATAACTACTATTAGCGTTAAAACCAAACTTTATCCTTTATAGGTGAAGTAATTAAGGAAAACTAAGAAGAATTAAAAAATTGACTTCGATTTAAAAAAAAAATTGTGTCTAATGGTTAATGTACTATAATATTAAAATGTATTATATTCCAATTTTCATATAATTTCCAACAAAAAATTACATATAATTGTTTGGTAAAACCGAAATAATAGACTAACTTTGCTTTAAAATATTGAATTTCCAATATTATCATCTTATCAATCATGAAATAATTATTTTTATTTCACGATTTTGTAACCCTAATCAAAAAAGAATCTCAAATTTCAACAAAAATATTTTGGAGGGTTTTTTAAATTTAATATTTTCTTGAACTCGTTTGTCGATGACAAAAAATATAATTTTTACATTCTTATTCACATATTTTTTTTAAACTCCCTAATTTGTAGAACTTAATATTTTATTCAAGTATTGATTTCAACTATTAAACATAATTATACATATTTTTTTGCTTGAGTCATTAGGATGACGAGACGAAGAAACAAACAAAGTTTGATAAGAACTTTTATTTCAAGAAATACTTTTTTCATCAGGCTGAAGGTAGTAGTAGCTGAAGCTGACGACGTAACTAGTGGCGCAGGAAGACAAAATGTGAACCGAATATTGAAGCTTTTTGCATGGTTACCAAATAAAGTTCTCGATTTTTCAAATTTTTTTTTACATAAACATCTTTAGTAATACAAAAAAAGTGAAAGAAACTTAAATTAGACTAGTTGCTGCATTATCTGTGCTACCACGTGTTTCATCAGCACTCATGTTTTGGTGAAAATTAGCAATGAATACCAGGATAGAGAAGATATAAATATATAGATGAAAGTTACTTAAGAAGAAATAAAAGTGGGTCAGGAAGGGGTCTAGTGTGTACACATGCATCAGATCTTTGAGTTCTATTTCTGATAACTCGGATAGGGTACTGAAGCATAATCTGCCAATGATCAAAATCATTAATTTTTGCACCCATTGTAGGTTAAAGCAGAGAAAAAAAATTAAAGAGTTATAAATTAAAATTTAAAATAAAAACCAAATTTTAATAAAAAGCATTATTGTTTTACAGTATTGCAAAAAATATTTTTGACGAGGTGTATTTGTGTGAAATGTTTTCGAATCTTTAAAAAACTCAATTTCATGAAAATACGAGTTAGGGCCTTTCTACCTATGATCATCGATATGAAAGTTATGTCCATTATAAATCAGATAATTACTATATTCATATATAACGATAAGGACGCAATGAATTAAAATTTTAGTTTACCATTTTAAGCAACTTGCCATTCAAATATTTTTCAAAAACTTTTTTTTCTAACTTTTTGTAACACTGTTATGCTTGCTATATGTGAACTCGCGAATTTTAAGAGATTAACAATGGCTTAATTGTTAATATATGGCAGCACTTTCATTGAGTTAAACTTTTAAAATTAGCTTGTTTTACTTATTATTTAATTATTGAAAATATAAAGAATTTTAAATGAGTCATTCTCTAGTCCAATACATGTAGTTCTTTTTTTATATTGTTAATAATTTATGTAATTTTCTTATTAGCTGTATTAACATATCAACATTAAAAATAATGAAACCATAAGAAAATAGTTCACTTGTATGATATGTAATTCATAAATTTGTAACACGTAAATTTTGTCCTTTCGCCATTCAATTTAACACACTTTAACGCCTTTATATAAAACAACCAGCTAATAAATTTAATTATGCATACGAGCACAAAAACAAAAAATAAAACTTTTTTTGCATTATTTTTACATTTGCATTAAAAAAAAGCAACTGAAACAGGAAACAACGAGTAAAATGGCAGGTAATCATGTAAATTGAAAATATTTTATATGTGCAAACACATACAGATGCAATGCACGAGCAAACACATGCATATGCACAGAAATATGCATGTATAGTTAGTTATAAATATGAATATTTGCAAATTACGAGTAATGTGTACTTTGAAATGTATAAAAATTAAAATAAGGATTTCATGCAGCAGAGTTGACGAATAAAATTATCAGAAATGGTGACGACATTGAATGTCATGCTCTTAAAACTCATTTGGGTAGTTTTGTATATTCTGTTTGCTTTCAGTTTTTAAGTTCAAATAAGATTGATGTTTTAACTAATTTAAAAAGACTGAATTCTGGCAAATTCTAACTGGTAAACTTTTGTTAAGATTTTGCCAAACAGCTGCTCTGTGCGTTTGTTAACAAATAAATTTTTCGAAAAATGTGTGAATTTTCTTGTTTTGTTTTAATTTATATAAAGAAAGCATATTTTGTTACTTTATTGTTTTTCTTTCATTAAAACAAATAAATATTCGCAATTTTTCAAGACTTTTTTATCCTATTTGGTCAGGGATGGTAAATCTTTTTTTATATGTGTTAAAAGAATAAAACTAAAAAAGATATATGAACAGACCTATTGTGAAAATAATGTCATTTTGTTGAAAGCTTTTTAAATTAAATTCAATGTGAAAACCTTGATGTTTTGTATCAAAAAAGTACATCAAATAAAACATTTTTAACTATTAAACTTTTTTTATATCAATTAATTATTTGTGTAATAAAATAAATGTTTAAAAATATTAAATAATTAAAAATTCATAGCTTCTCATTGTGGTATAAATATTTATTGCTAGTTGAACTTCAAAAACAAAAATACGTAATTGAATATGAAATTTTCTTAGCTAAAATAAAATGTCAGCTTCTGCAGTGAGTTAAACTATTCATATAAAATAGTGAAATGATATCAATGAAATAGGAAAAGTTTTCAGCAAGCACAAACAAAAAGATGTATATAGGGAGTTTACTAAAAGTTCTTATAATCATATTCACACTATTGATTTGTTGTAAATGTATTTAAAAGTTTTGTTTTGAAGAGTTTTCAAAATCACAACAAAAAGTATCTTTCCCGAATAGAGATAAAGTGGTGTTACAGTCCTTTTATGTTTTAGTTGTAGATTATTTTTTAGAAATTTAGTTGTCATCAAATTCCATATTAACTGATTAATTATTTTCCATATTAATGAATAATTCAGCAAATCAGGATTTTTCAAACATCATTAAAACAACATCTCAATAAAGTCTAAAATCACATAGATTTCACAGCCAGATTTGCTTAAAAAAGGTTTTAAAATAAATTATTTTTCTTCATTTCAAGCACTTTTATCAATTGCTCATCAAATATGACAAGCATTCATGTGATTATTTACTCTGAACAACAATATTTTTAACCACTTTACATTATATTATGTATTAAATCTTCTAAGTTTTCATTTTATTGGTATAATTTTATTTTATAAATTAATTTCTTTTAAATTTCTTTTTTAAAAAACACAAAATTTTAAATTATTTCAAACTTTTGCCTTTCCAACAACTTTTCAATACACACTCAACTCAAATTTACCACAGGTATACATAACTCTACACACACTTACACACACTCACACACAAATACACACACACACACACTCATACAAATTCTCAACTATCGTGCCTTAAAACATCACCAGTTTTTCACATACAGCTGTCGTGAATAACAACATGCACATGTATAATTGATGATGTTCTTAAAATAGAAAATTTTATATGTGGGGTGTGTGTGTGTGTGTGTGTGTGTGTGTGTGTGTGCGTGTGTTTGCACGTTTGTAGCTGCTACACCTTGCGGCCAAAGTGGTTTTACAATTTGCTCAAGTAAATGGAAATAAGTTGCCACTATTAATTCCGTATGCCGCAACAACTTGTCTATTTTCATTCAGCACAGATATTAAAAAAAGGGAAAACAAGCATTATTAAAGCAAAATTTTCAAATCACACATTCTCGTAACACAAGAAGCCATAATAATATGGAAATTTCAAATTGTATGTAAATCAAATACCGTAAGCAAGTGTTCACATACGTGTGCGTGTGAATAGTTGAGTTTAAATAGAAACAAGAAACACTTTAGCGTTTATGTTGGTTGGCCTTGCAAAGTGGCGCCAACAACAAACACTTACGAAGACTCAAGCCAAACTGAATTGCAAGGAAAACATTTTTCAACAGGACCATTCATTCAACATGCACACCTGAAACATGGAAAAGAGAAACCAGCAGCAGCAGCTACGCAGTCATCACAAAATTTCTAAAGCAAGTATATATTACAAGAACTGAGTAAAGTATTCCATCTAAGGGAGAGATTGAGTGTAAACAAAGCTTATTTCTCTTATTTAGGTTGCATTTGGTAAGAAAGAACTTGAAAAAAATACAACTTACGTTTTTATTGTTGTTTGTAGACATAACAAATCCTTAAGCTATTGTCTGATGTGTGTAACATCAACAACTTGTTTGTTTGTTGTCTTTTTTCTTTTTTTTTTAATAGAAACAATTGTTGATTCTTGTTCGTTAAATCAGCTGTTTGAGGTTCGTTCCTTGTTTGTCAAGGTCATTAGTTCGATTTATTACGTGAAAGCTTTTTCTTGCTCGTGCAAATATAGTTTGTCATTTAAACTCTTTTTTATTTAAGCTTTTACTTTATAAAACTTAGAACAGCTTTTCGCAAAGTGCATTAAAGCTTTCCGTAATATAACTATGTATTTGTACATTAATTTTCCACATACACATGAGTACATTACAGTACTTATACAGAGTGTCGTAAATTAGAGTTGCAAGGTTTTTTTTCTTTTAATTTTATTGCAGTCAGTATGCACTTATTCACAATTCTGTAAATCTATTATTAATAGGTTGTTTATTCTATGCTTCAACATTAATGACCCAGTTAAAAACTGCATTCCCAAAAAGTCATGAAAATGCAGAATTTGCGATCTTAAAGTAGTGCTCGACTTAAGATTTTTAGTCGCCGAATTGGAAACGATGTTAAGAAAAATTTTCTGTTTGACGTACTGTAAAGATATTTTCCGTTCGGAAAAAAGTTAAAAAAAATCCATTTTCGCAACTCGTTTCTTTTTATGCCACACCATTATTAATAAAAAAAAATTCTAAATTTAAGTAAACAAATTTTCTAAGTTTAAGTGATTTTTTTCCAAGTTTGAGTAAATTTTTACAAAAACCTGGTAAAAATTACTTATTATGAAAACTTTAAATTTCAATACTTATTTAGGCTGCCTGTTAGACAATTGGTTGGAAGGCTTGCCTATCAGAAAGAAGGATGGTTCAGTGCTTGTCTCCTCTCAAGGAATTAAACTTTATATATGGTGAATTAATTAAGAATATAACATACCATGTGGTATAGAATTTAATTAAAAATAAATAAAAAATAATATAAACAAAAAAAACATGTTTTTGTTAAACAGGCGAACATTATTTTTGCCGAATTCTTTATAATAACTTATCAAAAAAATTTATTTAACTTATACTAATTATATCATTATTTTTTTTATTTTTTATATTAAAATAAATACTTTAATAAATATTTAAAATCCAAATAAATAATTAATTATTATAAAATAAATTATAACATTTTTATTAATAATAACTATTTCTGAGCTTATATTTATTTATTAATTAATGAATTTTAAAAATTTTATTTTATGGACATAAAAAAAATTTACTAAATTTGAGATCAAAGATGAAAAAGATTTTTTGCAAAGTTCCGAATTTTATGGGAAAATTTTACTTAATTTTGGAAAAAATTTTACTTAAATATAAAATTATAATTACTAAATATTTTACTGGTTTGAAGTAAAAAACAGCCTTGGCTCCATACGACAATTTTTTTTTATTAAACATACATATATCGAAAAATTTTCAAAGTTTTAGTTAATTTTTTTTTTGAGTGTAATATAAATTTTTACTGGCCTTAAGCAATGAAAAATGTTTCTTATTTTTTGTACGCTTTCTTCTATTGCATTTAAACGTTTGAAGAGCTTTTTTCATATAATCAAAAACACGTAGGAAGACTGAAAGCTCTTTTCTGTCACTCACATGAAGATGACAAAATGTTACAAAAGCGTAAAAATGTTTTCCGTCGTTATTTTTTAGAACATATGCATTTATTTATTTTCGAAAAACAAGATGTTAACTTTGTGTTAAAGTTTCGAGAAAGAGGCTTGTTCACTCATCACTTAAAAAAGGAAACTTTAAGCTTATTTTCAAAAAATTATATTTTTGAGTTTTGACTATGTTGCAATAAAGATGTAATAATATTTAATAACAAATAATTTTCAAATTGAAATTTGTTTAAGATTTTAACGTTAAAACATTTGCCAAACCTTTACGGTATAAAACAGCTTTCCTAATGCTCTTAGTATACGAAAGCTTTTCGCCACATTAATTTCTAACAGAAAGTTTAAGTTTCCTTTTATTTTATTTTAGACTAAATATAACCATAAGTTACACCCACACCTACATACAAACATGTGTAACACTTTAAAATATTTATGTCTAAAAGGCAAGACAATCAGTATGAAAGGAATTCATCCCGAAAGCAAATAAATTTCCACCAAACTTGAACCTTTTTTTTTGTATAAACGGATCTTTTGAACACCAAATATACCATTTGTGTTTTGCCTTTGGCTTAAGAATAATTTATTTTGTTGCTGTTGCTGGTGTAATTGAATTCTTTGCATTAAATTTTAGACATAAAAACATATAATAACAATAGAGAGCAGAGGTTTATAACCTGAAATATAAAAGCTGTAAAAGCTTACAGGTGTTATTGTCTTCTTATAGGAAATGCTGAGTTAAGAAAAATAAATAAAATAGATTACAATGAGGAAACCCAAAATAGTCATCTTAAAGTGATAAATTGCTAAGAAAAAAAATTCAAGAATTTAACACAGAACAAAGTCATATAAAACAAATAATTGGGTTTGTGTTTTATATGCAGACAGAAGATTTTCGTGATAAGCTTTAGTTCTGATAACCACATGGGGTAAGTATTTTTGCACAACTTCGTTTTCACGAGTGTTATGCAAGTTTTTTTTCGAGCATTTACTTGTACACTCAATTATACACGAAAATATAATAGCAAAACTATTGATATGTCAAAGATGGCGAATGACACACTACGTTTTTATAAATAAGCTTTTTTTATTAAGCTGCATTTAAAAAATTATGCACAATTTCATTTAAATAAAACCGTTTTTTAATAATGGTGTCTAAGTTTAGTTATTTTCGTAAATATTTTGAATTATAAAAATTTAACGAAATTTCGGATTAATTTTCAATTAAGTTCAGTCAATATGTTAAAAGATTCAATCATTTTAAATACGTGGAGATAAAAAGTAGTAAGCTTTTAAACCGATTAAATTTATGGCATAAAATTAATAAAATGTTTTTTAAATTAAATATTTAATAAAAATACTAAAGGCCTTATTTTTATGGAAAAAATCTAAATACAAAAACAAAACAAATACAAAATTTGTCAAATCTTGACGTTAAGTTTTATAAAATAAGCCCCTAAGTTTTTTTAGACCACAAGATCTTAACCTTATTCCTATTTTTACCTGCATATTTTCTTACATATTCCGTATAAATTTATATTTTTATTTATATTTGTACAAATTTGAGGATACATATATTTAAGCAATAGGAGAATACTTGGAATACAAGTACCATAATGTCTAGCACAAAAGCTAGGCATTATGAAAAACAAAACAAAAGCTAAACTACACAGTGCGAATAAGACAACAAAGAACTACACATGGGAGTAATACGCTTGACTTTAATTATACTAATTGCAAATAGTCACAACAATAAAAGAAACAACTACCAAACAGTCAGTATTATGGTCAATTTTAGTCCTTAACTATTCTCATAATATTTTGAAAGCGACACTAGCACCAGCATTAACAATTACAATAGCACAAACGAAATAAATAACAACAATCAACGTGGAAAATATGAACAGGCCAGCAGTTTTAAGGCTTACATTTATATTTATTTTACTAGGAGTTGAGCAATTTTAAAATTTATTAAAGAGAGAGGAGCAGATGTGAAGAAGTACTAAAAAGTTGCAAAACTAAAATTGCCCTGTGTAAACCGAGACTTTGTAAGGTATTTTATTGGAGTCCTTGACATTTTATCTATTTAATGATTAAATATTATTATGCAGTGACATTATAGTGAAAAATACCAGAATCTTTGGTGGGAATTAAAGACCTGCATAAGAACTTTTAAGACATGAGGGATTTTCAAGTATTTAACTACAGCGAAATGTTCTAAAACAAATGCTAAACAACACTGTTGGCCATACAACTCTTTAACTTATTGCATGTATGGAAATAAAGAAGAAAGTAGTTCGTGACTAAAAAATGTGTGATGTTTGTGCTTCTTTCTACGCATGAGCGCGTGTAGAAACGTCATGCATGAACATACATACATACCTACATACGTATGTTGTGTATATGCTCTCTTATTTTCTGCGAACATGCAAACGCACACATGCATTGACATTAATTGTGTGCGCTTGCTAAAAAAAAACCTCCCTTTAGCACATAATACCTTACCATCTACATTTCAAACACACACTATGCAAAATAACAACCCAACACGCATCAACACTACTTCTTTTGATTGTTTGTTATAAACAAGAAGTCTGGCCGACATCGCTTGTTGACACTCATATTCATGTACGCCAATACATCCATCGTGCTTCTTTTATAGTACGCCAGCATTTATTATTGGCTTAGTATAATACATGCCACGAGAATACATTTAAAAAACATGAAGTATTTACATTTTAAGACTGTTTACGTAGGTCTCTAGTGGGAATAGAAACATAGACGCCCGCACCGATAGCCAAGTACACTACCCTTCAGGCTACTGAGACACTCATTTGACATCAGCTAATTTTGTTTTTAACTTAAAATTTCAAATTGAAATTGAAATTCACTTTACTTAGAAATTAGCAGCCTAAATTTCTGTTAAAAGCTTCTAAATATTTCTTAACTAACATTTTGTAAGACTATAAGGACTTTTAAAAGGCCTGCTAGAACTCTTGGCTGGTGCAAATGTGTGTGTAAGAAAATGAAAGCAGCAGACAATCAAACAATATGGCAGGGACACAAATCCATACTCACACAATAGTTTCTTTATGATCTGACAGGTCCATACTTGAGAATAAATAAACGAAGAATTATTATTTAATAGGAGCTACATTTTCTACTATAACCTATGATTTCTACTCATACGATTAGTTAGATATTTTTTTATTTTTATTTTTTAACATATAATATATATAACAAATCCTTTAGAAGGCAAAGAAATTAATTACTGTCATCATACATCTTTTTAAATATTGCTTCGATATATAATTTAATTTTAGTTCGTATGTTCAAAACAATTTTAATTTTTTCTGCTTTTTCTTACTCTATTTATTAAGAGATAGATAAAAAGTTTTTATTAAAAATCTTTAAATATTGGAACGCTGTGTCAGCTTTGTCATATTTACCATATGTATTGCACATTATTCAGATACTAATCGAAAAAGACTTTGAAAATGTCGCTGTCAACGACAGTGAAGTCATGCTTATCAAGAGATCAATAACACACATCGCTGCGGATAGGAAGTGCATATAGCTGAATGTACTCTTATAAAAAAGTTTATAATTTTTGATATTATTATTCACTGCAAAAACTGCCAAATTAGCTTCATAGAAATGAATAGCAATATCATAGACCTACATACATAGTTTTCATACACAAAGAAAAAAATACCCGTGTAAAATCACCATGCCAAAAGTTTGTTTCAAATTCATTCAAAACACATTAAATTTACAAGAAATAATATGTTGTTTGAGTGTGTTGGTTCGAATCCTGGAGTCAAGTCAAAGTATTTTGTATTTTTTTTTTAACTCAAACTTTTCAAGTCAAAGCATTTTGTTTTTTTTAACTAAAACTAAAACTTTTCAAACAAATTGTATGTAAAATGACTAGAAATAATGATAAATTATAACTAAATTCAAGATGGTACATATTTAGTGTGCATCTTAAGAATATTTAAAGTTGTTGTGGCTGTAGGGGTAAGCAAAAATTAATTTAATTTATATACACAAATTTTTCTGATGTCGCTGTCCACCACACGTCGTAAGTTAAATAATTAATAAAATACAATTGCTACATTAAATTAAATCATGTTGATCTAACTTGAAATAATTTTGATTCAACATGATTCTTTATTTTGATTTTAAAAGCACGTAAATGTTAATTCAACGTGAAATAAAGTTATTTAAAAAGGGAAATTTTTCTTTGAAAATTACTATAACTCATGTTAAATTAACAAGAAATACATATGAAGCAAAATCATTTCCGAAAAATATTAGATTAACCTTGTTTAAGTAGATTTTAAGTTGAAATTTTTCTGTCTGTACACCCAGTGTTTTTGCTCAAAATTTTGATTTTATATTGAGAAAAGAAAACGGAAGTATAGAAACAATATTGATTGCTATCTAACTCTTTAATAGAAAATAAAAATTTTACTTGCTTAAATTGGCATAAACAGGAAATTTTTTATTATTTGACGCTATTTGACTTATTTAAGAAAAACCAAAATGTGTTCTTTAAAAATTTTCTTTTTGTATTTAATGTTTATTTATTTAATATTATAATTCTCATATTTGAAAGTGATTTATTCAAGTTGCAATAACAGTCATATACAATATTAAATTAGTATCTCTATTTCTGCTTATTATGCTGTAATTAATTTAATGACATGGAAAAGAATGATAATTTTTTTTCTTTTATAAAAGCATATGTTATCTGGAAGCTGAGGATAAAAATTATTAAATAGACAGTAAAATACAAAAATTATTAGAAATTGCGAAGAATTATTACAAAATTATGCGGTATAATCATTAACATAACAAATATTAAAAAAGTCGTTTGTGAGAGTGGAACACAAATATATCTGACAAGGACACATCTATCAGATTTTTTCAGGGACTAATACAGTGGCTTACATAATTTGCCATATATTAAAAAAATTTTAATTATTTTCCTATACTGTATTATTATAATCTTATACTTTTTAAACAAAAGCTTTATGATTGTTTTCACATTTTATATAATGATATTTTTTTCAATAACTGTGTGGAAAATTTTCTTCCCCACTATCTGGCACTTATTCATATTTTTGCAAATATTCTTAAAATGTAGATACTTCGCTATTATTCTAAGCGCTGGCATCATTTTTCCTTCCTTTTTCTTATCTTAATTCGTACATTGTGAGTGAACATTATTCACAAGCAGAATATAATTTATTCTTTGTTTAGGCATTAAAATATGCAGACAATTCATTATTAACCATATGTAATTATATCTTCCTAAGCGTTGTAATAGATTATATATATAGATGAGGTGAGAATGTGTATAATACTGCTGTAATACACTCTTAAGGCAGGATGTGAAAGAGCAATTTCCCTTTAAACTTGAACACACTCGCTTGCACTCCATAAAATTTTCCATAAATATTAAAATATTTTTGCCTATTAAAGAAGCTGATAATCAAAAGCGAAACAAAAAAAAAAGATTAATAATCGGTATGTCAAAGAGGCTGTTAATATTTCCACAACATTTATTTAACATAATAATCGAAGTAATTACATATTTTCGGGGGAAAAAAACATTTTTATGCTCCCGGCTGAGTTGTTGTTGGATGTACATACACTGCAAATCATTTAAATAAGGAATTTAATTTAGTTAATTTAATTTTAAAAATTTTGAATATTTATTGTTGTTGTTCAAAATTGTTAAATCAAATTCTTTAGTCCAGTGATTTGCAGTGTATGTACAATATTATTTTTGCAAGGAAATCGAGCTGTAATTGCATAATTAAATTGGCTTTCCTTAAAAATTTCCATTTGCTTAATCTATTTATATATTACTTTTGCTTTTATTTATTGAAACTTTCGTTTATTACTTGATATGTAGGTGACAATATGGGAATTTGATGTTTAAGACAAAAGTATCGAAAATAGATATAAATCAAATGTTTGAAATTAGAAAGGAAAGTCGGAATTAAACACATAGACCGCAGCAAGCTGCACAACCACATAACTACACATGCTAATGGCTGCTATCATTGCGATGTAGTCGGCTGCTTAATAATATTGAGAATTACAACAACATCATCAAGCAGTTGATATTAAAGCACTAATACATATTTATAAAAATAAATTTTTTTAAATATACATAAAAATATAACCACGAATCAATATCTTCTTTTTTATTAGTTTTGACATGTTTTCCCCATAATTTTGGGCTATCATTCATTTTATAGTATATTGGCGAAAATAAAAGATATGGTTGTAGAATGGTTGAGAAAACAATACTAAGTTCTCAGAAACAAATGTGTGGTCGTTGAAAACAAGTTAACGTTATTTTAAACATTAATTTTATTACGATAAGCAAAGTAATGTTTTAATTTAATAATTACATTATTATATTAATATAAAAAAGTGTGACAAGGTTAGAGTTTAACAATATAGTTTTGTTAAAAATTTATGACTGCAACATAATTTTTGTTATTATTTAAAATTAATATAATGTAAATAACAATATAATGTTATCCAAAACCATACAATGTTAAGTTTTAAAAAAAATCTTTTTCAAAAGGGTAGATAACTAAAAACATATACATACGTACATATGTTTATCTCTTTATACAGACGTGTCTGTATTTCGAGTATACACACATATTTAAGTATATATTTCTATATATATAAATTTTATTTCAACAATATTAATTTATTTTTATTTCGAATTTAACGCACAGCTGTTTTAAACAAGATTGAAAAACAAAATATTATTTTTATATTAAATAATACTGATGTCGTATACAACAATATTATTATAATATAAGAACATGGTATGGTGAGTCTCAATTATATATTAGTCACATCTAACAATAGTGTTGTCATATTTACAATAATAAGATTAGGCGTAACAAAGTTAATTTTTTTGTTGATAATATTATTATTAACTCAGATAATAATATTACTAAAAGTTTTCTTTTCTATTGACAATAATATGATTTAACTACAACCATATAATTCAATCATAGTATGTTGCTGTTTGATTATGTTTACCTCAACCATATTTTTTCTGTGCGTGCACATATTCGCTTATTGGAGTTTACAAAAATATATCAAATTACCGTCAACTGGTGACAACCACAAAAGTGGTTGTCTATAAATTTAATGTTTCAGTCTACACATACTGCGAGTTCATAGCATTTCATAACTTGAATTAGTTATGATTCGTAAATGATAAAAGATGATTTGAAAAAAAACACTAAAGAAGCATTTGTAAAAAAAAAGTTTAAAATATCTATTTAAATAAAACCCTGCATCTTTGTCAAGAAACTTAGTTTAAGCTACATTGGCAGATTGCTGACAGGAGAAAACTAAATGTTGGGTTAAGTCTTGAAAGGTCTCTTTATGTTACTTGGTAGCATAGAAAAATAAAAAGGGATTTGTGGTTGTTGCCGCAGTTAAGATGGCTAAAGTGAAACGATGAGATAAGATTGGGTATAAAAAGCGAGTAACAGTAAATAACAGGATATATACGCTGATGAAAGAGTGCAAGATACTTGCATCTGAAATTGATAGTTCCGAGAGGCAGCTGAAAACTCTGCCTGTAAATTGAAGGCCAACTTTTTACGGTGCTAGACAAAGGCATATAACTGAACCTATAACTGGAAGGCGCCCTGTTATTGTAGCAAAAAGACCCCGAAATAGAACTCTTGAAATTATAAGCAAATTCCTTGTTCTACTTATATCGAGCTCACTAAAGTGGTTAAGTGGTTTGGAAGATGTTAGATCTAGCATGCTTTATTATGTGAGGGATATGATGAAAGTGCTAAGCACAGTATCTACAATAACATATAAGCATTGCTTTTCAGTTTGTCCGACATGAGGTTCCCGGTAATATCCCCTCATGACTGTATTCATCCGCATTTTGTAGTAATTCCATCCGGATATACCACATTAAGCTTAGGAAATAATCCAAACAATGAAGTTAATGAACTTTAAGTGTCTTTACGACATCTTTAAAATGTTTAGAATAGACAGCCATAACAGAATTATTGCACTCTCACTGTGCTTAAAATTTTCAAAGGAGCAGCAAAAAATAAAACGCCACCCATACACATATATTTAACTATTAACAATATTATGTAATAAAGAAAATTAGCGTCAGTAGCAGCAATTGCCGGTAGCAATAACGAGCATTAAAAAAATAATAATAATATTAAAATTTTATGGTGCACTGGAGAACACAACGAGTTCAGCTGTTGTCCAATATATAATCCATTGTTCTGTTAGTAATGTGTTTAATAGTACAGTAAGGCCTCGAGAGTCCGTGATTAGATTAACCGGCAACGTCGATTACCCGGGAAAGAAATATTGTAATTGTTTTTTTTTTGTCCATCCATTTATTTTTTATTTTTGCATCGAGCAAGCGTGATTATCCGGGATTGCAAGCAACTGTTTTCAGTAAAATTATTTTTTCTCTCATACATAGTAAATATTTATGTATTTTTTGATTATTTTATGCGGTATAATACTATAGATGTATAAGTACAAAAATATGAATAAAAAATATGAAAAAAAAAACTATAAAAGCTGTTACCCCATTAACCGGGAAAACTGATTATCCAGAATGCTCCCGGTCTCGACCATTACGGATAATCGAGGTCTAACTGTAGTTTAATATACCGCAATAAAACTAATAACTACTCTCATAAAAATATGTGTTTAATATTATAATTTAATTATCGCTTACGCACAAAATAAATATTGTTGGAGACAATGTGATATTTAAGTGAGTGATGTTCTAATGAGTAAATTATTTCTGATAAGTTTGCTGACGCTGACGTAAGACCAAATTAAAACAATTCTTTTTTTTTTCAACGAGATGAGCAAAACTGAATTTAGCACCCTGACTTTAATGCTGTCAACAATTTTTAAAGGTGGAGTTATATTCCTTTTAAAAGTATTAAAAAAAAGTGATTAATTGAAAGTTTCAATCAAATTTATTCATAAGGTCCATATAACTAGTTGCTAATCATAAGGTTATTAATGCAAACCTATATTTCCAAAAATATTTAATTTTTAATTAAATCTCTCGAAGACCATCGTTGGCTTTGTAGTGAAAATTTTGTATTATAAAATCGTTTATAATTTTATTTGTAGTTGTAAATATCATAATAAGTCAGATAAAATGTGAAAAATGCGTAGATATGAATTCACCTTATTCCAGTTGTTGATATCGATGTAACTTTAACACAATACCAAAGAATTTGGGCTTGTGTACCCGTGGCCATAAACCACTGACTGCTATTGACAGGGTCATGATATTCTCCAGACTTAAGGGAACGGAAATAAATTGTCAATAGCACAAATATAATCTTGAGAGCAAGTAAACAGGTCCCAACTTTATGGTTTTGTATTAAAGTGACGACGTCGATGTCGACAACTGGAATAAGGCTGATCATTGTATTCTTCATACCTTTTCTGAATAATTTAGTTCCAAGATACTTTGTACAATTTGATTCTGGAGATTAAGTAAAGTAAATATTATAAAAGTCATTACAGATTCCTTATAAGATTTGAGCAAAATAGTTGATAGCAAATTCAGGTATAAAGTTTTTTCTCCAAACAGAGTATAAAACCACGCAGAAAAAATTAATCACAAGCGATTTTCATACAAATATTTGTTTGAAATAAAATTTAGTTTTAATAAATACTTTTTACTGGTCCAGTAAATTGTTTGTTCAAATTTATTTGTGATTTGTCGACTACTTTTCGAAATTACATGTATGCAACACGATCAATCAAAATAAACAACAACAAGAGCACAGCAGCATGTTGGACCTATCGTCAAGCAAAACACCAACACACTTAAACAACAAATTCTTTCAGCCGAACTCAGCTAGATTTGAATTTTTATAAAATTGTTATCAGAATTTACAACATTATTTGTAGGACCGTATTCATACAAAAAAACATTTACTGATTCAATGAATTTGGTTGCTGAAAATGAAATTTAGTTTTTTCGGTGCACAAAGTTCGCACAAATTATTTGTTTTAATAAAGAATTATTTTTTGCACAAATTTCTATGATTTTCAAGCTTTTAACAAGGGCACACTATTCCACTTAGCAGAAATGAAAATTTTAAGTAAATATACCTAAATATATTAATTTTCTGTATATGGGCATTTCCACTCAAATATCCACATTTTGTCACGTTACGTGACCATGCAATTTAGCTTGTTCTTTAGAGCTATGCTGTTCGAAAAATTATATAAAACATTAGTTTTTCTTTGCAAAGCAAGATACATAACAAAGTAACGCAACGTGACACAAGGTGGACTTTTCTGTGGCAATGCCCATATATAGTAAAAACACGCCTCAAGTGTTATCCTTTACTATTGGCAGTTACATGAAATAATTATAACATTGATAAATACAATATTCGATCATTCATTAACATGTGCCATAATATGCATAAATTAAATTTAATCAGAACTTGAATTTCCAAATACTCTAGCACTTGCAAACAAGTTCAGGAGCATATGAATTTAATATGCACATACACAGTGTCTATGAAATTGGAATGTGTTACGTATAACTACTCCTAATAATAATTATTGATGAATAATCATGCACAGAAAAAACTAATTTTTTATTTCAAACACAAAATTCTCTGAATCAAATACTAATTTTTTCAATTTAGGTCCTACAAAGAAATTTGTAAATTCAAATGCAAAATTTTGTAATAATTTGTTTGGAAAAAAACCCCGATTTTTTCAATCAACAGATTGTCTGATTCAACAAAATTTTTCAATGAAAATAAAAAGTAAATAAAATAAATAACTGTTGTGTACAGTATGCAATTTCTATATTGGAACAGAAATGTTCTCTTAACATTTTTGTTACAAGTATTACTTTATATTAATTGTATCAACGAGAATTTTTCACTCTATATTGTTTTTTGTTTTGCTTAAAACAAAATTGGATCAAACTATTTACTAGAATAGTAAAAAATATTTACTGAATCAAAATTTTATTTCAAACAAACTTTTGTTTGAAAATTTTTTGGGAATAATTTTTTCTGTGTGTATCTGTTTGGTGGCCCTTGCATAAAGAGGAGAATGAATGAAGGAAAGAACATCATTATTAAAATTTTTACAAGAGGACTTGAATGTTTTTGACAATAATAACATTTTATGACTTTTAATTTTACTATTGCTGATTAAACAGAACCGCTTTGAACACTAAAACAACTTTCATTTTGCATTGGCAAATTGACGAGCCATTCATACAAATATATGCTTTTTTGATATGTTTTAAAAGCATTAATATAATTTTAATTTACGTTTATAAGTTTATTATCATTCAATCATTATAAAACTACTCATGACACTGCAAATTAATTAAAACAAAAAATGTGTATAATCTCGAAAATTTTTAATTATGTGCTTCATGATAGCTGAGCTATTTTATATAATTAGTATAAATATTATTAAAATCTAGGTCGAAAATCTTTGTTGTTAGCACCTGACTCCCTTTTTTTATTTGCACAATTCATTATGTTTGTAAAATTTTTAAATAAATAAATAAATTATTAAAGAAGAAAAAAATGAATAGATATTTATATGTATTTTTGTCTCAATTGAAAAAATGATTGAATCAGTCAATGGCTGAATTGAATTTAAATACTGTATGAAGTAATGGTGCTTATTGAAGAAATCTGATGATAATTTTATTTCTGTATAAAATTTAGAAAAACCATAGTTTTCAAAAAAAAAAAAAAAAAAAAAAAAACAAACGTGGCCACACAAATTACAACACTAAACATGTAAAAATTTTTCTATGCCATGAGAGAAAAATAACCTATACAGAATTTTTTATGTTCATACATATATCAAGCCTTGTAAGACCTTTTGCATTATTAATTTTTTTTTTGGGAACATAAAACATTAAATCATGTGCCTGCCATAGTGAAATGGTAAAAAACTCAAATAACAATATTACTTGCATTGCAATAAACTTTTATTAAATAGACAAAAGTAACCCTTTCAAGAATTTGATTTTTTATTAAATTTTTCTTATAGAAGAAGAAATAAATCATTTTTTATATGCACATAAGTATGTGATTCGTTGGTGTTAAATTTAAGAAAGTTTTTTGGCATAAACATCGTAAGTTAAAGGGCAACAAAATGGTTGGTTTATGTGCTGCTTAGGTTTTTTGTTTTAAGGATGTTTTATTTCCTTTTAATGTTTTCTCTTCTTAAATAAAGACAATGTTTTCATAAAGGGTCATTCCTTTTTTACTTTTACGAATATGCTTTTGCAGGCTTAAGCTGATAATAAAGTTTTCTATTTTCACTGTAAAGGTCTCATAAAAATAAAGTAAATAATTATACTGACATCCACTATATTACTATATACTCGTATATGACATTGTTAAGCCATACAATGAAAAAGTTTTCTTCTTTTAACACAGAAAGCTGTAAAGTATTCTTGATGCGCAAAAATATCGCACACTAAGTCAAAAACAGTCAAAACCCAAAAAAAACTCCCCATGTTTTCGAGAGAAAAAAAATCTGTTAAAGCTGTCCAAGCATAGAAAGTGGACAACATAAAAACAGACATAACAATATTCTTGCCGTTATATAAATAATGCTGTGATTCAAAATAGCAATTTGCTTTTCTTTAAACAGTACACCCGGTTCTTGTAAGAATAATTCACGTACCACCCGGGTTGCTTTTGCACAGTTGGCATTTCACAAATTCTCTGTAGACCGATCTTATTTATTGAGGATCTCGTATAGCTGACATATTGTTCCATTAAATAATTATTTTCTTAGTATGATATGTATTTGTCATTATTTTTTAACGTAGAAAAGAATGTACACTTTTTTTCTACAAAGGGTGTCCACAAAACTTAAGTTTAAGTTAAAAAAAAGCAGTACTAGTAGTAGTAAAAAGCAGTAGCACTTTCCAACAGAATAAAAATTTCGCAAATTTAAAGCAAATTATAAAAATTATAATTATAATTTTGACTAAAATTCTGTTTCAGCAATATGAGGGTAGTGTTCATATGTGAGGGTAGCTCGGTCTTTACAGATGCGTCAAAAATGGGGGAAGACACAGTTGTCTTCTGTCTATATCTTGGGAATGAACATTCTTAGTTCTTTCAGACTGCTGAATGAATGTAGCGTTTTCCAAGCTGGCGATCCTCAGGGTCATGGAACTGGTGGCCAGGAATGTAGCTGAAGGTGGGAAGGCAACTTTCTACGTTGACAGCTAGGCAGTGCTAAAAGCTTTGAAGGGACACAATATCAAATTGATACTCTTCAGTGACTGCAGTGACGTAGTGTCCGACTATGTTGCGTTCGTAGCCACAGCGGTGTTGAGGGAAATGTGAGACAGATCGGTGAAACTACCGATAAGTCATTACTACAAGGAACTCAGTAATTGGGTAGAGAGCAGGACCAAAAGTTCATAGCAAAATAGAGAGGATTGTAGAGTCTCGATGTATATGTGGCCACAACTTGACTCAGGAAGATTCAAACTGCTCCTGAACATGAATAGAAAGGCGACGCGAGTCGTGATAGGTAACTGGCTACTGGTCGGTAAGAGAAAGAACCAGCATTTAGAAAACTGTCATTTCAACATTCTGTAGGATATGCGGGGATGAAGTCTCCTTCCAGAAACCATTGAACATATTATCTGTCACTGCCCTAAGCTGCAACAAATAGGCATAGGTGGCTGAGCAGACGTTTCCATAAGAGCATTACTGAAGTGAAGTGTACACTAGAGAACAACAGGGACTTCATCATGGAAGTTCAGTGGCTTAATGGCGGATAATATGGTCTTTTCTTGGTGCAAAGCGGGTTGTAAATATTACTTTAACTGGGAAATTGAAAGAAATTACAATGGAACCGCCACACTTCTTAACTAAACCTAACCTTTAGCAAAATAGTATAAAAGTCTTGTTTCGGTAACCAAAATTACATTTTAAAATAATACAATTCGAATTATTGTAGTTAGTCTCTATGATTCATGTAAACATGCAGATATAAAAGGAATAGGTAATAGCACATCCATAAAATCCGTTAAAAAAATTAAAAATATCTTCTAAATTCGTCAAAGTCATTTATCATACGATGAAACCTTATGTTATATATTTTGCAGCCCCTTTATTTATCAACTCCTCATCCTTCATATGTACATATGTTTGAACTTGATTTACCAAACGTAATACAAAAATTATAACGAAATAAAACAAATTCCTCAACACCAAATTAAACAAATTTACATGGTACTAATGTCATTACTGCCTGCCTGCTTTATTCCTTCCTTCCACCTACTGTTTGCCTATTTCGTCAAAAAAAAAAGGTGTCCGTCTATAAATTACATCAATTGACAGTTGTTTAACCATGAAATTTATCAATAAATCGATTGTATGTGACGCACGCATAACCAACAAATACAAATACAAAAAAATACAAGAACATATTTCACTGCTTTCATTCTAATATCACTGTCAGTTTGTATGTAGAATTGCTGGCACACAACAAAAACATAAGTTTCTACAAACTCAATAGCTTGGGAGGCTTTTTAGTATATTTTATGTGTATATACTTATGTATGTTTGTAAGTACATACATCTATTCATTTATTAACTCAAAAAGTTTCCTTCATTCATTTGTTAAGTCTATAAAAGGCTTTTTATAAATCCAAACTTATTAAGTGCGAGCCTAGAAACTGTCTATCAAGGAGGATAATTTTCTTTTATTTCTGGTTTGTTTTCTTCTTTTTTTTTCTTATTTATAAACTGAGAGTTTCTTCTCCCATTTTCTATTTCGTGTATTTCGTTTTATTTCATTACTATTGCTGTGGTGTTTTCAGTTAATGTTGAACAATTCTTATCAATATTATTTATAATAAAAAGGAAAGACTCCAGTCGTAATATAAAAACTTAAGATGAAATTAATGATACTTACACGTGTTGTGTTTTCTTTGTTTGTTTGATTTGCCTTATTTTGCTGTATTTTTCCTGGAAAGAGAAAAAAATAGATTTTTCTTTAAAAGCAATTAAGAGTATTGTGAAGAGGTTATTTACATAGAAGCATTTTCGGTACTCAGAACAGTTAAAGTTATCAGGCAGTCTAACAATTATGAATGTGTACAGCTAAAAATTAAAAAACACTCTCACGCACAGTAATTTTAAACTATAAATAACCGACAACTACGAGTTTACTCATACACACTTATTAAAATACGCAACGCAAACGTTTACAACTAAAATTAATAGGCTGTAAAAGCTACAATAATACGCATAAGTATACAAATACTCTGACTATTAATTGGTTGTGCATGTGTATATACAGGGTTATTTTATTTATATATTTATAAAGCATATTTTCAAACTGCAAAAACACATTTTCAACTCCATTTTATACACACAAATATATGTACATATATTATATCATGCGTATACTTTTTTTGTCCGACTAAAATACTTTAACTATAAGTATGAGAAATAGTAAATACGCTTGATAGGCATGTGTCTTTTTATTTATAGTTGTAGCGTATTTAAGTTTAATTTGTGAATTATCTACTTCAGTGAAGCATGGATTTTTAAATAGGAAGATTTGAACTTTAACAGTGGATGGCGCCCATATTGTTTCAGCTACATCTGTCAATCTAATTGTCGTTTATTCAGTATATGTTCCCAAATTTTCATGGAGGGAAAGAGCATTCAACAACACGTGAAAATGGTAAAGTTGTTTTATAAAAATGGATGTTCTAATCAGGCGACGTAAGACTCGTCCATTTAAGGGTCCACATAGTCCCCTACAGATACGACAATTTACCTTGAAGTGATTCGGCAAACAGTTATCATACATCTGTATGTGTACCGAAAACCTCTTTGCCTTCAGTGCGACGGTGCAGAAAAATCCGAGGCAGTCGATTCCACTTCGCTCGAAATTTCGCAGACCGCAATTTGGAGAATGTTGGGTCATGATTTGGCCTCATAGGTAACATCTTCAACTGCAATGAAAATAAATTACAATAAACGACGATGTGTGTTCGCTGAATAGGGCTTAGAGCAGTTGAATACTGACAAACTTATTGTCATTGAAAAATCATCTTCAGGTATGAGGCACATTTCTGGATGAATGAGTACTTCAACAGATAAAAATGGTGAATTTGGGACAATACCAATCCACATAACATCCCAAAGAATTCACGGCTTGGTGTGGATTATGGGCTGGCTACGTCAATGATTTATATTTTTTGAGGATGACATTGGTGAGGCCATCACCACCAAAGGAGAGCGATATATGTATGTGCGTCGGTGATTTAGAAATTTTTTTTCCACAATTGAATGATATGGACACCAATGACATGAGGTTTCAACTAGATAAACCTATATGCAATACAGCTGATTTTCCATTGGACATTATGCATTAGCAATTTGAGGTCCTGGTCATTTCACGTGGAGATAATGTGAACTGCCCACCGAGATTAAGCGATTTGATCCGATTTGACTTTATCTAGTCGCAGGCTTACGCCATAAAACACAATTCTCAGTGACCGCTAAAGCCAACATATGTAACTCATGCCAAAGGTCTAATGAGCATATTTATGATATTTAAATTTTCGATGGCCTCGATAGGCATTTTAAGGGAATGAAAAATGTCGATGATATCTTACAAAAATTGCTTATCATTTAAATTTAAGAATGGTGATTGCTTTATGAAAAATCTTTTTGGGACTTAAATTATTATAGTAATCAAAAGCTTTTGTAATTAATAAAGTTTCTTTTAAGTCAGCTTAGAGTGTAAACCTGTTAACTTCACTTTCTGTCAATGTATGACAATTTAATGCATTTCAAAAGAGAAAAATACGCTGCATCGAGTGGTCAAATTATTTATTTTCATTTGAAACTCTACATGTCGAAAAAAAACTTAATATACTATTGGGCTAATTTCTTAAGTTATGTATAGAAAATGTGAACAATTGTTTATCTCTAATGTAAAATTTTGCTGAAGTGAGTTAGCAGGTCTACACCCTAAGCCGACGATGTATAAGTAATTGAATTAATCTGGCTTTGACTGAATACTCGATGCAACCCTGTTTCTGCAATGTCAAGGTTGCTCAACATTCCAATTCAGCGTATTATATATAACATACATACATACATAGTACTTACATATAAATCTAACAACATTTTTAAAGCTGCTGATTTTTTAATTTTTTATTGTTCTATTTTAATGTGTTTTTTTTTTCTTTCATTGTATGAAATAAAGTTGAACAAAAGTTCGAAAAAGTTAAAACCACCAAAAACAATTTTATAAACTTTAGCAAATACTAATAAAAATAATACAAATACACTTGCCTCTATGAATTTAAAAATTAACAAAATATAGGATCTTTCAAAAAGACCTTTAATCTTGATATGTAAAAAAATTAGTGTACTTAAACAAAATTATCACGCTAATGCCACAGAGGCAGATATCGAAAAGTATATTAATGAATTTTCTTAGAAAAGGAATATAGTACGTAATATATACAGTAATAAAATGGTTGGTTGTAAATATCGACCGCGAAGGCTTGCATAAGAGCCATGCATATATAATATTGCCTACATGTAGAGATTTAAATTAGAATTTAAATTCTTTTATTTAAATTTAAAATTAAAAGTACTATTTTCTCAGGGGATTAAATCCGTAAACAAAATACTTTTTCATGTTAAATTTATGATCAGCATATTATAACCAACTCTTAAGCTGACTGTGTTCCTTTACAAATGCAAAATCTTAAGGCATATAACATATTTTTATATATTTTAATATTATTTTTGCAAAAAACACAAAACATAAAGCAAAACCATAATTATGTAAAAAAGTTTGAAGGACAACTTGTGCTTAAAATATTTATATCAAAATAAATTTGAAAACTATTATTAGTTGCAACTTTATGAATAACAAAAAAAAATTATAAAATATACGATTTAATTGCAATAAAAATATATTATGATTTAATAAAAAGAATAGAAAAAACTAAAATCAAGGCCAAACTATTTCAAACATATTCAAAGCTGCTACATTATCTGTGTGTTTATGTGTTATTTTTTTGGTATTTTCAATAAGTTTTTTCCCTACATGCTGCTTCCCTTCTATTTTACCTCTCTACGATTTGCTCACTGTTCCAGAAGATTAAACAATGACAATAAAGTACGGTAGGTGTTTGGTATCGAACAATATCCTTAGATAATGTATGAAATATTTGAAAATAAAAAAAGTTTAGTGAAAAATAAAGCAACAACAAACGATTATATGTGTAAATATATGTATATGTATGCATATCTACAACGTTAGAAGTAGCGGGGACATTAGGGATAGTTGTTTGCATTTTTAAGTACATGCGAGTGTATGCATACACTCGTATAAAATTGTAGATATTAATAAATTTTTACACTTTCATGTACATATATGTACGTACAAGTAAATGTTGTATGTTGACATGTGTGTCTGCATTTGAATGAAGCAAAAAATTATTTCACCGGCCATAGACCAAAACTATTCACAACAGCACTTTCATTACAATCTTGTTAAAAATAATAAAAATCTGTGCAAAAGAAACCGCAAATTAAATTGCTTTAGCGTTCAAAGCTTTCAACAAAAACAAAATCCAACACAAATTCAAGTTGTTTTCAATCATTCATGCTAGAGGGATGGACTTAGATGTGATAGACATTCAATTGTATGATTAATTTCAGTTACACTTTAAAATTAAATTAATAAAGCTGTGCCATTTAAGTTAAATCTGTAATCATCCTTAATCATTTCAAAGCACATTTGACAACTCAAAGTAACTTTTTTTTTTTAATGTCAGCCAATCTTATAAAATGTTAAAACAAAATGATTGGATTATAACGAAGTGACAATGGTAAATTACAATTTCAGTTAAATTTATGTATTTTTAAATGACCCATAAAAAAACCAAGTCTTTAAATATTCAAATAATTTATCTATTCGGCTTAGCTAATGGATTTTTTGATTAATTTAATATGCCATTTTGTGTTTAGAAATACACTCCGTAAAAATATTATAAGGGCAATCAATCAAATCGAAATTTTCCCACAAAAAAAAAATAATTATTAATAAGAGCTCAAAACTATTTTGTACGCAAAAAATATAGTTGCACAAATAAATTAAATTTTATGACTCCACCAGCGAATTTCATTCAACCAACCATCGAACATTAAACATGTCTCATCATTTATGTGTCATATTTATACATCTTGGTTTCATTTCCATGTTAAAACGAACAAACAGTTTTTTAAGGAATTCTGTGGACAAAAAGGAAAAAGTGCTTAAGTCGAGAGAAGCTAATTTTGAGTTAATGGTACCTCCGTTATCTGCATATTCGAAGGTACCCCTGGTCAAAATCCCAATTAATTTGTGGGGTTTTTAAGCAAGTTATATTACTATAACTTTCTACTTATCTTTTTCAGACTTCTAATGTCATGTGGAATAATAGCCTAACTAACTCCCCGTAGCCACATGCAAATGCCAGTGAAAAAAACTCAATACATTCACAGTTTTTACTAACACAGCTACAGTTTTGTCACTTGCAAGTCAGCTTGCAATGGATATTTGAAGCAAGTAGATTTTTACACTTGTCGCAAGTAAAGCGACAAAACTAAAAGCAGTTTTGAAGAGTAAAGACTTATTTCATTAATTTGACTACAATTTTAGTTGAATTTTGGTATATTTAAAAAGGATATTGATAAATGACACCAAGTCTCATTTTAAAGCTGAGTTCGAGTATATATTTCATGTTTTAATAAAAGAAATATATTAAGAACACAACTGAATATCAATATTCATTAGCTAACACTGCAGTAACAGTTGAAGTAAAGCAATTTTTGCAAGAACTTGCACTGTGCTGTGTAGCCACTCAAAAAATTTTTGTTTTCTGTACATTCCTCCTGATTTTCATATACACTACTTGCAAGTAATTACTGGCATGTGATAACGGGAGGTAATGTTATACTTTGGGACATTTCAAGTTAAATGTATTACTTATAAATCTATTTTATTTTTCTACACCTTCATACAATTAGAAATCCATTGGATAACAATAAAAGTAATTACAAGGCAAAATGAAAAATAAAATCTAAAATTTAACATTTAAGAAGTTTATTATTCGACATATTGTCATAATTATATTTTAATTTGAAATTTATTTGCTTGTGGTTTAGCTTGGTCTATATACGTATTTCATTGGCGCTTAAACCAAATCATCAGTAGACTTCAACCACAAATTTTGAACAGTCACAAACCTCTTACCCTATGCACAGACTTTCAAAAACTATATGACTTTGTGACTGTTCAAAATTTGTGGTTGAAGTCTACTGATGATTTGGTTTAAGCGCCAATGAAATACGTATATAGACCAAGCTAAACCACAAGCAAATAAATTTCAAATTAAAATATAATTATGACAATATGTCGAATAATAAACTTCTTAAATGTTAAATTTTAGATTTTATTTTTCATTTTGCCTTGTAATTACTTTTATTGTTATCCAATGGATTTCTAATTGTATGAAGGTGTAGAAAAATAAAATAGATTCATATCGAATATAAATTATTTGCTGGGTTTTGTATGAGTTTCAATGCCTACCAAACTTATTTTGTCTTTGTGATTTTCAAAAATATTATTGTTCTATGAATTCTCATATAGTTTTTGAAAGTCTGTGCATAGGGTAAGAGGTTTGTGACTGTTCAAAATTTGTGGTTGAAGTCTACTGATGATTTGGTTTAAGCGCCAATGAAATACGTATATAGACCAAGCTAAACCACAAGCAAATAAATTTCAAATTAAAATATAATTATGACAATATGTCGAATAATAAACTTCTTAAATGTTAAATTTTAGATTTTATTTTTCATTTTGCCTTGTAATTACTTTTATTGTTATCCAATGGATTTCTAATTGTATGAAGGTGTAGAAAAATAAAATAGATTCATATCGAATATAAATTATTTGCTGGGTTTTGTATGAGTTTCAATGCCTACTAAACTTATTTTGTCTTTGTGATTTTCAAAAATATTATTGTTCTATGAATTCTCATATAGTTTTTGAAAGTCTGTGCATAGGGTAAGAGGTTTGTGACTGTTCAAAATTTGTGGTTGAAGTCTACTGATGATTTGGTTTAAGCGCCAATGAAATACGTATATAGACCAAGCTAAACCACAAGCAAATAAATTTCAAATTAAAATATAATTATGACAATATGTCGAATAATAAACTTCTTAAATGTTAAATTTTAGATTTTATTTTTCATTTTGCCTTGTAATTACTTTTATTGTTATCCAATGGATTTCTAATTGTATGAAGGTGTAGAAAAATAAAATAGATTCATATCGAATATAAATTATTTGCTGGGTTTTGTATGAGTTTCAATGCCTACCAAACTTATTTTGTCTTTGTGATTTTCAAAAATATTATTGTTCTATGAATTCTCATATAGTTTTTGAAAGTCTGTGCATAGGGTAAGAGGTTTGTGACTGTTCAAAATTTGTGGTTGAAGTCTACTGATGATTTGGTTTAAGCGCCAATGAAATACGTATATAGACCAAGCTAAACCACAAGCAAATAAATTTCAAATTAAAATATAATTATGACAATATGTCGAATAATAAACTTCTTAAATGTTAAATTTTAGATTTTATTTTTCATTTTGCCTTGTAATTACTTTTATTGTTATCCAATGGATTTCTAATTGTATGAAGGTGTAGAAAAATAAAATAGATTCATATCGAATATAAATTATTTGCTGGGTTTTGTATGAGTTTCAATGCCTACCAAACTTATTTTGTCTTTGTGATTTTCAAAAATATTATTGTTCTATGAATTCTCATATAGTTTTTGAAAGTCTGTGCATAGGGTAAGAGGTTTGTGACTGTTCAAAATTTGTGGTTGAAGTCTACTGATGATTTGGTTTAAGCGCCAATGAAATACGTATATAGACCAAGCTAAACCACAAGCAAATAAATTTCAAATTAAAATATAATTATGACAATATGTCGAATAATAAACTTCTTAAATGTTAAATTTTAGATTTTATTTTTCATTTTGCCTTGTAATTACTTTTATTGTTATCCAATGGATTTCTAATTGTATGAAGGTGTAGAAAAATAAAATAGATTCATATCGAATATAAATTATTTGCTGGGTTTTGTATGAGTTTCAATGCCTACCAAACTTATTTTGTCTTTGTGATTTTCAAAAATATTATTGTTCTATGAATTCTCATATAGTTTTTGAAAGTCTGTGCATAGGGTAAGAGGTTTGTGACTGTTCAAAATTTGTGGTTGAAGTCTACTGATGATTTGGTTTAAGCGCCAATGAAATACGTATATAGACCAAGCTAAACCACAAGCAAATAAATTTCAAATTAAAATATGTATTACTTATAGTGCGTAGAATATTGATGTCAGCTTCATAGCACAATTGTGCAAAATAAAATCACACATATTCTTATTCTCTTCCATTTAGTCGTCAATGAGACAGCGACTATAACACATGCATACCGGGCGTATTCAATTCTTTATGGATACAGTGAAAGAAAAAAGTGGCATGCGAAAATTATTCTATGATCACTAATGATGATTTTCGCGACATTCAATATAAAACTTTTAAGGAAAAAAAATGAATATGTATTAAAAAGACATTATAATTTTTTTGGAGCACCTTCACTAAAGTGCATTTACATCACCGTAACTCGGAAAATGTGGGTCGCCAACTTGTTTATTTAATTTTATTCCTTATTTTTTAATTTTCTATCACATAGGCGCCTTTTATTACTAAAGTGCATTTCTTTTAAATATTAATTTTTTTTCTATTTACTTCAGAGATGAATGAGACAACTTTTCTCACACAAACAACTATTGTTTTATGTTTGACATCACTGTTGTAGAACGATGTTTGCTTAAAACAATAAAGGTTAACAGACAATTTCAAGACTTAACTGCAAAAGAAATAAATTTCTGAAAATCGACTTGAACACTTAAAAGTGCTCTCCTGCAAAACAGTTAAATATGACTTAAGCACTTTTTCCTTATTACCACAGAAGTACGTCAACAATTAAAATTTCCATGCAACATACCTAGATAGCTACGAGTATAATGAAGCAAATATCAAATATCGAAAATGCGCAAAAAACTAATAAACATTATGCATACATACTGCGATTTATTTTCAAAATATTATGAAATATTTAATCATAAAAATTTTTACACGGTGGACACTTTTTTATTATAATTGTTTATACAAAAATAAACAAAAACAGAAAAAAATGCATTAAGGTATGCTAAATATTTTTTGGCTTGGCTGTTTTTTATACATTAAAGCCAATTTCGTGGGTAATTCTCTGTTTAAGGGAATATTTATTAAAACGAAGTTGGCAGCACTCAATTTGAATGGCTTTTATTAAGTTTAAAATCGTTTTGCTTAAAACTTGTTTAAAAACTCAAATGTGAACATATTAGGTTTGCTCATTTAATGCAAATTATTACGAATTTGTAACAATTGTTACTGAAAAGTGTTCATTAACTCAAAAAGTTTGCAAGCAGAGAGCTTCAAAAGAGAGAAAAATATTGAGAGACAAACAATTTCCTACAAACTATTACTAGTAAAATTTTTACTTGCAAGAATTAACCAACCTCCTCTTGTGTGTTTTGTTGTCAAATAAGTTATTTAAAAAATATTTGAAAAAGGAAAACTGAAAAAATGTGCATTTCTTTGTTAAAAAATATGTATGTATATGTATGAAAAAAGAAAGTATGTTTTCTTAATTTATTTTTTTTCTTCCATTAAGCCACATAAATTAAATTTTAGTGGCAAATAATTTTGTTTTTTTCTCATGTGTGATCAGAGATGGAAAGTCGAATTCTTGTATTTGTTAATGGAATAAAATTAAAAAAGTATGAAAAATTCATAAAAATGGTAAATATACATGAAACTGAGTAAAGAATTTCATATTAAATATCAGTTTTTTTAAAAAATTTCAATTTAAAATATTATCAAACAAAATACACCAGAAAAATTACAATTGTGTCACGATTTCCATCCATGGTTCTGATGTGAATAAAATTTTCTTGCAAGTTTTTACAAGTAAAGCGTTCATTTACTTTTTCATATTTGGGAGAGTAATTTTGTAAATTCCTACCTTCCGCTCTCGTTGCTAGTTTCTGCTGGGAAAGTAAATGAACAGACCTATTATCGTTATAATGTTTAAAGCTAAAAACACAACAGTCTAAAATGCTGCAACATAAATCTTATAAGTAAATTTCCAATAAATGTCCATCCATCGTCCTGCCAATTTTAAAACTTGGAACTTAAATCATTTTCTCTCTGCTTTAATCTAATAACGTCAACCTACTGCCATTGAGATTAGAAAGCTGCAAAAAAAAGAAGATGTATTATGTCGTCTTCAGTTTCAAAATTCATCCATCAATTACTCTACCCACACGTGTCACAACACAACACACACACACACACACAAATGTACATAATTATGTCTGTATGTATGTATGTGGTTAAACTATTACAGGGCTGTGGGAAATTGCACTTGCTGGCCTTATGTTTGTTTGGGAATTTAAGTTAATTTATATGTGGTTGAATGACCGAAAGAAAGTTATGACAAAGTAGATACACAGTCACATGAAATTACTCAAACAAATTTTATAAGTTTTTAATGCTTAATAAATGTTTTTTTTAACAAAATTTATGTGCATATAAAATGAAATTTCAGCCATTAGTTTCACACAGCCGCTTAAAAGATATACCATCTTTTCTAGATATATTTTGGTCCTAAACGGATAGACCAATATTAAGTTGGTTTTTCGTTTGAAAGGTGATTTTTATATTATATTTTCTCGCTCATACTAGAAGAAAATCGGTCCAGTCGTTTGGTCTATACGTCAGGTGTTTTTAGGGTTCCGTACACCAAAGGTGAAAAAAGGAACCCTATTGTTTTCGCTACGCTGTCCGTCTGTCCGTCACACGGTATTTTCTCAGGAACCGTAAGAGCTACGGATATCAAATTTGGACAGAGTCTGTAAAACCTACAACCTACAACCTACGCTGCAACAACAAATACATGAGAATTAAAAATTAAAGGGTGTTACAAAACGAGCAACGAAAAATGCTAAAATCCCATGTAATATACATACAAATGTATGTACATATGTATGTATGTATATTGACACTTGAAATTTGTAAAATTAGTGTATTTTTATATCGACTACAACAATTAACATTAAAATATTAAAAAAGTTAAATTAAAGGGTGGTCCATTAGTTAATGCAATTTTGGCTATGTAATTTTGACAACTTGCTATATCTTGGAAACCGTAAGAGACAAACTCTTGAAATTTTCAAAAACGGTAAAACTAAAAAATCCGAAAATTATAAAATCGCCAAACCGAAAAAAACCGCCAAAAATTTTAAAAAATCGCCAAAACGAAAAAAATCGAGAAAATTAAAAAAAAAATTCTAGCACTAAAATAAATCGCCAAATTCGAAAAAATCGGCTAAATCAAAAAAATCGCCAAAACGCAAAAATGCGCAAAAACCAAAATAATTGTTTATGTGAAAAAAATTCGCAAAAATTAAAAAAATATCGCCAAATTAAAAACAATCGCCAAAACGAAAAAAATAGGCAAAATTGTAAAAACCCCAAAAACCGAAAAAAATCCTAAAAACAATAAAAAAAGTGCCAAAATTAAAAAAATCGCCAAAATAAAAATATTGCCAAAATTAAAAAACTTCAAAGCCCAAAAAAAAATCGCCAAAACGAGAAAAAAGTGCCAAAACTCAGAAAGCGCCAATAAATTCAAAAAACCCCAAAACTAAAAAAAACGCTTAAACCAAAAATAATGCCAAAACTATAGTTTATATTGGCTAAAGTTCGTATTGAATTACATGTCTCTTGTCCGTACGGAACCCTTCGTGCATGGGTCGAAGTCGCACTTCACTGAATTTTTTAAATATTTAATTTTTGTTACATGAGAATTTATCGCTTATTTACTTAAAGAACGTCATAACTCAAAAAATGGAATTTTTGAATTAGTGATGCAGAATTAATTCGCATGTTGTTTTTCATATTATGTAAACAATCCATACAAATATATTGTTTGTTTTCATTTTCCATTAATTTCTGTGTAAATCGAAAACTTTAAAATCTTTTCTGTAAAACTAGTTTTTCAGTTATGACGTTGTTTTAGTTAATGAGCGATGTGTATGTGTGTAGTATATGTGTTCTTTTTATTGTAGTTTAAGGTCCATTATCTTTCAATTTAACTCTCGATGGCTGCATAACATTAATGTTGAGATTTTTTCGTATCTCTTTTTTTTCTTGACACTTTCCACCCAAAACTTTTAGAAGTTAAATTATTTTCCTTCAATTCTTTGCACATTCTCTTGCTAGTGATTTAAGTGCTGGAAGACTTTTGCGCTGTTTTGGGAATATGGAATATACGTACGTACGTACGTTTGTATGAGTATGCATGTGCTTAGCTAAAGAATAATTTATATGCAATATACGGGAACAAAGAAGAGTACGAACAGCTGATGGGGAAAAGCTTTTAGCTATTTTCTTAATGTTGCAGTAGAACATTTCGAAATACTTATAAATAATGTCAAAATGATTTTAACATATAATTAATTGATGTTAAATGGCAGTTGCTGTTCGCTTAAAAAATATAAACATATTTATGTATGTATATACGAGATGTGTTCAGAAAAAAACGGAAAGTTTTTAACATTGTTTTTATCTCTTTATATTTCAATGTTAACAGATGAAGAAATAGAAACATACCTGAAAAAGTTGGGACCTTCAACCGTATTTTAGGATGAAATAATAAAAATAAGTAATCTTTTTTGAATTCCCTTAACTTAAAAGTCCATTTCGAAAAGAGAATTAGAAAAAGGTAAAAAAATAAATACTGAATATGGGCATCTCTACGGAAAATTGCGCCTTTTTTCAAGTTGCTTTTCTTGGTGACTTAGCATGTTCTTCATCTAACAGCATGGTTACGTTACATTGCAAAATGTTGACTTTCCTGTGGAAATGCCCATATTTTATATTACAGGAGCGTCCGGAGACTACACAAACAATTGTAACGGAAGACAGAGAACATAATGTCATTACACAAATGAAACTAAAGTATAATAAAGAAGCCTGCATATTCGATTTTATCGTAAGCGACATGTTATCGAAAATAGATTTTTTTATTGAATTTAAAATTTTATGGGCCTACCCATAGTTTAGAGTTATCAAAACGCCAAAATTGTTGATAGCTTTTAAGATACAGGCTGTACAAATTAATCATAAGCGACAATTTACATATAAAAACAAATTTGAATATTTTAAAAAATCCTTCTGCAAAATTTTACAATAAAATCGAAATAAGGCTCGATATTCCTGAATAATTATTTCAAAAAAATTAATAGATTAGCGAAATAACATCAAATTTAAATTTGTATATTTACTAAAATATAGGAAACGTTTAATTTGGAGAGTTCGATTGTCAAACATACATATCGAGCCTTATTTTCGATTTTATCGTAAGCGACAAAAGCAAAATTTTTCAGGAGAAGGTTTTTTTTTTTAATATTCACATTTGCTTTTGTACATAAATTGTCGCTTACGATATCTTAAAAGTTATTAGCAGATTTTGCCATTTTTATAGTTCTAAACTATGTGTAGGCCCATAAAACTTTAAATTCAATAAAGAAGTCTATTCTCGATAACATGTCGCTTCCGATAAATTCGCAAAAAGGGCTCGATATATTTGACTATGTTGATGTAAAAGCCCCTAAAGTATTATAAAAATTTTAAATGCATTAATTATTCACTTTGTCTGTGGTATTCATTAAAATTAGACTTGATTTTATAATCTCGGTTATTTTCGTTTCTTAAAAGAAATAACATATATAATACTCGTATGTTAATACAGGCCTACGATAAATTTGTTATGAGTAAAACAAGAGTTCACGAGTGGTATAAGCATTTCCAATAAGGTCGTGAAAACGTGGACAAATAACCTGAACGAACAAACACGCACCTCAGCAATCTATAAAAATGAAGAAACATTTAAAAAAATGCTTATTAGCGATAGCCAGAGATAATAATGTTGTTTGTCTCATGCCAAATGCAGCTGCTCTCTCTTCATTGCTTTTTTGTGAATTTTTTTCCAAAACAAATACTGTAGCGATGCCCCCAAACTCCATTATTGGCAGACATGGATCCGTGCGTCACTTTGCTATTTCTAAAAATATAGATACTCGTAACCTTCAAGGTCTGTCCTTGTACGGCCATAAAACGAGTCTGAGAAGTGTTTTAAACACTGAAAGCAGCGCTGGCACAAGTCCATAACATCTAATGGGGACTTTATTGAAAGCAGCAACATTAAAGTAGACTAATAATTAAAAAAAATAAAATTACTCCTAGCTTGTGAACACACCTCGTACACACAATATATGTGTGTGTATGTATTCAAGTTCTATTATAAAAATCTTATCTATAAGCGTCTCGAAAATTCTATTAAGCAAATATTTTACCAACTCGTTCTTTGAAAAAAAAGACATGTCATTTAAACTCGCTTAATACTCAAATTGGTTTTGCATGCTTTTCACATATAATTTTTCTTTTTTAAGAAGTTAACAAAAAACAGTTGAATGGTATCTATAAGCCATCAGCTACAATTTTGTGTTAAAATTTTAAGAATTCTTTTAAATAAATTTGTCTGTAAATGTTTCTTTATTTTTCTTTACATACTTATTTTTTATTAACGAGGATTTTAATTGTTAAATTTTGTTTTCTATCCATCACTTTTGACTTAATCTAGTTCTTTTTTATTGTTTATATTTAAAACGATCTTACAATTTTTTTTTAATTTTAAGGAAAATAATGTTAACCGTTTGCAGTTAAGTTAGTTGCTTTTCAGTTTGTACTACGCCACTTAGAAAAGCCATAAAGAAATCACTTGTTTTTTTACACATTTAGTATATTTTGAAAAGCGGGGATATTTAGGATATACAAAATGTTATTGTGACCATGAGAAGCTCACATTAAGTTATCTCCTTTACCACTCTTTATGCTTTGGTCTCAAAGCAAGCAGCCAGTTATGGCAGATGTCTGTGTTTTATTTGCTTAAAATCTATTTATGCAATACATTGCCTCCAATCAACCAGAAGACTGATATCGCAGTGCCGTATTTTACCTATTAATTAGTTTTTAGTTATACTTCATTTGAAATTTTATAAATTTTGTACTTCTATTTTATTAGGCCTTCTATTTTGTAAGTATTACACTCGTTACTTTATGTAGCTCTTCAGCATATGACACTAAAAACTTAGTGCTCGTAACAAAACTAAATACCAAAACTTTTTTAAATCTCTGAGGAACGATAGCCAGTCGAAGAGATACGGTGGTGGAAGAAATTTAACTATCTGTGACTACATCCCTCGTGCGAAAAGTTTAGTTATTAAATAATAATTTTTATTGGTTTTTAACGCACGACTGATGTTTTAAATTATTATTTTTTTAAAGACAAACCAACAAAAAAAAGTTGTACACTGAAAAAAATATTATTCGGAATATTATTAAGCGGAAAACTGACGATTTTACTCTAAGATTTTTCCTGCAGAAGGACACCGAAGGTGTTTAAAATATTGAAAAAATAAAAGATTAAACAAAATCAATAATTAAATAAAACAAAATGAGTATGATTTTGAGCCTGATTAAGAGAAAATAAATATATATAAAATTTCTAAGGTCGAAGAAAAATTATGATCACATAAACCATGTGTTTATCAAAATAGATAAGTTTAGTTTAATTTCTTTTGCATAATGTAATAAATAAGGAAAATCTTCCGAACAGGATCACAGTTGTATGTAAGGTCCATCCACATAAGTGAAACATTTGACGAAATTCATGAAAGATTTGCTCGCCATAGAGTGACCACAAAATATGTTAGATTAGAGAACGAACAGAAAAACACAGCTGATTTTGGGAAAACAAAACTATTTGCCATCAAACAAAAATGCGTCTACTGTTGACAGCTTTTCCTGGGTAAAAACGAGAAACTGTATCACCGGTTCTAAGGTAGACGCAAAATAAAAAACTACATAATTAAATAAAAGCACAAGTGTGCATTTGCTTGGTACTTTTTCGAAACTTGTAAAAAGATCTAAAATAGTAAACCTATAATTCTTAATTTTATTTATTTTGAAAGTAATTTTCAAAAAGTACTTTTTTGGAAAAAGTACTTTATTTCAAAAAGTACTATTTTCAAAAGTAGTTTTTTGTTTTTATTATTTTTTTTTTGGAAAAATTACTTATTTAAAAGAATAATATTTTCAACAAGTACTTTTTCAGAAAGCGCATTCTTCTAGAAAAGGTACTTATTTTTAAAAAGTACTCTTTTCAAAAAGTACCTTTTCAGAAAGCGTATTTTTCTTACTTTTCCCTGTGTCTTAAACTAGATTTTAGATGAAGTGAATGTTTTTGTATTTATTTTCGTATTTACCCATTTTGGTATAATTTTTATATCCTTCAACTACATTGAAATTAAAAATGTAACTTTTTTATTAGCATCAATCAGAAGTTCTCAATTTTACTAAATGACTAAAATCATTATATAAAAATCTGTAAAAAGTTTTTATATAGCAGGACGAATGGCTTCGTGTAAACATACACACCGCTTGCATTGGCCGGAACTTGACCCTGTGTCCAGCTACTTAATTTTCTGGGAAAACGGTTTTTTCTATTTTGACTCTTTGATTTAATATTTTGATTAAATATTTTTTTAAACGTGTTTTTCTATATTTCCTATATTTTTTGTATAATTAAACATTGTCACGTTCTTAGTGTGACTTGAACAAACTTTATTTTGTGTTAAAAATTTTTTTTTTTTCGAAAAATGGAGAAAATATATTTTATGCAAATTTTTTCGCTTTGTGACCATACCTTTAGTTTTTTGTGTGTGCCAAATTATTTTACTCGTACATTCTTTTTTATTTCTTAAGCATGTTAAAAATCTATTTAAACTTTATTTACTCTTGTTCTTGGTAAATAAAAAAATTTTTACATTAATTCAAAGTTCATGTTGATTTGTGAAATATTTTTTATCTTAAAACATGTTTTTTTGGCTGTATGTTCCTTGCTCATTATATAGTTTTTAAGTATTACATATATTTAATAGAGAAAAATAAATTACTTCTTCATACTTGCTGCTGATTTCGCACGAAAATCTTATTCAAGTCGATTTACACGCGTATATAAGCACGAGAATGAATGATAGCGTTTGTAACTTATATTTGAGATACTAAGTTTTGATAATTTCAAGATTAAAAATTTATCACGAAACCGATTTCATGTTTTTCACGTGTTGTGTGCTTTTGTAAAGAGACCATTTACATTTAGGGTTTCGTCCCTGCTGTATTAGTCATGCGATGTAGAGAAGCGTGCGTGCTAGACTTTGTAACACATATTGAAAATCAATGTCTGCTCCATTTTGTAATATTTTCATAATGTATAACTATAAGCGTTCTTGTTAATTTAACTAATATATCTATTTGTTTTGGCAAATTACAGAATGCTTTATTTTCTGCAACACTGTATCAAACGAATGGCAATGAAACAATGAAGTAGGTGGCCTCTGCTCCACAGCACCCTCAGTGCTAATAATTTCATACATTTTTTGAATTGACATAAAAAGCAAATACAATAATGATTGTAGCAGGGTAAAAACCCTTAGTGTAAAAACCCTCAAAGTCTTAATCCTCATATGTATGTATATGACTCTGTATTAATATCACTTGCTGATTGTAATATGTACCTCCAAATGCTTTTGGTTAAATTGTGTAATGTGTAATGCTCGTGGCATTAAATCTTTTAAACATCAATCAATAAAAATAAGCGGGATAAAGTAAACATGTGTGAGTTATTTGTACGTGCTTTAAATTGTAATTCAACGAATGTATTAACGATAACACGTTTTTGATACTTTAATTTAAAAAATTTTCTCACTAAACAGAAAACTGTTTAACACGTTTTGAATTTCAATTAAAAAAACCTCCCTCCAGCTCATCACCAAAAAAGAATATAAATATATATGTATGTACATATTTACTACAGTAAATAAAAGAAGGGTCTGTAAACATCATATGAAGACTGATAGCGAAATAATAATGTTTAAAGTTTTTTATTAAAGACGTGTATAAACTGGAGTTTATGGCAGAATTTTGCACATGATAAATTTTAGAAAAATAATCATAATCAGTATTTACTTTACTTGAGTGAAACCAGTGGATGTATTAGGTAGTTCTTATAACTTGTCTTGTCGATGACTAGAATGCTTTACATAACAAAAAATTAAATATGTTTAGCGATGTTATCATATGAGAAATTTAGGGAGAACTCAATTTCGAAGAGTCTTGTAAACTTTTAAAAAATTACATGCAAATACCATTTAATAAAAAATAATTTTTATCAGCCGGCCATCTTAATAGTTATGTTAAACAATGCATTGAAATTATTAAGATTCACTATATAAATTTTCAAAATTTCTCCTTCAAAGTTTGCAAAGTTAAATCATCGTGGTGAAGCACATTTTCGCGTATTAATTGTGAAACTTGTGGAAAATTTTGAGCTTTTGGGACAAGTTAGTGAACTGAAAAATCAAACAGTTTGAAAATTTTTCATAGATTTTTGGAATTAGACATTGATTAATGATTTGGTACAGCTCGAATTGAAAGATATGGCTATGGATGATATTATTTTCGTGCCACAAAATTAACCATATCATCGCTCTTTTGCGTGAAAGGTTTTCTTACCGTCTAATTTCTCAAAGAGAGCAGTGAAATATTTGGTTTACGGTAATGGCCTACAAATGATTCAAGGCCTTTAAGCTGAAAATCTAAAATCAAGTGAACAATCGGAAATGTGCGAATTGGTGATGAAAGATTTTATGAAAAACATATCGTCCTACGAGCGCAGCCGTGGGGGTCATTTGGCTCATAATGTTTTTTATATTATAAAAAACTTAACAAAAATACTATTATTTTGCTTGAAATGACTTTCTTTTCAAAGTAAAGTTATTGGAAGTCCCTTTATTTCACATACTATAAAAGTATTCGTCTGCCAACCTGCTCTCATATTTCAAGGATTTTATTTTTCATTCACAAATATGAATAAATAAAAGCACATCAAGTCACTTGCACTTCTCCACATATGCGTTTTGCTTCCTTTCAATTCTAAACTTGGTAAATATTTTGTTATGAGAAAATTATCCAAAAACAAAATTATCTAATTTGGCAAAACCCCCATTAAGTGGTTGAAAAATCAGTATCAATGTCAGCAGGGTATTAAGTTGTTTTCACAAACACACACATACACATGCACACACATACATACATGCAAAAATAAATACAAATGTGTGTGTTCTAGTCAAACTGTTTGTGAACTGTTAAACGACTATTTATTGTAATTGTGCAGGGTTGTTTACATTAGAATGACTTTGAGTTGAAAGGATTTTAAGACTTATAAACAGGGACAGGAACTTGATATGGATTTCAAAAAACAGCTTTTTGTAGACGGTTTGACCTTTAGATTCAATAACAATGACATTACTGTGGTAAATTAGTAATGGAAACTTTCAACTTTCTTTTTTTTTCCACTAAAAAAATATGTTTCAAGAAAGAAAAATAAAAGTTAAACATAAAATTATTCTCGTTTAAAATTATATTCGATTTCTCGGATGCAATATTTTCGCCTTTGTATTTTCCATTTTACTGTGTTCTGCTGCAAGAAGTTTCGTAAATAATAAGCCAAGCTTTGTACTTGAGGAAACGAATAATCATGAGTAAAGTTCGTTTGACATAAAAAATTTTAAATTTAAAATATGCAATGAATGATCAATTCTGTGGCTATAAGGAAAAAGTGCTTAAGTCATATTTGACTGTTTTGAAGAAGAACACTTTTAAGCGAACAAGTGGAATTTCAAAAATTTATTTCTTTTACAGTTAAATTGAGGAATTCCTTATTAACCTTTATTTTTTCAGCAAACATCGTTCTACACACTGTAAATAATAAATTCGAGTTGAAATATACTAGAGTATAACCTCAACTAAGCTGTTATTCCAAATGAGATTAAAAGTCTAAAAAACATAAACCGCAATTAATTTTGTTTTGAAAAATTGGTCAAATTAATTGAGATCTCGCCCAGGAATACTTTCAAATATGCAGATTACGGAAATACCAATAGCTCAAAATTAGCTTATGTCGCCTTAAGCATTTTTTCCTTTTTGCCGCAATATTAACTGTAGAATGTGGAAAAATAACTGTCTGTCAAAATCAAAAGTATTTCCTATTTTTTTACTACATTATTGCCTAATATTTTTGTCATTCGTGACTTCACTTTGGGACGCGTTAATTTCACCTCGTTTGGATTGCTTAAAAATTCTTTAAATTAAAACCAAAAAATAAATAAATAAAATAAATTGTTTTAACTTTAACTTCTCTCCTTGATTTTTTCGTACATTCTGCATACAAGCGGTATGCGGAATATACGTCCAGTTTAAATTTTTCTATTTAACGTTTGTCAATCTCTGCTCTCGTTAGTTAAGTTTTATTCTTCTTCTAAGAAAAACACTGAAATCAGATATTAAAAACTACTACAACAAAATCCATATAAACAGACAAATTACGAATAATAATTTCCTTTCATGTTTTTTTTTTCTTCACAGGAAAAATTATAAAAATTTAAACACAATTTTAGTTACTTTCTAATTATTATTTTTCGAACGATTTGTTTTTTTTTTCGAAAAGTTTTTGCTGTACTCGCCTGAAATTTTGAAATAAATATTCAAGTAGCGAATGATGAATTCTACATAATTATCAATAAACACTTAAATTTTATATTTTTTAATAGCTTTGTTTTTGCATTTCAATTTTTTACTCATGCAGCCTTAATTTGTATGATTAATATGATTATAATATTCAATATTAAAAAAAGTCACGAATAACAAGCTTTTAGAACAAAAACCAAAACCTTTTCTTTACAATTTGCGCTACTTTGTGGAAACTGATATGTTTTCTTTTATTAACATTTATTTCTTTTTGAACTTGTCTTATGTTATTCGTAAATAATATAATATATTAAAAAAATTTTTATGAACTGGAAATGAGATACCATTTTTTAGGCAAAAAAAGAAACTGAAAAATAAAAATTTTCTTTTATATAAGATAACGCATACTCGTATATTGCAAAATAAGTATATTGCAATGCAATTCAAATTTTTTTTATGCACAAAAATATTTCAGTCATTCTACATGCTGTCCGTCTTGAGGATATATTCAGCCTTATTACCCACTCCATTTCAGCGGTAATAATGATTTGCATATTATAAGGAGAATATCCAATAACATGAACTTGTATAGTTTCAATATCATACTAAGGTGAATGTTATAAAAATACTTCATTTGTAGAAAATGTATTTCGAAATTCAGTTATTCGGTATTTAATTATTTTAAAGTGGGCCTGCTTCTGAGTTTATTTATAAATGGCGATAAATCATGTTTCTCTGTTCTGATATTTTAAACCATTACGACAATGTCATCATAAGCTCTAGCAACTATTATTACTCCTCAAGCTACAAGTAGCTTAAAATCAAAATAGATTGCTGTGCACATACATACATATGTATTTGAATAGACACATGAATACACACATACATACAAAATATCAACCCATACTATCACCAACAGCACCACAACGAACATCATCAACATCACAACTGTGATTCTATCAACCATAGACACCAAGTCAAATTATAGCAAGCAAAACCATTCACCACCGTCATCATCATCATCATCACCCTGGGCATAACAATGACGGTGAGTTGGATGGTTGAGAATGTTGCTGATGTATGAGACTTAGTTCAAGTATGAGGTCATAGTAAAAATTGCTTGATGTTTTCTTGGCAGCACCTACCATGTTCTTTTCATTTAATTTTCTTTTTTATTTATATTATCTTTTCTTTGCTTTTGCTATTTCTTTAAGAGTCAGACACTATTGTGCTGACAAGAAATAGAAAAATTTTGAAATTCGAGCCAAGTTTGATTGTTTTCCTCAAACGTGCACTTCACTCTCATCATCAGGCTCGTCTCTGTGGTGAAATTGGTTTAAAACATGTGTTTGTGGGGGCAACGAAAATGTTAACCCTGCTTGAGGTGATGTGACTGTATGAATGTGTGCGATGAATATTATGAACTTTTTGAATATATGAAGTGTTTGAAGGAAAATACACATACATACCCGTATACTTTGCTTACTTGAACAAATGTCCGTCTGTCCACATTTCAAATATTATTTTAAGCAATATCGGATAAGGGCATGCACAAACTTGTTCTTAATAACATACACACATACATACATACATAGCTATAAAAAAAATATTTAAATTGCTTTTAAAGGAGAAAAACTTTGAAATTAGAACCACCTTAAGAATATGGAGTTTTTTGTAGAAGTACAACAAGGAAATTGAAATAAAAGTAAAAGTAATTTTACCTTTAATTAAAACATATCGTCGGCTTAGAGTGTAAACCTGTTAAATCCTTTTTAAATATCAAATGACATTTTAATGCCGTTGGAAAGAGAAAAATACGGCTCATCGATTTGCTTAAATATTTATTTTAATTTGAATCTCTAGCCATATATAAAATAAACTTTATATATTTAAGCTAATTTTTTAATCTTTGTATAGAAACCTTTAACTGTATTTTGTCTCTCCTGTAAAATTTTCTCGAAATGAGTTAGCAGGGTTACAATCTAAGCCGACAATATAATATTATTAGACTTTATTTGTGAATGATAAGACAAACTTTTTCTTTAACAAATGTTTTCGAACAAAAAAATTATCTACCAAAATTTACATTCTAGCAAATATAAGACAAGAAAAATAATTAATTTTTGATTATTAAAAAACATTTTCCTATACAATTTGGAAATGGAGCAAGTACAGTGAAGCAAGTTGAGGATGCCGTCAGTCACTATGACGGTTTGATTCTTCAAGACAACTAATAATATTTTTAAATATATAATAAATAAACTAATAAAAAAAGAAAAAAGTATTATTTCGCAAATAAAATGTAATCGTTGATTGTTGTTGTTGTTGTCGTTCAAGTTGTCCGTGTTTTTTTTTATTAAAAATTGGTTTTTAATTTTTGTTCGAGCTTATATACTATTTATTTGTTTCACAAAACTATTTATATTTTTCAGTTTGAAGCTCTTCCAACAACAATTTTCTTTATGTTACCTGCGCTTGTTTTAAGTAATGTGACCAAATTTTTACTTGAAACATATTAAAATAATAATCATAAATATTTCGACTTAGAACCAGAAAAAAACTGGTGCTATTTTTCCCAGTTATTTCAACTACTTTTGTCTAGCAATACACTGAAAGGAAGTTCATTCATTCAGAGAATGAAACGCTTTCATTAAATGTTCTGCATTATATTAATGAAACTTTTCATTAATACAATGAACAATTACATTGTATACATGAAATCTTTCATTATCTGCTCTCAATGTGTTCTTCATTGTTCATTGTATTAATGAAAATCGTTACATTGTTTAAACGAATTTTCTTTTTAGCAAATTTGGGGCAAATATAAGTAAGTTCCACAAATTTTATCTACTTACTGTATACAGTTTGCAAACCTAAATAAATGAAAAGTTATTTTGTTAAAAAATATTTTCTATTTCTTACTTTTCTAATCCCTTTTAATTTCAAAGCAGTATGGTCGTCATAAATGCTATGAAATCATTTCATTTATACAATGTAATATTCTTCATTCTATACCAGATATCTCTCTCTCTCTTTTTATCCGTTCGCGTGCCCCACCACTATACAAACACAAGAATTTTGTGCCAAACATCCAATAAAGATGCCTGTTTTGTTAAGATTTTCGTTTGATTCTCTTAAACTTATGTTTGTGTATTCTAATTCTCAACAACATATTAAGAGTTTTACTATAAACATGTAAGTTTTTCTGTTTCTTAAAACATTATTTGGGTTGAACTATAATGATGAGTTCCTTAAATTTTAAATGTTTTACTTTAATAAATACAAACATATGTACATATATTAAGTACATATGCACTTGTATATATTATATAAAATAAAAAAATATATATTTTTTATCAAGTAGGTGGTTTGGAAGGGATATGATTTCATGTTTTCAATAGAAAATTTTCATTATTTTCTGCTTATATTTCATTATATTTATGAAAATCTCATCATTACTTTAATGAAATTTTCTTTATGTTAATGAATTAACTTCATTAATAGTATGTAAAAACTTCATTAAATCATTGAAACAACTACATTATATTTATGAAAAAGTTTCATTGAACTAATGAAATTGTTTCATTCTATTTATGACATCGCCGCCAAAATTAACTTCATAGATACAATGAATCATTTTTCATTGATCCAATGAAGGGCTTCATTAGCTGACTTTTAATGAAAAATTTCATTAATGCAATGAAGAATTTCATTGTCTGAATGAAGAGTTTCCTTTCAGTGTATCAATGTTGCATGCATGCTCCTGCCATGCAGAAACTTAAGAGTACATATTTAATTTTTTTATGATCACAAATTTGCAGTATATTTTTAAGTATAGAAAATATTTTTATATGTAAATAAGTCACATTAATTCATAGATAAAATATCCCAACAACCCGTCATTATTTCAACTAGTTGTTGTAAGGATCTATTGCAGGCTCATAACAACTTGCATTTTGAATACAAAAAAATAAAATAAATATAATAAAGCTTAAGGTTGTTTCGTTCAGTTTACACAGCTTGAAATTACACGGAAAAAATTTTCAGTCGAATTTGTAAGATTTAACTTTTAACATTTCAGAAGAAATGTAAATTAGTTTTTTTGTAAATTTTGGTTAAAAATTTCTTATTTTAAAAGTTATAACCCTAATATGCACAAGAGCTTAAGCAACATTTTAATACATTAAACAGGAATATAAGTATGTACAAGACACTAGAGTTTATATGTTCTGGCATATTTTTATAACAAATTTATTTATAGAAATAAAAAAATACAAACACAGAAAACTACAACTACATGATGCAAGTACATGACACAAATTATTTATTTTTTTCCGTTCATCTTGAACAATATTTCAACATGGGATATTTTCTTTCATTTTCACTTTGTCTTCTCATGTTTATAAATAAGTTGTCACTGCAAAATCATAGACTTCATTTTACATAATATAAGTATATAATGTGATGTGCAGTGCAGTACTTCCTGACAAGCGGTATCAGTGTATACTTAAAAGTTTCAGAGGTACTCGTATCAGCAGTAAATATAAAAGTTGACAACAGCACCTGGGAGTTAAATTCATTACTGTAATTTAATTGTTTGTAAAATAGTTTTTCATTCTAATGTGATTATTTTATGATTTTCTTCATAAAGTGTAACTTGGTCCTTAATAGCAAGCAGTCGCAGACTCTAACACTTTCATACACATAAACAGCTAGAGCATTTTATATTTTAAATGATATAAAGCTAAAGAAAAGAGCTGTGAGAAATATAATTTTATCCAAACAAGCAACTTAATTATGATAAGTTTTAAGGAAATAGAGTTCATTGCAAACATTTAAGTTAAATTAATAAGGAGCAAATTTTGTGCTACGATAATTTTTTTAATGCATGAACTGCACACATATGTAAGTAATTCTTGTAACATATTTAATGGCTCTATCTCGATGAAAGACCCTATAAAATTTTGGAAATATGTATTTCATAAATTTTATTGAAAAATTTGAGTTTTTGGGTTATTTTTACATAAACATTTCAAAGCAGATTCGACATTTGATTAAGTTTTTCGTAATTCTACTAAGATGTGTCCCTTGTAAGTGGAAACATTTTTAAACTTAATTTTTTAATTAGAAAAAAAAAATAAGAATGATTGAAAAAATACTGTAGCATACTTTTAGCTGCACAAATATACATACGTATACGTAATATTAATCATCACTCATACGCACATGGCATTTTGTTAATTATTACGAGCCATAACCGCCAAAAAAACATTAACGACATATTTTTTCAAGTTCGTTTTTTATGAAAATTTATAATTTGCGATCAAAAATAGTTGATTTTAGTGAAAAAATTTATTTCAAAAATTATATCACTTAAACTTTTTTTGGCGGTCATGGCACGATTTCGTGAATACAAGAAAAATGTTTTCTTTGTAAGATTCCTGAAATCTTTAAGGCATTGTTATAACGGCTGCAACTTTGTATATCTATTTTCCTGCCTTTTGAACATGAAGATGACTTTTTTTTGGAAGTTTTCTTTGTATGAAGTTTGTTTGCATCTTTCAATTTCTACGCTGACATTTCATCTGTAGGGAAGACCTACAAAAATGTATTTAATATGTGCCGTGTTAAAACTAAAAATGTATAGCAACCCAGTTTAACTGTTCCGAAACAAAAAAAAAATAAGTATGTAATGACGTGTATACACGATATTATAAATCGTACGTTAAATCGTACAAGTATAAATTACAATTCGTACAATTAGTATGAAAATCAAAAATTTTTGATTTTTGTGGGCGGAGCTTCGCTAAGTACTATAGTAAGTATTGTGTATCATGCTGTTGTACAGCAAAATGTGTTTTATGCAGAGCTGATTTAGAAAACGCAGTGTTTCTGCATTTATGTAGCGGATATTTTAATGTAAAAAAAAAACATAAAACATTATTTTAACCATTCTCTACAATATGCCCCTTTAGTTTTTGCATTACTAAATTAAGTATCAAGTATACCCTGCATAAGAAAGTTACCAAATATTGAAAGGAACATTTTTTTAGCTTTCCGTGTGAGTAGTTTATGTTGTAGATGGAATTAGAGAGAAAAAACATTGCAACAAACTGAACTTAACTTTAATATAAAGTTAAAAGTTAAGAAATAATGCAAAAAATTAAATTGTATTACAAAAAATATTTTTTTTTCAAATGCTTTCATGCATGCGACCATCGCGCGGATATTCTTGACGAAGAAAATTCTGGACCTATTTTAGGTCACTTCTTCGAGCATTGCAGCAGTATATCACGATTAACAATAATAATGTAGGTCATTTGTTGCTGGCTTATCGGCAGTGACTTCCGGTGCCCTCAAAGACACGTCCTTGGATGCCAAATTTTTATTTTAACTAGTCGATAATTTTGGTTGCTTTATGGCACATGGTGCTTGTTTTCGAAACCACATATCGACTGGATCAATTTAATAATTAAAGATGGTGGGTTAATGATCTTCATTGATCGCAACGCTAGCTCTGGCGTTATTTTAAAGGCTTGTTTTGTTTTTTTTTTTTTTTGAAATAATAATTTCTACGCAAAAAAGCAAATATTCAAAAACTCAAAAACTGCATATCCCTGTCTTAAAAAAAAAACTCAGATTTTTAGACAGAATTCTTAGAATTTTTTTTTAATTTTGCTAAGCTATAGACCATTTGGCATTTACTAGTCTATTTAACTTCTTTTTTTTCTGTAACTTCTGCCAGCACTTGTAGTAGTATTTTTTTTAATTTAATTTTTACTTTATATAACATAAAAGCACAACTGTTTAATGCCACTCATTTGTTTGTTTAAAATATTTATTGTGTTGTGTCAATCAAAAGTCCCCAAGACAATCTACAAGAGTGATTGTACCAGCTGGTACTTCAATAAGAAGAGAAAAAAATACACAAAATTAAATCGGACAATATGTTAATATTAATAATAAAATGAAATTATTTTTGATGTATTATTAAAATCCACAATGTCATATGCAAACATGTCACTTAGACATCAGAAAGCAAAAATGCTAACAAATCAATAAGTGCATTTAACCATACAGAATTATTGACAATTTCACAGCTTGTGTATATATAAAATTATTTTATTCTATTTTCTTATGCTTACAAATATATTTAATAATGTTTAAAACGCTCAGATTCTGTAGCTGATAAACAAACAATTTGTTAAAGATAGAAAATATAATATTCATGATATAAACTTGTGAAATGCAGTTTGTACGACATGAATATTTATATGCAAAGTGTATGGGCAGACTTCAATTTCATTACCTTCAGATATTTTAACGGCATCCTTGGTTCTTTTCCTAAGTTCTTCTGTTCACATCAAACTACATAAGATTTCTTTCTATTATTACACTTCAAAAGTCCCCATTACTTGTGGTTAAGATTAATAGAGCAATTAAAGCCCACACATATTTGTGCACAGAAAAATGTTAACCATTTCTAAAAATTTTCAAATGTAGGGCTGAATGCTTCTTGCTCTACATTTGTGTAAATACTTTGAAAAAAGAAAAAAGCCAGAGAGTTTCTTGTATTCTGCGAGCATAAGTTAAAAGCTTGCTTCCCGTTTTTATTGTTGTTCTTAGCAAAATAATGACGATAATGGGAATGATAATGATTGTTCTTAAGACTCTTATAACAAGGACATTATTCTTCAAGCAAATGACCCAAATACATATATTTAAAAATGGGTAATAACATGCATTTAATCACAAGAGACATAATGCATGATATCACAATTATGCTATTTTCATTTAAGATATACATTGATAGACAGGAATATTTGAAATTTTTTTATAACTTGAAATACACGACCAGGTTCTGAAAACCATTTCGTTTTGAAATCGCAAAGTTTCAAGAACAGAAAACAGTATTCTATTTACCAGATAATTTAGTGCATTCAAAATTAAGTTCGGATAAAATATTAAAATATCTTAAAACCAAATAAAAAAAGCTGCAATAAGTGAGCTTTCTTGATTATTTTTTCCCTAAAACTTGTCGGTTTCAAAACGATATGGTTTTCAGAACCAGGCCGATAATATTTAAAAAAAGCGAAATTCTTTATAAATTGAAGACTATCTATTTCTCACTACCACAATTTCAGAACTAATTATTCAACACCAAGTCGCATTAAAAGCAAAAATTCACATAAAACATACGCAGACCTTCTTAATATTATCTGATTCATCAATTCATATTTTTCTTTTTATTTCAATGAAAAAAATTCAATATTAAACTAAACTTATAGATAAAATCTCTTACGGAGACGTGACAATAAAAGCTCAATTAAAGATAAAATAAAAAATAACATTTGAAACGGAAGGAAACACTAAATAATTGCCACTAAACAGTAAAAAAAAATTATGCGAAAATACTAGATGGCGAAAGCCACACAGTTCTTTTACGATGTCACTCATTTTCATCAGCATCCATATCATTTAAAACGACATTTCCAGCAACTTGCAATTCAAATTCAATAAATGCATACGAATCTTTTGTGCGGGTATTTTGCATAAAAGTTGGTTTTATGACGACGAGCATTGAGTAGAAAGTCTGCTTGTTTATAAATAAATAAATCACTGAACTATACAATGAGTTTTGGTACAAAGTTTTATGTAAATGTTGCCCGCAACTACAACCGCAGATGATAATAGAAAAACTTTCGTTGTTTTGTTCACATTTCATTTCACTTCTTTTGCATCAATATATTTTACCTTTTTGTTCATACAAAATAGTAAAATCACAACTGCAAAAGTCTCTGAGAATATGCAACACCAGCAAAACAAACTGATGGCCTGACATTAAAATAAAACCAGCTTTTTCTTCTTTTTTTTTGCAAGTACACAAAAAGTAAATGAATACATAAAATCACGGCTGTGGTAGTGAAAAAATTTGGAATTTAATACATAAACTGTGTTGCCACATACCATGAAATTAAAAACGTTCAGTTTGTCGACAAAAAACCAGTCGTCAGTGTAATTCTCATTCAGTTTACCTTGCAATTAAAATAAATTAATCAAATATCGAAAATTTTATAGAAATTTATTTACACAGACCTGTTAAATTTGCCCCATAATTTTTACTCGTACACTTAAGCTCTGAAGTTGTGCATTTTGTAAACAACAACTTCTTGCTTTTTAGGCTTTCTTTATGCATTTTTAGAAACACACGCACACTTGTTTTTATTTTTGCAGAAATATATGAAGAATATGTTTTTAAATTAAGAATTGCTTGAAGTTATCTTATTTAATTTTTATTAAATAAACTTTTTGACATTTGTTTCAAATTTTCATAAACTGTTTGCTCAAAAGTTCAAAAGGGGCTTCATGAAATAAGTTTCGCAAGTTTGCCCAATTGCTCAAATGACAATTTCAAGATTTCTCATGAAAGTTATATTTTAATTTTAAAATATTCTTTATATACTAATTTGAAATTTATTTGCTGGTGGTTCAGCTTTGTCTATATGCATTTCATTGTTGCTGTAACAAGTCATCAGTAGACTTCAACCACCCATTTTGAATAGTCACAAACCTCTTTTCTTATGCACAGACTTTCAAGAACTATTTGTGGTTGAAGTCTACTGATGATTTGTTACAGCAACAATGAAATGCATATGGACAAAGCTGAACCACCAGCAAATAGTTAATTCAAATAAGAGTATAATTATGACAATATGTCGAATAATAAATTTCTTAAATATTCTTTATATATTTAAATATTTTATTTTTATCTAACTCGTGTCAAAATTCATAAGAATTTAAAAATTGTGGGCCTGTTCATCTAAATGTGAACAATAGCTTCGATCAAATATTTATATTGAAAACAAAAACAGATTTCAGTTTGTTTCTTATATAAATTTTCGACCGAAGCTATCGTTCGCATTTAGATGAACAGGCCCTGTCTTGAAGCACCACTTTAGTAGACTTCAACCACAATTCAAAAAACCTTTTATTAAGATTTTGTTCGTAAGCACTTTGTAAGCTTTTTTGAATTGCGCTTGAAGTCTGCTGAAGTGTTGCTTAGCTACAACGAAAATGCATCTAAATATGCCAAACCAACATTAAATAATACTTTTTATTCTTATATAGCTAATGTAATCTGTAATCTGAGCAAACTTTTTGAAATCAATATTCGAGTCTGACTGCAGTATTTTTACGTGCAGATTTGTACAATTTGCATATTGTTTCGGAGACAAGTTTGTATCAGAAAACTGCCCAAACTTCATTCATTATACTCTGTATCGCTGATTTCGAAAAAGTAAAAAGTCGTCAAGATACGACAAAAAACTTAAAGCTGGCAGCCAGTTGCACAATTGTAATTGTTGTTGCATGTACTCGTACCCAGTAAATGGTTTGTGGTAAATACTATGTTGTTTGTAGCGCTATTGTTATTGTTGTTGGTATTTTTTTTAGTACTAAAATTGCAAATAGTTGTTCATCATTACTGTGGCTGATTGCATTTTAAAGGCAGCATGAAATGCACGAGCACACACACACATATAGAAGAATACATATTCCTTCAGTCACACTCATTTATACTGAAAAACAAAAGCAATTTTAACTACCGGAAAATATTCGAATCAATATTTCACAAGTAGACTCTTCAATGTCACATATTTTTGCATTAATGTTCGGTCTGCTCTTCTGACACAGGATGTCGTAGTTTTTATTGCTTGTTTCAATAAATATTGAAAAATACCGGAAACTATTGTCGTGAATGATGATAATTAAGTAAAAAAAAAGTTGATTTTCTTATGTCGGTGTTTATTGGAAGAAGGTTATATTACCTTCATCTTATAAACTGCTTTTATTAAATGTGTGTCACTTCATAACATTGCTAAAGCAATAAAATCAATAACATCTCAGTGGTCTGACAAAAATTAAATGAATTTTTAAAACAATAATTTTATTTATTGCATACATACTACATATGTATATAATATTTCCTAAAATTTCTGGGCCCAAAGTTCATAGAGCAATTAATTAAAAAATGACAAGCAATTCACTACGAAACAATGAAGTCACAAGCAAGCAAGAAGATGTCAAAAGCTTTGCACTTTGAGTCCTATAATATCTTTCTTTCTTAAAGGTATTAATTTTAATTGAAGCCCCATAGACGTGCTAATATACGCCAGTATTAACACATTAACTGAAATGTTAAAAAGAAATCTGCCATGACACATAATATAATTGGAAAATACAAAAGAAAAAGTTTGCTTTATTTTTCTTTTTTTGGCATGCCTTGCGCCAAATTACACAAAGTCAATTAAGTCTGTTAATTTTCTTTTCCCAACGCTGTTATTTGCAATTCACAAAATTTCTTTTGTTGTAAGAAACTCAAATATTTATAATAGATTTTTTTTTTTATTAAATCTCTGTTTTAATTTATGCTAATTAAAATTTTTCAGTCACAAACCCCGAATGGCAAAATGATTTTTTCCTTTTTTTTTTTGTTATACGCATATTCTTTTAATCAAGTGATTTAAACTTAAGTTTAAGTTTTTTTTTTTTGGTTTTGATTGTTATACAAATATAAAAACGTAATTCCAGCTTGTTGTATATACTCGTAATACAAGAGAATACAAAAAGATCTATAATAGATATATTTAATAATAATTTATGCATGAAATTTCTTAATTTTTAATCCGGTAAACGTGATCCGGAAGTAGCGCCAATTTGCATGATTTTAACATAAATGTTCCTATTATTTCTATGCATAAAACAATTTTTATTGAGCACCTTTAGGTTTATGCGAAAGAGAGGAGAAAATAATAAATACGTATTCCAACTCGAAGACAACAAAAGTTGTTTAAACAAAACTAAAATATTGTGTCAAGATGAAGAAAAATTAAAAAAATTGTGTTGTTGTTGGTTAAACACGTCTAAAGGCATTTCGTTGCTGCTTAAGCAATTCGTCTATGGACTACAACCACAATTTTGAAAAGCTTAATGCTGATACACAAACTATTAATAAATTATTGAGATTTGCAAAAGTAAAACTACAAAAATATTTATGTGGCAATAAGGAAAAAGTGATTACGTTATATTTTACTGTTTTGCAGGAGATCACTTTTAAGCTTTCAAGTCGATTTCAGAAACAGTTAAATTGGGAGATTCTCTGTTAATCTATAGTTTTTTAAGCAACCATCTCTCTACATCAGCTACGTCCAAAAACACACACACTGATATTTGCATTTGAGGTAAACAGCTTTGAAAGCTCTTAAATTTGTTCTTGTTTCCTTGCAAAGTAAGAGCAAGCATTATTGTCTATTCTGTTGTTGTTGTGGATGTTGTACTCTCGTCGGTGTGAAAGCACTAAAAGCTCTTTATAAATGTTTGCACATTGTGCATATGGAGTGGACTTAGCTGCTCTACATACTATAAGCAATAAGCTTAAATTGGAATATGCCAAAGTATAACCTCAATTAAGCTGGATATTCCAGTAATCTTAAAAAGACTACATGTTCCTGAAAAATCACACAAATTATTTGATATTTTTAGCAGGGGTACTTTCAAGTATGCAGATTACGGAGGTACCAATAACTCAATATTAGCTTATCTCGATTTAAGCACTTTTTCCTTTTTGCCACAGATTCAGTAAATAACAAATAGTAGTATTTAACATCTGTTGCTTATTGGGTTTTTATTTTGTCTTTTTATTCCGATTTGCATTCATACCTCAACTCTAAGGAATCCTCGCTCAAGGCTCTACGATTATTTGTAAAATAAGAGTAGACATTTTATGCAACGATTATACTTATAAATCACAAAAAAATAGTTAATTATTCATATATCCAGAAATAATTTAAGTTTTTTTCAAGAAATTTTTTTAAGGTCCGTAAGAAATTCATCTTCTTAACTTTTTAAGTGTAAATATAAATTTTCATCATAAAGTTTATTTTCGCTAAAATAGGAAAACACAAACTTCCGTGAATTGTATTAATAGAAAAAGAAAATCATGCATGCAAGCAAGGTATCGTGTCTAATTGAATTATTTGTTTAACTATTAGGGGTTTTCAATAAGAAATTAAATTTCCAATTGCCTGCAGTTTTAATAGTTCTCATGACTCAAGCCCTTACTATATGACAGATGAAAAGAAAAAACTATATATTTAATATAAATGGAGTAATAGACGTTGCAACAATAAATTTAAATTTTAAAAAATAATTTAAAATTTCGCAGTCACCGTTTGCAAAGCTAACGCACTTCTTGGTCGTAATGAAGCAACTTCTTGGCCACCAATTAAAGAAGTTGTAAACAAATTTAAGCTGTTGGAATAAGTTTTTGACGTGAACAATTAAATTTATGCACGTCGCTCAACAATAACTGTGGAAAACCCAGCCTTGTTCATTTCTAGTCAGAATTTAGAAATGGACTTTTAATAAGATGTTTTGTATGGCTGGAATTGGGAGATATTCATGTTCAAGGTCTCTATCTTTAACAAATTGGTGCTGCGTGCCATACAAAGAATGATACGATAGCTAATTAGTGTGAAAAGATTCCTGACTCAAAGGGACGATTACATTTTACCACCTACACACCTTTAGACTTTTTTCTTTGGATCTACCTGAGAGATAAAGTCTACGTCTTTAAGTAACTTACAGTCAATTAAAGGTCTCAAACAGCAAATTCATGCAATTATACAGGACGTACCGACTAGAGATGGATGCGTGTCGAATTTTTCCAACACGACACGACACGAACACAAATACCAAGACCCTCAACATGTACGAAACACGCACGCGAAAAATTTCGTCACCACGATACTGCAAAACTCGCACGAAATATTATTGGTATGGTATTGAAGATCAAAATATTTAATTGATTTTTTTAAGAGCCGCTTTTCAAAATATGGCACCGAGGTGGAACTGTCAGCTGGTACTATCGGTTTACGTACAGATTTTTAAGCTTCGCTAAATATGCTGGTGTTGTATGTTTGACGATACAAAATATCCAATTTTTTCTCTACTGGAAATTCATTCATACATATTTTACATGTAAAATAGTTTCGTGTTTTTCGTGTCAATTTTTCTCAACACGAAACCACCCGAACACAAGTGAAATCAGACTTTTATCACAAACACTTGGTGTTGAGTCGTGCGCATTCGTGTTACGGAAAAAACCACTGTACGCGCCCATCTCTAATACAAACCCAAAGATGCGAATTGGTAACAAAAATGTGTATGAAAAGAATATGCTCCTACAAGCGTAATCGTGGGGCCCCATTTGGGTAATTTTGTACCCCAATTTTAATGGCGTACATTCTTCTTTACAATTATACAAATATGCTCTAATTTCACTTAAAATTAGTCGTGTTTGTATATATCACAATGAAACCACTTATGGGAAAACCCTTTACATATTTTAAGCACTGCAAATCCAACTTACTACGGAAAATTTTTAAGCAAGTACTTTGTTAAATGCCAAAAGGTTTTTATATATTATTAAAGCATGATATTTTCCTCATTTCACCTTCGTTTAAATTGTGTTATCTTCTTTTCCCCCTTTTGGCAAAATTTGTTTGTTTTTCCTGTTCACACTTTAATCGCTCCCTTAACATCCTGTAAGTAAGTGAAAAAGTATATAAGATAATTCTTAAGATACTCCTACATACACTCTACTGACATACTTAAAAGATAAGTCTGTTATCTTATGCGTTATTTGCTGTCATAGCAGGCGTTGCAGTGAATAAAATTTAAAATAAAAGCAAAGAAAAGAAATCTACTTGCAGAATGTAAAACTTAAACAACTTTAAAGTTTTGATGGTTTAAGAATATAAAAAAAAACTCCAAAAAAATTATTTGGCTTTCGTTGTTGTTGTAATAGGTTGATGTGAACTACCCCGTATCAGTGGCAAAAGCCTTGGGCATATATTTTTGTTATTTTAATTTTGCTTAGTAAGCTTTTCTTAATTTTGTTAGATGCTTTCCTTAAACAAATATTATGTTAAGCTTAAACACTTTCAGCAAACTGTGGGCAACTGATTCCAGTTAAGCCTTATATCTTAAAATTTATCTTTGATTTTACCATTAACACAATCTTTGTTTTCCTCTTCTACAAAGCATATTTGAATTGTCAACAAAATTATAAACACTTTCAGCAGCAACAGCAGCAGTAGTCACACTGGAAAATTTCCGAAATTAACGAAAGTCATTTAAGTCTTAAGTAATTAAACAGCCTTAGTATATTTAAAAAACTAAACCATCCTTCCTTGTCAGGATACCCTCATCATTATTAAAATTAAATATGAAAGATAAAACGTATAATTTTTTTTCACTTAACCCGCCTCTTGCTTTGTTCAAAGTTCCTTTTCACAAAACGCATGCACAAGCAGAAACAAAAAATTTCAATTGTTACTTTCAGTTATAAACAAGAGTATTTCACATTATGAATTATTATTATTTCTTTATCGTTCAACTTTCTTTTATTTTTATTTTTAAACGTTTTGGAGGCGTTGGAAAAATTGCCAGTGAATTTTTTTTCTTTCTTTTTTTTTTGAAAATTGGGTGTTTGTGGTTGGCAAAAGCAGAAGAATGGTAGTGAAAATTTATTGCCAGACATCTTTTAATGCTTATTTATTGAAAGTTTGACAATGAAAATTACGAATGAGGGGGAAAGCTCTTGTTTATAATTCATATATCAAATTATAAAATACAATAATTTAAGTTTTATTGCGCAATTTTGCCATTAAAATGTAGCAATAAATTCAATTAAATATGTGGGAATAGAATTAATAAAATTTATTTTCAAATCGCATTTTTATTTACATCCATTCCAAGGCATATGTATATAGAATATATTCGCCTTAATTCGCCCTGATGTCAGGAAAATGCACTGAAAAGAGGGTATCGACATCTAAGGGATATTCAAGTTAGTTAAGACCATCTGATATAGAATTGCCTTGCCTTCTCTCTTTAACTGAATTTGCCAAGGTGAAGACGAATTCATATCAGGTGGTTGAAACGATTTAGGTAACTCAGATGCCAACACATATTTTTCTTCAAGGAGAATTCATACTAAGTGGTCGCAAGGGATCAGGTGACTATTTTCGCCGCTTGTAATTTGAATATAATAACAGTAAATTTTTCTGACATTTCAAGTATAAGTTTCCCAAAGCGAATTGGGCTGGGTATACCTTATATGACATTCAAAGAGCGAATTCAAGCGAGTCTACTTTCTACGCGTATACATTGTGGATTTACATTATGAGAGTCTGCATGCAATTCGTTGAATGCGACCCATATAACTTGTCAGTAGTAAGCCAAGAGAGGAAAATTTGCAGTTGTTATGGTGATAATTGATATTTTTATATTTGGTAAATTTTTTTTACCAGACTTCCATATTTGTTGTATTTATGGCGAATACAAGACAATAAGCTTAGATCAAATATTTAAAATAAATTAAGAAATAATAACTTTAGTAAGGAATATTAAAAAATATTTATAACAACATTTATATAATCCACCTTGCCATAAATTTAAGTCCCTGGTTTTCTGCGCCTTCAAGTGAATAAATATGAAATGAACTTATAAAAACGTTAATTCGTTCCAGACAATTAAGAAAACTGAAAAAGATGTTTTTTGCACAATTTAATTTCACGTAAATAACACATGTAAGTGTTTGTTCTTTTGTAGTCTATTTAAAATACTCGTATGCATGTTTCTAAGCGCTTTGTATCACAAAAATGTTTTATTTTCTCTATTTTTTCGTGTATATGAAAATCCTAAAGAATTAATGTTTAATGTTGAATTTCTGCTCATAAGCGTGAACATTTAAAATACATACATACATATGTACATATGTATATGGCCTAGATTTTTAATTTTTTACACTTCAGTTACATTATTCACTCACCGTCAAACTAAATTTCACTTACGACTTACACACAGGCTCAAAATTTCTGAAAGATTCCTCTTGGGATGTGTCTTACATTTAATTGGATGTTTTCATTCTAATTTTTATATATTATATTTTTATATGAACGTATATGAAAACTTAAGCTGTAGTCAGTCAGTTGGCATTGTTTTAATAAGAATATTTTTCTTGTAAGAAAGTTCAAAAAAATTTTAAATACACTTTTGAGGTTTTCATGAATAACAATTTATGTTATATATTTCTCGTTTCTGATATCAAATTATTAAATTTTAAATGCTTATTGGAAAGTTCTGAGAAATTAATTAAAAATATGGATTTTCTAAAACAACAACACAACTTTTACCTCTTTAGAGTTCCGTACACCAAAAGTGAAAAGAACTCCTAATCTTTTCGCTACGCAATCCATCTATCAGGTCTGTCTGTCTGAAGAACTTAAAGGGTGTTCTACAGCGAGCTGCGAATCATGTTGGAAATTATGATGTCATATACAGACAATTATATAAATATGAACAATTGAAAGTTAAGAAGTTAGTGTATTTTTATGCACCAACTAACACTGAAATTTAAAAAATCTAAACTCGAGAGTATTTATTTAATTTTGACAACTTGCTGTATCTTGTACGAAGCGAACTCTTGAATTTTTCAAAAACTCTTGAGCATTTCAACTCGCCAAAAACGAAAAATCTCCGAAACAAAAAACGCGCTTAAATGTACACTATTACTAAAAATATAATAAATGCCTAAAATTCCAAAAAAAAAGTACCAAAAGCTAAAAGGTCGCAAAAAAAAATTTAAAAAAAACGTCAAAATCCAAAAAATTGACAAAATGAAAGAAAATTTAACATTAAAAACAACTGGAAAATATCGCTAAAACCAAATAAATCGCCAAAAACGAAAAATCTCCAAAAAAAACACTTAGAGTCTGAACACAATATAACGATTATTTATTGCGGTGCGGTCTTCCATACGATTTTGAAGTAAAAATCCGCGGGACGGGACGGAATAAAATTAAAATCTATTTTATTTTCATTGCAGACTTTCTTATTCTCTCAATTTTTGATACTCTTTCTCTTGCTGACGTTGCCATAGTTTTTGAATAATTGGCTGTGTTCACAACATTGTTGTAAAAAAAAACAATAATTTTGACGTTCAAACATTTTTGTTATAGATTATAAAAGTTTAAAAAATATATCAAATATATCTTTGAATGTATAAAATGTTAATAATTTTTTGTTTTTAGTTATAAAAATGTATGCACAAAAAAATTAATAAAAATTTAAACAAACAATGCCAAGTATTGCCGTTGCCGTCTTCCGTTATATTATGTATCGCACCGCACCGCAAACATTGTGTTTAGAGTCTAAACTTTAGACTCTTAAATGAAAAATTACATTAAAAATATAATAAATGCCTAAAATTCAAAAAAAAGTAACAAAAGTAAAATAATCGCCAAAAAACTAAAATAAACGTCAAAAACAGAAAAAAAGATCGCCAAAACGAAAAAAGCTCCCAAATTAAAACAATAAATAAAACTAAAAAAATTTCGCAAAAAACTTTAAAAAATTCCAAACCAAAAAAATGTACTTAAAAATTGTCTACATCAGGTAAGAATTAAATGACTAAAGTTCGTATAGTATTACATATAAAGTGACCGTATGGAACACTTCGTGTGCGAGCTTTATTGAATTTATCTTAAAGAAGGTCTACAAAAAATTTATTTTGGTCTACTAAAAAATGTTATTTTGAAAACCACAGATTTGTTCAATTCAGAAGTTCAGTCGTATGTTTTATCGTTTATGCACTTGTGAACAGAAAATATTATTACACGGTTATTTAATAGTATTTTTAAATATCAGAAACTGAAGTTGAAGCTGAAAACTACCATCAATTAAAATAGAATACCTAAAAAATGTTTGCATATAAATGACAAATTTTTATTTTAGAAATCGTTAAATTTTTTATTGATTTTTTAAGGTAAGTAGCCTTAGATGAGCATTCACCATAAGTAAACTTCAGATTTCCGATAAGTACCACCGTGAAAAGTTAAAAAGAATAAATATTTAATTAACAGCAGATTAATGTATTTTCCAATGCAACTCAAAATCAAGCTTTTTTTGAACTTTTTCTACTATAAAATTCTCTTGCAACACAAATTATTCAACTGGCATAAAATTGTCTTTTTATGAATATTTAAGCTTAAGGAACTTTAAGCTAAACTGTTCAAGAGAACTAAAAAATTAACTGGTTGTATGCAAACATGCTACACATTTTACGCCTTCCCTTCGCCAGTGGTTGTTGTGCCATCATTTGAACAGTCATTCTCATATGTGAGCATTGTATGAATATAATCTCATGCAAAATGTTAAAGAGGTTAAAAAGATTTTATATGTTTTACTGCAGCTTCAAAAACTTAATTGAGAATTTTTTGCAAACATATTTTGTTCTCCCCAGTAAAAAGGGTTCGTTCGTTTAACACTAAAACATTTGCCCCACAACTTTAATGTCACCCAAAAATTATGTTATGAATAAAGTTGAAAACACCAAACCACACCTCCTTCTTTTATTAAAAGTCAAGTTAAAAGTTGTGGGGGTGGTTGGTCTTCGTCATAAAGCTAAGAATTGCTGCAGGTGTCTACTCTAAGTTTTACATAAGTTTAGAGTCTTCTTCAGGGGTAGAGGCGGGGACCTTCTGTCTCATGCTGCATACTTTCGTCGTCATCATTAATATTAATCATTTTCTACGGCAGCAAACATTTTACTTTAGATGGAGCCATTAGTTGTATGTGTGTGTGTGTGTGTGTGTGTTCTAAAGCATCTTTTACAAAAATTTCATTTCAAACAAGTTTGTAAGTTAGTGTGATCTGTTGCTGTCCCAGTTTTCTAGTTTATCTTAATTATTTAATTAGTAGACCATAGTTGACAAAGTTTTAAATAATATAACATTAATTACGTATGCAGCAGTAGTGTGTGTGCTTACAATTATTATAATGGGTACACAGAGCTATTAACATAACGACATGTTTGCAATTGTTTTAAAATTTTTTGGTATGCAGATAGTTTTCGGTTTTATTTCAAGCAAGTGAAAGAATCGTATTCTTTCGCAATATTTATGACATTGCATTTAAACTAAAATGAATTATAATCAGGAATAATTTCTAAATTGGGCTTAAGTTCTTTATTTTTAATTATTATAGAAATACGAGTATTTTTTATTAAGTAATGTGATTTTTTAAAGAAGAGGATACAAATTCGCTTGGGAAAACACGGGAAACATTGAACTGGTTTAAAGCAGTTTATGTGAAAATGCGCGACTTTCAATAGGGAAAAGAGGAGCCTCACTGGAACTTCCAATAACGATTATTCATGAAATTTTAGAAAAGGATGTGAGGTTCCATCCTTTTAAAATTAAAATTGTTCAAGAACTGAAAGAAAGTGACATTGATTACTTACTCCACAGCTAAAAGTCTATTATATTTTTTGATGTGTAAACATCTATACGCTAGGGGGTAAAAATCTTTTTCACAATACAATCACAAATTTTGAGTAAGATTGGAAAGTGTTATCCAAATGGTGTGAGCTATGTATGAGTGTGTTAGTGTAATCATACGAACAAGAAGTACAGAGAAACTTAATAGCTGCATAGAAATACAGTCAACCGAATTTTAAAGCATACTATCAGGAGCAATGTTAATTTTAATAGAAATTGCTTGTGAAGTGTAACAGTGTTGCCAATGGGGATAATTTTGTTAAAAAATTGAAAAATATAAAATAAATAAAATAAATATAAAATTTTAAACAAAAAAAAAATTTTAAATGTTAAATATTTGTTTAAAAGATATAAAGTAGTATTTATAAAGAATTTATAATATTATATTATAACATATCTTCATTGCGTACTGTTGCATTACACTGGAGCTAGTGCAAGACAATTGGGTAACAATCTCCATCTCATGCCAATTATTATAGGTGGAGATTTTAATACAAATTTTGCAATTTTTTTTGACGTTTTCCCCTTGCATATGAGCAATTCTCCACAAAGCCTCACAACCAATAATTCCACTACTATAGATGCAGTTTTCCATAGATTTCTAAATACAGTAGAGTCAAAAAATTATATATCTTATTTTAGTTTTCATAAGCCAATATTAAAAAAAAATCATTATTAGATATTAACACATCTCCCTGCGGACTCACATTGCTTAACAAAAATATATCATTTTATAGGAATTGAGAATACTCAACCCGAATCCCGATTAAGAAATTATTCCCCATTAAAATTTATGACAATCTTTGTAAAAAAATTTCTAGATTTTACTAAATACCAGTGCCTTTCCAGTGATTCTCAATAGTTTCAAGCCGTCAGTATTTTATTAGTGCTTTATAGAAAATTTAAAAGACAAAAATACTTATTATTACAGCATCAATAGCAATTGAAATTTTTAATATAACATTTTCACATCTTTCACTTTCAATTAAACGTGCCATAACTATTATTATGCTAAACAGCTGTTCGAAACGACAGAGTCATAACCATAACCAAGGCGAATTGATACCAGGTGGTCTCGATTTGCATCTCTGCGTATTCGCTTTGTACATTTGTTAGTGTGAAATTTCATTTCTCATATTCCGTTTCATAGAAAATTTAAGTTAAATATATGATGTTAATAAGAATCTCTACCCAAGTAGATAGACTAAGGTGCTGATGAAGTGCGTGACTGCACAGAAAAGTATCGGTATTTCCCCAGCTATAAACTCTAGTTTAATTCTTCTTCTCTTCTTTAGAAAAACACATTAATTGGTAAAAATATTTCATTCAATAAGAATTGAAATTACTGAACTTAATCCCGAATAAGAAATTATTTCTGATTTTGAATAACAATTTTTAAGAATAATAAATAAATATTTGTCTGTATTGTAGAAAACTTGTAATTTATAAATTAGTAAAACCGTAATACAATAAGTTTTTTTTAAATTAAAATCATTGCAAATATGTGTAGTTTCAATAGCACATATTTAATTTATTTTTAATATACCCTTCATGAAAATGACATTTTAGTAATTAACAGCACATTACGAGTAAAACTATTCACACCATTTTCTATCAACATCCACTTGAATAATGTGTGTTTGATATAATTTCCTTATTTCTTAAATTAAACCATCAGATAATCAATAAGCTTATATTTGAGATGACAAAAACAATTGAGTGAAAAAAAAACTTAATAAGAAAAATGAACTGAACTGGGCCTAATGAATTGTAATAAAATATCATTGACGGAAACAACAAGATACAAGGAAATCTTCGCTAACGAGGGATGACTTGAATTATCTAAACTACATTTGAGCGTATAAATTATGGTTAAACTGAAAAAAATAAAATGAAAATCACTCATGTGTTTATGCAGGAAATTGCTCGTTTATCCTATTAATAGCACTTCTATCGCTCGTTCACACACATACATACACACACACGCTTTCCGGAACAAACCTCCATAAGGATTTGACAACTTTAATTTTGCAGACATTTTGCGTGTGTAAAAAATGTCTTAAGGGTTTTTTTGTGTTGTGGGGGGTCGCAAATTTATGTATGTTTAAATATTTATGGCGTTTAGTGTTAAACACACAATTCACAGCAGACTACCGACTACGATTTGTCAGAAATAGAAAAAACGAAAAACGATTAAACAAAAAGTGAAATGAAAGATACTCCTAGCTTAAAATTATTGGATATTATTTAATAAAAAGAACATTCCAAAATTTATATGAAGATATTAGGTCTGTTCATTTGCCTTCCCAGCAGAAACTAGCAACGAGAGAGCAAGGCAGAAATTTACAAAATTACTCTCCCAAATATGAAAAAGTAAATGAACGCTTAACTTGCAAAAACTTGAAAGAAAATGTTTAGGCTTCATTATTCTTTACTTTCTGTTGCTGTTCTGTGCTGTGCCGTTCTGCTTCTATATTTAAGTACTTACTTTTTCTGTAGTAACTTATCAGCTGTTTCTGTTTAGACGGGTAACAGTTTTGCACTAAAGCGATGAGTTTTGCATCCGCTATTGTTATGTTTCAGTATAATTTAATTTTTTCTTTTAAAAATGATTTTTCTTAATTCTAAAACCCCAATTACAATTTATTTCATTTCAAGTCAGCTGATTCGTAACAGAACAGAAAGTAAAAACTAATTTTGGCTTTATTCATATCAGAACCATGGATAGAAATCATGCTGCAATTGTACTTTTTCTGATGTATTTTGTTTGATAATATTTTAAATTGAAATTTTTTTAATATGAAATTCACAGTTTTCGTGTATGCAAAAATTCCAGTTTCCATCTCTGATCACACATGAGAAACAAACAAAATTATTTGCCACTAAAATTTAATTTATGTGGCTTAATGAAAGAAAAACAATGAATTAAGAAAACATGCTTTCTTTTTTCATACCTGTACATGTTTTTTAACAAAGAACTTCAAATTTGTTGAGTTTTCCTTTTTCAAAAATTTTTTTAAATAATTTATTTGACAACAAAACACACAAAAGGTAATTCAATAATTTTTTAAATTAAAACTTTTACTAGTAATAATTTGTAGGAATTTTTGTGTCTCTAAATTTTTTTCTCTCTTTTAGCGCTCTCTCCTTGCAAACTTTTTGAGTTAATTCGTAAACAATTTTAGTAAATGAACAAACTTATTAATTTAGGGAATAGTTTTTTATATATTTTTCTTCATATAAATACATTTTGAACTAGTAATTTTATGTTTAACCTCCGATGAAAAAAAAGGGTGTTATAAGTTTGTAGAGTGTGTATGTGTATCTGTGTACAGATTCAACGTACAGACCAAGGCCTATTTATTAGGTCTATGCAACTCTACAAAAACACAGCAATACAAAAACAATTTTGTGTTGAAGTTGTCAGAAACACACACAAACATGAACTATACTATATGGTGCAAACAACTTTTGACAGCTTAAACACGAAAACACAGAATATCATCAGGACGATTGCATTGACCTGATAAATAGTCTTGGTACAGACCAAACGGCTGGACTAATTTTGATTTAGTTTCTTTTGTGCGAAAGGTGAATTGGTCGAGAGTGTTTTTAGCGCTCCAGCCGCTTAGAAGATATCACATGTTTTCTGGATATATCGGGGGTTTTTAAAATTTTTAATTAATTAATTTGATATTATAAATGTGAAATATCTGGAATTTGCACTACTGAAATATCTTATTATATTTCAATGCCAGCTCTATTATTCTTTAATTCACTAAAATGCTGAACAAATACCAAACTAAACATTTTTGGCGATTGCTTGGCGAATTCTTAACCGACTGCTTAATTTAGAAATACACATTGGAAAATTTCATTCATGGCCAAAAATCGATGAATTGATTTAGCAATATTTTAGTAATAGAGATTTAGCTTAAGCAAGTTACTGAATAAGCGGACATGTTCTTGTAATGTTGTTGTCGCTGTCAGCTGACTATAAGGCGGCGATTGCAGTCAACGGCTTTTGTAGTCGTGTTGTAGTGTAGCCTGCTGTGGTATACGTGTTTAAAGCATTATGTCTAATGTTTCTTTTATTTTTATTTTTTAGTTGGTCTCTTGAGATAAAATTTGACAGTCAAAATGTAATTTAAGGGTATCTGTGTGTATACGGGCATATGTTAATATATTTTACGATAAGCAAAGAAATAAAATAAGCTGTTGTGTGTTTGTTAAGTGGAACTCTTAAATTTTGTTTTAGCACTGACGAATTATTTAGCAGACAGGTTTTGCTTCTTTAAGGAATATTTTAACATTTACGTTTATTACGTTTATAATTTTGAAAATAAAGTTTTTATCTAAAAAAAACACAAGCGTATATTTAATTTCATAGCAAACATTTTGCGCCGCATAGAAAACTCCAGTGATAATAGAAGTTCTCGTTTATTCCATTTTTTCGAATACATTAATATTTTAAGTCACAATAATTTCTGTGGCTACAAGTTTACAAGGAATGTCCATTTTCATTAATTAAATAGCGACATGCTGAATTATATGACACAAAAATAATTTCAACAATAAGATCTAAAAATAATTCTTCATTCTTGTAAATAAATGGTAAGAGGTTTTTGTATTAAAATTCCAGTATATATTCATTAATTTTACTGGGCTGGGGATGAGAAGACTTTTATCTGCACTACTACAAACATTAAAATAAAATGTCACACTTAACACTAATATGCAATTAAACTCATTTCAATGCAATACTTGTAATATGGAAAAATTTAATTACAACGCGAAGCAGTTGAGTTTTTTCAGCAAAACATGAGCTTCGAAATAAAAGGTTGCTACTTAAGTAAACAACAATTTAAATTAACCTACTGCAAAGCTGTTATATCATAAATACACATATACTTGAGAATCAGTATTTTCTTTCCCTTCAAACGACTTGCTTAAATGCCCCCAGCAACAATATTTATTTATTGATAAAAAAAACTTAAAATTAGAAACCACATTTTGATTTTCACTTTATATGTATGACATTGCCCTCCTTTTTTTTTCTTAATAATAAATTTTTTAACACTTAGTAATGACACAAACTTATCAATCAATAACACGCAACTGTCGGGTGTCCTGGAAAACGGTTAAAGCCCTTAAATTAAATGACCAAAAATGAAAGAAACAGAACAAACCCTCTGGCTTATTAAATGAAAATTGGGGCTTTTGTCTGCTTATGACAGGCTAATACTTTTTAAATACGAGAAACAAGCGATCAAATTATTCTACAAGGACAAAAGCAAAACTTGTGGCACTTCCACTTTCAAACACAACTTTTCTTTAGTGTTTTTTTTTCTTTTGTAAATCAGCTCTTTACTACAGATGTTGGCTTTTTCATTAAGTAGTTGAGTGGCTAAAAAAAAACTTTAAGGCGCCTTCCAAGGTTAAGCAGTTCCCAATATTAAATTTTATAAACTAAAGTGATGAATAATTCTGAAACTTCTTTCTTAATTAAAAAAATTCAGCCATAAACAAAAACATACTAAAGGTTTTGCTTCGTCGCTATTCTTACAATGATTAATTAGATTTTCAAATTGTTTTTCTTTGTTGCTATTTTCTGTTTATATTATATATTATAGTGGTAATCTTGCTTGCACAGTGGGTGCTTATTTGTCCATTTCCAGCATTAGTGGCAAAAATGCAAGATTTAAAATTTCCCTTTTTCGGAAAAAAATTCTGGTTAAACTCCTAAAGGTTTAATTAAATGTGCCATACCACAATTCCATATGCATAACCATTGCCATAAACATAAATATATTTGCTACAGCCATTGGTGCTGCCATAAATATAAACAGCTGTTTGTTTTTTCATTTGTTTATTCATTTCCAAAGTGCAACAACAAATATCCCTAATCAGAAAACAGCTTTAAATAGTTACAGCGAAAAATCACAACTCAATTGATTTCTATGGAAATGGTTATGGTTAAGGCGTGTTGCCCATAAGTTTGGTTCGAACAGCTGTTTTTTATGGTTATGGTTAAAATTTCGACGACATAAATGCCAAGAATTTCATTGGCAACTTAGATTTATATAATCAGCTGTGAGTGCTTACATTTTTCTAAATAAAGTTTTTAAGCTTTTGAATGGTGGAATATGGTGGAAGGAGTTATGCACCATTGTGGGGAATAAAAGTCGGACATTTTGTTCACATGAAATATTTCCCATGAACGAAAAATTGTGAACGAAATAAAAAAATAGTACAGTGACACAACAACAACGCAAAAATTGGCGTTTACAATTTTCGGAAAAGGGAACACATTTCACGCGAACTTTTATTACTATTAAAGGTATTGCCGGGAATTCCCGGGAATTCTCGGGAATTTAAAAAGCATATGAATTTAATTAAATGACGTCAATAAAAAACATACAACATTTAAATTAAAAACAAAACAACTTTATTCGTTCATTTGATGAGCAGAAATATTTAGAAAACAAAACAAAAACAAATAAATTCATATGCTTTGAGTTATAGAAAGGATGGAAATGCCATCTACACTTGCCAATCTAGATACTATAAAGACTTTTTATGTTGAAAATATTTCGCAAACCTCTTTACCTCTGCTTACAGATTTGTATTTTTAGGTCATAAAACAACGAACAGCAATGTAAAAAAAGCAAATTCCAATAACGTAAATATTAAATTCCCAAAACTTTCCGTTGAAAATTTCCCGGTATTTGTAAAAAATTATTCCCGAAAATTCCCGAAATTTTTTCCCGCGTAGAAACTTTAGTTTTATTTTAATTTCAGCTTTTGGACACACAGTGCATTCCGATAAACATATAATTAACAAACTTATTAAAATTCATACGTCACACTGAAACATAAATCTTCTAATTTTTTTGCTGTGTCTGTCATGTGGGTTTGTTGTTTTACTTTTTATTGTATTTTTATTTTGAAAAACTATGAATTGGGCTAAAACCAAAGCAAAAAAAAATAATTAATTTATTAGATTTTGGTGACGTAAAACACGTTAAAAATTAAATTAGTTAGAGCACTGCAGTCCTAGTACAAATACTACTGCTCAAAGCTGATTTCCAAAATGACATGTAACAAAAATTTATGTCAATACCGGCCCCAGAAATCCTGAGAATTTTTGGAAAATATTTTTCTTGGTAAATAAAAAATTTCTTTATATGGAGGTCCATAGAAAAATGCAATAGTTCTACTTTTCGAGTTTTCTATTTTTTTTTTAATAAAATTCTATACATTTTCTTTTGTAACGATACCATGTATCTTAAAAATTTTCTCGGGAACGGTGCTACCTAATATTCTGGTCATGCTCGTCATTCATTAGACTATTTTGTTTCCAAATAATAATAAAAATTATAACTCCCTACAAAAGATTTTAAAATTTATAAATTATGTCAAGAGAAGTAATTCTTTCGGGTAAACTAAGAATAAAACAAGATATTGGGGCTATTCTCCAGCTTGTGAATTTGAATTTGCTAAAGTATTTTCAAGCCCTTCCTCTATGCTGATAAAATTAAACGACAAAAAAATATCAAATACGTTTAATAGTAACACAATACTTGAAGTAAAAATTCACACCAGAATTGAAATAATTCCACTACCCAGTTGTCGAAGACTATATTTATTGATATCGATTTCGAATGTATCTCGAATTTTTATCGTATAAAAATATCGAGAATGACAATCAAAAATAAATAGAAAAAAGTTCACCTGTAACTAAGTTTTGTTTCAAATGACAATCGATCTCGAACTTTCGCCAGCATTATCAAAAGTGAGAGAATATCGAACCAATTTCGATATTGCAAAAAGGCAACAGAAAAAGTAAAAAAAGTAATTTTCTTTTTTAACTTATTTATTTTAACTTAATTATTTTATTTATTTTAATACCTTAACTTTAGCTGCATGATTTGATTATGATACCTCCATTCTAACAGACTAGCACACATTCACTGGGCTACCGTCACACGTTCGAAAAACTGTCGAGAGAAGTTCGCAGTTCGAAGCTTTAGCAAAAATTCGATTTTGTTTAAATTTGCGACCAAATATAGAACAATTTTGTTTCAAAAATTTCTTTGCTTTCATTTCAATGCACACTAACATTCGTTTTTTATCGAATCTCAGTTCAAGTGGGTCAAGTCTAATTAAACAAATTATTCGTTGTTTTACTCCAAAAGTTTCTCAAGTGGAATTATTGCATTTTGTTGTAAATCTCCTCGTATGTAAAAGCTAATATCCCAAAAAAAATTTATGTTTGTTTAATTCTTTTTATATTATAAGATGACTGAGGCTAAACCTCACAAACCAAATGTAATCTGACCACTTAGGTAATTTAGAAATTAAACAGCATCAACATGACTGATTTTGACGAGTGTAATGTTATCCAAAATTATGAAATATCATTCATTCTCCTAGTAAAAATGTTTGCCAAGACAATTATATTTTGCGTTTTTTTTTGGCGAAACAATAAACATGCTTTTTAAATATGTATGAAATAAATATGAAATTTTCTATATTCTACTTCTTTCCTAGAATTATTCTCGCAAAAGCAAAACTTCTACGTCATACTGGGGATTTAAATTATTATTTAAACAAAAAGTCGTTTTTTCTCTTGTTCAAAAATTTGCGAAATATACAAAAACTAAAAAAAAATACTTACGAATTCTGCTGATTATTTGGGAGGATGATTGCAGTAGTATTGTTCTGTTGAACTGTTGTTGTTGCTTGTTCTACTACTCGTATTTCCGGCTGTGGCCTTTAAAGAATACAGCAGAAGTTATTTAAAACACAAAAAGCAAAACTGTAACATCACGAATGCGAGTATTCAAAGCGGATGCTTGATGTAGAGGAGTTTGATGGCGCTGACATCCACAAGATAGATGTTGAGTTCTTTTATTATGTTTTTTTTTAATATTATTTTCACTTTTTTATTACAAATATATTTAATTTTTTTTGTGGTTTAAGTGTCGGTTGTAGCGGAAATAAGTTTATTTTTTTACTACTTTTTTTATTCTAATTTTTGAGGTTACTTTATATTTGTTTTTATTGCTTTAGGAAAAACTTATTTTATCTGCACAGAAATTAATTTAATAAAGAAATAAAATTTAATGTTTGGTTGTTGTTTTCATATTTTCACGGCTTAACTTAGAATTAATTAAATTATTTCACATTTTATGGTTTAAATTTTCACTTCCTTTATTTAATGTTTATTTTTCCAAAATTGCTTTGTGTTACTTTTATGATCTTTTTTATGATTTCAACATTTGAGATTTAACCTTATAAATATATTTTATGCCAGCTTGAGTATTAAACAAGTCATTTTCTTTTACAATTATTTCATTCACTTAACTTTCTTTAGTATTTCATATGAAAATTAATTGGAAGTCTAAGATATTAAGTCCTTCTTCACAAAACAGAAATACAGTTAAACTTGTTTTTAACGTACTAAAGGGTGTCCAACAATCTGCTACGATATTGCGAAAATTCGTTTAAAATGAAGTTGTGATATATAAATCAGAGCTGTTAAATTTCGATTACGATTAGGAATCAATTAGATTACATTTAAAAAAATTGTACTGATTATATAATTCCCTTTAAAAGAACTTTTGATAAATAATTGATTACAATTACTAATAATCGAAAAGTAATTTGAATTACTAGAAATTAGAACAAATAACCAAAAAGAAACAAAGTAATCAAAAGAAATCAAAAAATAATCCGACTAGTTTTAAAGATTACTTTTGATTACTAATAAATAGAAAAAAAGTAATCTTTAAAAATAATCGGATTATTTTTTAATTACTTTTGATTCTTTTTTATTATTTTTTGTAATTTCAAGTAATTCACATTTCTTCTCCATTACTAAAATCGTGCGAAACTGAATATAATCGTAATTTAATCATTACTTCACCTTTAAAAAAAAAGTAATCAAATTAGTAATCAGTACGATTAATAAGCATTACTTAACACAAATAACATTACTTATTCAAATGGTAGTCTTAACTGTCATAGTGTCATAATCTTTTAAAATATTTGTTTGAAAGAAAAACCAAAAGCAAGCAATTGTTTGTTTTTAAATAATTTAAAACTTTATGGGACTATGACACACCGTTTGAATCCCCCAATTGTATTCATGTCAACATACATACATACATATGTATGTATGTATATATAATAAAAGCATTCACATTAAAAATTGCAATGCTGCAACTTTGCAAAACTGCAAAGTTTAAAAAAAATCTATAACAACCACGTAGAAAACTATTTTGCATAAATGATGCAGGGTCGATAAAAGTCAAAGATTATCAAAAAAATATATGCAAAGTTGTGCAATTTCTAACGGCATTGGCAAGCCAAACAAAATGGAAAAAAATTATAACATCAACCCAACACCGAAGTACAATGCAGGATTAGAATATCAGCAAAAGTCCAAATTATTTGAATAAGTACCTTGAAGTTCGAATTAATATATCATTCATTCAAGCCTCATTAGAAATTACTCCTTAATGAAACAAACCTAGACCAGGAGGCAAAATTATGCTATTCGATTTAGAATAAATTTTCTTGTTCTAAGTTGACCTAACAAATATAAATATAGTATTTATTTAACGATAGTCATATGTGAGATTATTTGTATAAGAGTTTCTAAATACAATTTACACTACCAAATGTTAACATATGCGTGGAAACTTTAGCATATGTAGATACATACATATGAATGCTTTAGACATATTTATACAAAGACTATGTAAATAAACATTATTTTTATTTAAAAATATGTATATATCGTAACCTTAAATGCAAACGGACGTAACTATACCTTTAAAATTTTTTACAGGAGAAACAAAAAACGTTACAAAATCAATAATAATAAATAAATATGGATACTTATGGTCGCAGCAAAAAAATTACACATTACCATTGCTTAATAATGACTTAGTTTTCTGATTACCAAACTTCATTACTCACTTACAAATCACATTACCTAAAATCTAAAACAAAAAATATGTAAAAGTTGCTAAATGAGCAGAATGATTATTTAGATTAAATAGATTATGTGAACAAGTTGTCAAATAAAAAAAATAAGTACTTCTCAATATTCTAGTGAGTAGTGTGCTAGCCTATCAGTGTCGAGGTTGTGGGTTCGATTCCCACCATAGACTCTGGTCTGTTTCACTACAACGGGTGGAAGTGGTTTCTACTATTCTCGTTTAAATTAAGTTACGATATAATTTTTTAATTGTATTTGTAACATTTAATAAATAAATAAAATAAAAAACTTCTCAGGAATCGATTATTTTAGTGTCACGCCTTCTTAAAATCATTATGTTGGTAATCCAATAGAGAAGAGCCTCCACCAAAAATGCTTAGTTCCAAACCCGATTACCCTTTTTTGAAATTTTTTGCTGTTTTCTTTTAGCATATATTTCTTTTTTATATTTAAAGGGTGGTTAAATTTTAAGGGCCCATGTTCATTATGAATAAAACACAAATTATTTAGGAAATTTCTTCATTTCATTTCATTTATTATAATAAATTGGATGGATCAATTATGTATGGAGCAAAATATCGTCCAAATAGCCGCCCCGACCCGACCAAATTTTCGATGACGCTGATGCATAATTGAGGTTCTATTCCGTTAATGCGCCGCATTATCTCATCCTTTAGCTTTTTAATTGTTGTTGGCTTATCGACGTACAACTTTTCTTTCAAATAACTCCAAAGAAAGATGCCCAACGGTGTCTAATCACATAATCTAAGCGGCCAATTGACATCGCCACTACGTGAAATAACACGTCCATTGAATTTCTCGCGCAAAAGAGCCATTGTTTCGTTAGTTATGTGCAAACCAAACATACCGTCCTGTTCAAACCACATATCGTCCACATTCATATCTTCCATTTTGGAAAAAATAAGGCCCGATGTTGCCGCCAGCCCATAAACCGCATCAAACAGTCACTCTTTTTAGGTGCATCTGTTTTTCGACAATCACTCTTTGATTATGATTCTTTATCCATTCAGCTTATTGGCGAATCTGCTGAGGTGAAAATGTGTCTCATCGAAAATCACGAAATGCACGATATGCATTTTGATTTGAACGCCCATTTTCATAATAAGTCTGAATAACTTTCCATGGTTTAAATTAAGTTAGTGTGAAATTGAGAAATTTCAAAAGAAATGCAGAAAATAACTTGACGTTTAGGTGTCGTTTACATTCATTATTGGCCCTTAAAATTTAACTATCCTTTATTTAAGTTTTTACATTAGTTACGTTCGTTGCAATAAAAAATAGATGCAATCGTAATTACGTCCATTTGAATTTCTTAAATAACGTAGTCATTTTTGATAGCAGAAGTCTAAATATTTGCGTGAACATGTAGTTTGATAAAATTAAGAACCAACATAAATCAAAAAGTCGATTTCAAATTTTTGTGCAGTTGCATCCGTTTGCATTTAAGGTGACGATATATTTTTACTTTGATAGGGGGAAACCAAGTACATATGCATTGCAAGTAAAACCTTATCCAAACAATTGTATAATGTTAAACAGTTCATGACATTTTATTTATAAACTCACGTATTATTTATTAACCGCAAGTTCTGATAAAACAAATTATTTTCCGTTGATAAAAATTATTTTATTAATTTAGCGATTTCTTTAACAAATTTGCAGCAAATCTGCCTGCAAACATACTTAATAAACTTTCTTCATTTTTGCAATACTCATCTATTTCCTATTTGCACTGCTGTTAAAATAATAATAATAATAATAATAATAATAATAATAACTTTTGAGAATATTTTCCCATTTTTATTCACTTGTGTTTGTTTTCTCCAGAAAAAAGTATTGAAACACAAACAAAATTCTATCAAATATACAGAATAAGAAATAATCATTTTGCGATTTTTGTATTTTAAATATACATTCAAAGTTCAAAATGCAAACATTGATGATTTATTAAAAATATTAAAAAGTATCAAAGGAAGTTTATTTCGAAAGAAATTTTGTATTTGCAGTTGCAAATATAAAATCTTATATTTATTTTTGGTTTTCTTCCCCTTTCATTGTTTTGCCCTTTCAATGTTTGAATTGATGAGGGTATGCAAATCAAGATGAGAACTTTAGTTACACACTTGCATAATTGAGTTAAGAAAAATACTGAATAAAAAAGCAAATATAATACAATCAGATAAATTGTATGCCAAATATATTTTCTGTTGCATAGTGGGAATTTTTTTTAATAACGTTGGTAGAATTTTCTAAAGCTATTGGATTATTAAGTCATCAGGGTAGAGAAAATGCTCAACATATCGAACACTAAATCATAAACAGTTACAACTAAAAAAAACTCAGATGCTTAGGAGTAGCAAAAAAAACTGTTGTTAGTGTACAAATGAGGCAAGGATTAATCTGATTCTACTGTAATAACATCTTCTTACACTTGTTTATTTGAGAACAACACCGAAAGAATTTTTTTCATAAATCCAACGAAACAATTTCATTAAATTTTTTTCAGCAAGAATTTCGTTGGTATTCTAGTTTCGTAACAATATTTCATAGGATTTATGAGAACAATATTTTCTAATTATTAAGCAATCCCTGTATATTTAAGAAACATTCACAGTTGTTGCTTGAAATAAACATATTTAGATAAGTACATACCTTAAAGCAATTAAGTTAAAGATTAAATTCTTTAAAACTATAAAAAATAATAAAGTATACAGCAATTTCATTAAAGCTATGAAATGTATTCGTTGTGCAAATGAAAATTTAATTTTAGTCAAGAAAGTCTGATAAATTAAATGTATTTTTACAGTTATCAACCAAAAGCTTGCATCAAAGATAGTTCTGTATGATTGTTCTTGTACTGTTTTTATGCTTCTTTACACATACAGTTTCAATTAAGTTATTTCGTTATTATAATAAAGTTATTTCATTGTTTTGATAAAACTATTTCGTTATTTTAATGAAATTATTTTGTTATTTTAATGAAACTATTTCGTGGTTTTAATGAAACTATTTCGTTGTTTCTATGAAGTTCTTTTTTTGCATTGATGACACTGTTTAATACATTTGACGTAGTTTTCATTAAAATAATTTTAACTAAACTGGTTTCATTAATCCAACGAAGAGTGACGTTGGTTCAATTTTAATGAACTTTTTCATTGCATTAATGTCGAAATTCATAGAACTTGTGAAAAAAGTTTTTCAGTGTATTTTAAAGCAATAACTCAGTTGTGACAAATCTAAAAGTTAAGAAATAAATAACTCGTTAACTGAAATCCAAAACGCTCTTACTTATCATTTTCATAATTTAACAAAAAGAGTAAAAAACATATTAAAATGGTAAATATTGAGGTGTTCAACGCAAACTTTTCCAATGTTATAAAATAAATAAAAATGTATTTTAAATTGCGCGAATTATAAAACCAATTTTGAATTTTTTGTTAGAGAAGGCCTTTTGTGTATTAGGTAACCAAGTATTTTTTTAAGTTTTATGGCTTTGGGCAATTTTTAATGAAATTTAAAATTATTATTTTCTAAACATTTTATTGTGATGTTATTTTTATAAAACCCACGCATATTTTACAAACAACTAGTTTTATTAAAAGTACGTCAGCAGTAAAAATTACTACAATCACCCTCTTTCCGCCCACTAAACAAACCAATTATGAAATACTTCCTGTAATAGAAAATTTGATATTCAAAAGTCGTGACGTATGCAACATTCCCTTTAGCCAAAAGTTTGTAATAAATACGATTAGCATTGATACTTCTGCTCTTTCTCTGCTTACCTTTTTGCAGTATAAGCAGAAAAAATAAAACCAAATAAACTGAAACTAGGAACTGCGTTCGTTCCAATTCAAGTTAATTTATTTTTAAGCATTTTGTTATTAGTTTAATTGATAAGTAAATGTCTGCCAAGCACCATTAAAACGCAACTAAAGTATATTGAACAACTTTGCATTCCTTATTGCGTAAACTCACGACTGCACTGCTGATCAAAATATTAGAAAGATACGGATGGCAGACCTGCTTGGGAAGTTTAAAACACACAAATTGGGGTATTGACTTACATCACAATTTTCATTGCCGTCCTTCATTTCAACTATAGGTCTGCACAGATATAACTGTTGGCAACATTTTTAAGTGTATTGGTTCTGTTATGTACAGGTACTGTATGTTATTAGTCATAACTTATCGGTGCAAGCAAATCAGTACCTCTCTTCTTTCTTCTTTGCTCTCTCTCTCTCTTTCGTAAACTCAGGCTTGGTTCAAGAAAAACAATTGAGTCTATAACATGACTAGTAACATAAACTATGAATAATATACAGCATGTCTACATACCAGAACCAAGACACGTAAAACTGGTACAAACAGTTATATCTGAGCAGACGTATAATTTCAACCCAAAATTATGCACGGCACCAAAACTACAACTAATCAACTTAGAAAATATTTGCTAGTTTTACAAGTCGCCAGTCTTACTTTTGTATTCTTAAGGGACATGCTAAAAAAAAACAAACAAAAATATCTTATCATGCAATATTACAGGGGATTTATACGAATTTTTTCTTGTATTAATTTTTTTCTTGTTGTTTTTATGAAGGATACTAAAAACATTAAATAATAACGTGACTTAAGAAATTATGAAATTGAATTCCTAAAAGGATGATTTAATAACTTCTTTCAACCCTCAAAGAACAAACAGCGGAAGAAACCGTGTTAAAGACAAAAAATTTCATTGGCAGCAAAAGAAAAAACTTTGTGAATTTAATAAGTTTAAAGACTTAATCAACATTCTTCCAGCAAGAAAATAAGAATGGTATAATAAAATACATTTTTTTAAATTAAAACAAATTTTATTATGTTTAAATTAAACATTTTATTTGACTACAGTGAAAGAATTTTCGGCAGAAATTCAATGAATTTCGACATTAATCTAATGAAAAATTCATTAAAATTCAACCAACGTCACGCTTCGTTGGATTAATTCGTTAAAATTATTTTATTGAAAACTTCATCAAATTTATTTAACAATGTAATTAATTCATCGAAACAATAAAATAATTTCATGAAAAGAATGAAATAACTTAAATATAAAGGGATTTCTTAATAATTAGAAAATATTGTCATAAATCCAATAAAATATTCTAACGAAACCAGAATATCAAGGAAGCAATTCCAATGAAATTGTTTCACAATATTTATGAAATTTTCATTGGAGTTGTGAAATTATCATTAGTTTTTGTGAAAAATTTTTAATGAAGTTGTTTCATTGGATTCATGAAGCAAAATTCTTTCGGTGTTTACCATCTGCACAAGCGCTTAAAATTATTTGTGAGCAAGTGGTGATACATCTATAATCACTTCGGAAATTAAAGATAAAATCCCCATGAGCCAATAATACCACCAAACTTTTCGTCTAATGAAACATGAACTTTCTACTCTATATTATACAAACATATGTACATATATTAAATATTCTATATTGACAAAGAAATGAAGCAACTTTTTAGTTTTGAGTTAACGCAAAAATCATCAACGACAGTGAATCCGTTTTACGGTTACTGTTATCGATTCGACTAAAATCCATCCCTATCGTGGAATTTTTGCTCCCACGAAATTTTGATTCTCCTTGAAGCGAGAAATACTATCGTTAATTTGTAAAAAACGGCAAGATTTGTGAAACTTTAGAATTAATTGAAAATCAAATAAAATATTTGTAAGTGCAAATTTGGAATATTTAATCCAGGGGCTTTGAAAAAATAAATTATTTAGTATATCATCGCTTTATAAATTTAATGCATGTGAACCAACAAAACTCAATCTCTATGCAAAAAGATATTGCTGGAAATCAATTATTCTTAAGGATCGTTAACAAGATATCCTGATCTTGTCCTTAAAATAATTATCTTTAACGTTTAGTGTTTAATGGAAAGTAGGGATGCTAATCGGGACTGGTTTTTACGATCCCTGGATTAGGGATTTTAAAAATCAAATACCGCGAATTTCGGAAATTTTCCGAGACTCAGGAGTTTTGCGGGACTCTTTTTTGAGTAAGTGCAAGATTATCAGCGTAAATTTTGCGAAAGTTGTGCAACTTTTAATGGCATTGCCAAGCCCAAAAAATGGACAAAAAGTAAAAGTTTGAATTTTAAATTAAAAACAAGTTTGTTTTTAATGTTTAATGTTTTTACATAGTTGCAAGAGTTGACGTGAATACCTTTGTTATTAAAGCTTTTAAAGATATTGCTCATTATCATAAAATTGTTTGCAATTAATTAAGAAAAGAAGAAAAAACATGATTTGAAAACCCATTTAAATTGACACTATTAACAAGATGAAACAAAAAAAAATAAAAAAGATCAATATTGTGTTGCTATCTGTTATCTATCAATTAGGGAAAGTCATGATGAGTTCATTTTTATAAAACAAACAAAACTTAGTTAATAGTTTCAGGATTGACTGCATCCCGAAAATCCCGGGGTTAAAAAATTTAAATCCCGGGAGTCGCGGGATTTTCGGAATCGGGATTTCGGGATTGGCATCCATAATTGGAAGGAAAATATTACAATTACCCTACATATTAATTCAGTTCGCCTGCAGAAAAAGTGAAAAAACGTGAAAAATAACGATTAGGAGAATTAACATAGGAAAAACAATTCTAGGAAAAACTTATTCGCAATTGCAATTTTGGGAAAAGGGAAAAAATTTCAAAGGAAAAGTATCTACGATATGCGTGATTATCTAATGGATTGTCCATTAGTGGATTCAAAACTGCTGGTCTGGCAAGGCTGTCAGCTGTCAAATATCATATTCGTAGTCGAATATATCTCAAATCGCATGCTGCTACCTTTAGAGGTAATCATTTAAATGAAATTTTATTTCTCACGTAATGGCAAGTTTCAAGCATTATAATGAAATAAAAAATGATTTATCGAAATCACAGCTTTATATTTATTTTATTAAATTTTAGTTACTATTGTTTAATTAATTCTTTTGAGATCACGTGCGGTTTTCATGAATAACAACCAGTGTAATATATTTCTGATTTTGAGTAAAATTTTTATATATTAAATTCTTTTTCAAAAAGTGTAAGAAAATATTTAAAAATATAGACGTATATATATATATCAAGCAAAAATTTCAAAAAAAGTAATCGGGTTTGAAATTAAGTATTTTTAATTATTATTATAATTATAAAGTATTTTTGGTGCAAGCTCTTCTTTACTGGATTACAAACATAATGATTTTATCAAGGCATGAGACTAAAATAACCGATTCTTGAGAAGTACTTACTTTTTTTATTTGGCAACTTGTTCACATAGTGTATTTAATCTTAAAAAATCATTCTTCTCATTTAGCAACTTGTGCGTAATTTTTTTTAAATTTTAGGTAATGCGATTTGCAAGCGAGTAATGAAATTTGGTAATCAGAAAAGTAAGTCATTATATGGCAAGTAGTTCTGATGGTAATGTGTAATTTTTTGCTGGGTATGTACATAATTTTTTTTTTCTAAAACAAAAATGATAGTTATACCTTTATTTAAACTTAAAAAAATTCAATTTTTGGAAATGCGCTGTTGTTCATGAAAATCACAGAATTGTAGTTAAAAGATTTATCTGTAGTGCAATTCACTAACTTGTTTTAATGATAATTGTATCGTTAAAATAATTATAATGAAAATTTATCGAATTTGCTACTCAGTAACATTTTTAACGATATTCGCTGTAGGTTAGTCTCAGCTGTGTCGTTATTAAAGCAACAATAATTAATAAGCTGCTAATTTTATCGACAAAAATCAACAGAAAATATCAGCTGCATACTATCGTTAAAAAGAAGTTACAGAATCACACAACGTTATTGCAAGCAACAAAATTTATACACATAAATTACAATTTGTCGGATCGTTAAAAGTTATTGAATCGCACTACTGTGCTGAACAGAGCTTAAGTTTCAAAAACGCATTTTCTTTAAAAATATAATTTGCATAGTCCTTGTATTTTGTTGACTGAAACTTTCAAAGTATTTGACGAAAGTCCTAGACATTTTCTGCTCATAGTTTAGCACCTTATAAAAGTGTTTAAAACCAAAATATATGATTAATGTCATATATTACAACACACTTTCATTGAAATTAATTTTATTTCTTTTCATTAGGCCGAAGGTAACCGTCTAAATTGTTAAGTTCAATAATTGTCTCAATTACAATTCTATAACCATAAAAGCTATTAATCTATAAAAATATATCTTTGAATGATATATTTTCAAAGCTATTAAATGTTAAGGCTCTATAAAAAATTTGTTATGACTTGCAATAATAAATATTAATACGATTGTAATTATTTACATATCGAATTTCATTAATGAATCAAATTTTGTCAAAGTGCTTTGATTTTTGTTTATTCTTTCATTAGTCAAATAAATAAACACCGACACATGACATAAATAAATAAAATTTAATGAAAATAATGTTACAGCACTAGTAATTATAAGTGATTATTATCAGTGATGTTAACTTGGTGCTTTTTGATATTTTTTTTAGTGCTCTTGTATGCTATGATATGCAAAATATTTTAGGCCATTAAATGCTTTTAACAATTTGGAATATTTTAATACTTGATTTTTTAGACTATTTCCACGTGGGCTATACATTATTTGGAAAATGTCTCAATGATGTTTTTATACATATTAAACTTTACAGAAGCATTGCACATTTTTAAATGCACAGAATAGCAGCACTAAGGCTTCAGATGATCTAATATGAATAAGTGAGAAGTATCACAAATATATAATTAACGAATGCATTGCAGACAAATTACATTATAATATGCTGTAATGCATTTCTGAACAGGTGCATTAGCTTGATTTCTTGAATTTGAATCACTCTTCACAGCAATGAAAATGTCATGCCTTGCAGTTCTGAATAAAAAAAAGTTAAGGACTTCTATGGTTATGATCTCGAAATAATGCTTTTTTAAGCTTTCAATTTCCGATGTGCTTTTTTCTATCAAAAAGTTGGCATCACTGCCAATAATTATTGTTATTTACTTACTATTACTCATATTATATTGGGAAGCTATTTGTATTTCTCTTCAGTTTGCTTAAGCAACGTCATCAAGATTTATTAGTTTTTTTCGCTTATCAAGTCCTGATATAATTTTCCCTAATTTGGTACTAATTTTTCTAAAAATATGTGAAAATGTTTACATTACAAGTAAACAACAGCTCTATGGCAAAAAGGAATAAGTTCTTAAGTCCAAATAAACTAATTTTGAGGTACTTGTAATCTTCATATTTAAAAGTACCTCGAAGCAAATTCTCAATTATTTTTTGCATTTTCTTAGCGAATATTTTGCTGTTTATCTTCTTTCGACTTAAAGTATAATATCGTGCCATAACCGTCAAAAAAGCTTAAGCGAGAAAATTTTCTTACTCAAGTTTTTAACCAAAATCGATCATTTGCGATCGTAAATAACCGATTTGCGTAAAAAAACGATATCTAAAAAATGTGTCGGTTAAGCTTTTTTGCCGTTTATGGGTCGATAAACAAAAATAGCTTAATTCTACTTATACTTTGGTGTATTTCAAATTGAATATACATAAGTTACAGTAAAATAAAACTGAATACCGACAGCCTTATTTATAAAACTTAAAAAGTATTTATAAAGTAAAAACAAATTTGCATACAAAATTTTTCTTAAAAAGCCTTTTTAAGTTTTATAAATGAGGATGCGAATTTTCAAATTTAACTGTAAAAGAAATCAATTTCTAAAAATCGACTTAAAAGTTTAAAAGTGCACTCCTACAAAACAGTAAAATAATACTTAATGCTCAGTTAGCTGAATGTAATGGAATGTAAATGCAGCGGTAGGAAACAGCTGATCGATATTGTTATGTGAAGAGTAATGAAAATGGTTATGGAGATGTAACCGAAATGTAAGAATTTGTACATTACTTTTCACATAACAATATCCATCAGCTGTTTCCTAGCGTTGCAGTTACATTACATTACATTACAGTCGGCTAACTGAGTCTTTAAGCACTTTCTCCACAGAATTTGAGCTTGGAAGTATGTATTTCATTCGGTTCGGTTATGTAATAGTTTGTCTTATCTAAAAATGTTAAACTTATTTTAAAATTTTGTTAGACAAAAAAGGTTAGCTTTAACATATGTTTGCTTAAAGAAAAGTGGGTTGAAAATGTTTTTATTTTATTTTATTTTTTTTTTACTTTTCTGATGTACTTGCAGTTGTACTTGCATGTTGATTAATTTTGTTTTTCCTTTACTTCCTTCCGTACGTTAGTGTTTTGTTGTTTCTCAAGTAATCGCATGAAACAAGAGAACAAAAGATATGTATTTGCTGCATGATAAATTAATTGTCTAACACGTGCTGAGTACAATGACACATTCTTCCTTTTTCATAGTGAAAGAAAAAATTGATTTTCTTGCTGGTACTTGCATTTGTACCAACCAACATGCCGACACAGATTTAAAATGTTTGAAACAATAGAACTTGAAAACAGCTTTGCACATATTTTCGTGTACGATGGTTGTTTTCGAAAGCCTTGAGGCAAGTTTTATGTGACAGCAAATTGTTTTGAAAGCAAAGTTCAGAAATTTTCTCAAATCTGTTTAAAAAAAAAACTCATTCAAAAATATATTTGTTGAAATGCTTATGACAATATGTGGAATCGCCCAAATTGACGAAACACTATTTTTTCGACTTTTGAATAAACAGTGCAATGCAAAGCTACCTTAATATAGAAAGGCCTTACCTCATTATTTTTTTGAAATCGAGATTTTTTGTATATTTCAATAAAAGAACATCTAATGTAAAGAAAAATGCAAAAATCTCGATTTCAAAAAAAAAAAAATAAGGAGTTAAGTTCTTTTATGCTATATATGTTTTTCAAACTATTATCACCGATTTGTATTAAACCTCAAAAAAAATACACTAGAAAATTAAATTACTTTTTGTATGTAGTGCTGGAAAACTTTTAAGGACATGCCACGTAGAGGCATTAGTTACAGCTTGTTAAACATGTAGAAGCAGAAAATTTATGTTAATCGATAACATTCCTTAAATAGTTTTTCGTAACAAATTTCTCTACATACACCAAATTAATATATTTTCATTTATATACATACATACATACATACATATATCATTAGAAAAATGTACACATAAATTAATTTAAGGAATTCTTTGCTTTTTCTGCACATGAAGTAATGAAAACAAAAAATTTGCTGATTTCAATTTATTTTAAATTTTACACAATTGTCATTGATATTATTTTTATTACAAAATTTTTACTCGAATAGATTCATAAAATCCGATGAAACAAAAACTAAACTAGCAATTAGTTTCAATATTTAACATATTGATGTTAACAAGATATTTCGAAAATTGAATAAATTATAAACATACAAACATTTGCATGCATATGTATGTACATACAAACATATTGCCAAGCTTATAGTGATGTACGTCCATATGTATCTATATATTTATGTATATTAAAATCTATTTTCTTAATTTTTTTTTGGACCACTTTCATTATTCATAACAATATTTATTCATCCGTTTATTTGATGTTTTTGTTTTAAATATTTTTTTCTCCTTTTTTTATTTTTAAATTAATGCATTCATATACTAAACATGTTTTACATGGGCATTTTCAGTTTAACTTGACTACAAAAATGACAAAAATTTTAAAATACGCACACAAAAATCACGCGGGGTTTTTTTCAAATGAATTAATAAATTTACATAAAACACAACATTTTTTTTACTTTCTGTGTAAATATTTGTTTGTACGTTTGTATGAATATTCAACGCTAGTGTTTATAGAACACAGAAAAAAAGAAAAACAATAATTCTTTTTGCTGCTCAAATTTAAGGTAACGAAATATTATACAATATTTTTTGTAATATATTTTTATTTTTCTTTTTGTAAAATTTACATTTAACACAGAGATGTGAACAGCAACGTTTCATTAACAAATGAACCGTTACAAACAAAAGCTACAACACAACTGATTTGTGCGAAACTGGAAATAAAGTGTAAAAGAACTGTAAGAAAGTCAAAGAAAATAATGTAAAAGGAAAATAGTACAACACGAGTCGGCCAAAAACAAAACAAATCGTACACGAATGCCTGTATTTTGGTTCGACAACGTGCACAATAATGCGGACATTTCATGGACTAAAACAAGTTGGTTTCAAACTTGTTTGATGTGTCAGAGTGTAAACATTTGACGAGTATGTATGTGTGTGTGTGTGTGTTGGAAATTTTGACTTCCGCAAATAAAGTAAAGTAAATTTGGGGCAAGAGTATTTAAAATTTATTAAAAATTTTTGTTTGTAATCAGCCTCTACTTGATTATTAAGAAAATGTAAATAAAATTTCGCTCAAAAGTATGCAGGGGGTTTTCAATATTTTCAATTTATTTCTTTGCTAAAAAAACTTATGCCGGTTATTTCTATGAACAGGGAATCTATCTAAGGATTCTACCAACGAGTTTATCCTATAAAATATTACTTACACGATAGATATCTATACACTAATAGAAATCTATGGGTAGAAATAACGGGCAAATAATTACACAGTAAATGTTTCAAATATTATAATTCTAACATTCGTTGTACTATAGATCCTTCTCATAACTTAATGGACCTTAAATTAGGAATTAAAATTTCCAATTAAAATTTGTTCATGTGCATAATATTTTAAATTATGTGAAAAACTTTACTTTTCTGAAATTGGATTAATGAACTCGTTTTTTTTTCAAATATTTGTGATACAAGTAAATTATATAGGGGCAGGTCAATCTCATACATTTGAATAGTAAATAATTTTTTATCTATTAATAATATTTTAATATTTTATTTTATTAAGAATCATAGCACCAATCCATAATATTTTAAATGTCCAACTTTCTATCTGTTGTGTTACTTTTATTTTGAAAAAACTACAGTAAACAGAAGGAAAGTTTCTTATTTCAGTTTTTGTTTAATGTTCACTATTATTGTCCCTCTCACTTACTCGTATTATTGCATAAGTTTTTTTTTGTTTTTATTTTATTTTTTTATCACTACTTGTATCACTACTTGAAGACCTTCTTACACGAGCAAAAACAGTGAAGTAAAATTAAGAGGTTTCCAGAGTTACCATTTTTACAAGAATATCCTTTCACGTTCAGACTCATCATGAATAAAACTTCATAAGATTGCGAAATACTTTGACTATTTATGAAGAAAATCATTCACAAAGATTTGTCTGTCGGAAAAAGTGGAAATATATATAAAATCCGTGTCAACGAAAAATTTGATTCGGAAATTTTCACATGTGGAATTCATGATAAGCCTGATTATGTATTCTGCTCGGAGCGAAACTTATTATATCAAATTGACCTTACGAAATGAAATCTGTTGCACGAATTTTTTTTTTACTTTCTAAGATCAGGGTTAGAAAAGAAACTGTTCATAGAATTAATTACGGGCTTTGAATCTCTAAAGCAATTTTGATAAACTTTTTGTTCAGACAAAAGTTTCAGTCTGACAGAAAAAAATTTTTGTTAAATTTTTCAATTAAGTGATCGCCTAAATTTCAGGCTAGAGCTCAACTAAAAACGTGACTTTTTGCAGCTTTTTAATTTGGATTTAATCTTTTAGATCTTCAAAATAATTTATATGAACTTAACTTTGAATGAATTAAATCGTCCAATCATCAGAATACTGTTTTTCGTGCTTGTAAATCGCACGATTTCAAAGCGCGGTTTACAGAACAACCCTGATTGCTTTGACAAGTAACGGCCCTATTCACAATGTACAATTAAAAGCTGTAACAAGGACCAAGGCGAATCCATACTAGGTGGTCGCAAGGGATCAGGTGACTATTAAATTGAATATACTTTGGATTTCAACACACATCTTTCAGTACATTTTTTTTTCTTATACGTTTCAAGTATAAATTTCTTAAAGCGAATTGAGCTGAGTATGCCTCATATGAAATTGCTTTGACAAGGACTTTAACGGCAAGTTTTGTTATGAAGAATTGTCAGTTAACTCTAAATCATACATTGTGAAAAGGAACTTAAATATTTTTGATAATAACCCGCACCAAACATTGCATTGGTTTTACTCTCCATGTGTAGTATTTTTGTTTATTAGCTAATTCTTTAAGCAAAACTCTTGATGATTTGCCAGCAAATAGTAAGTACAGTATGACAGTTTCTTTGATAGTTAACTCTTGCGGAAGTTCTATCGGGCTCAAGAAATTAATTTATATAAAAATCTAAATAAAAAATTTACTTGTAACTACAATGATAATCTCCTACAGAATAGCAAGAGAGAATTTCAATTTTTAAAATGAAAAGAAACTCACCATTAAATAAATTAAAAATCCTTTCAAAGTTATTTAAAAGTTCTAGTTTAATAGAAATTTCATATTGTCGGCAGCTCTTTTTAATTTATCAACAACCAACACTTACCTTAAACAATCACATCAACATACTTACATACACACATGGGTATAATTTCATTACATTCCACTCATATGCGCATATTTAAAATAAAATAAAAATAAAATTAAAACACAATGTTCAAAGCAAATTGCAGTGACAATAGAGAATTTCAAAACAAAAGAAACGGAGAAAAAGCCAACAAAAAAATATTTATTTCAAAAGTTTCAAAAAGTACTATAAAAAATAAAATAACTAAGTCCACTGTGTAGCATAAAAGAGAAGATAAAAATAAAACAAATCAATAAAATTTAACTGAAATACGAGTACATATTCATACAATGATACCAAAATGACTAAAATAATTTGTACTTGAGAGTTCATAAAATACCGCAAGCAATAAAAGCAAAATAATGTAGCATACTTTACGGTGCTTAAAACTCACACGCATAGACTTCAAGCATGTTCATGTTTTATCATTGTCAGTGTTACCAAGGGCTGGCGAAGAATAAAATTAAATAGAATATGGAAGCTATTGTATTTTTTGAAAACGTTTAAAAATAATGTATGTCGACTATTCCAAAAAAAAGCTAAAAGAAACTGAATTATGTAAAAGAAATAAAAAAAAGTTCAAATATTTTGAATTCAAGCATAACTCCCATTTGCAAAAAATAACGTATGCTTGAAGTGTACCTTAAATGAAATTTCCATACAAAAACAAATACACTTGAAGCACACGTTATTTTTTCACATATGGGGTTATTTCACCATACAAACTAAATTTGTTGGTCAACGTACGTGACATTGTTCGTACATTTTATTTTAAGCAAACGTTTGTTTGAACATTTTTGGAAATACTTCTACCCTGCACAGAAATGTATACTATTTTCTCAGTTTTGTTATATATTGCCACCAATAATTAAAACAAAGCTGTTAAACTTTGATTATGATTAGGAATCAATTAGATTACATTTCAAAAAGAATTTTCGAAAAATAATTGATTACAACTACTAATAATCGAAAAGTAATCTGAATTACTAGAAATGGCAACAAAATAATCAAAAAGTTTCAAAAATAATCAAAAAATGATTTGACTAATTTCAGAGATTACTTTTGATTATTAATAAATAATCAATAGGAATTAAAACTAATCTTTAAATATAATCGGATTATTTTTTGATTACTTTTGACTTTTTTTTTTGATTATTCGTTGTAATTACAAGTAATTCAGATAACTTTTCTCTTATTAGTAATTGTAAACAATTAGTAATCGTGCGAAGCTGAATATAATCGTAATTTAATCACTACTTCTCCTTTCAAAAAAAAAGTAGTCATCATTATTTAACAGCTATGAATGAAAGCAATAGTATTTTAAAGTTAACTTCAGCTTAGAATGCTACTTGGAGACATTTTTTACAAATCAAATGAGTAAAGAATAAGTTTTTTGTAAACATAAACTCGATATTTTATTAATCATACTAAAAATGATTTTGATATTGCTTTAATATTTTATACAATTAATAATTCATACAAAAAATATAAGACGATTTGACATCACAAAACGTAAGGATGATTATAAAGAGATTGTAAACTTAAGAACGTTAAGGATATAACTTTCTTTGCCTTCATTACTTTACATATTTTTCATTATTCTTATTTTGAACATTCACTTTTCATGCCAAGCGCTCGTAGCATTGCAAACACCTCACAATCATAATCTTGTGTCTGCCGTTGTTTTCTCTAGCAAATTGCAGTAACAAATACATGCACACACATACTTGGGTTTGAGTGTATTTGTGTCTGTGTGTATTTATGGCATGAAAAAGTTTCTTTGCGCGGGTGTGTCTGTGTGTGTGTGAAATGTGAGAAATTTTTAGTAAAACTTGCACATATTTTATTGCCTACGTTTCGGTATGTTTGATGTGGTATTTTATTGAGAGAAAAAATGAACAATAAAAGAGTGAAAAAAAGTAATAAAAGAATGCTTCCATAATATAGAATATAGACTCTGTATGGTGGCGTGTGAAATAAACGATAAGTTTCCATGCAAAGAGTTAAATAATCGTTCCTGATATTAAACTTGAAGCAATGTGGAACAATTGTTGTCGTCTGCGTTTAATGGGATCAGATGATTGTGTGTGTTTTTTTATAATTTTGTTTCTTCAATTTTAACGTGTTTGGCTTTCTATCAATTTTCATTAAAAGCAGATGAAGTACGATATGCAGCTGTAGTTGCATACAAATGCTTACAATATATGGATATTTAAATGTTGTACTGCTGCATACGAGTATTTTCTTTCAAGTCATTAAAAATATTATTTGGGGAACATCATGGTTAGATCATTTTTATAATTTTTTTTTAACAAAAAATGAATATTTAAGTCATTCATCAAAATTAAAGTAAAGTATTTTTTTAAGTCCAATAGAAGTTTAAATTGTAAAAAAATAACACAAAAAACTAAATTTTGTGGCCTGTTTCACAATAACGAAAAAAAACTTTCCACTCTCAGTTTATATTGAAAACAAAAAAATAAATTTTCATACTTTAATTTTGTTTTCAATATAAATTTTCATTCGTAAGTTTTCTTTCGTGATTTTGAAACAGGCCGTTCCAAAAATATGTTTATGAACAATCAATTATTTTGGGCATATGCCCACGGTTCTTCCTGACGAATTGCATTTTGGACGTCCAATTTTGGGAGCCTTTTTCGAACATTGCTGGTATCATGTTACGCATGACATGAACAATGTTGGACTCGAAAACGTCAATTGCTTTAGACTTATCAGCATAAGCCAGTGACTGCACGTGGCTTTACAGAAAGTAATCGAAAGGTGTCAAGTCGCACGACCTTGGAGACCAATTGATAGGTCCATATCTTGCAATCAAATTATCGTCAAGCCTTGATTTTAATAATGCGATGATTGCGGTCACTTTATGAAATGTAGCGTCATCATGATTGAGACCAAATCTCGGCCGGATAAATGACATCCATATTTTCAAACCAAAAGTCATTAATCGTGGTGCGTTAGTGATCTCCATTGACCATAACGCGAGCTCCGTTTTCATTTTTGTAGGGTCCAATAATGTCACCAGCGAGTAAGTCTCACCAAACGGTGCCTTTTTTAATGTAATGGAGTCTGTAGGTTCAGTTTTTAATTGGTTTAAGTCTCTTGACAAACATTTTGTTTATAAATAAATCCGTTCAGGAAAAACTGAGCCTCATCGTTGAACACAATTTTGCGATAAAACATTGGATCCATTTCCAACTGTTAAAGAGCCCATTCGCCAAATAACGACGCGTATGATGGTATTGCGGCCATAATTTCTGTACCAGCTATGTAGATATCAAACGGCTCCAGCTTAGTGGATGGACGGAATAGCAATTCCTGACACCTTCTCCTACACTTTTGCATACAGCAGCGATATTTTCTTCATCACAGCCCTACTTCCTTTATTCGAACTGTTGGTGTTATTGCATCATTAAAAAAATATGTGGTATGTAATCTATCCACAGTTTAGTGCAACATTATGTTGGACATAAAAATAAAGAAGTCCTCTACAAGTTTCGCGAATTGATAGCTAGTTTAAAAAAAATGTTGTTCTATGTAGAACACAAATAAGCAAAATTAAATTATATATGGGCATTTCCACAGGAATGTCAACTTTTTGTAGCGTGCGACACCAAGCAAATATGCTTGATTTTTTTTCAAAGAAACCGAATTTTTTTTTTACTTATTTATAAATTTTTATTTTTTGTAGGCAGTCAGCAGCTCTACGTTAGGTAAAGTTTTAAGTAAAATTCAGTCATGTTGTTCAGAAATACAAGATTAATTGCTTGCTGTCACACGTGACAAAAAATGGAATTTCTCGGAGAAATGCCCATATGCATAATTAATAAAAACCAAACGACAATGGCGAGACTGTTCTATATTAGAGATGATAAAATTGAGCTTTCATTACAAAAAAAAACCTTCAGAATATTGTAATACGATAAAGCAAAACAAATCACAATTCCGTTTGTAAAGCTGAGTATATAAAGCTGCAATTTGCATCAACTGACATCATAAACAGTGGACTAATTAACAAATAGTAAGTCTGAACAATTTGGAAGCGTTCTTCAAGCGTTAATTTACTCATGACGATTTGCCAAAGTACACTGATCATGAATATTAAAAAGTGAGCGCAGTATGACAGTTCGTTTAACAATTAACCCTTTAAAATTATTATTTTTTTCAATGGAATTTTCAGACTATTTTCGTTGGTACTGCCAACGACTAAAGTCTGCTTATATTTGTATAACATACTCGTATTTTACTTTTTTGTAGATTTATTCTACTGTAAACCACAATTAAATAGAAATAATTTCTTCACATCTTTGCATGCATTCATATGCCACATGTCAGTTGTAGTGGGAGTTCAAGTATTCGTATCGCTGATGTACATTGCGTTTTTTTTTCTATTTATGGTCAAGGAAATCAAATGGATCTGGTTAGACAATTGAATTGTGTGCATTTGCTTTACAAATACCACTTAAAAGACCAACAAGACAGTAGTAGCAACACAAAATTAAATTGAACTATCATTCTAAAGTATTTATTCTTTTATTTCTTTATGCTTGTGAGTTTTTCTTTTCATTTTCTTATTGAGATAAAGCAATCAAAGCCATTTTAAATAATTTCACTTTTATGGTGCAAATAAACTTTGAAGTGCTAAAAGTGAGCTAATTTAAGAAATTATTATGGTCTTATTTACTTGTAATTCAATTTTAAATTGGCTCAAATCTTTTTTTTTAAGCTGCCATTAAAAATTCGTTTAGCAAAATGTCGAGGCAAAATTTAATTTTGCTTTACTTAATGTCGCCAAAATGTCTGTTTGTTGTATGCACTCAGCACAGTGATGTAATTTTATGTCACCAATGCGTCTTCGCAAGTTAAACGCATTGACCCCTAAAGTTTTAATTTATCTTATATACATGTTTACACCATTTACCATTAAAAAATTTTTAACATACTTCCGAATGCAATAAAATTGATTTTCTTTTCAGAAACTCCAACCACTTTCGACTGGTATCTAACTTCAAATGCGTACTTTGAAAAGCAAGAAGGAGCTCCCAATATTTCTAGTACAAAATATATAAATGAAAACGGTGTATTCTAAATAAAAGTTTGGCACTGCTTACAGATCAGCCAAAAATTATATTTATATTATATTTCAAAGCTTATTCTATTTTCCAATAAATTTATAATAAAAAGGTTTTTTTCTACACACGCCGTTTTCTCAAGGTCTTCTAAAATACTGTGCGTACATTTTTTCGAATAAATACAAGACATATAAAACAAATCTATAAAAACTTGTGTGTGTTTTTTGCATTTCCCAATAGTATGCCACCAAAAGAAAAACAATTTGTTCCCACACCAAAATAAATTAAGATGCCAAATCACGCATTCATATAATACTTCCCTTAAGAGTTTGTTAAACATAAGAGTTAAGTTGTCTGGTATTTGTAAACATGAACTTGTGTGTTTACAAATACTTGCATTTTATAAACAAGATCCACATGTTGTTTTATGCGCGCAGCGAAACTTTATTCCTAGCAGAGCAGAAAGTCAAAAGCTGTAAAGAAAATTTATTAAAAAATACACTGTAATTTTATTACTGCTATTACGGACAGCTTTTAGAACTGAACGCAAAAAAACATATGGCTCTAGAATGGTTGAGAAAACAATATTATGTTATCAGAAACAAATCTATGGTCGTTGAAAACAAGTTATTGTTATTTTAAACATTAATTTTTTACGGTAAGCAAAGTAATGTTTGAATTTAATAATTACAATATTATATTCATAAAAAAAGTGTGATATGGTTAGAGTTTAACAATATAGTTTTGTTTAAAATTTATGACTGCAACATAATTTTTATTATTATTTTAAAATAATATAATCTAAATAACAATATAATGTTATCCAAAACCATACTATTTTAAGTTTTAAAAAAATCTTTTTCAGAAACATCTTCCGTGAGTTCAGTGTTTTGTTTGTAAGCTATCGGTATTGAACGCATCGTGTTAAATCAATAAATTAAGTACAAACAAAAAAAAGGGTAGATAAATAAAAACATATACATACGTTCATATGTTTATCTGTTTATATAGAGGTGTCTGTCTGTATTTCGAGTATACACACATATATAAGTATACGTTTCTGTATATACATTTAATTTCAACAATATTAATTTATTTTTATTTCGAATTTAGCGCACAGCTGTTTTAAATAAAAGATCTACCAATAAATATATGATTGAAAAACAAAATATTATTATTATATTAAATAAAACTGTTTTTCGTATTTAACAATATTATTATAATATAAGAACATAGTGTGGTGAGTCTCAATTATATTTTAGTCACATCTAACAATAGTGTTGTCATATTTGGTAATATTATTATTAACTCAGATAATAATATTATTAAAAGTTTGCTTTCCTATTAACAATAATATGATTTAAGTACAACCATATAATTCAATCATAGTATGTTGCTGTTTGATTATGGTTACCTCAACCATATTTTTTCTTTGCGTATGGACAGTTTCTATAAAATTTGTCGCGTAATGGCACCAACAAATACACTCTGGAATATTGCGGTGAGTAGACTGATGCTTTAAGAATGTTATTAAACTATTTAGGCTTACTACGACAATCAGTCATCAACTGTGGCCTTGTGGATTTTATGGTGGATATAACCGTTGATTTTATTTTGTTAATAAACTTAATTGGTGCGTGTAGAGTGAAATCAATTAACAACAGACGCTACAGACTCCATTACATCCAAAAGAAAATGCACCGTTTGGTGAGACTTGGACGTTGGTAGCATTATTGGATCCTTCGAGAATGAAGACGGAGCTCGCGTTATGGTCAATGAAGATCACTAACGCATCATGATCAGTGATTCCTAGTTTTATAACTATTTCGTCTCTATGTTTTTGTTTATTTTTTTTTGAGGTGTATATGTTCATAACTAAGTATATTTAAGACCGATTGTAAACTTTTTTGTTGTCTGAGAGGGTATAGCTTCCCATTGTATACTTATTATACTTTTTCACGCGGTTCTACTTAACCGATTTTTACGAAACTTACCACATACTTTGAACTCTAAAACCGACGCAATACTCCAATTAAAAAAAATTAATATTTTGTTTTAAGTAGTTCTACTTAACCGATTTTTACAAGACTTAAAACGCACCCTGAACTCTGAAAGACAGACAATATTGCATTTAAAAAATAGGCGGAGGCACGCCCTTTAAAATTTAATTTTATATTTAACATAATTCATATTATCTTCTCCTATCAGATCTTTGCATTGAAGTCGGTTTTTTTGGCAGAAAGAACTGTGTATGAAGTTATTTCGATCTAACGTGGAACTGGGCATTCATTTATTAATTAATTAATATCAATAGATAATTAAAAATTCACCCACATTTAGTTTCCGATAGACACGAGTTTTTATTCAATTGTAATCAGATGTGATGAAGTTATCTCGATCTAATGGAGAAGTTGTCAGAACTGCACCATGATCAACGACTCTTGGTTTGAAAATATGGATGCCATTGATGCGGGCGAGATGTGCTTTCGAGTAAAATGGCGCTACGCTCGATACGCTGATCCTTAATTTCGGCGACAATTTGATTTTGATAAAAGGGACCTGTCAATTGGACTCCAAGGTCATGCAATTTTGTACCTTTCATTATTTCCTGTGAAGCCAGATAAAGTAACTCACTGGTTTATGCTAATAAACCAGCACTAATTGAATTTTTCGTGGCCAAAGTTCTTCGTGTTATTTGTAACACGCATTCATCAATGACTGCAAAAGTGACTGAGAATTAGATGTCCAGCCGCGGTGGCCATATGCTCGACATAATTTTCAAAATCAACGTATTGATCTATCGAATTAAAAAGTTATTTTGGAATAAATCTAAATTTTTGTTTAGTTTTTTTAAATTAAAAACTTTATATTCAATACTGCCAATAAACAGACCGCAGAAATCCATTCTAAAATTTAAAAGCTTTTAAAACATGAAAATTTAAGTTTTTAAAACATGAAAATTTAAATTTTTAAAACACCTAGACAATACTTTTTGCGTTTATCAAAATCATTCAGTAAATAAAGATTTATTTATTTACTACAAAAGCTACTTAAAGTTAAGATAAACTTTTTGTTTACATTCACAATTGGAAAAAGTAAAAGTGTAGTTGCAGCAACAAACTTCTACTCTATTTCACATTCTAAATATTTCAATATTTGCATGCGAACTCTACAGTCAATATACAAAATAAGTGTTTGTTTAAAAAGCAAATTTATTGTATATTATTTAGCTTAACAAAATAGTTGAAAAGAACAATAGTTCTGCAATATTTCAATCGTACATATATCGACGTGATAATTTAAATCTTGAATAACTTGCAAAGCAAAAATTTTTGTAAAGGTCACATTTTTTCATTGCAAGTTTATTTACCGCATTTGCATTGTTCAAAATCCCATATTAATTATTAAGTGTTTTCTTTACTGTCACTGCTTATGAAAAGATATGAATGAATAACGCAAAAAATTCTTTAGCGAAAATTCAAAGTCTTTCATAATAAAAGCCACAGACAACATACATACTCGTACTCATCTTCAGCATATGGGAAGGAGCTGCTTACAAAAAGTCTTTGTTTTTATATTTGCACAATTTTTTTGTGAGCACCACACATTCACAAAAAATTTACTAAAATAACAGAACTTTGTATGAATGCTTTGCTCATTCGCATGTCTATTTCATTTAAGGTTTTTCTTTAGCTGCTGATTTTTTTATGGTTTTTTTTGCCAACTCAAGGTTATTTCAAATTTGTACATGAAATGTATACACAAATTTTCGTTTGAGCAAATTTTCACTTTGCACAATTGCAATTTAAAATTCTTCGCAGCTGATTGTTATGTGAAAGTGAATTAAGGTTTCTAGGGCGTATGACTAATGCAAAGAATTAATTAAAAATTAATCATACGTAGAGATAATTTTTATTACTTCCACCCACGGTTGCCAGATTTGACGATTTATCGTCATTTTGACAATTTTGGGTGCCAAAAATTGCATTTTGACGACTGGACGATTTTCGGATACAATATGACGATGTATAAACAATTTTAAATTAATACCATCTGTAGAACGTTAGATCAATTTTGAGTTTGAACAAGAACTTGGCAACTTTTGCTACAATATGCAATAAAAGTAAGGAGTAAAATGCATTCAAGCTTAGTTTTTGTATTAATAATTTTGGAATTAAGTGCGTAATTTTGTAAACCACTACACTTAGCGTTGACAAATTTTTCATTTTTCTTCATTTTGTAATTAAAACCTTTTCCATCTAAAAATTGTAAACGCTTGGCATTGCGTTTTACAAAATTATACCCTAAATGTTTTTAATATGAACATAATTTTTTAAACTGATACAAGAGAGAAACTCTTTAAAAAAACTTATAAGCAATTTTTTTTTGTAAAACAGATTTGATTGACTGGCATAATTTTTATTTGGTGGGCCTTAAAGTTTATGCCCAATTAAGCCCTACAATATTATTATAGAAAATAAATATTCTTTCTACGATATTCTAAAAGAGTTTTCTCACTTTGTAGAGGAATGCGAAAGACAGGAAATTGAATCTGAATTCAGGCAATAAAAATAAATTTTTCCCTGATACGAGTATACGCATAAAACTTTGAAATTCTTAAAATCAGATATTAAGAAAAAGGACTCTAGTTTATTGTGACGATTTGGACAATTTGTCCTTAAAAATTTGACAGATTGCCGCCTATTTCATCTGGCAACTATGCTTCTACCATATACAGATCTGAGCTTTCCGTACACCAATAATTTTTGGGGGGTTTGATAACAATTGGGAAAAAATTTATAAAATATATTATGCCAATATTTAGTGTGCTTAGGATGCTTTAAAATCAGAGCATTCACACAAATATTGTCATAACTCAAAACAAAGTATATAGCTTGAAAAAAAACGAGTTTAAAGTTTTCAATTAACACACAAGTTAATGGAAATGTTTTTATCTTTCTCTCACGAGTTAAGCGTGAAAGATTTTTGTATGAAATTTCAACACAATATGAATAATGATATGAGGATTAATTCTTTATTATTAATGCTAGAAACACAACTGAGACGAACGACGAATTTTTTGGTGACAACTTTCGCCGTAAAAAATAAAACACGTGTGTGCATTTGTGCTCTGAGATAGATTTATTTCTATTTTGTACGCCGACGAACGACGAAAAATTAAAATTGAGAGACAATTCTCTTTCTATCTGTTTTTTGTATACACAGCAACCAACTCTATCAAATATGCGAGAGGAATTTGGTGAGTAAATTCATCGTTATTGTGCTTCGAATTCGTCTTTTGTCACAATTGCGTTCCTAGCATAACTCAAAAATTCTGTTTTTTAATTATGAAGTTGTTTGAGCACATGAGCATTATATAAATGATTTTGTAAAAATTCACATCAAAGCAGTTAATGCATTTAAAGGACTTTATGTGCATCTTGATCTAAACTACATTACAGTGAAATCTAATATTAAATATTATTCTCTATATGTATTTTTAATTTCACTTCATTGTCAAGGCTACCGCAAACAAAGAGTAGGTCGTCTTACAAATGGCAAAGAAACTATCCAAATTTATGTCCACAATGCCACCAGCCAACAAAGTCATCTTACGCAGAGCGACTTCACTAAAGATGACAATACTTTTGCGATAAGAGCGTGTCTGAAAAGGCCAATTACTGCAAAAAATAGCATACGGCAGGTCATTGAATTCTTCCTGTAACAAGGAACCAAAATAATAAATAGGAAACAGCTCGACGGCAATGGCAATCAAAAATGTCGTATAATAAATGTAGGCCAATAAGTTGTCAATAAAGAAAAATAAATAAACCAAAACCACACAGATATTTAAGCCACTAGAGATGAAAAGAATCAATTGAACGTAAGACAAGGACTCCTGCATGGCATTGAAGAGTCTAAAATGGAATGTAATTAAGGTAAACTCACGTGTAATATAAATTTAAATTTTATACTTAATTAATTTGATATGATCTTCAATGCACAATTTGAGTTCGTATTCGTGCTGATCACTAGATAGTCTTTTGTCATAGCCCAGCTTAGAGACTCTCATTGCCAAGACATGAACTTGGCCGGTGAATAGACACAGTGTCACCGGAGCAATGGCATCATTTGTGAAATTCAAAACAATTAATATAGTTATACCAACAAATTGATAGAGTATAGCCAAAGAATATAGCAGAGGTGATGCAGTCCAATCGAAAGGAAACCAGGCTGGGTACATCAGTCGTCTCTCCGAATCCAACAGAACAGCCATTAAAGCAGCCACATTTGCTCCCATATAGACCGTGAAATACAATTTAGCCAACAGTTTTGCTGCTCTCATGCTGTTTCTAGCAAAATATTTGCGCTCTTCCAAATTATTTACTCGTTCATCCAACTTGCCAAATAGTTTCATCATTTCGAAAATTTCGTGCAATTTCCATCTTATGCAAAAGTGTTTCATTGTGCAAACTATGCAGGTAATTGTCATGGACATGTTCTTGTAGATGTCATGATGCATGGGCAGCAACAGCAGCATACCAGCGATAAGATGAGCAGGATACCAAATGTATACAAACAACGTCATGAAAATATCGTATAAGATGGTAAAATCTTTCTTTTGCCAAGTTAAAACTCCCAAGAGGCGCCAACACAGCCAAAATGGCTTAAATACACCAACACTGTCCGCTCGATAGCTGTCCAAATGCACCATCCTTTTACTAGCGCTGATCAAACTTAATGTTAACTGTTTGAAGCGTCTTGAAGCTTAAATACCTTTTAGGACCTTTCAAGTTTAGTTAATTGTTTAATTGTTAAGTGATTTTCAAACTTAGAGAAGGAACCCCCAGCTAAAGAGGGTGAATTAAAAAAATTTAAGAAACTTCTCATAACTTGTAATGCAAAGCAATAAAATTACTATAGCGGAATATGAAACTTTGTATCATAATGCATAAAACGTTATCAATGCTGCAAGAATGAAACATAATTGCCGTCATTGAAAGCAATAAAAATAAAAAAGAAGAACATATCAAGATTTTTGTAAGTTCAGAGATGGTAAAAGTGAGCTTTCATTAGCTTTCAGCAAATTGTAATACAATGAATCAAAACAATTTACATATTCCATTTGCAATAATGGCTGAGTGTTTACAGCATACGGGCTTCGAAAACAGCTAGTTGTTCCGTTCTACTACGTGTTTGTCAGAATAATTTACAATTAACTCTGGTGTTATTTGTTGATTAATAATTATCAAGTGTAATTTGGCTTACAAAGCGATATGAATTTTAGCCCAATAAACCATAAATATAGAAAAAAATCGAGCTCGAACAATAATAATACAACTTAACTAAAAAAAGGAAGTAATTGAGTAAATCCTTGTAAAAATTGACGTCTCATTTCTAATTTTTTTTAAATCCTAATTGGTTGTCGAAAAATATCTAGTCAACGAGTTCGACCATCAGATCTAAATGATTCGTTTACTAACTTAGCGTCTAGTTTTACGAACAGTCACTAAGTACCTCCACTTGTTTTGCAATTGTTTTTATTGTGATCAAAGGAAAATGTATGTATTTCTATTTCAACACTCTCTCACATATTCAAGAATTGCAGCAACGAAAATTGCTAGTGTGAACCGGCTCTTAGTCTCTGTATCGCGCAATAAATAGCATAGCTATAAAAGTAAATTAAATTGTTAATTTTTTATTGAAATTTGTCTACGTCTACACCTGATATATTTTTATCATAACAAAAGTCCAACTTTATATTGAAAAATAATTTTTTTTTATGTTAGCTCTTTTTTCTGTATGGAATTTGACATTTGCAATGATAAAAATATATCAGGTGTAGACATAAGGTAATAGAATTTTTTTAATAAAAAAACTCGAATTTCATAATGTGGTACAACAAATGCAATTTAAAACCAAAATTTTAAAAAATTGTAGCAACAAAATTCCAAGAGTGGAAAAGGACTTAGATAAAGAATAAACACAAGCACGAACACAAAACCAGATGATGTTAATGTTAACATTTAAGGCATAACAAAAACGATAATGTTATAACTTCTGCTTATTAAAAAAAATATGTACAACCACACAAACGCATAAGCCAATGCAGAAGAACGACACAAGCAACAACAACTTCGCTGCTGCTACAGACGAGTCTTATGTAAAGCACAGTTAAGCTAACATCATGTTATTGTAGCAATAACACCTCTTAAAGTCAGTGTTGGGTAAATAAATAAATCTGATTTGGTATTAAAAGCAGGAGAAATTCCAGAAAAAAAAACAGTTGACATTTTGTATACTAATTTTAATTTTAATATTAATCAACAAAAACATATTTGTGAGATTGAACAGTCAGGTTATGATGTTGATTTTATTTTAATTTTTGAATTAAAAAATTGTTTTTGAAAATTATTTTAAAAACGAATTATGCAAGGAACGCATTTGGGACGAACGACGAATTTCGTCCACGTCGACGAATTCGTCGATAAGCATTCGCTATGTAAATTCCTAGTGTGAAGCAAAATATCGACGAATTTACTTATATTTGATCAAGTTGGTTGTTGTGACAGAGAGAGATAGAGCCTTTTTTTTAATCGTTCGGCGTGCAAAGTAGAAATAAATCTATCTCAGAGTTCGTCACGCACGACGAACTTCATTCTAAGGCGGTGTTGTTTTCATTTTCATATGCACAATTGTGTTTTATTTCTTATGACAAAAGTTCGCACCAAAAAGTTCGCCTTTCCTAGCCATAATTACAAAAATTATCAGGGCTTCATAAAGGCTTAATAAGAAAACATTTGTTTGAAAATTTTGGTTTAAAAAACCTTAAATAATATTTATAAAAAAGGCAGTTAAAAAATAAGCCTTTGGTATTATAATTAATTGCACTGTGCTTTTTATTTAATATTATTTTATGATTTACTACCTTTACTGAAAAATTTAGTTTTTAATCCAAAGTAAGGACGAAACCTTGTCATTAGGTTACTGTGCCTTTGGGAAAACTCATTTGCGTTTGTTCCGGAAAGCAAAACCTGTAATTATTTTTAATTGCAGATTATAAACTGAAATAAACAAACAAAATAAGACATTATGTAAACATAATATTTATCTTTGTATAACAGGGAATTAAAACGCTCAAACCAAATTTACTTTTAATTGACACTTTAGTCGTTCCCTTGTACAACAAAGGGTGAACAAAGAATGAAATATCCTTTTTTTCATTTGTTTAACCCTAAAATATTTCATTTTAAAGAATATTTAAGCATTCTCATACGTCATGAAGCTAAAACTTTTAAAGATTTTTGTATAAAATTTAAATACTTTAATTCACTTTATTGCCAAAAAAATCACAAAAACACAAACCCACAAATAAAAATGAAATGTATACAAATTTAGTTTAACAAACTATTGCATTCCCACATAAATGAATATAAATTGTTTTAAAGTGATTTAAACCAAATAAACTGATTGTTGGAGTAAAAAAAAATAGTAATAATAATAAATTAAAAGGATTATGTTTATCACTCACTTTGTGTCTGATATTAAAGTCCAGCAGTAGTTTTAAAAACATTAAAAAGGGTTTACAAAATTCATATAGAAGAATTGCAAAACTTTTTTACAACAACTTAAAAGTTATTTTTCATGGCAAGAAAAAAACTAATAAAATGTATTTTTACTGCTGTAAAAGTTCTTCCAACACTTTATTATTTTCCATTTGTATTTACATTACATACCCAACGCCACAGGAGTTGTGCCATTTGTGATTTATGCGATATAAAATTCACCAGGAAATGAAAATCTCAGCAAGCAAGAAGTACACGCAATAGAAAAAGTTTAAAAATAAAGCAAAAACCGTCCCAAGACAATCCTGATGAAATTCATCATTTCATCAAAAAATTCATTTAAAAAAATTAGAGATATTTTTTCAATACATTTATTTTTTCTTTCATATTTAAACGAAGGGTGATAAGGAGTTTCGGCTGAAGTGTACTATCAACTGCTATTTTAGTGCTCATTTCTGTTAAAAAAAACAGTTCATAATTTTATAGCGATTATTACAGCGACTTTTTGTTTCGTGTTAATTGATAAGTTGAAATGAACTAAATTTTCAGATATCATATTCGCAAATTATTATATTGATACTCCTTCTGCTGAGATAACAACATCATTATTATATTTATTGTTGCGAAAATCCCCAGATAAAATTTACAACACCGGGTTGGTTTCTTTGTCAACAGAACTACGTTTGCCATGTGCGGATGAAAGTGTTGCATATACATACGAGTATATATAAACATATGCATGTATATAGATTATACATCAGACGTTACAACAAGGATAAATGAAGATTGAAACATACTTTTGCATTAGCATATATGTGTGTCTGTCTGTCTGTCTGCCTGTCAGTGCTGAAACACAATAAATAGATTTCAAGTGTAAGCAAGTTTATCTTTCCAGTGCATATGACAGCTGCTTAAACTCACGTGAATGACGATTTATTTAAGAGTGCGTTTCCATGTCTTTGTATGCCGTTGAATTTTTAAACCATAATTTACTTAAGCATTTAATTTGCATAATGCTAAGAGTGAACAAAAGCAATAACAAAATAAATTTTTCTGCTGCGGTAAGTTAAACGACATTTAATTGTTGTATAATTCACACGCAGTATTTATTTGTCATAAATTTTTTGCTGGAGTTGAGTACTTTGTACAAGTAGTTGTACTTTTGTACATTTTTGTCGATCTTGAGTTACTAACGTCAGATTACGTAAGAATAGGTTTGTTCATTTACTAACAATTTTTACGAATTTGTAACAATTGTTACTGGAAAGTGTTCATTAACGCAAAAAGTTTGCGAGGAGAGAGCGTCAAAAGGGAGGGAAAAATTGAGAGACTAAAAAATTCGTACAAATTATTCAACCACCTTTTGTGTGTTTTTTTTTCAAATTAATTATTTCAAAAATATTCTTTCATTAACCCACATAAATTAAATTATATTGTTAAAGAATTTTGTTTGTTTTTCATATCTGATCAGAGATTGGTTCTGATATGAATAAAATTTTCTTGCAAGTTCTTACAAGTAAATCGTTTATTTATTTTTTTTTTGTAGCTGGGGAAAAATAATTTGGTAAATTTCTGCTTTACTCTCTCGCTGTTAGTTTTGGTTGGGAAAGTAAATGAACAGACTTAATACCGAAGAATATTTATTTGACATTGAGTATAATGAGTTATTATGAAGAATTTTTTGTTTGTTGTTGGCTATTCTCGCTTTAATATTATTTGGTTTTTGCAGTACAATCAAATCTGCTCCGTGACTTTTTGAATTTCCCTCGTAGTCATGTTAAATGCAACACTGTTTCCCTCAAGCACCACCTGTTAATAGACTACTGTCAAATTTTGACCAAGTGTCGTCATTTAGTTTGCGTTTAACAGCTGTTCAAAACATACAATCTCTTTTTTTTCTAAAAATGAAAAAGTGAATTGCGAGTGGACATTAAACATTATTTTTTCCAAAAAAAAACTGTAAAAACAACAAGGAAAAGCTCGATAAATACTATAGGGACTCTGCATCATCAATTTCAAGGGCAAACAATTGGTTTACTGACTTTCGTTGTGGTCGCATAAGTACAAATGACGCTGAACGCTCTGGACGGCCAATTGAGGTCAATAGACCCGAAAACTTTGAAAAAATCTAGGATATGGCTTTGGCCGATCGAATAATAAAAGTGTGTGAGATTGTTGATGCCATAAGCATCCCACATGGCTCAGTGTTTTCTATTTTGAATAATTATTTGGGTAAGATAAAGCTTTCCGCAAGATGGGAGCCGCGACCACAAATTCATGTTCAGTTTCTATGGCAAAACTTCATGAATTGGGCTTCAAATTGCTCCCTCATCCAACTTATTCTCTAGATTTAGCTCCTAGTGACTACTTCCTATTTCAAAGGAGATTATGTTGAAAAATAAATTTTTGTTTTGCAAAAAAAATGTGTTTCATTCAAAATGCCACGGACTTATTAATCCACCCTCGTATGTAATAAGACAAATGTAGCCTCAGAAATAATACAAAACAAGCAAATATTCCTAAAAACTATTTACGGCACACTTAAATTTTATTTTTTTAAATTATACATCCTAATTTATGAAAATTATTAAGGCTTAATAAGAAACATTTACGCCCAAGTAGAAAGATGATGATGAAGTGCGTAGCAGCACGGAAAAACGCCGGTATAAAGCACTACCAAACGCAGCGCTTGAATTTGTGTGGACAACAAAAACATAATGATAAAAAAGTATATATTTTCCACACAGATTCCAGCTTTGCGGTTAAGGAGTTTTGTACGAAATACTAACACTGTAATCCTGAATAAATTCGCTGTACTAAAGAGTCCTTTAATTCCGGGACTAGACATTTTAAAATCGTAGAAATCCGTCCTTCGTCGAAAACCGTTTGACATCTCTTGAAAAATTGTGGTGCATCAATTTTTTCTAGATTTCTTTTTTCTTATTACAATTTAAAGCAGTTAATTTTTTATGTCAAACATTACTACACTTGTGCTATATTTTCATTTTATCTTCTGCATACTTAAGCGATATCAAACACATATTTCACTTTGTAAAATTAAATAATTAACATCATAAAGGAAAACTGAATGGATAAATTATGCCAATCATTTATAGAATATTGAATTGGCTTTTTTTAAAATTCAGATGTTTGAATGATTGCTAAATGACGCTTTGCAAATTTAGCATGTGTTAACCATAACAAGATTACAGTACACAGTAACACAAAGAAATATAAATATTTATATAAATATAAATATTTATAAATATAAATATTTATTATATTATAAATATAAATATTTATTAAATTATTATATTTATAAATATAAATATTTATATTTATGATTTTACTAGGCGAAGGTTCGTAAAGCTCTGTAACCAAAATAACACCAAAGTTAATTGTAAATATTCTGACAAACACTAGCAGAACGGAACAAGTAGCTGTTTTCGAAGGTCACAATACCTTCATCATCAGCGTTCTTCGTGTTTGGTCCATTGTGTGTGGTGTCACTTCATGTAGATCTCTGCCTTATATATTCAGTTTTTAGTGCAAGTGGAATATGTAAAAATAATAAATGTTTTTTTTGCTCATAAATTATTGAACACATTCACAAAGTGTTCTATTGCGTCATAAAATCTTGCTCATATTTAAAAATTTTATATGATAACAATAAATTTTATATGACAATTTTTTATATGGCAATACAACAGGCTGTTCATAACGGTGCTATTTGGTCTTAAGTAGTAATTTATCACTTATGACTTTAGAACACTTTGTGAATTGGCTAATTGTTTTCTTTTCTATATTGCAGTTTTGTAGATTACACTGTCATAAGAAAAAAGTAGACAAAAACATAATAGTGAATTTTATGGAGCAGCTTCTCTGTTGCTCAGTGTAATGAACTATTTAACACCCCCACCCCCTATTAAGGGTTAGGTTGATTACAACATCGTTGTTCATTACGAGCATTGCAGTGAACAAAGACGTAAAGACAAATTTGCTACTAAAATAATTATGTACGTGCTGATTTTCTCTAAAAGACTTACAAACACAATTCAGGATTTAAGTTTAAAATTTGTAAACGCACTAATAATCCCAAAATTATATTTTACTTGTTCAGTAAAATATTTTTTAATAAAATACATTGAAATTGATTATTGAGGGGTTTAGCTGGATCCTATGCGCATTTCACTGTTGCTAATGCAGATCATCAGGGAACCTTTACCCAAAGTTTCTTAGAACAACTAGAGTTATTATGTTATAAACTTTCATTTAAATAAATGAGAAGCTCAACAACAAATAACAAAGTTGAAACAAGAACTCAATAATCAACATGTTTTTTATTTTCTTACTTTACCATTACTACACTGGCTGACTTTTTTTCAGCATCGCTGATGATCTGCATTAGCAACAGTGAAATGCGCATAGGATCCAGCTAAACCCTTCAATAATCAATTTCAATGTATTTTATTAAAAAATATTTTACTGAACAAGTAAAATATAATTTTGGGATTATTAGTGCGTTTACAAATTTTAAACTTAAATTGTAAAAATTCCCATAAAAACACAATTCAGGATACTCATTATTCAATTTGTTCATATTACATCCCGCAACTTGTCAATTAAGAAAACTTAAAAATTAATTTAAAGTTAGAATTTAGTTACTGCGTTTTTTTTTTCAAATCTCTCATGTTAAATTTTTTAATTCAAATACAATTTAATTTTTTAGCTATGTTTACCCTTAGTTTATTGATGATATTTTAGGGCTTTGCAAAGAATTTTTTTTATTTCCTTTTGATTTATTGAAGCAATATTTGGAATGAAAAAACTGTATTGGCCTGGCAGCAGCAATCATTATTTATTAATAAAACACAACTGCAAAACCATTTTGATTTGAGTTGCTAAAATCTGTTTCATTTTCCAACATTTGTGGGTTTTTTGTGGCTCTTTTAATTTTGAACAGCAATTTAAAATTTTTGCTAGCTTTTGAAATTAAATAAAAAGAAAATAATGTTAAACATTCAAAACAATCGGTTTCATTAGAAACTAACAATTGCTTAAATTGAGATTTCATTTACAAAAAAAGGTTTTAAATTGTTTTGAAAAGAGTTTAAAATAATACAATGATATAAAAAGCTTGTCTAATTTGTATGACAATAAAACTTAAATTAATTTAAGCAAAAAAAAAAATATTTTTATGCAAATATTTATAAACACTTTTAATGGATATTTATTTTATTTAAATTTTATGATTTCCTGAAATTTTATGCCATTATCAATAAAAGCTAAAAAAACAAAATATGCCATTTTATTTTATTAAAAACAGGACAGATTTAATGGATTATTTAAGTTAATTTTTTTTTTTGATGCTCCATTAGGAATAAAACGTTGTTAATTAAATAATATGTTAATGAAACAAACAAAAAAACACAGAAAATATTAAAGTGAAATAAAATATTAAGCTGAATTATTTTCAAGGGAAAATGGTTTTAATTTTTATTTTATTTTATTTAAAAGTATTAGTGACTAGATGCGTCCTTATCTAAATAGGATTTTACAAATGTATTGCGATTATAATGATGTTAATTTTCTATTTTTTAAGAGAAATAACAGCCAGGGAATAAATTTTTCTATTAACTTATCGAGCCGTATTTTTCATTCAATCGTAAGCGAGAAAAATTAAAGTTTTTAGGAGAAAGTTTTTTTTTTAAATATTCAAACATGTTTTATATACGTAAATTGTCTCTTACGATAAAATTTTATAGACCGTATCTTGACAGCTATTAAAAATTTAGTATTTTGATAGTTGTACTCGTAAACTAAGGGTAGGCCCATAAAGTTTAAATTTCAATAAAAAAAAGTATATTTTCGATTACATGTCATATATCTATGTGTATTACAGAGAATGTCAAAAGTATAGTTTTAAGTACTCCTTGAGTATTGGCCACCAAACAACTATGAATGCGTGCAGCTAAAAATAAACAACACGCTCATGTACAAATACATGCATTTATTTTAAACCGAATACGCATAACCACAAATAACCAACAACTCTGTTCGTACACATTTCCTCAATTACGTAGCAAAACTACTACAAGTAAAATTTGTAGACTCTTCATAACCTACAATCACACACATTAAAATAAAAATATTCTTGATTATAAATCAGCTACATATGCATATACAGGGCTATTTTATTTACACACACATAAAGCATGTTTTCAAATAGCCAAAACTCATTTTTTATACCATTTTATATACACAGATGTGTGTATGTATATGGTGGCGAATGATGAATAAATATCTCGAATATCATGTGCGTAATATCCATACTCTGAGTGTGAGCATACTCCCACTGAGATGTGAACTAGATATCTAGGATGCACGCACCATACATCTGTGGCGAACATTTGTACGATATTACTTACACTCCGTACCATAATGGTATCGATATGACTTTCAAACGAATAAAAAATTTTCATGATATCTCACATTACACACTTTGTTTTATTTAAGTTTAAAGATAGGCAGCGCTTAATGCAAGATCCGATATATTTTAAGTTTAATATTTTCAGTTTTCGAGTACTTGAATTTTATGTGTAAAAATTTGTGTTTAAAAATATCTAGAGTCGAGCGTACTTTTAATTCAAGCTTGTTTATATAGAAGTATAATAGGATGACTTTTTAAACCACTTACAGTGAGGCCTACGATTTGAACACAAAACATTCGATATATTACTTACATTGAAAACAAAAACAAATGTTCTTATTTCCAATACAAGTTGTCGATCAAACGTTCTCTGCCGACATCGTGGGCCAGGCCGTTGATTTCTCTTCTATCACAAATTTACGTCGATATAACGACAGACATAAAATTTCAGACTTCCCCAAAGAGCCTCATTTAATTAAATTTAATTAATAAAAATTATTTTCAGCTCTAAAAAGAATTTATTGAAAAAAACTGATCGTGAGAATGAGTGAGATATTATTCACTGAATAAAAAAAAACTAAAATAAGTGTAAACAACAAATATATATTTGGCCTTTCTACGGACGGCAGTTAGTTTTCCCTAACTCCTTACAAACAATGAAAAATTAATTCCTTTGAACTTATTAAATGAACATACAAAAAATTAGATCTACTTTATATGCCTCATGAAAACTAATTCGGATTCTCTGAATTGGTATCAAAAAATAACGTCTAAAAATTATTAGAACTCGTGCAGATTTTCGCAACTCCCGGGTCACAAGTTCGTGATCCTATTGACTTCCTGGGGAGCTCTTTTACTACTGGGAATTAGTATAAGACTTTTAACTTTAGGTTTTCTTAATAAAAACGTATTTTATGTGTACGATTTTGTTTCGTAGATGAAAATGCTGAAGGGGGTGCCCTTGGCTGAAGTAGTTAGCACGTTGACTATAAAACAGAAGGTAAGTAAAAATAACAACATCACGCATTTTTCTGATGTCCATTAGTGTCCTTTTTATCAGTTTTTGTGGGAAAAATTCTAGCGATGCAGGCATGAGGCACTGGTCACAGAACTACACCGACTTCAACAGATGCTAATCCTACTGTAACATCAGAGTGCATTGCTTATCATCGGCGAAATAAAATAACCAATAAATTGTATACTAAAAATAGCTTTGAAAAATTTAATACGCCCGAAGGCGCTGCAACACTGCATTATTAACAAGCGTGCAAAAAGAGCAGAGTTGTAAAGAAATTAAGCTTTCTTCCATATCTTGCTTCACCACCTGTCTTCTCAATCACTATCCCTTCCCTATCACCTTTACTCACTATCTTCTCTTCAACTCACAGGTAGCACAAAGGGATCATTGTATTGGACCCAAGTGAACTAGGGGTTATTATGTAATTCGATTCGAAACGGAAACTGTTTGAAATTGTTTGTTATTAACATTGCAATTCGAACACATTTCAGTTCGAGTCGGATTACATAATAACCCCCCTGGACTCTAAATTTCACCCTTCCTTACCAGAAGTCTGCTAACCTAACCTAACCTAACATGCTGAACAAAATTTAAATATATCAATATTTTTCAGTTAATTTCTGCAACAATTTGTTTAAGTTAAATTTAATATGTTAACATGTAGACTTACATATGGAATACATAAATGAAAGTGAACGTGCCCAGGCAGAAAAAGACAATCAGCATGACGTTGCTACGATTGTCTGCGGGTACAACTAACATCAGTACAACATTCGTTTACCAAAATTTTAATGTACTCATAACATTAAAATGATAACGCCGAATTACCGTTCTCCGACTCTTGTTTTCAATGTTGTCAAAACACTCAAAATACAAATTTATAAGGTCGTCACAATGTAAATTTTCGAACTTAAGTCAAATTTTTCTATTTTCGGTGTTGAAGCGGTATAGAATTATAGTAAACGGGGTATTTGGGGAACTAAAGTCAAATTTTTGTATTTACGGTGTTGTAGCGGTATAGAATTATTGTAAACGGGGTATTGGGAAACTAACGTTGGATTTTTGTAAATACAGTGTTGTAGTGGTATATCATTATTAAGGACGCGGCATTTGTAAACTTTAAGTCATATTTTTGTGGTGGTACAAAAGTTTTGGAAGTGTCGTAATTTTGTATTTACAGTGTTGTGGTGGTACATATTTTTTGGGCAAAGTCACAATTTCTGCCTGGGTGTTTATACATATAAACTCCCTGAAAAAAAAAAATTTTATACATATTTGCATGCACACAATGAAAGTTATTTCTTTTTATTTCCCACAATAGAATCTTGTTCAGTCCACCATTGCATAAATACTAAAGTACAATATACAAGCAAGAAAAAGGGAAATCAAAAACAATGTGTAGCATAACTTTTGTCAAATAAAATGACAACTGCCAACATGTGCTTACTGATGTTGCTGCTGCAACTTGAGTTCTATTACTACAGCTGTTGTCATTGTTGTTGTTGCTCTTCTTCTTATTGGTGTTGAGAACAATTGCTCTGACAAGCGGAAAAACGTGCAATTTTCCATTATAGCACAAGTGAAAAAAAATCTTTGTTACGAGTTTATCCATTTTCTTTGCCGAGCCCTTTACATTGTGTATATCATGTTTTGCAAAAGAAAAAAACACAAATATTATATCCCCTTTTGCAGTGATAAATCGAAAGGAAGAAGAAACATGTCCAAGACACCACAACAATGGGTAGCCAACAAATTTGAGCGTGACAGCAACAACAATAAAAATTGAAATACAAACATCAGACTGCCAATTCCTTTTTTATTTCCTGTTTCGAGTGCTGTGACATTTCATGGTTTGTTAAGCCCTTTTTTGTCTTTCACAGCAGTAAAAAAAAATATGTGCTCTCAACTTCCACTTTTAACAAGTTGTGCGTCATTTTCAAAATGACAAAATAAGTTAATTGTTCATCTCAATGAAGGAGGAAAAAAATAATAGTCTGCTACATCACTGATGAGGAAGATGTTTATTTGATGTTTTAATTGTAGAAGAATCCTACAATTAATCCCATCATAAATCAGGCTTTCTAAGGACTTAATTAATTTTTGTTTATATGTTTGAAAATAAATGATGGTGGTTTTTATCATTTTTTAGCTGACCTTTTGTTAACAGATATTTTTAATCCAACTTGCAAAACATGAACACTTCCAAACACTTTGGTTACCACATAACAACATGAGCGTCTTGTGTCATTGGCAACATTTTTGCCATCGCTTGATAGCAAAAAAGAAATTTGTCATCAACAATGAACACATTAGTCATGATCAAATACTTTCTATGAACAACGTTGTGCTGTGTGGTATAGTTAGAGGCAACAGGAAGGGGTTCACTCGAATATCCCTTGGATGGTCATTAAGTTAAAGTTCATTTTTGTTGTTCACTTAGCAGTTTCTAATTGCAATCTCTGGTTATTAATTCTGATTGCTTGAAAGTATTTCTTAATACTTAATAATGTTCTGCAAAACTATTTAAATAATTTTTTATGCAGTTTTCTTAAGCTGCCACAAATTTACTATTCAATTAATTTTTTTATTTCTTTTGGTGTCTTTGCTTTAAGTTGTTTCAACAATCAGTGCATGGCTTAAATATTTATTTTACAGGGACGGATCACATGTCACTCGAAAATTATTTAACACTTGTTTTTTATCTTATTTTTTTTTTAAGAAATACTCGTTGTCTGGGAATGTAGAAGAATGAATGAATGAATGAATGGCTGGCTGGCTGGCTGATGTTTGTTTGTTTGTGTGTCGTCTTTGTTTTCTGTTTCAATGTTATGGTTATTGCATTTTGGTGTCGCCAGTACAATGAGTTTGACGATTTTTTTATTTCTTATTTTTTTATCTTTTTTATGTGTGCAGAAAACATTAAAAGAGATTTTAATTACCAAAATGATTGAATCAAATAAAATAAATTTAACTTTAAGACTTTAATAAAAATTATGGAAAATGTTTTAATTAAAATAATAAAAACTTGGCAATCGCTAAGCTACATATCTTGGTAAAATTTGAGGTATCCGATACAATTTTTAAATCTATAAAAATTACTGAATGATTTGCCGAAGGCTTTTGACGTCATAAGAAACAATTTTTTTTTTAATTTCGTCAACGAGACCTCTCCAACCTTAATTTTAGTCCAATTAGCAGCAATGACATGTCCTTTTTGAGATTCAGAGCAGATAAAAACTTGAACTTCGTCGGCTTATTATTTTAAAATTTGTTTAAAAAAAAGCAGTTTGGTAAAAATTTCGTTTTCGAAAATTTTCCAAATTAGCCAAAAATAGTTCGAATAAAGTCTAGTTGCATTTTAATAAAGTTATTAATCAAACTGGGATGTAGAGTAGTACCGAACTCATTTAGTATCTTATTTTTGAAACACGCCATTTAAATTACATGGGTTTGATAATTGGTTTCCCAGAAAAAATTTTGATTTAAAATAGCAGGTTTTTACTATTATAAAATAAAATAGCGCTGACAAACCTGCTGATATCGCTGCTCATTTTTGTATGGCGAGTTCTCGGTTTGGAGCACTACATTTTTAATCACTATTAAATAAATTTTGTTTCTTTAGTTTGCTTCATATACGTTCACTGCTTTTTAACAAGCTCGTATTTTAAAGCGCAGTATGATGCGCTTTATTGTCCTATTGCTTAAAAAAACATGAAAATTTTTTACTGGGTTGTGTTAAAAACGATCGACTGAATTAGACTTGTATCTAGACTTGTATCGAACTCTTTCAGTAGCTTGTTTTTGACACAAACCAACTTTCAAACCCATGTTATTTAAACGTGTTTGACACAAACCAATCACGAAACCCATGTAATATAAATGGGTCAAAAACGAGATGCTGAAAGAGTTCGACCCAAGTCGATACGGGGGTAACTTATTAATCAAACATATTTGGAATGGTATCAGTATGATGTCGACGTCAGACTCATATTTATTGCAACATATATTTATATAAATCAACTAAACTTGTAACGAGTTCTTACAATATATCGTTTTTTTTTTCATAATAAGTTTGTATATAAGACGGATTCGGTATTGTAAGTTAGACTTGAGTCAAACTCTTTCAGTTGCTCATCCGAGACACTAACCCATGATTAAACTCAAGTAATGTAAATTGGTTTAATCATAGGTTTGTGTCAAAAACGAACGACTGAATGAGTTCGACTCAAATCCAATTGTGAGTATGAGTACATCACAGTAGTAGACATGCTCCCATAAAATTGTATTCCCTTGAAGGAAAAAATGGTATCGTGAATCTCCCATGAATTTGTTTTTTTTTTTTGTTGTCGGTTCCCACTGAACCTAAAAAAGGGAATAAGATTTGTAAATCCTAAAAGTTAAGTGAAATCAATTTTTAGTTTAGTAATAACATCCAAGTTTTCAGATTTGAAATAAAATTATTTTATATGTTCTAGGCGCAGTGGAAAAATAAATTATTATAAAATTTACCACATGTGTACCAACGAGATTCACAAAGAAGTATTGCAGTGAATTATTGTTAACATTCGTGAACATTATTTGCTGATCTTGTTCTAAAAATTAGTATTTATAATCTTTTTTTAATAGAAAGTAAAATATTGAAATTAAACAATGTATTAATTCAGTTGACCTGCAAAAATTAAGTGAAAAAAAGTCAAGGGAAAAATTAAAAAATTCCCGTGAAAAATATTATTTATGATAAGGAAAATAAAAAAAGATAAATAATTTATAGAGAAAAATTATTCATGGTTGCAATCTTGCTAAAAGGGAAAATATTTCGAAATGAAAAAGCCAAAGAATAAATTAAAAAATTACCGTAAAAAATAATAATAATGGCAAGGATCAAATCAAAAAAAGTTAAGTTATATCTGGTGAAAAATTATTCATAATTGCAATCTTGGGAAAATGTAAAATAATTTGAGGGAAAAATTTTGCACGACAGTAGTTATTATTCTCTTTTATTTATATTATGAATATATTTCATATTAATTTGCTAAGAAAATAATATATTTATTTAATAAACACATTAGATGCCAATTTAACTAATGACTTAATTCATTTTCCTTATTTATTAATTATTAATCTCATATTTCGAAATGCACTGTGAAAAGCCTTCAGCTACTAACAGTCAAGTTAATAACATCATTACAGTCTATTTAGTTGCAGCTCCATTAGAAACGTGTTACACCTGTTGCTGCTGCAAGCTGCAAGCTGCATAAATTATAAAACTCAATCGTTGGCTTGTATTGAATTAATTCACTACTAAAACAACTGAAGGTTTTAAATAGCCACCGAACATAACGAGACACATCTGCAAAATGCGTATCATATTTCTATTGTCAGGCAAAAAAAAATTTTGTTGCAGCAACTGAAATTATAAAATGTTTTAACAATGGAATTTGAAATATGAGACCAAAGTTATGCAATAAACTATATAAAATAATTTGGGTTAAATACTATTTTTTTCTTGCCTCTAAATGATTAGAAATATGAGAGTATCAGAGTGGACATATTTAAATGTTAAATAAAATTAAATAGTGCACATGAGCAAAAATTTGTGTATTTTATTATTTGTATGAAGAATTATCAACTTAAAAATTCAATTAAGTGCAGTCATGCATTTTGCATGATTCAAGAGATTTAATAAAAATAATTTAATAAATAAAAAATTCGCTTGTTGAGCCATAGTTTTCGCAGAAAATTTCTTGAAATACTGACATACGACTTTTTTAATATTAAATCCTTCGTCATGGTATGTTATACATTCTAGATAGAAGTAAATGTAAAATTACATAAAACAGGATCGCTACTTATAAGGAAGTGATAAGGCTTTTGGAAGAACTCACTACAAATATCAAATCACCGGATTAGGAGAGAAGTGTGCTTTTCATAGGGTGTAAGTTGTGCACTACTTATACTGTTTTTACATTCTGCCTTATCCTGGTTGGCGTATTTCAAATACGACTACGACTGTTTGGTAATAAATTAAAGAAAAAATGTTGAAGTCTTCTTTAATCTATTACCAAACAGTCGTAGTCGTATTTGAAATACGCCAGCCACGATAAGGCAGATTGTCTCGCAATCTAGTAAATTTGATTTGAAATCTTTATCGAATTCTATATCGTTCACACTAAGCTCTTTTGAAATTTCTTAAAATTTCGTATCCAAGTCAAAATCCTTTGTCTAAAACTTTTCTTAAACTGGAACTCCAAAAGTGCCGACTTAGCTTATTCATAACCCTTCAATGAAATATTTTTTGAGCGTTAGCTAAATTTATTACATTTTGAGCAGATTTTGTTTCGTATGGAGAATTCAGTGAAAAGCTACAAGATTTAGTTGGAAGTCTCTTAAGTCCTAGAGCGTTTACATTTGTGCAAAATCTAGTACTTACTAGATTTTTGGCCAAGTTTAATAGATTACCCATACGAAACAAAGTCTAGTGCGTTCCTAGATTTGGTCAAAATGTGCTTACAATTTATTAGAAATTAGTGATGTACCTAAGGGATTTTTTAATAAAATTTTTAGTAAAACATTAACCTTGGATTGATTTCATTCAGTAGCTTAGTTTTGACACAAACCAATGATCATACCCATTTGAATTAGACTTGGGTCAAACACACTCAGTCGGTTGCTTTTTACAAAAACCAATGATCAGGCCTATGTAATTTGAATGAGCTCGACTGAATGAGTTCGACCCAAGTCTAATTTAAGTAGCATTGGTTTGATGATAGAATAAGTTCGATCCAAATCTTTTTCAAACTGCAGTGTATACATAAAAAGGTGTATGGATTGGCTACATTGCAGTTGTTTGGTTTTAGTTTTGGAAAATTTTCAGTTAATGGATTTTGTTTTGGATAAAAACACTTGATATATGTCAAAAAACTTGGTGTAAACGGAATAGATTTTCATAGATATTAATTGAAATCTGTTCGGTTTTGCACAAGTGTAAATGCCTAAGAAGAGTTAAAATAATGTGTAAGTATTAAAACCTGAGAGAAGCACATATCAAATGGACGATTTTCGATTATTTGCTAAAAAGAGAACACTAAAGTCTGGGGCAAATTATTGTAACGACTCCGTATTGCACGTACAGGCAATTGGGGAGTAGCAAAAACACGAACAAATGTTTGCTTGAAATTTCGTCCACCACATTTGTATCAAGAAAATTTATATCGTTAGATTTTATAAAGACAAATAATGTTATCAAAAGTGGCTTCCTAAGCTCATGCTAAGAAGTCTGCACAATATATAACCTTCGATTTTAAATCAATTCTATTTGGCATGACTTTTAACACTTTTAACAACACAATTCATAAACATCACATCATGGCATAAATCAAGAAAATATTTCATATTCATATAAATGTGTGTTTGATATTTTTTTTTAATTCTGACCAACCATTTTTGCAGAAGGTCAATTGTAATTTTAGTCTAGCAAATTTGAAAGTCTTCTTCAAGTAATTTTGTTTTGTTAATTTTTTGTCCATGTGTTTTAAATATCTTCAATGCAACGAAGACACAAAAGGGCTGTGGAAACCTAAACTGCTCCACATATAATTCACTAAGACACATTTGAATTTATGCAGTCATTTTAATTTAAAGCTTGAATTACTGACTGCAGTTTTACTTGTTTGCTGCTAATGAATTTTGGTATAAAAGACACCAAAAGTTGTTCTTAAGTCATCACAAGTTTAATTGCATTTAAAGCAAGCAGTTGTGTGATAAAATAATCCAACTACACATAAACAAATACAAGCAAAAATCAAAAGGATAACTTTAAATTTAAAAACTGTATGCGTGCGTGTGTGTTTAGTTGCATTCGCCATACATATATTCAATACTTCTTTAAGTTTTATTACCGGATAACGCCTGTTGAAGTGAAAAACAAATTCTAACTATTATACAGAAAACTAAAAGTGAAAGTGTTAATCACGCGCTAAGTTTGCTAAACTTAATTAAACTCTTTTTACAAAATAATAACTTTTTTCCCTAAGAATATGAAGTGGGTAGGTGAACAAGAAAAAGAAACAAGAGGCTGAAAGAAAACTATTATAAAAAGTTTTGTGTTTTGTAAATGAAATCTGAAATAAAATTTTACTGTTAAGCTCATTAATCAGTAAATTTAAAAAAAAAATGTGTTTAAAAGGAATTCGTAATAAAAATGTAACGCTTCAGTTAAAATAAACCAAAAAGAAGAAAAACCAAAATACTAAATTTAAAATAATTCTTTTAGCACGAAATTTATAATTTCAATAGAATCTCGAATGTTATCATACACTCAAGGACTCACAAATGTCCTTTTGCTTTCTAAAAAAAAATATGTTAAAGCAACAATAATACATAAAATAATATTGCAAAAAAAAGTTACAACGAACAAAAAATACACTAAACTCTTGCAAAACAAAAAAATTTGCGAAAAATCAGCACATCTTTTGTGCAGCATCTTTTTTTCATCTTTTTCTAATAGTTTTTGCCAAAAATCAATTATATGCAAGATTGTAATCATTCTTATGACTTGCGTCAAGTGTAAACAACAGCAAACGTCTAATTTCCGGCGACACCACTTCACATAATGAGATTTTCTAAAATCCATAAAATTTACTTTTATTTTAAGCAACAAAAGTTTCTCACTTCATGCCATCATTCGTATTTTCTTGTTGTAGATTTAACCGCACTCCCAAATAAAACTCTTGCATGAGTGTTTTTCTTTTGCAAAAGAGGATTTTACTTTTCATTTCTATTTTTCCCCCAAACATGAGCAAGGACATACAAATATTTCACAACATGAAGGCTTTACCCTCATCATATTAAGGAAATTCTGTCCATCATATTTTCACACGTGTGACTTACAAAGACTATCAAGCAAAAGCAGTAAAATGTTCTTTTTATAAGGAAAAAATTATGAGAGAAAGGGAAACCATTTCAAGTATGAGATTATAGAATTTATTAAGAGAAGCAATCGGTTAATATAAATTTTTAAATTGTTTTTTAAATTATTTCACAGTCCTAGCTAAAAGAGTAAACTTTTAAAAATTGTAACATAAAAATAAAGGGAAACAATTTTAAAATAATGCAATATTAAAACTATTTTTTCCCCCAGTATCATAAATGTGAAGTATGAAAAAAAATTAGCAGAGTATTTTTAAAATTTTGCTTATAAAAAGAGAAGAGAGATTGATTTCAATTACCTCCTTTACCCCTTTTAGTTTATAACCTGTTTATGTTTGAGTGCACTGGCTGGCGATATTGTTCGAGCATCGTATCCAGCTCTGCATGCCCTGCATTTTGCACAACAAAAAGCGGCCTTGGGACAGCAAGACCAGCAGCATTCTTCGTCCTTGGAACAATCTTCAGACTCATCAGAATTAGGAAATGATTTGGGTTCCACAGTCACCTCGTCAGAAGATTATGATGCTCATCCCCAATACAGTTTTGCTTATGATGTCCGCGATTCGTTGACCGGTGACGACAAGCAGCAAGAGGAGAAACGTGATGGCGATGTTGTGCAAGGACAGGTAAAAGATTTTATATTTCAGAGACATAGTTTTCTTTACAAATGAACATGATTTCAATATTGGCTCTAGTATTCCCTAATTGAACCCGATGGCACACGTAGAGTTGTGGAGTACACTGCCGACGATATCAATGGCTTTAATGCTGTTGTTTCGAAACAAATGTTAGATGAACAACAGCGCTTGCGCACCGCTAGTGGCACCTCCTCCTCTTCGCGCTACAATAGCATTGAAGTCCTACAGTCTCAGCTTCAAGCTCAAGCTATTGCCGAAGCTCAAGCTCAAAGTGCTGCTTATGCTGAAGCTCAAGCTCTAGCCGAGGCTCAGGTAAGAGCTGAAGCCATGGCCCAGTCGCAAGAGAACTCCCAGGCTGAACAACAAGCGAGAGCTCAAGCCGAAACTCAAGCTCGCTCTCAGGCTCAACACTTAATGCAACATTTCGAACAGCAATACAAACAGCAGCAGCAACAACAATTGCAACAACAGCAACTACAATTACAAGCCCAACAGCAATTACAACGTGCCCAGCAACAACAGCAGCAGCAACTCATACGCACCCAGTTGCAACAGTCTCAAGAGCGTTTGACCAATGAACAGGCCTTACTTCTGTCCCAGTCTCTGCCCAGCCAAGCTCTGGGGCATAGTGTGCATGCCACTGTTGTATCACATCCTCCCACTTTATTGTCACGCACCCCCAGTGGTTCTGTGTTTGCTCAAGCTCGTGATATTTCCGCTCTTAAAGACATACATGAAAATACAGCCCGCCTTACCATTGAACGAACTGCCCAACCTCAGATTGTAATCACTCACCCTGCCAGCGCCACAGTACAAGCTTCAGTTATACACTCACCCCTCTCACTCTTGGATAGTGACAGCAGCATCAGCTCACTAAATGGCAACGGCTTAAGAGGCAACTCACTGATAACCACCAGAATAACCAGCAGCGGACGTACTACAGGCAACGGAAACTTGCTCTTGAACGGCAATGGCAGAAGCACTAGCCAACAGTTGTTGGATGAATTGGACAGCAATGAATTACAGAACTCTCTAGGACATCATTCAGCTGCCGGCATAAGAGTTTTGAATGGCAACGGCAATGGCAATGGCAATGGAAACGGCAACGGGAATGGAGAAGAAGGCTCCCTACGCAATGGCAATGGCAATGGACACATCAATCTTAATAGAAATGGCAATGGTAATGGTAATGGTGCTGTTAATGGCAACGGCATCAGTCATATCAGCCATGCCAACGGTAACGGCAATGGCAATGGCAATGGGCACTATTCTTTAGATGAAAATTTGGAGTTGCGCTTAAATGGTCACAATGGCAATGGCCTAAGAAATGCCCTGCGTCAACAGCAAACCAGACGCTTACAAACAATTTACAGCAACGGCAATGGCATGGCACATAGCAATGGAAACGGTAATGGCAACGGCAACGGCAACAGTAATGGTAACGGTAATGGCAAAGTCGCCCTTTGGTAAATCCCAGTCCCAGTGTTTCATTTAAAATTTCACTTCAAAAACTAAACCATTTAGGACGAAAACAGTAACAACGATCACAATTAGTTTATAGACAAGAAAAAAACAATCACGGCATTAAGATTATTCCTTACTATCGCTCGGCTAACTCTCACATGACATGCGTTAATTGACACTCGTTGATTTATTTTTTTAATGGCCTGTGAAAGAACACGTTCGACTTACAATTTATATTGAAAACAACAATAAAATATGAAAATTTGTTTTTGTTTTCAATATAAATTGTAAGTAGAGCGTTTTCTGTCGCAGGTGGCAAACACGCCATTAATTTCTTATTTAAAATAATATTTTAGTTGTTTAAGTGTACTAACTACGATTATTAATGAATATGTTTGGCGTTTTTTATGTTTCTCATTTTTGTATAAACATTTCTGTATTTACCTTAATTTAAGTTACATGTTACTAATCAAGGGATTTTGGGTATAATTTTTTTTTAACATTTCTTACTTACTAACAATCTATCTATAGTCTTACATGTTTATTCCTACACCACAACAATTACGCTTCTTGTTTGTTTTACAAAACTATTTCCACTGCATTTAATGGAGCTTGGGGATTTCCTTCTACTTTATCTTCCTCTCTATCTGTATCTTCCTCTATCTCTCTATCTCTATTCTTGTTTTATTTATTTATAACTAACACTTAGACTTGAAAAGTAAATATGTATTCATAGATAATTCTGCAGCATAAATTTTCTGGCAAAAAAAAACAATCTTTGTCTTAGTTTCTTTTTTAATGTTTTATTTCTGTACAACAATTTCCCTTTGGAGAATTATGTACATGCAACTTTTTTAACAGTAAATCAAGCTGCTGTGGGAACAAAGACATACAACGGAAAGTACTGCATATTGAAAAGTACCTGCTCTTAAAAATATCCAGGAAGCAATTGCAATTATTGTTATTTAAGAATTTTAAAGTTCCAACTATTTCGTATTATTATTATTACTGTTTCCGTTTCCCTACACACCACACAACAATAACAACAATCAATACTCATAACATTTACAGTTATATTTCACTGTACTATTTTAAAATATTTAATATTTCTACTCTTTCTCTACCTCTTTAACCATTGAAATCTTTTGCTTCTTCTTCTCTTTAGCATACACAAACAAACACACACACACACACTTAATTTCTTAGCCTTTCTTTTATACTGTTTAAATGTGTATTTTAAATAATATTTTTCTGTTTCTGTTATTTTCTCTATTTAGTTTCTTAAGCTAAGTTTAATAAAGATGGCATCTTAAAAAAAAGCATTACAAAAAAATATTAAAAATAAATAAATAAAATGTACTTTTTTGCAAAATGAAAATGAAAAATAAAATGTTGTTTAAATTTGTAATGTAAAGTGGCAAAGGTCTGCTAAATTTACCACTTTGTTACTGTTGTTGTTGCTACTCGTGTTTAAACTACGACTTCATTTATGCAGCAGATTATCAAGGTTTATTTATGAACTTTGGGAAGAAAATTAAAGAAAGTTTATTTATTTTTTTCTCAAAGTTTTCAATTTTAAACGAATGAAAAAGATTCCAATTTGTCACAAACAAAAAAAAAAACAATGAAAACAAAATAAAATAGGGAAGTATAATGGATTGTTACACGTAGAATTGACTTTAAATGTGATAGCAGTTCTACAAAATTAAAACAATGCAAAAAGCAATATAGGGTTTTCCGTTGACAATAGGGTATTCAAACGGTTAACCGTTAATCGGTTAACCGGTTAATTACTACTCGATTAACTGATCGGTTAATTTAAAATGTTTTTTTTTTCGATTAACGGTTAAACCGGTTAATTTCAGTTGATTATTTTTTGTGTGCATAATTATTTGTTACATCTCATTTACAAAAGGCGAATCCTTAGAAAAATTAATTATTAATACAAAGAAGTATGTTCAGTGATCCTAAATTAAGTAAAATTTCAATATTTTTAAACATGGCTATAAAAGAGTTTACTAGGGACTCTGGTACTCTAACTAGAGGGAATTATTAAGTTTTTATTTATTAATTTAATAAAAGCCAATAGTACTGTTGCCAACAATTAAATTAAGGATTAGATTTAATGAGAGACAGTACGAAAACGAAAGCTAAGAAATTCAGAAATGAACTTTTTTGCAGAATATTCGTCACTAAGCTCTGTCATTATGAGTGAGATGAGCCAACAGAAGAAACTATCGATAGTAAAACAAGAAATGTTCTAACAAAATTAACAGAATTGGTTTAAGAATTATTATGTGCTTTTTTTAGTTTTACTAATAAACTCAAATTCATTAATAATTTATGCAATTTTATTTGTTGTAAACACTTTATTTATGGAAAAACTTTATTAATCGGTTAACCGTTTAATACAGAAAATTAACGATTATTAACCGATTAAGCAAAAACTTCGATTAATTAATTGATCGATTAACCGATTAAAGCAAAACCACGATTAAGTGAATACCCTAGTTGACAAGGACTAAATCCCAGTCTAGACTTGCAATTTTTGTTGCGGCAACTTTTTATTTTTTAGTGCAAAAGAGCTAAAGGTGAATACAAAAAGAATATATTTCTATTTCAATACTCTCACATCGGCTCTAAGTCTTCGTCCAGACTAGCAATTTTTTTTGCTGCAATTTTTTAAAATTCTGCCTTGAAATTGCATAAGTGCCACATAAGGAAATTTTTCAAAATTGCAATTAGGTATTAAAAAAAATCTATTTTACAACATATTTGCCTGAAAAATTAACAATTATTTTTACTTTTTGTTAAATTTTGTTTTTTTTCATACAACTGAACAAATAAAATAAAATAAAACGTCAAATACACCTTAAAACTTTAAATTAAAAACTGCGAATTTCAAAACAAAAGAGAATTGCCGAGCACATGAAAGTGTTTATCCCCCCCCCCCAAATTTTCTCACCTCTCTCACCTATAAACTCAAGAATTGCTGCAACAAATATTGCAAGTCTGGACAAAGGCTAAACAAATTTAAAAATATTAAAAAAAAAATAGTAAAAAAATTTGAAAAACTCTTAACGTTTTTGAAAATTTCATCCGCCATGGAGAAATGTTTTCAGCTTTATGTGAATAATTTTTATTTTGTTAAATAAATTCTTTTTCTGATATTTTGGGCCCAACTAAAAAGACATGTTAATTTTTTCATTGTATTTTTGTAATTTTGATATTACCTTGTTTAAATATTTTTAATTTTTCATCTTTTATAAAACTTATCCAGAAAATTTAATTAACTTCTTGATATATATTTACTTATATTTATATAAAAATAACTTCAAATACATAAAAACAATTCCGAGTAACTTTCACATTAACACTTTCCTTTACAACCTAAAATTTTTACATATTATACTAGTATAAAAAATAGAATACTTCTCTTTTATATCCTGCAATTTAATTAATTTATTTTCCACTACACGTAGAGCAATTGTCGGCAAAAAACACTTCTTGGCCATAAACTTTTCAACAAACTTTAACTCAATAACAGTCAGACACATTCGCAAGCAAGAAAGAAGAACGGGAGCAAAATGTTAGACAATTTTGCTGAATGAAGAAATTAAAAGTATTACAAATCAACATTTACGAGTTTAATGCCATTGCACACTGACTCACTCACATGCACTCTAGCATATATAAAGTCTATATAGTATATGGAGGCAGACATTGACTTCTAGCAGTTACGCAATTAAAAGTTCATAAGAAGGGAAATCAAAAATTAGAAGAAGAAAAAAATCAACGATATTTACTCAACACAATTGTATAATTTACAAGCACATTTTTGCATAAACGTTTCAACGTTAGCAAATCACTTAAAAGTTCATAAAAAAAACAGCAAAATAAAGTAAGTGGAAAAGTTTTACAGCGATTTTTCTATTCTTATTCTTCGAGGGTATTGCATTCAAGCAATTTACTACAACACTAAGAGGCAAATAACACTATTAAAATAAATACACTCATACAAACATACAAACACATACGAACTTGCAAATGCTGTTGTAATATTAGTACTAGTTAGTGCGAACATTAACACGGAATCGCAAAAGGAAGAGAAAGAGGAACAGGAAGAGTAAAGGCATTTTCTGGTACAATCACTTAACGAATTGACAAGTGACGAAGGCTTGTTGTATCATGTTGCATAAAATGTTTTTCCACACTCACTCACTGACATCAAATCTTTCATACACATTTGAAATACAATTTACTAATTGAAAGTGAGGAAAAAAATAAAACATTTGCGGCCATTTCCTTAACATTAAATCGAAAAAAGAAACTCTTTAAAATGGCGTTCGTTTTGTTGCTACAACTCATATAAGACTTTTAAAATTCAGACAAATATCCAGATTAACGTGAAAATATTGCCAGAATATGCGACAAATATGTAATGGAAGCTCTCAGACATAAATCGGTCAATATTGTTGAAAGTTCTTCAGTTAAGCACGATACAAATCGTTGCAGATTGTGCCGATACTGGGATCTTACGAGTTGCTTTGGAGATTAATCAACAATATTTTTAATTAATTTAATTTGACTAAGATATTATTATAATTAAAATTGCAAACATAATAAATCCTTTATTGCCGCTAGTAAGAACATCGCCTTAAAGCCTTAAGATAAAAACAGAATAACACATGCATTGGTAGCCTGACTGAAAATTTATTTAATATTTGAATCGGCTCCATGAAAAATTGCCCAAAAATTAAAATAAAAAATCGCCCAAAATTTCAAAATGAAAAATCACCCAAAAAAAAATTAAATGTCGCCCAAAATTAAAAAACACCAGAAAAAATTAAAATTATAGTAATTTCATTTGTATATTAAAATGAAAAAAGAAAAGTTATAGAGAAGCAATGATATTCATCGAGTTTCTGTATGTCAGACCTCAGCTTCGCTTGCGACAATTTTCAATATTAGTAGTTTTCGGAATGCCGGGGTTAAGAATTTTCTGTCCTATTGTATTTCCGCGAAACGGCGCAGCGTAATGAAGATTTTTTGCCTCGTTATAAGGCAGCAAAACTTTTCGAAGCAGAAAATCTTTATTAGGCTGCGCTGTATCGGGAAAAACCATGGCGGAGAAAATCCTTTAGCCTGGCCGAGGATTTTCTCCACCATGGTGTATAAAAATCACGGAGCTGCCTAAAATGTTTTCTGCCTTGCAAATTTTTCCTGCGTAAGACCGTTTTCTTGCACTTAATAAATATTGTCTGCTTTGCCAAGTTTTTTTTGTTTAATGACATTTTCCTGCACTGCCGGCCTTAAGAATTTTCTCTAACATGGTATTTGGGTGTATTTTTTCCTTTAATTTTTAAATGTTTGAACAATTTTTGGCGATTTTGCATATGAAAAATTACTTAAAATTTTTATGAAAAAATTTTTGGGCGATTTTTCATTTTTATTTTTGGGCGATTTGGTTTTGGGCGACTTTTCATGGAGCCATTTGAATCAAACTCATTCAGTAGCTCGTTTTTTTATACAAACCTATAATCAAACCCCTGTAATTTAAATGGGTTTAAACATTAATTTTTGTCAAAATCGAGCTACTGAATGAGTTCGATTCAAGTCTAATATAACTTTACAAAAAAAAAATAAAAACAATGTGAGTCCGATCACAGGGGAGATGTGTAAACATCTAGTAATGAATTTTTTTTAATGTTGGTTTATGGTATCTAAAATAAGACTCTACTGTATTTAAAAATCTACGGAAAACTGCATCTATAGTAGTGGAATTATTAGTTGTGGGGGTTTGTTGAGAATTGCTCATATGCAAGTGGAAAATGTCAAATAAAAATTTTGATAAAGCTTGGGACTGTGTGTTTGCAAAATTTGTATTAAAATCTCCACCCATAATAATTGGCATGAGATGGAGATTGTTACCCAATTGTCGTGCACCAGCTTTAGTGTAAGGCAACAGTACGTAATGAAGATATGTTATAATATAATATTATAAATTCTTTATAAAGATTGCTATATATCTTTTAAACAAATATTTGACATTTAAAATGCTATTGTATTTAAAGGTTTATATTTATTTTATTTGTTCTATATTTTTCAACTTTTTAACAAAATTATCCCCACTGGCAACACTATTACACTTCACAAGCAATTTTTATTAAAGTTAACATTGCTCCTGAAGGTATGCTTTAAAATTCGGTTCAGTGTATTTCTATGCAACTGTTAAGTTTCTCTGTACTTATTATTCGTATGATTACACTAATACATACATAGCTCACACCGATTTTATAACGCGGTGTGATCTTACACAAAATTTGTGATTGTATTTTGAAAAAGATTTTTACCCATTAACGTATAGATGTTTACACATCAAAAACAAATAAAAAACATGATTGTGCATTTGCTATTAACAACATGTTTGCTTTTACTGCTTTTTTATTTCTACTTTTATTTACTTCTTGCAAATTTACAGTATAGAAATCATTCGCGACTAATTTACTCCTACTGCTGCCCCAGCATTTGCTATTGTTGAAGTCAATGAAAACCTCCACAATAGCAAATACTTGCAGCCGTATTATTGATAATATTTAAGTGTGTACAATTAAGCACAAGTGTTTGCAAACAATTTGTGAAATGAGTACTAGAATTATTTTTAAGTTGTTGTTACTCTTCCTATTGCTGTTGCAATCGACAATTTGGTTTGAGCAACTGATATTCTATTACACATGTCGTTCATTGTTCTTTTTGTTTTTTTTGTATTGTAATTGTATAGAAAATAAAAGAAATTTTCCAAGACCAAAATGCATTACAGATGATTGATTTCAGATGAAAATTAAACTTTGGAAGAAATCGATAGCTAACGTTTGGATATCCTTAATGAGCATCAGAACATTAAAATAGATTTCATTTATTATTATAAATTTAAATTAAGCAATCGAATCACGCTTTAAGAAAAAAAGGACATTTAACAACGTAACTAATAATGCTCACTGCAATTTCACACTATGGTTTTTAGGCCCCCTACAAAAAATGACGCATATTTTTTAGATTATAACTTGACTTGCAATTTTCCTTGCAGAAACTTTTTATTTTTTAGTGCAAAAGAGTGTGAGAGGAACAAAAAAATGTATACATATTTCTATTTCAACACTCTCGCACATATACAAGAATTGCTGCAACAATAATTGCAAGTCTGCACCGGGACTAACTTATACTAAAGACAGATGACTTTGAACGGACATAATTTTTTTTTTAATTTGGCTTATTTTTAAAATAAATAACACTTCTTTATTTATTTCTTATGATTTTTTCAATATTAATTCTTTTCCAAAAATATTTTTGATTTATATTCTAATCAACACAATTTTCCTAAAAAAAATTGAGATGTTATATTTTTGGTGCGTTGTCGACATTACAAAGAACATAACAAATTTATATTATAGCATCACCGACGTTTTGTTACTTGTTATAACCATGTGAAAAGAATCGAAGAATGTCAACTTGAAACAGTGTTGTGAAAGCAAAACGCAGCAAGAAAATAAAAAATTTAAACTATTCCATTTCCAAATCATTGGATGCTGGAGCACATGATATTACTTTGTATATTTTAAATTTCAACTTAAACAATTGTAACTTACAAGTGAAATTTGTGAAAACGATCCGCTGGCCATAACAAAGTCGATTATTTTAATAAAAACTAATAAAAATATGTAATTTGAACTAAAAGAATATTTTAGTACAATTATGGTCAAAAAGTACAATTTTTTAAAGTTTTTGGTACAATTTTAAAATTCTTAATGCCTTCTCTGCTACACACTATGCGACCGACAATGCAACCTGCTTGGTTGAATAAACACGTTGCTAAGTCTGTACCTACCATAACAAAAAAAAAACAGGTTGAAGTGTAATTTAAATAGTTTGACATTTTTATTTTAATATATAAAAATTTTGAGAAAAAAAGCCCGTTCAAATGTCGAGAGTCTTCCACTCTAGTGGACTTCCAAAACCGATAACCAAGCTATTAAAAAGTTCTACAACACAATCTATAAAATCAAGAAATAGTTGCATATCATCGTGCTTCACTAAAAGTGATAAGAAAACTTTTAATACGCCGCATCCACATAAAGATCCTCCTGAAAATTACAATCCGGTGAGTGTTGAGCACGAGGCCTTCGAAGTACCTTCCTTTATACCGGCCGCTATATTTCGACCATTCGCGTCCAAATGTGAAAAACTGGGGCCAGGAGCGGGCAAAAATGAATGTTATAAGAACCCCGAATATTATTCGTATCATCGCTATTCTTTTGTTGTGCTGCAGTTGCTGTGTTTGAAATTGCGTGAGCAGAGAGAAACGGAAAGCGTTATTCGTTGCCTTTATGATAAAGAGGACAGTGATGATAATGGAATATATAGCAGCGATGAGGAAAATAAATAATTATAGTATAATAAATGTGTTTAGTTCATTTTAATTCCAAAAATAACTTTTAACTTCAAATTTATTAAATTGAATAAAATCCCACCACTTAGTTGGCGTTCCCGAAACTCTCGTATGTACGCATGCATTATTTTGCTACAGTTTTGGGAAATATGTTTTTACATTATATAAATTTAATAACTTTATTTGAAGGCATATCAATAACTTTCATCAGCAGAATAAATAAAAAAAATATCCCTCGTTACGAGAAAAAATGCTATCGATTTTACGAAATACTCAAGTTGCACGTGACAGTTTGTTCGCGTTTTATTACCGATAAAGGCCATTATGACAATAAAATTTTGTGTTTTAGCATCTTGCTAAAGAAATATTGGAAAAATCAAATGATTTTTGGCAGATGAAACATTTGTGGTGAAATTTCTTGTGGTGTAAGCAGCGCCATCTACTGTAAAATGTAATTCTGAATAAATACATGGTGAGAAAAGCAAATGGTTTAAGTATTTGCTAAGTAAGTGTGTTTGGGTGGCATAAAAAGATAAGCCAGTTGTGTGCTTAAACATTATTGTGAATTATAAAATTCGATTGGTCAAGTAGACATCTTGTTGCACAAAACTTAATGGCAGCATTTTCTAAAAACTTTATTAAAGAAAAAAAAATTATATAAGTTTGGTATGTATGTATGTATGTATGTATGTATTTTTTGACACGAGTTTTATCTTACACGGTATCCTCTGGAACTTGAAATTGCTAAAAAGTCACTGCGATCGAATTATTTACATATGTGTTCAGGGAATATAGACTCTAGTTACAGGTGGACAAACGCTGACTTAGACATAATCTTAAGAAAATTCAAGTAATGTGTTTTTTTAATTCTATATGTTCTACAACAACAAATTTCTTATTATGCAACCTATAGAAATATTTGTATTTTAAAAAAGAGTTCTTAAGAATTTGTCTTTAAAAATGGCAAAATATTTTATTTGAAAAAATTAAGTATGGTTATTTTTAACTCAACGTATAGATAGCTACTTCCGATCAAACAAGAACAACATCCCGTAAGCACCCAGTCAATGACCCCACGAATAATGAAACTTAATTATTTACAAACACTTTCGAACCTTCAACATTTTAATTTCAAATTAGTTCTGTTGTGTTTATTTGATGTTTGTTTTTATAGAAATTTGCAAACGCTTTTAACTCGCGAAATACTGAAACAATTTGAAAACACGCACATACGACCCGTTCTTAAATAAATAAATACATACATATACATAATACGTACATATGTGCACTCAAGAAAATTAACTAAAACTTAGGAAAAAATTTTTAAATTTGAGTTAAAAAAGTTCTCGTATAGCGCCAAAGCTGGTTCCACTTAGGACGAGTGAAATATTAACCAAAAACTACTTCATTAAATAATTTATAGAAAGTACGTACACTGAAAGAATTTTCGGCAGAAATTCAATGAATTTCTACATTAATCTAATGAAACATTCATTAAAACTCAACCAACGTCACGCTTCGTTGGATTAATGAAACTAGTTTCTTTAAAATTATTTTATTGAAAACTTCATCAAATTTATTTAACAGTGTAATTAATGCAGTGCTATAACAATAATGATATAACTTAAATATAAAGGAGTTTCTTAATAATTAGAAAATATTGTTGTCATAAATCCAATAAAATATTCTAACGAAACCAGAATATCAAGGAAGCAATTCCAATGAAATTGATTCACAATATTCATGAAATTTTCATTGAATTTGCGCAATTGTCATTGGATTTGTGAAAAATTTTTAATGAAATTATTTCATTGGGCTTATGAAGCAAAATTCTTTCGGTGTAAGTAACAAAAAATTTCCGTAAAATTCAAAAAACTTTGTCATCTTTTTGATCTCAATTTTAGTAAATAATCCAAAGTTTGTAATTTTAAATAAATTTTTGCAAAAATTTAATTGAACTTAGAAAGAATTACTTAAACGTAGAAAATGTTTTACTTAAATTCAAAACATTTTTTTTTGTGTGTTTAGTTCAAACCACATGTTTTTTATGTTCATCAGCGCCGTAGTTTGAGCTTAGAAGTGAGCTACAGATTTTCCTTCCCACATTAATAACTGATTGACAGAGCTTTACTAAGAGCTCTTGAAATTTATATTTTTTAGTAACATGTTACAATTTGATATTTGAAAATTGAAAGAATTTATAATTGCTCAAAAAAAATCTTTAATTTTATAACGTTTTGAAAAAAATACAATCCCTGTAGTAGTCCCATAACATGTAGTAGCGAAATATTGGAACAATAAAAAAAATACTAAAACCTGCAAAAGACCTCTTAGGAGAACTTTTAAGACATGAAGAATTTTTCAAATGTTTTACTGCAGTGAAATGCTATAAAACAAACGCTAAACAACACTAAACGAGTAAAGAAGAAAATAGTTCGTAACTGAAAATTTTAAGATGCCTGTGCTTCTTTCTACGCATGGGCGTATGTACAAACGTCATGCATGTACATTCATACATACCTACATACATAACTTGTGCCTATGCTCTCTTATTTTTCTGCGCACATACAAACGCACAGGTGCATTGACATTAGTTATGTGTGCTTGCTTAAAAAACCACCCTTTCACACATAATAGCTTACTATATACATCTCATACACACACGCATACGTACAATAAGCAAAATAACAAGGATACACGTATGAACACTACTTCATTTGATTGTTTGTTATGAAGAAGAAGTCTTGGCGACATCGCTTGTTAACGCTCATATACACGTGCACCAAAACATTGATCCTGCTTCGCTTATAATACGACAACATTTATTATTGGTTTAGTATAATACATGCCACGAGAATACATTTAAAAATCAAAACGTATTTACATTTTAAGACTGTTTGTGCAGGCTTTTAATAAATACCACACAAGGTCGAAAATAGTACATACAATAACTTTAGTGTTTATTTTTTTAAGATTTTAAAATTTATAGGGTGATGACAAACCAACGTGGCAGAACTTTATTTTTCGAATAGGGATTAAATTTTACTGACGCAATGAGCATATAGAAATTATTTTAACACCAGAAATGCACCCAGCCAAACCGCAATTAATGGTTTAAAGAAAAGGGTACAGTGTCATATTTGCCAAGATCAGGAAGACCGAGTTCTTGGCGTTGATATTTCCATTGACAAAGTTGCCAAAAAGTTACCAAACTAGTCGATAAGAGAGGTGACTTGGATGCACTTAGCCCCAAGCTTCCTACAGGGTAGATATATAATGGGTGATTTTTTAAGAACTATCGGAAATTAAAAAAAAAGAAAACACACAAAATTCAGAAAAATGCATGAAATATTTATTTGGATTAATAGTTGGGTCGATATAATTTAATGTTTGAAGATTATTTCATGCAAATGTTGGCCGCGGCTGCGCCTCAAATGGTCCATCCGCTTAGTCCAATTTTGGCATACTCTTTCCAACATTTCGGCCGGTATCTCACGAATAATGTTGGCAATGTTGGCTTCCAGTGCGTCAATCGAAGCGGGCTTGTCGCTATAGACATTAGCCTTAACATAGCAAACATATATGATGCATATTTCCATTAGAAAATCATTTGTTTATTATTGCTACAAGGGAAAAATACATATGTACATACATATGTATGTATGTATGTATATGATACGAACGAATATGTTTTATACTGCATGTAAATTTTGAAAAGTGAAATCGGCGTTTAAAAAAACAGAAAAAACACACACATTCACACATACATACATATGTACGTGTTTACGTACATCCATGCATATGTTTGTATGCCTGTACTTTTAAAAACACATAAAAAATTCCAGCCTTCAATTAGAAATCAATTGAATTATTAATAAGATTAAAGTATTCATTCGATTTCCGTTATAAACGAGGTGTAATCGAGGTGTTCTCTTTGTGTGTGTGTGTGTGTTTATTATTATTTTGCTGTTCTTTTAACTATTCAGGGACAACACATTTGATGTATGCCAATGAAATACATACATTGAACAATTGAATAAAATTTAAAAAACAAAAATTGCTATGGAAATTAAATGCTTGTATGGCCGTGCAGTGACGTAAAAAATTGGAGATATTTGAATATTGCCGTTTCTCTAGTGACTTAGTTTCTTTTATTTTTATTTTTATTTTTCGAAAACAAAAACATTAAAATTTTACATGCAAAACTGTAATTTTATGAACAGAATTTGTTGCAAAATTAAAAGCTCTATCCATAGTTTTACGGGCATGAAAGTGTTTTAGCATTAAGAACAGTTCTTCAATTATAATGTTTTTTACTTGAATATTTTTATGTACTTTGAATTTCGTTGCACTTCATTAAGTTGAAACAAATTTTTCTACAAATCCTTCAAGTGCTTTATGTTAGTTAAAGCATTAAAAGGTATTTGTAAAAATATATGAAGAGTTATTTGAGTATTTGCATAACTACTTTGGCAAATGCGGAAAGAAATATGTATGGTCATAATAATTGTATGTGATGATATTGTTATTGTAGTTTTAGTTTGGTTTGGTTCAATGACCAAATATATCTCATCTTCGTTGCAGCAGAAAAAATGGAATATTGCCACAAACAAAGCTCAGGGATTTGCAAACAATAATTCGTTTAGAGAAGATAAAAAAAACAAACTACTTAAAAATAAACAGTGGTCTTTAGAGGAGATTTACTTTAACTATTCAAGTTTGATTATTGTTAACGGTTCCGAATGTTTGTAATTTCAGTATGTTTAAGATCTATAGAATATTTGGTTGAGTTAAACAAATAATAAACAATTAGAGCTGAAAAAAGTCAGCCAATCTACTAAAGTAAGAAAATAATAAAAACATTTTGAGTATTTAGTTCTTGTTTCAACTTTGTTATTTGTTGAGCCTCTCATTTGTTTAAATGAAAGTTTATACCATAATAACTCAAGTTTTTCTAAGAAACGTTGGATAAAGGTTACCTGATGATTTGCATTAGCAACAGTGACATGCGCATAGGATACATCTAAACCCCTCAATAATCAAGTTCAATGTACCTAAATATTTTTAATAAAAAACTATTTTACTAAATAAGTTAAATAATAATTTAGGATTATTAGTGCCTAAACAAATATTAAACTTAAACTCCCAACGAAAAACATTAATAAATAAATAATAATTGATTGGGAGTTTGGTTTTATTTCTAGTATAAGAGGGTGGATCAATGAGATCCTGACTTTTTGAATTTCGAGCCTCTTAACTGAAATTGCAACACTGCTTCTGTCAAAAGGCAACTGTCAAAATTTGAACAAGCTGTAACATTTAGTGTGTATTTGACAGTCATTGATAGCAGACAACCGCATGATTTGATAATAAAATGTGCTTATTAAAAACTGTTCTTTGTGGGGAAAAACCATCCGTAAAATCAAGGCTAAGCTTCATAGATATTATGATGACTCTGCACTATCAATTTCAATGATAACAAAATGATTTATGGGATGCTCAATTCAGGCCTCTGCAGCCGGACCAATTGAACAAATATACGATCAGAGACTGAAAGTGACGGAGACTGAAAGAAACAGGGAGAGAGGGAGAGGGGGAGAGGGGGAGAGAAATTGTGGAAGCCTTCTCACATGACTCAGTAGCAGTGATGCCAACTTTTTTGGATCTAAAAGCACATCAAAATTTAAAAAAAGTATTTGAAAGCGTAAAAAGCTCCAACGTGAAAAACGAGTGAAGTTTGATAATCTTTAATATTTTCTAAGCTGTTCTCTGTTTTGGCAATACTATAATCTTTAATGAAATATATCAGACGACTAAGGTATGATTTACACTGAAAAAATATATACACCAAGTTTTTGTTAAAGTAATTTTAAGAAATACACAAATTTTTTTAAAGCACTACTTAGTGCTTTTTCTTAATTTGGCACTAACGCTCAAAACTTGGTATTTTGAGTATTCAAAAAGCACTAAAGATAGTGTCAAAAGCACCAAGTTGGCATCATTGCTCACAATCGACCACAAACAGAATCGTGTGACAATTTTTCAAGAGTTGTTGACATTGTTCAACCGCAATATGGACTAGTTTTTGTGCCGTTTTATAACCGTGGATGGAATGTGGATCAACCACAAGATACCAGCGACCAAACAGTAGTAAAACAACATTAAAAACATTCACAATATAGTATTGGCCGACCGGACATTGAAAGTGAGAGATATTGTGGAAGCCATAAGTATCTCACATGGTGCATTGTTTTGAATTTTGAATGATTACTTGGGTATGAGCGAGCTTTCGGCTTTCGGGTGCCACTTTTGTTCACAATGGAGTACAAACGCAAACTTACAGGAGTATTTTTCATGGTTCAACCGCAATATGGCCCGCAACATACCAGAGAGCATACAGCAGTCCAAACAGTGGGTTTCTCGGGGTAACCGGCACCAAAGAAGTTCAATGTGGGTTTGTCGCATAATAAAATAACCTTCAAGTAGGTACAACAATCAATGGCGAATATTATTTCAAAACAATTACCTTATTTGGCCTAAAATCTAGTTCATTTTAATTCCCTAAAAAATAAAGAAGCGCTCATTAAACTATGATGATAGGCCCAACACTTTCATTCAATGTTTAATCAATATGAGAACCATTCGAAATACCTCCACTGTGCAGCATCTCTAAAAGTTTAAGGTGAAAATTGCTTTGAAAATATTTACAGATAAAATGCATGCCAAAGAAGTAAAGAATGTGTTAGATAAAACTTGTAAGCTTGTACATGAAAATGTACTGCAAGTAACAGTAGTATTTTTGCGGTAGTGGAGAAATCAGAGATGGGCGTGCAAGTAACGTTTCACTTTGATCATTATACATTACTTTTGGATGCATATTTATAAGATAAGTTTTTGTGTTCGATAAAATCAACGAAACTAGTTTTTTTAAGAGACGTATCACTGACAATACATTTTAAACTTTTAATACATTCTGCGTGATACATATTTCAAGTTAAATGTCAAAATCAGCTGACTAGTACGCACGCTGGTTACGACGCATATTGAGGGATTTTGAAAAAAAAATGGAAATAATTCTGCAGTTTCTAAGAAAGTTCTTCGATTGTATTAAAATTTCATACAACACTTATAAAGGTGTCACCAAGCTTAAGTCTAGAATTTGGAGTATACATATATCTCGAAAGGGCATGGAGCCGCAAAGCCCCAAAGTTGACAACCTCGGGTTAATGAAAAAATCAAACCGATGCCAAAATTATTTACAAGTGGATTTCTCTATTCAAGAGCTAAAGAAAAGTAAAGATATTTATGGAGTTTCGCTTGCATTTTAGGAAATATTCGAGAAAAAATTTAAATTTTGACTTTTTAACCAACCTTGGTTCAATGTTCTGCTAATGGAGAAGTCAAATCTTGTTCAATTTAGAAAAAAAACTTATTATGGGTTAAGACTGGTACTCTGTTCGAAGTTGTGAAAAACATCGATTATTTCGCATGAAAAATTTGACATGTACTAAATGTAGTCTAACTCGCGTTTTTTTATAAGTTTCTTGCTTTTTTTGCTTGAAAGTATGCAACATTGTTAAAATTCCATGCGAAAAAAGCACTGCTCATGTTGTTTCGCAGCTAAACTAAAATGATGCCAGATTAATTTTGCAAGGAAAGACATGATTTTACGTGTTTTTTGCAACAAGAACAGAGTACTACTTTTGCGAATTTATTTCGCAAATTTTTCATTCCAAATACTTTTATATGTAGTTTGACAGCATTTCGCACGAAATTGTGAACAGAGTACCAGGCTTTAGAAAAAAGTTTGGTTTCAAATGTTATACGCAATTTAAATTAAATATGAGGAAAAAAATTTATTTTTTGCCGTTTTTTGCAGAAAAAAGTTCTACTTCAACTCTATGCAATGTATGGCAAAATGCAAAGCAATGATTTCGTTAGTCTTTCAACTACTTATGAGAAACACTTTTGTTTTATGGTCAGCTAGAGTTAACCCTATTAAACTAAGGTGAGAGTTCAAATTGTTTGTATATTTTAATTTGAAATTTATTTGCTTGTGGTTCAGCTTGGTCTACAGCAACAATGAAATGCATATAGAAAAAGCTGAAACACCAGCAAATAAATTTCAAATTAATATATAATTATGACAATATGTCGACTAATAAATTGTTTAAATTGTTTGTATATGTAATAATATGTAACACTTCCTCTCTCCTCTCTTGCCCACAACGTAAGACTGCTTGCAAAAACTTCTAACAGGACTACCGTATTATAAATTAGCGTAGATAATAATGCATATCAGAAAAATGTATGATGTTGATATGACTGGGTCATGGTCGGTATCGAACTCAAGTTTTAAGTTTCCATTTTAGCTCTGAAGTCAATGCATTGACTACTTCAGCTCACAACACCATCAAGACTTACTAAAACCCCTTCAGTTAGCTTTAATTTTTCTTATAGTCACTCTGCTGCACCAACACATAACTGATGCCAAAAACTTATTCACGTAGACCGCGCACGATTGAGCAGCAGCAGTTCCCATCTCAAGCAAAAATGTGTCGCTGATGGTACTTCTAAGAAACTTAAATTAACTCTTACGTTTTTGTCTATAAGCAAATGTCATTTGAAAATTGTCTCCATCTCTTGACTGCCTGCCTCTGCTTGTGAAGCTGCTGTAGATTCGATTTGAACAAAAACTGACCTTTTTTTCCTCTGGGATTTCTGCAGTTACTTACAAACGAAATGGAATTATAAAACTAAAAAAAGCAGCAAAAACAGCAAAATTACACATTACAAACATTATTACGGTATTTAGAAAATTATACATTTGTTTTTTTTTCTTTTTGATTGCACAACAAGAATGAGAAAATATTGTGTATGAATGGAAAAATAAAGCCGCATGTATGAATATTTCAGTGTGTGTGTGTGTGTATATGTTCGTATACAATTTGTTGCAAATTAATGCAGGAAAGTTTTAAAACAAGATTCAATTCGAAGCTACAAAAAATAAAATAAAATAAAAAATAAGTAGAAATGAAATAGAATAGAATATATCTAAGAACAACAACAATAGCAGCTTAAATGGCTAAAGTTAATGTTAAAAAGATATTCTTTCACAGGTGCATGATGATGATGATGATGATGAGATGTGCAGTTTCTCCACGTCTTTCCGCCAGCCGACTTGCATGCTGCTGACTTTTTAGCTCTCGTGTGCGAGTATTTTCGAATACATTCAAGTGTGAACAGTATTGCGATGAACGTGTGTGTTTGCAAGTCAGTAAGAAAGAACCATTCATGGAAAGCAACAACTTTTTCACACCGTTTTTGCCGCCAAGCAGCTGCGTGTCTGCTGGGCACATATTGCAACAGTTGGCTTTGATTCAAGAGGGATTGGTTTTTTATATTTTTGATATGAATTTCAAATTATTTTGTATTCGTATGTACTATTATTTAGTCAAAAATAACTTCTTAATTTTAGTCTAAGTTTAGAGAATTTAGTGCATGTGACATGTGCGACCACAAGTTTTGACAATTGGAAATTTTTGTTATGAGAAATTTTTATTTCCCAAATGCAGGTATAATAAGTGATGTAAAGGCTTATTTATATACACACACTAATGTACACTGCTCTCTTAATTATTAGTTCTATAGTCAGTAGTTGTTTAATTTGTATAAGAAAAATATTTCAATTACACAAACAATTTGCTGCAATAAATAGTTTTGTATTCACTGTCTTTATCTGCTGCAAATTTTAATAAGCAACAATACACTATGGTTTTTATTCCAAAAATGTTGAGGAATATATTTTAAGGTTTATTAACTATTTTAGTCTTAAACTAAATGTAACCAAAGCTATTAGACGAAATAATTACAATTTGTCTTCTTCCGCACTCAGTTGGTGATAGTTTTTCTATAATAACCACAAAACTTAATATGATAATTTCACAAAAATATCAAATCAAAATAATCATTGAATTGGAACCATGAAAAATTTCCATAAAAAGGCTTCCGATTGGCAAAAATAAATCATACTCTGGTCATTGTTTGAGACGAGGATTTTAGCAAAGCGAATTAAAATGGTGCATGCTGCACTGATATGGTTCAATGTTTTGACAATTTTGCTGCAATGGAGTCCTGTGTGCCGCACAGTCACGGCTATTACAATACAACCAAGAATCATGGAAAGAAATATGGGTTTACACTCGAATTTCTATTTCGATGATCTTGTTTTGGCTGAATCTAAGAAACACGAAGAACAAAAAGAGGAAAGTTACGACGAGTCTGCATCAAGTGAAGAAAAAGAAAGCGAACATAAAGCAGAAAAGGGAGAAAAAAGCAAGAAACAACACAAACAAGAAGAAAATCATGCCAAAGGTGAAAAAGGACATGAAGAAAAAGAAGGAAAATTAGGTGAAGAAGAGGAGGAGGATGGCCATGAAGAGAAGCACGAAAAGGAATCTAAGCACCACAAAAAGCATAAGAAAGCCGAAAAAGGTGACAAGGGCCACGAGTTCGAAGATCATGGTTCATACAAAAAAGGACATTCTATTAAAGGAAAGCACAATGTGCACAAATTAGATGAAGATAAAAAGGAGAAAAAGTACTATGATGAAAGCCATGACGAGGGCGAGGCGGAAAAACATGGGGCATTCGAAGAAGGTAAAAAGGATAAAAAGGGTCACAAGCATAAAAAAGCGGGCAAACAGAAATCCGAACATGAAGAAAAGTATGGCAAGAAGAATTATAGTCATAAAGGACACAAGAAAAAGGGTCACAAGGGACATAAGAAAGAGCATGAAGACAAAAAAAAATGGGGCCATGAACATGAAAGCGAAAAAAAGGGAGGTGAAAAAGAAAAGAAGCAATGGAGCAAGTCTGCAAAGAAAAGCAGCAAAGGTGGAGCTCATGGGCATGCAGATGATTGGTAAAAACTAAATAAAAATTTTAAAGTATTTTTTATTAAGAAATTACTTGAATTTAAATAAGTAGCAAAGTACTCAAGATTAGAGCAATAGAGATACACATAAATATATTTTTATTTGAATATTAAATATATTTTGTATCTATCAAACGAAAATCATATTATTTTCCCTTTATAAAAAATAAAAATTTCATGGAACATACCGTCCAATCTTTGTATAATTTCAGTAGGAAGAAGAAATACCCCTCTAAAATATTCTAAAAATTAACAAGAAGGCCAAAAATCGTTTGTTAAAAACCAAGAAACGAAAAGCCTACAAACAGTAAAGTCAATCACTATGACCCCTTTCACACACACAAAGTTTGCTTCGATAAAGTGTTTTAAGCTTTGTGTCACTGCTGCACATGCTAAGTTTACTTTGACCAATTTTCACTATATCATGAAGTAACGTACCGAAGGAAAAAAGGAAAGAAACAAATGATGAACAAGCCAACTTTGCGAGTACAACAAAGTTCTTCTTTTTAGGGTTGCGAACACCAAAGGTAAAAAATTTAGTTTTCGCTAACGATGTCCGCTTGTCCGTCTGTTTCGAGAACGGTAAGAGCTACGGACCTAAAATTTCGACAGAAAGTGCAAAACTTTGACCACTACAACTAGGGTGTTATGCTTTAGCAATTAACGAAAAATATTGAAACACTAATATACAGACAATTATATAAAGGCACTTGAAATTTTCAACTTTAGTGTATTTTTTGCAGACTTCACCAATTAACACTGAAATTTAAAAATTAAAGGGTATTGTAACAGTTAATGTAATTTATATTGTGCCATTTTGACAACTTGTTGTATTTTGGAAACCTTAAGAGGCAAACACTTGAAATTTTCAAAAACGCTAAAACTAAAAAATCGCCAAAACAAAAAATCGCAAGAATCATCAACACGAAAAAAAGCGCCAAACTTAAAAAATCGCTTAAACTAAAATAAATCGCCAAAAGCTGAAAAAATCGCCAAAAACTAAAAAAAATTTATTTCTTTTTACATACATATGTATGTCGTGTCCGTACGGACCACTTCCTCTGCGAGCCAAAGTCACACTTTACTGCATTTATTTCTTGTACTCCTAGAAACTTAAGATTGTTCATTTTATTTAATGTTAAAATTTGTCAATGACGTTTTGGGAGGGTGTACGTTGTCAATGTTTTAACATACTACACTTTGTGCGAAGACAAAGCCTCTCTGTATGAATCATACAACCTTGACAACCTTTATGAAAGACTCGTTTGATAATCTCTACACTTATCTTGAATGGTTTTCTCTACAATTCATATAAACCTATATCGGTGTGTTGTGGGATAATTTTACAGAAGAAACAGCTTGTGCAACAATTATTCTCGAACAACGAATCTTCCGCCATTAAAAAATGGCGATTCTCTTCATGATACGAGGGCGGATCAATAAGTCCGCGACTTTTTGAATGAAACACAGTTTTTTTTGCAAAACAAAAATTTATTTTTCAACATAATCTCCTTTTAACCCAATACACTTAATCCAACTTTTCTCCAGTTTTTTGTATCCCTTCCAAAAAATAGGATTTTTCAAGGTCCTTAAAACAGGCAATAATTTCAGCTTTGGAGCAGAACCGAACCATTTATTTAGGTTTTGAAATAGAAAGTATTCACTAGGTGATAAATCCGTAGAATATGGACGGATAGGGTACCGATTGATAGCCCAATTCATAGAGTTTTGCCATTGAGACTGCAGACGTGTGCATTATATTGATGAAAAATAACTTTTTTCTTGGCCATATGGTGTCGTTTTCTTTTTAAATCTTCATTAAATCGGTTTTATAAGTTGGCGTAATATTCGCCACATATGGTTTTTCCCCTTTGAATGTAATTGATGTGAATTATCCCGTGTGCGTCCCAAAAAACTGTTACCATCACCTTGGCCTTCTTCGAAGCAGGTTTAGACTGCTGCTTAGTCTCTGGAGTACAGTAATGGATCCATGTTTTATCTACAGCTACAAAAAGCCGCAACAACTCATTCAAATTGCGGTTAAACAACTCACACGTTTACGTTTATGGTCAATTGAGAGCAAACGCGCCACCCATCTTGCAGACAACTTTCTTAAACCCAGCTGATCATTTAAAATAAATCGAAAATACACTGACATATTAAATGTCTATGGCATCAACAATCTCACGCATTTTTACTCTTCGATAGGCCAAAACCATATCGTGGATTTTTTTCAAAATTTTCTGATGTACTGGCCTCAATTGGCCGTCCAGAACATACTTGTGTGACTACAAATAAGGTCAGTAATCCACTTTTTTAGCATTAAAATCGATGGTGCAAAGTCCCCTTAGTATTTATCGAGCTTTTTCTTGGCTTGCTTGACGGTTTTTTTTTCGCAAAAAATAATGTTTAATAAGCACACAAAATTCAATTTTTTCCATTTTCTTTTCGAAAAGTTATCAACGGCTGCCAAACACAAACTAAATGACACAGCTTGTTCAAATTTAGACAGGAGTCAACTGACAGTTGCCTCTTGACAGCAGCAGTATTGCAATTTCAATCAAGAGGCGGGAAATTCAAAAAGACACTAAGTTAATGATCCACCCTCGTATTTCTAGTAGACTCTTCAACAATCGAAAATGCTAGCTGGGATATTTTTTTTCCATAGAAATTTTTATTAAGAGCTGATTTGGCTTAATTTTTTAATTAAGGAAATTTACTTGTGTTATTTAGCCATATTCTTAACAATCATATATTTGGCAAGAACATAATCTATCTAATCGAACAGTGAAAGGAATAGAATACGAAAAGCAATCGTTTTCCATACATTACAGCGAAGTAGGTTTAATTCGAAGCACTTGGTTTGCTTACAGCTACAGCTAAAACTTAGCTGGGATTAGAAAATATGTACGTATGTTAAGCTTGGTAGAATTCTAAAGGTGGGTGTATGATTATTAAAAAAGCAACCATAAAAGTATTAACCATGTTTTATCCATGGCAAATGGAAAGTAAAAACTATTAAATTTGGTGAGATTTTAGAGAAAAGGAGAAAGCTTAAATCAAAATTATTCATTCATATGATTTTTCAAAGCGTATTAAAATCCCTTCATTTCTTACTTTAGCTTATTTCCTTTATATGTTATGTTTATCATAATTCTTTACATTATACTCATACACCATTATTATATTGGTGTGTAAAATAGTTATTACCGTAAAATAAACCATTAAATTATCAGAATTTTTAAATAAAGATTTGTATTGACAACACTGATTGCTTATAATTTTAGAAAATCAAATTAGATAATTAGGTTTAAAAGGTAAAAATGCTTTCGCGGCTTCAATAGCACGGCAAGTAGTCGCAAACGAGCAAAAGCAAAAGCAAAACTAAAACTAAAACACAGACTAGAAACTAAATCCATTAGCTGTTGCTTGGTTGGCTTTTGAGGTTTGTCTCTTTATTAGCCGCTTTATACAAATATTTAACAATAAATCGTTAACAATTTATACTCATACACATGAATTTGAACAATTTCTATGGCAAACATCATCAATAAAACCAACAACAACAACAACAGCAGCAGCAGCAGCAACACACTATTCGCACAAAACTATTCACTGCCACTTACAGACTCAGACTCGTACTTTGTTGGTTGCTTTCCTTGTTTTATTTTTATATTTTTATGGATTTTTAAGACACCAAGTGTGGAACTATGGACACAGATCAGGATCAATATTCCCATATGCGTGTCGTTAAATAGTTTAGAAATGTTTGGGATGAAAATGTTCTTTTTTTTCTCTTTTAGTATTTTGGTGTTTACTGCAATTATGTGCACTGTACGTACGTACAGCAGAAAAGCAATAAAGTCGTAGCACTCTGGGGAACGAACAATTTACGTTGAAAAGACACACATACTCGTACTTAGATTGGGTTGTGGCTTTCGGTTTTATATTTTTGTGATTTTCATTTTGCTTCATTTCATCTTGGCCGTGGTTTTTCCTTAAGAAGTCTCAGCGAGAGTATCAATTTCAGACTTTGGTTTCTTCTTTTGTTTATCTGAATAAGCTGTTATAAGTGGCAGCTATTTGCTGCCACAAATTGTATAAACAACTGCAACTAATGCAACAATAGCAACAGCTATCGATACTATGATATATGTATGTATGTATGTTTATGTTTATAATATACTAGTTGAAGTAAGTTTAGACGTGTGCCTGAATATGTTTATTAAAACCGTTTATCTTGTTCGTACACGTCTTTTTGAAGTTGGTAAATGAGTGCATACGAGTGGTAGTTGTCCGTTTGAACTCCTTAATGGGTTTTGGGTTGTTAATATTCTTATTCGGTTTAATGCTAAATTGTTGTCAATTTATCATTGATCTTTTTTCTCTCGTTTCTTCTAAATCTTCTTCTGCTATAAAAAGTTCAATTATCAGAAATATTATATGTACGTATGCACGTTTTAAAAGTTAATAAGATATTTCATTCTGCTGGTGGTCTCTCTGCAGACAAACGAATTATGATCGCCTATAATTTTTAAATTTATTTGTTGCTTTTTATCAAAAAAAAAACTTCCGTTTAGAGAAGTTTGATGTACCAGACACATTCATAACTGCAAGCCACTGAATACAACCGGTCAAAAGGCTAAACCACTATATACATAAGCTAGTTTAAGCCAGCAAACTATAATGTACTTAATTGAACTTTCCATCAAGTTTTGTCAAACTTTATTTACTTAAGCAAAGCTCCAAATTGAACGCACATTCCGTGCGGAAAAATCTTAAACTAAAATAATGGAGAAAACAAAAAATCGCTAAGATTCAAAATATACATGTAATGTAAAAAAATCGCCAAAGAGTGAAAAAATCGCCACATTGGATAAAGCGCCAAAACTAAAAAATAATCGAAATAATTCTCAAAAAAATAAAAAAAGTTCCGGAATCGTAAAAAGCGCCAAAATTAAAAAAATCTTCAAAACTAAAAAATCGCTAAACGTAAAAATATGTATATATTCTCAAACATCGCAAGAACCGAAAAAGCACCAAAATAGAAAAAGCGCCAAAACTAAAAAATAATCGACAAAGTCCTCAAAAAAAATCGCCAAAACTAAAAAATCGCTAAAAATTAAAATATTTATTGAAAAAAAATTGCTAAAAACTAAAAATAACCGAAAAACCTCAACAGGCGAAAAAACGGCCAAAACGTAAAAAACTGCAAAAACGTAAAAAAAAATCGCTAAAACGAATAATATGTTTTGTAAAAAAAAACGCCAAAACCGAAAAAATCACCAAAATAGAAAAGGCGCCAAAACTAAAAAATAACCGTACAAATTCCGCAAAAAACCAAAGAAATGGCCAAAACTAATAAAACGAAAGGAATTCTCAAAAAAATTTGCCAAACGTTCGTACGGAACCCATTGTGTGTGAGTCGAAATCGCATTTCACTGAATTTGTGTCATTTTAAACTCTGAAATTAAACCAAAATGGATTTCAGTGAGATGACGAATTACCAGAACTGGTCGTGTCGTGTACAATCTCATCAATATCGGCTTTATATCACTAAGCATAAAGAGGTGACACGAGACGGATGATAAGTGTAATTTTCTATTTGTCTTGCATTCCCCGAATGAATTTGTTTTAATTCTTTTAATAGTGCAATAAAAATTCATCGTATTTTATTAGCTATATATATACATATATATTTTTGTTAATTGGTAAGTTGTAATAAATTACTAAATAACAAATACAATTTATTTGTCTCTTTTTTTCTACAAAATTTAAAAAACCTGATTATAGCTTTTTTTACCTGTCACTTTTTACGTTTTATATTTGTAGAGTAGTGGAGCTACTACTACTGGTGATTGCCAGGTGTATGTATAAGCTAGCAAATTAAATCTCTCTTTTAATGACTTTTTGTAGAAATTGTCTTGACATGGCTGCCCCACTTTTGCTGAGAAAGAAGCGTTCTTCATAGGCTTCTCATTTCGATAGGACCTTGCCAAAATATCCTAATGCGACATAAGGAAAATTAATTAGTTAACAGAAAAGTCAAGTTAGTTTACGTACCAAATGGAATAATGTAGAAAAATATTTCGTATGCTATCTACCGCCCAGGCATTATATACCAGGTCTTCATAGCTAGGAATTAAAAAACCCCCAAAAAAAATTACATATGTATTCCCAAAAAATTTTAAGGAACTCGGAATTTGTCCCACAAACCTATAATTCTGAAAATTTATAAAAAGATTATTGTTAGAGCTATTCCATTTTTATTTTGGAGTTATGAAAATGGTTGGGAGTTCTTTCACTTTCGTTTATTCACATTTTTGTTGTTTGAACTATTTTATAACGAAAGAAATAATTACTAATTGGAGCAGCAACAAATAATTTTGAATAAAGGAACTATTATTATTTAGGAATTCTCTTGAAAGCTGTTGTTGTACATATGAACCAAAGTATATTGATATCGTCAAAAACCAGCAACAAAAAAATTAAGACAATGGAATTGAAAGAAGAAATGTGAAATATTTGACAAGAATCACATGGACAAAATCAATCAGCTAAGCACTTGCATAAACCTTATTTTGTATCCAACTCACTTTGATGTATCCAATACTGGAATACGCAAATACGAGTTTGAATTATTCGGATATTTGTTTTACAAAAACCTTACTAACTTTCCCAATCTGGATTTTTCATTTTGTAAGCACACATAAATATGTATATATCGCTACCTTGATATAGAAAGGCCCTAACTCATTATTTTTTTAAATCGAAATTTTAAAATTTTTCAACATATTTGATGTCCTTCTTTCGAAATATATAAAAAACTTGGTTTTTAAAAAAGTAATGAGTTAGGGCCTTTTATATTAAGGTAATGATATAAAAACTAATCTTGGAATTAATATACATACACACATGTATGTACATACATATATATATTAACATATTCTATCACTTGCAAACTCAACTTGACTTAAACAGTTTTTGTCCGAATTTAAGGAGCTCTTACGCAAATAAATATTTGAGAGTGTATGTTTGTAAGTTGACAACCGTATACAAACTTGCTTATAATTCCCAGTAGTATTAATCAAGTGATCTTATTCTTAATATGGCATACAATAGATGCAAAAACTATTAGAGAGCATGCAAGTACATCATTATTTCATGTAATGTTTTCAACTTTACAACTTTGTATCTAATTATAAGTTTATGTAAAGCGATAAACATTTCATAACTACACTTTACATTTCGTGTAAAATATTAAAATATTGAGTCAATAATTTCTAATGATTTTTCAAAGACAAACTAGTCGCGTGTGTGCATCATGTTAAGTTTTTTCTTGTTCCAATTTTTATTGTTATTCCAGCAGCGTGCAGAACTTAAGGAGCAAAAAAAAAGCCATCATATTTGTAAACAAAAGCTTTGTCAAACTTTCAGTTATATACTCGCACTCGCATTTATAATAAAAAAAAAAACAATCCTACTGCTTAACTAGTTAACCACATGAAATCACAAAGGAAGTTGGTTCCACCACAGATGCTATTCTATTCAATGCAACTTCAAACATACAGACTCTCACAATACACTGCTGGTGTTGTAATGCTGATGATGTTGCCCACAATTGCATTCCATATTTCATGCGCACGCGTTTTTCGTTACCTCCATCTGTTTTGTTAACAAATTTTCGTTAATCCGTAGTGGAGTGGATTGGCTAAAAGGGATTCTTAAACTTGAAAAATTTTTACATGAAACTACTGATTTCTACTGAACAAAAAAACTTGCCAAGAGGGTGTAGTTTTGCATAGATGGAATAGAAACAAAAGTGACATAACCACTTGGATACTGATGATTATCACATGTAGTTTTGCTTCCCCAAAATCGGAACTTTAATTTAATAAAATCAAAAAAAGAAACAAAAAAAAAGTTCGAACAGAAATTAAAAATTAACTTTAAGCGACATATGAGTCCTTAATTATGAAAGTGGTTTAAGTTATATTCAATTTTGCTACAAAATATTAAACAAATCTAACAAATTTATATTGAAAACAAAAATAAATTTTCATATTATATTGCTGTTTTCAATATAAATTGTAAGTCAAAAGTTTCGTGTCGTTATTGTGAAACAAGCCATAAAAAAAAACTCAATAAATATTTACAGCCTTATTTATAAGACTTATTAAGACTTTATAAAGGGTTCTTAAAACAAATTTTCATAAAAAATTTTGCTTAAAAAGCCTTTATAAAGCCTTAATAATTTTTATGAATAAGGCTGGTAATAAATATTAAATAAAATTATATTCATCGCGACTAGTGCAGCTCAAAGTTAAAATGTTGCATAATATAAAAATAAGTTTTGATTTGTTCAAATGTAATCTAATAAATATCTCAACCAAAGAAATGTGTATATGACTTAGACCAGTTTCATAATTAAGGGCACATATATCCGTATATCCGTAGCTTTAAAATTTTTAATGCTCAGTCGCTGGAATTCGCACGACGACTTTTTCCCCTACAAATTTATTTAATGTCCTTTTGTATTTCTACCCTTCTGATAGTCTTGTTTGTCTTTCATCCATAAACTCTAAAAATTTAACCGTAAAAGTCGTCATGTGGATCGTTTACACGATTCGAACTTAAAGAGCGTGGCGTTAACGCTTTACTGTCGGGAAATCCGTTTTTGACAGCAGTTTAAAAAGATAAGTTGGTTGCAGTGAATTTAAAAACAAATACTATTCACTTTTTTTAATACTCTGATTACATCATTGTTTTTCAAAGTCAAAACCCGTGCAATTTATAGATTTTAATAAATTTTGTCTCTCACGAAAGTTGAAAGTTTTTAATTTTCGTATCCTTCATTGGTACAACAAAATGACATACGCTACTAATTTTATACTTGTACTACTTACAGCACAATTATTAGTAACGTCTATACTCAGCATTGCACACACATTATAAATCCTTGGCACTTTCCAACAAAAAAAGTAAGCTCAATTAATAATATGAAAAATATTTGGGAGCCTCTGTTTTAATATTCGAGTATTTTGTTATAGGAAATAGTTGGCACACCAAAGCTAAAATAATGTAGTTTCAATGCATGTAAAAAGTATAAAATGGAAATAAAGGAAGAACCTTAAAGAAAATTAAGACAACTATGAACTGCATTTAGTTTTGGGGGAGAAAAATACAGAAAAAGAAGAAAGGCTAAGAAAATTATGATGGAGAAAAAATATTTGGGAGAAAGAAGAAAAAATTATCGAGAAAGAAAATGAAAGAGCAGGCAACCGCAAAAGGATGAAAGTCAAATTGTAAGCTTAAAAAAGATTTTTTTCTCAAACTCTTCAAACTTTTATAGTATCACACACCCTGCACATGAAATGGTCACACCCATCTCATTTTCTAATAAGTTTCCTTTAAGAAAAATATGCTTTTTCTATGCAGTAACAATCATAAAGGGTTTGAACAATTTACTACACCAAAATGGAATACATCCTAAAGTAGTAATTCTGCTTTTGTAAGACCTGAGATTTGTAAAGTCACACCCGTTACAGCCTTCTAGGTGTACTATTCTGAACAGCAATGGTGTTCTTTTAATGTAAAAATTTTATTAAATCTCTTAAAGATTAACATCCTTGTTTTTAATTATAAAAGACAATTTCAGTATAATTGGTCACTCCCGTCACAATGTAATTGCCCTAAGACGAAATTTTATGGAAAACTTTAAAATTTTGAAAATCTAAACAGTATTTTTGTTTTGCACGAAATGAAACGTGTTTTAAATTTGTTAAACATAAAATATGAAAATATTTATTTCTCAAACTCTTCAAACTCGTCACATGAAGAGGCCACACCCGTCTCATAAGTTTTCTTTGCTTTTTTTTATGCAGTAAGTATATAATACAATCAAAAAGAATTTGAACAATATTACACCTAAATTATTGTGTGCTTTCTACGTAAGATTTTACAGAAAATATCCTAAAATAATAATTCCGTTGTTTACAGAGATTTGTAAGGTCACATCCGTCACAGTCTTCTGAGGGCTAAATATTATTAAATTTTTTAAAGATTATATATTTAATATTTTTTTTAATTATAACAACAAATGCGAGTACCGTTGGTCGCATTGGAATTGCCCTAAAATAAAACTTTATGAAAATTTTTCCAATGTAGAAAATCTTAACACTATTTTTATTTTGCACGAAATGAAACGTGTTTCAAATTTGTTAAACACAAAATATCATTACAACTAAGGCTCACGTTTCCAAGATATTGATGCATGAGAATCTCTGGAACATGTGTATACACGTTGCACAAACACACATACGTAAACACGTGAAAGAATGTGTGTGGTGGTGGTATGTTTGTTGCATTTAGTTTCATGCCGTGAATATCGCCTCATTGACAGTTTAAAGTGTTTTGTTGCCAGCAATTTACCAATTTGAGCAACACATGCAGTACCACCACCACCATCATCATTCGCATCATCATTTCCAGAAAAAGAAAAGGCCACAAAATCCCAAACCAAAACAAATAAAACTTTGAAAAACGTTGAATTTCGTAAAATAAAACATAACAACGAAATCAAAAGCCACACAATCGAAATGGCCAAACAAACAAATACACAAAATACTTAAATAAGAAAAATCTTAAAAAAACAAAGCAAACGAAATTATCTTACGAGTAGTAGTGAGAGAGAGTATGGTGCACAAGTGCTACAGTTGCATTATCAATGGCCATAAAAGGATTTTGCTGGCATTGCATTGTAAGTATGTGAACTGAACACATAATGTTGCATAGCAAGCGTTTAACAGCATTTGTTTTGCAGTGTAGTACGAGTACATTGCAATGCAGCAGATGCAAGTGAACGCAAAGAATTTAAGATAATTTAGGCAAATTCAGCAACAAACTAAGCTAAAACCACAGCAAAACTTAAGAAAAAATAATGAAAAAATAAAGAAAACAACCAAAGTGAAACACACAAATTGCAATTTCTGCATTCAGTTAACCTTAGAAGGGGAGAAGGAAACACCATCGCACAGATACTTAAGCGCAATAAGACCAATTTCAGCCAAATGAAATATAGTACAAATAAAATGCTTTGACTCGTTTTATACCAGAAACCCTATTTGGTCTTATGATCGTAACACAAAATAGCTGCAGCATCTGCCGGAGCAGAGTTTTAACAGATTCAATTCATTTAAGGAAATAAGTAAAAATAAATTCAGTAAAGTGATACTTTGACCCGCGCACGAAGGGTTCCGTACGGACACGAGATAAGTAATTCAATACGAAATTTAGTAGCCTATATAAAATATAGTTTTGTGCTTTTTTTTCTTTTATGACGTTTTTTTAATTTTGGCGATTTTTTTTTTTTATTTTTGCTTTTTTTTTAATTTTGGCGTTTTTTATTTTGTTTTTGGCGATTTTTTCCATTTTGGCAATTTTTTTGTGTTGAAATTTTTTTCTCGTTTAACGATTATTTTCGGTTTTTGGAGTTTTTTATTTTTTGGCGATTTTTTCGTTTTTGGCGATTTTTTTTAATTTTGGCGATTTAGGTTTTTGGCGACTTTATTCATTTAGGCGGTTTTATTCATTTAGGCGGTTTTTTTTTGTAGTTTTGACAATTTATTTTCTCTTTTTGGCGATTTTTTTCGGTTTATGGCGATTTTTCAATTTGGCGATTTTTTTAATTTTGGCGATTTTTTTTCATATTAACAATTATTTTGTTACTCGAGTATTTTTCGCATTTGGCGATTTTTTTCGGTTTTTTGCGCTTTTTTCATTTTGGCGTTTTTTTTATTTGGACGATTTTTTCGAATTTTGCGACTTATTTTAGTGTTAGAATTTTTTTTTTAATTTTGGCGATTTTTTTTTTGTTTTGGCGATTTTTTTTGTTTTGGCGATTTTTTTGAATTTTTGGCGATTTTTTTTGGTTTGGCGATTTTATAATTTTCAGATCTTTTAGTTTTACCGTTTTTGAAAATTTCAAGAGTTTAACTCTTACGGTTTCCAAGATATAGCAAGCTGTCAAAATTACATAGTCAAAATTGCATTAACAGATGGACCACTCTTTAATTCAAATTTTTTAATATTCTAATGTTAATTTTTGTAGTCTATATAAAATACACTAATTTTACACATTTCAAGTGTCAATATACATACATATGTACATACAATTGTATATATGTAAATTACATGGGATTTTAACATTTTCGTTTTGTTACACCCTTTAATTTTTAATTCTAATGTATTTGTTATTGTAGCGGCCAAGGTTCTACATACTCTGTCCAAATTTCAGGTCCGTAGCTCTTACGGTTCCTGAGAAAATACCGTGTGACGGACAGACCGACAGACGGACAGCGTAGCGAAAACAATAGGGTCCTTTTTTCACCTTTGGTGTACGGAACCCTAAAAAGTATGTATTGCTTCTTTTATTCAATAGCAAAAACTTAAAACGCAAGAAATGAATGCGTTCTTTTATAACTCTGGTGTTTTTGGCAACTTTGATTATGGTTTGAAATATACATTTTCCTTCTCCCTGAGCCAGTTGTTACGGTAAACTATTTAATGAGGCTTGTTTCACAATTATCTATTTATTTATCATGGCTCATTTTAGGCTTTTGAGAAATAGACAACATGACTGACTGTATCGTTTTGCTATTTTTTTTAATAAATTCCTGGTTAACAATCACAGCAACTGGCTTTAACTAGAGCTCAGGTCTACATGCATATATGTACGAGTATTTGTGAGTCAATAACAGAGTCTGGGGACAGCATAATTTCCCTTTAGTAACATTTAGCTTGACCTGTAATTTAAAGGGAACAATTTTCTAAACAAAATATAAAAACGTGCTGTTATGTCAATGTAAAAGAGATTTTTGGTGGGAATCAAACAAATGTTTTTTTTTTGTTTGTATGAAATTGCGGGTGTAATAAGTTCTGAAATATATCAAGATAACTAAACTATTTTTCTAAAAAAAAAGTTTATGTAACTTTTAAAAATTAAGCATTACATAAGACATAGAGCAAATGTTTATATTTCACACGCATACATTCAGTTTTGGGATTGGCCACATAAATTAGAGATGAATGATTCAGTGATCTTATAATGACACCATTCCCAGTGAACGTGATATACACATCACTAAGTGCTCTTTTACACAGTTACAGTGATCACAAATTAACAGATTGCAAAATATGTAGTTCTGTTTCCTTGAGAAATAATCCAGAGTATAAGAGGTCAGATTTGATGATTTGTCATTATTTTGGACATTTTGACCCAAAATATAATTGGAGGATTCAAATGGTAGTCTTAAGTATGTTCAGTCCGAAAATGAAAATAAATGACGCAGGTATGTAACATAACGCTATTTTATAACTGTATTTTATCTTGTACAAGAATACTATAGTCCCTAAACTGTTTAATGAATATACAAAATAATTTATATAATTTAGATTTGTGACTTTTATATAATTTAGTGATCGAAATGCGCTTATCGGACCCTAACTCATAATTTTTTTTATATCGAGTTTTTTATATATTTCGATAGAGGATGAAATGACTTGGGGCCTTTCTATATTCAGGTAACGATATATATACACATTGTTTCGTAAAAATATTCCTACAGGGTTAATGCAAAGAACTATCTACAAGTATTTCACTAAAGCACTAAACGTACACACATATTCACGTGCAACCACTATAGCAACAACAATAATTGTGTACATAGCTACAGACGTACACGTATACGAATAAAAGTGCGAGCACTTATGGTAACCACCCTGTACTACCAGTAGCACACCGCATTGCCAACATACAAGTCGTTATTTTGAAAATTCAAAAACTACCGGCCAATCGAATCAGCTACAAACATCTAGAAACGGCAACATGAATTTTCCCGATTGTGCTAGAAGACTGTTTAATCATCTGGCTATCAATAAACATATAAGCCTAAAAAGCCATATCGTAATAGTTTCTTCCAGTTGGTTTTACTAAGTACAAACACGCATGTTACTACGCCATCTATTAGCGAACATTCTAGATCCGGTTTTGTAGTACAACATGAGTTGCCTTGTGTGCGATTGAGTCAGTGCTAATTGGAATTTAGTGGAGTGAACATCGTTGAAAGTTAAAGAGCTCGTATGGTGGATAATAATGTTAAGAAGTAAATAAGAAAAGACAAGTTGTAATTTGTTTAGTCAAGAATAAAAGGAAGTTCTGTTGCAAATAAGAAAATCGTGTGTTATTTATTTTTATTTTTCAGCAATCAAAAGAACTCACACGTTTAATAAAATTTAAACATATGAATATATATAGGTATATGTTTATATTAGTGATGCACGAATATTCGTTTCCGTGTTCGAATTGTCGAATATTCGGATATATTCGTATTCGCTAAATTGAGGCGGATGCGAATACGAATATTTTTCCAAAGAAATTAAATAAATAAATGCATAAATCCTAAACGAAATTAAAATAAATGACTAAAAATTTTAATTTGTACAAATACATTAATTTTTTATAGAAATTTGTGCTTTGTATCAGTTTCAAATATTATTTAATGACGATCATTAAAATTTTGGGTACTTTTTGTTAACTTTAAAGTACGCCAACAAGAGTGTGAAGTCCTTTTTCATAACAACTTTTTAATATTTCATATTGCATATAATATTCGTATTCGTATTCGCGAATATCGTTTCAAAGATACGTATTCGTATTCGCGAATATCAAAAATTGACATTCGTTAAATCATTAGTATGTATATATTAGTTCACTATAATATAACTGTCCGTGTCCGCAGGTGACAAAAAATATTTCGAAAGGAATACAAATCCTCGCTATTTAAAACTTTTGCAAAGCGTGTTTTTTTCAAAAAATTTATCTTGTTTAATTTCGGGACGGTTATAAATTATTAAATTATTTATAATAAAGTTATAATTATAAGTGCATATCATTGCTTTATTGCAACATAGTAACAACTCAAAAAACTGGTTTTGTGGAAAAAGAGTTTAAAGTATTTAATTTATTTATACATACATACATACATACATACTTTCATATCGTTCAGGCAATCAGAAGATAGCTTTTGCGCGCTATTGCAATCTTATTAAGATAAATTGCAGTTGTAGGAGCCACAATTTTGGTTACAACGCTACAATAAAACCAAATTAAATTTTTTACATACAGTTTATTGCATTCACCACGACGATATGTATGTATGTAACTCCAAGAATATGCCAAAAAAATTTATTATCTTCAGAGTTGATTGCACAAACAATTTGAATTTTGTATACAAGATAAAATACGATATAAGGACTTATTCTGCACTTTTAATTCCAAAACTCCATTTTTTGAGATATGACTATGTTGCAATAAATGAGCTATACATACATATGTATATACATATTTATCTTACTCACTCTGTAATTGTTTCTTATTATTATTTTCCATTTGTTATCCAGTATTTCATTTCTTTTTCAATTGCTTTTAGTTGTTTACATGAATTGTTTTTGACAAAAAACAAAAACACAAACAAACATACACAAACAAACAACCACAGCCGCAGCCGCAGCCGGCTTCACTTTTAATTGACAAGACAAAATTTTTATCACTCATGTCCACAATTGTCAAATTTAATTAATTTGCAATATTTAAGAAAATTTACTATTAAAAAATGATTAATATTTGCATAAAGACACACACACGTGTTAAATAAAATGAGCTCTAAATTGCACTTTCTTTTCGCTTTACATATGTAAGTATGTATGTACATATGTACTTCGTTTTGCCAAAGATTCCTTCTCCGGTTTGATTCTGGTGATAAAATTTTATTTGTACAATTGTTTGTTATTTCACTTCATGCGCACTTTTATTTAATTTTAATTACAAATTTACACGTTTTTATTTCAAAATATGTTTAAATTAATCAAAATTAATATACACAAATTTAACAAAAGGAAAATTCACTGCCCGCTCGATGACAAAACACTGACTGTCAATTAATGAGTGAGTGCGAATATGTGAGCAATATAACAGGGTGTATCAGAGAAAGAAGTTGTTGGTATGTGGGTTGTTGTCTGTGACACAGCTATAAATATTTGAATCAATATGTGTAAGAATTTTAGTTGCGCATTGATTAGTAAAAATGCATGTGTTTCCTGACGATTTTAGTGTGACAATTTAAGTTCTTAACTTTTTAATAAGCACAAGGTCAATCAGTGCGATGGTGGAATGTTCATAGATTAAAACACATGTTTTTTCGTAACGTTTTACCGCTTTATATTGACATTATTAATATCGCTATTTCCATATTAGATAATTATATGCTGCAGAGTTAAAATAAATGAATTTGAAAAATAAAATTTTGTTAAATATATTTTGCGGCATGTGTGTGATATATGTAAATACATATGTACACACATACAAACATACAAAGCAAAGTAATACTGAAATGATTCACAGGCTGTTTTCTGGAGCACCGTAAGAGCTGCGGGTCTGAAATTTTGATAGAATATGTAGAACAGTTAACAATTAAAGGGTGTTCCAAAGCAAGCAACGAAAAATGTTAATATTCCATGTAATATAGTTATATACAATTATACATACCCAGGTAAAAAAATTATATATGGTCCATATATTTTTAATATATGAATGTATATAACTATATATGAATATGTATGAATTCATGTATGGAAATATATGGGATTATACATGGCAAAACTATTATATATGATCTAATATATGGACTAATATATGAAATGTATTATAACATATGAGCTCATATATGAAAATTTAATTATGAAGCTCTTCATATGTGGATCCATATATAAATATAAAATTTTATATATGGAGCCATATAAGAAGGTATGCATGCATGATAACTCACATAAGATCGTTTTTGCAATCAAAAAAGCTTGGAATTTTATCACTGCTGAATTGGAAATCCATTAGAAAATACATACGGTATGCAAAGTACCCTCAACGTTTAAAAAAGAAAAACTTTTTGTTACAAAAAAACCATTCTTGTATGATTTTATACATTGTGGCCCCATTTAATATATCAAATAATCAAAAATCCAGTCATTAATTTTATAGAAAATAACAAAGTTCTCTAGATAAGAAAAAAAGTTCATATTACTGTATTGAAAATTATTGTTAGAGGGATTATTTTTTCTTTTATAATTAATTGCATTAGTTTTTAATTTGATTGAAATGACTTTTAGTTCGTTTTGAATTATTTGTCCAAATAAAATGTTTCATTAAATACAACCTCTCTCTCAAGTCTAAAAAAATTTAATTTTAGTTATTTAATTTATTGCACAGCAGTGCGCTTTTGTGAATCAAGAGTGTATGAATATGAACTTTGCATACTGTGGAGGTAATTTACACATACATGTATGAAAATGTATGAATATATATAATCATATATGCCCATATACCCTCATTTTTCGGATCCGAACCATATATGGGATATCATATATGATCCATACATATTTTTTTAGCTGAAAAGTGAGTGTACTTTTATATAGACTGCAATAATTAACACTACAACTTAAACAAATCAAAATTAAAGGGTGTTCTATCAGTTAATGGTATTTCGACTACTTGCTTTATCTTGGAAACCGTAAGAGACAAACTCTTGAAATTTTCAAAAACGTTAAAACTAAGAAATCCCAATTATACAATCGCCAAACCGAAAAAAAGTCGTCAAAAACGGAAAACATTCGCCAAAAAGAAAAAAATCCCAAATTAAAAAAATGTCCTACGCTAAAATAAATCCAAAGAGTGAAAAGAGTTGCCAAAATGAAAAAGCGACACTAAACGAAAAAAATCTCTAGAAATAAAATAAATGGCCAAAACCGAAAAAACCGCCAAAGACGACTAAACAAAAAACAAACACCAAAAATAACAAAACGCCAACAAAACGAAAATATCTCAAAAAAAGAAATAAAAATTCAAAACTATATGTTATATAGGCTAAATTTCGTATATAATATTACAGATCTAGAGTCCGTACGGAACCCTTTGTGAGCGAGTCAAAGTCGCACTTTAATGAATTTTTTACATATACTTTTGAAATCGGTACATACTGTGTATTATTTCATTAAAGTTAAAATTATAACTTTTGTTACCTTTTTAATGTTTTTTTTGTAAATGTATTCTTTGCAAGAACAATTCCGTAATAATAGTTATTTGATAATGTTATTTGAAAATGTTATTCTTAAAAAGACAGTTTTTTAAATGCCTTTTACAAAAGGATCAAATATCATTACTGAAAATATATGTATGTAGTTCTTTCTTGAAAAAGTGATTTTCTTTAAAAAGCTTTTTTTTAAATGTACTTAGCAAAACAATCAGTAGTGACTTATGTATATAGAGCACAACTTACTTCCCCACACAAACTCCGTTTGCATTACTTAACAGCAGTTATGTAAAAGAAACATTTCTGTTCCCCTCGTCTCTCTTTCCCACTAATCAGCTTAGCAATAAGACTTGTATAGTGTAAGGGCTCAGTTAGGCGACTGTATCGTAATGTAACTGCAAAGTAGGAAACAGTTGGTTGATATTTTTATATGAAAAGTATTATAAGGTATCATTACTTTTCACATGACAATATCGATCAGCTGTTTCTTACTGTTGCAGTTACTTTACGTTACAGTCGGCTAACTGAGCCTTAAATCAGCACTAAATACTGAAAAGTAAAAAAATTCTTGTCCATGTCGTACAACAGTAGAGCGTGTGCTTATTATGCAGACAATTCTATGTTCTAAGCCTGCAGAAGGCAATTATGTTTTATTGAATTTGCACACAAAAAAATCTCATTTCTTAATTCAAACACTAAAATCTGTTATTCAAATACAATTTTTTTTTAAATTTAGCTCCTACAAAGGAAATTTTTTAATTCAAATGCAAAAATTTCTAATAATTCGCTCACAAAGTAGAGAGTAATACACTGTTTTCATATGAGAGAAAATACTAGATGTTGCAGATCGAAAACAAACAAGATTTTTAATGCAATATTCAAGGACTGCACTATCCTTTTACTAATTTAAACTTATACTAATGAAGAAATATTTTACTTATTCACCATAATGATCAGTTAAATTTTATTTAGAATAAAAATGAAATGACTTAACAAAAATTTTGCTGTGGATTTACTAAAATAAATGGCTTATGTAAGTATTAATTTAGTCTTATTAAATTTATTTTAAAATTAAAAGAAAAACCTGCACTGTATAATTGAATCGCTGAATTTATCAGTGCTTCCTGATCACCTACAATACAACAACAACATCATACTTCCTTAACACAATCACTCTTCTCACTTATTACTTGTGTACATGAATTGCAAAATTTTGCATGAAAATGTAATGTGTGTAATTTTGAATACTTGACAGAGTGCATCTTACCGCCAAGATTAAAACTGTATTTTTGTTTAAAAAAAACTGTACTCGTACTCATTTGCTTCTTACAATATTTATACGGCCATTTGCATTTTTTTTCTCTACTAAATAGATCACCAGATAGAAATCTTTCGTAGAAAAAAACTGTTGTTGATGGGCGGAAATATGAATCAGTAAAAAATTTGTTAAAGTCCAAAGTGTTTAAGGCTTTTTTCTTTCTTTATTCTTCTGCTTCTTTTTTTACATAAAAATTTTAATTAATGATGTTTATTTTTTGTGAAATTTACAATCTGTGAAACAATATTAAAAGGAATGTAACATTAACATAAATTTATTTGGTTCAAAAAAAGGCTTTGTGCAACTGAAGAAAGAATCTTACTAAGCAGTAGTAACATTATGAATAAATGTTATGAACTAACTGAGCCATGACGACAATAATTTTAACAAACAATTTTTTTTTCTTGTTGTTTTTTTGTTCAACCGAATAGACCAAACAGGTAAATAAGAAAAGAACACTTGTTTTAAATCTCAGAAAGATAAAAAAGAAGGGTTTAATTCAGCTTCTATGAAGAAATGAAAGAATTTCGTTTATAAAATAGCTCAAGAACGTGTAATAGAAGTTTATAAATTAAGCATAATTTATGCATAAAATCACTGAAGCATAAAATAAAAATAAGAAAAAACTACTGGAAAATTGCAATATTTTGAGCTGGAAGTAATGAAAAAAAACTAATGAAAAACGTAGACCAAACAAAGAACACGATGCAACAAGTGCAACCGAAGATCTGATTAACCTTTTAAAGGTGGCAGGTGGCTTTGAATTGAAAAGTAGAAGATTGTATTTAATGACACAAAACTTGATAGCACCAAGATCTGTAAGATGCATGAGTATAACAAATTTTTTTGATGTCAGCGTTTTTATGTCGTTTCAGCCTTGCCACTGCAAGTCATCTCGGTCTCAGCTTGGTGGCGCTGTGTTTATGATGGTCTGTCTCCTGGGTTGGGTTTCATTCGATAACTTGTCTAGCAATATCTTCATGAGGTTCTTGTTGTATTGGGTAATTTTTGAAGAGCTTTCGGATTTGATTTATAAAAAAAACACATAAAATTTAGAGAAATGTATGAAATGTTTATTTGAATCGGTAGAACGATCTATATAATTCAATGTTTATATATAAATAATAAGTTTTCATACTCTGGGTCCAATTTTGAAATAATTTCTCCATCATATCGTCGGTATATCACGAACAAATTCTTCAATATTGTCTTCCAGTGCGTCAACCGTACCGAGTTCTGGGCCTTAACATAGCCTCACAAAAAATAGTCTAAAGGCACTCAATCGTTCGATCTATTTGGCCAGTTGAGCAGCCCAAAATGTGAAATAAACTGTTCACCGAAGTTGGCTCTCAATAGGGCCTTTGTTTGGCCTAATGTGTGGCATTTGGCACCTTCTTGCTGAAACCACATGTTAATTTTGAGCAAAAAAGTACCAGAGGCCCCATTGCTGCGAATGGCACCGAATCGATAATTCACTGTCATTAACAACACTGGCGGATACAGCGGCGATAATCTTCGTGCGAAATTTAATCAGAATATTCTTAATAGCCGCCTTGGAAGGTCGCCCAATCTCTCCATAAAATGAAAGAAGTACACGGATTCACTTGCTTAACCGAACATGAATTTTGATAATAAAATTTAATAATCAGCAAGCGTTGTTCATTTGTAAGTCGTTTCATGCTTATGTTTTAGACCAAACTGAACATGTTTAACAGTAACATGATACACTAAAATAGCTGAGTTACCAAACACACTGTTGCCCTAACCCTTTATTTGCCCTAACCATCACCACTTTCTTTAGCGTATCCGGCTGTCTGGTTTGTTGATGTCCACAGCGGATGATTAGATATGATGACTGGCCAAAATATATTTGGCAATCTGAGAAAAGGTCGCTTTATAAACACTTTAGAGTGAGTTGGAGTGCGTTCCCTATAGAAAAGTTTATTAAATAATGGCGTTTTCTTTTCTGGAAAAATTATAAAATTTTTTTACTTTTTATTAAACAAAATATAATTTAGCGTTCGCTTAAAGAAAAAATTCCAGCTCGCTAGGGATGATACAATAATTTCTAATAAAATTTATATTTCAGAAAATCATTTTATTGCGAATATTCATCGGAAAGTGTAACATTTTTTCCAGAAAAGAAAATGCCATAAGTGAATTGAATATGCTCAACTTTGTTCTTTTATAGATGTGAGGAGACCACCATATTGGACTTAGGGTGCCAAAGGAGTGTCTGGCAGACTTAATACGATTTTCATATCATCACTGGATCCGCAAATCGTAGCCAGAAGACTGCCGAGATAACAGGATGAAAGAACGTCTTCAAGTTCCTGGTATTTAATCATGCATGAATGATTTATTGTTTGAGGCATTTATTTTCATCATCATCATCATTTTGCAATGTTTATTTTTAGACCAGGGGGCAAATCGCGGCACTCGTCATCGAATTAAATTATGAAATATTTCCATATAAACCCTATTGAAGTATTTCGTAATTTTGTTCGATAACGAGTGCCGCGATTTGCCCCAGTTTTAGTTACTTCGTTTTGTATTGCAAAACTCCTAGCTTGGCTGTGGTTTTGAGATAGGTTACAAATGGCGTCGGCATATTAGTGGTCTTTACGTCTTATTTTGAAGCCGCATGATATTCTTCGTTGTTGCTGAGAATACCTTATCATGACGTTATCTTATACAATGTTGAAAAGTAAGGGATATACTCGTCTCTAGCCTGCTTTTATTATTTTATTGGATAGCTGGTGCAACTCTCATGGAATATGATACATTTTGAATTGTCGTACAACGCCTTTATAATCTCAATAATTTTAGCGGCGGTTACTTCACAATCAAAATTATTATACAAACACAATTAAAATTATATGAAAATACGTTCTATATTGAATGACGTAACTTTCCTCCAGATATAGAAGAGGTCTCTATACGATCGAGTGTTCGATAATAATTTAAAGACTGTGTGTGTGGTCAATGCATGAGTTACGTGAGTAACAATACTCCGGGATTTTTTTTCATTATTCTTTTCTATCCCATTTAAGAAAATTATTTGCAAAATTTTCATGCAAAATCAAACATATGAAAGTATAACAGCTGACCTAGACAATTAAGAAATATCCCTCTCTCCTTTTATTTTTCTCGCCGTTTGCTTGTTATAGAACAAGGCAAATTCATATAAGATATAGTCAGGTCAATTGACTTTAAAAAATGTATACATTTGATGTAAAAAAAAATTTGTAAAAAAATGTGTTCACAACTAACGGATATTTCAAGGCAAATTCAAGGGATCCGGTGACTATTTTCGCCTCTTGTAATTTAAATATACGTTGGATGTCAACATAAATTTTTCAGTATATTTATTATCAAACTTTAAATATAAATTTCTCAAAGCAAATTAAGCTGAGTATACCTTATATATATTTGCCTTGGGATATTCTCATTACAGGCGGCGAAAATTATCACCTGAGCAGTGGAGACCTCCTAATATGGATTCGCTTTATTATAGAAGAATTTTATGCTCAGCCAGTGTTGCTATATTTATTTTTCAAAAATCTTCAAGTCGAGCAAACAAATTCTTTTTAATTAAAAATCTTTTTTTAATTTTATTTAATGAAAATAATTTAAAATTAATTTTGCTTCCAGGGAACTATTAAGCGTAAAGCTAAATAATACAAAATATTTACTGTACAGAATATGTGTAAGATTATTATGAAGTAAATCAGAAAATATGCAAGTAGTTTAATCAAAAGACTCCTAAATAATATATTAAGAGTACCAAAAGTGACATTTTTAAAAATTTTATTTTTATTTAAGAAATCTTAATCTTAATCTTAGTTTTTTCTTGTCTAAAAACTTGAAAAATACGATAAAACTTCACATATGATAACACTGTGCTCAGCAAAAAATTCAGCGGGCATCAGTGCACGGTTTCCGATTTGCTGCCGTTTTACCGTGAGTTTACACATGAGAGTAATAGTTTGAAAAACTCAATTCACTCTCACATTTTTACTAACACATTCACATTTTTCGCACTCGCAGATCTACTCGCAGCAAATTTTGCATACGAGTGAAATTTTGACACTTTCATGCAATAAAATGTCAAATAAACTAATGGAGTTACCCTGTCAACAATATTAAGCAAATTAACTGGATTATGTTATAATTAAAACTAAAAATTTCGATTGTTTTCGATTAAATTGTATGTTAGTAATAAAATTAATACAATAAAAGGAAATATTTGTGTTACAGATTGCTAATATCATTAAAATATTGACAATAATAATTAATGCCAATTATTTCCTTAAAAATTATTCAACTCTTTTTTGTAAACAAATCAAAATGTGAAATGAAAAGAAATCTATCTATAGTTGGGATTAAAAACTTTAAAGAAATAAAACAACACTTCCTTTTCGCCACTTTTTTCTCTCGTTTTTTTCTTTTGCATTTGCTTTTATTAATTGTTGAAGCCTTAAAATCAAACAAATTTTTTAGAGTTTACTCCTTGGCGACATTTTTAATATGAACTTTCACTCTCATGTGTAAACAGAAATGCAAATTGCAAGAGATTCGAGTATTTCGAAAATTTTTTCGTTGATAATACGTATACAGCACTTGCATGAGAGTACTCTTATGTGTAAAGGCAGGGTTACATACATATATACAGTTGCATTCCATGCATTCTGTTACAAATTACAAATGATTTGATAAAATAAAAAAGTATTTTTTTATAAAAAACAGTCTAAGGGTTAAATAAAACCAAATAAATGGCGGAAATGTACTTGTATCTAACAAAAAAAAATAAAAATACTCATACATACATACAAGTAGTAAAGAGAAAAAAAACTTAAAAAGCGGTATAACATTAACATCATTTATTTTTGCTGTTTTGTTGCTGTTGTAGTTAGTTTATTTTTTGCTTACAACCTTTTATTACGATTTTACGTGCTTTAGATGTTTTTTTGAACATTCATAGAATTTATTTATTTATTTATATTTGCTATTTTGTGTTGAGACGTTTCTCTTAGATTTTGCAAATTCATGTTGTTGAAGGTCTGTTAATTTTCCCCTATTATTTTTTTTTATTTTTTATTTTATTTTTTGTCTGTCTACACACATGCAATATTTACGGTGCTTAGTTAACAGGCACTGCTAACTTTGCCTAAACCATACTCTCATAGAAGCTGAAATAAACAAAAATAAAAAATAAAAAATAAAATAAAAATAATATATATAAATAAATTCAGGGGGTTGTTGGCCAACAAGTGAATGGGTTCTTTTTATACCCGAAGTAATCAGCCATCCAACCAAACTTAGTTATAATGTTTTTTCTTGTTTTTTATATTTCTGTATTTTATTCATTTTTAAGATACATTTTATTAACTTGATTTGTTTTTTTTTGTTAGGTTTCTTAAATTCTTGGTATTTTTCTACACTTCCACCATTCTTTCTTTTTTTTTATTGTACATTTTCTTATGTATGAGATATATTCTTTGTTAAGTTCTTCTCAGGGGAAAGGTTATTAGCCTTTTTTATATTCTTCTACAGCTCACTAACGTGTGTGAAACAAGTCAATACCAAAACAAACAACAAAACTAAAAGATTTTAGACACACTCTTCTTCTCCACACTCTCTAAATAATAATTATTACAAATTCAGAAGATTTATTATGTGACAAACAAATTCTAACACATTTTACGGTTTTCTTTAGGTTGCTTTTTTTACATTTTAGCGCTGCTGCTTAATGCCAATTTATGGACATTTTTATCTATGCATAAATATTTAACTTTACACAAATAGTTGTTTTCCGAAAGCTGACCACTTCCTTTCTCTACGAAGCAGGAAAAAAAACTTCACCATAAACAATTTCAAAAAAACAAAAATTTTTAATTAAACTCTTTAGAAAGGCAGAAACGTGGTAAAGCAACAGTTATAAGCCAAGAAAAGCTAAAACATCACTGCAGCAATGCTATTGCTTGGCTTTTAAGTATTTTTTTTTTAATATTACTTAAGCCATCATTTACCGCCATAATCCCTTTAGAAAAGAGATTACAGTTTTCGATTAAAAACAAACAGTTCTTAATTCTAATACAATAAATAGATACGAGTATTTTTGGTCAGGTTCAAGCAAGTTGGTTTGTTTTTTTTTCATTATGTTAAAATTTAAAAGATGCACCAGAAACTTTCTTTCGTAGTATATGCAGGTAGATTTTAATAGTATTCAGCACGATCTCTTTGACTAGGCAGTGATAGAAGTATGAGAGTTGGCCATTATTTCACAAATCAATTCACATTATTCATCCAATGTTGCTCTAATAAATTATTTCTGTTTTCATTTGCAATTAGCTTAAGCGATGTAGTATATAATGTTACTTGCCACGTCTTCTTTATCATATACAAAAAATTAATGATCTCACAACGATTTGCACAAATTTAATTTTTGTCTGAGTTCAATATTTTGAAGTCTATTCTGACTATTTCTACGATGATGTTCGTATGGATGTTTGTATGTATATGTAAGAATGGCTAAACGCACTTGACTTGAGATTCGATAAAATCGAATGCTCACTAAATCGTCCATACAGTGAAACATTTACTGCAAAATATTTGAGTTTACTGACGAGAGGGGAAAAAGGAATGGCAAAGGGTACTTTGTTTCATGTACACGAAGTTCATGTTGTGTACGTCACTCTCGCCTCATTCTCATGAAAAATATATGAGAAAATGTATTAACCTGCAAAACAAAAACTTCACAATGTCGACACGAATGCAGTTTCAAAAGAGAAAACAAAAATGTTTTGCAGCAAATGTTTCACTGTATGGACGAGAACTAAAGTGAATAAATTTCGAAACAAAATTCTTCGATATTTGTTCGCTAATCAAAGAAAATTCGAGTCTTCGCTAAAACTTCGAGCTTCGTACTTCTCTCAATGGTTTTTCAAAGGTGTGACGGTAGCCGAGTGGATGTGTACTTAACTGTTAGTCTCGACGGACCAAGTTCAATGCACGACAGCACTGTTAAATAAAAAATTAAATTAAGAACACATATATGCGCAATAATTGAACAGAGAAAAATTTGTCACGATAGCCTAGTGGATGTGTGTTAGTCTGTTGAATGGAAGTGCCATGTTCAAATCCTACAGCGTTAGTTAAGGTATTAAGAAATAAATAAATAAAATAAGTGAGTTAAAATAAAAAAATACAAAAATTAAATTCCTTTTTTTGTCTTTTTCCGCTATAGAAATTAGTTCGATATTCTCTCACTTTTGATATTGCTACCGAAAGTTCGAGGTCGAATGATTTTTGGGGCAAAACTGAGCGTTAGTTTTACCCGATAAATGTTCGAATTATATTCGAAATCAATATCAATAACCAAAGTCGTGGTCAATTGGGCACTCAGCTAGTCAGCAAATATGCTAGAAATTTATAAATATGTTTGGAGATATCTAAAACTTTTTTTAGTAACGTCAAAAGTTCTTACTAAATTCAAAAAGCTGGAGTTATAAAAAATCTAATAAGTTTCGACTACTTTGCAATTGAGCTTAAGCGGAAAGTTCCAGGGATGGTTAGCAAGCTATTTTTTATATTTTTTTTAATATAAAATACCCAGTTCACACAGTGATCAAAAAAACCATTAATTTTTTTTATTTATGCTATGGTTTTTGTGTTTCATATAACACTGGTCTACAAAGAAAATGTTTCTCCAATAGAAATATACAGACTTTACTTAATAGTCGTGGCTATATAACCCCCTTAACATTGCAGTCACGCTAACTTATTTCAATATAACTCGATAACGGTTGGCACTAAATTAAACAGAAATCGTAATTTTTTTTCCTCCCCTCTTTTTTGTCTATCCTGCTCGATCAATAGAAATTGTAATGATGATTAGTCATGATTACACTATGTATATATGATGTGTTTTAGTGAGTGTAGTAAGCTTTCTAATCAAATTTGTGTCAATACCTGGCAAATTTAATGTTTATTATTTCTATGGAGCAGTATACTGGGATCCCGGTATACATAAAAGATTTCCCACTTTCCCGTGAAATGAAAATTCTGGGGGGGGAAACTCTATTTATGTCATATTTATCAAAATCTATTGTGCAGAGCTAAAGCTGTTAGGGTAACTCAAGGGTTATTAGTCTTAAGTGAACTAGTGAACGAGTTCGATCCAAGTCAGCTTGTGCCTAAAATAACCAACTGATCGAGTTCGATGCATGTCTCTGAGTTTGATTGCCAATTCCATTTTAAGTCCCAGATAAAAACAACGAGTACTTTATGTACTTTTTCTCCTTTGGATAACATTCGCATGCATACAGTTTGAAGCCTACAATAACATATAATAGTGTACTTTCTGGGAGTTAAAATTAGTAAAATCTGGTACTTTTGGTACTTATTTACTTTTAGTACTTCTCCATTTTACTTCTGGGACTATATCTTTTTACAAAAAGTACTATTGGATATTGTATAAGCCACCGAGTATATACAGGGATGTCACGAGATGGAAGATAATTGTGTTTTCTTTATGTCTCGCTCACACAGTCATAAAATCCTGTTTATTTTGTATTCGCGTGGTGTTATTTTAACGTAATTTCAATATGCACTTTGTGGTCTCATTCACTGCGTGATTTTTGTAAATAAATGGAAAAAATTAATATTTGTTAACGAAATTGCTTAAAACAAAGTCTGTGATCATCATTTTTTTAAAACTTATAACCTTTTTTGAATTGTTTTTTTTAATTCAACACAAGAAATTCTTCCATTTAATTTTGTACAAATGTTCATGTGCTCAAATGTACATATTTTCATTTTACACTTTGTGGTCTCATTCGTTATCAGCTTTTTGTAAGTTAAAGTTAAAAATTAATATTTTTATATGGAAATTTTTAAAATTGAGCCTATAATCACTTGGAAACTAATTTTAATAACTTTTATAATACTAATAATCTTTAACACATTTTGTATTTTAGTTCAACACTACAAAATCTTTCATTTAATTTTGTAAAAATGTTCAATTGTTCATTTCAAATAAGTATACACTTTCTGTTGTTTGTTTTGATTATTGTGCTAAAAATACTTAATAACAAACACACTGTAGTTGTCACCTTTTTAACAGTGACCAAATCAGCGCATTTTAGGTTTTTTCATAAGTCACTTTCTGCAGCTCTGGTCTACTTTCTCTGGTTTTAAGGCTGGGGCACAATGAATCCGTCACACCTTAAACTTCACCATTTTCAACTGACAGCTAAGTTGAAATAAATGGTTTTTATGAGGTCTGTTATATTCAGTACGTGTCCGTCAACGCAAAGTACAACAATTGTTAAACTTTTAACTTTTTGCGTACGTTGAGTAGATTGCGACAGATATTGTTGAATTTTTTGGTATGTTCTGATTTGTGACAGCAAAAATTAAATTAAACAAAAGAAATAAAAAATAAATAAAAAAAAAGTTGAATTTAATAAATAAAATGGAGAACCAACTTATAGAAGCTATTCAAATGCTTCCTTTAAAAAGGCAAAGTTTAATGTACGACGGATTCATTGTGCCCCGGCCTCTAGACTCGGCAGTTTATCATTTTATAGTGAGAAACTCTCATACAAAACAAAAAGTTGACCAACTAAAATTGCCGAGTCTAAAACCAGGGTTTGTAGTATAAACATTTCTCTTTGAATTTTACCGTGAATTGAAATTCAGAATTTGAGTGAAGTCAGAGCTGAAATCTAAAAATAAATATAACTAATAAATGTTAATTTACAAATAAAATGAGATATTGGTAAAATATTGCAACTATAACTAAAATTTAATTAAATTTATTTTTAAAGAGTAATTTGTAGTATTTTTGCCAGTTCTATAATTTAACTGCCCGTATTAAAAATTCATAAGCACGTTTCTGTTTTCTACATTTTGCGAATGCGTGTTTGTTTGTTAGAATCTTAAATCTCAACATTATGTTAAATAATTCTTTTCTTTTGCACTTTTACTCACATGTTGGGATAAATTATGTTTTTTGACTTTAACCGGGTTATTTAATTAACAGTTGGCAGCAAATCTTTAGTTTTTTTGTGGATACTTGCAACACTTAATTACAAATGTAGCACATTGCTTTTAGTGAATATTTAAAGCTAAATATGTAAATCGTTTACCTTCAACATATTGCAGTAATTGTAACGTTCTTCTTGCTGAGCAAATATTTTGCTTTTGCGTTATTGTCATTATTTTTCTTGTTGTTAAACCCTGCACCATAGATGCCACTAAGAGATCACGGGAAGTTATATATAAAAAATTATCCCGTGAATTCTTCCAGTGCCATTAACTGTGCCGAGTTTTTGAGATAAATGTGTGGAAAGCAGCTTTGAGTTTTCAACTTTTTTTAGAATTAAATCACTTCTTTTTATATCTAAACACTTTTCTTAACACTAATACTTACCTACAACACCTTATTATGATGACTGCTGGCCTCAGGACTTTCATGGCTCAAACTGCTAAAGTAAAAATAATATAAAAAATAAGAAATTTTATATTAGATAAAGTTAGTTTTCAAATGAAAATCATTTAGGTAAAAATAAACTATTTCTGTTGGTCGCTAACAAAAACATAATAAGAAAATAATACATTCATATATAAGTCAATGTCTCTAAGTTCTGTTTGCGGCTAGAGGTAATTTTATCAATCATTGCAAATTGAAAAAAAACTGGCAAGAGAATCTATAACATACCATTATTTCTTAAACGCATTGTGTTATCCTTCAGATGCTTGAGTATAAAAAATTGCTGTGAAAAAAAAATCTAAAAGAAACGGAAGCTGCTGCAGCTGTTGTAACTTTTACGAAAGAAATCAACCTGTTTGATTTGAAAGAAATAAATCAAACAGGGACCAAGTGTAAATGCATTTAATACAACTTCAAGAACAGGGTGTAGCCAAGTAAAATGTTACCGTAAAATCATTAAGTTCAAAATGAAATCTCTTTAAAAACAATTATTTTATATTTGCCTTTCGTTAGTATCTCTTTGTTGAATTATTATTATTAAAAAAAATATGTATTATTAATAAAAAAAATAAACAAGCTTTTTTATTTTCATGGTAAAAAAATACTTAATCAGCCTTGACCTTTTTAAGGCTTTTGTTCCTCTGAAATTTCAGTCTAAATGTGTGATAATTAATCATTTACTTTTGTTTGTTTGTATGTATGTATGTATGTATGTATATGGCCAAACCTAATTAATATTAAACAAAGTACACACACTTTGGTTTGTTTAATGCCGTCTTTTTTATCTTATTGTTGTCATATATCGAGAAGATTCACTTTGAAATAAATAATGAGTATTTAAAATGGGTTTTATATACCGTTGCCCTTTATGCTTTAATATTTTAAAGAGAAATTTTTTTTTTTAAAGCTCACAAATGAATTTTATTTTAAATGGTTTAAAAAAAAATCTCTTTTTTTTAAATAGATAATTGAGCAATGAAACCCGTTTTGTGAATAGAAGAGGATTTTTATAATGCCTTACAAAGTACTATTAATCATAATTTACTTCATCGAAATAAAGCTATTTATTTCTATTCAGGAATTCTTATCAAATTATACTGAAAGTAAGTAATAATGCTTTTATTCTATAGGTTTTTGTTTTTTGAAAGTTATTCGTTATAATTAATTTTATTTTTATAATTTATTTGAAGCTTGAGTGCTCTATGAAATTAATTTTAATTTAATGTGCTCGTCATTAACAGTCAGTGTTACAGTTACATATATGTAACTAACTAAATCAAAGTTAGTTACTAGCTGAGACTCTATGGGACTTCGCTATATTATCAACCTTTTGTGGTGAAAAGAAAGAACAACTTTTATACATAAATAACTTAAATTTAATATTATTGTTTCAGATAAGACTAAATCAATAAAATTATAATGATAGTTTTAATCAGAAATAATTTCTTATTCGGGCTCAAGTTCAGTAATTTCAATTCTTATTGAATGAAATATTTTTATTAATTAATATGAGTTTCTAAAGAAGAGAAGAAAAATTAAACTAGGACTTTTATTAGCTGGGGCAAATAGTAATAAAATCATTCCAATAGCTTAAGGTAAACTTTATTCCTTGACTATTCCTTGCTCCTAGATTATAAATGAATAAATCTTACGGACGCAGGCTGCATAAAGCTTTCCATGTAAGACCTTATGTTACACACTTGTAAAGATTGAGAATTATCATTGCAAATGGGAGAACATTTAATATACTTTCTCTTTGTGGGAGCTGCAACACTCTCTAACTTTTTTGTAGGGCGGAACATATAAAAAGCTGCACTCACACAAAAGTTCAAATTTCCACAAATATTTATTTTTAAGAAGAGAAGTAACACTCAGGCAATGAATGCCTAGTACTACTTATAGGTGTCACCTTCTCTAGGAAAGGGATAGTGATAGAGAAGACAGGTGGTGAAGGAAGAGATAGAGGAAAGCTTCTTTTTCTTTTGCAACTCTACGTTTTGCACGTTATAATGCAGAGTTGCAGGGCCTCTGATTTCAATGAGGTGCATTAAATTTTTGAAGCTTTGCTTAGTAGCCATTTTTATTCGTTCGGATTCTGCTACACAATACCGACGAAGGAGGGCCCTCTGATGTTGCATTAGGATTAGTATCTGCCAAAGTCGGTATAGTTCAGTGACCAGAGACTGTGCCTTCATCACTTGAACTTTACTACAACAACTGATACGAAGGGACACTAATGCACATCAGAAAAATGCGTGATGTTGTTATTTTAATGACTGTCGGATACAGGGATTGAACGCAGGATCTTCGGTTTTGTAGTCAAAGTGCTAACTACTTCAGCCAACGCCACCCTCACTTTTTATGCTTTAAAATAATAAAAAAAAAGTACATAAAATAATAAAAAATAATAATAAATAAAGAACATAGGAGGTGCCACACCCACTTGCTTTATTTTTTATTTCATTTATTAAATGGTACAAATACAATTACAAATTATATCACAACTTAATTTAAACAAGAATAGTAAAAAATACATTCACTCGTTGTTGTGAAACAGACCAGAGTCTATGGTGGAAATCGAACCCACAACCTCCACACTGAGACACCCATGTTTTATTATTATTATCAGAATTATTATTTTCTTTAATGTCATTATTAACAAGGAAATTGCCTTTTACTTTTATATATGTATGTGTTCCCATAATTATGAAAGTGTTTTAATTCATGTGCATTTTTACATCGAAATATTAAATAAATCTTAAAAAAAACTCCAATAAATATTTAATTAATATTAAATAAACTTATATTAATCGGGACTAGTGCAACTATAATTTAAAATATTGCAAAATATATAAAAATATTTTTTATTTAATTCAAATGTTATGTGTTAAATATCTCGAAACAAAAAATACATGACTTAGAGGACTTTCATAATTATGGGCACATTTCGTCGCATGGTTACTGGTTTGCTACAGTAATTATGTATTCTGAATATATTGTGTGGGAAACCAGTAACCACCCAACGATTTGTTTGCATATAGAAAGAAGAAGATTATTGAACACAGACTATTTTTTATTTTTTGGTTATAATAAAACTAAAATTAAAATAACGTTTGTGATATTCCATAATATTAAGTTAAAAAATTCAACAATTAAAAGAGTGAATGACACTAAAATACTTTTCTAAAAGAACATGAACATCAGTACCAAAAAATTTACAATTTATATAAAATCTGTCTGCAACAAATTTAGCCACTTATTAAAATGTATATATAAAATAGCTTCTGTTCATAAAAACCGAAAGAATTTAATATAAACGATTAAAATTTGCCATCCAACGAAATGAAGATTTATTTTTACACCACGCGGTAAAGAGCAAAACACAATCCAAAAGAGTAGTTTTTTTAGACTTAACATTTAACATTTAACATTTAATTTTGATTTACTTTTCAATATGAAAAGGGCTAAAAAGCTTTTTAACTGCTTTTATGTTCGATTCAATTATTTTCAACTAAATATTTTTTAAAACACATTCACTTTCAAAGCAAACTTTTTACACTAAATATAACACTGAAATTTAGTTACACACATACATGCACATACAAATGTATTATAAATTGCAGCAATCTAAAAATTAGGTAAAACACAAGACTTTTTAATATATGAATAAAAAATATTAACTTGCTAACCGATCATATTAAAAAGTAAATAGTTACTAAATGTAATAGTAGAAAGGTTATTCCCAAACAAATAATTTATTCAAATGAACAGAAACTATAGAGATTTTGTATACATACATATGAACATATATGTGTGTATGTAGTGGCATTTACTAAACAAGTAAATACAAATCTTTTATATATGTATGTATATACCAAAGTTTAGTTTTTGTTTCAAACAAAAAAATATCCAAAATAAAAAAACTCGTAGTTAATGGTTTGTGTAAGAGAGATATTGCATGTGATTGAAATGAAATATAAAATTACATTAAATTACCGGATGTAATTGTGGTGGTCGTGTCAGATAAAATACAATAAAAAAACATGTTTGAGAAAGAGATAGACTCACTATAAATAAATAATTGTGAAAAAAAAACTAGTAAAAGGAGTAAATATATAAGTATACAGACATACGTACATACATATGTACATTGTACATACATACGTACCACATACTGTTTTGCTTTAACATATAAAATTTTAATTGAACTTTATTTCTCATATTTACTCACGTACTTTGATTTGTGCATACTTTAGTTCATAAAAGCCAATTACCACGAATATTGTGAAAAATTTCATTGGAATTGCTTCGTTGATATTTCGTAACAATATTTCATTGAATTTATGACAACAATATTTTCTAATTATTAGAAACCCCTTTATATTTAAGAAGTATTTGCAGTTGTTGCTTGAAAGATAAGTACATACCTTAAAGCAATTAAGTTAAAAGATTAAATTCCTTAAAACTAAAAAAAAAATAATAAAATATACAGTAATTTAGAATCTCAATTTAGCTAAGAAATTTATTCCTTTCCTTGTCCCGAATTTTATTGTCGACATGAAAGTCTGATAAATTAAATGTATTTCAAAAGTTGTCAACCAAAAGCTTTATGATTGCTCTTGTACTCTTTGTATGCTTATTGACACATACAGTTTGAATTAAGTTATTTCGTTATTATAATAAAGTTATTTCATTGTTTTTGTGAAGTTATTTCATTGTTTTAATGAAATTATTTCGTTATTTTAATGAAATTATTTCGTTGCAAATTATCTCGTTGTTTTAATGAAACTATTTCGTGGTTTTAATGAAATTATTTCGTCATTTTAATGAAATTATTTCGTTGTTTCGATGAAGTAAGTTCTTTCATTGCATTGATGACACTGTTTAATACATTTGACGTAATTTTCATTAAAATAATTTTAACGAAACTGGTTTCATTAATTCAACGAAGCGTGACGTTGGTTGAATTTGAATGAATTTTTTCATTGGATTAATGTCGAAATTCATAGAACTTATGAAAAAAAATTCTTTCAGTGTGCTACTATTTTCAGACAAATTCAGCGAGTTAATTCCAACAAAAATCAATAGATATACATACATACCTCATAATCTTATAATAATAAAATTTATTATTCAAAATGGACACTAGAAGGTTAAATTTCAGTTGTATTTGGAAGGAAAATTATGAAACCATACATCTGCTTTTAAGAGTAAAGTATAAAATGAGTAATAGTATAAAAGTATATTTTTTTGACATCACATTTCTAATATTTTGAGAAATTTATTATTTGTTCTATAAAAAGAAAAATATATATTTGCCGCGGTGTTAATTAAAAAGAATTAGTTAACAAAAACATTTTTCATAAATCCAATATATTTCTGTTAAGCACACTTAAGCTGTAACTTCCAAAAGCGTTTGTTCGAAGAAGCAAATTATACATACATACACATGTATGTACTCGTATGTACTCGTATGCATGTTTATGCAAATTGACAAATTGTTTTTGTTTTTGTTTTTGTTGTGACAAAATATCTTTGTTTACAGTAATCCCTTGAAAACAAAAGACTTAGACAAGAAACTCGTTATTCGAACTTCGGTCGTTTTAAAGTCTTCTTCATTTCTTCACATACACACACACACATGCGCACATACACATAATTATAAACACATTCATACAAACAAAACCCGTCATTCACCAGCAATTGCTCATTTATAAGTTATTAATTAAATAGCAGAATATCTATTGCCTTAATTACTTATTTGTTTTATTGCTATTGTGTTTGTTGTTCAAAATCGCATGAAGTTGTTGTCCATCGATTTCTGCCACATTATTTTTAGATGAAATATGAATAGACAAAAACTTTCTACTGAAAACTTTTCTAAGAGAATTTAAATTTTCACAACAAAATTTTTTAAAGCTTCATCTAAAAACTAAAAAAAAAAATACTTTAAGTAAATAATGCAAATAATACTGCTGTGAGTATAATTATTATTTCTTCGTATTTAAATTCAGTTTTTTTATTAGCAGAGAAAACAGCAACCAACAACAATTTTTGTTTAACAGCCGCGTAATTTCCTTTTTTTGTTTGGATTTCATTTGTAATGAATCATGTTTTATATTTCCCAGACTTTTTGACATTTCAAGCTTTTAGTTTTCTCATCATGATTTTTCAATTAAATGTTGCTTCGCATTAGTTTTTTTTATTATGCTGTATTTATTTTTCAAAAGGGTCAAAGTTTGTTGCCGTCTTGACAAGACAATAACTTAAGTGGTCGATCAAACTAAATTAGGCTGGACAGTTGGCTAAAAAAAAATACACAAGAAAGGAAAATTTTAGATGTTCATGATTTAAGAAACCATGAGAATGCACTAGTTTGATTAAAAAAATTAATATTAGGTCTGTTCATTTACTTTCCCAGCAGAAACTAGCAATAAGAGAGTAAGGCAGAAATTTGCAAAATTAATCTCCCAAATATGAAAATGTAAATGAACGCTTTACTTGTAAAAACTTGCAAGAAAATTTTATTCATATCAGAACCATGGATGGAAATCATGATACAATTGTACTTTTTCTGATGTATTTTGTTTGATAATGTTTTAAATTACAAGTTTTTTAAGAAATTGATATTTAAAATGAAATTCTTTACACAGTTTCATGTATATTTACGATTTTTATGAATTTTTCATACTTTTTTAGTTTTATTTAATTAAAAAATACAAGATTTTGACTTTCCATCTCTGATAATATATAAGAAACTATCAAAATTATTTCCCACTAAAATTGAATTTATATGGCTTAATGGAAGACAAACAATAAATTAAGAAAACATGCTTTCTTTTTTCATACAAAGAAATGCACATTTTTTCAGTTTTCCTTTTTCAAATATTTTTTAAATAACTTATTTGACAGCAAAACACACAACAGTTGGTTGGATAATTTTTGCAAGTACAAATTTTATTAGTAAAAATTTTTAGGAATTTGATTGTCTCTCTTTGATTTTTCTCTCTTTTGACGCTCTCTCCTTGCAAACGTTTTGAGTTAATGAACACTTTCCAGTAACAATTGTTACAAATTCGTAATAATTTTCAAAATGAACAAACCTATTATTAAAAATAAATTTTTTTTAGCAAAAATAATTCTTAATATTTGCATTTACATACATACATGTTGAAATATATTGAAAACTAACTCAGAAAAGAAATTTTTCTCTTAACAAATATTGTACAAAATAAAAAGTTATTTCCTGTATTGGCTGCAAATATTTGAGTATAAGACTTCTTCATAAGCTGAACTAAGCATTTCATTACATATTTCATGAAATCATTTTTATTTATTGTCCTGCATTAAAGTTAATCATACCTATTCAGAATTCTGTAAAATTTTTAACAATTTAAATACCTTAACACTAATTTTATGCCATAACATAAATGCAATAATGGCAGCCAGCCAGCCTTTTATCCGAATGCTCAAATTGTATAATGATTAGTCCTAATTAGGCCAATTAAAAACCTTTGAATATTCATGTTCTTCGGTTTGTATTTTAAAAGAAATATGTTCACAAACAATGCTTAACAAATAACTTCCTTTAAATAAAATTTTTTAGCCTTTTTTCTAAAGAAATACACCTCGACGTTTCAAAAGATATTGTCACTTTTTTGTATTTATTTATTTGTACATATTTAATTTATTTCGTCAAAGAATTGCAATTATTTAAATTTCTCAAATTAAAACCGCATGTGTTTAAGCAACATAAATATGTATAAATATTTGTAATAGAAAAAAGAATTTCGTGGGAATTTTTTTTGGTTTTAATGCAAAATTATTCAAGATGGTGGGAAAATAAGTTGTTGTTCCTAAGAATTTATTTTTTTTTTCTTTGCAAAAACCATGAACTATTTTCCAAATCAATAATTTTTCAATAAAAAATAACAACAAAATCCAAAAAATGCTTTGTGAACAGCACCAATTTTCGTCGTACTACGATATATGTTACAGTTGTTGTTGTTGTTGGAATTAAGTCCACAAACAAGCATAACAATCAAACTGTTTACAAAGTCAGGTGGTGGCATGTGCTGGCGCGATCTTACTAACGGTGCATAGCGACACACAGCTGGCCACTTATACGTGATTGCAATTTTATTTTCAGTTTATTAATTCTCTTCGTTGTTTTTTTTTGTCTTCATACCATTTTTTCCATCTTATATGGTTGGTTTTTGGCTTCAAGCACAGCAACACCAGCAATAAACAACAAGCACATGAATGATAACAACAACTACAACAACGAAAGCCTCAGCAGCAGCAACAGCAACAGCTGTAACATAAAAGTCCATAACCAAACATCCATGTGCAACATTATAAAGACAAACTAGATCCGTCAAGTCTTAATGTCGCCAAAACAGCAAATGCGAACACATACGCAGCAACCAAAAAGATTGACTCTTTCGCATCCAATTGTCAGTACGATCACGCATCAATGTAGCACGTTTTTATATGATGACCGCCTCGAAAAATACTCACACTCGTACATACACACACTATCAATAACATTAACGAATGACAAACCAAACTAAACAAAAAAAAACAACAAGATACAATGCAATAATAAAAATTGAAAACAACAATTGCGTATCAAACATACAACGCCGTGTTGCATGTAGCACGAGTCATTTATTTTCATTTTTCTTTATTTATTTCTGACGGTGAAGCTGATATTGCAGCCTCTTTGAAGTACACACACACAAATGCATGCATACATGCAGGCATACATCACTGTCCTTATGTGTCTGTGTGTGTGTGTGTATGTTGCTGCAGGTAATGTAGTGTCTTCCTCTTGTAATTTTTGATTCAACTGAATTATGTACATATGTTGATGAGTCTTGGACAGTTTTGCAGATAAATATGATGATGATGCTACTCGTAGTAGTGTATGTATATGTTGCTGTTGCTATTGCTACTGCAATATACATCAACTTAAAGAGATGATTTGTATTGATTGGCTGACTGCTGGTATGGTCGGTCGGTCATACACATTGATGTCGTTATACAATACAATTGGTCAATACGTGAAAATCCTCGACAATAAACTAAAATTATTTATGTTAGATGCAGTCTGCCAATGGTGCGCATTCTTCATATTGCATTGTAACAATTGCAAAAACGGAGGGAAACATTTCATTGAAAATTGCATACATATATTGTCAATTGATGCAACATGTTGGATAAATAAATAGACCGCCTCATGTTATTCGTGTCCACTGTACGGCTACAGACTTGTACGTGCTTTAAATAAATAAAAATTGATAATAGATCATACATATATTTTTCTATATTATCTATGGAATAGTTAATTTTATTGCCAGATACTTGTACCTGGGGATGGTCACTAGTTCATATGATTAACGTGCATCATCAGTCGTCACGATGTCGTCTGCTAGAGCATAAGTTATACTTCACAGCACGTGGGTGTCTTTTAGAAAAATCAACACGAATAAAATTTTCTTCAAGATTTAACATTGTTTATAAAAACTTTTAAATGAAATTACTTTTAACAATATTTAATGCAAAATATTGAACTGAAGAAATCATTAATTTATATTAGAATTTTCGTGAGAGTAAGTAAAGCTATACACGGCACCATCTCTGCTCGTGATACAATAACAATAGCGATGCTAATCCAACAATACTCGTATATAGGTCAGTATGTAGTCTTTTTTTTCTTCCACAGAAATCATTAATAAATAATTTGTTTTGTATTACTTCGATGCCGGCACAAAACTTTATTTATCACTAAAAATGCGTGTCAATTCTTGATTTATTTTAAATATTTCAACAAATTAAAAAAATAAATAAATAACAACTCATGCTGGCATGCTGTAATAAATTGTGAGATGTTTAAGCAATGTTTTGTAATTACTTTATTCTCCTTTAAATAAATACTTTATATTTTTTTAAATCATCTTTATTGAAGATTAGACTTTTCAATTTCAATTTCACAGAAAATGCTTGACAAAGGGACTATTTTTGAGAAGGATTCTTTTGAAACAAACAATATCTTCCTATTTTAAGAAGTAGATACCTTTTTAAAGTTTTTCATAAAAAATTTAAAATGTAGTTCTATTAAGCTATTTACAATTTATAAGTTACTTTTTAAAAAGGTGATTTTAAAGTAAAATTTACTAAAAAGTATTTTATAAAAAGTAGTTTTATAAAAGATACTTTTATAAAAAGTACTTTCATGAAGGGTTGTTTTATAAAATGTACTTCTATGAAAGGTACTTTTATAAAAGGTACTTTTATTAAATCCCCTTTAACTAAAGGTACTTTTATAACATCTACTTTTATATAGATACTTTTACAAAAGGTACTTTTATAAAAGGTACTATTAAAAAACATACTTTTATAAAAAGTACTTTTATACAAATTACTTTTATAAAATGTACTTTTATTAAAAGTACTTTTATAAAATGTACTTTTATAAAAGGTACTTTTCTTCGTATAAGGTATTTTTATAAAATGTACTTCTGAGGAAGGTACTTTTATAAAAGGTACTATTAAAAAACATACTTTTATAAAAGGTACTTTTATGCAACGTACTTTTATAAAAGTACCTTTTATAAAACGTACTTTTATATACATAATTACCTTTTATAAAAGGTACTCTTATGAAACGTACTTATATATAAGGTATTTTTGTAAAAGAAACTTTTATAAAAGGTACTTTTAGGAAATCCCCTTTAACTAAAGGTACTTTTATATAGATATTTTTACAAAAGGTACTTTTATAAAAGGAAATCAAAAGGTACTTTGGTAAAAAGGACTTTATTATAAGATACTTTTTTAAATGGTATTTACGTGGAAGGCACTTTTATCAAAGGTACTTTTATGAAAGGTCCTTTTTTGTAAGGTATCTACTAGCTATTTCTTGTAGCTCTACGGCTGATGAACTTGGACGAACTGTGAAAAAATTACAGTATCCACTGAAATTGGAATCTGTATGTTTATTCATAATCTCGTGGAAACTCAGACTTAGTCGCAAGACTGAGGACGATACCAGTAGAAGGTAGTTATTGACTCAAATATAAAAGAAAAAATTTTAAGAAATAGAAACCAAAACTCGTTTTTGGTGCCAATGTTACTGTCTAATAGGCAGGCATGTACAAAAAGCTAAGGATTGAACACAATAACTTTTGCATTAGCAGCTAAGACATTGATGGACTAGCAGGGAAGAGAATAGCTACCATGGATGCTCTTGACATGAGCGAGCTTTCTGAAGTTTCCAAGGTTGAAAGTGTGTAAGTATTTTTATATTGAGCTCTAGTTGGTTTAACGGTGGAGACTCCGCTTAACCAAAGTCTCCCTTGTATCACAATGACCTACAGGGGTCTAAATGAGTCCGCTACTCTGACTGCCATCCTTAACTAATCTAAGCTAATGAAAACCAAAACAAAAAATTTCAAAATGTTTATGCTTCTCATTCAAATAACACAACCATTCGTCATAGAGCACGTTCAGAGAAACTCATGGCCTTATACTAAACTCTATTCTGACTTATTTGAATTTTTGTTTACCTTAATAGGAGCCTCCTTAATCATATTAACACCATATTCTGCAGCAACAACCAATAAGTATAATAAACAACTAAGTCAATAAAAGTAATAATGCGGCCACAAATATGGTTCCAAATAATTAGATCCCTTTTAGGCAGTGTTAATTGTCTCTCAATTCTACAAATACAGACTGTTTAAAACTGTTATACGTATGAGTTAAACTATATTTGTTTTTATTTTGTATTTTGTATTTAAACATTAAACCGACACTGCGCCGCGCTGCACAGTTGCTTGCATTGCACTTTGAATGTCATTGTTTGGGGACGGGGATCATTAAATAATTTAATGCCTCCTCTTAGTAAGAGCTGAGAACATAAAGATGATGTAAGTATGTAAAAAAATACATACATACGAGTACATACATATTTACTTTGCTAAACAAATAACTTGGCAGAAAACATTTTAAGAACCAAAAACACAAAGATGCTTACTTACAACTACATACGACTAGGAAATGCTCGCACTTGCACTGTGTGCATTTAAAATGACAAGATTGTTTGCTTTTATGTATTTTGGTTGTGTGTACGGATACGGAGGAACAGAGCACCGTAAGCAAAGTAAAATTTATTATTTTTCACTAAAATGGTCATCTAGACGACAACGACAATGACGACGACGACAACGACGACAGCGACAACATACGAGTACTGACTGACTGGATGATGTGTTCTAAAGTTTATGGTCAATATCAGTTTGTTGCTACTCGTCTTTTGTTGTTGTTTCTGCTTCACTTCCCCTCTTAAAGCCCTCTTTCTGATGAAGCTATTTATCAAGTTTAAACTAAGTTTAACTAAATATTATATTCGTAGAGAATTACAAATGGCATCAAGAATATGTATGTATGTGCATACATACAATGTTGTTTTAAGCATTAAAATGCAGTTTAGCAATAATGTGCTAAAATATGCATGTTTCATTTGTTTGCAAAAAAGAAAAAAACAGACAAACACACATACATATGTACATACACATATGTATGCAGTAGATGCCTGCAGCAGTATTTGTTTCTCATGTACGGATACACATGGCAATAATAAATTATTAGCTTTTGTAGCTGAAGCTTAGTGGCAAGTATGCTCCGTGTGAAATGTGCTCTACGATAGCTTTAAATTTGTATTGCAGCAAAGGTCTGAAATAGCTAATAATTCCCTTTCAAATTGTGGCAATAAGAATTTTTAATATTTGTTTGATGCTTTGATAAAATTTTTCAATAAAAGGAAAAAGGAAATATTTACTTTTATTTTAAAATATAGTGCTCTTCAAATGCTGCTTTATTACTACATAAATGCTTTTTTCCATTTGCCCCATTTTCTTTATTTTCTAATTATTATGGCTGCTGCTTCAATCAATGAATGAATAATGACTGCATCGATGAACCATGATGATGATGATGATGATAATGATAATGATGGTGTTTGATTTGCTGGGACTTTCTTTGTTGTTTTTTATTAATATAAGTGGTACTCACTGCTTTGTCTTTGTTTTTGTTTCATTATTATTATTATTATTATTATTATTCATTTAACGGTGTAATGCCAGAGTGTGCATCTGGAGTGTAGAAACCAGACGCCGTACATTAGTGGCGCCATTGTTAAAACGCCAGCTACCACCATCAACACCATTTATGGTGTTTAAGACACAAGCTTGTCAAAAACAACTACAGCAACAAAATAAGCTAAAGAGAACAATCTAAACACACAAAAAAAATAAATAAATTGAAAGAACCAAGATCCTCCATAAAAAAGTATGGAGTCAAACAAACATTTCAACAAAAAAGGATGTAGAAAATGTTTTGCCTATATATAGAAAATAAAGATTCTAGATTGTTATATTTGAAAATGAAGTGACATTTTTTATTCAAGCTTAGATAAAAAGTTGTTTCTCAAAGAAGATCGCTGCTTCTGTACACCATTTCCAAAAACTAGTTAACAAATACGAATGATCCAAAAAAAACATTTAAAACAAATAATTTTTCAGATAAACAAAATAAACATAAAGTTAATCCAGCAAATCGTTTATTTTCTTATTGTCACAATCTAATGATAATGATCAACTCCTTGTGTGATCAAAGGTTTAATAAAAAGTTTTTTTTTTGCATGCCACAAATCATCAACATGCAATCTTGGCTTAAATGTGTCTTAATACATTTGGCTTGGCAAGACATTTAAAGTACGAGTATTATAATGTCCCTGTCATTTAAGACAACATTTTTTTGTCAAGACAAGCGGCTCAACGTTTTGTTCATGTTCTCTCTGTTGATGAGGATGCGAGTGATGCTGATGATTTTTAACTAATTTGCATATTATGTCGTTAAGATTAGTGTCGTAAATTTGCTTTTAAAGTCATGTTTATTTTTGCTTGTCGTTTTCTCTATTCCATTCTAATTTGTTTTTATTTTTTCTTTTAGTAATTTAAGCATGGGAATTATCTAAAAAGCTCAAGTAAATTCTTGTTTGATTTGTGTTTGGTTTTTTTTTTTGTATTATTCATTTTATTTGATTAAAACTTGTATTTGTCATTGGGTATGGTGATGTATGGCTGAAGATCAAATTCAGTTAAGCACAACATGAGTAAAGCAAATAATTTCATTATTACGAGTATCAGATTATAAATTTAGAAAAAAAATATAAAACTCTGTGAATACTTCGAATAATTGATAACCTTCAACGCTTTGCCAACTATTTATAGAAATTGATTTTTATTTCAGAATTGCTGCAAAGCTCGCATAGCAAATGTTTTAAAAAATATGCGATGTCATTTCTTCCGTTTAAGATTGAATTTTGTAATCGTTTCGAATAAGTATTTTTTATTCCCAAGTTCAGTTCAAATGTGAGTTCTACTTAACTATACAAATAATACATACATGTCTTAATTTCAGAAGATCCATCGATATCTCGTCGGATGGTTATTGGTTTGCCGCAGTAATAATTTATTTTTAATATACTGTGCGGCAAACCAGTAACCACCCGATGAATTGTCACATTCATATTCGTCTTGCTACACCCTATCGAAGCACTATGGCCACATGTCTCAATTCATTACCAAGATACTAATTCCATAAAACATTTTTTTATATAATGTTTGTTTCGCGCCATTCTGTTGTTGAATTATTAAACACATTTAATATTGTTTTTGATAAGCAAAAATATATTTAAAAAATATCATATTTGTTTATGATAGGAGTTCTTTTAATTTTTGCTGTCACTAAGAGCTTATTTCACCAATTCTATTTAAATAAGATGTGATATTTAAACAGAAGGCTCTAAATGTAATGAAAGAGAATAGATGTTTTGTTTACAAAAGCAAATCAGCTGATTAGTAAGGGAACGGAAAGAGAAGTGTATGTTAGCAGCAAAATATGCCTAACTCGTTTCTAAATGCAAGAAAGTAGCAACACTGAAGCTGTAGCGTGGTTTAAAATGCAACTCTGAAGTATATTTGGCGCAAAGAAACCCAAATGCAAGAAGACCCCTATAAAATGTTTGACATTTCTTTGCATAGGCCTGCACTCTGACAGTGTTAACTGGCATTGAAAATGTATACCTAAAAGGTGGCTTTTGGTATTGAGATATTTGTTGTAAGTATACGTTTTTTGGTATGAATAAGAGAAGGACATTGATTACTCAAACAAAATATTCATAAGTAAAAAGTTTTAATTTTAGTAAGTGAGCATAATCATGATTATAGCTGAAAGAATTCGTACGCTCACATATTTTCTCTGAAGCAACAATCCCCTATGCCAAAACGCTTGCTGCTCTTAGTTAGGTATGAGGGTATAGCAAAAAATTAAAATACGTTACAGTTAAAAATAAAAAGTCCAATGTGTATCAAACGCATTGACTCTCTCTCAGACTTACAGTCTGAGCATGTTTATACTCAGGCTATGGATACTTAATCAGACTCGGGATATTTATTCATACTCGGGATATTTATTTATCATTCGACACCGTATACGTACAGTTGTGTGTATAAAATGAAATGAAAAATGTGTGGATGTGGTTGCTGGTATTGGTGTGGGTGTGGCTGTTTAAAAATTTGCTTTATGTATGTGCATAAATAAAAATAGACCTATATATACGCTTGTACAGCCGATTAATAATCGGAGTATTTTTATACTCACGCATGTGATTGTGGGCTTCATGGGTGTGGGCTACAGTCTATAAATTTAAGTTTTAATTGTTTGTGCTGCTTAATTTAAAAAAAGTGTATAAATATAGTTGTTGGAGGTTTATGGTTATACGTACTAGGTTGAAAATTAATGCGTATTTTTGTTTTTGGCCATGTTTTGTTTATTTTTAGCTGTACGCATTCATAGTTGTTTGACGGCCAATACTCAAAAAATTTCTGAAACCGTGCATTTGTAATTCTCTGGTCTGAATTGCCGAAAAATAAATCATAAAACTTTTTCATTTTCTACTTGAGTAATTTATAAAAATCACAAGCAGATAAACCCACTGCGTACTTATCAAATTATGCAGAGAGGTCATAAAGAAAGACTAATTCTGTCTTTAAGCTCTGAGCATCTAAAAACCCAAATTAAGACAAAATCTTTCTTCAATCAAATATAAGCAACTAAATCTCAATAACTTTCTTAAGTTAATGAGTTCTTCCATCTCTCGTTTTGGCTCTCATAGCGAACGGTAAAAAGCTACAATTATTGCAAAACTTCTATTTCACAGCAGAATTTAAACTTCCGCTTCATATTTCCTATCCCAGTTATAATAAAAAAAAATTCATAATACAAATCAACCGCAAACATGAAACGTATGTATGTATATAAAACTAATTTGCGCGGGTGTTCTTCCCATTCTCAGTTATGAAGCAATTAAAAATGTGTCAATATGAAAAACAAGTTTCTAGCAACTTCTGGCTGGAAGTAATAAAACTTCCGCTTGCAGAAAAACTCTCACAGAAAAGTGAATACATATGTATTTATGACTGTATATACATATTAATTAACATACCACATACAACCATTTGCCGCAGCGACTTAGGTTACATCATAAGTTTAACAAGCAGCTACAAATCTTGTTAGAACTCTGCCACCTTATAAAAATACGTTCATTCTTTTCAACTGCAAGTATAGAAAATGGTAACTTTTCTGTGATTAAAACTTCAGGAAGTGCAAGTTAGTAAAGTGTATGTGTGTATGTTAGTGTTTGTACATGCAACATAATCTAATCAATTTATAGAACATGCTTGCTACCTGCTACAAAGGCTGCTCATACCAAAAATATATTTAAAAAAAAACTGAACACAACGACAGATTAAAAGAAAACTGTAACAAAAATTCAAAGAACAAGTTTGCATTTTCTTTGCAAAAGACACAAAACCCTCTGCCATTAAGCAACTTAGTTAGAATGGATGAATGCATCATGTGGAGCCAACATGCGTTTAATTATGCGTATGCAATGGTCAATTAATGTGAGCATGTCGTCACTATTTTGTAACCTGTTCGAATTCTCAATAACAGCCCATAAATCAGAAAATTATAACCAACAACAAACATATCTTATGCTTTGCATTGGATTGCACCACCAGCGGCAGCAGCAGGAGCAGCAGCAGCACTCACTACTCGTATGTTGTATCTTTAGCTTTATTGCGTAAAAAGTTTTGTAAATGTTTATTAAAAGCACGTTTACAAGTGCTAATAATTACAATATTTATTAGCGTACAAAAATCCTAAGAACATACAACAATCTGAAAACTAAAAGCAAACGCCACAAATATATTTATTGTACTCGCACTAAGCAAATGCATGACAACTCTTTTAGTGTTAAAGAAACACGGCTTAAAACAACACATTTAAACGCATTTGTTTTTGATGTTGTTGCATGAATCAACTGAAGGCAGAGGCTGAATATATTTAAGCAGGCAAACAGGCCGATAAGCAAAATTTTAAGGCAGGCTGGCCGGCATGGAGTTTTCAATTCGTATATGGTGCTGATGCAAAAATCATCTTAATGCAGATGCATAACATTTTATCTTTATTGCATACTGTTTGTTGTTGCTGTTGTTTTTTTTCATTTTTTATTTTATTCGCTTATTTTTTATGGATGGAGGACACAAATGTGCTCATTAATGTTAATAAAACGAGCAATTTCTTTTCTCGAGATACGAATGATGACTTAAGCATGCTGTTGTATCGATGGAATGAATGACTATTCATTAAATACATGGCATGGTGGTAACTTGGTGTGCTGCTAGACGAGATTTTCTTAATTTGAAATTAATTTTAAGTGACCAACTATTTTTACAACCTTTTATTAATATTAATCTTGGCTAGAAGATTATGCATTGCTTTTGAGAAGTAAGTCGTCCGATTTAAAATGGTGAAAGTTTTGTATAGCAATTTTGCATTTTTATTTCTTGCAAGTTGTATTTGTGTTCACATCAAGAAATTTGTTGGCAAAAAAATTTTTTATTTAAATTTCGTTTAGGATTTATTATTTTTTTTTTAATTTCTTTGGAAAAATATTCGTATTCGCCTGAATTTGACGAATACGAATATATTCGTATTCGCATTCGCCTGAATTTAGCGAATACGAATACATTCGTATTCGCCTGAAAATGGCCGAATATTCGACAATTCCAATACGAATACGAATATTCGTGCATCAGTAATGCATACATGTACAAATGTATGTAAAGCAGGTCCCCGCAAACACACACTATCATACTGTATGCTTCTTATTTTTGATTGTTTTGTTATCCTCTCTTTGCACTGAAATATATTTTTTGGTACTTTTGGTACACCCCGTCGATAACGATTGTACTTGAAAAACATCCCATCCTCGAATTGCCGGTAACATTTTGCTGGTGCAGCTGCAATCACAGGTTAAGCTTTTATTTTAAAAAAAAGTGCTGGTAATTTTTCAATTTCAATTTGTTCATAAACTGTTTTTTTTTATAGTTTTAAAGCTTGTTTTTTTGTTTCATTATTAGAAAAATGTACATACTCGCTACGAGAAAAACTATTATGCGTTTCTATACACCAAACGTTCTGAAATTTTCGGCATAAGCAAGCATACTGCTATTCCACGCTAAACATTTCTTTCAGTGTTGGGTCTCATATTGGACTATACATACGAACTATTAAGCAAGATTAAGAGATTTGCTTTTGTTTTTGTAGCAACCGCACGCGTGCGCTATTTTGCGGGGCTCTGATGTAAAGAAAATTTTCAAAGCTTTAAGAGCAACATTTCATTCAGTTAAGCTTAAATCAGCTATGTCCAAGCCATATGCACAATGTGCAAACTTTAATAAAAGAGCTTTTGAACTTTCACAGCGACGATCAGCACAACAGCCAATCAAATATCAGCGACAACTATGCTTGCTCTTACTTTGCAAGGAAATAAGAAAAAATTTAAGAGCTTTCAAAGCTGTTTGCATTAAATACATATATCAGAGTATGTGTCTTTAAAGTTTAGAGTCTAAACTTTCGACTCTAAGGTTCAGACGTAGCTCGTTTAAATAATAATTCTTTCACAAAACTTAGTTGGTCGTCTTAAGCATTTTCAAACACCTGTATTGTACACGGCTGTTACCTTCTTCATACGCAAACTACGATAAAAGGCAGCAGGCAAATTCAAACACTGCCCCTGCTATTTATTCATAGCATACAAAATTCTTTCATCATTTTACATTAACTTTGAGCGGTGTTAATTCCGAGGCACCTTAAATGACATCCGATGACACATTATTTAGATTTTTATGGCAATCTAATAAAATGAAATGGAAACATGAACAACAAAATGTTCAAACAATTAAACATGATCACATCACACGAGTATTTAAATAAAGTTTGTAAAATAATGAAGATCGTAAAGGATCGACACATTCATATTAGTACATATGTATGAATGTGTGTGTGTACATAGTTGTGTGTTAATTTTTATTAATACATTTTTAAAATATTTCCGAACTAAAGCACTCATCATTGTCAGCAGGTTCAAAAGGCGGATTCTAACATGTCCATATGTGGCGTTTTCTGTATGATTTATGAGGCCAATCAAGAAACAATGTTGAGACTGTTTGGCTGGTGGGCAGGTTGAAGGGAAAATAATATGTATGTATGTATGTACTCGAATGTATGTATGTATGTATTTCTGCTCAAAAATGAGCTGTGATTGATTAAGATGTTGTGTGCAGGCAGCAGTGTAGTGTAGTGTGGTGTGGTGTGGTACAGCAAGTGATCCTTCCTAGAAGGTTTTTGTAAAATGAGCAAGAAAAGAACTTAATACACTTAAACTGGTTTGGTTTTGTTTTCAATTATTTGCTGTAGTAAAGAATTGGATCAATAACCTTTAACGTGCAGTCGGTTTGTTTTCTGCGATTCTTATGCCAGAACGGTTGGATACTTGTGTTTCGTATTAAAATATTTGCAACTTGGTTAAAAAAAGGGCAAAAAATTATATACATATACATACATACATATTTATAATTTTTTATACTGATCGATCTTTATAAGTCTGCTTATGTACATACGAGTATGTGTGCCTGTGTAAGTAGCAGTAGTTTCTTTCTCTTTTTGTTTTTCTTCCTTTTTTTACCTCGAGAATTCGAAAGTGAAGCATTTCAAGTTTATTGGCATTTTGCAATTTATTTATTTTTGCTGTTTTTTTTTGCGTAATATTTTTATATTTTTTATTTTGGTATTTTATTACACATGAGCCACACAAAAAATAACTTCGTTATAAATGTAAAGAACCAAAGAAAATATAAAGAACACCTGTGTCAGCAAAAACTTATGTTTGTATGAATTTTTATTTTTAATTTAATTTTATTTTTTTCATAAAAAGTAGGGTTTGCTTGCCTGGCCCAGGTTATAATTCAAGGTCATTAAACCACATCATTGCATTCAATAATTTATTTCTCTAAGCACGGTTTTGCAAAATTTATTTATTACATTTTTTAAATGCCAACGATTTAAAAATTTAAAATTAAAATTTTGTAGTAATAACAAAAAAACAATATTAAATCAATTTATATTTAATAATTATTCAGCAGTTAAATTGCATCATATTGTGTTCTTTGTTCAAGAATTTTTAATAAGCCCTAATTTCCAAATATATGGCAATAGAAAAAGGAACCCTGCTCAATTAACTACATACTATGAAATTTTGAATTAATTATAATAACAAGCCGCCATATACACCAAAAAAAAATTAAATTTAAATTAATTTGGTCTTACCCATAAAATATTTTGGATTTAATTTAAAATTTGAATTCCAAAATAATCTATAATTGAAACCACTGAGTATAAAATATATGAACCACAACTTTTTACTGTGTATTAATATAGTGCACCCTAAGTCCTAATTTACACTATGCAAGAGTTATTTCTAAGCTGCTAACTCGAAATTTACACTATGCAAGTCTTATTGCTAAGCTGAATAGTTTGAGTTTTTTCCCCTCGTCTCTCTCTCTCTCTTAACAAACAAATCAGCTTAGCATAGCTTAGTATAAATTACGACTAAGTTTGTTAGGAGAGAGTGACGAGGGGAAATGAAACGGTCCTGTTCCCCTCCTGTTCCCCCTCCTGTTTCTTTCCAACAAACTAATCAGCTTAGCAATAAGACTTACATAGTGTAAATTAGGACTAAGCATGCACGTTTCTGCGCAAACTTGTTATTTTTTTAAACAACTTTTAAAAGGTTCTTAGATTGGTTTTATTTATTTAGCTTAGTTACCCGCAAACTTTTTTAATTTTATCTGGGAGGGGATATGGCTGCCGCTAAGTCCACTTGTCCAAAGATTTAATGGAGCGCGTTAGTTAAAATTTAATATATTATTTCCTGTCAATTCCGTTCAAAAGGGAATAATATTTTATGTAATTCTATGCAGCTGATTTGTACGATACTTTTTTCACACATATTAGACTCTAGCAGCGATTTTTTGAAATAAAAACTGGGCGATGCAACGCCCTTAAAATTCAACATGATCTCTTATGTGGTTATATACAAGCGATTTATATGAAACTTCACAAACACCTTAGGGTAAGAAAAGTAGGCTGTATTGTAAAAATCATCAGTGTTGCCAAATTTTATTTTTAGACACTCCAACAAGTTCAGTGAATATTAAACTATTTAAAAATAAGGTCCAAAATTTAAAAATGTATATAATCAAATATATTTATGTACTAAAACTCTTAAAGCGGGCTAGATATGCTAAAAATGCTTGATTTCAAATTCGTGTACGTGTATTGAATGTTTCTATACATGCATGCTGGATGAGCCGTCAAGCATACATTTTGAGTTTGGTTTGGTGCTCTCAACATCATATGAATGTCAATAGCGGAGAATTAATTTTGAGTTAGAGTTTTGTACTGTCATTATGCCAAGAAAAATTAGTAGCAATAAGCACTGCGTTGAAAAATATGAAAAAAATATTAAAATAATAAAAGAAAAAAATTTTGAGATGAAAAAAAGGAATGAAGATAAGAAAAGGAATTATTTCAATCTAATACATTTTTTTCATGCATTATTCTTAATAAATTGTCGCACCTTGAAATCTTATTAAAAATTTGTTTGTGTTTGACGAACAAGCACAAGATACACATCAAAATGTGACATACACAATGCAAAAAATCATATTTGTTTGCTTTTTCATCAATCACTTTCCCATACATATCACTACAATAATGTTTCATGAGTATTTTGACACAGTCTCAAAAAACACAAGTTAATCTCGAAATGAAAACTGAAATATTTCGTGAAGTTCACGCTATATCACATTTAACTAAAAGTCATAACAAGCTTTTATTCGCCAGCAGGCTGCCTGATTCCTAAGGTTTTAGAAGTTCTATTCCGCTATGTAGAATATAAATTAATTAAATTATGTACATTATTTTTTTTTTAATTTTTTAGGCGAACGAATAATGAATTTATAGAACGCAGTTGAGAACAGATCAAGAAACAATTTCCCTATTGCATACAACTATCTTGAGTAGTTTTTGCTTATATTTTTCACGTTGTTGTCAAAAAAAATCAAGCCAATTGAGCTTTTTTCACATTTTAACACAAATAAAAATAGTTTTTCATCATTATGTAGACGCATGCGTATTGAGTTTCAAGTCTACCTAGAGCATTATTTTATGTTATCTCTGCAATTTCAAAGCGCCAGACAACAATTGATGCAGTTTCGGTATGTCATTCGGTCTGGCTCATTGTGTGGTGATCATGACGGTGTGGTCTCCTGCATTCATTAACAATTGCAACTTTATTTTTTATTTAAAGCAAGTTTATATCTTCTTGCTCATTCATTACAAATGACAGGCAGACTTTGTAGTATTAAATGTTGGCAAATGAAAGCAAAAACGTATAAACAAAAGCAAAGATATGTACATACTCCCAACTAATTCACAGACTTATTGTGTGATATTTATGTTAATATAACGGAAGATATCATATTATCACCTCAGTGGAATAGTAGACAGTTTCAACAATAGAAACTAGAATTCACACGCTTTCACTGATTTTTTTCTTTTTAAGCTCACACTGAAATGGATTTACTTTCATTATCATTGCAAAACGATCAAACCTAAATTCAATATACTTACATACATATATATATATATATATATATATATATATATATATATATATAAAACCATGCAAAATTTCAAAAAAAACTTACCTCATCATGATTCCAGAAAGAAAACTGCAAAGAAAAGAAAGAAACAACAAAAGCAAATTTTATTATCAGAGTTGGCAGTTAGATTTTTAATTTCATTTAAAATGAAAAACATTCCTAAAAACTTAAACATAAATCAATACGTCAACCATTACTTTTCATAATACTGACAACACCTTTTGCTCAGTTTAACTAATAATGCTTAAAAGCCATAAAATATAATCAATTTCAAAGGCAACAAAAATCAGCTTCTCCTTGCACTAACACCCTGGCTGCCAAATGCATGTATGTACATACATACATACATATGTACATAAGTATGTATGTATGTATGTATGTGCGCATGGAAATTGATATTTGCAACGGCTGTATGCCTGCTCCATACATTTTCATAACTTTTTTTGTTTTGTTTGCCACCTCATAAATGTCAAATAAAAATATATTTCCATTAAAATTACTCGACAGTTTAAGCATACAAGACCAACGCCAGCAATAGACTTCGAAGTAGAGATGGGCGCGTATCGAGTTTTTCGAACACTTACAACACGTACGAAGCACGCACGCAAAATTGTTTTCCCAACCCTACGCAACACAACTCGCAAAAAATAATTTTTTTTTTTATATTCAAATAGATGCATACATGTTTTTGTTTTATTTCAGAACCTTAAGCTTAAGAAAAACTATCGTGTTTAAACGTACATGTTCACTCGCCCATCTCTACTTCGAAGTCAACAAACGATTTCTTTAACATTTCCCACAATTTCTCTAAACTCACAAAGGCTCACTTGTAAAATGTGCGTTCTTATTGACTATTTACAAAATAGCAGCAGACTAACAGACGTATTTATTTATTCATTTTTAAATTTTAAACTTTTTCATTCTTAAGACTCTCCATGGTGGAGCAAATGAAAGGCCATTAATTCTAGATTTAAGCGTGGCCAACAAAAATAAAAATAAAATATTGTTGTGCTCAAAGAATATTAATTATAAGTGATAATTAAATGGACATACGATCGGAGTTACTAGAATACCATTAATAGATGGCTGCATGTTAATACCCGTAAACGAATTCATTTGCTGTCAAAAGCTGTTTATTTATTTGTCATAATAAGTTCAAATGCAAAATCATTAATATTAAGCGACTGCAAAGGTTGCATGTGGCGTCATTAATCAACAATTATTTAAGATGAGTATTTATTTTCTATGCATATTCAACTCTATTGAAAATCAGTAAATAATTTTCAAATATGAATAGAAATGAAAAAAATCAAGTAGCACAACCATACACACGCACACATACCTAGAGATCAGCCGAGTTTTATTATCTATACAAGGTGAAATATCAACATTTAGAAGTCGACATACAGTTTCTTCTGGCAGACGATATTGAAAGAAATTTCCATTAAAATTCTATTAAGATTTTAATCGTTTTTAAGATCTTAATTTTCCAAAGCACATTGCAGTGTTTTAGTATCCAAAAAATCTTTTTTAATACTAAATCAATGTCATATGCAAGTATGTGTGTATGTATGCATGTACAGTGAAACCTCTCCTAAACGGACACCTCCCATAACCGTACTTCTCTAAAGGCCGGTGCACAATGAATCCGTCATAGATTAAACTTCGCCTTTTTTCGAAATACATGGTTTCTTATGAGGTCTGTTACATTCAGTACGTCCGTCTACGGAAATTACAAAAATTTTTCAAATTTTAGTTTTTTGCGTACGTTCAGTAGTTTGACAGATATTGGTTAGTTTTTTTTTTTTTGGTATGTTCTGATTTATGTTTTTGAGTTTTGTGGCAGCAAAATTAAAATTGAACAAAATAAAAAACGTAATATATAAAAAAGTTGAATTTAATAAATGAAATGTTTAACGTAACGTGATACACATATTTTACATCTCAAATTGTTTCGTGTTTTTCCTGTCAATTTTAGTCAACGCTAAACGAACTGAACACGCACGAAATCAGATTTTTTGTCACGAACACTTCCAATTGAGTCGTGCGTGTTTGTGTCATGGAAAAGAACATGACAAGCGCCCATCTCTAATACACTCACATGAGAGCAGTTTGATAATTCCGTGACCTATTTCCTGGTCAATTACCTTAAATCCAATGCTGGTCCCGTAAAGTGTTATCTATTACTAGACTACTGTCAAATTTTGATTAACATACGTCTTTGCTTCTGACAGCCATTGAAAGTGCACAAACTCGTTAATTTTAATGTAAATAGATAAAAGTGAATCTTGTATGCTGATTAAACGCTATCAACCCAATTAAGAATATTCCCGCGAAAATGTGTCCCTTCCCAATATCTTTTTCAGCAAAAATATATCTCCCTGGGAATTTTCAAAAGCAGCTGTTTTGCTTTTGACATTTTACTTATTATTTTCATGCGAGCTTAATAATAACAACAATATTCACATTCAATATTCATATTGTTGTTGTGTCAGTATACAATTTCCTAATTTTGTTTACCATTTTTCTTCACGGGGAATATTTCACGAGAACAAATTGTTCTCCTTCTATTCCCGATAAGGGTGATTATTTGTGTAAATAAATTATAAACATATAGGGGATTCAAACGTTAGTCATATTCTCACAACGTTATAAATTAATAATAAATTAATACAATAATTTTTGCTTTTCATTTTTCTCTTTTCAAACAAAAATTTAAAAAAATTATGACACTTACAGAGCCAGGATTTGTAAAACATAAGCAATTTCGGTTTTATGTTTCGTTTAGTCCCCTTCGATACAGTGGAAAATTTGCTGCTAAAGTTTTCAGTTTGTTGATGAACGGGGAAAGAGGAATGCTTACTCAACATGCATTCCTCTTTCCCCGTTCAGTTCTTGGTGAGTACGTCATTCTCACCTCATTTTCATGAGAAATATATGAGAAAATGTATTAAGCTGCAAGAAAAAATTTACAGTCTGGACACGAATACAGTTTCAAAAGGGAAATCAAAAGCTTTTCGCAGGAAATGTTTCGCTGTATGGGCGAGGACTTATAAACGATAACATTTAAAATTTGATTTACATATGTAAAACATATTCTAAAGCTTTTGTTTTGATATAAAAAGAGCTTTTTAGGTTAACCGAAAATATACACTCACAAAATTATTTCAGTGAAAGAATAAAAAATAAAATATATTATAAAAAAATTTTTTAAGGAATAATTCTAAATAAAATTTAATTCAAATTTATTTTAAATTTTATGATAAGTAATATAATTTTTAATTGACTTTAGAAAACCATTTACACATTAATACAGATTTTGATTGTATTTCGTATTTTCCGTTGATTATTTGAACTCAGTTATTTCCCTGTAACCTTTACTTTATTTTGACCCAATACTAAAATTTTTTGTGATATATTTGACAGTTAAATTATGGAAAATAAAGCAAAAATTTTTTGTTTATACTGAATTTGGTTTTGATTCTTTGACAGAAAAATTACAGCAGCAAGGGAGAGTCGAGATTCGTTCTAGTGAAAGTTGAATCAATCCGCTTATGGAAAAAGTTATTTAAATTTTTTCGTTTATTTACTTTTTTTTTGTAAGTTAAAGTAAAAAATATATGGAAAAAACTGTTTTTTACTGTTTTAAGTCAGTTAACATTTTCGCACTAACGTCAAATGAAAAATATGTAGACCGATTTTTAATTAATTTTACATAAAAAATTTTATTTTTTTGTTGTCACTCACATGAAAATAAATAAATGTTAATAAAACACAAACATGGTTTCGTTCTTAATTTTAAAGAACGTCTATACTGATTCATTTTCGAAAACATGTCAGGTTTAAAAAATACAAAAAAATACTCAGCCTGAGCCGGCTGTTTTCATTGAACGCTTTGAGAAATTTTATTATTTCACGAGATTTAAAAATATTAGAAATATGGTGAACCAAATCTTTCCAGTTTAGAAGCAACGTGCCTTTTGCGGGAAAAATTTTATGTCAATCAGAAAGTAATAAATTTATCAAACTACTCTCGTATTAACATGAGTACAACATACTTCTGCATAAATATATTTTCAGTTGATTTTGGAATATTTGTCTCAGACCTATTAATAAAATTTGTATATTTGTCAACAAATTGAAGCCAATTAGATGTGAATGTCACTGCCATGATACCATTTTAGTTGTCTATGTAATTTACGATATCTTGAAGTTGTTGCATGCTGGCTTAAATACTACACTGAACTTACAACCTGAGAGAGAGAGAGAGAGTGCTGTTTGGTAAAAACATATAGGAGTAGTTCTAAAGTTTTTCCTGCAACTTCATTAAAAAGTTTTTTGTTTATTTTTTTTACTTTAAGTTACTTCTTTTTTATGATACAAACTGAACAAAAATAAATAATGCAAAGATTTTAATTTTCTGAAAGTTAGATTCTCCACAAAAAAAAGTTTACCGACAAGGCAAACAGGCTTCGCAGCTTAAATTTATAATTTATAATATCACACATTCAAAAATATTATCCGTTATAAGTTGTATCTCAATAACAAACTTAATATTTAATTTTAATTTTTATTTTTGTTTAACATCCATCTACAGCTGGTTTTGTTAAGTTGAGGCGCCAAGAAAATAATTGAATTTAACAGAATTAACCATTAACTTGAGATTAATTAATAAAATTCCCCAAAAACACGACACATAATTATTTTTGCAAAACATTTTGTCTGTTTGATTAATCCAGGCGGCGGTGCGGTTTGTAAGACACAATTATTGCGATTTGCGATTAGAGTCGTCGAAAAAAGGCAATTTAACAATTTACGGAAACTTTAAAGGAAAATCTGTCTCAATTCATCATTTAGCTTGAGTTAAAGGTTTTATTTTTAAACGGGTCTTGGTTTAATCTCTAAAATGCGAAAAAAACGCAACAAAAAATCTATAAACTCATCCCTGTATGTAATTGCTGCAGCTACAAAAAACAGAGCCTTAAACATTTTCGAATCAGTTATTGTTGTTGTTGTTGTTATTTTCCTTTGCGCTACCATATTTAGCAAATTACTGCATTTTGCGCATACTTTTTTGTGTAAAAAACAAAAACAAAAAGCAATAAAACATTCCATTTTTTAACCTTTTTGCGGTTAAAGTGAGTGAAACATGAAGGAGAGATGTGATTACCGCAAAGTGTAAAACAAGCTAAGGAATGCCAACGGATGTAGTTGATGTTGTTGTTGTTGTTCTTATTGAATTTTTTTTTACTTCTGTTTTTGTTAAAATGAACAAGACACTTAAAAAATTACTGACTGCTTCGACAGCAAGTTAAGTGAACTTTTGGAAAAGTTGTACTTGCGAGAAAGAATAATCAATTAATTACAAATAATTTTCGACTGATTAAGGTGAGTGTATGGGAACCTAATGGCAGTTATGGGTGATAACTTGTAAAAATCTATTTTTATTTTCCTTCATTGTTGCAGATAATAATGAATTTAATAATAATAATGAATTTCTCTAGTTTCTGCACTAATCACAGGTTCTGATGGTTTTTGCTTTGGAGATGGTTGTACGTACTTGTATCAAGTCAGCTTCTAGCTGCACTGACGTTCACACCTAAAAGCAATCATCACCCGCATAATGGAGGCAGATATGGGGCCAAATCGTAGCATTGGTGATCGAACGACTTTAATAGAAATTTTACGTTTTGAGATTGCCGTATCCGATATCAAATAGATAGTTACGCATGAAATTTTCATCTTCTTCGTCAGATGAAGACAAATAATATAAGAACAGCGAATCCATTTTCTATAAAATATAAGTAAGTGTGACACCACACACAGTAGACCAAACACAAAAGAACAACAGCTAGTTGTTCCGTTCTACTACATTGTTTGTCAGAATATTTACAATTAACTTTGCGATACGAACTTTGGCCTGATTAAATTATAAATATAAAAATATTTCAGTTTTAAGAATTTTACGTTTCCGTACCTTTATTTGATTTCTTTGTTTAAATTTTATAAGAATCATATGTTTTTATTCTACTATGAGTACAATGCAAAAAAAAATCTTTTACATTTGCAAAGAAATTTTAATTCGAACGCTATCGTATGCCGCAATCTGGTAACTCTATACTCATTCGATCACGAATGCGATGATTTGGCCCTTGGGTCACGCCTTCGGTACGAACAATACTCTGGACAGAACACCACCTTGTCTAACTCTATTACACTGCATAACACAAAAAACTTCTCATGGGAGAGAGAGGGAAGCATAAAGAAATACCTAGAGAGGGAAGGCAAATACTTTCTGAGAAGATGTAACCCATTCCATTACATCTTATCTGCCAAGAGTAGCGCCAGAGTGCCGAGCAAATGAATACACATAAGCAGTGTTGGTATCTCTACGAAGAGCAAACGCACAATGAGCTGTTGCGAAAAGGGTAAAAAGAGCAAAAAAAGAAGAAAAAGAGGGTAAAGAAGCACAAAATTTTTTTTTTTTAATTTTAATACATTAAGCCACTTAAAAAGGAGAGTTTGGAGTGTAAACATCATAATATAATTTCAAGTTTTAGCCTCAAAATATTTAATACATATATGAAATATATGAAATTAAAAACTGCTTGAAATTTTCTTGTGTTATTTTTATTAAATTAATTTTTTTGACATTTCATTCAAATTGCCTTAAAAAGTCAAAGGGGCTTCATGAAACATATTTCCCCAATAGCACAAATGACAATTTTAAAAGTTGTCATGAAAACCCTTATTAATTTCTCAAAATGTTAGTAGTTATATGATCGGTGTTAGTTATTTGGTAGGTGAAGCTTAGGCTTAGATTAAGATACATATGTATGTATGTTACTGAAAAATATTTTAAGCATACAAAAGCATTAAAAGCATCACTTTTTTCCTTAAGTAACTTAAAAGTTTTTGTTTTTGCGATATTCACACTTATTCCAGTTGCCAATATTGACAGCACGTCAATACGATACCAAAAAATTGGGACTTGGCTACCCGTTGTCTAAAACAACTGACAACCTCATGCTGTCAATTGATCTACTATCAATAAATTATTATGCAGAGAATTATGTGGTACTTCCGATTTCTATTTTGCAAGAAGTATTTTAACTTTTTAATCCCAATTATGAAACGTTTTCTAAATTGTTTTTAACATAGTTTCCGTTATTGTCATTAAAAATAATTTAAGAAGGCTCATAATAAATAAAGATGCTGCTATTAGCTCTTAAAACTACATTAGGTTTGTAAATTAAAAATATTTTTATTTCACAAAAAAGCACCAAAAGCACTGTGAGAAATTGTTAAAAAGCACTGTAAATACCCGCTTTTTAAAAAAGGGTATTAACCAAAATTTCGCGTTTATGAAGAGGCAAAAAGCACCAAAAAATACCCGAAACGCACCAAAATACCATCACTGCACATAAGCTTATACATTTCTCTCGGTTTTCTCTCTGTGGGCAGCTCTACATTTGATAAATGCTGATGTATTAGTGAGAAGGCTGTAATATTCTAACGACAAAAAATTTGCTTCATGTATTTATTTTAAGGTATAATAACTTTGTCCGACTTTCAAAATATTAACTGCATTGTTTTCGAACAAAGTATAGTATTTTATAACGTTGCAGTACAAAACGTTGACCTTTTAAAATCGCTTTGACAAGTATTGGAAATGCCACAAATAAGTGATCGTGTTACAAAATTGGCGAACTTTATATCTGTACACTATGAGGAGGAGCGTTGTCAACTTTGAAATTTCAAAACGCACCAAAATGGAGAAAAAAGCGCGCCATTTACAAAAAAACGCACCAAGCTTAGAATTTCTTTTTTTTATTTTAAAATTTTTATTGAATTAATTTTGCATTAGGAGTAAAATATTGATTTTTTTGTAAATTCGATTTTTTTTAGATTAATTGAACTGTAGTGAATTTTAATCAGAAATAATTTCTTATTCGGGCTTAAGTTCAGAAATTAAAATTCTTATTGAAGGAAATATTTTTTAATAATTAATGTGAGTGTCTAAATAAGAGAAGAAAAATTAAACTAGACTTTTATTAGCTGGGGGAAATACCGATATTTTTCTTCGATTTTTTCTATCTACTTGGGTAGAGCTGGTTATTAACATCAGCTGTTTAACGTAAATTTTTAATGAAACGAAACATGAGAAATGATTGTTGTGTATACAATTATTGATTTGCCTTTGGTAAATACATTTGTAAGTAATTCTGCTTAAAACTTTTTAAAAAGATATCAAAAATTAGTTGTTCCAAATTAATAAAGCTAATATTTTCATCAGTATTGTTATCATAGTATCATAAAAAAGATTTAATTTCAAATTGTGATGTTTTGTAAACATCACTGGTATTAATATGGTAATTAAAACTATCAGGAAGTTGCTAAAAGTTTCACAACAAAAATGTTCCCGTTTTAACCCACTGTCGTGTTCAATTTGCCTTGGTGCCACCAAAAATTGAAAAACGCACCAAAATTTAAAAAAAAAACGCACCACGCACCAACTAAGGAATATTTCACACAAAAAATTTCAAAAAGCACCCAAATCGGTGGGAAAGGCACCAAGTTGACAACGCTGATGAGGAGTACCAGAGGAAACTTTAATCATTCTTCTAACTTTATTAGTCTCAAATGTGAATTTTCAAAACACCATTGTTAGAATTTTGTTATTTTGGGAAAAATAATTTTATTTGGTTGCAAAGTTTGACAACCAAATAAAATTAGACATGAACCAAACAAATTTCTTTTATTGTCTTAGCACACTCTCATCACTCTACATGCAGCTGTAATTACGGCAAACACATTAATTTCCTTAAACCGTTTGTTCATTTATAACTTCAACACCTGTTTAGATTTCACTTTGCCCAATTTTCCTCAGCTTGAGGAGCAGAGCGCAGTTAATTTTTCACCTTAACTACAGCTTTACAAATGACCCGTTTCTTTTTCCTTTCTATAAGTTTATAACACACCAGTCAGTCATATTTTATTGCTCTTGGTAGCAATTATTCTTAGATACTCGTATTTGCTGGCTTGCAGAGGTTTAATTATAATCTTCAAGTTGACCAGTAGTTACGAGTAGTTGCAGCAGTAGCAACAATTATAACATATTGTATAACAAACACCCTTCGTACATATATGATATATGTATAATCTTTTTCCACCAAGACACTCTCTAGTTTTAAGTTGCAAGAACATAAAAACTGTCATTAAGACTTTATTACCAGCGGGTAAATCTGCAGCAAACAACAAACAGCTTTGGCTGGCAAAAAAGCAAACTGATGTCAACACCCTGAACATTAAATAAATGTTTGTCCAGTATTTACACTTAAGGAGACAACACATAATGCGACTTTGTACAGTATCTAGTGGTCTCTTAAATGAAATTATGACATGAAGGAATGAAATTTTGGAATAGGCTAAATATATTTCAAAAAAAAATACGAATGATTGGATAAGCAACCGGTTGGGGAAGTTAGAAATTCGTCTCCCGGACCTTAACTTGTTTGATTTATTCGTACAATACTTTAAACAAAACAAAGTACAATTGTTTTAATATAAATTCAATAGCAATTAGTTGCGAGTACTAAAAAAATGTGTAGAAATAAAAACAACTCAATTGTGTATTTTGTTTTAGAATTTGTAATTTGTCTCTGAAACAGGTTAATAATCATCATCATGATCATATTCAAAATGCGTCACTGCTTAAATACTCGTACATACATTGAGAATTTAAAAGAATGTTGGAATAGAATGTACTAACTACGTTTTTGTATGGAATCGTTTATATACAAATGAATAAAGATCACTTTGAATGGGTTGGATATTTCATTTGTTTGATTTTTTTTTCTTTTTCTTAACAACATGTGGTAAAACGTGACTGTGACAAAAAATCGTGTTGATTTTTTTTTTCGGTTATTTTTATTTGTTTGCTCTGTAGTTTATTTCAGTGTATGAGAGCTTACAACTTATAAGCTGATTTTGTAGTTTTGTCTGTTCTTAATTCAGACTGACAATTCTCTTTTGTGTGCTGTGTTGTGAAAAGTTTTTGTGTTTTTTTTATGTACTTTTTTATTTAATTTTATTTTTTACATTAAAAGTATCTAAACAATGACAACAATTTTTATGATAGAAGCATGGCAAGTCAGCAAAATCATTATCATCATCATCATCATCACATAAATCTTTAAATACATTCGTAAATTTAGTAACTACACAGAGAAAAAAAATGGTTTTGATATTTGAATACAAAAATATCCGATTCAATAAAAAAATTATTGAATTTTTGGTGATGACGATTTTTGCCTGTTCTATAAACATAAATGTGTTACACGGTTATTTAAAATATATATTTTTTCAGTTAAAGCATTTTAATAGTATTAACGCAAAGAGAACAAATGGCAAAAACTGGATATTTTCGAATAGTTTGAAAAAGCGCAAAATCTGTTTAATGATTTTTCACTCTTGACTTTCATATGCTTGAAGATTTAAATAAATGTTTTCGTTGCTTTATTTATTTTGTTTATTTATTTAGGACACTGAATGAAATCTGAACTGTGTTTTTTTATCAGCTCTAGTTTTCGATGCATACCGTTATCTCGAAAATGAAGGCGATTGTATGTATGTCACATATTATCATAACTTGAGAAGCGTTTGCTCTATTTAGTAAAGAAAAAAATTTTACTCAGTAAATATATTTGGCTCTTATTTCCAGACTCTGCAGTAGACTTTCGTAGATACTCGTCAATACGCTATTCAACAATAAAATTAAATATAACTCTTTTACTCAAACAACGTGATAACTCAAAAAAAAATTTTTTTTGCCAGAAAACGGGGTTCAAGTTTTAGAGTCTGAACACAATGTAACGATTATTTATTGCGGTGCGGTTTTCCATACGATTTTGAAGTAAAAAACCGCAGTGCGGGACGGAATAAAATTAAAATCTATTTTATTTTCATTGCGGAGTTTCTTATTCTCTCAATTTTTGATACTCTTTCTCTTGCTGACGTTGCCGTAGTTTTTGAATAATTGGTTGTGTTCACAACATTTTTGTAAAAAACAACATGATTTTGAAGTTCAAACATTTTTGTCATAGATTATAAAAGTTTAAAAAAATATCAAATATATCTGAGAATGTATAAAATGTTAATAATTTTTTATTTATAAGAAGTATAAAAATGTCTGCACAAAAAAATTAACGAAAATTTAAAGAAACAATGACAAGTATTGCCGGCGCCGTCTTCCGTTTTATTATGTTTATTTTTCTCTCCCGCAACGAGAAATCGCACCGCACCGCAAATATTGTGTTTAGACTCTTAATTTACACAAAACTTAATGGAAAAAGAAAATTTTGCTTAGCTTTCAAGACATGAGTAAAAAAGATATGTTTATGAAGTTTTTACACAATCAGCCTTATGGGGAATAAAAGTTCACGTGAAAAGTGTTCCTATTCCCTTAATTTGTGATCGCCAATGTTTGCGTTGTTGTTGTGTCAATATTTTTTATTTTTTATTTTTGTTAGCAATTTTTTAAATATTTCCCGTGAACAAAATGTTCGTATTTTATTCCCGATAAAGAAGAACGATGCGAGGATTGATTCTGCAAAAAATTAAACGTTTGAGTTATGATGTTCTTTGAGTAAATGAGCGATATGTATCAAGCTTACCAGCTCTGCTGAAGTCGAAATAAGTTGATTTTGAGTTAATGGCACTGTCTGTAATTTTCATGCTCAATAGTACCCCTGTGGAAAAATATCAATTATTTTGGGCGATTTTTTAGGAAGTTGTAGCGCACTGAGTTGCTCCTTATCTTTTTTCGACTTCTAATCTTATATAAATAGCTTCATTTAGCTTATATTGCGGTTTGTTTCGAATTGAAGGTATTGCTTATAATATAGGAATTTCCACAGGAGTGTCAACTTTTTGTCACGTGCAACACCAAACAAATATGCCAGTTTTTTTCAAAGAAAACGAAAAATTTTTTTACTTCTTTATATATTTGGGTAAGCCGTCAGCAGCTCTACGTTAGGTAAAATTAGGCTTAATTGCTTGCTGTCGAACGCGACAAAAAAGTGGACTTTCCCGTGGAAATGCCCATATGTACAACGATGCGTTTCTAAAAAAAATTAAGTAGATACTAAATTTCCCAATTTAACTGTCAAAGAAGTAAATTTCTGAAAGTTTAAAAGTGCTCTACTGCAAAACAGTAAAATATGACTTAAGTACTTTTTGCTTATTGCCACACACAAGTATTGCTCACTTACATATTTGCATGTGTATGAAATTGATGATGGTATTGGTTACAAAGTAATTGTCATGAAGTTTTTATAACAAAGTAAAAGTACTCGTGGGTACTTTCAGTACAGGTAGTCATCGTTATAAACGTCATGTACAGACATATGTAGATAGCTGATTGTTAACAAATACTATGATAAAAGTTTTCAAATTTAACAAAATTGGCCGGTATATTTTTTTTTACTTTTAGTTGTAGCGCTTTTTAATGAACGGGTTTCAAAGTCTGTCTATAGTCAAAATACGAGTAAAAAAATATAAATCTCCTCATTATTTATTTGAATAGTACGGTCGTACTTATGTATTGATGTATGTATATCGTAAGAGCGTATATGTGCATGTATTTGTATGTGTTTTAACTATGATTTAATTATTTTATTTATGGGTTTTTTTTGTCAGAAGTTAACAAAAGTTTCATACAAAAATTAAATCATGGGAATATAGAAAGAGCGAAAAAAATAATAATAAATGCCCTTTTGCATGTTGTCATTGCGTATTTTAGTATCGTCTAACTATTATACGATTGTTTTTGCATTTATTATGTCATCATAGGCCTAGGTGAACTTTTAATTATGTGCATATGAATGTACATTTTACATACTTACTTGCAAGTACATCGTATTATGTCACAATTAATTATGTTATTATAATTATTATATGTACATATTAATTATAAATGTTGCAATTGAATAACAATTGAAACGAGTGACTGTAACATCGTGAAGTTTTATTAAAAAAAATTTCGTGTTGTTAAGAAGAAAAAAAAATATTGTTTGCCATTGTGCATGTTTCTAACTGCTGATTTTATAACATTAACAAATTATTTTCAAATAATTCTTTATTATTCAATTCACATGACATTGTGAAATTGATTGTAGAGTTGTATCAAAAGCAACAATAAACCAGCTCCAGATTGAGTTTAAAGAGAATATAAATTTAGACAAAAAATTTTAATAATATTCTTAACAAATATGTATGTGTATGTATGCATGATATAAAATATGATTAATAAGATATTAAAGCCACGATTCAAATCAAACTTTTTCAACAGAATAACGCAAAAAATCCCATGAATTATTGTATGGCGACAATTTTCGTTATTCCCGGTTTACAATTCTTATTTGAATCCTATTTAAGAAAAAACGTATCCGGGAAGAGTTAATGGAGGGGAGACGAACATTTTTATTGTACAAAGTGGTCTTAGTTGGGTTTTTAGTATATTTGGATCGAACATCTCTCTCGTAACAGAACGAACTAGTACAAAAAGAATTGTTGGACACAACTCTAGTATTTAGGGAACTTAGACACGTTCAGATTTTATTGATGCGTTCACAAAATTTATTTAGCTTTACCCAATATTGTTAGCAAAAAATCGGGAATCTCTGAAAGTTAGTTTAAAAAAACTCCTTTACTTTTGCAAAAAAAAGTGCACAAAGAATTTATTTTTTTTTTTGCATAAAATAATAAAATTTATTTAGTGAACTCTTAGCTACATTAGAGCTATCACCAATTAGGAATTAGCTGTTGGCCAAAAACGAAGACACCATTTTTTTGAGGGCACACTGATTTTTGATATATTTGGGAGCCCATAAAAAATTTTTCATTAAAATCGCCAAACTGTGTATAAGGCTCTACTAGCCTTTGGTAGTACTATCGAACCTTTATACCACAGTTATGGTCTTAAACGTGTTTAAGGAAAGTGTTTAAAAGACGAACCACAACCATTCACATCACGTTTGAATATTAAAGGTTTTCGTTTTGTTGATAAATTATTGTATTTGTAAAAAATTTCGAAGAATTATTTTTTTTGTTTGGTTTATTATTTTTAAACAACAAATGTTTCATAAATAATTGAGTATTTTTAACTAATTGCTTGTATACGAAATAATTTTTCACGTGCCACCATTTAATAACAACACAGAGTAGCCAGAGTTTTCAAAAAACGGACTGAACATACTCCATTTGCGTGTTTAAATCTTAAACACTTCATTTGAGATATTACCAAAACAAGTCAATGCATTACCATTACTGCACACTTATGGCCTTAAACGTGTTTAAGGCAAGTGTTTTAAAAAACTAAGCACGGCCGTTCACATTACATTTGAGATGTTTAAGGTTGACGTTTTGCCAGTAAATTATTGTATTTGTAAAATTTTATGAACGATAATGCTTTTTAATTGGTTTATTATTTTTAAGCAACAAATGTTTATTTGAATAATTGAGTATTTTTTAACTAATTCCTTGTATACGAAATAATTTTTCAAGTGCCGCCATTTAATAAAAACACAAAGTTGCCAGATCTATCAAAAAACGGACTGAACATACTCTATTTGCGTGTTTAAGGACGTGTTTAAATTTTAATCACTTCATTTGAGATGTTTAAAAAAACAAGTTAATGTATGATAAAACATCTCAAAAGCTCTTAAACGCGAACGAGTCGCTAAGCACGTTTAAAAACATAAGTGTGAGCATAGTATATGTTAAAACACCTCAAAATCATCGTCTTTAAGCTCTTAAACACGAATGAGACGTTAAACACTTAAGTGTGAACATATTATTAGTGTGAACATGGTATTACTGTCCAGTCCGTGTGTTTTTGCAAAAGTCTTCATTTGCTGCATAGTGTAATTATTATTACAGAAACGTATTTTTCTAATATAAAATTCAAAGTACATTTTTAAAAAGTTTTTTTTTTCTTCTCGTCGTTACAGCAAATTGTTTTGGAAGAAATCCACGAAAATCGACAACATCAACGTTGTTTTATTTAATTTGCAAAACAGGAAATTTTTTGGTTTAACAGAATTCTTTCAACATATTTGTTTATTACTTTTTTTTAGGATTTTATTTTATTTTTTGGTTTAAAGTTGTTGTTGCTTACAAGCCCATGTGTGGGAGAGGCAAACATTTCTGCTTGTCAGAAAAGAAAAATTATTAAAAAAAAAGGCTAAAAACGAAACCAACTACAGACTTACATACATACTTCCACATGCATTCATGTAAGGGAAGATATGCCAAGTGGGGTGTTTGGTTTATAAAAATTATCTCTGTGAAACGAGATTTGTTTATTGTTAAAATGTTTTTATATACATACATATTGTACAGTAAACCTTAAAGAAAACCGTGTTGCAAAAGCGATTTGGAAAACAAACGTGATCATTTGGAGTTGTAACTGTTTATGATTTAGTGACCGATATTTACGTTTAAACCCATAGAGCACAAAATATTGCTGGAATTTTGCTATAATGTTATTAAGTTGCAGATAATCGGTAATATTGCAGGAATATTGTCGAAATAATTTTTGGTAATATTACATTTACAACATTGTACCAATATTATTATAATATTACAAAAATTATTAGATGATATTAGGCCTAATTACGAACGTCATATAGTAGATTAAAGAAAAACTGTTGCAATGCTCTTTAATCTAGTACAAAATCGTCGTAGTCGAAGTCGTAATACGACACTCGTATTAAGGCCTATTATATCCAACAAAATTGTTTTTCTTAAACTAATATATCCCGTTATAGATGCCATAATGGCATACACCGGCAAAAGTACCGATGAAAAGGCATAAGGGCGTATAATAAAAATTCTATTTTATTTTTTAAGTTCAAAAGAAATTTTAACTTGGAGGAAAAATATTTTAATTTTTCCTTTGAGGTAAAAATATGTTGATTCCCAAAAAATTTAATTATTTCTCAGTCTAAAAAAAATATATTTTTGAGAATTTTTTTTTGCATTCTGAACGTTTTAGGCGAAAGTATGTTAATTCCAAAATAAAAATTTTTGAACGCCCGTTCCTGGGTGACATAACAGAAAATTTTGCAATATTTTTGCCACTTTGCAGTGCAATATTTCCTCTATCCTGATGGCAAGACAAAATAGCGGACATATGAATATTGCAGGAATACTGCAGGAATATTACCTGTGACATTACTACGTTACGAAACAATATTCCTGCAAAATTCCAGCCATATTTTGTGCTCTATGGGAACCTATCAGTTTCGAAAATAATTCTTATTCCCTTTCAATATTCATATTATTTTTTATTTCATTTTTAGGCTTACCTCCCCTTAATTTTCGTAGTTCATGAAAAAACTTACAAACTGTTACATACTTACATATGTATGTATGTATGTACATTAAAACACACACATACACACACACTTAAACTCTGCCTGTTATGACCAGGTATTCACAGCAAGAAAAAAATGAATATAAAGAGCATTGGAACCGGTTAAGCCACTGACATTAAGGCACAATATTAAAAAAACCGTGTTGGCTTCATAAATTTTTTAACAACAACAACAATAACAACCAAAAGCAACTGCCAGCAAGAAAAAATCAAAAAACCTCAGGAAACCGAAACACCAACGAAAAATGTAACAACAAACCTTAAATAAAATCCTTAAAGCAAATTGAGTTTCCATTCCGTTGAAAGAAAACCACCAACGTGCCAGTTCGTTGCAACAAGAACATGCAACAAAATTTAAATGATTTGATTTTTTTTGTTTTGCATTAGCTTGCGCATTAAAATGGTCTATGTTAAGTTTTACGTTTGCTTTGATGTTGACACATGTAATTAAAATTAAATAAAGTATTTTTTTAAATATCCTTTCACCCTTGCAGACTAATCTCAAATTAATTAAAGTTTATCCAAACAACTTGTGCCGAACAGGTTTAATTAAATGCTTCAATGGAATAAGGACTTCTTAGCTTCCTTCAGCCTCAAAAATCAACTCAATAGTTTGATATTGTTTTTGGTAAGTTAATTTTATTGTTTGTTTTAACATACATATTTCCTGCTGAGTAATACCGCGACTCATGATTATAACTACAACACAATCGAAATATAAAGGAAGTAACTGACCAAAGACAAAAGTAAAAACCACCAGGGAATGTAACTGACCACATACATACTTGGTGATTGGTTTCGCTTGGAAATCAAAATAAAATAAAAAGAAAAAATAATAATAATATGTAATAAAAAAAATACCTTTAATCAATAAGAAGTGATCTCTGGCTTATACTTTTATTTATTCGTTCAGCACACACACACACACACACATGCACATGCATTCACACTAACACACATGGCTTTAAGCTTCCTTTTAAAGGTTTCATACCCATACTTCGACACAACCACCTAGCACCAGGGCTAAGAACAACCTCATCAACATCATCATCATCATCATCATCGTCATCATCAAATTTATTATTGTCAAGCTGTTACAGAAACAGAAAACCGGTTATTCCTGGTTGTTTTAGCCATTGGCATTATCTCTATAATAAAGCTACTGATCATATTAAGTCAATGCTTAAACAACTGTGTTTCTTTCAACCAAATAATAACAAAACGAACAACGTTCTTTTTCTGGAGATTCTTCTTACTTTTCCAAAAGAAGCACCAGCTTTATTTGGCGTTTTTAAAATTTTGTTATCGCTATTGCGCAACCTAAAAGGAATGGATTCAATAATTCTCTGTCTAAAACTTTGTTAATTATTGCCTTAAAACCAGCGGTGCCAACTTGGTGCTTTTGGCACTATTTATAGTGCTTTTTAGAAGACTCAAGACGCCAAATTTTAAGCGTTAGTGCCAAACTAAGAAAAGGCACTAAGAGCCCATTTAGATGAAGGGTGGCCTAGCTGCGACAACGTTAAAGTTCTCTTTTGGAGTCCCTTCTTAAATCCACGCGCGTTTACGTGAAGACTTTTTTTCGCAATAGTCAGGCGACCTTTTGATATTAATTTGATCAATGCTTTTTATTGTTTCATTCGACGCAGTGTTGCCGTAAAGAAACTAATTATTAGTTTGGAAAATGTAGATATAATATGTCCATATATTTAATTTTTTTTTTAATTTACTACCAAAATATAATAATTCCTTTTCTCTTTTGCTTTATTTGGTTATAATTTTTATATTATAACAATTTTTGCATACATGTTAAAAAAAATGGTATAACTGGCAACACTGCTTGTACATAACATACAAAGAAAAAACGAAAGAAAGAAATATATGAGAGAGAAGAGCTAAATTTGTCGCTATTCCTATTCCTAATTCCTAGTACGTGCGACTTTTGCTACCCCGCAAGCTTCTCCTCACTTCACGCCATCAAAGACGAATCGCGACGTCTCGCAGGCAGCGAGGCCACCCTTCATCTAAACGGCCTCTAAGTAGTGCTTTTATATGTATAAAGCAAAAATAACTATTTTAGAAATTTATTATTTGACATATTGTCATAATTCTACTGTAATTAAAATTTATTTACTGGTGGTTAAGCATGTCTACATGCATTTCATTTGGAAAAGCACCAATGAAATGCATATAGAAATGCTTAACCACCTGCAAATAAATTTCACTCAAACGTAATTATAAAATAAATAATTATAAATTACTTCGAAAAAAAATTATACAATAATTCAGTAAGAAGATTTATGACGTTTTTGTTTGAAAATACTTTTGAGTTCTTGTGTTTGAATTCTCTAAATTATTTATTTATTTATTTTAACATATTAATGCAAAATTAATTTGCATAATATGGTGTTGCACAAATATGGGCAGAGTAAAGTAGACCATATGCCCCAGATGTTATTAACAGTATTTTAAAAAGTTTTGTGACTGACTGTACACGACCTATGCCTTCACATAGGAAGTAGCAACGTGGTTGTTAAAGAAATTCCACAAAATACCGCAAGATTATACGGTAATCCGTGCGAGTGAGACGAAAAACTCTCGAAGTCCAAACAACAAACACAAGCCTGACCACACTTAAGAAGTAATTACCGTGACGCGAGAGATGTTCCCCAACCCAGAGCTGCTTAGCGACTGTTCTCTAAATTATTTTCTTCAAAAATGGTTACTGTCTTTGATAATGATAAATAAAAATATTACTGCCATGTTTTTAAAACATAAAAATTAAATTAAAGTATTATTATGGTAAGTCTGTTGTAAATTAGAAATGGTAAATTTGGGCTTTCATTACAAAACACGTTTTCAGCAAATTGTAATACGATGAATCAAAACAATTCACGTATTCCATTTGCAAGAAAGTTTCGTATATAAGGCAGAAATCTACATCAACTGACACATCAACACACAGTGGACCAACACAGAAGAACGCTGATGATGAAGGTTTAGTGGCCTTCGAAAACGGCTGGCTGTTCCGTTCAACTATGTGTTGTCAGAATATTTACAACTAACTTTGATGTTATTTGTTCATTAATAATTATCACATGTAATTTGGCTTAACAAAGCGTTACGAACTTTATTCCGTTCAAATAAATCATAAGTATTATACAATAGTTTGAAAAATATATGAAAATATATTTTCAAATGATGATAATGAAATATGTGTTGAAAATAATGTTTGGAACAAAATCATAAAGCAAATACACGAACCTTCTAGCATAGACAATAAATAATAATTGTTTTAAAGAATCACTGCTGCGGCTTTTTTTCGTCCCTAGACAAGACGATACAATCGCCGAACAGAATTAAGGCATAAATATATTTCAAACATGCCTTTTGTGTTATGGGAAAAGATTCACTTCACAAATATAGACAACAATTGTCAGCTTTTAAGACCAGAAGCATGAGGAATTGTAGTTTTTATTCACTGTAAGTTTTTTATATGTATTTTAGTTGAAACTAATTTGAACTGATCACACCATTTAATTCTTCTTTACTTGAAAATGATTTCATTCCTTTGAATGTCAATTTTATTCTCCTCTTCCTAAGCTGCACATGTACATATAAACCAAATAACTTTTACTTATAGAAGAAACCCTTCATCGGTTGTCAACATCATTTTTAGTTAAACCAAAACAAAGAAGGTCGGTCCGGTCCGGTCCGGTCTCTCTACAAACGCTCACAATGTACACCTGTGCTGGTTTTTAGTTTTTACTGTGCTTTTGAAAACAAAAATCACCTAAGCGATCTGTAATTCATGAAAGAATATAAAATCATATACATATGTATATATATGTATATATGTGTGTGAGTGCACTTGTGTGCATATGTGTGTGTATGCGTATTGCAGTTTCTTAATGATTTTTTAAATGTTCATTCGCATTTGTAATGAGTTTAGCCAGCTCGTAATCGTAACCTGACACATGCGTATGTCATGTTCATGTGTTTTGTGCGTAAAAGAAGTAAAAGTCAGAAAGAAAAACTATGTATACAGAAATCAAGAAGACAAAACCAACAGATAACCAGACTCATGGACGGACATGGGGACAGACAGACGGACAATATCTAAAGCAATAACAGTAGCTGTGACATTTAATTTTTCTGTTCAAAGCCTGGACAACGCTTAAGGATCATCATGAATGAATTTAAAGTAGAAACAATTGCATGAATGAATGAATGGAAAGGTTTGTACGACCATAAATGGCATTACAAGAATATAAATAAAAATTTGCCTTAAAGGAAGATTTACTGCTGCTGCTTGCGTATGGTTTCAGACATGCAATTGCAACTAACTAAGATGAAAAAAAAGAGGTGAAAAAAAATCTGAAAATTTCATCAACTTTGTTAGCTTAATTAAAATTTATTTTTATAAATTACATGAGGCTTTCTTTGCATTCTTCCGATTTCAGGACGTTGTTTGCTTTATAATTTATTTAGGGGAAGAAAACTATATTTATTGTAGAATTTTCACCTGCACTTCCATTCCGGTAAATTATTAAGTCCACAAAAAAATCATTTGCATTAAAAATCAATACAAATTCAAACGACACATGACGAAGTAGAACAGCACGAAGGTTCGCACGACTAATTCTGGTTTAGAGTTGTGTCCAACAACTCTTTTTGAAATAGTTCATTCTGTTGGACACAAGTCCGGCCAATTAATTAAATGGGTTTGAAGCAACTTTTTAATTTGAACGCTTTCAAACTACTCAGAAAAAAATAATTTTCCATTTCAAACACAAAATTCTCTGAATCAAATACTAATTTTTTCAATTTAGGTCCTACAAAGAAATTTTTAAATTCAAATGCACATTTTGTAATAATTTGTTTGGAAAAAACAACCCCGATTTTTTCAATCAACACATTTTCTGATTCAACAAAATTTTTTAATGAAAATAAAAAGTAAATAAAATAAATTACAGTTAGTAGTTAGTGTTGTGTACAGTATGCAATTTCTATATTGGAACAGAAATGTTCTCTTAACAATTTTGTAACAAGTATTAGTTTATATTAATTGTATCAACTAGAATTTTTCACCCATATTGTTTTTTGTTTTGCTTAAAACAAAATTGGATCAAAAATATTTACTGAATCAAAATTTTATTTCAAACAAACTTTTGTTTGCAAATTTTTTGGGAATAATTTTTTCTGTGTAGTTCCAAAATAGCTGTTGGACACAAGTCTACTCTGGTTAGAGCTGGGTCGTTCATTTTAGACACAAGCCGATAATCAAACCCATTTAAATTATATGGTTTTAATCACAAGTTTTCTGTCTAAAATAAACCATTAACGTGTTGGACTCAGCTATAACGCTGTTTGAAACCATTAAACTAGACTTGGTTTGAACTCATTCAGTAGCACGTTCTTGACACTACAATCCTATGGTAAGACTATTTAAATTAGATGCGATTGATCATTGGCTTGTGTCAGAAACAAGCTACTGAATGAGTTCGATCCAAGTCTACTCTAAACACAAATATACATACCCTTATACATACATACATATGTATGTATAAACCCAATGTTTCGAATTTTTTTGAAGTCATACTTGTCGTACCAAATTCGATCAGACATTTCGGTACTTTGTCTGAACAATTTTTTAATAAAAATTTTAAAAACATTAAAACTATGATTTTTAAGTACATCAGCAAAAATCTGTGAAAAGAAATTTTTTTTAAATAAATTTATGTAATCAGGTGTGTGATGGAAAACGATCGTTTTAAAAACGATTTCAAAGCAATCGTTTTGAAAAGTTGTGATGAACTCCGATCGATTTTTTTTAGTATAATTTTTGAGCCAATCTAATCAAACTACTGTAAACTATATATATATTAGATCTCTGAAAAGAATTTATTAAGATTTTTCGAAAAAAATAAAGGCGTTTTAAGAAAAATTATATGTGCAAATTTGTTTTAAACCCCTTTATAAAGCCTTAATAAGTTTTATAAATAAGGCGGTAAAAATGTAAGTATGTGCAAATTATTTCGACAAGAGCAGCAATATAACAGTGAAGCGGTACTCTGCTATAAAAGTAAAAAAAATAAATCGTACCTAAATGTCGTTTCGAATTCGTACCGACGTATCGTATCGATTTCGTTCTGACATATCGTTGCGAAGTCGTATCAACCATTTCATACAAAAATGTTTACGATTGCGGTAATATGTCGGTTCCAAAATCGGAAGATTTTGTCGACCAATCGTTACGAATTCTTTACGAATTCGGAGCATTTTGTTTGGTGGGTATACATACATGTATAACAACCCAGCTGACCAAAACATTCGTAAATAGTATCGCATTCGAATATTGCGTAAACATTTCTCACCCAAAACACTCGAGAACGGCTATCCTAATCGGAAAGAGAAAGTGCTACTAGAGCTCACTCGCCGCTCAGTTTGTGGCAGCAATTCTTTTGATATCGATTTTTCGATTACGAATCAATAGCGAACCTTTAAACAACGTTATTAATAGTTCGATTTCATTGCTTCTAAATAGCAAAAAACCTTATTCCTCTCTTGTTGTATATGCAAAAAAAAATTAAAAATTGAGAGAAACAAATTAAATCTTGTTGCTAAACATTTTTTAACGAGAATGTTTCGGGAATTGTTCGCTACAGCGAATATTTCTTTATTTTCGAATATCAGGTTGGCTGGGAATATCAGCATTTTGAACAGGTCGGTCTATTCAAAAACTACACACAAAAAAGTAATATGAATGATTTTGTAATATTAATTAAAATATTTGTAGTATCAATAAAAAAATTAATTAAATTTTCACCTATAAGCAATTTGATAATATCAATTAAGTTTTTCCAGTCAAATTAATTGATACAATTAAAAATTTAATTAATACAATTAAATTCTTAATTGAAAATATTAATTGGTGAACATTTTTTTCTGTGTATCTGCATTAGGTTCTTATTTCGTAGAAAAAATAAATCTTAATACTCGTATACATTTTGGCAATAAAAGAACGATGTTACCAAAAAAATAATTTAAGCCATAATGAAAAAGCAGTTTAAAAGACTCAAGCCGGTCTAATATTTTTGTTTAACTAAAGAGAATTTTAATTTAAAGAAATGTGGAAAAAGTGACAAAACTATGAGTAGTTGAATTTTAAATTTTCTTACTTTTAAATTTATTGCAACATTTTATTATACAGCTCTAACCAAAAAAAAAGAAGGAAGAGAATTAAAGTAATTTACAATTTCTGTGAAATCTGTATTTTGTAAAAACTGAAATCACAACAACTCCAAACATAGTCACACAATATTATTTCCAGGAATTTACTAACCAAATAAAAAATAAAATAAAACATCATCAGCATTTGTATGTTGCCACAGCACTGTAACTACTACGAGTACTACCCAAACAGCAATGAATGTTGCAATAAAGGTTTTTTGTTTCCCTCTGGTACATACATACATACATACATACATTTTTATTTTTTTATTTTTTTTATTGTGAACAGCTACTGGTAACAAGCAAGAAAAAGTACTGGCTAAATAAACCAAATGACTTGAACACTTTTTATTAAGAAAAAAGTTCCCAAACACTAATATTCTCTAGGGAGCAACTTCTAGTAAAAGAAGTATTTGTATGTAATTAAGGTTTTTATAATGTATTTGTATTTTTTTTTCTTCTATAATTTTTTTTGTCGATTAGAACAATCCAACTGTAATTTTAAGCATTTGTTTGTAATGAAGAATAAAATAAAATAAAATAAAAGAAATAACATAAATTCACACGACAACACTTGTTGCTGGTTTTATTGCAGGTTTGCTTTGCTTACCTTTGCTGCAACATCACCAAGGCGTGATATTAATGTAATTAGACATGCTTAAACAATTGTACTTTGAATGAAGAGGCTAAGCCAGACCAAACTGCAAGACAACAACAACATTAGGATTGAGCTGCCACCAAAGTTGCAACAACATTGCCATTGCACACTACTTATTTCTTTGCTCTCTCTCTCTCGCTTTCCCAATATGTACTCGCAGCCGTGCACAGAAATTATCTTTAGGGTTTAATACTTGCAATTTGTAAAATATTTTACTGGTGGCGGCTCTGTTTGTTGCCTTTTCTTTTTTTCTGTTTTTAACGTGGGAATATTTAAGGACAAGTTTTCCCCTTCTTTAAGCTCAAAACAAAAATCTAATCAATGCCAACTTTTCAAAAACTATTTTAATGACATTTTATAAATTTCAATTAGAAAATGATTGCAATTTAACAGATGGGCCAAGAAAAATATTCCATCAATGTAACGATTATAATTAAAGAACTATTTTGAAAGGAAGAAAAAGAGTCAATTTTATTAAACATAGAAATATTTTGCTTGAATTTTTTTTTATTAAACTCGTTTTCAAGCACAATTTAAATAGTGATAGAAATATTGCATTTAACACTCTTATATTTACGCATATTAAAATTTTAATATTTTATCACATTATGTTTAACATAAGAGAGCATGATATACATAAATTCACTTGGTTAGCAACATGCACCTGGCAACATTTTGTATAACCACGAGTAGCAGGAATAAACGCAGGTAATATGGGAACACTTTAGCCCTTAAACTTTAGGCAGTTATCATGTAAACTCACCTCTTGAGAGGAGGAATTTTTATTACTTTCTGAATAATTCTTCAAAATGTAAGATAATTTCCATTCGACAAATTACATACATACATACACATCGAGCCCTATTTTCGACTTAATCCTTAGCGACAAGTAGTAAAAAATAAACTTTTTTATTGAAATTAATGCCCTAGTTCAGTAAGAAGACTTAGGACGTTTTTATTTGAAAATGCTTTTGAGTTCTTGTGTTTAAATTCTCTAAATTATTTTCTTCAAAAATGATTGTTGTCTTTGATAATGAATAATAAAAACATTATCGCCATTTTTTAAAACATAAAAATTAAATTAAAGTATTATACAATAGTTTGAAAAATATATGAAAAATATGTGTTGAAAATAATGTTTGGAACAAAATCATAAAGCAAATACACGAACCTTCCAGCATAGACAATAAATAATAATTGTTTTAAAGAATCACAACTGTGGCTTTTTTCGTCGCTAGACAAGACGATAAAATCGTAGAACAGAATTAGGGCATAAAAGTTTGTCGGCCTACCCATAGTTAAGAATTATCAACATTCTTAATCCCGCGATAAATTTTAAGATAATGGCTGTAAAATTTTATCTTAAGAAACAATTTAAGTAAATTAAATATATTTGAATATTAAATATAAAAAAAATCTTCTCCTGATAACTTTAATTTTTGTGGCTTACGATTAATTCAAAAATAAGGCCCGATTTATGTATTGAAAACTTTCATATTTTACTATTATTTTCCATACAAAATGGAAAATTGCTGTTTGTTTATTGAAGAAAATAACAAATTGTAATATGTCTACTTATATTGAAGACAAAAGCAAAATATTCAAAATACTCGTACTATAATCACACAATATAATCATTTCTCATATTCCATTTCATTAAAAATTCATGTTAAATAGCTGATTTTAATAACAATCTCTGCCAAAGTAGATAGATATGAATGCTGATGAAGGCCGTAGCGGCACAGAAAAATGCCGCTATTCACCCAGCCAAAAGTGTAGTTTTTTAATTTTTCTTGTCTTTAGAAAATAATATTAATTAATAAAATTCCCACCAAACCAAATGTTCCGAATTCGTAACGACTAGTCGACAAAATCTTTAAATTTTGGAACCGAAATATTACCGAAATCGGAACGATAATGATATACAGATACGGTTTCTTCTTTCTTATACAGCAGATCACCGCTTCAGCCTTATGTTACTGCTTTTGTCAAAATATTTTGCATATACATTCATGTTTATTACATACTTACAGTCTTATAAGTTTATAGTGTGTGTCTGTGTATCTGTGTGTCTGTACGATTCCATGTACAGACCAAACGGCTGGAGCGATTTTTGTTTAAAAGGTGACTTAATCGAGAGTGTTCTTAGTTATGTGTGAAGAAAATCGGTCCAGCCGCTTAGAAGATATCACATCTTTTTTAGATACATTCATGGGTTTTTAAAATTTTTAATTTTGGTTAATATTACATTTACAGATTTAAAATAAAAGTTATAAAGGAAAGTTTTAATGAAAAAAATTTTTTGAAACTATTGAAATGTCTTAACGAATTCTTAACGAAAAGTCTAAGCTTAGACAAACTACCGAAATATCTTAACGAATTCGGTCGAAGTCTGACTTCAGAAAAAATCGAAACATTTGGGTGCTGATGAAGTGCGTGGCTGCACAGAAAAATATCGGTATTTCCCCCAGCTATAAAGTCTAGTTTAATTTGTCTTCTCTTCTTTAGAAACTCAAATTAATTAATAAAAATATTTCATTCAATAAGAATTGAAATTACTGAACTTAAGCCCGAATAAGAAATTATTTATGATTAAAATTCTTTTTATTTTCAATGTAATTTGACGGACGATTGTCTTCGATAAGCTGGCAGTAATTGTTTAATTAAATTTGAATTAAATAATTAATCCTCCCAATTTACAGATAATGTATATAGAAATCACTAAAAAAAGAGTACTAATTTTTTTCATATAAATTTTCTAATCAAGTCGAACACGCCCGGGTTGAGGATAATTAATGAATCTCAGATATAATGTAAATGATTATTATTTAATCGTCTTTAAAAATTCAAACCTGAATTAGTTTTGAAAACAAAACATTCACTAAAATCTATGTCTTGTTGCTGTAACTTGTCAGAAGTTCTCGCATAGAGCAAAATTAAATTGTTTTATTGATTGTACTATTTTACAGTATTCATATGAAAACTTAAATAAACTTAGCAAATATATCAAGTAATATAGTTTTTTCTTACTCATCCTGTGTTTCACAGGATTATAAATTTTCGGTTCGAAAAGTTCTCACATTACTTACAGAAACAAGGCACTGTGCCCCATTTCTGTAACTTGTGAGAAGTTCTCGCACCGAGAAAAATTAAATAATTATATTGGTTGTCCTATTTGAAACAGGGTTACTCACATAAAAATTTATATAAACTTACAAAAAGTATAAAAAAATACAGTTTTTCTCTTACTGACCCTGTGTTTCTCAGGATGATACAAATTTTTTCGACTGGAAAATTTCTCACATTCCTTACAGAAACAAGGCACTGCTTTATAAAACACGAACGATATTTTTTTCTTTTTGTATGTGCTTATTTAGTTTTTTTTTTCTTCAAACTTATTTAACTTATTTAAAATTTTTATAATTAAACTTTTAAGCTTTACAAAAAGCCTACTGAATAAATACATATGTGTATATTCTTTCTATTTTTGTAGAGCAATTAAAAAGAATAATCATAGAAACGTTATCACCCGCTGTTTTTGGTTTTGTTACAGTATACAATTTTTTTTATTCAATAACGTTACCACTACAATTAACAATTTTATGGTGAAATCAACATTTAGCTTGGTCTAATTTGAAAAACTTTCCAAAATAGTATGAAAAATACATAATACATAAATACATACATTCGTATATCTTTAGCTGAAATGCAAAATCACGTAACTACACTTTTTTAAAGTTTATAAGAAGGAGAGAAAAAAATAAATAAAATTATTCAAGTAGCTGAAGTAAAGATTCTTTATTTTATTTTTAATTGGGATGATTTTTATGATAAGAGTTTCAAAATTTGTAGAGCCATGTGTTTCAAAGTAAAACCCAATAATTAATTAAAAATGTAATTTTTCATTTTTTTTTATTTACATGCTGTTGCTTTTCAGCTGACGATATGTACATATGTGTGTATGCGTGTATGTGTATACAGCGAGTTATTCGAAAGACAAAAAAATGCTTCAACTAACTGAAATTTTTATTAGCAAAATGAGATATTTTCTAACCCCTGCCCAAGTACAACAAAGCAACACTAATTATAATTGAAGCAGATAATTTTTAATAACTAAAAGCAAAAATTAATGTTTCTGTCAACAGTAGAAAACTAAAATATAATTTAATTTTTTAAACAAATGATATCATTGAAATATGTACATATGTATGTTTGTATGTATGTATATGTATTCGTTCAAATGTTTATATAATTTTCAGTTCAACATGTTGCTAAACAAGTTAATATTCTATTATGTTTTTTGTTTTAACTCAAAACTAAAGCAACGGCCGGCCGCACCGCGTTAATTTTCAATGACAAATAATCTTATTATTTAAGGAAATTTATCTGTTTTTGGAAGCGCTTAACTTGAAAACAACCAAAAAAAAATAAGAATCATTAAAATCTTGAATTTTGTGTTGCCCTTTTATAATGCTTTCAAATCATTAACAATTTCTTTTTTGGTTACAAAAACAACTAATTTTTGGCCTTTTCAATTATCAATATTGACTGATTGTTTTCATTTTGGCTCAGTGTGGTTGGAGTTTTGAAGAACATGGTCCAAGCAATATTATATTTGGTTATGATTTTGTTGTCTTGTTGTTGTTGTTGTATTTTTTAAGTATACTTTTGTTTTTTTTTTAGGCATCATTAAAAATAATTTGTATAAGGCAAATGTAATCATGATTTCTTTTTATGTAGTTTTTTGTTTTTAAGTCTTGTAGGAAACATAAAAAAGAGCCAAAGTAAGAAGTAAAAAGTTTTTGAAGAACACACGTTTATTTTTTTTTTTTTTGTTAAATTGAAGCCATAGTATTTTTGGTACTGACGAATAAATGACCTGTCTGTGTAATTATGGCATATGTTATTCCGGTTCCTTTTTGTTTAAATGACATCACTTACATTTAAGCTTAAAAACAATTTATTTTTAATTTTTTTTAGAGACTTAAACTTTTTATACTGTCTTACAGGCAGATTTTGTAAAACATTTCGTTTCTAAACGTTTCAAATTTATATGAAAAATAACGAAAATTCGTTTCAAAAAATATTTTTTCCATACAAATTTCAAAACGAAAAAAAAAACGTTTCTATTTACAAAATTTGGCCTTTAGATTGGGATGGAATAAATATATATGTAGTCGTATATTTTCCATAGTTTTCATATTTCAATTTTCTTTAGTATTTTTTGGCCTTGAACACCGAAGGTAATATTGCTAACTATAAAATTTAAAAAAAAATACTTACATACAAATAGATGTAAATACGTATAACGAAAATAAACAAGAACTTCAAAAAGTTTACATACAGCAGCCAGTGTATTATTATGAACATTATTGGGGTATCAATTACCAAATACCACTGAAACAGGTTTGAGTCAATGGTTATCGATTTTGCTTGCTGCCACATTACAGCGTCATAACATTTTTAACTCTTCGTTTTTTTCTCTTCTTTTTTGTTATTTTTTGTTTTAAGCAATAAAATAACACAACTCGTCTCAACTGCAATTCACTTTTGTGGGCCATTGTATGACCCAAAGGTAACCTTAAGTGGATTGCCAAGTTATAAAAACATTTTTGGTAAACAAAATTGCTTATGTACACGCTGCAGTTCTACGAGTATTGACAGTCTGAAATGGTGCCTGTGACTTTAGTTGGAAGTTGTACCCTTTAAGGAATACTTGGGCTTTCAAATTTAAAATGACGCTGTCTTCTCGTCTCTCTGTCTGTCTGTCGCTTGACAAGAATATCGCAAATGTTAAAAAATACACATGTACATAAAAGTCAATTATGCACAATGGGCAGCTTGTTAAAAATTTTAATAGAAAAATAACATACATATGTGACCTTCTACGAGATAAGGGACCTAGTGTTTGAAAATGAAGTTTTGAGAAAAATTCATTTCATGTTATTCTACACCCTTTTAAGTACCAGAGTCCACTCTTAAGTCCAACCCCGGTTTATGACACACTAGGTCCCTTTTCTCGGAGAAGAAATTTCTGTTTTTACAATCAGTTGAATCATATAAATCGTATTAAAAACATTAAAGTTTTTGGATGAGTTAAAAAATTTAATCTGCATGCAAAATTTTTATAAATAAATTTTGGTTATTTCAAACCATCATGCATTTTAGCGCGTTTGATCCACGCAGAAGTGGTGTAAGTCACATTTAAAATTTTATTTTTTATTGCTGCTCTGTTCTTAAGATTGACAACTATGAAACAAATGCAGAGTAAGCCACCTTTTGGTATTCAAAAGAGGATGGAGTTGAAAATAGTTTTTGCACAAAATATAATACCGGGCCTTATTTTCGATTTAATCGTAAGCGACAAAAATATGTAAAAGTTTTCAGCAGAAGGCTTTTTTAAAATATTCAAATATGTTTTTTGTACATAAATTGTCGATTTTAATTTTGGAATTTTGAAAATTCTAAACTATTGCTACCCCCTTTAAATTTTAATTTCAATAAAAAAGTATATTTTCGATTACATGTCGCTTACGCTAAAATCGAAAATAAGGCTCGATATAAGAAAGTAAAAGAACAATTTAATAATTAAATAGTTTGGGGTTACACCACTTATTTCATTGCTTCTATTTCAATATTTTTTGGTTTATAATTTGGTCTTAAATAGAACACTCTGTAAAACGTTTTTGGTGGTTCAATTATGAATGGCGTTGCCAGTTACCAAAACTATGTTATGTATGGCAACTGACAACTAACAGCTGTTAATTGCATTTGCCAATTGCGATATTACTGGAAACGGCAAAGTTTTAGTTGCTACATACTTTCTAAAGCAAATAGGTGGTACTTGTAAAATTAAAAAATTAAAATTTCTGTGGCAACAAGAAAAAAGTGCTTAAGTCATATTTTTCTGTTTCGTAGGAGAGCATTTTTAAACTCAAAGCATGAGCCAAATTAAAATATTATTTCATTCGATATTAATGCAAAATAAGCTTATCTCGACTTAAACACTTTTTCCTTTTTTGCCACAGATTTAATTAAATAAACCCCTCCTTCTTTATAATAAATTAATATGATTTCATTTCATTGTTATCTCTAGTAAACAACCAATTTTATTTCAGTTTTAGTTCTTAACACACTTTTTATACTTATTTTGCCCATAGTGCTAGTGACACAGCTTGTTTTGCTTGTTTTAGTTTGTAAGCCTTATTTAAGGAATATTTTGCATAAAACTTTGGCTATTTATGTGTAATTTTTTTATGTGGTAGTCCATACCATAATTTGTATAATTCTTTATACGAAACAAATGTTGATGCATGCGAACGTTGAAGGAAGGAAGAAGATACACACACAAAAAGACGTTAACATCTCTGACAGTGGTAATCCATCAGTAATTCTTCAGAATGTTTTTCTTTATGTTTATGATTTTTATTTTCGTTTCAGTTTTCTTATTATTTTTTTTTTTTTTTTTTGCAAAGTAACTCAAACTACAGGTCACACACTTGTGTGACTTTTCTTATGAGTTTCAATTTAAAGAATAAGGAAAATATCTACAGGAATTAGTCTGTATCAACGTGTTGGAGTGAATGTTAAAATTATACATTTTTAAATTGTCACTAGCGTGATTATTAGAATGTTAGTGCCTTTTTGCAAAAATTTATTTAATTTTTTTACTAAATATTAGAATTCTAAAGAATTGCTACATTTTATGTACGAGTACTTTTTGAGTTTTTTTAATGCAAAAATGTATATAGCTCCTGCACACGCAAGGTTTAGTTTACAAAGTCAAAGAGCTCTTTTCTCCTGCAAACTCAAGACATTGCAAAGTAAACTTTGCGTGTGTAAAAGGCGTATTTATATTTCAAACATACATATGCAAATTAAAGTGAATTAATTTTACATTTTTATTTCTGCATTTTTGGCGGGCTGACACATGTTGCTGACAGCACTAGTGTTCTAGAACAAGTTGAAATATTTATTTGTATACAAATGTTTATAACTCTACTACTGCAATTTCAGTTATACATACATACGTAATGCAAGCGTATAAGTACGAGTAATTTTAAAGTGAATTATTATAAAAATTTATTACAAGAATTTTGAAAGAAAATTGGAAAAAATATTAATGGTTTTCATGAGAAGTCTTAAAATTGCCATTTGTGCAATTGGGCAAAGTTGCGAGACTTGTTTCATGAAGCCCCTTTTGAACTTTTGGGTAAACAGTTTATATAAATTTGAAACAAACGTAAAAAAATTAATTAAATAAAAATAAATTAATAAAATTTAAAGCAATTTTTAATTAAAAAACATATTTAAAAAATAAAAAAGTGTGTGTGTGTGTGTGTCTAAAAGTGTCTAAAAGTGTCCAAAAAAGCAAAAAAAGCATGTTTACAAAATGCACAATTGCACAGGGCAGGTTTACGAGCAAAAACTATTGTGCAAACAAACAAAAGGTTTGTGTAAATAAATTTCTAAGCAATTTTTGACATTTTTTTACGAGAGTGTAAAAATGCACAATTGCACAGTTTGCGAGACTTTTGAACAGTCTCATGAAAACCCTTATTTTTATTTATAGAAAATTATAAAAAATTGTGTGCAACTTCTTTAGGTGATATGATATGTATATATAAATAATTATAAAATAATTATATCACTTAAATATATGTATATATGTACATATAATTAGTAAGTTCATTATAAAATATTTTTGAAATTTCTTTTTTTATAAAAAAAATATTATTTGCCATTTCTCATATATTCCCTGAAGACGGGGCGGGGCCCATTGTGGAAACGAAATATTGGAAATAAAATTGTTAATTTTTTATATTTTATATTTATTATTTGTATTACTCGTAATATAAAAAAATATATATAATTTTCTGAAATCTCTGACAGGACAAAACTTACGCAACCGGCGTGATTTTTTATGAGAATCTTTTCAGTGGAAAGTTTCCACGGAGCACAGCTCAAAATTTATTTGACCACTAGCATAAATCAATTCGGAGTTCTGTTAAGTTTTAATAACTTGTATCATACTTCTCATTAAGTTTAAATAGAGCCTGATGTAAGGAGTATTTTTTTAAATTTGACTGAATACTCCTGAGCACCTGTGAAATGCATGTGGGCATATATCACAGCTTCTCAGTCCTAATTTAGACTATGCAAATCTTATTGCTAAGCTGATTAGTTTGTTAGGAGAGAGAGTCGAGGGGAAAAGAAACTGTTCTGTTCCCCTCGTCTTTCTTTCCTTTTTGGACCAGTTTAGCAATAAGACTTGCATAGTGTAAATTAGTAGTTAATGAATTGCAATGGGAAGGTGAGATAATATTACTAAAAAAATAACATCAACCATAATCAGCTATGTTCTGACACTCGCATCCTTTTCAAATCGCATGCGAGTTGCAAATCGCCAAACTTGTTTCTACATGTTCTGTAACTCATGCGTTTTGCTTGCGACTTGCCATATTGATTTAGGTCAGCTGGTTGTTGAAATCGTCAGTGTATAAGCAAATAATGCGAAGACAAAATTAACAAAATAAAAGAACATTTTATAAATTTCAATTTTATAATAAAAATTTTGCGAAACTATTAATATTTTTGACTAAAATGAAAAGAAAACATATTAAATTTCATTAATTAACCATTTTAGTATTTCTTTAAAGTTATGTTTGGGCTAAATTCATCAGTTAACTTCAGTATACTCTTGTGATTTGAACTCGCGATTGCGAGTTGCAGAACAATTCTCTTGCCAATTGAAGTCACAATCGCAAATATTATGCGATTTGCGAGTGTCATGAACATGCCCGAATAATAAATTTTACAAAATTAAAATTGTTATTTTTTTTATTTTTGTAGTTATGTTTTTATATATTTGTTACGTTCGTAAGTGTTTTAATTGTATGTGATTATATAAAATAGTTTAAAACTTACCTGCAATAAGAAAAGTGTTTCGCGAGGACCGAGAAATTTGACAGAAAACAAAAACTAACTTCACTTCACCCTTAAACTTTTATTTTTAACCTCTAGAATTTTTGTTATTAATTGAAAATCTCTAGTGTTAAAAAAATTCGTTTCAGCGAAGTTTTAAAAATAGAAAAAAAATTAATTATTGACATTTCAATTAGAGAAAAATAATGACGATTCTCACTTCAAAAGCTGTTGAAAACCTGTTTTACTCTCTTGGCATTTTCAGCCGAAACTTTCAACTAAACTCTGATCCTTTTACTTCCTTAATTTCTGAGTAAATTAAACCTTTTATTTTCCTCGCTTATCAAAATTGTACTTGATAATTGATTTCACTTCAATTCTTCTACCTTCATTGACTTAGGTCCAGTTAATTTGCGAAAGTGCAAATCACTGCTTTGAGCAACAGTTCTCCATTCACAAACTGTGTATGTACGTGAAAACTACTAGCTTAGTAACGGATTGATGTGGATGAAGAGTAAATCAGACCGATTCAAATATCTATTTCGATTCAGCTATTTTTGTTGTTGCTAATGTTGTTTTCTTTTTTCATCTTCCATAAACTTTAAGTCTTATCCAAAAACTAAGCTATTAAATTTTAATTATTTTAGGCCTTATTTATAAAAAAAAACAATTTTGTTTTATAAAAGTTTTATTAATAAAATTTCCATAGAATATTTGTTTTGTAAACCTTTTATAAACCAAAACTATTTTTTTTTATTCTATCAAAAAAAACAAAGTTTCAAATTACATATTCTGTATTGACAGAGTTATTAGAAACGATAAAAACTGTGCAGTAGTCAATTCGCACCACGATGTTAAATTAATACGTACTAGATATTTTTTATTTGTATTATTTACCATGTTAGATAGAGATTTTATTTTGTTAGGGTTTTTCATTATTTTAGCCTGTTGAAGAGTGAAGCAAAGTCGATTTGTTTTTGTTGTGCCCATTTTCTTTGGTTGTTAACAGCGATTCGGCAAAAAAGAATATACATATACTTTTTTTGACACGTTTAACAGCATAAAAATAAAAGTTTGTGTTTATTTTTTATTTCTTGTGTAATTAGTTTCTTTTGATTTTAAATGTTTGTTCTATAGTTCTTGACTTTTGATATATTTTTTGTGTTAATTTTTTATCTTAAATAAAATAAAAGCAGCAACATGTTAATGTTGTTTTTGTAGTTAATGGCTGTTCTTGAAATCTTATTTGGAAGAAAAAACTGCTCGTTAATGATTGTTTTAATTTCTTGTTTTAACTCAGGAAAATATAATAATACTTTTACGATGCCGATACAGCACAACCGTATTGTTTGAAGGTTGTAAATAAACTAAAAGATCGTGATCAATGTAGCCAACACGACAGGTAAAGGTAAAACGATCGAAATACAAAAGCAGGCAACAGCAACAGCAGCAACAGCCAGTCAGCCATCCAAAGCACTACACCTCTAGAGATAACTCGCTCTGGCTTTAACTAACAACTCTGCTAACAAACGATAACTGACTGACTGGGTGGATGGCTGCCACAGTACATGACAGACAGACACCAGCAAAACTAAAATAAAGTCACACGTTATAATTTGAACAGAAGATCGTATGATTGTGGTGTGCGGGTCTGTAAAATAGTATGAGTGCACTAAATACTCGTACGTTTGCACAACGTTTTCTTATCATCTTCATATTTAACTTTTTCTTTTTTTCACATACATATCTTTTCTTTTGGTAACAAAAATATTACTCGCTCACTTGTTTCGTAGATACATTTAACTACATAAATACGAGTATACGGTGTGAAATTTGTACGTCTATTAGGTTTAAAATTCGTTTGATGACTTGTTGGTTGCGGTTGAGTGTTGGAGGTTTTTGTAACCTTTTTTTCACAGTCTGTTAAAAGAGCGTTTGTGCTCTCTGGAAAAAAGAAACCTTTTGAATTTTTCATTTATACATATTTACTTTTCCACAAGATTTTTAATTAAAATCGTTCCTCTCACTCGCGCTTTCTCGATTACTTTATAGAGTGTATTCATTTTCACAGCTGGTATTTGCCACCTCATTACAAACAAACAAAAAACGGGTACATACATATGTATGTATGTATGGACAATTGAGTACCCTTTACTGCTCTCAGTGCTAAGGTTTTTCTACAGGTGCAAATTTGTGTTGGTATTCAAACTCAATAAATTCATCTTACTCACCCAAGCCATTTCGTGGTATTAACATACATAAATACGAATGATGTATGCATGCACATAACATATCTTATGATTATCTATCATTAGGCGCTCTTTTATTGTTGCATTTTTACTCTATTATAAGATTTCAGACCAGCGATGCCAACTTGGTGCTTTTGGCACTGTTTTTAGTGCTTTTTGAAGACTCAAAACGTCCCAAACTAAGAAAAAGCACTAAGTAGTGCTTTCAACAAGTTTGTGTATTTCTTAAAATTGCTTAAATAAAAACTTGCTGTATTTATTTTTTTTCAGCGTTAAGCACACCTTTTTCGTCTGATATATTTCACTAAAGATGTTGATACTCCGGGCGAAATAAACAGGGCAATTCTGTAAAAAATTCCGAGAGGAATTTCTCACAGGGAACAATTCCAACTTGTAGCAAGTGATAGGAAAAACAAAAAATTCTAATTGGAAAAGGGAGAAATTCATCGTGGAATTTCTTTCATAATTGCCCTGAAACATTAGCCTAGAAAATATTAAACATTAATAAGCTTCACATTATTATTTTCACTTTAGTGTCTTTTACGCTTTTTAGATCTTAAAATTACGCTTTTTAATCCTTCTTTTAAATTTTGATGTGCTCTTAGAGCCAAAAAAAAGTTGGCATCACTGTTTCAGAGTATCAAAGTTAATAACCGCAATAACAACAACATTAGTAAGCAGCGCTGCTCTTTATGTTTGTAAACATGCATTTGTTACATCGGTGTTCAACACAAAGAAGTTGCCACACTTCCGGTTTCCGTTTATTCTCGTCTTATTCTTCAATTCTTTCTTCGGCAAATACTCTGCTCCATATTCGTTTTAAATTGGGTTTGAAATAAGACGTATAAAATAATTATTTTGAAAGCTTCTCAGAATGAAAGATCAGGCGGCAAAAGGTGAAAAAACTAAAAAACTTTTCACAATTTCATTAGAAAATTAATGTTTTATTTCTGTATACATATGTATTTCGTATTGCAATGAGAACTACATACATACGAGTACAAAAATAAATTTCAACATGCATACATACATACATATGTTTGTATATAGACATTAAGGAATAAAAAAGTTTTTTTCATCGCCATTCAACAGTAAATTAGTTAGAAAGCAACAAATGCTAAATGTTTACTTAGTTTAGCAACTTTAAGTAATACGAGTATGAATGTGAAAATGTATCGATTTCCTTTCAAAACTCACAACGGGAGCTTAAACTTATAAACAAAATTAAATAATTTAAAAAAGTTAAAAAATAGTTATGAAAGTTTTGCGCTCATTAAGTCATTTATTTATTTGTTTAATTCTATGGAATATTCCTTGCTGACTTTATTATACATAAAAATTTTTGCTAAAAAAAATTTTAAATTAACAGTTTTTTATTTTCAGTTAAATTATTTTACTTTTTCTATTAATTATTGTAATAATTAATAGAAGAAGTAAAATAGTTGAAGTTTCAAATACATACAAATTTAAAGAAATGCATTAGTATGAAAAGTACTTATTCCTATAATTCTTAAAAAATAATTTATACAATAAAAAAATAATATATAAAAATTGCTAATTGAATATGATTGTTAAATATTTTAAAAATTTTATGTTCAGATTTTGTAAAAAATTTCGTTTCCAAACGTTTCAAATTTGTGTGAAAAATAACGAAATTTCGTTTCAAAAAATATTTTTTCCATACAAATTTCAAAACGAAGAAAACGTTCCTATTTACAAAATTTGGCTTTAAGTTTTTGTTAACTTTTTTTTTAAATACCATAATAAATTTAACTAAATAAATATTTTGTTTTCAATTAAATTTTTACAAAATTGCTACCAGAACTTACAAAATTATTTGTATTTCAGCATTCATACATTCACACTATTTACTGATTCAAAGAATTTTGATACTGAAATGAAATATTCTCCCTTCTACTCTTTGTCGACAACAATTGACTACTAATAACATGCTCCATTAATTTACAAAGCCTTAGAGTTTAGTAAGAGATTGTTAATAAGAGCCAATTGTTACCGATAAAGAGTAGACAAGTGACAATATTTACTGTCGTCTTGATGTGACGTCGACGACGCCAAACACAATAAGGGGATAGTTTTTTCTGTATACCATTCATATATATTTTAAGACAAAAATATAAATAATTTAATATGCAATCTTACTTTGTTTTGTGCATTTCGTTTCTGCTTAAGAAACTGTTCAATCGAAACAACTCTTGAGAAAACCTAAAAAAAACTCCGTATGTTTTTAGAAAAATTCCCAAAATATTATTGAGAATTACCGGAACCGACTAGGACCAAAGTAGTCTGGATTTGAATCGGCAACCATTGTAACCTAATGAGAAATATCACGCATTTTTTCAGACTGAGTTCCATTAAAATTAAAGATATCAAGCAAATCGTTCTGAAGTAGAATATAATCAGAAGTCTAATTTAAACTTGAAACTTGAAAATGTAGATATAAAATTAACAGATTGAGGTCGAGAAAAGGAAATATGATTTTATCCAGCTCAAGTAGTTACCACATTTGCTTTCCAAACAAATTCTTATTGTCAAGAAATTATTTCGCCAATAAGAAAAACTATTTGGTCGATTTTTAAGATCACGGTGATTTCAAATCACATGTTTTCGAAAACCAACTATTAATGGATCACTTGTTAGTGTGTTTTTATTATATTTTAGCAGCCTTATTTATAAAAATTCTTAAGACTTAATAAGACTTTTTTATACGCAAATTGGTTTTAAAAACCCTTTTTAAAGCCTTAATAAATTTTATAAATAATAATGATTATAACTTCAATCGTTAAAAATGGTAAAATTCACAAAAGTAATGATTTAGTTTTCATTAATTTTTTAAAATCAACGTGATTTGACATGTCTTATATATCGTTACCTAAACCGCAAAACGCACCATCTAACAAAAAAAATTTTAATTAATTTTTTTTGAAATTCTGTGATTATAATTCTGTGAATATAATTGCTAAGAAAAAATAAATCTTAAATTGTGATTTTATTTTTTTTATTACATGGCATAAACTCCTCATTTTTTGCATTACACAACTCAATATTTTCCATTTTAACATGTTTTTCCTCCTTCTGTAAAATTAAGAAAATGTTACTCAGGGCATTTTACGTTTCAGGCAGCAATATGTATATACATATGTGTAGATGTACATTAGAGCACCCAAAAAATTTATGTGATGCCGACAGCATTTATTTAATTCGCTCCACCTGCATTTTCTGGTACACTGGTCATAAAAAATTACATGTGAACTGCACTTTTCATCAAAAAAAAAGTATAAACACTTTTGGCCCCATAACTTTTCAATGCGGCGTTTTTCGGAAAAAAAAACTTTATAGGAATTTTTAAGCATAATAAATGGCACAACATTTTTCCCCTACATATTTTTACTCCAACTATCGCCTATCATTGTCCTTTCATGAGATGAAACTAAGAAAAAATTCGCTTTAAACACCAAAATATTTTCCATTTTAACATGTTTTTCCTCCTTGTGTAAAATTATGAAAATGCTAGTTAGGACGTTTTGCGTTTCAGGCAACTATATGTATCTATGTATATATATTGCAAAATTTCGGGAAACTTATTTCATTTGAGTTGCTCAAAATCATTTTTGGAATTATTTCAAGCAAGGTGATGCATAAAATAAAACCTAAGTTGAAATCAAGCTTGATTTTTTTTACAAAAAAATCTTCAAACTTTAATTGAGTTATTAAATGACACAGTAATACACACATACATATGTATGGAAGCAATATACATATGTATGTCAATCACTTAATACTCGTATTAAAAAATGATTAACAGTATCAACTGCATGCAAAATTACACTTAAATTAAATTGAAACCAAGCATAAGCAAATAAACAACTAAAATTATGAATGGAAAAATAAATAATTGATTGATTGTTTGCCAATTATTCCATTAAAAGACGACATTGATATCAAACATGGTCACTATTTCGCAAGAAATGCTTTACATTCTTTGTCAGCAGATCTAACAGTGAAAGACAAATAAATCCAGCGATCTAATTATTTATTTAATTGGGTATATGTATGTGCTTTATGCTTATGTTAAATTATTGAGTAATGTGAAGTGATAATCATATACTTAGTGATGTCAAGTAGTTAATTGGTATTTTTATAGTTGTAATTTTCGAACAAACGATATCTATTGAGCCATTTAACAGATTTAGATCAAACATGTATTATTCCAATGAATTTCTCAAATCCAAAAAATTAAATGAATTCTGAAAATCGAGTTGACAAGAATTTTTGGATTTATTAATGCCCTCAACTCGGTTCGACGACTGTATCGTCTTGTCTATGGACGAAAAAAAGCCGCAGTTGTGATTCTTTAAAACAATTATTATTTATTGTCTATGCTAGAAGGTTCGTGTATTTGCTTTATGATTTTGTTCCAAACATTATATCCAGCACGTATGTTTTCACATATTTTTCAAACTATTGTATAGTAGGACATTTACATTGTCTCAAAATCTAGTACTTATGAGATTTCGAGCTAAATCTTGCTGCTTTTTACTAGATTTCCCATACAAAACAAAATCTATTTTTTCAGTAGATTTGTAGAAAATCAAATCAAAATCTAACATTTTTATTTATTTGTTACCACCCTGTACAACATATTTATAAAAAAGATGATTGAATTATCTACGGTCGGCTTAAAAAGGTGTGTGAGCTTACTACATTGCAGTTATTTGGTTGTGGTTTTGGAAATTTTTCAGCTAATGGGTTTCGTTTTGGATAAAAAAATCTTGATAAACGTCAAAAAATTTTGGTGTAAACACGGTATAGATTTTTATAAAGATTTTAACTAAAAATTTGCTAGATTTTGAGCAAGTGTAAATGCCCTATAATACTTTAATTTAATTTTTATGTTTTTTTAAATGGCAATAATATGTATTTTTATTTTTCATTATCAAAGACAACAACCATTTTTTAACAAAATAATTTAGAGAATTCAACTCAAAAGTATTTTCAAACAAAAACGTCCTAAATCTACTTACTGAATTAGGGCATAATATAAAGCGCAAATGAATCAATCGATTTTAATTAAATTTATAGCAGTCGACGTTATTTTTTAATTTAAGAGCTGATAAGATTTTGGGTTTAATCGGCTTAGTGATAGATTTTCTCAAAATCTATCTAATAGAATCAGTTCATTATATCACGAAACTTAAGTCAATGTCGAGAATGCAATCAATATGGTTCCAAATCAATAGTATTGAATATTATTGAGTAATAAAAAGTAGTGGAGTTTGTCAGCACTAATGCCTTAAACATGACTTGACTACGAGTGTATAAGCTTAAGTAGCAAACAAATTATTTTCAGTATTGTTGTTCAAAAAAACGTCCAAGCACCAGCTGGGCAATTAGTTAAGAATTGAAATTTTAATTTTAATTGTAAACAGAAATGACTGGCATAAATTATTATCGATAAGAGCAGTGAATAGTCACACATAATATGGTTTTAATAGTTTATTAGTCGTTTAAATAATTTCTAACTGTCGTTAAATGTGTAAAAATGTAGTGGATAAAAAACTATTGCAATGTTGAAAACACATTAAATTAATTTAATTAATTAATTTCAGATTATACTACAATTGGATTATTTCTCACAATTACTAAGACAAAATCGATAAAAATGTGATAATTGACATAATAACCGTATTTAGAGTATGACTCCACCTGCACATTATTTTATTAAAATTCATCATTGATTTAAAACAAAATTATTCATTATCAACTCGATTTTTAATAACAAATTTATGGCTTGTTCTCAGCGTTACACAGATGGCACATTTAGCTTTTTAAAATAATTTTCTACTGCTCACTTCTTCTGTAAACTAGTAAAAAAAACGACTAACCTTTAGCTGTTAAAGATCCTAAACAGAATGACACCCATTTCGATATAGTTCGCGGCCATATTAAATTTTGACTAATTTTGACACTCCCGGCTGGATTAAGATTGACGTAAAATAATCATCAAAATCAGACCATGCCTTCGTTTTATATAGCAGTACCGCAAAGAAGTACACATACATACATACTTACTAGAACGCTGCGTACAGAGTCTTGAAATGTAAATATGTCTTGTTTTTTAAATGTATTCTCGTGGCATGTATTATACTAAAGCAATAATAAATGCTATCTTTTAATAAGCGAAATACGATGGATGTATTGATGAAGACTTCTTGTTCGTAACAAGCACTCAAAAGAAGTACTTTTGATGCGTGTATCGTTGTTATTTTGCATATTGTACGTTTGAGTGGCTGTGTGTGTGTGTGTGCGTGTGTGTAAGATGTAGTTGGTTAGCTCTTATGAGTTTAATAGCTAATAAATCACTGAATATTTAAACATAGTTTAAGTTAATTTTTACAAAAAATTAAAATTGATTTAAGTACACTTTAATTTTTTCAGTGGCTAATTAAATTTAATATCAAACTACGTTGGTATGGTAGCACTACAATATTTCCAAATATTATGGAAAGCTTTCCAAAGAACAGCTGTTTAATATAAATAAGAAAGTTGATTTATCAAATTGCAGAAAAATTAAATAGCAAAAAACATATTTTATGATACAAAAAGACCATCGGAATGCATTTTTCTATTTATATATATCATGAAATGAAAATATGTGCTACATTTGTTGTATATTTCCGAAAATTAAACAAAATTATTTTTAATATGACCTCATGATGTTTATGTACATGCATTAAAAAAAATCACACTTGCACAAAACATATGGTATGTTTGTAAAACTTAAACAACGCTTAAATGCACAATGCTGGCTATATAAGATTCATTTAATTTTGTGGTGAAAAACAAAATTTTCTGTTTAAATCAGATTTAAAAATAAAATACATATAATCATTGACTGATTTATTTGCCCTAAGGATGGTTTTTTAAAACAAGCGCACACAACTAATGTCAATGCATGTGTGCGTTTGTATGTGTGCCAGAAAAATAAAAGATCATACACACAACGTGTTTGCATAACGTTTGTGTACGCGCCCATGCGTATGAAGAAGCAAGCATCACAAATTTATCCGTTACGAAGCATTTTCTTCTTTACTCCTATATCTGCAATAACTGAAAGAAATGTCTTGCCAACATTGTTGTTTAGCCTTTATTTTAAAAGACTTCGCTGCAGTAAAGCATTTGAAAAATGTCTTACAAGTTCTTGTAAGTAAGTGGTCTTTTGCAGGGGTCTAATACATATGCACATAGGCTGATAAACATATCTTTGCGTCGCTGAGCCGCTTAACTATTATTTTCCTTTAAAATTAAAGCACAATGATCTTCTTATATGTCAAACAAACAGCTGATTGGTAACATTAAAACTAATGGACCTACGCAATCCGCAGTCTTGGTTATTTAATTCGTGGGTTAAAATAGGACTTTTAAAAATTTAAGCTGAACTTAAAAATATCATCCCAGGTATTTTTCAGTTACAGTTTACATTTAACCGGCAATGTGCACTCGCATTTTTTTATCAAATCTCCTGCAAACTGAGGTTGCGTGTCAATAACCCATGGAGTTTTTGAAAAGAAAGAACCCCGTAGTGGTATACATGTACATACACATCGCTCATTTGCTCAAAGAACGTCATAACTCAAAAAATTATGCAGAATTTAACCTCATATCGTTTTTCATATTGTGTTAAAATTTCAGAAACAGAATTCAACACAACCCATTTTTGTAGGATATGCTGCCTACAAATTAAAACTAAAATACGGGAATTTGTCAGGTCTGTCCAGATTGTTGGGATCGCTGGTATCCTGGGTTATACTCCGGCTAGGTGTCGACATTTTGGGGCGGATTCAATTCCGTGTTCAAACGGGATTGAACTCTGTGACATGGCCGAATATATGGAAATTAAAATAAAATTTTCTTTTTCCATTAAGTTGTATGTAAATTGAAAACTTTAAACTCGTTTGCTGACACACTAGTTTTTTGAGTTATGACTTTGTTTGAGTAAATGCGCTACGATATGTATGTATTTAAAATATATAGACTAATTTTGTTTTTTTTAATGTTTCGGTGGCATTTTATTGCTATTCTTTTTTTTTTGTTTTTGTTGCTATTATAATGATAATTATCATAAGGGCTTTGTACTCGTAATGTTGGTTTCGATGTTGCTGTTACTAACGACGATCATGGTGATGTGATGGTGGTTTTTGTAAATGAATATTTGAATTTAAATTTAAATGTTCACGTGTTTATCGGAAGCGAACCGTAACAAAAACAGGAAAAATGAAATGTTAAAATATATTCAAAAAGATAAGTTCAAAAGTGTTGTTGTTGTTGTTGTTGTCGTATAATTATAAAAAATAACATAAAAAAACTTAAACGAAACCAAAATACTTTTACAGGTACAAATAAACCATGGAGGTGGTTCTATTTATTTTTTATATTATTATTTTTAACTGCGATGCATGTGCACCATAACGATGCAAATGGCAAGTAAAATTACAAACACTTAAATACGCATACATGCATGCTTACATACATACATACATATGTATGTATATTAGAGTGGCCGTTAATTGTATGGAGACTTTTTTTATTTCTTCTACTCTCACCCCCAAAATCGGTTCAGTTTTATGTAAAAAAGAAAATACAAAAAAATTCCATACCGATAAGTTGCATTTTATGGGGTGCGTCCGGCCCTCAAGCCATATATTCAATGTATTTTTTTTTGTTTAGTTTTCTGTTGACTATATGTATATGTATGAAATAATTTAAAAAACTGTAGTAAATAAAATAATCAATTGACAAAAAATACTAACTTATAAATTAATTATTTTGCAAGTGACTACAAATTGGTTTAAATCTCATGCAGATATCAACCAAACATATTGAATAGAAGCATACGTAAGAAATAAAAAAAGCAAAATAAGTAAATGAAAAGAAAATAAAAAAATCAAAAGAAGCATGCCATGAAATCAAATGCCAAATGCTTGTTTTGAAAATAAAAACTAAATAATTTCAATACTTAATATGTATAATATTTTCTATGAGCGGTTCGTATTTTTAATTTTAGTGAATATAATAATAATAAATATTTATATATACATACATAGGTACATATGTATATGTATTTATATATTTACATAGATATATATAAATATACACATATATGTATGTATGTATATATATAATATATGTAATATAAATATATATACATATATCTTTTTTTACTATAATGTTAATTAACTACAAATTAGTTGAAAAATAATTAATTAGTAGTCAATTTAAAAGTCATGCAGAGATGGCCAATTAATTGACTACCGCCTATGACATGCCTTTGTTAAAGTAGTGTGTCGGCGACAAGGAAAAAAGGCACTTAATCAACCAGTTGTGGTTATTAAAAAACCAGTTTGAAGGTACTTACAAATGGGTTTGAGTTCCTATAGGGCATATATAAGCTCTTATTGTATATGTTTAAAATAAAAAATGGCCATATAAATACAATTTTGTTAAATAAAATTTTTGGTATTTTGTTGGTTGGTTATTTTCCTCGTTAATCTCCAAAATATTAACTTTAGCAAAAACCTTTCCTGGAGACTCATGTTGTTGACTTAAAGAGCTAAAATATTTCCATATGTCATATTCTTGTAAAATTATTTTTGAAAAAGATAGTCATATGCAAAAAATTACATTGAAAAATGGGCTTGAAGGCCAACTTTGAGAACCGGACGCACCCCCTAAAACGCAACTGAACCGATTTGGGGGGTTAGAGTAGAAGAAATCAAAAAAATAAAAATAAGAGCCACCCTAATGTACATGCATGTGAGGCGACTGCGAGTACACTGACAAAGTGCCACGAACGTTTTCACAGCAACAATATCGAAATGTATTCTCACACGATTCTAGTTGAATGAACTAAACCATAAAACTTAATATTTAGCAATAGGAATATATAAAAAAATTACTTAAATAAATTATGCGGGCTTAAAACAAAGGCAACACATATACACACACAAATTTTCGATCAGGCTTGTTAAAATAGGGTCAACTGAGAATACATACTTGTTGTCTAGGAAAATGAAACTGAAAAAAGTCTACTACTGCAAGCACTTTCTAACGATTTTGCCACCATTTGCCAAGTGACAATTACAATTTGCACACCAACAATGAAAATGTCCACATGCATGGAAGTAGTTCTACATTTCCATGACAAGCAATCTATTCTATTCATATTCTTTGTGGATGTACGACAACAATTTTTTCGCCAGGGAATTTTTTGCTTTTCAGGAAAAACCAGGAAATTATATTTTGTGTGTGATAAGGAAATGACATTGCGGAAAAACAATTTACAAACAAAAAAAAATAAAGTTGTTATAGGGATAGAAAATATTTCTGTACAGTGGGAAAGTTGCTAATACCAGACACTTCCTTGTTCTTCGACAAAATTCATTAATTTTTATTAATTTTTTTATATTATTATTGTATTTATATTTATACTACTACATATCTGATATATTAAATCACTTTAAAAAAAAGCTCTAAAATTTTTTTATAGAAACTAAACTGAAGCGAGTTGCTAACCTATTTGGCATCAACTACGAACAGTTCTAAAGGAAACATGCGAGTACATATTTGTAAGTATAATTAAATTCTGTTTAATTAAGACTTAATTGTTATTAAGTATGTATGTATTTAGTAAATGATTTTAAAATAGTTTTTTGTAGAAACTTTTTATTTTAAATGAGTTACAAAAATATTGTGCTTTTCTGTAGCGTAACTAAATTTTTAAGTAAGTTTGTTGGTCACTGAACTTTCACTATTAAATAGTACGAACATTTACTGAAATATACATAATTGTACGAGTATTTTTTTTCTGTTTTGCCAAAACAATTTTTGTCTTGTTTCCCATAAAATATTAAAGGAACTCTATACCGAACATAAAAATATAAATTAAGCCGAAAATTCAAAAAGCAAATTAAAGTAAAATCCAACTTAGCCAAAGGTTACTTTTACATTTGTTGACCTCCAACTGTGTTCAGTTTTAAACAAAACAACAAGAAATACAAATATACTCTTATTTTTGTGTATTCGTATGTGTCATTTAACATTTCAAACAACTAAAAATCACCTTAAAAATTATTTGAAGTGCATGAACTTTTATAAAAACCTAAAAAGAGCAAGAAGAAGATATAACTTGATTAAATTTAGTAAAAATACCCTACAAAAAAATAAATGAATTTATGAAAGTTGTTCTTAAAGTACAAGTTTTAGAAAGTTCTTTAATACACACTTTACTATAATATTAGGATTTTTAATTGCTGATTTAAGAGTAACAGTTTTTTTATTCAAGTTACTCACCGATTCTGCTAATACAAATTAGAAAAATTAAGGTTTCTGTAAAGGACGTGCGTAACCTTTTTTTATCATACCAACTCCCAGGCAATTCACATTTTTCGAGACTAAAGTCATCCTGTTCTGAAAGAGAAGTTAGAATTTTCGAATTTAGCTACATATTTTGTTTATATGCATTAAACACATTCACCACAGCAAGCTACAAAATGTCAAGGATAGAATACAATGTTTATATTTGGGCATTTACACTGTCTCAAAATCTAGTACTCATGAAATTTCGAGCTAAATCTTGCTTGTTTTTTACTAGATTTGTAAAATAGATTTTAGATAAAATCTATATCTTTATGACCCTGTGCAACATATTTATTTAATAGGGCATTTACATTTTCTCGAAATCTAGTACTTACGAGATTTTGAGCTAAATCTGGAAATTTTTCAGTTAATGAGTTTTGTTATTGTAGTTTTATAGATATTGTATCTATTCAGGCTTTCAAGGTCATTCAACTTCTTCAAAATGTAAATAAAAGGCGTTTTCTATTTCATTCTTAATGTATCCGACGTTTCGTTGGGATTTTCCAACATCTTCAGGGATAATTATTTTTATTGAAATCTGGTAACATTGGTAATATATAAAAAGAACGAATTTTTTTTTTGATAAAAAAATTTTGATAAATGCCAAAAAAAGTTGGGGTAAAGGGTATAGATTTTTATACAGATTTTAATTAAAATCTGCTAGATTTTGTGCAGGTGTAAATAAACTATAAAAGATAATTGAATTAGATACTGTTTGCTCATAAGGGTTATGTGAATTTGCTACATTGCAGTTCTTTGGTTGCAGTCTTGGAAATTTTAAAGTTAATTGGTTTTGTTTTGGATAAAAAAATCTAGATAAATGTAAAAAAACTTGCTGTAAATGGTATAGATTTTCATAAAGATTTTAATTAAAATTTGCTATATTTTATGCAGGTGTAAATGCCCTATATGAGAATGATTTTTAGGACAGCAAGGCAACTGGGCTACAGGTTGTTGTCTATGCTGATTTTGTCGTTGTAGTCCAATTAAACTAATTTATATGTCTTTTGTAACAATGAGCAAATGTTTGATGAATGATATCGTACAATGATTTCTACAAGGCGACAAATGCAGCTTGCGACATTTTAAGTCGTGTGTTCGTGTAGTCTGTTGTGGTGAATGTGTTTAATGCCATAGTTATTTTTTTAGCTGACAGCTCGCAAATGATTATTTAAAATAGGGGAGCCAGGAGGTTTTTGTATTAGATTAACGGAAACTTGCACTATATTCCTTTAATATATCACAATAACGCCAATATTTTCATTGCCCAAAAATAATTTATTAAAACTCATATTATTTTTTTTAGATCATTTTAATTAAATTTTAACTTTTTTTAGGGCATTTAAACCTGCACAAAATCTAGCAGTTAAATCTCAATGAAAATCTATACTTTTTACACAAATTCATTTGTCTACTCTTTGTCGACAACAATAGATTACTATTAACATGCTCCATTTATTTACAAAGCCTTAGAGATTAGTAAGAGATTGTCAATAAAAGCCAATTGTTGCCGACAAAGAGTACACAAGTGATAATATTTACTGTCATCTTGATGTGACGTAGACGACGCCATTCACAATAAGGGGGAATATTTTTTTTTGTAAGCGACAATGTGCAAATATAGTGCTGCCAAAATATGTAATACCGAATATGAAATGAATGATAGCTTCAAATTATTGGACATTATTTAATAGAAAGAACATCTCTTAATTCATGTAAAGCAATAAATTGATTTGTTTTTATATTTTTACGTGATATATATAAAAGGATTTTATGTAAGTAGTTTTATTTTTATAAATGTGAAATATTTGGAAGTGGCAAAAATTAAATATGTATCGATATAAATATGTACATATGTATGTATATATGTATGTATGAATACATACTTCAATATCAGGTATTTATGTGTTTCATTCAGCATGCTCCAGAAAGATACATCAACAAAAAACCTAGCTTACAAACCTGCTTATAAGGAAGTAGTGCTTTTGGAAAGTAGCTGACAAAAGCAACAAAATATTATAAAGAAAAACACAAATACTTTTTTTAACTTTATGATTTTTTCCATTTCATACCGTGCCGCATCTATTGCCAAGTCTCATGCTTAAAAATATCATATTTATTAAATATCATTCTTATAATTTTATATAATTTCTACTAAAATTTAAGTGAAGTCATCAAAAACAAAGCAAAACGAGGAAAGTTGTATAAATTTCTGTGAATTATTTCGGCAATTTATTTATGTAGATTTTGTTACTGTTTTTTTTTGTTAAGTTTAAAGTGTAATTTTATTATTATTTGAATGTTATAGTTCTTTCATGATGTTTTATAAATAACCAACCATCCATTCAAACTACTTGCTAGTAGCACATAATTTGTTTAAACGTTGCTCAAATTTATAGCACATTTGACATACATAATTTGTGAAGAAACCACATGATAATTTTGAGAAAGAACAAACCTGCTTATAAACTTGGAACAGACTTTTTGAACAAAATATAGTATATATAGTATAAGAATAATAAAGTAAAAATAACTTTAAAAAATAAGAAATATATACATATGTGACCTTCTCAGAGAAAAGGGACCTAGTGTGTCAGAAAACGTGTTTGGACTTAATGCTAGAGTTAATGTCGACGTCGTTGACGGCGTCTTAACGCCGAAATTGTGATGTAACACAGCTGTCTACTACTGCATTGAATATACAACAACATTGAAACTACAACAACATTGAATATACAAAAACATTGAGCAACACCGTAACGACGCCGAAAAAGTTGAAACAGATTGGACTTTTTCGCCGTCGAATTTCTTACGGCGTTGAGATTAACTGCTCTCATACTATTTCATACGATTAAATTTTTTTTGACATTTGACGCCGTCAACGACGTCGACACTAACTCTAGCATAAGAGTGGATTCTGGTACCTAAAAGGGTGTAGAATAACATGAAATGGGTTAGATTTCTGATAAAAATTTATTTAACCCATAAAAACGTACAAAATGAACATGGGAAAATCGATAAAAATGAGAAAAACATTAAATTTTTTTTTAATTGTTGTTTCGTCAGTCTTCGAAGTTTTTTGGAGTTTGGACTTTTTTTCGGTGTTTCGTGATCTGGTACTTCTATTTTCTTTCATTTGACAGTTTCAGTTTTTTCTTTTTTCAGGTTCAGATTTATTTTTCGATTTTTTTGCTTTGGGTGCACTTGGTTTAGGAGCTACAAAATCCCGTTTCTGTGTACATAAGACCCTGACATTCTCATACAAATACCATTTGCGATCTAACGATAAGCCGCTTGGTGAGCGGAGGTAATACTTAAAATGCAAACGTTTACAAAATTAATTGAAATGAATTTGAAAAATTAAAATCACAAAATCGCGACAATTTACCTGGTAATCTTTTGTAAAATCCTTCGAAATACTTCAGGTCCATTCAAAATCTTGGTAATAATCTACATTTGAGCGACTATATTCTAGTTTCATTAATCCGAAAGACCGATCGGGACTGAACTTGGTGTGTTCAGTTAGGAATTTAATCATAACTAACCATACCAAATTGCATCTCCCAACTGAAATGCGTTTTTCTCAAAACTTAATTTTCACACATTGGGTCTCTTTTCTCGGAGAAGGTCACATATACACCATATTAGTAGCAGTAATTTCATGCAGCCTTAATAATACTCTGCCCTAAAATTTTTACCTCAACTGCAAGTCAACTACTTGAAATTTTTGATGTACAAGATTTTACGAGTATGTATACATACTTTTTTCATTTCGTATACATATTTGTACCACAAAATAATAACAAAATCTTCTTAATTGTAGACACGCATACAAAGTTGAGGTTTTTTTACATTAAGAAAAAGTATACTAAACACTCGCTCTAATACACAAATACATTTACCGAGCGGTATACAACTCTAATATAATGTTGTTGTTCCTGGGGAGGCAAGTGAAGCGAGACTTTTAACTTTTTTACCAACTGTGTTGTTTTTTTGTTTTTCAATTTCTTTCAAGTTGTAGGCATTAGAGGAAATAGCTACCAACACGGTAAATCTCATGTTAGATTTCATTCACATTTAGACAGACATGTTTCTTTCATATCTTCATATATACTCGTATGTACTTTCGAAAAGGTTTACACCTCAGTCTTCAAGTTTCAGTAAATGGCCAATAACATTTAGACTATATGTAGCAAACTAGTAAAACAATAAAATGTACTAAAACAAGAAGAAAAATTACCTAATCATAATTATTAGTTTCATTTAAATGAATCACTTGTGTACTCGAAATTATATGAAGCACATACATATTTATACTTTCAGGTTGGCTAATCATATACAATACATATGTAAGTATGTATAAGGCAGCACTCGCTTAATTTTTCTAGCACCAGTGTCACATGTGCAAAGTAAAATTTCTTTTGTAAAATAAGTTCTTCACATTAATAGGTCATTTACACCTAAAATGTTTATGAAAATCTATAACGTTTACAGTTTTTTACATTTACCTAGATTTTTTATCCAAAAAAAACCCCATTAACTGAAATTTTTCCAAAACTACAACCTATCAACTGCAATGTAGCCAATTCACACACCTTTTTAAGTGGACAGGCTGAATTTTTAGTACAAATTTTAAGAAAAAACCAGAATAGAACATTTACACCTGCACAAAATCAGTAGATTTTAATTAAAATCTTTATGAAAATCTATATCGTTTACACCAACTTTTTTTTTACATTTATCAAGATTTTTTTATCCAAAAAAAATTTTCCAAAACTACAACCAAATAACTGAAATGTATTCAAATCACACACCATTTTAAGCAGACCGTAGCTAATTCACTCACCTCTTTTTAGAAATATGTTGCACAGGGTAGTAAAAAATAAATAAAAAATAAATAAATAAATAAACAAATCTACTAAGAAAAGAGATTTCGCTTTGTACGAAAAATCTAATCAAAAGCAGATAATGTAAACGCCGTTTAAGTAGATTTTGACAAAATTGATTGAAGAATGAATTAAGTCAAATTGTGTTTCCCGTTACACTGCGACCAAAGTAAGTCCATTATATCTTCTGCCAGCTGCTAGAGCATCTCATGTAGACCTACTCTCCTGATGAATCTCAGGATTGCCAGTGGGTCTAGAGTTGGTAGTTCCCAAGCCCCCAATAGATGCTTGCTCAATTGGCTATATCTTCTGTGGCACAACACTTCACAGTCCTTCAGATAATGCTCTAGATTCTGCTCAGGCTGTTACTCTCAATGCCAAGTCTGTTGAGGTGTTTTCTCAGCCTACAATGGCCTGTGAGGAATCCTGTGAACATTCTTAAATTGTTTTTAAACAGGGACATGAAAGCCTTAAAACGATTTCGGTTATACGTTCCAATCATTAGCTTTTCATGCTTCAATCCTGGGAGATTAAGCCAGAAGTGTTCCCAGTTACCCTTGATCTTCGTCGACATATCTTCCCGGATTTTTTGCAATTGGTAAAAAATGGTAAGAAATTTTCCCAACGACTCGTGGGAGTTAGTCCTTGGTCCCAAGACCAACTATTTTTGGCCAACGAATTCACAAGATTCTCCCAAGACATCTATTTTCGAATGCCTGAACTTGACAAATGGCTCACGCCCATGGAACAATACAGATTTTGGAATTGATAAAATTAAGATTCACTAGTCGCTCATACATATATATGTGTAATTTTGTCTAGCACAATATTGAAAAGAAGAGGATGTTCGATTTTAAATTTTTGGCCTCAGCAGAGCGTCGTGAAATATGCAACAGTAAGGGCCAATTTCACCAACTCTATTTAAAATTTAGTTTAATTTAGATTATGAATGTCGAATGCAAGTGGCAAAATTGTGACTTGTACTTGACGACATTTTATTTCTTTAAACTTACAGCTACAGGTGTAAATCGTTTATCATTGCCGGAATTTAATTTGTCTGCATTTTAAACTCCAAATAAAATTATATTACTTGATTAATATCTTCTTTTTTTGTGGCTTAAAATGTTTACTGCTTTTACCTTTTAAACATTTTCAGGCAAAATTTTTCAGATTATTTTTGTTTCAAAAGTATTATTAATCTTTTTTCTATTTTTATGTTTTTAAAATGAGAAGTATTTTTTATGTTCAGTTATGCTCGTAGATACGAGTAGATACGAGTAGAACAAAACGGTGGAAATATGTATGTAATAGAAAAATATACATTTATTAGTGTTGTCATTATTTGAGAAAACCGAAGAAAAAATAGTTAAAACCGTTAAAATTTTTAAAGATGGCATCGAATGCAACTGAAATACCATAAATAAAAAAAATAAAAAATAATTTAGCATGAAAAAACAGAAAGGCTTCCGCTTAATATTTATCTACAAAAAATTATAGTAAAAAAGTAAAGTGCTTGATGCCACATCTCTATCATCAAATGCATCTGGATATATACAGTCACTCACACTAACTCTCACACTCAAATGTATGTATGTGTATTCGTATCTGTGCCTAGACACAAAAGATGGTACACGAAAGAAACAGTTTTTGATAAACTTTCGTTAAATTTAGAATATTCAAGATCAATCAAAACATGTATAAGGAATGGTACGAAAAATAGGGATGAAATCAAAAGTACTATCCGACCAGTTAAGCGGATTCTGTAAAGGCCAAAATTTGTTCACCGTTCAATAATAATAGCTATTTGGTATGAATTTTGCGAATTTTGTAAGGTTGCTTACAAGGTTGGGTTTTAGAAAGGGTTGTGCTTTTATCGCACCTTTACTCGTAGGCCCATTTGTTTCCCTTTTGATTCATTTCTATTGCCGGTTAAAAGCAATATTTACGCCACCCCCCACATTTGTACCCAGAAGTGAGCCTATTATCCGTCATTAAGTCACTGAATTTCCATGTTACAGCAACCAATATCCTCCATTTTACACTTTCATATATAAGTACTGCTCACCCATGTAAGACTATGATGGACAGTGACAGATAATATGTTTAATGGTTTCTGGTTCCTCTTCATCCCCGCACATCCTACAGAAATCTGGAGTGCCAGTTACCCAAATGCTGGTTCTTGCTCTGACCGGGCAGTGACCAGTCAACGCGCCTATCACGAGTCAGATATCAGTTTGGATCTTCCTGAGTCAAGTTTTGGCCACATATCCCTCGACACTATACAGTCCTCTCTACTTTGCCATGAACTGTTACTGAGTTCTTTGTAGTAATGATATATCGATAATTTCACCCATCTGTCACACATTCCCTCTATATATATAGAGGGAATATCTGGCACTGTTTTACCCATAAGCAAGTTGCGGGCTCTCCTAGTCACTAACAAGTCTCAATTTGGCATTGTCTCCCTTCAAATCTTTTAGCGCTGCCTGGCTGTCCACGTAGAAGATTACCTTTTTATCTTCAGCTACATTCCTGCCAACCAGTTCCGGGGCCTTGAGGATCGCCAAGATCTCAGCCTGGAAAACGTTGCATCCACTCAGCAGTCTGAAAGAACTACGAATGTTCGTTCCCAAGATATAGACACCAGCCCCTGTCCCTTCCCCAATTAATGTGTTATCGGATTTTATCCAATAATCCCTATCCTCACTACTAAAATCAATTTCAGCGATCTTATAGTTCGTGACCTCTAACTAAAACTGCTCTCATTTAAGATTAATATGTAACCTGTTATTCCTCTCCTCAGCAAACCTGTTTCTACGAGTATAAGGAGACTCATAGTCGCCTTTCTCACCACAATGTCCTTTATAGGAAGTAGGTGAAGAATGACGTCAAAGGCAGCCTGAGATGCGCTCCTTTGAACAACTGTGATGCCAAGCGAAGAACACCTCTGAACCTTAGCTATTAATCCTTCCTCAATGCCTGCCACCATACCACACAACCATAGGAAATAACCAGCCTGGCAACTGATTTGTAAATCCAGCTTACTATCTTTGGTTGTAGACTCCAATTCCTTCCTATGGAGTTCCTGCATGCGTAGTAGGCATTGAGCACTGGAGCTGGTTACAAACTTCTAGCAGAATTTTACGTTCTCATAAAAATTGTGTATAAAAACGTGCGGGAATTCAGATTACTAAATTTCTCAATGAGCTTTCCATTCACTAGAATTGACTTACGACGTCGGGATTGTTATAACGGCACAGACAATTAATGTTTACGATATTTCATAGAGTATTGCCTTGTTAGTTCTTAGTAATTTTATGTGTCAAAGCCGAGATCCCACTATCGATACAATCTAACCATTTTCGTCAGCTCACTGCAATAAAATCCTTATATTTCAATTATGCAATTATGTCCCAATAATTCAATTAACTGAGACACAAGGATAATTTAGCTTATTACTTTATAAATCCCATAAGTGAAGTTCAAGTCGAAATTGTTAAATTGTTATGTTAAGATAAGATAGTTGACAACCATACTACACTCATGCAAAAGTTAACCAATTGGTTCTCAAAAAGAAAAATAATAAAATGTAGACAACAGATTTCGGGTGCATTCTCTAATATACAGTTCTACTGCATTATGATTTTTTTCAAAGACGAGAAGTTCAATCATACCTCTAAAGGAACAATTTCTTTAATATCACATTAATATTTTTAAATTGATAATTATTTCTATACATACATATTAAATTTATAATAACTTCAACTATGAAAAGCTTCCGAAACTCATACTTACAGTGGCACAGAAAACTCTACATACCCCTCAAAAAAAAAAATACGTGTCATGCAAGACTTTAAATTTTTTATCAACAAAATTCCTGGCGTAGCATTCCTAGTAAAAAATAATATTATAACAAACCAAATAATTTTTTAAAAAATAATATATTTATGAAAAAATTAAAAAAATTCAGTATTTAATACACAGAAAAGTATACATACTCCATAGTTTATTACCTCTAGTTCGCAAAAAATATTTATATTACAATATTTTTTTGCGCCTCCTTTGCTCTCTAATATGACATTTAATTGATTTTTCATAGATCAGGGATCAGGGTAGACCCATTTTGGTCTACCTGGAAAACATTAAAATTATCCTTTAATAGGTTCAGATACATAAACCGATCCATTGTTGTATTAATAAAAAGTAAATTGCTAGTCCCAGCCGCCGAAATACAACCAAAAACGATAAAAGAGCCACGAAAGTGTTTTATTGTCGGGATCTGGTTCTTATGTTCCAGCTCTTCATTCTCTTTAAGCTAGACTTTTTGTTTTCCATTGTATAAGAATAAATTACATTTATTCTCTGTGCTAAATACAACATTTTTTAAACAACTTTTCATCATTATTTAAATGCTTTTATGGAAATTTCATATGGCCTTATTATTATCGCTTATGAATGGTTTTTTCCGAGGCACTCGGCTATGATAACCTCCACTTCTCGATACACTGCGTAGTGTTTCTGCATAAAGATTGGCAATCAACATTTTTTCTATGCCTTTTTGCTATATCAACAGCAATTGTCCTGGAATTTTTGTCAAATTCTTCCAACATGTGTAGTTTTATACGTCGAGTAATTGTTGCGAACGACCACTTCTTGGCCTACTATTAGCACTATTGTTCTTTTTATAACTTCTTATAATGTTTTGTATACCAGACTTTTACCGCCCAACAATTTCAGAAATTTCACGCAACGATCTTACATTCTTTTGATGCTGAACTTTTGGGGAGTAGGTATACTTTTCTGTGCACTAAAATTAGATTGTCTTGAAATTATTAATAAATATATTTTTTTCCAAAAATTTTTGTTTTTGATAAAAGTTGTATTTTTTACAAGAAATGATAAAATGTAGTTTTTGTTGATAGAATATTTAAACTTTTTCTTAAAATGGATTTTTTGCGGACGTATGTAGAGTTTTCTGTGTCACTGTATATGATATTTCTAAAGGGTAATCTTATACAATTTCTGTCCCTTGCGTTAAAACTATAGATGATTTGTCCCGAAGGTATTAGAAATAGCCAAAAGTATGTTTGCGAACATTTCAATTCATTGCAATATAATCCAAGTTTAAGAGCAAATTACTTTAAATCTCTGTTGCTCCTGTAAAGATTTAACAGCCTTTTTGAAGGAAATTTTTATTTCTTCGGTACTAATTTTTGCCGCTGCTTCCTCTAATATGCAACAGTTGCACTTGCAATAGAAGAACAATAAAAATCCATTTCACTGCAAACGATAACTATTGGCAGTACAGTATCGGCAAAAGCTTATATTTTACCTGCATTTAGTTTAGATTGTGAAAAAAAGTTTATCTTGTAAAATAACTGCTATTTATTCATCAGCCTCGTGGCACATTGTGCGCCAGCCACATCTTTTGTTGCTAGTATTATTTTCTTTTTTTTATTTTCTTTTTAAGTAGTTTACTGCTTTACTAATAATTTTATTTTAGTAGTTTTAAATTTGAGTTTTTTTTTAATATTTCTTTGTTGTACAAGTGGCTATGTGGCAAGTGATTCATACATTTATGTACTAGTATGTATGTATGTAGAGAGTCGTGTACATCCATCTACAGAGCATAAGTAATCATCAATCTATCTAAACTTCACCGCTTGATGAAACACAAAATTCACCGGAGCAGAAAATCAGATCGCAAGACTTTACCGTCATTTTCTTCTGTTTTTTTGCGTTTCTGTGATGGAATCAAAGTTTTGTCCGTTTTTTTTATTGTTTATTGCTGATGAAAACCCTTTTTTCAAATCTTAGAAAAAGAGAGCAAGACAATCACGAAAACGGAAGAAAACTACATTAGTTACGTGCTCGTGACTGAATGAATGACTGACTGGCCTCTATTACACTCGAAAAAAAAATTTAGTAAAACAAACATGATTTTAAATCACAAACATACATACATATAGTATTAATACTTAATTTTAAATTTTTTGCTTGTTTTTCTTTTTTGGTTAAGCATTTCGTTCTCGCTTATAGAACTCATCAGTAAACTTCAACCCAAAAGTTTTGAATTTAGCTAACAATTTTTGTTTATTTATAGTAAGACTTTTAAGACGTTATTGAGAATTACAAACTACAAACATAATGGCTGTATTCGATGTTTGATGCGAATTGCCTTGCGTAATTGCAAATGCAAAATATTGTCGATTTTCTTTGGATTATGTATGAATTTTGTTGTTGGATTTTAAAGAAAATCTACGATATTTTGCATATACACAGACGCAAGACTATTTGCATCAAACAACGAATACCGGCAATAAGTTTAAGGTGCTGGAAAGTAAAATACACCCAACTCTTTTTTTACACGATGGATACATTGCTGAGCAAATCGTGCACAAAAAAATCGAGTAAAAAATCATGCAACATATGGAAAATTTAGTTTAACGTTCCATATCTTTAAAAAATCGTGCAAGTTGAAAAAGTTCAAATATTTACTGAGAAAAACGTGCAAAAAAAATATCAAATAAAGCTAAAATGTAAAAAATAAAAAAAAATTAATAATTTTAAAACCCCCGAATATATCTAGGGAAGATGCGAGAACCCTATCGATCAAGTCATCTTTCGTCGGGGTTAAAAATAAAGTTTATTAAAGTTAAAATTAAAGATAAATTTTACACGTAATCGTCGGTTTCGTATAACAAGATTCAAAATAATATCATCAGAAAGTTACACACGTATATGTACATATACATATATGTATTTATATACATATCAGGATGAATTTTAACATTGTATGATTGTATACATTTCTAAAGTGTTTGGAAATGCGTAACCTTCTTTATATACATACATGTAAAAATTAAAAAAAAATATCGTGCAAGTTCAAAAAATTCTTGCAAAAAATATCATTCGTTCTTATTTTTTAACCGTTTTATTTCAAAATCGTGTAAAAAAATCGCATAAATTAGAGTTGAGTGTAGATCAAAGAAGAGTAATGAGTAGTGAAAAAGTGAGTAGAGTTAAATCTTGACTTATAATTTCTTGTACTTAAGCGCACTCATACTTATTGCAATGTTGTCTATGAGTCAGATTCACTCGAAAGTTTGAAGTTCGCATCTAACTCAAACTTGCAACATTTATGACGTTGCTGAATTCGACTCTCCTTAACTCAGTGCCTATGGACGATGCAAAATAAGTATGAATCACAATGTGAATTTCACGTACGAACATTAAAGTTCTCATTATGAGCTTATGCGTTTCTCTGTTGTTTTTTTTTGTTTTTTTTTGCAGGAATTGAAAAGCCACCCTATTTACTACTTTTGTATACTACTTGCAAACTTTTTAATGATTAAACCTTTAAATAAACATACATGCATGAGTTAAGTGAGTTGAATCAATGTGAGTAGTACAAGTAATTTCCTGAAATTATAAATCAAACTGAGGTGATTTATGAGTGTAAGTGTGGTATGAATATGAATTTCGACGTCGCTTTCATATTTATTGCAACCTATACTTATAAATCAATCTTATTGAGTGTGTGCGTACATCAGAATAGTTGAATTTAAACGATGTTTATGCATTCATATTTAAAATTTCATCAGTCAGTAGAAATAGCGAATAAAGGATTCATTGCAAATCACTGGTGTAGATGCAAAAATGCAAAACATTTTTGTAAAGATTTTTTTTAAGATTCTAAACTTATTATGTTGTACATTGGGAAAAAAGGTTATACAAAATTTTATACCTTTTAATTTTAAAAGAAGACCTTTGTCAAAATAGTGTCAGACGCCATTTTTTCATTTTGACGGGCTGAGCTACTAAAAAAATAATCTATAAAATTAAGATACACATACATAGTAAGTGTTAACAGTTACAATCACCCTTATCGGGAATAAATGTTCACGTGAAAAGTGTTCCCTTTCCCTAAAATTCATTCTGATCGCCAATGTTTGCGTTGTTGTTGTGTCAGCATACTATTTTCTAATTTTGTTCACCATTTTTTTGTTCACGGGAAATATTTCACGTGAACAGGATGTTTGTCTTTTATTCGCGATAAGGTTAATTGTTTATTTAAATATAAAATATATTTTGTTTTAATTTACTAACACAAAACGTTGAGTGTATGATTACAAGTTGAAAACTCATGAACCACATGGAAGGGAAAATTATTGTATTTATTATTAATTTACCATACACAATGGCAGTATGCTGATTGTACCAAACAAATAAACACACATTCATTTTTTTTTACACATACTCGTTTTGAACAATAGTCATATGAAGATCTAATTTTGTGCGTATCGATGCGTTACCAATTAAAACGCTTGTCGTAAGAATACAATTAATGTCAGTAGTAAACAGTAACTACATATTTTTATTATTATCTAAAAATGTAAAAGAGAGAATTAAAAATTAGAAAGATAACGCTTAATAGCACACTACACTTAAATAATATACAAATGCAACGAAGTAGCCTACATAAAAATGCTTCACTTCAAATAAAGATGAAATAAGGTATTAACTCAGTTCCAAATATATCCTCTAATTTCCGAAAATAGCTGCTAAGAAGTTGTGTTGATTCGTAAAATTTATTGGTTTTAAAAAACATACTTCTTGGTTTTAAAAAAATTTTTGCAATTTCTTATAAAATAATATGCGAGTACATATATATTTGCTAATGAAGACTCGCACAAGAAGAGGTTCCGTACGAACACTACCTAGTAGGGATGCCAATCGGGATCAATTTTAGGAAATCCCGGGATTCGGGATTTGTAAATTCCGATCCCGAAAATCCCGGGATTTTTGGGATTTCGGGATTTTCGCGATCCCGGGATTTTTGGGATTTCGGGATTTTTGATATTTTGGAATCTACAATTTGCTGGTGAAATAAATTAGTTTTTTTAATAAATATTGCTTTAATAACAAATTTTATGCATTTTAAAAGGTTTTATGTTGATAATATATCATAACTCAATTGTCTATAAAGTTAACAATTTTCTAATACGAGTATGAAATAAAAATTAAAAGAATTTTTCTCATCTATTTTTAACTTGATTAATCACATTTGGTGTTAGAGAATTTATACTGAAAACCATAACTAAATATGAAAATTTGTTTTTGTTTTCAATATACATAAGTATGTAAATTTTTTATATAATCTTAACCAACATGAACATATTTACATATGTATCTATGGACTTTTGAAAAACGAAACGCATTATTCGGTAATTATTTCTTACGTTTACGTCAACCCGACAACAAAAAGTTTACACTTGCCTTGTATTGTGTTCTACTTCAATTGTAAGGAGCTGTCAGTAGTAATCAATTGTTACCGAAAAGTAGATAAGTGCTAATTTTTTTATAGCGTTGAGGAATCGACATTCAGTTAGTTATACACTGCAATTATGAATAAATTGCAGCAGGAAATTTCTCTATTTTCCAAATAGATGTTTTTGTTTTCTCCAATTATTTGCTACTGTTTAAAATTATTCCCCAGGAAAAATTTCTCGTGGAATTTTATTCATAATTGCTCTCATAATATAGAGTAAGATGGAATAAATTTGTCAAACTTATGAATTTTCCAAATGTTATTTCCCTTCCAAAACTCATACGATTCTTTTTGTTTTCAAAATAATTCTTAGTTGTATATTTTAGCACCTTTGATGAAAATAACCGTGAGAAAGTAGTTAAATTATTTTGCTCTTGTTGTTAATTTATAAGAAATATGTCACGAATATTCATTAATTTGTTAAAACTGCACTTATAAAATTGTATGGGAGTATTAAATATTATAAAAAATACCACAAAATCAATGAAATTTTTAATTTATAAATGACTTTTTATATAAAAATTGCAATGAAATCCCGAAAAAGAAATCCGGGGAGTGAATTTTACAAATCCCGGGAATCGGGATTTGCCAAATCCCTAAAATCCCAAGATTTCGGGATTCGGGATTTCCCGTTTGGCATCCCTACTACCTACATATGTAATACTATGCGACCTTTACCGATATAATCGAATACTTCACCTGATATAGACATTTTTGTTAACTTTAATACCCGATAAACTTTTTTCCGGTTTTTTTTGCACTTTTTTTAGTTTTTGGAATTTATCGGCTTTAAATTTTTTTAATTTTGGAGTTTTTATAGTTTTCGGCGATTTATTTTTGTTTTAGAGATTTTTTAGGTTTGGCGACATTTTTTTTTTTTTTGCGATTTTTTCGTTTTGGCGATGGCTATTTTTTAGAGTAGGTTGTCAAAATTATACACTAAAAATTTTATTAACTGATAGAATACTCTTTAATTTTGTATTTTTAAGTTTCAGTGTTAATTGGTGCAGTCCACATAAAAATACACTAATGCTGAGTACACATATGACATTGCTTGTATTGTAATTTGATGGTGTCATTTTCAAAATGTGTGCAACACCGTTCCCATTATGTTCATTATATGGAATGCAATGCCAGACAGTATAGCAATGTCACGATATGCCATGGTGTGTACTCGGCATAACTTTGCAAATTTCAAGTGTCTATATATAATTCAGGAATGCGAAATCGGATTAACAAATTGTACTAATTTTCCAGATAAATTGTACTTTTTTCCGTACGATTGTACGAAATTCTTTTTTTTTAATTAACTAAAAACGTACGCATAATATATTTGTAAGAACTTAACAATGAACAAAAAAAAAGGACTTTGAATTTCAATTATTATAATATTATTAATGAATACTATTAGTTAATATTATTATTTAATGTCAGAAGATACAAAGAAGACTAAGTTGCAGAGGTCTGAATATAAAAGTGACATTTAGGATATACTTTTCATCCTCTGTTTTGATTCAATTGGAAACAATCGATGAAAATATTCGGTTTCTATACTTGGTACAAAAATACACTTTCCACATTTGCATATCATCGGTTCTTTTACATAAGTTTTCATTTCTAATACCTTTGCTCGAAACTGGTTATTTGTATGTTCAAAATTTTTTAATTCAATAGTGCTAAATTGGTCATTGGGGTGTTCGGTACTTTTGCCACTCAAATGGTGCTAAAAATGGCACAATTGTACCACCAACTTTTTCATCCCTGATATACTTAATTGCATGTATATTAAATTAGTATTTCAATATGTTACGTTTCTCACTTACGAACAGCCTTTTAACTGTCATAATATATACATTAATAAGATTTACATATTCTGTGAAAATTTCAGGTTCGTAGCTCTTGCGGTTATCGAGAAAGCAGCCTGTGGCGGACAGACGGACATTATAGCGAAAACAATAGGGTTATTTTTCACCTTTGGTGTAGGAAACCCTGAAAATTACGTATAATGAATATCTGAAGCATTTTTGGCAATTTTTTTCTAATTTGCAACATGAAAAATTGACAAATGGAAAAAATTTTATTCAACTAATTTCATGAAAAGTTTTTTATGTAAATTAATTATGAGTTAATTTTAATAAAAACCAAAAACCCTTTAACATATAATAGTATGACCACACATACATACATATATGTATGTATATTATATAAAAGTTAAAACTACGAGTGTGTCCCAAATTATTTGATCAACAAAATTACTTGATCGCTTGCCTCAAACTTCTGAAATACTTTCCCATGGAACTGTTGCTTGCAACTGTATTATAAATTTTATAACAAACTACATACTATACATATTTAACAACTTCGGCTGTCCGTTTCTTTCAATTACTTACATACATACTTACATATATCTATCCATCTACCGTCTGTATATCGCTTATTCATTTATCACAATTACTTTAATCAGTGTCGTCAAGCTTCCAACTGTCAATTGATGGCGCTTAAATTATGTTCACTCCGATCCAATGACAATAATAATTCTATGACAAACATTAAAACAACTTCCCTTTTTTGGACAATCATTGTTACAGAAGTGATGAATAATGATGAAATAAACGCTGGACGAGAGTACGAGCGAGTATCTGCACAATAACAACTCTATTAACTGTGTTAGAAAAACAATCAGCCAAGAGTTAGAGTTATTGGCAGAAAATAATAATTACTTGCTACAAGTTTTCAATTCTTGATCATTTTCCACAACATTTAAAAATACAAACTCGTACTAAATATATTTAGAACACCCTGATACACCAGATGACAGAAGACTGAAATTGTTTTGATGTCTTTAACAGTCATCTTAAAAGTTAGCGATAAAAATATTTAGTTGTTGCACTACTATTAGATAGAGTGTAACGAGTTTTAGATTTCAAAAATCTTCTTAACTTTATTAGAAGGATCTGTAACGCTTTGTGTGTAATTAAATGAAATAAAATTGTCTTGTTTTGTATTGAATAAAATGAAATAAAATTGATATTGGATGATTACAATGGTTACAACTTGACATTTCATAAGCTTTTACAATATTTTGTTCTTCTTTCATTGAACCTTAAGAAAAGTGAAATACTCGTAGTTGACGAGAAAAAAAAACTATGAATTACATTTGTTAAGCAGATAATACATACTTTTTGCAACAGCTGCAACGCGGCTGAGTACTTTGCAAAATTCTTAAGATGAATAATTTTTTCGCAATTGAAAGGGAAGTAGTCCCAATAGAGCATGAGTTATTTATGGTTTTATTACATTTAATATTTTTTCTTCTTTGTTTAATTAGTATTAGCTGCATGAAAAAGGTGAACACTGGGTCTCACAGACCTCATAAGAACTTTCCATTATTAGCCTTATAATTATATAACGATGTATCTTTCTTTCAATCACGCCATTTGAAATCTAAATTCGAGGCTGCAGAGATGATCGGTTCTGGTGTAAAAGGTAATATTTACATTAAATATTGGAAATTAATGCCCCTATTACGGTTTACAACTCAACTACGAGTAAGTTGAATTGAAACTGAAACAATTTAACTTTAAAATAACTTAATTGTTTTTTGGTATTATGAATTACAACTAATTTTAGTTGTATTCGAAACAATGCTCGAAAAGAAGAGGTTCTTGTATATGCTATATTTTTTGAAACCATAGTAGCAATTACAAAATATTTTAAATATTTTTAGTTTTGGCCTTACCATTTTTTCTTGAGATTCTAAATGGTATTAATTGGCATCTGGAACATTGAAGCAAAACTAATACAATAGTCGAAATAAAAACCAAAATAGAACTAATAAGAAGCACGGTAAAAAAAAAGTTGTAATCCATAATCCAAATTTGCCAACTATGACTTAACTATCAACTTAGTTGTAAATCATAATAGGGGCCTAAAAAACATGCAAGGTCCATATCTATGCTTAAAGGTAAACGACGGATGTCTCTCACAGCAAAAAATTCTCGACACTTAGAAGCACTAAAAGCTTTTAGAAGCAATACATTGCATCTCTAGAAGCACTAACGTAAGCGGGACCATTAAAATATGTTTCACGATCGTACACGAACAGTACACAATTATATACATATGTATGTGTATCAGAGAACAGAATGAGTCCACTCGCATTTGCTAGCAGTTCACAAATTCGTTGCTTTTGCCATGCATTTATTCCACAAAAATAACAAATGTAATTGCTATGATACAATTCATTGCGATTTGTTGATTTATTGTAAGTGATTTTAATGGTTACAGAAATAAAAAAGTGCAGTGTGGGGAAGAAATTTTAGAAAAAACAAATGTTGATATTTACGGTTTTATAAAAAAAAGAAAATTAAAAAGTAAAATTTGGAAAACGTAAAATATATCTGAAATGCATTTCAAATAACTGTCTCATGTAAAATTTGACATAACATACATTTCAAATCTATATCGTGTTTTATGAATACCAATGTACGAATTTTATTCAAGCACAAATACTACGTTGTGGTCAATCACAGTAAAAAGCATTCGCACCATTCACTGAGTGTTCGTTGCTTTTGAAAAAAACCAGTGAACATTTATATAAAACAAGCAATGCACACAATAAAATTCGCCGCACTCATCTATTTCGATTGTGCCATGCGTTGTTTCTTTCAAATGTTGTGGATTGATAACAATATGCAGGTTTTTTGTGATTGCATTCAAAACAACAAATTAAGACATTCAATCTGTTCTCTAATGTGTATAGTAGTAGGTACACGTTTGGTAGATGATTTGTTTCTATTGCTTCTAAGTGGCTCATGGCGAACAAAAATTGTGCATTATAAAAGCGCAATTGCAAGTGATTCCGTATCATGTTATTCCTTACAAAAATGCTTCCAGCAAGCAAAAATATTTGCTGGCCTCTTACATCATCAATTGAACATTTCTTTGGATGAAAACTCACTTACACAGAAAAAATATTCCTCCCATAAATAACGTTAATTGAAAATAAAACCAAACATCAATTAAAAATGTATTTAATTCAATTAAACTTTTTTCTTTAAAAATGTAATTATTAACATAGTTTTACTGATTCAATTATATTTTTAATTGATTTTTAGTTTATTTTCGATTAAATTTGTCTGTTGTAGGAGTATTTTTTTCTGTGTAGATAACCATTCATCTTGGAAATTCATATCACATTTGCTCCCTTAATTATGAAAGTGGTCTTAGCATATATTTCTTTTGTCGAGATATTAGTAGATTACATTTGAACAAATCAAAAAATATTTTTATATTATATTTTATTTTACCTTAGAGCTGTTCTAGTATCAATTACTATGGAGATACAAATATAGTATTTAATAAATATTCATTGAAGTTTTTTAAGATTCATTTAATATTTTGAATCAAAAATCCACATGACTTAGACAAATTTCATAATTAAGGGCACATTTATATATACAGGGTGGTTGATGAATTTTGCTACATGAAGAAACTCAAATAATATTTTCAATACGCAGAAATAAGTATTTACCAATTAATGTTAATTAATTTGAGTGAAAAAACTTAATTGATATTAGCAAATTGTTTATAGTTAAAAATTTTATTAATTTTTTAATTGATATTACAAATATTTTAATTCATATTACAAAATTATTCATATTACTTTTTTGTGTGTAGTTTTGTTTTATTAAATATATATTTTTAATGGTTTTTAATATAAGTTATGTTTATTTTTAATATAACTTGGGATTCACGCTGAGAGATGCATGTCTTGCATCTACCTGCAGAGTTGATATCGGGATCGCTTCAATTATCGATTGAATCGGCTGTCTTAAATCATTTAAATTTTAAATAGCAAAAATCAGCTGCAGTTAGATCTGGAGACCAGGGGTAGCCCACCGAAATGTTAAATTTTTGGAGCAACTCTGCCAAAACGGGCCTAACAATGTGTGAATTTTCCCCAACTTTTTGAAATCACAGATAACTGAAAGTCATTATCTTTTTTCAAAGCAGTTTAGGAAAGAAAAATGTCTGTAACATTTTTAAATAACGATCTCCAGTGAACGTTACAGTGCTACCGTCTTCTTCCAAACAGCATGGAGTGCTATAACTGCACTCCACTCTGTGCCTCGAGCTGAAAGTTATTATCCATCTTGAAGTATTTGTGGGATAAAGTAAATCCACATTATATGGCTGTTACAAAAATATTGATGCTGCCCCACAGCATACATCCCAACAAATAAGATAGCCTTGGTTACAAAATGTTTTTACAATGCGATTTATATAGAAAAAAAAATAATAATAATATAAAAAAACTACTCAACGAAGTGCGTAAACGTTGTATTCAATAAAATCCAACTTGGTACGAGTAACAACAACCGATCAGTAGTGGCTTTAAAAAAAATTCACTGAACATTGATCATTTCTATTCATTGATTGATTTTATTTCGTTCTTGCACTGTACACCATACTTTTTACAAACGGAAAATTGCTTTATAGAAAATACATCTTAAGTAGAAAAGGATTTACTCAAATGCAGTGTTCGGTTGGTTGTTAGTTTGTTAAGTGATAAAGTAATGTATTGGCTTTTTGAATGTGAACGATGGAGTGCGGAAAATATAGAAATTATAAAATAATCATCTCTAAACATAAGTAAAAAGGAAGAAAAAATCAATAGTTAAGTTGTTGGAAAATATTTCGAACAATCGTGGTACATATTTATGACACTCTGCAACAACAGCTAAAGCTACCAGCAACACATTCAAACAATTTAATAGATTTCAAATGTAGATAAGTTTTCTAAGAAAAAATTTCCCTTAAAAGGTTTTGTTGTTTCTGTATTCTAAAGCATTAATACGAATGTTGGGTTTTGGTAGAAACTTTACATTTAAAATGCACAGTCATTACGTGTCTTGTAATGTTTTCGAGCGCGTTACTGCGCGCTGCTGATCATGATCATTCGTAACGATGATGATGATGATGATGATGTTCATAATGATAATGATGGCTCTTTGGAACAGGTGTAATAATTGAAATTATTCTATGAGACGCTAATAATAATTGTTTTTGTTTTTTTTTCTTAATTTTTAATTCTTCTGTGTACACTTGGTTGCGCTTGCTTAAAGAATCAAAAAAAGCGTGCTTCTCTATTTTGTTACAATTGCAATATATTGTTCTTTTGTATTAAAAAAAATATTGGTCCCCCTTTTTTTTATTTATAATTTTCTGTTTATGCTTCGAAACAAATAACAAATTTAAATTATGTCGAGGAAAAGCAACGAAAATAACAGCAACAATAATGAATTAAAGTATTATGGTTACGGTTACGGTTAAAACATGCCTAGTTCACTAGTATGGAAAGTTTGAGGTGAACATTATTTCTTAAGCCTGCCTGATCGTTGAGGCTTATACGTCGTATTATGATGCTCAAGAAACTGTGAAATTGCCAACATCAAACATCACAACAACAAAGCATTGGAAAATTATTATTACTCGTATGTACAATAATTTGTGATTTATTAATTAGAGAATTGTTCTGAAGAGTCGAATTCTAATTTTTATGATTTGGCCAGGCATGAATATAGCATACATACAATATTTCTTCTGCTATTGCACAAGTCAACATGAATTGTTTTCAATAACTCTGTGGCAAAAGGAAAAAGTGCTTAAGTCGAGATAAGCTGATTTTGAGTTGATGGTACGTACCTCCGTAATCTGCATATTCGAAAGTACCCCTGTTCAAAATCTTAATTAGATGACTTGCGACTTATCTTTCTTAGACTTCTAATCTCATTTGGAATAATACCTCAATTTGGGTTACAGTTTGGTATATTTTAACTTAAATGTATTAATTGTGGTGTTGTGTAGAACGATGTTTGCTTAAAAAAATAAAGCTTGGAAGAGAATTTCCCAAATTATATGTAAAAAATTTCTGAAAATCGACTTGAACGCTTAAATCTGCTTTTTTGTAAAACAGTAAAATATGACTTAAGTAATTTTTCCTTATTGCTACAGAAATATTGAAAATAGTTTACATATGTATATAAATATAAGTTTTTTGAAAATAAGAGATATAAAAAATTGGAAGTTTTTGACTTCATATAGATTTTCGAACATCGAGTTTTCATCAGATATATCTGACATGCTCACTAAATCATAAAGAGTCACAACTCAAAATGATCAAAGTCTTCTTGAAGAATATAAAATATCGCTATGATTGTTTTTATGTTACATACGAGTACTTACGTTATTTGTGCAGTATGTAACAGTTGTTTGCCACTACTCAGCATTTCAAATTTGTTAAGTTTTGACTCTTTATAATTTAGTGTGTGATATATGTATCGGTCCCTTTTTACTCCTGCACAGAGAAAAAACTGCCTAATAAAATCAATAAGACTTTCTCTATGAAAAGTTTTTAGGCTAAGGTGTATCCCAGCAGAAAGAAGCGAAGATTTTTTCATAGAGATTCCTTATTGTTTTTATGTGGTAAATCTTATTAATTTTATCAAGAAGAAAACCACATAAAATCAAGAAGAAATCTTATTATTCACAACTTTTTTTACTCAATTTCCGTTATTTTTGGCACCAAAAAAACAATCCATAGAGAAAATCTTCTTGATTCTATTAGGTTTTCTTATAAATTGTAAACTATGGGGATTCCTTATTGTTTTCATTAGGTTCCTATATGATTATGTGTAAAGTATCTTATTAATTTTTTTTAATAAGGAAATCTTCTTGTTTTTATTAGGTGTCTTGTTATTTCATATCTATAAATAAACATAGAGACAATTTTTTTCATGATATTTTTCGTTCTTGTATAAGCATGTTTTTGTACAATAGTTTCAGTGCGGATTAAGAGGCTGCTTGTTAGCATATTGGTTAGAGTTCTTGTCTGTCAGTCAGAAGGTTGCTGGTTCAATACTTGCCTCCTCCCAAGTAATAAATATGTATGTATGATGAGTTAGTTAATTAAGAATATAATATAATATGTATGTATGTATGTTTAAATAAATAACATCTAAATATACTAGATACATATAATACATTGTACAGAATTTAAATAAAAATACATAAGTACAATTGTTTTCATGTTTTATTAGGTTGCCTAATAAAATCAAGAAGAAAACCTTTTTGAAAAATTTAATAATATAACCTAATAAAAAAAGGTTTTCTCTATGAAATTAATAAGATTTCCTTATTGAAAAAAAACCATAGAGATATATTATTAATTTTGTTCTATTTTATGAGGTATTTATTAGGCACTGTATTCTCTGTGTGTAAGGAGCATAGGGCCGCAAGAAGATTATTCCAATACACTCGATCCTGTGATAATTCTTTTACTTCATTCTATCGAAGATTTAAGCGGGATAGTTCGATTTCGGTTTGTCGTTTTCAAGTTTGTGCTGGGCGTCCTCGTCTTCGACTGCCTTGTGGATTCCAATCTATAGCTTGCTTCGCGATATCATCCGGAGATTTACACAGAATGTGTCCGATCCAGCCCCACTTGCGTTTTCGGATTTCAACTGCGATTGGCTTGGCTCAATTAGATTTCGTTATATAATGAACCAATCCAATTCGGTAGACTTTAATGAAAAAAATTCAAATAAAAGCCCATCGAATGCAAAATCTAATAAGCTCTTAAACCTAAAAAACTTAGAAAAAAGCGCTATATTTTATTAATTCCAAAAGGTCTCACCTTTCAGGATTTATTCACTGAGTCGAATAACTCAAAATGTTCTTAATCTTAATATGTAAAATGGTTCGCGGGATAACGTTCTCAGAAGTGTTTATTTTTTCTAATGAAGTTCCAAGGATGGCCTGCCGTCTCAAATATTTTTTTGTATCATGAATCCAATGAATTTGTCCAATTTATCTTTTAGGGACGTCAAACGGTAAGTTTCAAATTCCCAACGCATTTTTTTCTGGACGTGTGTATGTGGGTATATATGTGCATACATACATATGTATATACATATTTATATCCATATGCATATACATATTTATACTCATACATATGTACATTTTTGTTTTTGCTTCTCAGGATGTGATTTGATCACGGCTGTCACGGTTAAATGAAAATTATGGCGCGTGAGAATATTTATTTAATCATTCTTTCTCTAGTAATTTATGGCGTTCAACTTGGTAAGTATTTTTCTATGTTCAGCAACAATTATGAATGAATGAATTTATTTAAGAATCTTCTGCATATTTCTTTATCGTCGTGTACGTATGCATTCGAGATGAACACAAGTCACGTGTTTGTTGTGAATCATACATGATCGCTTGGAGGTGAGTTAAAGTGGACTAGTAAATTTTTTCATAATTTCATAATTGGAAAGTTCGGTTATATGTATATATAACTTAAAAGTTCTGAGAAACAAATCTAAATTTTTGAAAAAGAAAGTCCAAGGGGTCTACTCTGTAATTCGAAACGAAAGAAAATGCTTTCGAATTTCCATGTTATAAGCATACAAAATCGAAAAAATGTTCTTTCGTTTCGAATTACAGAGTAGAGCATCAAGTCCAGTCCTGCAATTTTAGGTGCTGCATATGTGGGAGTGTTGAAATAGAAATATATACACATATACATTATGTGTTTTTTTTACTGAATAATAATAATAATAATAATAATGAATAAAAAATTGCAAGTCTCGATTGGGACAACACACAATTAATTTATGGATAAATTGCCAAAGGCTTTTACAAAAAAGATTCGGTGGAATTTTATAGCAGAAATCAGACAATGCATTTGTTAATTAAATTAAATTTTTTCTGCATATTTCGTGACTATTCGTAATCATGATTAACTAACACTATAATGTGCATGTGCATGGTTCAGAGTTAAAATATTTCGCTAGAGATCAGTGCCGTGAGTGAAAATTTACTCATAATCCCATCTCTAATAAAAGCGCAATAAACTATACAGTACATTGCAAAAATAATTTCCCTCTATTTTTATGAACAAATGAAATAAGAAAGGGCACAAAAATATATATATAGAACGATATCGAATAAAATAAATTTATAAAGTCTGTTGAGGTTCTTCAACAGTGCTAAAAAAATTATTCCCCCTTATTGTGAATGGCGTCGTCGACATCACATCAATACGACAGTAAATATTGTCACTTGTCTTCTCTTCATTGTAAGTTAATGTAGCATGTTAATAATAGTCAATTCTTGTTGAAAACGAGTAGACAAGTGACAACTTTTACTGTCGTCTTGATGTGACGTCGACGACGCCATTCGCAATAAGGGGGATTTTATTTTTTGTATGCTGTCAACGATGTAAATAAAACATTCATCGAAATAATTATGATTAAAAGTTGACAAAATAAATTGCACTTTGCTAATTATCTATGTATAATTCGCAAACTATTCACTCACACTGCCAAAACATGGGAAACAAGAGCAAGTTATTTATTTTATCAGAGATTTATTTCTTATTTACCTCTTAGAGGTTAAAAAAAATATTGCGAATTTTTTTTGTGATCTACTGTATGAACGTAATAAACAAATTTTTAAATTACAATCATAGGCCAGGCCACTCTTCGAAATAAAAACACCTGTGCTCAAAGACAACATTAAGTGTAAAAGAGCAAAATAAGATTAAAAACAAACTATCAAAACAATATTATAGTTAAAAATAAATTATGAAGAACAAACAGGCCATTTAGAGCACAGAAAAAATTATGAATAAGAAAAACTTTAACTATTTTCTACTACTTTTCTTCTTTTTTTTGTACCTATATGGATGTATGTATTCTGTTTCTTTTTTTAATTTTTAATTATAAATATTATGGACTTTCATAATATAAAAAAGCATGTAAGTTTTTGTATATAAGTGAAAAAGCTTGTACGAAGCACATAAGCATGTACATAATCATCATCCTCCTCCCTAGTTTATGGCATTTACGTGGGTAATTTTAAAAGTACTTTAAAAACTTGCGGATCTAATAGTATGTAATTCTTTTCGTGCGATGGAATAGTGGCACACAGTTTCATCTGAAATGAAGAGGTAAAGCTATTTATTTCAGAAGTGTCTAGTATTGACTCGGTTTTGGTCCATCCGCTCACCCAAATGTTAGCATTCTAAGCCCGAATGAATTTAACAAAAAATAACATTAGAATATATACCTGAATTTGAATAATTACATATATTATCTGTAAAGACTCCTTGTATCCTATTCCGTAAAACTAAAAATTTTTCTATGTTTAGAGGTTGAATTTGGCAAATGAAGGCAAATACCTGAAGGTTTATCTAACTAGTAAGCTATCTTGTAAAAGAAACACTAATGGGAGGCTAAAGAAATGACCTAACGCCTAATTCACGTGCAGAAACGCTATAAAAAAACTGTAATGCAATTCAGTAACTTTTAACGTAATTGTAATTTTTGTCTATACATTTTGTCGCTCAAAATAACGATTGTGTGATTATGAAACTTATTTTTAACGATAGGACGCAGCTGATATTTTCTGTTGATTTTTGTCGATAAAATTAACAACACAAATTATTGTCGCTTAAATAACGACACAGCTGACATTAACTTACAGCGAATATCGTTAAAAATGTTACTGAATAGCAAATTCGATAAATGTTCGTTATAATTATTAAAAACATGTTAGTGAATCGCACTACTGGGGTCTACAGCCAAGAGTGGTAAATTGGATTATTATTATTATATTATCAGACAAGTGAGAAATTTTTAGATTATTTAATTGAACTGTAGTGAATTTTAATCAGAAATAATAAATAGTCAGGCTCAAGTTCAGTAATTTCAATTCTTATTGAATGAAATATTTTTATTAATTAATGTGAGTTTCTAAAGAAGAGAAGACAAATTAAACTTAGACTTTAAGCTGGGGGAAAGACAAGTTCTCTCGTACGTGTGAACTGTGTATTGCTAAGCGTTGAGGAAGCAGAACCATAGGAAATCCCAGGTTGTGCATCAATGGGCATCACTGATGCCATAAGCTCTCCGGCTCAAGCGGTCATTCTCCTCTTTCTGGGAAAGATGACAAGTAAACTAAGGATTCTCGAGTCAGGTTTGGTGAGTTCTAGACTAATGGTCCTCCGATAAAAACCCACTTTTAACTAACTTTAAGCTGCAAGTGGCACTGAGTAATATTTTTGTGTTTTTTTTGTGTGTGCAACCAACCTTAGTATATCAATCCATAGTCATGGTCTCTGTTATTTTAGAAATTATTGTCTATCCACAAGAGTTGTAGGAAGGTCTTGCCAAAATTTCGAATTTCATCGGCAATTTCTCGTTTTCAAACAATTAATAATTTTCCTGCAGAGGTGTTTAAAATCACACGCGATAATTTTCTTTCAGATATGATATTTGGGAATCTAAATAATTAAAATAATTTTAAAAAATCTAAGAAAATATTTCTATTCTATTGGCAGAGTTAGTTTTCTAAAATCGGGCAGTTTCAAATCGATCAGTTTACAGAACAGTTCCGGATGTTTAAGTACCCAGCAAAAATTACAATACAAATCATTAGTTACAGCATTGATGAACTCAGCTCCAAGTGGTTCCATTTCTGGGGAATCTTTAATGAATTTAACACATAATTGTCATAGGACGGAAGTGATCCAAATAACTGAATGGTATGCGCTTAAAAGGTTGTTGAACAATTTTTTATATAAACAAAAACCTTAGAGTATTAACTTCAGTACCTGTAGTGATTGGTATGCAATGAAAGTGGTAAATTATTGGAACTAGTTCCAATTTTTTTTTTGCTGGCTATATGTACATATCGCTACCTTAATATGGAAAGGTAATTCATTATTTTTTTAAATCTAGATTTTTGCATTTTTTGATAAATTAAAAGTTCTTCATTTCCTTCTATATTAAGGTAACGTTATGTGCACATGCAGACTGCATCTTTCTGGTCTTCCTAAGCCTTGAAGTATTTTCATAAACTGTGGTACATAAGAGCGAGTCCAATCAGTACATCTTTTTTTATAGATTCTTTTACTCCAGCCTCGTTTCTATAAAAAATGTTTCGTTACTTCAATGTACACACATTTCCATACACACGTCCTATGTACATATCTTTCCCTATTATTTGGTACATATACATATTATGTAAATAATATAAATAAGTATGTATGTTAATTTTTAATTATGTATGTATGTATGTCAATGAGTGACTGTATGTAAATATGTATGTATTTTAATGGGTTTTTTTATAATCTAATCATACTAAGATCTAATACTTAATGTAAATGTCCATTTTAGATAGAAATCTTAATTAGCCCAAATTGTTGGCCAAAAACAAAACTTAAATGAAATTAAACAATCAAATTACAGTTAGTGCTCGTAGACTCATATTACCAGTAATTTTTGAATCTAATTTTTTTTAATTCAAACTTTGTGGGAAAATGTTTTTAAATAATGGTGTAATTATAATAATAATTTTCCTTATGCATGTATGTAAGTATTTATATGACGTTTAAAAATAGTTATGTGCAGTTGTTGTTACCCTGGTCATTGCTATTAGTCGTGGACATACACTTTTAAAAATGCGTAATAAAGGAAAACACAATTACAGCCACAAACTGCTTTGAACGAGCTGATGTTAAATTTTGAAAAATCTCACTTTGACACATTTAGATTTCCTCAATCGAGTCAAAATGTATGTATGTATGTCCCAATAATTTTGGAGGGCCGACCCACCTGTACCAGTGGCACACGCCCTGGAACCACCCCTGGTGTGTTCCCCATACAAACATTTCAAAAAATCACAAATGTTTGCATGTTCCCTAGAATACGATTTTTTTTAACCAAAATAAAAGAAGTGCAAAATTAGTATGTACATAGTTTGAAATGGCAACGAAGTCTTTACGGACGGAAACTCTTCGGCCACGCTTGGTATATTTTGTTTTTTTTTTCGAGAATTTATTTGATGTACATATAACATTGTAAAAGAACACATTCAAACAATTTTTTAAGTACAATTTCAAAAAAAATATAAATGTTGTTTGAATATTCTGTTAGGTAACGCTTGGCAACATCATGCCATCATGATAAAAATCTGCTTTTTAGAATAACAGTGCAGTGCTGCATTGTAAGAGGAAATATCATGCAAACACGTTAAATTGAATAGAATGAATGGACAAGCAAATGAATGAATGGAAGATAATGAACACATATTATTTAAAAAAAAAAGTTTGCAATGATTTTATCATGAATAAATTAATTTTTAGAGCTTTCAACAATTATGTATATTAGAAAGGAATTATTCAAAACTTCAAAGTTTTTGGCCATTTCATAAGAAAAAAAAATCCATGTAAATGCTTTCGAATTTGCGCATGTAATTAACACACAAATTCAAAAGTATTTTCTTTCTTTTCGAATTAAAGAGTTGTACACCAGCTTAGTTTACACTCAATAATTTTGTGGTGGCACATTGGTGCCACAAAGCTTTACATGTCGCTCATTTACTCAAACAACGTCATAACTCAAGAAATTGAGTTTTTCAAACTGGTTTTCGTCATTTTTACGGTTCCGTACACCAAAGGTGAAAAAGGAACCCTATTGTTATATACATATAATTGTATGTACTTGAAATTTGTAAAATTAGTGTATTTTTGTACAGACTACAAAATTAACACTACAATTTTAAAAAATTTTAATTAAAGGGTGGTCCATCAGTTAATGCAATTTTGACTACGTAATTTTGACAACTTGCTATATCTTGGAAACCGTAAGAGGTAAACTCTTGATATTTTCAAAAACGGTAAAACTAAAAAATACGAATATTATAAAATCGTCAAACCAAAAAAAATCGCCAAAAATTGAACAAAATCGCCAAAATTAAAAAAATTTCTAACACTAAAATAAGTCGCAAAATTCGAAAAAATCGTCCAAATGAAAAAAATCGCCAAAATGAAAAAAAGCGCCAAAAACCGAAAAAATCGCCAAACACGAAAAAGGCTCCAGTAACAAAATAATTGTTAATATGAAAAAAATCGCCAAAATTAAAAAATCGCCAAAATTAAAAAAATCGCCAAAATTAAAAAAATCGCCAAATTGATAAATCGCCAAAAACCGAAAAAAATCGTCAAAATGAGAAAAAAAGTTTCAAAACTGCTAACTAAACTAAATGAATAAAGGCGCCAAAATGAAAAAACGCCAAAAAAAATCGCTACAAAAATAAAAAAACGCCAAAACGCGAAAAAAAACGAGAAAAAAATGTCAAAACTAAAAAAAAAAATATGCAAAATGGAAAAAAATCCAAAAACCGAAAAAATCGCCAAAGCAAAAAAGAAATCACCAAAAATTAAAAAAATCATCAAAAACGAAAAAAATATGCCAAAACTATATTTTATATAGGCTACTAAAGTTCGTATTGAACTACATATCTCGTGTCCGTACGGACCCCTTCGTGCGCGGGTCAAAGTCGCAATTTACTGAATTTATTTCCTTTGATTTACGAAGTTCTTTGGATAAATAAATGAAAAATTTCAAAAAAGGTAATCGGGTTTGGAATTAAGCATTTTTGGTGGAAGCTCTTCCCTGCTGGATTACCAACTTAATGATTTTAACAAGGCGTGATATTATTGAGAAAATCTTACTTTTTTTATTTGGCAATTTGTTCAAGTAATCTATTTAATCTGAAAAAATCATTCTCCTCATTTAGCAACTTGTACATCATTTTCTGTTTTAATTTTAGGTAATGTGATTTTTAACGAGTAATGAAATTTGGCAGCGTTTAAAAAACTGCAGTCGAAATAGCAAAAGTCGTAAAATTGTGCTTTTTCATCGACCTTACTATTGTTTGACTGCCAAATCACAACCTGTTGCACATAGTTCTTACACTGATTTTCAAAGTGTCGTAGTTGAAGTTAACACAATAAACGAATAACTATGCAAAACGAAGAGCTTCAACTCTCGACATGTTCGAAAAGTTTTCGGTTTGATCGACGGCTGCTTTAAATAAATACGAAGTTAACGAAGCAGAAATGGTTGTGTGTATGTGTTTGAATGTGTGTTTTGTGTGGGTGTATGAGTGTTTTTTCCTATATGTACAAATATAATAGTAAGACAACAACAATTCTTCCAGCAAGCAATTAAATACGCAATTGAAACTGCAAAATCAAAAGAAAAGAAAAAACACACAACATCTCTATTACGATAACTTCAGAATTTATTTAAAACAGCGCGCTGACAAACACAAAACTTCTCGAACATGTCGAAAGTATAAGCTCTTCTTTTTGTATAACTATTCGTTTATTGTGTTAAATTCTACAACGACACTTGAATTTTCAGAAGCAGTAGTATGAGCAGAAGCAAAAGAAAATACACAAATGGGAAGTTTTTAAACACTGAAATTTGGTAATCAGAAAAGTAAGTCATTATATGGCAAGTAGTTCTGATGGTTTGCTTGGGTTATGTGTAACATAATATTATTATATTATTAATATTATTAATACTCGTAGCTCTATGTAAAAAGTTAATGTGGTATTTAATAACTTTCTTCATGCACAATTTATCTTTGACGTTCGCGCGAACAAAACTTTCTCCGACCACCTTCGAATAACCTGAGTATGCACTTCCTTTTCTTCTTTTTTTATGCCCAAGACATATTTTGCTTATCAGCAAAAATATACAAACTGCAGAGGCGTTCAATTGTAACTGAGAAATTAAATTAAATCGGTTGTTGCTTACAGTCAGTCGTCATTCATTCATTATGCGCTTGTGTTTGTCAATTTCATTATTATTTTCATATTTTTGTTTAAAAAGTGTGACAAGTGTCTTGCAATTCGATAAAAGTTTTTTGCTAAGACCGAAAAGGTAAGTATGTACATATGTATATAACTTGTCTTAGTTCATAAGTTGGAAAATTCAATCATATCTTTTCAAGGCTACCCGATGACTTAAATTTTATGCCTACCTTATCGAATGGACACTTGGGTCTTACAGTGTTTGGCGATGCCATTTACATTAATGGTGTTTATAATGGCCATAAAGGCGACAGTCGGCGGGCCCGTTTACCAAATTGGCTAAATATTACGGCTCACATATTAGACAATCAGACCAAAACATTCAATTTTCCATACGATACTGTTAAATATACAATGAATTTATATAAAGGAGTATACGAATGGTTAGAATTCTACGAAATTTGGAATTTAACTATGAAGCAGAGGATGTATGCTCATCGTTATTTCAATAGGGCCTTGATATACGAACTATTTATACAAAGAGAAGTGGCAACTGGTAACAAATATGCACTTTTAAAACATAAATAAGTAGCACACAGTTACATATGTATGTACTTCCTAAACAATTTTTCAGAACCTTTAGCTATAGAACTACAGCAAAATCCAGGCGCAAATACTCAAGCATTCGATATTGAAACTGAAAATTTATACAAAATCAATATAAAAATGTTTCGGGCAACCACTAAAGTAGTGGAAAATAAAAGTTTCCAGCCAAATCGCACCAGTGTTTATATAGCATTCAGTGACGATTTTCCGGATAATAAAAAACAAATTCAAATGGAGGCTGGTCAAAAGCTTTTGTATTATAGATTCGTTATAGCAGCTGATTTGGAGAAATCAGTGGCTCTAATGGAGTTGCAAAACGGTAATTATTAACATTAAACTCTCATGAGAATTTCTTAAAGAAAGCTTTCTTTCAAAGTTTTGAGTTTAAAAAGGAAGAACCTTATGAACAAACACACTTCGATATGGCAGGAATTTTGGAATAGTTTTCAAATTAAAGTGGAAGCAGCTGAAGAATTGGTAAGACATGATTTGCTTCAAAATATATTTACATATATCAAGTGCATGCAAGTCTACAACAATGGAAGCTTGTAAAGAAATAAATTCAGTGAAGTGCGACTTTGACTCACGCACGAAGGTACACACTTAGATATGAAATACTATACGAACTTTAGCCTGTATAATATATAATTTTGGCATTTTTGTCTCTTTTGGGATTTTTTAGGTTTTGAGCGTTTTGTTTTTTTTTTTTTTTTGTTTTGGCGTTTTTGGACTTCGGCGATTTTTTTCGGTTTTTGGCGCTTTTTTCTCGTTTTGTCGATTTTTTTAAATTTTTGGCGATTTATGTATATTAGTTTAAGAATTTTTTTTAATTTGGCAATTTTTTTCGTGTTGGATTTTTAGGGTTCCGTACAAAAAAGGAACCCTATTGTTTTCGCTACGCTGTCCGTCTGTCCGTCACACGCTATTTCCTCAGGAACCGTAATATCTACGGACCTGAAATTTGGACAGAGTATGTAGAACCTTGGCCGCTACAACAACAAATACATGAGAATTAAAAATTAAAGGGTGTTCCAAAACGAGTAATGAAAAATGCTAAGATCCCATTTAATATATATATATAATTGTATGTATATATTGACACTTGAAATTTGTAAAATTAGTGTATTTTTGTATAGACTACAACAATTAACACTAAAATTTAAAAAAATTTAAATTAAAGGGTGGTACATCAGTTAATGCAATTTTGACTATGTAATTTTGACAACTTGCTATATCTTGGAAACCGTAAGAGATAAACTCTTGAAATTTTCAAAAACGGTAAAACTAATAAATCTGAAAATTATAAAATCGCAAAACCAAAAAAAAAATCGCCAAAACTAAAAAAAATTTCTAACACCAAAATAAGTCGCAAAATTCGAAAAAATCGTCTAAATGAAAAAATCGCCAAAATGGAAAAAAGCGTCAAAAGCCGAAAAAAATCACCAAACGCGAAAAAGGCTCCAATAACAAAATAATTGATAATATGAAAAAAAAATCGCCAAAATGAAAAAATCGCAAAAAATTAAAAAAAAATCGCCAAATTGAAAAATTGCCAAAAACCGAAAAAAAATCGACAAAATGAGAAAAAAAAGTGTCACAACTAAAAAAGCGCCTAAATGAAAAAAGTCGCCAAAATGAAGAAACGTCATGAAATTTGACTTAATATAATAAGGTATACTAAATTTTAAGAAAATATTTTCAAGTTTTAAGTATTTTTTCTTTGAATTATAGAATTTATTATTAATTTGCATTTAGCAAAAAATCTAAGTAAATTTTTCATATTTTCGAGGAATATTTGAACTTGAAATTTATTTTTTTGTAAACAAAATTAAATTTTAAAACTCAATAATTTCAATGCTTATTCAGGCTGCCTTGTCAGGCAATTGGTTAGAGTGCTTGCCTATCAATCAGAAGGTTGCTGGTTCAATACTTGTCTCCTCTCAAGAAATTTATATGTATGTATGGTGAATTATAATTAAGAATATAATATGAAGATATAATAAATAACATAATAGAATTTAATTAAAAATAAAAATAAGTACCAGAATTAAAAACAAACAAAAATTTGAAAATTTACTAAATTTGAGATCAAAGGCGAAAAAACTTTTTTGCTAAAATTTTATGGGAAAATTTTACTCAATTTTAGGAAAACTTTACTTAAATATGAAAATATAATTACTATAAACTAGTTCATTAATGAACTAGAATTTAGTAAATATTTTACTGGTTTCGAGTAAAAACAGCTTTGGCGCCATACGACAACTTTTTTTATTCAAATTTAAAAAATTTTCCTAACTTTTAGTTAATTTTTTTTTTGAGTGTAATACACTTATGAGCACTTATTCTAATACATGAGACTTGTACAAACTAACCCAGTGCACTCATGTTGTGGCCAACTAGATCTTCGGTTTTATATTGGAGATTGGAAATAATTTTAATACATTTTTCAGGCTCAAACAATTAATGCTGGCATATTTTATATGGCCAACTCTTTGCCCTCTTTGGAAACTAATGCAAAAAATAACCCGTATTTCGGTCTCAGTCCCACTGGCTTAGGACGTGGTCAACTAGACGATGACTACGAGGGTCATAATTTTTGGGATACAGAAATTTGGATGCTGCCAGTAGTAACACTACTACAGCCCCTTTGGTCTCTAGAACTTTTCAAGTATCGTCTAGAGCATCTCCAAGCAGCCCTTAGTAATGCCAATTTAACAGGATACGAAGGAGCCAGGTGCAGCCATATGCAGATATGAAACCAAATTGGATGATTCACAAATTTTTTTACTATTATTTTTTATAGATTTCCTTGGGAAAGTGCTTATACTGGCACAGAAGTTATCAATCCCTGTTGCCCGGAAGTTGCTGAGCAGCAAATACATATTTCAGCAGACATAGCAGTTGCTGCGCAGCAATTCTATGCAACCACCCATAGTCGTGAATGGTTGTGTGGGACAGCTTGGCCCTTGGTCCGTGAGATAGCCAAATTTCTGCAAAGTCGTGTGACATGGCAGAAACGAACACAAAAGTTTCACGTTCAAAGTAAGAATTGAAGTGCAAATACTCGTAAATAAAAATACTTATAGGAGTTTGAAAAAAATAATCATTGACATTTATTAATAGATGTCATGGGGCCTGATGAAGATCATGTTAATGTTGATGATAATGTCTATACAAATGTGGTATTTAAAAAAGCATTGGAATTTGCCAGGTAAATTAAAACAAGTCATGAATATATCGAGGCACAACCGCTAAAATAGCTTAACCGACACGTTTTCTTACTTCCTTTTTTTTTTTGACGAAATGGATTTTGGTAAAAAAATCAAGTTCGAAAACTATGTCCGTTAAGCTTTTTTGGCGGTCATGGCACGATATAAAATAGTATTTATGTATTATTTGTCATTCAAGATTCACCCAATTGGAATGTGACCCTAATTCTAACGCAACTTCCTTGGAATGGTTAAATATTGCCAACAAAATGTTCATTTTGTACGACGCGGCCAGAGATTATCATCCCCAATACTTGGGTTATAAGCCAGGGGTCGAAGTGAAACAAGCCGATGCCATCTTGTTGGGTTATCCTTTACAGTATAACATGAATAAGTAAAAAAAAAATTGATTAACAGAAATAATTAACGCCCACATTTGTACATATTTCTTTTCTATTTCCTAAAGTTTAACTCATTTTAATGATTTGCAAATTTATGAAAATTTTACACGTACCACGGGTCCTGCAATGACATGGTCCATGTTTTCCATTAACTACTTAGATGTTGGTTTACCAATGAAAGCTGGAGTATTCTTTGAAAAAGCGTATAGAAATTATGTTCGTCCAGAATTTAAAGTATGTTTGTATGTATGTATGTATGATTTGTTATTGAATTTATATAATAGGTGTGTTTCTTTACTTCTTGGGTAAAGTTCGGTAAAATGAGAAGTAAAGAAACAAACCTAATACATGCAAGTATGTACACTGATTTTTTTTTTACAAAAATGTACACAGCTAAAATTTTTAAAAAAGGTTATCGGGTATGGAATTAAGCATTTTTGGTGGAAGCTCTTCCCTGCTGGATTACCAACTTAATGATTTTAACAAGGCGTGAGACTAAAATAATCGATTCTTGAGAAGTACTTACTTTTTTTATTTGTTATTAAATCTATAAGAATCGTTCTCCTCATTTATCAACTTCAAAGCTTCTCAATTGTAAAATTTTTTTAGTTTTTGTCTTGGATGCCTAAAATAATTTCTGCAAACTTAACTTCCAATGTCAAAAATCATAAAATCGATAGAACAGTTCCTTCGAATATGAAAATCGCACATTTTAAAATCGCGTGTTTTCCAGCAAGCCCTATCGACGGCTTAAAACATTAAACTGTAAGAGTTTTCAAGACTGGAAATTTTATTGGAAAAAGAGGCATCAATTGAAAAAAAATCGATATTGAAAAAATTAGGGAAACTGTCAAAATAAGAAGAAAAAACCCTGAAAATACTTTTATAGAAGAAGTCATCAAATCTTAAATAAATCTTTAGATTTTGATTAAAATCAAGAAAAAAAATATTTTTTACCAAAAACATAATACAAAATATTTGACTCAAATCTTAGAGCTGACTGTTGCAATTTATTAGAAACATCAATAAAAGGTGGAGTGAATATCAAATTAATGTTAATCTGCCAAATCATGAATATTCCTTCGGAATTTATTTCTCACGGAAAATAATTTTGTCGAGAAAACATTCCTCCAATCATAGTAATACGTGGCATCACCGCATTACCAAGTTCGTTGTTTTGCTTGTTTGTTTACATTTTGTTTCTCCCTTTTCTTTGAGTGAGAGAGTAAACAAAATTATTAAAGTTCACCAACTTGAAAAAATATGTAAAAATAAGTTTATAAATGATTTATTTTGGCATTATTTGTGTTTTTCCACATAAAAGAACTATAAACTACAAGTTTATGTATATAAATTTTGTTTTAATGGAGTATTAAATATGTTTTATGTAAACTCCCTTCTGTTTTGCAAGGGAAAGATTTTTAGTGAAAAAAGCAAGTTCAACGGCGTTCATAATACCTACTTTTTTCCTGGGGTTTTTTTTTATTCCCGCATTTGGTAAAAAAACGAAAAATACAAATTCATGATTGGAGAAAAGGGAAAAGTGAAAAAACTCGCACGGAATTGTTATTCATGATTGGGCTGATTAACAATGTTAAGAACTCCAAGTAGAATAAGAGGGAGTATGTATGAACTTTAAAGTGAAATCAAAACGTTCGGAATTTTTATAGAATTGTTGTTGGATATAAGCATATGATTTCATCTGAAATACAAAACTTAGCGAATTAATATTAAGCGCATGAAACACATTAAATGTACTTCACTGTCGGCTTGTGTAATTACAGGTTTGGAGCGAAACAAAAATTGGCCTAAAGGGTTCCGTTAATTTTCTTACGGGGATTGGTGGATTTTTGCAAACAATTTTATATGGTTATGGCGGCATACGGTTTCAAATAAAAAATAATACAGCAATGATGATTTTGAAACAAACTTATTTAATGTCTGATAGCAATAAATTTACTATAAAAGGTAAAAGTGAATACGAGTACACCTATCACTCGATTTACTCGATAGATACGTTCCTGAGAAAGTCGTGTGAAACGAAATTTTAAATTTTTTTTAGGAAAAATCGTGTAAATCGAAAATAAAGGCAGAATCGCGTAAAAAATTTATTAAGAAATTATATATGTATTTCAACTTAGCTCACTCAAAACACATAAAAATAAACCTTTGATTTGAACACATTGATTTAACAAATATTGTAAGAACTGACTCGAACGTACTATTAGAGACAAACATATTCAATAAAACGCATAAAATCATAAATCATAAATCTTTCAATTTACACGAAAACCAAAATAATCGTGTAAAAGTGAAATCGTGTAAAAAAAGTATCGTGTAAATCGAGGTATAAGTGTACATAATTACGATCATAAACATCATCAACAGCCTTAAGTATAAACAAAAATTTGCAACTTTATGCAAAATTTTTTGTTATACATAAGGTTCCTAATAGTATACAGGTATTTAATATAGCAGTGCCTAAATTCCATTTGAAGGTATAAAATTTGCCGGTTCTTCATTCGAGCTTGTAATTGAAAAATATAAACAAAATATTCTGAAATTATTGAGCATGGGAGATCAAGCGTTGGAAATAACGATTGGATCGAATAGCGACCGCTCGGATTTGTATGAAGGATTCTCAAGTAAGTGGCAATAGTTAAATAAATAAATATTCTTGAATAAAATTCTTTTTTGCTTATTCCTTTCCGCAATTTTTTATTTTATATGTAGTTCATTATCTAAAGGAGTTCATAATTATACAAACTAAAAGCAAAAGGTGCTGAAAATAATCAACTTCTGGCACAACATAGGTATATTGAAAAATGTATTTTATATGATTATTACACATAAATATATCGTTAGCTAAAATGCAAAAAGACGTAACTAACAAAAAATTCGAAATCGAGTTTTTTATTCATTATTATGAATGACATTAAACTAAATGTTTTGACAAAAATTTTACACTTCTGCAATTAAAAATTACGCTTTTATTAACAAACAACAAGGGATTTTATTTAGAAGTTTGTTTAGTTTTGTTTTCGTTTTTTGCTTCTCCTGTAAAATTATATTTTGGTTATTTCGACTTTTTGCATTTTAGCTAACGATATGTAAATATGTACTCGTATATGTATACATATATAAACGTATTAAAATATTGCTAGACACGTATAATATGGAATTGGACATGTGGAATTGGAAAATTATTTTCTCATTTTAAAATTTTTTAACATATATGTAAGCCTAATGTGATTATAGGTGTGTTCATTTACTTTCCTAGCAGAAACTTGCAACGGGAGAGTAAGGCAGAAATTTAAAAAATTACTCTATCAGATACAAAAAAGTAAATGAACTCTTTACTTGTAAAAACTTGGGAAGAAAATTTTATTCACATCAGATCCATGGATGGAAATCATGATACAATTGTACTTTTTCTGATGTATTTTGAATGATATTGTTTGATAATATTTTATATTATAAATTTTAAAAAATCGGCATTTAATATGAAATACTTTACACAATGAGACATTTTAGATTGAATTGAATTGTAGTGAATTTTTATTACAGTTTTATGTATTATTTACTATTTTTATGAATTTTTTGCGATTCATTAACTTTTTTTAACGATAATAGCATCGTTAAAATAATTTTAACGATATTCGCTGTAGGTTAATGCCAGCTGTGTCCTTATGTAAGCGACAATAATTTATGTGTTGTTAATTTTATCAACAAAAATCATTGTTGTTGTATTGTTAAAAATAAGTTTCAGAATCACACAATCGTTATTTTAAGCGACAAAATGTACAGACAAGAATTACGATTGTCGGATCGTTAAGTTACATTTTTGAGTTTTCCTTTTCCAGATATTTTTCAAATAATTCATTCACAAAACACAACAGCTGTTTGAATAATTCTTGCAACTAAAAATTTTACTAGTAATAATTTATAAGAATTTTTGTATCCCAATTTTTTTTCCTTTTTTTTGACACTCTCTACTTGCAAACTTTTTGAGTTAATGAATACTTTACATTAGCAATTGTTACAAATTCTTAAAAAAATTTAGTAAATGAACAAACCTAATAACTTACTATGGAGAGCCGTCTATTTATGTATATTTGAATGTATGTATGAATGATAGAATATAAGTTTAAAAATGACTATTGCAATTGTATTGTATATTTTTTATAGTGTTATTTTTGGTCAAAATCAATTTCGGCAGATCATTGTTGCTAAGCCCTAATCAAGTTTTTTTTTAACAAACAGCAAAAGAAATATATGTGTATATATATATGTACATTACATTTATATTTGCTTAATTCACCAGAATTTGTATCGTGTATTTGTTTTAATTTTTTAATTGTAAACACCCTGTGTGTATTGTATCAATGTATGTATACTGTATTTTAATGAAAAAAGAAGAACAAGCTACATACAAATTCTCTCAGAGAGCCTCTCTCTAAATGCAATATTTTAAGAACATGTGAAATTAAAGTCTAATGAAAATTTCCAACAACAAATTTTACACTATTGTATATAAACCTGCTAACAGGAGCCAGTTTTTTTTTCGAAAACGGGCAAACAAGCCCAAATTTTTTGGTATTGTGTCAAAGTGACTGCGATGTCGACAACTAGAATAAGGGTGAATATAAAGAAATATTCGCATCGATTTAATATCCATCACATTTGAAACACATTTCAAATAAAATAACAAATGATCTTTCGCACCCGCAACCTAAGTGGCACTAAAGTGCTGAACTTCACGAAAACATTTCCCTCTTTGGCCAGCTCTGATCTACCGAAATAGTATATACTTTATGAATCTATATAAATTATATTTATTAACTATTGAATATATGGACAAATTTAGTTTATTATTATAGTGTCCATGCAGTATGTGATTTTTTTTATTACTTAAACTTGGAAATTGTTGATCCAGCTACGTTATTCGTAGTCTGTTTGCCACCACTTAAGACCACATAGGGCGTTTTAGTTTCCTTTTGCTTTTGTTGTAACATTGTAAGCGTGCCCAATGGTGTATCAGTTGAACTCATTGTTTTCATCAAACCATCTTGTTCCATTTTCTTCAGACGTTTTTCAATCTTGTTTTTACCCGGTCCTTTTCCATGGAATTTATGTGATAAATAACGAAAAGCCTCTTTTAAGTTTAATATGCGTCCATTGTCATCAATATACTCTAATTTGACGTTCGGATTGAAATTGCTCTTGTCTCTGAAGTCCATTATGGGACCAGAATGGAAACGATCACGACGTCCAAATTTATCGTCTTCACTAAAAAAAAGCATTATGTACATATATTTAATTATATTTTATAAATAGCTATAATTGCGCCAATCATGGCTTTTTAAATAATAATCAAGAAAAAAAGTAATAGGCGTGCTTTGCATATGGGTAATTCCAGAAAAATGTCAACCGAAAAAAGTTTATTTTGCTTTTAATAATTTTTGTTTTGTTTTTAATAAATAAAGTTGAGAGGTCTATATATAAATGTAAAAACATTTGTACTTTTTGACCGAAATATGCGATGTAAAAAAATAATTTTTTTTTGCTGAGCCTTTTTTAGGGATTATTTAAAGTAATAGATATTATTATTTTTTTTTTTATTAGCACAAAAGAAGGAGAACGATTTTGCTTTCACTTAAACTTTAATGTCGATAAAGTTTTTTAAACTATCGAAAACTTTCGATAGTGACACTATCGATAGTTTTTCACATCTACGCAGCAAAAAATAAATGAACGCGTTCAAAATGAAGTAGTGTTTCATGATTTCTTGAGCATGTGTTTCTTCGAATGCGTTCTGAACGAATGCGACGAACGCGTTCTGCACATAAGTTGAACCAATGCATTTGCAGTAGAACCCATGCATTAAATATTTCTTTTGCATGTCTTTTTTTGCTAGATATAGCATAATTAAATCGATTTTGTCTTAGTTTCTTTTAAGCTCGGAAATAATAATTGTCCTAAAGAATTACAAACTGTGACTTTTTACGTTCATAGACAAGACGACACGATTTTCGGGAGAATTCGGGAATTAGTAAAAAAATGTTTTACAATGTGTAAAATTATAAAGAACATACAAAATTGTTCTTTAACACAAAATATAAATACACAAATACATACATACATATTTAATTGTATATACATATACATATATACTTACGCAGTATTCTTATCCTCTATCGAATAGTTTTTGGCTTGCAAATGTGCCATTTTTGAGTTACTTGGTCTATTAAGGTCCTCTTTTTCCAAGTAGCCTTTTGACAAAGCTAAACGTAATGCATTCGCTACACCAGCGCCGACATCTGGTTCTTCGTCTAATATAGCAACATCTTCTACTTCATCAACAATATTATCCAAGTCGGCCGGTTGATTAACTTCATCAGGATTTACAGAATTCCACGTGCCATGACTAGCTTCTATCATTTCATCGGTATTATCATTTAATCTCTCTTCGGCATTTTCATTTGCTTCAAAGTCCATCATATCATTAGAATCTTCGTCACGATTACCAGCCATGCCATACGTTGGTATATCTCCCAATGTTCTACAAAACTCAGCGGTGGCGTTAAGTATGATATGGGCATCACGGTTGCTTTCAGAATCCATGGCATTGTCATCTTCAGTTTCCGATTTGATTTCAGGTAAAATAGATTCTATATCCGGTAAAGATTTTTTAATTATGTTTTCCTTTTGTTTGAGTTTGCGCGCTTTAGAAAGTACGCGTTCAAGATCTTCATCCTGCTCCTCAACATTTAGATTCATTCCCGAGTCCATTGAATCATCTTGATCAGTTGGGCTACGATGACGTCCACCTCGACTACCAAAATGTGGCATATCTTCTGCTAAAGGTAGTAAGTCATCAACTTTAAGTTTTTGCCTTATCTTTTTCAATTTCCTTTTAGGTTTTTTAAATCTGTAATCAAAAAATTATTTTATTTTTAAATTTCTATTTCGTTTGTGATACATACTTAGCCATCTCTGTTTCCGTTAAAGTATCTGAGGCCAAGGTGATTGTTGTGTCCGCCAAAGTCTCTAAACGTTTCCCAGCTAATTTTGTTTTGATTTCCAATAATTTTCTTCGATGTTCGCGCTCTTCATCCAAATTTTCACCAATTTTAAAGTTTTTGGTTTTCAATTTATTTCCATCTAGGTCCTCATCGTATTTTTCTAAAATATTTCTTTCAATACTGTTTCCTAGCTCATCATACTGTTCTTCGTATACATTGTATCCATACGCCAAAGGATTTTTCTTTTTATTTTCTACATTTTTACGGTAACGAGCATCATCCAACATATTGATATTGATCAAAGTATCACTTTCCTTTTCATCTAATACTTCGGCATCTTTAAGGGTTAATATAACAGTTTTACCCTCTGAAAACTCGTCCATGTCATGGTCGACTTTTAAACCCTTTAGATGTTTTTCCGTATACGCTTTTTGACGTGCTACTTCTTTTACGTTATTCATTAGATCGTCTAGGCCGAGTTCTTGATCCATTTCCTCTAACGCCTTAGCCTATTTATCATAAAACAATTAAATTTATTGATTAATATATTGGTAAATAACAACTAGTTTGACGTTACCCTTTCTTCAGCTGCTTTTTTTTCATCCGTCACCATTTTGTTTCGGTGAACCCACTTGCTGGTGTCATCTATTTCCTCATCTGACTCGCCAAGTGTTCTGATGCGAGCTAACCTCTCCTCCAGCAAACGTTTTTCTTTCCGCTGTTTTAGCTTTTCTCGTATTTTTTCAGCTTGGGCTTTCTCTTTGAGATCTTCTGCTGGTTTATGCAAAAATTCGCCCCATTCATCTTTATAAGATGAAAGATCTTTTTCGCCAGGTTTCTTGGCCTCGGCAGCAGCTGCCGAAGTTGACGGTTTTGATGGGCCAGAATCTAATTCTAGAGGTTTTAAGCCCAATTTTGCTCTTAATTTATTAGTTTCTACAATGGAGAGACTCTCTCCAGCTCCATTTTCCGGTATAGGTGAAAAATCTCGCTCTCTACGTCGTTCCCTTTCAGAAGAACGCTCACGATATTTTTCAATATCTCTTTGAGATTCAAAATCCCTATCCGACATTTCGGTTCGATGGCTAAAATGACGTTCTCTTTCAGATTTATCAAAGTTTCTTTCCCTTTCGCGTTTCCTTTCGCGGTCTTTTCGGATTTCACGTTCTATTTCTTCGTCACGACTATTCCTTTCCCGCCTCTTTTCCGTATCGCGCTCTTTTTCATAACGCTCACGATCTCTTTCCTTTTCGCGTGTCCTCTCATATGCTCGTTCGCGTTCCTTGTGACGTTCACGTTCACGTTCTCTTTCCTTTTCACGAGCGCGTTCTTTTTCCTTTTCATTGACACGGCGGCGCCTTTCTTCCTCATAATCCACATGTTTCGCTAGAGTGGGTGGCGGCGGAGCACTGCGTTCCTTTTCGCTATTGCTGTTCGATTTAGTATCCAGCGGTACTTCTACACAATCGGAACCTGCAATTTAAATATTCGGTCAATATTTTTAATGGTATTATTAATTTCGTCGATATATCTTGTCAAAACAAAACCATTATTTCCCATTTAAGCATGGAATTATAAAGCAAGATTCCAAACCTTTTGAAACATCCTGGAAAAGAGTAAAAAGGAAAATACGATGATTTATCATAATCTACATAAAAAGTGTGCAGATGGGAGGAGATAAAAGTCTTTTAAATTAAAAAAACATGTTTTAAAATTTCAACATGGGAAAAATATAATCGCTTAATATTTTTTCGACGTCTTATCCCATCCCTTATAAGCCTTTGCACACTTTCCCCTTGTAGGATAACTATAAACCCCCCGTACAACTAAAATAATATGGTATACTAGTTACACTTTTTCACTTACTGTCTGAATCAGACTCTGCCAAAGCAATCACTTCATCAGAGGATTCCTTACGATCCCTCTCGCGATGCTTGTGGTGTCTGTCGCGATGACGTTCTTTGTGCTTTTTATGTTTATGCTGACGATTGCGACTGCTGGATTTTTCGGTGGTTGTCAAATCGATATGATCTTCGTCGCAACTGCGAATTTCTTTAGACTTTGAACGACGGCGTTTGTGTTTTTTCTCCTTTTTATGTTTATGCTTTCCGGTAGTAGAAGATCCCATATTTTATTAGTTTTTATTTTTCCTTTCAAAAAACACAAATATGTACATGTAAATCTCTCCAAAAATCTTGCAAACTGTGCTTGGAAATATACGGTGAAATCAGGGTTGTTAAAAATGTATTTATTTTGACAAAAGTACTAAAATTTTCAGTGTTGCAAATTATAAGGCTACCCTACAAGATATGACCCTTGTAAAGATTGTAAGGCAAAGTAATACGAAAATGATACAAAATCGTAAGAAAAATATTGCGGCAACAATCATATTCGTATTGCGGCGATAATTCGAAGGAATACGAATGCAATAATTCTAGAAGATAAAACTGTAATGTTGTTAGATAATCATCTAATTGAATTATTTATGATATTGCCAGATTATCTTTAGGAAGATAAAAGTCAATTTAGTGCACGGGATGTAAAAAGCTACATGCGTATGTGGCGATGACGTCGCGGAATTTTTCAGCATGTTCGTTGATTTTTCAAAATTACTAGTGACTACATGTACAATTTTTTTTATAGTAAATGTGACACATGTAGCCGAATCGATCACATTTTCTTTTATTTATTTATGTAATAATTAGCCTACAAGGCCAATAAAGTATTACAAATCGTAAAAATACCCAAGTATTTTAATAATACAATACAAATAAAATATAAACTTCATAAGTTTTGTACTGATTTTGATATTCAGTTACTCCACTCGCCAAAATTCATTTGGAGGATTATTTGGCCAGTTCGATGAACTATTCCACCATGACCTGTAAATGTAATATATACATAAATGCAACTTCTCAATTACATAAAAGTATAAATTGCTACTTTTTTCTAGTTTTGGGAATTTCTTTAAACTTGGTCTCTTAAAATAACAAAAATTAAAAATTTTAAAAGCCCCCGAATATATCTAGAGATGCCATATCTTCTAAGTCCCAATTTTCACAAGGCAATTTTACTTGCGCAAGTCATAAAATTTTCTATTAAACTTGCTGTAGCGTTTAGCTAGAGCAAGTTTACTTCGCCAAGTCTTTTTCGATGGCTTATACATATAATTTCTTATACATATACATTTACATACAAAGAAATGTCAAATTTGATATAGAGCGAATTATAGCCAAAACAGAATTGCCTCTACGGCTATTCTGCTGGTTTTTACACTCCTCACTTCTTTGTTCTTCAAATTCAAGACTAGCGCAAGTAATATTGCCTCGTTAAAATTGGGACTAAACGGCTAAACCGATTTTCTTAAAACGTGGCTAAGAACCCTGTCGATCAAGTCACCTTTCAAACAAAAAACTAAATCAAAATCGCTCCAGCCGTTTGGACAGACACAGACACACAAATCCACAGATACACATTACAAATTTATAATACCCCTTTTTTTAGCCGGGGGTTAAAAAACACCTTTTTTGATTATGGATTATGGAGTTTGTACTTTTTATTAAATTTTTGCTTGTAGCTAAAACCACCCAAGCCATCATTCCGCTACGCGTGACATCGTATTAAAAACGTCCTTTAAAGCATTTAAACGCAAGAGTTCCTCCTTTAATTCCATATAATCTAAGTAAGATAGTTCTCCATTTTGTAGTTGAAAATTCTTTACATGCAAAACTCGTGTAAGCTCCTGTTGTTTTCGAACGATTCCTTTGTTATCTTCTTTATTGGTAACTTCAGCCAAATTCTTTAATTTTTTATTTATTTTAGACCTTTTTGATTTCTTGCTAGAAACCTATGTATTATGAATGAATAAAATTAAAAGATTAATTACTATATTATTATAATAACCTCAGAATCCATGTTAACTTCAGACATACAGCACAGAGGATACTTTGCAAGTACTTTGTGCAAACAGCTTTTCCAAACGTATTTATTCCAAACAAAATACCAAATCAGGAAGCATGACAAAAGGTAAACAGACAGAGCACAAAGCCGACTATAAATATTTTCGGCGGTTGAAATAAGCACGTCGACCCCCTCGATGACAAAATAAACAATTCGACCAAGAACTAGCACGTGTGCCAAGATAGCGTCGACGAAATAGCGTCGATTTTGGGAATCCAAAACCCGGGAAAAAAAATTGGGGAAAATCGTGGGTATTTTTAAAAATATATCAGCTGGCTAGCAACGATTTTGGGAATTCAAAGGGGAAACAAAACGAAAACCGTGGATGAATTTTCCCAGGAGCCCTGTTGGACTCCCACGACAAAACGTTATATATAAATAAAGTGGACACTTAGGAGAACAAAATGAGACTACCGTGCTAAAATTCTAACAATCCGTTTTCGAGAAAATCGACTTAATCTAAAATGGCCAAAAAAAACCGTGGATGAATTTTCCCAGGAGCATTCTTGGACCCCCACGCCAAAGTCTCATATATTCTTAAAGTGGACACTTAGGAGAACAAAATGAGACTACCGTGCTAAAATTCTAACGAGCCGTTTTCGAGAAAATCGACTTAATCGAAAATGGCCAAAAAAAACCGTGGATGAATTTTCCCAGGAGCATTCTTGGACCCCCACGCCAAAGTCTCATATATTCTTAAAGTGGACACTTAGAAGAACAAAATGAGACTACCGTGCTAAAATTCTAACGAGCCGTTTTCGAGAAAATCGACTTAATCGAAAATGGCCAAAAAAAACCGTGGATGAATTTTCCCAGGAGCATTCTTGGACCCCCACGCCAAAGTCTCATATATTCTTAAAGTGGACACTTAGGAGAACAAAATGAGACTACCGTGCTAAAATTCTAACGAGCCGTTTTCGAGAAAATCGACTTAATCGAAAATGGCAAAAAAAACCGTGGATGAATTTTCCCAGGAGCATTCTTGGACCCCCACGCCAAAGTCTCATATATTCTTAAAGTGGACACTTAGGAGAACAAAATGAGACCACCGTGCAAAAATTCTAACGAGCCGTTTTCGAGAAAATCGACTTAATCGAAAATGGCCAAAAAAAACCGTGGATGAATTTTCCCAGGAGCATTCTTGGACCCCCACGCCAAAGTCTCATATATTCTTAAAGTGGACACTTAGGAGAACAAAATGAGACTACCGTGCTAAAATTCTAACGAGCCGTTTTCGAGAAAATCGACTTAATCGAAAATGGCCAAAAAAAACCGTGGATGAATTTTCCCAGGAGCATTCTTGGACCCCCACGCCAAAGTCTCATATATTCTTAAAGTGGACACTTAGGAGAACAAAATGAGACCACCGTGCAAAAATTCTAACGAGCCGTTTTCGAGAAAATCGACTTAATCGAAAATGGCCAAAAAAAACCGTGGATGAATTTTCCCAGGAAAAATTGGGAATCCTGAATTTAGAATTTTTGCACGGTGGTCTCATTTTGTTCTCCTAAGTGTCCACTTTAAGAATATATGAGACTTTGGCGTGGGGGTCCAAGAATGCTCCTGGGAAAATTCATCCACGGTTTTTTTTGGCCATTTTCGATTAAGTCGATTTTCTCGAAAACGGCTCGTTAGAATTTTTGCACGGTGGTCTCATTTTTTCTCCTAAGTGTCCACTTTAAGAATATATGAGACTTTGGCGTGGGGGTCTTAGAATGCTCCTGGGAAAATTCATCCACCGTTTTTTGTTTTGTTTCCCTCTTGAATTCCTAAAATCGTTGCCAGCCAGCTGATATATTTTTAAAAATACCCACGATTTTTCCCCAATTTTTTTCCCGGTTTTTTAATTCCTAAAATCGACGCTATTTCGTCGATGCTATCTTGGCGCACTTAGAACTAGCAAGTAAAAAATTCATCATCTGGTGCTGCAGAATCACACACTGACACAAACTATACGCAAAATTTGACGTTTTCTGTCCTTAATCATTAATCAGCTGGTTCTATGTTTGTACCTGATTGAGCTGCATTGGACTGGCTTACCATACATGTATACATACATACATATGTATGCATAAGTGCGTGCTGGGGATTGGCGGACTTGTAAAACAAATTTAATTGTAATAAAATGGATTGCAATGAGACAGCTCGTATTATTAATTCGGAATCAAATGAACAACTAATTCAAATACATTCTGATGAATTGGCAAAGGTGCGTAAATTGCGCTTGATAATAAAAGAGCTGAAACAAATTGACTGTAATCAGCTAATGTTGCCTGACAAGGAACAGGTGAAAAAGGCCATTGTGTTGTTAAAAGTTGGTGAATATCTTTATTTAAGTAATAAAAAGGATACAGTATTGAGTAAGTTAGTTAAAAATTTTACTTAAGTCTAGTTTAGTGAAGCATCTTCAAGGAAAAAGAAATCTGAGGAGATGTACAAAAATCCTCGGAAACGCAATTCTCTGAACCTATAGCAGGTATCATTTGAAAAATTTCAGGAAGTTTTGGTTGACATTTTTAAACCCATTAAAAGTTTGTATTATTTACCTAATGCATACATACATATGTATGTATGTATATTAGTAATAGGTGCTTTGTTGGGAAATACCATATATTAGAGAATATTTGCGTCCTACTAAAATTTGTGCCTCTGTAACTCGGTAATGTGCGTTTCCGAAGAATTCAATTTTCATTCACCTCAGATATTTTTCACTAAACTAGATTTTTTTTCCAGTTTCACGATATAATTTACTTTGTAACAGATTTGGAAGAAACGACTACCGTTAGCCTGAACTACACTGAAAGAAAAGCATTGCGCCATATCTTAACGACTAATTTGCTAAAGGAATTGCAGAGTATTAATAGTTTTTATTCTAAACTTCGAACAGAGTTACCGGAATTGTTTGGTGTAGGGGATTCTCTACAAACGGAAATTTTACTCTTAGAAGAGCAAAGACGCAAAAATGTCGAGAAATTGATACAAATAAGAAATCGTAAATGTAACTTCCTTAAAGTTGTTGCTGAATTAAAAATGGGTCCATATTTAGCGTGTGAGTTGGAAGTTATGTTTGCAAGAGCTTGTGAAAATCAAACCAAAGTGAATCTCTTGCGTGGATATTTTGTAAATGAATTATTAACCCGCACAGAACATAACTTGAAAGCAATACGTGAGGTTGAAGGTTACATTAACGTGGCCATTGAAAAAGAAGAAATTAGTAAATAAAATAAATTGCATCTTCCATGCACCTACACTTTTGTTTTTTATTTGCATGTAGTAATAAGCGACGCGGACATATGTACATATAATTAAAGTAAAATTTGGAAAAATGTATTCTTGATTTTATGCGAGAATGTATGTTTACGTATATTGGCAGATCCATAAATAAATAACAAAAATTAAAAATCTCAAAAACCCCGAATTCGTATAGAAGAGTTGATATCTTGTAAACGGTTGGACTGATTTTTTTTTTTGAAACATCCAAGAGCACTCTTGATCAAATCACCTTTCAAACAGAAAAAACTAAATCAAAATCGGTCCAGCTCTTTGCTCTGTACGTGGACTCGTACAGACACACACTATAGACCCCCTTTTTTGTCGGGTGTTAAAAAAATAAAAAAGACACAAATAATGCGCTTTAGATAGTCACGAATATTCAAATTGACGAATATTCTGCAATTTTTATATTCGTATTTGCGTAAATTTGACGAATGCAAATATTTTTCGAAAATATAAACATATAAATGCATAATCCTAAACAAAATTTAAATTAATGCCGAAATATATTACATAGTTTATAATTAAAAAAAAAATTATTTCAATTCAATTCTTGTATTCAAGATTAAGAAATTTAAAGTACTTTTCTAGATAATATTTGTCCGAAAATTATTTCTTCATATTAAAATATAAAGTATTCTTTAAATATATTGAATGGGCCAACGGATAACTGCTGTTTAATAAAAATATTTGATCAAGTTCGGTTAAATAAAAAATTCAAATAATCGGCCCTGTTCTGTAAACCGATCGATTTGAAACCGCAAGATTTTAGAAAACTAACTCTGACAATATAAATATTTTTTTAGTTTTTTTTTTAATTTTTTATTATGTGGGTTAAGAACAGTGCCGAATATTTCTTTGAAAAAACGTCTACGTATGAAAGTTTTAATTAATACATCTGCCAAAACTTATAGTATGTAGCCTCATGTGGGCTAACAACAGTTTTAAAACTTGTAACTTGATATTGTCATATCCATGTACGAATATATTTTTTGAAATCACACTTTTTTGTCAATGAGAATGTAAAGAAATATTTTCATATAAACTTCTGCATGACAATTTCCATTTATGTATTTGTTACTTTTATTGGTAATATGGAAATAAGTTATTTATGTGTATTAAAAATATTTAAAAACGTAGAGGAAAAAGAGATGAAGAAATGGAAACCATTTAAATAGTTTGACTATAATTTGTCTCTAGATTGTTTGGCGTTAAGTGACTTCTGCAAAAAATTAAAATTTGTTGTACTGTGTAGAATTCAATAAATTTTTTTATAAAAATTTGTGCTTTGTATCATTTTTAAATGCTATTATTTAATGGCGATCATTAAAATTTTGGGCAGTTTTGTGTTTGACTAAGTCGCTGAATGCCTTCTGCATACACATGTGTCATACGACCGACACCTTTGTTATAATTAAAATATTCGCAGTTATTCCATTTGTCCACATCGACGTCACTTTAACACAATACCAAAATTTTGGGGTTTGGAGCACGGAAATAGATTGACAATAGCACAAAATTGTTCTCGAGAGCAAGTAAACAAGCCCCAATTTTTGGGTATTGTTGTAAAGTGACGTCGATGAGGACAACTGGAATATGGGTCATTATTCTCTTTAATGGCAATCCTTTAAAGTACGCCAATTTTTTCATATTTCATTTTGCAGTCGTAAATAGAAACCCAATTTTATGTGTATAATTTTCACATATAATATTCGTATTCGCGAATATCGTTTCAAACATTCCTAACCGCGAATTTGGCATACGTTACATCACTAACATACATTCCTTATTTTTCCTTTAAGTAGCGGAAATCTGTTCTCAAAAATTAATGTGGCTTAAAAATTTTAATGTTTCTAAACTAAAAAATGGCATGTACTATGTATTTGCTTAAATAAATTATTTAATTTTTTACAGCAAAAGCATCATAACCCATATGAACTAAGTTAATAATTTTTTTGGCGCAATAAAATCATAAGCCACAAATTTAAAAAATCATTTCGCGAGTTTCACAAAATGTCTGCATTCACGCATTTATGCATGATTAAGAAAATTATGACTTTCATATACATACATTTGTATGTATGTACATATATAAGTTCTACAAAATTTAAAATTTTAAATTAAAGTTATGAAAAATTGGTGCAGCTTATGTTATTACGAAAAAAAATTGTCGTCTAAATCATAAGCAAATTGAAAAAAAGTTTTTTTTTGATGGAAAAACACATAAAACCGCTTTTTTAATTCGGGTGGCTTATGATGTTATTACAATAAAAATACTGATTCCTCTAAAATTAATATACAAGATAACTTATTCTACAGCGTTGAGTACGAAACTTGTGCTAATAATTCGTCTTCTTCCAATTTTATCCTCATTACCATGTCGGTTACTTGCTGCATCGCTTTTAATTGGTTACGGGTGTTCATACTACATATTGTCGAAACTATCATTTCCCCGAATGCATGTACAGCAGGATTAGCATGCCTAGCTTTATTTAGAGCACATGCTTGTTTTAAAGCATCAACCGCCTCGCAAAAGCTTTTATCTACGTCGGGATTCGAACTGAAAGCTTCTTTGCGCTGCAACGGCGTTTCAATCAGTGGATCATCAAACATATGTGTAAACTCAGTGCTCTCCACTGGTGATGCTGTTTGTGAAGCTGAAGGAGCTGGTGAAGGCGGTGAAGGTGGTGATGAACTCTGTTTTACAAGTGTAGGCTGTGGTGAGGAGTGTGATTTATTTGCCGTTACTACGGGAGTCGGTCTTGGATGCTTATATTCAAATGATAGCTTGCTACCAAGTCTTGGGAATTTAGAGCCTCGAATACTAAAATATAGGCAATGTTTAGATATTTATAAAACCAATATTAAATGTACATGTGCATGTGTAATTATTATCGATTGAAACTTACGGTCTAGGTGTTATAAAAGGTTTAACAAATTCCATCAGTTCATAGAAAGGCCATATTGGTCTAGGATCATTGTCGTCCGGCTGTTCCATCCTTTTAATTTCTCGTGAAAAACGGTCTCTTAGACATGTCCATCTCCTTAGACAGTCCTCCGCTGGAACAAATTAATATTAATACAGTAACATTAACCAAGTATTAGATAAACATACCCGATGTACCCATTTCTGCTGCAATTTCCAACCATGCTTCCTGTTTTTTTTGCATTAACTTGAAAAGTGGATTATACTTATTATAAATTTCATTTCTTTCCTGAACAAGTAATATTAATTTCTCGTCATCCATTGTTATTTTTAAAAATTGTTAAATGTTACGTTAATTTACGATTATTTATGCAAGTTGCAGAATTTATGTTCCGTTTTTCTGAAAAGGAAATTACCCAAACGCCTAACAACCTGAAATCGCAATAAACATTAAATGGGTGAATGCGTAACTGTCACAACTACAAACATATGATTCTAACTGTCAAACTCTATATGAAAAACAAATAAAACACTGCCTCTATATATCACTATTTTCGAACGCTCTCACCTTGTTGGTGCAGCCTATTATAATGTGTGTATACGACACGTCACAATACGTCAGGTTTTGATATACATACGAAACAAGTGACAATACGTTGGTTGATAAATTTCAGTTATTTTCTTTTTTGAATACCAGATTGTCAAACATCATACGGAACGTGCATTGATATGCTAATATTGAAGTAACATGTAGTTTTTCTCTCCAGAAGTGAGTATAAAATATACAAACATATGTATGTATGTATGTACATGCCAGAATAATTAAGGCCGGGGCACAATGAATCAGTCATACAATAAAAGTTGAAATATGTGAATCAATACTGAGACCTAATAAGTCCCGGTTTACACACTTTAACTTTTGTTGATCAAATCGTAATTCAGCTCTAATTCAAACATGATAGACAGTCAAAAATTTATCAGTTTTGAATGATGCTGCTGGCTGTTCAGACTATCGATCATGTTCGACACTCAAACCTTCATTCAAGAAAAATAAATATTGGACACAGAAAAAACACATTGAATGCGCATTATTGCTCACAAAGTTTTTTATTTTGAATTATTTTAACGTTTTCTTATCTCTAACAACTCCTCGTGCGATATTGTGTTAACATTTTGTCTTTAAAATCACACACACCCTTGGCATTTCACAAAAATATGTAAATATCTTAAAAAAAGTAGTTTTCCGCATCCATCTTGACTGACGCTTTTTGGTACACACTATCACTAAAAACCCAACAAGGCCGCTGTCAGTCAACCACAAAAAATTCTGTGGTTGACTGTTGACTGGCAAAATTTGTGTTACCACTATCGATCAATGTAAAATTTGAGCAAAACTGTCAGTCATGTTCAATAGTGTGTACCCCATTTAAGAAAAAAATGATATTTAAACTTATAACGGATTCATTGTGGCCCGGCCTTTATTCTACCATCCATATATAACGCTCATTTACTTCAATAGTGCCATAACTCAAAAACCAGCTTTTTGGGTTAATAATGCGGCATTTCGTATTGTAGCTTGTGTAAAAATTTCATATAAATAGCTTGTGCCATAACCTCCTGATAGAAGAATATTTTTAAACGTCTTTATTGAGTTGTATGCAAATTGAAAACGTAAAACGGTGTTTCTGCAAAACTAGTTTTTTGAGTTGCAACTCTATTGCGGTATGACATTTTTACACAACTTGAAGAATAATAAATTCTGTAAAATTAAATCTTACAACAAATGCGAGGTACGCATAATATTATATACTATTAATATTATATGTACGTACACATAAATGTGGTAGTGCAATGCCTATTTATAACGTCTACACAACTCTACCATATTCTGTGGACTCTACAAAAATAGAGCACTACAAAAAACTGTCCGACAACCCAAGGCGTATCATATCAAATGACCTTATCGCTACAACAATACAACAAAACTAAAAACAACATGCAATTCGTCTGGCCAAGGCGAATTGACATAAGGTGGTCTTAATTTGCAACTCTGCGTATTCGCCTTGTATATTTGTTAGTGTAAAATTTCCTGCTGTCAGAATATTTCTTAACGTTTTGATTCATTTGACAGCAGGGAAATTAAGTTAGCTGCCGAATTAAGATCACCTTATATGAATTCGCCTTGCGTCTGGCTTTAAAAACCCCATCTGTCAAAAACAGTTGACTAATATACCAATACATACATACATATTTATAAAACACATACACAAGGCGAATTCAGTATCAGGTGACCTTATCAGCCCAGCTGATTATCAGCTGTTGATGCGAAATTGAGCAGTTTGAACCAAAACGTCAAAATTTGCTCAGAAATCTTTTGACATATTGGTTTTCTAGCATAGCAAACTACTACTAAACTAAATGTAAACAAGCATTAGATAAAAGAAGAGATTTTTACATTCGGGGTGCAAAGCAGTTCAATTAGGCTTCGATCACCTGATAATCATCTGGACTGTTATGGTCACCTCTTATCAAATCGCTTTGCGACAACCAAACATGAACTGATGCTCGGTATACATGTTACTTAATGTCGTACTTAGCGTATTTGAGGCGTAGTACGGTTTTGAGATACACGTTACCATGGTAAAATTATAGAATAAATTTAGGTGTCCAACAGCAAAACGTCGGCAAGAGTCGAAATACGCATTCCGCGATGTGTGCTTGATTTGACCTTCTCCATGATTTTGACAATACTGTCTCTACCGCAGAATATGAATTCTTATACCCCTATTACAGTTTACAACTCAACTAAGTTTAGTTGAAATTGTAACCACTTAAACCTTAAAACAGCTTAACTGTTTTTTGGCATTCTGAATTAAAACTAATTTTAGTTTTATTCGAAATAATGCTCGAAAAGAAAAGGGTTTCATCTCTGCTACGTTTTTTGAAAACATAGTTGCCATCACAAGACATTTTAGTTTTGGCCTTGTATTTTTTTTTTATTTCATGTTTTATGCACATGGCAACAATATTGGTTAACAAATGGGATTGGTTGGCGTCTGGAATAATGAAGCAAAGCTAATACAACACTCGAAATGGAACCCAATTTATAACTGATAAAAAGCAGTTGTCTCATGGTGAAAAAAGTTGTAATCCATAATAAAAATTTTACAACTACAACTAAACTATCCATTTAGTTGTAATTCATAATAGGGGCCTTAGTCTATCGGGTCTGTTCTGCAAATCACGACACGTCAAATTACGAAAAAAATAAAAAAAGCTAATCATTACTTTTGTAAATTTCACGGTTTATAGCGATGGAAGTTGGAAGAAAATATTCTATTACACATGACAAAAACATTAAATAACACCAAAAACCCATTGACAAGTCAGCTATTAATAGTGTGTTTTTGAAATCACCGTGATTTTCAGAACAGGCCCGTATGGTTTATATGATTGAGCTGCCCGCTACAACGCGTACATACAACTAAATAAAAACACGATTGTAAGTGCACAACAATGTAATTGATGGTTTTATTTGATCATCTACTGGGCACTTAACTTTTAATAATGGTTCTAAATGAAAAGAAGTAAATCAAATTCATTTTTGCTGCAGCGTGCATATCAATGCTTAGTATGAGAAAGGCGGAAAACGAATTTTCGATATTTTATAGGAACAAAAAACTGAAGAAAAACTAAACCATTTATATGCAGAAATAATTTTTCAAGTTGCCATAAGTCCTTGCTTTTGAACTGTAAAGTACTAAGATCTTTAAGGAGGATGCAATTATACGTTGTCTTCCAGAAAACCGAAATTTCGAAAAAAAATTGAGATACGCCCTTTTTATATTAAGCAATCGATATGTACAAATATAGCATACAATTTTTGAACTTGTGGACACATAATAGTACCTATGACACAGATAGTGTCACTGTTAAAATCCATACATATAAAAATTAATATAGAAAACATTTTGTCTAAATTTGTATATAATGTTTAATTAGGTATTATTGCAGACTACTTTTTCACTATTGCAGAAATTTAATCTTGAACTATCTTGTCAATCAATTTGCGTCACACATGTAAAAATTGTTTTCTTTCCATATGCCTTGATTGCGCCAACATTAGCATTTTTCATATACAAACCTCTACTATATGTTTTCATAGCACATATTACCCAGATATTTCTTAAAAGACTTCAGTTGAGAAAAGAGATGAAAAACGTATGTATGTACTTATATTTAAGCACAGCGATCCCATCTCCAAATAGTGCCATCATCACAAACGCAAACTAATATGGAACCATCTTTTGAAAAAGTTGTTTGTCTAATAGCTGTAGTACATTTGGAGTGCGTTAGTGTGCTGCATTTGGTCAAATTCGGGTCAGAAGCATCTAATTCCCAAACATAAGTTTTACCTTGTTGATTGCCTAAAGCTAAAATTTTATGCCATAAATTGAAGGAAAAACGAATAAACCATATTTCGCATTCTTTATAATCGAAATGATGTATTATAGTTGTAGTGGTTTCTTGAGGCTTAAACTCATATTGGTCTAATTTTCCAGGTTTCCAACATACTATAGAATTTTCGCAAGATTTGGACAGTACAAAATCGCCGAACCATTGAACGCAATCTACATAGTTCCGGTGGACGTCGCGTGTGGAGAAATCTGGAAAGTGCTCCTTTATAGTGGGAAACGGTGCGGTATTTTTGCTGGTGTTCCATTGGCAGCTGTTATCAATAGCTTCTTTAATGGAATGTTTATTAAGACACCACAGTTTCAAGGAATGATCCATACCACTAGACATAATACGATCTCCTTTTAAATCAAAATCTACTGAAAGCACCTCATCGCGATGTCCTTCCACACCCCCAAATATAGCCACACATACATCCGTCTGTACATTCCATAGGCGCAAAGAATGATCCTTACTACCAGACAACAAAATCTGCGGTTGCCTAGGATGAAATTTTAATTCATTTATGGCATGACCGTGGCCAATGTAATGTTTTGAAGTCATATTTTTTGAGGGATTAAAAATTCGAATAACCCCACGATAGCCGGCTGCAGCCAAAATAGGATCTGAAGTTTCAGGGTCATATGACCAAGCAGAGGTGTAGAAATTTTCATCTGGCTAGGTTGAGAGACAATTTTTGTAAATGTTAATTTACCTACTATTTCTATTTATGCTACTTAAACAAGCTTACATCAGGATCAGCATAGCACTGTAAAAGTCTCATCCCTTCTCCGCATTCTTCATGGCTAGCAATGGCGCACTCGTAAATAGAAACTCGATCTTTTCCCACACATGCGAAGACGGCTTGTTCGTTTGTCAAAAAATGGTTGAATTGTACTCCGAATAAAGGTTGACCATGATCCTCACGTAAATGGCAGCTAAGAATATTCATTACACTACATGCAACACAAAAAATGTGTACATGTTTGTTTAACTTACTTGTATTTAAATAATGGTTTAACAATTTTAGGTGGCTTAACTTTGCGATGTATGTTGTCAAGTCTTGAATTTGGACTTTTGCTTCGAGACGTTGTTGTGGTCGTAGTGGTACTCATGACACTCATAATATCATCGTCTCTATCTTCGGGTAAGGAATCGACTTCATTATCTTTTGGAGTATTAGGCGCTATAGCTCTAGCCTGCTCCTCAGTTTTGTTCTGTGAATTGTCATTTGCTTCCTTAAATTCAATGCTTTTAAATCGATTTAATTCATCCGAAGTCATTTCTACTTTGTGATTCTGGTGATAGTATTTCATTACAGAATAATTTAATAAATTTGTATATGTATGCAGTATAAACAAATTCGCCACAGAATATGAACTTATGAATATGAATTTAGTAGTCTATGAAATTCGCATATGAATGTGTATGTTGCTATTAAATAAGATTGCCAATATAAAGAAAACCGGCGAAGGAATTTCGAAAACCAGGATGTGTAGTGTAATTTTTTAAGTTTTATAGAAGAATGTTCTATAGAAGAAATTAAGAATTAAGACTTTACAAAGTAAACTTTGAGTGTCTAAAAACCCCTCAAAAGTTTAATGTTTAAAGTCTTAACTCAGCTGTGAGAAAGACAGAGAGTAATACTTACTCTTTCTGAGAAATACAGAGATAGTAACATTTTCTCTTTCTGTCTTTTTCCCAGATGAATTAACACTGCAAAGTAAACTTGGCATGTATAAAAGGAGTCCATACAGTAGTATGTATGTATGCTGACAACAGCTAATAAGTAATTAATGAAAATAATCTTTTTAATGTAGTAATATATACACATATTTTTGATAATGAATTTACAAGTTTTGAAGTTTGAAATGTCAGGCTAAAACATCGAAGGGTCGCAAAGTATACTTTGTGGTAGGGTGCAGGGTGAAATCAGTATCAGATGTCCTTTTCCGCCCGGTTGATTATCAGCTGTTGATGCCAATTGAGCAATTTGAACCAAAATGTTAAAATTTGCTTATAAATCTTCTGACAGATTGGTATTGGTAGCATAGCAAACTACATGTTGTTGTTTGTGTAACTGTATTGTTGTAGTGATAAGGTCACCTGATACCGTATTCGCCTTGGTAGGGTGGTTATAGGTTTGCCGCAGTAATAACCACAGAATATGAACCACAGAATATGAATATGTTAGTCTATGGTGATAACGTATTCTTAACCCTACGTCTACAACTGATATATTTTTATCATGACAAAAGTCAAATTCCATATAGAATAACAGCTAACATAATAAAAATTATTTTTCATTATAAAGTTTGACTTTTGTTATGATAAAAATATATCAACTGTAGGCGTAGGGTTATATACTGTGCGGCAAATCAGTAACCAAACGACCACCAGTCGTGTAGGCCCAGCATTTAATTTATTATGAAAGTCGCCTGTATTATTTCAGAGTCACCTGTTTATAAAATAAACTCGCTAGATTGATCACACATTTTCACAGTGATGCTAACCATACACAAATGGGCATCTTATAAGATATATTGCATATAATTATATGCACCTTTTACATTACGGAAAATGAAAAATACACCCTTTCTCAACACGCAAGGTTTACTTTGCAAAGTGTTAATTCAGCTGGGTGAGAGAAAGTGAGAAATATACCTTCTCTTTCTGTCTTTCTCCCAGCTGAGTTAAGGCTTTGCAAAGTAAACTTTGCATGTGGAAAAGGGTCATACATAATATGTTTCGTATACTATACAAATCGATAGCATAAACGATAACATATTGTCCACACCTGATTATTTTATATCATAACTCGTAATATAACGCGGTCAGAGCAAGAGTAATTTTTTCATTAATATCAACACAGAGGGATAGACGTTGATCGTCTTATATCATTTCGATTCAAACATATATTTGCAAAATACTTGCCAAAAAATATCTAATTTGTGTGTTGTTTAATTTTTTGGTCACAAATAATTGTTGTGCCGCCTTTTTCAAAAAAAAATTGGGTAATCAATAAACGTTATATCCACAGTGACACATAAAATGACATTTGATATTAATATAAATTCATCAGGGCATGAGCTCTGATAATTATGTCATATCACCACCATAATATTAATAAATTTAGTCTATACGTGTTGCATTTTCATTAATATATCAATTTGACGGTCATCATGATAAAAATTCATTAGGTGTAGACGCAACGTAATTACAACTTGACAAATAATTAATAAAATGAGGAAACGCTTATTTATAACAATTACGACAAGGCATTTTTCTTATTGATATATTTTAAAATACCAACCTTAGAAAAAGGGAATAACAATCATGGTATACATGTAATAATTTTTGAAATCTACCTTACCCTATATATTCATGAGCCATCGACTTGGACATGACATGACCATGATGCCGGCAGAGCAACTGTGAAAATTGATCAACCTCTTTATTATGGTAAATATGTGGCATGTCCATGTTCAGGCATGATGAGAAGAGAGTTGGTGTTAAGACTCGATGTTTAAATTTTCATATAAATAAGGGAAAACATGGTTGTTAAATTTATATTTGTATATAATTGGCCTTATTCATAAACATTTTTATTTCAAAAAGAAATCTTCTAGATTCTACTTGAATGCCTGCGTGAAGTAGGCAGCCACGTAAGCCAACCATAAACATTTTTATGTCTCACCCATGATACAATAATATAAAGGTAAAACCGTTCTCTCTTTTCGTCGCCATATTAACCTTCTGACGTTTGTCCCAATTATTTTTTACTCTCAAAATTAATGCTACCTTATTAGTTTATGAAATCCGAGTTTTTGATTAATTGTTTGACTTTCTTGTTTATTTAATTAAAAATATTAAAATTATTTCATAAGAAACAGCAATAAAAAAAATACAGAAGAACTAACAAGGGCAGCAGCAAAAATAGAACAGCAAGAAAATGAACAGCTGCAAGGAAATTCCTAACTGAACACCATCTGCACCTCTTCCGAATCAAAGGCGGGACTTTGTGTTCTGGCTACGTCCAAGTCATATGCACAATGTGCAAACTTTTAAAAACGAGCTGTTGTGCTTTCACACCGACAGGAGCAGAAGAAATCACATCAGTCATTAAGATCTCGACGGCAATAATGCATGCTCTTACTTTGCAAAGAAACAAGAACAAATTCAAGAGCCTTCAAAGCTTTTTACCGCAAATGCAAATGTCGGAGCATGTGTGCTTGGGCGTAGCTGCTAAATGTAAACACAACTGGGACCAATGGCGACTATTCTTCGTAGGAAATAATAAACATATTTGTGTAATGCAAATACACACAATCAGTACGTTGGACGATGGCGGTGATGGCTTATTTCTTAGGTCGTCGAACGATGACCAACTGTTTGAATTTTTAGGTCCGTTGTAAATATTTTCATTCAAAATTATACAAAAACTCTTACTAGACATTGCAATTTTTGCGATTTTAGCAATTTTTTTTGCTATTTATCTGATTTTTGCGGTTTTGTTATTCTTTGCAGTGTAAGTTACTTCTTCAATGCATTTAGAAAATTTTCGGGAACTTCCGATTTTTTCACGTTATTTCCCAGATAAATTTTCTTTTTAACAGTCTCTAATAAATCAATTTTAAGGATTTTTTTTTCGATTTTGCAACTTCTCTCGTATTTTTACAATGTTCGCCATGGAAGCGAGTTTTTTCAAGTATTCTGCTTCCTAACAGTTTTCGGTCATTTTATTAGACTTTGCTCTTATGCTGCTTTAACAAAAACTCGTTGTCTAACATCGATGTTTTTAAGAATGATGTTGTATCCGTAGCCATCAGGCTTTTTTATTATGTGGTGAAATAAGTAATTAATCAAACATTTGCTAACTTTGGTTAATCATATTACACACAGATTTCGTTATCTTCATGTCCAATGAATACAAAATTTAATAAATATGGATTAAACTATAATTTCTAAACTCAAATTACACATTTCGAAAATTATTCCTAAATAAAAGTATCCATTATGTGTGTGTGGCAACGTTTTCCTCTCTGTTTACAAAAAAAAAGTATTGAAATAATTTCGGTAAAAGTCATAATTAATTTTAAATGTCAAATGTGGTTTTACCTTTATATTATTGTATCATGGTCTCACCTATGGTATAATTTTATACATGTAAAAAATAACAATTGACAACACTGCATAGTTGCTCGTTAGTACAAGTTCGTGTCTTGCGAATAGATACCGAGTAAATTTTTCGTTTTCGTGATAAACAGAAGTTTTTTTTATAAAAAATTTAGTGTTTTGTAAAAAGAAATAAATAGTTAATTAATTATATTTAAATACATTTAGAAAAGACAAGTGAGTAGTAAACTATCTTGAAAAGGTTAAAGATATAATTATTTAAAAGTCGTCTTGTACAAATCGGATGTACAGTAAAAGTTAATACGGTGGCTGAGTGAAAAAAGTATTGGGGTTACCAACAACGGATGGTATTGTTAATTGAAAAGCGGGGTTTTTATTAAATGGATTAAGTGTGAATACAATTTTAAACTTTAGCTCTCCAACTTTAAATTTTAGTTAATGATCTTAAAATAATTGCATCAAATTATATATTTATATGCAAGACTGAACTTTGAAACCTCGAGCTTCCATATCTACATGCATACATACATTCGTATATAGACACAAATACGCATACATATGTTTGTTGTTGCATTTGTTGTTTGTAATGTTTTGTGAGTTTGCATACTCCTCGTTGTGTATATATATGTATTTATGTATGGATGTATAAATGCGTATTTGTTTTTCTTGTATCGAATTGCAGTATAATTTCCTAGTGGTACGTACTATGTGTTTCTTATTTATTTCTTTATGTCATACAAAATGTCCTTCGATCTTTTCTTTTTCCAAATTAATTTATTATCCATATAAAGTATTTTTATTTATATATATACATATACGCTATTAATCTGTACATTTTTATAGATGCATTATACTTACATACTGCTCATGGACATACTTATGCATATATATGTACATAAATATACATACGTATGGACATGCATACATACATACATATGTACATATATAGTATTTATGTTGTCAAGCTTTGAAAAACTAAATAAAAAATTCATTCATCCTTTTTAAGTATTATTGATATTATGATTAATTCTTTCTAGTTTCATTAAGTGACTCATGTCAAAAACACGGTAATATGGTTAATTGTGCTGAAAGTTTAAGTTCGTATATAAATAAGGTAGAAGTAGTACATATTATCAGTTTATTGAATTTACCTATCATTTAACGATTCCAATAAAAAACAATACAATGAGCTCAAAGCCGGCTTCGAGCCGCCGCCTAGAAATATTGAGCACTGCATCGACTAAAATTTTCAGTCGAAGACACCGGCTTTTCCGGTATTTTTGTTTGTTTGTTTCTTTGTTTGTTTTATTTAAAGTTACTCTTTAATAATAACAGAATTATTTGGCCGAAAGAAAACGAAACACGAGGATATAAACTGCAATTAAAAATTACATGTGAAACGTCCTCAGGAACATTACAAATTTCACACAAATCGGATGGTACAATATTCATCTTTTAGAGAGTTTGATTGCATAAAGCGTGTTCAGATAGGATCTATTAGGAAGTTTTAGAACAGCCAGTTCAAATTTAGAAAAGTTAAAGTCAGTACTTCAAACCATGTCAGTTTCCCCACAATAGGGAAAAGTCGCCCATATAAATTACGCTTTGTCGTACGAATTGTGTCATATTCTTTCTGCCAATCAATCCTAAGCATAGAACCAATGGCACAATTTGCGTGTGTGTACGTCCAGCCCCCGTCACGCAAGAACCAACCTTCCGTGCCTCTCTGGCTGCCTGATCCACTAATTCGTTGCCAGCAATACCAACATGGCCAGGAATGTAATGAAACTCAGCGAATGTTTGATGCAATATAATTCGGTTTGTCAATATCAGGAATTGTATGAAGTCCACCTTTAGAATTGGTCAAGATTGCAATGTAACTTAATTCACGAGAAATTGCAAAATCGATTTATTTCTCAATAGCCAGCAACTCGGCAGTCGTAGACGATAAAACTTTGCGAGTGAAAAAGGAATTTTTATATTAAAAAGTACAGTTATTTAGGCATTTCAACTTAAAAAAAATAACAGAAAAAAAATTTATCTATTTTATTTGCTCAGAAGAAATAATTGATAAATAAAACTTGTGTTTTCAGGCGATTAAGGCACCGCCGTAGTTTATATTTCTTAGTCGACATTTTTCGGCTTGAGTACACTTAGTCAGTTTTTATAGAAGCAGTTCTCCATAATGCTCTTTTTAAAACTGCTCAATTTTTTACACACGGGCGGTTTCTTGTTCAATTTTCCTATTGTTTTAATGCAGCTAAGGAAATAACAAAAGATAATTGAAGTAACTTTTTTGTACAAGCAAGTCAGTACCCCTCTTCTTTCATCTTTCCCCTTTTCTTCCATAAACTCAGACTTGCTTCAAGAAAAACTGCCGAATCTAAAACATGAGTTAGATTATTTTGTCCAACCGCCGGTCGACAAACCATATGAATTATGAAAATTGTAGTTAATACAAATAATTAAATATTCCATGAGTATTCTCCTAAAAGATGTCATAAGCAATGCAATAGAACCTAAGTCCTTTGGCAAGAAGTAGTACAGGCGATCTGCTCTTACAACTAACGAGTGTTCGTATACAGAGTAAAATATGCGATTTATAAAATTTGTTGATTCCTCACTGATGTGGTAAAATATATCATTTGTGTAATGTGTAGATTTTTATGATATTTATTAATGGCAAACAAGTAAAGTAGTAAATGAAACTTAAGGTAATTCTCAAACGTAAGATCCAAAAAATTATTTCAATGATTGGAGACATGAGCCCTTTATGTAAGGCCATAATCAAATCAACATCGTTCCCAATATTCAAGCTAGTCATTGAAGCATATTTATGTTATGGAAATAACATAATTGAGAAATAAATTGAATAAAGTAGGGCTAAGGACAAAATGTCCTTATTGTCTAGGTATGTATCTTGAATAAATATAAATTAATTCATGAATTGGTGTTGATCTCTGATTTTCATATTCATAACTATTTTGTGCTATTTACCGCACCAAACAGTCACTCTTTGTGGGTACATTTGTTTTACCCCTTTTAGACACGTAAAGTTTACTTTGCAAAATCCTAATTCAGCTGGGAGAAAGACACAAAGAGATATTCCTCCATTTGTCTTTCACACAGCTGAATTAAGACTTTGCAAAGTAAACTTTGCGTGTCTAAAAGGGGTATTTTTCGACAATCACTCTTGGATTATCATTCGCCCAAATGCGGCAATTCTGCTTATTGACGAATCCACTGAGGTGAAAATGTACCTCATCACCGAAGATGATGAAGTGTGTGGCTGAACAGAAAAATATCGGTATTTCCCCCAGCTATAAAAAGTCTAGTTTAATTTTTCTTCTGTGCTTTTATTTTTCATATAACATGATGTGGCAGCTCAGTTTAAAGTTGGCTGAAAAAGTAAAATATTTGGCAGCTGGGTTTGATTTTGTCCGCGCAAAATATAAAGTTAAACCAATTCAAACTGTAAGAAATTTTGGATTATGTAAAATAAAATTTTTTGGTTCAAATCCGTGCTTTAAGTGTTTAGAAAAACCAATTGGAGCGAGAATTTGTTTGAGAAAAATTACAAAAGATTATCAGGACAATTATGGATGAAATTCCGCGAGAAATTACTACCTTTTCCAATTAGAATTTTTTGTTTTCCCGATTACCTGCTTTTAGTTGGAATCGTTCCCCGAGAAAAATTTCTCGCGGAATTTTATTCATAATTGCCCTCTATGATTTTCGTGGCTACTAGGACATTGTTAACCTCATGGTACTATGCCAAAAAATTTGTTATTCCCCTAATATACATATGTACATATTAAATTGAGGCTTTTGCATTACTATGAATAAATAAACAAAACTGAAGGAGATGGGAGAAAAACTGGAGGTACAAATATTTCATAGTTTTTTTTTAAAGGAAAAAAGTGTTAATGTTATCATAAAATTGTTTGTTGAATCAAATTTGGATGGTCAACGTCCTTACAGTAACATTTCATCTACTCCATATGTATGTACCTAAAATTAACATTTTGAATTTTAAAGACAAATATCTAAAAAAATAAATTTGAATGCTATTGGCTTTAATATCAAAATAAAATATATTTTCCAAGTCTTTCAAACAAATCGTTCTGACATACACAATTGCCATTGTGGGTTTTATTTAAACATTAAAATATTTCTTTTAAAAACCCCCACACACAGTCTACAAGAGTATTTTAAAACTTTTCACTATTGTTGAGTGATTGACAGCTTAAGCTTAAAGACTGCATGTTTGGCACAATAAGTTATGATGTTCTTCTCGTGGTGCTTACAGTGAATATTTACATATATGTATTTAAGTAATTCTGTTGAACACTTTCGCACAGGGGTTCCCATTAATTTTCAATAAAAGTACCCTTTATTATGTTTTGTTTGTGTTTCTCCATTGTTCGATCCTGTCTATAATGGTAGGTAGGTACAGACCTAGCAACGTGTTTATGCAACCAGGCAGATTTCTTTGTCGGTCGCATAGTGTGTAGTCTTGTTTATGATTGCGTTCGAAGTTGCATTCGAAGTTTGAAAATGTTTTGATGTTTATGGGTTGCATTGTAGGTTGCAGTGTCTGTATCAAAATATTCGAAAACATGTCGCGTAAGCTAGTTGCAAAGTCGGTACCTACCATAAGCGCCAATATAAGTCTTTAATAAACTTGATGTAAAAAAACAATGGTACTTAACGCTTTCACATTATGGGCCTAATTTTGTAAAACGCAACACCAAGCGTTGAAAAAATTTATATTGAAAAAATTTAAATTTCGAAAACAAAATTCATGCATACAAAATTTGTGAACGCTAAGCGTTGCCCTATATTACTTTTGCGCCACCCTGTAGTAGTTTCATGACTTCTTTGCATTCTAGTTTATTTCCCCACTAACAACAAATACTTGAATTATTTGTAATTATTAAATTTCTCTTGTTTAAAATTTTTTAACTATTAACCGCGCTTATGCAGTAATCAGAAGAAATTTAACCCCTAATTTTGTATGTGGGCATTTCCATGATGTTGAAAGTGACATTTGTACACATTTAAAGGGGAAAAAGTCGAAATAAAATGGAGTTTGAAGTGGTTGGTATCAGCAGTTGTGGTGCTTTTTCTACTTTTTTCTTTCAACACTTTTTTACTGGATTTTTATTTTAGAGTATAATAATATTAAAATAGGTGATTTATCATTTCCTTAGATATGTGATTAAAAATAACTTCGTTGAACCAGAATAAAATGCATAAACTCTTTTGGAAGTAATTAAGAAGTGCTATCTAAAGAAGTACTCATTTTATTTTAAAGTTATTTGCAATCAAATAGTTTCTTATGCGCTCCCCTTTGACTATTTGTACTTTCAGAAAAATTTGAAGGAGCAAATACAAAGGATAATACCCCTCTTAAGAACGTTTATCAAAACAAAACGTAATAATAAATAAAATTATTAAAATTAATTTACATTAGTTAAATTTGGTGTCGGTGGACCTTTTGATGGAAATGCCCATATACGAGTACATATGTACATGTGTAATTTTAAAATAGAAATGTTTTATGCCGATAACAACAAAATGGCACGCTTCCCTTCTCATGCTGAAATGAAGAAATATTTAGTTTTCTATTACCTAAAGAGGTATGAATATACTGGAAACTTCATAAAAATCCTATTTGAAACTCCCACTTGTATTTTCTATAGGTCTTAGTCAATAAATGATTTATGGTGGTAAATTTTTATTTATTTTTCCTTCTGTTGTATTTTAATTTGTGATTTTAATCATAAGGCATTATTTAGCTGTGTACTTTTATTCTAGGATTTGTTGTTTAGGTTACATTCTTTGCATACAGAACGACGTGTTTTGCATTAGTTAATTGTTGTCGATGTAAGTTTAGTTTTACTATATTACCCAGCTTTTAAAAATACATACATATGTACATATATACATATGTATAATTATACCTCAAACATATGTTGTATGTAGTAGAGTATTTAGTTATTAAATTTTCAGTCTTTTTGGCTTTCGATATTAATTTTCAGGTAATGAACACCAGTTTTGAGGAAATTCTACACAAAAATGCCCTGCATTATACAATTAAATGTATGTATGTACGTACATATGTATGTATGTATGTACTAGTGATGCACGAATATTCGTATTCGTATTCGAATTGTCGAATATTCGGTCATTTTCAGGCGAATACGAATGTATTCGTGTTCGTATAAAATATTTTTTTATGTTAGCTCCTTTATCTCCATGGAATTTGACATTTATCATGATAAAAATATATCAGGTGTAGACGTAGGCTTAAGGTGGATTCATCCATTGATTCGGAAAAAATTTGTTCCAGAGAAAATTTTTTACGTATCTTTTTTTTTGAGAGAGAGAGAAGAAGAGAACACATATTGTTCGGAACATTTTCTGCTTAAATTGGTTTAATTTTAATTTTTTACGGACAAAATCGACTGGGCTGCCAACTATTTTAATTTTTCAGCCGAAGTTGTTAGGAATAAAGGAAAATTAAATAAAATCGTATACATACATATCGAGCCTTATTTTCGATTTAATCGTAAGCGACAAAAACTAAATTTTTTAGAATGTTTTATTAAAAATTTCAAATTTGTTTTTGTACGTAAATTAATAATTCTAAGCTATGGGTGGCCAATAAAAGTTTAATTTCAACAAAAAAAGTCTATTGTAATAATTTGCCCCCGTGCTGCCGCCACTTTTAAAATTAATATGCATCTTTTACATATGTACGTATTTCATATGGTAGCTTTGATTTTCCAGACAAAATGTTCGAAAAGGTTGAATCGCCTTGCAAAACTCTCACTAAAAAAAATTTCTTCAGACTAAAATTATAAATATTATTTAATTGCAAAATAAATTTTGTGTATTTGAATTTTTTATGTTTAACTTACTGCGTAAACTCATTGGTTCTCAGGGACGTGAGTCTTGGAAAATCAATAATTTATAAAGAGTTTTTCGGGGGCAATCCGCGACAACTAATACTTGTCAAACTACTACTGCTCAAAGCTAAAAGTTGCCCAATTTTTGTACTTTACGTGGACGGAGACGTACAGAATGTGACATACATATGTATGTAGCTAATAAGAAACCCTTATTTTAACTTAGCTGTCATTTAAAAAGTCGAAAATTCGATCGAAATAAAAGTATCAAATATTTTTGTGATTGCGTTTTCCAGCACAGGAATTTTATTACTTCAAATCGTAATCGCACATTTTTGCGAAATGTGAGTTTCAACATATGACTTTTTGAGTTGTAATAATGACCTCAGATTTTTAAAAAAAAATGTTGGAGGGCTCACTTGTGTTTCAATCGATCGGAAATGAAACGGTCCTGTTCCCATCGTCTCTCTTTCGCACAAACTAATCAGCTTAGCAGTAAGACTTGCATAGTGTAAATTAGTACTAAGGAACAGTTCATTTAAAATACGGTTGCGTTAAAAATCTCTAAGGATAGGAAAGAATTATTAAAAGTTTATTGAAGAAAATTATGTAAATGCTATTTTTCGTATTTGAAGTAAGTACATAACATGTTTATTACATGGCTTTGTACATATGATTTTTTATTCATATTACATAATACAATTATCTGTTATACATACATACATACGTACATATACATATATGTATGTATACATATACATATGTACATATATCACATTTGATATGTATTTTGGATCTATAATTCCACTGTAAGTAACTATTTGAAATTTAATAACTGGCCAAGTGGCACTAGGATGCCGAAGTTCAATCGGCTTCTTATACAAATGAATACAGTTACACGAATGCATTTCTCTCGTTGGCCAGCACTGATTTAAATATAAATATCGTTCGTTACTTTAATATAGAATGGCCCTAACTCAATTTTTTAATTTCGATTTCTTTCGTAAATTTCGTTGTAATAACATTTAATGTATCGAAAAATGCAAAAATCACGATTTCATAAAAATAATTAGTTAGGGCCTTTGTACATATATTAAAGTAACGATATACATACGTATGTATGTGCATTTGTATTTCCCTTTCGATGTTCAAGCCGCCTTTTCCACGCTTGAATTCACAGTGCGGTTCGGTTCCTCTGGATTCTAAAAGAACATGTTTTTAATATACTTGTATATGAATGATTGCATATTTGTAATTTTTTAACATTTGCTCAAGTTGTTTTTTGTATTTCTGCAGTTGGCGCCCAAACAAACAATAATTTCAATTTGTTACTTGAACATTTTAAGGAATAAAACAATGAGAACCCGATGAGGATTCAAAGACTTTTCCTATTATAGAATGTGTGTGATGGTGTTGTTTTATTTCCATTTGTTTATATTTCTACGTGACATATCGAGAATTGTTCGCATGCAAATTAGTTTTGTTTTTTTTAATGCATGTGTTGCTTTAGTATAAATTTTAATAAAGTATGCATCGTTAGTTTTATGCACATACTATTTAGGTACTGATTTTTTGATTTAACACTTCTATTTAATGAAGGAAGGGACAATTTTTTGCATATTCACATATGTACACACATATGTACATACATACATATACATACATATGTATTATGGTTAAAAATATGTTTTATATCTCCAAGCAATTTTGTTACTACGCAAGTCTAAAAGAGCTCTCTCAAACCTTGAAATAAGCATTAATAGCCGTGTCCATGAACCAATTTATATGTAAAAATGTACAAAATGATCAAAAATAAATTTTACGTTATCATAGATAAGTCATACCTTTTCGTTCAGACTTTACTTTGTAGAATATGTACCAATAAATAAATAAATAAATAAATAAATAAAAAATATTCTGAATATTAAATCGAATACACCTGCGTAATTCAGAGCTATTTTATTTACAAACACACATAAAGCATATTTTCAAACAGCCACATATACAGCCACACATTTTCCATTCCATTTTACGAGTAAGTACCCAAATAATTGCATGTAATGGCGAATGATGAATAAATAAATATTCCGAGTATGACTGTATTTTTTTTGTCTGAATGAATATTGGCCCTTATTATGAGTTGCGTTCGATTTTTGATCTTCGTTGGCAATCGAACATTGAAAATCGAATGTTCAATTTATATTATAAGCATCGAAAATTTCGTTGAGCAACGCATTTTCTATCGAACAGAATTTAGCTTTCGTTGAAATATTTTAATATGAAAACTTTTAAAAAACGATTAGTTTTTATTTTTAAGCAAAGTTGTTGCAAATTTTAAAAATCACTCTGAGTGATATTTACAATTAGGACATTGTTTGTCAAATGCACGTCATAATACCAAAAGAAAATTTGTTCGACCAGTACTTTCGACACATATGTACATGTACATATTATTTTAAATTAAACATTTTAAGTAAATTGCAATTTAAATTTAATTTAATCATTTTTACTATTGAAAGAATGTCACTTTTAATGTAACATTTCCATTATCCCGTGTTGATTTAAAATATTGGTTTTTTTATTTATGTACATATGTATGCATTATTACGTTATTAAGTGCATATTACATATACATACATACATATATGTATATATATATATATATATATATATATATATATATATATATATATATATATATATATATATATATATCGCACACTAAATCATAAATAGTCAGAACTCAAAATGATCAAAATTCTTTGTTTTACTATAAACCAGTTCACTGAACAAATCTCTAATTACCGCAAAAATTTCTTTTGCAATACAGTCTTCTTGGACAATATAAGATATCGCTATGCTTGTTTTTATGTTACATGTGTACATCATTACTTGCGTCATTTATAAAGTATCAACAGTTTTTTTCCATTCCTAAACGTTGAATATTTTTTGAGTTGTGACTGTTTACGATTTAGTGTGCGATATGTACATCCATACCCTGCCAGCATTTTAGGAAATTTTTAATTAAATTTGATCAAAAAACAAGAATATGCGCTCGTTTTCTGAGCATAAAAGATAGTTTTGTCGGGAGAAAATGGTACCCTACATGCGACTCTTCTTGATTAGTCTTTTATTACCCGCTTTTCTGATCAGTTTCGACTTATTTATGACTCATATATTTTAAAATAAATAAATAAATTACTTTTAAAGCATAAGAACGACTTCTTTTCGAGTATATTTTCAATCGCGCAAGTGTTTAATCAGTTTTTAATCGTCAAAAGTACTCGAGGAAGACTTGGTTAGGTGATTTTTGATAAAACAATCTTCCAAATGCTAGCAGGGTATGTATGTACATATGTATCTCAAATGCAGTTTTGCCAAGTAAAGTATGTATAACTTTTTATGATTTGTTTTGAACTTTTTTGTTTTTTTGTTTTTTTCTTATTAAATTTATTGAGGAAAAACATAAAATTGAGCTTGTGTTTATTAAAAATTTATGAATGTATAGATGTATGTATGTACATATGTATGTACATACTTATGTATGTATGTATTTATGTAGGCACATATGAACATATAGTACATATATATCTATGTACATATACATACATATACACATTAATATTTGCTGTTTGTTTACTTTTGTCAACAGTACGTTAAACAAGTATTTATAAGCTGTCATTAATTTTATTTGTTTGTTTGGTTGGGGTCTTGTAGTAGTTTTCCTCTCTAGTTTGCAGGTTATCGATATTCGAACTTCTCTCATTACGCAAGTATTACGTGATAATACATACAAATCTCTCGTTACCAGTTGCATTATTTATTTATCATGAAAGGAGGAATATTCTTTTTGTTTTAAGCACACAATTTCCAATTAATAGCGAAAAAAAGTTTATTAAAATATTCTGTACCAGTGATAAACGGATCCGTGTGGCCGCTGAATTTATTTAAAATTTTATACGATTAAATTTTTTCGATTGAGACAAAAACGGTTTGCAATAAATGTCGTAAAAAATATAAAATCTAAATTCTATTTACAGTTGTAAATGGTGTAATCGAGTAAATTTTTATTTGTTTTATAGTTCTTGTGGTTTTCCTTTTTCCATTAAATTAACTTTAACAAAACTTATACATACATACGTATGTATGTACATACAACTAAAGTACTTCGTTAATCATGGTATTGGTCGACATTTAAAGAAACTACTGAAATTTAAGGCCAAACGTTTTTTTCGTTTTGAAATTTGTATGGAAAAAATATTTTTTGAAACGAATTTTCGTTACTTATACAAATTTGAAACGTTTGTAAACGAAATTTTTACAAAATCTGCCTATTAATGTGTAGCTTTTTATGCTAGTCAATTTTTAATTCATTTTCATTCATTCATTTTAATTCATAATTAATGTGTGTATTATTATATTAGAGGAACAATGATGGTGACTTAGAACTGCAGAAAAATAAAATGAATCCCTGGTTTGGATTTCAACCTTTCGTTACCTTTAACTTAGCAGATTACTTTGTAAGGGGTGTCCCTTCTTATGGTCCTATTCTTCAAATGTTTTGAATTACTTCCAGCTATTTTTTCGATTTTATCGTAAGCGAAATGTTATCGAAAATCGACTTTTTGATTGAAATTAAAATTTTGTGAGCCTATCCATAGTTTAGAACAGCTACGTCCAACCCATATTCACAGTGTGGAAAATTTTATAAAGAGCTTTTTGCGCGTTCACACCGAGGAAAGTACAAAATCCACAACAACAACACAACAGGCAGCAATGCTTACTCTTACTTTGCAAGAACAAGAACAATTTTAAGAGCTTTCAAAGCTGTTTTCCTCAAATGCAAATATCAGTGTATGTGTGTTTGTAGCTCGTTTAGAATTATCAAAATTCCAAAATTGTTGATAACTTTTAAGATACAGGCTGTGCAATTTCATCGTAATTTGAACTTTTTAAAATAACCTGAAACATTTTATTTTTGTCGCTTACGATAAAATCGAAAATAAGTCTCGACTTCGTCTTTGATATGGCGCAATCGAATTTTCACATACGTATGTAGTATTAGATCGTTATTATGGGTTGTATTCGATATTCGGTGTTCGAGTGTTATCGTTGCATAGTATGAGCATTGAATTTTCCATTAATCAGAATTCCGATTTCGATGCTATAATTTAGTGTGAAAATTCGTTAAAAATCTAAATGGTTACCGATTTTTTTTCTTAGACCAAAAACTAATTTTAAACTATTTTATAATTATATATGTACATATATATGTGTATGTACATATTACTGCAATTAAAGTGTTGCAAGTGAATTGATGTGATAAATATTCATTATATTCCGGTAGTAATATATGTATACTACTTTGAGCAAAATTCATATGTGCGTCATAATATCATATATTCGAAGATCGATCGCAGTTACAAATAATAATTACACTTGCCTCCAACAGCTCGAACTAGTGAATAAAATCATTTAATGTACATTGAAGTTTTTGCCCTGCATATTAGACTTATATCGAACTCGTTAACTAGTTCATTTTTGACAAAAACCAATGATCAAACCCATTTAAATAATATGGGTTTGATCATTGGTTTGTGGTAAAAATGAACTAGTGAACGAGTTCGACCCAAGTCTACTGCCTACTAATAGGGGTAATAAACGTCGTTGTATAGTGTTACAAATTGTTTGAGTTGTGTGCTTGCTTGCCGCATTTTGTAATTGTAGGTAGTACATATTGCGCTATGATTTGTTGCATTTATAATTCTAAAGGGACTAGATAGACGGATTACTCAGGCGTTTAGTGACTTTGTCAGTTCTTTAGTCACACTTTAATATGATTTCTCTCTTTGCTGCTTGAATTTAATCAATCTGTATGTTCATCACTCACTCGCTCAGACAGTCTATCAATCTAACTTCCAACAATAGCAAACGACAACAACAAAAATGCTTCTCAGATGTGACGTTGGTGTTTTTTATGAATATATTTTGTAGTATTTGCTGTTCGATTATGTGTATATGTTTGCACATTTTTCATCGTCTCAGTCGTTATTTACACCGTTACTCGTTTACATCGTGGTTTTTCGAAAACGTACAATGCGCGCAAGTTTTACAACATTCACAACAGTAATAATAACAAAGAAAATCTTCAAGTAAATGTTATTAGATACTGTTGCTGTGTTAGAAGCACATCAAATGTGTATTGGCAAAGCAAAGAAAAAACCAACATGTGCCTGTATATAGAATATTGCATATAAATAAAAAAATATATTTATCTAAAACGAATAAAATAAATATATGTACATATGTACATATATATGTATTACATGTAGATCTTAAATAAAAGTCTATGAATGCACACATAATATCCACGTCGACAATGAGACAGATATAAAATGCGAAATGAGAATTTCATAAAAAAAATTACTACAAGTTTCTTTTTAAAATGCATTATTAATTTATGGCACATATGTAAATAAAAAGACGTACATTATTTATTTCATTATAATTTTTTCAAGTGTAGCCATTGTTTTTTTTTTTGCAATTCTAAAATGTATCATTTCATAAATTAAAATCAGATGTTTTACTCCCTGATGCAACGATATTACTGGCGACAAAACATGTTACAATCTTGTAACATACATACATATAAACTGATCGAACGAGTTGCTTTGAGGAGGGTCGGTCAATTAAAAAAAATATTAAGTGCAACAACAAAATATATATTTCGCTGCGAATAAAGTCATCTGTGTGCTTTATTTTGTTAATTGAATTGGGTGAAAATCAACTAAAAATATATTTTTCGTCGGGTTATCTCGAGTTTTACTTTGCCAACATGTGTGCGTTTGTATTAAATTTTCTATGTACATCTTTAATTTAATTTTAAAATGTTATCAAATCACATATTTTAAAGAATTAATGTTAAGAATAAAAATTATTATAAAATTAAAAATTAAATTAAAAAAAAAAATACAAGAGTAGAGATTCTTTCATCTTATTCAATTGGAAAATTTCTTGGCTATTTGTCACTCTACAAATGCAATTAGAACTTATATAAAAAACATAATCTGAACGATTGTAGACACAAATACCTTCAAAAAGAAGCAGTCTTTGATTTAAATCTAAAATTTTTCTTTATACAGGAATATTAGATAAAATTGTTGTGAGAATGTTTTCAAGTGCAACCATATTTTCAAAGTCCACAAAAACTCGAGGAATGAAATACGAGTAACTCGCCTGATTACTGTTTTCGTTCAATATTTTTGCACTATATTAAAAAAAAGCCACAATATTTTTCTCTAATCTACTGTAATCAAGCTGAATATACTATGATTATGATTTATGATTTTTAACTTCATACTTGTGTGTAAATCGTGCATGTTCTGTATTCCACGTGAAATTAAATCATTCGGAATTGCCACAGCATTATTGTTTAAAATTTTTAATTTTAATTTCACGTGCAATTGAATATTTTCATCCCGGTTTTCGAAAAAATAAGTCATACAAATTACGTTTAAAAATTGGTTTTTATAAAATATTTTAAAGCTTTCGTCTACCAAAATTTTGACGTAAAAAATAGATTTCTTTCGTATAATCAAAAATACATTCAAAACCGAAATCTTTTTTATCACTTAAGGCAGAATTAATTTTTTTTACTTTCTGTTCTGTTACGAATCACTTGACTCTTTTTAACCGAAAAAGGAGGAGGTTTACAATTCTTCTCGTAATTTTTTTGGTGTTACTTCATAACTAGATACATTTTAGACCGATTGTAAAACTCCTTTTTTTTGTCTGAGAGGGTATAGCTTCCCATTGGTCCCATTGTCTAAAAGTAAGTGGGGACACGCCCACAATTTTAGAAATTTAATTTTATGCTATTCTAATAATTTGTTTGCTGCGAAACCTATCAAACCCTTTTGATCCTTGTAATTACACAATTTGAAAAAAAAATTTAAAATTTATTATGATATTTCTTAACCGATTTTTACGAAACTTACCACATACATTGAGCTCTAAAATAAGCACAATCCTCCATTTAAAAAAATGGGTGCAGTTACGCCCATTAAAATTTAATTTTATAAAGAAATTTATTATTTGAAATAGTGTCAGAAGTGTACATACAATATTTGAAATTTATTTGCTGGTGTATAGCATGTCTATATACTCATTTCATTGGCGCTTGAACGAAATCATCAGTAAACTTCAAACACAAGTTTTGAACAGTCACAAACCTCTTACTTTATGCACATACTTTCAAAAACTATATGAGAATTCATAAAATAATAATATTTTTAATTTAATAGTAATTTGATATATGATGGTTGGGCGTTTTATTGTGAAAAAAAAATTAAAACTATGAGTGGATTTGAAATATTAATTTTTTACTAAAAGAATAATGGGTCTTATCCGTAGTTGGCGTATTTCGACTTCGAATACAACATTTTGGTCCTAGATTAAAGAAACAGATATTGAAGTATTGTAATGTTTATAAAAAAATCTGCCTACCCGGTTATGCCGGCGCTAATGAACGCCACTGGCTCTATTAAAACTTAGGCAGATTTTATGCCTGAGCAGATGTATGCTCTTAGATTTAATTCAAGCAATTGAATGCTTTTAAATAAAACAGCCGATTTAAAGGCTAAGCTAAAATTGATTTTTATTACAAAAATTTCTTTCTTTTATACCTAATTAACGGAATCCTTAAAACTAGAATAATACAATAATATTTAATAATTGTTGCTTTACAAAAACGGGTAGTTATTTGTTGTAACAAGTATTATTTATTATTATTATTGTTTTGAGTTAAAATTGAGTGACATTCCTATGGGAAAGTGCACATACTAAATTGTGATATTAGGGTGACCATAGGGGTACACTACACCCTACCCCTTAAGAAAAATTTTAAAATTTTATGTTTCTTAAAATTCAAAAATTTTTTTTTTTTTTTTTTTTTTTTTTTTTATAGATATATATATAATTTTACAATTATAACCAATATTTTATACTAATATTTTTTTAAATTATTATTATGTATTTCTTTTAACTTACTTCCTAGATCTATGACAGAGTTTACTCCTTTAGTTTGTACTATTCTATATGGACCATGGTATGGTGGTTGATTCTTTTTCCTATTAAAGGTTTTTACTAAGACCATATCTCCTACATTCAAATTTAACGGATTAAATTTTACACATTGTTCAATGCGTTTCTTTTTTGATATCTCCAGTAACTCTTTTGCTTTTTGCAACGAAAATTTTAATCTAGCTTTCAATTCTTTCGAATAATTATCTATATTATAGATTGGTTCAAAATTCAATAAGTTTTCATTAGGCAAGTTTGGTAATCTACCGAATATCAACTCGTATGGAGTGTAGTTTGTGTCTATATGCGGTGTTGTGTTGTACGCAAAACAGAAATAAGGTATCCAATGGTCCCATTCATTATCTTTACAGAAGCCTAAGAGAAATTCATTCAGTACCCTATGACTTCTTTCAACTGATCCAAGAGTTTCATGGTGGTATGGAGTGCTGAAAATCTGTTTTATTTCCAGTAGCTTACATACTTCCGCCATTAACTCGTTTACGAACTCGGTACCTCTATCTGACTTAAGAACTTTGCAGTGCCCGTATCTTAAAATCAAGTTTTCTACAAGAGCCTTTGCAACGGTCTTAGCATCCTTCGTCTCAATGGGGCATGCAATAATATACTTTGTTAAATCGCACTGTATTGTTAGTATGTATCTAAAATTATTTGAGAATCTAAGGGGACCCACCGTGTCTATTGACACTGTTTCGAAACTAGTCCCTGGCGTATCGGTTAGTGTTAGCTTTTCTTTGGTGTGTTTCGTTTGCTTGTTAATTTTGCATTCTTTACAATTTAATATATGCTGCTTAATCATCCTACCCATATTCTTCCATATGTATTTTTGTTTAAGTTTTAGCGTCGTTTTCCTGACACCTAAGTGTCCTCCTATAGTTGAACTATGGTACTCATTAATGAGAGTATCCTGTACTTTCCTATCATATACCCTTACTGGTTCTTTATATATTAGTATTCTTAAATTTGCTTTATTTTTACCTCTTAATGCGTTGAACGTGTCTTTAAACTGTTCCTTTGTTACTAATTTGAAAATTTCATCATGAGCATTTAATGCTAGCTCTTTTACATTTATTGATAGTAATTTCAATAGTAGCTTCTCCAAATACAGCTTTGTGTTTATTGGATTATCACCACATCTCACTACAACTTCTAAATCACTTGCTACAATTTGAGGTGTTTTAATTTTACTCATTATTTCAAACCTAAGTTTTTTCATCGATTTAATGTCTGAGATTGAAGTACATTCCCAAATAAAAAGTTGATCAGGCTCTTTACTGGAGATGCCACCTCTATGCTCGACATCTTTTTGTGCATCATGTTTATTTTTCATGTTTCTAGTCATCACTAATATATCATTACGCTTTTGTAAATTTTCGGTAGGGATTAACGTTTTTAATGCTTCGCTGTCCAATACTATCCTTGACAACGCATCTGCATTGCTATTCATCTTACCTTTCTTATACGATATTTCGAAATCGTAGTCACATAAATCCAACCTAATTCTAGTCATTTTTGATGATGGATTTTTGTGAGAAAATAACGATACCAAGGGTCTATGGTCTGTCACTACGTAGAATTTTCTACCATAAAGGTACGGACGGAAAAAGTTTATAGCCCAATGTATAGCTAACAGCTCTTTTTCTATAACTGGCTTGTTTATATCATGCTTACTCAACGATTTGCTCGCATACGATATGGGCATATCTGACCCAATTTCACCTTGTGATAGGACTGCTCCAAGCGCATAATTAGATGCATCGGTAGTTAATATAAACGGTTTCCTAAAATCAGGATATTGGAGTATTGGTGGATTGATTAATTTTGATTTTAATGTTTCAAAAGACTTTTGACAACCTTCGTCCCACCTAAAAACAGTATTTTTTTTTAACAGTTTATTTAAATTTCTAGCTATTTCAGCAAAGTTTTTAACGAAACGCCTGTAGTAATTACAGAACGCTACGAAACGTCTGACTTCATCTACATTTTTGGGAACTGGATAGTTTTCTATTACTTCGTGTTTAGCAGGGTCGGTACGTATACCCTTATCAGTTATAAGGTGACCTAGATAAACTACTTCTGTTTTCAAAAAACGACATTTATACGTATTCAGTTTTAAATTATACTGCCTCAATTTTTCAAAGACTTTTATCAAGTTCTCGTGATGGTGTTGAATACTACAACCAAAAACAATAATGTCATCGACATACAAAAACGCTTCTGCATCTAAGCCGCTCAATGCAATTGTAAGCATCCTTTGAAAACTATTTGACGATATCTTCAGTCCAAAGGGTAACCGAGTAAATTGAAAATGACCATTCCTGGTAGAAAACGATGTAATCGGTCTTGATTCTTTATCCAAACCGATTTGATGAAATGAACTGGTCATATCCAGTGTAGAAAAATATTTTGCCCTACCTAATTTGTCTAGGACATCTTCGATTCTTGTTAGAGGAAACTTGTCGCTTACTATTTTTTCATTTACTTTCCGGAAATCAACTACTAATCTCCATTTCTTCGTGTCATTTGCTGATTTTTTCGGTATTACCAATAACGGAGAATTGTAAGGACTCACAGATGGTTCAATGATACCATCTTCTAACAATTTATTTACCTGTTTGTTTATTTCGCTCATTTGTGACTCAGGTAGTCTATAAGGTTTTATGTAAACAGGTGAAGAATCTGTCATCTGAATGTTTTGACTATAAAAATTATTTGTTGTTAATTTGTCACCATCAAGGTGGAATACATCATTATATTCTGTAACTATGTTTTTTAAGGACTGCCTAGCTAATGGATCTATAGATTCGATATTTAAATCTTCTAAAACTTTTTGTACTCTGCCTTTACTTGTATTGATATTGTTGCCGCAATTATATATATTGTAATTTGATAATGGCTTCGTTTCTAACTTCAAATCTTTCAAAACTACATCTTTGTCAGTTGTATTCAACAATTTTATGTGTTGTAGTCCTATTGATGGTATAATGCTATTCCCTACAAAAATTCCCGGACATAATTCTTTGTTCAAAACAATGCTTTCCTGACTTATACATATGTTGACTGGTGTTATCAGTTCTGAGCGTGCTGGTATACATATTTCAGTTTTATAAACGCGTTTTGGGGTAATCGGTAAAATAACTTCTTCATCAGCTATATTGAAGGTTAACGTGTATGTTTCAAAATCAATTTTGCATTTATATCTTTCTAAAAAGTCTCTACCAATGATTCCATTAGTATTGATTGGAAAATTATCTTCAACTATGTGAAATTTGTGTGTTATCGGCTTATTATCGAATTCTAAAGTTAGATATGCGGTGCCAAGACTTTCAATCGTATCTAAAGTAATACCACTTAGTGATGATATGTTACGTTCATTTATGTTTTCTATATTACCTCGCTTGCAAATAGAAATATCTGCTCCAGTGTCTACCAAAAACTTAAGCTCTTTATTTATGGTACTGCAAGTTATTGTTATCGAATTATCAGTGTTATTTGAAATTTTGAAACATTTTTGCCCTCCTGGATAACAATCTTTGCTATCCGGCGCTATTAGTTTCCCTGGTTATGTCTGCCATTACTGGGTCTATACGACGAATTGTTCCTGTTATTATTATTTCTATATGAGGAATTCATATTATTATCATTACTTCTTGTTGCAAAGTTTCTATTCGCATTATTACCACTATTTCTGTACCTATTATTGCTATTGTTACTATTGCTGTCGCCATATCTATTGCGATTGTAATTAGCATTATTATTATACAATCCATTATTATAATTGTTGCTATTTCTGTTACTATTTTGGTTTGGGTATCCCTGACCTCTGTACCCTGTATAATCCCCATACACTCTTTGCGAATTGTACATACGTTCATTATCACGCCTATTAATTTTAAAAATACTATTATCATTTGTTTGCATATTTCTTTCCACTGTAATACATTTCTCTACAGCTTCACTGAGAGTTTTTGGACTACTTGCTACCAATATATTTTTATATTCCTCATTAACACCTTTTATAAACACATTTAAGGCCATATTTTCACTCATTTTAGATATTGCGTTTTTTGTTTCCTGCGATGGATTTGCTATTGCCTTAAGTTCAAAATTGCTCAATTGTTCTGACAACAATGCAACTTTCTCTCTAAAGGCTGATATACTCAAATTTCCTTGCCTTATTGATCCTAATTCACTTAAGACTTGTTGCAGAGTTCTTGGGTTCGGGTACGCATCAACCAACAACTTCTTCAATTCATTAAACGTAGTAGGTCTGTTGGAACGTCCCAAAACACTCCTGACATTTGCAGCTAATTTAAAGTTATAGACATACTTTATGAATATCTCTCGGTCTTCTGTTCTTAAAATATCATGCAATAACTCTGTTTGCACTATAAAGTCTTCTAACACCTCATATGAACCTTTAAAAACGTTAAGGTTTTTGCCCACAACTCCAATATCGAATTGTGCCATATTAATAATTTCCCTTGCAACACTTGCGTCCGAATTATCTGTTAAATCTGTACTTTCTTTAGTACTTATATTTTTCACTAAGTTCAACACTATTGTGTATAATTCATTAAATTTGATTATAAACGATTTGGTCCCTTCTTCCTGCAAACGACTACAAATATTGTCAATTTCTAATTTAATTTCAATTAAGCGCGATAATTTTTCAATTTTATAGTTAGAGGAGTAAATTCTGTCTTTGCTCTTTTTTATGTTCTTTTCTAATTTTTCTAATTCAATATAATATTGTTTTAATTCTTCCATCTAAAATTATATTAATTTATGTCTATTAAAAGTTAAGCAGTTGTGCGATTTCAAATCATAACTTATGTTATAACATATATTATGGCAAAAATATGTGAATCAAATAGGTAACACTGAACTTTTTTTTTTTGGGTAAACTTTACAACACTACTAATTCTTCCGATTTGGTAGCACTTATTTCTCAACATCTGTGATTGACATTTGTGTTCTTATTAATGCTTCTTCGCGTTATCTTTTACATTAGTAATTTTGTTATAGTTTTCTTTTCTAAAAAAAAAATGCTGACTTGCTGCGCGCTGCTTGTAAAAATTAATGTTTTTGTGTGTTTATTTATAAGCAAATTTATATATTCATGAAATTAAATATAAAAATAATAGTGTTTTATTATTTTGGTTTGCGGTGTTCCGCCATCTGCTCCTCCAGTGCAATAATCTAATCCTCTATCGTCAGTGGCTTTGGGCCTGCCTTCAACGGTGTGGCCGTATATGAGGGAGCTTGTTGGTCCTTGCCTGCAGGTTTGTATTCCTCTACAGGGACATCTTTGTTATTATTTGGCAGGATCGCCATGTAATGTTTATAAAAAAATCTGCCTACCCGGTTATGCCGGCGCTAATGAACGCCACTGGCTCTATTAAAACTTAGGCAGATTTTATGCCTGAGCAGATGTATGCTCTTAGATTTAATTCAAGCAATTGAATGCTTTTAAATAAAACAGCCGATTTAAAGGCTAAGCTAAAATTGATTTTTATTACAAAAATTTCTTTCTTTTATACCTAATTAACGGAATCCTTAAAACTAGAATAATACAATAATATTTAATAATTGTTGCTTTACAAAAACGGGTAGTTATTTGTTGTAACAAGTATTATTTATTATTATTATTGTTTTGAGTTAAAATTGAGTGACATTCCTATGGGAAAGTGCACATACTAAATTGTGATATTAGGGTGACCATAGGGGTACACTACAGTATTATTAAGTCTATTCCAAAAATGTCGTAGTCGAAGTCAGTCGAAATACGCCAACCACCATAAGGGGGAATATATTCTTTAAAAACTCTGATCTTACTAGTACAATTTACATAGTTCGTTAATGTTCTTCTGTTATTTACATATTTATATTAAATAAACTTAAAGAAAATACAAAAAGAAAGCAAAAAAATCTAAACGATACAACAACACAATACGAGTATGTGTATAATAGACGATTTTACAAATAGTCTTTGTGTAAATAATACATGAATTTATTATGCTCCTCTTGATGTTGTTTTTAAATTTGTCATACATATACATAAATGAACGGAAGTGCTTTAAATTCTACGCTTAGTTGTTATTATGTTTATTGGTGTTGTTGATTTATTTTTACTTTATCGTTAAATAATCATTGTGTCGTAGTAGGGTTTTATGATTGATTAATTTAATAATGTGCGCATGCTTACCTGCATTTTAATAAGTTTTAATTCAATCACTGTTTCAAGGGAGTTTCTGTTGCAGTTTCTTTCTGCTGCAGTGGTTTTCCGTTTTTGTAATTGTTGTTCTTATCTATAAATTTTAATTTCATGATAAGATAGTAAAACATTTTTTTTCATTTCCATTTTGTTGTGATTGAGGAATTTATAGAAATACGATAAACTGATTATTATTAAATAGAATTGTTGCTCAAGTTGTGAGAGTTATTGGCAGCGAAATTTTAATTTATGATCAAAATCATTTTTAATATTTACATCATTAAAAATTGTTTGTTAAAATTCCAAATTTAATTGAGAAAATTAAAAAAAAAGTTTAATTTTAAATTGAGGAAATTCGAAAAAAATTAAGAAATTTGGAGTTCGCTTTAAAATGATCCATAATACGCTTGAAACTTAGAAATTGTGCTCTTTTTAAGCAAATTTTCATTATTTATACATTAGAATTGTTTTCGAAACATGATTTTATAGGATAGATCTTAAAAGAGTTTTGAAAGAGAGGTTTTCTGTATTGTAGAGTAGTCATATCGCTCTCCGATGATAAAACTGTACTGAATATCAACTTTTGTTGATCAACTCGTAATTCAGGTATAAGAAAAAAGAGATATTGGTACTTCCGTCTTCGTCTTTCTTACAGCTGAATTACGAGTTGAGCAACAAAAGTTGAAACGTGTGAACCGGGACTTATAATCGCCCCCTTGTCCGATCCAATTGAGCCATTTTCGTAACTTTTTGATTCCATCCAACACTATATAAACTTACTGTAAAACAAATATGTGGTGGATTAGATTATGTTAGTAGATTTAACTGATTGCCACTTAAAGTGGGGAGCAGTGGTGAGTAGATGTTTGTATCTTCTGCATTTGAAGACGCATAAAAGTAGTAATAATGAAGCGATTTAATTTTTGTTTTTTGAATTATATTTACTATTCAGTTGCTTTTAAAACAAAATAAAAAACTACATAAGAGCAAATAAAATAAAATTAAAATAACTCTTATGTACTCACTTTTGCACCTTCAGGCAATATTTAAAATACGTTGTATTTTTAGTACTTGATCCATAGTCCTTTATTTTGTAATGCACAAGTTTTCTACAGAATTCCACTAGAATTCCTTTCGATAATCCTACTTTGTATATATGTAAATATATGTACATATATGCTATTTAATCAGGTTTTAAGTTAAGTTTATTTCCTACCTTTAATTGGATTGGAAGCACTTAAGCCAGAATAATCTTAATGGTACTCAAGTATTGAAAGTTTAATGTTGGAAATCAGTAGCAAATGCAATTCACAAGATTGTTTATTGTATGTCCTTACTAAATGGCTATTTGTTTTTTTTTTTAGTAATAGAGGTTGCTATTTTAACATTCATACTTACATATGTATGTATGTATGTATATATGTATATATTACATGGGTATGTATGTTAATAATATAGTTTGTAACAACCTCACATGTTGTAGTTTCTTAATTAATTTAAATTTTTAAAACCGTTCAATTAAAATATGCGTGCGATTTTCATAGTCTATAAATGTGGTTTTGGTTTATCTTTTGCTCTAATTTTAAATACATATCTGAATTGCTCTGCAAATGTTATTAAAAAAATTAAAAATGTTTAAGATGCCCACAAAATTGTGTAATTTTTTCATTCTTCTTATTTTTAAAACACTGACATTGACCATTCTTTTTGTTTGTGTGACTATACATTTCTAATAAAAAAAATAGAAGTTAAGTGTGTGTTATTGGTGCACGCTATGCATTAATTTACACTATTTAGATATTTTCTATCTTTTATTATAAAAACAATCAAACAAATAATTGTATGTTCTTGAAATTGAGGGAAAAAACTTTTTATACTTTCAGACTATTCAACTTTCAACAGTTATCCCGGCTTTCGGGTCAATACAACTTTAAACAGGATGGATACGGATGATGTTGAATCCACTTCAAGTAGCGCAATGTCTAAAATAGGAGCTCTTTTTACATTCACTTCGCCGGCTGTAAAAAAATTACTTGGTTGGAAGCAAGGCGACGAGGAAGAAAAATGGGCCGAGAAGGCTGTTGACAGTTTAGTTAAGAAATTAAAGAAGCGCCAAGGAGCTATAGAAGAACTCGAAAGGGCATTGTCCTGTCCGGGGCAGCCATCCAAGTGCGTGACAATACCCAGATCTCTAGATGGAAGATTACAGGCAAATTACATTGCTCTTAAGATTGATTGATTATTTTATTTAAAAAATATGCATATATATTTTCAACAGGTTTCACATCGCAAAGGTCTGCCACATGTTATTTATTGTCGCGTCTGGCGTTGGCCTGATCTACAGTCTCATCATGAACTGAAACCCTTAGAGATATGCCAATACCCCTTTAGTGCTAAACAGAAAGAAGTATGTATTAATCCCTATCATTATAAACGGGTCGAGAGTCCTGTTTTACCGCCCGTATTAGTACCACGTCATTCTGAGTTCGCTCCAGGTCACTCAATGTTGCAGTTTAACAATATTGGCGAATCTACAATGCCCCACAATGTCAGCTATTCAACGGCAGGCTTTAATAATCATCTCAGTCCTAATAGCCCGCCTATGACATCTGTTGGCAGTCCTAGTTCTGTTAATTCCAATCCAAATTCTCCATACAGTAGCATGGCTGAGACGCCACCACCAGCATACAGTCCCTCAGAGGACGGCAATTCAAATAATCCAAATGATGGTTCCCAAATGTTAGACGCTCCTATGGGTGATGTCGCCCAGGTTAGTTATCAAGAACCAGCATTTTGGGCTTCGATCGCCTACTACGAATTGAATTGTCGCGTAGGAGAAGTGTTCCATTGCAATAATAGTTCAGTGATTGTTGATGGTTTCACAAACCCTTCGAATAATTCAGATCGTTGCTGTTTGGGACAGTTAAGTAATGTTAACCGTAACAGTACAATCGAGAACACCAGACGTCATATAGGTGAGTAGAAAAATGTATTAATATCATGAAGATTTTTATAAGAAAAACATATGTACATACATACGTACATATATGTATAATTAGGCATGCTTGGACATGCTAATCTGAACTCAACTATAATATAGGAATAAAGAGAAATGAGTAGTTGAACATACAAATGAACATATGAGGAATACATATTTAATTCTTGAAAACTTTGAAAGAACTACAAAGAACTATTACTTATTTCCGGTGGCGTTTTCTTTTCTGGAAAAAGTGTAACATTTTTTAACTTTTTATTAAAAAAAATATACAGTTCAGCGTTCGTTAAAAGAAAAAATTGAAGCTCGCAAGGGATGATACAATAATTTCTAATAAAATGAAAATTTCAGAAAATCATTTTATTGCGAATTTTCATTGAAAAGTGTAATAAGTGTAAAATTTGTTTCCATAAAAGAAAATGACACGAATTATTAGAAAAGGCAAAATAATAAAAAATAAATACTCTTTAATTAAAAAAATAAATAAATAAATGGGAAATATTTATGATTATTGCATAATCATAAAAGCCATATCTATTGATGAGTGGGAGGTAGTGAGTACCAACGAATTGGTACACCCTAAATTATTTATAACTAGTTGAAATACACCCGAACTTAAGTTTGATTAAAAATTAATCCTTGAATTACGAGTAAATTCATTACGTAGTAGATCAATATTAGTGATAATACGCTGAACCAAACAGTTCACGTATTCTATTTCAACTGAAATATTTTTTATTTAAAGTCTGTTTAGCATTTCACGTGAAATGCTGTCAGAATATCTACATCTTGTCATCTTGGGAAGAACATATGGAATGTATCTTCAACATTTTAAGTTTTCAATGCAAAATATTGCGTGCGACATTTGCTTCACATGGAATTACAAGAAAGACGTGCAGTGTTATTATATGACGTGTTATTAAGAAATTGTAGCATAGTTTCAAGGGCTAGTTAATATTGGATACATGTCAAATTTTTTATACGAAATAATCTATTGTACTCAATAAATTTTCACAAAATTTGAACAAAGTACTAGGCTTAAGTTAGAAATGCATATGTATTAACACAGTAACATTGGAGGTGGTTCCAATGGTACCCTTTTTATTTCGTAAGTTCAATATTTTAAGCACTTTATATTGCGAGTATTACTATAAAATCCGAATCTCTAATATTTTGCTTATACTTCTTCATTTGTAGGAAAAGGTGTTCACCTCTATTATGTTACCGGCGAAGTTTATGCGGAATGTCTTTCCGACTCAGCTATCTTTGTGCAATCACGTAATTGTAATTATCATCACGGCTTCCATCCTAGCACAGTGTGCAAAATACCACCTGGTTGTTCATTGAAAATTTTTAACAATCAAGAATTTGCTCAACTATTATCTCAATCTGTCAATAACGGCTTTGAAGCCGTTTATGAGTTAACAAAAATGTGCACAATACGCATGTCATTCGTGAAAGGCTGGGGTGCCGAATACCATCGGCAAGATGTGACCTCTACGCCGTGTTGGATAGAAATCCATTTGCATGGTCCATTGCAGTGGTTAGATAAAGTTCTTATACAAATGGGTTCGCCACACAATGCAATTAGTTCGGTGTCGTAAAAAGAAAAATAAACTGTGCAGGCAGGAACAGCGATAAGAAAAACAACAACAATAAAGTTGTAAACATCTGTGAAAATTATGGCGGATGTTGGAACTTTCATTTAATTATAAGAAAATCTATAGAATGTTAAGTTAAAACAATTTAATTAATTTTAAAATGAAACAAAAATTAAAATAGACGATGATTTAGGATGATTATACGAGGAAGAAGATAGAAAAGCGGTTTAAAAGACCATCATTTCCTTTTTTTATGTTCTTTATGATTTTGTTCAAACAAGACAAGGTAATACTTAATCATAGGCAATATTTATTATATTTCATGCAAACAAACTTTTTTTATGCAGTACTTTCCGCATGAAACATGTGTAAATTTTAATTGACTCAAGTTTACAACATACTTTTTTCGATCTGTGGAGGTATTACTTACTCTCTTCTCCGTTTTAGTCTTAAAACCAGCCTCATTTGTGATTTTTTTATATAACATATATTTGAAAATTTACTTTCATTATTTTATACATCATGGATTCTAGCTATAAATGTTTTATTAAGAACCTTTAAAATGTCTTTAAAATGTTCGTATTTCTTATCACTTGATTAAATGTACTTTAGTTTTTCTTATAAAATAGTTTCGATTTATAGAAAATAAAATAAAATATAATTAAATCAAAACAAAAAAGTTTTAGTTAAAAAAAGTATAGATAACTTTTTTTTTAACGAAAAAACACTAACAAAAAATTTTTATTTACAAAACATTTTAATATCATTTAAATCATATGTATGTATGTGCCTTTTCATTGATCTTTATATTTTCTGTTATTTTAAGATACATAAAATTTTTTATTTGGAAGCAGCTTTCATGTTTTCATTGCGAATAGTTGACAGTTACGAGTACATCGCGGCTTTTCTCTAAACCTTGATTAAAAATTGTATTTGATGGATTTAAATAAATTTCTTAATCACAGCAGTATGAAAGCGATGGAGTCTTGGGCAAATTCAATTCGATTTATAGTAATAAAAAAAAATAAATATAATCACTCAATTGAATTCGCCAATGTTCCTGTCTTGTTTATTCTGGATTTGATTTGATTTTACACTTTTAATGATTATTTTTGTTTTATTCATCAGCACTAAAAATGTGTAAGAATATTTCCATTAGTTTTTTTTTGCCAACAGGCTATACGTACTCATTTCTGTATAGGTTTTATGCAGATATGCGATTTTTTTTTGATATTTTTCATGAAAAATATGAGACAAAAATACAATGCCACAAATAAGTTTTAAATGAGGTTTAATATGTTTTGGAGGAATCTAATATATTTTCTGTGCGAAAATGCATAAGCAAATTTTAAATGTATGTAAATCTGTCTACTTTATATGTACATTGTTAAACAAATAAAATAAATTGTATATTAAAATGACGCAAAATTAGTCTCACAGTTAAATTAAAACATGTATTCGGTTTCATAACTTTTGCTTTAATTTTTACACAATTTTTCTTAAGGTATTGTATAATTCCATTTACATCTGAGCTACTAATCGATATATACTTCCTGTAGTTGGTACAAAAGTCTATAGTTTTAAATTGTTAATTTATTTGTACATTTAAACTCTTTTTAAATCAAAAGCATGTACTTTATGTAATACATGAGTCGTTTATTTTAAAAAGATTGCAAATCGATTTCAATTACTGTGAAATATTTAAAGTTTTGCATTTTAATAAATTTATAAATATGTATTGTAGGCCCTTATTATGAGACACTTTATATCTTCGACTCTAGTCGAAAGTGCTGATCGAACGAATTTTCATTTGGTATCATGACGAGCATTCGACAAAGAACGTCAATATTGTGAATAAAATCGGCAAAAATAACGTACAATTTGCGATTTGTGTACTTAAAAATAAACATAGTTTAACATCTGAGATTTTTAAAAATTTTCCTTTAAAATACTTCATCGAAAGCTAAATTCTGTTCGATAGAAAATTCGTTGCTCAACTTTCGATGTTCGATAGCCAGCGAAGATCGAAAATGGAATGCCGTAGTTATTATTTTTTGTAACGGGTGTTTTTTTAGAGGTATAGAACTTCGAATTGAAATAAAACAAGAAAATCGTTTTAATGTGCATCAATTTGGCTTTATTGGAAGGACAATTTTATGCTATTAATGTTTAAATATGATTTCGGGCATGTGGCCGCCGCGGCTGGCTCGAATAAAGCCAATTCTACAGGTCCCATTTTCAACCACTTTTTCGAACATATGGGGTCGTATGTTGGCAATAACGCCACGAATGTTGGCTTCCAAGTCCCCTAACGTTTCTGGTTTGTTGGCGTAGACGAGCGACTTCACATATCTCCAAAGAAAATAATCCAATGGTGTCAAATCACACGATCTTGGTGGCCAATTGACAGGTCCATTCCGCGAAATTATGCGCTCATCGAATGTTTCCTTCAATAAATCGATTGTGACGTGCACTGTGTGGCATGGAGCGCCGTCTTGTTGGAACCACAACTCGTCCACATTCATGCCATCCAATTCGGGAACAAAATAGTCGGTTATCATGGCTCTATTGCTGTGCACGGTGGCGAATCGATTCATTCGTGTCCTCTTCAACACTTTGCTCTACAGCGGCAATTGTTTCTTCGGTGCGCACTGTTCGACGTCTCTGCGGATGCGTATTATCACATAGAGTAAACGTAGTGCGAAAACGATCCATGGTTAACCGAATTAATTGCTCTGACTTGGGCAAACCAAACTAAATATATTAATCACTTGACAGCTGACAAAATGGCCGCCAGTTAAAAAAGTGATGCCAACTTAAAGTTCTATACCTCAATAAAAAACACCCATTACATATATGACATTTGATCATTACCCCATATAAATATTAAACATCAGAAATAAAATGAGGTATTTTTCGGCTGTATTAAACTACGTTTAAGTTTACACTTCGCAGCTTATATTAAAATGGTTATTTTCAGAATACTACTTTCATTATATTTAAATGGCTTGATCCTAGAAAAACCGTTGCTATAAAATGTAACACACAATTACATGAAGACAAATTGTGATGCTATAAAATACTTTCTACTATTACTTCATTTGAAAAACAGCTCTGTAATTATGTTCAGTGCTGAAGAAACTATAGAAAACCACATTTCAATGTAATTTCAGGTTGATTTTGATGAATTAAAAAAACGCATATATTTTAATATCGATTTAATTAAGAATTTTGCTTTGTTACTCTGCACAATAGTGCAACTCTGTGGTCACTGCGCTACCGACAAACAGCAGTTTTTATTTTTGTTCATAGACTTTTAGCAGTGTGTGCAGTGTTGCTAGACAATTTTTTGGAAAAGTCGTCAAATTTTTAAAATAAAATCGTCACAATTTAAGAAAACCGTCATACAAGAATTATCCGTTTTATTGAACAACTAATATATATCGAACTTGATCAACAAAAGGGTATTACCTCAAAATTTTCAGTAGAGACGAAAAACAGTTTGTGGTTACATTTTAGGAGAATTTGAAAATCCAAATACATCATCGTAAGTAAATTCCATTTGAAAGTATATATACATTGTGTTTATTTTAAAACCTTATCATTATTGGGGAAAAATATCTAAGAGTCACAAATCAGAAAAAAATTAGTCACATTTCGAGTTAAAATCATAAAGTAAAACAAATTTTACCAATAAAAGAGTGGTCAAAATACGTTGAAATTTTTACAGTAGATATATATAGATGTTGTTAGTTGATTTCTTGCAAAAGTGAAATTACAAAAATTTTTACTTAATACCCTCTTGTTGATTAGGTGCGATATCATATTAGCAATAAAAGCCTAGTTCATGTTACAAAAAACAATTCATCGACTTTATTGTCAAAGATAAAAACTATATGTTGAAATTAAAGCAAGAAGCTTAGAATATTGTATATTAAAACTATACATCCATTTGTGTAGTCATTATCTGGAAAGTTAAAAAATCTAAATGCTCTTATTTCATTTTCAATGTCTAATACACTTTTCAAACATTCAACCAGGCGATCATCTAGAAAATTTGTATGAAAATCACTCAAAAAAATGAGTGCTTTTCATATAAATTTTCTGCTCAAGTCGACTGTCCATGTTGTTGGGGATAGTATTTTTCCTTAGACCCAAGATTTGGAAAACGTTTTAGTAAAGGAAGAATTTCAGAGTCCATATTTAAGCAAGGCTGATTTATCAGGTCCTGATGATATTTTGTGTTGTTGTTCGCACCATACTCTTTATTTAATGTTTGTGTGTTTTCCTGACAATTTACACATAGTGTTGTTTCTTGTATTGCTGTTTTTTTTGTCGAGTTGCATATACCTAATAAATAGACCTTGACATTAAGGAATATTTAACGAACAGATTGTCTGTGTGTAAATAAATGAGCAGTTTTAAAAGAGAAAAGGCTTGCTTAGAGAAAAACTGATGTGTTGAAATTTTTGTGGTTTTGTTTTTTGGTTGAAGTCTAAATTTTTTAAATTTTTTATTAAATAAAAATAATAAATTAAAACATATAGTATTAAATGTAATAATTATGTATCATTCTATAAAATACGTGAAATCACATATGATTGTTATTTTTTCTAATTAATAAAAATTAATGAAAAGCTCATGCCGATTTTCGAAATTAATATGCCGAAACTGCCGATGATTTTTCAAAAAGTACAGATTTTTCATCAGAAACTTCTGGCAGCCCTGGTACTGCCTAATCGGCAAACAGATGTTTTTGTTTTTGTTCATAGCCTTTTAGCAGTGTGTTTGGAAACTAGTGCGATTTGTGAGAAAAAATTCCAACGAAATGTCGCCATCGCCCGTTATTGACCCACTGGTTTTGCTGACAAACAAAGATGACCGTCAACCCAGATTCTTAACAGCCATCTATAATCCAGCTGCATGTGCCGCAGCTGGCTTTGGTTTAGCCATGGTTTTAAATTGGGGTTTCCGCAGGCCTTTATTTTCTGGTAAGTTTTTTATGACGTAACATTGGAACTTGCTAAAGAAAAGCAATGCTTTTCTTTGTTTATTTAAACTGTAAACTTATTATAATTGTGTAGGTATACAAAAACATATTGCATTTACGGCCATTGGTGGTGCTGCGGGCACCTACATTGATCAGAAACGTAATGAAAGCTTAGCTACCCGTGATGCTGTACTAAGGCACTATGTTCAATTACATCCTGATGATTTTCCAGTTGTTGGTAGATAATTACAATTGAATTTAAACCTAATAGTCTTATAAAATGCTCGTCTCTAATTTCAGAACGTAAAAAGTATGCTGATGTTTTAGAGGGATGGGTGCCAATCCGTTAAAAAATCAATAGCATGTAATAATATCTACTGCATTCGAAGTAGAAAACGATTTTCTGTTAAATTTATGAAAACTATTTTTGTGAAATATATTCAAGAGCTATGAAACTTAAACGATTGTGTGCAGTAATTTAAAGGAACTCGAATAAAGTATGTATTCCTAAATATCCAAATATCCACAGCCAAATACTTACGTATGTATATACATATGTATGTATGCATGTTCCAGTGATGGCAGTTGGAAATCTTGCATTCTTTTAAATTTAAATGTTGCCACCATGTTTATCGCTCTTGAACGCATTAATTACTAGGTATAATAATAATAATATTATACATATAAGAAAAATCATCAAAATCAAGTTGTTTTAATTTAATGCAGACGAGTTTTGGTAGGATTGAACCCACTTCCACAAATTAAAAATATTTTGAAGTGAAATTTTCTCTAAAAATAGCCGCAAAAATCGTCGCCAGAAAAATCGCCAAGTAAATATTGTCCCGATCGCCATATCTGACAACGCTGCTAATGATTTCTGCCACATGCATTTAGTTTCGCGCATTTTCCAAACGGCTCGGTTGAGTTGAAGTGTTTAAGAAAATTAATATATTCTTGCTTAAGTGAGAGAGACAATTTATTTAATTTTCCTGATATATAATACAGATATGTTGTTTAATGTGTGTACATAATATATTCCAAGGAAAGTGGATATAAATTAGGGAATTATAATTTGTGTACGCCGGCTCCTGTTTGCGTTTTATTTGTTCATTGTAGTTCGTTATGTCTATACATAAAAAGTGCTCGGAAACTCATGGTAATGGTAGCTAAGAATTTTTAATGAGGTTCGTGTATTGGATATAGTAGAAGTTTTATATTTTGCTTACTGTTCTCTTCTCAAAAGTATGAACCAGCGATGCCAATTCTACCACTTTTGTGGTAGATCTAGCTCTTTTGGGTATCTTACTCAACTTTACAACTTTCCGAGAAAAATCTACCACTTTCTTAGTTTTTCAATAATAATGCTAAAGTAAAGTTATCTAATTAATCCAACCTAGAAGTTCAACTGAAATATATTTTCAGGAATGTACATATGTAAGCAACGCGGCGCATTTCTGCATGTGCAGCAATCTTAAAAACAACTGCAAAAAATAGACGACTTTTCAGCGAAATTTGAGCCCAGATAATGGGTAGTATGAATACAAAAAAAGTATTTGCTTTTTACTTAAAAATCGAAATGACAATGACATTTTTTTGAAATCTAATACCACCAATGCCACGCAGATGACAGGAAATTATTTGAAATAAGGACTATGGAACAAAATACAAAAAAAATATACCTATTTGTAATGAATAATTGGATTATATTAATTGGCTTATGTTATGCCGCATACTTATAAGAAAGTATGGGGAAGATTAATTGCGATTTTTAATCATTTTGGAAAAGAATTTCCGTTTATTTTCTTTTGTTTGAGTAAATTTAGTTTATTAGTTTTGTAAATAAATGAACTAATTTGAAATCCAAATCCGTTTTCATTTGTTATTACAAAATATTGCATTCACACCAAGTTCGTTCAAATGTTTTGTCGCACACTGTAGATAAGTATATATGTATGTACATATTTATGCTTGCATGTAAGTACATATGTACATTAGTTAAAGTAATCCAATAGTCCAAAGATAATCATCCATATTGAGAAATCTTGAAGTTGGTCAGATGTAGTCCTACTGTCTTATGGAGTACATACCATGTCTATGGACTACTCTTTCGTCGCCATTAAGTGAATGATTTTTTGTATAACGTTTTGTTCTTTGCACAAGAATTGTGTTTGGCTTAAGAAATTTTCAGTTAAAAGTGCTTTAATATTAATTAAAACTAATAATTGAGATTATTTAGCTTCGCTTCAAATTTAACTGTACTCAAATTAGTAGGTTTATATATGTACATATGGATGTATGTATGTACATATATTCATACTTAGGTAATTATGTATGTATGTATGTATGTATGCTTATGTTTTTAGTTTTTAGCCAACTCTGCTTTAAATTATCTTTTGAATTTAACGGGCTTACTACGCATGTCAGTAAAAAGTACCGTTATATTATTCTCTCACATTTGTTGTTGGTAAAAGTTACGTTTGAGAGTTTAGTGCTAAAACTGTTTTGATTTTTTCTCGTTTAGTTGAGTTACGCGAGTTCAACCTTTAACACCACAGACATTCTAATAAAATCGAACGGAATAATTGAAATTAAATATTGAAAAAATAGAACAATTTTTGCATATAAATATGTATGTATGTACTGCATACATAAGAGGAGGAGCATAAACTTAAAGTAATTTACCATTTACCCAATTCTTCAGTGTCTAACTCTACCGAAAGTGTAAATTTGTTAAGATGTAAACCCAACAACTACCGAATTTAAGTGATTATTAAAGTCATCGTAAAAAAATCAATAAAAATACATATGTACATACTTATGTACATACATTAACTTTTTCAATATTGAGGTCTCAGTTTGTAAAATAATATTCTGCGGATTCCTCTCGTTTGTACACTTGTTCGCAATAATATAAATAATGTACAGCAATTGTCTTTTCTATACGAGTGCGTGTGTTGTGTGTCTTTGGAAAAGTGTCCATACTTTTGGCAAAATATAATAATAGAAAAGATGTGATAAAAAAAGAATATACATACATACATATGTAAATACATATGCATGTATGTACATACTAAGTAGTATTGAACTATGTACTAGATTTTTTGCGTATTAATCATTATTTTCAAGAAATACCTGCTTACATATGTACAGTACATATGTAAGTACATACATAGATATTTACATTATTATTTTCAACAAATACCTACTTGCATATATACATACTATGTACATATGTATGTATGTGTATGCATACTTATTATTTATGAATGTGTAAAATAATAATCTGAATATATACATACATACATACTTATGTACATACCCACCAAAAAATAAAATGAGTACTTCTTAAGAAAGCACTTCTTAATTACTTCCAAAATAGGTTATGCATTTTATTCTGGTTGAACGAAGTTATTTTTGATCACATATCTAAAGTAATGATAAATCACCTATTTTATTATTATTATCCTCTAAAATAAAAACACAATAAAAAAGTGATGAAAAAAATAGAAAAAGCACCACAACTCCGAGCAAGCCCGTAACCTAATAAAATTGACTGGTTGATTTAAATGCTCAGAAGTAAAAATTCTTCAACTTCAAAAACGAACAGAAAATAGAATAGGTTTCCCTTCTTATTTCTTGTGAAACAATTATTTTAATTAGTAGAATACTTTTAGGAATTAAATGGCTTTCCAAGTGGGCTAAAAAGCAAGTGAATAAGCAACACTTCCTAAATCATAGATTTAAGTACTTTGAAAAACTGGTTAATAACCACATTCTAAATGTAAAATATATTAGACTTACTTCACCAATAAAAAATCACAACTTATAGCAAATAAAAAGAAAATCTTGTTGACTCAAGGGTCGGCAAAAACAAACCATTTCGCTCCAATGACACGCTAATGTAAAATTCATTACTTTTTGCTCGGAGTTTGATGTGCTTCGTATTAGTATAGTAGTTGTGGTGCTTTTTCTACCTTTTTTCATCACTTTTTTTTTGCTGGGTATGTATGTATTTATGTATATACATAGATATGTATGTGTGTACATGGTATATATATGTATGTACCTATGTATATGTAAGTAAAATTTACATTGTAATTGCACACAAATTTTTATTTATGTATGTACATATGTACATATGTATGTATGTATGTAGGTATTACGATGATATGTTCATTAAACAGTTGAATTTCTACAGTACGTACAATGTTATAAATATGTTTTTAAATCTAATCTTTATATGTATATATATATATATGTGTGTATGTGCAGTGAAGTTATATATCATTTAAAAACCGGAAATTGATTGTAAGACGCCTTAAAAAAGTTTGATTCAAAATTTACAACCGAAATGATATTTCAACCGCGCTTATGATTTCGTATTACGTGTAAACTTAAAAAACTTCAAATGCACTCTACGACGTTGTATCCTTGTTTTAACAATTGATTACTTGAGTACTTTTGTATATGGACGAAACAAAATTAATTAAAGTGAAAACCAAAGCAATGGCCAAGGTAAGTAATTATGTAGTATATTACTATATAGTTATGTACATATTATGTACATAATATATAGATATATATATATATATATATATATATATATATATATATATATATATATATATATATATATGTATATACATACATATTTATTTATTTTCTTATATATACATATTTATTTATTTATGAATATATTATATTCATGTGTGTATACAGTAAGCCTCGGTTAATTACCTCATCAAAAATGTCGTCATAATTTTTGGGGTAGTTATCCGGGAAAGGTAATAATGAAAATACGCTTAAATACCTTTAGGAATGCATTTATCCGAACTCACTGTGGTATGTATCACATACTATTATATTACTTGAATTAAATGCACATATGTACATATCTGTGGTAATAAATAATAATGGCTTTTAATGTGCTTTTTCATTTTATTACATATTCTTATTATCTTCTTCTATCTTCTACAATATCTATCACTCAGCTAAATTTCAATTATAAAATGTCATTATTAATAGGTGTGTTTTTTTACTTTTACAGTAAAATGCAGTAAATGAATAGTTACTGCGAAAATTTTACAATTTACTCTCAAAAAGAGCTGTTACTGAAAGAAGTACGCGAACGGAAAAATAGTAAAAATTAGTAAGATTAAAGAAACAGCTGACTCCTACTCCACATAGTGTTGAAAAATATATAAACTTTTGGCTATTCAACTATTCTTCAATTATTGGTACCCGTAGCAATATTTTTATAACACGAACAATCTAAGAATAAATTTAGTAATTTCTTTAATGTAATATTTGCAAATAATTTCTTTTTGATTTTCTTGTTTTGATGCTGCTTAAATTAATAAATATCTATTTGTTAATGTTACTGATTACCTTAAAAGCAAGTGCAATAATAGGTAACCATATACTTTACAGTTTTACAACTCTGACTAATTTGAATATTTTGCAAAACAAAAGGATTACAAAAGTAAATTACAATATATGTATTTACTCGTATATTAACAGTAATTATTATTATACTTTATAAAATAATAATTTTTAATGAAATTCACAATCTCTATTTAACTTTTTCTCAAATTTTAAAACTTTTCGTTTGCTTACTTTTCATTTGTTTACATTTTGAATTATATGTTTTTATCTTACTAAGCTTTACTACGACAAATTCCTGCAGTAAAAATTTGCAAAACATTCAGTCGAAAACTGTCACTTTACTCTCACAATTTGGGTTCTCATTTACTGCATTTTGGGTACGCGAACGCAATTTAGTAAAATGCAGTAAAGTTCATTAAAAATTTTTAAAAACTTTTGAGTATGCGAACGCAATTAATAGGTTTGTTTCTTTACTTCTTGAGTAAAGTTCGGTAAAATGAGAGCAAACTATAATTTCGCTCAATAATATACAAAAATGCACAAAAGTACGGGAACGCAAAAAACCAAAATTTTAACACGAAAATAAACGTCAATGCATGTTTGCAAATACATACGTATACACATAACTAAACACATACTTATGTACATACACACGCACGTATTTAGTTACATGATTCATCATACTTGCATAGGTTTTATATCTTAATTTCATATAAAAACTTATAAAACTTTGTTTACCACTAGTTTTTAAACATTTTTTAAAAATTTTTTTAATTTTTTTAGTGTTTAGGCAAATGTAATTTTTCTTTGTTTTGCTTATTTTTCAAACAGCTGCATGATTTTGTGTTTGCCCAAACTAGCACGAAGAAAAATTACGGGCTGTTTCGTGCAAGAAGAAGAAGAACATTACTCTCACCAAACCTCTCTCATTTAGCCAATTTTCCAGTACGGGAACGCTTTTCGTTCAAATTGGGATCCCGCGGGATCCCAATGAAGAGTAAAGAAACAAACCTAATATATACTTATGTATATATATTAACTCAAGTCTTCTTGGAAAGTAATACATAACTTAGTCGACTTAGTTTTTTAAGGCAGCTGTATCGATATTAAATATTTTGTGCATTAAAACTTGTACTCACTTAAATTCAAATATAAAAACCTTATATTTAACTAAGCCTGAGTTTACATCTGGCATTTTTTGTGTGTCATTTGACCAAAAAAGCGTAACCAACAAAATACTAATCAAAAACTGTTTGATTCAGACGAGTTCATAGTTTTCCATTTTGCTCTCAATAGTTGAGTAAAAAAAGTTTTTTACGCAATATGAAGAACGATATGAGGATTACTTCCGCACAATTAGTTCAAAAATTTTATTTGTTGAGTTATGAAGTTCTTTGAGCAGATGAGTAAATGTACTCGTATGTATAAAATACATAAAATCAAATTTGAACCAGTACAGTAAAGTTGCATCCATGTATGCTCGACTTCTTTTTTTCTGAGCTATGAGGTAAGACACAAATAAGAAATGAAATAGTCCCAATGAAATACATACAGCAAAAAGAGGACCAAGAGAAAATTTATGAGAAACACTCAATAAAAATTAAATAAAACTCAATTCAAGATGAAATAAAGTCCATTTAAAAATTCCTTAGTATAAAGTATTGTGCCTTATTTCACTTTCTTGTTTGGGCATTATTTCCTAGAGCCTTATTTCATAGCGCCTTGAACATCTCGTGTACATGGATGGTGCTCGTGTTTATATGGGGGTTAAAAAAGCCCAAATAAATAATTGATTTGGAATGGATTGTGTGCAATATGAATTTAACCATCATAACCCGCTATAAGAATGTTCTTCAAACGAATATCACCTCGCGCTAGAGATTTGCCTTATTTATTGCTTTAATTGGGGTAAATCATTTGTATCAGTCAAGTCAAGTCATGCTAAACAAAGTTAAGTCGAATCTCTCTGCAGTAATAGATTACAAGAAAACTGCAAATAAAATAGAAATAAAAAAGTAAGAAAATATAAATTTCTGTTTTTGGCAAAATAAAGCATATAAAATATGCAAGTACATACCTACTACGTATGTATGTATGTATAGATACATATCCTTACCTTAACATAGAAAGTTCCTAAATCATTATTTATTCAAAATCGAGTTTTTGTATATTTAATTTTTATTTAGAAAACATCTATGGTATTGAAGAATGCAAAAATCTCGATTTAAAAAAAATACTTAGTTAGGGCCTTTCTATATTAAGGTAACGATATGTATATATGTATGTACAATTGGAATGTCTTTAAGTTAAGGACCTTGACTGATGAATACGTATATACGTATGTATGTTTAAATTTATAAAATAATCCTGTATTTACATAAGTGTGTAGGTATATTCATTGTAATAAAAATTCGAGCGACTTTTATACTTTTAGCAATTTTTGTGTAGTGCTCTTGTTTTTGTAAAACAATTTGTTTTAAATTTTTTTACTCTTTTTAAAAATTGACTTGAGTGTACAGCTAGTGTACTAAACTACTACATATGTAAGTAAGTATACTCGTAACAATGGAATCATATTTTGCTGAGCATTATAAAGTCTCACAAAAGAATCGATATTCAACCCACTTTTTTGTTTTTGTTAAATAGACGGTTCACTTCTATACTCACAACTGAAAAAACAAAACTTTTTTGAAGTGTCAACTACATAAATATGGTAGAATTTTTTTCACTTTCTAAGAGTGCTTTAATAAATGTTTTTCACGTAACTAGTTCTAAATTTTTTTTATAAAGTTCCACAAGAAATATGTTAAAAATATATTTATATGTACATATGTATATAATATAATATGTACGTACTATGTAGTATCTACATACCTATGTATGTACATATGTATGTACATAAATATTATGAATGCAACTAACTACTCATGTGATTACCAATTTATCGCATACAATTTAATTTGTCAGTAAATTTGTGGGAAATCTACTAAAAATCTAATATTTTTATTTTAACATATTTATATAAAAGATGAGTGAATTAGGTATGGTCTGCTTAAAAAGGTGTGTGAATTGGCTGTAGTTTTGGAAAATTTTCAGTTGATGGGCTTTGTATATATAGACTTTGTATATATATAGACTTTGTATATACATATATAGACTTTGTATAGACTTTGTATATACTATAGACTTTAATAAAAGTTTTAATTACCCAGCAAAAAATTACACATTACCAACAGAACTACTTGTCATATAATGACTTATTTTTCTGATTACCAAATTTCATTACTCGCTTACAAATCACATTACCTAAAATTTAAAAAAATGCTGTACAAGTTTCTAAATGAGGAGAATGATTTTTTTACATTAAATAGATTACGTGAACAAGTTAAAAAATAAAAAAGTAGGTACTTCTCAAGAATCGATTATTTTAGTCTCACGCCTTATTAAAATCATTAGGTTGGTAATCCAGTAGGGAAGAGCTTCCAAGAAAAATGCTTAATTCCAAATCCGAGGGTTCAGTGGCCATACTATACTATGAGGCTCATATTTTTGAGTCTAATTTCCGATAGCTTGGATAGGCTACTGACGGATAATCTGTCAAGATGGCTACCCTCCAGAGCGGAACAGAGGAGATACAAAATGCTTTACTTCTTTTATTCAGCATTGCAAATGAAGCAGTATTCATTGTACGGGCGACCCATACTGTAGTGTGGAAGGTAGACTGAGCAAACTGAATTGCTGATATTTTTCTTCAGTATTGTCTTAGCACTGCTGCCGCTTAATTCCACCATTAAAATGCCAATTGCGGGAATTAAAAGAGGTTCCGTTTGTAGTCTAAATTAATTCTAGTTTTAATTTAATAAATTGGCTGCTTATATACTAAAATTAATTCTAGTCAGCATAAATTTGTAGTCAATAATTTCCCACGAATTATGCTGATGCTTATAGCTAGTTACTAGCTACGTAATCATATGCATATTTACATATTTACGTATTTTGTTTCTGTTTCAGGAACCGACATCATCTCGTTTACCTCTTCCAGGACTATCGCGTATTCCTCTACCTGGTTTAGCACGTCCTCCAGCAGCAATTCCCTTACCTAGATCATCACAACCACGACCACAGTCTGCATTTTCTAAAATACGACCAGTTTCTTATTCGGGATTAAGGCCGCCCATACAACAGTCGTTCGCCATAAAAAAAAGTATTTCAGGTGATCGTATAAGCACTTTGAATAGTACGGCGAACATGGTAAGTAAAAAGACGACAACAGTTTTTAAAAAATTCTTTACGAAAGCTGAACAAACAGCGGCAAAAAAGGATGTGTTTGCAAGTAGTAATATGTTACAGAAAAAAAATGATCTAATTAATTCTCCACGACCTGGGCTCACGAGATCTGAAACGTTTGTGAGAACAGATAGTCCTGAAGACTCAATGGCCACACCAATGCCCGTCAAAGTTGATCCAAACAGAAGAGCTTTATTTGAAAGTACACCGCTCTCAAGAACAAATACTAAGCAAGCGCTTTACATAACGCAGAGTTTGGACTCCAGTTTAATTCCTAGTACTGAACTAATAGCTGCTACACCAGTACAACGAAAAAGCGATTTAAAAACTACTCGTATTTCAAGTATAGGTTTTGATACTACGAAAGAAATTGAATCTCCTCAAAAGAAAACCAAAAACTCTATCACTGGTTTTGGTACTACTATAGATATAGATTCACCGAAAAATTATACGACTGACTTAGACTGCAGGGAGGAAATTAATGATTGCACACAAACGTTGAATAAGTTAGCAGGAAATCTAACATTCAATAAAATTAACTCCATCAAAGATACTACTCATAATATAAATGCCTCAGATGTTCTGGGTCGTACACTTTGCGTAATTTCTCCACAGCCTAGTGAAACAAGTGAAAACCTAACCAGGATCTTAGACAACAAGCAACTTTTGGATAAGCTCTCAAATGCGAATTTAAGTCAAACAGTGGAACGTACTACCAACACTAGTAAAGTAGCTGAATATAATGATATCCTCTCACCGGCTACAAATGCTACTTACTCTAATCCTGGTTCAAGTGAAAATCTTCTTATGATTGACGATGTTTCAATTCCCTCGGGCTTTGAAGAAGATATAGCCCTAGATGTACAAAAGCAATTTGAGAAATTTAATAATCAACAATTTTCAGAAAGAATCGCTGAAAATCTTGATGACACTTTAACGGTGCTGGCGCCCAATAAAGAAAATTTGGAATTACCTTTAAACTCTACTGAGAATACTAAACGTCTTTTAGATCTATCAGATATGGCTACACAAGCAAAGCACATGCAACTGCTCAACTTAAATAAAGATTATATAGATTCACACAACGTAAAGAATACAAGCCAACTACTTTATATGACACAAATTTCTAGCTCCTGTACCACCACGCCGAATCGTACTGCATGCCAGAAACTGAATAATCCCTTGTATGAGTTAACTCCTATGCCACCCCGTTTGCAATCCCCCCTATTAATAAAAAGTGCTCAAAGTGATTTGGCACTGCCTATACGCACGCCAGAAGGAAATAAGCAACAAGAGCTCATGGACTTAGACACTACTCTAATATCGTGTGGGGAAAGGGCAGAATTGTACTATCAGCAGGGGCAAATATCTCAGACTTCAGTTTCTTTGCAAGATGTAAATAACTCAAACAAAAAGAGTAGATTTTCATTTGGTTTGGACTTAACTGAATCCACTTTAGATTGCTCCATAGAATTGGTAGATGTTTCTCTGTCATCAACTGTCCATTCTCAAGGTTTTAACAGCAGTCAAAACTGTTCGCAAAATATGACGCACTCAACGTCTACGCAACAAATGCAACAACAGCTTTTAAAGAAACAAAATTCTTTCGATATGGATGAAAGTTTGGGTATTTTGACACCCGATCAAATGAAAGAATTCTTGGATTCTACCACCACAACCAATACCAATAATCTTGACTTACCACTAATGCTCAATAATACTAGTAATGTAAGTAACCTTAGCCACAAGATGGCCCTGCAACAAATGCGCATTGACCAAACTCCTTCCCCTGAGGAACTGCCTCTGGATCCGGTAGAAGTTAAAACCGATATTAATGACATGGTTTTGCAACATCAGCAAATACAATTACAACAACAACAACAGCAACAAAACTCTCAGAATATTGCATCATTTTCGATTGAAGATCAAAATCAGCAATGTTTGGAATCATTATCACTTCATACAGACACCGAGCAAAGTAAAACAGAGACTATAAACAAGTCCACATCATCCAGTGTTTCGAAAATTTCTACTAGCTTTATAACCAGTGTTACCAGTGTAACAAGCCTAGATACTGGTTATCAAGGTGATGGAGAAATGTCGAGGCCTGCGTCGCGAGGGCCGTGCGATCATTCACCTTCGAATGGCTCCGTACGCAAAGGAGTATCACGCCAGCCTAGTTTCAATCAGCAACAACCTGGTGGAGGTCATTTACCACCTGTAAGGCGGCAAGATCCTATGACGGATTCCGATTTTTTTACCGAGTCCGATGCTGATGATGTATTCCACCGCGGTGATCGTAGAGCTCAAGTTATCGATGGCCAACTATATGGTCCCATGATCCACTCCGCAGCATCGGTGTTTATATCTGAAGATCCCCAAATGGAAGATTCTTGCATGGAGTCTTCTGGTATTTTCACAGATGTGGAAAATCGTGGTGACGAAGACTTGGCTCAAATGCGTCGGCATGATACTCATGATACAGCCAATGATTTGTCGCCCGACAACGATCTTGACGGCGATGACTCAACAGAAACCGTTAAATCTAATCGTGAAATTGCCACCAAACGACACCAAACATTTTCACAGTGCAGCGAAAAGTCTGCTGCAACCATTGGTAGTGTTATGCCAACGACACACATTTCCACTGCACCTCACGGTCAAGGCCACTTGAGTAATAGCCAAACATCATCCACAATACAAAGCAGCATGAGCAATGATCACCTCTCAGCCGATACACTCTCTAACCGTACCTCATACTGTAGTGTAGATGGAAGCAACGTAAATATTAATGGTGTTGGTGTGGATTTTAAAAGTTTCTGCTCGCTTGATGAAGCTTTCGATGAAGAGAACAAAAATAACAACAACGAAAATAATAACGAAGATACTGCGTACAAGCCGGTTAAACTAACAAAAAGCTCTACGACTTCGACAACTTCGTGGTGTGAGCAACCCATACAAAAACATTTAATAACAGTACAATATCAAACTTCGCCGCGTAAACACTCATCGTTAACGTCGCTAACAACAGAAAACGGCGTGCAAAGTAAAACAAAAACAACAAAACAAAATAACAATACAACATCGTCATCGTTTGTAACACAAAATGAAAATGTAAATTATCGTAAACATTCCGATCAAGATTCGTTACGTTCCGAAACGATTTCGGTTTCCGGTACGGGCTCGAAATCCTCCCTTAACGAAAGTGTTAAGCTACCCAACGGTAAACATTCGCCCCGATATAAATCGAATACACAGAAAAGTGCCAAATTGCGTTCGACACCGAAGCAACAAAATTCAAATAAAATTAATTCACCTCCGGCAGTGCGTAAATATCATCATTCACACAACAAATGGGATGCCGTTATGAATCAAATTGCTAATAATAAATCGGCAATCAGAAAAAATTACAATGATGTGAAATCGAAAGTGTCCACTCGCATAACAACAACAACCACTGGTGCGGTTAGTGGTGCTAGTAAGGGTGGCGGAGGAGCTTCGGGCTCCTCTGCTAGTGTTTCGCCTACCCAACGTGGGTCACCCATTAATAAGTTAAGCATAAATCGTAGTTTAAGTCCTAGTGTAAATAAACTGTCTAAATTGAGTAAATCATCAGCAAGCACAGCTTTGTCATCAATAACCCGCCATACAAAAACTTTGGATAATTCATCGACTAAACGTCTGCAAAACGTCGACATTATACGGTGAGTTGAAAATTTAATTTTTATATATTTTTTTGATTTTAAGGGCCTGTCCCACGATATCACTAACGTTCGTCTTGTCGCACACTTATGTATGTACATTCAAAACAAAAACAAATTTTTAAATTTTGTTGTTGCTGCCAACATATGTATGTAACTGTGCGACAAGTCGAATGTTGGTGACATCGTGGGACAGGCCATAAAATTTTCTTTCTATTTATTAATGGCCTTATTTACAAAAATTATTAAGGGTTTATAAAACGGATTTCCACACAAAATTTTTCTTATTAAATCCTTATGAAAGCCTAATACTCGATTTTTTTTATAAATAAGGCAGTAAATATGTATATGTGTCTATGTATGTATAAGTATGTATGTATGTAAAAGGCAAACATTAACATTTTGGCTATTAGAACATTCATATAGATTTCATTAATCGAAAATATGTTAATACATACATACATATATACATACTTACATACCTATGTACATACCTATAACAAATTGTCTATTTTTACTTTCTGGTTCGTTATTTATTAAAAAAAAGATAAAAGTTCTAAAAAGTTATTTCTCACTTTTTCAACTGATATTGAGTTTTAACTATCGTACCTGCTTACAGACATTCGTACATACCTATGTATGTATCAGGGAAGGCATTGAGAATTTTAAAATTGTACTTTTTTGACCCTAATTGTGCTAAAATAATTTTTTAGTTCAATTTACATATATTTATTTGTTTTATTAAAACTCTGTTCTGGCTACCGAATCGTTTTCAAAAATACGCACCTGTTTAAGTTGAAATTTAAAATATACAAATTAATAGCATGTGCTATTAATTGATTGATTTTCTTGCTGCGTTTTGCTTTCTCAAGACTGTTTTCAAGGAGAAGAATATGAGTTTCAAATGTGAATATTGACATATGCAATCGTTTGAAAAGAAATACGTAGTGAAACTCTGGAGATTCCTGAAATGTACTAAATTAGTCACTGGTGTACTATTGTACTTTCCGAGTTTAAATAGTATCAAAAAAGGTACAATTGTACCAACTTTGCCATCCCTGGTATGTATGTATGTACATAATTTATTATTGTTAACAATTTTTTTGGTTTTACTTTTGTTTTGGGTTTTTTAATAACAAAGAGTCTCTTAATAAAATAAAAGTTCTTCAAAATTCATTGTATTTTAATATTTCACTAAGAAAATAGCAGCGGAATAACAAATTAATTAATCAAATTGGTGGAACCATTTTTTGTACGTTATTGCTTAACTACGTTCAATTTAAAGTGAACTGTGTATGTTTACTTCCATCCAACTGGCTCGGTTACTATTTAATAACTAGAGATTAAATTGTTTAAGGTACGTAATTAAGTATATTATAATTTAACTTTTTTTAAACATTGATTTGATTCAACTCTACAGTGCACTACAAGTGCAGTGTTACTCACATTCGAAATTAAACCAAGAAAGTGTCAAATAAATATATAATAACTTCTCAGCAAAAATTAGCATGCAAATCATTAGTTGCAATATTGGTGAACTCAGCTCCAAGTAGTTTTATTTCCGGTGAAACATCAATGAATTTAATTAACAGATGGTTGTCATAGGGCAAAAGTGATCCAAATAACTTAAAACGTTGTCTAGAACAATTTTTGATGTAGGCAACAGCCTTAGGCCGGGTTTACATCTGTGTGGCAAATGACACATAAGCTTAACCAACTAATTACTAATGAAAAACTGTTTGATTCAGACATGTATTTATTAAGTTAAACCAGGGTTACTTTAAAATATACAGATTTCGGAGGTAGTATTAACTCGAAATAAGTTTATCACGACTTAAGCACTCTTTCCTTTTTGCCACAGATTTCTTCCACTACTATTTTTATTACTAATAGTTAGTGCAAATAAATAAATATTTTGAAAATTTTTCCACGTTTTTACTTTAACAAATAAACTTGTCATTGCTCTACTACGAGTACATAAAAATTAGTATTTTGCCTATTGAATAGAAATGAAAAGGTTTTTAGAAGGGGAACAAAACATGATCTCTCGTCTATATTGTGTAACCAATTGATATTTGTAATAGCTTAGATCACAGTTCGATTAAACCTGCTAAAACTTACGTATTAAACTTGTTTTATTAGATATTTTATTAGTTATATACATATGTACATATTTTTGTTGTATTGTATTAAAAACAAGCTAGTATTAAAAAATTTGTAATGGGCACTCGTACGGTTGGTTATTATATGGGCAGCAGCTGGAGGGGAAGGATCATCTAAAGGTGTCATCGTGAGAATAGTTGTGTAGATATGACATAGTCTGGAAGGCTTGCAGCACCCCTCTAATATTTAAATCTAATGTGGCCATCGTCACACAATTTGGCATTTACATATTTACTTTTTGTATTCATTATTACAAATTCTCTGGCTTCGAGGTGAATTTTGTTGTTTTTGTTCACATGAAATGTGCGAGCGTGTAAAAAACAGCTAACATGCATGCTAATTGTTAGTTCGTGTTTTTATAGTTCTTGTTATTTATGTAGCTTTTAAACAAATAAAGTACAACAAGAAGTTTCGGTCTTCACTCTCTGGGGTACGTACATTTTCCAAATTTAGGGTTGTTTTTTATAAATCAACACTTCTGAAGTACATACATACATGCATACATGCATACATATGTATGTATGTAGATAAAATCTAGTCACTTTTTAGTGGCTAGATGAAAGAAACTGATCTAGTCTGATCAGATCTAGTCGGAAAATGGCTAGACTAGATATAGTCGGAAAATGGCTAAAACGGCAACCTTGGTGAGGACGGTTGCTACAGCTGTGAAAACCCTTTCAATCTACCCTCCTTATATGTATGTATGTATCTTAATAAAGTATGTATGTATATATGTATGCATATATATATCAGAAAAGGAAAAATGTTGAAAGAGATAGACAAGAACGAATAGATAAATAAACAGTAACAAATAATTAACCAAGGTCATCCCTTTTTGAACTCAAGATGTATAAACATTAAAAGCTTCAACTTGTAAGAACTGCCCCTCCATTCGTCCGCCCAACAAAGCTTTTCGATACCTATAAAATTTACAAATAGAAACAAAGGAAAAACACTTGTTGTTTTGTATGTATGTATTATAAATTGTTTTTGTTTCTAAATTTAAATTTATTGTTGTAATTTTTTTATACCTATTATGTATTATTTTACTGCTTATTAAAATTCAGCCTAAATGAATGAATGGGTTTTCATAGCTACATAAATACATATCGTTACCTTAATATAGAATGGCTATAATTTATAAATTTTTTGAAATCGAGATTTTTGCATTTTTCTATACATTAGATATGTATGTACATTAGTTCTTCTATCGAAATATACAAAAAAATTGATTACAAAAAAATAATGAGTTAGGGCCCTTTTATATTAAGGTAACGATGTAAATACCAGAGAACAGAAATGATTAGTGAAAAAGTGAATAGAGTTAAATCATGACATACATATACGGGCATGTTCTGACACTCGCAAATGGCATAATATTTGCGATTGTGACTTGAACTCGCAAGAGAGGTGTTCTTCAACTCGCAATCGCCAGACTTTTGGCGAGTTCAAATGACAAGAGTATAATGAAGTGAACTGATGAATTTAGCCCAAACATAACTTCAAAGAAACACTAAAATGGTTAATTAATGAAATTTAATATGTTTTCTTTTAATTTTAATCAAAAATATTAATAGTTTCGCAAAATTTTTATTATAAAATTGAAATTTATAAAATGTTCTTTTATTTTGTTAATTTTGTCTTTGCATTGTTTAATTATACACTGACGATTTCAACACACAGCTGACCTAAATCAATATGGCAAGTCGCAAGCAAAACGCATGAATTACAGAACATTTGTAGAAACAAGTTTGGCGATTTGCAACTCGCATGCGATTTGAAAACCATGGCGCACTCATATTTATTGCAATGTTGTCTATAAAGCGAATCGCTCGATAGTTTAAAGTGAGCATCGAACTCATACATAGCAACATTTATGACGTTGTTGATTTCGACTCTCCTTAAAGCTTAAATTAGAGTTGACATAGCCATAATGCCATAACCTTAACCAAACCCAAATTCAATTGGTTTCTATGGTGAGAGTTATGGCGTTATGGCGAGTCACCTAAAATCAAATACACTGTTAGTTTGGTTCGAACGGCTGTTTTCTATGTCACTTCTGATTGAGCCTTAACTCAATGCCTATGGACGATGCAAAATAAATCAGTATGACACAATGCGAACTTCGCATACGAACATTACAGTTCTCATTATGAGGTTGTGTGTTTGTTTCTCTGTTGCTTATTGTAGTTTTTTTTGCTGGAATTGAAAAACAACCCTATTTACTACTATTGTATACTACTTGCAAACTGTTCCCAGTGAAAAAAAATGGAAGTCATTCTAGTGGAACTACATTTTCATTGCTTCCAAAAAATCGATATTTTTAATTTGCCGAGAGTGAGCAAAAAACTTAGTAGAAGCTTATTTTAGTCACAAAAAACCTTGTAACTCCTCCATAGTGTTAGAAAATACTCATAGAAAATGTATTTTTTTAAAGAGATTTATGAACTAATTTTAGTTTAAAATTTAAAAGTTCTTTGCTTAAATTTACATGAAAACACTCTTTCGGGCTTAAATTCGTATAAAAAGAAACGAATTGTTAAAATAGGTAACTATTTACCATTTTTCATAGATAAAAATATTATCATAGAACACAAAAAAGGGAATTTTTGTTAATATCGCTTCCAATTCAGTGACCAGGCATCGAAAAAGAGAACTTCTTGCAATGACAACCCTATGTAAAAATCATTAGATCGGATCGAAATTTTCACTACTTCCAGATCGTAAACTCTACATTTTCATGACTTTTTTGGAGCTATTTTTTACTGAGGTTTAATGACAAAACTTTTAAATAAACATACATAGATGAGCTAAATGAGTTAAATCAATGCGAGTAGTATAAGTACTTTCCTGAAATTAGAAAATAAACTGAGGTGCTTCGTAAGTGTGAGGGTGGTATGAATATGAATGTCAACGAGAGTGTGCTTACATTAGAGTAGTTGAGATTAAACGATGTCTAGGCATTTATATTTAAAATTTCATGAGTATGAATACCAAAAACACGATTCATTGCTGATCTCTGGTACATACATACATTTTTATGACAGCCAAAAATATTAATGTAATTAAATATACATATGTATGTACATATATATGTATGTACATAAGTATTTGTTTGAAAATACAAATAAATATGTGTATGTATGTATAGTATATGAGTTCATGAAAGCCAAACAATAACCAACCAAAAAGTATTTATTATTGGTAAATTAACGTTTCGGTTTGCAACCGCAAATTGGGGCAATACCACGCAAACATATCCTCAATATGTTAGAAAAGAAAATTCTTACGGTTTGCGCTGAAAATTACTTTTTGCCTTGAGAAATATGTATTGTAATATTTTTATAAAACAATTTTAAAACTATTATTTGAGAGTTCAACAAAATTGACAGTAAATTGACAATAAAGGTAGATTTTGTAAACTCGTGTCGTATTACATACATACTTACTAGCTTATCGCATTGTTCAGCTTTGAGTAGAAGAAGTTACCAGCGAAACCACAAATATGCTTTAAAAAAGTGCTTTATGCCATTCAATATGGACTGAAAACTTGAAAATATTCCCTAAAAACTCAAAATTATGCTCTTAAAAATAATATGAATTGATTTGTTATTTGAAAGCTTTAAAGAGTCAAATATGCAAAAATATGCACTATTAACGTAAAGTCCAATTAAAAAATTAATTAAATTTTCACCTATAAACATTTTTCCACTCACAAAAATTAATACAATTAAAATTGTAATTGAATCCATTAAATTCTTACTTGAAAACATTAATTGATGAATACTTTTTTCTCTGAACAAATCAATGCCAAATTTCATAAAACATTCTGAAAAGGATAATTATTGTATCTCTTCATTAATACGTCATCAAAGAAAAAACATGCAATTGCATATTCGAGGTTTCCCTGTTGGTTACTTTACGTTTACGTTACGGTTTACTTTTTTTCTTTTAAGATATTTCGCATAATAAATAATTTAATTAATTACACATGATTCAAAACCTCTTAATTAATTTTCAAAGTAATTTTAAAGAATTTGATTCAAATATAAAAGAAAATAAACAGAATCCATTGCTCACATTATCCAGAAAACAAAATGAGAAAATGAAGCTTTATTTTGTTTGATCTTTTTTAAACTTGCAGAAATAATTAAAATTCCATAAATAACGATAATAAATAACACAAAAGTAATTGAAAAAATTAAAAAAGTAATAATACAAATGCAGTAATTATTTTCATTGTTTTAAATGCAAAAAGAATAGGCCATAGGAACGAAAAAATGTTAATGAAAATAGTTTTCTCCAAAAAATAAGTATAAACAAAATTTGCGAATTGTTATTCATTCGACTTTTATTTTTGCACCTAAAATATGCGAATTAGACCGTAAAAATGAACGACTGAAGTGTGTATTCTGTTCGTAAAAATAGTGGAAGCAAAACAAGTACACAAATGCGTTTAAAAATAATGCTTTCGATTAAATGTTGGAAAAAACCATCGTTTGTTGGATGTTCCGCAAAGTGGCTGAATGGTTACAAGTGTTCCGGCTTCTAAAATGTTGAAATATTAATTATAATTACTCGTATAATTTAAAACGAACGTTAAATTGTCATTGATTATATGACTCCAGTGAGTGAAATATGTTTGTTTGCTTCTAAATATCTATGTATATAATACCCCTCATGTGATGATCTAACTAAAATAATTGCAAAGAAAGTCGTAAGAATTTACTTGATTTGCAAATTCATTGTATGCAAATTTTTATCTGATGTTACGAGTATGACATTAGATAATGTCAAAATATTTTATTAATGTTTGAAAACACAACTTTTACTTTTCAAAACGTTTCTTCCTCAATAATAGTGAAGGCTAGTTTTTCATATGAATTTCATTTACATTAAGAATTTATTAAAAGTTCAGATGAGCAATTAATTATACACTGAAAAGAAAAAAACATTGGCAAAAAGCATGTCACAAAATTAATCATTTTGTGTTGAAAAAACGGGGAGGTTTATTGCCTTCAAAGAAATATTTATAAAATTTTGTAAATAAAAAGATAATAAAAATATAAAAACATAAAATTAAAAAAAAGCGAAAAACAGAAATTAATATTTAATTTATAAAATAAAATATAAAATATTTTCTCATATTCCATTTCATAAGAAATTCATTTAAAAAAGCTGATGTTAACCACCACTCTCTGAGAAAGTAAATACTAGTAGACATGAGTACTGACCAAGTGAGTGGTGGCACAGAAAAATGCGGGATTTCCCCGAACAAAGTTTAGTTTAACTTTTCTTGAATTCCTTAAGAAATCGCATTAATAAATAAAATATTTGAATCCATAAGTAAGTCTGTATGTTGTAAAAAACATGCCGAGTGACACCAGCTTTATGGCCATAACTTTTATAGAGCATGTCATCTCCGCCCCTCCCCCTTTTTATGGGTGGTTTTGACGAGTTGCTAGAATAAATAAATATAGGATATAATAAATTACCGATATGGTGGGGGAGTTAGAAAATTAATATGTTCCGAAAATATTTTCTACAAAGTAACTGAACATACCCTACATCCCAGATGTAAAGAACATATATAGGGTAGTATGAATAAATAAATTCAGTGAAATGCGACTTTAACCCGCTCACGAAGGGTTCCGTACGGACACGATACATGTAATTCAATACGAACTTTAGCCAATATAAACTATAGTTTTGGCATTTTTTTCGTTTTTGGGTTTTTTCGGTTTTAAGCGTTTTTTTAGCTTTGGGGTTTTTTGAATTTATTGGCGCTTACTGAGTCTTGGCAATTTTTTTCTCGTTTTGGCGACTTTTTTTTGGTGATTTTTATTATTTTGGTGTTTTTTTTTTTGGCGATTTTTTTATTTTGGCGGTTTTTTTAATTTTGGTGTTTTTTCATATAGGTGTTTTTTTTTGGTTTTGGCGAATTTTAGTTTTGGCACTTTTTTCTTTCCTTTTGAGGATTTTTCTCGGTTTTTGGAGTTTTTTTTAATTTTGGCGATTTTTTTTTTAATTTTGGCGATTTTTTTAATTTTGGCAATTTTTTTTCACATAAACAATTATTTTGGTTTTGTCGCTTTTTTGGCTTTTTGGCGATTTTTTTCGGGTTTTTGCGTTATTTTTTTGATTTCGGCGATTTATTTCATTTGGGCGATTTTTTCGAATTTGATTTATTTTAGTGCTAGATTTTTTTTTTTAATTTTGTCGATTTTTTTCGATTTATCGATTTTTTTTGTGAATTTTGGGTGATTTTTTCAGGTTTTTTTGCGATTTTTTTCGGTTTGGCGATTTTATATTTTTCGGATTTTATAGTTTTACCGTTTTTGAAAATTTCAAGAGTTTACCTCTTACGGTTTCCGTTATTAGAACACCAAAATTGCAATACATTAACTCTTTTCTAATATTAACGTTTTTCATGACTTCCAAAGTACATATGTATAAATAAGTTCATATCATTTCGAACAAGTTATAAAAGTCCAAATAAAAAATATGATATCCGTTATTGTGTGCAGAACTGACTGTATTTAATAATCTGTGATATAACTCTCATTTAGTTTGCATTAAAATTAATATAAGAATTTTAATCGGAATACATTTTTCATGCCTTCAAACTCAATAGAAAGGTATAAAAAAAGAGAACTTCTACATCTTATAGACTTTTTTAGAAGATATATTTTGACTGGCTTATTCCATTTATTGGACAAGGAGAAAAAAGAGTTCCGGACTGATTTCCTTCGAGAGTTCTCCACAAACTGTAAACATGTGACCACAAGCCTCTAATAAGCTTATTTTAAAGAAATAATTTTTAATAAATTTTCTTCTTTGTCTGTGCCTGGATTCTGTAACTTTTTGGGAACCAAAAATCGTAATATTTATCAACATACTTATTCGCTGGCGGTAATGATAATGTGATTCCGTAATTTATTTTTTACGATAGTCTCCAGCTTTATCTTACTCATCGTTTAATTCAATATTATGTTGTATCTCTGTATAAAAAATGTGAAAATAAGCGAAAAGCACAAAGAATAATAAAGAAAAACTCAATGAATTTGATCTTGTGACTTAACTGTGACGAATATCGTTAAAATATGTTACTGAATAGCAAAGTCGATAAGTTTTCGTTATATTTATTATAGCGATACGATTATCGTAATAAAAGTTACTGAATCCAGGTACTGGAGCAAATTACGGCATTCGATAAAGATTGAAATAGTTTTCCATATAAATTCTATGGGAATATTTTGTAGTTTCGTGCAATATCGAGTGCCATAATTTGCCCCTGGAATATAAAAAACAGGTTTTGGTATCTGTAATTTTAGAAACAATCTTTGCTCAGGAGCATTAAATATATTAAAACAATTGATTTATTTACTTTGGTAAAAAGTACAGACATACATACATACATAAATTCGAATTCAATGTGCATATTATTCTTAATTATTCTAAAATTTAACTTGAGTTATCTTAGTAAAATTTAAATACAGTATTTTCTTTTGCATAATTATCTTATTTGGAACATTATTGACACAAAAACAAAACAGAGAATACATAAATAATTTATATTTTACTTTATTTGGCGACCGCAATTCCAATAAATTGTTTAGAAAAATTTCTTTCAGTAGAAATCCTACAGCGAATATCCAATAACAATAAAAGAAAATAGAGGATATAATTTCAGCCAATGAAATTTTAAAATAAACAAAAACTTAATGAGAATATAAAATAAACAAAATATTTCAACTTAAATTTGTTGCTACCGCAGTCGAATTAGAAAATACAAAGAAAAAAAAAACAATACAATTCCACTTATTTACTTGCCAAAAACTATTAAAACTTTTTACTTTATTGTTTCTAAAAGCAACAGAAAAAATCAAATTATAGAAATTTTAAATTTTAAACTATTTGTATGAATGTATGTATGCATGTGTGTGCGTATGTATGTATGTACAAATAAAATAAACTAAATTAAATTTTAATTTGCTGGTAATGAATTAAAATTACTCATTAATGTGTTAAATTATACGTAACACGTTTTGCGTTTGATTTATTTTCCTTATTCGTTCATAAGACTCAAAATGCTGAAAATTTAAGTTAAGGCTGGGAAGAGTGCGCAATCATTATTGTGATCTGGATGGAGCGTTTGGTACGGTTTTGTAATACATATCGCTTAAATATATACTCATAAAATAAAAAAAACGGAATTTTCTTGTTAATAATGCAGAATTAATCTTTTTAACGTTATTGATATTGTGTGGAATAATTTCATACAACTCTTGAGAGAAAAATAATATTTTATTTTCCCATTAAATTGCGTTTAAATTGACAAATTTTAAACTCGATTTCTGGCAAACTGTTTTTTTGAGTTATGACGTTGCTTAAGTAAATGTATATAATTTTGCCAAAATTTGAAAATCCATTTCTTCAAAATTAAAATGATTTTATGCTGCATTTCAATGCTGCTTATTTATTTTTTTCATAAAAGAGAAGTAACGCTCAGGCAATGCATGAATGCCTACTACTATTACTAGGTGTTAGCTTCTTTAGGAAAGGGATAGTGATAGAGAAGACAGGTAGGTGGTGAAGGAAGAGATAGAGGAAAACTTCATTCTTTTACAACTCTGCTTTTTTGCACGTGTTTTTAATAATGCAGAGTTGAAGCGCCTCTGGTGTAAATGAGGCATATTAAATGTTTGAAGCTGTTCTTAGTAGCCATTTTATTGGTTATTTTACTTTGCCGATGATTCTGCTACACAACGAAGGAGGGCGGGCGCTTTGATGTTATATTAGGATTAGTATCTGCTTCATCACTTGAACCTTCCTACAACAACTGATGCAAAGGCACACTAATGCACATCAGAAAAATTGGTGGTGTTGTTATTTTTAATGACTGTTGGATACCGGAATCGAACCTGGGACCTTCGGTTTCGTAGTCAACGTGCTAAATATTTCAGCCAACGCCACTCTCATATATGTAATAGGGGAGACGATTTGGTCTAGATACCGGCACTGCTACACCTGATGGATCTTTTGTACCATAGATCTATGAGTTAAATTAATTCAATCTCTGTGTGACTTTCCTTATGAAGGTCATATCATCTGAACACAGAAACTCAGAATGAAAAACACGACTTCTACTGTCACACAATACGATACACTCACAAAAAATATGTGTCGTTGTCTCGTCATCTTCCAAGCACAAGCGACACGAACTTGGTTACTTTTCCACAGAGGATAGTTCTGTCCAAAGTGACCGGACAGAAAACCAGTAACAAACCGTAAATTATTCCTGTTGAAGTTCAGGATGACATTATAGGTAAATGGCTGCATCAAAGCTTTGGCCTGCCTTAAGCCAGAAGAAGACAGCCAAATCTCCTTAGCAACCGAAGTGATACCTTCTTTAATCATAGACATTACAGTCGAGCAGCAGAGGCTCTCTTGGCCAGTTCATCCGCTTCCTCATTCCCTGGATGACCGCCGGGTATCCAATAAATGGAAACCTTATTCTAGCCTGAAACGGAATTCGCATTAAAGGAGAGACTTAAGAGCTGCTTGACTATCGGAAAAGATAGCTATATGCGTACCTCTAATGCCCCTATTTAAATTAATGTCAACATATTTGGTGATTGCCTGTATTTCCGCCTGAAATACCGTAAGCTTTTTGCCCATGGTCCCAAAAACTGCAGCACCATCCTCCTCCTCCTCCATCCTCCGTTTTGAATCCATCCGTATACCAACATAAACTTCTGGAAAACGCCACCCTCTCTTTATATGAGACTTTCAAAGAAATTATTTTATAAGCCCAGAAACTTTATATAAAAACTCAAAGGGAAACATAAATGAGAATTAAGAAATGAGAATAAGTTAAAGATCATTAACAAAAACTAAAAAAACACTTCTTATTCATTATTACATTCGTCGAATGATTGATTCAATTATGTAATATGTAAATGTTTCGCAAAGCCTGACGGTGGACTTGCGCAGAAAATTTATATGAAAAGTACTATTTTTTTTAATGATTTAGATATGAATTATCTAGTCGAGTCGACTGGTTGGCTTTTGGAAGCAGGGGTATATATTATTTACACAAAACTTTGTTGAAAAAGATTTAAATTTTTGGTTAATAAAGAAAATAATTAAATCAATTATATCTTAATTAAATTTTGATACTCTATGAAAAAACGGCGTTAATTGAAAAAACCGGATGATAACTTTTTGCTGTACTTATTATCTTAAGTAAAAACTTCATGTGAATGCATTACATATTCAGTTATTAAAGAAGAAAAAGTATGTAAACTGAAAATTTAAAAAAAACTTTTTTGTAAAATTAGCTATTTAGAGTTATAACTATGCTGCAATAAATGAGCGATATATTATAGAATATAAATTATTGAAAAATGAAAAGCCCTGAAAAGATCATATTGCTTATGATATACAGACATTAATAAATGTAAAATGCTTCTGCTATTTGAAAGTGTCAAAGTTGGTGGCCACCAAATTAATCTTTTGTTTGAGGTACTCGTTTAACACAATTTTTTCTTCGATTTGTGATCAAACTTAAGGCACTGATGCTTGTTAATATTTTTTGAATGACATTAATTGGATACCGATCTTTGATGCGAATCGTAAAATATTTTTTCATAGCAAAGTAAAGAAAAACTATATGAAGTAGCTTTGGTAGTCGATAGTCTAGGTGGCCTTAAAGAACCAATTTATTTGTATAAAAAAAATAAGCAATAGAAGAGAGTGAAAAAGATTTTGAACGATTTTCCAGAACATTTACAATGTCTGGTTGACTGTTACACAGCCTTGTGGTGTGTTGATGTGTAAATTCACTTTGGGGAAATTGTTTAGCTTGTGATGCTCCCAACAAATCACTAAGTTGTCAAATTTATTTGCTGCTTTTTTTGTATTGTTCTCTAAAAAAGATTAAATTTTTTATATTTGTTTGTTTTTATCTTTTTCATGGACAGAGAATTGCGACTGAGTGCTGCTGCCGCATGAAGTTTTTACGCAATTTTTGTTTGTCAGTTGTCCCAATGCACGTTGCTAATGATGATCGTGTTGTTTGGTTTTTTTTAAATTAAATTTATTGACTCATTTTTTATATTTTTTGGTTCTACCAAAAAAGTACGTATTATTACATTTGTAGAGCTTATAATAGAGGCAGAATCTTGAAAGAGTGAATTGCAAAATGTCAAATTTTTAGCTTTCCTTCGTATTAGACGCAACTGTTTATATTTAAAAGCAATACGTAACAAATTTTTAATAAAATTTCACGATGCTGAACTCACAGCAATTCAACTGTTAAAGCCTTACTTAAGTTTTTTTCCAACTCTCTTATTTTGAATTTATACTTATCAATTCGTCTTAATTGTTTTTGCGGTTTTACTTCATAACTCCGTTCATATTAGACCGATTGTAAAAAATTTTGTATATGATTTTATGATATTCTACTTAAAATACTACAAAAATGCATATATACGTAAACTAATATTGGTACGCATCAGAGAACAGATTGGATGCCATATTTTGTTGTGTTGAATGCAATCACAGAAAACCTGCATATTGTTGTCAATCCACAACCTTTGGAAGAAACAACGCATGGCACAAAGAGATGAGTGCAGCGAGTTTTATTGCGTGCATTGTTTGTTTTGTATAAATGTTCACTGGTCTTGCCAAAAGCAACGAATATTCAGTGAATGGTGCGAATGTAGTCTTTGTACTTTGTGCTTCTATAAAACACTTATATTAGTATTCTTAAAACATGATATAGATTTGAAATGTATTTTATGTCAAATTTTTTATGAAACAGTCATTTGAAATTTACTTTTTGTATTTTCTTTTTTTTCTAACACCGTAAATATTGGCATATATTTCTTCTAAAATTTCCTCCCTCACACTGCACTTTTTTATTTACAACCATTAAAATCAGTTAAAACAAACTTGTTATTTAAACGTGATATACTAAAGATCAGCGAATACTGAATGAATGGTATGAAAGAAATCCATTCTTTCATGCTGTATCATTTCATTTTGGTGCTTGTGTTATATCGGCATTGTAATAATAGAGTGCGTATGAGCAATCAACAAATCGCAATGAATGGTATCATAGCAATTACATATGTTGTTGTTGTCGAATAAATGCATGGCAGAAGCAACGAATTTATGAATTGTTAGCAAATACGAATGGTCTCATTCTGTTCTCTGGTTCACATATTCAATGGGATTCATCTAGAAGAGATGTAATAACTTCGAACTTAATCAAAATCGGTACAGCCGTTTTTACTCTAGGAGAGAACTGACAGACACATAGATACACATTAAGAACTTATAACACTTCCCTTTTCTGGTCGGCAGTTATAAATGATAATACCAGGATGCGTGCTAATGTTCGTTGAAAGCTATTGGGTTGAAATGCAAGAAATATGTTGTTACACCATAGACTTTCTGCCATTACATTAGCTTAAGGTATTTCCAAAGATTTCTAAGAAGCGCTTGGATAAAAAACCATTAAGTGTTGTTAAATATTATTGGGTGTGAGGCCGACCACTTTTTTGAAACTTGGGACATTTAGTTAAAAAACAATTATATTCCTTTATAAAATGGGGATATTATATGAACATCTGTTTCGATGTATGATCCACATTAGGTAAAAATAATCTAAATCTTTTAGACATTTTTATTGTTGAAACAGTTTAGCCAAAACTATCTTAAATTGTAATGAAAGCACTCGATATCGAAAAGACTTTCAAAGAGTTCATATGGAAATATTTAAAAGCTTCCATCGATATCGAATGCTGGCAATACGTTAAATTTGCCATAAAAATAACGTCCACTTTGACAGATTACATATCAGTGTAGGGCATACTGTGGTCGATCTGTATCTAGTTTATGTTTTTTTAAGTTTTTCCTTAAGTATTTATTTACATGTTCCACAAGATACTCGTACAGAAAACCTCAGTCAATTCAATGATTCAGTATTTTTAGTACGAGTATGCTGTGCTGACTGCATTCAGAAAGAAACAATATCAGCAACAGCAAAAGCATCATCAGTAGCCATTGTCAGCCAAATAAATAGTAATTTTTTAATAAATGTCGGTTTTTTCTTTGGATTTCTGACAAAGTGTCCGTTCGTGTATTTATTTGTTCGACAGTGATCCATTTGTGTGTCAGTTTGCATTTGAGGTGCGTTAATACCACGTGTTAAAATTATTTGTTGCACAAACGCGTAATGACGGTGTGTTTTTAAAAATAAATTGAAATAAAACTACTTTCTAAGGCGATTATTTCATTTGTTTTCAACTTCGTTTGTTAAAGTGAAAATGTGATTATTTGTACATACATAAGTATTGATTCTCCATATACATACATACATAATTGTAAATGTCATAATTAAAGAAAGGCGATGGTTTAATTGTATGTAACCGTAAAAAGATTAAAATGTTAAATGACATTAAAAATGTTTAATAACCAGTAAGTGCATGGTGAGCTATTTAATTATTATTTTTTTTGTAAATTAAAACTAGTCGGAAAAGAAAACTTGTTGCATACTCATAGCATATATGCAATCGGAGTCAATCGAAACACTTTCATACTTGCCATAAAAAATTTTATAATTTTTATGTGACGTACGTTTAGGTGTTATATTTTTTTTTGCAGCTATTTTAGATAAATATTTACGAGTTGTGTGTACAGTGAAAACTCCCATAAGCGGACAGCCACCGTCGACCAAAATTTGTATGTTGTTGGGAGGTGTCCACCCATGGGAGTTTGACAAAAAGAGGACAAAAAAATATTTTTATTGTTTATTAAAGAGATTTTGTCTTAATACAAAATTCAATTCATATCTAATTAACAAAAAAGTTTTAACGAAAAAAAGAAAATTTAATAAATTAAAATAATAATGTCTTACTTATTAAAAAATTCATAGTAACAGTTGCTTTAAAGGCACTAAAAGGAACATAAGTTATACGCATTTGTACTTATTTTGAAATAAAAAAGTCTATAGTTTTTTGTTTCATATTTGCTTGCTTTTCTGTCGCTAAACGACTTTGAAGGTGATTTTCTAAATTTTCTAAAAAAGTACAATTGTTAATATTTTGTATTATGTTGAATTATTTTTGTCCTCTTTTCAGAGGTTTTTTTTACCAAATAAATAAACAATTTAGCTGTCCGCATCCTTTCAAGGGACGGTCCGTTGTTGGGAGGAAAATTTGCTCTGAAAAATTAATTTGGTGCAACGTTATTCGAAAATTGTCCGCATATGGGAGGTGTCCGCTTAAGAGAGTGTCCGCTATTGGGAGTTTTCACTGTAGATTATACGAGTATCTCCATATTCAATATTTTGCTTATAAGGTGTTTATTGGTTTTATTTCTGGTTAGTCAGCACATCTTTATCAATTGTCAGATGACCACACAATATAATTTGGAGTTTTGTTGAAATTGTTTTATTAGTTTTTGTTTTTAGTGCTGCTGGATTAAAGATTTATATTTAGCAAAATTTGTTTTTTCTTGAAAATTATTTAATATAGTCTTCCTTTCATAAATCGTATATCTTTGGCTTATAGTATAAAGCTGCTAAATCCACTTTTTATAACATATGACATTTAAAATGCCATTCGAATCAAAAATACTACCACCATCGACGGGCTAAAATAATTATTTTAATTTGAAACATGTCGAAAGAACTTAATTTTTTAGGCCAATATCTGAAGCTGTCTATAAAAAATGTTAACAATATTTTGTCTCTCCCTGTAAAACTTGGTTTAAGTGAGTTAGCAGTTTTACGCTCTAAGCCGACAATATAAAATTTTTCTGTTAACGCAAGTTTTACTGAAAACAAACTTACATATAAGCGCTAGATCTGTAAAAGTGGCTTATAGAAATGTACATATTTTATAAATATATCGATTAAAATAATGCTGTTGTTAACAATTTAAAAGCCTTTAAATACTGCGCTATTAAATTTTTTAAGGCATAGAAAAATGAACATACTATTACATACTTCAATTTATAGCGATCAAAGGTCTTCTTCCCTATTATAAAATACATAATGTACAAGTTCCTAAAAATACAAAGATTTTTATACATATACTGCAAAATGTATTTTTGCCATCCAACTGATGACAAATAGTACGTCCTATTTTTGAACTTAAATACTTGTTCTACACTACATCCATCCAACCAGCCCAGCGACCAGCCATCCGATCCAATCTAATCCATTATACATATTTATGTGTAAATAGAAAAAAAATTAAAAATTTAACGGTGGAATAAAACAAAATTTAGTTCAAATTCTATATTTAAAAATAATGCGCCAGCTAAAAACAAAGTGCAGCCAAAAACAAGACATAAAGTAATAAAACAACACTGAACATAGGAAAACACCAAAAAAATTCGTTAGATAAATAAAAATATGAAAAATATGAAAACACTTGTTTTCCAATTCCCCATCTATCAGGAGGAAAATAAAAGTTGAAAACACGCCGATGCCACATAATGATGATTATTATGACTACATAAATATTTTATGGTTCTGTATATTATACGTGTAATTACATACATATATATGTATGTATAAAGGGTGTAATGAAAAGATGTGTTTGAATGCAAAGTTGAAATGGAAAGAAAAACAAATCTCATACCCAGCAAAAAAAAAATCAGATTTGGAAGCACTAACAACTGAGGGAACCAATGTATTGCTTATTTGATAACAAAAGATTCGAAAAATGCTTCTGAAAAGCACTAACGTACACTGAGAGAAAAACCTTCGTAAATGCAACGATTTTCGACATTGTATTTACAATTTTGTTTTTATTTTTTAACCATTGCAACGGTTCATTCGTATTACGAAAATTGTTTCATTAGCTGAAAAATATTTTCATTCTTGTAACGACATGATTTTTACTAAGCAACTTACATTTTCATATTTTAAATGAAAAACGTAATCAATGCTATGAAACTTTTTAGTTTATACAATGAAGTGACATTAGTTTCGTGTCATGTAAATCATGACAGTATTTCATTACTGAGACGTAACATGTAATTTTTTGATGATATCGTATCATTGTGTTAATAACATAAGTCATTATTGCAGTGACTGATTAATTTATTTAATTATCATTATATCTTATTAATTAACTATTCAACTTAAGTGTGTATATGGGCACAGGCATCAGAAAAACATTTGTATGATATAATTGGCTTCCTCGGCCAAGATTTGAACTTGGAGCTCATCGCGTGGTAGTTAACGCTCTTACCGCTGCAGCCACAATAACTTCAAATATTATTTAGATACGTACTAAAGAAATACATATCATCATTAATGAAACTTTAATTCAACATTATATACTTGATCTAATTAATTCAACATTATTTAGTTTATTTGAAAAGTTATAAATAAATATATTTAAATATATATTTTGAAAAAAAAAATAATTTGCTTTATATCCAAGATTCGAACCTGCTACTACAAGAGTAGCACACTGCCTACTAGGTCCTCGTCCATACAGTGAAACAATTGGTGCGAAATATTTGAGTTTGTAGACGAGAGAAGAAAGAGAAATGGCAAAGAGTACTTTGTTTCATGTACACGAAGTTCTTGTTGAGTACGTCATTCTCGCCTCATTCTCATGAAAAATATATGAGAAAGTGCATTAACCTGCAAAACAAAAACTTCACAGTGTGAACACGAATGCAGTTTCAAAAGAGAAATCAAAAATGTTTCGCAGCAAATGTTTCACTGTATGGACGATTACTAGCCAGCAGCAGGATGTTTTCTTCATTGCAGTTACGAAAATATTTCATTAAAGTTGCAGCAAAACTATAATTTCCATAACTATAGATTAATTACAATTGTTTTTTATACTTTGATACAATTTGATACTTTGAAATTTTTTTATATCACCTAATCAATTTAAAATATTTTTTTTATGAATTCTTCATAATAACATGTATTTAAGTTTTTCATTACCCGAATGAAAATTATTTCGTACCATAAATTATACTAAAAAATGTAAAATATTAAGCAATGGAATGGTTTCATTCCATTAATGAAATTTGCATCAATATAATGTAATGTTTCATTTTATTAATGAAGTTTGTCGTTTTATTAATGAAAGGGGTTCAACGTAACGGTTTCATTCCCGTAACGAAGTGTTTTTCTTTCAGTGTAAGGCGGGCTCTCACAAAAATTATACATTATTAGTTCTTTGAAGCACTTTAGTAAATCGAATTTAGCTTTCGATGAAGTATTTTAGTATTTTTTTTATTTTTGTATAAAGTTGTTGTAAACTTTAAAAATCACTTTTCTCGGCATTATACCAAACGAAAATTCGTTCGATCAGCAATTTCGACTACAGTACAAGATCGAAAGTTGCCTATGCTATGTTTTTCCACTGTAGAAGTTTTGATTTTTTTTTCAATTGCTCCTAAAATGTATGGATTTTGCAACTCTTTGAGCTTGAAATGAGAGAGAAGTTCCCGGGATGGCCTGCAAGGTCAATCGTCCTCATAAATTATTTACTAGTTTAGATTCAGATAGATTAATAAGCTTATCGTATCGGCCTTGCATGCTGATCTTAAAATAAATTATACAATATTCCAATTATTATAAAAAAACATTTCCTATTGCAGCACTTATTTGCAGAATTAAACAAACCCTTTAAAAAAGATGAAAAATGGGAAATGTGCAGGTGGGCGTTTTTGACGAGATTATTTAAATTTTTGTTGTTATATCCAGTTTCTTAATTTTTCTTTTCTTTTTGTGGGTGTATTTTGTTCGCATGAGCTGGTTTGATGTGAATTTATTTTCTTCTTGTCGATGATGTTTTTCTGTTTTTGTTTGTAAACTATTGCGCCATAAAAAATCAATATTTGTTCATTCATTTGTTTTATACGATTAATAAAGTCCATGGCAAAAAGTTCTTTTTCTTTATTGTATGCAGGAAACCATTTGATGTAAAAGCAAGCAGGTATGAATGAAGTAGAAGCTTGATTACTCTTAAAATATTGAAATGCTGTAAACAAGTATGTAGTTAACTTTGAAAATTTCAACAAAGAGAATTTGTTTATGAGATTTTCACACAAACATACTTACCTACACTAAGCGTTATTGGGATAAATATACATATGTATTATTGTTTTTGATTTTTTTAAAATTATTATTAAAGACTAAACAAAAAAATGAGAATTAAGTTTAATAGTAAGTTTGAATTATTAATTTTTGCTTAAGCTGCAACGAAATTCATAAGACGTTGCTTAACAAAACGAGCAAACATTCCTAATACACTATATTTTGAATGTCACATAAATATAGATACTTCCGTATTTCTTATAAAATAAGTTTGATTTTTATAATATTTGAGTGTTGAGAAAATGACCAGTTGCGATATCTTTATTACCTGTACAAAAACCGGGCTTACAAAATCCATCAGTATAGGCTGAACGCCGTAATATGTGACAAAAAGAAAAGGCCTGTTCGCAAATCAATCATAGTGCTGCATCTGACGAGTTTAGTTTAGTTTGCAATGCTTATGAAAATCAAATGATAATGAAGCGCAGAAAAAAACATTTAATTTTCAGAACATACATGAAATGGGCATCAGATGTGGCGCAGTGATGAATTTCCGAACAGGCCCCATTTTATTTTAATATTATCGTTTTACGAATCTGGCTACGACGATTTTGTACTAGATTAAAGAACATTGCAGATTTTATTCTTTAATCTAGTACAAAATCGTCGTAGTGGAAGTCGAAATACGATACTCGCAATTAGGCCCATTATTTTATTAATTGTCTGTCTGCCATTTATTTTAGACAAGATGAATAACTGCAGTAATCAGAGAATGTTCTATTCTAAAGGTTATTATAATTCTAATAATTGTAGTATGCACATTGGTAGCAGCAATATAGAGTGAGCCACTTGGTTCAAATACGTGTATATATTAGGTATAGATTGGAAAAAATATAATGTTACCAAAGAGTCGACAAAACTGTTGATTTAGAGAAACCTGATTCCAGGCTGAAATCAGACTATCGAAAGCATTCTAGCTTATCACAAGATACATAAAAGGAATATTGTGTTATCCAGCAACAGTAAACATTTTTTCAATCGCCTGATTTGTTTCCAGAATCAGGACTACACCGATAACTGTCATTTCTTATTTTGTTGTTCCAATTGAGATTTATGTACATATCGACGGGAGCTGGTTAATTCCGCTTCAAAAGATGTTAACAAACTTTACAATGCAATCTGTGTTCTCACTCCGATATTATATATGGGATACCGATATTATATATAACGTTACTTTAATATAAAGAAAGGGCCTAACTCATAATATTTTTTGAAATCGAGATTCTTGAATTTTTCGATACAAAAAAAAAATAATGATTAGGGCTTTTCCATATTAAGGTAACGATATATATATATGCATATGTTCTGGTTCTTGGTTCTGTTTATTCCTGTAAGGAGCATAGGACCGCTTAGACCGATATTCTTAGGTAACAAAGCTTATTTCTAAATATGAATGAATATGAATATAAAAAGTGCTAATTTGTAGCATGTATGTATGTATGTGTGTGTGCTTATGTTATGCCTCAATATAACTCAATTTCTTTTACGTTTCAATATGTCATAATGCTTATCAGTATGTACTTTGTACGTATGTACATACATATTATATCATGTTTATAGCTTTATAAAAAAAACAAGGAAAACGACTCTTTGATAAAAAGCCGTCCTAACATGAAAATTATTTCCAATTTAAACGAGTTTCTATGATCTATGATATAAATGCATACAATATTTAGTAATATGAGAAATATATACACCGCGAATAACTTAAATAAGAAATTTAATTTGATTATTTTCAACAAATATTTTTCTGGCTGAAAAAAGTTTAATATCTATGGAACCGATGGATACAACTTATAGAACTTCTAAATTTGTCTCCATATTATGCAGATCTTAAAAAGGAGTGTTTAAAAGTACTCATTGTCATTAGATTACGTAGGATCACTTAAGAGGCGTGTTCCATTTTTTAAATTCAATAAAAAAAACGTCTTTTTATTTTTCAACGTAAACTACTTTAAGCTCAAAAAACTTTTGCCAAAGTTTCTACAACTTTTTTATTCCTTCCAAAAAATAACATTTGTTAACGACATCAAAAGATGTGATCTCATCAAATCTCTGTCCCCCGAGCCATATCTTTAGTTTTGGGAACTAAACTAGTTGTTCGGTGCTAAAACCGTAGAATAGCACGGCTCTATTCGTATCCCAATTCATGAGTTTTAGCCATGGAAACTACACATGTGTGACAGATATATTCGCTCAAAACAGGTCAAATTAAATTCCATATTTTATTGATTCGCAGTGTATGGAACTACGTAGCTAAATACAATAAATAAATGGAAAGAAGCTGCAAACTAGATTGAAAGAAATGATGTACAAATTTCCTGCTCATTATGGGATGTAATATTAAGATCAATTTACGTAATTTTTTTCTTTCTTTTCTATTACACCTAATTAACTCCACTAGAGTAAACAAACAATACTTTTAAAAATCTGTTGTACGAGTAGATTACAACACTCCTCGTGAGTTGCGTGAATGGAAAAGTCTAAACCCAATTTCCCAAAGGTGAGAATTTTTTTATGTTTCTATTTTTCTCTCTCCATATACGAGTTGAAGTCAGTTCGTCAGGTGGATGTGGATTGTTCCTCCATGTAGTGTGCGAACAGGTAGTGGCAGTGGTACTCAGACTGTATATGTATAATCAACAGTTTGTTTGTTTAATAGCATTAAGCAATAACAACAACATTGGCAAGTGAATCAGTTAATAACAATTGGAAGTGCAACTTATGGCTTGCTAAAAAAAAAATATTAAAACATACGTATAATAAAACCGGCAACAATGAGTGTCTGTCTACATATAGCAATGGCGGAAAAGTATAACTGAGTCCGTTGCTCGAGTGTTAAATTGTTACAAACAATACAAAGAACACAAAAAATAAAGTGGATGTCCAAATATGTGTTAAAAATAGCAATTTATAGCGAAAACAAATCTGTTAAACATTAACGGTATGCACGTAACTAATAAAGATTCCCAATGGTTTTGTGTCAAACTTTATATTTAAATAGGCCTACAAAATAGTTCCTTTCAATATACAAGAATAGGAGAAGCCATGTTGTATGTTGCGACTAATATTTTTGTACTCTTTGTATTAAATTACTTTAAAAATTGGTTAGAGGGTAATATATATATATATATATATATATATATATATATATATATATATATATATATATATATATATATATAAATCATAATTATATAAATAAGATTTTTATAGAGCTCAATGCATTACAAAACTAGTTCAATATATTATGGCCCCTGCAGACGATAAAATAAACCATCAATACCGTGTCGTTCAATTGACACTTTTTCGAAGACCTACAAATGAACGCACAACGTACAAGAACTATTTGAGAATTCACAAATAATCATATTTTTGCATATTTTTCTTTTGAGTTCTTGAAAGTCTGTGCATAAGATAAGAGGTTTGTGACTTTTCAAAATGTGTGGTTGAAGTCTACTGATGATTTGTTACAGCAACAATGAAATGCATATAGACCAGGCTGAACCATCAGAAAATAAATTTCAAATTAAAATAGTGTATTATTTAAACTTTGTAAATGAAAATTTTTCTATTAGCCACACTAAATGCTTTGATCATTTAGTCTTTTAGAATCAAGAAGGAAGTGCCCTTCTTTTCATGATTTTCAAAAAACCCCCACTTAAATGGAACAATAAAAATTACTGTTGCTTTTCAAAATAAATTATTTTTCGTCAGCGCACCTCTCCATCACGTCACAATGCTAATAACTCAAAACAAATGATTTTTTCTTCAATCAGAGCTGGAGACGATCAAATAATCAGCTGTCGTATAAAAAAACAAATTTTTTTGATTTTCATCAATCATTGCCGACAACGCGCACTTGTACAATACGGAAGAACTCTGAAATCCAAACAGAAAAAAATATTATTTACAAATTTCGAATTAAAAATTAAAATCGGTTCCAGTTAATTTCATCACAAAATCATAATAGTTGATCAAAAATAAAGTTTTTGAAAAACGTTGAAAAATTTTGAATAGTTGTTGACAATGTGTGATATAAAAATTTCGTCGTTGGTTAAAGTTCAGAAGCAAAACTGAATTTGCAGTTTTCGTAATTAAAATTAGGTTTCAGTTCTTTCATAATTGAATATAACGGGTGTATTTTTTAAGGCTCATAACTTTGAGTTGGCAACACTACTTTATTTGACAACTGATTTAACAGCTGATTTTTGCTTTTTGTTTAGTTTGACTTGGTGTTGCATTATGAATAGAAATTATCTATCAACATGGGTCCGTTCGGCAAACTTAAATACAAAATTTGGTTTGGTGCTTAAGCTTAATTTTTATTGAATGGGTTAATAAAGTTCATTTTGAGTGAAGATAATCTACAAGCGCTTATTGCTTGTTTTATATAAATGTTCACTGGTCTTGTCAAATGCAACGAATACTCAGTGAATGGTGCGAATGCGTTTTACTGTAATCATAAAACACGATATAGATTTGAAAAGTATTTTATGTAAAATTTTATGTGAAACAGTTATTTGAAATACATTTCAGATATATTTCACGTTTTCCAAATTTTATTTTTTGTATTTTCTGTTTTTTCTAAAACCATTAATATCAAGACTTAATTTTTCTAAAATTTCCTCCCTCACACTGCATTTTTTATTTATATAACCATTAAAATCACTTAAAATAAAATTGTTATTTCAACGTGAGATACAAAAGATCAGCGAATACTGAGTGAATAGTATGAAAGAAATCCATTCTTTCATGCTGCATCATTTCATTTCGCTGCTTGTTCTATATCGGCATTGTAATAATAGAGTGCGTATGAGCAATCAACAAATCGCAATGAGTTGTATCATAGCAATTACATTTGTTATTGTTGTCGAATAAATGCATGGCAAAAGCAAGGAATTTATGAATTGTTAGCAAATGCGAATGGTCTCATTCTGTTCTCTGGTCCATATGTCTTAAGAAACTATGATGGCAGAATGGTACTGTCAAGGGCATTATCCAACATTATCCAACAAACCGCGCGCGCTACAATTGATTTATTGAAAGAAACTTTTGATGACAAAAGAGTTTCAGATCGCGTGATTTAAGCCCTTCGGACATTTTTAATTCATTTCTATATATGTTCAGAGATAATTTCGAAATGCATAAGACTGCATTGTAATTCTTATACTCTTTATAATCGCAAACATAAAAATCTTCATATTAAAATAAGAAAAATGTTGGCTCTAATTATGAATTTGAGCTTTAGACAATTTTAGTTAGTTGTGACACAAACTATCTTTTATTTTAAACAGGTTGTGTTAATAATAAATGTTCTATGATATGGAAAATAATAATGACATAGTTGCTCAAAGCATTTGCTAGCTCAGGTGAATACCCCTTTGGGAAGATATTAGTGGTTAGTGGTGCCATCTCGCACTTCATTCGTTTGATTGCCCCAATGTGTCAAAAATGTTTGTTTTATCTATTAGTAGGTACACAAGTATTTATTTATTTTCCTTTTGTTTTCTTTGAACGTATCATTTGTATAAACAACAAAAACCGATAATATTCTGTAATGAGGTTAGTAAACACAAATTAACCGTCCATCAGTTGGCTAAAACTAAACTATGAAACACTAATACGAGTATTATGCAAGACAAAAATGTTTTATTTTTTTTTTTCTTTAAAGGGGGGCAGAAATTAACCTCGAAATACAATTAAGAGGAAACGAAAAAAAGCCAACAATAAGTTATAAATTAATTGCAGTTTGCTTCCCTTTACAGAAATTAAAAAAAACTAAAAACAAAAAAATAAATCTGTAAAATCTCAACTTAAATTTTAAATTAAATGCAAATGACTTCAATGGCTTCTTCTGTGCTGCTTTTGGTTTGTCGGAGTCTCGTTTCTTGTTCGATTGTTGTTGCAACTTGCAAGCAAAGTAACGATGATGCTGTTTTGTTTGTTCTTTTAATGAATTATTAAATTTTATGCACATTTTTCATATTGTTGTTCTGACTAGAGAAACCAAGTCCAGTTTCGTAGGAGACTGAATGTGATGCAACCAAAAACCAACAAACATCTATTCACATATTTAGTGTGTGGGCAAATAAAATATTGAGACAACAAATTGCAATTAAAGTTTTATCCCATTAAAACTCTGTACTCGTATATGTTTGTTTGTGTGGAAGTGAAGTGGAGCAGGGTATACGACTACATATCACAATTGGTATTCATAACGTATTGTCTGAAATAATTTTCTTGTGTGCTTCTTCTGTTCTTGTTGGGGCTTAGGGAGTAAAGTTAAATTTATTTTCGTTTGGAGTCATGTCAATGGGTGTTTTCAGCGTTCAACCCGAAAACTCAGCAGGAAACATTATAATAATATTGCACAAAAAAAATTTTTTGGATGATGCTTTTACTGCGTTTTAGTATTGTTGCTGGGCCAAGATTTTATATATTGCATAATGTTTTTTTTTATAGATGTATTTTAAGTATTTGGGCAAGGAAGGAAGACAAATGTAAAATGCATATTTTTAAAGAAAGATTTATGAGAGCTTAAGAATCCAGACTATTTCTTCAATTATAAATAAATAATAGAATAATTTCTTAAATTACTATTGATTTTGGCACGCCTTAAATAAGAGTAAAATATTGATATAAATAAACCAAATTTATTATTTTTATAGATAAGTGTGTATCAAGAGCTTTAATATTATTATCACAAATTAAACATTTGAAGTCTGAGTTTGATGAAAATTAAGTATTTCGAAGTTAAAAGTTATTTAAAGTATTAACTAAATTTGAAAAAAATTGCAGAAACATTAAAGTTATGTTCACACTTGTGCAAACATTTGAACAAAAAAGCGTAATCACTAAATACTAATGAAAAACCTTTTACGTAAAAATCGTAGATTCAGTTATACGATCACGTATGCGCTAATCTGAAATATTCACCCCCATCGTGAACAGTTTTTCCCTCGAAATATTTTCCTTTTTCCCCAAATTGCAATCGTGAATAATTTTTCTCCTGAAATGTGTTCCCTTTCTTGATTCCCCTTATCGTGAATAACAATTTTCACATGGATTTTTTCACTTTTCCCTTTGTTTTATTCACTTTATTTTTGCTGGCGAACTGAATTAATACACTCGGTAATTTCAACATTATATATTAAAAGTTATAAAAAGTTATTTTAGAACAAGATCAATAAATAATGTCCACGATTAATAATAATAATTCCTTGGAACACCTCTTTTCATTGAACATGAATCTTTTGGTTCACATTAGTGATGAGCGATAACGCGATTTTTTAATAATGTTGCTCCTTGTGAATGTGATTTCTAAATCGCTGTTCTTTTAAACTGTGACTGTGATCACAGTTTAGCAGTATTTTGTTTGTAGGAGTTCTGTTATTTTGAGAAAATCTAATAAGAAGAGCAGCAGTGAAATTAAAGTGTGACTGTGATCACGTTTTAACTCATTTCAGCTCTTCTGCTTTAAAAGTCTTTATTAGTATTGGTATTTTGATAAATACTAATAAGAAGAGCGACAAGAAAAAACAATTAGCAATCAACCCCGTCAAAATATTGAGATTTTCGTATAAGAGAAAAGAAAGACAAAAACTGCAAATATGAAGATGTGAGATGCACCTAGTTGCCAGAAAAGACGATTTGACACGATTTGACGATTTTTTTTCTCGACAAAAGCTGAAGGTATAAAAAAGTTCATGTGGTAGCCTTACATAATGTTAAGTAAGCATATAAGATCAATCACAGTTTGTATAAAAGAACTATATTTCCAAAACCTGTTACTTGATAAATTCAGTCACAGTTGTGATTAGTGATTTTTCAAACGCTGTGAAAAAAGAACAGGTTTCAAAATATCGCTCAACTCTAGTTCACATGCAGTAAATTTTCTGGTTGTGCTATACTAAAGAGTTTTTTGCACGCCACCTAAAATATTTAAAAGCACCACTTTACACTCAATAACATTTAATTTGAAACCCAAAATATGTGTATTTCTTATTATTGATCTTAATTTGTTAGATTTTCAATTAATTTTTAAGCTTTACAAGTAAGTCTTCTTCCCGTTTCTTACACTCACTACGCATTGATAGCGGGAACAAACGTTACCATGAAATTCGTGATTGAAAATTTCCCTCTATGGGGAATGAAAATTTCATGGGAACAAAAATTTCATATATTATTAACGATAGGGGTGATTATTTCGTACAGTACATTAATGTATGTCATAATACGAAAAGTTTATTTTTACGTGACAAGTTGTGCTTTCACGGATGTAACGATTTCGCCCATATTTTTTAATTTTTTTTAGAATTTTCCGTAGATAACATTTTGTTATACTTCTTTTGTTTTGTTATATTTAACCCATACAATTTGATCCACCCTAATGTACATATATATTACATAAATTAAGATTTTGAACCATTTCGATCAAGTCGTTTTATAGAGTATTGTAGTTTATTTTTACCTTATTTTGATTAATTTTCTTTCGTATTTCGTGTTTTAGTATAATAATTTGAACCACCCTAATGTTTACACATGAATTAAGATTTTGAACTCATTCGAACCAGCCATTTTATAGCAAATTGGAGTGTATTTTTCTTTATTTTGATTAATTTTTTTCATATTTTGTTCTATAATAGTTAGAGACAAATTAATGATTATAAAGATGTTGCTGATTTGAGTATTTTAATGATGGTGCTTGAGAAATCCAAATGTTGCACTCTAATTAATGTGTGAAAATATAGTAAACACTAAAGTAAATAAATAAAAAAATTAATGCGAGTGAGTTATTGTATTAAAAGTGGAAAAGTTCGTTATATTAACGATCAACAAAACTAGGTGAAGATTTCATTGCAACATAAAATAAGAAAGAAAAACCGAGTTGCAAATTAATAAATAAACACACAAATATTCTTGTTTATTTGAGATTTTGTTGATGATTTAGTTATTGAAACGTTTATTGATTCAGCTTAATGATGTCTGTTGTTGTAATGCTGACAAATGAGCCACTTGCTGGTTGCATCACACCAATAACTCAAAACATAAAATAAAATAAAATCAATAAAAATTAAAATACTCACACAATTCAAATTTAAATCAAATTCAATTGTCAATCAGTACGTCAGCGTGAATATTCGTGCTTTCAACCTGTCGATTATATTTGCTGCAAGTAAAATGTTTATTTAAATACTCGTATCATTGTGTTTTTGTTGATTCGACATATTAAATAGAAATCAATACTTATCAAAAACGCAGTGATACAATGAACATCACTCATACTTTAGGGTGTGCAAACGTTGTTTAGACAAATAATCAATTACATAATTATAGCACGAACTTGTTATAAAACATGATAATTGATGTAAATTTGTTATAATGGGGAGCAGCACCCGATTGACAGGAATTTTAGGTGGGACAAGGAAAATAAACTCTTTGATAATAAATGCCGACATTCCGATAAGCATTTAAAAAAAGTTAAATTAATTGTTTCAATTGCAAAAGAACTTATGAACTTATGATTTGATTTTATTCTTGTATACATTATGGGTAAATTTCACAACTCTATTAAATATCAATTCATATTTAAATGTCGATTTTCATTTACTTTTGTAGGTAAGAATTACTTTTAGATATGAATTGATATTTAAATAAGTTGGTGAAATTGGCCCTTAATAATAATTGTTAAATTAATAATTTAATAAGGGGGCAACTTAAAATACTGAATTAAAAAAAACATAAAAACTTCAAATTTTTTTAAACTCAGGGAATTTTTATCCGATCAACGCATTAAACATATTGGCTGTTAAAAGAAAAACATATTTTTGCAATGGTGCTGAATTCACTAAATTTCAATCAACAGTTCTCAAGATTTTCGGAAATATGTTTGCAAACTGCAAAATAAACTCGTTTTTCGCGAATATCTCGAAAACGCTTCTCAAGAAAAATTAATGAGTCCCATATTCATTGTCAGCAGCCCCAATTACGTTAACAAAACATTTATTTTTAAAGGTTCTTTTTTTTTTGTTGCATAGTGCAATCAATACAATGTCGTGACTAATGTCGCATTTTAAATTATTTGTGGGCATTCCAAGCTCACTAATGTCAGAGATAAAATCATTGTTTCTTTAATTAAATTAGTAAAAATATGTTCGTACTAAAATACATGCATATCTATGGTCTAAAGTAGAAAGGCCCTAACTCAAATAAGTGTAACTTTACAGGTGCTTGTACAACTGCTTTGTAAATCTGCTGGTAAAATCGTTATATTTTACACTATTGTAATAAATTTTTGTGAAGACGTGTATTTGAGTGAAATGTATTGGAATCACGGAAAAACTCAGTTAGAAAAAAAATACGAGTTAGGGCCTTTCTACTTGAGACCATCGATATGTAAGTATGTACATTAGAGTTGAGCGGTATTTTGAAACCTGTTTTTTTCACAGCGATTGAAAAATCACTAATCACAACTGTGACTGAACAGGTTTTGGAAATATAGTTCTTTTATACAAACTGTGATTGTTCTTATATGCTTACTTAACATTAGATAAGGCTACCACATGAATTTTTTATGCCTTCAGCTTTTGTCGATAAAAAAAAATCGTCAAATCGTGTCAAATCTGACAAGTATGTACATCTCACATGTTCATATTTGCAAATTTTTGTCTCTCTGCCTCTTATACGAAAATCTCAATATTTTTACGGGGTTGATTTGCTAATTGTTTGTTCTTGTCGCTCTTCTTATTAGTATTTATCAAAATACCAATACTAATGAAGACTTTTAAAGCAGAAGAGTCTCAGTTTAATTTCACTGCTGCTCTTCTTATTAGAATTTCTCAAAATAACAGAACTGCTACAAACAAAATACTGCTAAACTAATCACGTTATCGCTCATCACTAATATATAATATATAATAAAAGCAAACAATCACTATTAATCATTCATGATGGGGAAAATATTTTGCGAAGTTGCCATATGCTTATGTGAGCAAGTTTTGTAAACAGGGAACAGATTGCGATGGAAATTGTATTCACAATAAGGTCTGGTACTCTGTTCAAAGTTGTGAAAAATTTTCAGCACCATTGATTATTTCGCGTGAAAAATTTGACATGTACTAAATGTAGCCCAACTCGCGATTTTTTTTATTATTAATTTATCGCTTTTATTGCTTGAAAGTGTGCAACATTGTTAAAATTCCGTGTGAAAAAAGCGCTGCTCATGATGTTTTGCAGCTAAACTAATATGATGACAGACCGATTTTGCATGGAAAGACATGATTTTACGTGTTTTTCACAACAAGAACAGAGTATTACTTTGGCGAATTTATTTCGCAACTATTTCATGCTAAATAATTTTATATGTAGTTTGACAGCATTTCGCACGAAATTGTGAACAGAGTACCAGACTTAAAGATTAGAATTTGTTAGAGTTGTGAACTTGAAAATGCTTCCATATCCATTTTTGAATTTTATATGCATAATATTGTAATAAGATAAGTAGTTCTGAAGATGCATTACTATTATTACTAAGTTTGTTTTATATTAATTTTGCATTAAGTACCACCATGCATTGTTTAATGCAAATCATAACCAATTACAAGACAACAGAGAAATTGTAACCTAAATACTCGTAATTTTTATTATTAAAAGTTCTTTCATATCTATTCAGAGTAGGTTAATGTTTATTGCAACTAAATCAAGATTTTCCAAAACAATTACTCACATTCCCCCAATGCAAGTTATTAAAAAACTAAAGTTGTTATATACATAAATACATACATACACACATGGTATGTATTTCGAAATTCATATAGTTTTATTCAATGTTCGAGTTAAAAACTGTTTGGGGAGCAAAACAAGAATTCCTTTCCTTCTCATTTGCTTTATTAAATAGCAAGTTGGTTTCATTTTTAATATTTATATTTAAACAATTTTTTTCTGCTTTTAATATTTCTAATGTACTACTGACACGTTATATTCATGAAGTTTTTGTTTTGTTTGTTTATCATTTATTTTCTATCTCACAGTTGTCGAAGTTGTTGTTATTTGCAAGTTTTCTCACTGCGCTGCACTGTTTTATAGAACAAAACAAATTATTTTATTCAAAACTGCAAAAGCGCATTATAACTGTGAGCAGCAATAAAGTTAAATCTTTTTTTGAAATCTTTAGTTTTATCTATCACAAACTGAGTAAATAAATAAATAGTGCATTCGATGTTAAAGTCATTCATATATTTTTAGTTTGTGTATGTTAAAGTTAAATATTTTTCGAATAAAACTGAAACATGCAAATAAATAAAAAGGAAAAATGGGGGTTTCCTTTAAATAATTCTATGTACAGTTTTCTTAAAGCATGGAAATAATTTTTAAAAAATGATTTGTCGGCAGTAAGCGTTTTTTAACCTTGGCAATGTAAACGTTAAAACGCACATTTATACATAGATACATACATATGTATGTACATACTTATGTACATACGTAGATAAGTATTTATTTTGCACATTTGCCATTTAAATTTTGTTTTTGTTATTTGATCCGACACACATTTGCCAAATATAAGGCACATTTTTGCATTGTAATTTATATTTAAATAATCATTCCCACATATTCAGTGTTTGCTGGATATCTGGGAATATGGCAAAAATTCAAAAAAATGTACTTATAAGTGAGAAACAAAAAAAGTTTTGTCTTGAGTAGAACAAAAATAAGCAAATTAACTGACATGTGCATAATTAGTAAATAACAAACGATAATGGCAGTACTGTTGTAAATTTAGAGATGGTAAAATTGAGCTTTCATTACAAAAACACTTTCAGCAAATTGTAATACGACGAATAAAAACAATTCACATATTCTATTTGCATTGAAGCCGACATTTGCATCAACTTAGACCATATTTTGTTTGTAGACAGAATCCTAATTATTTGTTCGTGAATTTCCATAATGTATGTATATGTATGTATAATGTATGTAAGTATGTACGCATATTTTTAACACAAAAATATAGTTTCCTCTATCGTTTATAATTGTGTCCAGTTTTGTTGAAATATATTCCAAGGATCACGAGCTGTAGCCTAATTTTCAAATACATAGCAAAGCTTATAATAAGCTGGTATGTGATGTTTTAATCCTTATACTTATTGGTAAATCATAGATATTTGTTGCAAATGTGATGAGGCCGTATAATCTATAGATCTTACCACATGAAATAATGAAAACGCATTATAATTATCGCTATCCAATTTTTAGCGATAGCCATTGAAAAAGTTTTTCCATTAAAAGATCATGATAGGCCATAATTAGGGAAAAATTATATACAGAAATAAATTCAGTGAAATGCCACTTTGACTCGCGCATGAAGGTGTCCGTACGGACAGGACATATGTAATTCAATATGAACCTTAGCCTATATAAAATATAGTTTTGGCATTTTTTCGTTTTTGGGGTTTTTACGATTTTAAGCGTTTTTTTAGCTCTGGAGTTTTTTGCGTTTATTGGCGCTTTTTTAGTTTTGTCACTTTTTTTCTCATTTTGGCGTTTTCTTTTGTTTTGGACATTTTTTTAATTTTGGCGATTTTTTTTATTTTGGTGATTTTTCTTATTTTGGCGTTTTTTTAATTTTGGCAATTTTTTTATTTATGATGGCGTTTTTTTCATTTTGGCAATTTTTTTAGTTTTGACACTCTTTTTTCTCGTTTTAGCGATTTTTTTCGTTTTTTTTTAATATTGCCGATTATTTTTTATTTTGGCGATTTTTTTAATTTTGGGAATTTTTTTCATTTAGGCAATTTTTTTATTTATGTTGATTTTTTCGGTTTTTGGCGTTGTTTCATTCAGGCGATTTTTTAGTTTTGACACTTTTTTTCTCATTTTAACGGTTTTCGGTTCTTGGCCTTTTTTCAATTTGAGGATTTTTTTTTTAATTTTGCGATTTTTTTCTAGTAAACAATTGAAAATGGCTTTGGCGCCTTATATGCGCTTTTTGGCGAAATTTTCGGTTTTTGACGTTTTTTTTTAATTTTGACGATTTTTTTCATTTGGGTGATTTTTTCGAATTTGGCGATTTATTTTAGTGTTAGAAATTTTTTTTTAATTTTTACGATTTTTTTCGTTTTGGCGATTTTTTTTTGGTTTGCGGATTTTATAAGTTTTGTATTTTTTAGTTTTACCGTTTTTGAAAATTTCAAGAGTTTACCTCTTACGGTTTCCAAGATATAGCAAGTTGTTAAAATTACATAGTCAAAATTGCATTAACTGATGGACCATCCTTTGATTTAAATTTTTTTAAATTTTAATGTTAATTGTTGTAGTCTATATAAAAAATACACTAATTTTACAAATTTCAAGTGTTAATATACATATGTACATACAATTATAGGTATATTACATGTAATTTTAACATTTTTCGTTGCTCGTTTTGGAACACCCTCTAATTTTTAATTCTCATGTATACTCTGTCCAAATAAATCTCACGGTTCCTGAGAAAATAGCACGTGACCGACAGACGGACAGCGTAGCGAAAACAATAGGGTTCCTTTTCACCTTTGGTGTACAGAACCCTAAAAATATTGTGCTATTCATTCTAAACAAGAAATTGTTATATAACATTTTTCCGAAAAATGCCGCATTTAAAAGTTGTGGCGCCAAAAGTGTTTATAGTGAAGATAGGTTATTTTTTACTACGATATTTTGTATTTCTACTTACGCAAAAACATTGCATCAAACACCGAATACCGCCTTTATATCAAGAATTTATAATTAAATGAATTTCTTAATGTACACTGGGCAATTTTAAAGGATTTGAGGCATCTCGTTATTTTTTTCTTATATTTCTTCGCTCTAAGTCTGTTTATTTTCTTCTTCTAATGGTAACAAAAAAAATTTTATCAAATCTAAATATTTTTATTGTTCATTAAAAATTTTAATTTTGTTATTTTTACACATTTAACGTTTCGAAGGGCACAAATATTTACAGAAATTGCACGATAGAAATTTGTGGTTCGAGGGAAAGAAACATTTTAGGAGAATAAAATGTTCGCCATTTTTCCTGCAACTTCTCTATCCTTCGTTTTAATTAAAACTCTTGCATTTGGGTGGTTTCACCAATTTGGTGTTGATTTATGAACTCGGTATCCGTTTCCTTTATGTCGTTATAAAACCAGCACATAAATAATTTCCACTTTCTTTCTTCTTTCAGTTTCAACTCAAAAAAAAACCAAATGGAAATTGTTTTTTCTCAATTACTTTTATTTGCTTTTAATAGTTTGTGAAAATTTGGTTTCTTTTTTTAAGAGTTTCATTCTACTTTTATATATGTATGTACATACAATGTAAACAACAATAAATGTAATAATTCATTCCACCAGGCTTTTCTTCGTAAATTCGCATTTTTTCAAGTCTCTTTGATTCTTTGCGCTGTAAAACATATTCATTCATTCATTTATTTACCATCATGTTGCAAGTGTTTTTCTTTCGTTTTTCTTATAAATATATTCTTGGTGGGTAGTAGAGCATACAGTATACAGTGTTCTTTTGTTTCTTGTGTTCTTGTTAAAATTTTTTGGTCTGTAAATTTGGCTCAAAACTATGGTTAATATGTTGTATGGTTTTTGTTTTTGGCTTATGTGTTCTGTTACGTTTTGTTGTTGTTTTGTTTTTGGCTAAATTACCTGCATTAAAGTGGTTAAATACGACCGTATTTTATGTTTTATAGAGAAGTTGTGTAATTCTGAAGTACATTTAATATGACGATAATTTGTGTAAATGCTTTTATAACAACTTAATGAGGTTTCATGACGAAAAAAAATAATGTTTAAATTGTTTCTAGAACTCACTCATCGTCGTATTAATATTTTATAAATAAATTAAAGATTTTCTTAGTTATTTATAAAAAATATTTTTTTTTATAAACTGTGTTTTTGTAAAGAAATCTGTTTTATAAATTTTTTGCAAATCATAAATATTTTTTATTTGATGTCTGACTATTTTGTTATAGGGACGCTGACTTCAAACACATACATAATTTAAGTTTTGAGCCCTATGCTATATTATTTTTTGCTTAATTTAATACGAATGTTAAATCAAATTTTTATTTTATTTCTGGCAGCTTTCAACCTTAAAATTTTTTCTTTTAATTATTAATAAAATTAAAGCATACTAAGATTTTACTTCCAATATAATATAATGTAATACCTTTTAATTTTTGTTTGCAGTGGTCGTTCATACAGCAAAGATAGCCAAAAAAGTTCACAAAGTGATTTGAGTTTGAAAAGTGCCAACAACGGTGGTGGCAGAGGCGGTGCAGGATCACCCAAATCATTGGCTAAAACTCCCTTGAGTAAGTATTAGCATGTGAAGCAAATTTTTAAAGCTATCCTTAAGATAGGCTACATTTTTAAGACTATAATAACAACAGTCTTAGAAGCACTGATGATAAAAAGAGCTGCCAGACATTCGACATTTCATTGTGTATGTATTTCGTCATTGGAGGAAACGAAATCGGTATAACGAATAAGTCGCTATTCACACACTGCCTTTTTACCCTGCCTTGTATTGACAATTTTCTTTTGAACCCCCTACGAAAAGTCACACACATTTATATTAAGCCTTTTTTATTCATGCCTTTTTGGCATTTACATATATACACGTTTAATGCTGAGAGTACGAAAAGGCAAAGAGAAATGTCATAAATCCCTTCGAATTTGCATTTCGTGCCTTTTGTTCTACATCGCAAGTTTCTCACCCACTCTCACCAATAAACTAAAAAAGCCTGCCTGCACAGGCAAGCATAAAAGACACAGTGTAAATTGCGTCTAAAATTTGAGTGCTAAATGAAATTTATTTTTGTAGGTGCCATCAATTATTTGTACTATTTTTATTCCACTATAAATCTGCAATAGCTACTAGTTAGCTATAAATGGAGTTTATATGATTTATAATCATAATAACTCCACATCGTAGTGGAAGGCTTATGCACAAGTTTTTTTGCATTATTAAGAACAACTTTCGATCTTCGTCTGTAGTTTTCACTTGGTATTGTGACGTACATTTGACGAATAATGCTTCTATTGTGAATTGGACTCAATGTGATGGGCCAAAATATATTATCTGCTGAAAACTTCTTGCTATTTAAAAAAACGGTAAAATAACATGAAAAACGTTTGCAAATAAATAAGCAAACAGAATCACTTAACAACTAGATTTTTTATAATTTTCACATCAAATACTGCAACGAGTGCAAAATTATGTTCGATAGAAAATTCGTGACATGACATACGATACTGTTCAATCTGGGTTTTGATTTTTTCACTTAACTAAAGAAAAAGCAGCGGTCTTTGCATTTATGGCCGATTTCTATTTCATGTGTGTTTGTACTCAAAATCTGTATGGAAACTCATACTTCAAGTCCAATATTCAATTAATATGTTTAGCTTCTTTTGAGATCTAGTTTTTTGCACTCAATTTACTTCTAAGATGCATAATAAAATGTATTTCATAAAAATCTAAGTTAAAATTTTTTTCTATAACTAAATAAATAGTACTACTTGAACATGTCGAATAGTTTTTTGGACCACTGTATTTATGATTGATACATACATACTTGAAAAATAATCGGGGCCAGTCGACAACCTTCGACTTGTCGCACACTTCCATTTGAAACAACAACAAAATGTTAATATACATATATTGTCGACAACGTGGGATTGGCCCTTATATTAGTTTGGAAATGGAAAAAATTCTTTAAAAAGCTTGCCATTATAAATGATGTATGCAACATATTTTCAGGCTTTGGTAATAGTTAATACATACAACTTGTCCAAATGTTTCAAATAAATGTGAATGTTGCATGAAATTTGGTTTTGTATCAAAGATAAGCAAATTTTGAAGAGATCTCTTCAAAAGATGTTTTTTCTCTTAAAAAAATATGTTGCTTTTTAAAAACAAAACGTGCATGTGTTGCATAAATTAATTTCATATCCAAGCATGTATGTATTCAAATAAAAAGCCGGTTTTTAAACGGGCAAGTGTATTTTTTAATGTATTATTTAAACAACTTGTATACATATGTAAATATATTATAAAGAGTTCGCTTGAGTACTTGATCATCTGATGGTCTTATTTTTATTTTATATGTGTATCCATAAGATACTCTTAACTCGCTCACCTTTCTGTAACTCGCGACTGGCATTTCTTCTGGCCGTTGTTGTTGCTGACAGTCAAATGTTGTTGCTGTGTGCCCAAATGCCAAACAGAAAATAAAGCAACAAAACACAATCCAAAATGAAATTGTTGTAAGCAAAAGTGGTGAGCAGCACAAGTATCTTTTCAACAATTCAATCAAATTTAGTACGAGTTTGTAAACCGTTGTGATAAAAACTTATTAAAGTGCGTTCGTTCGTTGTACGTCGATTTTAGTGAGATTTTTTCCGTTTGTGTTACGATATAATTTAAAAACTCGAACGAATTTAAATGTAGTAAATTAAAGCAAATAAAATATAAATTAAAAAGGAAAAAAGTGAATTGAAGCTTATGTTTGATGCCATTAAAATGTTTTCACTAAAGTAATTTTAATATTTAATTAAACCGGGAAATTATATTAAATTAATAATGAATTAACTTGTGTTAAACATGTTAAAAATAACATGGAAAAGTTATAAAAACATTATCAATATGATATAATAAAATTGTTTGTATGTAATGAAATGCGTATGTAAATGTACAAAAATTAAAAAGTGCCTCCATAGTAAAAGACTTAATTGTGTTTATATAATTTTCCACAATTTTAATTGTCGTTTATTAAAACCAACGGCTGACTGACTGACTGACTATTTTATCACCAGCTAATTTGAAAATACAAAAATAAAAAAATACCTATTGAGCAAGTGTTTTAATTTTTAAATCGGCGTTTTTTTTCAATTTACAAACTTTCGTGATAATTTTCATTTGGATATTCATGCACACTTGCACCCATACATAACACATTCATACACACAAACATCCACCCATTAATATACATACATATAACTACATACATACATATGCTTTTTATTATTTGTGCTGCTGTTATACCTGTTGTTTTAAGCTGTTGCTTTTGATTTTTCACTAAATCCAAGGTTTTGAGAACTGAAACAAACAACCGCTTTAGAAAAGCTTTGTGCAAATGTGTAACCTTTTTTGGTCTTGAGAGTTGCTTTCAAAAACAATTTTTATGCAATAATGTTTTAATATTATTTAGTCTTTTAAGTTTCCTTTTAATTGTTGAACAAATATGTATGTTTTCCTTAAAAAAATAGAAATATAGTACCCATAGTCAGGGTTGCCGTTAAAAATTTCGAAAAAGCATCATAAAAATGGTATTTAAGAAAAAAAGGGTCAAAAAAGGGTATTTTAAAAATATTTATTTCAATTAAAAAAACAAACACAAACAAATACATTAGACTAAAATAAAATTAATTAACATACCTTAATTATAAATCAATGTTAACCCTCTAACTGGCCAGATCATAAAAACGATGGGATGAGGCTAATAATTTTTTTTAAGTGGATATAGTCAAAAGCTCCATAAGTTTTAATTTAAAGGTGAAAAAAACATTAGGAACGAACGTCAGGTAAATAATAGTGAAGACTGTCGGTAGAAGGTCTATCGACCAAAATAGTAAAATGTTCGACATCATCGAACCGAATATCGCCAACTAGACGAACAGCACTTTTTCCTATACCTGATATGCTAGACTGTGCTTTCGTCAAATTTTTTAGCATAGCATAGCATAAATTTTTTTTAAATGATACAAAGGGATAAATTAAAAAAGGATCATGAAAAGTGTCATTGGCACAAAGGGTCAAAAGTGCTACGTTAATGTCACAACGGCGGTATTATCCCACCAAAAAATTTATTATTAATTATCCACCATTTCAACAACTACAATGGGGTGCAAAATCTTGTGAGGTTAAGTTTGAATATAAAATATGCAATTAAGCGTTAGTAAGAGGGATAGGAAGAAGGTACATATAGTAGTGCTTTCCATACAAAATAATTACAATAATATAATAATAAATAGCAAGTGGAATTTTTGTTTCCATGAAATTTTGATTCCCCTTGAGGGGAAAATGATATCGTGAATCCCCCCTTAATTTTTTCCGGCTGTCAGTTCTCAGTGAATGTAAAAAAACGGGAAGAAAATTTATACACCTTAACGAACTTCATCTTATATGCAAAAAGGTGTTACGGGGAAGTATTGTTAACAGTTGTGAACATTATTTGCTGATTTTGTGCTAAAAATAAATATATATATTTAACTTTTAATAATGAATTGGAAAGAAAATATTTAATTTACTTGGTGTATTCATTTCATTTATCTGAAAAAAATAAAATAAAAAAACAAGGAAAAGTGAAAAAGTTTATTTATCATAAGTGGAATCAAATAAAACGTGAAACATTTCTAGGAAAAACTATTCACATTTTGTGTAAAGGAAGATGTGGTTAAATTTTTGTAAACCTATATGGAGAACTACGATAAAAATAGTTGTTAAACTTGGTGGCACGAAGGCCAAGAAATAAACCTAACGGTACAGAAAATAGTACCATCATATACATGCATACATACACACTCTAAAACACTTTTGTTGAAAATTAGGTCCATAATAGTAGGCAACACTTTACAGACTACTTTTGACCTAAAATTACACAACTATATTTTTAAACCTTTTGTTGATTTTTGAGCACAATATGTTTAATTTTGAATAAAATATGTTTAATCATGCTCTCACCCATTAAAATAAATAAATTTCATGTACGCCCTTTTCAATAAAACTGCAAACATTCTCCAAACACCTGATTAGAATATCGGAACACAAATTATTTTTAAAAACACTGTTTTTATTGGAAAGACTCCGTGAAATGCACTAAATCATTATTGTAATTGGTAAACGCTTTCTTGCATTTTGAATACGCATAAATGCATAATCATTTACCTGTAAATGAGAGATTCTTTTAATTTTGCACATAATTTTTTGTCCAGTTTCACAATATTTACTATTCACTATTTACATAAAAAAAACATACTACAAGTATTGTTATTGACATATAAACTGCTTTAAATTTAATTTTAATTCACTTAATAAAAAATATGGCGTGCTTCTCTTGCAACTTGTACGCTTTTGTACTTCTACTTTATTTGTTAAACATATTTCTGGTGTTTTACGCATATATGCTTAATTTTCAAAATTTTGACGTTATTTAGACATATCTGGCTGTATTTTAAGTACAATTTGCTTAAAAATAAACCTTTTTAGCCGTAGATTCCAATTTTTGTGTAAAAGAGGACAAATATTGTTTATTTTATACAAATAACAACAAAATCGATATAAATTTAGACATTAAGAATATTTCAACAACAAATTAGACAATATATGATCCTAAATTTGACCCAATGTCTTAGAGTGCATATTTGAGGAGTAAATTAACAAATACGTAAATTTTCTTGGATATTCTTTGTTATGATGCAAAAGATTGGAAAATGAAGCTCAAAGTTTTTCGATATCGTAGATGGTTTTGTATTCTGAATTTTTTGTAGTTTTGTATTTATTTCAGCCAATTATTCATTGAGTATATGACAAGTGTCAATACGTTTGTGCTAAATTTGTTTACTTTATTTTACTTTGCACTGAGTGTTTCGTTTCTTTTCGACCGTTCCCAGTTGTTTTAGTTATTTCTCGGGTTCGTTTGCCTTAGCAAGACATCATGACTGGAGCGTGCAAGTTTTCCAAATTGTTTAAATTTATTTAAAAAAATATTTTAATTCTTGAAACTGCTGTCTAGGTTTCTATCACATTTTTTTTTTGCAATAATATTGTTATTATATTTTAATGAACGTTAGCGTATGAAATAAATTGGTAAATGAATTGAGTATTTGAAAAATTGTATTTACTTTAAAAATAAATTTGTCAACTATTTAAGAGTCATAAAACATTTTAATTTTTAATTATTTCTGATACTCTTCACCTGAACCTGCAGTTAAAATTGTATTTGTACATGCACACATATGGCTCATACATTCATGTATCTTCTAAATACATAAGTCGCTTAAGCCGACTTAAGAAAATTTAGTTTTATTATGCTTTATAAAGGCTGTTCCAGACTATAATACAATTATTAATACTTTTGACGCAAATTCATCCCTGCTCTTATATTTGTTTCAAAAATTTCAAAGAAACAATAACAACTCAACATGTCAGAGCTGCATTTTCCACAAAAGTCTTTATACATGTATAATAGTCTGAGTGACCCTTAATGTAGCAGTTAAAAATTGCAGTAGTTACAATGCTGCATAAGCAGAGAAAGGATCACATGAAGATACAATCTTACATTAGAGCCTTTTAGTCTCTTAGTGTTAGGGTTAAAACTTCCATAAGACACTGCTTTTCTTAAGTCGACTTAAGCGATTATTCCATATTACCCATATTACTTATATACACATATTCTACTTCATGCTTATGTATTCAATTGTGTTAATTTTTAAAGCATATCTGGTCGGGTTTGGTTCCGAAACGAATAAATATAAACTGAAATATTAGCAAAGGTTCGTTTTTCTTCAATTCATGAGATCATTTCCTTTGTGCTTATTTTATTTGTTGTTTAGTTTATAACAACCAACGTTCTAATGAATCTATTATATATTTATTAAAACAATTCTTTTTGATACGAGTAATAAATAAAAGAAAGAGAAATGTTTGTATTGAAATAATTTTAACATTAATTAATTTTCTTAATTTATTGTTTTGATTAATTATACATATAAATTATATAAAATATATTAATTCTTACGTTCTTAAGACTTCTTAGAATTTATTTATAATTATGTTTTTGTGTTATAAATTTCTAGTCGTAAACGTTGAAATAGCAGTTGAACTAAAACAGCTAACGAATATTTGCGCGAAACATTTCATAGATACTTTCAGTTGAAACAAAACTCTGTTGTCATCTCGTGATTTCATTCATAAGGACACATACTTTTTTTTTGGTGTTTGTGTGTTTTCTAAAACTTCTACTGGAATGATTAAATCCTTTCAAATCTCTGCTCTTAAATCACCCTTCCTTAATATATAATTTTTTTCTCTTTCGTTGAAAATCCCCAAACAGAAAACTGGTTAATTTAAAAAGCAAAACTAAAAAAAAAAATAATATAAAACCAAAATGACCATTATTTGTAATCTGGGCAGGCTACAACTACCAGGTATCTCTTTCTTTCCTTCTTTTTCTCTTTTTTTTATTGTTTTATTTTATGTATTTCTTTTCAAATCATTAAAAAGATTTGAACTTGTTTCTTTATACCTATTCTTTTTACCTTCTTGCATGTATCTGCACTAGAGTGGCCGTTGGTTGTCTGGAAATTTTGTTTTTGGTTTCTTATATTCTTTCCCCCAAAATCGGTTCTGTTTTATATAAAATAGTATTACAAAAAATTTCATATCGATAAGTTGTGTTTTAGGGGGTGCGTCCGCTCCTCAAAGTTGGCCCTCAAGCCCATTTATTCACTGTAATTTTTTTTTCTTTTATTTTGACTATATGTATGTGTATGAAATAATTTAAAGGATATAAGCTGTTATTGTACATGCTTAATATAAATAATATCCATATAAATATAATTTTGTTACATACAATTTTTGGAATATTGTTGGTTATTTTTTCCATTATTTTCTAAAATATTAATTTAAGCATAAAACTTTCTTTGAAGTACATAACACGCGTCAGTTCGTCTACAAGTATAGTGCGTTTGAAAACTTTACCACATGAAAAATGGCAAGTTACACAACACGCGTTATAAACGCCTTTTCTATCAGCTGTTTTATTTATTTTTGCATTTAAAAATGGACTTAAAACATTTTCAAATTCTTTTTTATTAATCACTATATGTTTTTCCATCTCTTCAATAAAATTTTACTACCGGATTAAAATTTTTAAAAATTTCTTCTTATTTATTGTCGGCTGATTAGTTGTCAAAACAATACAACGCGTTAAAAAGTTGAAAGTTAACCAACTTTCTGCGGCAAAAGCGTCAAAGAGTTTCGTATGTGACTTGTTGTATGCAAAAACACTATTTCAACTTTTTTTTGACAGATGCGTACAGCTCACTTGCGCACTAACGCGTGTTATGTACTTTCACCTTTAGAGTGTAAATCTGCTAACTCACTTCCAGAAAATTTTACAGGAAAGACAAAATAATGTTAACGGTTTCTATACAAAGCTTAAGAAATTAGCATAATATATTAAGTTTATTCTAAAAAATTAAAATAAATATTTAAGGAAATCCATGAGCCGTCTTTTTCTTTTTCGAACAGCATTAAAATGTCATTTGCTATAAAAAGTGGATTTAGCAGGTTTACACTCCAAGCCGACGATATTTTTGTAAAATGTTTTTTTTTAAAGATAGTCATACTTCAAAAAATTACATTTAAAAATGGCCTTGAAGGCCAACTTTGAGGGGCGGAGACACTCCTAAAGTAAAACTTATCGCTATTAATTTTTTTTGTATATATTTATATATTTTTTTTACATAAAACTGAACAGATTTGGGGGTGAGAATATAAGAAATAAAAAAAATATTAACGGCCACTCTAATCTACATACATATTTTTGCGCTTGTTGTCTTTGCTGTTGTTGTTGTTGGTTTTTGCACTACAACATTTTGCGGTTTTTACCTTTTTAAGTGAATAAAATGTACTCGTATGTACGATGATAAACTTCTCAAAGGTGAAATAAAATACAAAAGTAATATATTTTTCACAGATGATTCCCGTACTGGATATATGTATGTACATAATATGTATCTGTCGGAAGCTTCCACATTTGTTTTATTGGCGTTAAGCAACTGACTGCCAGCCACTGTTAGTGCTACTGCCATCGACACACACTGCAGGCCGTCACGTTACTCTATTAGATCGTCGTCTGTCGTTTATGAATGTCATATTACCTTTTTGGTCTAAAATGGAATTTAATGTACGAGTACACTATTGCCTTTTTTTATTATTATTTTTAGGTATTTGCTCAACACGTTGATTTGTCATGCCAATAGTGAATTATGAACAGTTTTTGCTTTTTAAACAAATTTAGAATTTTAATTTTTTGTTATGGTTGTTTTCTAAGGGTACACAACAATTTACAAGCAACACCTTGAAAAATAAAAAAGCCGCTTAAAATTCTAAGAATGTTGGGGATTGAAATGATTCTTGACATTAAGAAGGCAAAATAAAAAAATTTTAGACGTTGCGTTTATAATACAATACTTAGGTAAAGTAATATTTATTGTTCTTGTTTAATAAATTAGACTTTCTTACTAAAATTACAGCCAGACCGAGCTAAAATGTATGAACATACATGCATACGTTGTTTATATCGATGGTCTCAGGCAGAAAGGCCCTAACTCGTATATTTTATGAATTTGAGTTTTTCAGTGATTCCACACACACACATTTTACACAAATACAGTTCGTCACAAAAGTTTATTGCAATAGTAAAGGTATTCATTTCAGTTTTTTTCTTCGTTGGAAAAAGGGAAAAATGTAATTTTTTACAACAAACACAGGGAAAAAAATGCAAAATTTTTTTTCAAATTTTTTTTCCTGTTTGTTGTCAAAAATTAAATTTTTCCATTTTTCCAACGAGGAAAAAAACTGAAATGAATACCTTTAGTGTAAAAAATAAAATTTTTACAAGCATTAAAACCTGGAATATTTTATTTTTTTAAAATGTTTTTACCTTCTCCTGTAAAGTTGCAATTAATTGAGCTAGGGCCTTTCTATTTGAGACGACTAACGATATGTATCTTTAACTTTTGCTAGATGGTATACATATCTATGTATGATTTTAGGTTTTTGCCTTGTCTGACAACATACTAATCTGCCTGACTGTCTGACAACATACTAAACTGCCTTATTCATAAAAAATATTTCAGGTTTATTAAGCTCTTATTTCTATGGGAAATTTGTCAAATAAACCTGTAATAAACCTGAAATATTTATTATGAATTAGACCGTAAGAATTTTTATTTGTACACAGAAAAAAAGATTTCTGCGACAAACACGTTTAATTGACAAAAAAAAAATCCAAAAATCAACTAAAAATTGTATTGAGTCAATTAAACTTTTAATTAAATTAAAATCTTAAACAGAAGTTTAATTGAATCAATTAAATATTAAATTGATTTTTTTACTTTTCAAAACTAGGAAATTTTTTTTTAAAGAACAAACAATACCCTCAAAGCGATTAGCTTGTCTGCGGAAAACACCCAGAGTCTATGGTGGGAATCGAACCCACTACCTCTGGACTGAGAGGCTAGCGTCGCTACCACTCAGCCCTTATGTTACTTTTGTATACTTAAATTTTTAATACAACCTAAATTCAACCTTTGCTTGTTACCAATGATAAGAGCAGAATCAACTTATATATTTTTAGGATACAAGTTTTCACTAATTTGGCTTGAATTGAATTGAATTTCAGTTGAATTCTCTCTAAATATTTTTCTGTTTCCAAAAATGGCAATCCTGCATAATTTTTTCATTCTCTTTATCATGAATAATATTTTTGACGGAGAGTTTTCACTTTTCCTTGATTTTATTTAGTTTAAAAATTTTATTTGCTAAGAGTGAATTACTTGCAGAAAAAAAATAAGTCATAAAATTTCGATAATGATTTATACAAGAATCTCATGCATACATGAATCTCAAAAGAAGCGGAAATAATTTTTAAGAGCAACATTTTCGTGAGTCATGTACTGCGTTCATTCACTCTATATAATAATTTATGACAGAATTCTCATTTGGTTTATATTGAAATTAATTTGTATGTGTATGTATAAGAATATTTCAAATTTACAAATAATTTCCCACATACTGGAAGCTAAGATATTGACTGAAACATTGTTTGATTGAAGTGATTTGCTTTAACTTTTTCTTCAAATATTTTGCTAACGTACATATATCAAAAATAGTTTTAAACTGCTGCTCTAATCGAAAGCCTTTGACAACATAATTTTATGGCCAATATTAATATGTCTGGTTGCTAGAAATTACACTTCATAAAATCACATTTTCGTACGTATAGAAAAAAACAAATTAATTGTGTTCAGTGAAATAAATCTCAATTTAAACTCAATTTGATAAGTGGAAAATTGTTTCAATTATTACTTACAAGCTACAACAATCTATCTATTCATACTTGCGCTAGTAATATTCACTATAATTGAATACTGACTTTTTCTGCCGATTCAAAAACAAGACCAGTTATTCTTGTAGAATAATTTTTACTTGCTTTTGTTTCTATGTACGTTTTAAATAAGAAACTATTTTAAATTTTTTTAATGAATATCGTGTTAAACTGTCACATATTTTACTTGACAAAAATACTCATGTGGCAGACAAGTACCCTGTATATACGAGTACACTGTAAATATTCCTATACATACATACATATATGTATGTATGTACATATTTATATACGTTTGTATATACAGACATAAATGGCATGTGAACTAAATGTTTATTTCAGATTTTTTTGTATGTAATGGAATGAACGAATGTATAAAATGACAAACTTGAGTGCACGTGATAATTGTGTTTTATTTCTTTCAAGTGGTAGTTTTCGTATTTTAACAAACGACCTTCGTTTATGGGCAGTTGAATGGAACTTTGGTTATGACAGTGGGTTTGAAAAATTAATTTAATTATTCAGTTGCAATTTGAAATCAAAATTTTCTCGTTATTTGAAAAAATATATATGTATGTATGTACAATTTAACTAAATAAATTGCAATCACTAGTTATTGAGCGGCTATCGTTGAACAAGTACATTCGTATATACTACATACTGTCTTTTCTGAATGACCTTTGACAAAAACGAAAATAGAGACCACCTGGCACTGTCCCAATTTTGTTATAGCACGACTTGAAGTACTAAGCTCTTTTTAGCATAATATGGTGTCATGGAAGTTTCACTAGTTTTTGTGATTGCATTCAAAAGAATGTTGGCAAATTCCAGATATTCTATAGAATCGTTCAACTCCATCACCATTTCTGGTATAATTTTTTCCTTAGATAATAAGCACTTTGTTATTTAATTCTATTCCAATTTACAAACGTGTATATTTCACAGCTTCAGTATATGATTTTGCCATCCTTACTCACTGTGCCAATATGATTTTGCTTACGTTCTGTATGTAGACATAAGACATAATCTCTTAACAGTCAGTCAGTCAGTCAATGGTGGTTATTTTCTGTGATTTTTTTTCTTGAAATTAAATGGAACTGGTATTTTCCACCTTTGAAACCTTTAACATTGTGCCGAAAGGTAAATGTTTAATTTCAATAATAAGATCGAATCAAAACTATACTTAAGGAAATAAAAATAAATTCCATTCAAAAATATATCAATTACATTCCTTAAGTACTGATGCATTTAAAACAAATGGAAAATATGCAACAATCTTAACAATGTTTAGCAGTTAGACATTTCAGAGACATTAATACTTTTGAAAAAATTTTAATATTTTTATTTTTATTTCTTTTGGTCTACTGAACAGCAGAAGTAATAATAAACTAAAATCCTACTGTAATCCCAATGATTGTAATGAAAATGAAAACAATAGAAAGATTTGAAAAATATTGTGCAAAATAAGAGACGACCGATCACCATTTGCTCAAATGAAACCAATTGATGATTATTGTTATTTTTACTACAGATATAGTGAAAGTATTTCAAGTTTTTCTTTTTCTTCAATATATAGAAAAAGAAAAACACGACAACAAAAACACTTACAATAAGCCGCTATTGTCTAATTTGGGAAGATGGTTTTCATACAACTTAAAGCCTGATTTTTATAAAATTCTTCAACTTCTGATTGACATGATCTGCCTCCGCTGCATGCAATTCTGTTAGAATGACTGCATCAACTGTGCAAATGTGTAAAGCTCTTTTACTTCAACAACGTCATAACTCTAAAAAGTTCTTTAGTTTTTTTTTAAGAAAACAATTTTATATTTTAAATTTACTTACAACTCAAAATACGATATGCCGAATTACGCAACATTATTGATTCCAAAGTCGCATATTTTGAGTTACGACGTTCTCTCAGTAAATGAGCGATATGCGACTTTTAATGAAAATCAAATGTAAACTTAGTTGATTTTTAGTGCAGATTATTAAGTTTTCTTAAATTTGCATTTATTTGCATCAAAATGGCATAAAATGCTTATTAATCTATTGACAAAAAAACAAATTATTTGAGTTTCTTCGAGATGAGTAAAGTTGACGTGATTGTCTGTGATAACACAGAAACCGAAATACACATGTACATACTTATATTATGATTAAAAGAGCATTTTATCTATACGATTACACAGTGAGTTTTCGATAATTGAACACTTGTCAAATATAAGTTATCAATAATATAAGCTTTTTTCAACATTTTTTGAAAATCATTAAATAAGTTAAAAAAGTAAATCAAGAGCCCAACTCACAATCTCATAATGTGAACGGCGTTGCACACATTTTGAAAATGATAGCACAAGAAATGCCAGATGTGTTCTCGTCATAAAGCAATAGTTTCTATATCCATGCGTACACAGAAAGAAATATTTATGCAACTAACAAATTAAATTGTGATTTATTTTACAAATTTATTTGTATAACAATTAAATTAATAAAAAAAAGTTTAATTGAGCTAACTAAACTTTTAATTGTTTTTTGGTATTGTTTCAATTAAAGGTATTAATTGGATTTGTTTTTGTATACAGAAATAACAACACAAAAACCATGAATTTTTCTCTCTATATGGGGCAATTTCGTTTATTAACAAACTCGTTAACTCCTCGCTGAACACAATTTTGCGATAAAATATAGAGTTTCCAATTGGTTTAAAGTCCAGTCAATGAAAGAACTACGCATATGAATGTCTTATGGCCTTAACTTCTACATCAGCTGGATCTTAAACGGGTGTAGGCCAATATCTTTGACATTCGAATCGGTAAATTTGATTATTCTTGCACACTTTTGTTTATAGCTGTGGTATTTTCTTCAATACAAAATCTTCTCTAAGGTTCTCGAATTTATGACAGATTTTCAGAGTAAATTTGAATAATTTGAGAGCGTTGTTCAAGTGTCACTCACATTAATCATGATCATTTGCTAGAGTATACTTACTGCTCATAAATGTCGAAAAATGACCTTAGTATAACAGTTCGCTTGGCAGTTAACCCTTTTGCAAGATCCAACGGGCTAAAAAAACACAATGACAAATATCGCATTAATGTAATTTCCTTCTTACTGGGGGTCTATACGCTCAATAAAGTTGGAAATAATTATGTTTTCATCTGTCAAATTCTATTTCCAACACGATATGTATGTATATGTATTTGCATAAACTTATTAGCATTTGTTAAATTTTAAATTAAAATAAATGAAACCAGCACCAAAAACTTTGAAGTTAATAGCCCAATTCATAATCTTGTGCAAATGGCCTTGCATCGTTGCATGTGCAAAATGGCATAGTATATTGATACTCACCACTAAGAATTGTTAAGTGGTAAGTTGAATATACTATACTATTTTGCACATGCAACGATGCAAGGCCATTTGCACAAGATTGTGAATTGGGCTAATGTATTTATTCATAGGGAAATTTTGAAATTTTTATTTAATGTGCAGTAAATGTTCTCCAACTAAAAATATAAGCTTGTACATGAAAACATTTGTGACGTCATGCTGCCGACGTTATTGCTTATGTTCAGAAATAAACATTGCGCGTGGAAACGTGGTGTTACTACCTCTTTCATTTTCGTATGTTGGCCTTTTAAAAAGTTTTCATATTTTATATTGAATACTGTTGCATATTTTGGGTTGCATATTTAATACAGTGTGTTATGAAACTTCGTTTATGCATACATATTTATGTACATACATATATATCTATATACATACACATGTATGTATATATATGGCAGGTTTGAGTTTGTAATTATAATGTCAACTTTTGGATAAATAATGTTTAAACCAGTTTTAAAATATATTATATTGTATTAATAAAAAAGAGTGGTTTATTTTCCTGACAAGCAGTAGCGCTTATGTTTTGTAATCAGATGTTGTCACATGTGAACGCTAGTATGTCACTAGTTTTTATTTAATTATATATTAGTATAATCAGTTGTTGCAATTATTGTTTGAAGATTTTGTTGTTATACTCCGTGAGCAGTAAAAAAAATTATAAAATTTAAAAAGTCTCACCGAAAAGTAGTATGTATTAAGATAAAACAAAAGAAAAAATATGTGTCTTAGAGAATTTCAAAATTAAAATATCCCGCAATAACTTTCATTGGAAAGCACTAATGAACGACTATTGTTTTTGCTGATTATTGTTAGTTAGCACGTTATTTTTAACAGCTTTAGGAATTTCGTTATTTAAAGTTGATGATTTAATATCCATTTTATGACGACTATTCATTTCATTTGAATTTTAAGCCAAATGCAAAATAAATTGTCAGTTTATTTTTCTAGCAAATTACGAGTAGCTAGACAACCACTTTAGGTTAATGTAAATGATGCATACTCGTATGTATGTATTAAAGTCCTGCACAAGACCATTTATAAGACCTTTCACGGCATGAGAGATTTTTCAAATGCCTAACTACAGCGAAATATTCTAAAACAAACGCTAAATAACACTGTTGGCGAGCATTTGTTTCAGTTTTTTTCTTGCCAACAGTGTTGTTTAGCGTTTGTTTTAGAATATTTCGCTGTAGTAAAGCATTGGAAAAATCTCTCATGTCTTGTAAATAGTCTTGTGCAGTACACTAGTATGTGTGTATTTATGTAGGTATTGCGCCCTTGCAAAGCTCTATATATTGTTGTTAATTACAAATCATTACAAAGTTTTTGCTTTTATAAATAAAAATTTTATTTAATTTGTGACATTTGCATTTCAACTTAAAAATCTTTCTGGTTTATTTGTTTTTTTTAGTTTATAATTACAATGAACCATTCAAAGAGCAATTTAAACCAAATCATTCATCTTTTTTTAAATTAAATCGTAGACGGGTTAAATTGTTTGTTACAAAATGTTGCATTTGTAGTTTTAATTGTTGCTTCTTCCGAGGTTAATTTACACAGTGCACATTTCTCATAATCATTTATAATAATTTTCTTTGTAAATATGTAACTTTTTAGTCTTTCAGTCTATTAAATTTTAATTTTTCTTTTCACTGACTAGCTAAAGTTCTCAATGGCTGTCTGGTGTAGTTGAATCTTTTAAAATTATTATTCCATTTGAATTGTTTCTTCTTGTTTGAGTTTAAAAGCAGATTAAGTGTGGTGGTGTTTCATGTTTATATTTATTTATGTATATATGTACATACATACATTCATATTTATGAGGCATTGTTAGTGTAAAATTTTTATTCATTATTAGACAGTTTTTCTCTTAAGGTTTCTTGCCCCTAAATATTTATTATACTTATAACGGAAATTAGTTAGTTAGCTTTTTGACTCTAGCCCTCAAATTTCTTTAAAAAACGCCTTAAGTCACCATCCATCCCACTTTGTTTTAATTTGGGTAAACAAATTTCCAACAAAATCTTCCTCATTAAGTTCTCAAACTAAATGGAATTGTTGGAGATTTATTAGTATTAGTTTGTTAAAAAAGTTTTACCTCTTATATAGTGGCTTACAAAAAAAAAAAAAAAATAGTGAAGCGTGGTTATGTCTCTCACACTAAAATCTTTGACTATATATCATAGTTTAAGTCGTATTTGTGGGTATAAATTTTGAATTTATGTCAAAATGCCATAAGAAAAAAATGATTTAGAAAATAAAAAACATTTTTAATTATTAAAATATTTACGGGTGGAGTTGGAGATCTAGTGATGAGTTGGCATAAGCACCAACGAAATGCCTAATTTATATGAAGTCAAACTTCACAAAATTCGTTTTAATTTTTGTCTCCTTGTTAAATAAATTAAAATAAAAAATTAATCGATTAATGAATGGCAACCGAACTTCCGTTGCCTTACCAACTTGCAATGCATCTGAAATTAAAATTATTATAATATATGACAACTTTCTCCAGTTGCCTCAATAGAAAATGTGATTATGACAGATTTTAAACTGAAAATAGTAGTTTTCTACACTAGAATTATTCATGGGCTCTCATGAACCAATTGTGTGTTCTTAGAATCCATAGAAAACGAAAATATCTTTGATTTTTTAGGTGACTTCGTAGTGATTTTATAATATGTATAGAGAAAAACGGGTTCTTTGAGTTGTAAATGGAAAGAGGCACACCTTCTTTGTTTCACAACGGAATTGATTAATTGTTCTTCTGTCTAAAGGACCTGATATTATCTTTCAAACATTACCTACTTTTTGTAAATCGGTTATTAAATGGCTAAGTTATAGTAGTTGAAGTGTAAAAAAACAAATTTTTACATTTTTTTTTTGAAATTTTTTTAAATGTGTTTTTTACACTTCAACCACTACAACTAAGCCATTTATTAACCGACTTAAAAAAATTATGTAGTCTTTTACGAAAGATACTATCAGACTATTTTAACAGAAGAAAAATTAATAGAAATCCTTTCGAAAACAAAGAAGTTATGACTCTTTCAATTTGAAATTCTAAAAACCCCAGTTTTCACCACATTTACCGTTTATGAAGTCACATAAAAAAAACAAAGGTACGAGTATTTTCATTCTCCATGGACTCCAATAAAACAGAATTGACACATGAGAACCCCTGAATAACTTTTTTCGCAACTTTTGCCTCGCAGTGTAATTTAAAGAAAGCTTAAAAGTACTTAAAAAACTACTTATAATATTTAATTCACATTTATTAACAATGACAAGTAGGGGGTATGTCCATGGGTGACCTGTTTACTTGAAAACAATTGAAAATCTCAAATTCTTCTTAAAATTTAAATTAAACTTTTGCGTTTATATGATTCATACTGTTCTGAAAATATGTGATCACGAGAAGTTACAATTTCTAATGATATTTATTTTCATGTTTGTAACAAATGAGATGCTTCGTTATTGAACCATTTTATATGCATATCTCTGTTGCATTTCATTGTAGTTACATATCGAGCCATAACCGCCAAAAAAGATTAAACGACATAAATTCCGAAACAAATTTTTTTTACCAAAATCTTCTATTAGCGATCGTGAATAATAGATTTTCGTAAAAAAAATAGGTCCAAAAAATTTCTCAGTTAAGCTGTTTTGCCGGTTATGGGTCGATATGACTATTTACTTAGTTTGCATTGTGCCATTCATTGCAAACCATTCTTAATGCAATGAGCTCTTGATATTTGGCTTTTTATTTTTCTTTTCTTTTTTGCATCTGTTAACACTCAGGTGTTATTTCAAACGTTAAGAAAAACTTGCAATTGCAACCAAAGATTTACAATTCCATTGTAATTTTATGCATAAAATATTCTCAAATCAAAATTCTTCTCACATAAAAAATTAAATATAGATCATACTGTTTTGCATATAATTTTCACGAATATGACTTTGTTGTTGAAATAATTGTGTAACAATTGAGTTTCGAAAGGAATTCACACCATTTTAAACTGGAAACTTGAATTCATCATCTACTGTGAATATATTGTAGAGTTAGTGCTTGTTATCGGAGTATGATGATGAGAAAAACTTTTTTAAATCACTACAGTTTTCTTAAGAGGAATACAATGTTGTTTAATAATGAAACTGAGATGTTGTTTTTTCTTTAACTTTTTTTTGTGAACAATGAAAAGTTTTATATTTCTACGTGGCCGTTTACTGCACAAGAAATTGAGGAAAATATATCAAATAATAACCTTGGAAGTTTGCAGTAACTACCTGAAATAATGTTGCATAGAAAATTAATTTAAAGCAATGGAATTTCTTATTAGCAAATGTAGAGAATTTAATGATTTTTTTTTAATTATGAAGTTTTTACGGCCGTATTGTAAAAAAATAACTTGTATTTGAAGTGTGTTTTAGTCAAAATTTTTATGGAAATTTTGCTTTAATATATACTTCACTTTTGGAATACGCCAGTTACTTTTTCAAACGTTTGATAACTGAAAATTCAAAAAATCGTTTATAAACTTCTTAAACACATTTTTGTGTTAAATAAATTACCCTCTTACCTTAACTAAAAATTAATCCAAACAGTTATCACTTGTTGTATTGACCTGAACCTGTATTGAAAATCTTAGCTTCACAACTCTTATAGTTCTAGAGATCATGCGTTAGGAACAAACACACACTACGATTTTATATAATTTTATATATAATAATATTATATATAAATTTATATATAGGCATTTGCCCCGAATGGTCTACCAGGATGAAAAAATTAAATGTTGATTATCTTCGTGTTTTATTGTTTATAAATATAATGTTTATATAATGGAAAGGTTTAATAGCATATCTCAGCTGTTTTAGTTGTTTTTAAGCTACTTGTAAAGACATTTTTATATACATAAGTATAATTATTTTACATGCAAAAAGAAGAAAAAGAAAAGTGTAAGGAGAACAAAAAAAGTTCGAAAATAATAATAATAAAAAAAATTCAGTGAAGTGCGACTTTGACCCGCGCACGAAAGGTTACGTACGGACTCGAGATATATAATTCAATACGAACTTTAGCCAATATAAACTATAGTTTTGGCATTTTTTTGTTTTTGGGTTTTTTTTCGGTTTTTAGCGTTTTTTTAGTTTTGGGTTTTTTTAATTTATTGGCGCTTTCTGAGTTTTGGCACTTTTTTTCTGGGTTTGGCGATTTTTTTGCTGTCTGAAGTTTTTTTTTAATTTTGGCGATTTTTATTATTTTTTTGGCGGTTTTTTTATTTTGGCGACTTTTTTATTTTGGCGATTTTTTTTTAATTTTTGGCGTTTTTTTCATATAGGTGATATTTTGTTTGGTTTTGGCGATTTTTTAGTTTTGGCACTTTGTTTCTCGTTTTGCGGATTTTTTTTTGGTTTTTGGCGATTTTTTTTTAATTTTGGCGACTTAATTTTAATTTTGGCGATTTTTTTTTTTCAAATAAACAATTATTTTGGTTTTGGCGCATTTTTCGCGTTTTGACGATTTTTTTCGGTGCTTGGCGTTTGTTTCATTTTGGCGATTTTTTTCATTTGGGCGATTTTTTCGAATTTGGCAATTTATTTTAGTGCTAGAATTTAATTTTAATTTTGTCGGTTTTTTTTCGATTTGGCGATTTTTTTTTTAATTTTTCGCGATTTTTTTCAGGTTTTGGCGATTTTTTTCGGTTTGGCGATTTTATAATTTTCGGATTTTTTAGTTGTACCGTTTTTGAAAATTTCAAGAGTTTACCTCTTACGTTTTCCAAGATATAGCAATTTGTCAAAATTACATAGTCAAAATTGCACTAACTGATGGCCCACCCTTTAATTTAAATTTTTTAATATTTTAATGTTAATTGTTGTAGTCTATATAAAAATACACTAATTTTACAAATTTTAAGTGTCAATATACATATGTACATACAATTGTATGTATATTACATGGGATTTTAACATTTTTCGTCGCTCGTTTTGGAGCACCCTTTCATTTTTAATTCTCATGTATTTGTTGTTGTAGTGGCCAAGGTCCTACATACTCTGTCCAAATTTCATTTCCGTATTTTCTCACGGTTCCTGAGAAAATAGCGTGTGACTGACAGACGGACAGACGGACAGCGTAGCGAAAACAATAGGGTCCTTTTTTCACCTTTGGTGTACGGAACCGTACGTTCACAACCGGCAATTAAGCCAATTAAACAAAAACCAGTGGAGATATTTTATTGTGTAAATACTTGATAGATACCTACATTAATACACTCTTAAAATAAATTAATCTTTTTTCATTATTCTGATCCATTTCGCAGATTTTTACATTTCACTACTCTCAGCCAAAGTTGACTTCTATTTTGCGTACGTTCGTGACCACATGTTTATAACTTATAATATGAAAACTTAAGCTCGATGAAATCCATCTTTTGCACTAAACATAGAGCTTCCAAAATGCTATTAAATCGCAAAAAAATGCTTGTAAAAGTTTTGTTTTCTATATTTTTGTACATTAAAAGCGTACAAGCGTACGTTCTTGACCCCAGGAAATGCCCATATATATATAATATATATTATATAATGTACAAGGTGACCAAAAGTAATCCTCCTATCAGAAAATGCTATAAATTTTGCGATTGACGCCTAATGTCAATTCCGTTTTGACATTTGTGTAGTAAACACACGCGAAATACACGTTAATAAACAATGTTACGCTACACTGCTGCAGAACGCGGAATATTGGTGACTATTTATTTGACCAATAATCGGTCGGTGACTTTGGCACAACGTGAATTTCGTCCCACTTCTTTTTGTGGGGCTTTTTGAAGTCGCGGGTTTGTGTCAACAAGCCTCAGACTCTTGCAGCTCTTAAAGATAATATCCGTCAAGAATGTGAGGAGCTATCGCCGGAAGTTTTGGCCAAAGTGATGGAAAATGCCATAAAAAGGGCTCAAATGACAATCAACTGTGGCGGCGGCCATTTACATGACATCATATTCTCGACTTGATGTAAAAAAATTAAAAGACCAAATAAAAATAATCCACAAGAAGAATCAAAGTTTTTCATTATTTTTTAAATTACAGCAAAATAACATCGGAAGGTTATTTTTGCGCCACCCGGTACATGTATTAATTTTTCTGTCATAAAATGCAGTAATAATTTTGTTCTTAAACGAATGTTAAAATTGATTCAAATTTGTATGTGTCTTGTCCGTAAGGATTTTAGTTCATCGGCCTTAATTGAATAGATCAATAACGAGATATAATGCAGTAAATGATATCAAATTCAATCCAATAAATAAAAAATTTAAATCAATACAGTCTGAAAATATATAAATTTTCTATAAAAATTAGACGCCTCAACTTGTTTTTTTTGTGCTAAATTTGCATAAAAGCTAAAATATTTATTTTACTAAAAATAGAAAATAAATATCAAGAAAAACACTTGTGCCTCTTTACTGTAACATCATTTTAATTTTTCGATTTTATGGTGCAATTTCTGCTTATTTTTGTTTAAAAACTGAAAATCGTTTAGTGTGCATTTTTAATAGTCTTTGTTTATTATTAAACATATTGCATTTTTTTTCTCACAAGTTGAGGGAAAACGACGCACTATTTCCACTTGGCATGATTGAGAAGAAACTCACTCAAACTCATAGACTGCTCATAAGAAAACTATATATACGAGTACATATTTGCAACTTTTATTATTAATTTTTTTTAAATGTAAAAAAAAACTTTGTAGAAAACACGTTTAATATGCATTTTGTGCGTATACAATTTATGCATTTCAGTAAAGTGTATCTTGTTCCTAAACACAAACAGGGAAAATCATTGCAACGAAAACATGTATCTTTTTAGTGCAATTTAAAAATAAAAAAAAATTTAATTTATAATTTTCTTGAAAATGGTCAAGATGTATAAAAAAAGAAACAAAATATGTATGTGCATATGCAAATTTAAATAACTATGCCACAGACATATTTTATACATAATTTAATTTTCTGTTGAATTGGGAAAAATTTTATGCATGTTTCTGCCGAACTGAGAAAAGGAAAAATGTTTGAATTGAGATTTTGTGCCATTTTTACGGCCAAACAGTTGTTGCTTACTACATATAAACTATTACTCAGATAATGCTTTATGGCTCAGTTTGTTTTACGATTTCATAGTCGACTTCTTCGGAACTTGAAAATCAATTGAAAAAAGCCTACTGAATTACGACAAATAGAGTTGTGTCCAACAACTCGTTTGGAACGAGTTCGTTCTGTCGGATACAAGTCCGGTCAAAAACATCAATGTTAATTAAAAGGGTTTGAAACAACTTTAGATTCGAACGCTCTCAAGTTCAAAAATAACTATTGAACTAGACTTGTGTCGAACTCGTTCAGTAGTTCATTTTTGCCACAAACCAAACCCATGTAATTTAGATGGGTTTGATCATTGGTTTGTGGCAAAAATATGAACTAGTGAACGAGTTCTACCCAAGTCTAAAACTTTCTTCCAAATTTTTTTAGTAGTTTGAGGCATTTTAATTATAAAAAGTGGTTGTGTCATCAAATATTTTGTTTGTTTCAAGTCTTTATAATAATTAATAATCAATAATTAAGTAATTATTATTTGACAGAAAATTATGCAATTTGTTGTAAAGTTAAAACTAATTTTATAAACCCACGCTATCAAGTAACACGATAGATTAACACAACAACATAAAAGTAATAAAAATGCCATTATTTCTCCTTGACATTCATTTTTATTTTTCCTCTCAAAACTTTTATAAGTACATACAAACATATACTCGTATCATGTTTTTTTAAATTTTATTTCCGCTTGTCCCTTTCAAATTTTATTTATTGATCAACATTGATCATATATTAAAACCAAAAAAAAACCCATAGAAGGAAAAACGACAAAAGAAATTTGAACTGCAACAAAACTTTTGAAACATTAAAAAACCTAAAGAAAGCAGATTAAAGGGCAAATTGTTTGTTGTTAAGGAAATTACTTTGAATAAGAAAAAATATCCCGTAAATATCATGGCTTTAAACAGACAGACAGACGACAACGAATCACTCATGACATTTACACGGATAAAAAAAGAACTTCTAAAAATATTCAAACTCACGCACAAACAATTAAAATGTTGTATCTGATGATAGTGGGCAATATTTTGAAAGATAGTGATGTCATATAATTTGGTAATGGGTACCGAAACATTTCTTTTTTAATTTTTAAAGAAAATTTTAAAATTTAAATTTCTAATCAATATTTTAGAATTTCAAAAATCTTCCAAATAAGTAAGGGATATTGGGAAATTTTGGGCGCATTCATTAGACGTAGCTGTTGAGCTCAACGGTTGTGAAACTGTTGGCAACTGATGGATATAATTTAATTTGATGTCTTTATTTCGTTATTTCATCGCATTTGTAATAAAGGTATTCACGTCAACTCTTGCAACTGTGCAAAAAAGCATAATTGCACTTTCTGACGTGAGCAACCCATTTTGTTTAGTTGTCTATCAAGCAACACAATATGTGCAATGATATATTGTACTCGTATGTTTCTTAATTGTTAAAAGAGTTTGTTTAAATGCTGAATTATTCTGTAATTAATTCACTAATAAAAATATAAATATTAATAGTATTGGTATTATTTAACAAAATAATAATAATAATGGTAATAACGATTTAAGCCATAGGTCGTTTGAAAATAACAAAATTATGTACTTGTTATCTTAAAATTGAATTTGATGATTTCTTTATAATTTATAGCTAAGAATTTTTTTAAAAAAATTTGTAATTTTTTAATTAATTAATTTAATTCGAAAATATCTTCCACTTGTTTTTTCATTCAAAAGAAAAACATTTAGGTATTTCTGCGTTGTAATTTGCTGTATGGTTGATTTTTTAAGTACTTTTTGTCCATTTTTTTTAGATTAGCAATGCCATAAAAAGTTGCACAACTTTGCAAAATTTACCCTGATAATATTGCACTTACTCAGACCCTAACAATTTTGCATCATTTGTGCAAAATAGTTTTCTATGTGGTTGTTGTTATATTTTTTGAAAATTTTGTAATTTTGCTTTTTCGCACCAGTGCAACTTTTGACGTGAATACCTTTAATGTAATTTGTAAATGTAAATTTAACAAATATTTGCTCCTGCCACCTAACAATGCATATAAAAGAAAAAGGTCTATTCGATCAGCTGTTCAGGCTGAGCACAACATGTTGACTATAGGTAGCGAAAAAATTTTATGATGGAAAATTATTCAACTGTTGAGTGGAGCGGAACTACTCAACTATGCGTTTTTTTTCAAGACAAACACTCAGCGGTAGCGCAACCGCTACGTCATAAGTGGTTATGTGTTAAATTTTTTTTATTCCAAATAATGATGAGGAATAACAAATAACAAAAAAAATTTTTTTAGACTTTACTTATAAAAATTTTATTTTCAGTTCCAACCTTAAACTATAAAATGCTTCTAAAACTACTTGTGACTTCGTATTTAAAAAAATTTTTATTAATTAATTCTGTAGCAATAAGGAAAAAGTGCTTAAGTCATATTTTACTGTTTTTCCGGAGAGCACTTTTAAGCGTTCAAGTCTATTTGCAGAAATTAATTTCTTTTACAGTTAAATTGGGAAATTCTCTGTTTACCACTAGTTTTTTAAGCAAACATCGTTCTAATCACTACAATTAATACATTTAAGTTGAAATATCAAAAAGTATAACCTCAATTAAGCTATTATTCCAAATTAGGTTAGAAGTCTAAGAAAGATAAGCTGCAAGTAATTTTGCTATAACTTCTTGAAAAATCTTACAAATTAATAGAGATTTTGACCAGCGGTACTCTCAAATATGCAGATTACGGAGGTAGTATTAACTCGAAAACAGCTTATCTCGACTTAAGCACTTTTTACTTTTTGCCACAGAATTACAATACAATACAAACATGTAGGTTTTGTATCGACGACACACATATCGTTCGTTACGTTAATTTAAAAAGGGCCTAACTCATTTTTTTTTTTTTTTTTGAAATCGACTTGCTTACATTTTTCTATACATGAGATGTTCTTGTATCAAAATATACAAAAAACTCGATTAAAAAAAAATTAATGAGTTAGGGCCTTTCTATATTAAGGTATTAATATGTATGTTTATGTATGATGTACTCATACATTCAATAATTGCAATTGCTTCCAATTATTACCCGATGAAATCGCACTTTCAAATACTTATCTGGGAAGTTTTTTACAATTATAAATATTTGTAGTGAAAATTTTAAACAAATATAAAAACAATTGCAATTTTTACTATTGCATGTAATTATAAATTAATTTGATTTTGAAGTGATGGTGTCTCCCATTGATATTCTCGTGTTTGCAACACGCGATGTACATTCGGGCACTTATTTTTCGTTGAATCTTCCATCCAACTATTGAGTATACAAACTTTGCTGCGATCGAGCCTGTCAGGATTCCAACAACCCTCAGCCATAACACCATCGAGATTCTGCAATCCTTTTTACTGAAAGCCAATGTAGTGGGTAATCGGTGATTTTATCTTCACTGCCCCATCTGACATTGAGCAGAATGTCAATTCTTCTCAACATTGCAGTGATGTAGAACCCAGAACAGACTTGGCCTATTTTTGTTCATTAGATAGTTGAGTGATATCTTGTAGCCCCAATCCAAAATCTTTAACCGCTCGCTTCTTACATGGAAGATAACTTCACCGCTTTCAGCTTCGCCACTAGTTTCGTGGCCTTCATGGTTGGTAGAATACCGGCCTGGAAGGCAGTATACCCTTCCGCTCGCTTTTTGCACTTGAAAATATTAATAACAAAACTTTTTTCTTTAGTTTACTACAAATGAGTTGAAGAATTCGCCAACCATAATACGCCAGTGAAATTATAGCTGGTAATAATGTCGAGAGCTTTACATTATTAAAGGTATTCATGTCAATGATTGCACTGTTGTGGGAAAGCAAAATTGCAAAGCTTTCAAAAATCCAAGTAAAAGTAAGAGTAAGATTATCAGAGAACATTTTACACACTTGTACAATTTTCCATGGCACTGCCAAGGCAAATAAAATTGGCATAACGTTCTTATAAAATCAACTCTACACCAATTTACAACGCATATATATATATCTGTTTCTTTCAACTGAAAAACAAATAAAAAGTGGTTCAAGAAAAGTTCTAAACGAAATAAATAAATTAAAAAATTAAGAATTTCGAAAAGTTATAAAAATTCTTGACTCTTGTCAAAATATAGAAATTATGAAGTAAGTTAAGGTCTATTTATTAGGTCAATGCAATCGTCCTGATGATGTGTTTTTAGTTTTAAACTGTCAAAAGTTCATGTTTGTGTGTCTGTGCTCCTGACAGCTTAAACATGGTATTGTTTTATTCCTTTATTTTTGTAAATTTGCAAAGACCTAATAAAAAGACCTTGAAGTAAGTTCAAAATTCTAGAAAAAAATTTTGTTATTCCCAAGAGATCTATGGCTAAATGGAAATGGAATGGAAAATGGAAGGTGCAATAATACTATCAAATGAGTCACTGAATTAATCAGCGAAAAACACATATTGGGCCCAATTACGAGTGTCATATTTCGACTACTGCTACTAGATTAAAGAAGAAATGTTGTAATGTGCTCTAGTCTGGTACAAAATCGTCGTAGTCGTAGTCATAATATTTACGACACTCTTAATAAGCCGCATTATGGTTTACTTTGAAGCTAAATAAATTTATGCATTTTGCAAAAGTTGCAAGAGTTGTCGTGAATACCGTTAATATTCTTATTAACAATTTTTTGTGCATTCTGTTCAAATTTTGTGCTCCAGTGTTTTTAGACTGTGCTAAAATATTAAAGAAACTTTTATTTTTTCATACTATTGCAATTTCATTTTGGCTTCTTTTTATTATGTATTTATTTATAATCACTTCTTATTATGAATGTGTTCAAATAAATATCTTCAAATAAAACTTTTAGTGAATGACATTTGAATCTGTCAACACATTTTACGGCACAATACACACAAATTTCACTTTAATTTTTTCCCCCTGGGGATGCTATTTTAATACGTGCGTATTTAATTTTTTTTATTATTTTCCGTTTTAAGGCCTTTGAAAGTGTTTTTAAGAACATTTTAGTTTCATTCAGAAAAATTTCAGTGCGAGCCAAAAATATGAGATCTAGTGCAATATGGCGAATATATGATTTACGGAACATCATTTGTCATTTTCTCTTTGTACGAGTATTTTTTCTTTTTGTTTTCTTTCATTAGTGGTCCAATAACAGGAGTATTTTATATTTATTTGGTTAATATGCTTTTACAAATTTTGCCTTGAATTTATTTTTTCCTAAATTCAAAAAAAAAAAACACCTGCCACGCCACGTTTTGTAAAAAATGCTCTAAATTATTGCGTAGATAAAATGAGGCCATATTGAAAAATATAAATTGAGACATTTGTAAAAGAAACTGTAACAAAAGTTTAAACGTGTGCGGATGTGTGTGAGAATTCATACATATCGAAGATACAAAAAAAGTTTTTGGTTTTGAAATTTGTCCAAAAAATATACACACTTGCATATACATATATGCACATATGGACATATGTATGTATGTCTCTACGAATAAATTTTGAAAAATTATTTTTCAGCTAAGCTCTGCGTGGGGTTGCCCTTTGTTGATATAAGGAATTGCAATATGTAACACGAATTATAGATGAAATTTGTGGGGTAATCGTTAATATTAATTTTAGATTTTCTTTTCATAAGTCAGTTATTTGGCAATATTTTTTATTGAAATGATGCAAAGAATTACATAATTGACAAAGTTCGAATAATTAAAAGAAAAATTAATGACATTTTATTTCCTTCAATTAATTCAAGTACTCACGAATTCAATTACACTTTGAGATTACAAAATGTTTAACGAAATTTTTGTTAATTTAATGCAACATAGACAAATACACTTTGATTATTTATTTTTCGTATTTTTTACAAGTACAAATATTTTAAGAGATGGCCGCGGAATGAAATGAAATTTGTAAGTGCACAAGAATAACTCCGCCCCGGAAACATTTCATATTAAGTTGTCCATGAATAAATGTTGAATGATTTATTAGATTTGTCTGTAGGGGTTCGCAGAATCTATGGGTCGTAAGTAGACAAACATATAAAACTGCCAGTGTTCCCTTTGTGATAATTTTGTATTACATTCAAATGTAAAATGGACTTTAAGAATATTATCAAAATTTTTATTACCACGAGTTTTGCATTTCCTGCCTCTCAAATGAACGGACAACACTGCTCCTGTCTGCAGCCAAAACTATTAGTTGATTCCTTTCAAAATTTTAAGAGGTTGTGTGATTTAGTTTCGTGTTTCATAGCCATTGATAAGGAGACGACCGCGTAATTTGACGCCCCTCCCTCGTACTTCGGATCTGATTACGTTTGTCTGAATGTTTTTTATTCCACTTGCAGTACTAGAACATTTTTCTTAAGTCTATTATAATCTTTTGAAGCCGAATCGAAAAACTCAATACAATGGGTAAATTACGGCATCCTATAACGTTCGAAGTATTAAAATATTTCAATATAAACTCTTGAAACATTGGATGCATTCATAAAACGTAGCTGTTGCGCAACCGTTGAGTGTTTATCTTAGAAACGCATAGTTGAGTAGTTCCGCTTCACTCAACATTTTCGCTACCTGTAGTCAACATGTTGTGCTCACAATGAACAGCTGATCAAATGGTGCTATGCCTTTTATTTCCTTTGTTAGGTGGCAGGATCAAATATTTGATAAATTTTACATTACAAATGCGATGAAATAACGAAATAAGGACAACAAATTAAATTATATCCATCAAGCCGTTTCTAAGACGTAACTGTTAGTGCCAAAAGTTGCCAACAGTTTCACAACTGTTGAGCTCAATAGCTACGTCTTATGAATGCGCCCTTTTTTTAATTTCGTTCGGTAACGATTGCTGTAATATAGCCCCTCCCCCTTTTTAATCTTATATGCAGCGCAGCACTGTAATTTAAAATTCTTAGTAATAATTTGAAAGTATTTATTTGTCACTTAAATTAAATTAAAGAGCTATACAATCTTCTTTAAAAGCGCGGCAGTTTTGTAAGTTGCAAATGAAAGAAAGTAAATTAAACACATAAACCAAATTCATTTCATTATATTTACACATAAACTCCATAATCAAGACACTTAAACTTTTAGCAGCAGCATAATCCATAATGCCAATAATCCACTCATTCATGTCTTTTTCTTTATTGCAATGAAATTTTAGTTCCCATAATTCATTTGTATAGTGTTGTTGTTTTTACAAAACGAGGGATATAAATAAATTAAACAAACAAAAAATAAATAAATAATATGTATATATTCTATAAAAAAGGCGCAATGCGTTTAAGCAACAACAAAAAGCCATAGTGATTGTAGAGTTGTCAACACAGGCGACAGCCACACAAATACTATATATAAAAAAATACCCTTTCGTTGTGCCCACTGTTCTATAGTCACTGTTCGTAGCTGCTGCTGATGTTATCGAAAATATGAGTTGTATGCCGCAAGCTCCTTCTGCGTTTCAGTTGAAAATGTGTGCGGGCGTATTTTTAAGCGACATGTGTACTTGATGTACACAACACAACATCTACAACAATCAAATATTAAAGCGCAAAAAAAAACAAAAAAAAATAAATTCAATTAACTTAAAAAAAATTAAATTCTGTTGGTGTTCAAAAGAGAAATTTTTGCAAATTGCCTTTTGTTTGTTGTACGAATAATTGCTTGATCATTTTTGCTTGAAGATACGAGTACAATACAAAAATGGGAGCCCATAGTTCAAAAGATAAACTATCACGTTCTTATTCGGATCGTTACATTCATACGCAAGTCATAGAAAGGGAACGTTTTGGTAGCTTTGGAAAACGTGGAAAAGGTAAGAAGAGTTTATATGCGATTAAAAGAAAAAATATTTTACTTTTAAGAAATTATCTCACAAAAAAATATAAAAAGTAAGATATAAAAAAATAAAAATCATAATTAAGTTCTTGCAAAAATTTAATTTCAAAATGATGGAAATACATATTTTAATAATTGTATACATGACACTGCTTCATAAATCAACTGACCCTACATCCGGCCTTTTGAAGGATGACCCATTTTAATAATAAATTTGTTTTCACTTGAATTCAATATTCTTAAAGGTCTTCACGTTGGCCACGTACGTATGTATCTGTAAAGTGCTCTATTTCCCATTATAATCTTTTTATTCTAACTAAATTTCTTTTAGTAAACATTTGTACTTACTAGAGGTGAGCACAAAGTGTTTGCTTGCTTAATCTTCATGGTGTACAGTATTGAATTGTTCTCTCTTTTTAGTGCTCTTGATTTTATGAGAACAATAAAACAGGTATTCTCTTTTAACAAAAGTATCCAACAGCATTTGTTTATCTGCCAAGCAAGGGTACAAAAAATTTAAAAATGTGTGTATGTATAAAAGAAAAAAACAAACAATAATATTCTAAGTTTTATAATTTATTACTTTAAGACTAAAAAATAAAATAAATAAATAATATAATAAAAATAATATCTTTCACAATGGATATATGTAATTTTAAAAAGTTTTATTATCACTTAAATATTATTTGAGTTTGTGAAATGAAGTATTGTGCACTATGAAGTGTACAATAAAATATTGCAAACTAGGCACTACAGACAGTATTGCCTAGTTCAACTGTTGTACAATGGTTTTGTTTGTTTTTTGTTTCATTGCTCTCTATTTTCGCTTTACACTCAATTACGATCACCAGTACAAACAATATTCGCTCTTGAAAAATAATACAATACTGTGCACTTTTTCACGGCTTGTGCTCACTTCTAGTACTGACATAGATAGCTCGCGTGTATTTGTACTTCAAAAGACTTAATTTCTTTCATGTTTATAATCCACTGTAACATTTCCCTTTAGATTTGTCTGTTTGTGTTGGCCAATACGATTATTATGTTATTGCGATAAAATTCATTTATTGTGTTGTAAAAGATGTTTTGTTTAATTGCTGTTTACATTTTTTACAATACAAGTAGCAGAATAAAAAAAGAAAAAAAAAGTACAGAAGAGAATTTGAATTGTATCGCAGTTGGAATATTGCTACTTGATTTGCATTCTACTATCCTCCATTTATGTGTGTATATCCCTTCTTTATCATTCATACCATATATCCATTCTCATGTAAACATACATACATACAAATTTTATTGTTCTTATTCTCCATACTACTAAAATGAATAAATAACATCATGTTAAATATAGAAAAAAGAATTTCAATTAAAAGTTTTCTAGTGAGAATCATTTTTAACATACACCCAAAGAAAAATCAGGGGTCTGATTGTCGCTTTAGATAACGAGCTTTTTCAGTTTGAGATTATATCATTCGCCATCGAATAATGTAATAATATGGCTCGATATCCAATTCAATAATATGAAGCTGTAAAAAAATTATCGAATCAGCTCGTTATCACAAGCGACGATTAGACCCCATTGTCTTTATAGGAATTTTTGTGGTTAAAGTCCATTTAATTTTTATTAATTTTGCAATTACACTGTAAAAAGAATGAGAACACAAAACAATCTTAAACTAAGATATAACAAGCTAATATGCTATAAAAATTCATTTGCCATGGAATTCTAATAACAGGTGTTCCAAGATGTTAATTTCGAATGCCCTGCCGTTTTAACAGTCGCCATGACACAACCTGTAACTGGTTGACAGATTGCTAATAAAAAGTATGTCATTAATAAAAATTCAGTAAAGTTTGAATTTGACTTGTACACGAAGCGTTCCGTGCGTAGCTTGTTTTTTTCTTGGGATTCTTCGGTTTTGACGATTTTTTCGGTTTTGGCGATATTTTTATACTGAAATTTATTTAGTTTTAACTTTTTTTTGACTTGCAATTTTTTCTGTTTTTGTCGTTTTTTTTTACAACACATATTTTTAGTTTTAGCGATTTTTTTAGTTTAGGCGGGTTTTTCATTTTAGCGATTCTTTCGGGTTTTGGAAATTTGTTTAGTTTTTTAACGACAGGTGAAAAAATTTGGAACAAGAATCGAACTCGTGCATGTCGCTCAAGAGCAACCTGTTGCAGACCACAGTGCTAAGGAAACCCCAGCTGTGTCCATTTCTTGTCTACGAGTATCTGTGCAATTGGACATTCCAAAAACTACATTACACCGTATTTTGCACAGAGACTTAAGCCTTAAAACTTTGAAAGTTCAGTTAACACAATAGCCTTGTGATTTTGCTGATTGGATTCTTAAAATGCATCAAACTGATTGGGAATTTCATCGAAAAATCATATTGAGTCTTTAATAAGCAGTACCTTGGAAAACCCTCGAAATATTGTAAAAAAGCCTCTCCATACCTTGCGTGTTTTTCTTCTTTTATAAGAAGAAACGTAGTTGTTTGTAACAACTGAAAATGTTGTCAAAAAAATTTCATTATTATTTAATTTTTCTTTTTTAATTTTTAAACAAACGCAAAACACCCAGGGTATATGGCGGCAATTGAACCCACGACCTCTGGACTGAGAGGCTAGCATCGCTACTACTCTGCCACAGGGGCACCCTGTGCTACAAATAAGTTAAACTTCAACTATGTCCCAGGGTCTAAAAAATTTATCCATCTTGATAATATATGATGTAGGCTTAAGTGTGCTTGTTGCATAGTGCTCAGTTAACAGCTCTTGAGTCAAGAATCTTAATTATGTCACTTGAACCCATCCAATTACATTGCCATTTAAAAGTTACCACAATATTTTATATAAAGTGATAGACTAGTTACGTGCCGGTCTTGAGAAAATTTTTTTTTCAGTGTACGCTTCCATGGTTTAAAGTGTTTATTCTTTCATTGTTCTTATATTTATAATATTGATAGTAATCACATAATAAGAAAATGGTCACGTTTTGTCATGCATATAATTTAAAAAATTATGTATAAATGCGGCGAGAAAATGTTGTGCACTTGTGCAAATATATAAATTTTTCTGAAAGTACTAGTGTTTGCCTACATATATACATATAATGTTTTCATACATACGTACATATGTACATACTCGTATATGAAAACTTTAATAAGATGCGTGCTTTTGCATCAATAACTGCGAAATAGGCTTGCAGCGTATCGAAAGTATCCTATAAAACAATCATTGCCGAATACATTTTCAATGCATTTATATTTTTTGTGTATACTTATTATTTTCTTTTATTTTCAGGAGCAGCCAAAAAGCGTGATGTGCGTAATTTGAGTATATCACCCACAGATTTGGGTCCACCACCCAAAACACAGCAAACAGTAAATGGTTCTTCAACGCGACCAAAACCGGCGATTATATCAGTAACACGTAAGTACCGAGATTTCTAATTAAATTGTTAAAGAGAACAATTTACAAATATACATTTAAAGAAATATTTGAAGTCATATACATATAATGAATTATAAGTTTTATTATTTGGTTTTAAAAGTGTGTTGCATAATCTATTAACACATGCCATAGCTGTTAGCTGGTCTAGCCTGTATGCCTCTGAAAATCATACGACAGTTATGCTCTTCTATACGCAAAGTGGCCTCGTCTATATCACGATGTGTCGCTTCCGACCATAAACGTTCAGCTACAGCGCTTACTCTTGGAAATGTTGTAGGTACTACATTGTGGTCATTTATGAATTCTGACCAAATACAAGCTTCGCCTCCAATAACATGTTTCTTTTGCGACCTAGTCCCCTTGAAATTGGTTGGCTCTACTAAATAGAAATTCTCCCAATCACCTCCAGTATTTAATACATGCAAATACCAATCTTGGCTACGTATAATGTCATAGTTTTTGGAAGTCAAAGCATGAGCAGTAACCTCATAATCAAACCATATTTGACCAATAGTACCGGCAGGCCATTTCATCCAAGAGTTTTCGGTCATGCCCTAAATTTCAAATAGGTGCTTTGCATGAGTACGTGATTTTTTATTAAGTTATATAACTTGCCTCTTGCCACACAATTTGTTTCCACTGTAGAGATGAGATATTTGCTGTAAATCTTTCCAAATACATATATGGCAAATCTTCATTATTTAAACCTCCGGAAAGTAAATAGTTTTGTATCTGGGGATTTGATTCCCAACAAGCCGAATCGACTTCGTCTACACCCAGATGTAGGAATTCATCGGGAAAAAGAAGACGTATTTCACTGTTGTGTTAAATTATTACTAATAATATCAATTCAAAACTCGTACATATCTTACCTAAATAGTTTGTAGAGGAACTCAAATGTTGAGTCCTTTGTAGGATTGAAAGGACCCAGTTGACCTGCATAGTTACCAAAACATTTGGTCATAACTTCCGGATGCGAAGCACCCCACGAGGAAGTATGAGCTTGAAATGAAAAATAAGTGAAACATATGTATGTGTAAACATACTTTTACTACGTTTACACGCGCACTATTTGCAAATAAAAATATTAGCAAATAAATTAACTCACTGTTTATACGACATTGTAAGTGTTTAAAAACTTAATATCACTTCTATAGAAATGTTGCTTATGTTTACAAAAAAAAAAATAATTGTGTAAAGCTGGATTCACCCATTGTTTCCGAACAAAACTTTTGTCCATACAAACATTTTTTACTGAGAGTTTTCTGCAGCACGATTCATCCATTTCGAACATTTTGTCTGGAAAATCAAAGCTACTATATGAAATACGTTTGTAAACGATGCGTATTAATTTTACAAGTGGCAGTACATCGGCAAATGATTACAATTTGCTGTGTCTTTTTAATTGTTCAATTCAATTCTTTCGATCAACTTCATATGTGTATGTTTTATTTTTAAATTTTCCTTTATTTCTATTGTAATTAATACAAGTTTATTCTGTGCAGTTCAACTTTGGCTGAAAAATTAAAATGCTTTGCAGCTAAGTTCGATTTTTTATATAAAATATAAAATTAAACCAATTCAAACTGAGAGTTTTTCGTAAAAAATATTTTCTCTCTCTCAAAAAGAGACAAGTAAACAAAGTACATATTAAAAAAATTTGTCGGGAAAAAATGGGTGAATCCAGCTTAAATGTGTTAAATAACAAATAATAATTTGTCTTTATTGCCATTATTTTCTTCTATAAATTTTTTTTGTCTAATATTTATCAATTTATTGTTTTTTTATTAGCAAACATTTGTAAGTGTGGCAACCTCAAGCATTTTATTTCCAAATATTGCGTTAATCGTGAATAGTTGTATGAATTAGTAAGTCGCAATAAAAAGAATAATATGACAACAATTTACAGTTTTATTTGCAAATAAGCCGTGCGTATAAACGTAGTATTTATTATGTACACAATTTCCTACACTCACCAGGCGTATCGAATTCCGGCAAAACGCGAATACCACGTTTGCGCGCAAATTCCACAATTTCCTTTACTTCCTCTTTTGAATATGTGAATTGAGGCCTATAAGCACCTTTTGCTGATAATTCCGGGAAAACGGTAGACTTAAACGTAAAAGCAGAATCATCTGTCATATGCCAATGAAAAACATTTAGCTTATTGTATGCCATCCCTTCCAGCAGCTGAAAAATTTTGCTTGTGCTGATAAAGTGGCGAGCAGAGTCCAACATCAGACCACGATGCTTAAAACGAGGAGCATCATAAATTTCTGTTTCTGGTATGCGTAACTGCAAAAGTATTTCTTTCTTTAAAAACAAACGAACACACATATGTACGAGTACATAAATGACAAAACAAACATCATCTACTTACGATACCATCTGGCATGGGAACCAAGAGCTGTGCCAATGTTTCTAAACCTCTTAAAATGCCCCAAACAGAGTTGGCTATAACACGTCCATCACCCCAAACATAATCTGATAGAGATGCAAAAGAGGAAAAAAAATTATTTAAATTTTTTTTGCATCTTGCTTGCTGCTGGAATAAGAGATTGAGTAATGTGTGGATTATTTTAACGCCTACATGACTCATCCATATCTAAGTGAGGCAGTGGTTCACATGCATTTGTTAAATTCACTCGTATCTGTTTTATGTGGCGTGCAACTGCGGTTTGTGGAGCTCGATTGTAACCTTGTGCAGAATTTCTTATTATTGTGGTATAACGCTGCATGGCTTCCTGCATTAAGGCGCAATTTTTGTTGACAGCCTGCAAATAAATATTTATTTTGATGCAAAAAATAACGTTAAAAAAGATTTATACGTACACATATCCATATTTTTGTTCAAATATGTATATCGCTCATTTACTATAAATAACAACGTCATAACTAAAAAAAAATCGTTTTGCACTAAAGGAGTTTAAAGTTTTAAATTTACAAAGAACTAAAATAAAATTGAATTTTTCTCTCAAGAGTTGAGATATTTGTATGAAATTTTCTTATAAATATTAACAGCCTTATTTATAAAAATTATTAAGACTTTATAAAGACTTTTTAAGAAAAATTTAGTTTGAAAATTTGTTAAAAAACCTTTTTAAGCCCTTAATAGTTTTTATAAATAAGGCTGTAATATAATAATGACATGGAGATTAATTCTGCATTATTAACTCAGCAATCGAATTTCTTGAGTTATGACGTTAATGAAGCAATTGAGCTATATGTATAAATGTTGTGCATTTAATGTAAAACTATAGTTCATTACAACTTACCTTAAGATGAAAATTCTTGGGATCGACACCAAAATATTGTCCTGTATCATCTTGCCACAGTGGTTTAGGCCATATTTCTCCAACCGAACCTTTTATATCAGGTCCATAACTTATATAACGATTGGCGTAAATGAATTTATTTGCTAATATTGCTGTCAATATGAAAATGCAATTGGAAGATATATTTTTAATAAACATTTTGGTAATTAAAACGAATAGAAAGAAGTTCTTGACTGACGCAAGTGCAAAGCGTTAATGACAAAATATTAATTACGCTGATAATAAATATTGCAAATTGTTTTAGTATGTTTATCCATATTTCGATTTGCACAAGTGTCGGTATCAATAACTTTATTTTATTTGTTGAGTCAAGGTCTGTTATTAGGTGTGTTCGCGTATTTAGCAGATATATTTTTTAGGAGTGAATAATAAGAAATTTCTTTAATTAAAAAAATAAAAGAATTTTGTAAAGTTATTTGATGACAAATTAAACCAGTAAGTGTCCGATTCCTGATTTGGGATAAATCAACTACATATTTCAATAGTTGCAGATGACACTAGCTTTCACTCGCACCCACATTTGTCTCTTGATAACTATCTGACATCAGGTTTTTGTCATCAATGTTATGACAAATATCATCAATATAAGAAGCAAACTGACATTAACCTAATGAAAAAGTTCATCCTGCGTTCTTGTTATATTTTGCGGGTCATATATATTATGACAGCAATAAAATCAACGAAATGACAGTTGTTTTGTATTATTAATAGATAAAATATTTACATCTTTTTTGAAGAATTTTAAATAATAAAAGTATAAAAAAAGGAATGTGAGTACGATCACAGGGCAGATGTGTAAACATCTAGTAATAATGGCTTATAGTAATTAAAATAAGATATATAAATTTTTGACTCTACTCTATTTAAAAATCTATGAAAAACTGCATCAATAGTAGTGGAATTATTAGTCTTGGGGGTTTGTGGAGAATTACTCATATGCAATTGGAAAACGTCAAATAAAAATTTATTTTTATAAAGCTTGCGATTGTGGGCTTGCAAAATTTGTATTAAATTCTCCACCCATAATAATTGGCATGAGATGGAGATTGTTACCCAATTGTCGTGCTCCGGCTTCAGTGTAAGGCAACAGTATGAAGATATGTTATAAAATAATATTATAAATTGTTTATATACATCTGCTATATATCTTTTAAACAAATATTTTACATTTAAAATGCTCTTTTATTTAAAAGTTTATATTTATTTTTATTATTTTATATTTTTTTTAACTTGAAATTTATTTGCTTGTGGTTTAGCTTGGTCTATATACGTATTTCATTGGCGCTTAAACCAAATCATCAGTAGACTTCAACCACAAATTTTGAACGGTCACAAACCTCTTACTTTATGCACAGACTTTCAAAAACTATATGAGAATTCATAGAATAATAATATTTTTGAAAATCACAAAGACAAAATAAGTTTAGTAGGCTTTGAAACTCATACAAAACCCAGCAAATAATTTATATTCGATATGAATCTATTTTATTTTTCTACACCTTCATACAATTAGAAATCCAACTAAACTTATTTTGTCTTTGTGATTTTCAAAAATATTATTATTCTATGAATTCTCATATAGTTTTTGAAAGTCTGTGCATAAAGTAAGAGGTTTGTGACTGTTCAAAATTTGTGGTTGAAGTCTACTGATGATTTGGTTTAAGCGCCAATGAAATACGTATATACCAAGCTAAACCACAAGCAAATAAATTTCAAATTAAAATATAATTATGACAATATGTCGAATAATAAACTTCTTAAATGTTAAATTTTAGATTTTATTTTTCATTTTGCCTTGTAATTACTTTTATTGTTATCCAATGGATTTCTAATTGTATGAAGGTGTAGAAAATAAAATAGATTCATATCGAATATAAATTATTTGCTGGGTTTTGTATGAGTTTCAAAGCCTACTAAACTTATTTTGTCTTTGTGATTTTCAAAAATATTATTATTCTATGAATTCTCATATAGTTTTTGAAAGTCTGTGCATAAAGTAAGAGGTTTGTGACTGTTCAAAATTTGTGGTTGAAGTCTACTGATGATTTGGTTTAAGCACCAATGAAATACGTATATAGACCAAGCTAAACCACAAGCAAATAAATTTCAAATTAAAATATAATTATGACAATATGTCGAATAATAAACTTCTTAAATGTTAAATTTTAGATTTTATTTTTCATTTTGCCTTGTAATTACTTTTATTGTTATCCAATGGATTTCTAATTGTATGAAGGCGTAGAAAAATAAAATAGATTCATATCGAATATAAATTATTTGCTGGGTTTTGTATGAGTTTCAAAGCCTACTAAACTTATTTTGTCTTTGTGATTTTCAAAAATATTATTATTCTATGAATTCTCATATAGTTTTTGAAAGTCTGTGCATAAAGTAAGAGGTTTGTGACTGTTCAAAATTTGTGGTTGAAGTCTACTGATGATTTGGTTTAAGCGCCAATGAAATACGTATATAGACCAAGCTAAACCACAAGCAAATAAATTTCAAATTAAAATATAATTATGACAATATGTCGAATAAATATTTTTTTTAACTTTTGAACAAAATTATCACCAGTGGCAACACTATTACACTTCACAAGCAATTTCTATTAAAATGCTCCTGAATGTATGCTTTAAATTCGGTTGGGTTTCTCTGTACTTCTTGTTCGCATGATTACACTAATACACTCATACATAGCTCACACCGATTTGATAACGCTTTACGATCTTACGCAAAATTTGTGATTGTATTGTGGAAAAGATTTTTACCCCTTAGCATATAGATGTTTACACATCAAAAAAATTTAAGGATTGTTTCGCTTAATTTTCAATGAATACATAAATTGATTGCCTTACAAACACTTGTCACCAATTAGGTAATGCAGCTTTATCTTAACTTCAAATGTCATGTTATTTATTTTCTATTATTTTAATTAATCAATTGCATATCTTATTATTATTTTGTATTGCAAAACAAAAACAAAAAAACGTTTGTTAAAAGTTGTTAGTGGTCTCCATTTGATCTCTCTCCCTGTCTACTGCCCTCTTTCTTTCACTTTACCTTATTTACAATGCAAGTCATGTTTGGTAGCAGTTGCAGTTTTTGTGCATTTCATGTAATTTCGTGCAACTAACAAGAGAATTTAATGCGATTTGAAAGAAACCGTATTTTATAAATAAATAAATTCTTATGCAATTGCAGAAATTTTCCACGGAAAGCTTAAATATCACAAAAACCACTCACTGAATTGTTTAAACAAAGTGCATACATATATCGTGACCTTAATATAGAAAGGCTATAACTAATTATTTTTTTTTAAATCGAGTTTTTTTGTATATTTCGTCTGAAGAACATCTAATGTATAAAAAATGCCAAAATCTCGGTTAAACAAATAATGAGTTAGGGCCTTTCTATATTAAGGTAACGATATGTATATATGTACATGTGTATAATATAGGGAAAAAATAATAAAAAAGACACCAACCGAGATATGTTGAGGATTTTTAGGAAAATTAAAAAGAAATAAGTTTTATGTACACATACACAAATCAGGGATGGCAAAGTTGGTACAATTGTACCTTTTTTGCTACTATTCAAACTCGGAAAGTATATTAGTACATATACATAATGAATCTCCCCAGTTTCACTCCGCATTTATTTTAAAACGATTGCATGTGCCAATTTTTACTTTTGAGCAATGAAACTCATATTCTTATCACTTGAAAACAGTCTTGTGACATCAAAACCCGGCGAGAAAATAAAAAAATGTGAACTCGTCCATTTCCAAATCAGTTTTCTTCTAAATATGGATGCTAGATCACATGTTATTAATTTTTACATTTTAAATTTCAATTTAATTAGATAAAAAAATATGTAATTTGAACTAAAAAAAGTCTTTTAGTACAATTTTAAAATTCTCAATGCCATCCCTGACACACAGCCATACATACATATGTACATAAAAATGTATGTACATATGTAAATATGTATGTGTAAATGTAATTTTGAAACCGAAACATGTTGCAATTACAAAGGGAACAGACTGGGAAAAAGATTTTTATTTATGTTAGCTGAATTTGGCAGATTTATGTGGGAAACTTAAAGTCAGTTTAATCTCAAAGAAATATTAAACAATTAAAATTTTCAGAGAATTTTTTCGCGTGCTTACATACATAGTTACAAAAGAAAGGTCTGTTTCGCAGATAAATAAAAGAAGATTTATCGCGCTTTACAAACATCGTCTTAGTATTTTATTATGGGACTCTAGGTAACTTTTTACTGTCAGAACTTCCTTCTTTGGCTCAAAATCACTCGAGCTCACATAATTGCAAATAATATTTAATTACGACCACAGACATTTTCAAAATTTATCAAAGCCATTGTTTTAAGGAAATTATGCACAATTTCTATATGTATTTGAAAAATGCTTTCCAGAAACTTTAGGTTATATTTAACGTTCACGAACTTAAGCGGTGTCCTTCTCTAATTTAGAATAGAGCCTTAGGGACAAAAAGTTTCTGATAAATACTATGAGAAAAAAGGAAATGAAGGATACATATGTATATGTTTGTACGTATGTATATTGTTTAAGGATAATAGGACAGAATCTTAACAAATGTATCCCCTTTTCGTGGTTGGCGTATCTCGACGTTTTTGTAATAGCTTAAAGAAAAATTTCGTGTTCGATGACGAAATAGACCAACCGCGATAAATCGCATTATTTATTTTTTCAAAAGTTGAACACTCTTAAGTATTCCGGATCCGATTTTGGTGAACAATATTGCCTTGAAGTTCTGGTTTTAGATTTCTAATTGCAATAAACAGAAGTTAAATAAAAAGAAATTTGTTTGAATTGGTCAGGAATCGAGCTCGGGTCGCCCTCATGGTGAACCCTACTTCAATAAATTTATTTCTCAAATAATATTTATGGTCATGTATATGTGCAGTTCTTATTATGACGAATAAACTAAAGTGTACAAAAACTGACAGGTGTTTCAACTTAATGTACATATACATGCATACACGTACATACGAGTACATTTTTATTTAAATATATAGATTTGTACATAAATACATAAATATATTCCATATCATTCACACCATGAGAAAATATTTTCAAGTTTCAAAATATTTCAATGCTAATTTATCTTCTTATAGTGCAAATTCATTCGGCCCACTCACACATTGTTCATGTTAGATATTTTTTTATTTTGCTACACATATGAAAATACATATGGACATGCATTCGTACCTTCTAGGAAGTGTCTTGACTTTGTCACCAGGACAATGTCGTTACGTTGCAAACAGGGATTCACTAGTAAATTTTATTAACTCTAGTATAGACTACTGACTCAGCTACCACAGTCACAGGGTGACAAAAAATTTTCTACCCATTAAAAGCAAATATTACTATGTAGACGCTCCGTTGACAATGTCACCAAAAAGTTACGACAATAGTCGTCATAAGTGGTGACTTGGAGACACTTAACCCCAAGCTTCCTATAGGGTACATACTCGTATGGATGTACATATGTACAATCGCACTTTACTACGTTTGTTTTTTGTCCATTCATACGAGCGGTATACAAAGTGTTAATATGGGTAATCAATATAATTGCTGATTGTTTGAAGCCCACTTGCAAAGAAATTGTATTTAAAAGTCTTTTGAACGCTAAATCCACAATCTACAAATAATTATAATGTCTTTATTTATGTTCATACGTAAATAATTTACAAAATCTCATTGATTATGCGGCTTAAGAAAAAGGCGTCGAAATGTTGTCAACATTTTGTTTTGTTTACACTACGTATTGCGTGCTTTAGATACGAACACACATACTATACATGTGTGGATATGTGTGTTTAGTTTATCGTCGCTGTTTTAACTAACTGACTGATGTAATAACTAGCATTTTTAAAATTTTACAGCAGAGCAACTTTTTCATTGTTTTTTTTTTTACATACATTCTTATGAATACGTATTTACCATTATTCCAGTTGTCAACGTGAACGCCGATGTCACGTCAATACAATATCAAAAAATTTGGGCTTGCCTAGTCGTTGTAGAAAACAACTGATTGCTATTGCCTTACCTTAGGGAAAATAAATATACTGTCAATAGCACAAAATTATTCTCGAGAGCGAGAAGACAAGCCCCAAGTTTTTTGTATTGTATTGACTTAACGTCGATGTTGACAACAGGAATAAGGGAAATTATTACTTTTATAGGCATAACAGTAATGCTTACAGTGAGAAAAATTTTAGAAAACTGACAACTGTTAGAGATACAATTCAGTAGAGAAATGCAGTAGATAAATTATGTAAGATTTTTACAGTGGGTGCTAAAAAGTGATTGTGCAAAATTTTAAGTTGACTCCCCTTTCGAAGACCAAGTGCGATATGTACATACATATGTACCTTCATTCATAATACAAACTGCCTCGCTTAAAATGAACCCAGTAAAAAAAGAGACTCCAAAAAAGTCATGAAAATGTAGAGTTTACGATGCGGAAGTAGTGCAAATTTCAATCCGATCTAATGATTTTTACATAGGGTTGTCATTGCAAGAAGTTCTCTTTTTCGATGCCTGGTCACTGAATTGGAAGCGATATTAAGAAAAATTCCCTTTTTTGTGTTCTATGATAATATTTTCATCTAGGAAAAATTGTAAATAGTTGCGTTTTTTAACAATTCGTTTCTTTTTATACGAATTTAAGCCCGAAACAGTGTTTTCATGTAAATTTAAGCAAATAACTTTTAAATTTTAGACTAAAAATAATTCATAAATTTCTTTAAAAAAATATTTTTTTTTTAAATTCTGGTGAGTATTTTCTAACACTATGGAGGAGTTACAAGTTTTTGTGAGACTAAAATAAGCTTCTAGATGGTTTTTTGCTCACCCTCGGCAAATTAAAAATATCGATTTTTTGGAAGCAATGAAAATGTACTTCCGCTAGAATGACTTCCATTTTTTTTTCACTGGGAATTAATAAATCTGGACATTTATGATCTGATTTAAATCATATGCTCGCTAAATTTAATTATTAATTATTAAATATTACATACAAAATAATGCAAATAAAATCAACAATAAAGAGAACGAGAGTATACTTGTTATATACATATGTATGTATGTATGTATATATCTATACATACATATCATTCATAAATGCCCATGTAAATATGTAAGTATGTACATATGTATGCATGTGTAAAAAAGCCAAGATCAAGAATTTCATTTATTAAATAAATTGCATTGTATCGTTAAAACAAAATAATTTAAAATAACTTTTCAACATCAGCATATAAATTAATGACTGTCGCGTCGTTACGTGAGCTGTGGCTTACCAGTGTTGCCGTGAGGTTAAATTTGTGTAATTTAAAAATTCTAAAAAAAATGATAATCTTATTTATTGTTGAATCCACCTGCTAATGATAAGAGCCAAAAATTCTAATGTATTTGATGCTTAATTGTAACATTTAAGGCAAACCGGCATCGGAGAAATGTCATTTTGATAAATTAATTTGATCGTTTCTACATGTTGTCCCTATTGGAAGACCCGATATGTCATAATATATGTATGTATATACATACATACATATGGGTAATTCTCCGAGAAATTCCACTATTTTGTAGCGTGCGACAGCAAGTTATTAAACTTGTATTTCTGAACAACGTGACTCGATTTTTCTTAAAATTGTATCTTACGTAGAGCTGCTGAGGACCTACACAAATATATAAAGCAGTAAAAAAAGTTTAGTTTTCTTTGAAAAAAACAAGCAGTTTTGCTTGGTGTCGCATGCTACAAAAAGTGGTGGAAATGCCCATATGTATATATATTCTTTATTGTGGCTTCAATGACATTAAGACACGAACCTTAAATCTTCCCTGGAAAAAATGTTGAATGGTAACTCTGTTTTCCTTACGATAAAGATACAAAAGAAAGAAACCTGTTTAATTTTTATTGTAAGAAATAGCAAAGAAATGTGGTAAGAGAGAATATTTATTTCAATATGATTATTCTGCAGCAGTGATGGAAAAATCAAATTTGGAATAAATTAAAAACGTACTTTATGCTCAAGTAAAATACTTAATGGAAGTTTTAGTATGTGCTTGTTTGCATAAGTTGTATAGATTACGAGTATATAGAGTTAAAGGAATACTAATATAGACATGTCTCTTTGCTCATTAGCTATTAAGTATAAAAGAAATCAGTATTACTGCAATGCATCATCATTAAATTTGCAATAAGGAGCAATATATCTCATGAAGTGATGTGCTGCTAATGTTTGAATATTTTAATTTTCATGTTTCATCTTTATAGGAATTAAATGATGTTGCTTAGCAACATGTTGCTCAGCAAGTGGATGTTAAACAGCTCTCTTAATTTTTGAATTTGTGGTAAAAATCTCTTAGAATTATCTTCATATTCTAAATTAAAGATTTAGCTGAAAGAACATGTTTTTTTTACTTATGTAGCTTTTTTTGTATAAAATAACAGGTGTTTCCATGTTGATGGCGTATTGTAGGCTAATGCTGCGATATGATATCTCTGCTCAAGTGCATCATGTTACAAAGCAGATAGATGGAAAAGTAAAATACAAACAGCTGCTGCATGAAAATAAAAAAGCAGCGAGCGTACTATTTGATGCATTAACTTGGTCTTCTAAATTTGGTCAAAAACAATATAAATACGCCGTGTATCGCAATGTTTACATATAAACCGGTTTTCTATGTGTGTGTTCCGTTTAAGACGGAAGAGATGTTTTAACGTTAAAGCATGAATTTTATTTAAATAACAGCAGCAGTCAGTGTACATACCCACATATTACGTGTTAAGTAAAGACACTTTTAATGGCACTTTTCAAGTAAACCCAACAATTCCATATTTCATACAATTCAAGATGTGTTTAACCACTATGACGGTCATGATACATGATACTGAAGATGATGACGATGGACATTAATGATGATAATGATAATATATGTATGTCCTTATCATTATATATGTATGAACATTCATACATATATACATAATACATACATTCATTTGGAAATAAGTTTGTGGTGAGGATGTTATGATTATGATGTTGAGCGCTCATACGGATAACTGTGGTTGGCAGGTCTTTGACATTAAGGTGTTAAACGTACTGTTGAATAGGTTGATAACACATATTAATTTGTTATCTTTTACTGTTATGTTGATGTATTCAATTCAGTCACTGGCTTTTGGATAACAATGTGAGATTTTTTTTTGTATTGCAATCTTATCTTCAAATTTTTTGTAGTGAAAATATAGATAAAAACTGTATTAGTAAATAACATTATCGGTAGGCAACATTTTCAAAAGCAAAAGTCTTAACACTTAAGACTTTTTAATTTCAATTAATGTACTTTGCAAAATAATTTTTATTCATCATAATATTTATGGAAAATGTTTAACAAACTTTTAGTTTGCAAATAAAAAATTTACTAAAAAAGTGTAAAAACTCAATGGAGGGCTTCTTGGACGGCGCAATGAGAAAAGTAATTGACTCAATTTCAATTTCATTAAAACTTTAAGGAAATAAAAAGTCAGAAAAAAAATTAAAAACAAAACAAAAATATTTATACAAAATACAACTGATCTTTTCTGATTTTTTTTGGCAAATCATTAAAAATTTTTTGTAAAAAATTTAAATTTCGAAAGATATCAATAAAAAGAAGTTTCCTGCAATATTCAAAATTATAGACCGTGTGAAAAAGTGTAAATAATTGCTGGCATGTCGTGTTTTGATTACTTATTCGCTATGTTTAGCAGTTATAAAAGTAAGTCAGTTAACATATGCAAAAATTCATGTAAATAAGTGCCCTACAAGAAATGAATGATTGAAACTAACACAAACAAATTTTTTCACTAACACATTTAAAATAATTTTACATTCAATTCAATAATGACAGTCAATTGACTAGTCATTTGATCGGAAGTGTGATGCAACTTCACACGTACACAAAAGTTTCCATCACATTTTTCATTTTGCCTTTAATAATTTGATAGAAACTTTGTTCTACGCAATGATGAATATAGCCTGCATGACTATCGATCAAATGAGCAGTCAATTGACTGGTAGTGTTCTTGTAGGGTGTATATTAATGTGTGTATGTATGTTCAAGATTTCTGTGTAGCATTTTTCGCAAATGAATGAAATTTATTGTTTAATTTTCGTGCTAGAACCTTAAAATAGATTTTAGTTAGATTGTGTGTTTTGAGATCTGGATATGTTGATATTAAAAAGCATACATACATACATATGTATGTATGTATGTACGTACACGCAAAGTGAGCTCATATTCATGTCATAGCAAGCAAAGTAAATCCGTGCGCCCAGGTGCACATTTGTATATTGTTTTTAAAATGCCAACCAAAATATTTTTTAACCTTTTTTTAATTCTTGTTTTTTTTGTATTAAAATTTGTGTATGAGCTGTCATGGTTTTTCATGTTTATTTTGCTATACATACATACATATGTATTATATCGTTACCTTAATATAGATAGGTTCTAACTCATAATATTTCTGAAATCGAGTTTTTTGTATATTTCGATAGTAGAACATTTAATGTATCGAAAAATTCAAAAATATCGCTTTCAAAAATAATTGAGTTACAGCCTTTCTATATTTAGGTAACGATATGTATGTATGTATATATATTGAGGTATGTGTATGTGTATGTAAGCTGGCACGAACTGACATTAAATAATACATAATCAACATTTCATCGAAAATGTTTACTTAACTTGACTTGTTTATAAACATTTTCAACGAACTTGTGTGTATTGCTAATTTCTATGAATCCCCTAAAGTATGCTATAACTTTGAAGCATTTAAATTATTATATTTTTTCAATTTCCTTTTCAGAAAAACGTTTAACATCAAATGTTCAAAATAATTCTTCAACAACTGCATCAACAACCTCTACCACGGCCAGTTCACCCACTGGTGGCAGTACAACCAGCATTAAAGGTTCGCCACCCCCTAAAAAGTTTAATCTTCATACCAACAAGCGTTTGGATATAAAAACGGCAACTCCAAAAACCCCACTCAAAGGTAAGTTATCAAGAGTTATTTATTAGAAGTTGTAAAAATTATAAAAACATTCGCAAAATCAAGATGCGAGTATCAAGTAGAAGTTAAAGAAGATATTGACACAGTTACTAAAAAGTGACCAATTCAATGAATTCATCTGCAGTTTGTTTACGAATATATTTTTTTCAAATGCAAACTTACCAATGATTTAGTTTTTATTATTGGTTTTCTGTATAACAGCCTAAGATTCATTCAGCTACGTTATGACATAATTTCTCTGGGTTTCTTATGTGTGTGATGGATTTATTTTTGTACTGTAGGGAATTGTGGTTCAATGCTTGGACAACAAAATTAAAATACTATTCGTTAGTTAAGTAAGTGTTGTTCTTGTCGCTGATTTTCTTTATTGAAAGAAATTTATATATCAAATATATTTACTTGGGGCGACACACATACAAAAATAATTAATTTAGATTGATTTAATAATTTAATGATTGCGTGTTCTGAATTGAGACCTTTTATTGTTGTTTTATTTTCAAGTTGCTCTTTTAAATGCAATAGAAATTACATTTTAATGTTTGCATAGATTGATAACGTGCAATCACAATAACGATTGCTGCTTTCAAGATGTGGCAAATTAGAGAAGCCCACTCCAAGTTTCACCTCAATTTTTAAAAATTAAGTTTTCATCATATATCGGCTGTTTAAGGGAGACGATTCTGACTATCGACTGATGTCCGTATGGACGTATGTGGCTTTGTGTTTGCGTATGTATGCATTAGTGTCCTGCACAAGACCATTTATAAAACATTTCAAGACATGAGAGATTTTTCCAATGCTTTACCACAGCGAAATATTCTAAAACAAATGCTAAACAACACTGTTGGCAAGAAAAATAACTGAAACAAATGTATTGCCAACCGTGTTGTTTAGCGTTTGTTTTAGAATATTTTGCTGTAGTAAAGCATTTGAAAAATCTCTCATGTCTTGAAATTTCTTATAAATGGTCTTGTGCTGGACATTAGTATACATGGATACACCTCATAATTTAATAACAGGTCAACGGATCAGAAGCAAATTTGTCGCATTCGAAAGATGTTGAGCTCATTTAGATGTCGTAAGATAGTGAACCGGTTCGGTTCAGTAGATTTCGTAAATTTTCACATATTAAACTGTTTTTTTTGGAATTCAATTTTAAACTGCCAAGTCGATAAAGCTTAAAATATAATTAGCGCATAAGCTCAAAAATACACGTCGATTGCTGCTAATTCGACTAAAATCGGGGGATCGGGGATGAGAAATTTTGAAAAATTTTTATTTTTTTTCTAATAACTTCAAAAGTCTGTGTTAAATTGACTTTAGATATTCACTGATTCTTAAAGCCTTAAAACATGTAATGAAAGCCACAAATTTGACCAAAAACTGTAAAATGGTTAAAGAAAATTCGTGAAAAAAGTGTTTGCATATTATTATTATTCCGTAGTATCTAGTCAAATCGACTTTTGCTACACTTTAATTCTTTTGGACTTAAAAGCTGGCGGGAAGTTTTTGGGATGGCTCCCATATTTTTTTAAAATCTTCTGCTCACGTACATTCAAACGTATTGACTTTCAAATTAGCAAAGTTATGCGCAAATACATACACAATAGTTTTAATAAAAGGAAAATTTCAATCATACTAACTAAACCTTAAATGGTCTTCATACATATTAATAGATATAAAGCATTTCAATAGATATAAGATGGGTATTCAATTAATTATCTTATATCTTAGGATGTGATTCGCTAAATTTTTTTTCGGTACATTGTGTGTATGCATGTAATTCCATATTAAATGAAACAATTTTATGGCCTTGATACAAACGTTTGCTTCTAATTTTAATTTTTCTTAAAAAGTATTTATTTATACAGTTATTATTAAAGTTTATTATTTAATTTGCTATCAATGATATTTCAATAATAGTGTTTTAAAACATGTCCAGTTAAACATTTGAAATATCTTCTTGTTAATGAGTAAAAGTGTAAAATTATCTAAATAGCTTGGGTTTGCCCGCACGTGTTATCCAGATACATATGTACAAATGTATGTATGTATGTATTTTATCGCGCACAATTAATGCCAAAATCAAACAATGCGACTAGAAATCGTTTGAAAAGCTATAAAACAATTTGTTTTCACATTCATTTTAAATAAAAAGAAAATTAACTCATCCATACGTTCATCCATTCAATCGGCCAACTATTATTATCCATCATTCAAAAGATTATTGTGCGTGTCAATTCAAAGACATGTGTTAAAACTCTTGTCAACTTAATTTGTAATGAAAAGCAATGGCAGAAAATATAAATGAAATTTCGCTTTGGAGCTAAAAATAATAAAAAAATGTGTAAAAATTTTTATATTGGTTGCGTTTTTGCATTAAAGCAAAAGCAACCAACCCACAATATTTAGGATTTGTTTCGTAATTAAAGAAATGCTTGAAAATGCCAGGAAAAATTTAAAAGTTCACATGTTTTTTTGTTAAAAAATAAAAATAGAAATGTTTCAATTTCAGTTGAAAGAAGAGAGGTGACAAAATGTAGTGATTTTGGTGAAACTTGTTGAAACTTTTTATGAGTTTTATATTATTTTTTATACCTTTTGTGAATTATGTATTATTTTATTATTAATGTCATAGAAACATGAATACAAAAATAGTTTAATGTTAAATGTACACACACACACACATTCATATTCACACATTGTTTACATATTGTTTAGAAAGACCATTATAAAATATTTTTCAAAACACAACACTGTGGAGCAATCAAGGGAAAAATGTTCTTGCATTAGTGCAAATGCAAAATAGCGTAGCTTTTCTTTGATTATGTGGGTATTTTGTTGTTGGATTTTAAAGAAAAGCTGCGATATTTAGCATTTACACTGACGCAAGACCATTTGCATTAAGCATCGAATACAGCCAATTACATTTTCCTTCAAGTGCAATTTTATTTGATTCTCTTGAAAATCTGCTTTTAAGTTAATATAATACATACATATGTACATGTGCATGTATGTAAATATTTTGTTTTGTAAAATGTTTAATTTATATTATAATGAGCTAACATGAGATCAGATCATAAATGCTCCAGAGATTAATTCTGCAGGGTTTTTTCTAAGTCACTGTCTGCTCTAGCAGTACTATTGACAAATAATTTTCGTACAACAACTGTCATGAAAACTTTCGTAATGTAAATTTGGAATTTCATGTATACATATATTCATCTAAAATTTTCAGAACTTCTCTACCAATTAAAGTCACTGTACATCAAACTTTTAGCTTTAAATTACTTAAAATCACACAAGTAGCAGTGTCGTACAACTCGCGTACCACATACATACTTCACATACATATGTATATACATATGTATGTGCATATGTACATATGTATGTATATGTATTTAGTTTGTTGCTCTCCTAGAAAAATGTCATTAAAGTTAATTATTTACTTTAGTTTTGTGTGATTTATAACCCAAACAACAAAGTAAACTGTAAAAAAACTTAATTTTTTATTCTGAATGCCAGCAAAACCCTTAAAACACTTAGAACAAAAAAAATGTCAAATGCTACTTGTTGAAGTTGTTAAAAATTTTGCACAATCCGGAATAAAAAAATAATTCAGCTAAATGCGTAGATTCATTCATAGAACATTTGGCACTGGTTGGTTGTTGATTAAAGAACAGTGTCTTCTATTTAACTTGCCGTTAAAAAAAACAGATTAAAAAAAAATTGTAAAAGTGTCACATCGTTTTAATACATTGTAACACGCTTGAAATTTGGCAGAGCAAATTAAAAATGAAATGTATATTAAAATCTTAACCTTAAAAATTGTAAACTAAACCTAAAAGAAGTTGGTCAGTTGTTTTAAAAAAGTTTATTTTTATTAGCTCGAAAATTTAATTCATGCAGTGCAACGAATTTCAGTATCTTAATATATTTGGCAAACTTAATTAACAAATGTATAAAAACTACATTGTTTCATTTTAATTAAAAAATTTCCTACATTTTTTTAAGAGCTTTAAAGTTAATGAGATGAATGAAAGTTTTTTTAGAACGATACAAAGCAAATTGTTTTATGTGCTGGTTGAGTAAATACACTGTGCAACAAAATTAAAATTAGCAAACCAAAAAAGTTTGTCTTAAGTAGAACAAAACTAAGCAAATTAACTAACATGTGCATAATTAGTAAAGAATAAACGAGATTAGAGATTGTAAATTTGGGCTTGCATTACAAAACACGTTTCAGCAAAATTGAAATACGATGAATCAAAACAATTCACGTATTCCATTTGCAAGAAAGTTTCGTATATAAGACAGAAATTTACATCAACTGAAACCACATACAGTGGACAACACAGAAGAACGCTGATGATGAAGGTTTAGTGGCCTTCGAAAACAGCTTATTGTTCCGTTCAACTATGTGTTAGTCAGAATATTTACAAGTAACTTTTGATGTTTTTTGTTCATTAATAATTACCACATGTAATTTGGCTTAAAAAGCGATACGAACTTTAGCCCGTTCAAATCGTAAATATAAAAATTAAAAATCATTTCTAACTACTATTTTTTTATAAAATATATTTTCGCCTTCCCAAAGAAGGAGAAGGAAAGAAAAATTATGGAGCAACTAAAAATTTGTGGTCAATAATATTGCTATTTGGCAACTGAAATTAACAGCTGTTAGTTATCAGTTGCCATGCGTAAAAACATTTTTCCAACGAAACTAAAGTTCGGTTGCCATTCATATTTGGGCCATGTGAAGAATTTAAACCTCAACATTGACTAAAAAATTCATTCAAAAGGACAAAATTGTGAATGTAAAACAAAAGTAAATGACGCAAAATAAACTTAATATGAATTCATAAAGATTATTTCTAAATTTACTTTTTCTAATAAAACTCTGGTATTGTATGAATCTAAAGTCATGAATATCACACCTTTATTTTTAAATTTCTATTTTTTTCAAATGAACAAAGACAAAATAAAAAAATAACAAAAATTTTTGAAACAAGAATAACCACTACTCTGGCATTCGAATGGAAGTTCTTACGATTTTTTATGAAGTTTACATCTTTCGAATTATCTATATGCACAGAAAAAAATATTACGGCAATAAACAACTTTAATTGAAAAAAAAAAACAAAAATCAACTAAAAATATAATTGAGTCAATTAAACTTTCCAATTAATTAAATTATTAACCAAAAGTTTAATTGACTTAAATACATTTTTAATTGTTTCAATTAAAGTTGTTTACTGCAGGAATATTTTTTTCTGTGTAGTAACCACCAGTTGCTCTCGACATTTGACATTGTCCAATGTCAAATGGAGAATAGATGTGCTTGGTTCACTTTTAACAATGGACGCTGTGAATTTCGGTGTTTTTCAACAGATTTTTTCTAGGTTATGCTGCAAAGATTTTTATACTATTTATCATTTATAATTTTAGTTTTAAATAAAGAAGAAGATAAAAGTCATTATCCGGCTTGTAAACAATAAAAAAAACGTAACACAATTTGACAATTAGCTGGTTATGAGAACAATAGTCAGCTGATGTAGTACTTCCACCTGATAGATGCACCTTTCTTGTTACACATTCCTTTTTTGCTAATTTCCAAACCTTTTTTAGAATCTCGTATAAAAGAGCAATCAAAGTGTCGAAAAGTGTCGACAAAGTATGTAAGAGCAACCAATACTTTTTGCCTCTCCAATACAATTCTTTACTTGTATTTAATTTTTATTTTTTTTTTTTGCTTGAATACGTAAAATTTGCAGTCGCTAGTTTATATTAATTAATATGAAGATATGAAAAACATACAATACTTTCGCATCACCGTGAAATTTGTTGCACGAAATTTTTCTATTTACTAATATTGAAGGTGGGGAAAAGGGCAGCGTAGAAAAATATCACATCATGAATCTGTAGAGGATTTCTGGCAACTTTCTTAATTTAATTTGACAGGCCAAGTTGGAGCAGAGTCAAACTTTTACTTTAGTGCAATTATATGTTTTTTTTTTGCGCGAATGACTCAGCTCATTGTGCATTACATGTGCACATTTCAAAAATCAGAGAATTATCGTTATATTGTTCAAACGCTACCAATTACTTTCAATTGGTGTATAAAATATACAAACCACACAGCATGACTCCTGATTTGGGTGGTTTTCATTTTATTGAATTAATTTTTAATTTTACTTTTTTTGCCTTTAATTTTTGTGCATATTTTTTTTTTACAAAAATTAATGACTATAAGTTTTACTGAAGCAAAGTATAACGTAATACACATACAGAAGTACACATTTGTTATTCCACGAAACGAACACGCACCTTTAAAAACACCTTTAAACATTTAAAATTTCGAAATTTTTAATGTTTAATTACAGGGTGTCTCGCAGAAAGTTAATATTCAGTAGATCGATTAGAAGCAATGTTTAATACTTATTTAATTTAATAATAGTATCGTAAAAGTTTAAATCCTCTAGTTTGATTAAATAATCGAGGAGTCAACTTGGAGCTTATTCGAAAATGCATTACTGCGCTGTAAATGTAAATTTAATTGTCCTAAATTGTTCCGCTGAATTAAATAAGGTAGAAATAAATGTCAAATGTGAGGTACAAACATATCTTCTACTAAAAAAAGGTGATTAGCGATTTTGTATTGAATTTTAAATTAAAGTTTGCTCATATGATGCCGAGTAGTGATGCATTTCCAAGCAGTCCATTTCTTGTTAGGCTCGACAAGCAGGCTCCTTTTTATTGGCGTAAACGTAACGTTTGTGATAATCATACAGGAAAAGTCCACATCGGTTAAGTCAGAACTGTGTAGAGGACAATTTATGTCAACTCTTCAGAAGATCAGTTTCCCAGGGAAATTAAATACGTAACTAGAAAATCTGGGGTTTTAGTTCTTGTACCAATTAAATCACCCTTATTGCTTTAGGTATTTGTTTAAAATGAGGTAATGACTATCTTTGCGCGCTTAAAGTACTTTGATGCTTCATAGTTCAAATGTTAAAAATTTCACGAAGAGACTATTCAATTATTAGCTTTTTCTAAATTTTTCTATAGTTTTTGATGATCTTAGTTGACCCGTTTTTGGGCATTCCAATGTTGTGCCGGTGTCTTAAAACTTTTGCATTCATTTCCGAATGAAAATTATTTAAAAACTTCTACGCTCTATAGTCGGCCAGTCACAATTTTTGTAAAACTCTCGCAAGTACAATAGGCCTTGAGAAACGTTCCAAAATCCATTGACATATGTAAGTATCTTGCAAGCCCCTCAGATTCGTTGCGTCCACGCAATAAACCAAACAACCATAAACTTTTTTTTGTACACCCTGTATTAACAATCGCTTCGTGATACGTGGCCATGAAAAATAAACTTCGCGCAAAAAAAATGCGGCTTTCTGTTTAAAATTTATTTAAATAAATAGAAAATAAATAAGTAAAGTAAGCACATATTTACATATGCACATACAAATGTACATACATACGTATATAAAAACATTAGTGCGTATGTACAATGTATACATCGTTAACATAATACGAAAAGGCCCCAACTCATAATTTTTCGAAATCGATATTTTTACATATTTCGATAGACCATTACTAAACTAAATTAAAAAAATTAATAAAACTAATATAACACTAAATTTGTAAAGTGTTTTAAATAAAAATTGTGTTTAAGAAAATTTTGTATGAATATTGCATCTTTTTTTATTTAGTTTTTTCCTCCTCCTGTAAACTATGAAAAACATGAGTTAGGGCCTTTTCGTATTAAGCTAACGATATGTATGTATGTAGTAGCTTTGTTTAAGTGACATCACACTTTATTAGAGCGTGTGAAAATATGGGGATTATCAAATATTAAAATCTGTACCATGTGATCCTAATGTTTTTTTTTTAACAAAGGGATGTTTCCCTCTTGATAAAAAAAACATATTGAGCAATGATTTGATTGAATCTTTGGCAAATTTTTTGTTTACTTAAACAACAATATAAAAATGGGTCACACAAATAACACAAATTAAATTTCTTATTTTCTTATTGCAATTTGCATTCAAACATTAGTTTTTAGTCGTGCACTCAAATTAACTAGTTTCTTTGGTTAATTAAATTTATGCCAAAAATTTTGGCTAAACTGTGTTTTTTCTTTCAAGTCGTTGCATGTTAAATGCAACGAATAAAGCAAACAACAAAATTAAGCAAGTGTGTAGCGTTTTAAGCATTTTAATAATTTCATAATAATTTCACACATAATTACCAACTGAAATAAAGGTGGGAACAACCTCATAAGCTCATCACCGTCATAATCTTTAACAAAAAACGACACAAACTTTAAAATGTCAACAAAATGCCACCCAATACACATACAAGCAATAAATTTGCACAATAAATTTTGTAGTTTTCGCACAAACATGCACACATATGTACATATGTATGTATGTATGTATGTATGCATTAATGTATGGCTGTGTATATGTACATATATGCCGGCGTGTAATTGTTTATATGCACTTGCAAATAATTAAATTATTTTTAATAATTTGAGGAACCGCAATTCGACATTAGTGGGGTTTACTTCCTGAATTGATGTTTTTTAAATCATGTTAGTATGTATGTATATTTTATATGTACATTTGTGTGTTTTGCCATAGATTTGTACATTTTCATTAAAAACAACCTTTTTAATTATTCATTTTTATACGATTTATAAATATGTACTCGTATAGCAGATTGAAATTTTCGTGTTCATACTTTTTCAATTTGTGTAATGGGTGAGATTCGATGTAAAAATATTTACATGTGTATGTGTATTTTTCAACTACAATTATGAATTTTACACTTGAATTAATTATTATTATTTATTAAAAATAAAATCCAATAAATCCCAGCAAAAAATTTTATGGCAAAATAATGAATTAAATTGTTAATAACTTACATACGTACATACGTTACACTACTTCTTTTTTGGCGTTTAAATGATTTTATGCAAGTACTTACAACATTGGTTTATAACTAATGACTACGAACTGTCAGTACATACTAAAGGGCCACTCAGACTGTAATACAAGTATTAATACTTTTGACGAAAATGCATCCCTGGTCTTATATTTGTTTCAAATATTTCAAAAAAACAATAACAACTCAACATGTCAGAGCTGTATTTTGCACAAAAGTATTAATACTTGTATAATAGTCTGAACGGGGCTTTATACAAGTATGCAATAAACACACAACGCAATAAAAATAAATTCAGTAAAGTGCGACTCTGACTCGCGCACGAAGGGTTCCGTACTGACACTAGATATGTTGGCTTTTTTCGGTTCGAGCGTTTTTTAATATGTTCTTTTTAGTTTTGGCGTTTTTAATTTGGTGATTTTTTAGTTTTGGTGCTTTTTTTTGTTTTAGCGATTTCTTTAGGTTTTTGGCGTTTTTTTATTTTGGCGATATTTTTAATTTTGGCAATTTTTTCATATTGGCGATTTTTTAATTTTGCAGATTTTTTCATTTTATTTTAATGCATTTTTTTTTTAATTTGGTGCTTTTTTCGTTTTGGCGAGTTTTTTCCGTTTTTGGCGATTTTATAATATTGTGAATTTTTTTGGTTTACCGTTTTTGAAAATTTCAAGACTTTCCCCCTTATGCAAAAACGATTGGTAAATTTAAAGTTGGTTTATCAAACGATTTTTGTATGGCAAAACCGGTTTTAAAGCATGCTTTAACTTTAACAATCGTTTTTGCATAAGAGCATTTACCTTTTACTGTTTTCAAGATACAGCAAGTTGTCAAAATTACATTAACTGATAGAATACCCTTTAATCTTAATTTTTTGAAATTTGTATAAAAATACACTAAGTTTACAAATTTTAAGTGTCTATATGTATATGTACATACATACATATGTATATTACATGGTATTTTAAAATTTTTCGCTGCTTGTTTTGGAACACCCTTTAATTTCTTTAACTCTCATGTGTGTTGTAGCGGCCAAAGTTCTACACACTCTGTCCAAATTTCAGGTCCGTAGCTCTTATGGTTCTCGAGAAAATAGCCTGTGACGGACAGACGGACAGCGTAGCGAAAATAATAGGGGGCCTTTTCACCTTTTGTTGACGGAACCATAATTAAGCGTCAGCTGATGACAGCTGTGTTTCAGTTCACTTACCATTTTAGTAACTATCTGTGATAAGCACATGCTCTATTACTGCGCCAAGCAGAGAATAATTTATTTTGTTAATTTACTTTACAGTCGTTACTCAAATACTGTAAAGTAATGCAGACGGTATGTAGTTTATGTGGAAAAGTAAGTTGTTCTTCCATACCAATTTTTTGCTGGGAGGGATGTGTATGTATAATGAAACTTCATTATGTTAAAATAATTTTTAAATTACACGTTCCATTGAAAGTGTTAAGTCATGAGCGATAGTTATGGAAAGAAAGGAAAGGAAGGGCTCTGATTTGTTTTCGATTTACAAAAACATAATTAAAATAATTTGCTAAAAAGCTCAAGGAAATGAAGTTGAAGCTGAAGTTGCAGCGGAACAGCAGAAAGAAAATGCTCTTTTTATATTAAAGCATTCGCATCAACTCTTGCTACTGTGCAAAATAAGCACATAATTCCATTTTCTGACATGAGCAATGTATTTTTTTTTTGTTTAGTTGGGTTTGTAGTCAAATATATGTATGTGTAGTTTCAACAATGCAAGCAAGTGACTTGTATAGGAATCACTCAAAAATTTTAGTATTTTTCATATATTTTTTCTAGACAAGTCGAATTCAAAATTTCTAAATTAATCACCTGTACTTATTATATAAAATGTATTTTCAATTAAAATTTTATTGTTATAAAATTTTACACCAAAACTTTGTTCTCAAACAAGTCCAAATGTAATTTAATATTTCATACACACATTTTTTTTTTGATAATTTGTTGTAATTGCCATTTTATTTACATACTTATATGTACATATATTTGTTTGCTTTTTATATGTGTTTGTTAATTTAAATACAGCTGGCTTTAATTTTAAATTGCGGTCAGAAGTAACGGTTTGAGAAAAAAGATTTTTTCAATACATTGTTGTAATTAACAATAATTATTGTTTGTATTTGTGTGTTTGCTTGTAAGATATTAAATTACCATAAATTATTTAACTCATAAATTCGACTAAATCAAACAAACATGCACCGATGGAGAAAATATAAATTTGCATTGAATTGGAAATATTCGTAGCATTAAGCAATTAATTTTAGCTTTGTTTGCTAAATATAACCAACCAACCAACTAACTAACATTTTCGAACATCATGAAGTTTTATAAAGGTTTCACTGTTTGCCTTCACCCTTTCTAATTGTCAATACCATTGTAATTGTACATACTCTTACGTACGTATGTATGTATGTATGTATGTATGTTATGCATGTGTCTAAGCCCGTATTTCTTATCTATGGTTTCATCCCATACCAATTCACACAGACTTATTGCTTTCAAGTTGCGAAAATACAAAGTGTCATGTTAGTTTTTGACCGATTTACTGGAAATGACTGTTGTTTCCGGTTGACAAAACCAAATTCACAAAAACACATACCTACATACATGCAATTATAAATTTTGTGTTTGTTTGTATAGGTGTGATGGTAAAAAATTAGTAAATATATAAAACATAATAAATAAATACATTTTCAATACGGGTATTTTTTATTTTAATCGATATAATTATTTATTTTTTACATTGTAAAGTCAATTCTAAATTAAAAATAGCCGCAGAAGTAATTATGAATTTCTCAGTCGTACGAACTAATAAAAAATATATATACTTAAGTACTTATTCCACATTTGGGTTTGGGGTTTTCACACATACGAGTACATATAGTGCGTCTATTATTTTTGTGGAAGCTTCGTCGTTTTTGCTCATTTTTTAAGCTTGTGCAGTAAGTTTTGTTTTTTTGCTTTGCATTCGGTTTCTAATACGTTGAGGTTTCTAATACATTTAGCTTGTGGTTGTTTGGCAAAAGGGGCTGCTACTACGAATATTAACAAATAAATGTTGGAGAAAAAAGTTCATAACGAATAAAATAAAACAAAAATAATAGAAAAAAAAACTCAGCGCTATTAATTGTAATAGTAATTGTTTTTTCCATCGGTTACTGGCCGAGTGACGGACTGCCTGCTGTTTTAGTTTGACATTAATGTGGCGCAGTTGTTCCCAAACAGTTGTAAAAAGCTGCTTATTATAAAAATGTTAATGTACGCCAATTTACCAAAAGTTCCAAGTTCTGTAAAAAGTTATGTTGCGTTTTGCTGATACATATATTAAGTTATATCAGTTGTTGTTGTAAAGTTTAAGTGATGAAGGCATAGACACTGTTCACTGAACTACAGCGGCTTCAGTGGATACTAATCCAACTGTAATATCAGAGCGCCACCCTTGGACGGTAATGGTAACTAAACTAAACAAAGCTTTGAAAATTTAATACGCTTCATTCACCCCAGAGGCGCTGCAAGACAGCATTATTAAAACAAACGTGCAAAAAGCAGAGTTGTAAAGGAATGAAGCGTTCCTCCATATCTCCCTTCACTACCTGTCTTCTCTATAACTATCCTTTTTCTAAAGAAGCTAACATCTAGTAATAGTAAGAGGCATTCATGGCCTGAGTATTACTTCTCTAAAAAAAAATTATTAATCTGATTGAATACATTTTTTTAATTTCCTATTGACCATAAAATACATATTTATAATAAGTACGTATTTCTGTTTTCACCAATTGGGCTAAATGAAATAACTCCCAATGAAATGACACCCAAAAATAAAATTAAATCCTAGTCCTAACAAAATGTAGTGAAATTAATGTCAAAACTCTAAATAAGGTTAGGAAGGGTGATGCCGAAAACGCACCTTCACTCGGGGACCCAATTGGGTCCATTGTGATTAAAAAACTCGAAATTAAATGAGCTTAAAATGTTTGCGAACAGATGAAATATGTAAGTCTCAATGAGTCCTAGTAAGCGTAACCGATGCTCGAAATGCAATAAAGCAGAAAATTGCTGTACACTGCGAATGCTTAAGTACTCGTATTTCAGAAGTGAAAATGAGTTTCAAACTCTTTTCTGAACAAAATAACGTAAAGAAATGTTTTTCTGCATTTATTTATTTTTCCGGTTTTTTTTATCGAAATGATAACTACACATATTGAGGTAATTAAATAAAAACTGTTTGCGAACCTGAGCGATATTGTATTATTTTACATTTTTGCAGCGTTTACTTTGCACAGTTTTTTTTACATCATACCAGGGTTGGAAAACATAATATATTTGCATTACAAAAAAAATTTAAACGTTAAATGTTAAAACAACTAAAGCGGCGCAACCATTTGCAATGTAATAGTGCAATTTTTCGTATTGTACAATAATATCGTTAATGTTTATGTCACATTTGGAGGTGGCAAAATATATTTGCAAAAATCGAAATACTCTTGATTTTTATCAAAATACTTTTGATTTTTATTGTATAACCAATATTATGTGAAATGTGTTTGCAATATTTTACAATATTAATTTCCACAAAGGTTACGCCAATCATTAAAGAAATTATTTGTGCAGTGAAAACTAAATTTATTAAAATAAATTATATTGCTATCTTAATACGTACATCCCAATAATATTATCAATGTGAAAGTTTGTATGTTTGGATATTTTATTTACTTTTTATTGCGAGAAAATTGTGCCTTATTATATTGGAATATATTGTGCCACTTATTGCATAGTAAAAGGCAAAATGAAAATAATATGATGAATAACATATACAATAATATTGTGTAATGGAAGGGCGGCTTAATACATAAACCTATAGAAGAATTACAAGAATAAATAAATACATATATGGGAATATGTAAAAAACATTTATAGTTAACTGTTAACTATTTTCATGGGAAATATGAAAAGAAACATTAGTGGAGAATTTCTGTTTTATAAATTAGAAAGAAAATCTAAATGCTTTAACACTCAAGTCTTCAAAACTGTGTAATACTACAAATACACAGTTTTCGTGATAGCCTTTCTATATTAAGGTAACGATATTTTCTAATAATACAATATTATACATAAGCTTATGTACGGTCATGCTCTTTCAGTAAATTATTTTAAAAAGCTTTAATACAAACGTTCAATTATTTTGCAATTCTCGAGTGTTAAGACTACCGAATCCGATCTGTATATGTGTATGTAAATATCTGACCTACATTGCGACTTACCCAGCAAAAAATTACACATTACCAACAGAACTACTTGCCATATAATGACTTACTTTTCTGATTACCAAATTTCATTACTCGCTTACAAATCACATTACCCAAAATTTAAAAAAATGATGTACAAATTGCTAAATGAGGATAATTATTATTTTTAGATTACATGAATAAGTTGCTAAATAAAAAAAGTAAAGGTATTCACGTCAAAAGTTGCGCTGGTGCGAAAAAGCAAAATTTCAAAATTTTCAAAAAATATAACAACAACCACATAGAAAATTATTTTGCACAAATGATGCAAAATTGTCAGGGTCTGAGTAAGTACAAGATTATCAGGGTAAATTTTGCAAAGTTGTGCAACTTTTTATGACATTGCCAATCCAAAAAAATTTATCAAAAATACTTAAAAAATCAACCATACAGTAAATTACAACGCAGAAATACCTAAATGTTTTTCTTTTAAATGAAAAAACAAGTGGAAGATATTTTCGGACCAAATTAATTAATTAAAAAATTATGAAATAAAAATTCTTAGCTAGAAATTATAAAGAAATCTTCAAATTCGATTTTAAGATAACAAGTACAAGTACGGGGACGTGCTTTCAACAAAAATGCTTAATTCCAAACTCGATTACCTTTATTGCAATTTTTTGCTGGGAAGTCATATCTAAAAAATCAAACATGGCAATATTAGCAAATTTGTGGTTGCTTTCAAATCGCTCATTACTATAAATTCCATTAAGTAAAAAAATTTAAATTTTTTGAGATATGTTGCAATAAAGAAGCCCTTTATGAGTAAGAGTGCGAGGGAGATAGTTGCATGAAATTAATACCTAAATTTGCATAAGAGTACATATGTATTTAATCTTTGGCCCTTTTGGTGTTAATTAAAAAAATTTAACCGAAAATCATAACTGCTTATAAACATGTAAGTGAAACTTACAGCTTAAACTAAATCAGATCCTTGAGCCTTGCCTTCGAAGCATATTTTTTTTCTTACTTTACTTATTCAAAGTATATTTTATAAATTCTAAGCTCTAATTTAAGTTTATTTGTATTAATGTCAAAAAGTTAGTTGTTAAGTTTTGAAGTCTTTGAAATGTTAAATTTCCATGCCTGGATGGGTCGTAGTATGAGGCTGAAATAGCGGTAAGCACGATTTATTTATGATTTTTTTATGTTTGTTTCTTTCGTGTTGCTTTGCTTTTTTGTACTGTTGGGGTTGTGCAGAAGCTTAACACAAGTTAACTTAACTAGTCCATTGTAGACCGCACATTAAACTAGACATAGAAAATAGTATATTACGGAAATTTTATTTTTAATAACTGTATACTTGAAACGAACAAGCAAAAAAAATAGATAAATGTTTCGAAATTGCAACCGAAATGTAAAAATGTGTAAAAAATATGTACGAGTTGTACTAAGAAAAAATATTAAAAATAGTCTAGCGTGGCAAAAATGAAATGTAATCTGAACATAAACAGTTTAAAAGCCATTGGGAAAAAGGAAATATGGCGAAGACGACATGGAAATTAAGAAATTTTCTCTTCGACATTTTTTAAGTGCAGTTTAAGGACTTTTGTATTCCTAAGAGTGATTGGTCGGCTTACATGCTCTTAAATACACTTGGTTAATAGTTACTTAATAAAAGGAAATAAAAGTAAAACAAAAAGGAATAAATTTCAACCCCTGTGGTGGTGAACCTGTTCTCAGCTTCAGTCATTCAAATTGTTGGAGCTCTCTTTCTTTCTCTCTACTATATATTTCTATTACGAAATTAAAAGGAAACTTATTATTTTCATATGTATGTTTTGCTTTACGCTTTAAAAACATGGGTCTGAATGATTTTGTTTCATTATTTTATGGTTCAACTCAGAACCTTAACACATCGCCTTCGTCATCGACGTTCTTGACGTCGTCTTTGTCCTCTTCAACAGATGTGGAAAATTCATTAACGTTTAATAAGACGGCAAGTGCAACATTGGAAATGTTAAAAAATCATAAAAATTCGAAACTGCCAAAATTCCACTTAAATGATTTTTCCACAAGTGATGTGAAATTTTCGCGAAATGTAACATTGACATCAATGAAAACACCACGACAAAAAGGAATAATATTGAGTGGTAGTATTGTTGGAGGAAGTGGTGGTGAAAATAACGATAGTGTTGGTAGGGGTGGTGATAAAAGTGGTAGAAATAATAGGAAATCGACAAGTACAAGTGCAATACACAAACTTCATTCATCTGCATCATCTGTGTCTCTATCAACAGCACAATCGAATGACAAAACGAATGCGACTACTGCACTTGATGCAGCTTCAGTTTCAACAACTTGCACTTCAGCGTCGACAACGCCAGCAACTTCCGCAGCAGTTGCTCAAACGTGTCCAAGTGCCAACGAAATGGATCTACTAAAAATTCCTGGTCTACGCAAGAAATCTTCGTTCTTGTGGAACTCTTTTCGTATACCACGCAAACAAAAAGGAGGTGAGTCATGTGACTAAGAGGATTATATTAAAAAATACTTAATTTAATTTTTCCCTGTGCTTGTGTGTGTGTGTTGCTAGAAAAATCAATTTATAAGATGTTTGTAACATTTGTGAAGTTTTAAAGAAATCTTTCTTTCATCTTCTTTCATAAATAATAGACGTGTTATTGTTATAATTGTTTTTAATTTTGCTGCCAAAAAGGTGAAACTGTCTTTCGGCTCTGAAAATGATTTTTAATGATGTTTGAGTAAGATTCTTTTTTTTCTTTTTTGTTCAACATTTATAAATAATTTATTGTTGTTTTCGTTTTCTATTGTTTGCCATCTCCTTTAATGGTTTCATTGTACATTAATACATCGAGTGAAAAGTTCTTCGTATTGTGTTCACAATTTTAATGACCCATTTACATTAAATTACTAGAAACTGACTGGCCGATTACGAGAGTTAATTCAAAAGTTATCAAAGCCGAATATTTTGTAACACTGTCTTTAACAAACAAATAAAAGAAGTGCTGAAATTCTTAAAAATAGTTTAAAAATACCATATTTTTACATAAGTATACTTTTTTTTAAGATACTAACAAAAACCGTACGTACGTACCTTTTGTAATCGCAACAAAACAAAAATCATATGTTTAATATCTATAGAATTGTCTATTTTTTGGAAAATCATTTTTGTTTACATGCAATTGCGCGGTTAGCGGGTACATAATGATTGTGGACTGAATCACGCGAATAAATCTCGTATGCGGCCTCAAATATTAATGAATAGATTATGGATGGCAACCGAACTTCTGACATTAAAATTTGTATTATGTATGGCAACTTGTTGTTCCATTTGCCTAAAAGTTATTGAAAATACGGTAATGACACATTGGCCACTGAAAATAATGTAAACGAAGCTTCAAAATAATAGAAATATATATATAAGCGGTAAAGTGCTTAGATAGAAAATTTCTTATGATAAATATTATTAGTTCACTGGAATTAATTTTTGGTTTTGAGAAGGTACAAAATGTGGATCTATTCGACGGTACTAAGGGTCAATTCAAAGCCTTTAAAGTTAACGCCTTTATTGTGAGTAACTGTTATGGCTTAAACGAATTTTGAACAAACAATTTCTTTTTGTTTTGTTTTTAGCTTTAAATCATATTTTCACCTTTCCAAAGAAGGAGTTAACTTAATTTCATTTATCATTTATTGTGAACTTTCTGACAAATAACAAAATTATAACAAGTGAAAATTTTTATATATTGAGCAATGTAAAAGTTCTTATTTAAGCATTTCCACAGGAAAGTCTACTGTTTTATCTCGTGCGGCAGCAAGCAATTAAGCTTGCATTTCAGAACAATGTGAGTCGATTTTTCTTAAAATTTAACCTAATGTAGAGCTACACAAATATATAAAAAGGTAAAAAAACTTTCGTTTCCTTAAAATAAACAACTATACTTGTCTGATGTCACACGCGACTAAAAGTTGACATACCTGTGAAAATGCCTTTTTGTTATAACTTTTAGTTTTTGTTATTTTTTTTGTCACACAACTTGGAATATGGGTATTAAAATGTAAATTTTTTTTTTAATTTACCACTAAAAATTTGTGGTTGCCAACATTATTACAAATCGGCAAATGCTGTACGTTGTTTTTTGGCAACTGGCAACGCAACTGATGCTGGTTTGCCATCCACATGTGATTAAACGCGATATGCTTTATGGTGATTTGGTAAAACTTGCTGAAAAGCAACCCGGCAGATATTGGTTCAGCAATATGGCCACTGAATCAATTCTCCAATTTCGATTTATTTTATTACATGGCTTATAAAGAATATAAAAATTTTAATATCTTAACCAAACAATAAAAAGAAACTTTGTTCCTCAAACGAACTACTGAAAGATTTCGATACTAGTATAGTAACAAAATTGTAATTCAGGTGGCAAATTACTGCATCCGATATCGATAGAATTTTTTAAGTATTCGTATTATCACATAAATTACTTTGGAATATTTTGTAATTTCGTTCGATGTCGAGCTCAGCTTTCATTAATTTACTGAAAATACTATTTTTTTTATAAAATACTTTGTACTCGTAAAGGTGAAGTAAAAACTAAATTTTCTGGCAAATACTAATTTATTTTTTTAAAGGCAAATTGAATAAATTGTTGCTGCTTTTCATTTCTGTCTTAAAATTGTTGAAAAATTTATTTCTTCACTCGCAGATACTACACGTTTATGTAAACTTGTGAAATCTTGTTTTAAACTAAATTTTGTCAGACTGTTTATTCGACAGGCTTTCTAACAAAAAAAATCTCTTATTGTCTTACTTGAAATAATTTTTCTGCCTAGAATCTAAATTTTTATATTCCAGTTCTTAGGAATGATCACGAATTTTTTACTCATGAGGAAAAAAATATTATTATTTATTATTATTATAAGGTAAATATTTTTTAAAGCTTTTAGGGTAGATTTTGTAAATACAAACGAAATTTTTTTTTTAAATTTGATTGGAAAAATATGTTTTGAAACGAATTTTGATTATTTTTCATACAAATTTGAAAAGTTTAGAAACGATATTTTAACTAAGAATGTACAATGTTTGTTAATGGCAAATCTTGCGACAGCTTTTTCTATGGAATAGTTCCACCGAACCGATTCTTATGAAACTTTATATATCGATGGCTTAATATAAGAAAGGTAGAATTCAAATTTTAGATATTTTATAGGAGAAGCAAAAAAACTGAAGAAAAACGAAAGAATTTACATGCAGAAATAATTTTTTAAGTTGCCAAAAGTCAAGTTGTCCTTTATTTTTAACTGTAACGCACTAAGATCTTTAAGGAGAATGCAATTAATTATACATTGTCTCCCAAAAAACGAAACGTTTTTGAAAATAATTTAGATACGCCCTTTGATTAAAATAAAGTGGGCGGGGGCGTGCCCATACGAAATAAATACTCTTTTTCAATTACATATATTAGGCCGACTCTTGTGAAACTTTGAAAAAGTGGAAACATTGGGATGCACTAAAAAATTAATTAATTCGAAAGAAATAATATTTTTCGGATACTTATACATTAGGGACATAACCATTTATTTTTGGCATGAGGTAACCACGAAAATCATCTTTTTTAATTTTTCTCAAAAAAGATCACTCACCAATTGGTTTTTAGGGTTCCGTACACCAAAGGTGAAAAAGGAACCCTATTGTTTTCGCTACGCTGTCCGTCTGTCCGTCACACGGTATTTTCTCAGGAACCATAAGAGCGACGGAAAATTTAAAAAATTTAATTAAAGGGTGGTCCATCAGTTAATGCAATTTTGACTATGTAATTTTGAAAACTTGCTATATCTGGGAAACCATAAGAGGTAAACTCTTGAAAAAACGGTAAAACTAAAAAATCCAAAAATTATAAAATCTCCAAACCAAAAAAAATCGCAAAAAAAATAAAAAAAATCGTTAAAATTAAAAATAAAATCGCCAACATTAAAAAAATTCGCCAAAGTTAAATAACGCAAAAAAAATCGCCAAAATGAAAAAAATCGTCAAAGTAAAAAAACGTCAAAAACCGAAAAAGTCGCCAAAATTAAAAAAATCGCCAAAAATAAAAAATCGCCAAAATAAAAAAAATCGCCAAAATTAAAAAAACTTCAAAAACCAAAAAAAAAATCGCCAAAACGTGAAAAAAGTGCCAAAACTCAGAAAGCGCCAATAAATTCAAAAAACCCCAAAACCTAAAAAAACGCTTAAAACCGAAAAAACGAAAAAAAATACCAAAACTATAGTTTATATTGGCCAAAGTTGGTATTGAATTACATGTCTCGTTTCCGTACGGAACCCTTCGTGTGCGGGTCAAAGTCGCACTTCACTGAATTTATTCTAAACACTTAAAGCATGGACTTGAACTAAAAAAAATATTAGTTTAATAATAATAAAGGCAAGTTGTGAAAATGGCCCTTAATGTAATATTGAATATTCATAATTTTATACGGTGTTTTTTATTTATTTTTATTTTTTAATAAACATGTTAATTTTTCTTAATCAAAACGACAAAAAACTTCATCGCGGTTGGTTGTAAACTTTCTTGACCTTAGCGAAGAAATAAATATACGTTCCCTTATAGTTTTTATGTTCTATCGGACTGTGCTATGCCAATTTTGATATTTTAAAAAATTATTAAAAAGTTATATCCCTATTATACATATCGCTCATTCACTTCAATAGTGTCACAACTCAAAGAAACTAGTTTTGCAGAAAACGCTTTTAAACTTTTCAATTTATATACAACGCAATGAGGACATGATCAAATATTCTGCTGTCACGAAGTGGTAGTAAAAGATATTTATATGAAATTTTTACACAAATACGAAACGATGAATTATTTTTCATTATTACCTTAAAAACAAATTTTTTGAGTTATGATACTATTGAATAAATGAGCAATATGTACATACATAGTTAAGCGATTCTTATGAAACTTTGTATTTACATAAATACACTGCATTCCTCTCACTCGTTGCTATTATGCTTAGAAAAATAAGAACTTCCACGTCCAGATTGTTTATTTTTCGATTGCGTATTTAGCGAGTTAAAGAGCTTGAACAAAATTAATGACAGAATTTTTTGTTATGCAAAGCTTCTTATTTTCTACGTTCAATTTCACTAAATATTCTTTTGAAATTTAATTAATCACATTACACGGTACAACAATATCGAATTTTTTCGAAATCTATCTACGAACATCTGTACATGTATTCCGGTAGAGTACTCCAAAAAAGAAAGAAGGAAATATCACGTCGGAATGTTATTTATAACGGTTAGGGCTGAAAGTTTCTCTTTCCTTTGGCCTGTTCATGCAGCTTATTGGTATATAAAAGTATTGGCCTATTTCCCACCTGCGAAAGAAAACGTTCGATTGTTTTTGTTTTCAATATAAATTGTAAGTCGAACGTTTTCTTTCGCAGGTGGGAAATAGGCCACATGTGTTCTTTTCATCTGACTTGTCTTGTATGTTCAGCAACTTTGTAGAAAATATTAAGTCAAATAAGTTTTGCGGCTCTATTCGAATAAATCGAATGGAATGTTCAGCAAAAATTTTGGTCAGAACCCCGTATTTGGTTTAGTGTTGTACTGTGTTGTTAATGGTTTTTATATATGTATATTTATTTGTTTGTTTGCTGAACCTCATATTTTTTTATTCTTTTGCCTTGGTTATAATGTTCAAAATAATTAATAATAAAATACAATACAAGACTTTTTTCGTTCGTTTTCTAAGAGATGATTTTGATTATACCAATAAATTAAAAAAAATATGCATGTTTTTTGTACATACTACACAGTATGTTTATTTAATTTCAAAAATTTATTTTAAAACAATGTAGTGATGAAAGTCTGATAGAAAAGGTGACGTGTATCTTCGCTGTCGAAATATAATTATAGCATAAGGCAATTACAGTCGATTCATTCCTTTTCCAACCAGCTTTAAACTTGTTTAGAGTTCTTCTGAAAAATTACTTGAACAAAGCAATACATTTTCTCTAATGTATTTTAGGGAATTTTATAGAAACCCGGATATTAGTATATTAATTGTATTCTAAAACTTCTTTATGCATAAGTTTGCATATGTGCTTATGTATGTACATACAAATCAGAAATTTATAACAAATTCACAAAGTGTTTACTTAATACAATAAATGTGTATGTTTTTATCTTTTGTAGAGTGTTCACCAAATGCTGGCAATAATAAATACGAAAAGTTTTTTTCATTATTTTTGTTTGTTGTGTAAAATCAATTAAAAATGATCTAATTCACATCTACTGCGTATGTATAGAGTACGTTTAGTACAGGGTACTTAAAATACAAACTATAGTAAAAATTATGATACAAAACATGCGTTTGGTTGTCCAAGACACTTATATGTAATACATACATACATACATACATATGCATATACATATCGCTCATTTACTTCAATAGTGGCACAACTCAAAAAATCCAGTTTTGCAGAAAACACGTTTTAAGTTTTTAATTTGCATACAACTCAATGGAGAAATGAAAAAAAATCTTCTCTCAGGAGGTGATGGTACAAGCTATTTATATGAAATTTTTACAAAAGATAAAATACAAAATGCCGCATCTTTCTGCATTATTAAATCAAAAAACTCATTTTTTGAGTTATGCCACTATTGAAGTAAATGAGCGATATATGTTCATATTTAAATAAACTTAAATATTGTATAGTATACGTATTAGACATAATACAAAAGCTAAAAGAAAAAATTAAAACTTAATTTTGTCATTTCATACTCGTAAAATAAGAGAGCGTTAGAAATAAATTGCGCATGACAGAAGAAGAAGAAGAAGACTGCAAATAAATTCAACAAAGTGTAACGAATTTACCGGTTATTATCTATAATAAAATATTTTATTCACCATACTTTCTACGAAACATACGCCACAAAATTCGCAAGTTTTAATTAAGAAAATTTTATAAAAAATTCAATTATTTATTACACTATAGCAAAGAAAATTTAGATTTTACTTATACAATAAAATAAAATCAAAGTTTTAATTTTTCCGTATTTTGTCGTGAAAGTTACTGGTGACTCATTTATGTATCTTTATGCTTATGTACATATTTATGTATCTACAAACATATTTGTGTAAGTATGTACATATTTACTTGTCTTTTTGTACAGTACCAAAGTAAAGTACTATAATTACCACCCAAAAGTGCTCCCTAATTTTAGAAAAAGTATCTCCCGAAAAAGGATAATAAATAAGGTTGCATAATATAGGTACAAAGGAGTAGAATAACAATAAAAACAAAAGTAATATAATATTCTTTGTGGTTAATCGAAAACAAAAATGAAGGAAAAAGTATCCAAAAAGGATAACCATGACACAGTGACATTCATTGAGAGCGGCTGCCATGGTAAACAGAGAGAACGTTCGTTTTCTATCAAAAATAAACAAAACTCTGGCAGTGAATTTCAAACTGTATGAGACCACGAAATTTTATGTACGTATCAATACATACACTTATCGTTATCATAATATAGAAAGGACCTAACTCATAATTTTTTAAATCGAGTTTTTTGTATATTTCGATAGAAGAACATCTAATGTATCGAAAAATGCAAATATCTCGATTTAAAAAGGCGGTTTAATGTAAACATAATTAATTTACATATGTTTACTTGTGGTGTGTAATTGTATTTCCAAAATAATTTCTCCAAAATCTTTAATTAAACTTTTGCGTACTCTACTGAAGCTTTTTTTTGTGTGTTCTAGTCTAAATTCAACAGATAACTTTAAGATTTTTGAGTAAGCCAAGTTATATTCATAGTTTTTAAGGAAAAAGTAACACCAAAGATAACAGCGATGCCAATTTAGTATTTTTGGCATTATTTTTAGTGCCTTTTAAAGACTCAGAACGCCAAATTTTGAAAAAGAAAAAAGAAAAAGCTCTAAGTAGTGCTTTGAAGAAATTTGTGTATTTCTTAAAATTACTTTAATATTTTTTCAGTGTTAAGCATACTTTTTTCGTCTGATATACATATTTCATTAAATAGAAAAAAAGCTTAAAAAATATTAAAAATTATTAAACTTCCCTCTTTTTGTATCTTCACTCGTTTTTCACGTTAGTGCTTTTTACGCCTTTTATATCTCAAAATTACGCTTTTTAATGTTTTTTTTAATTTTGATGTGCTTTTAGAGCCAAAAAATCTTGCATCACTGAAAGACAATTGTAAATATTCTGACAAACATTGGCAGAACGGAACAACAGCTGTTTTCGAAGGCCCCGTTTGCTTTAATGTGTGTGGTTGAGGGTGGCGTTGGCTGAAGTAGTTAGCACGTTGACTAAAAAAAACCGAAGAAATAACGAAATAACAACACCACGCATTTTTCTGATGTGCATTAGTGTCTCTTTGTATCAGTTGTTGTAGGAAAGTTCAAGTGATGAAGGCATAGTCGCTGGTCACTGAACTATACCAACTTCGGCAGATACTAATCCTTATGTAACATCATTCCCTACTTCGTCATTATTGTGTAGCAGAATCATTGGCGAAGTAAAATAATGAATAAAAATGGCTACTAAGCACAAAAAGCTTCAAAAATTTAATGCACCTCATTGAAACCAAAGGCGCTGCAACTCTGCATTATAACGTGCAAAAACCTAGAGTTGTAAAAGAAAAAGAAGCTTTCCTCTATCTCTTCCTTCACCACCTACCTGTCTTCTCTATCACTATCCCTTTCCTAAAGAAGGTAACACCTATAAGTAGCAGTAGGCATTCATTGCCTGAGTGTTACTTCTCTTTATAAAAAAAATTAATGCAAACTTCACGAATATATTGTAAATATTTTCACTGCAAATATAATACGTTAAGTGTTTTGATTCATCGTATTACAATTCGCTGAAAATATTTTCTGCAATCAAAGCGCAAATTTAGCATATCTAAATTACAACAGTATTGCCATTGTTATTTGTTATTGCCTGTTAGTTTAATTATTTTTCTTTTGCTAAAGACGAAATTTTTTTGGTCTGATACTTTAAGTATTCTATTAGCGCTTGTTGAATGACATAATTGACGATAAAATGGTAAAATTCTCTATAATTTACCCAAGAGTGCATGATTTTCTCAAAATTTTTGTTATTGAAGTTTGCAGATACACAAAAAAATTAGTCTAGGGGCTACTTTATAATACAAATTTTATAAATAAATTTTTCTGTTAATCCAGTTTATGAGAAAGTGTGGTTATAGCAAAAAATTGTTTTCAATGTTATGTAAAATGCAGCCATATTGAAATTTTTATACAACACACTCAGGTTTTTTTCCGCGTGTAGTGATCAGATACATAATATCAAAGTACGATCAAACCAACGTTTTTCCATCCATGTTGTTCATGTTAGATACATATATTGAAGTGACTGTATTCATAAATAGGTCTGTCCGTTTACTTTCCCCAGCAGAAACTAGCAACGAGAGAGTAAGGCAGAAATTTACAAAATTACTCTCCCAAATATGAAAAAGTAAATGAACGCACTAATTGTAAAAATTTGCAAGAAAATTTTATTCATATCAGAACCATGGATGGAAATCATGATACAATTGCACTTTTTCTGATGTATTTTGTTTGATAATAATTTAAATTGCAAGTTTTTTAGAAATTGACATTTAATATGAAATTCTTTACACAGTTTCATGTAATTTTACTATTTTTATGAATTTTATTTTTTTATTTTTATAATTTTACTATTTTTATGAATTTTATTGATTAACAATTACAAAAATGCCACTTTCCATTTCTGAATATATATGAGAATCAAACAAAATTATTTGTCATTAAAATATAATTTATGTGGCTTAATGAGAGAAAAACAATAAATTAAGAAAAATGCTTTTTTTTTCATACGTGTACATGTTTTTTAACAAAGAAATTAAAATTTTTTCAGTTTTCCTTTTTTCAAATATTTTTAAAATAATTTATTTGACAACAAAACACTCAACAGCTGGTTGGATAATTCTTGCAAGTAAAAATTTTACTAGTAATAATTTGTAAGAATTTTTTTGTCTCTCAATTTTTTTCTCTCTGTTGACACTCTCTTCTTGCAAACTTTTTGAGTTAATGAACACTTTTCAGTAACAATTGTTACAAATTTTTAATAATTTTCAGTAAATGAACTAACCTAATGTGTGTTTTTATAGGTAAGCTTTCTCCTTAAATTAAATTATATATTTTAACTCAAAAATAAAATAGATCACTTGTGTCTGTATTCAAAAACATGTACTACATATTTGAATTTCTAATAGTTCAATCACTTAAAAGCTGCGCTAACATCATACAGCTGTGATTAGTTGTGCAAGTAGACAAAATTAAACTATTTCAAGTGCAGTCTGCCCAATCGCAAAAACTCTACTTCAATTTACGTACACATATATTTAATATTTTTCTAGTCATATGCTTGCAGATACTTCTAATACAGACACTTTTTTCAAGGACATTAACATTTAAATTACAAATTTTCTCGTTCAGAATTTTAAGTAGGGGAATTTGAATTGTTTCCAATAAAAACATTTGGCATTAAAATATTCTTTTTTCATGTCTAATGAAGCATCCACCAAATATAAAGCAAAGTGAAGTATACTCGTGCTAGAGTACAATTGACTCCAATATTGCAAAATTTATAAATATGCAATAAAAATATTTTCTAAAGTTGTTTTTGTGGTCATCATACTATGTCTGCGATTTGTTTGTAGATAATTTTTATGTCTAGCTTTTGTTTTTTAAGTGCATATAGATTTCAAGTGGCATTAAATTGTGTTCATTAAAATTAGCAATGGCATCTATAAAAATAATTTCTTTACTTGGCGGGTCTGGAGAAAATGTAGTTATTACATACTTTTAAAATAATTTTAATGCTGTTTAAATTTTTTTAAATGAAAAAAACTTCACTAACTGCTACTGACTGAGATTTTGATATTGTATGAATGGAGTTTCAACTCGAGATTGGATAAACTTTCATTTCGTTTAAAAGCAAAAAAAAAAAAAACATCAACCGTTTGGAATAAAAATTTGTTTTTATTAACAATTCTTCAAAAAACTAAATATCGTTTCATATTTAAGAAAGCGAAGTTTAACAAGGAAGCCTTGCCAAATCGAATTAGGATAATTTATTTCTTCTTATTCTCAAATCCATCTAATAATTAAAAACAAAAACTTTCACGCAAAGCCTGTAGGGCTTCTCTTAGAAAACTGAATGCATTTACAGTCAAAAGCTTGAATTCGAAAGTCATACGTAACAACGTGCTGGCCCCGAATGATTGTTTATGAATTTGGAGAGCTGGTACATTTTCCAGCTGATTTCTTTTCCATTTTTATATTAACGCATAGTTTTTCTTTTGCAATTATTTAAATATTTATTTTTAATTTTTATTTCAAATAAGGTGCTTATACCTGCTTTTATTTTATTTCTGCTGACGTTTAAAATTTAAACAATTTTTCAAGTTGCATTTGCAATCGTTTAATGAAGTATGTCGTCACTGTCACCAGTTTTATTTTTATGTTTATTATTATAATTTTACAAATTGTTGCGTTTGCAGTTTCTCCAAAATGGAATTAAACTAAACCTGGATTAAATGCAAGAAAAAAAACAACTTTGTTAAACTTGCCACCACCAACTTGTCTCTTTAGCAATATCGATCGATTAGTACAATGCATATTTGAGACCAAATAAAGAAAAATTATGATTTCTTTGCAAAAATTTTGCTAATTTCATTAAGTTGACATATAAATAGATTCATTTGCACTATTGAAAAACAATAAATAGTGGACTTAATATTATTGCAATCACTTGGGTCAAGTATTAGTCGTATGATATTAAAATGACTAGTAAAAAATTAAGTTGTGTAGAGTTAGATAATGCATACGAATTTTGATGCATGTGTGACTTGCTTAAAGTTCTTATTTCTTTGCTTTTAAAATAAATAAAATTAACAGATATGTCAAAGATCATTGCATTTCAGTAAATTAATTTTATGTTTATTAAAAGCTCTTTTGACTTTTGAAAACAACATGAAATAATCGTATTATCCGATACTGAGTTTTAAAGTTTTTATTTTATTTTTTTTTGCAAATTAACATCGTTTCATGTAGATGAAGTTAATAATTTATTAACTTTTTATATCTCAGAAGTCAGATTATCATTTACATTTCAATTTTCTTAATACATAACTTGTAAAACTGCCAACTTAAAGGCTTTTTATTTAATTTTCTGAAGCAGTGTGTATGTACATATAAATTATATGAATTAGTTTTGTTATTAAAAGTCAAGTAAACACATTTTAGGCTAAAGTAAATACTTTTATAACTTCATAATAAAACAAAATAACACACTTAAAAATATATACTTTGTAGAATTCATACATATAATCCATTCACACACATAAATAAATCATGAGTGACTGAATAATAAGTTGTGGTACGAAGAATAAATGTTACGGGTACGATACAGTTAAAAAAAACACAAATTTTTTTTGCACTTGTAGCTGCATGCATTAATGCATGATGTATCTTGCATATGCATCAGGTATGTTCGTATGTACGTACGATCAACATTAATCAGCCTGTAGCAAAGTTGCAAGCATGTGCAGCAAGTATACAGATGTTACGCTACGAGTTTGAAGGCATTGGTGTTTATGTGTTGCACTTGTTGTATTAACTTTTATTTCAAAGGAAAAAGAAGTAACAAATTTACGGCGCCAATTTCTGTGGCTTCTTTCTTTGTATTATTATTATTATTATTTTCTGTTTGTTGCTGCTGAAACTTTTAAGTAGCAACTACAACTACAACACCATCATCACATCATCATCGTGATGCACTACTAATATGTATGAGCAACCGACCGTAGATGTTTTTTTTATTTAACGAAAAATATCATTTCTAGCTACGAAAGCCGTTAAATATTTTAGAGATTTTTAGTCGTAAAAACAACAGCTTGCATCATTATGCCCATTGAAATACAAAGTCTCTCTCAATGATTACGTTTAAAAAAAGATAAAAACAAATAAATTTTTTTATGAGGGTGCATCCAACTTTATGTCTGATATCATTGAACTTGTTATATCTTTCTTAATTCATTTAATTTTCTTTTGCCATCATGGCCATTCTAAATATTCATTCATTGATTTAATTTTCTATACATACATATGTATTCTGATAGTGTATTGTTGTTGTTGTTGCTGTGACTTTACGAGATTTTTATGGGTTGTTAAATAAGTCTCGTGTTCACACCATTTCGAAGAGATAATTTTAAAAATCAATTTAAAAAAGAAATAAATTCAGTGAAGTGCGACTTTGACCCGCGCACGAAGGGTTGTACGGACACGAGATATGTAATTCAATACGAACTTTAGCCAATATAAACTTTAGTTTTGGCATTTTTTTCGTTTTTGGGTTTTTCCGGTTTTAAGCGTTTATTTTTTAGATTGGGCGTTTTTTGAATTTATTGGCGCTTTCTGAGTTTTGGCACTTTTTTTCACTTTTGGCGATTTTTTTTGGTTTTTGAAGTTTTTTAATTTTGGCGATTTTTATTATTTTGGCGTTTTTTTATTTTGGCGATTTTTTTATTTTGGCGATTTTTTTAATTTAGGCGTTTTTTTCATATAGGTGATTTTTTTTTGTTTTGGCGATTTTCTTAGTTTTGGCACTTTTTTTCGTTTTGAGGATTTGTTTCGATTTTTGGCGTTTATTTTAAATTTTGGCGATTTTTTTCGTTTTGGCGATTTTTTTAAATTTGGCGACTTTTTTTTCATTTTGGCGATTTTTTTTTCACAAACAATTATTTTGGTTTTGGCGCATTTTTCGCGTTTTGGCAATTTTTTTCGGTTTTTGCGTTTTTTTAAAAACGATTTTTTCGAATTTGGCGATTTATTTTAGTGCTAAAATTTTTTTTTTAATTTTGTCGATTTTTTTCGATTTGGCGATTTTTTTTTAAACTTCTGGCGATTTTTTTCAGGTTTTGGCGTTTTTTTTCGGTTTGGCGATTTTATTAATTATTTATTTAATTTTTGGATTTTTTAGTTTATCGTTTTTGAAAATTTCAAGAGTTTACGTCTTACGGTTTCCAAGATATAGCAAGTTGTCAAAATTACATAGTCAAAATTTCATTAACTGATGGACCACCCTTTAATTAAAATTTTTTAATATTTTAATGTTAATTGTTGTAGTCTATATAAAAATACACTAATTTTACAAATTTCAAGTGTCAATATACATATGTACATACAATTGTATGTATATGGGATGGGATTTTAACATTTTTCGTCGCTCATTTTGGAGCACCCTTTAATTTTTAATTCTCATGTATTTTTTGTTGTAGTGGCCAAGGTTCTACATACTCTGTCCAAATTTCAGGTCCGTAGCTCTTACGGTTCCTGAGAAAATACCGTGTGACGGACAGGCGGACAGCGTAGCGAAAACAATAGGGTTCCTTTTTTCACCTTTGGTGTACGGAACGCTAAAAAGCTAAAATTTTATTACTTATTTTTGTAATCTAAAAACTTTACAAAGTTCTTAAGGCTAAGAACTCAAGAAAAAAGTACTGACTTAATAAAATAATCTATTTCATGCCCTTGGTGGGGCCAACAAATTTCCTAGAGATTTGAGGCATGCGACCCGTTATTTTTTGCCGTTTCATGTTATTCCTATTTTTTTTTTAATTTTCAATTTCAAAATATTGATTTTCCAGGTATAATTTAGCTTGAAGGAATGAAGTACAGTGGGGTATAGTTATAACGAATTATAGAGTATTTTGATCAAATTCTCTCTTCCCAAAAGTGTTGCATTAATATTTCATATAAATTACTACGCTCATAGTGAACTCTGTGTACACAAAATTTTCACTTAAACAAATAGCAATATATATATACGATTATAACGAAAAATCGCAAATTATTGTCAGCACTTTTTTAAATGAAAGTATGCTCTAAAAAGAGTTGTATATATGTACATATGCATGTTATTGTTACTTTCCTTGAATTGTAGAATATATTTACTCCGGATATAGGGAACTTCGGCTATGACGAACTAAATTGCGCAATATCTCCTAGTTTGTTATAACTGAGCACCACTGTAGTACCATTTTAGTTTTCTGTTCTTCATTGTTGGAAAAATTGCATGCTCTGAAAAGTTTTCGAACGTTTTTAAACAAGTTTTAAGAATTCGTACCAGATCGTAAATTTCTATTAATGAAGTAGTAATTAATTTTTAAATGCATTTAATATAATCAAATAACAAATACTTTGCAAAAAGGGTAGTGCTAATTTTCTAACAGAAACAGTATAAATTTCTGAATGACATTTTAAGTTCGTGGACTTTGAGTTTAGATAAAAAAATATCCGCTTCTTAGCTGCCTCTTCAACACCAACCGATAGAAATTGCAATTGAATATACATATGGGCAATCCTCCGAGAAATTCCACTATTTTGTAGCGTGCGACAGCAAGCAATTAACCTTTTATTTCTGAACAACGTGACTCGAGTTTTCTTACTCGTGACTCGTCGTTCCTAACGTAGGGCTGCTGGCGGTCTACACAAATACATAAAGAAGTAAAAAAGTTTCGTTTTCTTAGAAAAAGAACAAGAAATTTTGCTTGGTGTCGCATGCTACAAAAAGTTGACAATCCTGTGGAAACGACCATATCATAAAACTTATTATATTATCATGTCTGGAGTTTTTCTTCTTTTTCTTTTTATTTATTTAATTAAAGTGCTTCTGCAGTTTAGATTATTCTAAACTCAAGTTATTATGTTTGTTGCCATATTCTGTTCAATGTTGATTTTTCTGTTTTACTTGGAGAATAGAGAATGCAACAAATTTCTTTTTTTAATATCACTAGACCTTTTTTGAAGACATTTATGTTTATTGAAATTAATGACATTTCATTTGCCTTTGTTGGTTAAACATGTTGTCTACCTTGTTGCTTGCTTCTTGTCAAAATACTTGTTTGTTTGTTTTTAATGTTTATTTATTATTTTTTTTGCAACGAACCCATCGATGCACAGTGTTTAACTAATTACTCCTTGAATGAGCTTGACTTCATCGATGAAGTTATCGGTCATCAGTGACACACAGTGACTTTTAGTCTGCTGTCTCCAACCTCATATACAGACGCTGTAGTTAATATTTGTCGTTGTTGCTTTTTGTGCTCCTCGATCTTTTGGTATTCAATTTTGTAATTATTTCTCGGCACTAGTATATTTTTTATTTGCAATAGTCACAGTTGCTTTCCAAAGTATGCAATCTTTAATTGTGATTAATGAATGTGTTGAGACAGTACGAACTTTGTTTGCGATTCGTTACTTCACATGTGCATAAACATGTTTGTGCATGTGCAGTCGTGCATTAAGAAGTTATGAATGATTATCTGCATCATATCAATATCAATGTTACGACTATATTGTATTTATGCGCTAACTTTCATATAAGTTCGGTTAATGTTATCTCAAAATATCAATTGTTGAAGAAGGTCAGGTTTTCAATTCCCTAAATTGTTTACAGTGCTGCAATATACATAAGCTACAGGGTATGGTTAGACGAAGTTTAACTAGCTAAACATTAGCTGCCTTAATCATAAGAAGTACTTTAGATTTATGAAATGTTTTAAAAAGAAAATTTGTATGGTAGTTCGTTCTACAAATCTTTTAGCTACAAATTTAAAATATTTTTACCGGAATCGGGCTATATGCATTATGGACGGCTCTAATGCAGTGCCAGTCGTAGCGCAGTTTGACCGGTCGCGGTATTGACAGTAGGCTAGGTCTTCCCTACAATACTTTCTGTTAGACGACGATATACGACCTATCGCAGATGTCACGGATATATGTACATATATAGTTAACCTAATTCGTTACCTCAATGCAACGGGGAGAGTCTAGTACGATTTCTCACTGGATTTAGTATTGGTCCAGACCTTTTCTTTTTTCGCATAGGTAGCGACTCCGACGAGTGCAGCGGTGTTATAAAAACAGAACCTCACGATTCTACTTGAGGCTTCAAGGTGTCCTCGTTGAGAGCTTAAATATGTATGTATTTATAAGAGCCATGAGACCTTTACAAAGGTGTAATGATCTGCATGTTATATTTATTACTTCTTAAATATAATAAATTTTTCTTTACTGGGAAACTTGCTTCATCAGTACGAATGTTGATCATTTGCTTTAGAGTATATGTCTGAACTTTTTAGCATCACTAAACAATTACATATATGACGTCATTGTGCTTTTAAATTGTGGTGAATACATTAAAAATCATGAAAAAGTTTACGTACTTAGATTTTGAAAAGCACAGCAAAAGAATTACGCACACAAAATTTGAATATTCCTCATAAGTTGTAGACTTGAGAGAATTGACCACAATAAAAAATATAAGTATGTACATACCCATACATGCATACATACATACATACATACGAATGGATGTATTTATGAATATCACATAAAAACATCAATGCTGCCCACAGAGAGGAAACCGAGAGTAATGTATAAGTGTATGTGTATTCATTTGTATAAAAAGTCGATTGATGTTCGGCACTCTGGCGCTTCTCTTGGCAGCCTGGACATACAGTCAATTCCCGATAATTCGTAATTGCAAGGGACCGGCCATTTCTTACGAATTACAGGGGTTTTCGATTTAGCGGGGTTTCGATTTAACGGCGTTAAAATAAAATAAATGCGGGTTTTTCAATTTATTTACTAAAGGATAAAAAAAAACGTTTTTCTGTATTATTCATTAACAAACTGATCTTAAGAAAAAAAATTGAGACGAACTGTTAACCTCCTTCTTTTTTAGAAGTTGGTTAAAAATAAACATACACACAAGCAAGAGCAAAAATCCACGCAAAAAAATAGCGGTGAGCAAAAAATCATTCTTTCCGTGTTTCTGTTGTTTTTATTACGAATTATAAGTGGTAGTTAGCAAACAATTACGATTTATAAGAGGTAAAGAAGATATTATATAAAAAAAAACAAATACGAATTAGCGAGAGGACCAAAATGTATGGAAATTTTACGAATTAACGAGACAGTTTATTACGAATTATCGGGAATTACAATTTATCGGGGTACGAATTATCGGGATTTGACTGTACATACATATGTATGTATGCATTAGTGATGTAAGGAATGTCAATTTTTGATATTCGCGAATACAAATACGAATATTTCAATTTCATATTACAATATTTCATGAATACTATATGCAATATGAAATATTAAAAAATTGTTATGAAACTGGACTTCACACTCTTGTTGGCGTACTTTAAAGTTAATAAAAAGTACCCAAAATTTTAATGATCGTCATTGAATAATATTTGAAAATGATACAAGCGCAAATTTGAAAAAAAAATTAATGTATTTGTACAAACTAAAATTTTTAATCATTTATTTAAATTTAGTTTAGGATTTATGCATTTATTTATTTAATTTCTTTGGAAAAATATTTGTATTCGTATTCGACTGAATTTGGCGCATACGAATACATGCGTATTCGCCTGAAAATGGCCGAATATTCGACAATCCGAATACCAATACGAATATTCGTGCATCACTAGTATGCATACATACATATGTGACTAGTGACGAAGGGTGTGTTTTACTTAAACAAAATTTTCCCTATGACTACGCTTAAAAAAATGCGCCCAACCAACCACTTGAGATGTGAAAATTATAAAAGATCTTCAAAAGGGTGGAAAAAGTAAAATACGTTGTTTTAAATACTCGTATGTATGTATTTTTGTTGGCCAACGATCACTCCAAAAATAAAAAATAAATTGATCAACAACAATTTGCTTTTGCAATCTGTTCATTATTTATTTCATTGTGGAAGTTGTTTGCCAGTGCGCCCTGCCTTGCCTGCCTGGCCTATGCGCTGTTATATGGGCTCTGTGTGTTTTTCTGTCCACATGTAGTGTACAATATGATCATAGTGATGTGGTGAGAAAAATAAATAAAAAAACGGCAAAATAATAATAAAAATTAAAACGTTCACTAACTAATCAGTGGTGTACAAGATATTGCCGTGGTTACAATTAAATACGCTCGCGAGACGATGACAATGATGACAAATCATTTAAATGCATTTGAGTTTTTCTTTCTTTGGGCATTTCTTTTCCTCGCAAAAAAAATAGAATATAAAACATAATAAAATGTAAACGAGTGACGCATCTAATTCTATGTCATTTAAAGTGATTGCATTAGTTACATCAAAAAACCAAAGATCGAGATTAATGAAAATAAATTGTTTCTATCTAAATAAAAGTAGAGTTCAAAGAAAAATACAGTGGAAATATTGGTCAGATTTCTTAAAAATAAGTTAAACAAGATCAGCATTATGGAGAGAGTTGCAAGTTCATATGCAATATAAATTAAGAAAACTATCACATTTGTGAATGCCAAGACTGCATTCATTACGTAAATCTTATAATGAATCTGAAAGCTAATTTAATTAAGAAAAAGTATAAATCAACTTAAATAATCGATCATGTTTTATCAAATGTTTCTTATTAAAAATATTTGTTTAGTAAAAGGCGAAAAATTAACGAACAAAACGAAGAATGTTTGTGGCATATTATTATCAGCTAAAAATTTATGTTGCCCGTTGTTTAATCGAATAAATTCAATGTACAAAAATAATTATATTTGTGTCATAAAAGTGCTTTGAAAATAATTGAATGAAACAAGCAAAACAAAAAATTTAATAAATCTGTGTAAATGCAAAAGTTAAAAATTAAAGAAATTTAAAGGAAATCATACAAACTTCTTCAAAAAAATTTAGCTGATAAAAAATTTAAGCACAAATTGTTAGATTATCCTTAATTAAATTGCAAATCTTTTGACTCGAAAATTTATAAAGTTCAAAATTTAAAGAAATTTATTATTAAATCAAATTAAAACATATTTGTCAGAAAAAAAAATTTTAATTTCTATAAACAAATATGGAAAAAGTATGCTAAAGAAAGATATTTTCAAAATATGTATCAAAAATATCGAAATTTCGGTCCAAGTGGTTGTGTACCAATACATCACTTCAATTTTACTTACAAAACAAAATCTACCAGCCAAGGGCAACAAGAAAAATGCTTCTATCGTATTCACTGGAGTGCAACAGAGGAAGATGGTCATCGTGTGGAGGAAGTAAATTTTGCCCGAGGAACACGTAAAAACTGTGCATTTGCTTGGAAGCGAAAATTTCGGCAGAAATGTCGCACAAGTTTCTTTCACTATTTTCATGTGCAAGAAAATATTTTTGTCCTGCCTGCAACAGAAAGAAAATTTACAGTAAAATCTCATAAATATTATAACGATATTCAAATGAGCCATAAACCTCTTGAATTATTAAATGGTTTGATGAATAACAATTTTATGATATCCAAAGAATCTGATTTGGAAGATTTGAACACAAAAATCCAAGAGCCGGAAACAGAAAATAAACAAAGGATTGTGTTTAATAAGTTGTGTATGCAAACAGGCGCTGGTGGTAAGTTTCATATTTCACACGGGTTTTTTTAAATAATTTTTAATGTTAAAGCTTAAAGAACATGTGTCAATATGTTTGTGATTTTATTTTTCATTTGCGAGTATTAACTAAAATTTTTTCTTTATTATTCCATGTGTAAATATTTTCTGTTTATTTTACAATATTGCCGGTCTGTCTGTATTGGCTTCCTCTTAAGCATTGTGTATTCCTCTTAAGTGTATTTTTCTCACACCTACGGATAATTTTTATTTTATTTTTTTAATATTGACCTTGACTTGAGGAAACAATTTTTTTCTTCGCGTATATTTTTGTTCTTTATTTTTTTTTTTAATTTTCTCGTTATTCTTTTCTAATGTGTTTACAAGACAGTACAGAGTAGTGGGCTAAAAAATATGGCTAAAGAATAAATAATTTGTTGTTATGTTTGTTAAACCGGTGGCATGGAATTTGATATTCAGCTTGAAGTTTTGTTATATCTTTTAATTGGATTATTTGTGAATCCTCTTAAGCAAAAAAAAAAAAAATTACATGTCTGTAGCTGTGAAGAAGCTTGGTAAAAATACCCAGCAAAAAGTGAAGTTGTTATTAAGAAACGAGTTTTCCTTGCTTCCAAAGTGTCTAAACAAAATTTAAGAAGATAGTAAAATATCGCCGATACCGATACATCGGCAAACGTGTAGTGCGATTCACTAACTTTTATCTAACTATAATCTAATCGTTAAAATAATTATAACGAAAACATATCGAATTTGCTGTTCAGTAACATTTTTAACGATAATTGCTGTAGGTTAATGTTGTTGATTTTATCGACCAAAATCAACAGAAAATATCAGCAGAGTCCTATCCGTAAAAATAAGTTTCAGAATCACCCAAATAAACAAAATTACGATTGTCGGATCGTTAAAAGTTACTGAATCACACTACTAAAGAATTACCGGTATACAATCTGTATTGGTATCTATTAGAGGGCTGCGCAAAAAGTCTTGAAATGTAAATACGTTTTGTTTTTTAAATGTATTGGCGTAGAATGTATTTTACTAAAGGCTTATTTAGGCGACTTTAGTGGAATGTAACTGCAAAGTAGGAAATAGCTGATCTATATTTTTATATGAAAAGTATATTACGTTAAGTTACATCTCTATAACTATTTTCATTAATTTTCACATAAAAATATCTATACGCTGTTTCCTACTGTTGCACTTACATTACATTACAGTCGGCTAACTGAGCCTTAAACCAATAATAAATGATATCCTTTAATAAGCAGAGCACGATAGATGTATTGATATATGTACGTGTATATGAGTGTTTATAAGTGATGTGGCGCACACTTCTTGTTCGTAACAAACACTTCAAGTACCACAAGAAGTAATAGTCTCTTGACCTGGTTACAAATACAGGTAATAACTACATAACATGATGGTGCTGCCACTGCGGATTTGTTAGATATTCAGTGTTGCCCTAATTTTCCACGGAAGTGGCGGCGAACTCGGGATTTTGGGGATTTTGGCTTAATTTTTCGGAATATTCAATATGAATTGCGTCTTTGCTAAAATATAAATTAAAAAATTAACCCTTCTATTGCATGATGCATATCAATGAGAGTATTGTTAATAAATTCATGCCACTGCTTGCAATTTCTATTCATTCATATGATTCGCCTAAGCAATGAATCAGTATGATTGTTTTGAAAACTTCTTAAAACCTCTTCTGACAATTATAGTTTCATGCAATATTATAAAATAAAAAAACTAGGCTTATTTGGCTTAAAAAGCGATACGAACTTTAGCCCGTTTAAATTATAAATATAGAAACAAATTAAGTTCGAAAAATAATAATTAAAAACTAGGCTTATTTTATTTTATAAATTATTTTAATACGAGAAAAACTATTAATTAATACGCAATGTTTTATTAACTTAAGACTTCATCTAGTCAACGTGGTTTTGTGAGTTATTTGATTACTATACAAAACAATCATATAACAGTAAGAATTTTTCATTGATTTTTACTAAGGCCACTTAAAAAAAGAGAGTGAGTTAATTGCAGTCAGTTGTTACAGAGGTAAGTCTGCAATGAATAGTACATATTGATGTTAAAGAACAAGACAAAAGCATTATAAAAGTTAGTGGACATCGAAAGTGAATCAACTCATACAGTTCTCTGATACGCACCCATGTGTAGGAAAAAGCAAACATGACAAGTTCTTTCATCACGAAATATTTGCTTCTTTACTTCAAAACATACAATCACTGAAACAAATATCTTGCAAAAAGTGTTGTTCAGTGTTTGTGTTTTTTGAAGACTTCGCTACAGTAAAACATTTGAAAAATCCCTTCTCTTGAAAGTTATTTTAAATGGTATTATGCGGGGCTCTATTACACATGTGTACACATATTTTAATTTGAACTAAACAGTATATTTTTGTCAAGTTAATTTTTGAATGTGTCAGTAAGAAGTCTATATTTAAATTTACAGTGTTTGTATGTATGTATGTCCACTGTTCATTAAGTCGTGCTATTCGGCGTTAATTATTTAATTAAGGCCGCTCTAATGAAGTGTTTCTTAAAGGCGTTATAAAAGTGCATTACTTACGTTTTGGAATACTGATAAGTTTTTTAAAACTAATTTAAAATATTTTATTGTGTTTTATATTTGTTTCTGTTGTTTTTTATTCAACTTTACTTGAGAATATTTTCGCAATGATATCATGCATCATAATGTGAATTTTTAATTAAACCTGCATAAGTTTGAGATGAAATATGTAAAATAAATGCAATAAAGCAGTTATCACAATTTAAAAAGTTTTGCCAATTGTTGGCATACATCGTAATTACACATGCAAAGGAAACTTTTTGCGGTCATATGGAATGCTTATAAAAAAATTATTATTATACATACATTTATTACATTTTCTATAAATCCTCTAGGGGCCTTGGAACAGAAACACTTTTTTCGTCTGTATATTTTTGTAGACATATTGAACTTCAAAAATTTATTCGCAATTTGCATGTGTTTGATTGTCTACACATTTTAATTTTTAGAACGTGTTTGGGGTTTTCTTTTGATTTTTTTTTCTACCCACATCAAACGTACATACATATTTATAAAATGTTTTGTTTATAAACAATTAGCTTTGCACTTGAATGCAACCCAACCACACCTTTATTGGCTGATGGTTGTTGGCTGTTGGGGCTGCTTGTAGTATGGCAGACAATACGGCACACATTTGTTTTTTCAATTGACAATTGTGTTTATTGTCATAAAGATTAGAAATAAATAAAATTATGAGCGCTAAGAGATAAAACAAATATTTTTCGTGCCAATTCTAATAACTTTATTTATTATATTAATAATTAGCAATATATCAGGTATGTAATTTAAAATCGATTACAAAACTCAAAGGCTTTATTCCGATTTTATTCCGGGTTTTTCTTAAAATCCAAATCGATTTCATTTAATATCTTGTTCTAGGACAATGTGAGAATAAAAATATGTGATGCAAAGCGTAATTTGCACTGGTTTTGAGTTTTTTAAATTATTTAAGTAATAACAGGATCTCCATGATTTAAAAATTGGTTTCCATATGAAAAAAAATTGCATGCAATATTTTGCGTTAAAATGCAAGTAAAATTCTTTAAAATAATTAAGACAGATTTATCTACAATATAATAAGCCATTTTTTAATAAATTTTTTTTTCTTCAACATTTTAAATCTTAAAAGTTAATTTTGGCTATAATAAAGCCGATCGTAGTAAAATCCGCTGCCGACGTGTATTGAAACCACGTAGCCAAGGTCTATTTACTATATCTATTTAGCTCTACAAAAATACAGTAATTCAAAAATATAACTATGCTTAAGATGTCAGAAAAACACACATGTAAACTAAAATGTATCCTGCTAAAAAATGTAAACAACTTTTGACAGTTTAAAAATGAAAACAGAACAAACCATCAGTAGAATTGCATTGAACTGATAAACAGACCTTGCACTTTGCCGCGTCGAAAATTTCTCACGAAGACTACCCAGCGGGAAAAAGAAGGAGTAAAGATGCTTTGTGTAGAACACTTGCTCGCTCCATTCCACACTCATGTCTTTTTTACACGCGTTGTCTGGCTTCACAGAAAAAATTATTCCCAAAAAATTTTCAAACAAAAGTTTGTTTGAATTAAAATTTTGATTTAGTAAATATTTTTTACTATTCCAGTAAATAGTTTGATCCAATTTTGTTTTAAGCTAAACAAAAAACAATATGCTGTTAAAAATTCTAGTTGATACAATTAATATAAAGTAATACTTGTAAAAAAATTGTTAAGAGAACATTTCTGTTCCAATATAGAAATTGCATACTGTACACAGTACAACAGTTATTTATTTTACTTACTTTTTATTTTCATTAAACATTTTTTTTGAATCGGACAATCTGTTGATTGAAAACATCGGGGTTTTTTCCAAACAAATTATTACAAAATTTTGCATTTGAATTTACAAATTTCTTTGTAGGACCTAAATTGAAAAAATTAATAATTGACTCAGAGAATTTTGTGTTTGAAATGGAAAATTTGTTTTTTCTGTGTTCTTTCGCCAGCGATTCTGTAAGGTCTTCAAATTAATGGATTTTTCCTTTCCTTTGTTAAAAAAACAAAACAAAAAATGTTAATTCTTATCTCCTCCCTCATCATGAGAAAGAGTCGGGTCCAGCACAGCTACATATATAAAAAATGCCACGTCCTTGTCATGGATATGTAAACTTTTAAATTGGTGCATACCTCAACTAAATGCCAAAGCCTTCTATTATAAAATAATAGGGAAACCGACGGCTATCTCCTGGTAATGCTTTATACAGAGGTCTATTTCTATCAAAATATTAGAAACTCAAAAATCTATGAATTAGATTCTGTGTTTGTTCTCACAGTGTCTGTGTTTTGTCTAAAACAAGGGAATTTACAATTTACTAATTTGCTTGTTTACGGTGTAAACCTTTTTAAAATTTTTGTTATATTTCTTTTCTTTCAATTGATTGGTTTCAGCACCAACGTTTATTTAAACGTTTAGCTTTATCAATGAAATCTTGCTCATTTCCACAAAAATAAATGGCTCCATGGGTGGCAACATGTCTTAAAATTTCTTTATTTTATAACAAATCTTGGCATGCAACTGAGAGATATGTACATACATACATATATATGTACACTATACATATGCATGTACATAAAACCAACATAGGAACACTTGCTGTGCAAGCTGATGACATCCTTCTTGCTTAAAATTTACCTGTCGTAATTTTTCGTGTATGTGTGTTCTTTTTGTTTAATATATACTACATATGTATTAGAGTTGAGCGATATTTTGAAACCTGTTCTTTTTTCACAGCGATTGAAAAATCACTAATTACAACTGTGACTGAATTTATCAAGTAACAGGTTTTGGAAATATAGTTCTTTTATACAAACTGTGATTGTTCTTATATGCTTACTTAACATTAGATGAGGTTACCACATGAATTTTTTGTATACCTTCAGCTTTTGTCGATAAAAAAATCGTCAAATCGTGTCAAATCGTTTTTTCTGGCAACTAATATCTCAATATTTGGACGGGGTTGATTGCTAATTGTTTTTTCTGGTCGCTCTTCTTATAAGTATTTATCAAAATACCAATACTAATAAAGACTTAAAGCAGAAGAGCTGAAATGAGATAAACCGTATCACAGTCACAGTTTAATTTCACTGCTGGTCTTCTTATTAGATTTCTCAAAATAACAGAACTGCTACAAACAAAATACTGCTAAACTGTGATCACAGTCAGAGTTTAAAAGAACAGCGATTTAGAAATCACGTTCACAAGGAGCAACATCATTAAAAAATCGCGTTATCGCTCATCACTAATATGTATGCATTTATGTATATAAACGAAAAATTCTAAATGAGAATTCAATAAAACTTGAAAAGTGCTTATAAAATTACATTTTCAATAATTAATTGTTAAGCTTTACAGTGGACCATAAAATATTCGTACAATTGTACGATGCTAATTGTACTCGATTTTTATGAACATTTTAATTCTTAGTTTCGCTGATTTTTTCATATTTCAAGGTTAAATTTGTTTGATTCATATTGTGGGGTGAAACGTACGCACATGCAACGATTTTTTAATTAAAATGAATTATTTTCAACAACCTTCAAATCATTAATGAATTGCAATGACGAATATCTATATGCAAAGATTTTTATTAATGCTAAAGTTTTTCATTTCTTTTTTGCTTTTAATCATTCTCAATATTGTAATAAACGCATTCATATGAAAATATGAAAAGATACTTTTAGGGAAACCTAATGAGTTGAAGACGTAAAATATTAGTTTCTCAAAGTATTTGTGTTCATCTTTCCTTTTTTTTAATATTTTTAAAAGTATTGAATTTGCTTTGACGTGAATTTATGATTAGTGCGGAAATAAATGAGCGAAAATATACAAGTTGTTGCATCCTTATTTACGAGTATGACCATAGTATAGTATTACTATCAAACACATAATAGTGAAATATAGAGGTATGGAAATGGAAAAAAGCAAACATTTGATATTTTATGGAAGTTAATTTTATTTTAAAATTTTTAATACAAACTTTTGTCACATGAATTAGTGCAGGTTTGTATGTAAAAACAGTTACCCAAGTCTTTCAACAAATTTACAAAATAAGCACACATACATATGTACGTACATACACACTTACATACACATACAAAATGTTAGTGAACTTCAACTTGCTGCAAGTACCGCATTTTTTAAAGTCTTTCTTTCTTTTGGGTAAAATTTATAAATATTTATGCATCAATGAGTGGTGAAAAAAATAACGAAATATACTGCAGCAAGTAGGCTTTTATATTATTTAATTATATTACAAAAACAAACTTGATTAAAAAAAGAATACGTTAATACTATTTTTAGTTAAAAAGTAAATTGAACGAGTATCAATGCGAATACCAATAAATATGTAATTGGTAATAAATAAAGAAAGTACTTCCCGCCTAGACTTGTTGGGTGTATGGCGGAATCAATCGACGACCACTCCAACTAATTTACTAATTTTAGGCAGCAATGTACGAGTATTTGTTTAGGAGACTAGAAAACCAAACTAAATATAAAGTCGCTGAAAATGGTAAAAAATGTCACAGTAGCTAAAATGTTGCCCATAAATGTCAGCAACAAATATTGTATTATAATAAGAGTTGAAGGAACTTTTTGATATTCAATTCGTGCTATACTATAAAACTGAAGTATGAATTTAAATATATGTATGTATATATCGTTAACTTAATACGAAAAGGCCCCAACTCATAATTTTTCGAAATAGATATTTTTACATATTTCGATATACCATTACTAGATACACCTCCTCCAAAAAAATCAGATGAATATAACACTAAATTTGTAAAGTGTTTTTAATAAAAATTGCGTTTAAAAAAATTTTGTATCAATATTTCATCTTCTTTTATTTAGTTTTTTCCTCCTCCTGTTTTACTGCGAAAAAGATGAGTTAGGGCCTTTTCGTGTTAAGTTAACGATATGTACATATCGTCGTGCTGAATTCAATAGGCTGTATGTCAAAAAAAAATTTATTTTATTGTAGCGTTATAATCAAAATTGGTGCTCCTACAACCGCAATTTATCTTATGCCGTTCAGGCAATCAGAAGAGAGCTTTTGCGCGCTATTGCAATCTTATTAAGATAAATTACAGTTGTAGGAGCCCCAATTTCAATTACAACGCTACAATAAAACCAAATTAATTTTTTTTTACATACAGCCTATTGCATTCACCACTACGATCTGTATGTACATATCGCTTATTTTTTTAAACAACGTCATAATTCAAAAAATGGAATTTTTGAATTAATAATACAAAATTAATTCCCATATCATTCTTCATATTTTGTAAAAAACTTCATACCAACATCTTGTTTAGCCAAACCCTTGAAAGCAAAAAAAAATTTCTTTTACCTTTAAGTTGTGTGTAAATTGAAAACTTTTTTCTGGCAAACTAGCTTTTTGAGTTATGACATTGTTTGAATAAATGAGCGATATGTACATATATGTATTTACAAGTTTTGGCAATTATGCCATAAAATTTAAATATTCTGTTGCATAATTTGTTTTTATTTTATCACCTTTCTTTCATTATATGAATGTTTGATGGGACAACAAATATTTACGTATAAATTGGCAGAAAAAAAACAACTAATCAAAAATCATTCCAATGAACTTAATGCAAATTCATGTTTATCTTATTAATGTCATAATATATTTTTTGGAATTTAAATTATTTTAAATACGACCATTCCTTACGATTCATAGTTTCAATTTAAAAATCAAACTCTAATGATATTAAAAAGTCATTTTTTATAATGCCAATCTGAAATTGCTGACTCGCAACTTTCCCTTAAAGTGTAAATAGCAGTAACTATTTTTTTTTTCATTTTTGCTTTGATGTAATTTGTCAGCTTTTGATAAATGTCATGTTTGTAATGATTAATGATCAATCTGCTTGTGTTTTGTATGTTTACGCTGCTTAGCAAATACACGTACCTTCATAGAGGAGATCAACACCCAGGCCTTGCTTAGTGGAATAAGTATATATTAAATTTGCATCGCAAATTATTTTTTGTATTAGTAAATAATTTTATAAGTTTTCAGTATGTATATTAATTTAGTTTGTGTATGACAAATTAAAATAATGTATGTCATTGCTATAAAAAGGTTTTAAAGTGATGGCTATAAATTAAAGAAGATTGCGGCCCGGCTTACCCGTAATGACCGTGGGTATGAGAAAAACTTGGGTGCGTGGGCAAAACGCTTTTACAACTCTCGTGAAAAATGTTTCTAAAATAATCTTTGCTCAATCTAAAACAACTTCCATATACATTTATTTTTAGGAAATTTTTCTAAAAAAACAAACAAATTTACTTTCACAGTTTGATAAAACTTTGTTTTAATAAATTTGATTTGTGTCCTAATATGTTTCGCAGATGTGTATCTATTAATAACTTTTTTCTATTTGCTCATCTCGCTACTAGAGGCACAAAAAAATTAAAATAAAAAAATTAAAAGCAAATCCGCAATAAACACATTTTAATTTAACCTTAAATAAAATTAGATGGATCTCATAGTGGTAGAAAACTTCGAATGAAACAACAATGAAGATTCATTATATGAATCACGTTTTTTATTTCATTTTAATTTTTTTTTGTCAAAATGAATGGAAAAAATAATAGATGTCTTCATACAAATATGAGCTAATACATCATTTTTTTGCTTCTTATTTTTATTAACTTTCTCTTTATCTTCTTCAATTTTTTTTTTTGCAGATCATAATCGTATTTTGAATCCGACGATTCCAGCAACATCAACAGGCAACAATAAAGCTGTTGGCAAACCGGAAACATCAGCAGCAGCAACATCCGAACAGCAAGAGAATGTTGGTGGAAATGTTGTGGGCGTTAACAATAACAACAATGTAAATGAAAAGTGTACAACTGCGAATACCAGAACAAATTCCAGGACATCTTCGCCGACAATACTAACAAATGCAACAACAACCATAAATAATAAGAAAACACCCGCCTCGCCAGCTGTTACAGCAGCAACCAATACAAATGAAAAGGTGCGTTTGATTTGACTTGTAAATTACTCTAAGCCCTGTGATTTATTTTTATTATTTTCCATTAAATACTTAGTGAAAGATATTTAGCAAAAAATAACATTTATTAACTTGCAGAAACTTCAGCTAAAACTTCAAAATTCATCAACATCCTCCACTCAGTCATCATCAGGTCGCAAATTTGTTTTGCATAAACAGCAGCAACATCTGTCAGAAGATGCAGTTGCCACTAATTCTTCGTTGGATTTGAATGGTGAATTACAACAACTGAAATGTTTAAATCGTCATTCCTACAACGGCCCATTGAACTATCAAACATTTGAACAGCAACAACAGCAGCTGAAAGAATTGCAAAAACAATCAGAACATCAGACGAAAAGTACAGAAGCATTAGGAGTGCTACTGCAATATTTAGTCTATGATGTAAGTAACGGTTCATTTAAACACTTCCAACTGCTTTAAATACCACCTTTATTTCATTCAAAAATTACTCTGCATAAATAGCATTTTACTTATGGATTTATCTACTCTGTTTTCATGTTTTAAACTTTTTATGCAAGTGTTGTAGGCAATATAAAGTATATTCATTTATAAACAAGTAAATATAAAAGGAAAAACTATTACACGTTCGTTGACACTTAAGTACTAGTAATACAGTGTTTTAGAAAATGGCACTTGATAAGCGACTGTAGGCTAGTTATAGGCCTATTTCAGCGGATAAGTTTTGTCGATTATACACTCAAAACCTTAAGATATCGACAAAGTTCTATTTTTGGGATTTTTTGGACTGAAAATTGCTGCAATTTTTGTTGGCTAATGTGGCAGCAGAGTGCCGAACGTCAATCGGCTTCTTACACATATGAATACACATACATACACATACACGAATTTATTTCTTTCGGTGGTCAGCACTGGTTTTAGTAATAAATAAGCGTTAAATTTTGCGATTTTCAAGGACATTACAATTTCAATGATACAAAAAGGACATATTGTAATTTCGAATGTAGGATGTACATACATAATTATAATCTGAATATTTTTTTCTCTTCTTTTGCTTAACGAATATTTTGTCTAAGAATTATGGAATTGTCTTTGCATTTTTACCTAATCGATGGTTTTATAAAATTTTCTTAGAAATATGTACTATACATACATAAGTATGTACATATGCATATGCAAGTAGCTTTACTACATGCAATTAGTTATTTTTACAGGTACGACATTTGTATGTATGCATATTTTAGAAAACATTTGTGAAGATTTCCTGCAATATTATTTTGGGAAAAACCTTTGGATGTACCCACCAATTTTAATTGTCTAAAAATGTATTTTTTTCATATAAATACATGTGTTCATATCTATAGACATACATGTCAACATATCGCACCCCAAATCGTAAACAGGCATTGATTTCATAAACCAGTTCATAGAACAAATCTCTAACGAACTACAAAACTTTAATAACAACGATATTTAATCAGATATTTTTGTGTAGAATTAATTTATTTAAAACTCTCCCGTGATATCATCTTGCAAAAATATAGTTCATCTCCAATGAGGTTAACAATGCCTATTCATGACAAATTAATTCTGATGATGCCCTTTTTCATCAGATGAAACAAGCAACTTTTTATTGCTAGTTTTTATAATTAAACAGGTGGTGTATTACATAAAAAAGTTTAAAATCTGTACTTCTTGGTACTTTAGAAGACAATAAAAGGTCATACTTTAATAATAACTTCCACTTTTTTATGCTGGGCAGACAATGATAATTATTTGATTTAGTTGTGACTATTTTCGATTTATTGTGCGATATGTAATTAATTTGTCTATGGAATTCCCAATATTTGCTATATTGGTGTTGTTGCTGTATTTTTACACGTTTGTCTATAAAATTGGGTTCGGTGACACATCTAATATTAAATGGCTTTTACGACGTGATCGGTATATATGCATATATGTGTACATATATGAATGTATGTATGTATATGTAGAAGCTAGAGATGTGAATTTGTTGTTGTAACTATTGATATAAAAATTATACTTAAAATATGTAGAGACTTCTACCAATGTTGTCAGATTTATTTTTAGCTTTACCGCCAGATTTGAGCTACAAAAAATATTTTTGCTTTGTAATTGTGCTACAAATATTGTTCAAATTGAAATTCAGTTTGTACTAACCTATGTTTATCCTAAAAAATAAAAATGATATTGCTTAAGAAAAATTAAGAAAAGTATTTACATTAAGAACAGTTCATCTATAAAACGTACATTGGTTTACGATTACATACAAAAAAATACTAGCGTATAAAAAATTCTCAAAAATAAGTTATTCCAAAAGAGCATAAAAAATGTCATACATATTTTTAACATCAGTCTATATTATTGAAATCATAAAAATATTGCCAAAAATAATACCAAGGAATTTAATTGCCAAGCGCCATTTCAAAATTTTCATCGCCAAAAAGAAATTTTTATCGGCAAGTTTGACAACACTGCTACCAGCTGCAAGCTGCAAACTGCGGTAGTTACAATGCTACATATGCCAAGAAAAGAAAAAAAAAGTAGAATTATCCACTGGAGCTTTTGAATCTCTTCGGAAAAGCACTGCTTTGCTTAACTCGAATTAAGCGATTATTTTATATTTTCACTCATATCTATAAATATACTAAAGGTGTTATTCATACAAAATATTTTTGATTCATACAAAATTTTAATTTATAAACCCTTTATAACATTAAACTTTTAATAAGGCATTAGACATACATATGTAGATATAAAGCTGTACATATGTATATGAAATATAAATTTTTTTTGCCGCAATACTTCTTTCATGAGGCAAATGTTCATTCTTTAGGAAAGCATTGATTTATTACCACATAACAAGTTATAGCGGAGCTCGACTGTAGATGAATATTCTATAGTAAATAGGACTAAAATTTTTAAAAAACATTTTTGCTAAAAGTATAAAAAAGCATAAAGTAAAATATAAACAACGAACACATCTGTTGTAGTCGCACGTATCAACTAAATCATGAAGAAAGAGAAGATTGCATTTTAAATACTAAAAGTATTAATGACATGTGTATAAATATTTTGATAAGATTTCTCGTAAAAATAAATGCAACATTAAAAGCAAATTGATTGGTGTTATAGATCTGGGAAAACAAACATTTTAAATACAAATTTTCCTTTGATTGAAAGAAAACAAAGGAAATGTGGAAAGCAGGAGGTTTCAAAATTAGTTACGTACACAATTGTGGAGCAAAATTATAAATGAATAATTGCGCAATTCACAAGCTCAGTCAGTATTGTATTGTGTATCATGTCTCATTATTACTTACGTGTGAACAGGCAGTTTTTGTTGTAGCCACTGTCTCTCATATTGCTAAATGTTCAAAATGATTAAGAGCAGCTTTGTTTTAAATACGTTATAGGAGAGAAACTCTTCTTAACAATATCTAACTTATGTTTTTTTTTAAATTTTTTCGCCAGTCATAACTTAATGTACAGAAATACATATGTATGGACACACACATACATCTAAAAAGTTACAATCTAAAGTGTGTAGCAGAACTACTTTTAGCTACCCGCTATAGAAAAGTACTGATTTTACACCAATTTTCGACGTCGAGAGTCCATTCTGACTATTTTCGCGATAATGTCGCTTGTGATGTATGCATGCGTGCATATGTGCGTATATATGTACATACATATGTATGTATGTAAGCATCTGATAGCTTAAGAACGAGTCAAAAGATCGGAAGCACATACAAATTGTTGAGTCAGATGCTGTAAGAATGAATTCGGTTCGGTAGATTTCAAAAAATTTCAAAAACAATTTTCACAGAACAATTTTTTTAAACAAATCTCAAACCGCTAATCCGATCAAGTTCAAAATCTAATCAGCTCTTAACCTAAAAAAAAACGTTCATTATTGCCAAAACTATAGATATCGTTGACGAAAAGTTTCGAAAGAATTATGTTTCCCTAATAACTTCAAGTCTTTGTCAAATTGATTTTAGATAATCATTGATTTTTATAGTGTATCGGATGCCACAAATTTGAGCAAAATCTGTCGAGAAATATCATTATTTGTTTTTTTCTTCTCAAATCGATTTTCGATACCCATTATTTTTATTAAACTTTTCGGGAAGTCCCAGCGATGGCCTGCAAAGTTAACCGATTCCCATATTATTCTGCAACCCTAATCTGAAATTCTAGTAGCTGAAGCTAATTGTCGGTGTCAATTTGGAATGTCGGGTCATTCCCGTTTAATTTGTTAAAGGAGGAGAAACTACTCTCAACAATGTCGAACTTAAGCTTTTTTTAACCGTTGTGCAGCAACCATAATTTTACGTTAATTTCAAAACTAAAATAAAAATATGTGTAGCACTTACCCTGCAGATAAAAGGAGTAGTATGTGGTCAGAAACATACTAGATGCTTTTGAATTCAGACTGGTTGCACATTTGTTTTTTTCATCGACTTTTACATTGGGTTGTCATAGGAACAGAACTTGTTGTTTTGTGTAGAGTTGCATACTAGTTGAAGGACTAGTTGCTGTTATACTATTTTATAAATTATTTTTTTTCCATGTTGCTTACATGACAAACAAAAAAGAGAGAAAGAGACAGCGCGTGGCTTGTAGAGTAGTGCAGCCGATATTTCATCAAGCTTATTAGTTCTGTCTCTTTATAACTAGTATAGGACTGTTCCAAAACGTAACTACTCCAAAAATTAGTAACAGGGTTGCTTTTTCAAGTTTTAGAATCTTCATTGAAATATTTTTCGTTCTAGCAGGTAGATTTCGCTGGAAAAATATTTTCAATTAAAATCCACCACCGGTTCCTTGTTAGTTCTTTGTTCTGATGAAGACCTAAAATTTAACAAGGTATAAGAGTATTGCTTCAAGGATTATTCTAAAATATACGATATTTCCCTTTAAATTATTTAAAATACAGTGCATCATAAGCCTTAGCGGTGTATGTACACGTGTACATAGGTATGCAAATATATACATATGTATGTATGTATGGTATTCAAAAATATATGTATGCAGGTATTAAATATTACGGCCTGTCCTACGATGTCGATAATGTTCGACTTGCCGCACAATTGCATTCAAAACAAAAACAAAATTTTTTTCATTAATTATAAGTTAATATTTCTTTCAAAGATTTTATTTTTCTACGGTGTATACATACATGCATACATATGTGCATGTGTTGGTACTAAATAAATTTAGAATTTGTTATTGTATAAAAAGTCCTTCCTGTCTACCTGTCGCAGTTTACGAAACAAAGTTTTTATATGTAAAATACTCGGCCAACGAATATTTAATTTTCAGTTTCCATTTAGCCATCAAGTGTTGAACTCGCACACATATTTTAGGTCCACAGCGATTGAGTCTACGCGTTTAAAACTTTATTTTTAATAAATCATTTGAATGCATATAACTTGCTATTTTGTCAGTTGGTATTCTCAAACGCAAATTTGTCAAATCAAAAGATGGACTTTGCATTGATTACTCGGTCATCTAGACCCAGCTCGTCGTCAGCAGCACGTTTATTTTCAGATTCAGCAATCGCCAAGGTACGATCCTGAAATTGCATGCGAACGAAGTTGAACAAAAAGAACTTATTTGGGTTTGTTTTGTTGAAATTAAAAAAACAAAAATATTTATATTAAGCGGGAAACGGGGAGTCCACTCCGTAATTCGAAACGAAAGAAAATACTTTCGAATTTGTATGTTAATTATTCGTACATGCAAATTCGAAAACATTTTTTTCCGGCTAAAACTTCCAAAAAAATTAAAGCTTTTGGATGTCTCAGACACACAATTTCGAGATTACTTTTTATTGATTTCTATACTTTTACACAAACTTCATATAAATTAATAAGATGTGTTTGTTAATTTGCTTATTTTTTCAGCTGGATGCTTTTGCCTGTCCCTCTGTAAAATCGGATAATTTTCAAATTAAAGACAAATTAAAGAAAACTTTACGTTTGCTTGATGAAACCAAAAATGTTTGTTCGGAATTACAGGAGCGGTTGGGCGACAAAGATATCTATTATACACAAAGGGAAAATGAATTACAGGCATTGCATCGCTGTGAATTGGAAAAAGGTATAAGTAATGTTAATAATGAACGTTTAACAGTTTAATTAATCTCTTTGAAAATTTCTTGTAGCTCAATCAAATCTTGTGGAATTTCAAGCCATGGCTACACAAAAAATGTCTTCATTGGAAATACAATTACAAAATTCTGAAAGTGAAAATAAGCGCCTCTTGAATGCATACCGCCTTGAAATGGAAAATAAGTTGTCACAAAAACAACTGCAGTTGGATACGGCTGAAGAGCGCGCTAAATGTTTAAGTGAACGTCTACAAGCTTTAGAAGTTTCTGAACAACAGCTCAGAGTAAAACTTACTCAAACAGAATCGTTGAATGCCGGCCGTTTGCAGGCAAGTGCTGAACGAGAGCTTGAATTAAGCGAACGCCTTAAGCAGCTCACCAAAGAACTAGATAAACTTAAAGCTTTGAAAGAAAACAATGAAAGAGAGCTGAAAGAAAAGCTAAACCTTTCAAATGATGAAGTGGCCGTTTTAAGAACTTCTCGGAGAAGCCTTAACGATTGTGGGATCAATTCGCCACGTAACACTTCGTCTTTAACGACGACTGCACACATGGAGCTGAGCCGATTGCAAAGTGAAGCTGAAAGCTTGAGGTGTGTGTTGGAGTTGAAACAAAAGGAAATCTCAAAGTTGACCAAACAAAATGAGGAACTGTTGCGGGACGCTGATGAGAAATTGTCCCTCCAAGCTAAGATTTCGTTATTGGAATCGAAAAACGAAATGCTGCACTCGGAAATGGAATTTAAGTCGGAAAAAGAAAAGTAAGCTTTACGAATGAATGCCTTAACTGTGAACTTGTTATTAATAAAATGGCTCCATTAAAAAAATAGCCCAAAATTTTTTTTAAACAAGTCTTATGTAATTTTTTATATGAAAAATCACCCAAAAATTTTTTAAAAATTTAAAAATTAAAGGGAAAAATACACCAAAAAAATCCAGAAGTCATCAGAATCGAATATAAAATTTAAAATACATGTATACGTATACATACATATGTATGTACAGTAGAATCTTAAAAAAGTTAATTAAAATGTCCTAAACGGTATTAGATTTTTCGAACTTTTAACTTTTCTAAGCGCGTTTTTAGTCGAAAAAAAAAGAAATAAATAGAGTAAAATAATAAAGTATGTAATATGTAAAATTTTTTTAGATACAAAATGTTATATTTTTATTAAAAGATATTAATTATTACAAAAAAGAAACTCAGGTTTAGTTTGTACTGGGTGTTCAATTTTGCAGTCATCCTCAGTTTTTTCGTGCGCGTAAAAATAATCGTTTTGGTTGGTTTAAAAACCACTTACAACAACAATACAACTTTTACTCAAAATCAGCATAGTCCGGTTTATGAAAAGTTTTCCTGTTACATTTACCATATGTATTTGCAACAGCCTCCAAGATTTCGTTACGTTTTTTTTATCTTTAAAATGTGTACTTTCGATACATCATATCTCAACACCAATCGCTTCCCATGCATATCTTGACCAAGCCTTCTGACGACCAACAACAACTTCAAGATGGATGCTGAAGATGGACAAAATTTTTGGCAGCCCAAAATAAAAAGGAAGCTCGGGGAATACCATAATCTAATAAACAATATAAAGGTTTAGCATTGCTATAGGAAAGATTTTAAGTTGCCACTATTATCACTGAAACAGCCGTTGTTTTAAAAAAATGTGCACGCTGCACCTTGGTTATGAAAAACTGTTAACTTATCCGCATGTTTAACTTTAACGCGAGTTAACTTTTCTAAGATTCTACTGTATATTGTACAAAATATTTGAAAGCTTCTCCAATGTGTTCCATCTCCACCATTATTTGGCTTCTATAACAGTAGAAGTGGTTCAACAAATTGTTTTAAGCAAAGCCGAGATTAGACATACCAGCCGAAGGCCATCAGAGCAGCGAAATATTATTAGGCAGGAAAACTTTACTGGCCTATGCCGCGTCGGGAAATACTATGGTGGAGAAAATCCTGAAGACCGCCCGAAGGCCAGCAGTGCAGGAAAATTTTATTAGACAGCAAACTTTGCAAGCAGAAAATCTTTATTATGCTGCGCCGTGTCGGGAAACACCATGATGGAGAAAATCCTTAAGCAATGCAGAAAAATGTTATTAAACCGAAAAGCTTTGCAAGGCAGAAAATCTTTATTAGGCTGCGCCGTGTCATAATGGTGTAGAGAATCCTTAATTCCGGCCAATTGCTAGCTATGCAAAAATCTCTATGTGTCTGTGAATACTTTAATACATAATAACGTTTCCTTACACTGCCTTAAGGATTTTCTCCACCATGGTGTTTGCCGATACGGCGCAGCCTAATAAAGATTGTCTGCCTTTCAAAGCTTTCCTGTTTAATAATATCTTCCCGACCCGGCGCAACATAATAAAGATTTTCTGCCTTTTTTTTTCCTTTGTGCGTTCTTGCGGATTTTCTCCACCATGGTGCTTTCCGACACAGCACACCCTAATCAAAATTTTCTGCCTTTTATATGCTCTTCCATAACTTTGCTTTTTTTAATATAAAAATTAAATTATTATAATTTTTATTTTTTTTGTATTTTTAATTCTGTGGAATTGTAAATGTGTAAATGTGTAAATGTGTAATTTTTGTTTTGACGATTTTTCATTTCTTTGGGCGATTTTTAATTTTTTTTTGTGATTTTTATTTTTATTTTTGAGCGATTTGGTTTTTGGGAGATTTTTTAAAATAAATACATTCTTGTTCTTTCTTCATTAACACAGGGAATACCTACGACAGATAGATGAGGTCCAAAAAGCCTACAATCATGAAACCGTCAAACGTACTCGCCTCTCTTACGACAACGAAGCGTTGCAGTGGCAACTGAAACAACGGTCCGAGCAATTGCACATAGTAGAAACCAAATTACATGAACTCTCGGCACATGACACTTCCGTTAATTCCGTGGGCAATCGTTCGTCACAAAATGTTACTTCGCTCACATCTTCCATTCACATGGATGATATTTCACCACCAACTTCACCCGTAATCAAAGGAGTCATTGAAAAGACCGACTCGGTTTCTTGGGTACTTGAAATGGACGATGAGACACCTGAAGCAGCAGCTTCAAAAATGGTCAAACGTGCCGGATCTTTTAGATCAGTCGAACGCAGTCCATCCACAAGACGACAATTGTCGGTCAGCGCCAGTGCGGCTTGTGGCAACAATATGACGAACTGCAATTCTAGTTTGATGGAGGTATCTGGCCCCAACCCCCTGTCCCAGTCAATGTCGGCCACATCAGTGATAAGAGAACATTCCAAAGTTGAAACAAATGAATTTAATAACCGCGCTCATCCCCGTACTCGCTCAAAATCTGTTAGCATTAAAACTGATGGCTGCCCGCAACAGTCCAAATCATCGAAAAAAATATCAAGGCAAAGCCTCCAAATAGGCTCAAGTGCGAGAAAAAATGAACTCAGTCCCAATTGGAAAGAACCAATGCTTTCGAGCTCTCCCTACTCAATCCGACCGAGAACATCGACTCTTAAAATCGAAACCGAATCCGAGGAAATCTTATTTAGACGCAATTCGGCCAGCAAGTTAATTACTTGCGACACGTCTGCCCTAAACAAAGGTGAACGCTTAGAAATGCGTTCCTTACCTTCCCATCCATCCGTGCAGGACTTGAAGGTTATTAAAAAATGTCAAGAAATACAAGAATCTGCCGGAGAGGCGATGGTTTCGGGCACAAATTCAGAAGACGAAAGTTGTTCAGCCTCTTCCGATGACGTGGTTAGTTCAGCCTCTTCTTCGGCGGCTTCAGATTCAACAACCTCATCAAACCAATTGAAAAACTCACGCATGTCATTCGAAGAAGTATTGCTGATAGAAAAGATTAACAGTTTGTCTGGCACCCCCATGGATGTCAGTTGGTCGGAAGATACAGATGGTCCAGCCAATGACACAACACTATGACACGAAATACGCCAAATGTATCAAGTTCACGAAGATGACGAGGACAGTTTTTGAAAATATAAAAACCTTAACCAAAATAGGAAACTGTTGTTCAAAAGATTAAAAAACTGAAGAAAAAAATAATACAAGAATTACAGCAGTTTCAGAATTTATGGTTAATTTAAATTCAATTTTCGGCTCAGAAGAACAATTGATGCTTTAACTAATTCCCTATTTTTAAGCTCCGATCGAATTAATTGGTTGTTCTCGAATACTGCACCTGGAGGATTTTTAAGTGTGTAAATGTATGTATGTGTATTTTGTATACGTTTAAGACGGACTTGATGAAATTTTATAAAAAGCATATAGAACTACATATGAACAATATTATCTTACTATCTAACCCAGCAACAATCCTTTGGTGCGTTTAAATAATAAAAAAAACCTTCAAGTCTTGTTTTTTGTTTGTTGTTCTTTTTACAATTTTCTTGCTCTTAATGTTTTTAACTTTTAGTTTAATTTTAATATTTAAAATGAAATACACTTGAAAATCTTTTATGTACATATTTCATTTATTTATGTGAACTTGAAAATTAACCCACAAAAAATACAAACATATATATTAAAGAAAAACGAAAGGAAAGAAAAAATCTTAAAAAATGAAAATAAAACCACCCCGATAAAATATAATTAAAATTAATGAAAAATTTAATTTCTTGTAACAAATTTGCTCTTAATGGCTCTTATACTGCAACTAGTACTTGCGTATAAGAGAACAAGTGATATATTACTAAAAAAAGAAGAATTAAACCCTTAGGTATACTCTAATAACAAGGACATTGATTATATACATATATAAAAAGCTAATATGATTCTGCAAAATTTGGCAAAAAAAAAAGAAAATAGCGTATTGAAAATTATTTCTTACTCTCAACCAAAGTAATACGCCTTTTATTTGTATAAGTTATAAAAAAAAATGTTATAAAACAATGAAAACTCTCAACGTGTTTTGCATTTGATGAAACAGATTTTGCTAAATTAAAATATACGCACTAATGATGTATGATGAAAATAACCAAAATGACATGCTGTCTGTGTAATTGAGGAATTCTGAGAAACTTTTGCTAAATAAAGATTACTTTATTTGAATACTATACGTAGCGTTTTGTAATTTCTCTTTCAAGACAAAACTGTATTTCAGATAAAACAACAATGCTGTTCTTTTATATCCAGCTCTGCTTCATGTGTTTTCAAACCTTTACTACAAATTAAAAATTATACAAATACTTTCAAATGGCATAGAAAAATAAACTGGGATCTGTCTAATCGTCGTTGTCGGTATCACATTCATCAGATATTCACTATCCAATCATATAAAAATATTGTTCGATATCGAATGTCATAATCTCAAACAAACATACGATAAGACGATTCCTGCATTGAAAAGATTTCAATATTTGAATATCCAAACATTATAAAAGTTTTTTTTTCATACGTATGTATGTATTTTGCACTTCATGCGGAAGTTTCGTTTGTTCATCCTTAATTACCTGTAACAATAAGCAAACGAAAATCAATACTAAAAGTGTCTGTAGTTAATAAGCCGTAGAAATAAATGCTATAAAGAATATAAATATGTATAAAAGATTAATTTATTTATTTACATAAGTACGTTATACTCGTAATATTTTCATTTAATTTGTAGCAGATACTAGATATTAAGGCTAATACAAGATGTAAAAGGCTAAAAGTTACAAAGTTAAAATTGCTTTCAAATGCTGCTGCAACTACATACATTAAAATTCTTGAGCAATTTCCTTATTTTGCACAACACTCCTAAACGGATTATATAAAATTTAATTAAAAAAAAATACCATTTGTGTCTAAATTTTTATGTGTATTTGACTCCGTACTCCGGATTGAATTCGAAACCCAATTTATAAAACATTTGTGGCCCAAGGATCTTGTACTATTTCAAATTATAAACATGTTTTTTTGTCAAAATAAATATATAATGTAGTTATTCCAGGCATCGTTACCTTTTACTTTAGATTATATGTATTTAACAAAAAGAAAAAACTTTCTATAAGAAAATCTATTTTGTCTTATTTTTTCAGAGACCAATATTTTAATTTAAGTTTAGTTAATAGTTAAATTATTCTTGATCACAAATTAGTTGATATGTACAACAAAATAAGAAATATATTTACTAAATGTTCTTTTATTTAAACAATTTTTAGCTTTAATTTATTTGTTATGTTTACAATTTTGTTAAATATTTTAGTTTTATATTAGTTTTGATTTAGATACATAGTATAATATTTTTTTTTTTAAATTTTTGAATTTTGGTATGATTTCCCTAACAAAATTTGATGTGTGTCTATATAAAATATGCATTAATTTATTTCAAAAGAGCTGAGATAAAAATATAAATTCTTAATAAATTAATTTTGAGTCATCGTCAGTCATTTAATACTATACTTTTTGCATATAAAATTAAATATAATTTATTTTCTATTACAAAACCATCCCTTAATATTAATATTCCTTTTATTTAAGTACATGCATATATACATATTATAGTATTTATAAACTATTTAACAAAACAAGCGCAGCCACAAAGCAAAATAAATAGTTTTCTTTTAGAAAAACTATAGCATCACTTTTTAAAAGTTACATAACATAGATATAATAATAATCCCAGCCCTGCATAAATATGTATGTTTGTATGTCTGAGTGGTATTTAATTATGGAAAAGAAAATATTGAAAGAAAAACCCAGGAGTTATGTTTAAGTATAGCAACAATAATTATATAATTTATCAGCAATTTTTTTTTGCTAAAAAAAATCATTATAAAAACAAAGTGACAAAAAATAAAGTATAATTGTTTTCAAACACAACAGTCATTTTTTAATTAAATAGTCAAGCAATTATTGGTAAGACGTTTTTATATGTATGCATATGCTGCTGAAAATAATCAAAAAGATTCAACTTGAGGCTGATTTTCTTTGAATTCTCACATTTTCATGTATGTGTCTTAAGTCGTTTGATGTACGTGCTGTAGCTGTATTGGAAGAAAAATCCCAAAAGACTCAAGACCCACACTCGGAATATATGAAAATTCAGTCGAATCGAAATTTAATGGTGATTTTCGGATTTAGCTGGTGGAATTCGTACGTATAGGGTCAAACGGCCATTTTCGGCCACGCGTTTCCGAGATAAATGCAAAAAATTTCAAAATTCCAAAAATTCATAAATTTTATGTTGTTGTCTTAGGGTCTTTTGAATTTCATTGCACATTTTGTTGTGTACCTAGCAGTGACCTGCGCCGAGCAATTTTCTCGGCGGCGGCTGAAAATCGGCTGGGTCGGCTGAGTCAGCTTAAAAAGTTTTTACAATTGTGTCAAAGTAAATTTTATTTTGTACCACAAACAAAGCGGGAAAAATTGCTAGAAAATTCTCATATATAAAAAACCACTTCCTATTACACATAAAATCAATATAAAATTGAATTATTTTTAACCGACTTGATTTTTTTTTAACTTTTGCGCTTTTTTTGTCGTACAAAAACAGAAATTGGCAATGCTGACAAGCACTTTTTCCCTAAAATTTAGTCGCTAAGTCCCGGTTCAGACTTGCAATTTTTGTTGTAGCAATTTTTTAATATATGTATGTATATATATATATTTACATATATATGCCGTATGTATATGTATATTCTACATATATGTACATATGTATACAGCAACATTTTCCACTTTTATTTGCAAATAAGAAGTGCGTATAAACGGGATATATGTAAATTGGAAAGAAAATTTGAAAGCAAATTTACAACAAAAAATAAAAACTGTGAATATAGTATTAAAAAATCCTAAAACCCTCAAGTAAAATATAAAAAATTCATCAATCGGCGGCTAATCTTAGCCGACAGCAGGCTGTCAGCTGGTCAGCGCATTCCTCTGGTACCTAGTTACAAAGACTTAAGAGACATGCCGCCAATTACAGAATTTTAACAAATATTTTTGCCAACTTGAAAACCTGAGAAAGTAAAAGCCTGAAAGTATGCACTCATATTTTCTATGTAATTAATAATATAGAATTTAAAGCTTTCTTTAACACTATTAAACTTAACTTCTGATTCTGTTTCAATACGACCAACGAAAAATTTTAAAATCCCATGTAATATACATACAATTGTATGTACATACATACATACAGTATATTGACACTTGAAATTTGTAAAATTAGTGTATTTTTATACAGACTACAACAATAAACACTAAAATCTAAAAAAAAAACTGAAATTAAAGGGTGTTATATAAGTTAATGCAATTTTGACTATGTAATTCTGACAATTTGTTGTATCTTGGAAAGAGGCAAACTCTTGAAATTTTCAAAAACTAAAACAAAATCACAAAAACCAAAAAAAGCACCAAATAAAAAAATTTCTGACACTAAAATAAATCGGCAAAACCGAAAAAATCGCCGAAATGAAAAAAAACGTCAAACCGAAAAAATCCCCAAAACGCGAAAAAGGTGCCAACTAAAAAAATCGCCTAAACGAAAAAAAAACGCCAAAACTATAAGAACACTCAAACCCGAAAAAACCCTTAAACGAAAAAAATGCAAAACTTTATATTATATAGACTAAAGTTTGTATTGAATTGCATATTTAGTGTCCGTACGGAACCCTTCGAGCGCGCATCAAAGTCGCAATTCACTGAATTTATTTAAGACTATCGGTCTTTTGTAGCTTCTTTATCAACGTCAGATTAAGGTTAATGATGTTAACCAATTGTCTTTTTATAGGAGTTCAAAAGAGAACGGAAGCGTTGTCGCAGCGAGGCCACCCTTCATCTAAATGGGCTCTGAAATAGATCAAATCTGACCACTGAGAGAAAACCGAGAGAAATGTATTCGCGTAAGAGCCCATTAAGATGAAGGGTGGGATCGCTGCGACAACGCTTACGTTAGAGTCCCTTCTTAAATCCACGCGCGTTTACATGAAGACTTTTTTGTCAGTCAAGCGACTTTTCGATTTTATTCTTTTTATTCTTTCATTCGTAGCAGTGTTTCCGTAACATAACTAATCACTAATTTCCAAAAACAAAACAAAATCTAACTGGCAACACTGCCCATACATAACAAAACAAAAATACGAGAGAAAGAAATCTGTGAGAAAGAAGAGACAAAATTGTCGCTTCAATTCCCAGTACGTGCTCTTCACTTCTCGCCTACAGACTCGACTCGCAGGCGACGTGTCGCTGCGAGGCCACCCTTCATCTAAACGGCCTCTATGTGTATTCATTTGTATAAGAAGCCGATTGATGTTCGGCACTCTGGTGCCAGTTTGAACAGCCTGGAAATAGATTCGATTTCTCGACTGCTTTCTGGTGTAACTTTTTTATGTCAATTTTTATGCGAAATGTTTTTATGTCGCAGTTCTGTTTGGTCATTTAAACCGAGAGTTCAAAAACAGATTACCAAGTTTTTCTTAACAATAGTTTACATTTTGAGTTTTGTTTTTACAAATTTAAAAAGGTTTCTTGTTTGTTTAGGCAACTGATCTGTTTGATACACCTTAAATAAAAATAATAAGAATTGTAGTTAATTTGTTAAATTTTAATATTTATTAATTTTATTTCTTGCTAAAGGCCTGCCCTTAATAAACCTTTTGTAAACGGAATTTTTTCTATGAAACATAAGTGTTTTTTTAACTTCTAGTTTAATACCATATTTTATAAATCAAATACTGATTAAAACTACTTCTTGCCGTTAATCTTCTGGAATTGTTGGAATAATTTGAACTTTTGGATTTTGCCAGAAGTAGTTTTCGGAAAATCATCAACAGTAATCACATAACGAGGAACTTTAAAGTGGGACAATTTACCCTTGCAATATTGTTTGAGGGTGTCACGATTAATTTTTGCAGATTTATTATGCAAACGAACAAAAGCACAGATTTCTTCACCCAATCTTTCATCGGGAACACCAATTACCTGAAGAATACCAATAATACAAATTAAATGATTTTGCTCTTTTTAACACATTTGAGATATTGGAAGGAGTACATGATCACTTTTGTTAACACTTACATAGGATTCCATAATATCATTGTGAGCGTTGAGAAAATCTTCAATTTCTTTGGGGAAAATATTTTCTCCACCACGTATAATCATCTCCTTTAAACGTCCAACAATTCGGCCGTAACCATCAGCTTGCAAAATGAACTGGTCTCTGAACAAAACAGAAGCGTACAAACAGTTAAGAAAACTCACTGAAATAAAAAAATATATGTACCCTCTCACCCTGTTCGTAACCATTTGTCAGCGCCTATAGTTTCTTTAGTTTTTTCTTCGTCACCGTGGTAACCCAACATCGTAAGATAACCTCTTACCAACAATTCACCAGGCTGCCCGAAAGGTACTACATTGTCCTCTTTATCCACAACTTTGACTTCGATATTGTCTTGTATGTGCCCGACAGTGTTCAAGACCTGTTCCATGGTATCTCCCGGACGTGATTGAAATATAACCGCTGTTGCTTCAGTCAACCCGAAAACCGTACGAACTTCTTGAAGATTTAACACACTTTTCATATCTAAGAAAAGCTGTGGTGAACAAATCGCACCACCAGTCACAGCCATTTTCAACGAAGTGATGGGCACGTTCACCTCACGCTGTTTTTTAATAAGATCAACATACATAGTTGGTGTACCGTGTATTATCGTACACTTTTCATCAACAACTGCCTTAAGAGAGCGTTCTGGATCAAAACCTGCAGATGGTAAAACCAAAGTGGCGCCATGGCTCATACCTGCCATGATAGTAATGACTACGCCAAAAGCATGAAATAGAGGAACTTGAACACAAATTCTACCGCCCTTTAACAGATTGCGATTTCCGATATGTATACCGTTGTTAACAAAATTAAAATGAGACAAAACCGCGGCCTTGGGATGACCGGTTGTTCCCGACGTGAATTGCACATTGCATGGGCTGTCAGGTACAATGTGGGGCTGCATTTTGTAAATAGCATCACATCCCTGTCTGTCGCTCAAACCCAAAACTTCTTCAAATGTTAACGCTCCCTTCAGCTGTGTCTCGGTATTGATAATAACAGCTTTCAAGTGTGGCAAAGTTTCGCTTTTTATTTTACCCTTTTCGCTTGTGCTCAACTCAGGACAAATACTGTGTATGATTTCATAGTAATTTTGGCTTCTATACGTCAATGGACACACAATGGCCTTTACATTTACTTTCTTTAGGCAATATTCCAGTTCGGGGCCCTGAAAAGATGGATTTATGCCCACTGACACCAAACCAGATCTACATGCAGCCAGCATGGTAAGATACCAATGCATATTATTGGGTCCCCAAATAGCGATAGAATCCCCTTTCTTTAGACCCAATTTTGACAAGCCAGCCGCTAAACGATCGACTTTTTCCAATAGTGTGGTGAAAGTATGTCTTTGGGCTTCATGACATGATACTATAGCCTCCACACTGCTGTATTCTGCGGCTGCACGTTCCAACTCTTGTCCGACATTACGATACAACAGAGGATACTTGCCGATATAATTAATATAGCTTTGGTTGGCTTCAGTAGTTGTGGAATATGTGCGCTTGATTTTAGATACACTAAAATTAAAGGAAAACTATTTAACCCATTAAAAGCTTCATACATAAATAAATAAAATAAAGGGTACTTTTATATTGTAATAAGAACTGAGAAATTATCGAATCGATTTGAAATTGTACAATTTCCAAAATTAATACTGGTCCTGCAGATATTTGAGAATCTTTATAATAGAAAAATTAAAAAAAAGTCTGAAAAATATTTTTATTACCGGATTTAGTTTTCTAAAATCGTGCGATTTCAAATCGATTCGGTTTACAGAACACAGCCGAGTGTTGTTTGTATTCCATATGATCACCTACAAAAAGAAAAAAACTGTATCACCCAAATAAATAATTATCCCACTAGTTTGTGAAAATATTTTTAATAAATATGTATATACGAGTACATACACAACGTTGGCTTAGTCGGCAAAACTTGGTAATTCCTTTTTTTTCAAAATGTTTCAGTGGCGACAAAAAAATGTTTTAACTTTTTTTAAGCTTTAAACAGACTTTTCATTTTGTAAAAAATAAATAAATAAATCGAAAATAACTTATAATTAATATTTCATTCAACAAGAATTGAAATTACTGAACTTAAGCCCTATTTAGAAATTATTTCTGATTAAAATTCACTACAGTTCAATTAAATCTAGAAATGTCTCACATAAATAAATAAAGCTTTTGAAGACTTGTAGGCTCTTTATGATTTTCATTTACAGATGTCATTTACAGGTGTTCAAAACATACAAACTCGTGTATTTTTCTAAAAATGGAAAAAAGTGAATTTCGAATTATTTTTTGCGAAAAAAAACTGTCAATCAAACCAAGGAAAAGCTGGATAAATACTATGAGAACTCTGAATTATCGATTTCAATAGTAAAAAAGTGTTTTCGTTGTGGTCGCATAAGTACAAATGATGCTGAACGTTCTGGACGGCCAATTGAGGTCAGTACACCCGAAAATGTGGAAAAAATCCACGATATGGTGTTGGCCGATCGAAGAGTACAAGTGCATGAGATTGTTGATGTCATAAGCATCCCACAATGCTCAGTGGTTTCTATTTTGAATGATTAGTTGAGTATGATAAAGCTTTCCGTAAGATCGGTGCCGCGTTTGCTCAAAATTTACCACAAACGCATGTGCAGTTTCCATGGCAAAAATCCATGAATCGGACTTCAAATTGCTCCCTTATTCCCCCTGTTATCCAGATTTAGCCCCTAGTGACTACTTCCTATTTACAAACCTAAAGAAATGGCTCGGTGAAAAGAGATTTAGCGCCAACGATGCAATTATTGACCAAACAAATGTCTATTTTAAGGACCTCGAAAAATCTTATTTTTTTTGGAAGGCATACGAAAACTGGAACAAAGTGGACGAAGTCTATTGAGTTAAAAGAAGTTTATGTTAAAAAAAGTTTTATTTTGCAAAAAAAAAACTGTGTTTCATTCAAAAAGTCACGGATTTATTGATCCACCCTCGTATATGTGTATTTGTAGAATTCCAAATTACAACTTTTGATTTATGACTGTTCTCTTCTAATGTGAACTTGACAGAGTTTTTTGCAATATTTTGTTTAGTTTATTTTTATTCGCCCGTATCGTGAACATTTTTTCCCTTGGAAATTTTTCCTTCTTTTGATTCACGCGGATTTTTTCACTTTACTTTTGGTTTTGTTCACGTTATTTCTGCAGGCGTACTAAATTAATGCATCGCGATACTTCATTATTTTCTTTTCAATCAAATGTTATAGGCTATAAAAACTTATTTTTAAGACATGATCAGTAAATAATGTTCCGATTGTGAACAATGATTCTCTGCAACATCTTTTCACATAAATTTCATGGCGATGGTATTCTAAAGAATATTTTTTCACTAAATAAATTCTCATTAATCATAACATCAAATTGGTTTTTGTTCCATTTAAGTGTATTGTATTAACATATTTGACTTATTCAGCTTTTATAATTACGGGCTAATTTTTCATTCTAATCACGCATTTGTAAATGTTTGCAATTTAATTCATATTTACGAATGCACATGACAACAGATAGAATTACAAATGCTTACCAGCGAAGTGAAGAAATTTTATTGTATTCTAGACAATATTTTTTTAAAATATGTTTTGTCACAAGTTGTAATCTCTTATTGATCATTTTGGCAACAAAGAGTTAATAAAAACAAAAGGTATAAATTTTTCATAAATTTTTATCAATAGAACTTTTTAATCATTATCTTGCATTTTTGAATTTTAATTTTATTTATAAATTCACTAGTTTTTGTTTTGAGCGGTCGTTATTGTTAAGCGTTCTGATAGCGACTAAATAAATGTTTACTTTCGTTTTGAAATTAAATTTAAAAATGTAAACTGTGCTTAACATGGAATGGAAATGGAAAGAGAAAAGATATCTATAAAATTCATTGGTGTAAGTGGGGAGATTAAAGAGAATTTTACTGTAAAATTTTTATCTTTCAAGAATTTATACAATAAATCCAGGGTGCCCAAAGAAGCGCCAGAGTGCCGTACATCAATCGGATTTTTTTACATATGAATACACATACGCTTAAACGTTATTCTCACTTTTCTCTCTGTGGGCAGCTCTGCAATAAATGTAAATATGTATGTTTGTATATTGTATTAAATTATAAAACAAACACACGCAGTTGCAAGTTGTTTTCTTGAATTTGCATTTATTAAACGTCATACTTGTAAAGCGACCTCTAGACATATGTATGTGCCATTAATTATGAAAATGGTGTAAGTCACGTATTTCTTTGGTCGAGTTGTGCTAGTCCGAGTAATATAAATTTATTTAATAATTATTAAACATTTATCGAAGTGTTTTTTTTAAAGATTTATTTGATATTTCGAAGCAAAAATGCATATGATTTGGACCACTTTCATAATAAGGGCACATAATATCAATATTCTACTTCAATATTTGCGGTTGTCACAAGGGAATTTATTAATTTCAACTGTTTGATTAAACAAATAATAGAATTTGAGGTTTTATTTTCTTAAGGGAAATAATTACTCCAGTTAATTGGGGTTTTGTCTACTCAACTTTTTTTAAAATATTTTTTAAAAAATAATCCTTCGCTAAGAGGCAGAAAAGAATTGAATTTAAAAGTAGGCTGTGACCATTTTTTTCTTTCGGCTTTAAATTAAGTTCCGTGGAGGCTATAGCACATATTTGAAGATGTTATGGCCCAACGTAACTACAAACTCAGTCATTATTTAAGTTCTAAATGGCAATAACAAAGTGAAGTTTGAGGGACTTAAGTCATTGAACGAGGAATTTTAAATTCCGATTTTTGTTTGTATGTTGTGGGTTAAGATAATTCATTTGCATTTCGTTGATGCTGGTGACCAAATACATTCTAAAAAACATTGTGAGGTTTTCAAGTTCTTGTTAAATGTAGTTGAAGGTATAGTGATAAGTTGGCCTAATCACCAATGAAATGCATACAGACTAGCTTAAACCATAACAAACAAACTTCATACTATTGTACAATCGTAAAGTTATACATGAGTCTAAAAATTAAGCTCATACATGCATTTTATAAACTTTATATTAATAAAAAATAATTTGGGGAATTCAAACGGCAGTCTTAAGTGTCATAGTGTATTAAAATAACTTAAAACATTATAACACTTAAGACTGCTGTTTGAATTCTCCAAATATATATTTGAAATCTATCAGCCTTATTTATAAAAATTATTAAGACTTTATAAAGCCTTTTTAAGAAAATTTTTTTTTAAAATTTGTTCTAAAAAAACCTTTTTAAAGCCTTAATAAGTTTTATAAATAAGGCTGTATGTAAAAAAAAAAAAAAAAAAAAAAATTTATTAAAATTTGTTCTAAAAAAACCTTTTTAAAGCCTTAATAAGTTTTATAAATAAGGCTGTATGTATTTAAAAAAAAATTATGAAACATTTTAGATAAAAAATATACTTCAAACTCATTTTAAATATTATGAATATGGGTGTGAACCAAAATTTTTTAAACTTAATAATCTAAACGGATTACTAAATATTTTTAATTAAGTGACTTATGCCACTTCCAAACTAAACGCATTTATTTATATAGAATCTTTATTGTCATAGGCGTAGAAAGGCCATTCCGAGGGTGCATTGCCTCCCAAGAATTGCTGTTGCCCCGCTTAAATTATTACAAATTGCTTGTAATTATGTATATGTTTTTATATTACTCATGAAAATCACTAGCCATAATGCCCCCCCCGGCCACCAAGAAAAAATTTCTAGCTACGCCAATGTTTGTTGTAGATATTAATGTATGTGCATGTTTTATTTTTTTAGTTTTAGTTTTAGTTTTTATGTTCGCGAACGAAGTCTAAAGCCCATAGTACACGAAATATAAAAAACCGCAATTGCATGTTGCTCTGACGTCAAGATAATATTCAGCATATTGATTGCATTTTAGAACACGACATTTACAAAGGAGCTTGCGCATGTGGCTATGACGTCACGAGAATTTTCGTTTGTTTTTCAATGTAACAAAGTAGTGCCGTGTACTACACATGTGCGCATGTGTCTAGAAATTTACATGCGGCACGCAAGCCAATGTGCAATGCATGTGAGTGAGACAAAGTGTGGAAGTACGTTTCATGATGACGTCAAAATTACGTCAGAGTCACATTTGTATGTGGCTTTTTACACGTCGTGTACTGCAGGCTTAAAGGCCGGGCACATATAATTCATTCATACGTTAAACTTTGCTTTTTTAAACTGACAGCTAAGTTGAAATACATGGTTTCCTATGAGATCTGTTACATTCAGTACGTGTCCGTCAACGCAAAGTACAAAAATTAGACATCTTTTAACTTTTTGCGTACGTTAAGTAGTTTGACATATATATTGGTGGGTTTTTTTTGTATATTTGATTTACATTTTTGTGTTTTGTGGCAGCAAAAATAAAAGAAATAAACGAAATAAATAAAAAATTAATTGAATTTAATAAATAAAATAGAGAACCAACCTATTGAATATATTAAATGCTTTCATCAATAAAGTACCCTAGTTGCGTTATCGTCAGTTAAAAAAATACGAAATTTAATGTATGACGAGTTCTATGTGCCTGGGTCTTAAGTAAAAAAATAAATACACACACGCAATATGCAATCATACTCGTATTGTATATACACTCTGAAACATTGGCTCAAATTTAGGATCATATCTTGTCTAATTTGTTGTTGAAATATTCTTACGGCCATATGTATAAGCAAAAATTGGCATGAAGTTAGCATAAGTGCTAAAATTGAACATGATCTTAAAAAGTTTTGAAATGAAAGTTCACATCAAAAATTATGCTAGGACTTAGAGGTGGGTTAATATTAGGTAATGCGACAATTTTTAATGTCGTTAACACATAATTGCATTTCGTCAGTTATGCTAACTTCATGCCAATTTTTGCTTATAAATAGCGCCGTTAATGTCTAAATTTATATCGGTTTTGTTGCTATTTGTATCAAAAAAACAATATTTGTCCTCTTTTACACAAAAATTAAAATCTACTGCTAAAAGTGTTTATTTTTAAGCAAATTGTACTTAAAATATAAAGCAGCTGATATGTAAATAACAATACTCGTCGTATGTTTTTTCATGTAAATAGTGAATAGTAAATACTGTGAAACTGGAAAAAAATTTTACGTGCAAAATTAAAATAATCTCTCATTTACATGTAAATGATTATGCATTTAAGCGTATTCAAAATGCAAGAAAGTGTTTACCATTTATAATAATGATTTAGTGCATTTCACGGGGTCTTTCTAATAAAAACAGTGTTTTTAAAAATAATTTGTGTTCCGATATTTTGATGAGGTGTTTGGTGAATGATTGCAATTTTATTAAAAAGGGCGTACATGAAATTTACTCTCACCCATGATTAAACATATTTTGTTTAAAATTAAACATATTGTGCTTAAAAATCAACAAAAGGTTTAAAAATATAGTTGTGTAATTTTAGGTCGAAAGTAGTCTGTAAAGTGTTGCCTACTATTATCGACCTAATTTTCAATAAAATGTGTTTTAGAGTGTTGAAACACACTAAATTCTGCTTGAATTTTACGATCCTATAATAAATCTGTAAAAAACGAGTGCAACTTCAGATTGACAAATTTGTCTAATAATTTTCTTCTTGACTGTACTGACTTCAAATGGAAAGTACACATACATTTGGACATTTATCGTCTGTTACGGAGATGTTATAACAACAAATTTATTTTGTTGGAAAAGTGCTAAAGATAAATTTTACGATTTGATAATTTACTTCTTTTCAAATTGTTTGCAGTAATTATATAAAGCCTTATTTTCGATTTTTTTATTAGCCACAAAGATTAAAGTTTTCAGGAGAAGGTTTTTTTAAAATATTCAAATATGTTTTTGTACGTTAATTGTCGCTTAAGATAAAATTTTACAGCCCGTATCTTAAAAGTTATCAAAAATTTTAGCATTTTGATAATTATAAACTATAAGTAGGCTTACGATAAAATCGAAAAAAATGCTCGATATGTTTGTTGCACTCTAACAGGTAGACAAATACAATAGCACTAAGTTTGCCAGCTCTGACTGACGGCAACTTTTTAATTATAGCTTTGTCCAAGTACATATATAAAATAATATAAAAATAAAATAGAAATTAGTGATTTGCAATGCATACTTTTTGATAAGAGATTATATAATTATAAATTTTTTGTTTGAGTTTTAAATTTGAGATAAGTCTAACTAAAATGCTCTGCCGCACATTTTTATTTGTGTATATCAGAATATTTATTATTTTATTAAAATTATCAATATCAAAAGAACGAAATAAAGTGCTGCACTCTTTTAATTAAGAGAGAACCGATATAATTCTAGAATGAAAAATATGTGCGCAAGTTTAACAATTACACTGTATGACAAAAATTAATGAAGTCGAAATACCTGGGATGTAATATCTACTATTTTATTTATTAATTTTTTTTGGTAGGAATTATCGAGTAGAACCACGATGCATTTGTGAAATTTTGCAAATACCTCCAAAATCATGGGCTAGAACTTTTGTGCACCAAATATATTTCTTTTTTAATTTTTCTACTTTGAATTCGTTCTTGCACATCATTTTTGTACAGGAACCATTGCGAGTAAAACGCGGCTTTGTTTTAAAAAAAATTCGTTATGAGTTGTTTCAGTTATTAAATATTTAATTTGAAGGCATTTTTCGCATACACCAACCTTACATTTACTGAGGTTCCAAAAAACCTGTAACGTCGCAGAAAATTTTAACTAATTGTATGGCTGGCGTATATTTAAAAGGTTTTTTTTAAGTCTTAGCGCATCTAATGCAAAGCCGCTCAATAACTTAAGTAAGTAACGCATACTGTTCCTAAAAGTCTGTACACACCCTTTTTCAAATTAAATGCTCAAAAAAATTATCTGTGCAGGTATTATGCCCTAATTCTGTTCGACGATGTATCGTCTTGTCTATGGTCGAAAAACAAGCCGTAGTTGTGATTCTTTAAAACAATTATTATTTATTGTCTATGCTAGAAGGTTCGTGTATTTGCTTTATGAATTTGTTCCAAACATTATTTCCAACACATATTTTTTTTTATTTTTTTTTCAAACTATTCTATAGTACTTTATTTTAACTTTTATGTTTTAAAAACATGGCAATAATGTTTTTTTCATTATCAAAGACAGCAACCATTTTTGACGAAAATAATTTAGAGAATTCAAACACAAGAACTCAGAAGTATTTTCAAACAAAAACGTCTTAAATCTTCTTACTGAATTAGGGCATTAAAAAAAATATTAGTCTCTATTCAAAATAAAAAAATTATGCATTAAAGACATTTATTTTTATCACTAAAATTTTCTAAAACTACGAGGCTCTAACGAATGATTGTGGCAGAAAAGAAAAAAAATCAGTTGCCAACGCGTTTGGAAAGTTTATTTTTATGGAAAGTGAGTGAACCCCACTTTCTTTTATGCATTGTTATGGTTTAGGATATGATGTATACAAAAACTATGTGGCATATCGAGCGTTTTTTCGATTTTATCGTAATCGACAAGTTATCGAAAAATTTCTTTTTTATTGAAATTAAAATTTTATGGTCCTACCCACAGTTTAGAATTATCAAAATGCCAAAATTATTGTCAACTTTTTTTTGATGGTAAGCGACAATTAACGAACAAAAATATATTTGAATATTGAAAAAAACCTTTTCCTGAAAACTAATTTTTGTCGCTTAGGTTAAAATCAAAAATAAGGCTCGATATTTTTGTGGAAAATTATCCCTAGTTTGCACTTTTTTGTTTTAATATTTTATGTAATATAAGGCGAAAAATTCCCTTAAACAGAACTATTGTGGATTAAAATATTCTAGATATTGTAGATTAAATATATTCGGCATAGAATTGAAGCGAAAAACGTTGACTGAACCAAACTCGAAATTAAACTTAAACAAAAGAGATGAGTAACAACTTAAAATGCCTTTAATAAAAGTTAATTCCCTCTCCATTCAAAACTGGTGCTAAAAGGTCCCAATAAATCGCATTTTATGGGATTAATTTGTATGAAAAACATCTATTAAAAATAAGATTAGCATAAATCTAATAATTTTATCAAAAGTAACAAACATGACTGAACTTTGGAATAAGAAAACACCTGATGCACATAATTTTCAATTATTAAGATAATGTAAAACGTTATGCTAGATGACCAACAAGTTTAGCTCATCTAACGTCATCATGGCTTAAGTACATACGTACCAATGAAATGCATCGTAGTGATTACGGACGTATGTATTTAACAACAAATATTTCCTATTTTATAAATTTAGAATTGGGAGAGTGACATTATCAAAATACATAAACGAAATTGAATAAATATTTATTAGCAACACATTTCTTGGAATTTATTTTCGTTAAAGCTTTCTCTAAACGTGCATTAGATTGCCTTGGCTGATTGATATAATATACAATTTCTATGTACTTACGTATAAGAATGCATATTATGTATAAACATGCATATTTTATTTGGTTTATGTATAAACAAGATGATAATTCTTTAATAGTTCAGAGTTTTTTTCCTAAAAAAAAAATAAAAGAAAAAACAAAATCGCAGACGTAAGCAAATATATAAATATGTAGACATTTTCTTCATTCAATTAAAATTCTAGGAAGGTTCCGGTTTACTTGTTTAATTTTTCCAAATAATAGAAATGTTTTTAAAACATATACTTAAGAATAAAGTGATATTAAGCTTTAAAAGCTATAGGTGGTAAGTTTATTACATACTTGCAATTTGCGAAGTGAAATGTTAAAAAAACATCAATATTTGCATTCTGTTTTTAGTTACAGTAAGTTTGCGTACATACACCAGCCGTCCAATGAGCCGTTGATATACAAGAACTTGGGCCAGCAGATGGAAAGAGCGGCAGAAAAGTTCGGTTCTCAAATAGCTGTGAAATCATTTTACGACCAAAGGGAATTAAGCTTCGAGGAATCCTTTAAGGAAGCGGTTAATTTGACAGTTAAACTTAATGAAATGGGCCTTAAGCAGGGGGATCATTTGGCGCTTTGGGCCCCTAATACTATGCAGTGGTATACAACATTTATGGCTGCAGCTATAGGAGGATTCCCCCTGGTATGTATAAATCCTGCTTTGCAAGTTCCAGAACTGGAGTTTGCTTTGAGCAAGGCCAAGGTTAAGTGCTTGGTAACAATGGAGTCTTATGGGAAATTGGACTTTCTAAACAAAATAGAACAGTTATATAAATCAAAGAGGGCCACAGAAAATCTAACCTCGATTGTCATGAAAAGTGAAAAGAAGATGGAAAATTTCATAGATTATGACAGTATGGTAGACAATAAGTGCGACCAGAATAAGATTGAAGCTGCAATTCTAAATATGCGTGAAATACAACCTGAACACCCGTTTGCTGTACAGTTTACTTCGGGTACAACCGGTCAACCAAAAGCAGCATTACTCTCCCATTTCAATGCAGTTAACCAAGCAGTTCACATGGGCAAAGCCTTAGAACTACATCCAGAGGGCAAGTCAATGTGTGTTATAGTGCCAATGTTCCATGCCTACGGGTTAAGTGTAATGGTCAGTGCTTGCCACTATGGGAGCACTTTATGCCTGCCCAGTCCAACATATAATGCCGTTTCGAACTTGGAGTGCATAGAACGTGAAAAGTGCAACGTCGTTGCAGGCACACCCACAATGTTTGTCGACATGATGGACGCGCAATCAAGGCTGCAAAAGTCGATTGATTCCTTGGAAGCAGCTCAGGTAGGTGGTGCGGCCTGCAGTCCGGAATTGATCAATCGAACCAAAGAGATGTTCGGTTTGAAGCATATGCATATATGCTACGGTCTCTCTGAAGGAACAGCGGGTGTTTTTGCTCAGGATGGATCTGAAACTATTGAGAATTCTGTCACATCCGTGGGCAATATCTTCGACCATGGCGAGGCTAAGGTTGTAGATGAAAATGGCAAAACCTTAAAATGTGGTGAAGTTGGAGAACTGTGTGTAAGAGGTTGGTTTACCATGTTGGGCTACTTTGAAGATAAGGAAAGTACTCTTAAGACTATAGATGAAAACGGGTGGCTAAAAACAGGGTAATTCTCCACACACACACACGCGCTTAGTTTTCAAGAAACATATTCTTGTAACTTTGAAATTTATTTGCTGGTGGTTTAGTTTTGTCTATATGCATTTCATTGTTTGCTGTAACAAATCGCCAGCAGACTTCAACCACACATTTTAAATAGGCACAAACCTCTTATCTTATGCACAGATAGACAGAGAACTATTTGAGAATTCACAAATAGTAATATTTTTGAAAATAAAAAAAGAAAATTAAGCGTAGTAAGCAAATAAGCAAATAAGCAAATAATTTATATTCGATATTAATATATTTTATTAAGCCTACTACGCTTATTTTTCTTTTGTAATTTTCAAAAATATTTTCTTTGTGAATTCTCAAATAGTTCTTGAAAGTCTGTGCATAAGGTAAGAGGTTTGTGACTATTCAAAATGTATGGTTGTAGTCTTCTGGCGATTTGTTACAACAACAATGAAATGCATATAGGCAAAGCTGAACCACCAGCGAATAACTTTAAAATTAAATTAAATATTTTTATAACATATGTATGTAAATATTCTTGAAACTTTTTTCTCGCAGCGACCTATTTCTATTGGAGTCTAATGGCGTGGCCCGCTATCAGGGACGTAAGAAGGATGTCATTATACGAGGTGGCGAAAATGTGTTTCCAAAGGAAATTGAAGATTTCTTAAATCAGCACGAGAGCATTTTGGAGTCACATGTAAGTTAATTTTGATATGAAGATTTTACACCGAAATAATGTTTTGATTTTCACTGTATAGGTTGTGGGAGTACCTGATGCTCGGTTGGGCGAAGAAATTTGTGTATATATACGACTTAAGCAGGGTGCAAAGACCTTGACGGAAAATGACATTCGTGAGTTTTGTAAAGGTAAATTGGCTTACTTCAAAGTACCCAAATATGTGAGAGTTGATGAAGAACTTCCTAAAACCACATCAGGAAAAATACAAAAATTTAAATTGCAAGAGCTATTTAAAAACGAAAAATGAACTACCACATGGTTGGTGCAAAAAAAAACCAATCATCTTAGAATTAATTTTAAATTAAACAAGTAGAATTTAATGTATATATAAAAATAAGTTGTGTTAATACGCTGCTGCGAACTCTTTGAATAAGTATCATAAATAATTCCCATTAATAAAATACAATCGTACGTAACTTTGTTTTCACTTGTTGTTTTCGGTCATTTATAAAAACAATTGTAGAAGTTTGTTTGTAATCTTAATAAAAAGGATTTCAAGATCAATTTGTGCTTGTAAACGAAAATCTACAGGTACTAAGGAAAAAGAAAAAAAAATTAAGGCGCCAAAATTTTATTAAACTCTTAATTAGGGCTGCGCAAGTCTTTCGTTGTGTTGCTAAGGAGAAGAGCTTGGCAGCCTAAGGTTTCGTCAGCTTCTATTTGCTAACAACTACAAACAAGGTCTAGCTGTAGAAATATGCAAAAATCAAATCAGAACACTTTAGACTTTCGGAGCTAGCGGTTGGATTTTGAAAACATAAAAAATAGCGTTAAATGGTGTGTACAGTTACAGTTACAACAATTTAAATGTTACTTATAGTATAAAGAAAGCTAAAAGATAATAAAAGTAACAAAAGGAAACGGAAACGGTGCGGTTATAAAGCAAAAAAAAAGAAGAAAAAATACCAACCATATAAGGAAAGACTTATTGTGTGTCCTTAGGCGTGTGTTTGAGTAAAACTGAAAGCAAAAAAAAAATAAGAAAATACAGCAGTATTTGTAAGCATTAGCTAAAAGAAGTGTCTTATGAATGTGGGTTTGTGTGGAATGTGTTACCAATAAATATGCAAATTTTTTGGCAACAAGAAATATGTAATAGTGGTTTACTTTGATAGATAGACGGGTTGTTCAAATGAAAAAAAAATTAAAATATAAAAAATATAAATTGATATAATAGTAAAATAATACATAAAGAAATTTAAAAGAAGCATTAAGAAAGTGGTAAATTAAACAAAAATTAGTAAAGTTTTCGGCCAGTATGAATGAAAATAATACTACGGCCATCTATGTATACGCAAAAGAAGCGTCTAATTAATGTTGTGTAATAGACGAAAAACAAGTTTCCTTAATAATATTTAAATCATAAAAAGATTAAAGGCTTCCGGTGAAAAATGTCTAAAAATATATTATAATGTCTCAACCCGGCAAGCGAGGAGGACGTGGTGCGGCTGCTAAAGGTGTAGGCCGTAACACACCCTCCTCCGTGACGAGCGGTGCGACCAGCAATACACCCGATGAATCAGCAGCGACCAGTGATCGCAATACACCTGCCAGTAAAGCTGAGTCCGATCCCAAAGATGATACTTCCAGCAATGGTGATCGTAAGGAAACTGATGGAACTACTACACCTAAGCCGCCAAGCGCTGGAGCTTCCATACGCGAATCAGCCAATAAAATTTTGGCTCTTTCCATAAAAGGAGAATGGACGCCGGTAGAGCAAGAGCTAAAAAAATTGGAAAAATATGTAGCAAATCAAGGTGAAGACGGTAATACGATACCGTTGGCTGGTATTCATGACGTGGTAAGTTAAAAATTAAAAGGTTTAGTGAATAAGCAGTTACCGAGTCCTTTGTGAACTACCTGGTGTTTCAGAATAATTTAGACAAAACCTTTAAAAGTTTTAAATATTTTGTGAGTGACCTGGTCTTAGCACATCATTTCCGTAAACATTCGATAACATCCTCAAATTCGAAATAAATCGATAATATTGAACTTTTTGGCGATTTCTTGGATTAGATAGTTATTAATTTTTGCTATCAAAGTTTTAACGAAATTTTAGAGAAAATGTTGATATAGAAAAAAGTTTCGGGGCATGAATTTTTTGTAGCATTTCGCAGCAAATACAAAAGGTTGCATGCCACTAGTTTCATTAAAAATTTCATAGTCCAATTTTTTCATTCATTTGAAAATTGTAAACGATGTTGAATAGAAGAAAATTTTACATTAAAAGATGCTAAAACACTAAAAGTTTTGGATTTACTTGTTTTCAGCTTTTACCGCGTACGTCTTTGCAAATCATATTATTTAAACAAAACTGCTTACACCTAATGATATGTCGTTTTAAGTAAATCAGACTAGTAGCTTAGAACTTTTAAATGTATTTCCATTTTCATTATGCAAAAGTTCGCACTGTAGTGTGGAAATTCTTTGCATTTCTTAAAGCGTGTCGAAATTAATACGAATCCAGATGCATTTCTTTGCTGCTCAAGCAACTCATCAGTAGATAAATAATATTATTTGCTATTTTTTTAAGTTTAAGTTTATTTAGGCTGCTATGATTGTAGTTTTAAAATTCTCAATAATCTATTGAGAGTTTGTCCATAAACTTTAGGGTGATTTAAGCTTTTTTGAATTTTTGCTAAAATCTACTGATAAGCAATGAAATGCATGTAGATGTGCTTAACCAATAACAAATAATTTTTTTAATTAAAAAAAAAACAATTACATATGTAAAATTTTTAATGGACTAAGAAGATTTATTTAAAAGTTTAAGCTTTCTGAATTTCTTATAAATAAAATAAATAAAAAACGAGACAAATTATACATATAAGGGAATTAAAAAATAATAATAAATCAAATGGAATGACAAAAAGTTTCACTCACAAACTTCATAGCATTTAAATTTTAAAAAAATTCCCGGCATATGGCCTCTACGACGGAACCTTATGAACGCCATCCTTTCGGTAAAATTTTTATTCAGTCTTATTTCGTCAAAACTGCGTCGAAATTTGACTTTTAAATTATAAAAAATGGCTGGTTCATTATCATAGACCAGAGACGTATCTCCGCAAAATGTAGTGAAAAGTGTCAAATTACACTAACGTGGTGGTCAATTCACAGGTTCATTAATTGATACAATACAGTCATCAAACGTTTGGCTCAACAAAGTGATGGATGGTTTCACGCACTACATGGCATATTGTTTCATTCTGTCACATGAATGAAAAATCACAAATAATTTGCATCTACATTCACGGTAATGTTGATACCGGTTTTGGATTTAAAGACAAATATATTGGTTGATACACCGCACCTAACAGTGATTTTTTCGGTCCTCCAAAAGCCACAAATGTACTTGTTTACCAACCCGTTAAGACAGAAATGAGCCTCATCGTTGACGATAAAAATTAGGTTCAACTTTCAACAAACACACGATTCTTAGACACAACTTAAGCAGCTGTTTTTGTTTAGACAATTTTAAATCACAACTTAATAACTATTTAAAAAATTCATAATATGACAGAATAATAATTGATTCCCGCCATTTTACCGGCAAAATCTTATTATTTTTGCATTAAGCACATTCACGGCAGCAGGCTGACAAAAATATGATACGAAAATGATTATTTTCACTACGACATAACCATGGCTGTAGCTGTCACTAAATTATACTAATATCTAATTAATGATATCTTCAAATCATTCGATATTATTTAACAGTAAAAACATCTCAAAATGCATATAAAGAAATAGATTTATCGTACTAAACTTTTTTATTTACTAGTAGGAACTGTGTATTAATAAATTTTTTTCTATGCGCAATGTCAATTGTATGGAGTTTTCCATCTCTGCTCTTAAGTGATTTATTGCAATTTTGTATACCTCACTTCTGCATACATCTGGTTTCGAAAAAAGAAAAACAAATATTTAGTATGAAAATGCACTATTTTCATGAAAACTTCTTCAAAGAATATGAAGAGCCCAATTTCATGACAAGAAAACATTCCATCAACAAAAATGTAAATGTCCTAAAAAGAAAAGAAAAAACACGAAAACAAAAAAACGTAACAATTTGTATTTGCTCAAACAATATCCAAGAAAACCCCTTTTTCTTTCTAGATCATATTAAATATTATTTAATATCGAATTACTAAAATAAAAGTTTTTTATATTTAAATCCAAAACAAACATAAAATTTTACCTAAAACCAAAAATTTCCATTTCCTACAAAAAAATTAAACAAAATCAAAGAAATTTCAATCAATGCAAAATAAAATTGAATTGTAAAGAATTTGCTTTTCCATTAGAATAGAAAAATACTTATGAAAAGTATTGTTTTTCCTTTTGTGGTATGTCACATTTTTACAAACATCCACTCAAAAGGTTTGGTAACCATTATTTTTCTTTTCAAAATGTTTCGTTATTTTGTCAAGTAAATAACAATATTTTCTAGTTTTACTGCTGGTTGATAATGGAAACGAGCTATATATATGTAAATGGTCTTAAACGTTTGTCTACTAGAAAGAAAATTTGTTTAGAATTTACAAAAATTCCAGTTGATTTTTATTCAAAATAAAAACAAACTCAACGCGTTGTCATGTAACCAAAAAGTAGTTACGACATATTTTTGGACACTAAAAAAGAACTCATATACATACATACATGTGTACATACACCAATACATGGATACTTCTATCAAAAAACTGTACAAATACAAAATATTGATTCTTTGTTTAGATTGAAGCTGCCTGCCCAAATAACAAAACAATCAATTAATGCAATTAATAGAAAGGGGCATGGCCACACATCAAACCTCTTCATGAAATTTCTTTACATATCGCACTAGTTCCTGTAAGGAGCCTCAACTCAAAATTTTGCAATTTTCTCTTTTTTGCCAGAAAACGATAGACAGTGGCCATATCTAATCACTGTAAAAATCTTACATAATTTTGTCTACTCTTTCGCCAAAAATGCTGTTTAATTAACCCCTCTTTTTTTTAATATAAGATTATATGAAATTAAAAACAGTTATTTGTAAATGAAACATTTGTAAATTTTAATTGAACTTTAGTGATTTTTAATCAGAAATAATTTTTAGTCACGCTTAAGTTCAGTAATTTCAATTCTTATTGAATGAAATATTTTTATTAATTAATGTGAGTTTCTAAAGAAGAGAAGAAAAATTAAACTTAGACTTTAAGCTGGGGGAAATACCGATACTTTTCTGTGCAGCCACGCACTTCATCAGCACCCTAGTCTATCTACTTGGGTAGAGATTCTTGTTAACATCAGCTATTTAACTTAATTTTCTGCATTAGAAGTTGTATCTTAATTTATTAGAAATAAAACGTTTTTTAGAAAACTTTATTTTCGAAAACTCTCAAAATATATAAAATCATACGATATCAAAGTGAGGCCATAAATTTGGTTTCGATCGGTTTCACACACACAAACACACACTTACATCCTTACTGATATCTCCGAAAATAGCAATAATAGATTTTCATAACCTCAAAACTTTGACATCTGATAAAAACTCGGTTTTCGAAAATATAGCGAAATCAATAATAAATCAATAATAAGTTGGAAAATTGTGCAACTGCAAATGTGCTTAACGTAACCGCATCTTCCAATTTTCCTACCCATTCCATTTTTTAATATATTCATATGTATTCAATTATATTAAAAAATTAGTACAAGAAAGTGAAATACTATTCTGAAATTATAATGCTTCTTTTTCTTTTACTTTTAAAATTTTCAGAACACCGGAATGACGCCTCTCATGTATGCCACCAAAGACAATAAAACCTCCATTATGGATCGCATGATTGAGTTGGGTGCTGATGTTGGTGCCAGAAATAATGTAAGTAAACTTAAACTAAGAATTTCTTTTGCTTTAATTCTACATTTTTTTTAAGTAAGAACTTTAAAATAAATTTGTAGGCCAGCGTAAAAGAAATCAATAGCAGAAAAAAGAACCTCATTAAACAGAATGAAGAAACAAAAGTGTAAGAAGAAAATCAAAGTTGGTCAAAAGGAAGTCGGTCTGACACAAATAAAGTACCTGAAACACGCAACAAATACCCTGTTTGTATGTGTGGTACACAAAAAAAATTACATATTGAAATTTCCAACAAGAAAATGCGTGAATTTTGTTTCGAATTGTTTATTTGGCAAAACCAAAATAACAAACTAAAAACAAAAAGAAATAAAAGCCGCATGGTGAAGGCGGCTAAAATAAATTTTTCCGCTTTGCCATATTCGGCGAATTTCAATGAAAGTGCGTTTAATGAACTTTTAGTTGTAGTTGGAATAGATTAACAAGATTGTACCAAAAAAAAGAATTACATAAATAAGTACGAGTATCCACAGCCAAACCGAGTACAATCTATTATTAAAATGAAGCTAATCTAAATATAATTGATGAATCAATTTATATTTAAGCCTTATTCCTTATGTTTCATAATTGTGTGCTTTTTATGACTTTTTTATGGACTTGCTTAAAAAAATCCTTGACCTAAATAATTTCGTAAACATTGAAAATCAAAATCAGAAAAGCAACGTTGACCACAGGTTTTTGCACACAAATGGTGTGCAAAACAGTAAAGAAAAATTAAATAAAATTTATGGGATCTCCCATGGCGATAACAATTAAAGCAGCATGTTTCCAAATATTTTTGGTGACGTTTAAATAATCATGTAAAATGTTGCCAGAAATTGGGGAAAAAGAATTCCTATTTGCTTTTTCAAAGACAAGAAGAAACTCAAGGAAATTTAAATCGTTGTCCCGTTTCTGTAAGGAATGCGAGAACTTTCCGAGTCGAACAAATTTTTATCATCCTGTGAAACACAGGATATTTGTTGATATTTTTTTAAGTTTATATAAGTTTTTATGTGAGTAACCCTGTGTAAAATAGTAGAACCAATATAATTATTTAATTTTTCTCACAAGCTACACCGAAAGAATTTTGCTTCATAAATCCAATGAAACAATTTCATTAAAAATTTTTCACAAATCTAATGATAGTTTCACAAAAATCTAATGAAAATTTTATAAATATTGTGAAACAATTTCATTGGAATTGCTTCCTTGATATTCTGGTTTCGTTAGAATATTTTATTGGATTTACGACAACAATATTTTCTAATTATTAAGAAACCCCTTTATATTTAAGTTATTTCATTATTTTCATGAAATTATTTTATTGTTTCGATGAAGTTATAGCACTGCATTAATTACACTGTTAAATAAATTTGATGAAGTTTTCAATAAAATAATTTTAACGAAACTGGTTTCATTAATCCAACAAAGCGTGACGTTGGTTGAATTTTAATGAATTTTTCATAAGATTAATGTCGAAATTCATAGAATTTCAGCCGAAAATTCTTTAAGTGTACAGAAACGGTACATTGAATTCTAACTATAGATTTTAATAATTTTTTTGGTTTTCAGTTTTAAGGGTGCAATAATTGCAATGATTTAGATAAAATAAACTTATAAAAATTACTATATGACACAAATCTTATTATATATGTACTCGTATATAAAGATATATGTAAGTCCTGAATTACTCACCAAAAACAGACATCAACATTGGTCTCAAATGAAAGGGTTTGGTGAGTATATTTAAGGAATTAATATGAAAAGTGTACCAGTTGACCACAATATAAAAATGGCGGATAGTGTGAACATTGAAGTCAGTAACAGATAAAAATTTTCGGGGTACAGATTAAGTGTAAAACTTTTGAATTTCTATGTGTGTGTTCTACTGTAGTATTGAAATTTATTTTTTTTTTCAATTCATTTCTCTCACCAAAGTGTATAAAATTAAAAGTTGTCCCTCAATTTCAATTATAAAGCGCTCGTTTTCTTCTTTATGACCCATAGAAAAATAACGGCGATTAGCCTTTGTAAATTTTTTCGCTCCCCTACCCACCGTAATACACACATACATATATTGAGTGGAACGGTAGCTTCGATATACATATAGATTTTCTGCCTTGCCATTACCGAGTTATGTCTTTTTTCTTGTCTTGCCCGCCTCCTGCTGGCCTAAAATAGGTCGCTCGAATGCTGGCTGCAGCTGAAAGAAGAGTTACTTCCTATTTCTCCTTTAGTATCTAACAAATAAAATATTTACAGTCTTTAGGAATTTTCTTGCACATAATATAAATTAACGGCTCATAAATTATGGCTTTGGGAAGGCTTAATAAATGATTTTGTTTGCTACATTTTTCTAGAAAGTAAAAAAAGTTTTTACGAATTTTTTTCAAACTTTAATTGCGAATACTTGAAATTAATAGGAAAAATCGTAACCTTCAAGGAGAATAAGCATTTCAATAGCTGAAATATTTTTCTCTTTTGATTTCCAGTTTTCTAAACCGAAGTAATTTTTTATACTCCGTTACACATTCAGGTGGTTTGCAGAGTGCACAAACTAAAATAATAAGCTTAAAAACAGTTCTTTCTTTTATTTTTTTACACTTTCAACAATAATTTATAGTTCTTATAATATTTTTTTTTTTACAAACAAGAAGTTAAAATTAATTAGTTTATTGTGTTGTAATTATTTTGTAATAGTTTTTCTTTAAGTTGCCTTTTATTTGAATTTCTGTTTTGAATGTGAATGTAAATACGAGTGAGTATTATAAACATAAATTAAATAAACTTTCATCGCTTTGACCGAATTGATTGTTTTCTCGTCACACATTTTCCCTTTGAGTCATATTTATAAAAGAAGGCCACATTTTTTGTTACGGAAGTGATGACAATTAGATTTTTCAAGTAAAGACGAAATTTTATGTAATGGTTTTCTACTCTACCTTCTTTACGCTTTAAATTTTATTGATGTATTCATTTTGTATTCTAATCTTTTAAATAAATTTTGTTTTGTTTTAAGCCCGGTATTCTGTTTAAAATTTCACGCGAAATGTTGACATAATCCATATAAAATGTTGCAAAACTTGTACTCTGTTCAAGTCGTGAAAAATTTGTGAAATGTACCTGTTTTTTTTATGCCATCTGTGAAATAATGCGACTGGCATTTATTTCGCGCGAAATATTGATAGCTGATGTTTTTTTACAAAGTCGATCAATGTTGCATACTTCTTTTTGAAAAAGCAGTATGGGCATCACTTGTTAGGTGTCAAATTTTTCACGCGAAACAATCAATGTTGCTGAAAATTTTTCACAACTTCGAAAAGAGTACTAGGCTTTATAGAAAATTTCATTTCAGAAAGTTTTTAGAACTAATTGCAAGATCGATTTGCAAGGAGCTCATTACTTTCTAAGTTTGTTGAAAGTTTTAACAATTCTGACAATTGCAGACCGAGAAGTGCAAATGTTTGCATTAAACACATAAGTTAGTTTAATTTGTCTGCAAACCAAAAAAAACAGTATGGCCAACAGCCTGCCGCCGTGTTGCCTGGTTGTCGTCAAAAAAAGCGATCTTATATTAACATGTGTAATATATACATTAGAGTGGCCGTTAGTTGTATGGAGAATTTTTTTTTATTTCTTTTATTCTCACCCCCCAAAATCAATTCAGGTTTATGTAAAAAAAAACATAAAAATTTCATAGAGATAAGTTGTTTTAGGGCCTTCAAAGTTAGCCCTCAAGCCCATATATTCAATGTAACATTTTTTTAGTTTTCTTATGACTATACTTAACATATGTATGTACGAAATAATTTAATAAATATAAACTTATTGTATTTTTGTTGCTGCAATTTCTAGAAATTCTGCTTTGAAATTGCATAAGTGTCCACATTATGAAATTCTAATTTGCAATTATGCACCAAAAAAATTTTAATACAACACAAATTTCCCTGAAAAATTAACAATTCTATTTATTTTTTGTTATATTTTTTATTTTTCACTCAACTGAATAAATAAAATAAATAAAAAACGTCAAATACAGCTTAAAACTTGATATAAACAAGTACGAATTTCAAATCAAAAGAGAATTGCCGAGCACATGAAAGTGTGTACCCCTCCTCAATCTTCTGACCTCTCACCAACAAACTCAAGAATTGCTACAACAAAAATTACAAGTCTGGACAGGGACTTAGTAAAATAATTTCCATATAAATGCAATTTTAGTATACATATATAATTTTTGGTATTTTGTTGGTTATTTTCTTCATTATTTTCTAAAATATTAATTTTAGCAAAAAACTTTCTTTCAGACTAATGTTGTAGACTAGAAGAGCTAAAATATTGCCATATATCATATTTTTGTAAAATGTTTTTTTAAAAAGATAGTCATATGCAAACAAAATACATTGAAAATGGGCTTGAAGGCCAACCCCCTAAAACACAACTTATTGCTATGAAATTTTTTTTTCTACATAAAACTGAACCGATTTGGGGGTGAGAATAAAAGAAATCAAAAAAATTAGTAACAGCCCTTCTAATATACATACGTATTGAAGTCGTTAGCCTGCTGTGTTTTTAATGCTTACGACTGCTGTTTTTTTTTTTGTTTATAAAATAAATAAAAAACTAAACTCCCGCGCTACCAAAGTTTCAAGGCGGAAGCGCCGCCACGAACATTTCCCCCAGACACTAAAATTATGTAACTCTGAGTATGTTTAATAAAAACTGCTAAAATCTATAAAAGTTTAATATTTAAATTGCTTATGTCGGCTTTATTTATTTTTTGTATTCTTTAATATTTTAAAAGTAAACTGGTGCAATAAATTTATTGCATATTTATATCCTAAAGTTGTAGATATGCAACAAAGAGTGATTTCCGCTATGAATATTTTCATAAATGCATACACTGCAGTTACATAAATATCCATACAGATAATCAATTCTAGACTAAAAGCTTTTATTTTAATTTAAAAAAATTAAAAGCTGTGCACAAAAACAGAAGTCAAGAAGTATATTTGATATGCTAAGAAATTTAGGCCAGAGCAAACACAAATAACTGAATAAAAACAAAAGCGGAAACAAAGAAACAAACACAAATAGAAAACACAAACAAAATAATATTGTTTGAAGCATTTAAAATAAGCTTAGTTGGAATTTTTTAGTGTTTGAATAAAACACTAAAAAATTAATTAATTAAATGAATTACTAAAAGAAATACTTACCTTTCTTGATTTTGTATAATAAAAAACTTATCGCTCATTTACTGAAACAACGCCTTAAGTCAAAAAATACCAGTTTACCAGAAAACGAGTTTAAAGTTTTGAATTTACACACAACTTAATGGAAAAATATGTTTTTTCTTCTCAACAGTTGACTAAACAAGATGTGTATTTGTACGAAATTTTTACACAATATGAAGAACTATATAAGGATTAATTCTGCATCATTAGCGCACAAATTACATTTTTTGACTTGTGCCTATCTCTATAATAGCCATGATCAGAGAACAGATTGAATGCCTAATTTTGTTGTTTTGAATGCAATCACAAAAAACCTGCATATTGTTGTCAATCCACAACATTTGAAAGAAACAACGCATGGCACAATCGAAAGAGATGCGTGCGGCGAATTTTATTGCGTGCATTGCTTGTTTTATATAAATATTCACAGGTCTTGTCAAAAGCAACGAATACTCAGTGAATGTTGCGAATGCATTGTAATGATAGAGTGCGTATGAGCCATCAACAAATCGCAATGAATTTTATCATAGAAATTACATGTGTTATTGTTGTCGAATAAATGCATGGCAAAAGCAACGAATTTATGAATTGTAAGCAAATGAGAATGGTATCATTCTGTTCTCTGTTACGTATATTACAACTCACATCGTAAAAGCCGCTACCCGACCCATCTGTATAGGAGGAATTTATTCGGTATTATTGTTGCTCTCTCCCTTTCAATACTTTATTTCATATTAGAAGACTGTATGTAGTTTTTTTTTCGGAAAATCAAGCTGCAATTTTTTTTTTCGCGGAAAACAAAATTTATTTTCGGATAAACTTATTTCAAGTCACTCTTTAAACTGCATTTAGGAATTAATTTGCAAATTTTATTATTATTTTTTTTACGGCAAGATTTAGTGAAAATATTTCAACTGGAATAAGATATGCAAATTTTCTTTTGTTAGGAGTTTTCAGAGCTTAATGCCATGAGTCATGAGTGTGGAACAATAATTTATTATCTGTCTGTGAAGTTTTATACCACTTGTTCGTTTTTGTCGTTGACGGAAAATTATATATTTGGTGTTGTTGCCAGGACAATTAATAAAAGCGTTAAGGTTGTAAAGCTACTTTTTGTTTTGCTTTGAAGCATTAAGGAGAATTCATTTAACAAAACTGTTAATCACTTTCAAAATGTTTGTTAAGGTGACATTTTCAAAGAACGGTTTTCATCGGTACAAACCTTAATTATTTTTATAAAGCAGATGAAGTCATGCTCTTATTTCTTCTACAAGAACTTATAAGGAAAAATCATTGCGAAGCCATTAGTACTCATATATTATTTGCAACTAATGATGGTCAGGATTTTTAGGTTGATGAATTTATTGCATGTGTGGTGCTTGAGTAATATAATAATAAGTCATCTGAAACTCCATAAAAACAAAAGCAAGAAGCAAATGAAAGGTGCAGTAATTAATTGTTTCAACTGATGGAAAAAAGAAAATGAGAGCATACTTAAAAACGAAGTAGCCAGTCACACTTCAAACAAAACAAAAAAAACTATGAATACATACACACATATATATATATCTGTACAAGATTAGTAATCATACATTCTAAGAAATACATTTTTTTCCAATATTTCGCACGTGGATAGCTTTCAATTTCATCACATTTCTTTTTCCTTCATTTACAGGACAATTACAATGTACTGCATATTGCAGCCATGTACTCGCGTGAGGATGTCGTAAAGCTGTTGCTAAATAAGCGTGGTGTTGATCCATTTTCCACAGGAGGGGTAAGTTCTCAGAAGAATTTAAATTTTTGGTTAGCCACAAATTGGAAACACCTCAATATAATTTTTAATGTGAAATATGTAAGTATGAACTAGTAAAATGAGATGCAAGTGTGTGATGTTTATTTTTAATATAAAGCCCGCCAGCAGGATCAAATAACTTAGCGATCGAACACATTGACCACATGACTATATTATTTCTAAGGGTGCTGGCTTCAATTGTCATCTCCTGGCCAGCTACTTAATTATTTCCAAAACGACTACGATATTATATCTGTTGCAATAAGGAGAAAAAGTGCTTAAGTCATTTGACTGTTTTGCAGGAGAGCACTTTTAAGCGTTCAAGCCGATTTTCAGAAATTTATTTCTTTTACAGTTAAATTGGGAAAATCTCTGTTAACTTTTATTTTTTTTAAGCAAACACTGTATATAATACATTCAAGTTGAAATATACCAAAGTATAACCTAAATTAAGCTATAATTCCAAATGAGATTTGAAGGCTAAAAAATTTAAGCCGCAAGAAATTTTTCTATAACTTCTTAAAAAATCACCCAAATCAATTCAGGTTTTGACAAGGGGTACTTTCGAGTATGCAGATTAAAGAGGTACCATTAACTCAAAATCAGCTTAACTCGACTTAAACCCTTTTTCCCTTTTTACCACAGATATAAATAAAGCACCTGATATTGAAGTACTATAATACATACCTTGGTGATGCCACTATTATTTGAATTGTACTTTCGAGTATTACCTGATTTACATTAAGCATTTTTTTCATGAAATTAGTTGCTTGAAAAATTTTTATTTTGCAATAGGAGGCCTGGAAGAGAAATTTATATCAAAAGAGTTGCCCAAAATGAATCAGAGAATTATTCTACGTCCTTTTTTTATATAAAATTATCTTTAATATCGCTACAATTAGCAAATAGAAAAAGTTGCGTGCAACAATATTCATGAAATTTCATGAAAAAATGCTTAATGTAAATCAGGTATATATTATGTAAAAATATAAAATCGAATGCATTTTTTCTTCATATATGTACATTTTTAGATGCTTTTTCTTTTTACAATAACCTTAAATTATCTGCCCAATCATTATCTATCTTAGATAGATACGCATAGTTGAGTAGTTCCGCTCCACTCAACAATTGAGTAATTTTCCATCATAAAATTTGTTCGCTATATATAGTGAACATGTTGTGCTCAGCCTGAACAGCTGATTGAATAGAGCTGTGCCTGTTATATGCTTTGTTAGATGAGAACAGCAAATATTTGTTAAATTTTACATTAAAAATGCGACAAAGTAACGAAATAAAGATATAAAAGTAAATTATAACCATCAAGCCGTTTCTAAGTAACTGTTGGGGCAAACAGTTGCCAACAGTTTCACAACTGTTGAGCTCAACAGCTACGTCTTATGAACGCGCCCATTGTTAGGCTATTACATTTTAAACACGTTATACATATATTTCAGGTTCGATTATTTGTAATTAAATAAAAAGTGCTCACTGAACAATTCTTATTAAATAAGAACGCTTTATTTACTCATCACTGATTTTAAGACCTTTCAAACACACAATGAACAATTTATTCATTGCTGGAATACCACGATGTTAACTTCGGTGTTTTTTACACAAAACTATATAGTTAGACATTGTCCACACAGTGGACATGTCTACACAGTAAGCTTTCGTTTTGCAACGTAATATATTTTCATATACGAGTATATTTTTCATCGCAATGAGATACTCATGAAGAACTGCATGTACATGAAACAATGTACCCTTTTCCATTCGTCTTTCCACTTTCATCGACGAACACAAAAATTTTGCAGAAAATATTTCATAGTGTGGACGACGACTTAACGAACCAATCGCTCGTTTTATATTATGTATTATGTTCTTTAGCTAATAATAACTAAATTATTCTTATTTATAACAAATGTTTTGATGGAAAACGTTTGTATTAGGTTTATTCACGGTACATTTGCGTAACAATATATTTATAAGTAAGTTGATCGGCTTCGCCCTCTGTAAAAGATATGCCAATTTTTCTATGCTACCCTCATCTCAATCACTGATATTAGCAAATAAAAGAGTTGCATGCAATAAACTTTTTTCAAGACAACACTGAAGATGAAACATAGCCTAAACCGGTATGTTGTTCATCAACCAAATTTGACGTGGAATGACGAAAAATGTATATATAAATTTATTTCAATCAAGTTTTTTTCTACTTACACTTAATTTACGTTAGGAAATTTTTCATGAAATTTGTTCCACAATCTCTAAATTATTATTGATAATTTTTTTGTATTGACTTGTTTGTTGACGTCTCCTCTCGATGAAGAGAAAGTTTCACGCAACTGATTTCGTGGAAAATTTCATAATGTAAATTTAGTCATACTCAAAACCATTCATGTTATTTACATACGTGTTGGATTTTGAAGTTGATCGCATTTATTCAGATGATTTAAAAGTGACCGAATGAATTTTCAGTCTACTTCAACTGAGATATTCTAGAAGAAAACTACTACCAGGCGTAACCAGCAAATAAAAAATTTATATTTTGATGTATCCTAAACTTGCTGGCAGCTTATAGCCATGTTGTATGACTGTTATGAAATGTCTAAAAATACGAGTATTTATTTAATTGAAACAGACGCGACTGGATTGCTCTGGTTTGATTTATGTTAGGAATGTCAACGCTTTTGTAAGCTTAAAGGAAATAGCGTGCATTTCATTCCACTTTTACTTTTGACTTATCTCACTGAAGTTTTGGTAAAAGCCAAAACTTTCATGTACATTAAAAACTTCCGCTCTTCAAACTTATGCAAAGAAAAATTAAATTTAAACCCCCAAATAATTTACTGCAGTATGTATGGTTTCCTTAAATTTTTATTTTAGTTAGTTTTAGTTTTATGTAAACATAAATAAATCATATAAAAAATAAATCTTAACATGAAAAAACCTTGTGACAATTAATTACGTTGAACTTGACTATAGTTAGCAGCACGCCACAAACCATATTTTTTTCACTTTTAGAAAATATTTGCTCTAATGCCATCAAGTCGCAAAATATTCTAATACAAAAAAATCAAATTAAGGCATCTCGTTTTAAACGTGACCCTCACTAATGTTCTTACGTGACACTAGCAAGTAAAAAGTGTAAAATAATTTTAAATTTTAAAGAAAGAGTTCTACATTTGAAGCAAAAGCCAAGTGTTTTCTCAATGTTTATATACAGGCAACGCTGCATGTGCAATAAATTTAATTTTTGTAGCTTGACCTTTGATAAAAGCAACACGCAGGAATTTCCCTGGTCGTTCTTACTGGTCGTAATTAAAGTTTTTTGTTAAACTTTTCTTGTGAGAGCACTTTTAACTTTATGTTCTTGCAAACTAAAATCCTTAACAACACATTCAGACATACATACATACGTTTTTACGAGACTTTTTCTTATTGATTTTTTTCCTTCTTAGATGTTTGTTGCATTTAGGCGGGAACAGTTTTTGACTAATGGTCGTACTGTTTGTAATATAATTTATGAAATGTTCGTGAGCAAAAGTTTTTACAGGGTTAACCAAATACACGGCAAATTGGATGTATTATATTTAAGTAGTTGGTACCTGTTTGGAAACAATTGTGAAGTTACCGCTTAAGTTGCATTAATACACATACTATGTTCTACACACATAAAATTTAAAGTAAATTTTCTCCATTATTATTTTTAATAGTTTTGAAAAACGATAGCCATTCAGTTAAACTCTAAACATATTTTTCAAGTTTAAATAAATATTAAAAAACATAAAAAAAGATAAAAAATAGTGTCTATTCTAGTATTAAAAAAATTATAGCCTGTCACACGATGTCGACAGAAAACATTCGATCGTGTCCAGACGGTAAAGTTTTTGTTTTGCAGCTTAATACATTTTATCATATATGTATTTCTCTTGAGAATGAGACGAGAATGACGTACTCAGCAAGAACTGCATGTACATGAAACAAAGTACACTTTACCATTTCTCCTTCCCCGTTAATCGACAAACTCAAAAGAATTGCAGCAAATATTTCACTGTATGGACTTACTTATATTGAAAATACAAACAAGTAATGTTATTTTATTGACCCACTATGTCGACAGAAAACAACAATAAAATAAGAGAATTTGTTTTTTGAATTCAATATATGTAAGTTAGAGAAAAGGACATTTTCTGTCGACATCGTGGAATAGGCCGTAAATATTTGTAAAAACAAGTACCTTCTTGTGTTTTGCGAATTTTTTGATTAATACGATTTTTGTTTATTTTGAAATTGGATGTTTCTCAAATAAGTATGTTTTGCACTGATTTGAATTATCATTGTCTCACTCATTTCAAACGATATGCATCGACAATTTTATTTAAAGCTTTACAATGGGCAACAATGCAATTGTAGTTCAGAGAAATATTTTAACTTTAAGTGAATACATCAACTAAACTTAAAAGTAAACAATTTAGGTATCTAAGCAAAAGTTATGTTAAGCTTCTCAAAAAAATAAAAAAAATCATGAAATACATTTGAATGCAATCAAATGTCAGCACAATTCATTCCAACAAAAGCGGAAAAATTTCAAAATCAATATAATTTCTACAGGCACATGAATGCATTTCCAATTTGAAAAAGCAATGTCACTACCTCGTCTTGAATTTTTTTTTTGGAAAGTAGGCAGTGTAAAGATTATAATCGTATTATAATTAGAATTTCTAACAATCATAGTGGGGAAAGGTAGAAGGAGGCAGAACTGCGCAATGCTGATTTATTATAATACCGAAAACTGTATGTCAATCTGCGATATTAAAAAAACTAAAGAAAAAAATCATATTACAAACTTTTAACAAAAATGCCTCGTAAATTTGCAAAATTGAGTTAAGCTCAGTCACTGTTAGGTTTGGAAACCAGACAGACACATTTTATCATTCAGAAGCAATAACAATATTAAGTCCTTTTAATAATAGAAATAATTATTTAAATTTATTTTATTATTTTACTTTAGTCACGGTCTCAAACGGCGGTGCATTTGGTGTCAAGTCGTCAAACTGGTACAGCCACCAACATCTTAAGAGCTTTATTAGCAGCTGCTGGAAAAGATATACGCTTGAAAGTTGACGGGGTAAGTAAAAAACTTGTTCACAATATTTGTAATATTTTAATTATTATTGTTCGAACTTCATTTCTTTCTATATATACATATGATTTGATCGCGCTAAAGTTTGTATCTCTTTTTTTGTAAGCCAAATTACATGTGATACTTAATAATGAACAAATAACACCAAAGTTAATTGTAAATATTCTGACTAACACATAGTTGAACGGAACAACTAGCTGTTTTCGAAGGCCACTAAACCTTCATCATCAGCGTTCTTTTGTGTTTCGTCCACTGTGTGTGTGGTATCAGTTGATGTAGATTTCTTCTTTATATACCAAACCCTTTTTGCAAATGGAATATGTGAATTGTCTTGATTCATCGTATTTCAATTTACTGAAAGCTTTTTTTTTGTAATGAAAGCTCAATTTTACCATCTCTAAATTTACAAAAGTCGTGCCACTGTCGTTTGTTCTTTACTAATTATGCATATGTCAGTTAAGTTGCTTATTTTTGTTCTACTTAAGACCAACTTTTTTGGTTTGTTACTATTAAAAGCTTTATTGTTTCCTTAATTTCTTAAATTTCATATATAAAAATCAAACTTAAAAATTTGAACTTTCCTGTTTATTTTGATGTTATAGTGAAAATTTAGCCCTAAGGGTTTTAACTTATAAATCGCAACGCTAAGCGTTGATATATTTCATATACATATGTTATATTTCTGTAATACATATTTTTCATATAAAATTTGTCAACGCTTAGCATTGCGTTTTAAAAAATAAATCCTTAAATATTTTGTTAAGGGTCTTATTTTGGAAAACGCAACGACAAGGGTAGAAAAATTTCACATGGAAAAAAATTAAATTATAAAACATAATACATACGAAATTTGTCAACACTTAGTGTTGCGTTTTGCAAAATGAAACCATAAATTACATAAGTATGTCCTTAATCGTAATGAATATGATTATTTATACATTCACGAAAACATTTCATTCACAGAGAGGAAAAATTCCCCTACTATTAGCAGTAGAGGCTGGTAATCAATCTATGGTGCGAGAGTTATTGGCAGCACAAACGGCAGATCAACTGAAGGTATGTACAGCGTACACACATATATACATATCGTTAACTTAATAGGAAAACGCCCCAACTCATAATTTTTCGAAATCGATATTTTTACATATTTCGATAGACCATTACTAAACTAAATTAAAAAAAATTATAAAATTAATGTAACACTAAGTTTGTAAAGTGTTTTAATAAAAATTTTGTATCAATTCTCATCTTTTTTATTAATTTTTTTCCTCCTCCTGTAAACTATGAAAAACATGAGTTGGCGCCTTTTCGTATTAAGTTAACGATATGTATGTATTTGATTACACACATTTTGTATTTTAATTAATTTTCACTTTTAAGTTACACTAGTTTACAAAGAAAATGTTAAAGTTTTACATTGAATTTGTTTAATATAATTGGCCTGTGCTGACTACAAAAAATATTTGTAAAAATGTCCACCATTTACCAGATAATGGTACATGTGCGTTTTTCTATGTACAAATACATCTGAGCTGCCCAAAGTAGCACCAGAATGCCGAACATCAATCGGTTTCTTATACAAATGAATACACATACTCGAATACATTATACTCATGCTTCTCTCGATGGCCAGCTCTGAAATAAATACACATTCATTTTTAAAGCGCCATCTACAGTCAAGTGCTGGTTCTCTTGAAAGCTTAAAAATATTTCAACCCGTTTCAAAGACCATTAAATTGAGTGCCGAATAATGGCTAATATACATTTACTTTTTTTCGTTTTTAGTTTTGAACCAATTTTGGTTTATAATAGTTCAATGGACTGTTCAGTAAAAATATAAAACTATTGATCTGGTTTTTCTACTCGTATTCTATACAAACCAGCTTTTAAAATAACAAGAATTTGTAAAAATCATCAAAAAAATTTAAAATTCAGCATATTATAATGCTTTCTAACTGAACCAGTCCTCAACTGTAGATGGCGCTTTAAAAAAATATAACATTAGAAAACACAAACAAACCGTTATCTGATGAATGGCCGGATTGAAAATATTTGTATTTTTTATTTTTCCGTATCCAGTATCATTACAAAATTTTAACATTTATAACATAAGAATTTTGTTAACTAGTGTTATATAGTAAAATAAATGCACAGAATGAAAAATATATATCTATATACATATGTATGTATATTAAAGTAGACGCAATTTCTGACACGCTATCAAAACTTAAATTGTTTGTTGTTTTTTCATATTCTTTTTAACTGACTTTTGCAAAAGAAAATTAAATTTAGCGTTAAATTGCCAGTGACATGTTGTATTGCAACACAATTCATTACGGTTTAAATAAAAACGTACATTTTCATTCAGAAAATATGTACTCATACTTTTAAAATATATAAGTATATGTAATATACATATACATGTGACTTGTGTGTGATGAGAAATAGTGATAATACATATTTATGTAATTACAGCTTGGGTGAAAAAGTTATATAAACATTTACTTTTGAATATGGAAGTTCACACGTGTACATATGTATGTATGTACTAGAGGTGAGCACCAGTTGTTTATTTGCATAATCTTCATGGTGTTCAGTGTTGAATTGTTTTTTCTATTTAGTGCTCTTGATTTTATGAGAACACCAAAACAGGTATTCTCTTTTAGCAAAAGTATGCAACAGCATTTCTTTATCTGTCAAGCAAGGGGCATTAGTTATTGTAGTGTCGAAGCATATTTCACCAGTGCATACCGAATGACAATTGTAAAATGAGCACACAAGTGTAAAAATATGTGAGTGTGTAAAAGGAAAAATAAACAACGTAGATTATTTGAGCGTGTTAGTTAGGGTTTCTAATTTCCCGGTATTTTTCAATTCCCGGAAATCGAGAAGTAAAATGTTTTATTTCCGGGAATTTCAAAGACATATGAATTTAAAAAATGACTTCAATAAAAAATATAGTTTTATAAAAAACATACAACATTTAAATTAATAGCAAAAACTTAAAATTTTAAGAACCTCCGACGTACAGACCGAATGACTGGACCAGTTTTCTTCAAGTATAGGCGTGAATATATTATATCAAGTCACCTTTCAAACGAAAAATCATATTACAATTACACAGAATCAACAGAATACATCTAGAACAGATGTGACATCTTCTAAACGGCTGAACCTATTTTGCTGAAACGTAGCTGAGAACACTCTCGATCAAGTAATTTTTCAAACAGAAAAAACTAAATCAAAATCTGTTCATCTGTTTGGACACACCGATACACAGACACACACTACAAACTTATAACAACCTTCTTTTTTGGTCTGGGGTTAAAAACAAAACAACTTTATTCGTTCATTTCATGAGGACTAATATAAAAAAAAACAAAACTAAAACAAATAAATTCATATGCCTTGAGTTATAGCATAAATGGAAATTCCATCGACATCTGCCAATCTAGATACTATTTCCTATAAAAGACTTTTTATGTTGAACATATTTCGTAACGCTTGAAGTTGTTGGAGTCACCTCGAAACCCTCTTTACCTCTGCTTCATGCTTATATTATGCATCGTCACAGAGTTGTATTTTTAAGTAAAAACACAACGAACAGTAATGTAAAATAAGCAAATTCCAAAAAAAGTAAATATTAAATTCCCGAAAATTCCCTCTGAAAATTTCCCAGGATTTGTAAAAAAATAATTCCCGGGGATTCTCGGGAATTTTTTCCGCGTAGAAACTTTAGTGTTAGTTCGTATGCGATACTTTTCTACTTTTTTTTATTTATTAATTTAAGACTAAAAATAAATAAATAAATAATAATATAAAAGTGTAAAAAGTTCTATTATCACATAATATTTTATGAAATTTTGAGTTTGTGAAATGAAGTAAAATAAAAATATTGCACACTTGACACAACTGTCGATTCAACTGTTGTACAATGGTTTTGTGTGTTTTTTATTTTTGCTTTACACTCAATTACGATCACCAATACATACAATATTCGCTCTTGAAAAAATACAATACTGTGCACTTTTTCACGGCTTGTGCTCACTTCTAGTACTTACAAATACATATATGTATGTATGTATGTTTGTATTTAAAGGTACATGCATAGAAATGTCTAATAATAAGAAAATTAACAAAAACATAAAAAGCCATCTAAAATTTACAGCAGCAATAAAATAGTTTCTCAAAAAACCTTAACGATAAACAAAAATTCCTTTATAAATAAAATTAGACTAGAAACTGCTGAATAAGAATCCTTCGAAATGAACTACATAAATATGTATATTGGTTTGAACATACACGGGTTAATGGCTGAAAAATACGATTCACGTTTCCTAAAATTTTATTGTAGATGTACATATGTATGTATGTAGTTTACTCAGCGGCAGGATAGCAGATTTAATAACTTCAAAGTGATGGGTGTAATAGATTCTATACAGAACAGTTTTTGGAGTATGAGAGACTAACAAAATTATTCCTAATAAATATTTTTTCTTTAGTGTTTATATATTTTTATGTACATAATTTATGCTAATTTATGTACATAAGTATGCATACAACATGTCTTACTTACCCGGTGTAAAGAGGGAAAATAAAGTTATTCAAAATCACGCAATGAAATATATCAAACAATACATAAAAGCTAAACAAAACTAAAAGAATGTAAAAGTTAATAAACATTGTTATAGTAACGAAATTTCACTACTGTCATGCTTACAGCACAAGCGCATACACACCCACACACACTCACTGTACGCTCAAACACATGTCAAGAAAATTACACTTCTTTCAGTTGATTCTTGTTTACTTAATATCCACCGGTTGCTTAAAGGATACGAGGGAAATACTGGTACATACATATGTACATACAATAAACAAAATGCCGGCTAACTAACTAAGTTTCGCCAAATATGTAAGCAAGTTTCTTTCCACTTTTCATTCGTTTTAAATACATTCACACATATTTAAAAGCCAAGAAAATATAGGTTAAAAAGTTTAATTTTTAGGTGAATGGCAAATGGCTGAAAGCATATGTACATATGCACGCAGTCATTGCGTCCTTACTCGATTTATTTTAAAATGCTCCTTGAAAAATAATATTAACATCGTCATCATCACGCACTGACGAACATTTTTCGTACTTAATTACTTCATGTCATTTGCACGTGCAACTTTTTCATTATTTTTAATAAAATTCAAAACTGATTTGCATATCGCCATGTTAACTTTGACCTCTAGCATAAAAATTTTGCAATAGTGAGAAAAACGAAAACATAAATTAAATTTTAATTTTGCTTTATCATGCTTGCACGATCTTTGTGGTGCTTTTGCTGTTATTGCTTTATAAAATTTGAAGGCTACGGCAGTTAATGGAGACACGGCCTTGCATTTGGCCGCTAGACGGCGAGATGTCGATATGGTGCGAATATTGGTGGATTATGGCACCAATGTTGATACGCAAAATGGCGAAGGGCAAACACCGCTGCATATAGCGGCTGCTGAAGGCGACGAAGCCTTACTGAAGTACTTCTATGGTGTGCGAGCATCCGCTTCTATTGCGGATAACCAAGGTTGCCGATATCAATTGTTAAGCTGAAAATTGAAGCGAACTTATTTTTTGGTTTTCTTTCCTAGATCGTACTCCCATGCATTTAGCAGCGGAGAATGGACATGCCCATGTTATTGAGATTTTAGCGGATAAATTCAAGGCTAGTATATTTGAGCGCACTAAAGATGGCAGTACTTTGATGCATATTGCATCTTTGAATGGTCATGCCGATTGTGCCACAATGCTTTTCAAGAAAGGAGTCTACCTGCATATGCCGAACAAAGATGGCGCCAGAAGCATACATACAGCGGCAGCTTATGGACATACCGGCATTATTAATACGCTTCTACAAAAGGGCGAAAAAGTCGACGTAACAACTAATGTGGGTATCGTTGTTAAATATGTATCTTTCAAATTTTTTAAACTCGTTCTTTTATTCACAACAGGAAAATCATACAGCATTGCATATAGCGGTGGAATCGTGCAAGCCGGCAGTTGTTGAAACCCTTCTGGGATTTGGAGCCGATGTGCATGTGAGGGGCGGAAAATCGCATGAAACACCTTTACATTTAGCCGCACGAGTTAAGGATGGAGATCGTTGTGCTTTAATGCTCCTTAAGTCCGGTGCTAGTCCCAATTTAACTACCGATGATGGCCTGACGCCGGTACATTTTGCCGCACGTCATGGTAATCTGGCTACGCTGATGCAACTCCTCGAAGATAACGGAGATCCTCTATATAAGTCCAATGTAAGAAAAGTTTAATTCAATGTAAAAATCTCAACTCTTTGCTCATGAAATGGTATTTTCTTCTAGACCGGTGAGACTCCCCTGCATATGGCCTGCCGTGCATGTCATCCGGAAATCGTTAAGCATCTAATAGAAACTGTGAAGGAAAAACATGGTCCCGACAAAGCCACATCATACATAAATACAGTGAATGAGGATGGTGCCACTGCGTTGCATTTTACTTGCCAAATTACTAAAGATGAAGTCAAAATACCTGAGTCTGATAAAGAAATAGTGAGCATGCTGTTGGATAATGGCGCTGATGTGACATTGCAGACCAAGAACGCACTTGAAACAGCCTTCCACTATTGTGCCATGGCGGGTAATAACGATGTGTTAATGGAGATGATTGCCCACATGAATCCAACAGATATACAAAAAGCTATGAACCGTCAGTCGTCCATTGGCTGGACTCCCTTACTGATTGCCTGTCATAGAGGGCATATGGAACTGGTCAACAACCTTTTAGCGAATCATGCCAGAGTTGATGTATTCGATATCGAGGGTCGTTCTGCTTTGCATTTGGCTGCCGAACGAGGGTATCTGCATGTATGCGATGCTCTTTTGACAAATAAGGCTTTTATTAATTCGAAATCTCGAGTCGGTCGCACGGCGTTACATCTGGCCGCGATGAACGGCTTCACACATCTAGTGAAGTTTCTCATCAAGGATCACAATGCTGTCATTGATATTCTAACATTACGGAAACAGACGCCACTTCATCTGGCTGCGGCCAGCGGTCAGATGGAGGTATGTCAGCTCTTGTTGGAATTAGGAGCTAACATAGACGCGACCGATGACTTGGGACAGAAACCTATACACGTCGCCGCGCAGAACAACTACTCAGAAGTGGCCAAATTGTTTCTGCAGCAACATCCATCGCTGGTTAATGCTACTAGCAAAGATGGAAATACCTGTGCCCATATTGCTGCTATGCAGGGTTCTGTTAAGGTGATTGAGGAACTAATGAAGTTCGATCGATCTGGCGTGATATCTGCTAGAAATAAATTGACTGACGCAACGCCATTGCAATTAGCGGCTGAAGGTGGTCATGCGGACGTTGTGAAAGCCTTAGTGAGAGCTGGAGCCTCGTGTACCGAAGAGAATAAAGCTGGTTTTACAGCTGTGCATTTGGCGGCCCAGAATGGTCATGGACAGGTATTGGACGTACTGAAAAGCACAAATTCTTTGAGGATCACCAGCAAGAAATTGGGACTGACACCGTTGCATGTGGCAGCCTATTATGGGCAAGCGGACACTGTCCGTGAGCTACTGACTAGTGTGCCGGCTACCGTAAAGTCGGAAACTCCAACGGGTCAAAGTTTATTTGGCGAATTGGGTACGGAGTCGGGGATGACGCCCTTACATCTGGCATCGTATTCTGGCAATGAGAACGTGGTTCGATTATTGTTGAACTCGGCAGGAGTACAAGTAGATGCAGCAACTACAGAAAATGTAAGTCGTGACAATTTGATTCCGATACGAAATTTGAAATAACTGCTCGTGTATATTTAGGGTTACAATCCTCTTCATTTGGCGTGCTTCGGTGGTCACATGTCAGTGGTTGGCTTACTTCTGAGTCGCTCGGCAGAACTTCTCCAATCTACAGATCGCCATGGTCGCACTGGACTACACATAGCTGCTATGCATGGTCATTTTCAGATGGTGGAGATTTTGTTGGGTCAAGGCGCAGAAATAAATGCAACCGATAGAAATGGTTGGACACCACTGCATTGTGCTGCCAAAGCCGGTCACTTAGAGGTGGTAAAACTGTTGTGTGAGGCTGGAGCCTCACCAAAATCTGAAACCAATTACGGATGCGCACCCATATGGTTTGCTGCTTCTGAGGGACACAACGATGTGCTTAGATATCTCATGAACAAGGAACATGACACGTACGGCCTGATGGATGACAAACGTTTTGTCTATAACCTAATGGTAGTCTCTAAAAATCACAACAATAAACCAATACAAGAATTTGTTTTGGTATCGCCAGCTCCGGTGGATACTGCAGCCAAATTGTCTAACATATATATGATATTATCCACTAAGGCAAGCTTTTAACATTACACTTTTGATAGAGCAAAAGATCACAAGTATTTTTATAGGAAAAAGAGCGTGCTAAAGATCTGGTAGCAGCTGGAAAGCAATGCGAGGCTATGGCAACTGAGCTGTTGGCTTTAGCAGCTGGCTCGGATTCAGCGGGTAAAATCTTGCAAGCCACCGACAAAAGAAATGTAGAGTTTTTAGACGTGCTAATAGAAAATGAGCAGAAAGAGGTTATAGCTCACACAGTGGTACAACGATATTTGCAGGTATGATTTGATAAATATTCCCACAGTAATTAAAAGAATTATTTTATTTTCAAAACTTATCAATAGGAATTATGGAGAGGGTCTTTAACGTGGGCTTCCTGGAAGATATTGCTACTGCTTGTGGCATTTATAGTCTGTCCGCCCGTTTGGATTGGATTCACCTTTCCCATGGGCCATAAGTTTAATAAAGTGCCTATTATCAAATTCATGTCCTACCTCACCTCGCACATATATCTAATGATCCACCTCAGCATTGTGGGTATTACGCCCATTTATCCAGTGCTACGTCTTAGCTTGGTCCCCTACTGGTACGAAATAGGACTACTTATTTGGTTGAGCGGTCTTCTTTTGTTCGAGTTGACAAATCCATCAGATAAATCTGGATTGGGATCCATCAAATTGTTAGTGCTACTGTTGGGAATGGCTGGTGTCGGTGTCCATGTGACAGCCTTCTGCTTTGTGTCCAAAGAATATTGGCCAACGCTTATTTATTGCCGCAATCAATGCTTTGCTTTGGCCTTCTTGCTTGCATGTGTACAAATTTTAGATTTTCTATCATTTCATCATCTCTTTGGGCCATGGGCCATTATTATTGGCGACTTGCTGAAGGATTTGGCGAGATTTTTGGCAGTGCTGGCCATATTTGTTTTTGGCTTTTCTATGCATATAGTAGCTTTAAATCAATCGTTTGCCAATTTCACTCCCGAGGAGTTAAGATCATTTGAAAAGAAGAATCGCAATCGTGGATACTTCAGTGATGGTAAGTTATTACTTTTAGAGATTTAATTCGTTTTTGATGTTGTTTATTTGTTATTTGTATTAAATTATAATTTATTTAATGAAAATAAATTAATAAGAAACCGATAAGTATCAGATCATGTCTAAATGGAAAACCTAAATTTGCATGCCGAACAATTACAGACTCTATTCAATACTAAAATAATATGAAAAAAAATAGTTTTATAAAGCAAAAAAATATATATAAAGAGTTCGATCTTACAACTTAGTCAGCTGCAATTTTAATTGAATGAAAGTTTAAATAAATTTATTTTTGAAATTTTTTATATAATTGTCCATAATTAAGTTGTAATATCAGATTCTCGCAAGAGTGTTTTTTTTTTTGGTTTAAAAGCTTTAAGCATTTCACTAAAACAAATCTCCTACGATTTCTAAACACAGATGACATGCCCACACCTCGTCCACCGCCAGCTGAAAACTATGTAGACTCTAGTCGCAGTATGCTGAGCGAATTTCGACGCAAACATAAAGATGATCGTAAGTGTTGAATTCAAATTTAACACCTCACCCTCCTCCATCATAACAAAATACTTTCTGATTATTTTGTGTGAGCGCATTTGTGTAATTTGCCTTCGATGTTGTGTGTTTCTTTTACAGTTTTTAAATACATACTCGTACACCCAAATTTAATAAAGAAAAAATAATATACATAAATATTTTGCGAGGATCCATAAAGCTTGCTGCGATAATACTTTCCTTGTGAGGGCTATTGGCATGTTGGCTCCTTATGAAAAGTGTGCGGTATTGATGTTGTTTTTTGTTGGTCTTATTTTTTGTGTTTTTTTTTGTGTTTCCTTGATGTTGTGGAAAAGTGTTATTAAATTAAAAATTATTTTTGTTTCTTTTAAGACTGAATATTAAAAATATTCAAAAGACTTTCTTTCGCTGTTGGTTCCCAAATTCTGATTATAAATTTCATTTTTATTTTTTATTTTTCTAAATTGAGAAGGTGTACACAACTAAGGACACTATAACTTCTTTTTTTGTTTGCATTAAAATGCTCTTCAGTGTTTAAGTTTTTTTGTATAGCATCTATAGTTCTATAAATTTTCTTTTTAGCAAGCATGTTAATTTTTTTCTTTTTCCAAGGCTTTTACTGTTGCACATTTCCATCAATGTAATTTTAAAAATTTTTCTATAGACTTACGTCCATATTTATTTATTTTTTATATTACTTACAAAAGCGAACGGAATATATAATTTTTACAGCATGCAACGATGCTATAGAACTTGCACTCTCAGTTAATACAAAGGGACCTTTGCACCCAAGGAAGCTGAAAACTTGCTTCCTCTCCTTTGCAATCTGGCAAACCTAACATAACCTAATATAGTCGAGAATTACTGTTTCGAGAGTAGTGGTTTTCTGAAAAAGTTAAAAATGGGCGTAAGAAAATAATTTTATTGCAAAGAACGTACCAAAAATTTTATGAAAATATCGGTTTTAGAATACATTGGTGGCGCTTAAGGCTCTGATTTAATAATACATTTTTTGCAAATTTTAATAGAGAAATGGGGATATGACGCAAATATTAAGCTTTGTTAGCAGTAAACATAAATCAATTATTTCGTAAGACAACTGTGAACACATATGTATGTAATATTAAATAAATGAGAATTTAATATAATTTATTTGCCGTGATCCATTTGATTTAATTAATTATTCTACGGCCCTAAGTTCCTCCTAGGAATTAAAATATTAAATATATAATATATATATACAACCCTGTCACATAAATCGATCGAAATTGTTTTGATTACGAATTTTCATTTCGATCGATTTTGTTTTACCCTCTCCAGATTTCGATCGATTTCTTCATTCCGAAAAAGCGTCAACTCGATTGTTTTCAATTTAAATGTGGCAATATTGGGCAACTCAAAACAAAAACAAAAAGAAGAGTCACAAAATACTAAATTAAATTTTTTTAAATAATTGGTTGAAAAACATTTTGCTTTGTTTTAAAAATAAAGTTGTTTCAAACAGATTTTTGTACTTTCACATAGATAAAATTACAATTACGAGCAGTAAAATAAAAGTGCTCTTATTGACAGGGAAAACTTTATCGAATATATTTATGATTTGAACGGGCTAAAGTTCGTATCGCTTTTTAAGCCAAATTACATGTGGTTTACAATATCTCTTTAGTCGGTGTTTTGTCAAATTTTAATGTATTTTACTATTTTTTTAATTTATCATATTGGGCCGTGTTTCTGATTCCACCTTGTGCATGCCATATTTATCGTTCAGTTTCTTTCTTTGTTAAGTTTTGCTTTTTGGTGTCGTAATTTTATTTTATTTTTGATTAAAAAAATAACATATTGTAACGCATGTTAATTAATGTTCACTTAAGGTTTTCATTTAAAACAAAAGAAACAAAAATATATACTTATATCAATGTGATAATAATTCCAAAACAGGCTTATGACGCTTTCCACACAATCTAGAGCACATTATATAAAATACAAAAAAAAGTAATAATAATAATTATTTAATAAGCAAGCCAAAGGTACCAGCACTAAGTGGCATTTAATTGTTGTTCAAAAGAAAACTCAATACAGATCTTTTTGGATTTTCTAATTAAAACTTTCCTAATACTCCCTCCTCTACTGCCAATCAATCATATGCTCAATTAAATTCCCCAATTGAATGCACATGAATTCCGAATGTTAAACCAGGACCAATGACACCATTTTTGGCATTTGAAAGACTGTTCTTCGCGGTTTTCGGTCAAACAACCGCCGTGGATATAAATCCAATGCGCCACTTACGACCCGAATGGACAGAGGTTCTGTTTAAATTTGTATTTGGCATCTATCTACTAGTGTCTGTGGTTGTTCTCATAAACCTTCTCATTGCCATGATGTCGGATACTTATCAACGAATTCAGGTTGGTATTTGAAAACTAATTTATGTTTCCTTTCTTTTTTTTTGTTCGTTTCTTTATGCGCTAACAACTGTGAATTAATAAAAAATAAATAAATAATTCAAAAATGGACACTATGAAAAATGCTTTCATCGGTCATCGTTGTCATCGACATCATCACTGCCACCGTTTGTTTCTTGGTGTGTGGGCGTTGTTAATGTTTTTATTTGTTCAATGTATGATTTCATTTATCATTTATTTGTTCATTTTTGTTTTTAATAACATCCATCCGGTGTGTACTGTGCTCCTTATCCTTTTAATGGTTTGTATGTTCTTGTTGTATTTGTAATACAAAATTATTTATGGACACAGTGCGCATGCATCCGATTAATTCGTTTGAATTATTATTTTTTGCCGTGTTTGGTCAAACGACGACCGAACAGACACAAGTTGACAAAATCAAAAATCTAGCCACGCCCACTCAACCCTATTGGGTAGAGTATCTATTTAAGATAGTATTTGGTATCTATATGTTGGTGTCGGTGGTGGTGCTTATCAATCTTCTAATCGCTATGATGTCCGATACGTATCAAAGGATACAGGTATTCAAGACTTTTATATTTTGATCTCTTTTTCATTACCCAATATATATTTAACAGTTATTTAACTTGTTTCTATATATACATACACACATACATATGTACATATGTATGCAAGTGCATACATATGTGTGTATGTATAAATTAATAAATGAAAAATATTTTGTTCTAAGCAGGATCTAATTTTCAGCTCAATCACTTGTGTGAGAAATTTAATACGCTTTTCTTTTCTTTCTACTTCTTATAATTACATTCCTATTGTAAAATTTTTTTATAAGAAACTGTCTAATTTTATTACTATGTATTATTTATTTTATGTATGTTTGGATATGTATATATGTAAATGTGTAGTTCCATCTACTGCCCAGACTTGCATCTTTGGTGTAAAACTCTATTGCAAGATAATATTAATTTTCTATGATAAATTCTTTAATATACAATTGCAGTCAATTTTGTATATTAAAGATGATTCCCTAAGTGCCTTAACAGCATAACTTGTAGTATAAGCTTTAAGTGTTTGTTTTTATAAAAAAGTGGTCCTTCATATGAAGCAAAAGCTCTTGCAATTATAAGAACAAAGCTTTTGTGTTTGTCTCTTAAACAAGTCTTTAGCATTAGAAAACATTTAAAAAAATTTAAGTCAGTTTTAACACTTATTTTTTGTGTTTAGAAATGCATGTTTTTGTTTTTAAAATAAAGTTTAGAGTTTTTCTTTTCATTAATCAGAATATTCTAACATCTCAACGCTTTCTACTACTGTTAAATGTGGCAATTCAATTTTATGTATACGTATGGGGTTTTCCCTATTCCTTGTTTACCTATTTTGAAAAATCAAGCGTTGAGGTAAATTAAAAGCACTGGAAACCAGGGTTCCCAAGTAACGATTATTTTCCAAATTTAAACTAAAAAAAAATTATTTTAATAGAGAAGTGCTACGTGCACAAGTAATATACCAAGATACTCCATGTTACATTGCCTATCTATCTATAGATGCAATGATTTTTATTATTTTTTTTTATTAAAAATCTCTACTTTACCGATTATTTTTTGATTTTTATTTATTCCTCAGAGAATATAAGTTATTTCTTGATTTTTATTTATTCCTCAGAAAATTACGGTTATTGTGTGACTTTTATTTATTCCTTACAAAATAACAGTAACTTTTTGATTTTCATTTTATTTTTGCTCAAAAAAATTTTAATTTTTAAACTATAAAAAAAAGTACATATATTTAATTTAACATATGTACATATATGTTAAGAGTTTTTTTTGCAGTATAAGAGTTTTTTTACAGACTCTGGCGATAAATTCAATTTTAAAACGCGTAATATTAATTTTAACGCAAAAATTACGCTTTCTAAATTTTAAAAATTAAGCAAAAAAAAATAATTAAAATATAAAAAAGTAACTGTTATTTTGTAAAGAATAAATAAGTCACAAAATAACTGTTATTTTCTTAAGAATAAATAACTATTTTTGTGAGGAATAAATAAAAATCAAGAAATAACGATGAAAAAGTAATTTTTAAAACAAAAATTATAACCGTTACGGTCCCTGCTAGAAACAAAATAGAAGACTTCGAAAATTCGAAATTCTCTACCAATTTTTACTTTTCTCGGCCACTGTTCACAATACAAGGATTTTAATGTCGGAAAATCAATTCGCTGCGAATTGTTTCCCGGGGAATATTTAGACTTGACCTGATACATTTAAAAAAATTTTCTCTTAAATTCGTCCAATAAAAAAGCGTTAGCTGACTGCGGTTATCTTGCTAATTCCATTAAAGTACTGATATAAAAATAATGAGAACTCGGGTACTGGAAACTCAAACCTGGATGATTTTTTTTTTTAGGTAATCAAGAGTTTAAACTTTAAAGTATTTACTTTATACTTTATGTAAAAAAGTTAAAAATAAATCAATGTAAACTAAATTCATGGGTCTAAACTTTAGCCTCTCAATTATTAAATAGTCGTTTGTAGTTGAAACAATTGTGATGTTAGAATACTCTGGTAGATATTATTTTAAGTTGATGCGCGCTAATAGAAACTTATACAAAAATACATTTGATTGGTCTGCCTGCAATTACATATAAATTTATTCTTTTCTCATCTGGTTTTTTCTCATTTCATAAACACGGAATGCTACTGTTTTATCATCAACATATCATCAATCGATAATCATATGAAAATAAAAAAAATTGTAAATAAAATTAAACGAAAAATAAAACTAATAGGCCCAATCTGATATTGAATGGAAGTTTGGCCTGTCGAAGCTTATACGCAATATGCATCGCACAACAACAGCGCCATCTCCGCTTAATTTAGTTACCACCTGGTTTATGTGGATCGTTGAGAAGGTCAAGGTAAAATATCAAGTGTGTATTACAGCTACGCAAAATGGATTTCTATGTAGCCAAGAAATTCTTACCTTTAAATGCCACAAATGAAGTCAAAGCAAAAGACCTTTTCCCCAATTCATTTAAAGCAATATGGCAACAATATTTAATTTTCATTTACTATGCACCCTTGCTTGACACAGAGTTCCAAAGCACTAAAATGAAATTTATCTGTTCCTGGCTTACCGCACCTCGCAGCATTGACTCTTTGAAGTGAACTGAAAGCACAATGTTTTAAAATATCTCTCGCACCAATTTTGTATCTCAATATGTTTGTGTGTCTATTTGTTATTTTCTTAAACTCATTGTGTTTGTTGTCTCTTGTCTCGCTCTTGCGTTAATTGTTAATAAAATTAGGCTCGCATGAAGAAAAAGAAGCGTCCAAGTCTGGTACAGATGATGGGAATACGCCAGGCTAGTCCTCGCACGAAAGCTGGAGCCAAATGGCTTTCGAAAATTAAGAAAGGTAGGAAATGCATGTTCAGCTGCATATTCCCTCAACACAACTAATCTCAAAAGCAACTTTTTTCCTGGAAAAAAGCTTGTTTTGAGAACAAGAAAGTTTTGCAGCTACGAGATGCCATGTAAACTTTTACAGAAAGAAGAACAATTTGGCCCTTAGCGCAAGATTTCAAACTTGAGTTACATATTTTCAAGAAATTATTTAATTCATAATTTTGTTTTTTGTCTGACAACTAGATTCAATGGCGTTATCAGTAGTGCATCTGTCACCATTGGGCTCTCAAACGAGTTTTTCAGCAGCCAACCAAAATCGTATTGAGAATGTTGCAGATTGGGAAGCTATTGCGAAAAAATATCGAGCTTTAATGGGAGATGAGGAAGTAAGTTCTCTGAAAGATTCTGATGCTGAATCTGGATCTCTTGAAGGAGCAGGAGGAGGTAGTGGAGGAGGAGCTCAACATCCCCCCGGCCAGGTGGGCAATAATGTTGCGAACCAACAGCCAAATGTTTAGATGCACTCTTATAATTTCTGGCTTTACACAAAATATGCTTCCCCTTTTTAATCTTTCTAAAATAAGCATATTTAATATTTCCAGGTCTAAATAACTGAAACATCTTTCTAAAGACATTTTCTATTTTGTACAATTTTTTCTCAACTTCCTTTAATTTATAGAATTAAGTTTTGTATGTGTATTTAATCTAAAATATATATTTTGTATTTAGATAGCTGTTTAATAAAGAATTGTAGAATTGTGTTATTAAATTATTAATTTATAAAAATATGTGAAAGAATTTTATTTAATTTTGAAAACATAAGCAACAAACAACATGTTTTCCATAATATTAGTTAGTTAGACATCCTGTTACTTCAGGTATTCTAATTATACTCCTAAGCAATTGTCTTAGTTTTTTAGATTTTTTAGTTCGTTTTATACAATAGACTTAATTTTGATTTAAATACTATACGATGTATGTATATATGTATGTATTTAATAATAAATATTTTTTAATGTAATTTTTATATATTTAGTCATAAGATAAAAGTGTAAGAAGTCCTATCGGTTTTAATGTTCAAGGTATTCATTTAATTTTTCCAACGAGAAAAACCTGAAATGAATACCTTTATTAAATAACTTTGAAAATGTATCTATTTTTAATAAATGTAACTTTTTCAATATGTAACATTTTAGAATTTTTTTAATAAAATATATAAAATTTGAATTCATGGTCATGTTTCGGGGAAAACAGTACGAGATAGATTTGTGCAACTGAAAGGCAATAGGTCTTATTCCTTCCACGAAAAGTTGGATGAACCGACGACCATTAAAAACTTAATATATAAAAACATACCACAATCAAACTTACTTACAAATATTAATATAATTAATTAATTCATTTTTGTTAGCTTAGCATATAAAATTAATTTATTAAGCAAATTTATAGAATTATTGTTTTATATATGAATAAAGAAAAAAGCAAAAACAAGAAGATATGAAATAATCTTTATAGAAAATTGCAGCTTCCAAAATTTCTTAATAGCAAATAATTTTTATAAGATCTTGATAAAGCAAAGTTTCTAAACAAATAAACTGAGAGAGAGAGTTGCTTCAAATTTAATAACATAGAAAAGTGGCACTTACCGAGACTGTTTTAAAAAAAATTAATCTACAAAAATTACTGTTGCACTAATCGGGTTGTTGCACAAATCGAGCTTGTACGAGAGAGAGTTGCTTCAAATTTAATAACATAGAAAAGTGGCACTTTCCGAGACTGTTTTAAAAAAAAATTAATCTACAAAAATTACTGTTGCACTAATCGGGTTGTTGCACAAATCGAGCTTGTACTGAATTAGGTAATACATTGCCAATATTAAATTAATTACTAGACAAATACTGAATAATTACGTTTGTTGTCTCACATATTTGGTCAATGCAAACAGTCCACACATTTAAGTAATTTAACTTTCTTTTTGGAAAAATTACATAACTTTATATGCATACATACATACATACATATGTATAAAAACGTTGGAAACGAATAAATTTCAAGATCTTACTAGTCCATACACACACATACAAATCGTCTACTAAAATTCAAAAGGCCGTAACAACCATAAAATTCAATATATACTTTTTGATTCATTATGATGTGATTATCCAAAATTGATATTTCCTTAAAATTTTACTAACATACACATGTTCAAAAATATTAATTATTCTACTTGTAACAGAAATTTCACACTTCAATTATATAAAAACTATTTCCTCAATCTAACGTATTTGCTATAGAAGAATGCTTACGTTAGTGCTTTACATATTAATTCATTATTACAACGAATAAAAAACAACCAGAAGTCAGGGACCGTAAAGATGCTATTTAGAAGTTTAAGAGGACTTGCAACGCCTAATAAGATATAAGATTTTATATATAATAAGTGAAAAAAGTTCTGAGCCGTGTTATTTAAACTAATTAAATACATACTTATACATACAGATGTATATACATACATGCAAGTTTTTAGAAAAAGGTCCGAATTCCCATTAATCCACAAATTAAATCACATTTTTTTCGCAATATTGATATAAGAATTCTACAAGTTCAACATATTATTTGTACTTAATCATGCTACGAATTCTTACCTGTTGGTTAATCTTGGTTCTAAATTCGAATTTGGCCGCAGCAAGAGATCAAAAAGACTAATTTGTGTCAAGCTAACAAAAAAGCCATTTATATGAACGAATCTTTAGCAGAATTTTTATGGTCCCTAATATTTTAGGATTATACATACATATCGTTCAACCTAGATGTATTCACCAATATTGCTGCAAGGCCGTCTCCAATATTATAGTATTGCCCGTTTTTAGAACATATAGATAACATAATTGTTGAAGACACAAGTAATGACAGCAAATTTCGTGCTAAATTCTAAACTCCTTCCTCCCATTCTGTTGTGTCCAGCGAAGCTTTTATCCACAGATGTACATATGTATATATGTAAGTATGTACATAAGTATGTGTCAACTTATGTATTTGCTAGTTCGTAACTAAAAGAAATAATGATAGTTGCTTTGTTTTTTTAATCTGTATACTAAAACTTTTACAATTTGCTACATTGATTGCAGGAATTTTTATTTTGTAAAATGTACCGATCAAAAAAAATATTCATACACAATTATCCTGCAAGTTTATCGTCAGATTCGATAACAGAAGTTATCAAGAATCTGTAAGGCGAATTTAAGCAGATATAATAACAGGTAGTCTCGACAGATCAGGTGACTAGTTTTTGCTACCTACATATCGTCGGTTTGTTTCTGCTTTGATGTATGTGGTACATTTATAAAAATTTTTTGTTATTGATTGATTATATATGAATAATGTGTCCTTTTTCCAAATTCGTTATCAGTTTTCTGATACCTTGAATATATCTGGGGATATAGAGCTGCAAATTTGCGTCATTTCCACAATTTTTGAACATTGATATTTATTTTTTATTAACACTTTTGTTCTTTTGATCAAATATATTCACTGCATTCCTTTTCTTCCTTTGTTTTTCCACTAAAATTCATGTTATAAGAATAAGACTGATATTTTCACCTTTTATATCAACTTAAATATATACAGTAATTTAAACCACTTGAGCAAGTAGTGAAAAATATTGTTGTTACTATTGTGGAATGCGTTGACAAAAATTTTTGTAATTTTTCCTTTTAACTCTTCAAAAAAGGTTTTTCAACTTTGAATAAAAAGCATATGTATCTATTACTTTTATTATTAAACAAAAAATGCTATGGTGTGTTTTTATAAAACTAATGAACTAAACATTCTTAATTGATTTTCTCGAAAACACATTTTTGTTCATACATCAAAGCAGAAACAAACCGATGATATTATTACTATTGTTAATAACATACGCATATTGTTTTATTAAGAAAAAACAGTTTAAAATATATTTAAAACGTTGTCATGTGTACATACATACAAATTATCTATTTGTATAATATATTTAATTTATAAGAATTTGGAACAGTTTAATTTGGTTTTCAAGATCGTAATATTATATTTCACTTCTAATACCAAACACCTTCCAACATAATTTTCTTTTCATTTCATTTATTATTCCATTTCATTTATTATTAAATCATTAATACATGTGGCCTCAAGGCCAATATAAATATATTACAAGTATTTTAAATCGAAAAGAAAAATAACACAAAGTATCATCAAACTCTAACATCATTACAACACGAATATGCACACAACAAAAAATATTAAACTGATCTACCGAAACTACCTGTTGTTAATTCGCCTTGCTTGCAGCAAATTTGCAAGTTCTGTATTATTCTGTGAAAATAATTTTGCGCGGTTTTTCTTATTGGAACTGAAAAATTGTATCGTGTGTTGAAAAACTATTAATTGTTTTAAATTGTGCCAAATTGAAAAAATACAAAACACAATTCATATGTGCAAGTTCATAATTATAAATATCTTTTTAAATATATTTCAGTGTGCTTTTTATTAAAGGGCGTATTATGTATTTTGTGGAAAGAAAATGTGAAAGAAAAGAAGATAAATAAATCCATGCTCAGCATCCCTAAAGATGTTGTACATGTGCATAAGTACATACAAATATAAAAAATTATCATCTTAAATATGTAGTATATCCCACACTGGGATTCCCAGTGTTTGTTTTAATTTAAAGTGTGTTGTGTTTTGTGAAAAAAAAAATATGAAAGAAGCTGAATCCGTGCTCAGCTTCTGTAATGGTGTTGTCTAAAAAAGGAGGTGGAGTTAAATTTGAAGATAGAATTTTGCTTCCACATCGTTTTCTAATCACTTTTCCCAATATGCATCTCCGCGTGTAAAGCAATGGAAAGTGATCCCGATGAAACGGCTATACCAAACACAAGGTAAGCATACCTTTTAATAAGAATTGACTAGTACACATATACTTACATATCGTTAGCTTGAACGAAATTTAATATCTCTACACGTTTTTTTAAATGACTGGTGGAACTGATACTCACTCAGCAGCCAGGTATTAAAAAACCTCCTTGCTTGCTTGTGGCCTTGATCTTTATCAAATAGGACATTGTAGTTACATTATGTTTCGTCGAAATTATTTAAAGTTAAAATTTCCTAATCTTATATGCAATCAAACATATTTCACTGCACAAGTCTATAGATTTATTGGTTGTGTAGAGAGAAGCGCAAAGATTATGAGTCAGAACTGCTTACTTGCTATATAATTTTATTACAATACTTTATGCGGAATGATTAACGATTATTATTTAACAATGGTACTTACCACGTTCATAGTACATGGTAAATGTTAATGATGACTTTTTATGTAACAGAAATAATGTTGCCCAGATAATTTCATGTACTTTTCATACAGTTAAGTTTCCGAAATATATTTATATAGGTGTCAAGCCCTTTTTCGTTTTTTTTTTAGTTAGCAACATATTATCGAAAATATACTTTTTTATTGAAAAACGCCGAAATTATTGATAACTTTTAAGATACAATCACTACAATATTATCGTAAGCGACAATTTACGTACAAAAACAAATTTGAATATTTTAAAAAAACCTTCTGAGAAATTTAATTTTTGTCGCTAAGGATAAAATCGAAAATAAGGCTCGATATGTACATATTTTAGACATGTTCAATTTTGCCACTTTATGCTAACTAGCATGAAGTTGAACCTCGTACATTAAACTGTAAGAATGTGTTAAGTAACATTTTTTCATAAGTAACTTAAAATTTTTATTTTTTTTGATATATTATTCATAAAAAATAATTTTGTTTTATAAAGGGTTTATAAAACCCTTACATAAAGCCTTCATAAGAAAATACTTGTATGAATATTTGTTTTAAAACCCCTTTCTAAAGCCCTAATAATTATTTTGAATAAGGCTGATTAAATTTAGTAATATAAAAATATTTTTGTTGTGCAAAAAAGCTCAAAAAGAACTGAGAAATTGATAAAACGCACTCGCTTATTAAAAAAGGGTATAAAACAAAATTTTGTGTTTGAGAAGAAAAAAACCAAAAAAATATCCGAAACACACCAAAATGCCATAACTAATCTTTATATATAAATTTTATAGCATTTAAAAAAACCATTTTTATACTTTGTGCTCTAACTTTGTCGTCTCTTTCGATAACAAAAGTTATCAAAAATTATCAAGGCGAATTTAATCTGATATAATAACAGGTAGTCTCGGCAGATAGGCAACTATTTTTTGTTAATTCGCCTTGGTTTGGAATACTATAGTTAACACTATAGTTAATAACACTTAACTTGTCGAATAAAAATTGGATTTTTAGCTTGTTGTTTTGGTGTTAGCTTCATGGGGCTTTATACATTTCCTGTACTAATAAAGGCTTAAATTTACGGCAGTACTGTTTATTGTGATAAATATTGGCTGTTGCATCTACTAGACTAAAATTAAGCCGAGACAAGCACCTCCGTACTTTTTGGGTACCAGCACTGCCAGCTTGGTATATTCGTAATTGAGCTTCTATATATATCTGTGGCAATAAGGAAACAGTTCTTAGGTCATATGTAGGTATTTTATTGTTTTGTAAACTTTCAAGTCGTTTTTTAAAAATTTATTTCTTTTGCCGTTAAATTGAGAAATTCCTAGTACACTTTAGTTATATTTTGGAAAACATCGTTCTACAAATAGCATCTACACCATTACATTTAATATGAAACATAATAATTTATTCCAAATGTTATTTGGTCTCCTATCCTGAAAATTATATCGAGCCTTATTTTCGATTTTACCGTAAGCGACAAAAATATAAGTTTTCAGTCGAAGGTAAAAAAATATGAAAATATGTTTTTGTATTTTTTTTTTTGCATTATGATAATTTTAAATTAGGGGTAGGCCCATAAAATTATAATTTCAATAAAAAAGTATATTTTTGATAACATTTCGCTTTAACATTTTAATTTTATTGATATACATTTTTTAATGTATATTAAACATTTATTTAAGTTTATATTTGAGCTTGTATCACACATTTATAAGGTTAACTTAATATAGAAAGACGCTAACTCATTTTTTTTTTTGAAATTTATTTTTTTTGTATAGTTCGATATGAAATGAAAATAATCCCCCTTCTTGTGAATAGTAGTCAATTGTTGTCGACTTGTTTACTCTATACAAGTGACAATTTTTATTACATTCTTGATGTGACATAGACGACGCCATTCACAATAGGGGGGAATGAGTTATTTTTGTTTTCAATAAAATTCATTAAATATGAATGTCTTAGTAGCGCATATTTTTAGAGCCATGTGCGGCAAGTTGCAATTACAAAATTATATTGTAATTGCTCGTAGACAATACAATAATTATTTTTACTTCTATTAATAATTTTGAATAAACTATAAAAAAAGAAATTAATGAGCGAAAAAAGTTGTAATTGTTAAGCAAACGTTATTTGAAGTTGAAAATATTTAAATTTTCTTCCGTTAAATTGCTGCCATAAGTTTAACATTAAAACTGGAAGTCACTTAAATAAGGCGCTCATATAATAATAACATCATTCCCAGTTTGTCGTACCACGATTTCCAATATTTTAGCTTTCTGTTTTACACATACACTTGTACTTGCAATATAAGAACATTATAATCAGTTGCTTGGTGCGGTTTTACAAGTTTAGGGACAAATATTTCAAAATTTAATACTTAATTTAATTTTAACCATTACGCAACCTGTGACTTCGCTAACCCTTCCAGATTAGTTTGTTGTAATTGTTATGGCTGAGGCTGCTGCCGTTGGCTGTTGGCTGCGTGTTTCTTTCTCTTCTTCGATTTCCTCTTTTATTTCAGCAAATTGTGTCAGTTAAGCATGTTCTGGTTCATAAATTCCTAGATTTATGGTAAAAGTGTTTTGTGATGCCACTCTTTAATGAAAAAAAAACTACGACTGTTATTCCATGTTCATATCTTGTGAGTACGACCTTCTAGTTGTACCACAACAGGCCGAAGACATTCTATGTCACTGCATGACCGCCGAATTATTCAGAAATATCTTTTACCGAAGTAAGTAAATTTTTTTTCATAGAAAATATCAGTACGAGTATTTAGTACTTGAATAATGAATAAATTCGTATCTTATTATTTTTTTTAACTAATTTTAATTTTCATTAATATGTAATATCCGAAAAATTTCCATTTCGACTAGGCGGATCTTATAAAAAGTTAAAAATAATCCTTCTACAATAACCAATAAAATGACTGCTACTAAGCACAGCTTCAAAAATTAATACGAACGACTCATCTAACACCAGAGGCGCTGCAACACTGCATTATTAAAAACGTGCAAAAAGCAAAGTTTTAAAAGAATGAAGATTTCCTGTATCTCTTCCTTCACTACCTGTCCACTGTATCACTATCCCTTCTTTAAATAAGGTAACACCTAGTGAGTGCTACTTCTCTTTGAATAGAAAAAAAGGAGATTTGCTGACTCCCTCACCAAAGATTTTTGTTGCGAACAGGATGCTCTTAGAGGTCAAAAACACTGCTTGGATCATATAAAAAGCCTCCGAATTGAAATTAGAAATCAGTGGAATGGAAATCCCCATATCTGGTTTTTATTTTATTATTCCGAAAAGGCTTTCGATACACTCAAAGGACATCAGGTGGTGTGACCCGCAATATTATTTATTGGAGTCCGCAAGGCAGCAGAAAGAAAGGACGACCGACCCACACTAGACTCACAAATTATTTCTTACATTTAATTAAAGGAAACGCAACTTAAATCCATAATCGAATATATGGAAATTACAAAAATTTTATTGAGGTAAGCCAGGTTAGGTTAGCAGGCTGCTGGTAAGGAAGGGTGCAATTAAGAGTCAAACTCACTTGATTTCAATACAATGATCCCTTTTGTGCTACCTGGTAGTTAAAGAGAAAATATTGAGAGATGGTGATAGGGAAGGGATATTGATAGAGAAAACAGTTGGTGGAGGAAGATATAGAGGAAAGCTTCATTCTTTTACATCTCTTCTTTTTTGCACGCTTTTTTTTAAATGCAGTGTTGCAGCGCCTCCTGGTGTCAAATGAGGCGTATTAAATTTTGATGCTGTGCTTAGTATCCATTTTATTGGTTATTTTACTTCGCTCTGATGTTACATTAGGATTAGTATCTGATCAAGTCGGTATAGTACTGTGACCATTGCCTTATGCCTGCATCACTAAAATTTTTCCCAGAACAACTGATACAAAGGACACTAATACACATCCGAAAAATGCGTGGTGTTGTTATTTTTAATGACTGTCGAAAACCAGGATCAAACCCATGACCTTAACGTGCTAACTACTTCAGGCAACGCCACCCTCATGGTTGAGGTAAATGATTTAGGAGGAAAAATACAATTACCAAACTGCATCGTCTATTGGCCGAACTTTTATTTCTATTCCAAACCGATTGTTCGAATTAGGTTTTACACAAGTACAACAAAGTGCAGCTGTTATTAAAGTTGTTGCTGTTGTTGGTATGTATTTCTGTTCTTTGCAGCACTGCAATAAGAGGAAAAGGTGTTTGAAGCAGTTGTAAAGTGAATGTTCGTCTACACAGTGTATCCCAAAATTCATAGTCCCAAATTTATGATAACAAGAAATAAAAAGAAAAAAGTTGAACATTGTACAAACTGCTCTTAGTTCTGTGACACAAGTAGTTTATTATATCGATATTTCCTGGTTTCTTGTTTCGCTACAAATGATTAGAATCTCATTTAAAACAATTATACTTCTTTCTACAGAATAGAAAAGTTGAAGTGAAGCTTTCATTTATCTCAAAATTTCAATTAAAATAAATTTAATTTAAAAATATACTCGTACTTCTATTTTGCTCAAGTCTTGCGCGAGTTTCGGATCATCCTTTACAACAAAAATGGCAAACTTCTAAAGTTTATTTTTTTTAAAGCAACTGCTTATACTCGTAGTCGAAACTATAGAAGAGTGAAAAAGGTTACGCTGGCTACACACGTTAAAATATATTTCTCACACTGCAATACTAAAAGTTATTGTTCTACACAATTTTTGCTTAATCGCTTAAGAGAAGGAATACGTTTGTACTTTTAACACTTTGTATTTTGTTGTAATTTTTTCATACATATTTATGAAATATTCTTCAAAGTTTTATCCCTACAACATGTGTTCTTTTTTCTGTTGCTGTTGAAATGTTTGATATTTTATAAATCCCACATTTTCTTACTCCTTCTCGTGTTATTCGAACTTGTTAACTTTAACGTTACCATTAGGTGTTTAATTTTCTTAGAGAAAAAGAGAACGCGACAGCATTTGCAACCATATTCAACGAGATTAAATTAATGGCTTTGCCATCAGGATTTCAAAATGAAACTTCATCTGCATTAAATGTGTGTGTGTGCGTGTGTGTGTGCGATTTGTGTGGATGGGTTTATGTATGTGTTATAACGGTTTTATTATTACAGTCGAATGCGGCTACAATAGTTATCATTTGTTATGAACTGAGATTGAAATAAAAAATAAAGGTATTCCCTTCAATTGTGGCAACTGAGCAAAATACATAATTAAATTAAATGGCCTCATCGGGTGATACAGGCCGACTTCCTAAGCCCAAGTTGCAATGCATAATTTAAAAAAAATGCGTGTGCACTGATAATCATGTCTTAACCTTGCGTTGCATAGACATTTTTTGCATTTTATCGGCATTTAGGAACTTCGCTATGCAACTCATACTTATGATTGCATACAAAATAAAAATGGTGCGCGATTTCGACAACTGATACTCATTAAAATGAGTTGCCAAACGATTGGGAACATTGCACGTTGCCAGAAAGTTTAGATATACGCTTACGAAGTGTATGCATTGTAAATATTAATTGCAACTTATGTTTAGGAAGTCGGCCACACCGATGGTTCCAGAAAGTCGGAAGGATCTAGTGTGGGAGTTGCGGGACCGAAGATTAAATACTACTATTCTTAGGAATGAACTGTTACAATTGTTGAATCAGAAGTTTATACCATTGAGAGATGTACAATTTAATCTTTACAGGGGTTTATGAGAAAGAGAAATATACATCTTTTCGGATAGTTGTGCAGTCATTAAAGCACTGAGTTCATATAAGCTTACCTTTAGTTTAAGTTGGGAATGCCACAATAAACATTTAGCTAATCAGCTAAGGTCACACTCGACATTGCGGACATTCGGAGTGGAAAGAAATGAAAACGCGTGGACGGGAGGGGCGGGAGTAACACACCCATGGTTTGACCAGAACTTGCACTTGGATTGCGTAAAATTCGGGAATATATAATTTTATGGAGACCAGGAATACCAGGGAACACCTCTGATTTAATCTCCCTGAATCGAGGCACGCAAATGTATTCTATAACTGAAATCTTTTCATAGCTCTCATGTCCTACGAATGACAGCAGGCATCAGCACAGGCCATTGCATACTAAGAGAGCACCTCACCGGACTTGAGAGTAACAGCCTGTGCAGATTTTGTGATTATCAGGGCAATTATGTAAAAAATTCCGCAGGAAATTTCTCACTTTTCCAATTAGAATTTTTTGTTTTCCTTATCATTTGCTATTAGTTGGAATTGTTCCCTGCGAGAAATTTCCTGCTCAATTTTTATGAGCATGAAACTTCCCAGCATATTCTGAGGGATTGTGAAGCTTTATAGCACTAAAGATATAGATAATCGGAGGATTGGAAGCCGCCAACACTAGAATCATTACCATTATTGAAATTCTTCAACAGAGCAGGCCCAGACGGGATGCTCTAGCTCCTGGCAAGGGATACATAAGATGTTTACCCGTCATGTGTTTCCCGTTTAATTAATGAATTCATTTACTGTATTTTTTTTTCGCGAAAGAGTAGACAAAACGACAAAATAATTTTACCCTCTGGTTTTTAGTTTCACCTGTCACGTTGACTGAATGTAATCAAATCTTGCAAATTAAATGTGATCCACTTCCCGGTTTCCGATTGAGCTAAAATTTTGCATGGATGTATAAATCGGATGACAATGCAATATTATTATGACACAGAGTTTGATGTGATGATGGCGGACAATATTTTAAATATTTCTAACATCATAAAAAACTGTTTAGTTGATATTAAAATCCAGCGTGTCAAATTAACAAACTTTATTTGAAACCGGATAAGCTTGTTTTAAAAAAACGTTTTTTTCCTTAATTCTTGTTTTCTTAGAAAAAATTTAAGTTCCATAATTTTGAGTTCACCCTCATTAAAGTGACAAGTGCGATATCTGGATACTAAAATCTGAGTGTGTTTCTCATTGGACTATTGCGTATTTACTTTTGTTTCCGTTGGATAACAAATTAGAATTGTTGCTAACTTCGCACTCGTTATAACCATATTGCACTGTATTAAATCTAACCTTTCCATCTACATATTTCTTCTTACCTTTATACTGGTTATGAAAACGTTTTAGTAGACACCGTCGGACGTATTGGAAAAAAAAACTATAAAATTTTTTCATTCTGCATTTAAGTGCTACAACTAAAACAGATGCCGCCATTGCATTGATTTCAACATTTTCATTGCTAAGTTTATAGCAAAAATCTATAAAAATGGTCCACCGCATTTTTATGTGCAATAAAAGCACATACTAATAAGGGCGTAGGGGCGTAAGGGAAGTATAAGACCCAAGATTTTTCACAAAAGTTATAAAACTAAACTCGAAAAGCGAAATGGAAATATGCTTGTGCATTTAAAATTTTTCTCAATGGAAATAAATGAATATTTTTATTTTTGTACTAAATTCTAAAACTATTTTAAAAAAATCCTAAACTCAGTCCCTGCTTATGGCCTGGCCTGTTAGTCGTCGTTAAATGCAGTCCTAGAAAAGGATTCCTTTTAAATTTATTAAGACCGTCAAGTTCAATGTATAAATACATTTAAAACGGAAATATGTGTTGCATTGATACACTTGTTTAAGAGTTTGTATTTCAGGCAACTTTAAATGTGAATTTGTACACAGTTCAAGCTACAATTCAATTGAATTGAAGTAAATAATTTATAATATTACAGCAGACATTGAATGCCGACAAACGTGAAACGTCTTCTCAAAGTTGAGTTGATATTTAAATATTTTATTTTTCTTGCTTTGTATCCTTTCTTTTGCTTTGCAACAACTGCACAATACTCGTACACACACACACACACACCAATGCAACGTGAAGACGGCAAATGTAGAATTTTTCTTTAACATTTCATCAAAGATGCAGATTTCCTTCGGCCTCACAAATGTAAGCTCAACTTCTTGAGTATTACGTTTGTTTGTGTTTATTCCTATTGCCTTGATCTTTTTTTTTTTTTTTTTGCTTTAACTTTGAACATGTTTAGCGAAGACTTTCCGGGTTTTCTAGGTGTCTTTTATTATTATTATTTTTTATTATTTTTTTGAATAGTATTTGGCATTTGTACATGAACTCAACTGTACAACAATTTGCCATTATTGTCCTTGTCTACACGGCATTTGGGAAAATGCAGTAAAAATGTGTTTCTAAGGTATTCCATGCTATTTTCCTTGGCTTTTTGCATTAAGGAATTCTCAATGTACGAGTACAACCATGAATTTTTATATTTTCATTTTTTTCTTCTTCTAAGTTTACTTTAAGGTGGAATAACGTTTTTTGAATGTTAAAACAACATATTAGATATTCATTCACAGATTGTCTTTAGATTCGTTTCATTCTTATTTAACATTCAATGATGGTTGTGTCTCTTTTCGAAATTTCAGTAGTGTTTTGAAATTGTCATTTGATTTGCAACGATTTGAAATATTAATGAATGTTGTTTTATTGCACATATTCCTTGATTGAAGACAAGTATTGTTTGCCATTAAGAAAAGTAATTAAAATAAAGTAGTACTTTTCTAAAATACCACCGAAGGGGTGGGAGATAAGTAAGAGGTAAGAACTTAGTTGGCTTGTAGTATCATCAAAAACATAAAAGGTTAAAATGAGTTAAATATATTAAAGTACTAGGGTGTTCAGAAAACATTCCCGATCTGGCATAGAAAACACAATAAGTTTGGAAAAAACAATCTTTATTTCTTCATACAAACTTCTTCCATGTCTATAAACACTTTTCCCAGCGATATTCAATAGCTTCGGTACCACCACCAATAAGAAGCGTGATGAAACATTTCAAATTTCAATTTTCAATTCATTAGTTTAGGTCATCGCAATTATGAACGCTTGAATTCGTGCACTGTATTATTGGAACATCACTTTATTTTTCCCAAATACAAGAATTTTTCTTCAATTTCTTTACTGAAATGCCCACGCGCATCTAAAAAAACAGACGCCATTACCTTGAGTTCAGGTGGAACTGTGTTAGCCTTCTTTGGACACTATTCCCCCATTCTATTTCATTGTTTTGCATGTTCTATTGTCTCAGGAGAAGTTGTGGACTTATGTCTCATCTACAGCTGCAAACCGACACCAAAACTTGCCTTTGTTGCGGTAAAAGATTGCCAAACACTCGATTGAAAAACCAGAACGACCCTTTTTTGTTATGCTTCATCTTACGCAAAAATTTCTCATCTTGAATTATTATTTTATTTTATTTTTTTAAGAAGGTACTGAAGGCTTAGTCCCAACTTACACGAGTCAATTTTACTTGCGCAAGTCATGAATTTGGTGAACAAAGAAGTGAGGAAGAAGTGAAGAGTGTAAAAACCAGCAGAAAAATGCCGTACAGACTTGCCCGTACTGGCAATTCTGTTTTTGCTATCATTCCCTCTATATAAAATTTGACATTTCTTTGTTTGTATATGTATATTATATGTATAGCAATTATATGTATAAGCAATCAAAAAAGACTTGCGCAAGTAAAGTTGCTCTATCTAAGCGCTACAGCAAGTTTAATAGAAAATTTTATGACTTGCGCAAGTAAAATTGCCTCGTGTAAATTGGGACTTACTATTTACTATTACTAGTTGTTATCTCCTTGAGGAAAGATATAGTGATAGAAAAGACAGGTAGTTGAGAAAGAGGTAGAGGAAGTCTTCATACTTTTAGAACCCTGCATTTAACACGTTTTTAACAAGGCAGTGCTGCAGCGCCCCTGGTGTTAATGAGGTGTACCAAATTCCTGAAGCTGTGCTTAATAGCCATTTTATTCGTTATCTTACTTCGCCGATGATAATGCTACACAATACCGAAGAAGGAGGGCGCTCTGATGTTGAAGCCGGTGTAGTCTCAGTGATAAGTGTCTTTGCCTTCATAACTTGAAATTGCCTACAACAACTGACACAAAGGGACACTAATGCACATCAGAAAAAGGTGTGGTGTTGTTGTTTAATGGCTTTCGGTGAGCGGGCTGGAACCCAAGAGATTTGGCTTCGAAGTCAACGTGCTATTTCAGACAACGCCAACGGTCAATATGCGACCCAAAGCACTTTTTTATATAACTATCATAAAATTCTATTTGTGGATTTTCTTAACCGTTTCTAGTATGGGCGCTGCAATTGGTCGACTAATAAGGTGTTCGTCTTGGCACCTCGTACGGCCCTGCTTAAACTCTGCCACCCAAAATTTTCTGGTCTTAGATGAAGAAGCAGACTCCTCCAGAGCAGAATCTTGCCCGGGCTTACTATGGGTGGGACTAAGACTTTTCAAATAAAAGTATTGATTTACTTACTATTAATTAATGTTTTATTTTTGACGGTAAAAAATATGAACTTGTAATTATAAACACATGTTTTATAAGGGTGCCAGTTTTACAAAAAATTTTAATTACTGGCGCCATTTATATATAAATGCCAACATGACGTATACGTATACGTCATGTTGGCTAATTTTGCGACCAGCCTCTTTATGAAAATGCCTTCTTCCAGAAAAACGGCTTAGGTTAGTCATAAGAAAGCTTCTTTCGTATTTTTTAAGCCAGCAAAGACATATATCGTTTGATAACCGCCAGAAAAGCTTAAACGACATAATTTTCCAACTTAATTTTTTGACCAAAATCGATTATTTGCGATCGTAAGCAATCGATGTTTGTCAATCGAGTTTAAAAAAATATGTCTGTTAAGCTTTTTTTTGGCGGTTATGGCTTGATATTATGTTTCATTTTATTTTAACTATTCGTAACTGTTTTAATTATTCCTCAGGATCGGGAACTGCAAGTCAAACATTTGAACTGCCGAGCGAGAGTTTAATTGATAATATTTAGCTCCGAGATATGCGAGCATGTCGTAAATTAAACTTAATCTTACGTGTATCCGTAATTTGCGATCTCTCACATTTTGTTGTACTCATATTGCAGTACCCGGGAAAAGCTTTCTGCGATTCCTCTAGTTATAACCATCTGATTATCCTTGTATTAAATTATTCATTTCCGACGATCTATAGAACGTATTTTTCCTCTAAACTCTCAATTTGTCTGAAGTAATTAGATTAGTTATTGGCCTATGGCCAAGGTATCCCACATTTTCGAAAAAGTTTATGCATAATCGAAATAACATAAATGGAATAGCAGTCGCTTTAAAATATTTGTCCATCGTTTATGTTTTACTTTCTTAATCCTAAAGTAATTAATTTATTTATTCTATAAAACCAAAGATAAAAGCTGCAAGGAAAAGCTTGCCTCTCAATTGCTTTACGTACTCAAAAAGAGTTCAGATTCCATATGGTTCACAACAACTATTCCTACAACACCTCAAACGTTCATCTTCCAGACTGTTATGTAATAATATAGATATAATATGGCTAAATTTACTATTCTAAATGTTACGCTACAGCCCAAAAATTAGTCATCACTGTCTGAATTAATTTTCTTAATAAATTTAATTGAATTATTCGTGATTTTGTATAAAGAACATATTTTTTATACTATTTCCGAAAAAGGTCATTCTTTATTCGGTTCAACCGCTATCACAACTTTTATTTGACTTTTATCTCCCACTTCTTTTCTTATTTGTTTAAAGCTTGTGGAAAACTCATAAAATCCACACACTCTATACTCGTAGCAGTGTGAAAATGAATATAAAATCAAAACTGACGGTATTCTCTCTTTAACCATTATGCGATGTTAAAACTGCAATAAAAATTCAAGACATTTTCCAGACATTTGCTGCTGCCTTATTTTTTATTATATTTTTTTTTTAAATTTATATGTACATACACACACACATCCTTACATAAATATATTCGCTCATAATATTTCATAAATTGAAACGAGAGGAGCGAAATTTGCGACTATAATTCAACAAACGTAGAAAAATTAAGTCAAATAAATCCAAAAAGAAGTTGAAATAAACAACAAAGAAATACATTCGAAATGATAAAATCCATTAAAGTCATTTCCTTGTTATATTATTTTTATGTACGAGTATTTGTTCAATCCTTTTTCGTGTTCATTTTCATTTTGTGTTTTATTTATTCGATTTTATAAAGTAAACACCGCAACATTGGCACTTTTGTTGCAACTATCAACATGTAAATATGAGCGAGCCTTTACTTGTGTGCTCCACAAACTGCCTGAACTTATTTTATATTATTTAAATGCGCAATGCAAAAATATGTAGCGTAAAACCAACCTACTGATTGCTTTTTGTTTTTGCCCGTCTGGCCACCGCAATTCGATATTGTTGAAACCCCATGCTGCGATAATAATTTCAGTCAGCCAACTTGTACAGTTTTATCTCTCAATTACAAAGGGTGGCCCCTATCTATAGGAATAAATGTTTAAAATTTTATTCGTTACTTTTAATAAAAATTCTCTTACACTTTGATAAGAAGTATAGAAATAAATAAGAAAAACTATGGGCGTATAAAATAAGAAACGATGAATTGACTGCTCGACTCTGGCTTGTTACACGAATGTTTATTTGTAGATTATGATCAATGAGAGATGATCTGATGATTGGTGAGTGAACGTTGAACGTACTGGTTGTTGACTTTGCATAAATATGGTCCAATTTTCTTCCGGTCATTTTTTTTAGCCAGACGGTAAACCAGTACTTGTGCCTGCAACCACACGATTTCTTGTCTTCGCATCCATATTCATATACATATGTATCATCAACAGAACCGGATTGCATGATACTGTTGACAAATACTGCGTTGATACAATGCAGGATCTCGTTTTTGATGTTACGTTTTTCTATTTTGTAGCTTGCAACTGTAAATATATATAATAAAAAAAGAAACAATGTGCGAAGTCGAGGTCTTGAGCTGATACGGGGGCTTTAAAGATATAAAATGTTAAATACATAAGTGGTAATTATGAGTTTTTAAATATTATCTCCATTGAAAAGTGGCAAATGATACAGTTTAACTACTGGTTTTTGTATAAGTCCAGATGAGGGTGGCGTTGACTACAAAACCGAAGAAAGTGGATTCAATCCCTGTATCCAATAGTCATTAAAATAACAACAACACGCATTTTTTTGATGTAAATTAGTGTCCCTTTCTATCAGTTGTTGTAGGAAACTTCAAGTGATGAAGGCATGGACACTGTTCACTGAACAATACCGACTTTAGCAGATGTTAATCCTAATGTAACATCAGAGGCGCCCTCCTTCGTTGTGTAGCAGAATTATCGGTGAAGTAATATAACTAATAAAATGCTACTAATACAGCATCAAATAAACTTTTATTTAATTCATTTAACACCAGCAGGCGCTGCAAAATAGCATTATTAAAAAAAGGTGCAAAAAGCAGAGTTGTAAAAGAATGAAGCTTTCCTCTATGCCTTTCGTCACCACTTCTCTTCTCTATCACTATCCCTTCTAGTAATAGTAGTAGGCATTCATTATCCGGGTGTTACTTCTCTATAAAAGAAAAAAAAGGTTCAGCCTTAATGTCTGACATTCGAACATTACTGTCTGCCCCAGTGCATGTATTTTCGATTCTCCGTAAATCCACTAGATCACCACATTTTAAATTTAACAAGTACTTTTTTCATTTATAACGTTTGTATTCTTCCTTCCTTATAATGGTAAATTGATTTGAATCGCTTTTAGTCTCCCCACCCCCATCGGTTAAACAGAAAAAAATTTTCCTGCAATAAACTCGTTTAATTAAAAAAAAACAAAAATCAATTAATAATGTAATGAATTAAATTAAACTTTTGCTTAAAATTTAAATTTAATTAAAATTTTAATTAACTCAATAAAATTTTTAATTATAAATGTGTTTATTGCAGGAAAATTAGTTTTTCTGTGAAAGTTGCTATATTTGTTGCTCGGTAAAGCTGATTATAGGACCGCCTCCCAGAAAGTGCCCGGTTGTAAGCAGAGAGTGAGAGAGAGAGCGATAAAGCCATCGCCCTCTGAGCCAGGATTGAGCAAACTTTTCAAAATAAATTTATATGAGCTCGTTTTAAATGCAACTTGAAGGTTTTGAACAAAAAATAACGTGTGCTTTAAGTGTAAGTGAGTTTTAATGTACACTTCAAGCACACATTATTTTTTTGCATATAAGGGTTATATACATATTTTCTTATATAAATTGTAATTTTAAATGGAAACCCTTATATTTTATCTCTCCTACGTTTGAGCCACAACAAGGTTAATATGACAACATACTGAGGATTTCCACTGGAGAATTGATTAATAATAAAATAATAAATTCCTCTACAACTTTTTCTTAATATTACAGCCACTTGACACTTGAATAGCGTCGTATATCTTTTGAGCGTTTTTTTCGAAATGCATTAAATTTTATTTTTCGTTTGTAATTTTTTTTCAACATTTCTCTTTTATTTCATAAAAAAATAAATTCATTCTTAAGTTAAATGTGTTGGCTTGTTTTTTTTATTATTTTTATTTGCAAGCACCACATAAAAGTGTGGGAGATGTATAAAATCTGTAAGATTTAAAAAATATCTAAGTATGTATGTAAAATTTAACAGGAACTCTCCTTAAGAGCTCGACAGCATAAATGATGCAACCAGATTACGGCCATAGTGCGAAAATGTTTTAAAGCAAATATAAAAAAGAAATCCTTTAATATGTATGCAAAATTCGATGTAATTGTCGAAGTGTCAAATTAATGCACGGAGAGTCAGATAATATACATATATGTATATATGATACTATCGGTCAAGCAATGCTTTTTAATAATATTTAAATTTTTGGGCATGGTTTACATTTTGCTGGAAATGCGAATATGTAGTTCCATTTTAGTAAGAAACTAAACAAGTGTGTTATTGCCTATTTAATAAGTGTATGCAATATTTCTTTGACCCGGCGTCGTGAAGAATTGGTCAAAATTACCTGTAACTTTTTGAATGGCTTGTGGTATTTTAACTGTTATCTCCACGCTTCTATTATTAGTTGAAGATATTTAATTTCTCCAAATGTTTTCAATTAAAATTCAGTAGTACGGCGATTTTATTTCCAGTTGCAAATGGTGAAAATGAGAAAAGGTGGATTTGATCGATCCCCGCAGTCAATGTATCAAAAAAAGTTTCAATGTAACGGCATATTTTGGATTTTGTTCAAAAAAATATGTTTTAATAAATAACGGGCCTTTTTACTTCGCCTACGACGATTATGTGCCAAACTAAAAGCTCAGTTAGCCTACAATGGCTAATGGAATGTAACTGCAAGGAAACATTGTGAATGTAACTGAAAGGAAACAGTAGGACACAGCTGATCGATATTTTTATATGAAAAGTAGGTTACGTTACATTTCATCTCTATAACCATTTTCATTAATTTTCACATAGCAATATCGATCAGCTGTTTCCTACTGTTGCAGTTACATTACATTAGAGTCGGCTAACTGAGCCTTAAAGCACATTACAAAATTTTTTCTTTAAACTAGTGCAAAATCGACGTAGCCGAAATTCGAAACTCGTAATTAGGTACAATAGCTTAAGTCCACAAAATAAAATCGCAAAAGCAAAGCCTTGCTCATGATTATTATTATTGATTTACCATTGGTGAATGCATTTGTAAGTATAAAAATTAATTTTCCGTTTTTCCGGTTTTCATTTTGTCCAGGTTAGCACAATGCTTTTACCAGTAGAAAATCAATAATTGTCTATACAACATAATCATTTCTCATATTCCATTTCATTAAAAATAAATAGCTGACGTTAGGAAACAATCTCTACCCAAGTAGATAGACATGAGTGCTGATGAAGTGCGTGGCGGCACAGAAATAATTACAGTCTAGTTTAATTTTTCTTGTCTTTAATTAATTAATAATTTAATTAATTTCTATTAAAAAAATCATTGAGGGTTTTTATGAGCTCTCTTAAAATTGCCATTTGTGCAATTGGACAAACTTGAGAGACTTGTTTCATGAAGCCCCTTTTGAACTTTTGCGCAAACAGTTTATTTAAATTAGAAACAAACGTCAAAAAGTTCACTTAAAAAAATAAAATAAGAAAATTTAAAGCAATTTTTAATTTAAAAACATGTTTATACATTTAAATAAAAATAAAAAAAGTGGTTGTGTTTGTCTAAAAATTACTAAAGAAACTCAAAAAGAACTTGATTTCTAAAAAATGCACAACTGCACAGATTAACTTTACGGGTCAAAATTATTGGGCAAACTTAACAGGTTTGTGTAAATAAATTTCTATACAATTTTTGACATCTTATTTACGAGAGTGTAAAAATGCACAATTGCACAGTTTGCGAGACTTGAACATTCCTAGGAAAACCCTTATTAAAAATTTAAAATTTTGAAAACGAACTGAACGTTTTCAATTTAATAACAACTTAATGGTAAAATAAAATTTAATATTGTTCTGCAAAACATAGATAGTTAATTCTGTAAAAACTATTTGAGTTATGACTCTCTCTCTCAGCAAAGGTTCGATACAAAACCAATTTTTCCTTTTTATTTATAGATGACACATAAATATTTGATTCCATAAAAACATAATGTTTAGAAATATGTGTGTGTGTATGGTGTAAGATACCATACATTCGTCAAACCATTAAAGACAATGAAATAAATTTTTAACTAGTAACGTTTCTTTTTGCTTGTTTTAAAAAATTTAGTTTAAAAAAAACTAAACTTACCACTCACTAACTCTGTAAAAACATATACAAACAAAAAATATTTAAATGGGTATGAGTTGATTTGAGAATTTGCGCATACTATGTGCTTTACATCCATGCATAAAGGCATTTAAATTAAGCTGAAAAACTGTTGTGTAAGCAAACTGGAATGTAATACTTTATTTCAACCTAAAAAAAAGAGGAAACTAAAAAATATTATCAATGCTGCTACTAAATGATTTGAAATCTAAGCATACAAGTGCAGTGAACTTACTCTTCCATGTCGCTGCATTTTGTGTGAAATGAAAGCACAGACATGCATTCCCACTATTTTAAAGTAACCCGACCTCAAAATATACTCCTTTACATACATACATACGTACAAGTGCATATGTGTAACTTTTAATGTACACAATCACAATTCCGCACTCATACTCAAATATATTTAATAAACATTTGATACAACTTACGTATGTGTATCGCACACAAAACAAAACGAATGAATGAATGAATGTTAGTTGCGAGTATTTTCTAAAAACAATGACTAAATTTAATACACAAGTGTACGAAATTTATACTTTTTGATTTCAGATTTGTAAAGTGTACAAGCAAAAAGTCAAAGTACGAATATCTATTCCTTCTTTGGCAGATCATGTATTTGTATATTTTACTTAAAGCTAAATGACATGATACGCACTCGTATTTGTTTCATTGCGATTTTGGGAATTCAAATAAAATATTACACATGTATGTGTTATTTTTTTTCAAGATTTTGTTTGCAATTATATTGAAAGGAGTAGAAAATTAGATATTGTTCTAGTTGTGAGGAAATATTTAAAGCTAAAAGGGCTTTGTTGCAATATATATAAAAATGCAGATACATTTATTCATTTTAATGATATTCTCTTAATTATCGAGACAAAGGAAACGAAGTTCTTCATGATTAAAGACTTTGCATTTAACAGGAAATTTGTGTTGCTGTTCATTTAATTTGCAATTATTGAGAAATTGTTTTAAATCTTATTATTATGAAGAAACTTTTTAGCATAAAAACATTATATGTATCTGTGGCAATAAATAATAATGGCTTAAGTCGAAACTTCGTGTTTTGAGATGTTAAGGATTTTTTCTAAAATAAATTGTGTTTGGTTTTTATATACAATTTATAGCCACCGAAAAAGATGCTCATTTATTTAGAACACAACTGTTAATTTTATAAAAAAAACACGTTTTATTAGTTAATATTCGTTGTTTCTTAGTAGTAGATAGTAAGTCGAGATAAGTGTTTTAGGTTAACTTGAAAAATGCGGAAAAACTGAGATAAGATAATTTATTTAAAAGCTTACTTAAATATATGGTGTTTCTTATGAGGAATAATTTGAATGAGCTGTTAATTATTGAACTTAAGTGTATACAAGTTTTAATGCTCAAACATTTTAATATTGATGCAGCTACCTTAAAAAAATGAATTTGAGTTAAGATGTTATGGCTTATGACTTATTTTCCCAGAAGACTTAAGTTAAAATATTAATGCGTATAGTTTTATAAATAATCACATTTTATAATTGAAATTTAGCTGAGTGATAGACCTTGAAGAGGAGAACAAGAATATGCAATATGTAAAATGAAAAAGCACTTATGTCAACTTAAGCAATTATTATTTATTGCCACAGATATATACTTGCACATACATACAAATATGAATAAATATATATACATATGTATATATGTATGTATGTATTTCCAGAAGAAGTACTAAAAGAATTTAAAGCACATTGGTGGATCTTTTCGATCGTTCCAAGTAGAGAATTTCACTAGGAGTGGCAAAACATATTTCTGCTAATATTTATTTTTTCAAGCCGAAAAAAATATGGAACCAATCGTGTGAAAGACCCCACCAATTAAAAATTATTTGGAAACAAACACCCAATTTCAAAACTTAAAATTTTGATTTTGTTTTCACAAAAATTTTTTTATTTTTCACAGCGCCCTCTTTCGTCGATATTATTTTTTAGAATTAAATCGTCTACGAAATAAAATAGTAATAAAAATGCTGCGCAGCTAGCTGAAAAAATAGTGTACCAGTGGCAACCTTAGAAGTTTGTATGAAAATCGTATAAAATTATTTAATATTTTTAAATTAAATTTGTTCGTTTTTCAATAGCAGTTGGTAGAATGAAATTGAAGCAAAATTTTGGCTTCTTAAAATTATTGCATTTAATGCTGCCAGATGACATTAAACAAATCACGTTTGGGATTTTTTTTACTTGTTTCTTCAAGTAGAAAAAAAAATAAAAAAAAACATTAAAACGTTTTACATTAATTTCAAGCTTTTAAGCGGCTCTAGAGCGCTCACTAAGCACACGCAAACATTGCTCTAGAGATAGTGCAGTTGAGCTAAATTTTAAATTTGGGATTTATTTTCTAAAGGAAATGATGGCACAAGGTACTAAAGTACAACAATTTAAACAGATTCGTCGCATTCATAGAATAGACAACGACAATCATTAAGAAATATCTGCGTACAAACTAAATTTGCTATAATAAATGTAAAAAATTCCTGTAAATCCTGCAGAACTTTCCCGGGATTTCTTTCTCGGAAAATGTGCGGGATCCCGGGCATTTTTCCCAGGAAATCCCTCATGAAAAACACTAATTCTATCCTTGACATATTAAAGTCGGTGGCTCGCTGTGTTTAATGTGTTTAATTGTTAAGGTTATTGCAGAAAAGGCATAATTAAGGAGAATAATTCTTTCAAATAGGTTTTTGCAGAGCTTAAAGTCCTTTTAACAAATACATACATATGTATGTAAAACCACAAAATGGTTCAATGCACACTAGGAAAAGAATTGCACACACATACACATATACATACATATATACATACATACATACATATACATGTGTACGAGTACATATAAATCATACGTGTGCGTATATTTCTTGGTTGTGTTTGCGTCCCCATAGATTTTTTTCCATTTTACTTGGCCCATGCAGATTATCTGCGTATTTCGATCTTATGAATGGGAATTTACACGTTAACACCTTTGGGTTTTGCTATTTTTATAATTTGTTTTCTTGTTTTTGTTGTTGCTGAGCTTGTGTTAGCCATTGTTGACTTAAAAATGTTTGAAAAATTTGTTCTAAATCACTGGTTACCAACCACATTATGCAGCTAAGTTGTTGTAAATTGTTTGCTGTTTTTTTTCTCCAAGTTTTTCTTTGCCGTTTCATTTTCGAAATCAGTTGTTACTGGGGTTTGCTGCTAACATTTTCAACTATGTAGTTACATAATAGAAAATACATGCAGTAACGCCTTTTTAACTTCAAACATATGTATGAATGCTTGTATGCATGTATGTTGACGAGAGTGGTGCGATTAATAATTTTGCTAAATAACACTAGCACCTAGAATATTTCAAGCATGAAAATGTCTTTTTTAAGGAAATTTATTAATTTTGGAAAACAACCCTCGTATACTTAATATGTAATAAAGTTTTATTTTACTGACGTCTCCGGGCATTCTGTGATTGAAATCTGCAGTGGCAGTAGTGAGTTTAAAGCTGTGCATGCATGTATATGTTGTTGTATACAACACCAAGTTATTTACGTTGTTTCTCTTTTTGTTGTTGTTGTTCTTGTTGTTGTTGGTTTTCTCTGCTGCAAAATACTAAAGGTGGAGGTGTAATGTTGAGGGCGTTTAGTGTACTCATGTAGTTTGTGGTTTGTCTTATATTAATTTTTTAATGCCGAGTTGTATTGTTTTGTAAATCACTTCCTTTTTCAAATGGTGGTGTTGTAAGAAAAATGCAGAAATAAAAATAATAATGTTTGCTACTTACTGTCGATTTGAATTAGGAATTTAAAACTTTAAGCAAAGCAGGAGAAACAAGTTTTGGCTTTGGCGAGACTGCTAAGACTATTAAGAAAAATAAAAAAAAAAAAAAAAAAGAACTTTGCCGTTTTAGTAAATTTTTTTTTTTAATTTTAAATGATATCATGCATAAATACATACACACAGAAAAAAATACCAATGTTAAATCAACATGCCAAAAGGTTAATTCAAATTCATTCAAATCACATTAAATTTAATATGTTGTTTGAGTGTATTGGTGGTTATTTGCTTTGTTCATAGCTGCAATACATTTTTGAGCTTAGTTGTGCAGGTTGTTTTTGTATTGTTGTTGTTTTTTTGTTTGTAAACAGCCGACAAACTGATGCTGGCTGGTAGGCAGTGTGCTAGTCTTGCACTCGGAGGATCGCAGGTTCGAATCCTGGAGTCAAGTCAAAGTATTTTGTATTTTTTTTCAACTAAAACTTTTCAAGTTAAAGCATTTTGTTTTTTTTAAACTAAAACTAAAACTTTTCAAACAAATTGTGTGTAAAATGACTAGAAATAATGTAAAATTATAATTTAATTCAAGATGGTACATATTTAGTGTGTATCTTAAGAATATTAAATGTTGTTGTGGCTGCAGGGGAAAGCACGTTGACTACCATTCGATGAGTTCCGATTTCAAATCTTGGCCGGGGAAGCCAATTTAATGTAATTATATACAAAAATAATTCTGATGGCTATGTCAACCAAACGTAAGTTAAATAATTAATAAAATACAATTATTACATTAAATTAAATTCATTTTGATCTAACTTGGAATAACTTTAATTCAGCATGATTCTTCATTTTGATTTTAACAGTACTTAAATGTTAATTCAACGTGAAATGAAATTATTTAAAAGTGAATTTTGTTTTTTGGACAAGTAATATAAATCATGTAAAATTAACATGAAACACACATAAAGCAAACTCATTGGCAAAAAATGTAAAATCAACCCTATTTTTAACGATTCTACATTGTTTTTTTCTGTGTGTACATACATACATACATTTATCGAGGGCATTCTTTATAAAATTGAGTTTTTCAGTGATTCTAATGAATTTCACACAAATACACCTCGTCACAAAAATTTATTGCAATAGTTAAAAAAACGCTTTTACAAGCTTTTACATTTTTAATATTGCAGTTTCTATTATATTTTTACCTTCAATATTTTTTTTATTTTCATGAGTGCTCAGGCATGATTTGAAATTTTTTTTCGGATTTTTGCTTTGTTCTTCATAACTGTGTCAAAAGTCAGGATTTTTTTTTACTTGTAAGGAAGCAATTTAAAAGAAAAATTTACAAGCTTTATTTTTGTGTGCAAAAACTATAAAATTTGGCAATGAATTTGCTCATTTACTTATCCTACATTTTCGTAATTTTTCCATACATTTTGTAAATAATGCTTATAAAAACTTACGCATTATTTATAAAAATTATTAAGGCTTTTAAAGGCTTAATAAAACATTTTTTTATGAAAATTTGTCTTAAAAAGCCTTTATAAAGCCTTAATAAGTTTTATAAATAAGGTCGTTATAATATAATTTGTACCCGATGAATATTAAATTTTTAAATATAAATGTTTCGAAGACCTTAATCATCAGCGTTCTTATGTTTGGCCCTCCCGTAGTTCCACCACCATCCATGGCTTCTCACCTATAATCACATTCAAACATAAATGCATATTAAAAACTTATTTTCAAAGATACAATAATTTAAAGTTTTTTTTATAGAAACAATAAATATTTTATAAAAAAAATCTGCTTAAATGCATCATCTACCATCGCAACTTTTCGAAAATACGAGTATACAAAAGCATTCCATTTCCCGATGAAAAAAAAGAAGAAAATATATTTTTGATTAAATTCCACTTTCATGAAATCAAACAAAAAAAATAATAGTAAAAGAAAATCCCTCTTTGTTTGTTACAAAATTATTAAATTTTCCTTTTTGTCAATGTAATAAAAGCAACAAATTACAAAAATTGCAGACAAAATGTTCACAAAAAATATTTTTTTTTGTGAAATGCAGGCAAAATACTGGAATACTGAGAATAAAATATGATTGAAAAGGAAGAAAAAAAGTTGGCATTTGCAAGATTTTTTACTTCTATCGGACTTATTTTTCTGTAAGGATTTTATAAAGCGAAAATGCAATTTAATTAAAAAGTGAACTTTTCAGTCATTTTGCAACACTCACCCACACATACACACTGCTTCATAAATACGAGTAAATGCAGTGATTGTAATAAAATGAAGATATAATGCAACTGCAAAGGACGCCTACAAAGTGGGGAGTAAAAACATCTTTCACATTTCGTATTAACGGGAAAGAATATTTGAAAAGCGGTAACAAAAAATAAGAAGATAACAAAAGGAAAGTTAAAGCAATGACCATTATCATAAAAAAGTCTTGAAAAATGGAAAAAGAAAGCCACAAGACAAAATATGGTTATAAAATATTTTAGCCAGCGTACAAAAATTAAATAGAGCTGCTTTTGTTGCTGGCATTAATGTCCTCATAATAAAATTAAAATTATACGCATTCAGTGTATTTTTCAATTATTTACTTATCTTAGAAATGCAGAGATAAAACCAAATGCGTTTTCCTTGTTCGTGCGTTCTTCCAACTCAGTTTTCCATTCATTCTCCACTGACTTGCAATGTCGTCCTTGTCATCATCTTTTTTTGTTTTTTGTTTTTTTTTTGCATAATGTGTCATGTCCTGAGGCTACAAAGAAAGAAGAATGATTTGTAAAAAAATCACCATTTCAGAAATGAATACAAATATAACAAACGAAGGGATATGAATGGAATTAATTTTTTTTACTTCGTAATTCATAATGAAATCAAAACGGAAAGTAGGTGGATGAGACAAAGAGAATCATTTGATTGGTCGCATTATTTAAGTTTAATGCACTCTCTCTCAGCTTGTACTATTGTCCTGCCAAATTATTCGAATTTAAAATTTTTAGAACAAAAGCTTTTTATAATTTTGGTTGTTAGAATACAATAGTAAATTTTAAATGCTTTTAGAATATCTAAAGGAATACTGAATAAAATAACAAAAATTAAAAATTTTAAAAACCCCCGAATATATCTAGATAAGATACGATATCTTCTAAACGGCTGGACCGATTTTCTTAAATCATGGCTAAGAACCATCTCGATCAAGTCACCTTTTACGTGGACACGGACAGACACGCAGGCACGCACTACAAACTTATAACACCCCTTTTTTTAGTCGGGGGTTAAAAAACATTAAATAACTTTGAAGTATTTGAATAGCAAATATTTTTTTTTTCATTAAAAACACAAAGAATTCCTATTAGAAGAGTTATATTCAGGGCTATAGTGAATAAAATTCCACGTGAAATTTTTCCGTGGAATTATTTCCAACTAATAGCAAGTAATAGCGAAAACAAAAAATTTTAATTGGAAAGTGGAAAAATTTCACGTTTAATTTTATTCATGATAGCCTTGAAATTGTCACTAGCACAGCCAACGGACGTTATAATTTCTCGTATTTTAGATGCAGAACAAGTGGTTCGTTCTTAAAATGTTTTCCACGACTAGATAATCGCAATTTACAGTTATTATTAGAAGCAAATTTTCTGGTATTTGCTTCAGATCGGAAAAAATTTAGTGTCTGTGGAAAGAATTTTTTTTTTTGATAACTTTTATTATAGTAGGAATTTGTAACCGTTTGTGGCCTGCATTGGCTAGGTTATTGGTAATAAATAAATAAATAAATAAACTTTTAAGCTCATGCCTGAAAATATTATTTTAATTTTATTTAAGCTCTAAATCACAATCTTTAGTTAACTAATGAAAGTAATTTAACTCAGAAATTTATAAGAAAAATCGTTAGTTAACTCTACGGCCAATAACTTTTTTCATTTAAAAATGCTTGCAATTCTGTAATAATGATTATATGGCGATAAAACTCAAGATCGTCGCGATTTAGATGTTTACAGAAAAAGAAAATCTTAATAATGTTAACTTGGTCTATATTTAAAATGGTAACAAAGTTGAAACCTAAAAGAGTCAATGACTTGGTTACCTTTCGCCGGTGTAAGGAGTATCGGGGTACCCTATAATCTGTTAGTACTAACCCAATCCCCATGACACACAATTTTTACCTACCTGCAGACTATATAACAACATTTGTTAAACCAAACAAATATACATGTTTAAATCTAATGATTTTAGCATCAATTGAACTTATTTTCAATTAAGAAAACGAAAAAAAGTACATAACGGTATATTTTTTTTTGGTCATTGACCGTAGGGTTAAACCATTTGAGTAAATTAACTATACGCTGTGAATTTGGACTTGGCGAGAACAATATTTATTAGAGTTTTTTGTGCCCTCAGTGGATTCCCTTCCGGGTATCGTTTTAGCTTATATTATAAATCCATAAACCAGTTTAGCGACATTTATTTAATTTTTACTATAATTTGCAAAAGATTTAGCAAATTGGCATGAACCTTCTGCAGATATGTACATATGCATATGTGTGTACATATGTACGAGTATGTATGAATTTGTATTGCTTTAGCATAACCAAAGTATTAATTTTAACCTCTGCAGTACACTTATATATGTTTTGAATACCACTATATTTTTTTAGATGTCGATCTCATTATAATGGCATCAAAAAAAAAAATAAAACAAAAAGAAACCAAACCACACTAACAAGTTGAAGCTGTTATCAAATTTTGTGGCACCACTGAGTCCAATCAAAAAGACATTGCATATAAACACAATAACAAAAACAACACAGCGAACTGAGGCAACAGCAACAGCAGCAGCAGCAGCAACAGTAACAAGAGCTTAAAATGTTTTGATGGCAATATGATGGCTGCGGTTGTTGATACAATAATAAAAGAGCCAACAGAAAAGTTCATTTAATTTTTTTTCTTACGTTTTATCTCAAATGATTTGTTTGGGGTCAATTTGTTTGTGTAAGAAAAGCAAAATCTTTATTTGGATATAAAACAATAGTTTTGTACGAACACCATTCTATTGTTTGGCAGTTTATCTAAATATTCAACCAGATATATGTACACTCATATGCTGAGAAAATATATGTATATTATAAGTAAATAAATAGACAATAATACCAGCAACAGTGTTGCCGCTTTTGTGTGTCCAGAAACTGAAGTGATTTAGTTGAGTTTATTAAATCGAATGAGATTAATCAAATTATATTCTGTGACTAGGATTTAACATTTGCTTTTGGAAGTTGCAAATTATTTTCTCTTTAAGGAAAAAGAAAGAAAAAAGAAACACAGATGAAAAGACGCATGGAAAAATCAAGGACTCGGCATGATAATTTTTTTATATGTCAATATTATGTGAGTATATAGGGATTCAGAGAGTAAACTAAAAGTCATCAAAAAGCAATAAAATTTGTGTGTAAAAAAAGTGCCCAAAACTTATTTAAATGGGCCCAAAATTCAGAATCTCGGATTCAGTTACACAATTTTGATCCATTGCGATACCACGTAGACTTTGCTTAAGCAGAGTACCCACCGTGGAACCGACGCTCAATGTAAAAATAAGAAATTTTGCGATTCAAACCTGGCAACGCCAGAAAGTTCCCTGAACTCGAGAACGCCCATTGTGATTTTTCTCTTTCTTGCTTATACCGGTTAATGACAAAGAAAATGTCTTACGTCTTCTTCTTCATCAATGTCTTGGTAATTGCACCAAAAGTCATTGTATTTAAACCTTAACCTCTGTGCATGTCTGCCTATCCGACTATGTCCGGTGAACATTGATTCTAAAGTCGAGATTGCTTTCCTGATTCTGGACCAAAACTGAGACAGTGTAAAAACAATTTTAATAAGAGGAAGAATTTCACTTTATTTTATTTTTAACCAGCTTTATAACTTCGTAATTCTTAGACCAATTTTCAAAAAAAAATTTTTTTTTGTCCAGAAAGGTGTAGTTTCCATTTGATTCCATTGCCAAAAAAAGTGGGCGGTAATGCGCCCATTAAACTTTTCGCTTTAGTTTTGTATAGTTTTACTTATTGGATCGTTATAAAACTTAGCACAATCCTAGGGCTATAAAAATTTTATACAATCTCAAAATTAAAAAATGGGTGTGCCACACCCACTAATAATATTAAATTTTATACTCCACGTGATTTTGCGTAACCGATTCCTTAAAAAACTGACACACACCCTGAGCTCTGGAAATAACACAATCCTGCATTTAAAAACTTTAAAGGTTATTATGCTTAGCCGATCCCCACGAAACTTGTCAAACAGTTTGGGCTCTTGCAATAAGAAGTGGGCGGGCCTATGCCCATTAAAAGTTAATATTATATATCACGTGCTTCTACTTGTCCGATTCTTACGATACACACCTTGAACTCCGAAATTTGCGATTTCTGGCATATAGGAAATTGACAGGTAGCACTACTATTTGCAAAACTAGGCGTAACCTCGCCCCTTAAAATTTAAAATTTAGTATAAAATTATTAAAAAGCTCGAATAACACTATATGTAACGCGTACAAAAATGTGTGTTTAAAAACTAAAAAAAAAAATTTTTCTGAATGTTTTTTTTTCACAACAGCGACCTGCATATGCACTGTAAAATTGTTATATTACTATAGTTTAACATTTTTAGGGGAATACATGGAATTTTTTTTTCTTTACGGCAACATTGAACAGTAGCAGTTTTCTTAACTTTTATTAACAGGACGAACATAATGAAACCACAAGACAAATTCTAAATGACTAAAAGTATGAGTGGCATTAAGTTGTTGGGCAATCTATCTCTATACATTCATTTACATTTAGAATTTAGAAGTATGTATACGAGTATAAACATATTAAGCAATACGAGTTTATTTATGTTACAATTTTTTTTTACTTGTTTGTAGATCTGTCTGTGACTCTATGTCTAGCAAGTCTGGTATGTAAATGTCTATTCCAACTGTTTATGGGTGTGTTTCTGTGCATGTGTGTGTCTTGTATGTGTGTTTGTTAAAGGCCATTTGGCGCCTTTCCAAACTAATTTTTCGGTTATTAAAACCACAAAAATGTACGCTTGACATTTTGAAATTTATAAATTTTTCCAGCTCTTCTGGAGCATAAAAAACAATAACATTTTCGATTAAGGCAATTAAAAATGTTTGTGTTAATATTTTCTCCACAAAAACACCTCAAACTCGAAACTAAATACAACACTCCAAAATAATTATGCGATAAGGGACCTTCAAGGAGCAATAGCTAAGCAAATAGTTATGTATGTATGAATGTATAATAAAAGGAAACAGTTTCTGTTATACGAGTATGTGTCTCAATACAAAATTTTGTTTTTATTTAATTGCTGGCTTTAGAGATTTACGAGTTTGTATGTGCACATATAAAAAAGGGTTGCAGCTTATTTACATCATTTTCCGCAACCCTACATATTTGGTTGTGTCTTGCTTGTTCAGCTCAATCTCCTTCTTTGAAAAGATTTTAAATATTTATTGTATAATATTTAAAGAAATAAATCTGTATATAAATTTACACTTCATAAATGGCTGCAAAATAAATATGAGACAAAATAACAAAAAAAACTGTTTTTCCTTGGCTTAACGAAACATAATAAATGTTTTCCAAAAAGGTTTTGAACTCGGCCTTGTAACTTTGTTACGTTTACTTCGTCTTGATTTTAAGATTATGTTTTTCATTTACTGGTTTTTTTTTGAGTTAAGAAAGGCTTAACGCCTGTTGTACTTATTTTTTGTTTGTTGGTCTACTTGTTTTGTTAACTGCGTCTCCATATTCTGACTTTCTTTCCATTGCTGTTTGTTTGTATGCCTTCTACTTTGTTTTTTTCATTTTGTTTTGCGTGTCAGATTATTTTGGGATTACGGTATTTCATCCCCAATTACTTAACATTTGTTTGAACATCATGAAATCTATTATAATCAAATGACTACACAACGATGCTGATGATGACGTCGACTATAGAGACGACAATGGGAAGATTATGGGTGACTAGAAAAAAATTTTAAGCTTAAAATACAAAGAATAGTCCTTTTCATTTTATCCTTTTCAAATTGGAAATAAATCTTTAACAAAATACTTTGTTAATAGTGGTAAATGCGTGTGGAACAAAAGGTTTGCTTACAAATTTTATTCACAAGGATGTTGTGCGGGGCATATCAATTGAATATACCGCCATTTTAACAATTGTTTTGACTCAACTTGCAACCAGTTGAGAGCTAAAAAGTAAAAACTACGTCATTAATAAAAATGTAATGATATACAATCGTTTCAACAACGTATTGAAATTATTAAAACTCACTACAAAAATGGAAAAAGTTCGCGATCAATCACAGTTCGCAAAACTAAAGCATTTTTCCATCGTGGTGAGTCTGTCATGAATTGTGAAACTGTTTGAAAATTTTGAGCTGTTGGGAAAAGTTAGTGATGTGAAGAATCCAATTCAAGCATTTCTCGAAAGAACAACTGAAATTATTGCTGTTGTTGCTCATAGTGTTGAGGGAAACTCAGGTTTGTTTATTTATTGTCGGTCGTTGGAATGAGGCATTCCACAAACAACATTAAATCGTATTGGTTATTATGGTTTCTGCGGTTCAGTCACTTAAGAACTCACGCCTACGGGTCCTAGAAATGCATTAAACTGATCTGATGTTTCTTCAAAATATAACCTTGAGTGATGAAGCCTCTTTTCACCTCAGAGGCTACGTTAAGAAACAGAATTGTTGAACTCGGGTCTCCGAAGACCCACTAATTGTTTTTAATAAGCCTCTATCTGCATTCTCAACGTGTTACTGTTTGATGCTGTTTTGGGTCTGGTGAGGTCATTGGGCCTTACTTTTTCAAAAATTCGACTGGAAATACTGTTACGGTGCGTAGGTTGCTCAATCGAACAATCAGTAGTGGTTTGTAGGGCTGTAATTAAAATATATTCCTGTGGACGAGGCTCATTTTGAATAAAATAGTGCCACATGCCACAAAAGTAACGATACGTCCTAATTTATAATGTGCAAGTCTTATTGATAAGCTGATTAGTTTGTGGAAAAGCGAGACGAGAGAAACATAACCGCTTCTATTCCCCTCGCCTCTCTCTCTCCTAACAAACTAATCAGCTTAGAAATAATAGTGTAAATTAAGACTACCATCGCTCTTTGGCCTGAAAAGTTTATTCACCCTGTGATTTCTCTATGATTACTAATCATTGATTAGTGTGATCATAAGATTGAACATCCTCAACATTTTTTTTATGTTTTGCTAGGTGAAATTTAAGAGCTATGCCATTTACCCAAAAACGATTAAGGCCTGAAAGCGTAGTCTTTGTGACTATTGAAGCTTTTTCAGGTAAACAAGTTTTCAATTAAGGTTTTCGCCTGCAGAACTGTTAAGGACATAATTTTTTCGTGATTGGGGATGAAAATTTCGTATTGGGGATCTGGGGATTTGTTGGGGATGATAACCAAATTTTAGGAGATTTTTCTTATAACTGATGGTAACAATAATGATTTTTGAACTAAGCAATATGTGTCTGTCAAGTTTAAATATGTGTGTTACTATTCATAAAAAGAGGAAGTATCAAGGCTGATTAAACAATAATGAACACTACCAAAACAAAAATACGTAATAAAAAGCAAATGGAAGCACTTCTTAAAATAAACAACACTTTAAAAATAATTCAATTTGTTGTGAAAAATTTAATCCTTCTGCTGAAATGCTAAAGCTTTTTCATACAAGTACTATGTACAACTTCCGAGGGTGATGAATCAGAAGATTTCGATTCTGAAGGTTTTAAAATGGTAAGCATTGGTTAAAAGTTTTTTAATACTTGCGTATATTAAACTATTTGTAATTTTTTCTTTACAAGTTTTATAAGTACAAATTAAATTAATATGAATGTAAATATAGCTATCGATATAAATGAATGTTATTGAATAAATATGCTATTTTTTCATTATTTTTTTTATATTTTTTTTCACAAAAATAATTTGAATAAAAAAACTCAATTTGGGCATTTTTGGGGATGACAAACAAAACAAATTAATTGGAAGAGAGAGAAGTATCTCGCGGAATTTTATTTTCGTTCATTCTAATCTAAATGGAAAAGTTAAATCTTGCTATTTGGCAATATGCTGTAATAGAAGGAGCATACACTAGAACCTTCATTAGTTATTTATTTTCATAAATTTATCAGTGAAATAAAATCCCTTTTAATATACAGACCAAAAGTTTATTATTGTTGCCTAAAATGGGAGGGAACATTTTAGGCAACAATATTGCTCACTACTCGTATTATAAATGAAATATTTTGTACACGATTTTAATTTCCTTTGTGTAAAAATATTAACATAATGTGTCTACACACAGAACCCATTGAAATTAGTTTAAATTGAAGCACACATCGTTTTATACCGACCGACCACATATGGGTGTGATTGTTTTACAAAATTTAAATTGTTTAAATTTCTAATTATCCTTGGCTATTAATCTAAGTCCTGGTTTACTAAACGTATTTGTTAAAATAAAAAATAAGGCAAAATTACTTTTACACAGCACCTGTTGTTCGGGGCAGTCGAGCCCTAGTAGTCGCTATAAAATAATAAAAATGTCAAAAGGATAAAAAATCTAATAAATGATTTACAGTGTAGGCAGAACTAAGCCGTAAGAGGAGGGCAATAAAAAAAAACAGTAAAAAGGGAATGAAAACGTGAAAATTTGTGTTAATTTGCCAAAGTCATGCGTCGTTAGACGAACCATTAGAGTGCAGTGAATACAACATGCATTTGCTTGTACCCATCGTAACCATGAGTGTGTATGAATTTATTTATTTATTTTTTTTTTGAGCAAAAGGTATGCAAGTGTGCGTTTGTGTATGGGAGTGAAAGTTCGTTTCAATGGATACAAGGGCACATACATTACTTCTTTTTTTTTTAAAGTCCCCACCTTTTTGTCTTACTTTAATTATGTTTTTTTTCCAACAGAAAAATCAGATGACGCCAAACTTTTCTGGCCGAAATATATTGTCTTAAAATTTTTTGACTCCATGAATAAAATTCATTTACTTCAAGTAACGAAGTTGGTGAATACTTTTAAATAGATTTGCTTATTCTTGGACAGCAATCAAACCCCAGCCAAACGAGTCATTGGCTCGCAAATATCTATGAATATGACTTTGAGAATCAGTGCATTAAATCTTGAATTTTCCTTTGTTGTTGTTGAGTTTTATTTTCTTAAACTTTTCACACTTGTGTTCTTTATGTGCCCAGCACTTGTTTCATTAAGCTTCAGCTTAATCAAAACCTGCGCCTCGAGAACTTAAGCATTGAATCGTACGAAAATCCTTCATTTAGTTGCATATTGTTTGGTTTTTGTTTTGCTACTCTTATTTCTTAAAGTGTGCGTGTATCATGCAAGTCATTGAAGCGACTGCAACTAAATAATGCACATAAATACGAGTACAAGTGCAGCAAACACCGTTCACCTCATATGAATTGAGTTTATTCATTTGCCCATTTGTGTGCATTTACATATAACCATTAATTTTCGAATGCGTGGCTAAAGTGATCAGTTCAATTAAAGTTTTTGCATTTTCAACTTTAAGGGTTTGAAAAAGGACAAATCAATAGCTTTATATCTCGGAAACTAATCACCATAGAAAGAAAATTTAAATTATAATATAAAGCCTGGTACTCTGTTCACAATTTTGTGCGAAATGCTGTCAAACTAAATATAAAAGTGTTTGGTATGAAATATTTGCGAAATAAATTCCCACAAGTAGTACTCTGTTTTTGTTGTGAAAAACACGTAAAGTCATGTCTTTCCATGCAAAATTAGTCTGGCATCATTTTAGTTTAGCTGCGAAACAACATGAGCAGTGCTTCTTTCGCACGGAATTTTAACAATACTTTCAAGCAAAAAAAGCAAGAAATTTATTAAAAAAAACCGCGAGTTGGGCTACATTTAGTACATGTGAAATTTTTCATGCGAAATAATCAAGGTTTTTCGCAACTTCGAACAGAGTACCAGGCTTTAGTGAATAAAAAAAAGAAACGGTTGGGTGCTTGGGATTTCTTGAATATTTGTATTTTTAAAGGGAAAACTGAATTTTGGTACTTTTTCTTCTTAACTCTACGCCAACAATTGATATATTTTTATCATAAGAAATGTCAAATTCCATAGAGAAAAAAGGGCTAAAGCAGGGATCCCACTATCGGCACAATGTATCGATTTTAATCGCCTCACTGAAATAAAGCCGTAAATAATAAGCTAAATTGGCCTTTTTTTCAACTGACTGAAATATAAAGACATAATTGCACCACACTGCATTGGTAATAGAGTCATATAGACTTGAGCCGGCGAAAATCGGTACATTGTGCCGATAGTGGGATCCTGGGTTAACATAAAAAAATTATATTTTAACATAAAGTTTTGCTTTTGTTGTAATAAAAATGTATCAGATGTAGACGTAGGGTTAAAAGATAATTCCAAAGTTCGAAACATACAAATGAAAAAAAAGGTTAAAAGGCGTACCTTTTAGTTACCTTTCGTATGCAACTCCCATTTCATTAAATAAATTTCATTATCAGTTTTTTTTTGCTGATGCTAATACGATTTGCTTGGAAGGGATTATTTTTTTGAAACAATCTCTACTTTTATTTATTTTCCAATTATGCCACTCATAACTATTTGTTCGCTTACGCTGCATAAAAGAAAAATAATCGTTAACCATCCGTATAAGAAGTGAAATGAATAAATTAGCAGTTGTATTGCAATAATTCTGTTATGTGGCTGCTTTTTTCTTTTGCTTCCAAAGACTATAATTTTAAGGGCTGCAAAAGTCTTAAATCTTATAATTGAAACAGAGTCGTATCATATTAACAGATAAAAAGAGGGATAGGAAAAACCCTTTACTAGTACACAAATGTATTTATAATATAATAATAAGAAAATTAAAATAAGGATTCATATTCGAGTCAAAATTAATTCGAGAGCCTTTGAGACGCCACTGGCTGCGAGTATGCATTCGTTAGACCTTTTATCGTTATTGTTTTAATTAATGAGCATATTGTTGCGTTTTGATTTCTATTTTTGTATGGTAACTGAATGAAAAGACCAAAGGTGCAGCCAGGAAACTTTATAACACAATGACAAAGTAACCCAGTTGGAATTTCGCTGGGACTAAATATTAAATCCTAAAAGGGAGCCATATAAAAGAATTTATAAATGTAAATCCATATTACAATCATACAATCTACAAAAAAAAAATATACTTCGTTTTGTAAGGGAAATCTAGTAAAAAGCAGCAAGATTAAGCTCGAAATCCAGTAAGTACAAGATTTCGAGACAATGTAAATGTTCTATTATACATAAATTTAGTCTAATGGAATTTTAATAGGATGACATTAAATAATTTCCAGCTGGACGTTTTTATGAATTTACCTAATAATTGTGGCGATTTGTGGAGATGAACAAAATTACAAGCTCCTCTAAAAACATTACTATTTACTATTGTTTATTTTGGCAGTAAGAACCATTAATTTTATTATTATCGGGACATTGCACGAATTTATTCTTGCTGTTTTTAATGTTTTCCTACATGTTGATATTTATATTATTAAAGGTTCCTTCATTAAGGGCTTTTTATCTGTAAATTTATATTAAAAAAGTGTATATGAGAATTCATCAAAAAGTTTCGCTGGGTTGGTGGTACCCTATTGAAATTTATAATTTTCCATGACGTGGGCTTGTAACTCAGACTAAATTTGATGGACGGCATGTGTTATTGTGGTCATGAGGACCGCTGTTGTTTATGACTTACTTTCTTAGACCTTTGACTCAAAAAACCCCACAAGAAAAGGTCTAAGGGGATCGTAGCGCACAGTCTCGGTTGCCAGTTGACATTATATTCGTCGTAAGAAATAGAATACATGTGTGTCTATAAAAATACACACAATCAGTACGTTGGACGAAAGTTGCCATGCGTAACGAACTTTCGATAGATTCAATTCTATTCTTTACGCCGAGGAACGACGAAAAAACAATTTTCTATCTCTCTGTCCTTGTACACACAACAACCAATTTTATCAAATATGAGAAAGGAATTCGGTGAGTAAATTCGTCGTTATTGTGCTTCACACGTCGAATTTACGCAACGAATTCTGGAATGCAAGTTCTTCGAACTATGCGAAGTTCGTCGTTATTCCAATTGTGTTTATAACATTATCCGTCCATGGTGATTTGCCAAAATAGACTGAATAAATAAATGACAGCCCAAGTCCGGAAGTTCCTGTTGTAAGTTCCTTTTGAGTTAAATTCATTATTCTTTTTCTTTTTTTTTTAAATTAAATAGAGACAAGTCAAACACAAAAAAACAATGGCGACAAAAAATTAAATCGAACATATTTCACAGCCTTGCATAAAATTTTATCTTGTTTAAATTGTTATATCTCAATGATGATTAATTGTTTTTAGTGATTGATTAGTTAACACATTGATTTTTATTCTATTTTATTTTATTTATTCTAACATTTATTTGTTTATATGGCACAATAAAGCACGTTATAGACACATCAGGCTTAAATTTATACATCAAAGAATTGTCAAGCAAAACTAAAAAATAAACAAAAAAGTTACCTTAGATTTTAAGAACTTCAAAGAATTTTCTTCAAGAAAGAGTGAAAAATATAGATAAAAATACATTTTCTTTTGTAATAATTTCAATATATAACAAAGAGAAAGCAAAAAAATTTCCAACTAACGTATTTAATTAAAAAAAAAATAGTATCTATAATTGATTAAAATTTTAATTGCTTCAATTTAACTTTTTAAATAAAAACTGAATCGAGTCAATTATAATTTTGTTTAAAAATTTAATTAACTAAAATTTTAATTATTGTTTAATTTAACACTATAAATTTCTTTTTTTTAAGATTTTTGATTTGTTTTCAATTAAAAGTGTTGATTAGAGAAATAAGGGTGATTCCTTATTCCAGTTGTCAAAATCGACGTCACATCAGTACAAAACCAAATAAATTGCAAATTGTCTAATCGTTCTCGAGAACATTGTTGTGCTATTGACAATCTGTTTCTGTTCTTTAAGGTCTAAAAAGTATCATAAGACTGTTAGCAGCAGTCAGTTGTTTTCGACAACCAGTAGACAACCTCCCAATTTTTTGGTATTCTATTGATGTAACGTGGCTGCTTACAACTGCAATAAGGGTGATTATTTTCTGAGAATCCACTTCAAAATAAAAATTTAATACATGAAATACCGAAAAATATTTAATTGACATAAAGTCTTTATTTATTTAACTTAAAAATTTGCCTTGTTTTTATGGCTAAGCACATTCAAAATATTTTTTTGGTTCAAGTCTACTGATGAGTTCTAAAACCGGGAACGAAATACATATAGACAATTGATTAATTACAAAAAGAAGTCAAATTTGCAAATAAAAATATAATGAAAAAGATATTGACTTCAAGCAGATGAAATCCTTATAATACGAACTATTTAAAGGTTTTAAAGCCTCTTTAAAATTTAAGAAAAAAGTCGTTAAGAAAAATTCACCTTTTTAATAGTCATTATACACTTTTCACTTTTTAAATTAAACTGGCTACTCAAAGTTGTAATCAACCTTGTTTAAATTCCAAGCTCAACTAATTTAGGATTCTAATTTATTTCAATGGCCAATTTAACTTCATATTATGCAAATTTTTGAACACGAAACATAAGATTTTTGACCAGTTTGCTAAAATTTTGTTGTGTGTCCTTTTTAACTTGTTAAGTTTACAAACAATAAATTTGTTAAATACTTAACATTTGTTGCATTATTTATGTAGTCATGTTCATGCAACATACATCAAAATAAAAAATAAATAAAACTTGGGAATGATTGAAAGTTTGCAGTCGTAATATCGCGTGTTGGCCATATGTTAAGGTCTTAACAAATGGTTGAGTTTTTTGATAAAAATAAAAAAGAAAAATTTATAAAATAAAATGCAACAATAATTAGTAAAATGTTTAAGTTTAACAAATATTTAACAAACATTCAAGTGACAGCATTAAATATGTTTTGAAGAAGACGCTTTGGACATTTGGAGCAGTGATTGTGTTGAAAGATGAAAGAGACACACCAGCAGAGTAATTTCTTTTATAGGAGAAACTATTAGTTTTTTTTATTGCACACAGCTGAAGAGAAATGATCTAATTTAAAATTTTGTTTACTGCAGACACAGGGATAGTTTGCTGGAAAGCATGTACATATACACACTTGAACAAATCGATGTGTAGATAAATTCATGATGCTTTCAACGGACATTGTAAGCGCGAAAAAGTGTAAGTAGCAATAACGGAAACGGAAGTTGCAGCTCAGAATTTCTGTCTCTGTTGGATGATGTTTCTTTTCGATCTTTTTTCCATTTTCCCTGCACCTTTTCACTCTTTCTTATGGTGTTGGCAGATTGTACATCTACTGGCTGATTGCCAGCTTTCTTCCTTGGCCAACATGCTAAGAAACAAGCAGAGAAAAGAGAAGAAAAAATATGCTGTGACCGAACTGTAGCCAACTATCAAGATATATGGCTGTTGGTTGCAACAACATAAGTCTAAGAACATCCGCAAAAAAAACCAAAGACGACCTTCAGTTAGTTCAAGTTAGAAGGTGTCTATGTGTGCACGAATAGTAAAAAAGCAACAGTATGCAGCCTTAACGCGCAAGCAGTTTAAAGAAAAACACTAAAAAAGAAAGAATACAAATAATTTAACAGACTGACTCTTCACATTTATTGCGAATTGTATGTAAAAAAAACTGTTTAAAAGACCGCAAGCAAGAATATTCAAGATATCTCTAAATATATTTTCTGACCATCAGGAGGTATATATTGCATCTTAAATTCTCGCTATAACATTTTTAAGCCTTAGGGTTGAATCAGACGTGCCATACCTTAATGCTATAGCCATAACACCATAGCCATAACCATTTCCATAATCTTAAATATATTTTCTTAACCTATTAGTGCTGGCTGCCATAGCCATAAACAGCTGTTCATGTTTTCATTTATTTATTTATTCATTCCTAAAGTGCACCAACAATTATGTCTATCCAGCAAAGAAGTGATTTGATTATGGTTATGGTTATGGCTATGGTGTTATGGCGAGTCTTCTATAATCAAATACAGTGCTGCCCATAAGTTTGGTTCGAACAGCTGTTTTGTATTGTTATGCTTATGTTTGCGTTTAATCGAACCTTTAATTGAAACAATGAAACCATTATAACTTTCCAAATTAAATCTACGCTTGAGCAAAATTTCATTATACTTATTTATGTGATTTTTAATTCATTTTATTTTAATATATGATATATATTTCAATATAAGAATCACTTTAGACCTTACTCTGTCTTGTTGAAACCACATGTCGTTGCTGTCCAAATCATCCAACTCTGGCCAAACGAAGTTGGTATAGCGCTCTCAGTTGACGATGATGGCATGTCTAACGTCGATATCCAAGAAATATTGTTGATGTTGATTCAGAAATGGGCCTCATTGCTCAAGATGATTTTTCGATGAAAATAAAGTTTAGTTTCCAACTGCCCTGGGGCTCATTCAGCGAATATACTTCGTTATCTATTGGCGTCTTTTTTTAATAGGACCAGCACTCAAAGGATAACTCCTACTTATGCAATGTATTGTGCTAGAACTAGGAAAATAGGTTAGAGGGAAGGAGGATAGAAGGAGTAGTGTCCGTGGACATTTGATGTAATCTTTCTCACGCTGGTAGTGACAGGAAGGACCTCCGCATCAGAGTAGCAAGCCGAGCAAAAAATTTCGGCGGCGGCTGAAAGACAAATATTTTCGGCGGCGGTGGCTGAACGGCTTAACACCGATTTGTTTAAGCATTTGAAAAAAATTTTTAACCCAGTCTGTTTTTAGAAAAATACGTGAATTATTGAATCACCACATTGTAACATTATTTATTTTGCAATAGTTTGAATATTGCAGTAATTGATATCCTAAAAAATAGCTTCGTAAATTATTTGTTAAATCATAGAAACATATTCTAGATTATCAGGGCAATTATGAATAAAATTTCGCGAGAAATTTCTTATTTTTCAAATTATTCCCTATTACTTGCTATTAGTTGGAATTTTTCCCCTGGAAAAATTTCTCGCGGAATTTTATTCATGATTGCCTTCTACATAAATTTTATTTAAGTTTTCGGATTGAATTAAAAATTAATTACTTTATTGGAACATTGCTACGGATCAACAAACAAAAAGCTTTGAACAATTAATTATCAAAAAGTCGCCTGTCTGCTTAAACAAAAAAGTCAATGTAAACGTCCATGTATTTAAGAACGGACTCCAAAAGAGAACGTAGGTGTTGTCGCAGCTACGTTACCATTCACATAAACATTTTCTTTTTATGTGGAAGCAAAAACAACTATCTTTCCGGGACGCTCGCTATCATATTAAATACGAAATTTAAAAAATTATAAAAAATAAGAGACAAAATAACGGCTGAGTATAAGCCGCCGATAAGCCGAGTGGTTCGGCGGCGGCTCGGCTTGTACGGCTTGCTACTCTGCTCCGCATACGAACAGTGCGGCTAAAAAGGAATTCTCTCTGTAATGCGTAGTGCGATTCCTAAGTCAGTTGAATTTTGAACGAGATCAGGACCAAGTCACAATGTCTGCGAAAGTCAGACTTCTTGTGGTCGAGACGGAACTGATTGCATAGGATTATCATGCACAGTCTCACGGACATTAGCGATTTTTTCGACCAGTCTTGTGCTTAATCGACCTGCGACTGTGTGTTGATTGCTTACTGACCCAAATTTATCCACCACACTCCATAGGGCAATTGTAGCGTCCTAAAAAGGGACAAAGCTTGCGGAAAATTGTCCGAATAGAACATCCATTTTATTAAGGTTATATCCGTCCATGGTAACTTGGAACTTTTTCCTTATTGTCTTAGATCTCAAGTCTGATTGTCTTACTGTCAACAGGACGGCGCTAGGTGAACATATCAGATGCGCTCCACGCAGCGAAACCGCAAAAGTAATTTTTACAATGCCTATATTCCATATGTAATGTCATTGCTGGGTCTTCCAAACCAATAAAAAAATTTTGATAATATCTCACACACACTTTTTTAATTTAAATTTAAAGATAAGAAACCTTAATGAAAGACCTTATAATTCTGATTACATAAAATAAATTAACAATTACTTTTGTAATTTTTTTTATCAAAGAGTAAATTACAACCAGTTTGTGTAAGACGTTGATGATGGAAATCTCGACGTTGGAGTAATAGATTAAAGGAAAACTGTACAAATGGCATTTAATCTATTACAAAAATGCCCAGATTTATAACCTCAACGTCTTACAAAAACAGAAGAACTTCAAGGAAATATATTTACCATCTGTTTCCACAGCCCAAACGATCGATTTGATTAGAAAATTTAGGTGAAAAGCAAAAATTTTTTTATAGCGATTTTCATAAAAATTTTATAGATATTGGGTTAGTAAAGTTAACCAAGCAACGAAAATTCTTTCCTAATGTGAAGTTGGTAAATCCATATTATATTAGCTTATATTTCCTACATCGATTAGTATTCATCATTCCAACTTAAGGCTCAAAATGTTAAAAATTTATTTATAAAAAAAGCAATGTGAGTCCGATCACAGGGGAGATGTGTAAACATCTAGTTATGAATTTTTCTTAATATTGGCTTATGGTAACTAAAATAAGATATGTATATAAATTTTTGACTCTACTGTATTTAAAAATGTATGGAAAACTGCATCTATAGTAGTCGAATTATTAGTTGTGGGGATTTCTGGAGAATTTGGATAGAGCTTGCAACTGTGGTTTTGCAAAATTTTTATTAAATTCTCCACCCATAATAATTGGCATGAGATGGAGATTGTTACCCAATTGTCGTGCACCAGCATCAGTGTAAGGCAACAGTACGTAATAAAGATATGTTATAATATAATATTATAAATTCTTTATAAAAATTGCTATATATCTTTTAAACACATATTTGACATTTAAAACGCTCTTTTATTTAAAAGTTTATATATATTTAATTTATTTTATATTTTTCAAGTTTTTAACAAAATTATCCACACTTTCAACACTATTACACTTCACAGGCAATTTCTATTAAAATTAACATTGCTCCTGAAGGTATACTTTAAAATTCAGTTGAGTGTATTTCTATGCAGCTGTTAAGTTTATCTGTACTTCTTGTTCGTATGATTCCACTAATACACTCACACATAGCTCACACTGATTTGAGAACGCTTTACGATCTTTCTCAAAATTTGTGATTGTATTGTGAAAAAGATTTTTACCCCCAAGCGTATAGATGTTTACACATAAAAAAAATTTACGCATGGGTGTATCATTTTATGTGAGCTTTCTCTTTTAGCCTGAGAGATATCTATACTTTTTAATTGCGCTTGTATGTTTCATTGGCCGAGCTTAAGAATAAATTAATTACAGATAATCACACAATTGATCACCATAAAACCATCGTAGCAAGCCACCACAAACCAAAATGACGCTTCATCCTCTTGGTGTAGGGTACAAATTTAAAGTTTTTTAAAATACAAATATAAAAACTCCTTCTGCTGTAAGTACGGCAGGGACCCGTCTGCTGTATGCTTTATTAATGTGTATGTGTGTAATTGTAAAATGTGTTTGTGGTATACACATGAAGCATATAAATTATGACTTTTCTTATAGGAAAAGACATTTTTCTTTCAACTTGGTTATACCAGCCAGCAGCAATGAGGTTTTCATTTCGTCCTTTGCTTTTTCCACAAAAATCTATAATAGCTTATAAGAGTGTGGTCTCCAGATGAGTTGGTGTGTGTGTGTATGTTTGTTCATAAATAAATGTTGAATTTGTTCAAAGGCCCTTATCATCGTCATCTGTTAAAGCTGATTCATTACCGAAATTTTCCTGTTTTCTTTTACATTTGTTTTTGTGGCACTTTTTTTGTTCGCGTCTCTTTCAATTGGGAAAATTTTCACTCAGCTTCTGTTCATGAAGTGCTGCTAATTACAGCTCAAATATATCAATTACACGAGCGATTAAATTTTTGCAATATCTTAAGATGTTGTACAATGAAAAAGTAAAAAGAGGAAAAAAGCAAAAAAAAAAAAATAAAAATAAAAATAAAATAAAACAAAAACTTTATAATTGAACAATGTAAGAGCGCAGACAGACAGACGTACACACAGACGGACATCCATACGTATGTATGTATCTATGTATGGATATAATTTGGAAATTTACTAACAAATTTTCTGGTCTTTTACTGGTGTGAGGTTGTGTGAAATGCTGCTGATGTTTTCTGCATGAATTATGTGATATTTTATTTGTTTCTACATTTTTGTTTGTTTGTCTGCTCTTCTTGCTGCTCACAGTAATTGTGTGTTGTCGAAAATTATGTTGATGACATTTAATTAAAAATATATAATTTTATTTTCTTCTTTTTTGCAGCTGATAGTTTTCAATTCAATTGCAACATATCAATAAAAGAAAAAATGTTGCAAACAGTAATGAGAATTTTTTTATTTAATTTCCATTTATTTTAGTTATTTTATAATCAAAAGCTTAAATTTAATTAACATTTCCATATTTACGTTGTTATTATATTAAATAAAATAAAAATATGAAGGGTTTTTAGATTGTAAAGTTATATTTATATTTATTTTTAATATTTTTCTTTTAAATTTGGTTTCTTAAACTCGATTTGAACTATTTTCTAATACCGAAATTACGTTGAGCATGAAAGTTCCTAAAATTTGTTGCACAAAACTTTTTCTGTTTGGTAATGCCCCTTTTAGACACGGAAAACTTACTTTGCAAAGTCTTAATTCAGCTGCAAGAAAGACAGAAAGAGATAGTAATCCTTCCTTCCTCTGTCTTTCACACAGCTGAATTAAGACTTTTCAAAGTAAACTTTCCGTGTCTAAAAGGGGGTATAATAGCAGCGGTAGGGTAGAGTGCGATATCGAGAGTTTTGGAGAGATGTGGTAGAGTGAGAGACAGAAAGAAGGAAGGACAGAGGGAGGAAGAGAAGTATAGAGTGGGAGAGAGACATAAAGGGTTGGTTAGACAGTGTTGGGAGAGAGATGGAGAGAAAACGTAGTAGGAATCTTTGACGAATTTTTGCCAACTTTTCCGGTCTATGTTAACTCCACGCCTCCTACTTCACCCACAGTCACGACAGCAGGCTACCGACCACAAAAATATAATACATAGCTGCCTTCAGACACACACACTCTGATATTTCCATTTGAGGTAAACAGCTTTGAGAGCTCTTACTATTTGTTCTTGTTACTTTGCAATGTTAGCAGCACATTGTGCATATGATTTGGACGTAGCTGGTGTATATGAAAATTATGATTTTCCTATAATACGGCTACACACAACGGCTGTACTTTTGCGCAAAGTAGACTAATTTATAGTTTTGTTGTGGATAATAAGCAAATATTTATAGTGCTGCCAATATAATAGAAATAGAGAATTGAAATTATTGGATATTATTTAACAGAAAGAACGTCTTCAAATTGATATAAAGAAATAAATTGAATCAAATACAGGGCGACGCTTGTAGTTAGCGGCACTTAAAGTCGTGTAGCCTGATGTGGTCTATTGCATTAAACACAATCAAATGCCGCTAGCAGCATTTGTCGCCTCGTAGCCCGTTACTTAATTATTTTGAAGACAGCAGCAGCACCATCTGCACCTCATATTTTAGTATAAATACATTGTTCAGTATTGCCACCTTCAAATATTTCGCATCTATGTATAAAAATTAAATTACTCCTTCCAAATGTGCTTACATATATGACGTAAAAGCATAAAAAATAACCAATTTATGCTTTACATTAATTTTTGGATATTGTTTCTGTTAAATATAATTAAATAATTGTACGATATCATTAATTCAATATTTTGTATTGTACTGGCAACACTTTGCAGCCAAAGAAATAGAAATTAGTTTAATTGGACTACAACGACAAAATCAGCACAGACAAGAACCTGCCGCCATGTTGCCTTGCTGTCTTCAAAAGAATCACTCTCATACAAACATGTGTATTCTATTCTTGACATTTTGTAGTCGGTAGCCTGCTGTGGTGAATGTGTTTAATGCATCCTTTTAACAAACCAAAAAAGTTTCGTGTAATTTATTTTATGAAAAAATTAACAATGCAAAATTTTGTAATGCACATACATATGAATAATAATCTTACGAAGAAGTCTCATTTCTGTAAAAAGATTTTATTATTTTTAATAATTTTATACTTAGAAATGCTTCTTGCAAACCTCATTTTATACATCGGTTCCTAGGTCTTGAACTCATTCCATTGGATCTTTCTGTTTCAGTGTTTAGCTGTCTGCGTTATTTATGCATCAAAAGCTACATCCTCCTGCTCCCTTGTGGATTCCAATCTAAGTTATCTCATTTCGATCTCAATCTGTATCTGCATGAAAGCGCTTCATCAAGTTTTTTTCATATCAAATTTGTTATTGATTTTCAAAGTTAATTTTTACTCATTGCATATTAAATTACTCACTAAAATTCTTCTCATTAATTACAAAACGTAAATAAAATACTGTGAGCAAATATTTGCACTAGTCCTTCTGTTTGCATTCAAACAACTTTTGAAATTCATATACCAGACCTCTTAAAAGCAGGAAAAAAATATCGATTGTTAGAAATTTGTCTCTAAAGTTTCTTATTTTTTTTTTTTGAATTTATTATCCAACCAAACTTTAGCTTTATATCATAATGTGAAAAAAAAACATGCTGAAAAGTTTAGTTTGAAAAAATGTCTGCACTCTGCATTCGCATGCTCTTGACACATACCAATGTTTACTCCTGCAAGTTTGAATTTTATTTTTGTTTGAAATTTTTTTTTTTATTTTCCTCTGGCGGGGCAGACGAACATCCAGCAGTTGGTGAAGGAACAAATAAGCAAACCAACTGCTAAAACCGCACATCGTTTTTCTGCTATTAACTAAATTTTCTCCATATTCATCTACTTCCTTTTTTTAAGAGTTTCTTTTGCATTTTCTGCTATTTCTCTTGGTGCATATGGAAAAAGTGCGAACAAATATTGTGTTAGTTTTCCTAGCACTCCACAGCTTGTTGCGGCACAATATTGTGTTCACCGTTTCCTGAGCATTTTACTTTTTAAAGATTCTTAATAAAAATAATAAATATTTTAGTAACCATATTTATAATAAAAATGGCAGGAATACTGACTTAGTGAGTGAGAAACTTATCTTCCAGTGCATCAACATTTTAGCTTTCCTTGTTATACTCGTACGTATTAGTGTCCTGCACAAGACCATTGATAAGACTTTTCAAGACATGAGAGATTTTTCAAATACTTTACTACAGCGAAATATTCTAAAACAAACGCTAAACAACACTGTTGGCAAGACATTCGTTTCAGTTGTTTGTCTTGCCAACAGTGCTGTTTAGCGTTTGTTTTAGAATATTTCGCTGTAGTAAAATATTTGAGAAATCTCTCATGTCTTATAAATGGTCTTGTGCAGGACTTTAGTACGTATGTATATCATGAGAAGACTTAAGCCTCGTGGTTATAAATTAATAATAAGATGGATGAAATCGCGACATGTTCAAGTTTCTATTTGCGTAAAGAAAAATTTATTAAGTCTTTCTTTCCTGCTGCGGGAAATTGTGTATGCTTTAGTTCTTTAGTTGGGTGGGTTTGCTTGTTTGAACAATTGTTTAGTTTGTGTTTGTTGTTTGCTTTCGTGTAATATCAGCGGAGTTGCTTAAACCTTTTTTTGTCATTGCAGTTTTTTTGTTGTTGTTGTTGTTCTGCTGCAGTATTTACACAAATAACTTGCACCATTCAATACCTGCTACCTGCTCCATTTTACAAAGCAAAGACGTCCAGAGTTGCAATGCAGTACTTTATTGTCTTACTTAGTATTTTGCTGAATAATAAAAAAAAAGAAAAAGCGGGGGATGACGACTATGGCATACAATTTTTTTATATGTTTTTTTTCGTTTGAAAGGAAAGTTTTATAAATATTCAATCAGTGCGTTTTTGGCACTGGATGGAATTGTTGATTCAACTTTTCAGGTTTTCATCTGAGTCCGTCTATTACTCTATTAAATGTTGATATTAAGTTTATAGTTTTGCTGCTTTCTCTGGATTTTTATCTGTTGGGTTTTATTTTTAATTTTTTTTGTAATATTATTCTTCTATTATCGCTTGTTTGCAAACCAACCTTTAAGGCTTATAGACTCTTGTATAACGAGTTGTTGTTGATATCGTGGTTGCTATTCCTGTCTTTCCAGTTGTTGCTGCTGCTGGTATCAGTTGACAATGTCAGAGTATTTTCTCTTTTTTTTTTGTTTCTTAGGATATTCTTTCATTTTGAAAAGTTTTTCTGGCTCTTTCATTATGTATACCTAGAGCAAATGTTGATTTAAGTAAGATTAAGGTTTTTTGCAGTAATGGAAAAAGTTAGATTTATTCCAGACAGTCATAAACAATTATTTAAATCTAGCACAATTTATAAGAGTGCAAATGGCTTTCCCTACAGTTCGCTCTTTTTCACCAATAAAAAGTGTTGGAAATTAAAGGAAAAATTATTTGAAGCAAATTTGCAAACACTACGAATAATTTTATTTTTGCTACAATTATGTATGTATATTTGCAAAAGTAAGATATATTGTATTATTAAGCTAGGACTGAGATTAAGACCGAGATTAAGACTAAGACTGAGACTAAGACTAAGACTAAGACTAAGACAAAGACTAAGACTAAGACTAAGACTAAGACTAAGACTAAGACTAAGACTAAGACTAAGACTAAGACTAAGACTAAGACTAAGACTAAGGCTTAGACTTAGACTTAGACTTAGACTTAAGACTGCAACTAATGCCATTCAAGGTTCCCAAATAACTTCTTATAAGCAAAATGCTTCTGAAATTATTGCCTAGATATCTTGCAATAAAATTAATACACAGAATTAGTGGTGTTGGGGCAAATGTAGTCAACACACAAAATGCCTTAAAGCAGATTATAATAAACACATAGTTGACAATAATGACCATGGAAGTGATGCATTATAGAACGCCGCAGTTGTACAAGATATACTGCAGAAAAGTATAAACAAAGCAAAACAGCTTAAAAATATAAACCAATGAAGCAAACAAAAGACTTCATAATAAGCGATTAAAATTCCTGCAGACTGCTTATTATGAACAAAAGTATACAAGTCACTGGAGGCAGATTGGAGGGAAAAAAAACTTTTTTTTTCTATTTACTTGTTAGTAACACGGGACACAATTTACCTCGACTTACTCGGAATAATAAGAAATAGAAGAAAAAAGCCACTACAAACGTTTAAGCAGAAGATTATTTACAATACGAGTAAGATACCTTTGTTGAATTATATTAGTGCAAATACGTACATAAATAGCAGGAGGTGGGCGTATGTTTAAACAATTCATAAATACTGCACAAAGGTACCTTCTTTCACTTAAACTCTTAAACAATTTGGTTACAGCATTATCCTCTCCTATTTCAGCTGCATTGTCAGTCAATGCAAAAAAGTGCAAGCGAATTATTAATATCTGACAACAAAGTCAACGTAGACAAGACAAGACAAGTAACAGGGACAAAAGAAGTACTATCTTGCTTTTAGCCCTCGAGACTTCTTTTTTTATTATTATTAAAATTTCGCTTAAGGGAGCAGGAGACATATGAAAAACACCACCTTTCAAGAAAAAAAGTGCGAGCAATGAACTTTAAATATGAAGCACAATTCAAAGTACAATAGTATAAGAAAATTGCGATGTGGGTGTTAGAGAGTTAAGATAGTTTACAGAATAATAGTTGATGTTATGTTTAATTCCTTGCTGATAAAGTAGAACTAAAGTTTAAAAAGCAAAACGCAATGAAATGTGTGTAAGTTTGCAGTAAATAAAACTTTAAAATTATAATCTCTGAATTTTCAATATTTTTGTGGATCAAAATTTCGTTTGTTGTTTGTATTAAATTAGTAGTGGCTTTCCCAGCAAAAAATTACACATTGCCATCAGAACTACTTGCCATATAATGACTTACTTTTCTGATTAACAAATTTCATTACTCGCTAACAAATTACATTACGTAAAATTTAAAAAAATTATGTACAAGTTGCTAAATGAGGAGAATGATTTTTTTAGATTAAATAGATTACGTGAACAAGTTGCCAAATAAAAAAGTAAGTACTTCTAAAGATTTGATTATTTTAGCCTCACACCTTGTTAAAGTAATTAAGTTGGAAATCCAGTAGGGCAGAACTTCCACCAAAAATGCTTAATTCCAAACCCGATTACCTGTTTTTAAATTTTTTTAGTTTTTAGTCCAAATTTTTTTTCGCTTATTGCTCTTTCACCCAATACCCATTTTATTCTAAACGGTCTATTAGTTACCGAGTTGTATATATTTTTCTGAGAACTGCGTAAAATTAAAAAGGAAACCACTTAGCAACATGGCAACACTGGTAAGACGGCGCTGTTCACATAGTTTACCAGTGTTGCCGTGCTTTTCTTTTTTTTTGCATTTACTTTGTATAAAATATCAAATTGTGTTCAAAAAGCTTAAAATATGCTCTACAAAATAGAAAAAATCTACAAATATGCGTTTAAGACTGAAATATGCAAAAAAATAATTTAAATGGTAAAATATTCAAAAATATGCTAAAATATGCCCTAACAAATCAATGCTAAAATTTATGAAAAGTTCTCAAACGGAGAAATATATTATCTATGACTTAATACGTCGTACAAGATAAAACATGCAATTGCATATTTGACGGTTCCTTTGATTATAACATACTTGATTTGCAAGGTCTTACTACATAACTTGGGCATAACTACCTGCAAGTAAATAAGGAAGTCGCTTGGTTAAACTGTGGAACTGAAAAAATACGCAAACGCATTTAAACTAATTAAATTCCAATGCGAGTGTTTGTTGGGAGTGTAAAGTTATTTTTATAAACTCTATTGCCGGGCGTTAGCGGCACAGAAATAAAGACAGCTGTAAAAGTTAGAAAGCCAATGCATATTTTTACAACCTTCCAGCGGTAAAACTCAGAAGACCTTCTTGGTGCAGGCCTTATTAAAGGACTCTTTCGCATAAAGTATACGATACACATTCCACACTCGCTTCTATGTGAAGGGAGAAGAGAAGGAGTAAAATGTTTTGTTTTCTGTTTTTACCAAAGCAAAAACAAAATCAATATTAGTTTGAAGGCCTTCCAGAATCTCTGGCGAAAGAAGCAAGAACAGAAGGCCTGCTCCGCAATGGCAATGCGTGTAAAAAAGATATGAGTATGGAATGGAGCGAGCAGGCCTTGTGCATTCAAAAGAAGGCGTACAGAGGCCTTCTACTCCTTCTAGTTCCCGCCGCGCTCTTAGACTTCTGCCAACGTCTGCACACGCATCCACACATATACATACACACATACATAAATACATTCTTTCACAACTGTTTTCTGTTTATTGAAGTCCTTTCATTTGCAAACAAACCTTAGTTTGTTTTTCATATTCTGACAAATTGTATTTATCTTTATGCTTCAGCGGTTGCAAATGTGTATAAGAGGAAAAATTTTAAAGCTACAAAAATGGTAAAAGTGCAGCCATCACTGTGGCTAATAAATATTTAAATTTCTTAAATTCAACAACGTTGAACTTTGAAAATCAATGTTCTTTAATCTTCGCTTTAATTTAAAATTAAAACACATTCTACTCTGCTTACTTTTTCTTATGTTGAAATACTTGAAATTTTAGAAGGAAGCAAAATTAAGCAATTAATGAAAGAAACTCGGCACCACTGTGCACACAATGGCAACTCCAGGTGTACATAGCTATTGTTTGTTGTTTGTTTACTAACGACAAGCAAAACAATGAATTGTTGCAGCAACATGGCTTGCAAAATAGATAAGACAGGTTCCAGCATTTCTTTTTTATTTCTTGAGTTGAAGAGCGTTGTAGCGGAGGGTTGTGAACAAGTCAGCCAGCCAGCCAGCCAGCCAGCCAGCCAGCCCTCTTGTTTTTATGTTAAATTATGTAAAGTAAAAAAATCAACAACCTCCAAGCGGGAACATCTTTTGGCTATCATGTATTCGCAAATATACATATTTAATATAGAGAAGTACCTGCTTGAGATGAGGATTGTTTACACTCGTACCGCTACAGAGTGTCTGGCTGAAGTGCATTGTTTTGTTTCCTATAAGTGCATCCATTGCTGTGTCTGTTTGTGTGCGTTGAACTTTTGTTTGTTATTAATATACGGGTATGATGAGTACTTACATATATTTTTATTTGGGCAGATTGTTTTTTTCTTGTTCTCAGGACACTCTTCAAGTATGAAATTTAAACGAGGGTCTTGGCTTCTCTGTTCGTTTTCTTTTTTTTTTCTTTTTGCTTTTTGCAACACTTATGTTTCTTTCAACCTAAAGTTGTTACACGTTGGTATGACAGTTTATCTTTTAAATGCTTGCAGGATGCAAACAAATATTTAGTTGAGTGCCAGGTGTGGAAAATAGAGACTTCAAAAAGGTCATATGCATGTAATATACATACAAGTCTTTGTTTGGGGGTAAAGAGACTTACATTAGGGGCTTCGTACTTTGATATTTGCAAGCGGCTATACTGTTAAAGCTACATCGGCCGATTTTACTGCACTGTACTGTACTGAACAAAGACATATCGGCGGTGAGTGGGTCCTATCGCAGTTGGAAACTTGCGCAATTTCTAATCGAAAAATCATCTTGAGTGATCAGGGTCATTTATGAATGAATTGGTATGCGAAAAAACAAAATTGTCGAATTTGGAACGATACTAGTCCATATGAGATCCCAAAGCACCCAATGCACTACGAAAAAGTCACTGTTTGTTGTGGAATTTTGGGCTGGAAGCAGCGCCATTGGTATATACATATTTTTTTAAGAACGACGTTGGAACGAGGGCTATGGGCCGATGGTTAGCAACATCTTTTTTTTTAATGAAGTGAATGATTTCGACACCAACGAATGTGCTTTCAACATTGTAAGGTTGGACGTGATATATATATTTTTTCAATACGAATTAAAGCTATAGTAGTAAATTTTCCATCCCTGTTTTGGGTATACATACTTACTTATGTGGGAGTGAATGTGTTATTCTAATACCACTTAATGTTGTCAAAACATGTTTGATGGCAAGTACTTGCAAAGCAGAGATCCCTTTGTGTTTCGATGTTTTTTTTTTAATTTTTGCTTTTTACGAAATTAGCTAAAAATGTTACACAAAAGAACCTTGGCAATATATCAACGTTTTTGAAGTGATACGAAATTTGCATTTTTTATAATTATTTATTATGTCTTCAGTTTGAGACTTAATATGTTAAAAAATAAATACAACGATGAGTGGTTATAATGGAGGGGGGGGGTAAATATTTTCTTTTTCAAAGTTCAAAAAAAATTATATATAATTTTGAAAGATATTTTTGTTGAAATGAATGATAATGTCATAAAAAACTTACCTTATTTTCAGTGACAATTTGTCTATAAATCTCTGGCAACTGGCTTAATTATGGGCCAAAATTTCAAATATGGCAACTCTGTGTGCTTGTTTCAAGTTAGACGGCTGCGTAAAGAGTTTTGAAATGTAAATACGTATTTTTTTAAATGTATTTTCGTTGTATATATTATACTAAACCAATTATGAATGCTGTCGTTTAAAAAGCGAAGCACGATGGATGTATTGATGCTCGTGTATATGAGTATGAGCGATGGCACGAAGACTTCTTGCTCGTAACAAACACTCAAAAGAAGTAGTGTCTTCACCTTTGATGCGAGTATGCTTGTTTTTTTACATATTGTACGTGTCAGTGTGTATGTAGATATCAAAGAATGTGTGGTTGACTAAAATAATTAACTTTTCTTAGACTGACAAAAAGCTAACTTTTTGAAATGTCATCAAAATTAATTCTTAAGTTGAGTACATAATCGAATATGAGAGAGCTACCAAATTTATTCTAAGCTACTTTGAAACTCATTTCAGTTTTATATTAACATTTTGCTGTTGTTATATTAGATGCACACAACGTGTGATGATAGATGTTCGAACCCGAAATTTTTTTTTAAATTTACTGACTACCAGGTGATTTAAAAAAGTCAATTTAAAGTTAGTTTAAAAGTAATGCAGAGTTAGACAATTGACTACCGCCTAAGACATCGTAATGTTAAAATAGTCACTTGATTACATGGAAAAGTAATCCAACTGTCAGTCAGTACTAGTTGCGAAGTAAAGCTTAAAGTTAGTTTAATGTTAATGCTATTATCTTTGTGTTTAGAGGAGGGGTTTTAAAGCAAGCTGCCATAACTAATGTCAATGCATATGAGCGTTTGTATGTGCGAAGAAAAATAAAGTTAGTTTAATGTTAATGCTATTATCTTTGTGTTTAGAGGAGGGGTTTTAAAGCAAGCTGCCATAACTAATGTCAATGCATATGAGCGTTTGTATGTGCGAAGAAAAATAAAAAAAATCATACACACAACGCGTGTGTGTATGTACATTAGGGTGGCGCGATTGGTATGGAAGGAAAAAAATCTTAATGGGCGCTTCGTGTTTCTGATTTTTTTGATTGTACTGAGCAAAAAAATCAACTAGATCAAACGTGTGCGGTGAAAATCGAGCTTCAAGATTTTGACTTGCAGGTTTTTCTCAGACTTTTGTCACGTTTTCTTCGGATATTTTGGCCAAACCATTGAGATTTTCGATCCAACACTATGACAAAAATTGCAGCCAAGAAAATAGTTAAGAACTCTCTAGTACATCGCAAAAGCATTGGAACGCTACTTGAGGCAGTTTTAGCCTTGTGATAGTCCAAATTTTTCGTGAAATGATTAATAAATTACTATTGATAAATTACCAACTATGGATTTGCCTGAATTATTTTGTCCAAAACTACTCTTAGTACAGTTAAGATAAAAAAGTACAATTTTTTTAAGTTTTTAGTACAATTTTAAAATGCTCAATGCCATCCCTGATACACGTCTATGCAAAAGAAGATTCAAGCCTCACAAATTCTTTCGTCACAAATTATTTTCTTCTTTACACAGAAAAAATTATTCCCCAAAAATTTTCAAACCAAAGTTTGTTTGAAATAAAATTTTGATTCAATAAATATTTTTTACTATTCCAGTAAATAGTTTGATTCAATTTTGTTCTAAGTAAAACAAAAAACAATATGGAGTGAAAAATTCAAGTTGATACAATTAATATAAAGTAATACTTGTAACAAAATTGTTAAGAGAACATTTCTGTTCCAATATAAAAATTGCCTACTGTACACAACAGTTATTTATTTTATTTACTTTTTATTTTCATTAAAAATTTTTCTTGATTGAAAAAATCGGGGTTTTTTCAATCAAATTATTACAAAATCTGGCATTTGAATTTACAAAATTCTTTGTAGAACCTAAATTGAAAAAATTAGTATTTGATTAAGAGAATTTTGTGTTTGAAATGGAAAATTAGTTTTTTCTGTGATACTTCTATACCTGCAATAACTGAAACAAATATCTTGCAAACAGTGATGTTCAGCGTTTGTTTTTGAAGATTTCGTAAAAGTAAAACATTTGCAAAATCCCTCATGTCTTAAAAGCTCTTGTAAGTGCTCTTTTGCAGGGGTCTATTTCAAGTACATTTCTGACTGACACCTTTGGCCAAATTTGTGCGTGTTTGGTTTCTATGTTTTCAGTTTTTGTTGTTGAGTTAAGTCGCGCGCATTGGGCTCTTCTCCTTCAAAACACACTTTGTTCTCTGCTGTTCACACGAATCATCATTAAGTATTTTTCTATTTTTGAACAGCAACACTTAAACACGCACCAGTTCTTCACATAATAGCCTTAAAAATATTGTAAATTGCTGCAATATTATTATTTTGCATCATTATATTGTGCACTGCACATACAAACTGAAGCGTACGAAGAAAATTTTTTTTCAAATAACAAAACAAGTAAAAGAAAGCATCAACTCTGTTTTCCTAAACGGTTGAAGAGGAAATACAAATACTTACATATGAATGTATATATATATCTTTTTAAATGCATGTCTATCTATTTCCTTAGTATTGTGTATGTATGTATATGTATTTAATAATTTTGAGCTGTTCCCGTTATTATTGTTGATTTCAATTTTGCTAAAAGAAGTGATTATATTTCTTTGGAAGAATTTATTTTTAGCCGTGTTGCGAATCAACTCAATGTTTTATTATGTCATCTGTCAGGTTGGCTCCTTGTTGAAAAGTATTTTGTTGACATCTCTTGGCGGATTTTTTCTACTCTTATTCCTTTTCCATATCTACCGTCAAAGTTGTTATCATCAACATCATCATTATGGCATGACAATTGTTAAAAAAAAGGAAGAAGGGAACAAACATCTAAGAAAAATAATATCTTAGACATTCTTGACATGATTTAGTTTTGCTTAGTTAAAGTATGCATGCACGTCTTATAGAGAGAAAACAAGTCTTACAGAAAATATGTCTTATTTTTAGCGAGAAGAAAATTTATTTCGCTGGTTGGTTTTAAGTTTGAGATGAAATCATCTTTTAAAATATTTTGTAAGATTGTTTAGCTTTGTGTTATTTGTAAATTATTATTTATAAATTATTTATTATTATAAATTATTATTCACAAAACTAAACAGATTATTGTTTGTTTCTCTTAAGGTAATTTTCCTAAAATTTCATTAAGAATGAAAGTAACATATATGTAATTGTCTTTGTTTTGTTTAAAGCATGATCGTAGCGATATATAATTGTATTCTTGGTTAGTAGGCAGCATTCTACTCTAGTCGTTTAAAAGTTGCAGGTTTTTCTCCTGCCGGAAACTGAGTTTTTCTTGAGAAGAACTAAAAAATCGTTTGCCCAACTGTATATAAGGTTTTACTACCATAGTACTACCGAACCTATACTGCCACCAAGACCGTGTGGATTTTCCACTGTTACACAGTGTAACGAAATCTGCATTTTAAATTAGTAAAAATATTTTTGTCAATAACATAAAAGTGTTTAACCATTCGGGAATTCATCCATTAATGAAAAAACTAAACCAAGTTTTAGTTTGCAATAGGGTTTGCTTTTTGAAGCTTTTATTTATATTCCATTAAAATTTTTTTTGGTTCAAATTTAAAAACATCAAAACAAAATATTCCTTGTTTACACAACAAATCTTATTATCCTTCAGCAATTTATAAACAACAATAATTAAGCCTGTCCATAATAAATTTAGAATACCTTCAAATCTAACATGTAACAACAAGTAAATAATTTAGAAATTGGTAAAATATTACTTAATGTAAATTTAAAAAAAAATTTAAATTCATCACTTTGAATATAAAAAAGGATTTCCAGACTAACACCACCTACATTCTTAATTTTTTTTCTTTTCTTTTGCACTTTGCTAAACATTGTTCGTGTTTATTTGTTTGTATGTTCACTTTACATAATATTTATGTAATTGCCAAAAATCAGATTCAATCATGCAAAAAGTATCCATTGATACATTCAACCATAAATAATATAATCATTTGGCAAAATCTTCTGGTAACCCGAGAATGAACTGAAAGAAGTAAAAATTACAAAAAAAAGAGAACTGTAAATCTATTTTGCTGGTTGTTTTGTTTTTCGTCTTATTCTTCTTTATTTCAGCCAAATAAACACAAAACATACACATACATACATACAATAAATAAACAAGAGTAAATACACACCCCAAACACCCTCGACATGCACATAAGCACAGACAGTATGTATAACAACTCCCAGTAAACGCAAGGATTTGAACTCAAATTAAGGCTTTTTTTTTTAAATAAAAAACCTGTCCTTTCCGAAAGTCATGCAAATATTTCAGGACAAACTAATATCACAATATAAGAACTTATTATGAATACGAGGGCGGTCCCAAAAATTAGTCGACGTAATGAAGAAAGCAATAAAATGTTTTGGAAAAATGTATTTTATTTCTCAACGTAATGTCGATACACCCCTGCAAAAAATGGTGCTTCACTGGAATCAACTATATAAGTGCTCTTTTGGTATGCAAGCTCTTACGCGATGCATGCAATTTTGCATGATTTTTATATGGGATTTCTCGCGTAGAAGCTCTGCCACGTCGAATTCAAATGTGATTCTTTCATGCCTGCCGGAGTGACCTGAATTCAGCAAAAATATTCGTCTACTTGGAAGCATGTCTTTTTCATATGTATATAATTAAAAAATTTACACTTTTTTTACTTTTTGTTCGCGCGTTGAATCAGGAGTCACATCCCAGGATTTCCGTGTGTCAAGCTGGAATACTACCCACTGCACTACTGAAGCTCATATTTATTTTTGTACACAATTTAACTAAAAAATAAAAACTCGAAATAAAAATTTCATTCGCATCCAAATTTGTATACAGGTAAGCGAGAGAGGATGCTCTATAAAAAAACTTTGAGAGTTTGAATATAAACAGCCGACTGACTTCGTAGTGTTTGTGTTAAATTTCGTCATTCGCTTACTTTATTGCATCCTCGTAAGGTAGAGGGGATGCACTGTGTGCTTTTCCACGCTTCCGAAGTGCCTTTTTTGTAATATATTAAACTACACCTTCCAAAAGATATAAGAACTAAAATAGAAAAAGCACATAAAAACAGAAAAATAAGTTACAAAAATGCAAAAGACACTTTTATTAATAAGCAATTGCTTCTAAATTCCGATTATTTTTTTGCTGGGACGTTTACCTGCGATATTCAATAGCTTCGGACTCCACCTCCTTATAGCTGGTAGATCTTTTACAACTGAGTATTAGGAAGCAATCTGAACTTCATTTAATTGATTTTGGGTTTGAATTTCATAAAAATCGATTAAATAGTTTTGGAGACGTGGATATTGCCCACCACACTTTGATCTTAGTTTGTAAAAAATATGAAGCCTGTGTGTCTTCTTCGACGCAGATATATCTTTGTTTTGAATTTCATAAAAATCGGTTGATTGAATTCCTAGGACAGATATTGCCCTTGCCGACTTCTCGGTCCTATTTAAACAAAAAAACTAATTGGGGTTTTCAGACTCAGATCTATCTAGGTTTTAAATTGCATCAAAAACCAGACGGACTAAAAGATTAATGGTGTACTCAGGTCAAGAGGGTTCCCTTTTTTATTTTCTAGCTATGGAGAGTTTACGACTCACTTTAACGGGACAATAAATGCCCTATGCCCGTTGGGAGCCTTCATTCTATATTCTGCCGAAAAAATATAGAAATCGGATTGCTGGTTGTGAAAAACAATCACCAAGCCAGTATATAGCCACTCCACGACAATTGCGAATTGTACCGTCATTTTCGATACAAAATTAGAATAATTACTTTATGATCTTTGAACTTTTATTTGACCTTTTATTTTAAAAATAGTAACTATTTTATTAAGCTTGATGTCTTTTAAATAAAATAAATCAAATAAACATTGTTAATTTTATATAAAAGACCTCAAGCTTAATAAAATAGTTACTATTTTTATAATTACTTTATATTATTTTTTAGAATTGCCTCAGACTTTTCCATATTACTTTTTTTATACCATGCCTTTACTAAGAAAAAGAAAAAAAATTAGCATTCAAATCGGTCTTTAACACATAAAAAAGTATTTCGAAAACTTTTTAATATCAATTAAAATTTTGTAATATTGATTAAAAGTTTAATTCTATTTCCACAACTCAATTATTTTTTATTCATTAAGGTCATTAAAAATTTAATTTAATCAATTAAATTTTTAATTACAAATATTAATTGGTGAATATTATTTTACTGTGTAGATTTTTTTTCAATTGAATGGAGTCATAGAACAAAAACTTTCTACACCTTACTTATGTTGAAAAAAAAATAATTAAAGATATAATTAATTCAAAAGTCTAAGAATAATTTTTTTTCAAGAGAAGTAACACTCAGGCAACGAATTACTAGGTGTTACCTTCTTTAGGAGGGCTTAGTGATAGGGACCAGTGATCGGCAATGAATCGTGTTTTTGCTATTCATATTGACTCATGAAATTTTACATATTAATGCGTAAACATGAAATGAATATACTTGCGACGTTGACATTCATATTCATACCGCACTCACACTTACAAAGCACCTCAGTTTGAATTCTAATTTCAGGAAAATACTTATACTACTCACATTGATTTAGCTCATTTAACTCATGTATGTGTGTTTATTTAAAAGTTTAGTCATTAAATAGTTTACAAGTGGTATACAATTATAGTAAGTAGGGGTTTTTTCAATTCCTGAAAAAAAACAAATAAAAGCAACAGAGAAACAAACACACAACCTCACAATGAGAACTTTAATGTTCGTATGCGAAGTTTGCATTGTGAATCATACTTATTTATTTTGCATCATCCATATACATTGAGTTAATGAGAGTCTAAATCAACAAACTTTCGAGTGAATCTGACTCATAGACAACATTGCATAAGTAGGAGTGCGCATAAATACAAGAAATTATAACTCATGATTTAACTCTATTCACTTTTTCACTACTCATTGCTCTTCCCTGATAGGGACTACAGGTGGTGAAGGAAGATGTAAAGAAAAGCTTCATTATTTTTTACAACTCTGCTTTTTGCACGTTTTTTTTTATTAATGCAGTGTTGCAGCGCCTCTGGTGTCAAATGGGGCGTATTACATTTTTTTAAGCTCTGTTTTAAGTAGCCGTTTTATTGGTTATTTTACTTCGACTGTGATTCTGCTACAAAAGTAAGCAGGGCGCTCTGATTTTACATTCGGATTAGTATCTACTGAAGTCGGTATAGTTCAGTGACCAGTGACAACAACTGATACACAAGGACACTAATGCACTTTAGAAAAATGTGTGGTGTTGTTATTTAATGACTGTTGCTGAAATTTTGATGTAAAATTTTATTTATTTTATTTTCTTTATTCTGTTAAAGGTATTGCTTAGAGAAATATTTTTTTTCTGTGGAAGCTACGATTTATTTTAAAATACTTGAAATAATTTTTAATATTTGTCCAAGGCTTTTTAATCACTGGGATATTTCTATGTTTGATTATATAGATATGTATGTATATGTACATACATGCATATGTATGTATGTGTTCGGTATAGAATACGACATTGGGTGCTTGACTTAAAAAAAACTCGTGACATAGCGCACAGTGATGTTAAATTAAAAAGTTAAGAAATAATTTAAATAAACAACTACAAAATTAATTGTATGCATACGTACTACATATGTATGTATGTAATTCTAATTTCAGTAAGCAAAAATAAAATTCCTTTATGTAGAGCAAAAACAAAGTAGTCGTAACTCCTTTAGAAATAACCAATATAAAATAAATAAATTTTCTTCACTGTGCAGTGTGACTTTGTAATTCTCTCATTTTTTAGTTTTTGTATTTTTTATTATGACTCTGTTCATATTTAGCTTTTTGCTGTTATTGTAGTTGTGTAGTTATTGTGTTTCTGTGAATTATTTGTAAAAGTATCACAGTTGAATTGTTGTTTATCAAATTGGAAAAATCACAACTTCAATTGACAGAAAATAAAAATGAAAATATACCCACCCCTCGCTATATTATTGGACGGACTTTAAGCAATGAGTGGAGGATCAAGTGAAACGATTACGAAGCAGTTAAAAAAACAAGTAGTAGTATAAGAAAAAAAAGTAAAACAAAATAAAAGGAAAACTATCACTGACAACGAAACAAGTTGTAAATGAAACAAAGGAGAAGATAATGATGAAACTAAATATTATTCATTCATATTGAAATGGAATTCCGTTCTCGATAAAGCATAATCACTGCAAAAAGCGAGCAACAGCGTTTTATATTTCACATGAATAAATTTAATCCTTGGAAATGGGAAACGAAGAAGAGTGAATAGCTAAAGAATGAGAAAGATTTGTTGCAAATATTTATCCAAGATTTTTGCTAAGCACTTTTTCTTTAAAAATAATATTTCAACTAGAAGAGTTATAAATGGTTCAAAAATAAAAAACATATAATATGCAAGGTAAAATAGTTTATTGATACATATATATTTGTTGAAACAAGAATAATTAATTTTTAATAAGAAAAAAGTTAATATTAGGAAAAAACATGTTTTAGGTAATGAAATAATTATAAGTTTAATTATTATAGGCTTTATTAAGAAACAAATAATTTTGGTTTACAAAACGTTTAATAAACAAACAAAAAAAGTATAAGGCAGTAGTGCATGATGAATATTGGTTTGTAAGATAAAATGACTGTAAAAACTGATTCGTAAGAATATAAAGAAACTCCCATTCCTTAATTGCTTTGATATATATGTTTAGCGGAACCACAACAGATATTAAATGTGCTTCAGTTATTATTAGACGACACTGCTTACTTTGCATGTTGTTTATTCATTACCAATTCTTTTAACACAGCTTTAATATTAACAAGAGCACCCTACAAAGCAAGTGCAAATATTCGCGATGATTGCGAGTTCAAATCTTCGCCGAGGAGGCCAAAACACCAAAATTTTCCTGATGCCTGTGTCAATACAAACAATAATGTAAGTTAAGTAATTAATTAAATGCAAAGACTATATTAAATTAAATTCATGTTGTTTTAACTTGGAATAACTTTGATCCAGCATGGTTCTTTGTGTTATTCTAGTATCGAATTTACTTTGTCACAACTTAAAATAACTTGTAAGTCAACATGATTCTTGAATTTGATTTAACAGTACTAGAATGTTAAATTAATATGAAATAAAGTTAATTGAAAATGAAAAATATTCTTTGAAGATTTCGGTAAATTATGTTGAATTAACATAAAACACATATGAAGGAAAATCATGTTAAATTAAACTTGTTCACATAGATTTTAATGTGAAATTTTTCTGTGTATAGATAACCGAACAAAAATAACCAGTATATCTTTATAAACAAATATTACTTGCTGTATTTCATGGCGCTAATTAATAATACAAATAGACTTTAAATTTTAAATTTTTCGTCTTCAAAATGTTTAAATTAAAACATAAAATACAATAATAATTTCTAATAAAAAGTTTTCAAATACGAATTTAAGAGCATTAAGAGTTTTCTTCTTTTTTCACTTTAGCAGACAATTTTCTTTTGAAAAAGTCATTCAACTGCACCTAACCCACACATTTTTGCTTATACAAACAAAAGAACATGCATAAAAAACTGAGTCTGGCAGTAGCAGCAAATTAAGTTCTATTTAGAGGATACAAACAAAAAAAAATAATATTATTGGAACCCAACAGCATGTTGCAAACAATTGCGAGCCAACAATTTACAATTCATGCACTAACACATACAAGTGTATTGTTTATATATGTATGTATATAAACATGCATATATATACATACATATGTATGGAGTTGAGCACATTTAGCCTTAAACGCAAAGTGCAATACCAGCTTGTAATTTAATAGAAGTATTTGAATTAAGTCTATAATAGTAAACTTTTGTACATGTATGCAGCCTGCTCACATAAGCATACATACATACGCACACATACACATACCCACTATCATCTGTAGCATCAAAGAAAAATGGCCGACAACAGTAATAACTATTGACAGTTAGGATAGAGCCAAACAAGAACAACAATTAGAAAAATATAAAGCAGTAAAAAACAAGTGATGCCAGTCATGTGGAGACCTGCAAGCAAGTCTGCTCTCATAAAAGCTGGGAGTATGTCAGAAGGAGTCTTGTCTGTAAAACGACTCTTTAAGACTAACTAACTGCAGTTGACTCTGCTTCAAGTGTTCACTTGTTGCAGTTGTCTGTGACAAAGTCATACAGAAAAACTTTAAACTTTCTAAAATAATGAGTACTTACACACATACACCCAATTTAATACTCGTACACACACCTACACACATTGGATTAAAAGCGGGTGCAGCTTTCAGGAGTATGTACGAGTATGTACATATGTATGTTTCGTAGAGTGGTATTTTATTTTCATTTCACAAAATTAGATATTCAGATCTTTTTCTGTACAAGAATTTAAAATTTTCAGATTAAAAAATAAAGCAATTATACACACATACGCATACACACATACTTATTGGCAAAATGATAATAAATATTTTATGTCAGGTGGCAAAGCATTTGCTACGACTTTAATAAAATTTATTTTTTTGTTTGCTATTTGCAGCGAAAATTATTTATAAATTCTAGAGTTTAAGCTTGAGTTAACAACGTTTCTTTATGCACATCCAAACAATACTAGATACTTTTATACAGACAGACAGACAGACACCCCGTTATATGCACAGGAATGTACTCGTACTATATTTGCCTGTTAGTTATTTGCGTTCAAGCGAATAATTAGAAATTATATCCAATTGCCTTGCGGTTGATTTTTGATTTTCATAGAAATTGAAACACACACAAAACCAAACTACCAACCAAGCAACACACCAGTCAGTGAGACAGTCACCCCTCTAACCCAATAGTACATTCATACAGATAAAAATGTGATAGCTGTTTGTTTCTGCATGTGTTTTGCATTTGTGCGAGTGTATGAGTGTGTGAGTTTATGCCATTGACAATGTTTAGCCACATGCCCGCTTCCGTTTTGTGCCATCACCTTTCCACTAATATATCAAAATGAATAGCATAAATGTATACACATGTAAATGTTGTTCTGTTTGAAGTATATACATACATACATATGTATGTATGCAGTAGTGTTGGTTGCCGATTTTGAAGTCTTTTTGTGGGTTTGTGATGCTGTAGCATATGCTAAATTGTATGAATTGGCTTCCATGCACACATATACAGATATGTCATGTAACTTTTATTTCAGTATCGATACATATATGTACATACATGCATTCATAACTACTTTATCGTACCTTAATATATTTATACCAATGATGCATGCACAGACACGTCTACAATGCTGCTGCCTAAATTTTTCTTTTATTTGTCAATACATTAGTTTGCATGGATATTTACACGTACTTCCCAGATTTTTTTTTTTCAAACTAGACACAAAAGCAGAATAAAATAAATTGCCTTAAAAAGGATCTCAAATACATACTTATATTTCTTAATTAAAAGTTGGCGACAAAGTGTTTGTTTGTTTATTTAATAGAAAAAGGGTTTGAATATTGCAAAGGAATCATTTTAGTATATTGTAAATAATTGCCAAAAATACATAATAAAGTATTCAATAAAATTTCAGTTTTCTTTTTAAAAGATTAAATTACAATTAAAAAAAAATTTTGTTGTTGTTGATTAAGCATTATTTAATGTGATAAATTCTTCCCATTGTAGATTAATCGTTTGAAAATGTGTTGCTTTTCTATGAATCTTTTTAAATCTTTATATTTAATGTCATTAAGCATTAATTTGTTATTTTTCTACCAGAATAAATCTTAAAACATTTTGATCTGTAATCGAAAATTTTCTTTTCATTTTTATCTCATATCTCATTAAATAATACTTGTTTCTCTATTAATTTCTCCAAAGCATTCGGCATTTAGTTGACCACAAAAGCTTGCTTTGATGTTTCTGTCTGTTTTATAATATAGAAATTTGTTTGAGATGAAAATTGCTTTTTCCCTCCCCATTTTTATTCTTTTCACTGATATCAATCATTCGTAACATCTTTATGAGAAAATAAATTAATGTGTAAATTGTTGTCATGACATTTGTTGCCAACATGGCAAAGATCTTCTTAAGATAATCACTGGCGCTGTAGTTATTGTTGTTGTTGTTGTTGTTGGTGCTGTTGCCGCTTAATGCTGTGATTGTAGTGATTTTTAACAAGACGAGAGCGTCTGACTGCGTGCGAAGTTCTTAAGGAAAAGTAACTTTGTTTTATCAATGTTTAATTACATTTACACATACGTTTGTATGTTTGTGTGTGTGCATTATGTCCTAGTAACTTAATGTGTGAATTAATGTGCAAAACTGTAACCATGAAATTGTTTCATTTGTATTCAAAGAGCACACATATGGATTTATTTTTGCGTTTTTATAAATATCTACATACATATGCACATGCTTTTGAGATACGAATCCACTCAAGCATTTCTTTCCAATCTTTTATTTATATCTGCAATGTTTTCTTCTTTCAGTTGACAGGATTTAATTTTTTAAGGTAATAAATTGGAAGTAGGATTTTATTTATAGCAGAACTTCTTCAAAAAGATTTGTTTTTTAATTTAATTTTATATGCATACACACATACATACATACTTATGTATATTTTATTTTATGATAATTTGGAAACTTAGCGGCATAATCAGTCGAATAAAAGTTATTCGGGTAATGCGAGTACCTAGGATTTAAGAAGAATATGCTTTTTGATTACCAATAAACCAGCACATATTAAATTTCATTAAAAAAATTCAACAGCGAGTACTTTTCACACTCTTCCAGCGGTAAAACTCAGAAGACCTTCTTGGTGCAGGCCTTATAAAAGGACTCTTTCTCATAAAATATACGATACACATTCCACATTCGCTCCTATGAGAAGAGAGAAGAGAAGGAGCAACATGATTTGTTTTGTTTTTTACCAAAGCAAAAACAAAATCTATTAGTTTGAAGGCCTTCCAGAATCTCAGGCGAAAGAAGCAAGAACAGAAGGCCTGCTCCGCAATGACAACGCGTGTAAAAAAGATATGAGTATGGAATGGAGCGAGCAGGCCTTCTACATCCAAAAGAAGGCGTACAGAGGCCTTCTAGAAGGCATCCCTACTCCTTCTAGTTATCGCTGGGCTTATTTCGAACTGCTTCAAGTCACATTGTTAAAAGAGAAAAATTAAAATGTGATAAACGGACTCATGGCTGTTGTAGTTTTTCATTTTCCTTCTTCTTATTTTCCTGTAGCTTATCTCATTTAGCACCATGTTTCTATTTTTGTTTCTGTTTTGTTTCAGCTTCTGTTGTATTAACTTTGAGCCACTGATTTGCTTTGTACAATTAGACCTGCACCGAACATAACACTACGTGCTGTTGACGACATCAACGTGTGATGAAAATCAATCTGATTTTACTTTGCCTTCTTGTCTTTCTGTGCCACATGCACACAGGCATTCTTCCTCTATGTGGGTGGTTGTCGATCCTTGTGCCAGTATGAATTTTTTCTGTCACTATGAGTGCAAAGTCTTTAAAGTAAATTAAAAATTAAGAACGGGAAAATGTGTTGATATTAAACTGGAGAAGAACGCTTTAAAGCTAACACTTCTTTTTTCTATTAAAAAAAACTTTTTAGCATTTGACAAAAAAAAATATCTAACGCTTATTATTTTCTTAGAATCGTTTTTATCCATATGTAGATTTTGCTATTTTCCTTAAAGTAAAATTTTATTAAATTAAAAAAGTTTTCAAAACTGTCAATAACAATAACAAATATTTCTTGAAGGGAAGTACATTTATGGCAGTTTTTTGTTTAATTTTTATGTTGGTTGTTGCTTTTGGGGATGCATGTATAAATCTTACAAGTTTTCAAAGGACGTGCTTTTAGCAGATTAAAGAAATATTGATTGAATGTGCATTAAGTAAGTGAAAAGAAAAACTACAATTTGTGCAATTTCCACTCATGTGCCCTTTATTGCTGCAACAGAGGAGCATCATTATCAATGTGTGAAATGATTGAGAAAAGAGGAAGTACGAGTAATTTAAAATCTTCTTAAAAATATTTTTTCCTTTTGATATTACCTACAAAACTAAGCTTTATTTTAATTGTAAGCGAAGAGTTTGAACAAAACGACTTTGTTCCCTTTGGCATAAATTGCACAATATCATTAAAAATGTTTTGTAGGCAGAAAATTCTTTTGTCACTTTTAAATCATTATTTTTCATGGAATATAATTATTATATTTTTTTTTGCATATATTTCATATAGTTGTTATGAATGTCTACAGTAATCCCTCGGTATGCGCCGAAACACCAGCGAAGTGAGTTTTTTAGTAAAACAAAAACTTTATTCAAGTATAAAAATTAAAGACTGGTTATACTTAACTTTTCACAATATAAACTTAATTTAAATAGTCAACTTCTACAGTAAATTTAATGTTAATCGAAGCAAGTACGCATATACATACCTGTCACATATCCTTGATATAAAACCTTTTATTTTAGCTTACATGATTGTAAAAACGAATCGAAAACATGTTAACAACTCGTGAAATTACTTACTTAAAATTGGTGTTTAATTTTATTTTGATTCCTCCAAGGATACGCCTAGCGCTCATATATACTTTATTTAAAAAAAAATATTATCAGCTGAAATAATGCTCAGAATGTAGCGGAAATTCGGTATACCTTTTCAAATTAAACAGTTTAACTGTCTAATGAATTTCAGGCTAAGCATTCAAAAGTATTAGCACCTGCCATACGTCCTTAAAAAAATAAATAAATTTGTGGTTAAAAGGTACATGAAAATAATACAAAAATATATAACTGATTATTAAATTATATACTCAAGATCCCTGAAGAGTTTCCTTACAATCGCAGTAAGTACTTGCCTGCGTACCTTATATCCTTTACAAAAAAAAATTGTTTTAGCTTTTGTGCTTGTAAAAACGGAACGAAAACGTTTTAACAACTTGTCAATTTAGTCACTTTAGATATTTGCTCAATTTCACTTAAATTGCTGCAAGAATTTGCTTACCTCCCATATATCCTTTATTTAAAAAAAATATTTTTATCAGCTGACATAATGCCCTGAGTATAGCGCACTTCGCTTATCCGTTTTTAAATTAAATAGTTTAACTCCCTGATGAATTTGAAGATAACCTTTCGAAAGACATTAGAATCTGTCACATATCCTGAATAAAAGAAATTAAATTTGAGCTAAAATTTGCATGAAAATAGTGCAATTTATAGCTAATTGTTAATTTATATCTTCAAGATCTCTGAAGAACTTTCCTATTATCGCAATATGTACTTGCCTGTGTACCATAACAATTTTTTGGTTTCTCCAATTCATTTTTTTTTGGTCTCTCACGTTCACGTTGCAATTAACGCCACCTCAAGTGCTTAAGAGTTCATGTTTTGTTGTAATATGTTAATGAGATTTGTTTGGTGAACTCTTAAGAGCGTGATACACTATCATACAAGGTCGCATGATCTACGAAAAAATACAACCCTGGTATGATGGAGTTTATGAAAATTTTCAAAAGATAATAACAATTCATCACACCAGTCTTGTAATTTTTCGTAGATTGCACGACTTTGTATGATAGTGAGTTATAGCTTTTAGCTACATTATTGCCATATACATATGTATATATAGTTTAGCGCTATCACCAAGTCTGAATTAGCTGTTGGCCAAAAACTGAAGACACCATTTTAAGAGGGCGCTCTAATCTGAAATCTTTGTTCACTTTGTTTTGGTAGTACTATCGAACCTATACTGTCCAGTCCGTGTGTTTCCCCAAAAGTCTTCTTTTGTTACAAAATATAATCAATAATACCTAAAGCAGTTCGTTTTCTTTACTAATTAAAAAGAGAACTTCGAAATGAACAGCACAAACAAAAATTGGTCAGTCTCTTAAAAAATACTCTTAAAAAATACTCCACAGATACTGTGTGGCTATATATTATGTTCATGTATGTATATCATACTTATGTACGATATGTAAGAAGAAAAAAATCGTTTTTCCTAATCAACAAACCCAAAAGTACAAAGTCGACTTTTAATATGTTTTTGATAAGTCACGTTAAATGTAACATTAGTTAGTTTCAGTCGTGTTACAAGAATTATTCGTAGTTTAGAAGAAAAAAAAACAGGAAAAATATAGATGTGGATGCGACTAAAAAATTGGCATTAGTAACAAAAAAAGTTTTATCAAACTTATACTTTCAAAGCACATGTACTCGTATGTAGTTATATAGTTTGTTCGAACATAAATACTTCGAGAACACCTAGTGGATGATAGAAAATAGCAAAGGAATAAAAGTTAAAAAGGGAATGAAATAAACTCTAGCACAGAGATAAGTGCTTATTCCTACGAATCTTTAGTTATGACAACAGTATAAATCAACAATAACAACAACATCTTTGCAGCAACAACAATTACAAAGAGCAGCAGCAACAGTACGAGTACGTACGTACGTATGTAGCAAAAACAAAACTCGAAAGTATTACCACAGCTTAACGGTCAACTTGTTAAAGAGAATATTTGAAAAGTAGTACAATCTTTTTTTTCCTATTTGTTTTTGCAAATACACTGTAAAAAAAAGAACGATGTAGACTATTTAAAAAAATTCAATAATTATGAAAGTAGTCTATTTTAGTTAATTATGTATTGAGGTGGTTGGTAAGATTGCTTTAATATTTCGTAGCAAAAATGGATATGACTGCCTCCGGTTTCATATTCAGGCTTATCATGAACTCCACTTGTGAAAATTTCCGAATCAAATTCTTCGTTCATATGGACTTTAATTTAGTATCGTCAATTCCAGTCAAATTTAAAACTTACATATTTCCACTTTTTTAAACAGGAAAATCTTTGTGATTACTTTTTTTTTCATAAATTGTCAAAAAATTTCGAAATCGCATGTAGTTTTTTGATACCATGAAGTTGTTTGATATGATAAGCCTGATTGTTTAGATATTTAATTTACTTAATGGTACAAATACAATTACAATATATATAGCAACTTATTTTTGCAAGTTTATTTACAAATACCTTTACCCGTGGTAGTGAAACAGACCAGATTAGATTTTTTACCTTATTTTGCTTAATGCTGCATTCCCAAGTTAACTTAGAGGTAAAGTCCTATGAACTATATACGTCCTTTAATTGCAGTCTGACTATCTGAGCCTGTGATCATCTCTCAATGGCACAAACTATAACTTTACTACTATAACCTTCCTTCTGGAATCATAGGTTTACCACCATAGGTGCCAATTTCAAAAGTGTATCGAGGTGTAATTTTGCCTAATTCTTTCTGTTGGCCAGAGCAGTATTGTCAGGGTTTATTGCTCCCTTTGAGTAATTTGAAAGTCCCTGCCTATTCTTCTTCCTATTACGCTGAGGACTTTTTCCATGGCAGGAGACTCTACCACAATGGTTAGAGATGTGAGTTCAATGAGCCGGCATAATACGCCTTCTCATGGGCCCTATTATACAAATGCATGCTTTCCTCTCTAATTTCTCCAACTGATCTTCTGTGGTCGTAACCAGCCTTGTCCTGTCCGGCCAAGCAACAGCTTCATAAGTGATTATAAGTCTCACTATCATTGTATATATATTAGCTACGTCCAAACACACACACTCTGATTTTTGCATTTGAGATAACTAGCTTTAAAAGCTCTTACTATTTGCACTTGTTTTTTTTAGCAATGCAAGCAGCAATCATTGTTGTCGCCTAGATCTGATTGGCAGTTGCGCTCCCGACGGTGTGAAAGCACAAAGCTCTTGTAAAAGCTCTCACATTGTGCATATGGCTTGGAAGTAGCTGATATATATCCAACTCAAGGTTTTGTCAGATCTACAAACCATTAATGCTTTTGATGCTTTGCCGACAGTCGGCTCTAAATGCTGTTCCCATCAACAAAAGCCTTGAGCTTAATATCACTGCCATATACTTGACCTCCGACGAGCTTTCTGGTAGTACGCTATCTAATCTGATGGTTTGCCAGGGTGGGAGTGTCCTCCTCCTGGTGAAGGAAGCAATGATAGCATTTGCAAGGTTGATATCATTATCCTTAGCCGGTTCTGTATAATGTCACGCAACGTCTCTTTAAAGTTTCCGGTTGCAATAATTACGATTTCATTAGTTATGCTTGGCACTCTGATGTCATTAACTGTTAGTATGAGCAGGATTTTATGAACTACTAGGCTAGGAGGATCACCTCCTACGGCACATCCGTTCGTCGTCCTTACTGCAAGATATTGCTACCCAAGTTGGGTCTCCGCAGTGCATGTTCATTCATCAATAGTGTTTCCAACCCCTTCCTTCTGAGCGCAGACGCAGCTTTTATAGACACCTTCCACATCCAGAAATGCCCATGCCATAATTTCCTCAGCGTCTAGACAACTGCGTATTGTGTTCGTCAGTTGCTACATTACAGTGCCAATTTCCCAAGCGCTGCTATTACAAATTACATATTTTTGAATCTTAAGAAATCCAAATTAAACAAACTTGTCTATATCTTTACTCGATTATATTTCAGACTATCTATTTAATTTCTCACCGTGCTATTATCCATGTATTTAAAGGTACGTTTTTGTTACTTTTACCAGCATACATACGAAGAAAAACACACATGTCCTTACACAAAATTTTTCCATTTATGTTTTATTTTTTCATTTTTTGTTAAAGTCCTTTAAAAAACTTTCTGTCTATGTGTTTTGGATTTGACCCTAATCAAAAACAAGTTGAAAATCGTTTAGTTTTTTTTTCAATCTTTTTCACTTTTTTGTTGCTCTCAATTTAAGTTGGACCAAAAAGTAATTGAAAAAAAAACCAAAAAAAAAATAAAAGAATTGAGAAGCACAATACTTTATAAAGATGATGGCTTATTTTTTAACAGATTTTGTGTGTGTTATATTTTGTTTTGTTTTTGCCTTCAGCTTCACTTAAAACAAACGCACATGAGCACGTACATACATACAAACAAATGTGTGCAGTTATCCATGTACATACGTATGTGTTTTCCAAAGGAGGGGATATTTAAAATACTCACGCGTGGAGTTGGTTTTCACGTACAACAACATCAAGGACATAAATAAAAAAAAACTACATCCATATGGAAGTGAATGAATGATGTTCTAATATGAAAAGCCATCAACAGATGGTGGAAATAGGAAGAGCACACTCGCCAAACATTTTCTAATATTCAAATGTATGGGCACATACTCCTACGTACATTTGTATGTAAATACGTGGATTATAAATTAACAATATCTAACAACATACATAAACTTGAGTGTATTCACATTGTACTTTGTCCATATCTGTATGAAAACAAACGGGCTATTTTTTTTTTTTTTTTTTTGAAATCTCAGCATACAACAGCAGTGAAAGGATTTTATTTTATGTGAAAGGATCTTTCAAATGTTAAAAGTGATATACCAACAGCAAAAAAAAGGATTGCTGGTATTTGTTGTTGGTGCTGCATTAATTAGATGAAAATTTAAGCACAATGAGTTGTCTACTAAACTCAAACTGTTGTAAATTTCTATTTGGTTGAATGACCGACCGCCTTCATTGCCAACCCGTCAAATATCAATATTAATAAAGACTTTGTAAAAGAATTAAAAGCCACAAATTTGTTTGTGAGCTCACAAGTTTAAATTCAATCACACTCCCACATACACATTTCCTTAATGGATGAAAGCAAACTGCACAGTAGCCGTCTCGACCTGACATTCGATATAAACAAATTCTCACTAAAGCGAAAAAATTTCGAATCAAAATTCTTCGATATTTGTTCGTGAATCTAAAAAAAAAATCGAATGTACACAAAAGCAAACCTCTCGCGATAGTTTATCGAATATGTAATTACAGCCTAGTGGAAGTTTGGTAATTTATTAGCCTAGAGCAAAGATCTACAAAACCGCGCACATGTGCGATTGCTCTCACAGTAATGAATAGAGCAATAAAAGATAATATGTGACGCGCAAAATAGAAAGGGACCTAAGGGTAAAAACCGGTTTTGTTTAGAAGAGCCATTTTAAAGATTTAAATACGTGTTTCTTTGGTGTACCATTACTGAACGTGTTGGTATTGGTCTCATTTGAAAGCGACACATCTCATGACGTCAGGAACGTGTTGGTCAACCTTGAAAAAGTGCGTAGGTCGTCCCTACCTCTTGTTTTGTGTAGTTGGCATATCTCTGGGTGGGAACACTTTTGGAGCATGTGATCTTTCTCATTCGATGCTCAGATGTTGTCCACATCAAAAAAAAGTGAAAATTTATTTTTTTACCCTTAGGTCCCTTTCTCTATGCGCTGTGACATATGTATTTTTATGTAATGTGTTCTACAATCAGCGCTACCACTCTAATCTCAGACTATTAGTATGTGCCAGTTGTTTAGTCGCACTTTACTAGACAACAATAGACTCATTTTAAATTAGTTTAATTTCGAGGTTTTCTATTTTTTAGAGCTAGGAATATCATATCTTAAATTAAGTTGGTATAAACACACTATTTAAAAGAGATCAAATGTGCCACTATTCTCTTTTTAACACGAGAAATTTACTCCAATTAGAGTTTTACAAATATATCACAAATATATCTTGGTAGCTCCCGAATGATAAGAGAAAAATTTATTATGCTCAAAAACGAACCACCAAAACAAACATACATAAACGTGAATGTATGACTGTTTGGCTCACTGCTCTAGAGGTACCAAATTCGAACCATGACTGCACCGTAACGTAAGATTACATATCTCATAAATATGTATAATAACTGCACAAAAATTTGCCACTGTAGTTTAGGGGATGTATGCCATGTATGCCGTGTTAAAATTACTTTTCTTACTTTTTCTTTTGACATTTTGTGATATCGAAATTAGTTTGATATTCCGTTTTGCGAATGCCGTCGTCGACGTCATATGAAGATGACAGTAAAAACTGACACATGTCTAATCTTTGTCGACAACAATTGACTATTATTATCATGCTCCATTAATTTATAAAGCTTTAGAGTTTAGTAAGAGATTTTAAATACGAGCCAATTGTTGCTGATAAAGAGTAGGCAAAAGAAAATTTTTACTGTTGTCTTCATGTGACGTCAACGCCGCTTTTCGCAATAATGGCGATTGTTAGTGAACCTTCAAAATCAAATGTTTTTCTAGAACAAAACTGAGTGACAGGTAAAGTTTCTTCCATAAATTTTTGAGTGTCATGCTCAATAACTTTACACGATAAATGCTCGAAATATATTCGAAATCGATGTCATTTAACGAATGTCTTGGTCAAGTGGGACTATTAAAGTCCTGCATAATTGTATTAAATAATTTAATGGCTTACTTCGGGACGATTTTTTTTTTCGCAATTTCGTTGAAAATGGCATGCTTGTCAACCAAATTTGATGTGGGGGTAATGGAAAATTGTTCCAAATCAAAGAAAATCCCCGTCTGAAGAAAAAAATCACCGAAACAAATTGTTTTGTCTTTCGCCTTAAGACTGACAGTTTTGTTAGCAGCATATTGCGCCAATTGCTGTACTGACATGTTTCTCTGGATTGCCGTGATAAAAAGTTCCACTTTTCCCCAATTTTTTCACTTCAGAATTATGCAATCGTTTAAGCCATCCTCTACCACTGTGCACATTATAATTATTAATAGGTTTGTAACTTAATATGCGGCCAATATTTTATATTCTTTAAATTTCCGGCAGTCGCTGTTGTAGTGATTGTCATTTCTTTTCTCTGATAATGTGTGTGTGTGTGTGAGAGAGACAGAGAGGAAGAGCTAACAAAAGTAGAGAATATTTACAAGAATTGCAAAAAGGACACGTGTACTTTGTGATGTGGCCAAGCGGCAAACAAACAAATTGTACACAAACAAACGGTTGATGTCATGTTTAATGCTCAAGTCCAAGCTGTTGCTGCCGATATTGACGTCGTTGTTGCTGCTTTTCATCTTTATAATGTTGTTTTATTGTATTATTACTTTACGTTATGACATACTACATTCGATTCCTGCAGCATTTGCTGTTATTTGAAGAGCATGGATGTGTGCTGCTTTATGGGCCTTGAGTGTATAAAATTTTGTAGATTTAAATGATAGATGATGTTGAACTCGTATGTGAGATTGTGGTACATCATACAGTATGTAATGTTTTTCATAAAGAAGAATGCGTAGACGAGTGCGTTAGTGTACGTTGATGGAATTTTAATTAAATTTTGATGTGGTTGTTAATGTGTGCATATTTCAGTCATTGAAATGTTCCCTCTTAAACATTTGGAAGACACATTTTTCACCTTAAACTCTTTTAGATGATATTTGAGAGACTGCAATCTGTCAAAAAAATATAAAATGTAAAATTTTAAGCTCTTTTGAATAATAGATGAAAAATTTAGTGAAAGAGATTTAACGCCCATCCCAAATAGTTCTTCCCATAAGTAGTATTTATCTCAATTAGAATGTAACGAATTTTTAATTTTCATAACATTTCGCTAGAATCTGAATCCGTCCAAGAGTTCTGAGTAATATTCACCGGTAATCGTTTTACCGTTCTCAAGGTAACAGCGCTTGCATGCCAAAAACAGGATAAGTAGCCATAACCTTGTCGGCCCACAGACCCAGCTTAGCATTCTTTGCTGCGACTTGACCCCGAGAAATCAAATGTTTTGATTCATCTTTGGTCTATCATGACAATATATCAGGATGGATCAATGTTTCGTCCACAGTTACAAAACTGCGCAAAAACTCGTGCGGATTGTGCCTGAACATTGCCTAACACTCCTTTGAATTCTTTACATGGTTGATCTTATGATCCATCGCGTGCAAAGCTTTTTCGTATCCAAATACGCATGTAAAAGCTTACGTACGCACTCAGCTGAGATCATTACAGACTCAGCAATTTCACGCAATTTGATTCTACAACCGTAGAATATCACTTTATGGATTTTTATCGACTATTTAAGATGTGATGAGCTCTTTTGTGCGACCTGAACGTTTGACACCATTTGTGCTGCTACCACTACAATGAAACTCAGTAAACCTCTTTTCAGCATTGAAATGGATAGTGAAATCCATCTTTGGTTTTGTTAGTGGGTTTTTACGTAACAAATTATTTAAAAAAACGCATGCAAAATTAAATTTTTTCCATCTTCCATAATATTTACGAGATGGTGAACTTGTAATGATTGTCAAAAGCAAACTAATGACAATAGTCTAGTAATAGACAACAGTTAAAGGGACTATAGCTTAATTTAAAGTTACTGATCTGGAACTATCAACCTACCTTGTGCTCTAAAATGGTAAAAATAGTAAAAAGTTTATACGGATTTTTTTATTTTAGGTGACGATATATGTGTATCAGAGAAAAAATTGAATGCCTTATTTTGTTGTTTTGAATGCAATCACAAAAAACCTGCATATTCGGCCATGTCACAAAGTTCAATTCCGTTCGGAAACGGAATTCAATCTATCCCATTTTTTAGCAAACGGTATCTAAAAAATTAAATTGAAATACAGAAATTCTCAGATGTGTCCAGACTGTTGGAGGCGCTAGTGTTCTGGGTATGCTCCGACTAGGCCTTAACATCTTGAGGTGGATTGAATTACGTTTCGGAACTGAATTGAACTCTGTGACATGGCCGATCGTTGTCAATCCACAACATTTGAAAGAAACAACGCATGGCACAATCGAAAGAAATGAGTGCGGTGAATTTTATTGCGTGTATTGCTGTATCATAGCAATTACATTTGTTGTTGTTGTCGAATAAATGTATGGCAAAAGCAACGAATTTATGAATTGGTAGCAAATGCGAATGGTCTCATTCTGTTCTCTGATTTATATTCTCCTTTGACTTTGTCTACGAGTTTTAACTGCGAAAAGCTGACGCCTCTTCTAATGCAATTGTTTGCTTGGTTAAAGTCCACGTTAGTACAAACATATGTTTGTCTATTTATTTCAACTATACAAACATACATACATGTATGGGTATTTTATCCTTTATTCTCCTCTCCTCTCCAGTCTTTCGCAGTAATTTTCTCATACAAACAGACTCCTTTAAACATGTTCATCAAGTTCATCACTATAATTATCATTGTCTTGATGAGTATGGTTGCATGTATGTATGTATGTGTAGATGTGTTGGATGTTGTAGGTGTAATACAATAAAATTTTGCTGCCCCTGTTACTTTTGAATTTGTTTGGTTTTGTTTGTATGTTCTTTCATTTGCTTTATACTTGGTTTGTCTATTGTTAAAAGTGATTTTCAATTTGAAGTGGATTTCCTCTTGTATTCATTACTCTTCACTCAACTAAACAAATATATTTACATGTGCCCACACAACAGCATGTGTTTGTTTGTGTGGGAAAAAGATTCAAGTATGCCCTTGTTTCTGGCAGCTTAAAACAGTTAAGGAAATATGATGGCTTCACATGTTGTTACTTAACAAAATCAAGTCATTATGAAATTATAAAATCTTAACAAATCCTTGATTACTAGAGTGTGATTTTTAATATTTATTGAAGTTGCTGGAAATTCTCAGGTATACCATTTTGTGGTTAAAACTTAAAAAAAAAGAATTTTCTTTAATTAAAAATGAGTGCAGGAGATTTAATTTTTTTTTTTAATTTTGTAATTATCAGCTAGGATTTTGTTAATGGTGTTGAGCTCGAATGTACACCAAGAATCAGTAAATAGATTTCTTTCAACTGACAAATTCAGTAAATTCTATAAACGTATCTAGTATTTTGGGCTGTATTTTGTAAAACGTAACGCTAAGTGTTTAGAAAAATTGTTGTAGATGGAAAAAATTTAAATTCGGAAAACAAAGCACACACGCTTGGTGATACTTTCTATTTGATTAACGGGATACAACTACAAACTTTCCTAGTTTTTTTTTCCCACTCAATAAATGTTTAACTTTAATACGATATTTTATTTGAATAAATTTTATTTTGGTGTGTATTCATCATATTGATTTTTTTAAGTGATACGTGTTGTTGCGTTTTTAACTTCAAAAATCTTTATTTGCGTTTCGAACTCGTATTTGAAATTAAATAAAAAGTGAATCGTATACAATTATTATCAAATAAAAACACTTTAACACTTTAAATCAGCAACAATAAATATTAAAAGATTTAAACACGCAATGTTAAGTTATTCACTGCTGGAATACCACGATGTTAACTCGCTGTTCCCTACACAAAACTGCATGTTTATCTTAAGTATCACCTTTTTTTATTTTTAACATAAAGATTCCAGAAGAATGTTAGAACCATCCAATACTAGCTTTCGACCACGTCATTAGGGGCTGTAAAGCTCCAGGTTGTGGGGTGTTAAAGATTTGTTACGGGTTAAACATCATATAATGAACATTTTGTAAATGCGCTACTATGGGTATAAGAAGTCCGAAAATAGCTTTACGTAATATGCGAATGGCCCCTTAGTTCGTGCTACAATTCGTCCTGCTAATTTGAGTGTAACATTGTAGTTGCTGTTCTTTGTGTCTAGCATCTGCATCTGCATTGGCTTATGTCTTTGTGTGCTTGTATATTTCTTAATAAGGGGAAGGTATAACATTATTGGATTTCTTGTTATGATTTCAATGTCTATTTCAACTTCCTCTTGTATGCTTGTATGATTGTTTATTATTATTATTATTATTATACTATTATTTCTTTAGCTAATAATACACAAATCTATCAGTCTTATTGTTAACAAATGTTTTATGGAAAAAATTTTTATAATATTTTAGGAATAATATTTATTATTTTATATGAATTGCAATGAATTTTTAATCAGGATCCTCCAGTTCAATATTTTCAAAAAAGAAATGTTAAATTAGTTGCGGAGTAACATAATACTTACAAATACTTATAAATGCATTTACCGACGGTAAATCAATAAGAAACAATAATTCCTTTTGAGCATTTTTTTAATAAGCGCATAACTATAATTAGACTGATGAGAATACATATCGGAATTATTTAATTTTGGTCTGAATATCTAGTTTACGTATTGAGTCACAATAAAACTATAGACCTTTTGTATGTTTTATGAAAATTAAGTAAAAAGATCAGAAAACTCAAAAAGTGGAATTGTTGCGTTTTATTATGTACCTACACATTTCTCATATTCCATTTCATTTAAAATGTGTGTTAAATAAGTGATATCAACATCCACCCAAGTAGATGGACATGAGTGCTGATAAAATTAGTGATCGCACAGAAAATACGGCATTTCCTCAGCTGTTCTCGTTTAACTTTTCTTGGCTTCTTTGTCAAATGACATTAAATAATAAAGTATTTCATTCTATAAAAAGAATTGAAAATACTAAATTCGAGTATTTTTTCACTTGAACCGCTTTAAGGAACTATTAAGTCTTTAAAATATACAAATTATTTGTGTTTTCTTATTAATGAAACACTTAAACGTTTGTATAAAAAAAATAAATTTCTCAAATTCAGTGTACATTTTTGCACTATTTAAATAGCTCTCGAATTCCTATAATCCTCTATCTGTTAAACACCAGTTGTCTGTGTAAAGGACCCTTACTTTTACACTTAAACAGTGCAATTAACACTTCTTAATCTTGATTTAAAAACGTGAAAGTACAGCAAAACATACGGTGAAATGTGTTTGTTCTCCTTTAGAGGAAAACTACTCGCAAATGAAAACTAACTTAGAAATAACTTAAACTAATGCCATATAATGATGGCAGACAAATGAGTAAAGAAAGACAACAATTATGAGAACTACTTCAACTGCAGAGTTTAAAAGCAGCAGCATGGGTAATAGATGGATGTGAGTGAGCAAACAGTTCTTGTAACCACAACTAAACCATTTAAAACTAAGAAGACTATGAATATTATTGGAATTATATCAGCAAAAGGAGCAGCTAAATAAATAAAAAGGGTAAATTAAAGCCCTTATCATCCAACACCACAAAGCGCACTAATGCAACCTCATTGAGCAGCGTCATTACATAAAGTTTCAGTGCAGCTTATATTTTAAGCTACAAAAATAATTGAATTCTTAAGCAGCTTAACGCTATTATAATGCTTAGCTAGCAAAAAGAAAACTAAAAACTAAAATAGCAAAAAAAATAATCAAGCTTCCACCAACTAACTGAATGAAGGAGATGCAACAATAAACTTGGCAAAGGCAATCAAATTGAAATGTACTTCCAGTTAAATATATGAAGAGATATTTGCCAATACAACTACAGCAAGAGTCAGAGCAAGAGCAACAGCATCAGCATCATAATACAATTGTCAAATAGTTTAAGCTGCATGACTTGTACAGCAGACCTAAACCAACAACCGTCTTTTTTTTGTCTTAAGTACAAAACTAAATCCTCTTATTCTGCTGCCAAAGCAAAAGTAATGTTCACTTACAAGTGCTTATGTGTGGGAATTTGGTCAAATATTTGCAGCAACAACTGCATCTGCAATCAAGTTGAAGCGCACCAATTCATACCAGTCTTGCCGCACCCTCGTACAAGTCTAAGTCAAAAGCATAATGACTTATGATCCATGCCATAAATTTGTAGAATTCAAATATGAACTTAAAAATTTAAACGTAATCTCAGCAAATACAACACGCACCGCACCCACCCCACCACAACCTAAAGTCGTAAGAGAAATGAAGAGCAAACAAAACCTGCAAATCGAAAGATATGGCCAGCAATCAGGGCGAACAAGTGAACAAATACATGGACTTTTTGTATGTCAAAATTGGGAATTGGGAATAAAGAATTGTGACCAAACAAAAAAAATGGGACCAACAGATTTTGAATATAATACATGAAAATTTGGAAAAATGTTCACAAATGTATAAGAGTGCTGTAAACACACACACACGCATGTATAATCTCTTGTTTGCTCACTTGCTAAAAATTTATTAATACTCGTATATCGAGCCATAGCCACCAAACAAGCTTAGCCGATACATTTTTGGACCTCGTTTTTATTTTTTACTAAAATTGATTATGAACAATCGCTTATAACACGGAAGCCTCAACAATTCCAATGGGAAATAAAAGTAGGCAATTAAGTAAACAGAACTGCCAAAGGATTTTGAGAAGTTAGCTCGAAGTTAATTTTATGACCTCTTGAAGGTGGTCCATTTTGACCATTTTTTGCTCTGAGTGAAAATTGAAAAAATATAATATTGCGTACTTATTGTTGCAAAAAGCAGGTCCAACAGTTCAAGGGTGAAGTAGGGAGGATTGTAGAGTCTCGAAAGGTTTTTGGCCAAGACTAGACTCAGGAAGATGTAAACTGCTACTGGGCATGAATAGGAATGCGATGCGAATCATGATAGGTGTGCTGACAGGTCACTGCTCGGTTAGAGCAAGCACCAGCATTTGGGAGACTGGCACTCCAGATTTTTGTGGGATGTGCGGAGATGAAGAGGAACCAGAAACCATTGAACATATTATCTGTCATTGCCCGGAGCTGCAACGTCATAGGCTTCGATGGCCGAGCAGACGTTTCCATAAAAGCATTATTGATGTCGGGAAGTTTTTTTTTTTTTTTTTTTTTTTTTTTTTTTTTTTTTTTTTTTACGAACAAACACAACCCGCAAAGCGATTAGCTTGTCTGCAGAAAACACCCAGAGTCCATGGTGGGAATCGAACCCACGACCTCTGGACTGAGAGGATAGCATCGCTACCACTCAGCCACAGGGGCACTCGTAAAGTGTAAACTAGAGGACATCAGGGGCTTCATCATGGGAATTCGGTGGCTTAGTGATGGATAATATGGTCACTTCTGGCTGCAAATGGAAGGGTAAATATTACTTTTGTGGGCAACAGAAGGGAATCACAATGGACCTCCGAGTCCGGGTTTCCGAGTCGAGGTGCGGTTAAAGCACCACCCTTCCTAACCCAACCTATTGTTGCATTGAATACAATGTGAAAAAATATATTTTTTTTTCTTTCCATTGAATTTTTCAGAAGCATTTACAACAATTCTATATCAAATGAACCTAAAATTCTATTGAAATTTAATTTTTATAACAAAAAAAATGTGTTTGAAAAATTTTATTTCAATAACAAACTCAGAGTTGCCATTTAGTTCACTGGAACTAATATAAATATTTTAAACTATATGATTCGAAGTCCTTTTGATGTTGATGGAAGCTGTGAATTCTGGGTATCGTCACTCTCGCCGAGGCCGAAACCATTTCTGCTTCATTCTCTAAATTAGCTCCATTATCATCTTCATTTATTTCTTCTTTTTTGGTCTATTAACAAGTTTTTACTCCACCAACAAATTTCCGGTAGAACTGAGGACTAAATGTTTATTTAAAAAAAACAGAAAGTTTTATAATTTTCACTAACTTTGGAATAATTTCGTAAAATTTTCCATGAAAAATTTACTACTATTCGCTGGTACATTCAAAACAATTTCAGATTTATTTGATTTAGAATAGTTTTAAATTTTAATAAAAAATTTATAATTTCTTTATATTTTACCACGCCTATACCGCCCACCATTTGTTGAAATAAAGGAAAATCCTATATCCTAACACATTGGTTTCAATGCAACAACAAGTGCGCACAATTAAATTGCATTAAATATTTTTATATATTTATAAGTATTTTTAAATTTTCACTCATAGTGCAAAAATGGTCAAAAATGTCCCAACTTCAACAGGCCATAAAAACTAAATTCGAGGTATCTTTTCAAAACACTTTGGCAGTTCTGTTTGCTTAGTGGTCTACTTTCATTTCCCGTTGGAATTGTTGAGATTGGTTCCTCTTGTTGCACAGTGTAACGGATTTGGTAAAAAAACTCAAATTTGAAAATTATGTCGCTTAAGGTTTTTTAGCGGTTATGGCACGATATTATTGTTCTGCAAGTTTAACTTTAATTTAAAGGCTTGAGTTTGTAGGAAAGAGGGGACAAGATAATGAGAGCTATTTTCCCTTCCCTTCTACAATTCAAGTCTTTGCAAAGTAAACTGGGCATGAGGAACATCCGTCTTTGCATTGTTCAGTTGTTCAGAGATTTTGGGGTTTTTCAAAATCCCATTAACGCGAACAGCGACTCCATGTAGTTGGTCCCCTTTTCCAAAATTTAATAATTGAAGTACATTAAAGTATGTAGAATAAACTAAAGTAAGCAATCAGCTTTAAGTGTCAGTATATAAATGGATAATGAGTTACGTTATGAAAATGAAAACTTGAAAGAAATAATGAATGTTTGTTTGTCCTTTTAAAGAGATCTCGAGCATCTCGTTGTTCGAAAGTAATTCATGGCAAGAAACTGGTTTGAAGCTGTGCACTTATCCCTTTGGAAATGTACTAGAATTGGTGTTTGAAATTTGTGTTGTGACATTACTGTTGTTGTTGTTTGTGTGCAGCAGCCACATACTCTAAGTTATTGAAGAAAAAATAAACACAGTCAAGTGTGTATTTGTCAGTGTGCAGGTATTTGATAAATGAATGAAAAACAGTTAAAGACTTTTGACATGCAACACTTTGAATGTTGACGTTGTTTGCTTGCTGTCTCTTTTTTTTAATTTTTAACTCCTCATTTTTGTTCCGCAAGTATTAGTTAGTGCTTGCAGTTTTGCACTTTGCAATAAAGGACTAAGTAAAATTATAAATGAATATCGCATGCTGCTGACGAGAAATATCTTTAATTTCAGCAGCATCTATTTTGTATGTATGTTGCTTGCTCATACATGTAACTTTAAATAAAAGAGAGACGTTTGCTACTTAAAAAGGTCCTTTCAGCAAGCATAGCCAGAATCTTAATAATGATGTTCTTTCTACGTTTAATGTTTTCATGTTTCTTCTTAACGTTTTACTTAGAGCAAAGTCCTCAAACTTAAGTTTAATACTTGCAGCCACTAAATACTTTCGTTTCCTCTCAAAGCAATATGAATGTCGCAAAACACAAAGTGCAATTCTGTATTGACTTCTTTGTAGGAATTTGTGTTCTCTTGTGTGAGTGTTGCGGAATATATTGTGCTAATTGCTTTAAACTAAGCATGTCATCTCAACCGAACAACGTCAACATCTATTGCCTTCAATATCATCACACCGTCAAGTATCATTGAGTTTGTTTATGGAAAAAAAAGGAAAGAATATTTAAAAAAAACACATGCAAGAAAAAAATATCTATACACAAATAAATTTTTTATTTATTTTTTATATTTTTTTGTAAGAGCAATAGGTTTGTGTGCAAGGATAAGCTCGTGTGGCTGTTACAAGTCAAGTACACTAGAGTTTTATAAAGGAGTCGTCATCTGTAGTTGCAACATATGTATGTATGTGCATCTATAAAGGTGGGGTAATAAAATTTTATATTATACATACATATGTATGGGCATATGTGGGTGACAATTTTATTAAAGCCTTAGTAGAGCAGCAGAATCCATTAAAAATTATTGAAAAGCTTTCTGAAAACATGGTTCTATTAGAAAATTTAGCAGAGTTAAAATTAAAACATTAATTTAAAATTTTTTATTGATTTAATGTATTTGAAATGCAGAAGTGGAATTAAAACGAGTTCAAACTATTTGAGAGAATTGTTTTCTAGAAAATAAGGACATTATCATCCCTAAATTAGAGCTTTTCCAGAAATATATATTCTTCATTATTAACTTTTAAGGGTAGCTTTTTTCGATTTAATTAATTATTTTTAAATCAGCAGCTGATTGGGTTTCTGCATCAGATGCTGGAACTACGGCTGCCATCATGCCCTGCATGCGAGGTAACTTAAAACCCTATTTCAAGTTCATATACCTTATTTGAGCTGAGATTCGATATAAGCGAATGCTCACTAAAGCGTAGAAATTTTCCAACAAAATTTTTCGATATTTGTTCGCAAATAAAAAAAAATCGAATGTTTGCTAAAGTTTCGAATTTCGAACTTCTCTCGATAGTTTCTCGAATGAGCGATGGTAGCCTAGTGGATGTAAACTAGTCTGTTAGAATGATGGTACCTTGTTCAAATTCTGAAGCGTAAGTCAAGGAATAAAAACATAAATATATAAAAGCAGTTAGTTAAAATAAATAAATAAAAAAATAAAATACTATTTTACTGCTCACTTTTGATATTGTTAGAGAATCTTCGAAATCGAATGTTTTTTGGAACAAAACTGAGTGACACACGGTAGGTTGAATCAACTCTAAAGTTGCTAATATTAATACAGGAAAAGGTGAAAATGTATTTTTAATTTTTTATTTTTTTTTATAAATGCATCCCTTACTGATTACAAAAATGTATTTTTGAAAACATTGGAATATGTTTTTTTTTTATTTTTTTTTTTATAAAAGAAAAAATTTGTATTTAGGAATTATTTTTATATAAATAATGGACAACAATTACTTTCCACATTGTCTCCTTCTTCCTTATAGTAATCATCAAGATCATCATGGTCCTCATCATAATTGTCATAATCATCATCATCATCATCATTTTCAAAAATTTTAATTATATCAACAAAAGTATTTTTTCAAACAAAATTTAAACAAAACTTTCGTAAACACGCACTAAAATTTTAAACAGAAAAAACGAACTTGAAATGTGTTGAATTTCAATTTTTTCACTATTAGCAAAAAAAAAAATAAATTCAATAAAGTACGACTTTGACCCGCGCACGAAGGGTTACGTACGGACACGAAATATGTAATTCAATACGAACTTTAGCCTGTATGAAATATAGATTTTGGCATTGTTTTCGTTTTTGACGTTTTTTTTAATATGGTGTTTTTTTTTATTTTGGCAATTTTTTTAATTTTGGCAAATTTTTTCAGTTTCTTTCCATTTTAGCAATTTTTTTAGTTTTGAAATTTTTTTCTCGTTTTGGCGATTTTTTTCGGTTTTTGGCGTTTTTTTATTTTGTGAAAATTTTTTCAATTTGGCGATTTTTTTTAATTTTTTGGTTTTTAGCGTTTCTTTATTTTAACGCCTTTTTTCATTTAGGTGCTTTTTTTTAGTTTTGACAATTTTTTTTCTCATTTTGGCGATTTTTTTTTGGTTCTTAGCGATTTTTTTTAATTTTGGCAATTTTTTTTATTCTGGCGATTTTTTTTCATATTAACAATTATTTTGTTACTGGAGCCTTTTTCGCGTTTGGCGATCTTTTTCGGTTTTTGGCGCTATTTTTCATTTTGGCAATATTTTTCATTTGGACGATTTTTTCGAATTTTGCTACTTATTTTAGTGTTATATATTTTTTTTTTAATTTTGGCGATTTTTTTCGTTTTGGCGATTTTTTTTTGGTTTGGCGATATTATAATTTGAATTTGAAAATTTCAAGAGTGTCTTAGAATTTCCAAGATATAGCAATTTGTCAAAATTACATAGTCAAAATTGCATTAACTGATGGACCACCCTTTAATTTAAATTTTTTTAAATTTTAGTATTAATTGTTGTAGTCTATACAAAAATACACTAATTTTACGTATTTCAAGTGTCAATATACGTATGTACATAAAATTATATGTATTTTACATGGGATTTTAAAATTTTTCGTTGCTCGTTTTGGAACACCCTTTAATTTTTAATTCTCATGTATTTGTTGTTGTAGCGGCCAAGGTTCTACATACTCTGTCCAAATTTCAGGTCCGTAGCTCTTACTGTTCCTGAGGAAATATCGTGTGACGGACAGACGGTCAGACGGACAGCGTAGCGAAAACAATAGGGTCCTTTTTTCACCTTTGGTGTAGGGAACGCTAAAAAAACGTTATACTTTCACAACTCACTGCAGAAAAAGTAAGGAACACTTAACATTGATTATGATCACCAGTGATGCGGAATTTCATCTATTTTTACTCGACATAAAACTCTTCGAAAATAATAACTTGAAAATATTAATTAGTAGCGACTTTGGACTTGATTCAACCCAATGTGCGACATTTGAACTTTTTTCGATTAATTTTTGAGTGTCATTCTCGTTAGTTTTTCACGGTGAATGTTTGAGATATATTCGAAATCGATGTCATTTAACGAAAGTCTTGGTAAAATGGGGCAACGAGCTGCTTGTTACAAGAATAAAAAATAAAGAATTTAGCATGTTGATATCAAATCAAAATGTATTTAAATTTTTGTTTGAGGTTTTTTAACTTATTTATTATCGGCCCTGTTCTATAAACCGATCGGTTTGAAACCGCACGATTTCAAAAAACTAACTCCGACAATAGAACTATTTTTTAGATTTTTTTCAATTTATTTCCAAATATCTTATCTGAAAGGAAATTATCGTATATGATTTTAAATACGCCTACAGGACCATTACTAATTTTTTGAGAACGAGAAATTTACTCAGATTATAGAACAGGGTTGTATGTTTATGTACGTAATTCTCATTAAGATTTTGAGAGTTTTTCTTTTTTTATGGTTACATACGAATCGTATTTAAACTTTAATTAGTAGATTACTAATCTTAGAATCATTAATCTTAAGGATTTTTTTTATATTTTAAAATAGTTTTTTGATCGATTTCTATTTAGATGAGATTCTTAAGCAGAAACGTACATAACCAACAACAATTAAAAGTTTTTCAAATCTAGAAAATAAATACACATAATTTCAGAATTGCATATAGTTTGGTCATCAATATCAGTCTAGATGCTCATCAATATCGTCGAGGCTTTGCTGCAAGAGAGTCACAACTCACAAAATGATTTTTTTTAAATTGCATCAAAATATTTCGTGTGCTCACACCTCTTGAGAGGAAAATAATATTTTATTCGAAACTTTAAATTAGTTTTCTGGCAAACTTTTTCTTGTAAAGACTCGGCATTTGCTGCATCAAACTCATGTTAAAGTCCTTGCTTTAATTCTCATTTGCAGAATTTATATTTCGCATTGCTTTTAAGCATACCTTGCCTTGCATGGAATAAAACAACTTAAGGAGTTTGCATATTTTTGAAGTATTTGTATTTTTACGAATATAACTTTTTTTATTATTATTTTTTTTATAAATAATTTTAATAATTTACAATATGTTTCATCTGCGCGAGATGCTGAGATAAGTTTATGTTTTATTTATTATAATTTTAATAATATTTATTTATATTTATAATTAAATTTTATTTGACAGGTAAATTACTTTTGCATTTGTATTGTTGATGTTTTACCTTCTTTTGCTGTTTTTCTTCTTCTAAAATTCTAGTTTATTGATTGATTATCTACAATTAATTTTACAAATAAATTTTTTCAAGCAGAAATTGTGATAAACTGAAAAATAAGGAACAACATTTACATTTAATGAATGATATTTACATACATAATTCATAATTTAAAACGAATTGTAATTGTTTTCTCTCTCCTCACGCAACTTGACAAAAAAAATAAAATAAAAAATTGCGCCTATAGATAGAAGGTGGAGTGGAGTTTGTTAGCAAATAGGATTTCATTTATATATATTTACAAAAGTAAAAAGTTTTAATTTTTTGGTTGAATTTTGGAAATAAAAAATAAAAATAATTTTAATTTTGGTCTTTATGTTATAGTTTGTTTGTTGTTTGTTGTTATGATACATTATGTTTACAGGGAGTCTTTAGAAGATCCTTTAATTTTTTGGGATATTTTATTTGTTTCGTTTTTTTTATACAAAAATATATATTTATTTGTATGTATGTATTTGTTTTGGTTTTAGGAAGGTTTTTGTTTTTTCTCTGTGTTTATTCTCCTTTATATAATTTATTTCTTTATCTTTTATTAAGCATGTGCTCATTTGCTTTCTGTTAGTCCCAATTTGGCTAAATTACCCAAAGTTGTAGCATCTCCTGGCTGCAGTCTTAGTGCTTCTTTGTAACTTGCTGCTGCTTTGCTTGTGTGTCCCAATAAATGTAAAATAGCTCCGAGATTTGTATGGGCGTGCGCATCACTGGGCCTCAGACTAACAGCCTGCAAATAAAGAGGATTTGAATGCGGCTCAGAATTTGGTCTGACATTGTATATTGTTAAGTATAAAATAATATAATCCATAGAGTCGTATACTCTAAAATTACAATAGAATAAAATATTACGCAGGGCCCAAATCATATATATGTAAATATAATTGACATGAACTTTAAGTAAATATCCATTATTATATATTTATGATTTGAACGGGCTAAAGTTCGTGTCGCTTTTTAAGCCAAATTACATGTGATAATTATTAATGAACAAATAACATCAAAGTTAGTTGTAAATATTCTGACAACACATATTTGAACGGAACAGCCAGCCGTTTTCGAAGACCACTAAACCTTCATCATCAGCGTTCTTCTGTGTTGGTCCACTGTGTTTGGTGTCAGTTGATGTAAATTTCTGCCTTATATACGAAACTTTCTTCCAAATGGAATACGTGAATTGTTTTGATTCATCGTATTTCGATTTGCTAAAACGTGTTTTGTTATGAAAGCCCAAATTTACCATCTCTAATTTACAACAGACTTACCATTGTCGTTTATTCTTTACTAATTATGCACATGTTAGTTAATTTGCTTATTTTTGCTCTACTTAAGACAAACTTTTTTGGTTTGTTACTATTAAGTATATTTATTTAATTTTTGCCACAGGCCCCCATGGCTATTAATTTTAGTTAATTTTAATTTTTATTTTTCCAACTTAATTTATTTCTATATTTATGATTTGAACGGGTTTGTGTCGCTTTTGAAGCCAAATTATCTATTATTATAACATAAAATACTTTAACTCTTAAAAAAAATTGCTGAAATACATCCGCACTTCTTAGTTATCTCTTCGCTACTTACCTTTCTGTACCAAATTTCGGCTTCCTGTTTGCGATCCATTAGTCTCAATGCTGTAGCTGCAGCCACCACCAGCGAGTAGTCTTGTGGCGCTAGTTCGGCTGCTTTAATTCTATACCCCACTGCCTCCACTAAGCGGGTTTGTGTGCTTAAAAATTCCGCTAGAAATAGATATTAAGAAAAGTAATAGCAGGAATCAAATTCGAACGAAAGTGAAAACGAAAGTTTTTATTGTAAAAAAGCTAAACAAGCCAAACAAAAAAAAAACACATTCACAATTGCCAACTTCATTAATGTGATTTCCCTATTTCAGTTTTCAATATGTCTCAAATAAATTTGCCAATTAGTTAGTCGCTCCTAGAAGTATCATAGGATATTGTCTATTGTTTGAATCTTAATAAAATTTTACAAACACACTCATATTTTCTCTTGTTTGGCTATGTGCGTATTTAAAGGCCTGTCCCACGATTTCGAAAGAATGCATTCGATCGACAACTTGTATTCAAAGGTAAGAAAATTAGTTTTTATTTTCAATACAAGTTATAATCTATTATTTTCAAACAACAAATGTTTTTGTAAATAATTGGGTATTTTTTAACTAATTACTTGTTTACAAAATAATTTTTAATTTTCCGCCATTTAATAACAACACAAAGTTGCCAGAGCTATCAAAAAAAGACTGAACATACTCCATTTACACGTTTAAAGATGTTTAACAAAACAAGTCAATGTATGGTAAAACATCTCAAAATCGTCGTGTTTAAGATCTTAAACACGAATGAAACTTTCAACACTTAAATGTGAACATGGTATAACGGTTTACTCGATGATGATTGTACAAATCATCTAATTTTCTTAAAATAAATCTGGCAATTCCTAAAATTTCTGGCAGCACTGTCCTCACCTTCAAAAGATGTTTATTTGCTAGTTTTGTGTATTAACTACACAATATTACCAATTATTAAGTAAGAGGCCGTGAAAGCAGTGAAAAATAAAAGTTTTTTCTACATATAAAAGTTTGGTGGTCCATATAAGTGTGCTGTACAAGACCATTTATATTTCAAGACATGGGAGATTTTTCAAATGCTTCACTACATCGAAATATTCTAAAACAAACGCTTAACAACACTGTTGGCAAGACAAACCACTGAAACAAATGTGTAAATTTTGTTCACTTTAACTTTAATTGTATATTTTTTTAATAAAAAAACTGATAAAATTTGTTATAGAAGTATATATTATAAAAGATATTCTTACCGTAATGATGATAAACGCTGGCCTCTTCAGGTGCCAACTGCAAAGCGCGTTTAAACCACATTTCTGCTTCTGAGACTCTACTGCTCTGTAACGAAACAATTTAATATGATCATTGTATTGTAAAATATGTTTTCTCATTCTGCAAAAGAAAATATAAAATTGAAAGCTGGTTGGCATGATGCTCTCTTTCCATTTTCATGAGCACGATGTAAGTTTTCCCTACTTCATTGGATCCGGTAAATTAAACATCCCTTCTTCAATTACTAGAATTGCAAGTAGTTTGAGTTTGCACTTACATTTCTGGCCAAAGTCACGCCATATGACAGATGAGCTGCCACTTGATTTGGTTGCAGTTCTAGAGCAGCTCTATGATATCGTTCTGCTTCGTCCCACTGTTGCAAGCGGCCAAAAACATCACCTATGCGATTATATATCACATCACGTTTGTAGTAGTGATGCGGGAGTTCGTGCAGTGCCTCCCGATAAACGGCCAAAGCCCGCTGTAGTTTGCCTTGTTCGACAAAAAGTGCTCCTAGCTGCAGGTACGATGAAATTCTAGCATTTTCATGGGCCGAGCGATCCCGAACCCCAGTACCATCCACTTTCGAGCCCTCCTGTAAAACTTGAGCAGCGTCCTGGCATTTGCCCAAGGCAATTAGGGAAATTCCCAAATTTAAATAGGCCACTGTTGCAAGCAAAGAAAGAAAATGTTTGATAAAAGGTTGTTTACTGATAAAAGCTTTTTAAAGCTTGGCTGTACTTACCCGCTAAATTGGGTCGAAAATTCAAGGCGTTTTTAAAACTTTTAACAGCATTTTTATAATTTTGTTGATTCTGATATAAAATTCCTCTGAAAAGAAAGAAAGAGAAAAAAATGCAAAATAATAAAGAAACCATTGCCAATCGGTATAAATATTTATGTAAATGTTAGTAAAAAAAAATAATACGAATTCTTTTGTTTAAAACAAACAATTCATGTTCGTTCAGGCTTTTTCAATTTGCTCTTTTCATTTAATTTTTTTTTGTGGTTATTTATATGCATACGTATATATATGTATGTATATAAATATATACATATATATATATTTTTTTCTTAATTTTTCTACATAATTGTTAAATGAAACATTTCATCAACTTGTAGCTTTGTATATACGAGTACAATACTTCTTGTATTCATACACAGTCCTCATTGTTCAGTATAAAAATAGTTGTTGAGCCTAAAGAAAAGTTTTCGTATAAAAGTGTAAAAGTGAAATTCAAGGTCTTTGATTTCATACTAATTGATACTGTTTTTAGAAAGAAGAATAATGTTCATCTGCAGTAGTAAGCACAAATATTCAAAAGAAAAATAAAAAGTAGTTTTTTTTAATGGAAAATATTATCAAACTTTTTGTTTTTACGTTTAAATTCATGTATTTTCTTTTGTTTAATTTTTCAATTTAGTACATGCAACATTTGGAGATAATATAAAAAAATTTTATGTTTAACATTTGTTAACGCACTAATAATCCCAAACTATAATTATACTTATTCAGTAAAATATTAGAGGTATTCACTTCAGTTTTTTTTTTTGTTAAAAAAAATGGAAAAGTGTAATATTTTTCCTGTGTTTTTTGTAAAAAAAATACATTTTTACATTTTTCCAACGAGAAAAACCTGAAATGAATTTCTTTATTTTTTTTATTAAAAATACACTGCCATTGATTAATGAAGGGTTCAGCTGGATCCCATGCGCATTTAACACTTGCTAATGCAGATCATCAGGGAACCTTTAACGAAAAACTTCTTAGAACAACTAGAGAATTTCTATATTTATACACAGTTGCGTTTGCATTCACTTGTAAATATGTTTGCTACGGAAAATGTATTATAACTATATACAGATCAAACTTTCAGGGAATGTTTTAATTGGTATGTATGTGTATCCTTGTAAATATTTCAACCACTTTAAAAGGATTTTTGTTTGTTTTTAGAAATACTCATATGCTCAATTGACTTTAAGCATTTAATTTCCCTTCCTTGGCTTTCGTTTTTATTAATTATCTAAAATGTCCGTTAGTTTCTGTAAACTCTTTAGCATGTATGTATCATATGTCTGCTCAATAGTGCAGTTAAAAGTGTTTTCTATACAAACACTAAATAAAGCCTTCAAATCCGATTTGAAAAAAAGGACTTCATTCTTTCTCCATTGTCTGGTTAAGGTTTTTTGTTTAAATTTTATAATTTTCTTTTGCAGTTGTGTATGTGTATTCAAGCAATTTTGCATTGTTGCTCTTCTATGTATGCATGCAAGTGTGTGTGTGCGAGCGTGTGTGTGTAAAAAAGAATTCATGCATTTTTGTATTGTATTTTGACATAAATGGGCTTTTAGTCCAATTTCATGAGTTTCAGTTGGTTTGTTGTTGCAGTCGGTTTTGCTGTAAAAGTGTGTGTGTTTGTGAGAGTATGGCTGAGTGCATGCTTACTCTATGTGAGCTGCTGTATTTTTTCTTATTTTAATTTTTTTTTGTTACTACTTTTTGTTCTGTTTGACAAATTTGTAGGAAAATCCGTTCATTCATTCAGGCACTTTTATTGTGTGTATGTACGTTTTAGCATTTTATGTTTTCGTTGCTATTTTTATTATTGTAGTTTCTTTTGAAAATTTCATTCAATTGACGGAAATGCTTATGTGAGCAACAAAACAAGTAAAACGTCGTCTCACAAAGTACAAACTAAACGAACAGGCACCACAAACACATTCCCATTTAAATACACACAATAGTTTGGTTACGTGTACGTAATATATGTATTACATATATTTCCATGAACCCTGTAGTTCTAAAATGAGTCTACCAGAACTAAAGGCCCAACTATAATATGAATAAGCGAACTTAAGCAACTGTGCGGTTACATATAAAAAGTATGCTGCAAACTATAATGTACTTATGGAACTTTTCGTCAAGTTTCGTCAAATGCCATTTGTTTAAGCTAAGTGCCAAACTGAACGCACATTCCGTACGGAAAACACTGTTTGTGCATTTTCTAAACTCAAGCAAACAGCATCAGAAAATATTCATTGATTTTAAATATTTTTTATTGTTTCTTATTTTAAACTCAGGAAAGAAAGCAAAACTTTTATTTTCATTCTTTGTTTTATAATACAAATATACACACATACACATGAGCTTATTTATGTTTGTTCATTGTTGTACTTTTTACTAGGCAAAACAAATAAAACAAGTAATAAAGTGGTGGATAAAAAATTGTGAACAATACCTATATGTGCAGCTGTGGCTAAAGAATCCTTAAGTGCATGTAAGTACATTGTGGCCAGACTTATCGTTCAATTCGGACATTAGCTTAAGCCAGCTTATTCATATTATAGTTGGGCTTTAATGCTTTTTATTATCTGTAGCGAATTTGTTTCTTGTGGAAAAAGCAACAATGCCGAGTACACATCTGCAATTTCATGTGTTGTAGTTTTGTGGTATCATTTTTAAAATGTGTGCAACGCCGTTCACATTATGTTTTTTTTTTATGGAAAGCAACGCCACACAACCAAAATTATTGGAAATTAAAAACGTTGCCACTAGTACACACTATTTCGATGACACAAATAGCATAACTTGAAGTCCAGTTGTTATATACATATGTACATATGTTTTAAGAACTTGAGAACTGCTGGGCACTGACTGCTTGTGTCTGCATATATTTGTTTGCAAACATCACCAGGGGGCTACACTCCCTCACGAAATATGTTGGCGCTTCAAAAGCGTGTGCAGGTGTGTACATACAACAGTGCATTTTGTCTTCAAAATGACATTAAGTCTTTTACTATTTTAATTTTTATGTTTTGCATTTGTTTGGCATTTCTTTTAGCTTTACCCACCCGAAAGAGAGCAATCTGTAAAGTAATTTAAAAACACCTGAAATAGCTGGTCCCGGTATTTTTCAACACAAAAAAAATACTTCCAATTAATATTTTAAATTAAGAATTTAATTAATTCATTTGGAGTGAAATAACTTAATTGATATTATTCAGATTCTTTACATGTTAAAATTAAATTTTTTTTTTAGTAACAAAATTTTGATTCGTATTACAGCATTTTTGAGATTGTTTTTCAATTTATAAAACACTAAATTTTACCCGCGGCTCCGCTCGCTTTGATCTGATATCGTGCACACTAACTATACTAAATACACAGAAAAAAGTGTTCACCAATTAATATTTTCAATTAAGAATTTAATTATATTAATTAAATTTTTAATTGTATTAATTAATTTGACAGGAAAAACTTATTTGATATTATCAAATTGTTTATAGGTGAAAATTTAATTAATTTTTTAATTGATACTACAAATATTTTAAATAATATTACAAAATCATTCATATTACTTTTTTGTGTGTACTTATGAATGTTGCTATTTGCTACTCACTGAAAATGTTTAAAAAACAATAAAAACCGACAAAAAGGCGATACAAAAATTAAAAAACCAAAATTAAAACCGCTTTTAAAACTAGTTAAACCATTTTCGGAAAAACTTCGAACTAAACAGCTTCCGAACCGGATAACAGATAACCCATGTTAGACGCTGGTAATGTATCTTTCTTTTGTTAAAAGAATTTCAAAAATCGGTTCAGTGGTTTGGGCGTGAAAGCTTAGCAAATAAGGATAAGGATTTTCACCCAAGTCTTTTAAACTTAAAAATACTTTTACGAAAATCAATCGTAGAGAACAAAATTTGTACAATATTATAAAAAGAAGATAAGTGCCTTTTCTGCAAAGCTTTTTCTGAATGCAAATATGTAGTACGAAGCTTTTCAAGGGCATAAGCAAGCATTCTAATTTTTCTTTCATTTGTTTTCTATAAGATTTTTTGATCATCTTAATAAAAAACAAAATATTTCTCTCGATCTCTTTTACATAAAACTATGGACGCTGGAACCATAACAGAAATTTTTGGTATTTCTTCAAAAATTATTATATAAATTACAAAAAGCGCAGAACTTCTTTTTATATGTATGCATGTGTCCACATAAGAATATAAAAGTATATAAAAGCCACCTATCGTTACTTAATATAAAAAGATCCTAAATCGTTATTTTTTTAAATCGATTTTTTTTATATGTTTCGACAAAAGAACATATACTGCCGTATAAAAAATAATTTTTTTTAACAATAGGTTTTTTTTCTAAATGTATGTTTCGACAGAAGAACATATACTGCCGTATAAAAAATAATTTTTTTTTAACAAAAAAGGTTTTTTTCTGAATAAAGCCTTTAGTTTATCGAAAAATGAAAAAAAATAAAGATTTCCAAAAAAAATAATGCTTGAGGCCTTTCTATATTAAGTTAGCGATATGTATGTATGTCTGTACATGAATGGATGAAAAAAAAATCGAATTTGAAAAAGGCTTACAGTTTTTTTTCCATAAAATATCTTTCTAATCTGTCTCCCCTTGCTGTTATTTTTATTTTGCCATTTGAGATATGAAATCCCCGCATTTTTTTTTTGATATGGAAGGCTTTTTGCATCTAAATGCATGACGTTTGTTAGTTGACTGATAGAAAAGAAAAAAAACGCTACAACAAAGTCAATTGATATGGCAGACAATTTTTTTAAATAAACAAGAACAAATACAAAATAAAAAACGAAAAAAAATGAGGAGGATTAGGAATCATTTTTGATATACAAGCTAATGCTTTGCAAATATCAAAGGATTCTTTTTTGTTATTAAATTTATATATTTGTACATATTTTGCTATTTCTTTTGTAAGTTAACAATTTTGAATAAAATATTTTACCAAGTATTTTTAGCATAGATCAAAATTGATTGTTTTATAATTCTCATTCCAGATAACTCAATAAGCAATTTTCCTTAAAACCGATTGTAAAACAATCCTTATTCAAGTTAAACAATTACCGCAGTATTCATAAAATATATTCAAGGTTTATTAAACGCTTATTAGACGCATTTCTATGGGAAATTTGTCAAATAAACCAGTAATAAATCTAAAATATTTTTTATGAATACGGCGGTAAATTTAATGCGTTAAATTATGCTTACTTTACACTTTATTTCAATAGCATTCGCCAGTGAAAAGGTAATTTGAATTCAATTCGAACAATTCAGTTGTAGTAAAGTTCAATTCAAATCTTGAAATACCACACATTTCAAGCATTTTAATACAAATCACTGGAAGCCTCGTATTGTAGTTTAATTAAGTCTTGTATTACAACTAAATTCAAGCTTATTTCAAGTTTCAATTACAACGTTGAGTGCGTATTCTTGCGTGAACAATGCAACTATTTTCAGGGCATCTTCGGACTTCGCTTCTTTTATCACAATATTACTCACCTTTTGTTTTTGAAAATTTAAAATTTTATTTATAAATTTTTAATATTTTTCAAGCACAATTTCAGATTATATTAATTACATACATATCATTACCTTAATATAGAAAGGCCCTAACTCATTATTTTTTTTAAGTAATTTTTTTTTGTAATATTCGGTAGAAGAACATCGAAAAATACAAAAACCTCGATTAAAAAATATTAAACCTTTCTATATTAAGGCAACGATGTACGAGGTACGAGTAAATTGTGTTTTTCAATTTCAAATTATTTTCAAAATTGAAAAGAACATAGAATTGAGCTTTATTTCCAGTTAAATTTCTTAAATTTCAAATGTCTTAATTTTAATTTTATGACTGCTTGTTGGGAATTGTTTATAAAAAAACCTTCACCTAAATTTTGCTAATAAAAATGGAGATGCCTATTTTCATCAAAAGAATTAAAATTTTTTTCTTTCAATATTTATTTTAAATAAAATTAAAGAGCCGTTTGAACTGAAAATTGGTTGTGTTCCTTAGCGAAAGGCTAAACTGAACTGGTCAATACATGCAGAGACTTTGATATAGAAATAATATTCTAAAGTACGAAAATACTTATAGTGTTTTTCTCGATAACTTTGTTAGTAAATCTTGCCATTTCGAGAAGCTTAAAGCTATGTACAGACGATTGTCAGATCTTACAATATTGTCAGATCTGTCAATGTGCTGGCAATATACTGGCAATCGAAAATTGCCAGTACAATATTCCTTGTCAGTTCACACGGTTGTAAGAAAATCTTACAATTTATTGCCAGACGGTTGTATGGCAATAAATTCATCTGACAAAATCGTCAGTCGAAAAATTGTCAGATCACACGGTTGTCATATGCACAAATTGTCAGATCTGTTGTTATGCGTTGCCAGACTCAAAGCATTTGTTACAAATTATTAAATATCAATCGTTTGTGTTTGAGTAAAATTTAAAAAGTGAATGTATAGATTATTATGGACCATAAAGAAGCAATTGCAACGATTTTGTGTGCATATATTTTATTATAAATATTTTATTTAATATCAAGCGTGTGCAGTGTTGCCCATAGAAATAATTCTCTTACAATGACGCCATTGTCAGATGCATAAACTTTGCACATCTGACAATATTAAAATGTCTGACAAATATCTGGCAATAATTTTAAAATGTGTTCACACGATTGTAAGATGTCTGACAATTTGTTGCCAGCTGCTAGTCTTTCAATGGACTGACAGTGGTTTTTCTGGCAACGACATCTGACAAAATTTGTGAGTTCACACGGTTGTAAGAAATTTTGAGCACATTTTACTGGCAATATTGTAAGATCTGACAACCGTCTGTACATAGCTTAAGATTGCTGTTTTCAAACTGATTTAATTTTTTTTCTTCAGATTATTAAAATTTTTGTTTCAAGTCTACAAAAAAAAAGTTTTAGAAAATGCTTAAAATCTGTAAGATGAAATCGATAAATAAAGAAGAATATTTTTTAGCTCTTTGAAAAAAAAATCTATTTCAAATTTTTTTTTTATCACATGAGAAACATGAACTGGGCATAGGATTACATTTTTCACTAACCCTAGGTTAACCACTTTAAGGTTTTGTGACTCCGCCCCCTTTTAAAATATAAAATTTTATCTTAAGTTCTGTTACATTTCATATTTCTGTTTTGCTTTAAAACACTTCACTGTGCGACATGATTGTATGTATTTTAATTACAGTCGATGTGTTGCTTAGCAGCAACGAAACGTCTAGACGTGCTAAACCAACAACATATATATTTATTCTAATTCATATTCATTTTGACATGCCTTAAATTTGTGAATATAAACCATCCAGAGCCCCACCCAAACGCCTACAAAAAATTAATTTAAATCGATCCAGCCGTTTAGGAGGAATTCAGTGACATACACACGTACACAAGAATTAAATAAATAAATATATTTATTTTATGCGACGAATATTCGCGGCTGTCGCAGTTGTGTTCTTCACATAAGAGTGCGGTGCAAAAAAAAATTCAAATTCTATTATTTAATTTGGATACTAAAAATATTCTTACTTATCTATCTATGTATGCATATATCCTGCTTAATTTTAATATGTATAGGATTTTCCAGTTAAAAAAAATATGAGGTATAATAGTGTATTATTGCAGACAGTAGGCAGTTGTTAAATTAGTGTTTGCGAAAATAAAAATTGAGGGTGCCTTACATAATGGTTAACGCTTCTCCCCCAATATTATTTGCTTCGGGCAAGCATATCTTTTAAATCATATTTTCCTTTTTTTATTAAGAAATCTGTCTACAATATTTCATATCATCAATAGAACACATAAAAAAATCAATTTAAAATCTATAGCAAATTTAAACGCTAACACTTCACACTCTCATGCCAAACAGGAAAGCGAAGCGAAGCCAAGCCGCACCCTCTTTTTCCGCTAACGAGAGTAATAGAAACGTGTGTATAAATATCAGCATATGATACTTGGAATTGTAAAATGAGTTTTGTGCCACTGATTATTGCGTGTTAACTTGCTGCCAAAAGGTATAAAGGAAAGGTTACTAAAAGGGAGAAAAGTGTTTTTATATTGTAAATAATTTATAAAACGAAAGCAGCCCCCGTTTAACATACAGCCCAAACCATTTTTGTAGAGAAAAAAATAAAGAAAAGGAAAATACAACATAAATGACATGTTGCTGAGATTTTCGTATCCGCGTGTACAACGCTGCTGAATACTCTCGTACATACAAACGAAAATTAAAACAAACACGACGCAATGGTCTTGAATTGAAGACAGTGAAGTGAAATCAATGAAAAGGTAAAGGGAAACCCGATAAAATTTATTCAATTCGACTTGTTTAAATCAGTAAATCCTGACCTGTGTGTCTGTATCTGTATGTATGTATGTATGTATGTATGTATGTGTGAGTAGTCTTATTGATATGTACACAAGTGTTTGTAAATGTAACAATTCGAATGCAGAAGCAGCAGCAGCACGTTATCTTCATTTACATATTTTACCATCTCTAATGGTGTTGATGCTGCTGATGATGATGATGATGATGATTATGATGATGATAACGCGAAGAAATAGTGTGAGCATAAGAATCTGGCTCGATGGGAGAAGTCTCTTACTAAACCAAACAACAAAACCGATAATCATTGAACTGAATAATTTGATTTCTTTTCAATGAGTTTAGCAACATTTCTTTCTTTATTTTTTCATACATTATTTTCCTTCTCCACTCTCCTGGTGCTTCAATTTGTACATACACATTTTGATTCAATGAAGTCTGTTTTTTGTCGTACTGAAGAAATTGAAAAAAAAATAAAAAATCGTTTAGGAATTTATCTTGAGATGTACTTTCATGTTTGTATTCCATTTATACCCGTATATATTTTTTTTGCGTTTGGTAACTTTGGTTTTTCACCAAGAAAAATGTAATGAAATATAACAGAGTAAAATTACAAAATACTTGTTTTTTTTTGTTTGCTACCTGCTGCATTCACTTGCCAAACAGCTGACGTTTGGTACTACACAATCACATTCACTGATTGAAGTTTTTGCAGTTGTTGTTGTATATTTCTAATACTTTTTTGTTTAACTGGGTACAAATTTTTCTTGTACTTAAAGTTATTACAACATATTGAAACATCAGATTTTTTTTCTTTGAGGGAGTAAATACTAAAAAAAAAACCACAAAGGAATGGGAAGCAGCTTGTTGGGTAAGATATTGGCATTGGCTCTCATTCAATATTTGTAAGAGAGTATCCTAAGTACATATATACTGATATCAAAAAAAAAAAAAAATAATAAAAAAACAATAGCATACTCGTATTTTGTGTGTGCAATATCCCCATGTTACACATCTATTAAATTACACATCCCGCTGTATTTTCATTTCATTTTAAAACAGTTTACACAATAAAACAAAATATTTTATAAATGACCTGTCATTAAATGAACATATTATGCGCTTTACAAACACTCTATATGCAGGCGTTTCGATACAAATACAATTTTATGGAAATGCGATCATAATATTTGATTCAGGGGGTCTAGTCTGTCATTCGAAACAAAAGAAAATACTTTCGAATTTACAAGTTATAAGCATACGAAACTTTCGAAAAATTTTCTTTTATATTATGTTTAGACAAATCATGATTATTTGAGCAAATCATGTCAATTTACACATGATTTATCATGCATTTTGCAAATGGATAAATCACTTAAAAAAAGTTGTGTTGTTTTAAATCATTTCGAAAATACTAGTTTTCGAACTGGATTTATCTATGCAATCCTTAGTTGCTTATAAAATGGCAAGCTCCATCCCTGGGTCATCCATCAATATTGATTCAAAATTTCGAAAAAATGACATTAAGTTATATTTAATCAATTTTAAATGTCAACTTCACGTGGATAAAATTCACATCACAGCTGCTGCGTTCACCTTATAAAGTACGTGCACAATTTGAATACGAAAATTCGAACAACAAATCATTCTTGAGCTTGGTGGAAACACTTTGAAGTGATTTACTTAAACCTACTTGATTTAAAGTCGGTTGAAACATTCTACATATTAAGTTGCACGAATATCTATAATTCTTCTTGTTTTAAATGATTATTTCACTATTAGGCAGGTGGTAACCATCATATTTATCTACGTTTTCATGGTGTAATTATACAGGTGACTGCTTAAGGATTTAATATACAATAATACGGCAACCATAGCTGTGTAAAGAACCGAAAAATGTCAAAAGCACAAAAATTTTTAAACCAAAACAAAACGAAGTTTTTGAAATTCATCAGATACAAAGCACCTAGAGCAAAAAACTATCAGCTGGAGTTACGCTGTCACCTGATTATATACACATTGTACGTTTTCTTATATGTGTGTATGTAGGGATACCAGATGTGCTGCTTTTGGCTGGATTGTTCAACTGCATTGCTATTGAAAAAAAAAACAATTTATCATAATTAAACTCATTCAAACTTTTGCAAAGGGCGCCAAATGTCAGTTCGGTTTTGACATTTATGAAATAAAGAAAATTTGAATATAGATCGATGTGTAACACTTATTTCGCGAGAACACGGAATAATCGTTACAAATCGTCGGTTGTCTTGGGGCAGCGCAAATTTCGTGAAAAATTTCCTGGCTGTCCGGCACCAACAGGACAAACACTGCGGCGTCTGACCACTCGCCTTAAGGAGACTAGGAACACAAGATGTTCCCAAAACAGGCGAGCCTCGGAGCAGCCATGTTCCCGGGAATATCGCTGCTTTTGCCCAAAATGTCGAAAATAAGCTCGGAACATCGACCAGACGACATGCCACGCAATTGGGCATTAGCCGGCGGGCCCTACGCACAATTTTTTGTGAAAGATTTGAAGATGTTCTCTTACAAAGTACGGACAGTGCATCAGCTGTTATCTGTTGACCGACACACGCGTCTAACCTACAGCAAAAGAAAATCAAGTAATTACTTTTGCCCCACCCCTGTATAAATCCATATATTTTGTTCACAGATTTATGGGTGTTATTCTACATTGTTATGCTGCATTTTAAACGATTTGTAAAATCATAAAAGGAAATTTTTTTTTACAAGGTTTTAATATGTAACCTTTTCCGTACGGGTATTTTTCTTTTCTTTCCAAAAACGGAGTATTATTGGTTGAAATGTTATATAAAAATATTTGTCTTTGAAACTCTGAAAACACCAAAAATTTATATTAAACTCTAAAATAATTTTGTTTGTAAGCCAAAATTAGATACATTCATATGTATATATGTATAATTGTTAATTAAGCATTAATTTTTTAGCCTTAAGGCACATTTTCACCTTCCCAAGTTATTAGTACTTTATTAAATTAAATTTTTATTTATTTTTATTTTACCACTTTTTTATTTAAAAAACTTTGCAGCAACTAAAAATTTTTAGTTGTTCGTATTAGCGCTCTTTGGCAACTGAAGTTGTTAGCTGTTAGTTACCTTTTGTCATACTTATTAAAATTTTGGCGATTGGTAATGCAACTTAAGTTGGGTTGCCATCTATATTAGAGTCTTGACTTAAGTTAGCTGATTCAACACAAATCACCGCCGACTGCAGTTAAATAAATCCACTCAATTTAATGTTTATGCAAATATGAACCAGAATGATATGATATGATACAATTCATTTCCAATATCTTTAGAAGCAGATATAATTAGTGAAATAAATTTTATTTTACGAATTTTTTCATTAAATATTAGCATTTAATTTGTAATTATTATGTTAACATTATTAAATAAATAAATATTTTACTAATTGAATTAGAAGTTCTGAAGTTGGCCTGAAAACCCAAAATGAAAAATGGACAAGAAAACCTAAAAAAATTTATTTTATATTCAACGTAAATTCAAACGTTTATGATAAACATTTTGTTTTTCTGTTAAGAAAATATATTTCCAACACTAAAATTTCTATGCGGTTAACATTTGCAATCTATGTTAACTTTATATTACGACTAAACTCCTATAAAACTTTTACAAAAATAATGCTTACCAACTGTTCGGTGTCTATCATACATTTCGAACGTGCATATGTCACACTGTGCATCTCGTTTTCTTTATTTAGAAAAAAATATTATTATTTCTAGTATAAGAAGAAGATGTTGTTTGTATTTGTATTGGAAATTGGTTTTTGTATTCAACATATTGTTTCATATTTATTTATTTATTTTTTCTACATGTTTGCTTCTGGTTTATGCTTCTTTTACCTCCCCCCCCCCCCTTCCACCATTTACATTTGTTTCAACTAAATGTTGTTTAAATTTACTGGCAATAGCAAATAAAGAAACTCTTTCTTTCATCATCTTCTTTTACAATAATTTCTTACATATTTTAACAGTTTTCTGTTTGTATTTTTTCTTTCAATCTTATCTGATTTGTATTGTACACCCTTCAGATAGAAGTGAATGTATATAAAATTCGATATCGGCATTAAATTGCTAAAATATTCATATATTATAAATTATTAGTAAAAGCGTAGATTATTTAAAATTTACTTCTCTATGCCACGGTAGATGACTTAGTTCTGTAGATCTTTGATATTAAAATTTATAAGTTTTTTCTTTTAAATAAAATATCACTAAAAAGAATTAATTCGCATGATATCAGTAAACGATTTCGATTCAAAATTTGTATCCAAGAGTAAAAACGTAAAACGAATCACAGCTGTGTAGCCGTTCTTTCTCGAATAAATAAAAACTTCCTCAAAAGATACTCGTAAAACTTTCACTATAAAAAGCATAACATTTAAATAAAAGATAGAATTAACTTTAGGCAAAGATAGAACATATGCAAATCAAACAATGCTAAATATTAAGAAATCTTTGCTAAATTATTCAAATTTATCATTAAAAATAGCTTCATTTATAAAATTATAGAGGCTTTATAAAGGCTTAATAAGCAAAATTGTGTATAGAAATCTGTTTTCAAAACCCTTTAGAGCAGAAACTTACATCAACTTTCTAACAGGCCAACCTAAATTAGAACGTCAAAAGTTGCGTTAGCAGCACATTCAAATAATATTTTATGCGTTTAAATGTACTGAGAATACGTACCCTGCTGCTAACGCAACGCTGGAAAAAATTGTTGGTCGAAAAGATGCCGTATTACTAAAAAATGCAGAGTCTTAAAAAGGGTTTTTTATTTTGCGGAGGGTACATGATATTCAGCACAACCGACTATAGCTGTACTTTTTTTCTACTTTATTTTACTTACTGCTCCTTCAATATTTATAATTTTTTTCTTCTATTTTCTTACATTCTTTTTTCAAATAATATTGCAAATTATTTCTTGTTAAGTGTTTACAATTTCATCTCTGTCTTATGTCTGCATCATTTTTTTTTAATTTATTTGATTTCTTGCGTTGTGTTGTTTAAATTTCCGCTCGTTTATTTGCAAAGTAAAACACAATTGTATGTGTGTGTGGGTGTGTATGTTTCCACCCTTTGTAAAATCACTACACTTGATATTTTTCCCGTGCTTCCTTTTTTTCATTCTTTCTGTAGTTGTTGATTTTTTAACTTGAAGTTCTTTTTTCTTTAATGCATTTTCAATATTCTTATTTTTCTATATGATTTGCTTTTATTTTACTTCAAGTATTTTCTTTTTGTAAAAAGAAACAACACACAAATCTCGGAAATACCTTAAGCTGTATTGATTATTGGCGGTGATTTGTTAAAAGCAAGAAGTGCAAAAAGGGAAGATGTGTCTTCTATGTACGTGCAAATATTAGATAAGAAAATAAAATATTGTATACATTTGGCTTAAGTCTTGTCGGTTGTATCATAGCGTTGGCTGATAAATATAAAACCTTGTAAATTATTCACCTTGCAACAGATTTTAAAATATCTTAACATACAAACACCGTCAAATAATGAAAGAAACGAAGTTGTTTTCACTTTGAAAATTTTTGGTTTTATGTTTTTTTTTCTGGCGATATGCATTAATTATTTCTGAACCAAGCAAACGTTAGATTTTTAAATTGAAGACAAATTTAAATTCGCGTTATGTTGTCATAAATGTATTCTCCAGCAAAATTTGCATAATTTCATATTTCGATTTAAAAATATTCGGTATATGTCTGAACATTTTTATTAATAACAATCGATATGTATGAGTGATGCGAATATTTAATAAGACTTCGTTAAAGATTTGTTAAATTATAATTATTATACCCTTCACCAAAAATGACATTTACATATGGGCGATCCTACACAGAAAAAAAAATCAAAAATGTTTTACAAAAATAATTCAACAAAATTCTCTGTATTTGATTCAAAAACATTTGCTTAATTCACAAAACCTGTTGTATCTATTGTATTATCATATTAAATACAATAGTGTAAAATTTGTTGTTAGTAATTTTCATATATAAATGAAATACATTATTACACTTTTATTTCGTATGTTTTTACACAGAGAAAAAACTGCCTAATAGAATAGAATAATAATAGAATAGTATCCCAGCAGAAAGAAGCGAAGATTTTTTCATAGAGATTCCTTATTGTTTTTATGTGGTAAATCTTATTGATTTTATCAAGAAGAAAACTACATAAAATCAAGAAGAAATCTTATTACTCACAACTTTTTTTTACTCAATTTCCGTTACTTTTGGCACAAAAAAAACAATCCATAAAGAAAATCTTCTTGATTCTATTAGGTTTTCTTATAAATTGTAAACTATAAGAATTTCTTATTGATTTCATTAGGTTGCCTTATTGATTTTTTCAAAAAGGTTTTCCTTATTGATTGCATTAGGTTCCTATATGATTATGTGTAAAACATCTTATTGATTTTTTAATAAGGAAATCTTCTTGTTTTTATTAGGTTTCTTGTTATTTTATATCTATAAATAAACATAGAGACCATTTTTGTCATAATCTTTTTTGTTCTTGTATAAGCATGTTTTTGTACAATAATTTCAGTGCGGATTCAGGCTGCTTGTTAGCATATTGGTTAGAGTTCTTGTCAATCAGTCAGAAGGTTGCTGCTTCAATACTTGTCTCCTCCCAAGTAATAAATATGTACGAATGGTGAGTTAGTTAATTAAGAATATAAAATAATACGTATGTATGTATGTATAAATAAATAACATCTAAATATACTACATACATACATACATATATCGTATAGAATTTAAATGAAAATACATAAGTACAATTTTTTTCATGTTTTATTAGGTTGCCTAATAAAATCAAGAAGAAAACCTTTTTGAAAAAATCAATAAGATAACCTAATAAAAACTACAAGATTTCTTCTTGATTTTTTCAAAAAGGTTTTCTCTATGAAATTAATAAGATTTCCTTATTGAAAAAAAACATATTTTGTTCTATTTTATGAGGTATTTATTAGGCACTGTTTTCTCTATGTAAAAGTGTTGTATTCAGAGAGAGGCTCTTTGAGATAATTTGTATGTAGGTTGTTTTTCTTTTGTGATTAAAAATACAAAATACATTAATATACTGCACACAGGCTGTTCACAATTAAAAAAAATAGAAATACACGATACAAAATGTTGTGAATTAAGCAATTGCTTATCAAAATTGCCAGCAAGTATTGAACAAAAAAATTGTTGAAAAAACGTGGCATTCATACACACACACAATAAAAATTATCACTGAAAATAAAATTTCAGTCAACAAATTTTTTCTTTTATTCATTAAATTTTTTTATTGACTGGAAAAAAAATTTTGGATAATCCAAAAGCGTCATCACAGATAATTTGTTTACTGAACCAGTGATTTTTTTATTAAAAATTTCAAAATTAATTTTTTCTGTGTATAAAGAATGTATCTATGTATGTATGTACGTAAATATATAAATATATTTATATAAAATAATTTTACAGACTTCAAAAGTTCAAGTAATTTAGACTTTCCCAAATATAAAATTTAAATTAATTCTTGCAAAGCTTGTGTAGCTTAAACATAGCTAAATATTAATAAGTATGCCTGAAATAAATTCTGAATAAATAAATATAGAAGAAAACAAGTGCTTTAACTTTCATCAACTAAAAGTTTAATATTAATGCACCTTTTCGACATAAAATGCGGCTGTTTGAGAATTGCAGTTGAACTAAATTTCATATTGTGCACTTTTTTCACTTTTAAAAGTTGCTCTACATATTTGAACAATCGATTTTCTTATTTGATTTTGTTCTTCTTTTGAATAGTTATAGTTATTTTTTTTAGAATAGAGATTGATGTCGAATCAAATTCTTTACTTTCGCTGGATGTTTTTAAACTTATTGCAAAAAAAAAAAAAAAAAATTATGTGTTTAATGTTGTTGCAATGTTTTTTTTTGTATTTATATGGTTGCCTTTTTTCATTTGGTCCTTTGCAAGTAGGAGTACATACGCATTTATCGTACCCTTAGCATACATTTTTTTCAGCACAATATTTTCATAATATCAGTTATTGTTGTTGTTGCAGTAGCTGTAGTCACCATTGCTGGGACTGCTCTCATTTTTCGCCACTTCACTGACAATTCAGAAGAAGCAAAAAAAGAAAATACTATAAACATAAAAAAACAACGACAAGAATGACACACAATATCATTCATCATTTGTGCCATTTTACCAGCATTTATATTGCTTACAAATTTGAGCAACATTCAAAAGCATAACGACAGCACCAACAAGCAACAACATTTTTTTATTCAACTCCAATACAACTGCAAAATTCCACGTTGAAGGAGGAGAGTAGAAAAAAAAATTGGTAAAAACGGCTGATATAGAAAAACAAAGTTTTAAAGAGAAAAAAAAAGTAAAATAAAAACTATACGGGAAATGTATAAAAAGCGAACAAGTGACAAAGAGGCTTTTCTATATCTCTCCCCCTCCCCCTCCCCTCCACCATCAGTTTTAAGATGCCATATATGTACATACAATAAAAAGTGTTTGGGTTGGGAACGAGTAAACAACCATCATTCAGTTAACTATTGAAAGAAATAGAGAAAAAGGTAACCAAAAACAAAATGAACATGTTTGCAAACACTTGTTCCCTACTTTGCATTCAGATGCAGCATTTATGTATGTATGTATGTGCAAACGTACTCACAGTTTTTGTTTATACATATGTATGAATGTATGTTTATGAACCCAGAGAGCATTTGCTATTGAAAACCTCAAAAAATAAGTAACTTTTTTTTATTGCTAAAACTGACATAACGTCAAGAAGAATTACTCTTAGAGGGAATCACATCTATGCGTTTGGAAAATTCCAGGAAAAATATAAGCGTATTAGTGAAATTTCAAATTGAGGAATCAATTTATTGCATTTCTTCTGCCACTCAAAAGTACTCGTAGTTAAAATCTTTTCATTAAGTGTCTTCAGCACTGAGTGATATTAACTGTACCACTAGTAATCTACATGCTAAATGTTTGGAAGGAAAACTCGATGGATGTACATATGTATGCGCCCTTTGTAATAATACAGCTATCCCTCCATTTACACGATAGATATGTTCCTGAGAAAGTCGTGTGAATCGAATTTTTAAATTTTTGTATGAAGAATCGTGTAAATCGAAAATAAAGGCAGAATCACGTAAAAAATTGATTTTATTAAGAAATTTTATATGCACCTCAGCTAAGTTTTTAAAATATCAGAAGCGTTTACTGAAAACACATAAAAATAAACCTGTTAGAGGCAAAAATACTAAATAAAACACATAAAAAATCGTGTAATCGGGGTATTTCATAAATCTCTCAATTTACACGAAACCCAAAATAGTCTTGTAAAAGTGAAATCGTGTAAAATAGTATCATTTGAATCGAGTGATAAGTGTACTTGCATATGTATTTGCATTTATGGTAGTGAATTTGAGGCAGTTGACAGTGCAGTGTTGCTTATGTCAGCGTGCATTACTTTGCTGCAACGTAGACAATACATTCATAACATAATTTCTATTCATGATATTTAAGTACAAAAGCAACTAAAATTTATTTAACTGAGCGTGTTTTAGTTTTTACACATTTCATTATATGTTGCTGTATTTCATTCAGTAATACATCCGTGAACCTTTCCAAGTAATTGTTTTTACCAGAACGTGGGAAAATTTGAAACTTGTAAATTATTTAGCTTAACTTATGTTATATAGTTTTGAACTTTAAATTTTGAAAAAAAAAAACATTTCAACTTACAGATTAAAATGTACATCTGCCATATTTGGTCTATATTTGATGGCTTCTAACAAAACTTCCTCGGCCTCTTTATAGCGAGCCTGAGAACTAAGGACACTTCCTAAATTGCCAAGAGCTGAAAAGATGGAAATAATATTTATTAAAATATTAGTTAAATAGATTGCTAAGAAAACTAAGAATGATAGAAAAAAAATAATAATTTGTTGTGTCAGCTGAAAATTGCGTACGCTGGTTATTCTTTTCATTGAAAATTCTTAGTTAAACTTTTCTAAATTATGAGTCTTATAAGATTCCGTCCTGATTTCAAACCAAATACGGAGTTCTTACGGAAATTCCGGTTCTCATATGAGTTGTGTGAAAAAAAAATATGCGGAAATTCAGGTTGGTAAATTTCGGGCCTGTCCCACGATGTCGACAATGTTTGACTTGTCGAACAGTTACATTTGCAACAACAACAAAAGCTTAAAATTTGTCTTTGTTTTGAATGTAAGTGTGCGACAAGTCGAACGCTGTCGATGTCATGGGACAGGCCCTTCATAAAGAAATTTCCATTTGCTAGTACGGACTTTCGGAATTTTTGAAATTTATTATTTTCTATCTTAGGGATGTTATAAATATAAGGGGAGACCTTTTTCAGTCAACTGCAACAAAAATTTATGTTTATACAATTATTTAAAAAAAATTATTTTTGTGTATGCAAACATAATTCTATTACACAAAAGGCTACACGATTAGTTTTCCGTGTAGAAATAAATGTAAATTTACAAACGTGAAATTCCCTAAGAACTCTCTTATGGGTTCAACTTAATTTAAAACGAAATCTTTAATAACACACATTTTTTTTAATTATTGTCCCTAAAAGTATGCAAAAAACTCTGAATATTTCCTTTATAAGGAAATTTGCGGCCTGTCCCACAATGTCACCAGCAAACGATCGATCGATAACTTTTATGGCAAAAACAATAACATGAAAAAATTTGTTATTGTTTGCCATACAAGTTGTCGATCGAACGATTACTGGTGACATCGTGGGACAGGCCGTTAAAATAAATTTGTTTAACTTTTTTGTTTTCTGGAAGAGCTACACAAAATAATGTCCAAAGGAATGATTCCTGTCTAAATATACATAATAAATAATTCATAATGAAATGATACCTAAAAAAATTAATTAAATATGTATATACTATAAATATAAATAAATAAAAAAATTATATTGCGCTGTCACACAGTATTTTCTATAAGAACAGTCTGCAGTCATAGCCAGCCATATTTTATATTAGAATATTTTTTGGTCACACAGTCAACCATTTTCTTTATAAGAACAGTATGCTGTCACAGAGTCAACCATATTTTCCTTAATAATAGTGTGCTGTCTAACTTCCAACCATATTTTCTATAAGAACGATGTGTGTCACACATTCGAAAATTTTTTCTGTGATAACAGTGTGCTGTTTAATAGTCAGTCATATATAATGCAGGAGCATTGTGTTGTCACACATTGTTTCACAGATTCACTCATATTTTTCATACTAGTGTCAACAATCATTTCTATAAGAAAATTGTATTGTGTTAAAGCCAGCCACCGTTTATATGAGAATATTGGGTGGTCACACAGTCAAGTCTACTCCTAAAGAAGAGTGTGCTGTCACACCATCATTCATCTGTTGTCTAATGCTGAGTACACATCTATTATGTTGTCATTTTCAAAATGTGTGCAACGCCACTCACTTTTTGTTTTTTTTATATGGAAAGCGATGCCACACAGGGAAAAATATCAGAAATGACTAACGTTGCCACTAGTACACACCAGAGCTATGTCACAAAATGCCATAGTGTATAATCGGCATAAGAATAGTATGCTCTCTCAAAGTCAACGATCTTCTCTAGAAGAACAATGTACGGACACACATTCAACCATGGTTTATTAAAAAAAGTGTGCTGTCAAACAGCCATCCATATATTCAATAAGAACAATGTGTTATCACTTAGTCAGCCGTATTCTTTTAAGGACAAAAATTATGACTTTCGGTAAGACAATGCACTGCTTTTAGAGAAAAAATGGATAACGCTTTTCTTAAAGAATAAACATCTTACTGTGTGACAATATACTGTTCGAGACAGCACACTGCTCTTATAGAAAAGACGGCTGAGTGTGAGACCAAACACTGCTTTTATAGAAAAGATGGCTGACCATAGGAAAGCACACATTTTTAAAGAAAATATTATTTACTGTATAACAGAAGAAATAAGAAATATGACTGACTGTGACACAACACACTGCTTTTATAAGAAAAATTGCTGATTTGAGGAAGGCAAAGGACAGTGTTTATAGAAAATATGGTTAAGACTAAAACAGCACAGTTTTTCTATAAAAAGTCTGTGTGTCGCTATATTGTTTTGCTTTTAAAATCCAGAACAGCATAATTTTAAGTGGGATTTTCTGTGGTTTGCAAAAAGTTGCCTCTTTGGAAATCCTAAAAACGGTATTCAAAACATTTCGATCAAGTATAAAATAATGACGAAATTAAAAGTAATTAAATGAACTGTATTTTAAGGCGTGACAGAGCAACCTTTTGCAGTTTTATAATTGGCATTGAGATATCTATCATTTGTATGATAGTCGACCCGATTTAATATGTACTCACCTTTAGGTGGATTTATTTGCACAGCACTACGATATAAACTCTCCTCATCCCGCCAATCCAAGTTGCGTCGCAGCGTTCTCGCACTCAAAGCGCTTAATACCAAACAAAAACTCAGTATCAGCATCTGATGGTACCGCGGATTCTTATTCGTGTGGGCGTGATCCATTAGTTTGCCAAAACCGAAGCCCACCAGCAAACAGAAACCAATGCTGGGCAAATACAATAAGCGTTCGGCCACGACAAAGCCCACATAGAAGACAAGATTTGTGGCAGGTAGAAATGGCAACGTTAAAAACGCCAATGCCATTAACAGAACACTAGCGTTTGCACACCTTTGTGGCATTCCGCACAACATAAAATCCTCTTGTTGCAGCAATGGCCACGTTGCCAGGCAAACCTTTCTTTGCGACGCTGATGATTTGGAGGATATTGATGAGCCCGAACTGCAGGTGGAGGAAGCACTGCTATCGGAACTTTTGTTGCTGGATGTTGTTGAATTGCTGCAACTGCTGCTGCTGCGTGAACTGCGTGCTGCAACCACTGAGGCTATGGCCTTCTGCAGGGCATAGGCAAAGAGTTGTGGTGTCGTGCCGTTCGATGACGTGACACTGGAAGACATTAGCTGATGGCAACAGCAGGCTGTGCGATAAACATTTGAGTGGCTCAATGTTAAAATGTTATTGTTGTTGTTTAACACACGACACGAGCTGTTGTGATGGCCGGAGCTCAATTCCTGTTTGCAATCACCACAGATGTGGGAATTATTAATGCCCAAAAGTTTGTGCTTGAGATATGACGTGGTGCTGTGTAGCGAAGTGGGTGGTGTTGCTGTGTACTGATGCTGATGTGAAGATTTTGACAGTGAGGGTGGAGTCATTATGTAGTAGGCCGGTGTTTGGTTGTCACTTGCTGCTGCTGTTGTTCCATTTGAGGTTTGACACTGCATTTGTTTGCAATATTTTCGCTTTGTACGTGACTTACGCTGCATTTGTGGTTGAACGTGGTATTGTGGCCCTGATGTGCCATACGATGAACCCGTCTGTTGTCTTCTCTTCTGTTGTGCGTAGTAATGCAGACGTTTGTGTCGTTGCAACAGAATACGAAGACTTTGCCAGGCAGTGTAGGTTAATGCACCATAGAAACCTATACTCAACACATTGCGTCCATCCCATATTGTGGTGATGCGTGGTATGGTATTCATACCCCAATCGAAACTAAGTACTTGTGGATTAAGCAACAGTTTGAAATTGAATACCGGAAGGTAAAGGAATGTCAAAAAACGTGTCCACACAGAGTTTGTTTTCGCTATGGGGTTGTCTGCCGTTGAGAACAATGTTTGGGGTCGCGGCACTACCGCCAGGCGACAATACACTGTACCCAATAACACTGAAGTCAATACGCACACCGAACGTATGCGATGTTTGTCTCTAAGACCTGCTATACCACGCATTACATCAAACATACCGCATATTAACAAAGCACTGACGGCTGTCTCTTTGAACAGCAGTGCGGCTATTGAAGAAACTAAGGTTAAACTTAAGGCCAACCACTGTAGGGGATCGTCCCTCTCGCGCCACGCTATATGGCGCATATAAGTGAGGAAAGTCAGCAGATAGCAAACGCAGGCTGCCAAGTCAGCTCTCCCCACAATTCCCGCCACAGCTTCTGTATGAATGGGGTGTGCAGCGAAGAGAGCTCCCGTCGCTACAACACCCCAAACTGAAGAGAGGAAATGTCGCGCCACCTTAACTACCAAACCGGTGGCCAAACAGTGCAGCAAATTGTTGATCAGATGGAAGCCTAACGGATTGTAACCGCTGAGTAAAAAATTAAATCTGAACGTGAGAACGCTCAGCGGTCGATAGGAGCCATGCGACCCACTGTCTGTTAGGGGTGTGCCCCAATAATCATGCAAGAATGCATTCTGCCACGGCACTGAGCCGGAGACATCTGTGTTTTGTAGCACGGCGCGTCTGCAAAGAGAGAGAGAGAGATAGAGAGGGAACAAAAGTTTATTATACCTGCAAGATACGTACATATGTATATGGGTAAATACATGTGTATGTGTGTTTGTACGTACAGATTTGTATTTGAAGGCCCGATTATATTTCCCAGAAAAAATTAATTATAAAATTGGTTTGACTTATAAGCTATTATCTGGTTTCTTTTAGTTTTGAATAATGCATACAATTATTAGTTCACTAGTTAATTGTTTTATACAAAGAAAAAAGAATGCGTAACATTTCCATTTAACTAAATCAATAATTTTCCTTTTTTAGACTTTTAAGGTGGTCTATCACCGGATTAATTTATTTATGTCTTCCTTCCGTGACTTATCGCGTTTTTTCTTTCATACCATACTTGACTAATAAAGTAAAAACGATTTGTCATAAATTATAATTGTGACACACTCTTTCATTCAATATATCAAACTTAATACGGCATAAAGTTAAAAATTAAAAAGAAGAGAAAGCAGAAACTGAAAGAAAAAGCGCGCTAAAAAGTACTTCCGCTTATAATAAACCAACAGAACAGAAAAGTTTTTCATATAATTGGACAACAGCGACATTAATATTTATGAAAATCTTTAAATTGAGATTAAAAAAAAACAATATGATTAAGTAAATTCACACAAGTATCAAATTTTAGTGCCGTAGCAACGGTGTCGAAAGCATAACTTTCCAATATTTCATCACCTAAAATCCAAAAGGCCGCAACAACCAAAAAAATCAAAAAGTACCATTTGATTGATTTTGATATGAATAACCAAAATACATCTTTCCTTATTATTTTACACCTACACATAATGACCCGAAGTAGGAATCATGGTTAAACTTTCAAATCTATTCTTGAATCAAGGAGCCATGGGGAGAGGAAGAAATAGTAAATGGTTATGACACCAGAGTCTACCCTAACGGATCATAAATGATATCTGGCATTGGATGTGAAGTTTCCTTAAGTGATCTGGGCGTACAGCTATCGTACCGTCTTCCCGAGGGTGTAACTATATTTCAGGTTGAAATATTATTATTCTTTCTGTGGACCAAACACAAAAGAACGCTGGGGATGAAATTGTAGTGAGCTTCGAAAACAGCTAGTTGTTCCGTTCAACTACGTGTTTGTTAGAATATTTACAATTAACTTTGGTGTTATTTGTTCATTAATAATTATCACATGTAAATATAGAAATAGTCTGAATTTTTTCGATATCCAGGCAGCACTTCTTTCGCTAAGATCACATGAATCCTTTTAAATATTTTTAAACACTTAGGCAGCAAAAGATAGGTAGAATAGGCTGCCTGCGTATAGGGTCGCAAAAAAGATGTGGTCATGCTTCCACGATAAATGCTCGAATTCAAAAATATGCAGATCATCTCGCGGTTTGTCGTTTGATTGACGCGGTACTAAACGGTCACCACACATGCAAGTTGTCTAGGTCATCTATTGCAGCTCTCAAAAACTGTATAAGGAAGAGACATATAGTCTCACCTGCTCTCTGAGTGTCCGGTGATACAAAACTTCCAGTAAAAAAACATACTAAGGGACCTATGGGAGGTATCATTGAATAGTATAGAGGACCTAGTACGACTGATCACTACATCTAGCATTTGAGCCAGACCTCTGTTACAGTTTAGGACTCGGACGAGTAGAGTAGAGTATCAAAACCTAATTTCACACTTCTACTTGACTGCTTGTAGACAACAAGCAGCCACCTACACCAAACAAGCAACTAGACTTGCACACTTGTTTTATTGATACATAATAATTCCTGGCTGCTCCTGTGACTGAGTGGCAGCTATGCTTGCTTTGCAGTTCAGAGGTCGAGGGTTCGATTCCCGCCATAGACCCTGCGTATTTTCCGCACACCAGCTAATCCATTCGAGGGTTGTGTTTGTTAAAAAAAACTGTTACTTAGATACCCACTTTGCACATATTTTATTGCATATATAAAACTTTTGGAATATTTCTTAAAGCTAGGTACGTATTCACTTGATTTCTGAGAACCTCAGTGCAAACTTCTCATTTGTTTAAAGATGATTTTGCAAAATTCAACAATAACTACTGCCTCATCCAAAGAAATGAGGTCTGCAAGTGAAATTTGAGTGATGAGCAAATAATCAAGAGAAGAGACAAGTTCTAAATGAAATCGTGTTGCTTGTATTGATGTTATTTCAGGCCGATGACTCTACCGTTCTACTTTGGAAGCTTTAAAGAAAAGTTTTTCAATATTTTATGAAAAGCATAATTTTTTGCTGAGACTCTTTAGAGACAGCACTCAATGATTTAAAACTTAACTTTAATATGGTTTAAATAAATCGAGTGTAACAAAATCTTTGTATTTAGTGAGCAACATGAAGTTTATGATGAAGAACATAATGCGTTCTACTTTTAGCTTATAATCTCTGCATTTATATCAGGATGGTAAGACACCTGTAGTGCGGCACTAACTGAAATAAGACCAAAAGTCTTAAAGTTGATACGCAATAAGTGATTTAGTGTTCTCAAATGAATGCCCACTGAACTGAAATACATGGGACAATATTTTCTTTTTGTTTAAAGAGGCTAGAGCGCGAAATGAAAATTCTGTTGCTGCGTGTGTTCTTTTATGTGGAAAACAAAAACAAATTTCCAACATGTCTGGCGGTAAAACATGATAATCAAAAGATTCCTTACATACAAGTTATTTTAAGAGTATGAAGAGTAGCAGAGGAATGGGGTGTGTGACAGAATTGGTTGTATGTACATGGTAGCAGGCACGCGAAATGTATGAAACATACCAACAAATCGACAATTAATCAACTAGAGTACAACGAATACTAAATACAATACAAGGGATACACGTACCAGTAGCGTGTGGCGAATGATATTCGTACTTGTGTCGGCGAAAAGAAAGTTTAGAAAAGTCGCAGGCCGTTTTAGACAGTGTTAAGCAATGTCATTAAAATGTTAGAAGACAATAATATTTGGCCAAGTCTCTGGTCTTATTTAACACAGATTAATACTTACAAAGCCACTTGAGCTCGATATATTCCAACACACACACACACACACACACACAAACACAATTTTATTGTCTCCGTATCCCCTTAGAAAAGAGATATTTATGGCTTTTGTGTCCGTGGCCGTGTGCATGAATTTGTGGCAAAATAGCATTTGATACTATTAGTAATTTTCTGTTTACATGCGTTTGTGTATAGGTATGTATGTGCATGTATGTATGTGTTTGGTGTTATATATTTATAGCTGTCAGGTGGCACGGAACTTTAGAGTTTCGTTTGGCAATTAATGTGCTTATTTCTGTCGCTTCTAGTTAACAAACGTCGTCAAAAGGAAATTAAATTGGTCTCTTGAGACCAGCCATCCCATCCACCTTAGCTGGAGAGTATCTCTTTACAGCAACTAACGCGCAATTTGCATACATACACACTCTCACAGACAAATGTTTATATGTATTCCTATTTGTCTTCATATTGAACAAAGCCAGCAACAAGCCAAACTGGCGTCTGGTAAGTATTTTAATTAATCTTGAATGTTGTCATTTATTTAAGTCATAATTTTGTTTGGACAGTTTAAAAAAGTTTGTGCTTAACAAGCGTTACACACACACACACACACACACATACACAAGCATAGAACTTTATCTACAGCCGATCCTCAACAGGTTTGGGGAGGTTGTCTTGAGTTTAATTAATTCTCATGAATACACTTTAAGTATATTATGAATTTATTGTAAATGGGATTAGTTTGCTGCAGTTCAAGGAGATATTTATTTCTTTTTTCATAGCCAACATTTGAGTACAAAATGCGTGAAAGAACCTTCGTTTCAAATTGTAAATAAAATAATAATTATACCTAAGGAATATTATTAATATATTTTTCTACTAAACGCTGAATGACATACTGCGTGTCTATTAGATTTCATTATATAGAGCTACTTTGATTTATAGTGAAAAGGTAATTGCAATTAGAGATTTGTTGCAATTCAAATGTAAGCACTTGTGCCTTACATCAATTGTATTCGAGTTTTATCCAATACGAAATGTGATTTATTTTTAAGTGTGCAAGTGCTTGACGAATGAGGCTTTTTCAAATTAATGTCGAGTATTAATATAATTTTATATTATATGAATATGCATTTAAAAACATAGTTGCAAGAATATCTGTCAGTTTGAAAGTTGCTTTAGTTATTTTTTTATTTTGTGTCGAAAAAAGTGTGTACTTCCACAGAAGTTTCGGCAGTTGTTTTTTATGTTAAATCTCACTCCAGACTCATTTGGCGCCATCCCATGAAATCTTACTTTTAACTAACGTCAAAATGTCCTGCAAGAAATGGAACAGACAAAAGACTAGTCACGTAATCGGTCTTCCTTTGAAGCGGACCAGTCATTTTTACATAAGGATGATACTTTGTATGCACCTTGTGACTTGTCATGTAACTATCTCATTGAGACCTAATTGGTGTAGTATAATACATATTCCGACACTTAACTATAACAATGAAAACTTATATATTTTTTATTGTTACAAATACAATTATAATTTATTTTTAAGCAGATATTTTTTGGGATTCGAACTGACAGCCTCCGGCATGACAGGCATTTACACTACCTGCTCGACCACAGAGACAGTCATATTTTAAAAAGTATAAACACCACATAAGCTTAGGTTAATATCTAAGTATAGTTACGGAACTGGAACAATTAGCATAATATTTATACTATGTGGTAGGTGCTGGATCCAATCTCATCGAACTTGTTCAATGCCGTTTACTATAATGCTAAACGAAGCCCCAATTAAATTGACAAAAGATCAAGACGATACATCACGACAATGTTGAATACTCGTATATAACCATTAACAGAATATTTACTTTTTTTAACACACACTACTCCTTACTTTTGGTAACACACCACATTTTATCAAGTAATAGGACGAGTCCGTTTGGAACAATTGTCAACAAATATTCTTTCAATCTTTTATTTAAAAAAAATCAATTAAAAATTCAATATTTAAACATAAGTTTAATTGGCACAACTAAATTTTTAATGAGACTTTTAATTAATAAAATTTTTTAATCAACAAAAGTTTAATCGAATCAATAACATTTTTAATTGATTATATGTATTTTTCTCAATTAAAGCTGTTAATTGGACATTTTTTCCGTATTTGTATATTGAACTAAATTGTTTTGTCATGGTTTTCTTCAATAAACATAAATATTTTGTGGTCGTTAAGCAGCTCTGGGTCGGGGAACATCTCTCGCGTCATCGTAATTATTTCTTAAGTGCGGTCAGGCTTGTGTGTGTTGTTTGGCCTTCGAGAGTTTTTCGTCTCGCTCGCACTGGTTGACTGATCTGCCACGGATAACCGTATAATCTTGCGGTTTTTTGTGGAATTTCTTTAACAACCACGTTGCCTACTTCCTATGTGAAGGCATAGGTTGTGTACAGTCAGTCACAAAACCTTATAAAATACTGTTAATACCATCTTGGGCATATGGTCTACGTTACTCCGCCCATATTTGTGCAACACCATATTATGTAAATTTACTTTGCATTAATATGTTTAATAAATAAATAAATAAATAAATAAATATTTTGTGAAAAAAACTGTAAATTTTTTGCTGAAGATTTTCTTTGTATCTTGTTCGAAAATTTAATTTGTCTGACAACTTTGGTTGCACCATAAGAAGGGGTAAAAAATTAAGTTTTAAGTTAAACATCACCCGAGACCATACGTAGTAACGTTTACCTTTACAATTGTGTGTATACACGTATACACGTATACACGTATACGGGTGTTTACATTGAAAAATAAATAATAAAAGAATTACTAAAGCTTATTTTCTACGCGCAAAAGTTTGTTTGTATGAAATGCAAAAGTAAAATTTTGAAAACTTTTATACGAATATGTATGTATGTGTTTTTAAGCAAATTCTGGCGTTGCGTGCTATTTACAGTAGCGTTGACAAACAACATTACTAAAACGACACCAACAACCAGCGTAATCGTAATGATGGGTTTGATAATCACAGAGCTGGGATGATAATGAAAATGGCTGCAATCATGATAACGATGATTATGATGATAAAAGCGACCTCATAACCATTACTTCCGCCATCACTTTAAGCTCTAGGGAATATTCGATTTGCGAGAATATATATTTAAACTCCCTTACTCATATGTATAGAATTTGTTTTGCTGTATGTATGACTGTTTGTGCACTTTCCTCTACTTTGAAATCAATACACGTAGAAATATCATGCATAAATTTACATAACATCCTCCTCTTGAGCACCCCGGAGGCCATGTGAACAAACACAAGGAAATAACGAAAGAACACAATTTACTCCAAGTAAAATCATTGTAAATATTCCTAAAGCAACAAAAATAATGATGATGACAACACCAGCGACTTTGGCAAGAGCAGCAACAGAAACAGCAGCAGGAGCAGCAGAAACAACACAATTGTTTTGTTTGTTTGAACAAAATAAAATTGTTTAAATTTGTTTGCGATTTAAACGTAATTGTATGTGCTTTTGAAAGTACATGCGCGTGTGTGTGTGCGTGGGTGTGTGTGTGTATACTTTTGTATGTGTGTGTGAGTATTTGTTTTGGCGTGGGCGGGAGCGTGTGTTTGCGTCCTCGGTGAACTGATTAAAATATGACTGACTGGAAAGTCTTTTAAAATACTCGTTCTTACATGTATTAAAACATTCGGAACTTTATGCCGCATATGGCTTGTTATTTTCCATTTCTTTTTTGGGAAAATAAAAGTGAATGAATTGTAAATAAGTATACGTTCCACTTGGAGAATTAATTAAACCCTGGTTAGAAGTTATATTTTATTTGATAAAATAAGTATGATGAAGTTTTTAAATTTGGTAATTTCAAAGATGTCTGCTAAGTCCTCTATTTTCCCTCCTCGTGCTTAACGAAGTTTTTAATGATACAACTGATAATAAACGCTGTGAAACTCAATGGGCTTTAACTGAGCATCTTAAGGCTTTAGATTACGGGGACGACACAGCTTACTATTTACGAAGCACCCAAATATGCAGTCGAAGCTGAACGCCGTGGTTCTTCATTCACCTAGTTTGGGTCTGAAAATAAACATGGGAAAAATAAAAGCCATCAAGCCCCTTCGTTGTTGGCACTAAATCAGTTAAATTTCTGGATAAATTCCTTTAACTTTTAAGCATGATTTCAACGGAAAATGAAGCAAGAAAAAGATATTGAATCCAGAATTTGTAAGTTTTTTTTTTAATTTTTATATTAAGATCAGAGAATGACAATGAGTAAAGAAGGCACGCAACCAATTTGTACGCTCATAAATTTTCTCTGAAGTGACTATGACTATAGCCGATTCCAAAATACAAGAGCACCTTTATTTCGTTATAACTGAAAAAAAGAAACATAAGTATCAAGTGCATTGACTCTCTGTTATACTTGTAGTTGGAGTATAATTATACTATATATATTGGAAAAAAATTATACGCATAATACTCGGGATATTTGTTTATCCTTCACCACCGTGAACATACATTTGTGCGTATAAAATAAAATTAAAAATGTGTTTTGGCTGTTTGAAAACATGCTTTATATGTGTATATAAATAAAATAGTCCTGTTTATACGCATGTGTAGCCACAATTAATATTCCGAGTATTTTTATACTCATGCGTATGAGTGTAATGCATACAGTCTATAAATTTTAGCTATAATTGCTTATGCTGCAAAATTTAACATCGATGTTGAATGTTTATAGTTATACGTATTCGGTTTAAAATTAATGAGTGTTTTTGCATATGATCAATTTTTTTTATTTTTAGCGCACATTCATAATTGTTTGACGGCCAGAGAGAATACTCCAAAGGATAATTTTGTCATTCTCTGGTATGGATGTCCGACCAAAAAAAGTAAACATACTTGAATCTAATGTCTTGCCAGTCTTGTTCCGAAGTTGCAGCAACAGTGGCATCCTCCGTAAATGAACATGGTTTACGTGGCTGCCTGCTATGTGGAAGAAATCAAGATTCCGTTTTTATGAGCGAAGACCTGAAAATATTTAATGTTCTCGTGCACACAGTCCAATCCCTGATATAACGTAAATTTAATACTATTAAATATTCGAAAACATCTAGTATGGACTTTTTGGAGTAGACTTGAAGTCTTTTAGCGGATTTTCCATGCAATGTTCTCAAGCTAAAGTCCTGCAAAACTGTACTTGAGAAACTCCTCATACTTACCTTCACTTGCTTATAACTAGCGATTTGATATTAAACTACAACCTAAGGATAATCTAGTTCAAATAGATTTTCTGGTGCAACTTTAAATTACTTTTCAAATGTCTTTCGTATGTATGGAATGAAATAAATTTCATATTAGTTTTTTCGTTGATTTAAATTTTCTGCATTTGAAGGCATAAATTCCGAAACGTTCATTTCATTAAGTGGGTGTATAAAATTAGAAAATATGAGCTCTTCTTCGCGCACTGTAAAGCAGAAAAAAATTCATAATAAAAAAAAGTGTGTGAAAAGCATAAAAAAATACATGTGGGCTGGCTGTTTGGCTTCCAGACTTATTTGACTTGACTCTTTTTCAATTCATGATGAAAATAAGTTTCAAAGCTTGTTTTTATGTACAAAAAAAAGTAAAAAAAAATAAATTAAAGAAAAAAAAATTCATGAAGAAATATTTAGCCGGAAAATAAAATTTAGTAGGTAAAAAAAATAAAAAAAAACATTGTGAGCAAGTCAACATTTAGCGAGGCATAGAAAATGAAGCCACAAAAAAAGAATGAATACTACCATTTACGTTAAACATTTTCGGTTTTACTTAAACGCCTTTTTTTACAACCATAAATTGTTTTTCACTTGTCTTGTGTGTAGCACCTCTTGGTTGAAAAAAAAACGATTGGAAATTAGGTTTTCTTTTTGTTTTGGTGAGAAAGTCTAATCAAACTTTTCTGTTCATAAGAGAGTGTTGCAATGGCTGCCGACAGCATAAATGTTTTTTTTCTTTTTTATATGAATTGTGTATGCCAGTAAAATGATTCTCCTACAAAAACTTAAGAAGCCCATTTTGTTAGATATGTTGCCCATATTTTTGCGAGATTGCCCCCAGAAGTTTTTGTAGTTAAGCCTGATCCATACATGGCACCTCAATGTATCAGCTATGTTAAATAAGGTAGTCTTTGCTTTAGTTATATATGCTTGCGAAGGCCATAGGAAAAACATGTGGTATATGTCCAATAAATCCTAAATGGCTCTTCAACACCGTGGTCACAACTATCTTGATGTATTATATTGCATTCCTATTGAAGGATAATATAAAGAATCCTTCAGACCTCTGCCTTGCTAGAAAAATGTGGTCTCTAGCCATGCGTTGATATTACAACAGTTAGGGGTTAGAATATTTGATGTCAACACATCTGGGGCGCATAGAATGATGCTAGTAAATCTTCCTGGCATGCTTAATGTTTTCACGGATGATTCGAGATCCAACAAAGGTTTTGGTAGGGGATTTTTTATTTCCCGCCTCGGGCAAAATATTAAATTCCAGCTAGACAATACAGAAAAAATTATATTGTGTATTTAATTATTAAATTCAAAGAATTAAATAATACTTTTACTAAAATAGAACCTACCACAGAAAGCGCGTGAAGATAATTTTTAAATTTAACAGCCATCGACACAAACCTTTTTTTTTAGTTTTGGGGTTTTTTGAATTTATTGGCGCTTTCTGAGTTTTGGCACTTTTTTTCTCGTTTTGGCGATTTTTTTTTTGGTTTTTGAAGTTTTTTTAATTTTGGCGATTTTTTTAATTTTGGCACTTTTTTTTCACGTTTTGAAGATTTTTTTTCGGTTTTTGGCGTTTTTTTTAATTTTGGCGATTTTTTTTCGTTTTGTCGATATTTTTTAATTTATGCGATTTTTATTTAATTTTGGTGTTTTTTCACATAAACAATTATTTTGGTTTTTTTGCATTATTCACGTTTTGGCGATTTTTTTTGGGTTTTGACTTTTTTTTCCATTTTGGCGATTTTTTTCATTTGGGCGATTTTTTCGAATTTGGCGATTTATTTTAGTGCTTCCTGTATTTAGACATAATCAGCCTTATCATGAATTCCACATGTGAAAATTTCCGAATCAAATGCTTCGTTCACATGTATTTTAATTTCGTATCATCAATTCCAATAAAATTAAAAACTTATTTCCACATTATCCAACAGACACATTTTTGTGAATAATATTCTTCATAAATTATCAAAACATTATGAAGTTTTTTGATACCAATCGTTCACACGTTCGGATATTTCCATGTGAAATTTTAGTTATGATAAGCCTGAATATTTAATAAATACTTCCAAGAATACAGGAAGTCTATATCTTAATTAGCCCACAATCAAAATGTGGATTTTGACTATTTTTTCAGTATTTCTAAAAGAAAGTGTAAAATAATATTTGAGGAGACTCCTGGATGTCTCTAGATTAAAGTACAATAGTGGGTGTTGTAGAAATTACAGCGCAATTTCCATTATGTGTTCTGTTCTTGTTAAATGTAAAATAGAGTTTTCACAGGTATGACAAAATTATTTATACCTGCAGTTTTGGACAAGGTGGTATTTTTTTTTTGTTAGAAAAGAAAACGCCATTATTGTAAAACTAATAATGTTTGTTATGAAGGTAAAATTTTTGTTTGAGGCATTTTGGCTCATGATGTTTATGTATGTAATTCTCATTAACATTATGGGAACATTTGCTATAAGCATGTGAAACATGTGCATAAATAGTAAAGAACAAACAACAATGACAAGACTATTATAAACTAGATATGGTTAAATTGATATTTCATTACATAAAAGCTTTAATGAAATTGTAATATGATGAAATACATATTCCATTTGCACTGAAATTTGCATCAATTGACGCCACTCACAGTTGACAAAAACACAAGAACGCTAATGATGAAGGTGTAGCGGCCTTTGAAAACAGCTCAATGTTCCGTTCTGCTAGTGTTTATCATTATATTTTAAATTAACTTTGGTGCTATTTGTTCTTTAAAATTTATCACATGTAATTTGGCTTACGAATTGATACGAACTTTAGCCTAATCCAATCATAAATATAATGTTTTAGTCTTTTATAAAAGTTGCTTAAAATATCTCGAATCGAAATTTTTGATTGGCAGTTGCTACAAAGTTAAACCATTTGCCTTAAGCCATCGTTGAAACGAAACATGTGGTTTCCATATTTCCGCTATAGCAACTCAATGTCCTAGAGAAAAGTTTTTTATATTTATTCCATAATCTTTTAATTATAATTTTAATTTTAAATTCGCTTAAAGATATATTTCTGAAAAAACATTTTTCTTTTGTTTTGCCTTGTACTCAATGTTCTCGTTATTTTTCGAGATCAAAGTTGAAACAAGATTTATTACAATTATATATATTTTTGTTGTTGGTTTTGCAAAACTTTTTTTCGTAAAAGTATGGTGGGTATAATGCATAAAAAGTTTTTGTGTTCTATTAATTTTTGGCATGTTTCTTTTTATTTTGTGCCATAAAAATGTTACTAATTTAGCAATAAGTTACTTTTAATGAAACCTTAAGACAGACAGACCTTCATTCTTCTACATGTTCTTGTAGCATTTGATGTGGATGCATTAAACGGAAACGTTTTGTACACTTATCTTTTTATATATTTAAATACATACATAAATACATAAGTATGTACGAATAGGAACGAGTATTATAAAACTTTTGTCATAAACTTGATTTTTGTTCTTCTTGAGCTTAAAAAAAAAGTCATTAGGATGTTGAGACAACATGTTGGACACTCGACAAAATTGTTTTGCCCAAATGACCGTTTGCGAGAATAAGAAAGTTACAGATTTATGTTGCCATCTTTAAATCATTTTTGAAACAATGACCTAATTTTTGTTGTTGTTGTTTTTGTTGTTCCTAAGTTTCGTCTCATGCTGGACTATCATCAACATGTAATCTGAATCAATGTTAAACATGCTGTTGTGTTTGTACAACTCAAGTCAATTTTAGCTGTCTTACCTCAATAATACTCGTATTCCAAGAAGATAAGTTAAATTTCATTTGGTAAAAGTTTTCTTTTTGCCAAGGACCCTTAACTTTAAGACACAATCAACACCTTCAAACACACACATGTATGTATATGTATATTTATGTGTACGATTCGAAGAAAATTTGATTGTTTTTTGTTGCTACAAGTAGTCTGCGTCTAATCCTCAATTTGGGTACAGTGAGCAACAAAATGAAGTTAAGGAATTGTTTAAAATATTCATGAAAGAAAATTGAAGTGGTCTTGTAACTTCAACAACATGAGATAATTTAATTTAATTTTTGGTGAAAAAGTACTTCGAAGAAATTTAATTTAATTTTTTCTAGGTTGATTTAAAAATGAATTCCTTGTGTTTTTTTTTCATACTACTAGTATATTGTGTAAAATATCAAATTGTTGGTAATTTAAAAATTTTTTGTTTACTCTTATTTTCTCATCCATTGTTGATGTGAATACATATAGCTTATTCTTTATGCAGACGTTATTCTTGTTGGGATTAATTTTTCTCAAGGTTTTTATATTTTCCAAGGATACCACAACAGCCACAAGTAATATTTCTTTAACAACATCTTTTGACAAAAACAAAAAATAAAATCAGGCCTTCAAAATTACACATGTTTTTGACTTGAATTGGTTTTTTTTTGCAAAAAATAAAATATCTTTAACATACCTGTCATCGTAAACAAAACCTGAATTTAAAGTATTCAAATATAAAACAAACGCCAAAGCACAGCAGCCCAAGCTAGTGTAGTCCATCATGCTGAAATGAAAAAAAGATTTATATTTGAAAATTTTAATTTTATTAAAAACTGGTATGATTTTATAGAAAATATTAAAGACAACATAAAAATGATAAATTTAAGTTCTCCAAGTAATGAAATGAAATCAATGCAGGTGTGGGTAAAAATCATCATGTTTATTATTTGTAAAGAAAGTTGGAAAAAGTTTGTCGTTGTTTATCGTAAAAATATATTGTTACGATAAACAAAAATATAACCTAAAAAAGAGAGAGAGATAGAGAGAGCAAAAAGTTATTTTAAAACTTTTTCAAAACACCGAAGAAATACTCGTAATAATGGATTAACTACAGAGAAAAATTAGTTTTGAAGCACATCAGGCATGACCAAAGGTCTTGCATACTCCCACGACCCTTTTCGATCTGTAGCACCACACACAGTAGGATGTTTGTATCAGAAATTCTATTTTTTTAAAACTCAATTTCAAAAACCAAATGATGCAGTTTTGTCGAGAAATTTTGAACCATCCAATTATGGTTTTTTAAAAATACTTTATTTTATTCTGGAAAAATTATAGTGAAAGTCCGGCAAGGGTACCCAGCCAGATGTGACGTATATTTTCAAATACATTTATCTATAAATAAAAAAAAAAAAATATTTGGTTTCTATAAACCATTAAGAAGATATGCCCAAGTGCTTAAGCCTCTAAAAATTTACTAATTTTTTGTTTTCAATGTAAAAAACTATGTAGCTTCACTTTCCACAAAAATAAAATGGTGAACGAAATTCACAGTACTATAAATTAATTAATGATGCAAAGGAATGACAGATGAAGAAAAAATCAGTCCCCTAATTCTGTAAACTTCATCACTAAAATACTGAAAGAAAAAATTAAAAATGTTTGGCGATGACATAGAACAGTAAAATTTTTTAAGCCATTGCCTGAACGTTTTGAAAATGGCATTCGTAGCCGAAAGTCTATAAATCTACTTTTCAGATTTTTAGCTTTAGCGAGTTACAGAATAAAGGGGAAGGCCAAATGGGCCTTATCGTCGTTTGCGTATTTCGACTTTGAATACGACATTTAGTCTTAGTCGACAAATCATCCGATTCTGTCCAAAAAGTTAGTAATCATCGACCAATAAAAACAACTTTATCATTTGCAAGTGTTGTTGCTAGCTATTTAGTAATACAGACTTGCAACAACTGTGAAAGTTTGGAGGGAGGTCCCTACTCGCAAAGAAAAAATATGATTGAGGTAACCATAATCAAACAGCAACATATAATGATTGAATTATATGGTTATAGTTAAATCATATTATTGTCAATAGAAAAGCAAACTTTTAATAATATTACTATCTTATTTAATAATAATATTATCAACAAAAACAATGAACTTTGTCACACCTAATCTTATTATTGTAACTATGACAACACTATTGTTAGATGTGACTAAAATATAGTTGAAACTCTCCATACCATGTTCTAATATTAAAATAATATTGTTAATTACGACCATAGTATTATTTAACACAACAATAATATTTTTTTTAATCATGTATTTGTTGGTAGATCTTTTATTTAAAGCAGCTGTGCGTTAAATCCGAAATAAAAATAATTTAATATTGTTGAAATAAAATGTATGTATAGAAATATATACTTACATATGTATGTGTGTATACTCGAAATACACGTCTGTACGTATATGTCTTTATTAATCTACCCTTTTGTTTGTTTTTACTTTATTTATTTATTTAACACGACGCCTGCAATACCTACAGCTTACAAACGAAACACTGAACTGACAGAAGAGGTTTCTGAAAAAGATTTTTTTAAAAACTCGACATAGTATGGCTTTGGATAACATTATATTGTTATTTAAATTATGTTCTTTTTAAATAATAACAAAAATTATGTTGCAGTCATAAATTTTTAACAAAACTATATTATTAAACTCTAACCATATCACACTTTTTTATGAACATAATAATGTAATTATAAAATGCAAACATTACTTTGCTTACCGTAACAAAATTAATGTTTAAAATAACAATAAATTGTTTTCAACGACCACACATTTGTTTATGTGAACATAATATTGTTTTCCCAAACAACCTACAACCATATATTTTCTTACCGTTCTTACCTATTAATATTTTAAGTTTAATAAAAACCCACAGTGTACAATTCTTATAAAATTGGAATACTTTAATCAGAAATAATTCCTTATTCGGGCTTAAGTTCAGTAATTTCAATTCTTATTTAATGAAATATTTTTCTTAATTAATGTTAGTTTCTAAAGAAGAGAAGAAAGATTAAACTAGACTTTATAGCTGGAAAATACTTTATTTACTCAGCACCGACATTAAGAGTTTGTGAACACACAATGTGAATTTTTTACTGCTGGAATACCACGATATTAACTTTGCTGCTATTTACATAAAACTGTCAGTTTAGCTAACGCATTGCCATTTTTATATTTAATACTCTACATAAAACTTTCAGAATAATGTTATCAACATCTAAAAGTCATAGCACATGCAATAGTTTCTTAAAACACACCATCTTTCGATCACGTCATTAGTTCGTGTTACAACTCGTTCTATAGGGCATGTAGTATGCACGTACATTGTACAAGCATTATATGTGTTATTATTTCTATGCAGCGTCTGCATTGGCTGATGAGTTTGTGTGGTTGTATATTTCTTAATAAGCGGAAGATATAGTATTATAATTGTTATGTTGCTTTGAATTTTTAATTCAACATCGTTTTGTATCTTTCTGTGCTTGTGTATTACTTACCTAGCTATTAATATCTGTATAATATCTCTATTGTAGACAAATAATGTCTATGAAAGCAAGTCATTTATACTAGTGATTGATGCTATTCACAAATGAATTAGGAATCGCCATAGAATATTTAAATCTAGAGTTGTAGATACTTGTTCAATCAGCTGTCAGTATATTCGTGTGCTTTTAACTTATTGCTTGGTATTGCTTGAGTTCAAGCTTTATTAAAGCTTACACATAATGCAATTCATTTAAATTTCATGAATGTTCACTTATTTTCTATTAACATAAATCTCCATGTGACTCCGCGACTTACTGTTACTATCACTGTGCTTCAGTTGGTAATCGCTTAACTTCGTAAAATTATAATTTTAAAAAAATTGCATACAAGAATTTATTTAAATTTAAAATATTAAAAATTTACTTAAATTGTTATTTCTAAAGAAAAATTTCTTCTTTTTCAATACACGAGTTGATGTATTAATGTCAAGAAGTTCGTTTTCAATGAAAATAAAATTAACAACAAAAAGTTTTGAGTGGTTGATAATCGATTTGACAACCGAACCATACAAAAAAAGAAACATAACTTTAACTGAACACATAATTCACTCACTGTTGTAAGCTCTTTAAAGAGTTTTTCCTTGTTTTGTAATAAAATTGTGTTGTTGCATTAGTTGCTTTTAAAGTTGAAATAAAAGTAGAAAAAATTAATACAAAATATTGCTTTTAGCGTTTCAGAAAAATGTGTTGCTATAATATATTTTTACTATAAAGCATTTTCTTGTACAACAAATAATAACAAAAACTATGTTGGGAAAATTGCATAAACAAAATTTTGTAGTTAAAATTGTTATTGTTGTTCTTGGTCTTGGTCTGGGTATTGTAACTTTTTCATGCACACACGCCACAATGAATAAAGAAGAGTGTAACGATGGTTGAACTTGAGATTAACACAATTTCTTTTCAGAGTGAAGTTTAAAAAATTATTTCTTGCAACAGTAAGTTTGTTTAAAATTATACGAAATATGCAACCATATTATAGAACTATTTCAAGCAAAATTTGTAAATCCGTAAATCTCTATTTGATAATTAATTTTTTTAATGTCTTGTGCTGTAATATTTGAGATATTTACAGAATACGGCTGTTTTATTTTTGGAAATGTACTTTTGTATAATATATATAAAGTATACGATCCAAAAAAGTTTTTTTGAAGTAAAAATAAAACAAAAACAACAAATCAAAATGGATAGGATTAATGTAATAACTGACACCATAAAACCAACCAATTCACGTATTCCATTTCAATTAAATTTACTAAGCTGATGATTTGTGTGTGGCGGGATGAAAATTTTTTGGTTTCGTTCCGTAGAGGGATGGCTTCTTGCAATTTTGTGCAAAATAGTTTCTATTAAATAAAAAACAATAACTAAAACCAAGATCCTGCGAAATATGGTGCTATAATATTTAAATTCCCAATTATAGATTCAATACCAAGGGAATCTTGTTCATCCCAACCCTGGAGAGGGATGAGTCAAAACTTGGATTAACTCGTGATTAATATATGCAAAACAAATTTTCGAATTGTTTCAGAACTGCTGAAAGTAACGTATAATTTAAAATATTGTCTTTATTTTGGAAGTCATCTAAGTTTGGGACTTTTTCTTGCTCTTTTCATATTCCTTTATTTTTTTTTTTGCTGTCATGGCAATGTCATCATTGTGCAAGTTTATATTTGCCCAGTGTCTGTGAATAGATTGTACCAGCTTCCATTTTAAATATTTTTGTTTTATGAAAAAAAAAAATTAATAATATTAGTTTTATTAATTTGTTTTTTTTTGTATACAAATGTAAGTCATTGTCTGACTTTGGATTCATTATAAGTTTGGTAGATAAAAATTTCAAGTTAAATTGAATGGACTACTCGTCGTCGTACAGTAGCCTCGTGGCAAACAACTCGTAGTTAGAGTGGTAACAGGAATTGTCTGCTGCTCATTAATTTGAAAATAATCACAAAAAAGTTTCAGCTTTGCATTTCACACACACACACCCACACACATGTAAATCTATAAATATCCTGCTACATCCTTTTAATTTTACAAGTACGAACAGGACTCATTTACCATCATGGTATCATGTGTATATGAAGCAAAAGTAAAATGAAGCAAATGTCCATGTGTCGTATCTCTAGCAGACATTTTTACTCTTATGTATTGTCCTGCAATTTTGTATTTTGTACTTGGTTCCTCTTTCATACAAAGTTTTTTATTTTCTCTTATCCTCTTATCTGAGCAGAGTTGATATTTACTGGTTGTGGTTGGGTAGAGCTTAACAGAAAACTTCTTTCTATTCTTTGCTAGAGAAAAGGAGGAGCACAAAAAGAAGTTTATGCCGAGTCAGGTCATTTAGTTGCGTTGGATTTCATTGAATTTTTTTTTCATTTAATGTGAATGTTCCATGTTTGGTTAACTTGACCAATTCCATGCTACGAGTACTACTAATAGTGGTTGTCTGTGTCTTTGAGTTGGTCCCACTTTTGTTTCTAATTCTAATGGTCTGGGGCTAACAATTCAGTAGCAGTAGCAGTAACAGTAGCATAATCATTGAAATAGCATCAACATCAGGAAGGAAGAGTGGCAATGGAATATTAAGTTCATTTAATTTTTATCAAAGATTTTGATTTTATATGTCATGTGTGCTGGTACGCAGACAGACTCTCTCGGACTCACAGCATCCGTATTAAGAAAAATTTTATGTAAGTGAAAACGTTATCCATGCTCATGTGTGTTTTATGTATATGTGTATGCATTATATTTGCTAGAGTTAATTTTCATTGTAAACAAATTATATAAAAGTTATACTGAGTAGTAAAGAATTGTTTCAATAATGAATAAAAGTGGTCTTTGGATGATTGTTGCACTTGTGGTTGTATTTTGAAACAATTTTCAATTTACAATAATCTTTTTACATGCTAGAATAATAGGATTTTTAATTGAATGTTGCAATTGTTTGTCCCTCATTTAAACTAAACACTTTTATTATGGGAGTATTAAAAATTTTTTATAGTGAAAAGATTATCCTGCTGGATATAGTTTCTTGCACAGTGGCTTGTTTCGCTATTTTTGAATTAATTTGGGCCGCTGATGTTGGAAATTTATCATTAAACTAAATAATATTTCAATCAATCAATTTGAATGACCTTCGAAGCCGGAGTAGAGTAATTCTATAAAAATACATTTACAGCCTTGTTTATAAAAATTATTAAGACTTTAAAAATACTTTTTAAGCAAAATTTTTATGGAAATTTGTTCTAAAAAACCTTTTTAAAGGCTTAATAAGTTGTATAAATAAGGCTGTTATACTATAAATAAAAAGGTGGAATAATTATTGATATACATATATATATATATACTAGCTGAGCGCGGCAAACGTTGTCTTACCCTCAATTATTTTATTAGTTTTTACTACAAATTACTCCACACAATTACCACTTCATGGGTCAAAAACTAAATAAAAGCATATGCTGGTATAAGTCAGTAAATTGTCCATGCCCCCACATGAATGGATACACAAAAATTCATTCAAGTCGATCCAGCCGTTTAGTTGCAGTATAGATAAGTAATCTAGATACCGACTGCATCACCATCTGCCGGGCTGATTTGTGAATCTAAACCATCCCGGGCGCCACCCAAAAAATATTCATTAAATCGGTCCAGCCATTTGGGAGGAGTTCAGTGATATACACACGTACAATGATATATACATATATATAATATATAAATATTTTGAGGACAAACAATTTATTTTGGGCATGGTTTGAGGTCATATATATTGATAACACTGTGCTAGTTCAAAAATATAACAAGCCGGGGACCTGGTGGGTAAACCTAATTCAAATACGCTAAATCCAGTGGTGCTAACCATTTTTTTAGGTTAGCTCTTGTTTAAAAAATAATTAAGATTGAAAACTTGGTTAAAAGCACCTAAAAACCACAATTTTTCCCAGTTTTCTATTATTCATTAATTTTTATATCAATCAAAATAATACATTATTGATGAATATTAGGCCTAAAGAAATTTCTGGAAAAAAATTAAATTTTTTTTTTAAAATTGCCCCAAAAAATTGACGTAAAAAATTCGAAAAAAAATTTTAATATTTTTTTCCAAAAAGTTTTCTCAGGACGCAAGTTAATCGAGACATGTCTTTCCATGCGATATATATCGACATAAAGGTTGATAAATGATAGAAAACTAGAAAAAATTTTGATTTTTAAGTCCTTCTAACCAAGTTTTAAATCTTAATTATTTTTATAAACAAGAGCTAATCTAAAAAATTTTTACCACCATTAAATTCAGCGATCGTGAATTAGGTATATCCACTGGGTCCCCAGCTTGTTACAAAAAAATGTTTTGAATTCAAACACGTTGTTATTATTAAATCTTTGAAATCATTGGTTGCCATATTGTTATTTTCCTCATGCAAATGACGTCAATGGACACAAAAAAAGCGTGGTCTGTATCCGATATAAGAAAATATAATTGTTGATATCATTTTTATATCTATATAAATATAAAAAAATAACGAAATTATTTAATTTAATTTTAAGTCTAGAGTGTATTAATATAAAGAATTCTCGTTTATTGGTTGTTAAGCATATCTAGATGCATTTCGTTTTTACTTAAACAACATAATGTAAGAATTCTCAAAAAAATAAACATTAAGCTTAATGAGAAGTTTAATTAAAAATCTTTAAAAAAGTGTGAGAAATTTCATTATGCAATAAAAATATTTTTAAGAAATTTGTATCCCAAGTTATGCTGTTTTACTACTAAACTAAATTAATTAACAACTTCAGGGGAACAATTTTGCTTTCACCAATTTGTGAAAGTAAAACAAATAAAACTTATTTTTTTAAATAAATTGAAAAAATATCTTTTTGATTTCATTGTTTTTTGTTTCAAAATGCAGTAAAAAATTTGTCTGTAATTAAATTTCCCGAAAAGTAAAATGCACAATGAAGCTAAAGTCCTTCAGTAATTAAATGTTAATAAAAATGTGTTCTTCAGCAAGCACAACTGAATTATTAAAATTTCTAGTCTCAGCAGCTTTTTTGCCATAACTTCCTTAAGAGTTCATTCCCAAGTTTAACTATCATCATAAATAGGAATTCCTTTAATAGCCTAAAATTTTATTTACTGCAAAAGAAAAATAATTAAATCAATAAAATTCCTAAAAGACAAGCAATTTCCTTTTCTATATGCATTTTTTTCCAATAAACTTCTCTCCCCATTTTGTTGCCAGACTTAAGTTTTATTAAATTTCTTTGGCCTCAAAAAGAAACTTAATATTTGTTCTTAATTTTTTTTTATATTTTTTTTCTTCTTAATATTTTGTTGTTTAATTTCATTTAAAAAGTTTTCTGCTTTTCTTCCAACAGAAATATGTATGTATACAAGAGATATAAATACTGGGGTGTAAGGGCTTTAAGTAGTTGGCAAAACAGGGGGAAAATTGTCACAAATAATTTGGTAAAAGTAGCTGCTTTTAATAAAAGTTGTTTGCCAAAATATTGCACAATGTACCGGAAGCTCAAGCATTAAGGACACAATAAACTTTTTTTCTTATTCTTTGTTTGGGCTGTATTTGGATTTTTCGTTTTTTATTTATACGCTCGGTTATTTATTTAATGAAAGGAGACCTTTTGCAGCAACAACTACTACAACTAACTTAATAATAACAATAATGGAAGTAGGAAAACAATGAGCCATATTGTTTAAATGTGTATGAAGGGTGGGGGAAGAGGGAGGAGGGACAAAAGTAACACAAAGTGAGCCAAAACACCTTCAACCGGATACGGAAACATTAACCTCGAAATGTCAGCAAATGTAACGGCAGCGAATTAAATTTTTAGTTTTGTTACTGGGTCAACACAAACAATTTCCTTTCCGCCAAAAATTCATAAAAAAACGTAACGACATACAAGTTGAAAGCAACAAAAATAAAAACAAAATCTACATAAAAATATAAAACTTAATAACAAGGACAGCAAATAAAATTAAGAAAAAAAGCTGATCCAAAAATAAGAAACAAAACCAAAAGAAACTTAAACTGAATGATAACAAAAAGAAAAGCGAAGTTGCACGGAAATCAACTTGTTTCAACAGCTTGCAAGTCAGCCAAGCAATATTATTAAACCTTCTTATGACAAAATAAAAAACAAAAAAAATCATACAACAGAGGGTGGCATAATTGGTGGCAAAGCGATAAACGAAAAGGAAATGTTAATAAAAACTACCAAAACTAGAGCAATCAGGTGCAAAAAACATAAAACAAAAACTGCACCAAACACAGACACCAGCGCTTTTAAGAGATTACCAATAGAATAAGCAATAGTGCTGTAAAATTCTGCATTAAGTGCTGGAGTTTTTAAGCTTCGATTTCATGCAAACCCATAAACTTTTCTTGCAGTTGTTTCTATTTCACTTGTGAAGTTTTTCATTGCCTCAAAACTAAAAAAAAATAACTTATTGTATTTTAAGTCTGACTATCATTGAGTTATAAACGGAAATAAAAGGTAAACTATATTTTATGAAACAGCTTAACTACAATAGTTTTGAAGCGTAGAAGAAAAAGTTATGGCTTTTTAAGTTAGAATTTATTACATTTTTAGCGGATTTCTCGATATCGTTGCTTAAGTCTGAGCAAGACTTGTTTTTTTGCCGAAAAAAATAACAAAACATGGATAAATAATAAAATGTTTTTAAATTCTTGTATTTACATTAGAGTGGCCATTAGTTGTATGGAGATTTTTTTATTTCTGATATTGAAGATAAGATAGACAATAAATAATAACAAGTTTAAAAAAAAACTCTTAAATTCTCACCCCCAAATCGGTTCAGTTTTATGTAAAAAAATAAAAAAAAATTTCATGTCGATAAGTTGTGTTTTAGGGGGTGCGTCCGGCCCTCAAAGTTGGCTACCAAGTCCATATATTCAATGTAATGTTTTTTTATTTTTTTTGCTTAGTTTTATTTTTACTACATGTATATGTATAACAAAATTTAATATATATAAGCTCTTATTGTACATGCTTAAAATAAAAAATTTCCATGGAATTTCGACTTTTTGTAGCATGCGACACCAAGAAAAAATGCTTTTTTTTCAATGACTACTTTTCATATGTAGGTGTCCTCAATGTGAACTTTACTGTATTCTTTAGTCTTCATTTGTTTTGTTCACCCTTTATTTAATTTTGTGTGCACAATATGTTTTAGTGACAATGGAATCATATTGCATTACTTCATTAGTGCTAATGCAAAATTAGTGCAATTTTTAGTTGTGATTTAGTGCCAATGCAATATTAATGCATTACCTTGAAGTGATTTTAATTCAATGCAAAAAATAGTGCATTAAAAATATCAAATTTAATGCCAATGCAATATTAATGCATTACTTTGAGGGGATTTTAATTCAATGGAAAAAATAATTCATTAAAAGCATACGATTTAGTGTTAATTCAATAAATTTGCATTTGCATTGATTTGGTTTAATGTAGGAAAATGCTCAATGCATTACCTTATTTAATGCAAATTTTCCAGGTCTGCCTAAAACACAACTTATCACTATGAATTTTTTTGACATTTTTTTTACATAAAACTGAACCGAAGAAATAAAAAAAATGAAAATAAAGGCCACCCCAATGTACATATCGTGCCATTACTGCAAAAAAAAAGCTTAACCGACTCATTTTTTTGGACATAGTTAAATCGATTATTTACGATCGCAAATAATGATTTTGGTCAAATAATTAAGTAGAGAAATTATGTCGTTATAACACGATATATACGTCTATGGATTTTCTTTGCAACTTTACAATTTGTTGCTCAAGTTGAAATGAAATAGATAGAGCTTTGACACGAATGGAACGAAAATGTTGCAGCTATATTTTTGTACTCCGCTTTGGATGAATTATTCTCGAGTTTTGTTGGCCTTGTCTGGTGATTTGGTTTACTCAAGCAGACAAAAATTCGAATCAATATCGCATAATTATTGCTGATAAGAAATTGGCTTAATTAATTCATCCATTTCAAGTTGCCGGATACACAAAATTAAATGCAATTTAATAACATCGAGCAGGCAGAAGATACTCGTATGACCTTTACACCTGCATTCATAAACCATATTTACATGTTTTTTTTATGAGAAAACCGGTTTAAATAATGTTTTAGCTTTAACAATCATTTCTCCAAAAACTTTACGAGCGAATAGCGGCAGCATCAGCAAGCGAAGTGTTTGTGCTTTTCATGTTCCTGTTTTGCGCGAAGAAATCTTGTCGTAAAAACCTGTAACAGAATATAAATACCCAAAAATCACAGAATAAATCTTGAAGTAAATTCGCTTAAAAGCTTTAAAGTTTTATTTTTCAATCAGCCTTCTTCACTCATTCTTTTATCGCAATAAAATGTTGTCATTGCATTGTTTTCTATTTTTTTTTATAACATTTTTAAAATTTTCTACAACATTTCTCTATGCTTTCTTGCTTGTGGCAAATATTATACATGTACTTGTATGTATCTATGAGATACAGCAGAAAGAAAAAGAAAAACAGTTGACAATAAAACTTAATTTTCTATGTATGAGTATTTTTCGGCAATGTTATGCAAATCATAATACCAAAAAAAATAAAAAAAACACACAATAAAAGCATTTTATTCGGTTGTTTTGTCTTATTTGCTGTTGCCTTTTTTCGGGTGATTATTTTGCAACATTTTTTGTTGTTGTGCACTTGTAAATGTGTTGTGTTCTTAATGTTGTGTGGTATGTTATGGCTGATGTTATATTTTGCAAAAAAATTTTATGTGAGTATGTATATTGTCATGTTATTTTTTTATGTATTTCTTTTCGCCGATGCTGGTATTTTTGCTTCAACAACTTTTTTAAAAACACATGCCGCTGCCATGGGGTGGTTTATGAGCAGAAAATTTAACATAATTTAAATGAAGTTTAATACAAATAAATGAATGATTTCCTTGAGGCAATAATAATTTACTAAACAATTTATTTTTAATTTTTGTATAATAATGGAAAAGAAATTTTCAATATCTATTATGAAATATATTTGAATCCACAGTTTTTAAAGTATTTTAAATTTAACACCCTGATTGTGTAAGACGTTGTCGTTAGAAATCTTGTCGTTTTTGTAATAGATTAAAGGAAACTTGTTAAATTTTTCTTTAATCTATTACAGACACGTCAAGACTTCCATTGCAAACGTCTTACACAAACAAACTGTTGAACTAAAATCAATTTAAATCGGGAATAGTATTTTAATCGGGCTTGAGTTCAATATTTTCAATTCAGAATTATTTCTCATATTCCAATCGTTACAAATTCAGGTAAATAGCCGATGAAGTGTGAGGAGCAATTTCCCTGGCTAAAGCAGGGTTCCTAGATTTCATTCGACTGACATCCCCAATTTTAAAATTTGTATCCCCTAAATTCCCCAAAAGGTTATTTGTACTATACCCAAAAATCCAAATTAAAAATAATGCTTTTACAGTTTCAATTCATTTAATTATTTTCTTATGAATATTTTATTTGCACTATGGTTCATATTATTTGTACATATGGTGTATATTTAAGATTTCTAACACATTAGAGTTAAGTTGATTAATCAAATATCTAAAGAAACTTTTTGGTACATACTTTTAGAGTTAAACAATGGAGATGGATCAAAAGTCTCACGCAAATTCCATTGTTTTTAAAATTTATATTAATTCTTAACAGTTCTGGTTTTAGTTTTTATTGAGTTGATTGCCAAAAAAAATTTATCAAAGCAAGCATTGCTCGTTAATACCAACTCTGTCTTTTGCTTATACGCTCGGGATGCAGATGTAAAAACACAAGTTGTTTATACTTTAAAGAACTACGTCGAATCTACAGACTTTAGATTTTCCTCAAAATAATAACCCAAATCCGCCGAATTGAGCTCCATTGCTCCACAGAACATTAAGTACAGATACTCGCACTAGATGCAACTATGCGTTTTTCAGAACGTAATTGTTTAAAGATTGTAAGTATCACGCAAGGTAAAGAACTAATTCTCAAATAATTTGTTATATACGTGTAGACAAAAGAAAAATCAGCTGATAAGTAATCTTGCCAATGCGAGTAATAAGCCTTATTTAAATCTTGCCAACAAATGTTAAAGACGAGTTGTTGTCACATTGTTACAATTTATCATTTTAAATTATTTATTAACTAAAAAAAGAGCAATTGGAATGTGTATTGAAACTAAAATATTGCGAGAAATAAATAAAAAGTATTAAGTAAAATAGAAATCTTCAAAAAATCTCATGATGTATACGAAATATAAAAGTTATCCCTAATTAATTCCTCAATCATCAAACTAACATTTTTATCTCCGTTTAAAAAAAATTCCGATTTAGGGAGCTAAGGCCTAGTATAATTTTTCTGCCCTTCTTTAGAAAATCACATGCATTAATTAACTGCAATACAAAGAAAAATTTTCATCGGTCTATTTATATGAAAAAAAAAACAAAATCTAAGAGCTTTATTTATTTTATCAATATTAATAGGCAGACGAGAATTTTTGGTTGTCTTCTATGAACTGGTAGTAAAATATGTTATTCTATAAATTATTATTATTTTTTATATTTATTTCACGGATTAAAATTAAAAAATAGCTTTAAATAATTGTATTTAAAAAAACAACCGTGTTGCAAAGTTCTTTATTTTTTCTGGGCTTTTGTTGCAAATGCCCTTGTCTTAATTTCAGTAATTTAAAGAAGAGAAATAAATGACATTCATTTTATACAACATTACCGCAGCATTATTTATTTAGTTACGTTTTTTTTTCTTAGAGGAAGGAGAAAAAATGACTGTTAAAATTTCAGCGGCCTTGATGAAGCTGCTTTTCTATTTTGTTGTTTAGGTTCATATATTTTTATTTAGAATTTTACTTTTTTTTCTTTCTTTGAACTTTGTTTTAATTATCTCTCACTTTTATATTTTTTCTCATTACCAAAATATTTTTCAGCCATCTGTCTGGTAAAACAGAAGAAGAAAAAATTAGATACATCTAAAAAATAGCGCATAAAAAGTGAGTAAAAAAACAGAAACAAAAGAAAAATAAACTTTGCTTGAGTTTGCAGCATCCAGCTGGAAGTTGCTTCATTGGGTGATGGACAGGCGGACAGGCAGGCAGGCACACAGTCAGTTAGACGGCGAAACGTATTATTTTGTAGCTTACACAAAACCTTGAATGTTTGTTTCTGACGAATAGTCGCTACTTGTTCTTCTTCTGCCACTTGCTGGTCGTGCAATGTCATTTCCTTTTCTTATTTTATCATTAAGACCTAATTACAAAAAATTTTATCTGTTTTTGTGCTGCGTTTTCTTTAATTACGTTACAGTCATTACATTACATAATTATGGCGGCAGGTTACATTAAAAACTGTTAACCATCATCATCCTTGGCGCAATAACACGCACTCAAACCTGCCAGATCTCAAGTGAAATTATATTGAGAGGCTGGCTCCTGCTTTATCTCTGTCCCAACAGACATGCGGAATGCAATTAAGTTCTTCTAAGAAGTGGCGAAATGTGGTTCTTAGTTAATAGTGGGTTACGATAGTTGTACTTTAACAAATACTGGCAATAATGAATGAATACGTTCTTCCACAAACCTGCTCAATAATCTTATGGGGGTTATTCATACCTGCATGGAATCTAGTAGCTTTTAATTACACCGTTTACACCAGGCTTTTTTCACATACCAATATATACATATATCACAATTTCTTATCTAAAGCAAATTCCATTAACTGAACAATTTCCTAAATTACAACAACAAGCAACTGCAGTTTAGCTAATTCCCACACCTTTTTAATCCGGGGCCTACTTTTTGGTATACATTTGAAAAAAAAACCATAATTACATCACTAAGTTCAAATAAATTTGAATTAAATTTCGACAAAGTTTTTAGAAGTTCCATATTTATTAGCAATTTTTAGGATTCGGTACACCAAAGGTGAAAAGAACCCTATTGTATTCGCTACACTGCACGTCTGTCCGTTGCAGGCTATTTCCCCGACAACCGTAAGAGCTACGGAACTAAAATTTTGACAGAATATGTATAGCTTTGGCTACAACAACAAATACATGACAGTTAAAAATTAAAGGGTGTTCCAAAAGGACCAACGAAAATTTTAAAAATCCCAAGTAATAAACATACAATTAATTATATATAGAAACTTGAAATTTTCGAAGTTAAAGAACTTTTATACAGACTACAATAATTAAAACTAAAATAAGAAAGGGTGTTCTATCACTTAATGGTATTTTGACTATGTAATTTTGCAAACTTGCTGTATCCTGGAAACATTAAGAGGCAAAATCTTGAAATTTTTAAAAACGCTAAAACTAAAAAATTTCAAAATTATAAAATCGCCGAAACACAAAAAAGTGCCAAACTAAAAAAAATTTCTAAAACTAAAATATATCGAAAACATACTAAAATATCGCCAAAATGAGAAGAAACTCGCCAAAATTAAAAAACGTCAAAAACCGAAATAGTCGCCTAAACCGAAAAAACGCCAAAAACAAAAAAAAAAAAACGTCAAAAATCAAAAAAATCGCAACAAACGAAAAAAAGTTAAAATTCGTATAGTATTTATTACTTATCTAGTGTGCGAGTCAAAGTCGCACTTTACTGAATTTATTTGTAATTTACACCACTGTGTATTAGGATATATTGTGAACATCTATTAATTAATTTTTTTTATATTGGCTTATGCTAACTAAAATAAGATATATAAATGTTTGACTCTACTGTATTTAAAAATCTATGGAAAACTGCATGTATAGTAGTGGGTTTGCAAAATTTTTATTAAAATCTCCACACATAATATTTGGCATGAGATGGAGATTGTTACCCAATTGTCGTGCACCAGCTTCAGTGTAAGGCAACAGTACGTAGTGAAGACATGTTATTATATAATATTATAAATTCTTTAAAGCCTGCTATGTATCTTTTAAACAAATATTTGACATTTAAAACGCTCTTTTATTTAAAAGTTTATATTTATTTTATATTTTTCAACTTTTCAACAAAATTATAACCACTGGCAACACTATTACAGTTCACAAGCAATTTCTATTAAAATTAACCTTGCTCCTGATAGTATGCTTTAAAATTAGGTTGAGTGTATTTCTATGCAGCTGCTAAGTTTCTCTATACTTCTTGTTCGTATGATTACACTAATACACTCATACATAGCTCACACCGTTTTGATAACGCTTTACGATCTTACTCAAAATTTGTGATTGTATTGTGAAAAAGATTTTTACCTCCTAGCGTATAGATGTTTACACATCAAAATTAAAACATTTTAACTTTCCAATGCATTTTGAAAGAATAAAATTTAGAATTTGTCTTAGCATAATTTTCGAAGACGAAACTGTTTGCCAATACTTCGCTTCGAATGAGCCGGTATGAGAAGCATTACTTTAGAAAGACTCTACTTATAGAGAATTCTGCGTTACTCTCGTGGTAAAAATAAGGATGAAATTCATTGCCTCCATTTGAATACAATCAGTATTTTATAGTTTTTCGAGGCATGCCATCACATCTTGGTATAGTGTGCAAAGGTGTTTGTTACCATTGGCTGCAGGTTGTTGCGAAGAACTAACGAAGTGTAAGCGAAAGTTAAAAACAAAAGAACTAGTGTACATATTTGTTTACTAGTGTAGATTTTGTTTGCGTTTATATTGTCTCAGTAGTCGAATCGCAACCTCCTTTAATGTCCTTGTTGTCTATTTTCGTATACCAGCATGTGTAAATTTTATTTTCATTCTAAGGTGATGTTCAACTGTATGGGTGGGTGAGAGTTTTATTTATTTATTTTTTATTTTTTTTGGTTTTTATATTTCCTCTATATTCTCTTTGTATTGTTGTAGCTTTTAGTTATTTTTTTTTTTTTGTGAGAAAGTGTCCTTGCTCAAGTTCTGGGATTGTAATATCCTGTGCACTGACCTACATAAATTATTCGGTTTTAATTTTCTCTGCTTGTGCCTTTTTTTGTGAGTATTTTTTGGTTTTGTATTTTAGTTTCCATTTGAGTTTGTATTTATTTGTTTATATTGTATATATTTATACATATATATTTTTTTTAAATTTTATTATTTGCAACGTATTTATTTACTTACAGTCTTTGCCACTGGTTTATTCGGTTTTCATGTTGTTATTCATTGAGAACCACATTTAAAGCTCTTTGAGGTTTCTTTCTTTTTTTCTTCAAAGATTTTAAAATATTTGATGCAGATATTTAATTTAATTTTTATTGAAAATTCAAATTAAATTATATACACGAATAGTCTTAAAAGAAAAGCTCTCGTTAAAAGTGAAATAATATCTTTAATATACAGTTTTTAATAGAAATTGATTCTATAAAGCATTGACTTTTTTTATACTATTTAGTTCATTTATTTCTTTCCATTGAGAATTTAATTTATGAATTAATTTATATTTTCATTAGCATTTTAATTTGATTTTTATTTTTTTATGTATTTTTCAGATCGAAGAGCAAATTTAATTTGGGTAAGTGTTTTAAAATCTACTTTAATAATTTAAGCTTTTCAATTTATTATCCTATGTTGATTATTATAGTTAAAGCAGAATATGGAATAATTTATGTTTTTATAGAAATTATAAATAAAAACAATTTTTCTATCGTATACAATTCTTTGCTAACAGAAATACTTTTTATTTTTTCAAAAACATTCAATAATGATTTAATAATGATTCTTCTCAGCAAAAGGGAAAAAGAAAACGAAAGTTCTAATTGCTGATATCGCAAGCAAGTTAAGAAAGTCCTTTCTAATCCACTAAAATAATTTAACACAACCAATCCACAACATTCATTATTTGTTGCTGTCGTTGTAAAAGTTTGCCGCATATTAAAGTGTCTTTAATTTGTTATTGAGTGTGTGTTTGTGTGTGTTTGCTTAGCTGGACTCTCGAAACATAAATCATTACAAGAACTACAAGAGAAAGAAAAACTTTTGGTAATTAGGGCACAAACATTGCGAACGTGACTTAATACTCGTAACACAAGCAATTTTGGCTTTATGTGGGCATTTAGGCTTTAGAGTGTTAGTAAAGCGTCTACTAATGGCAACGATAAAGGCAAAAAGACCATGAAATTATTAACAGAAATGTGTTAAATGAAATATTACACAGTTTTATTGTTACTTATTTGCTTGCATTGTTGTTGCTTTTTCATAGAATTGTTGTACTTTTAGAACAAATCGATTGTGTGTTTTCTTAAAATATGCAATTTGAAATAATTTGTTTGACAATTGAAATTTAATGTGCATGAGTTTTTTACAACAGATGTAATTGTGTGAGGTTATTATGATGTGTATATATGCTTAAATAAAGGGAGTACGTATTCAGCGGAAATGTTTTTTTATAGGAAAAGTTTGTTACGCTTTTACCATTTAAAAACATTGTTTTTTAGGGCTCAAATATTTGCAGTTAAATATAATCACACTTTATCTATCAAACCCTGTTGTTAAGATCTTTTTTAAACACGCAATGTTAAGTTATTCACTGCTGGAATATCACAATGTTAACTTCGACGTTGTTTGCACAGTTACGTTCGCTTAGCGGAAGTATCGCTCGTTTTATATTTAACATGAAACTTGCACAAGAATGTTAACAACATCCAGAAAGTCTCAGCACCTTCAAAAGCCTATATATTTTGAGCAGAGATTCCACTATCGGCGCAGTGTTCCATTTCGTCGGCTCACCGCAATCAAGCCATAAGTAATGAACCCAAATTTTGTTATATCTCAATTAATTCTAGAATAAGTTCATGTGAACCTGTTACCACTGTGTAGCAGTGTTATCACGTTCTTATTTTTATATTAATTGAAAATTAATCTCATTTTGGCTTATGACTTATGAGTTTATTGCTGTGAATCGGTACATTGCGTCGATAGTGCGATCTCCGCTTTAGATTTCGATAGCATTATTACTTTGTGTTACAAATAATTTACTTGGTTTGTGTATGTGAATGTATGTGCGTTTACAATAGGCAATGATTGCAAAAGAATTGTAATTGTTGTTGTTTGTGTCTGGCGTCTTCATTGGATTAGGTGTTTGTGTGGTTGTATAAAAAAGGAATTGTTCCTGCGGCAGTTTGTGTAAAAAAAATTATTAAATAATCCTATAAGCTTGGAGCAATTGTATAGGCTAATTACGCACACTCCAAAAACATCAAGTTTTGTTAGGAACTTCATCATGTTATTAAAGTTATTTTAGTCCAAATTTTTTAATTATAATCTGTAATCACAGTATGACTTCAACTCACGCAGCTTTGTAGCGTCAAAGGGCGAAGATGTGAGAGGTAGAAATGTTTGTGGATTTTAAGATTTAAACAAGGCGTGAAAGGTTTTTGTAGTTAGCTTATTTCATACATTTACCGTGCGTCTAAACAAAGAATCCTGTCTGTGTAACGTATTCCGATTCAGTGGTAAATCAAGGCCAGAAAGAGTCTTCAGCTAACTGGTCTCACGGGGAAGGTCTTGGATTACATAGTGAAAATTCCGTCAGGACACTGACTACACTAACTGAAAAGAATAAGCAGTGTTCACATAGTCTCAGGGTGTCTTGACCCCTATGAACCACTGCAGTCCCTTAATAAGAACTTGTGGTAAATCGCCGAAAAATTGATGTGTACTTAATGAGGAAAGTGTTCATTCTCACAGGTCCTGTAAAAAGCATAGGGCCTTCACAAATTTCTTCTATTCGTATATATCCATTGAAATACTTTTTATTTCGGAACAGCTTTTTTTCCTTACTTTACTAGCCTTCGGTTTGACTTTGTCTGCGACATGTATGTAATGTTTATTTCAACACGGCACGTTTAAACACCCTGGTGAGCTGTCGAAATAATTGGGTGGCCACTATTTTTGATAATAACCACAAGATAAGGAAGGAAGTTGTATTTTCTGATTCAATTCTCATGACTTTGACTTTTCAGTTTTAGATTTTAACTCTGCTTTTGTGGATATTTCTAATAATTTCTCAAATATATCAGAGTAGCTGTGGGAGATCTTAAAAATTATACAAAAATATTTCAGCTCTATTCGAATAAAATAATTGCCTTGCTTTCATTTTACTAAATTTTAGCAGCAATAGAAAAACGAAATGCGTTAGACTTTCGCAGGTGTTGCAACGAGTCAATAGAGTTGGATACCGAACTATCGCCGGTGAACTTCTTCGTCCTTCAGTCGATCAGCCCCAAAATAGACTTTTATGTGCAGTTGTATTCGTGAGATTTGTGTTCTATTTTAGGTCTCATGTAAATGATATAAATAAAAGATGGGTCAGAGGGGACAAAACATCTCTTAAAGCGTCATTCAATTCTTTGAACAATTTAATTTTTTGAACACATTAGGAAAGTGATAATGAAGAGAAGATGTATTAAGTTATTAAGCTTAACTCATTATGCAACTCTGCTGTTGTGCTTCTTCTTAATTTTTCATATAATTCTTGCAGCGCACTCTGTTGTTAAGTAGACGCATTGTTATAAGAACAGAAAGTAATTTATATACGAAGCATTTTTGATTTTGATATAACTGGGTCTGGTCAGGTATTGAAAGCGGGTTTTCCTTGGCCGTCATTTGCTTTGTAGTTAACGTATTAATTACTTGACCTAACAGCATCAACAAATATTAACAATGAAATAATATTCTATGAATATCAGTTAATGTAACTTTTACAACCTGCTGTATCTTCGAAAGCGTAAGAGGCGACATCTTGAAATTTTCAAAAAAGCGAAAACTAAAAATTCCCAAAATTAAAAAAAAGAAAAAAATCGCTAAAACCCTGAAAAATAGCTCAAACGATAAAAAGCGCCAAAATCCAAAAAAAAAAAAATCTAAAACTAAAATAAATCGGCAAAATTATAGAAAAATCGCAAAAAAAATCGAAAAAGTACCAAAATCAAAAAAGTCTCAAAATCGAAAAAACTCCAAAACAAAAAAATTCCTAAGAACAGGAAAAGTTTTGCGGGTACTTAAAGTTTGTATAGTATTACATACATATGTATGTAGTGTCCGTACGGAATCCTCCGTAAGCAATTCAAAGTCGCATTTTACTGAATTTATTCTAAAAAACTTCTAAGCTAAATAAATTAAATTCTGTTTGTACCCGAATCTTATTGACTTTCCCTAAATGACTTTAAAGGTTTAATGATTTTTTCCCTCTTCTTTGTATACTGACAAGTGTAGTATGTACAAGAGACTTGTTGTATTGTCATGAATTTTTCTTTTAAGTGTACTTCTTGTAAATGTTATGTTTGCTTTATGTCTGTTTTCTTATGGATAGATGTTTGAATAACAAATAAAGTATTAATTAATTAAAGTGTATTTGAAGAAAAAACGTAATAAAACTGTTAAGTAAATTACTTTTTTTATGTCTTGTAAAGTTTTGTTACGTTGTTGCTTTTAGTAATTACTTTTGCTGGTGTTATAAAGAAAAACCACCCATTGAACTTTATTTCTTTCAGAGACGTTAGAGTACTAAATAAGATGTAAAATTTCATTGCATTTTACTCTTTTTTATGGGGTTTCTGTGTTTTTTTTTTTTTGAAGTAAAATACTGAATGACACTTGCAGGAATTATAACACTGGCTGGGCTTATAATTAAATTCTAAAAGAGTACAACAAACAACTTTAAGGTCATAAAATTTTTATGAGTAGCATTGATTTTATATCACAATGTCTATTTAAGTATTTCATTGTCTGTGTTCAACAAACTTACAATGCAAATATTTAATAACAAATTTCCTTAAAATTTTAAATTTATATAAAAATAATTTTGCTTATGGATTATTTTCTTTTAAATATTTCAAGTGAATATCCTGCTATAGAATAATGAAAAAACATAGAGATTTAAATATTTATTATGAAATTTCTGTGTTTTTCTATTATATTTCTCATTCTTATGAACGAAGTCTCTCTTTTCTACTTGAGTTCAATGTTATTATCATTTTCATTGGAAAAATTTGCACAATATTTGCAAGCTTTTTTTCTGAATGCAGTTGTTGCTCTAAGGGGGAAGTTCTATATGTGTACAATAGTCTATATGAAGATGAAAATAGCACATTTGCTTAGGCAAAACTTCACACACACACATACCTGCAGGAAATGGAACTGACACAAGACTAGTCACGTGATCGGTCCTCAAGTGATAGAGACCAGGCCGAGTTTTAACAGTCCCTATGAAGCGGACCAGTCACTCTTTTGCATGAAGATGGCCTAGGAGGGAGTTAATTGATACTTCAAATGCACCTTGTGACTTGTTACTGAAATATCTTATAGGGACCTAATTGGTGTAGAATAATATAAATGATTTAAAAGTATCTTTCCCACACTTAACTGTAACAATGAAAACTTATAATTTTTTATATTAATACAAATGCAATTATATTTTTTTAGAAGATATTTTTTTGGAATTCGATAATCTCCGTCTTGAAAAGCTTGCACACTATCCACCCGACCACAAAGGCACGAATATTTTAAAAGTATAAACACTAGTTAAGCTTAGGTTAATATCTAACTATATTTAATAAACTGGATCCAGAGTGGCTTGGTGGTATTATTGGAGGGCACAATGTACATTATATTTATACTATGTATTTAATAGGTCCTAGATCCAACCACATCGAACTAGTTCAGTAACGTTTACCATAATACTAGACCGATCCCCAATTAAATTGACAAAAGGTCAGGATGATAAATCCAACAATGGTAAATACTCGTATGTAACCATATGTCACAGCATATGTCTTTTTTTCACCATGTACTACTCCCTATTTTTGGCAACACCTCCATATTTTCTCAAGACATAGGACGAGTACGTTTGGATAAATTGTCAACAAAATGTCTACAGGGATAGTACATATGATTTCGTTCTTTTCATCCCAGCTCGAACTTGGAAGATTATGTGAAGAGATATATAGTTTCGCGCGCTTATTAATCGTTCAGACAGTGTTGCCAGCTTAGATAATTTGTCCCCAAGCTGGGGATTTTTCTTCATGATTGGGGATGAAAATTTCGTGTTGGGGATTTGTTGGGGATGATAACCAAATTTGTTGGAATTTTTTTTATTACCTATGGTAACAAGAATGATTTTTGGGCTAAAATATGTGCGTCTGGCAAGTCTAAAGATGTGTGTTATTATTCATAGTGAATTAATTCTAATAAAGAAGAAGTATCAACACTACCAAAACAAAAATACATAACAAAATTTAATATGACTTGTTGGAAGCACTTCTTAGAATAAACAAACACTTTAAAAATAATTCAATTTGTTGTGACAAATTTAATCCTTTTGCTGAAACGCTAAAGCGTACTGTGTACATCAAAAATTTATGAGAGTGATGCATCGGAAGATTTCGATTCTGAAGTTTTTGAAATGGTAAACTTTGGTTAAAATTTTTTTGTACTTGTGTATATTAAACAAGTTTTATAAACTCAAATTATTTTAATATGAATTTAAATACAGCTATCGATATAAATAAATTTTATTGAATAAAATTTGTTATTTTTGTAATTTTTTTTTAAAATAAAATTACAAAATTTTACTTTTTTCACAAAAGAAAAATTGTAATAAAAAAAACTCAATTTGGGGATTTTCGGGGATTACAAATCAAAATTTTGGGATAAGCTCTAGAAAAGAAACTGGCAACAATGGTCTAGACGATTATTGTTGTTGTTAAATTACATTCTGTTCTTCCAAATCATGCTTTTGCTATTAATTTTGGTTATAGTTGGATGAGTGAATTGTCGACAACACATTTAAGCGAACATTTGGAAGACTGTAATTAGTAAACGATGGTATTTAACTCTTCCAAATGACTTTTTACGAGTAATTTTGGTGATGATGATTGTTAGGCGAGTGTTCCAATATGATACTCCGTCATCGCAGTTTCAGTATTCTGACGATTATTGAAAGATTTTTATTTTACCGCAATAGCAGTTTAGTCATGCTGTTGCTTTTCTATTAAACGATTCTTATGAAAGTGATTACATTTTTGATTTCATTTGTGAAGCAAAATATGTTTTAATTTGATTTGATTTAAAAACGATTTCGCTCTTTTTATTTTTTAATTTTGCTTAAATCTTATGCCGAATGCACACTATTGCTTCTTTGTGACATCGCAATAGTGTGTACTAGTGGCAATGTTTGTCATTTCCGATATTTTTCGTTGTAAGTCATTGCTTTCCATATAAAAAACATAATGAGAACGACGCTGCATACATATTGAAAATGACACCATAAAATGACAACAAAAGCATTACCATGTGTTTTCTTAATCATCGGCCAAATTTCACACATGTGCGTGTGTATTAAAATATTAAATTCTTATAAAAGAAAAGTTTCGTTTATGTTTGCAACTGATAAGAGCAAAAGGAAGACAACTATTTTAATAATTCCCTTTTTCCTCTTGATTTTTTAATTACAGTTTTTTGAATACTTTTTATTGTTTAACTTTCGCTAAGAAAACTTAAAGAAACAAAAATTTTATTTTCAAAAATATTTGCTTTACTTAACGCCATTTATTTTTCAAGAAATGTATTTATATATGTGTGTGTGTATTTTGTTTTCAACAAAAAAAAATGCAAAGAATCTTCTTCCAAAATTAACTTTTCACACAAATTAAATGAAAAGTTGGTGTTTTCGTTTGTTAGTTTTGGAACGCAAAAAAATAGGAAAGAAAAAAATATTCCCGTGCATGCGGTACACAACCAAAACAAAAAAATAAGCACAGCAGAAGGAGAAAGTTTTCGACAAGTCAGCAACAGACTGACTAGTTACTGGGCTTCCCAACAATGAACTCATAGAAAAAATAAATGTACCGAAACGCAGCGGCTGCAGCAACATCAGTATGAAAATGCTGTAAAATTTTCAGCAACGGCAGCAGCAACAATATTAGCAGCTGTATTATAAAACTATAGAAGTATTAGTGGTTGCAAATGTAAGACCACTAACTAAAGTCATTAGTGAACAAGATGACCATATCCGGCATCATTATGTAAAAAGTCAGGTTCTCTTTTTTTATACTCCCTTTCCTCCCACAAGTACACTTTTGAGCTTTACATATAAAGAAAAAAACTGAAATAAAAATATTAATAGTAGAACAAACTTCAACTCAACTGAAGTTCAACTGAATTTTAAAATAAGTTCGCAGGGTTGTTCTCTTTTTTTATTTCTATTTTGGGAGAAATTCCATTTTACGACCTGTTTTGGTTGCAGTTTGTTTGGTTTAGTTTTTGGGTTGGACAGTTGGATGGTTGGTTGGTTGGTTGGTTGGCCAGTATTTCTCTTCTGTCTACTCTTTTTCACCCGGAGTAAAGTTTACACAAAATGTGTAAAACCACAAGAGACTAATAAGCATGGTAATGCGCCCGCCTGCCTGCAGTTTGTGAAATTAAAATGAAAGTTTCGCAAAGAAAACAAATTTTATTTGCTAAAACTGATTTGCTTATTCAAATAGTTATAAAATATTCAGCGAATTTCCAGTAGCAGCAGCAGCAGCAGCAAAAAAGTTTGCTGGAAAAGGAAAAAGGACAATTTCAGATTTGCGCAGACAAGCTGTTGCAAATCACTGACATGAAATTGTGATAAAATTTACATTTGCTTTGAAATTTTTATAAAAATTAAATTAGAAGTGACTTTTAAATATTCTGGATTGTGGGTTTGCTTTTTCGCTTTTACTATAAGTGAAGTTGACGGTAAATGATTTTCTTTTCTTTATCTCTGCTGCCATCATTTGTTGAACCAAAAATGATTTTGTTACCGGTCGCTTTTAAAATTTTTTTTTAAACGTCAGTTGTTGAGAGAATTTTGTTGGCCCTGATCTGTTTTGTTGATATCGCTCATTTACTTCAATAATGTTATAACTTAAAATAAATTAAAATTGCGAGTTAATACTGGATCAGCATTGTTCATATTGTATAGAAGTTTCATATAAATATCCTTTATACTCAAAGTTTTGAAAGCAAACTAAAATTGTCTATATTTATGATATGTTTAGGCTAAAGTTCGTATCACTTAGTGCGCCAAATTTTATGTGATAATGAACAAATAATACCAAAGTTAATTTTTAATTATTATTGTTCGAACACCATTTGTTACCATATTTATGATTTTGAACGGGCTAAAGTTCGTATCGCTTTTTAAGATGGTAAATTTGAGCTTTCATTACAAAAAGCTTTCAGCAAAATTGCAACACTATGAATCAAAGCAATTCACATATTCCATTTGCATAAAAGTTACGTATATAAGGCAGAAATCTACATCAACTGACACCACACACAGTGAACCAAACACAAAAGAACGCTGATGAGAAAGGTTTAGTGGCCTTCGAAAACAGCTAGTTGTTCCGTTCAACTATGTGTTAGTCAGAATATTTACAACTAACTTCAGTGTTATTTGTTTATTAATAATTATCACATGTAATTTGGCTTAACAAGCGATAGCTGTTTTCGAAAGCCATTTGTTACACTTTCATCATCAGCGGTTTTTGTGTTTGGTTCAATGTGCGTGGAAAATTTTCTTTTCCACGAAGTTCTGTGCAAATTAAAAACTTTAAACTACTTTTTATTTTTGAGTTATGACGTTCTTGTAGAAAATGTGCTGCTTTTATTTTTGGCCACAGTTTTATGAATTATTAAAATATGATTTTAGTTTAGCAGAAAAGTTAAACTTGTGCAATAAATGCAACACATGTGCAGCCCTGCTGCAGTGGCTCTTCCATTTTTGTTGTTTTGAGTGCCTCTTATTTGGCTTTAACCTCGACCCAATGTTGAATTCATTTGCAAGCAAACGAAATATAAAAGGATTTGAGAATTAAAAGTGGCTTGAGATAAAAATATTTTTTAAAAAAGGCAATAGCTAAGTGCAGTTGCTGTATCTTTTTGTGGAAATTCGCTTGAATTTTATATTTGAAGGACAATTAATTTTATTATGAATACAATTAACAAGTGAAATGAATTTGTTTGTGCGAAGTGCTCTAATAATTATAAAGCCTTTATCACTTCACTTCTTCTACCCTTTTACTTTTTACTATGTGGGTTTTGTTCTCCCATTTGTTGCATGTTTCTGTTCTTTGGTTTCACACATCTTCTTCTGCCCGATTACATTAGCAGTCAGGGGCATGTTTTGTTATTGTTGTTGACCTTTTATTTTCATCTTCAGCAACAAAAAAAAATACCCCATGCTGTTGGTTGGCAAGTGGATGCTTCTGTTGCAACTGATTCTTAGTTAAGAGAACATATTTGTATCTATAGAATATGGTTTCTCGACTGGCTGCTACTGAAATTTCTGTTAAACACTCGGTGGGCTACAGGTTGTGCGTACAACTCCTCATATGCAACGTGACTTATCACTTTGTGCAACTTTTGATTTAATTGGATTTTTTTTGTTGCTCCTCTTCAGAAGGACAACTTCGTTTGCTGCTTTATCTTTTGCTTGATCTTTAAAAGCTGGCAGGCACAAATTTGGCAGCAACAGCCATAGTCATGTCTACACCAGTCACGTTTGTGAGATCATGTCCTTGCCCCATGTTAGTTTCATTTATCAAATATTATTTTACTTTATTTTATTTGAAATAGTCTCGTATTTTTTTTTTGTTTTTTTGAAACACGTTGTCTGTGCTTCAATTAAGTTTTCAGACGAACTAACAGAATTAAATACTCCCAGAGATACACTCACACATGCACATGTATATGTTTAATATTTAAATGCATTAAGTCATGCACTTGCAGCTTCGTGTATTTCTCTCTATCGCACACATATATGCACACATACAGTTATAAGGATATTATGTAAAATGGGAATGCCATTGAATTCATGTGGTTGCGTAAAGTTTTTAATTATTTTTGCGGTTGTGTCATTTTGACGGCAATGATGTCGGTTGGTGGGCTCTTAAAAGCCTGGACGTCCATGACCATCAACAATATAATGTAAATACTGCTGCTGCACAAGCAAAGCTTTTAAAAATCTCGATTTTGAAATCCAACACTATTAATGATTCTGTAGCTGAAACAGTTAAAATGTTGTAACGTGGTGAAAAACAACAACATCAATTACAATAGAGACACATTTTTTCTTTGATAATTACGGTGGATATAAACTCTGATAACTCAAATATTTTTGGTAGCAATAACAGAACTTGAAAGCTCAGGTAGAAAATGGATTTAAATTATCTCTTACACACATTTGCCTATTGTTGCCATCAACGTCTCATATCGAACTATTTGCATAAGTGATTATAATCTGGTTTTGCAATTGCACTATAACCTTCATGTATATGAGTGCCATTTTCAAAAGTCTAGCGGCCTTATCGATGGCCTTACTAGGTTCACGTGATGCTGTTCCTAGATTGATTGATGTTTTCCCTATATCTTAAAGCAGCTAGTACGACCAAGCCATATACATAATATGCAAGCTTTTGCAAAAGAGCTTTACGCTTTCACACTAACGGGAGTACAACAGCCAATACGATCTCGACGACAACAACGGTTGCTGCTTTTTTTTGGAAAGAAACAAGAATAAATTGTAAGGGCTTTCAAAGTTATTTACCTCAAATGAAAGTATGGGAGTATGTATGTACATTCGGACGATTTTTGTTAATGTCCTATGCTTTTTAAAACAACGTTTTTTTGTGTATATTTTTATTTTACACCATGTTAAAATAAGTATAATAAAAATGATTTACTTACGATATTCAATTGAATGCATGCAAATATGGTATCCTTACCTAAAAAAGAAAATAAAATATTTTGTTTAAATAAATTTTTTTAATGTACAACATATAAATCATTTTAAAATACTAATCAGTAAAATTGTAATATAATACAAATAAACTTCAGCAGGATCTTAGAAGTTGCCATAAAGTGGGTTATACACTATTGAACTTAAGTGATAGTAAAAAATTTATCAGTTTTGAATGAACGTTTTAACTGACTGGACTATCGATCATGTTTGATGATGAAACCGACTAAAGTACAACATCCACTGCAACAACACAATAGGCAGCAATGCTCGCTCTTACAACGATAACAAATTTAAGAGCTTTCAAAGCTGCTTACCGCAAATGCAAATATCAGTGTATGTGTGTTCGTACGTAGCTGCTGCAAATAATCTATCTAGATAAAGTTCGGTGCTAATGCACGTATACGTAACATACAATTGATAAAAATTACGTATACGCACCAGTTGAATACCACTTCTTATGGCGACTTTTTGAGTTCAAGATTAGAGATTAAATTAACCTTAATCTTCATTTGTGATTTTTGGGTAGTCTTTACTTGCCAGTTTAAGCGGCCCATCGTGGTGGTTTAATCTTACTTTAGTATTGACAACAAACACCTGTGAATCCTATAAGTTTTTGTAAAAATTATATGATAAAATAATTTAAAATACATAAATATACATACATATATATTTTATATTATTTATATATTTCCTTTAACACGCGAAATATTTACTTGTAAATAATAAAATATGACAGTTTCTTCTTCTTCCAACAAAAAAATCAAAGTGTGTTGATAACATGTATGACTTTTGTACAGAAATTGTTGCCACTATTTTGATTCTCAGTATGGTAAATACTACACATAACAAGAAGTTTAAACTACCACCCAAAAACATCAAACTCAATTATGTGAGATTAAGTTAATTTTCGGATTAGCTAATTTGAGAAATAAACTAATCTTAATCTCAAACCCAAAAAGTCGCCCTTAAAGCACGTCAAAGGGGAAACACAATGAAACGTACACGTTACATATAATTGATGAGAACTGTTCATAACGTATACGCAATAAACAGTGGAATAGAAGTGCGCCACAGACTTGGAAACAAATTGTGATACTCTCTGGTGATTTTCTGTATAAATTATAAAACAAAAATTCCCTTCAATTAATAAACTTTGTAGTCAAAATGCAAAATCTCCCGCTATCAGAAACATAAAGTTAATGGTTACATACTGATTTTTGAAAATCGATTTTTCATCAGCTCCCCATTCTGATTCTGATTATTTCCACGATGATGTCCATCCTAACAGTTGCCATGATTCAATTTGCAACCATTTGACAAGAGACAAGTAAAAAATACGCCATTAATAAAATCGGAATAGTATAGTACGCTTCAACAACAGCTATTTAAATTATTAAAATTCAATACGAAAATAGTGAAAATTTCGCTATCACAATTCTCAAAACTTGTCGCGAAGCGTTTTCTCGGCCAGCAATTGTGAAACTTGTAGAAAAAAATGTGACCTATTAGGACAAGTTAGGGATGATGATGATGATGATGAGTACTGTTTAGTGCGGTTTTTAGTCCTGCGGAGTAGTTGCACCTTACTATTTCTAAAATTATGCAAAATCAACTACTGTGATGATAGAAATACGTTATCGAACCATCAAAGTTGTTTACCTTTAAGAAGACGGAGCTACGTGCCCTACAAGTAAGAAGTTTCGTGACAGTGTGACAGTTCTCAAAGAGGCGATCACAATTGACCATGTATATCTTGTGTTTTATTACCTTTAGACTTTTTGGGAGCTATATAAAACATAAGGTCCTTTACAGTGGCCCAGAATCGATTCAACACCACAAAGATGGACTTCGTGAAGTTAACGAGAACACACAGCCACCAATGTGTGAATTGGTGATGCAAAATTTCAAGAAAGGAAGGTGGTCCTACTTGTTTTCAATTTTTCTTCTTCTACAATAAATTAAAGATTAGATTAAAAATATTCGCTCACAATCTAATTTGAATATTTTGGTTAAATGTTCCATTAAACAAAACAGCTGTTCGAACAAAACCCATGGGCAACATTGCACTTGATTACAGGTGATTGGCCATAACGCCATATCCATAACCCCATAGAAACCAATTGAATTTTGGTTTTTTTCGTAATTGTCAACAGCTGTTTGCTGATTAGACATATACGTGCCTTTAAATATGAAAGTGGTCAAAGTCATATATTTCTTTGGTCGAGATATTTAGTAAATTACTTTAGAACAAATCAAAAAGTTCTTTTATATTATACAACATTTTAATTTAGAGTTATGCTGGTCTCGATTAATATAAGTTTATTTAATATTTCTTAAATAATTGTTGAAGATTTTTCACCAGCACCACTTTCATAATTAAGGGCACATATGTTGTAGATTTTTAATATGAATAAACAAATGTGAACAGCTGCTTATGGCACTAATGAGTGAAGAAATTATGGTTATGGTTATGGCTATAGTTATGGTATTATGGTATCGCATGTCTGATTGAACCTTAAATGGTTCGAGAATTATCGTTGCCGTAAATGTTGATTTTATTATTACTTCAAAAATCTTGATTTTTCCTGCGCTTCAAGCTAAAAAACTTGGTGGGAAGGAAGTTTCCCCTATGCTTTATTTTACTGTCACATATTTTTAGATTATTTAAGGTTACGAAAATGAAGTGTAAATTTTTTTGGGAGTGTCATATTTTTTTTTTGCAATTTATTGAGAATTTTAATTGGATCGAACAAATGTGTTTTTGAAATGTGGACTCTGTGCTTCTAATATATTGAATTTCTTCTTCATTTTGTATATTGTTCATAGTACTATAAGATACTTTAAATTGTATAAATTAAACTGAAAAGAAAGTTTGCAATATTTTCGTTCCATAGTTGCCCCGACATGCCTGTTAATTATTAGCATTGCATTTAAGTTTGCATGCTAATATATTGTCAATATAGTTGAAAGAGAAAAATAAAAGCAATCATATTAAAATTTACACGCTCAACCGAATTAACTGTCACTTTGTAATAAAGCAGAAATAAGAAAATGTCACGTACACAATTATAAAAAAAATGGACACTAACCATATGTTATGTAAAACGCTTGATAAGAGTTTGACATTAATATGTCTGTTTGCTTTAAAGATATTTTTCATAAATTTTTATTCCCTCAAATGAATTATAAAAATACATAATTCTGCGGTCGCTTTTTGGTTTATAAGTTTTTTTTTGTTTTGTTGCTTTTTTTCTCTCTTTTGTCACAAACAAACAAAAGAATGAATGAACATCATCATGGAGTCATGTGTGTATGTTACCCAGCAAACTTTTAACTGTGATATTAAACTGAATTGGATGGAGTTCTTAATGAGACAAAGTTTTTGCTCGTGTTTGGCATAATTTATCACAAAAAAACTTCAGTTAGTGAAAAAATCAAATAATAATTTATATGAATATTTTTTAAATATTTCTGGAAGAAATTTTGGTATTATTTTAAAACGAACGGAAATTAAGATCTTTCTGTAAAAAGTTTTAAAATTGTTTTGGAAATCCAATTTTAAACGATTAAATTTGCTATTTGATGGGTTGCAAGTTATTGGAGTTTAAAATTTTTTTTTACAATTTAAGGAAATTGTAGTGAAGATGTCAGTATTTTTATTTATTCGTTTCCAGGAATATGAATTTCATTGTTTTTCATATGACTGTGCACGTGCATGTGTGTGTATGTGTGACGTGTGTTTGTGTGTGCATGTGTAGGTAAATATATTTGTGTATAAATTTATTTATTAATGGTTATGTGTACATTTGTCAGTCAAGTGTTTATTTATTCACCAGACATGAAAATATTTATTTGACACTTGAAAAGATAAATATTGAACCTGCTGTTACACCAGATATGCAGATAAAGTCACTTTGACACGCACACACACACACACACAAATATTATTCACTACCGGCCATATAACTAAAAATTGAAATGCCCTATTTGTTATTCAATGTATGTGTAGTTATTCAAATATCGGGCAGCTTTAATTTTTCCCCTCAACTCTTTTTTAATTAAGAATTAATTACAAGTTTTTGTTGATATTTATTATTTGTAACTTTATGAAATATTTATTTTAAGTTTATTTTAAGTTATAATTGCTGGTTCAGTATTTTAAAATTTTTACTTTGGTTAGAAATTAAATATTATTTCATTATTTTCTAATATGAAGTTTTTTCTCAATATAACATTTGCAAATAATTTAATAAAAGAATAAAGGTTTCAATACTTTAGTGTATTTATTTATTTCATGAATTTCATTCTTATCTTAGAACGTTTTTGTGAAAAAATTTAAATAAAAAAAAACAAGTTATAAAATTTTTTATCGCACTTTTAACCAAAATTTATATTTAATTTCTTCAGTAAAATATTAATTGTTCTTTTAAGTTTAAATATTTTTATTAATTTATTAATTTATTATACATATTATACCAAGTAAATTTGCATAATATGGTTGCACAAATGTGGGCGGAGTAAATAGACCATATGCCCAAGATGTCATTAACATTATTTTAAAAAAGTTTTATGACTGACTGTCCTGTGCACCTTTGCCTTCCCATAGGAAGTTGCAACATGGTTGTCAACGAAATTCCACAAAAGAAGAGCAAGATTATACTGTTATCCGTGGCAGATCAGTCAACTAGTGCGAGCGAGACAAAAACCTCTCGAAGGCTAAACAACACACACAATCCTGACAACTTATTTTTTAATTATTATTTTTTTTTAACGATAAGTAATACTAAGGCAATGAATGGTTACTACTATTACTAGATGTTATCTTCTTTAGGAAATGTATACTGATAGAGAAGAGAAGTGGTGAAGGGAGAGATAGAGGAAAGCTTCATTCTTTTACATCTCTGTTTTTTTGTACGTTTTTTTGGTAATGCAGTGTTGCAGCGCCTTCTGGTGCTAAATGAGGTGTATTAAATTTTTTTTAAGCTGTCGGTTATTTTACTTCAGCCATATTGATGCTACACAACGAAGGAGGGCGCCTCTGATGTTACATTAGGATTAGTATCTGCTGAAGTCGGTATAGTTCAGTGACCAATGACTATGCCTTCATCACATGAACTTTTCTACTAGAACTGATACAAAGAGACACTAATGCACATCAGAAAAAAATGCGTGGTGTTGTTTTTTAATAACTGTTGGATACAGGGATTGAGCCCAGGATCTTCAGTTTTGTATTCAACGTGCTAACTACTTCATCCATTGCCAACGTTGAAGCTAGAGCTGTTCTTCAAACCCAGAGCTTCTTAACACTGCTGTTAGTATTTTTTTACATTTTTTTAATTTAATTTTTAATATAATTTCCCAATTTGTTTTAAACCATAAATATTTTACTGAACAAGTTAAATATTCATTTTGACAAAAAGTGTGATAAACATATTAGAATTTAATATAAAAAGAAATTTACAATAAATCACAATTTAACAAAAAAGTTGGTGTGCGATTTTGTTGCACCTCTGCAGATGGCTTTGTTTTAATATTTAATAATTCTCATTTGCTTTTTGAAAATTTTTAAACATTTAAAATTTATCTTAAGATTTTTAAATAATTTTGTTTAAAGATTTAACGAAGTGTTGGTATTTGTGCCGACGAAATGCATCATCAAATTCAGCTTAATCAAACAAAATGTTATTTTTTAATACGAACATAAATTTGATGCACAGTGGTATGGCTCCTCACATTTTAGTGCTAAAATTATAAGGAGTAGACGCAGATTATTTAAAGCTATTATTAAGCGTCATAAAGGATAAATTAGGAAAAAGATTTAATTAATTGAAACCAGGTACTCCCACCTTTCATGCAATCCCAATCGATTTTTTTCATGAAAATTTTCCCATTCTAGCCGAAGGCGTCAAATTTGGTACATACACTTTTTAGGGTAAAAATACGCTTGCCGACCGTAATCAAAATCGCCCACGCCGGTTTATATTATATTTTTTCTATCTATTTTACGATTAAAAAAAGCTTTATTTATTCTTTATCTATAATTCTTTGACTACATCGTCATATTATAAATCATATTGGGACGAGTCTGAAGTCAGAAACCGACGAATAATGCCTGTGTTTGTCGAAACTTTAATGAATTTCCTATAAAACATTAACCTATACTTTGGAAAATTTCCGGGAGTTTTTTTTTCAAATTTAATAAATAAATAATTTCTTAATTCCAAACAAATTTAGTTTTTGTTATTTAATTATATTATAATGAAATATTTGATTAAAAATGTAATGTTCTAAAGTAAGGAAAATTTATGTTATACCAGGTGTGGAGGTTAAATATTATTTCATTCAGCATTTTTAAATTGTGTGTGTAAATTCAATAGTCCTTAATATAATTTCCATTAACCATCTACCTTAATTAGCTTTGTCAAAAGTCATATTTAATTATTTACTTTTCCTCTTATAAATTTTTAAAATCAATAAACTTGGCTCTACAATAATACGACTACTTACATGTAAGTTTGCATTAGGGCTATCCCAGAAGTTCATATGATTCAACTTAGAGAAATTTTTTCTTAAAGTCAACACGAAATGTAATTTTCTTTATTTACAATTTCTTTTTTAAAATCTAAATGTATGTAATTGTTAAATAAAAAAAGTATTTTATGCATTGAACATTCTCTATAAGAGCAGGACACCCTAATGTAGCTACCTTAAATACTCAATTCTAACGGCAAGTGCTGCTCAACTCACTTGACAGCATCGTTGGTAGAGGCACATTGTTATTATTAGAATTATTCTGTTAAGGTAGATATTGTCATTAACATAAAATAAAATATAAAAAAAAAATAAAGTTGCTCTTCGTACACTTTCACTGCCTACCAGCTCTGTCATATTCACACTCATGATGCTCATCAGTGGGAAGGAACCCAGTGTTTTTGTTTGTTCTTGGATCTAGCAAAATAATGTTTGTTGTTCTGGGCTGAAGATTGAATTGACAAATTTTTAGTTCGAACTTGTTCAAAACTCAGTACAACATTAAAGAACAACAGCAACAGCAATAATAACAACAAAATTTAATTGAATTATGCGTAAAGTGGTTGTCATTCTATTAAAATGCGTAATTATTTGGTTATAAACACTCATTCCCATTCCAGTTTTAGAGACAAATACAGTCAGCACAATTTGTAAAAAGGCACTAGAAGAAACTTCAAATTTTGCATTTCACTTCGTTTCAATTAAAAGTTCAAAGCAAACAAAACAATCAATTTGGTATTCCCTGAACAATATTTAATATTCCCTCCCCCCTCAACTGCTGCTCTCGTCCTAATGACGTCGACTGTTCGATTGTTTTTGGCTTCTACGTGTATTTGTTTGCTTGTGTGAAATGTGTGTTTTTGGTATAAATTAATTAATTAACATCCATTAGAAATACATACATACATACATACAAACATGTCAATGTTCAAGGCAAAATAGATTTTTAGTATAATTTTTTGTTTAGTTCTGTTTTTGAACTGAAACAATTGAGTACAGGTAGTTAGAAATTAAAATTAGCATTTAAAATTGATGTCAATAATACAAAATTAAAGAGGACACATATGTGGGAGACCTTCTGTTGAATGCTTCAAAAACTATAGTAATTAAACAGTTTGGGTAACTAGTGCGAATAAACAAGATGAAAAAAGAATTTAATTTTAATAAAATGACATAAAATCCTCGTCAAAGTGCGGACACATTTGTTTTTCTCTTTTTAATATAGATTTTCTATATATTCACATTTCTATTGAAAAATCCAAATGGAAAATGTTCAGGACGTTAAGAGAAAACCAACATAGCATTATAAAAGATTTTTTTATTCAAAAGTTCAATACATTGTTGTCATTTTAATATGATTGCGGGCCAAATAAACAAGGTTCGCTTCCAATGCTTCAATTATTCCTAATTTATCAGTTTTAACCAGTGACTTGATGTGGCTCAACAGCAAATAATCGAGAGTTGTCAGGTGGTGAAGAAAGATGTAGAGGGAAGCTACATTCTTGTACAACTCTGCATTTTGCAAGTTTTCAATAATGGAGAGTTACAGCGCCTCTGGTGACAATGAGGCGTATTAAATTTTCAAACCTGTGTATAGTTGGCATTTTATTGGTTATTTTACTTCGACGATAATTCGGTCGTTACTGACGCCGTATGATAACAATCTTCTCTAATGCCAGATTGGAAATCGCACCAAACGGTAAATTTTTCAGAATCTAAAATATTTACGATCTGTAGGGATGACTGATGGTTTAAAGTAAATCTGAATAGTTTATAAATCTGTCCAAGCGTCAATTTATTCATGATGATTTGCCAGAATATACTGCCGAAGTAAGCGCAGTATGACAGCTTGCTTGACAGCTACCATTTTTGGAAGTCCTATCGGGCTTATCAAATACGTTGGTTAGGCCAATAAAATATCATTTGCATCAACTATATTTCAATTCACACTATCAATTTTCTATTAATCCAAAAAACAATCCATGTTAATTGTCATCAGGGCATAATTGTAATAAAAATATGATTGTGGCAATTCTTAAATTTATTGCATCAACCGAACGTATGCTTTTGTCATAACTAATGAGCTGATTGATTAGCACAACCGAATAAAATATTATGAATTGGATTTTACTACCAACTTTTGGTGTTGGCAACTAAAAAATTGTCGTCGGTTGCCTCAATGAATCTGTTTTCTCTGTGTAAGGATATATTCACAAGAAATAATTGATTTTTTTTGAGAATAAAATCCTCATATTCTAAACAGATGGCGAGAGCAATTGAAAATTAGATAGAATTAAGAATTTTTAAAGCTAACTTTCTTGTTTCCAGTTTTTTTAATTTGAAAGTTTGCAAATGATTTTCTTTTGGTGTGCATTTGAAAAAGGTATTTAAGCGTTAGAACTATAGGTGGGTGCGTATCGAACTTTTCCAACAGGGTACGAGCGCCATGCGAATACCAAGATGCGAAAATTTTTGCCAAATTATTAAGCATAGAATCGTTTTTTAGAGGCCATCCACATATTATATAACACTGTTTTCGTAGTTTTTATAACCCCACCCCCTGCACAGTGTTACATTGCCTTATAAGCAAATAGTATTTAATTATTTTCGGACCCCCACACTATTAACAAATTTGCTGCGGTTGCGTGTTTGACGATACAAAATATAAAATTTTTTTCTTCACGCGAAATTTAAGCATACATTTTTTACACCTAAACTCATTTCGAATTTTTTCGTGTAAGATTTTCTTAACACTATATCAACCGACCATGTACGATATTAAGTTTCATGTAACAATCACTTCACTATGAAAAAAACTCGGCACGCTCCCATCTATAGTTTGAAATAAAAAAATATGTCGGTTCATACTGTCACAGCTTTCCAAAAGACATTTTTAGTTTAAAAAAAAAAAGATTATAACAAATAGATTTGAGTTTAAAGACAAATACACAGAAAAAAAATTCCTGTAATAAATTTTTTTTAATTGAAAAAAAAGAACCAAAAATCAAATAAAAATTTTATTTGGTGAATTAAAGTTTTAATTCAATTAAATTTTTAAATAAAAGTTTAATTGATTCAATCTCATTTTTAATTTTGTTTTGTTTATTTTTTAATTTAAACTCCTTTATAACAGTAAATTTTTTTTGTCTGTGCACCGTATCAGTGAACTTAATACAAATAATTTGTAAATACATTTAATCTTGTAGTGGTTCCATTGTAGATTTAAGGCACTAAACATTAGCTGCGAAAGCTTTCCTTTCTTACCTTTAATATAAATATTTCAGTAGTCACTCATTTGCGTTAAACGCAAGTGTTGCAAGAACAAAACCGTTTTCACAAACATGTGCCGTTATGCACTAACAATTTTCCTGCCGCATACATAAATATTTAGACCTTTTTTTCGTAGGATATTTGTGGGAGTATTTGTGTGTATCTGTTTTTTTTTCTTTTTCTAAAGGGTATCACATGCGAGTAACACTAGAAGACGGCAAAAAATGTCATCAAATGATAAAAATGTGTCACGTAATCCCCTGAACATTATGTAACATATGATTACTTTTCCACTACATATGCATGAGTGTATATGAATTTCTCGAACATTTTAAAAGAAACACACATTAAAAGTACAGCTTTAATGAAAAAGAAAATGAAAATTGAATCAAGGATATCAGAGCTTATGTGTCGGCGTTAATCTCCAGGCGTGTGTGTATGTATATGTTTGAAACATTGTATGTATGTGTGTTTGCACAATTTTGTTATGTGCCATTATCCTTAAAGTGAGTTGAAACCACGTGTACATGGGCTATGAAATGCCGCTTTTCTCTAAGCGAAATTTTATCACATCCTGTGATTCCTTTTATATACACACATACATACATACATATGTATGTAATAATAAAAGTAGAAATAAAGTGAAGGTAATATGGTGATTTTGACGCACATAAAGGTGTTGTATAAATAAGTTTTTATTATGTGTGTTTCCACGTATGTGAGTTAGCATGCTTTTACATGAGAATTTTTTCAGGTTAATTTAAGAGAATCGTGACGGCATCTAACACTAGAGTATTCAGCCGATTAATCGTTGTGCGTTTAGTACAGGCATTTTATTGTTATTATTTGATTGAATAATAAAAATATTCCATTTCGACTAGCGAATTACTTGATTAAGTTATGGCAGTTAATCGATTATTCCAGTTAAATAATTTTTTTTAGTAAACTACTTTTTATTTAATGCAAAAATGTATTTTTAGATTAGAATCGAGTAAATATAGTTTCTTACTAAGGGTTTTCATGAGACTGTTCAATAGTCTAGCAAACTGTGCAATTGTGCATTTTTACACTCTCGTAAATAAAATGCCAAAAATTTTATAGAAATTTATTTACACAAACCTGTTAAGTTTGCCCAATAATTTTGACTCGTAAACTTAAGCTGTGCAATTGTGCATTTTGTAAAAATTAACTTTTGCTTTTTTGGACTTCTTTAGGCACTTTTAGACACACACACTTTTTTATTTTTATAAATATATTCTTTAACTAAAAATTGCTTAAAATTTAATTATTTTATTTTTATTTAATTAATTTTTTGACGTTTGTTTCAAATTTACATAAGTTGTTTGCACAAAAGGTTAAAAGAGGCTTCATGAAACAAGTCTCGCAAGTTTGCTAATAGCACAAATGGCAATTTTAAGAGTTCTCATGAAAACCCTTAATATTTCTTAATATTTTTTTCAATATAAAAATATATTCTTATATCCGTATTCGGAGGTGTGTGATAAAATAAAAATTATAACAAATGGCAATTATAACATGGCTTAAAATATAAAAATTGTCATTTGTTATCATTTTGTATTTGTCACAAAATTCAAACTTATTAATTCAACACGTTTTATCAATTAAACGAATAAAATTTTTTTTTTATTAAATTCTTTTTTAATATAAAAAAATATATTTATACATGAAATTCCGAAATATATTTAATTGACATAAGGCCTTTATTTAATTTGAAAATTATGTAAATTTTTTTGGTTAAGCAATGACTATATGCATTTCATTCCTGCTTCACGGAAATCCTCAGTAGACTTTAAGACAAGAGATTTTGAAATTATCTAAAAAACTTTGTAAATATTTTTTTTGATGCCTGTAGTGAATTTTAATCCGAAATAGAAAACTAAATAAATGTAAATCAGAAAATGAATAGTGATACTTATAAATGTGCTTACCAAAGGTAAATCAATTTGTATACACAACAATCATTTCTCACACTCCGTTTCATAAAAATTTACGTTAAAAAGCTGATGTTAATAACAATCTCTACCCAAGTAGATAGACTATGGTGCTGATGAAGTGCGTGGCGGCACAGAAAAATATCGGTATTACAATAAGAATCGAAAGTACTGAACTTAAGCCCGAATAAGAAATTATTTCGGAATAAAATTATATTTTTAGATTTACAAATCATAAAATCCCTTAAAACAAAATTACATGTTATGACCTTTTCTATAAATTTTCATTACACATGCTTAACCTAAATTTATGCTGTTTGGTTTTTGTACTTTTAAGCGAGTGCCGGGTCTTGATCCCCTTTTTTTATCGCATTTATATTCGAAAATAATAAGCACAGAAAGTAAATTTTTATAGAATTATAGTTCTTCTGCAAAAAAATGCTAATAGAATTTGGCTCTCTTTTTTTTGTAAATTTATGGCCTTGCTGGTACTTTTTTCACAAAAAGATTTTTTATTTTTTTTTACAAAAATATTTAATATGGTAAAAAAATTTATTATTAAACTAATCTATTGTGAAAAAAGGTGATAAATAAAGAATATAAATAAATACTTACAGCATTATTTATAAAAATTATTAAGTACTTATAAAGGTTTTTATGAAAGATTTTGTATGAAGTTTTTTTTAACATTCATTTTTAAGTTTTATAAAAAATAATTCTGTTAATATATAAATAAATAATATAAATATAAATAAAATGAATCAAAACAATTCACATATTTCATTTGCAATAATGGCTGAGTATATAAAGCAGAAATCTAAATCAACTGACACCACACACAGTGGACCAAACACAAAGGAACTCTGGCAATGAAGGTTTAGTGGCTTTCGAAAACAGCTAGTTGCTCCGTTCTACCAACTTTTTGTCCGAATATTTACAACTAACTTATTTGTTCATCAATAATTATCGCATGTAATATGGCTTAAGAAGCGATACGAACTTTAGTCTGTTCAAATCATAAGTATAGAAAATGATGAAGTTTGAACAATAATAATTAAAATTCACTAAAAATTATTTTATGCCCTAATTCAGTAAGAAGATTTAGGACGTTTTTGTTTGAAAATACTTTTGAGGTCGTGTGTTTGAATTCTCTTAATTATTTTCTTCAAAAATTATTATTGTCCTTGACAATGAAAATTAAAAACACTATTGCCATGTAAATAAGGCTTTATTCCGTCCATAGACAAGACGCCACAATCGTCGAACAGAATTAGGGCATTAGTCTAATTATTATTTTATATTATTTAGTAATAATTTTTTAAACAAATAAACAAAGAAAGAGCGTTTGTCGGATATCCGGATCTCTTATCTCTTATCTTAAAAGTTATTCGAGTATTTCGAATAATCGAATAATAATAACACCCACAAATCGTATAATCACTTACTCAGAAGATTAAAATAATTGCATACTCTATTATCTACGTATATACGTATATACATACATCTGTACATGCATGTGTATGTACATATGTTTCTATTTTAATATATTTTTTATCTGCTTTACAGTTTATATTTTCCTCTTATTTCAAATGATGTGTTAACATTAAAAAAAATATGTATAAGAATGTGTATCTACGTTCTACTTTGGAGGTATTTAAAATGTACATTATCGACTAAAAGCCATCATTAGAGTTTATGAACTATAAATGTTTAAAATTGTAAAGATTAGCTTTTTATGAAAGCACATATTTTCATTCATACTTCATTGATGTAAAGTGTGTTTTACTGATTGAAGATAACAAAAAAAATCCCTAAGTATATATTAATCCTTAAAAAATTTATAAAAAAATACACTGTTACATCACACATAAACATACTCGTACATATCGCTCATTTACTGCTACAACGTCACAACTCAAGAAATAAAATTTTTTAGCTAATAATAAATAATTAATTTTTATATCATTATTCACAATGTTTCAAAATTTTAAGCAAATATCTTGTATACCAAATATCTTTGTAGCAAAATAAAATATACTTTTTCCCTTAAGTTGTATATAAATTGAAAACTTTAAACTGGTTTTCTGTCAAAGTAGTTTTTTTTTGAGTTATGCCATTGCTGCAGCAAATGTACATGAGAAATAATTAATATTATTAATTTTATTTTTAAATGCAATGCAATGTGATAAAATCTTAGTGCTTAAAATATTATTTGATTATGGCGTGGCTTTTGAAACTCAACAGTTATCTCAAGTGAAAAAACCCGTTTTGAAGTCAAGAATTTGAATAAATATTTAACTGTAATATGAAGATGAATATAATTCGCCAATATTATGTGGGCTTAAAATGGTTTATGAATTTCAATTATTTTTTTGCTTAAATTAAAATTTTGTTTAACTAAATTTTAACATTTAAATAACTACTGATGAATTGTTTTAAGTAAAGTATGTATTTTATTGAAAACAAAGTTTGTATCAGGAAAATTTTACAATAAAATTAGTGTTATTGTTACACTGAGGGAAAAGCTGCAACTTAAAAATAAGAATTAGATATTTAAAAATAAATTAATACCGTAAATTAATATTTTTCCACATTGAAATAAGAAATTTCAACTTGACCAGACTTTCGTTATACAGAAAAAAGTATTCACCAATTAATATTTTCAATTAAGAATATAATTGTATTAATTAAATTTTTAATTGTATTAATCAATTTTAGTGGTAAGTGTTTCCATTGATATTATCAAATTGTTTATAGGTGAAAATTTAATTAATTTTTTAATTGATGCCACGAATGTTTTAATTAATATTACAAAATCATTCATATTACTTTTTTATGTGTAATGTTTCTTATAAATTCAATATGGTTTTAATTGATTTTAAGCTGTTTTTTCTCTAGGTGTACAACGTTTTAAACAATGTTTGCTTCTTGTATTTTGTTTTCAGTCAGTCAGTGCAATGGGATTCTTAATCACAATGATAATCTTTGTGTACTTTAAGCTTGTGCATATGAGCACATAAATAATGTGAATTAAATATTAAGCAATGAATGCAAAGTGTAGAGAGAAATGTTTTCAATATTTACCCACGTCACTACATTACCATCAAATAGGGGATTTTCTACCCTTTGTCGAAAACAATTGAATTTTATTGACAAGTTCATGCAATTTTGTAGACCTAAGAGAATAGCAAAAGACTGTCAATAGCAGAAAATTTTTCTCGCGAGTGAGTAGATTAGCCCACAATTTCTGGTATTATAATGACGTGACATCGCTGTTGACAAGTGGAATAAGGGTGAATTTTTGAAAACATATCCCTCTACATTTTGCGTCAATTGGAATAACGGTGATTACATTTTTTAAATTAACAAATATTTTAAATATAAGTATATTCAAGAACATATTTTAAAAAGTCTTTATAAATCTCGTATTTGCAATATCTAACTATTTTCTTAGTGATCATAGTTATATGTATCATAATTTTTTTTTTCTTTATTGGCTTTACTTATTGCTCTGACAATTTTAAAACAAATTAAAAAAGAGGTTCGTTCAACTGCAATAAACGACATACAAATGCTACTGTTGACTTAAATTTTAATTTGAAAATTTGCCTCTGTATCTGCCAAAAGCAGCCACCGCTTTCTCTTCATGATGCAAATGTTTTAATAGAATCAATAAAGTCAAAAACACACTCAAAAACACACATACAACACAGTGATGATGCTGCTGCCTGACACAAATGCATTTAAACTTCACCCTCTTGTGTTTTTCAAAAGTCACTTAATTTATCGATTTGCTCAAACAACAAACGGCAACGCCAGCAACAATATAAAAAATTAAAATATAGAAATGCCAGAATAAACAAAATTTAAACAACAAGCAAATGTTAAATGAAAAATTTTGCTTTGTATTTTTGTTTCTCTTTGTTGTTGTTGTTGTTGTTGTTGTTGGGGAAATAAAAACGCATTTAGCTTTAACTATTATAAATGAAACGATGTTTAAGTGCATATTCACACATGCATACATATGTATGTGCATGCTTTTGTGTATGACGAAGTGTGCATGTGCAAACAACATCTAAACATCAATTAAAATGCTTGACTAAATCTGAAATACCCAAACACAAATAAAATCTAAACAAACCCCATTTGAATACGCAAACTTCTGAAGTTTAAAATATACGAGTGCATATGTGCACACGAAAATACTAAAGTCGAGCACAGTTGCACTGACTTCAATGAAGTCTTTTCGTTATAAACTTACGAGTATTGTGTACGTGTGAGTGAAAACACACACTTAGGGCCAATTTCACCAACTCTGTTTAAATATCAATTCATATCTAAATATAGATTTTCATTGATTTTTGTATGGAAAAATTAATTTTAAATACGAATTGATATTTAAATAAGTTGGTGAAATTGGCTCTTAGTTGTAATTTCCACAATATAAGAAAGCGACTTGTGTAAAAAATTTTTATATGAATCCCTTAAAAATTTTAGTTTATTTCATATATTTTTTTTAGACCAAGCGCTTGCTTGTGCTGAGGAAACTACACGTTAGTCTCTCTTACTTATTTAATACGTATATTCCTGTTATGTCCGTTTTAAAATTCCTTTTATTGTGTACTCTTGCACATGTTTAATATACACATGCATATAAAGCGAATTTGATGTATACACACACACACAATATTGTTCCCATTATAATAAGAACGATACAATGCAGCTCATACAAAAAGCAGGACATTTTTCATGAAAATTCAAAAGAATGAATGAAAATCACTGGATAAATTTCACTCGCACATGTAATTGTTTTTTCTCTGTTCGCGGCAACAGACAGTGAGTGCCAAAATAGTTGAGAACTACTTTTTATTTGTGTTATTTTTGTGCACAATTTTATGTTTTAAGAATATTTATTAACGCATATTAATATCGGCTTTTATAAAACACCAAATAGAGTCAATGTTGCTTTAACGTACGATTTTTTTATAAAAACCCGGCATAAGGAATGTTTTGCTCGTAACTTTAACAATCGCTTATAAATACCGCCGTAACTCTTTAGATGTCCTTGCAATGCAATATTACGGAAAAGGAATGTCATAATTTGAAAAGGCTACCATTTTGCAGGTCTATCTTTATAAAAACTTTATTTAAGGTTTGTATGCTTCTTGAATACTAATTCTCTATATATAAATGTCAAAGCACAGTGCCGTCTGCAAAAATGGTATACAGTTCAAGTTATCATTTTACTTTCGACAGCTAATCCAAAAGTGCTATTTCTTTGCGAATCCAATTACATCTTTTTTTTTTTAATACAAAACTTCTTGACTCTTTATTCAAAACATAACAAAATGATGTATGTATGTCTTTACCACTAAAAATCATTTCGTTTAGAACTCAAAATATAACGATCCAACTTGTCTTCTTTTACAAAACCCCTTCATCAAACAAGTGTCATAAATTTTGCCGCACCTGTGGTGCGATTCAGTAACTTTTAAGGATCCGACAATCGTAATTTTAGTCTATACATTTTGTCGCTTGCAATAACGATTGTGTGATTATGTAACTTCTTTTTAACGATAGTTAATTTTTGTCGAAAAAATTAACAGCACATAAATTGTTGTCGCTAAAATAACGACACAGCTGACATTTACCTACAGCAATTATCGTTAAAAATGTTGCTGAATAGCAAATTCGATAAATTTTCGTTATATTATTGTAGCGATGAGATTATCGTTAAAAAAATTTAGTGAATCGCACTACTGGTACATGAAAATACCTCTGCGTGAAAGTGGCAAAGATTTTATTTGGTCCTGTTGTCAAAATTGTATACTTTTATTTATGCGATTACTATGAAATGGAATGGAAGTCATTCTAGCGGAAGTACATTTTCATTGCTTCCAAGAAATCGATATTTTTAACTTGCCAAGAGTGAGCAAAAAACCATGTAGAAGCTTATTTTAGTCACACGAAACCTTGTAACTCCTCAATAGTGTTAGAAAATACTCACCAGAATTTAAAAAAAAATTATTTTTTTAAAGAAATTTATAAACTATTTTTAGTCTAAAATTTAAAAGTTATTTGCTTAAATTTACATGAAAACACTGTTTCGAGCTTAAGTTCGTATAAAAAGAAATGAAATGTTAAAATAGGGAACTATTTATCATTTTTCCTAGATGAAAATATTATCATAGAACACAAAAAAGGTAATTTTCCTTAATATCTCGTCTAATTCAGTGACCAGGCATCGAAAAAGAGAACTTCTTGCAATGACAACCCTATGTAAAAATCATTAGATCGGATCGAAATTTGCACTACTTTCGCATCGTAAACTCTACATTTTCATGATTTTTTTGGAGTCTCTTTTTTTACTGGGATATAATATCAAATTTAAAAAGTAAGCAGAGCTATACACACTCACATGTAACATTATACACATTTATATCACGTAATTCCACTTAACCAATACTTACGTTACTTGGCACACACCCTAGCCTTTAAAATAGACACAATATAGCATTTGAAATAGTGGGCGAGGTCACTCCCACGAAAGTTTAGTATTATATTATATGTACTTCTACCCATCCATTTCCTACGAAATAAAAACAAGGTTATTTACTTTTTTATTTAATTTTTTATATATATAAGTATATACATATGTACGTACATATATGTATAGTTGCATATACATACATATAATTCCCCTAAGTGGGAAGAAAAATAATTATGTAATTGATTGAGGTAAAAATTTAAGTAAATTTCTAAATTCTTTTGGAACTTCTCCAACAAAAATAAGTAGTCCACGTGTCAAATTGTAACGACTTAAATCCAGGTTTACTTAATTTCATATACTGCTAAGCAATTTTTTTTGTTGTTCCTAGAATCCTATGCGCACCTGATAAAAGCAGGTCGACCTCACATGCCAGCAAATTGTTTGTATGTATGCATGTTTGTGAACGACTAAATATTTGCTTAAATCAGTTAAGCTGTTTTATGCATTAGTGGTGGTGGTTCTATGACATATTTGTGTTTGCCAAAGTAATGAATAATGAAATTGTCAATATTCATTTTGTGTATCTGTGCTTAGTATATTTTTTGTATCAATTATTTTTCTCATCACACTCCCCACGCCCCCCCACCCCTCTTAATTTAATTGCAATGTTTGTGTTGCAAAGTGTTTCCATGCATACGTAAAAGGACTCTCTATACAAAATCTGCACTAGAGCACAACTACGAACGATAAAGAGTATTGAGTGTGCAATCATTTTATACTAACATGACTTTCATTCGTAAAGTTCGTTACTGTTTGCGAGCGATATTGAAAAAAAAAATACGACAAGAAAAGGAAATACGAGTAATGCAAACAATTTTGTGCTGCAAAATGGTAAAATGCCGTTATCTAAATAATTCTGTTTATTGTATGTGCAACTGTGAAATTGTCTATATGTATGTATGTATGTGTTTGCTTTCATTTGTTTGTGCGAGATTTGATTTTGTTCACTTATTTTCTATTTGCTTTAAAGGAGGTTTCATTTTCTTTTGACATTGTAGATATAAGCGCCTTTCCCGCTTTAACGATTTTTCTATCTACCATATGGAGGTCGTCAAATTGCTAATAAAAAAATATTGTGAATTTGATTCAAAAATGTATAAACAAAACTCTATGCAAACTAAAATGTAAAGGTGCAGCTACATTGAAGTTGTAGCTGGTAAATTAATGTCCTTGTTTTGCCTGAATCACTGCCAGTACGTGATAGAGTAACGTGACATTTTTCGTTAATTATTAAAAAAAAAAATAAACTTTTATAAATGTTCAGATGGAAGTATTAAATTCCAGAACTTTATAAATTATAAAATATGAATAAAATATAGAGCAAATATGTTAAATTTGTGTATCACAAAATAAACGGAGCATCATCAAGCAATTTTCCTCTTGATTTTAATAATAAAGCTAAGCTAGGAATATGCTGCAAGTTCAATCCTGGCAGGCAGTCTTTTCCTGAAGCCAAGCTTATATGTATATATGTATGTTACAATTAAGAAAAACTTCTACATATGTCAGCAAATATAGATTTTTGTATTTGCAGTTAAAAAAGTAGCTGCTAGAAATCAAAATCATTTAATGCAGTGCTATTCAAACTCTGGTACCTGAGTACCACTTGGGGTACGCGAAACTTTCCCAGGTGGTACGCCAAATCTTCGAAAATTTTAGCAGTTTTTTCATTAACTAACCAAGTAATGAAATTACTTATTATTATGTTTAATTTCCTTATTTTATTTTATTTTATTTTTAGTTGAATAATAAAGTACTGAAGTCGCCAAGATCTCCTAATTTTTATGTATTTAATATTATTTATTCTTGTAGTTGTTTTGTTGTTTTTTATTATTAATAAATGAAATGGATTAAATATTTTAAAATTGTTTTTTATTTATTATTTATACACATAACATTTTGGTTGTGTGTTTTGTGGTACGCGAACCAAAAAGATTCAATAGCTCTAATTTAATGTATTCCATATTATTCTTACAACTGCAAGGATTTTTTTCATATTTCACACAGTGCAATTCAAAACAATCGTCTTTTTTTAAGTTATAGAATAATAAATTCAAATAAAGCAAATAAAACTATTTGTAATATATAATATAATGTATATATAAAATGGCTTCAGTAGGTGGATAATTTGATGCCATTAATGTTTAACTATGATTTAGTAGATTTGGCCGCCACAGCTGGTGCGTTGATGGTTCAATATGTTCAATATTACATACTTTTCCCTGCAATAACTCGTGAGCACAGGGCTCAAATCGTCATATTCGTGATCGTATAGACAATCGTTTGAAAACAACTTAAGTGATTCGTCAATCGTATAAGCTGAATGGGATTTCAGTAAGTTCATTTATGTCATAGTCCGAAAATGTTGTTTTTACGTGACGAGTTCTAAGTTCACGGATGTGACTAATCGAGCCCTGGTTTATCGGCATATATGTACGAGTGACTTCATATAGTTCCAAATAAAATAATCCAATGTTGTTAAATAAACGTGATAGTATTCTTTCATCAAAAGTTCATTTGAGTAAACTAATTGTAGTGAGCGCTGTGTGAAATGTGGTTCCCTTCTGTTGGAACCACAAGTTAGCAAGATCTATGTCAGCTAATGGAGGTACACAAAAAACTTGTAATCATTTCCTTAAACTCTTTACTGTTGACAGACTGATAACAACCAATGACCAATAATCAGAAAACGAAGCTGATACTGATTTGTCGGCAGCGGCTGACCAACATTATTTACAACGCAGGTTAAGGTCAACTTGCGTTGGAGAAACCTCGGCGGCGGCTGCCGACAAATAAATCCGTTGGCGGCTAGTGTATGTCGGCAAATTTCCACAAAAATATCTTAGCTACCTTATTCTTTTATCTAATTCTTTTATCTAATTTTTCGACCTTTTTTATATATTCAATGCTATTAACATTTTCAAATATTAATAATTTAAAGACACACAATGTATTAAAAATATGTATTATCATTTCTAAAAACCTTTCCAAATTCTGTATGTTAAAAACTTTATTTTCCAATCATTTTTTAAAATTATTAACATGAAAAAATATTATAGACTTATACCTATTTTGTTTTAGTACCAAAACTTTTCAACAATTATAAAAATATTTGACACACATTGTTATTTTAAAATTGTAAAAAATAATTCGTAATTGAAAGGAGAAAAGAAAAAAGAAAAATACTAAATATTAAAAAACAAAAAACAATTAACATATATCCTGAAGAAGTTAACCGAAGGTTAACGAAATTTTGATCAAATAAAAGACAAATAATACCAGACCTAAAGCTCAAAAAATTAGTTTAATTGAATATCTTAGCTACCGTTTATATTAGAATACCTTTCATACATACTTTTCCTTTGATTTCGAAAAGGGAGATTTAAAAAAAGCGGCTAAGCCGAAGCCGTAGCTGGGCGCATAAGTCGTCCGTCAGTTGTGGTTTGCGTGGTAAGGGAATGCAGCAATTATTTCTGTAACAGTATTCTACATCTTTTTAAAATACTCTTATTACAAATATAATTTGTTTTACAATCAGTTCATCAATTTCCCATCAGGAAAAAAATTTGAGATTAATCACTATCTAGTCTTAATTGTAAAATCCTGCTCAATATTAAATAATAATATAACTTTGCAGTGTTAATCATTGTTAGTTTTATTCGCATATTAAACATTGAAAATTTCTTTTCTTTTGGGCACAGACAAAAATACAAAAACCCCAGAGCATTTGTGCAAACCGAGTACACAAATTTCCAAGCTAAAAATCGATTAAAATTAAAAACTTTCAATTAAAACTTTGAAAGTCTAATTTCTAAACATTTTTAATTTTTTCAAGCACGTAACAACTACTGGGGTAAGTTTCATGTTGATGCAACAAAAAAAAATAATCCTTTTTATGTAGGAATACTCAACGATAAAATCGATTTACCACATTGTATGCAATTGACAAAATATTTTACCAAAATAAATGCATATTCTAATGGTTACAATCCAAAAAAAATCTTTTATTTTCTTGTTTCAGTACTACTACATCCACACAGGACCATTTCCTTACATACATACATATTTGAGCATCCTGAAAGTTGCACATTCTCATACGTTATAAAATGATTATTGAATACACATTTTCAAACATGTAAAATGCAAACTTACTTAGAAGAAAGAATAACGTATGTAGATGAGTTTAAGCTGCATTTTCCACAAGCCAATTTGTGTATATATTTTCTATACTTTTGCATACAGAGGTTTTATGTACATCAAGCTTGAAAATACATACTCTTGGGTACTTGTTTGTAAAAGTCTCCATAAATAGTCACTCTTTTATATAAATATGCATTTTATCATATGGATTTCGAAAGAAACAGATACAGGAGCAGCACCATCACTTTAGTGCATTGTCATGGACAACATAAGCGCACATCATGGATGGCATCATTCATTGTTCGGAAATTTATTTTTGTACCTTCAACAAACACAATAATAATATGGACAGTATTTGTTGCGAGTTACAAACATACATACATATATGTATACATACACATACATCGTTAGCTGTACATAGAAAAGTCCTAACTCATTTTTTTTTTAAATCAAGTTTTTTTTATACTTCGATAGAAGAACATCTAATGTATCGAACAATGCAAATGTGTCGGTTTATTAAAAAATTATTTCGGGCTTTGCTATATTAAGGTAACGATATGTATTGTGATATATTGTTAGTGAATTTAAACTCGTGATTTGCGTTTATTCAGTTGGTTGGAATAAATGTGGTTGACTAACTGAATATTGTTATGTTTTTTTTATATTTACTACTTTTCAATTGGACACCGCAAAATTTGTTAAATTGACAACATTTTCATTTTTGATATAATTTACTTTTTTTAACTCATGCTAATAATTGGATTATAGCTTAATTTAATTAATATCAAGTTCAGTTTTCCCGCAGAAATCATATTCTTCGGTAGTCTTAATATGCCACCAGGATGGTAATATCCTTTCGCAAAATAAACACTTAAAGATTGCATAAGACTTAAAATTTACTCACTCCCAGTCTAATAAAAACTCTCTACTTAAATTAAACGATTTTTTTTAACATCTAAACTATTGTATCCTGTAAATGTTGTAATGAGCTTTTTTCAACTTCACTATTTCGAGTTGGTAACATTGCTTTAGTTGGCAACCCCTTTAGCAGCTGACAGTTGGTTTTGGTATAGATTGGTTTCTCTTTTCATCATGCATTAAGCAAGTCTTAAAAATTTTGGATTTTTTTTAATCAAAATAATACTTCTGTTCATTAAACTCATGCACTGAGTCCATTTTATTTCGGTCATATTCGTTCAGCAGGGTGACTTATTCAAATAACCACGTACATATTTACGTGTATGCATTGAAAAAAAAACACATCAATCTATTCAAGGCTGTCCAGCCACTTTATGGAAGATATAACGAAAGGATCATAACTTAAGAAATTGATTTTGGTTTTAATTTCCTATACCAGCGACGAAGCTCATTTTTGGTTAAATTTTTTCTAAAATAAGCAAAATTCTGCAATTTCAAGTAAAGATAGTCAACAATATTTCGTCCAAAAGTCATTACATCAGCAGAAAATTAATGTTTGGAGAGCTGTATGGGCCGGAGGAGTTATTGGCAGAGATCGAAGCCGATCGGCTGTGAGCCGGCCAACAACAGCCGCCGTTGGTAATCCGACAAAAAAGAAAACAGGAATAATCCTGAAGAAGTTAACCAAAGGTTAACGTAATATCGATTTACAAAACTAAAAGTATATAAAATTGACCCGAAGCTTAAAAAATATTTTCATTAAAAAATAAAATTTTGTGAAACTAATTTTTACTACATGGTTGCAGGGAAAATTTGGTCGCACCCGTCACACCAACGCTGAAGTGTTTTTTTGGATTTTAATAAATGTTTAAAAAAATAAAATGAGATAAAAGAAAAAGTTATGAAGGAAGAAAACTAAAAACCAGCACACCGACATAGAACGGAAGTCAAATTGCAAGTGTTTTGAATTTACCTAAAATTTTTTGTTATAAATCACAGCGCTCAGGTGTGGTTTATCAAAATGACTTGTTGTTATGAGGCGTCTCTTTTAAAAGCTTCCTTCAGAATATCTGGTGTCATTACGATGCACAATAATCTAAATTCCGGTTGGTGACATTGAACTTTCCTCTAAATTTTTATACTATGTCTCACACCCGTCCAATGTTCAAAGAATTATTTTTTACGTTTTAAAAATCAATGTAATTGAAAAGACTGAACAATTTATAATACCAAAATTATAATATAAGCCCTTTGAATAAGTTTACACAATATATCAAAAAAATAATAATGACTAGAATCTTTGATATGTAAGGTCACACCCGTCACAGCTTTCTGATGACCTTCTTAGCAGAAATCATGTTTTTTTTCTTTGATCGAAAAAAAAGAACTCAATAGTAGAAGTTACTTCAAATTGTAAGTTTCAATTAAACTAATTTTTTATAAAGACATCAAAAACTTTTTTAACACAACCCAGCAAAAAAATTAGACATTACCATCAGAACTAGTTGTCATATAATGCCTTATTATTTTTCTGATTACCAAATTTAATTATTCGCTTAAAAATCACAATACCTAAAATTGAAAAAAGTTATGTACAAGTTGCTTAATGAAGAGAATGATTTTTTTAGATTAAATAGATTACGTGAACAAGTTTCCAAATAAAAAAGTAAGTATTTCTCAAGAATCGATTCTTTTAGTCTCACGCCTTGTTAAAATCATTGAGTTGGTAATCCATTAGGGAAGAGCTTCCACTAAAAATGCTTAGTTCCAAACCCTATTACCTTTTTTGAATTTTTTGCTGGGAATCAGCTACACTGTTTATTTGTGCTACAATCCACAAATAAATTGTTTTATGTCGTTTCGTACATAAATTGCAAAAAAAAATGTATCATAAATAATTTACTTGTTTTTTAATTAAACACAACTACCCAACCAAGATACTAAGGATTTTGTTATTTTTAATATTTGTAAACTAAATAAGCCAAAGCCAATACATATATATGTTTTCTCACAGCCCTTTTTAATTCGTTCACGAGAGCCTTTAAAAAATACATGTTTGAATCTCTCTTATTTCAGTTTGGCAACATCTCTTGTAAATCTATGGCTAAAAAAATTATTTATTTATGGCAACACCAGTCTACAGTAAATTGCTCCCTTTGTAGTTTTTCTTTGTTGTTGCTCTTTTATATCTGAAAATGTGAAATAATCCATTTTTTCTAAAACGAATTTGTGTAAATATTTCCGTCCTGCGTCTGTGTTTGTTTATTTTTTTGTGAGGTTCTTTTTTTTTGTTTGTTTGTTTATCTAATAATAAAAGCAATTTTTCAGTTAATCGGTCAACTATTATGAAATTTATTTACACAAGGTGTTGTTACGTATGCAAATATCATTTGATTGATTATTGATTACACAAATAAAGTAAAACAAAAAAAATTAAAATCTAAACGTAAATTTCGAAATAAAAGGGAAACATTTTTTGTAAATGTCTAACTGGGGTTATATTGCCTTGTGGGTGAATTTAGAAGGAAGGGAAATAACAAATGAACATACAGCTTAGCACGTGGCTGGTTTATAAGTGAAACAATAGTTTAATTGCTTTTTTGTACGGGCGGTTTAGTAATTTCAATGCGGAAATGTGCATACTTTAACAATTTCTAAAGAACTTTTGTTAAATGTGCTAATACTAAATCTATACTGATAATTGTAGTTCTAGTTTAAACTGTCAACTCCTTTTTTGTACGATTGTGACTTACTATTCTTGGAATATATAAAGCAACTTCTCAGAAAACTCTGACAACTGTCACATCTGGCAAATCATTTTCAAAATATTTGTAGCACCGTTCAGATTATGTTTTTTACATGGGAAGCAATGACATACAACGAAAAATATGAGAAATGACAAACACTGCCACTAGTTTACACTATTGTGATGTCACAAAATTCTGAAATGTGTACTTGGCATCAGTTTTCAACTCAAACTTAAATGAGATTAATTACTAGATTATGAATGGCAACCGAACTTTAAATGCGTTGCCAGTTGCCAAAATGTTATCTCACTAACAACTGTTAATTTAAGTTGTTCATTAGCAACCACAAAATTTTAGTTGTTGCATAGTTTTTCAAGCAGAAAGGACATACAATAATTTAATAAAATACTTCTTCTTTGGGAAGGCTAAAATATGCTTTACAGATAAAAATAAGTAATAATTCTAAAAGATTTTAATTTGAAGCTGGACTGCAGTATAATAGAATCAAAATTCTGTTGATCAAAAAATTATTCTCTGTTCATCAAAAAATTATTCCTCTGAATCATTATCATTCCTATGATAAAAAAATTCTTTAAGCACTTTTTCTTAAGAATTTTCTTTTAAGTAAGTGTTACTTATATTTCTTACAGTTTCAAGCCAATCTTTCATAATAATATTTTCGATAATATTTTGGCAACTGGACAATGTTGCCATACTAATCTTAATTTGAGTTGCGTTGCCAGTATAAATTTGGTTGCCATCCATTATCGAGCCATAAAGCTTTGCATAAATATTCTTTAATTAATAGTTTTACAAGCTTTAAAGCTTTATTAAGCTCCGGCTGCATTGGTCTCAAAATTTTTTCCTTCACCAATGGAAATGCAAAATTGTTCATTGGAAAAATTAAAGTGCTTAAATTTTTAGCAATTTTGTTTAATAAAATATTTATTTCTAAGAAATCTAGAGTATTTATTTAACCATTTACATAACTCGCATATTTTATATTTGTATTTAAATATTTTATTAAAATACTTTTATGTAACCTACTTTCTGTAAATTGCTTCAGGAATTGTGCATAATATACATAAAAATTTCAATCATTTTCCCTTTAGTCCTTTTTCTCAGTTTTTGATATTTAATAACAAAAATGTTCGTCATCATCATCATCGTCATCATCATTAGTTTGAATTTCAAAAGCATATTGTTTTCGATTAATTTTGTAAATTTTCTGTAACAAATGCTGACAAAATTTGATAAATCCGTATACACTCAGACACACACACACACTCACACACGCATACACACTCATATATTTAAACTGTTGTAAATATATTTACAAGGACATGTGTGTGTAACAGCAAAAAAAAAAAGACCATCTACATTAAATTTGAAAATATATTAAAGGCACAGAGGCACACACATACAGACATATGTATGTACATTCCAGGGATACATGTTTCTAAAAGGACATTTTTGTTATATTCATGTGTTTAAGAAAGTCATTGTTTCCTTTTCATTTTTATTTTATTTTTTTTTTATATTTATTATATTCTATTTTGTTTTTGTGGTTGAAACATGCATTAAAAATGTTTTAGTCGATGTCCAACAAGACCACAGAAAACTAATATCTATTAAAATTGCTTTTAATTATCAAAGAAGACAAAGAAACCTTGAAAAGATTAAAGAAAATCATAAATAACTTTGTATAAAGATACGTACAAAAATAAAGAGATAATCAAATGACAAATAAAGTGAAATACAGTGAAACTTCATTATAACGAACATTTTTTTCAGTCCCCTTAATATATAATAAAATACTTAAAAAGTGTTTTATAGCAATAACAAAAACAAAGCTCTATATAGAATAATTCAATGGTATTTTGTTATTAGATTTACACATTCATAAGGATAAAAAATCTAACTGTTTCAATTAGTTGACGTTATCCCGAGGGTACTGTATGTAATCTATGTATGAAAATTTATTTTGTATTTCTGTTAATTAAAGTGATTTTGCAAATACAAACTAGACTTTTGGCACTGGGAAAATTTCAAAAGTCTAGTTTAACCTTTCTCATGCTTTAACAGTAAACAACTTTATCTATTATATCCCGGCAAAACATTTCAAAGAAGGCAATCGGGTTTGAAAGCTTTTTTTCTTACCAACTTAATGATTTTAACAATGCGCGATGTTCAAATAATCGATTCTTGAGTGCTACTTAGGCCCCTTTGCGCAATGTATGATTAAGACTTAACGTGAACTTTCATACACTTGCCGTTAAAGTTCTTGTTAGATTTTAAATGTACATTATGATCGTTACTGTATTTTTTTGCAATATGTTCACGTAATCTACAAAGACTAAAAGAATCATTCTTCTTATCAATCAACTTTAGTATACTTTTTTTAAAGTTTTATGCGATGTTATTTGTAAGCGAGTAATGCAATTTGGCAATCAGAAAAGTAAGTCATTATATGGCAAGTAGTTCTGATGTTAATGTGTAATTTTTTGCTGTTATTTTTTTGTCGTTATTGTACTTCATAGAACGAATTTACACGCAAAATTTTTCCGACAACTTCGTCGTGTTGGGCGAAATTCGTCGTTCGTCCCAGTTGTGTTCCAAATGAAATCAGAAATGCTTCATATCGTTAATTCGTAAATACATATATATCTCAACTTAATACAAGCCTGAGTGAAATACAAAGTGTCCGCCGGGAAGGTATACTACTTTGTTTCGCTGCCATTTTGGTAAACATTAGTCTTGACATTTCATATTTGACAGTCGTAAAGTAGACACGTGGCAAATTAATTATGGAAAAATATTCGATAAACCAACGTATTTTAATCGTTAATAAAGCTCGCCCATGATAACCCCGATTTTCATGAAAAAAAAAAATCATAGTGACTGACGAGGCACATTTTCATTTGAATGGATATGTGAATAAACCGAATAGTCGGTTCTGGGCAATTAAAAACCCTCAAATTATTTACCAGTCAGCTTTGCATCCATTAAATGTGACAGTCTGGTGGGCAATTCATTAGATCTCACGTTTTAGTGTTCCGTACACCAAAGGTGAAAAAAGGACCCCTATTGTTTTCGCTATGCTGTCCGTCTGTCCGCCACACGGTATTTCTTCAGGAACTGTAAAAGCTACGGACCTGAAATTTGGACAGATTATGTAGAACCTTGACCGCTACAACAACAAATACATGAGAATTAAAAATTAAAAGGTGTTCGAAGACGAGCATCGAAAAATTCTAAAATCCCATGTAATATACATACAATTTTGTATTTACATATGTATATTGACACTTTTTTTAAAATTAGTGTATTTTATTTAAATTTTAAATTTTAAATTTTTAAAATTAGTGTATTCTTATATATACTACAAGTAACACTAAAATTTAAAAAAATTTAAATTAAAGGGTAATTTTGACAACTTGCTATATCTTGCAAACCGTAAGAGATAAACTCTTGAAATTTTCAAAAACGGTAAAACTAAAAAATCTGAAAATTATAAAATCGCCAAACCAAACAAAAAATTGCCAAAAATTCAAAAAAATCGCCAAAATTAAAACAAAAATTCTAACACCAAAATAAGTCGCAAAATTTGAAAAAATCGTCAAAAAAAGTGCCAAAACCCGAAAAAAATCGCCAAACGCGAAAAAGGCTCCAGTAACAAAATAATTGTTAATATGAAAAAAATCGCTAAAATGAAAAAAAATCTCCAAATATAAAAAAAAATCGCCAAATTGAAAAATCGCCGAAAACCGAAAAAAAACTTAAAAATGAGAAAAAAAGTGACAAGACTAAAAAAAGCGCCTAAATAAATAAAGACGCCAAAAAAAATCGCCAAATCGAGAAAAAATGTCAAAACTAAAAAAATGGCCAAAATGGAAAAAAATATCCAAAAACCGAAAAAATCGCCAAAATAGAAAAAAATCGCCAAAATAAAAAAAATCGCCAAAATTAAAAAAACGTCAAAAACGAAAAAAAATGCCAAAACTATATTTTATATGGGCTACTAAAGTTCGTATTGAATTACATATCTCGTGTCCGTACGGAACCCTTCGTGCGCGGGTCAAAGTCCCACTTTACTGAGTTTATTTGAAAATCAAAACGGCGTAATGGTAACTGTGAGTGAGGAGCGATATCTTGTGTCGATTGAAAACACAACAGCATGTTTTGGGCTTCATTAACATGTGGTATCAGGATGACGGTGCCACAACGCATACAGCCAGGATTATAATGGAATTACTGCGAGTAGTATACTTTCCCGGTCGGACACCCTGTATATATATAATCTTTTTAAAAGATTATTTTATTTGCTCATGAAATTGAAAGAAACATTTTCGTTATTATTTACTAACATAATAAAACTTTAAAGCTGCAAGAAGTTTGTACAGCAAATATTTAAGAAATTAATATAATAGTTAATTTTTTTATTTATTTTTTATTATGGTTCAATTAAGTCTTCACTTTGACAGGCTACGGTCTGTCTGTCATATCATTATCCTTATTACAGCAGAATTCTTCAATACTCCGTTAAATGTTTAATAACCATCTCTTTCGGCATTTTGCTGAACTTGAAGCATTTTCAATGAATGAAACATTCTGTACCGTGTCTAATCCTCCTGGTGATACTTGTTAACAATCAAACTGTTTGTCACTACAGTGAGTCGAAGCTTGTGTTGGTATTCGTGTTTAATCCGCTGCATATCTTTCGGCTTTCCGTTCTGTTTATATTTTAAAGATAAAGTTGTTAATTAAATTTCTAAATATCCGTGCTTTAGTGTCTCTGTCATGGATTAACAGCAACATTCAAAATACCCAACTTTTGAGTTTCAAACATTTGCCAGATATTAAAACATTTTGAATGAAAAAAAGTCATTCAACTTATTGTTGTCCCTACAAATTTGTGCGAAAGTGTGTGTGTGTGTCAAAATCAATATGAATGTCGCTTTCTGGTTGCCTTGCCTCATGTTTTCGGATCCATGTCTACTCCATGATTTCAAAATAACAAATATGTACAAAATAATATCTAAATGTGTATGTCTGACTTTGTCTAAGTGTTTTGTTACATTTCGTTATCTACTGGCATTAGACATGATTATGTTGTTGATATTGCTTTCTGCTGCTGCTGGTGCTGTAGCTGCTGTTGCTGTGGCTACATTTTGTGAACCCAGTGTTCATATAGAAGTGAAAGCGTTTGTATTCTTCTATGCAAATAAATATACAACGTAATGAGAATTTTTTACTCGTTATTTATAAGTGATTTTATGTTACATGTAGGAAATTATACATAAAATTTAATGTTTGTATGTTCTGAATATTATTATTATTATTTTTTTGTATGTAAGCAGAAGAGAGTGTAGGTGTTTGATTTGTCATATACAAATATAAATACAGACATTAGGACACATACAAATACACTCACGTTCAAATTATTTGCATGACAAGCATGTTAATTAAGAATGTTTTAGAGTTGATGGTTTTTTTCTTGTTATTGTTGTTGTCGAAATCATCATCATATACAATGCATGAGAGATAAAATCAATATTTTAATAAGTGGTCTTACTTACATTTGCAATTTGTAATGACTATACATATATGTACTAGTGTCCTGAAAAAGACCATTTATAGAACATTTCAAGACAAGATTTTTCCAATGCTTTACTACAGCGAAATATTCTAAAGCAAACGCTAAACAACACTGTTAACAAGACAAACAACTAAAACAAATGTCTTGTCAACAGTGTTGTTTAGCGTTTGTTTTAGAATATTTCGCTGTAGTAAAGCATTTGAAAAATCTCTCATGTATTGAAATGTCTTATAAATGGTCTTGTGCAGGACTTTAATGTGTACATTAGAGTGGCCGTTAATTGTATGGAAACATATTTTGGATTTCTTCTACTCTCACCCCCAAAACAGTTCAGTTTTATGTAAAAAAAATAAAATATAAAAAATTTCATTCCGATAAGGGGGATCGTCCGGCCATCAAAGTCGGTCTTCAAGCCCATTTTTCAATATAATTTGCTTGCATATGACTATCTTTTTAAAAAATCATTTGACAAGAAGACGACATATAGCAATATTATAGCTCTTCAAGTCAACAACATTAGCCTCAAAGAAATTTTTTGCTAAAATTAATATTTTGGAAAATAATGAGGAAAATAACCAACAAAATACCAAAAATTATGTACACCGAAACTGCATTTATATGTTTTTTTTTTTATTTTAAGCATGTACAATAATACATATGCATATATGTAGTCAAAATAAAACTAAAAAAAAATCATTGAATTTATGGGCTTGAGGGCCACCTTTGAGGGGCGGATGCTAGGGTGTACAAAACTTATCGGTATGATTTTTTTTTACATAAAACAACCGATTTGGGGGGTAACAGTAGGAGAAATAAAAAAAAAAACAAAATAACGGCCACCTTAGTGTACATACATATGTGTACAGTGGCGAGCAAAAGTATTTTTAGTGCTGATCGATACGCTTTTCAAAGTGTTAAAACAAATTATAGAACAACGTGGAAATTATATAAAAATTTCAGGGTTTATTTTTAACTTATTTTAAGAAATTGCTACGTTTTTGCATTGAAATGTATATTTAAATATTTGCAATGAAAAGCATTGTACAATTATTATCATATGAGGTCACATTACTTATTTAAAAGTGTTATTAAAAGGTTTTAAACACACAATGTTAATTTATTCACTGCTGGAATACTACAATGTTAACTTTGCTGTTACACCCTATCGTTCGTTCAGCAGATGCATCAACTTTTTTATGTTTAAAGCAGCATTTAAAAAGTCTCAGTACATATAACAGTATCTTATACTAGCTTTCGATCACGTCATTAGTTTGTGTTACAATGTGTTCTGTTGGTGTTCTTGTGTATGTTCATGAACAATAGAACATCATTGTAGAATCATTATAGCTGTTGTTGTTTGTGTCTGTTCAATGCAGACTGGCTTATGTGTTAGCTAATAATATTGTTATTTTGTTATAAATAATACTTTTAGACAATGAAAACAACATAATATTATATACTACAAGTATTTAAAAAGAAATACGACACTCCTATTGTGCAATGACTGATGCTTTTATTTGATTGTCTCTAGGGCATCTTAGAAATAACTTTTATTATAAACTTCAAAAAGATGTGTTCATGTTATTTAATTTAATTTTTATCTTCGTGCATTCAAGTGTTAGTACTGTTAATTTTTATTTTCAGAAAGTGCTTGGAAGCTATAAGTAAACTACTCGTTTTAACAAATCGGTTTAATGGGCTTGAATAATGCAATATAGTATATCTTAGAAGATCGCTATTTAGAAGTATTTTATTTTCCGTTTTTTGTCGGAAACGTGTTAGAAACAAAAACATTTAATAAAAGTTAAAAATAAAACTCAAGATTTAAGTCCTTATTTTGTAAAACGCAAAAAACGTATTCTATGGAAAAAATAAATTACAAAAGCAAAATGCATAAAAAATTATTCAACCCAAAATTTCTCACAACAAAAATTAAATGTATGAAACACGAATTTAAAAAAGCTTTTGTATATATGTATGTATGTATAAGCATGTATATATGCATTTCGTTGCATCCGATTAATTCGTAATGGATAAGACATTTATGCAACAAAGTATTTGTCTCCATGTTAACGTTAAATCCAACTTATATAATGCAGTATGTAAAATAAAATACTTTATGTATGAACATGTTATTCATATTTTCAATTTTATGAAATACATATCAAATGCATGTTACTTATATAAGATAGTTAAACAATTTATACATAAATATAAATTCATAATACATATAATGTTCAGTATTTGACAAAGATGCATTTAATACAATATGTTGCAAATAACTTAAATTTCAAATTATTTTAAACATTTTCTTTTGCCCTTCCTTAGTTTTATGTGTCAAAAAATTCTCATACTTTTGCATAACTACAAACTGAGGAAATCACACGAATTATCTAGGGCAACAACTCGTATATGAATCCAAAGATTCAAGTTGACAATGAGGTAAATAAAAAACTCTAATCAAAATGACAAACATTTGAAAATTATGCGGGAGTTATTTGAGAAATATAACATTCTGAAGAAAAACGGAAATTGTTGTTATATTTATGATAAAGTTTGATCAGGATAAAGTTCGTAGCGCTTTGTAACCTAAATTACTTGTGAAAATTATAAATGAACAAATAACACCAAAGTTAATTGTAAATATTCTGACAAACACGTAGTAGAACGGAGCAACTAGCTGTTTTCTAAGGCCACTACATCTTCATCATCAGCGTTTTTAATGGTTGTTGAATTGTTTTCATTAGTTAAGAGACACACGTATATGTCTTATTCCCAAGTATCGAGGTTGAGTAGGGAATATAAATATATAAAACATAAGTATCGTAAAAGTTTCTTTTTCGTATTGCAGTTTAACAATATTTGGACTTATGCAATTAAAAAAAAAATTCTGTGCGAAAAAACCGTATCAGTATATTTCAACAAAAATATGATTGAGAAATGCTAAAATGCATTAAGTTGTATGTAAATTGAAAACTTTAAATTGGTTTCCTGGCAAACTTGTTTTTTTTTTTTTGAGTTATGACGGTGTTTGAGTAAATGAGCGCTATGAAGTGAGATTCCATCATACTTCAAAATATTAATTATATGTTCGATGGGTTATTACATAGACAATAGTGTATGTATATATGTATGAATTTATGTATATATTCCCACTTGATCTGAGATTCGATAAAAATGAATGTTCACTACAACGAAGAAATTTCGAAACAAGATTCTTCGATATTTGTTCTCTAATCTAAGAAAATTCGAATGTTCGCTAAAACTATGAGTTTCGAACTTCTGTCGATAGTTTTTCATTCATTCAAAAAATAAATCAAATAAGTAAGTTAAATAAAATAAATAAATAAAATAAATAAATAAATAAATAAATGAAAAAATAAAATTACTTTTTTACTTTTCCTGTTGCCTTTTTGGGATATCGAAATTAGTTCGATTTTCTCTCACTTTTAATATTGCTAGCGAAACTTTGATAACGAATGTTTTTGGGACAAAACTGAGCGACAGGCGAACATTTTTCGATTAATTTTTGAGTGTCACTCTCGATACGTTTACACCATAAATGTTCGAGATATATTCGAAATCGATATCAATAGCGAAAGTCTTGGTCATCTGGGTTTGTGCATGTTTATGCAGATGTTTGTTTGTGTGTTCATTTATGATTACCTAACTAAATATGGTTGAATATCATTAAATCGATGTTGGTGATTTTCATTTCTCAAACTTGATTAATTTTTCTATTAAAATTTCAAATAAAATATAAATTTGTCTTAAGAACAGCAATAATCTACATTTATGTGTGTGACATGTGTGTTTAATTAAAGATGATGGAAAGTATTTAAGGATTTTTTTTTGAAATGGTTGTATTTTATTTTAATTTCAAATTCAGTTTTATTTGTGGAAATATATCATTTAAATTAATTGTCTTATAATTCTTGCTGGTTTAATTTTATGTTTTAGCACTTGTGTACATACATAAATATATACTCGTATGTGTCTGACTTGAGAATAGATTTACCATCTTCAGTAAGCTTTGTTAACAATATCATTTATTTATTAATTAAAAGTTGATGTCAGGTGTTTGACAAGATATCACATTTAAGTGAACTAATAAATACACTCAAAATACTTTTAATTAATTTTTCGTTTAAATTACATTACATATTAGTTTTACATTAGGCTGTTGATGAGTTTGTAAGCAAAAAGTAGATTTATTATTATGTTTAATCTAAGTAAAGAAGTGATTTGACAAAGCTTCTTTATTTATGTTGGACAATTTTTTAATAATAGTGCAGGAAAATAATATTTTATTACGTTCAATGCAGTTTCGTAATTGCTTTGTAGTTAAGAGTATTTCTTGTCTTATCTTGAAAATATCTCAACTAATTTGGGTAATAATTAACGGACTTATGTATAAGCAAAAGCTAACATGAAGTTAGCATAAGTGGCAAAATTTAACAAGATCTTAAAGAGTTTTTATATGGAATTTCACATTAAAAATTTCGCTAAGACACGCTAGTGGGTTAAAACTACGTATTGCGATCATTTTTAATGTCAAATTGAATAGAGGAACTCTTTAACAACTAATTCAATTTCGTCACTTATGCTAACTTTTTGCTTATACATATGGCCGTAAAACTTCAGAGAAAGTTTATAAAACATCAATAATTCTTATTTGACTTGTGTTTTTATGTTCTTGGGCTTGTGTTTTTATGTTCTTATTTCGGAAATGCTTGTATGGAAAGCATTTGTATTCTGCAGGCCACACACTGCGAAAATTTTTTTTAGTAATCATGATATAGGATACTAAGTCGTAATCGATTATAATTTTTTTGGCGCAAAACGAACACAAAAAAATATTTTCGTCAAAGGAGTGGTTTATATAAAAATAATCATATTTTAATAAACTTTTGAAAACATAAAAAAGTGAGTCAAAGCACTATAAAAATTACACGTGGATGACAAACAAAGTATTTAATGATCTTTTGTCAAAAAGAAAGCAAGATACCATATTGAGGAAGGCAGTTCCTCCCCACAAACTTTTATACAATTCAATAAAATCACTTACTATTTCTGCTGAATTCTCCATTTTACACGCACATTTGTGTTCATGTGTGCATAACGAAAATCAAATCAAAATAAAATGAAGTTGTACAAAATACTCCTATATTTTACAGCCTGCCTATACAACTTGTCAAACAATCAAATCTTTTTAATCTTTCGTAATACCGAGACACAACTTCATATGACGTCCCCACATACTATTACAAACTCATACACAACCTGTTAGTGTTGTACCAACGGTCGCAAAGTCTTTGGCTTGTCCTAGGTTTGTTCACGAACAGTTTCATGACAATACATACATAAACATATCGAGCCATAACCGCCGAAAGAGCTTAACCAACACATTTTTGGGAACTAGTTTTTTTTTACCGAAATCGATTATTTACGATTAAATATAATCCATTTTGATCAAAAAATCAAGTTCGAAAATTATGTTGCTTAATCTTTTTTTTGGCGGTTATGACACGATATATCTCATGAGTCAAAAAAGCTAAATTTGCAGAGAGTACGTTTTAAGTTTTCAATTTGGATACAGTTTAACGAAGACATAAAAATAGTTGCTTTTTCAAGAGTGCTTGTACAAGCTTTTTATGTAAAATATTTATCCCAGATTTTTTCTTAATTTTTAATTCCCCAAAAGAATTTTTGGAGTTATTTCTATGTTGCAATAAAGAAGGGATATGTAGACTAAATCTTGTGTACATAAAAATACCATATTTGTGTGTTTACACAAACTGTTTAATTTTTATGATGAAATATTTGAAGAAAACATACTTAAAAATTTCTTTTCTCTTTGTCAAATACTTTAAATTTTATTTTAATACTTACTTTATGATAAATTTGCTCAAATATGTTGAACATTTGTATCTGTAACGAAACAAAGAAGAAAAATAATTTTTAATAAAAACATTACACAAATAAATATGAATGAAACTATCAATAAAATTTCGTATGTAGAAGAAAAAAAGTAATAAATTTTTTGACGTTAAAAATATGCATTAATCAACATCAACACCATTTGTTTGTTTTTGTTTCGTTTTTTTTTTGCAAATGTTTCCTTTCGATTTTTCAACTTTACACAACGTCACAAACAGGCACGTACGTACGCACCCTCCATGTTCACTTGTGGGAGTTTGTATGAACAACAACAACATCGAAAAGGCACTAACAGAAAAATACTTACATAAATGCCAAAAAAAAGGTGTACAGCAGTTGTATAACTGAAGTACTCGTATGCAGGTGTAAAAAAGTACATATGAATGTCTGTGTATGGGTGTGTGTATTCTCATCATAACACAGTCCCAAATTGTAGTAAATTTTATATTAACATGGCACAGGGTTGGCAAAATTGTTACAATTGTACTTTTTTTTTGGTAATATTCAAATTGGGGAAGCAATGACTAATTTAGTGCATTTAAAGAATCTCGCCAGTTTCACTCCGCAATTATTTGAAAACGATTGAGTATGTTAACTTCCACTTTTGAACAATGAAACTCATATTCTTCTCACTTGAAAATAGTCTTGTGCAAGCAAAACGCAGCAAGAAAATCAAAAAATGTGAACTCATTGATTTGCAAATCATTTTTAGGGTTCCGTACACCAAAGGTGAAAAAGGAACCCTATTGTTTTCGCTAACCTGTCCGTCTGTCCCTCACACGGTATTTTCTCAGGAACCATAGGAGCTACGGACCTGAAATTTGGACAGAGTATTTAGAACCTTGGCCGCTACAACAACAAATACATGAAAATTAAAAATTAAAGGGTGTTCCAAAACGAGCAACGAAAAATGTTAGAATCCCATTTTATATACATACAATTGTATGTACATACATATGTATATTGACACTTGAAATTTGTAAAATTAGTGTATTTTTGTATAGACTACAACAGTTAACACTAAAATTTAAAAAAATTCAAATTAAAGGGTTGTCCATCAGTTAATGCAATTTTGACTATGCAATTTCGACAACTTGCTATATCTTGGAGACTCTTTAAATTTTCAAAAACGGTAAAACTAAAAAATACGAAAATTATAAAATCGCCAAACCCAAAGAAAATCGCCAAAAATTGAAAAAAATCGCCAAAATTAAAAAAAATTCTATAACTTAAATAAGTCTCAAAATTCGAAAAAATCGTCCAAATGAAAAAAATCGCTAAAATGAAAAAAGCGCAAAAACCGAAAAAATCGCCAAAATTAAAAAAATTGCCAAAAGGAAAAAATCACCAAAAAATAAAAAAAAGCCAAAAACCGAAAAAAATCGCCAAAACGAGAAAAAGGTGTTAAAACAAAAAATATTGTCAAAATTAGAAAAACACTCCAAAAACCGAAAAAATCGCCAAAATTATAAAAATCGTCAAAATAAAAAAAACGTCAAAAACGAAAAAAAAATGCCAAAACTATATTTTATATAGTTAGGCTAAAGTTCGTATTGAATTACATATCTCGTGTCCGTACGGAAACCTTGGTACGCGGGTCAAAGTCGCACTTAACTGAATTATATTATTTTTAATTTGGATGCTAAGACACATGATATTAATTTGTACATATTAAATTTCAACTTAAGCAGGTGTAGCCATACGCTTCAACATCCCATCTTACAAGCAAATTTGGGAAAACGATTTGGTAGTCAGAAAAAACAATTATTTTAATAAAACAAATAAAAATACGAATATGTACTTTGAACTAAAAAAATCGTTTAATATAATTAAAGTCAAAAAAGTATAATTTTTGAAAGTTATTGGTACAATTATAAAATTCTCAATCCCATCCCTGACATTGCATCAATGTTGTGATATGATAGTAGTATGAGTGTATATTTTGCATTCCACAAAAACAAAAGAAAGGGAAAACTAAATAAGTCTGACTGCATGTGTGTATGTGTTGTTTGCGTTGTTTGCGTGTATAAGTTGCAAATGATGCGAAAAGTACTGCTAAATGTGTAGTTGTTTGTTTGGCTGTTTGCTCTTTTTTTCTAGTCAGTTAAATCTTTTCCATTTGTATTATTTTTATAATAAAAAGCGCAAAAAATTACTTTACCATTCCCATGTTAAGAGTACACTTACACGTATTTATTTATTTATTTATTTATTTATTTATTTATTGACTGAGAGCAGTTGGGCGAGAGTATGGTGGCAGTGAAAACGTAAAAACTTGAATTGATTTCATAAAATTTTGATAGGATGTAGTAACTGCGTGATGTTCATTTGTATTGAGTTCATAAATGCCAAAGCATGTACATACATACATATGAATGTTCTTTTTTATGCCACAAACTTCTTTCTACCTTTAATAAAAATAGTTTAACGTGAATAGAAAAACTTTGCTGCCGATAGAATTAAATAAGGAGTGTGTATCGTATTCAAATAATAAAAACGAAGTTTAAAAACCGACTTTAAAAATAAGCACTAAAAAGTTAAAAATAATTTTAATTCAGTTAAATAAAACATTTTTATACGTGTTACCTATAGTGCCAATCAAGTTAGCAAATTCTATATTTAGTTATCAGTATCAGTGTTTGTGGGTTACACATATAAAAATGTTTTCTTTAACTGAATCTAAATTATTGTAACAATAGTTTTTATGCTTTAAAAACGCTTTTCCGTTGACTTGAAGATTTGAAAATGAATAAAAAAACCCAGTATACTAATTAGAGTTAAGAATGATAAAAGTTTTATTTACAATCAGCTGTTTCCTACGTTGTAGTTACATTACATTACAGTCGGCTAACTGAGCGCCTTTAAGCACTGCACGTTGTATTTACTTTCAACGACGTTGACTATACTATTTTCTGATTTACACTGACTGCCTCCCACACAGGGCACCTCCTAATATGCATAATGATGTTGCTGCTATCAGTGTTGCCAGTTTAGGGGATTTTTCCCTAAATTGGGGATTTTATTCCGTGATTGGGGATGAAAATTTCGCATTGAGGATCTGGGGATTTGTTGAGAACAGTAACCAAATTTTAGGGGATTTTTTGATGATTTTTTGTTATAACTGATGGTAACAACAATGTAATCTGAACTAAGAAATATATGTACGTCTGGAAATTCTGAAAATGTGTGTTATTGTTCATAGTGAATATTTTCTAATAAAAAAAAGTATCAAGGCAGATTAACTAATAATGAATACTAACAAAACAAAAATATGTAACAAAATGCAATATGACTTGTTAGAAGCACTTCTTAGAATAAACACACACTTTAAAAATAACTCAATTTCTTGTGATAAAATTTAATCCTTCTGCTAAAATGGTAACGCTTTTTAATACAAGTACTATGTACAACAAAGTTTCTGAGGCTGATGATTCACAAGATTTCGATTCTGAAGTTTTTGAAATGGCAAACTTTCGTTAAATTTTTTTATGTAATTGTGTATATTAAAATATGTGTAATTTTTTCTTTACAAGTTTTATAAGCACAAATTAAATTAATATGAATGAAAATATGTATAGCTATCGATATAAATTAATTTTATTGAATAAATACATATGGTGTTTTTATCATTATTTTGTAAATAAAATTAAATAAATTAAATTTTTTTCAGAAAAGAAACATTTTAATAAAAAAAGTCAATTTGGGAATTTTTGGGGATGACAAATAAAAAATTGGGAATAAGCTCTAGAAAAAAAACTGGCAACACTGGCTGCTGTGCACAAAGTAACATCTGTTTTACCCTTTACTATTGGCAGCCAGGTGATCAAACAGTCTTCTAACTCAATCTAGCAAATTTATGTTGCTGTTTCTACGTCTTTGTAGACATTTCGATCGGTCGTTATTTTGAATTTCAGAGTTACTGTTCAACGTCTCTATGGGTATGAGTGTGTAGCTATACAATAATTGTTGTTGCTATAGTTCGTCTGTGTGCTTGTACAGACATACGTATGTACGTTTAGTTCTTTATTTAAATATTTCTAGAAAGTTATTTTTACTTATAGAAACATTTACATTAGCTCTGTTCGAATATTTTGACTATTTTTAAATTTATGGTTCTTATATTCGAAGTCGGTTTAAATTTTTTAAAAATGTTTTATTAAAATTATTAATGCCAATTTTATACATTGCGGGGCGTGGCCACACCTTATTTGGCAAATATTAATATCCGCCCATATTTCTAAATTCAACATCGCGTCACTTTCAAAGTCCAAAATTGTGCCAAGTTTCATAAAAATCAAGTAGAAACAAGTAGAAGTACGTGAAATATAATATTAAAGTTTAATGGGCGTGGTTCCGCCCATTTTTTAAAGGAAGGTTAAATCTTGTAAAATATAATATTAAAGTTCAATGAGCGTGGCTCCGCCCATTTTATTTAAATTTGTTAAGTCGTTACAAGAAACGTAAGAAAATACTTAAAGAAAACTTAGTTTTTTGTCTGATCAATATTTAATTTAACAAATATTTAATAAAAATGTTAATTTTTTATATATAAGGAATTGCAATAGTTATTTTAGTATTTTCAGTTGAATCCAAGTCTAATTCTTCCTAAAAATCATTGAGTTAAATATTAGTTTCAACGTATTTTGCCTTGTGGGCAAACAGCATCGGTGTTGTGGTCTTGAGTGTGCGCTGACTTCGGCACCTGAATTGGTTATTATTCTATAAAAAACAATATTGCTTCAGTGGCTTTTTTAAGACTCCCATTTATAGTACATACTCGTACTATTTATTTTTTTGTTTAGCAATTGTATCATGTGTTGTGTTATGTCGCAAAATATTTGGCTTTCCTGCATAACAAAAACTCTGTTACATTTTTTTTATAAACACACACACACATACATACGCGAGCACAAGTATTTTTTTCGCGTATTGCAAATATTAAATTTTTTCCGCCAGTTTTGTTTTCTTTTTCACAATGTGAAATAATTTTTGGGGTTTCTTTCCATGGCATTTTGCTGAAAATAAGGATGCCTGCAAGCACACCCGCCGGCACAGAGCATTTTTTTTGTTGCTGCTTGTGTTATATAACAATGCATTTACATACATTTAAAGTGAAGTGTCACATATATACATTTCCATAAGCATACATACATACATGTGTATGTATGTATAAAAAAATAAATTTAGATTTCAACTATAGACTACATACAATTGTATAAATTTTTAGTTGTTTTGATACACATTTGTATCTAATATGCACATCCATATGTATATATTATAAATATATGTACATATACATATCTTTTTAAATAGTTGTATTTGTGTTGGTGTTAATTTTTATGTATGGATAGAATTTTGAATGTGTAACTTGTACAAAAATTGCATTAAATGTGCTAAAAATTTCTTAAATTTGCAAATCATAAATTGACAAAATAAAAAAAGTTTTTAAGCAATAACTTTTTTAAGCTTTACAGATAGATCCTTTGTTTCCGCACTCATGTTAAAATTAATGTCACATACATTACACAGTCAGAATTTTTTTAAATTTTCAATAAAATTCACGTATTTTTGGACTTTTCTGCACAATTGAAATAATCAGCTTTGGGCTCGCTTTTGAGTCAAAAGGACCACAGTCCCGACTGTTTTGAAGAAGTCTTTCAGGACTTAGTTTTCTGTTCGGAATTTAACCGTAAAATAATTTTTAAAAAACAATCATATAACGAACATCTGCATAACTATTTTATGATTTTCCACATTTTGAACAATTTTAATGGCACCTACTAATATAATAGAGTGACTAAAAAAATTTTATTGTACAAAACCAATTATTGCACAATAATATTGCAAATGCACCTTAAGATTAAAACCGTTTAAAAAATTTTGTTATAATTTTAAATGAGTAAATAAACTTACATATCGTCCATACCTCGACAAACTATCCAATATGCAAATTTGAACTTTTCAGAAGAGCGCAAAGACCCGTCAATTGTGAAGTTGAAGTCGACGTATTCTTAAAAGTGACAGGCTTAAAATATTTCTTATTCAGCTATCTATCGTTCATGAGAATTTCCAAGATAACAAATCTAAGAAAACTATTTTGCTTATTGGATAGTGTGGCCTGATATGGATCATATTTACATGTCTTACTAAAAATTACTTTATTTTTATTTTCCTTCAATCAATTGAAGCAGTCCACCCACTTGCAATATAATTGTGCAATTTGACGTATTGCATAATAATATTTCCAATGAGTATGTCATATTCGAAGGTGGCATAATATATTGACAAATATCAAAACAATTTTGATTTTTATTGTACAATCAAGACAATTGTGTAATGTGATGGCAACATTGTTCAATGCTGTTTAAATTTGCAGTGTCATGAAAACAGAAAATATTCTTCCCATTATTGCATAGTATAGTTCAAAAAGACAATAATATGTGCAACAACATTTGCAATAATATTGTATAATGGATGGGCTGCTGAAAGAATTTATTTTATAAAGATTTGGTTTAAAACCATATATGCTATTGTGAATAAAATTTCAACACTTGTTTTAGATTTTTTAACAACAAGCAACAGCTCTTTTCAGAGTTTGATACTTGCATCAATATTTAAGAGTTGTGCAGCTCATGAACGAACTAGTTCAATTGAACGAGTGGTTTCTAGAATTGTTACGACCACTTTTAGTAGCTTGCTTAAGACACAAACCTATAATCAAACCCATTTAAGTAACAATTCCTTCAGCATGTCATTTAAGTGGGTTTGTGTCTTAAACGATCTAATGAAAAAGTTCGATACAAGTCTTGTGATTTTTCCGCAAATTTTTTGTGTTGCACAAGTACATTAAAAAAGTATATGTAAGTATGTATGTGGATATATTAATTAACAAATTCCACTTATTAAACTATTTTAGTTTAATCTATTTTTTACATATTTCACATGGTAATGTATGACCACACACACACACACACACTATATAAATCTGTCACGCTTCTATTTTCGCTCTTTCTTTATGACAAAAAAAATTAAAGACTTCAGAAAAGTGAGCTGAGCTGAAAAGAGCGGTCACTCAAATGAGCTGATAAGCACAACTCTACAATATATCCAAATAACAGATGTGACATATTGCGACCTTTTTCTGTAGAGTTGTGCAATAATTTGAACAAGTTTTAAAAAACCCATTTTACAATCATTGAACACGTTAGTATTGGTCAACTCACCTTATCTTTCACTTGATGGTTTATTTTTCATGAATTATTTTCATGTTTGAAGCTCATAATTTAGCGTATTTCACTTATAACTGTTGCACTTAACTTCATTTTCCATCCTTTAATTTAAAGGATCAGACATCCTTTAAATTACTTCCATGTTTTTTTATTTTTCCTAAAGGTAAATGTGTAAACTCTCAACGGCCCTTTTCACAATGTCCGATTGAAAATTATTTAGAACTTTAACTCCCAGTTAACAAAAAATGTTTTTCACATTGTATGATTAGTACTTAACCGACACCACTTAACAGAAAAGTATCTGTTAAATATAACCGAAAGAAATTTGCCAATTAAGACACTAATCGAAACCCAAAATAAATAAAATGGATGGGATTATGCAGAAAAATTCATATTATAGCAATTTTTTAGTTTTATAGCTTCATATGTATGACAGAAAATAAATAAATTTATGCATGTGTGTTTGTAATTGCTGAAACTTCTTTTCTCTATATAATGATTATGAGCCCTGATGTAATCATGTGTGAATGCATTCGTATGTATGTGATATCTTTTGTATCTTTTGAATTTTCAACTTTTTTTTGACAGACTGCTCTATCCTTTTTGTTTTATTAATAACTTTTTTTGTCAACGAACTGATGGTATTGACATACTTTCTACCAAATTCATCTGCTAAGTAACCGAAAGATGGTGAAGCGTAAAATAATAACCGTCGGTTAATAGGTGCCTGTTAACCAAACCGTCAGTTAGCTAATTTTCTGTTATAAACAAAATAATTGGACATTGTGAAAGTGGCCGTAAAAAGTAATAAAATAACTTTAAACATTTTTTTAAAACAAATTCTAGTACAAATAAAAATAGCGTGATTTTGTGAAATGTGGTAGAGGGAGGAAGAGAAATAAACTCCATAAAATCAAAGGACACTGACGTTGTCCTGTGCAACAAACATTTTACAGGTCAGTCATTTCCACTGCAAAACAGCGCTAATAGAAATTTAAAACACTCACAAACGCACTGTGATTTAAAGGATGGCAGAAAGCCAGTTATGATCAAGAGTCACGATTTTTCGTTAGAAAAACATACCAACCAACGAACTCCTTAAATAACTTTTAAAATTCATGACTCTGTTCAACTTGTACATGTAAGTTGTAATAATTAATAGTTGTTGTTTTTCCAAGAAAGGAAAAAAATCACATAAAAATAACAACAAGATTTATTAACAAGGTTTTACAATCATTAGCGAAAGTTGCATAAAATCATAAATCAAACAAGAAGAATGCATGTAAAAAAAATGTTGTGGGTTAAAGAAGGTGTATGCGCTTGTATTTATAATTAAATACGAATTTATTTATGATTAGTGAACAATTTTAAACAATAAACTGTAGTACGGAAAACTCTAGCAGGTCGAGAGGGAAATTTAGCGATGATGACGAGAAACGAGAAAGAGTGCAATCCAGAATTAGATCGCAAGAGATTGTAATGCTGATCGAAGTAGATCGAAGAAGCAAAAAGTAAAATTACTGAAGCCATGGAGGAGTTACAATTATGGCATTTTGTGACATCGCAGTAATGTGTACTGGTGGGAACGTTTGCCATTTCCGATCTTTTTTAGTTGTGTGACACTGCTTTCCATGCAAAAATGGCTCAGCAAAATGTCAACACAAGAAATGCCAGATGTGTACTCAGCATAAGTTATGTTATTTAAACGAAAAAAGCCATCCTCTTTTTAATGGAAATATCAACTTTAAAACTCTCAAGAACCGCTTCCTAAACAAAAATCATTTTCTCATTCATGTAGCTTCCTTTTTTACAACATTTTTGCTAGACATTGTATAATGTTAGATTTGTTTATTGTTTGTTTATTTTTATTTTATTGAGTTAATTAAAATAGCAGTCGCTGATTGTTGTTGTCCTTGTTGTTGTTGTTCTTGCAGTTTAATTAGCAGAAACATTTGAAAATGCTTTTATTGCTGCCAACTCGTGCCATTTCAAATGATATGCAATTTGTGTGAATGTAAAAATAAAAGTATAGACTCAATATAAGGAAGAATGCAAACCAAGGCTTTAAAAATTGCACAGATCCTTTTGGAAACAAAAACACACACGTAATATATTTTTGTCAATTAGTAAAGTAAACCGTATGAGTTTTGCTTGCCAGTTTTTATTATATATCTAATTAATTATTTATAGTATATAAGTATTAAGACAAACTACAAAATGTAAATTCAAATTACACTGACATTTTCTGCAGCATTCGGAAATTTAACACTTGATTTGCTGTGATCCATAACTTTATTGTGTTTTAAAATATTTTCTATATACTTTTTTTTTTGTTAAGCCTGCTATATTTTGTTGCACTTTTTTGAATTTGGGCCGATCACCATATAAGGTTGCATTTATGTATGTGCAAATAAATTTAAATTTAACTAACAGAGACAAGAACCAAAAATTTAAGCAGAGCCCATTTTCCAGAGCGCTGTTAACAGTTTTATGCATAACGAAAAACTGACATAAGTGACAAAATTGAACATGTAGAAACTCGTTTAGACAATGTTTACTTTCCGTCAATTATTTGGTTTTTGTCTTTGGCGTGGATCTCACGTTTTTCATTTTCTTGTGTTACCACCACTTTTTCATTGTTAGGAAAATAGATTTGTGGTTAGAGGTCGCGTAATATAATCTTTAAATAGAAATTGGTGGCATATAAGTAAATAAATTATAATAAATACAAACATAAAATATGAATTATATTTTATGTGACGTTTTCTTGTCTTTTTATCTTTGAGCAAGGTTCTTTTCATTTAGTATATTGGTGAATTTAATTGGTACGCCAGGAATTTTTAAAAAATTGTGTCTATATATTCGCCGAGATCTAAGATATTCTTAAAATGTCTCGGCTCACGCTAGAAAAAGTACTCGTAATATTTATAAATTAAAAATTTGTGTCCAGAAAAATTCGAATTTAACTAGCAGAGACAGTAACCAAAATTTCTAAACATTTCATTTTAAGCATATAACAGAGCTCTGTTAACTATTTAACAGTATTCGCTTAATGCATTAGGATTCCAAATAATTGGAACTGAAGTGAAACAGATCATTTTTTTTTGGAATAATTGTGTTCAAATGTAGTTTACACTCAAAAAAAAAAAGACATGTACTATTATTAAGAAATATTTTTTCCTAAATTCAAGTAAAAAAATTTCTAAGTTTTAGTAATTTTTTCTAAGTTTAATAGGCATATTTTGTAAAAAATTTCGTTTCTAAACGTTTCAAATTTGTATGAAAAATAACGAAAATTCGTTTCGAAAAATATTTTTTCCATACAAATTTCAAAACGAAAAAAAACGTTGCTATTTACAAAATTTGGCCTTAAGTAAATTTTTACAAAAATCTAGTACAAATTACTTAATATGAGTAAAAAATAAAAAGTTCATATCCTCAAAAATAGTTCACAAAAATACACAATAAATTTCTCACAGTTCAGGAAATGTTTAGTGACTTAAAGGAAATATTTACTAAGAGTAGGAAAATGGTTATAAACTGAAGGATATTTTATATTAAGGACTAGTAATTTCGTCTTAAATCAAAAAATAAACTTTAGGAAATGAATTACTCCTGATTAGTTTATGAAATTTGACTTACTTGAAAGATATAAAAAGTTATTTTAAATTTTAGAAAAATATTTACTAGTTTTAAGTATTTTTCTTTAAATTATAGAATATATTTTTTGTTTGCATTAGAGTCTGAACACAATGTAACGATTATTTATTGCGGTGCGGTTTTCCATACGATTTTGAAGTAAAAATCCGAAGTGCGGGACGAAATAAAATTAAAATCTTTTTTATTTTAATTGCGGACTTTCTTATTCTCTCAATTTTTGACACCATTTCTCTTGCTGACGTTGCCGCAGTTTTTGAATAATTGGCTGTGTTCACAACATTATTGTAAAAAAACATGATTTTGAAGTTCAAACATTTTGGTCATAGATTATAAAAGTTTAAAAAAAATATAAAATATATCTGCGAATGTATAAAATGTTAATAATTTTTTGTTTTTAGTTATAAAAATGTGTGCACAAAAAATATTAATAAAAATTTTAACAAACAATGACAAGTATTGTCGTCGCCGTCTTCCGTTGTATTATGTTTATTTTTCTCTCGCGCAACGAGAAATCGCACCGCACCGCAAACATTGTCTTTAGACTCTTAAGCAAAAAATCTAAATAAATTTTTCATACTTTCGGGAAATATTTGAACTTGAAATTTATTTTTTTTTAAAATAAAATACAATTTTTAAACTCAATAATTTCAATGCTTATTCAGGCTGCCTTGTTGGCAATTGGTTAGAGTGGTTGCTTATCAATCAGAAGGTTGTTGGTTCAATAGTTGTCTCTTCTCAAGGAATTTATATGTATGTATGGTGAATTATAATTAACAATATAAATAACATATCATTTGGTATAGAATTTAATTAAAAATAAAAATAAGTACCAGAATTTAAGACAAAAAAAATTGGAAAATTTACTAAATTTGAGATCAAAGACGAAAATTTTTTTTGCAAATTTGATTGGAAAAGTTTAGTTAATTTTAGGAAAATTTTACTTAAATATGAAAATATAATTACTATAAACTAGTTCATTAATGAACTAGAAATTTATTAAATACTTTACTGGTTTCATATAAAAAACAGCTTTGGCGCCATACGACAATTTTTTTTTGTTCAAATTTATGAAATTTTCCAACGTTTTAGTTCATTTTTTTTGAGTGTATGAAGTTTTAAAATTAAGATGGTGGAAATATGTCTGGTAGAGCCAATAAATTGGATTAAAAAAATAATTTTCCTGAGAAGATTTAGTAAAATATGGTAGAGCACACGTATTACACCTAACAGGAGTGCTACTCTTAGGGGTCCTCAATGAGACCCAATTGGTCACGTTTCTCAAATAATTTAGAAAACTGAAATAATCATATATGTCAAAATCGATTACTGCGCGTACTCTTCCATATTTTACAAAAATTACCCCTAATCTTCTCAATAAAATTATGATTTCATAAACCTAATTTATTAGTTCTACCAGACATAATTCCACCATCGTAATTTTATAACTTCATCAACTACATTTTAGAGAAATTTAAAAAAAAATTATCTATCTTAATCCAGTTCCAAGTATGTGAAATCCAAATCCATTTAGCGTTTAGTGTTAAAAAGCTAACAGTGCTCTGTTATGTGTTTAAAATGTTATGTTAGAAATTTTGGTTTCTGTCTCTGCTAGTTAAATTCGAATTTGTCTTCACACACATAATTAATTAATTAAACATTTTATAGAGTTAATTAAATTTTTATTCAAAAATTTAATTAATTAGAAAGTTTAATTGGCGCAATAAATATTTTAATAAATTTTTGTGTTTTTTTTTGCACTTGCACTCATATTTAATAAATATGTTATTTAATACTGTTTACATTTTTGTTGGCAAAGCCTTTGAAAATGATTTTTTTATTTTAATGTTTGACTCTGAATAACCTTGGAAAAAACAATGAAAAACAACAATATACCAACAACAAATATTTTTTATTATTTTATTGTTGTTTTCAATATAAACTACAAGGCCAACGTATTTTTTCGACATCGTTGAACGGGTCCCTATACTGACTAATCAGATTGTCAAAAAAAGAAAAAATAAAAAAATATATTTTTGTTTCTCTTGCCAACCAATTTGCTTTGAAAAAATACTTAGTACTTCGTAGCACCCCTCTACTTACTTTTTCCTTTCTCTTGTTAGAAATTTATAAAAAAAAATACCAAACTCCCTTAATCCACTTTCTTAATTAGTTTTTACTTTTATATATTTTATGTTTCATAATCTTGTTTGAAATACTTTAAATTCAATTTGCATACTTTGGCTCATGAATGTTCAGTCTTTCAAAAAAAAAAAAATAAGATAACAACAGTAATTAGCTTCACTTACACCAAAATTTTCGTTATTTTTTTGTTTAAATATATTTTCTGCATCACTTCTTTCCCCCACCCTTCTCCCAACCCATAAAATGAAAAGTAGCTACAGAATTAAGTGCTGGCAGCAATAGAGAGTGAAAGAAAATGTAACAAGAGGAACATAAATCTATTTTAAACTCATTAATCTTAGAAAAGAGCTGAAATCCTACTCTGCATTTATGAAAAAATAAAAGTATTGCCTTGTTGTTAATGTCATTACTGCCATTGCCAGCCAGCCAACTTCATTATTATTGTGAGTGGAGTTTTTTTTTCTACTTGAAAGTTTTAAATTAAATAAAAATGATTTTTAAGTTGTTCTTTTTTTCAAGATAATTATGTAGCAGTTGACTTTTGGGATGATTGAAAGCGAGGTGATGCTTAAACTAAATAGTTACGAAATGAAAACTAATTAAAACAAAGGTTTTTTATGTAAAGTTATGCAGCAAAATACACACATTTTATAAAGAAATGTTTAAGTAAATGTTTCTCAAACAGAACTTAAAATTAAACTGTAACTTGTTTTTTAACGATCAAACTTAAATAATAAGGACCTTCATTAGCTGCACAGGTGAACTTCGATTTGATAAGCTAACGCACAACAACACAAATCAAGTAACATGAAAGTGTTATCTTGATCAAGACTAGGATTCACTATCCTACAAAATCGTGCGACTTTTGAGAAAACACAACCCTGCGGCCTAATTCCCGCATTCGATTACAAGTGAGTTATCACTCGATTTTCTCATCCGATTTCGAATAATCCATATCGAAATTTTTAATGACATCAGTCGATGACGAGCAGCCATTCTTTCATTCGAAATTCTGGTTTTTACTAACAAGCAGAAACGCATTCGAAATAAACCTTAAACATAGACAAAGCGAAGGAAAAGAAAATGTTAATTTAATCACCCTGATTCCAGTTGTCAACAACTTCACGTCAATACAATACCAAAAAATTTGGGCTTGTCTATATGTTATCAAAAACAACTGGCTGCTATTTACAGGCTCATATTATTTTTTAGACTTTAAGGAAAAGAAATAGACTTCCAATAAATATAAAATTGTGCTCGAGAGCAAGTAAACCAGCCCCAAATTTGTTGCTATTGTGTCGATGTGACGTCGATATTGACAAGTGGAATAATGCTGAATATTTTACTTATCTTACTTCTTACTTACCATCTGTATGTATATATGTATGTATGTACCTATGTGCATATAAAAAAATATAAATGTTGACTTTAAATAGAACAAAACACACTGATTTTTTCAAAAAATGTTTTGCCCAACAGTTGTCAAGGAGAATAAAAATCAACCAACACTGATCAAGTTATTAAATTAAATAATTATTATAATTATTATTTAAATAAAAATTAATGTAATTTTTTTGCGTATGTCTACATACATATCGATGGCTTAATATAAAAAGATCGTATCTCAATTTTTTTCAAAATCGCCTTTTAAAAGTTTTCTGGGAGAAAACGTATAATTGCATCCCCCTTCAAGATCTTACTACATTACAGTTCAAAATCAAGTACTTATGGCAACGCAAAAAAATTATTTCTAAATGTTTTAGTTTTTCTTCAGTTTTTTGCTGCTCCTTTAAAATATTAAAAATTCGAGTTCCGCCTTTCTTATATTAAGCCATCGATATGTTTAAACTTACAGTGTTGTGAAATTAATTTATTTGCCTTTTTTCAACACTGAAACAATAACTCGTTTCGCTTGGTATCGAGTGACATCACCAGAAAATTTCTTGCCATCGAAATTAATTTTTATTCAAATGCAAATTCGATCACGAGTGCATTAATTAGCTCCCTGGTAAGATGGATATTAAGAACATTCATTAGATCAGAGTTGTATTTTTTCCTAGTCCTAACCTTAAATCGTCGTTGTCCGCACTATGAAACCTTTGCTGCAAAATTTGTGTACATTATTTTGTGAGACTAAAAACTAAAATACATACAAATGTATTTATACATCAATTTATTTTTATGCCCATTCGTAAACTTACACACACACATACACATGAATGAATGAATATGTTTATAACGAAAAAAAATCAAAATATCACAAAAAGTCGTTATAAGTTGCATTGTTGGTTTTGTTTTCCTGTTGAAATATGTTTTCTTATTGCTTACTTTTGTTTTTGCTGCTTAATAATAATCAACTACATATGTTTGAATGTTTTTGTGAGAGTGTTGGTGTGATTGTGCTTTTCCTTGTGCTTGTGCTTATACTCGTTATTTACGTTGTCCGGAAATACGTCATGATTGCATGCGAAGGCTTGGTTAAGCTGGTTTGTTAAGTTTTAATTCATTTGTGCTTAATTTTCTTGATGATTATTGTCTGTTTAATTTAATCGCGAACAATTTTCCAAGTGAAATGTAACTTGAGCGAAATATACGTACAATAAAAAAAATTGTAAAATAAAACAAACGTATGTAATGGAAATATTAAAGTCGTAATTTGTGTACATGCATATACAGCAAAGGGGGTATTAATTTCAATATGTTTACTCTGCAGAATTTGCCTTGAACATTTTTACTTTACAAAATAAAATTTATTGCTTTATGCAATTAAGGTTATAACAGAGAACAGGCATAAGGTTTTATGTATATGTAATGGTTATGCTTATAAAACTCAAAAGTACAAAACTTGTATTCAATTAAATTTATTTAATAATTATAATTGGTTTGTGTTAAATGTAATTCCTACTAAAGTAGATGTGGAAATAACACTTGTGCTACAGTTAGTAGCAAGCAGAAGCTTATATTTTTTTTATAGTGTATCGGGCTCGAGGACTTGCCTAAGGCTGAAGTATTGATAATGTTCCATGCTTCCATCCAGAAAACTAAACTATAAAGTATTCACCCTTATTCCAGCTGCCGCTATCGACGTCACTTTGACACAACAACAAAAAATTGGTGCTCGTATATCCGTTGTCGAAAAGAACTGACTCCTGTTGGCAGGTTTATTCTATTTTCTAGACCTTAGGGAACGGAAATAGATTGTTGCTTGCACAAAATTTTTCTGGAGAGCGAGTAAACAAGCCCCAATTTTTTGTTGTTGTGTTAAGGTGACGTCGATGACGACAATTGGAATAAGGGTGATTATCTTTTTTTTTATTTGCTTTTATATTTATCATTTTGCTGCGAGATATAAAACTAGCGTTTTAGCGTTTGAAAATGCACCATCATTAATTAAGCAATTTATGACAACATCCAAAAAAATGAGCAGAAGGTGTTGAAGGAGGAAATAGAGGAAAGCCCCAATATTTTATTTAATCAGAATGATTTTTGCAGGTTCTTTTTTTTAATAAGGCCTTGTTGCAGCGCTTCTGGTGTCAATGTGCCATATTAAATTTTGAAGCTGTGCTTAGTAGCCATTTTATTGATTATTTAACTTCGAAGATGATTCTGCTCCACACTATACCGACGAAGGAGGGCTTTCTGATATTACGTTAGGATTAGTATCCGTTGAAGTTTTTTTAAAGAACAAACACAATGCGATTAGCTTGTCTGCGGAAAACACCGAGGGTCTATGGTGGGAATCGAACCCACGACCGCTGGACTGAGAGGCTAGCATCACTACCACTCAGCCACAGGGCACCCTGAGTCGGTATAGTTCAGCGACCAGTGGACTATGCTTTCATCACTTTCCTATAGCAGCTGATACAAAGGGACACTAATGCACAACAGAAGGATGCGTGGTGTTGTTGTTTAATCACTTTCGAAGACAGCGTTTCAACCCAGGACCTTCGGTTTGTACAACCAACGCCACCCTCGAAAAATAGGATGCACGTCCTGTTTTTTTTAAACCACGTAAATTTTTAATTGATGATTCCCATTTATCAAACCATATTTTTTTATATAATACAGAAATGAAAAAAAAAGTTAAAAGAAATTTTTGCTTAAAAACAAGAAATATCAAAAAAAAAACAAAAACACACCGCATTACTTTCAATATCGCATTTAAATTGAAAATATAAACGGATATTAAATTTCGTATTAAAAAAAAATTATATAAATTATTTTATTCGCATGCAGTCACATAGAAAAAAGTGGTATTTTAATAAAAGAAAAAAGAAAAATAGAACAACAAGAGCAAAACTCAACTGAATATAATGCAAATTCAAGGTTTTCAATAACATTTTTGATATATGTATGTGTTTTTTTTCAGGAAAACTATTGAAAAACAGACTAAGCTTCCAAGCTAGTATATAAAAATTGCGATAAAAGAAAATAAAGTTTTAAAAGTATTTGCTGTGAAATTTAAGTGAATAAACTCATAAAAGGTTTGTTCAAATATTTTAGCAAAAACATAATGGATTTTTTTTTGTTAAATTTTATCCGAAAACATGCAGTGCAATTTCTTTTTTTCCCTCTTTGCACACTTTAAAAATAATCTCGTCTAAATGTGCATTTTATCCTCCTTATGTATCTACTACGATTTGCATACATACAAAGCTGTTAACACACACACACATACACATGCATGCATGCATACATATTTACATATACATACGTAGATATAACCGCAAATATATGTATGTACATACAAATGTACTTGTTATTAAAATTATTATAATTTAATTTTTATTTGCCCTGAAATACAATAACAGCCGCTGTACGGGTATGTGCATTGTGTGTATATGTCAGTGTGTGTGTATGTGACTTTGTGTGTAAATGTGTGGGTGGGTGAGGTTGAGATATGTTCATTTTCTATGTCTTTTTGGAAGTCTTAATAGAGATAAAGGAATTTTAATATTTTGCATTTAAAGGTTCTACAGAAAAAGAAAACGATTCGTATTTTATGTGGATTTAAAAGAGAGAAGGAATAGCAGCAAATTGTAAAAAGTTGCATTGAACTCATTTTTATAGCATTTTTAATGTAGTTTTCTTCTTCTCTAAAGTTATAAATTTACTAAGTTTGCTAATGGTTTTTTAAGGAATTTAATTTCAAAAAAATACTGGTCAAACTATAAAAAAGATATTTTAAAACACAATGCCATTTTGCTGTATTAAAGTTGGAAATAGTTTTCAGTTTTAGTGTTTAGTATTTGCTTGCAACTTTAAAAATGCAGGTTGAATAATATTCGGATAAACCTTGAAAAAATAAATAAATTGAGGATTTTTTAAAACAAACCTCATGAAACAAACTTTTTTTATCATGATTTTTTTTCTAATATTTCAGTTTGTCTTCCTACATTTACTTCAGCAGAAAGAAATACTTATCTCTTCAATTCTCATAGCTTCATTAATTAATGAAAATAAAACTAGGGGCAAATCGCGGCACTCGTTATCGAACGAAATTACGAAATATTTCCATATAACCTCTATTGAAATATTTCGTAATTTCGTTCGATAACGAGTGCCGCTATTTGCCCCCTGATTTCTTTTTGTGTTTGATTAACATCAAAAAAATAATAATTTAATATTCCAAAGATGTCAGTATAAATGGTTCAAAATGTGGGTGACACTGGGAATTGAAGAGTTAATTAATTCGCTTGGATTTGTATTTATGCATGTACACATAGAAAAAAAAACCAATGTAAAATCAACATGCAACAAGTTTGATTGCAAATCATCTTAAATTTACAAGAAATAATATGTTATTTAAGGGGGTTAGTGTGTATTTTCCTTTTTTTCATTAGCTAGAATACACTGTTGTGTGTCTGACTTCTTCTTGTTTTGCTGTTCTCTGTTTTAATGTTCGCAAATAGCCGAGAAACTTGGCATTACCAGCGAAGACTTCCTGCTGCTGGCTAGTTAACAATTTACCAGTCTTGTAGTCGATGGGTGGCAGATACGAATCCTGTAGACAAGCCAAATTAGCTTCGCAGTTTGTATTATTTTTAATTTTTACTTTGATTTCAAATAAATTGTATGTAAAGCTCACATCAAGAAAGAAACTGAGTATACTTTAAACCCAATTTATACCAGTTTTATCAATTTACCCTGCTCCGCGCAACTTTCTTAAATTTGTCTTTCATATTATTCTTCTCCAAGCAATAACAAGGAATGAGATGCATTGGTCCAGTTATTCACGCGTGATGGCATGCTAAACAAAATTGTATTAATTTTTATATATACATATAGATGATCAATTAAATAATGTTGAATTAAAACTTTATTCATGTTAGTGCATATGCATATAAAAAATAAAAAAAGGTGGTTGTGGCTACAGATTTCAAAAGCGTCGTCTACACACTATAAAGTTCGAGGTCAAATCTTGACCAAGGACCCAACACAAACATTTTCCTGCTGCCTGTGCCCAATACACACGATAATGTTAGTTAAATAATTAATAAAATGCAATGACTACATTAAATTAAATTCATGTTGTTTTAACTTGAAATAATTTTAATTCAACATGATTTTTCATTTTGATTTAAAAGTACGAGAATGTTAAATCGACATGAAATAAGGTTATTTCAAAATGAAGAAATTTCTTTTAATATTATTGCAAATGAAAAGTTAACATGAAACACATATGAAGAGAAATAATTAGCGAAAAATTATAAATTACGTACATCTTAATGCGAAGTGTCTGTATTTACTGTATTGTACTTTTAATGAATTTTTGCTAAATTTATGCAATATTCAGCCCTGTTCTGTAAACGTATCGGTTTAAAACCGCAAGATTTTAGAAAACTAACTCCGACGACAGAAATATTTTTATTAGTTTTTTTTTAAATTTTTTTATTATATAGATTCCCAAATATCATATCTGAAAGAAATTTACTCGGTTTCAGTTTACAGAACAGGGCCGATTAAATTTTTTAATTTTCTGTTGAAGATTAAAGCCCTTACTCGAAAAAAAATAATTTAGGTCTACAGAACGTTTAACAAAACAAATTTCCATACAAAATTTGTTTTGTAAACCTTCTATAAATAAAAATAATTTTTTTTTCTGAATACGGTAGTAACTTTATAATTTTAAGAATCTTAAGCTATTAAACAATTTTTTAAAGTTATTTTAGCTTTACAAATGTGCATTTAAATTATATATGAGATACTTTTTTCAATGCTACTCAACACGTTTTGCATTATGAACATTTTCCTCAAGATATTCTAATTTCTTTTATGCAAACCTTTAACAACAGTTTAGTTCCGTTATGAAAGATAGCAATTACTGTAAATATACCGTCACGCCAACACTGACAAAATAACAAATATCAAAGAAGAAAAATATGTTGAACTACCTCAAAATTTTTTTCCTTTTGGCAAAACTTTAACAAATAACACCTTTAAAAAAAAAAGAAGAAAACATTTTAAGTACGTGGTGCATTTGAAAGCAAATGTTTAACGAGGAAAAAGGAAAAATGAAACACTTGTTATCACATGTTTGGTGTGAAAAAATTTAAAGAAAAATTAATGTTCTCATAACACTGACATTAGAAAGGTAATAAAAAAAAATAATAATAAAAAAATAGGACAGGGAGTCATGCATATGTTTCTTCAAACTGTAAGGAAAACTTTTTGTTTGAATAATGTACTGAAATCTGGGTGGGGATAATAAAGATTTGAATTTAAAATATACCATTTCTTTTAGAATTAACAGATTTAAACGAAATATTAAGCTATTGATTTCATTTGCCTTTTTCAAATTACATATATCTAAGCCAATTTCAATTTAATTTTATTTATATGCAAGCATAAAATCTCTCAAGTTTCTCAATCACTATGCAAAGCTATTCTCTGGCCATATAATTTAATGTATCGACGCAAGTATTTTCATTTTAAATTATTTAAATTTTTATGGCTTTTTAATAAAAAATTAACGATACAATGAAAACAATACACTTACTGTGCCCATAAAAACAACAACAACAACAACACCATCTAAGCAAAGCCCAACAACTTTCAGCTACAGCGTAAATGAATTGTACGAATTCTAAACACAAATTTTTGTCGCAGCATGCCGCATTTCCGAAACAGCAATCGCAAAAATCCTGCAAATAAAAACTCACACAAAGACATATTCTTACACACACTTGTGCGCACACACAAACACAAACACATACACTTACCCATAAACACTAAAACTTTTAACACTCGCATACAGTAGACATTCGGTTTAAGCTCATTTAATGAAGGCAGTAAAAATAAAAATAAAGCAACACATAAGAAATACAACGACAACGACAAAGAAGTGCTTAAGCTGATCCACTCACTCACTGTTCGGCAATGTTCAGGGATAAAGTAACAAATTACGCCTCATTGTGAATCGTAAATATGCCATATCCATAAAGAACTTTCGGCTCACTCTCACGCTCCCACGCATTGCCAGACTAATACATACATAGAAGAAGTATGTAGAAGAGAGGGATAAAGAAAGGGAACAACAAATCAATATAGAAAAGCCATGCAAACAATATTCATTTAACAACTCACACACACCCCAACTTGCACAAAAATAAATCGACTTACTTTTATTTGGCCTTTAAATTGTATTGTATTATATAATTGTATATATCAAAATCCAATCGCAGGAACGAGGGGTTAAGAAAGTGTCAGACATATAATAGCTTGCTCTGTTCTATTGAAAAATGTATTTGCTTGCGTTGCACACTGGTACCGATTTGCCTCCAAGCAGGAAGGTATACGAATCACTTTTTGTATTTTATGTACAAAATAGAGTGATGAAGATTTCTAAAATTATTACTTGAATTAAATTAAAAACAAACAGGAATCTAATAAAATTATAAATAAATGTGCGATAAGGTTTATTCAGAAAAAACAGAAAGTTAACAAATTTTTTCAAAAATGTAATGTGATGAATTTTCGATTAGAAAATTGTGCCTTAAATTACTGATTCCCGGAAAAGCTGAATTTTTGCAGACAATGTTAGGTTTGTCAGATTATTGAGAGGAGATAAAAAGTTCTCACCTCACTTAGGTCTGAATAACAGTACCTGGATGCAGTAACTTTTATTACGACAATCGTACTGCTATAATAAATATAACGAAAATATATCGTATTTGCTATTTAGTAACATATTTTAACGATATTTAAAATAAAACGATAACGATATATAAAAGTAAAATAAAAAGCTCAAACTCATTTAATTCTTCTTTATGCATTTTGTGTGTATGGATGCAATATGGTATACAACATAATGGCGATATATACAACAGATGTACACTATCGTAAAAAATCAATTAAACAATCACATTATCGTTACCGCAAACGAATAAATATATAGATAAATATTATGATTATCGGTTCGCAAAAAGTTACTGAATCCAAGCTTCATTAATTTTTTGGGTTTTAAAACTCTGCTATTGATCGTTTTCCCTCCCAGGCGTAGTACGTGTAATGATCCTGAAAGCGATGCCGGTGGTAGCTTTGCTACTGGCAGTGCCTACTTTGTTCGTAAGGTCAATGGAGAGCATTTGAAGCTAACAGCAATCCAAAACATTAGGCGACCTATCCGGCTGGTCTCCTACCAAAGCAGCTTCAACAATCTTCACTTAGAAGTTCGTCGATCTCAGAATTATATTTCTGAAGGCCAGACTGGTGGCTACAACTGTCAGCCCGAGTACCAGTCTAGGATGCTATGTTCTAATCAGCCGAACTTCCGAATTTTTTACTCAATGATTAATGAAACCGAAAGAAATGAAAACACGGAAACGATATGGAACCTAGAACATTCGAACTCTATTAAAATTAAGGAATTAATGGATTAAATATATATATTTTTTGCTAATTTTTTTTTATAAAATTGTAGCATCTCAGGTGTAAGTAAGACAAGGTTAGGTTGGGTTGTGTAGGTTGCTGGTTTGAAAGTAAAAAGCAGCAAGCTTGGGTCCAAGTTGGTGCGATTGTGGTACCTGAATCATAGTTGTGAAGAGAGTTTAATTTCTTAAACGTTTTTCATTTCATTAAGATCAGGGTTGAACAAAACCAAGGACCGGATAAATGACTTTATCTGTCAGCCAGCCTTTTCTCATAGAGAGTGGGGCAAAGACAGAAGAGGTATTCTATAATAGTGTTTGGATCCGTCCGTAAAGATCTACAGCACGCTCTCATGATGACAGAAGGGCGTGCTAGAGAGTGTCACAGCCAATACTTTGACAGACGTTGGTATGGATGAAGCTCTACTGTTAAGTAGGGGCATTATATTAAGTCACTGAAATGTGATCACAGTTTAGCTGTATTTTGTTTGTAGCAGTTCTGTTATTTTGAGAAAATCTAATAAGAAGAGCAGCAGTGAAATTAAAGTGTGACTGTGATCACGGTTTAACTAATTTCAGCTCTTCTGCTTTAAAAGTCTTTGTAAGTATTGGTATTTTGATAAATACTAATAAGAAAAACGACAAGAACAAAAAATTAGCAAATCAACCTCAACAAATATTGAGATTTTCGTATAAGAGGCAGAGAGACAAAAATTTGCAAATATGAACATGTGATGTATTAAACACATTCACCACAGCAGGCTACACGAACACACGACTTCAAATGCCGCTAGCAGTATTTTTCGTCTCGTAGCCAGCTACTTAATTTTTTTAGAGACGGCAGCAGCACCATCTGCACCTAATATTTAAGTACAAATACATAGTTCAGTATTGCCACCTTCAAATATTTCGCATTTATAAAAATTAAATTACTCTTTCAAAATGTACTTATGTGACGTAAATGTATAAAAATGAATCAATTTATTCTTTACATCAACTTTTGGTTCTAGTTTCCGTTAAATTATATGAAATAATTGTACGATGTCACTCATTCAACATTTTGTATTATACTAGTAACACTGAATTTTCTCATTGCAGCCAAAGAAATAGAATTTAGTTTAGTTGGACTACAACGACAAAATCAGCATAGACAATAACCTGCCGCCATGTTGCCTTGCTGTCTTCAAAATAATCATTCTCATATAAACACGTGTATTCTATTTTTGACATTTAGTAGTCGGTAGCTTGCTGTAGTGAATGTGTTTAATGCTTGAGATGTGTATAGTTGCCCGAAAAGACGATTTGACACGATTTAACGATTTTTTTAATTTTTTTTTCAAATTCATGTGGTAGCCTTATCTAATGTTAAGTAAGCATATCAGAACAATCACAGTTTGTATGAAGGAACTATATTTCCAAAACCTGTTACTTGTTAAATTCAGTCACAGTTGTGATTAGTGTCAATCGCTGTGAAAAAAGAACAGGTTTCAAAATATCGCTCAACTCTACGCCAACAGCACCTTCAATAAGACATCAAAATGTGAAAAAAAAAAATCAAAGAAAAAATAATTCACATTGATTAAATACATTTTTAGATTTTTTTTCCATTAACAAATGGAGTTTGTTTTTTACTTCTTTTTGAAGATTTTTTGGTTCAAGTCTACTGTACTCTACTTAAGCAGACACGAAATGCATATAAACTTGCTTCATTGTTATTCCTCATGTTAATACATGACAAATACATATATCTTTCGATATTCTTAAATAAATACTTTTATATAAAAATAATTCACTAAAAGTTTAGTCAAGCCAAATATTCATCCGAACCATGGCGAAGGGTACATACGAATTATCGCACTCCCTTGCTATACCATAAATCAATATGTCTGTAGCAAAAAGTCTCCTAAGTTTAATTTTCTTATAATCAAAATTCGAATATAATTTTTTATTAAACGCTTTTCGGCCATAAATTTTTATTAAACAATTTCAATTGATTTATTTCGTTTAATTTTCATAGTCTTTGAAACTTTTTGAAAAACAATAAAAGTTTTTAGCACTCATTAAAATTTAAAATTCAACTCGTTTAAAAAAAATAAAAACTTAAAGCATAAATTTTCATATTTTACGAACTTGTTCCGCTTAAAATAAATTTTAACTTTCAACTTGTAAATTATTGCGTTAAAGAGTCTTTATGAAAGATTATTGATTAGATCGTAAAATCAGTGTAAATAAAAGCAATACACACAGGCCAAGAGACATAAATCATATGAGTGGCATAATAAACAATTTCAATTTTAAATTGCAATGTTTTTTTTAATACTTTTAACTTTGGCTTAATATTTCTAAAAATATATATACACACACACACTCATGTTCATACTTATCCATATACACGATTAAGTAAATATTTATATGTGTGTGCGTGTGTGTGTCTTACGTCTATACGCATTGTTGTAATTTATCAACACAAATGGAGCGGAATTAATGTGACAGTGTAAATACTAAGAATTTTCCATATTAAATTTATACAGAGCAAAAGATTTTTCACTGTTTTCCCTTTATGCTTCAATCGCAGTCGCAGTCGCAGTCGCAGTCCTGTTCGTTCTTCATATTTGTGTGTTGTGTTGTTGTTTTTGTTACACATGAGTAAAAAGAGAAATTCCCTAAAAGTATGAATAATGAGGGGGTGGCACAGTTATTGGGAGCATAAAAAATGATTGAAATAGATAAACATAAAGAAGATATGAGAAAGAAATCTATGCAAATTTATAGTCACTTGCTTTTTTTTTCTTTAGGGGTTCGTAGGTACGGTGTGCTTTTGTTGACTTTTTCATATTTGAAAAATTATTTAATATACTTAAGTAAAACACACACTCACTTACATAAGTGTCTATAAATAATATGGCAACAGTGGTGCGGCTAAATTTGTTAATACAAATAATACTTGAAGACTTTTTTTTAAATAAATATATTTCAGTATTAAAAATCAGCAGTTATTGAAAGCAGTTGATGGAATCATTTCTGAGTTTGAAAGAAAATAATATAATCAGGGGTATGTGTAATGGCCTCTTTCGATAAGTAGCTGCTTCGATTATTTTCAGCTTAAGATTATGGCATTCGCTATCGAAATATGTAATAATATTGTAAGATATCGAATGCCATAATCACAAACTGAAAAACCGTGATCTAATCAGCACGTTATCCAGAGCGACGATGAGACCCCAGCAACCATAAACTAGTTGAAAAGTGCAAACATTTGTCAATACCATGGTGGAAATAGTTATTGCGAAAACCAGCTGATAAAATCGTGAATCATTAAATAGTTATTCGCAATTGTGAATATGCATTTGAAGGAAAAAAATATATAACAGCTGACAAATGACAAAAATAAGATGGAGTTAATGCGCGGAATTCGTTTAAAAATTAGTAGCAAATTTTATTTGGTTGGAACTAAAATATTTAACTCCGTGGTAAATGAAAAAGGGATCTTTTCGCCAAAAAATTTTAAGCAGAGTCTCTTTGCGATGTCGAGGTTTGCTTCCATCAAGCTAACAAGCCTTGCATTTTGTGTTTGTTACTCAATATAAGAACCCTAAGTATAAAATCAATTATTTTGTTTATTTTTAACGACATTTATTTATATATTTCTATTTATTTACTACTTACACATTTGCAATTACAAAATAAAAGGTGAAATATCCTTTTATTTTGTAGTTGCAAAAAGAGAATAAATGTCTGTCAATAGCAATTCACAATAGTGATATTTTAGTTGATGGTTGAACAATTGGGGTTGATATCTCTTTTCAACCGCTGACATTTCGTAATACTGATTTATCAACTTTGTTGTAAAAATTTCTGTAATCAACCAAAGGCCAAATTAACCTGCAAAATTTATTTAGACAAACCTCAAGAAATTTCGTTACTTTTTGCGACATTGTGCAGAAAAATTTTAATGGCTGTTCATGGTCACCAAACGAGCTTTAGTTGAGTTGCCAAAATGTCATTACGTAATCACCTGTCAATTTCACATTTCATTGAGTTATTGTCAAACATTCAGCATGACATTAAGCTTTGCTGGCGACCATTTTCTTTTTAACTTTAAATCTCTTAAAATTTTTTATATTTTTTTTTGTACTATTTACCCCCATTATTTCTTTGCCTTCTGAAATGTATCTCCTAACCCTTTTCCAATTTCTTCCCACTGTTCTTTAAAATTACATCGCAGTGACAGTGCCTCAGGGAAACCCCACCAAGAGAAGTATTCTGAAACTCGTCACCTAATTTCTCCACTTGATTTTTAATCACTTTTGGTCTTAAACCAACTCAAGCCATTATCGGTTAAACGCAGTATTTTCGACGAATTTTTTTAAAAATACAATTCATAATATTCGATAACGCCAGAAGAAGCAATGCAAAATTTTATTGGTCCGTCCTTATCATTGTTGGTGTATTACGGCCTCGACTATCATCGCCCCTGTCTCTTTTCACACGGAATAGAGTTATTTTTCATGACAAAAACATCTGACGTGAGAAGGTTTGTCAGACTACTTTGCATCTTTGTAACTTTTACAAAAGCAACATTTAAAAGGTGACACACGACATGTTCGTTTTTTCGGTGGGCAGTTCATACATATGTATGTCAGATGTAAAATGTCGCGTATTGCAGGCTTAAGGAGGATTGTTTTGATCCGATGTTGACAAATAAAATATTTTGAGTATTATTTGAATGAGTATTTTTCACGTTATTTTTTTTTAATTTTCTAGTAGGAGAGTGCTCTTAAATTTTGCTGGCGAATTGAACTGCATATAGTTAAATTAATATCTTCCCTACCAAAGGTCATAAAAATGCCTTTGCAGGTTGCATAGGGCAACAATCTTTTAGTTCCCATGCAATAGTAGTATGTTAGTATATTAATTTTTTTTACTTTACCTAGAACATTCAAATATACAGACTAACGTGCGAGAACATGTAATTTAAACCCATAAAATTTTAGATTTTAACTTGTTTGATTTTTAATAAATTTCTAAGCTTTACAAATATTCTTTCCATTTTTACATGCGCTGCGAACTGATAACGGATAGAAACTTTCACGATATCGATATCCCTTCAAATTATGAAGAGAACAAAAATTGTAGTCTTTTCTTTGTGATACGAGTGAGTTAAAGCATTTCCCGAAATTCTTAATGCGCAGTTGATGTACGCGTACCAGAATAATTTTATTATATATGTATGTTAGAAGACTTTCTCGCCACACTGTTGATATCTGCTTACATGAAGTTGTTTGTCTTTATTTTTAAATGGAGCCATGCTTAAAGCGGCATATGCTTGACTAAATTTATGGCAAGAGAATAGTTTTTTATTTTCTTAATATTTGTATTTATATTCACTGTCTGTGAATGAATATGATTAAAATGATTAAATATGCGTGTGTGCATGTGTGTGTGTGTGTGTTCCTGAAAACTTTAGTTTAAGTTAAGTTCATTTTCATAAATAAACCAAAAATGACTACTTGAGATTTACATAAGCCATAAATGTTTCCCCTTAGTTAGTTAAAAAAAAAGATTAGATTTGTTTTAGTTTATTTTGTAGGGGGCTGTTCTGTAAATGCAAAACAAAATATGTAAATATTTAACGCTTAAGAAGAATCTCTTAATACTTGGAATTTGCTCGCTATGGAATACCCTCTCTACTCGGATTTAATTTTCCATATGATAATGTAAGTGTCTGCGTAGTCTATAAAATGATATGGGTATTTAACTTTTTTTTATTTTCATTTTTATTCTTTGCTCACTTATACATACATATATTTTAATATTTATGTCTGTCTGTTTTTTTTTGTTGTTGTTAATAATAATACTCGTACACATGATTTTTACGCATCATTTACGTAGAAGTATTTAAAGTCATGATCGATTTTTGTTTTGCGACTCCCGTCATTTTTTATGCTGCTGCTTTTTGTACATTTACCATAAAAGCCACTGATGAAGAAGAATCTTTTGATATAATGAAATTTTGTATATTTATATGAACGAACACAAAGAAGGAAAAAATAAAAATAAAAAATAAATATGTATATAAAAAAATGGGAATAACAACGAGAGAAAACATTTCAGTTAATTGAATTTTTGTTGTAAATGTTCTTTTATTGTTATTGTTGTTTGCTGCTATTGCACTAACATTCCGACAAATGATTCATGGGTTGGTTAAAGCAGTATATTTTCCCATACGCGTGTGTATGTGTATGTATGTGTGTGCGAGTGTGCGAACTAAGTGCTATGCGGCCGTAAATTATATTGTTGCGTATTTTATTAAGTAAATGCTTTAAATTTTTAATGAAAATTGTTAAGGTTCGGTAACTCTAACAAAAGCACTGGAAATTTAACATGATTCATGGGGATTTTTGGGTCATGTGGTGGTTGTGATCAGGATCTTTTTGTTGTGATTAAACGAATTGTTAAGGTTTCCTTTGCATGATTTTATATTTTATTTTCAAATCACACACTTATCAAATGCCAGGAATATGAGAGTTTTATGTTATTTATGAGTATAGAATTGCTTTGAGCTCTCTGTACCAAAAATCTTTCAAGTGAGATTTGTTTGTCGCCAGGTTAATTAGTCTGTTGAGTTGCAGTAGCGCTTTTGCAAGATCATTGCCAAAGATTTAATCCTAATTTAGAAAATTTGGTCCAATAAACATTACATATATGTAAGAAAGTTTGACAATATCAATTCATCACAACAACATTGCCACAAACATTATTTTAAATTTAAGGTAAATTAAAAGTGTATTATCAAACAAAATCTAATGATCCCCTTTGGCTAAACTGTCATATATTTTCCATCAATCCAGTACATATTTCCAAATCAAAAATCTCTGTGTGTTTGTGTGTGTGATGTACTCATTCTTTCTATACATGATGATGACCAGGGAAACCACAAATATGTTCTAAAAATGTGCTTTATGCGCATTCAATATGCAACAAAAACTTGAAATATGTCCTTAAAACTTTAAAATATGCACTTAAAAATATTATAAATAAATGTTTTATGTGAAAAAATAATACATTTTAGTCGAAAAAAGTTTAATAAAGAAATAATATTTAATTCCTACTTTAAAATGGATCCCTATATCGGAATAAAAACTTTGGAACTGTATTTTGAATAAATATTCAATCAGATTTTCAAATAACAATGGTGGCCTGTCGCATCTAAATAAACTTGTTTTTATACATTGATTTCTTTAGATTTCTACTGCTATAATCGGGTCAACGTTAGTCACAAATAGCAAAAACCAAATGTATACATACCTTATACCATTTACATGCATAGAACATTGGAAATGATACTTAGATGGGCAAAAATAAAAAGTTTGACCAACATATTTGACCAAGCATATTAAAATAACAAAATCTATACATAATCAAAATATGCCCTAAAAGCGTCAATTATGCTCAGAATCACAAAAAAATGCTAAAAATATGCTTGTACGACTGACATAAACACACACAGAAAAATTTAAAATTAAAATTTACTTAAACAAGGTTAATGTAATATTTTTCATCTATGATTTTTCTTCATATGTGTTTCATGTTAATTTATTATGATTTATAGTAATTTTCAAAGAAAATTTTATTTCACGTTGAATTAACATTTACGTACTGTTAAAATCAAAATGAAGAATCATGTTGAATCAAACTTATTTCAAGTTAAATCAACATTAATTTAATTTAACGTAGCAATTATATTTTTTTAATTATTTAACTTACGTGTGGTTAACATAGACATCAGAAACATTTTTGTATATAAATTAAATTAAATTGTTTTCCCCGGCCAAGATTTGAACTCGGAACTCATCGCGTGCTTACCCCTGCAGCCACAACAACTTTAAATATTCTTAAGATACACACTAAATATGTACCATCTTGAATTAAATTATAATTTAAGATACAATTTATTTGAAAAGTTTTAGTTTTAGCTAAAAAAAACAAAATGCTTCGACCTTGAAAGTTTTAGTTAAAAAAAAAATACAAAATACGTTGAGGAGGAACCTGCGATCCTCCGAATGCAAGATTAACACACTGCCTACCAGCCAGGAGCAGTTTGTCGGCTGTTCACAAACATAAGAAACAACAACAACACATAAACAACCTACACAACTAAGCACAAAAGTGTATTGCAGCTATGAACAAAGCAAACAAACACCAACACACTCAAACAATATATTATTTCTGGTAAATTGAATGTGATTTTAATGAAATTGAATCAACCTTTCGGCATAGTGATTTTACATTGGTATTTTTGTCTGTGTGCAAAAGCATATATTAAAGAGTAAAATATGCAAAAATATGCACTAATAAATCGATGCCAAAATTCATAAAAAGTTCTGAAACAGATAAATATCTTATCTACAAATTAATACGTCACGCAATAAAAAAAACATGCTATTGCATATTTGCGGTTTCCCTGATGACTTATAAAAAATATATTTGGAAAGGGACACATGGCAGTTTAGTTGTACCACATAATAGTAAATAATTTCTATATATTTAGTTAATAATAATGACTACATGTACATATCGTATGCCTGTATGTATGTGTCTACAATATGTTGTTTGAAATGAAGGTTGCTGTTGCTGAAATTGTACTGCTTAAACAGCTTTTTGATGTACTATTGTCGCTGACGCTAATGACTTGGTTATATTTTATGTGTGTTTTTGTTGCTTTATGGAAATAATGAAAATTAATGATTTTCGATATTGTTGTACATACATTCAAAATGTTATTTACGGAGTATTGTGTGTGTCCTTCATGTAAATTGAACGTTTGTATGCCGGAATGTTCCACCCCATAATTCTTGTTTTAAAAGGATGTTATGACTTGGCTATAATTTGTTGACCAACAGCAACAACAACAACGACATCAGTGGCATAGATTTCATAGTTGGAAATGCTGACAACGATGATTATTGTTATATTGCCATTAAAGAGTCTTTGGTGTATCATTAAGTTTTCATTTATTTGTACATAAATAAAAACTCATTTTGTGATAATGAATCGAAATGTCATTAAAAGTGAATTGATAAAAATTCGCTGAAATTTCCTTTCTTTAGAGAATCAAATTAAAATGCAAGTAATACTATTTTGCCACTGTATAAGTTTCTAATGTCTAATGTTTGCTAATTGAACTCTTTGAAAGAAAGTTAAATTTTTATTGCACATGTATGTTGTGTTAACATGGAGACACAGCCAGTTATGTTTGGTTCATATCGCTTTTTAAACCAAATTACATGTAAAAATTGTTAAGCAACAAATAACACCAAAGTTAATTATAAATATTGTGACAAACACTAGCAGAACTGAATCACATCATGATTTCGAAGGCCGCCAGATCTTCATCATCAGTGTTCTTGCATTTGGTCGACCATGTGTGGTGCCAGTTGATGTAAATTGCAGGTTTATATACATATTTGTCAGTGCATATGGAATATGTGAATTGTTTTGATTCATGGTATTACAATTTGATTAAACCTCAATTTTACAATCTCTAATTTACCATTATGCATTAAGCACATTCACCAGAGCAGGCTACCGACTACAAAATGTCAAGGATAGAATATACATGTTTATATGTAAGTGATTCTTTTGAAGACAGCAAGGCAATAGGGCGGCAGTTGGTTGTATATGCAGATTATGTCGTTGTTGAAGTAATTTCTATTTCTTTCGCTATAATGAGAAAGTTCAGTGTTGCCAGTATAATACAAAATGTTGAAAGATATCGTACAATTATTTCATATTATTTAACAGAAACAATATCCAAAAATTGATATACACAATAATTAATTTTTATACTTTTACGATTTACGATTTCAAAATAAATAACGAGTTAGGGTGTTTCTATATTAAGGTGCCCTTACGGAGAGTGGAAGTGCTTTGGAGTAAATCTATATCAAATCAAAGGCGATTCATATGGATCTTCTCTGAATTCAATGAAATTTACCACAGATACTTTATATAGTGATGTTAATCAAGAGCAGATCGATTTAAAAAGAATAATAATTGTTTAAGATTTCTTAGAAAATCGTTTATTGAGGTAATGAACTTTGAACTCAAGACCTTCACAAATGAACTTTGAGCTTCTAAAGGAAGAAATCAAAATGCACATCATATCGAATCTTAACTTGAAACTGTAAAATAACATTAAATAAAATGTTTATTTGAATAATTTAAATTCCTTTATCTTATGTCAAAATGAATACGAACTTAAAACATGTATTTGTTGTTGGCTTTTTTTAAAGAGAAGTAACACTCAGATAATGAATTCCTACTACTATTACTAGGTCTTGCCTTATTTAGGAAATGGATAGTGATAGAGTAGACTTGTGGTGAAGGAACAGATAGAAGAAAGTTTCATTCTTTTACAACTCTGCTTTTTTTTTAAATAATTCAGTGTTTCAGCGCCTCTGGTGTCAATGAGGATTATTAAACTTTGAAGCTGTGCTTAGTAGCCATTTTATTTATTATTTTACTTCGCCGATGATTCTGTCAAACAATACCGACGAAGTAAAGCTCCCTGATATTACATTAGGGGTAATGTCAGCTAAAAAGCACGTGTAGTTCAGTGGCCAGTATCTATGCCTTCATCAGCTGAATTTTCCTTCAACAACTGATACAAAGGGACACATTATTGCACATGCGAAAGAGCGTGGTGTTGTTATTTGATGACTATCGGAAACCGGGCCCGAACCCAGGACCTTCGGTTTTGTAGTCAAAGTGCTAACTACTTCAGCCAACGCCAGCCTCAGGTCTAGATGCTTTTGTAGTTTTGTAATTCTCAATAATCTCTTGAGAGTCTTTCCATAAGTTTTCGGGTGTTGTAAGCTGTTTTAAATTGTGGTTGAAGTCTACTGATAAGTTGCTTAGCAGCAACGAACTGAACTTAGACTTGTTAAACTAACAACAAATGATTTTTTTCATATTAAATTAAATGTTTTTACTCTTATAATTCAGATGGTGATTTTCTTTTTTTAGAGAGTAATTTTTATACAATTTTGACCACCTCTCAATTTTTTATAAAAATTATAATTCAACAACGTGAAGTTGGGTAACAGATCTAATATTAAATTTTTTAAATGCTTCAATTAATGACATTTGTGGGAAATACCTTTGAAATGAAGGTTGGTGTTTGTTTTTCTTTTTATCGATTTGACATGGACTATTCTATTTTGTTTTTAATTTAATTTAATTTAATTTGTTAAATTGATATCTCTTTAATATAATATTGTCTTGTGTTGTGTTATATTTTGTCTGACAAAAAAATCCAGGAATGCTTTTTGGTTTAAATTGATTCCATTATTCGTTAAGTTTACGACACAAATTAAATAAAACTTTCTCCATAAAATCATAACTTTTTGTTATGCAAAAAAAAAAAAAATACAGATTGTTTTACGTTAAACAATTCATATAACAATTGCTGAGGGCCTTCTTTTACAACTGAATTAATTTTTTGCTTTGTCAATGTCGTAAAATAAAATAATTTTGAGTTTTATGTTCAGGAAGAAGATCTAAGAAAAATGAGAATGAGTTGGTTGAGTGGTTGGCTAACGAGGCTGCTTGATGCCTGCAAGCAGTCAAATAATCAGATATTCTTTTTAGCGGATACCTCTCCACTCGTTCGAGTGAACCTTTGAATGTGAGGGTACATCCTCAGGTCAGGCGAAGAGAGGTAAATATGCACCCGTCAGCTTGAAATACACTTTTCTTATCGTCACAATTATACGAATGCCGCACGTTAAAGTCATCTTAATTCATGTCAAATATTCAAATGAAAGGCTTTTCGAATTATTAAATTATTTATAATAATATGCAAAAGTAAACTAAAACATTTATTTTATTTTTCACAATCTTTCATGTTTTACCTCTGAAAACTTTCTCTACCAAAGCTTTTTTCTGTCATATAATTAACAACTAAATAAACAATTAAGACAGCAAACCTTTAAACCTTTTTAAAAATTCATAAGTTATGTTAAGTATAAAACAAATAATTTCATTTGGTGAATAATTGAATGGCAAAATTAAAATAAAACTAAAGTTTTTCAAAGTGTTTAAAAAGATATGAATGATAGATACCACAGAAGAAAAAATATTTATAAGATTTTGAATTCTAATGCTTTGTTTTTTTAACAAAATAAAATTATGAAATGTGCTGGATACTAAATTTGTCGTTTTGACAGCGTAGGATAAAAGCAAAATGTCAATGGCTTTTCTTTTTCGGACACAAAACTCTGGGAATATTTTGTGGGCAGGACGATAGAAATGTTTTACATTCCATTATCATATACGGCTGCCAGTCAAGTCGCCTTCTTTTTGTAGAGTAAGAGTAAACGCAGTAGTTGTCACCTGCTTGCTCAGCTGTTGTTTGTTCCCGTTCTCTGAAAGAGAACTTTCATACCCAAGATTTAACATTTTTAGCTAACGGCGCAATTTCAAATTGTCTGCTTAAAGTTCTGCTTGGAAATTTCCGAAAATGTTAAATATTGTTTGCAAATTTTTTTTGTCAACCTTTCGGCAAGAACACAATTTAAATATGTCAAACTGAGACAAAAGCAAGTAAAGAAAAAATGTACTTTTTGTTTTGAAGAGGGTTTCTTAATGGATTTTCCTTGTTAACCTGTTTTTTCCATTTCAATTTCTTGCGGCCTACATTTTTTATTGTTTGTTTTTTTTTCTTCCATTCTTCATTATTGTTGTTCAACAGATGTTGTTCTTAATGTTGCTGAAATTTCTTTTGTATTGTTTTATTTAGATTTTATGTTGCATTTACCTCTTAAAATTAATTGTTAAACATGGTTTGATTCTGATTTTATTAAAAGTTTTTTTTTTTTTTGCTTACCATATTTCTAAACAATTAATGCTTTGTTTAAGTTGTTCTCATTTTGAACAACAACAACAAGTTAACATATGAATAGCAAGCAAAACATTTAAAAAATTTTATATTTAAAGAAAATTGCTGTTATCAGCATCTAAAATATTTTCATCAAGTTTTGTTGAGAGAAAAATTCCTTTTAAATTTTTAAAGAATTTCTGTTTTGTTATTTAAACATTCAAAATGTAGAAATATTTGTTCAAACTTCAGTATAATAATAATGTTTGCATCATTTTTCATAAAATTCTTTGTTTTTTTGCAAATTAATATAAGGAAAAATTTGATTTCCCTTACAAAAGTTATAAGTGAATAGTTTTGTAGCAAGTTAGAGTATTGTTGTTGATTAAAGTAAAATTTAATCTTCTTCAGCTAAAAGTAAATGAATTAATGTGAGTATTTGTAAAGAGCCACTCAGACTATAATACTTTTGACGAAAATGCATCCCTGGTCTTATATTTTTCAAAAATTAAAAAAAAAAACACAATAACAACTAAACATGTCAGAGCTGCACTTTCCACAAAAGTATTAATACTTGTACAATAAATAGTCTGAACGGGGCTTAAGAAATATTATCAATGGTAACGATGACGAGCAATAAAGTCTGTAAGACTGTAAGATCAGACAAATAACAGAAAAATTTAGACTTAGAGAAAAACCATATTGAATTAATAAGAAATATTAACGAAAATCTACTAATGTTAAAATTTCTTATTTCAATATAGAAAAAAAATATTAATTTTCAATACATATTTATTATTTTTACTAAGTTGTAGTGTGTGTGTCTGTGTATCATTGTATCTGTGTATCTGTGTGTCTGTCCGTGTCCACGTACAGACCAAACGGCTGGATCCATTTTGATTTAGTTTTTTCTGTTTGAAAGGTGACGTGATCGAGAGGGTTCCTAGCCATGTTTAAAGAAAACCTTCTCTAGATATATTCGGGGTTTTCTAAATTTTTAATTTTTGTTATAAGTATTTCAATACAAATTTTCTATTATATTGAATGTTATTGAATTAATGTAATGCGTTCTTATATATAAGTTGCAGCTTTTCAATCAACACCTTTGATTGCAAAATTACTACTCTTCCACTACTAATACTATACAAAGTTCTTAGTAGTTGCACTTTGTTTAATTTTGGCGATTTCGCATCGCAATAATGAAAAAACGCCAAAAAACCGAAAAAATCAACAAAACTAAAAAATTGCCTATATGAAAAAAATCGACAAAATTAAAAAAAAAAATGAAAAAAAATCGCCAAAATTACAAAAAAAAACGCCAAAAACCGAAAAAAATCGCCAAAACGAGAAAAAATTTTTTAAAACGGGAAAAAAGTTTCATAACTAAGAAAATCGCCAAAATGAAACAAAACGCCAAAAACCGAAAAAATATCTCCAAAAATAAGAAAAAAACGCCAAAATAAAAAAAAAACGCCAAAAACCAAAAAAAAAGAATTAACAAAACGAGAAAAAAGTGTCAAATGTAAAGAAGTTATAGACAAAATTAAAAAAAAATTGCAAAAAAAAATCGCCAAAATTAAAAAAAGCCAAAACCAAAAAAAAATCGCCAAAAATAAAAAAAAAGCGGCAAAATAAAAAAGAGCGCCAAAATGAAAAAAAGCCAAAAACCAAAAAAAAAAATAAACAAAACGAAAAAAAAGTGTTAAATGTAAAAAAAGTGCACAAAACTTAAAAAAAAATTGCAAGAGCCGAAAAAACGCATACGCGGGTCAAAGTCGCATTTCACTGAATTTATTTAAGTTCATTCATTATTTAAATTTTTTAAATTTCCAATTAAAAGTGTTAATTGGAGAAACATTTTTTTCTGTGTAATAAGCTGTTTACATTTAAAAATCCTGAATGTGTTTTTGTTTTATATTTTAATTTTAAAGTATTTCATTTCATAGAAATCTGATTATATCTTTTTCACTGGAGATCTCTTTTAGTACAATAGCTTTACATAAATTTAAATCTATAAACCCTGCTTATGCCGTAATTTGGTACCATCTTTAAATATAATGCAATGCAAAACAATGAAGAGATAAATAGTTGAAAGCAAAATAATAAAATATCGATGGAAAGATTTTATTTCTGCAACAAAACAAAGTCATTGATACATAATAAGATTTAAAAATAGAACAAATCACAAGTTTAAATGCGATAATAGGGAATAATAATAAAATATAAAAGAAAATAAAAAGTACATGAACGAAAATAAAGAATAGACAAAAGTTGAAAAGGTCGTTCTGATAGTCTCTAAGTTCAATACTATTTTTCTTTTCTAAAAGTCATGCTGTAATCTTTTTTTTCCAGACAACAGCAGCTTTTAATAAAACTGCCATTTATTCTCTTCCACTCTTCATCCTTTTGTTCATTTTCATTGTATTATAATAAACAACATTGAATTTGATAAAGGCCTTTGCCGACAACAAAACAATCAGAAGAAGAAAAAAACCAACCGAAGTGATGCAAAAGAAGTAATGAAATTTACATTCTCTTAAAAGTCAACTGACATTGTCAGTTCAGAATCATTTTTACAAAACAAAATACGCAGATAGATATCAATAAAAATAAGGCGCTTTAAAATTTTATCTTACTAGAGCAGCAGCTTGTTAAGAAAATAAAATCGAAATATTTAAGGATTTCTATTTGGTTTTTCTTGGAAAGTATTTAATATAAAACATGAATGATATTAAATTTATTGTGCTACGCCCACTATAATTATGGCTATTTCTTTTGTATACAATCTATTTTTGTCAAATATCTATCCAACCAACTCCCACGGTTATTTTTCTTTGTTTGTAATACATAGAAGGAAGAGTTAATTGGTGCAATAGTGAAAATTATGTTCCAAAACTAGTTTTTTTAGCAAATATTCTATTTAAAAAAATGCAGGCTTAATAAGACACATTTTGCATGGAAATCTTTTTCATAAACCCCTTATTAAGCCCTAATAATTTTCATAAAGTGGGCCTTAAAAATTTCGTCTATACAATTTTAAAGTAATATGAAAATGATTCAATGCTACAAAAAATGTTTTCATTGGCTACTTTTAAGAACCTATGCATTTATGCACTTCCAAAAAATGTGTTGTAAATGAATGCCAAAAGCCAAAAGAATCATATATGGTTTAAAATGTATATATATTTTTTTTATCGATATTCACAATATATTTGTTTGCGTAAAAACTACCTAAAATTCCAGAAGTTCCCCGAACATCTAGACGGCAACAATGGAAATGTATCAAAGAGAAATTGACATTTTGGGGATTTTTTAGGCCAAACTATACAAATATCATGCATGTCAAGGAAGAACGACATTTTGAATCATATACTTTTCATCAATAGTGAAATAGTTAAATTGTTGCGTGGCTTATTAATACAAGTACATCGCACTAATTCCCATAAAGTTCGTCGTCCAGTCATCCAGTTTTTTTATTTTATATACTCGTATTTAAGAAATTTATCATTCGACATATTGTCATAAGTCTATTCCAATTGAAACAACAAAATCGTCAGTAGACTTCAAGCACAATGCTCAAGTCGCTAAAAAAACTTGTATTTTTTCTAATTTTCAATTTAATAAAAACAGTAGGATTTTATTTATATGTATTAAAAAGAAAACTTTTTTTTGTCTACTCGTAATAGAGACAAAAATAAAATAATAATCAAAATAAGAAAAAAACATATTTACAATCAAAATTTGCGTTTACTCGATGCACGCAGACGGTCATCTATTTAATGACATTTGATGCTTTTATTATACCAGCTAAATTGCTTTTAAATTGCAACTACAACTTGTTATTTCTATTTATTTTGTAGTTTCGACGAGACCAGTGCGATGTTTTCAATAGTTTTCTGCTTTAGTTTTATTTATAAAAAATAAAAAGTAAAAGCAAACATATGTATGTGCATAGATGCCAGGACAATTTTACGCTCTAGTTTGATTTTTCCCCATTGTATTATATTTTCCATATAGAAATATTTTTTTTTTTTAGTTGAGAAGAGGACGATGATTACAAATGCTGGTCATGTTCATATCGTAAAATGTTGTTCCAGTTATTTTCTCTTATTTTTAGGCGAACACAAAAGGAATAAACCTTGAGCATAAACGAGTATCTACGAGTGTGTAAGTGTGTGTGTCTGCGTACGCGTGTGTAGTCATATGGAAGAGTGTATTTGTTAGTCTTTGAGCACGATTGACTGGATATGAATGGGTGATATGTAAGGACATATAACTCGTATATGTGTACTCACATTTCAAAGATATTTACGGATTGTTGGAAATATATAAAATGATGGAATTTTTATGTTAAAAAATACTATTTTTGTTCTGCCAAAATAATAAAGGATTTTTAAAACCTCAATAATTTTTATAAACAAGGTTGTAAAAGTTTTATTCAATGTTGTCAAAATAAATTAATTTTAATTTGTCTTTGACTACACCTCTCACCCTCAAACGTGTGACCTATGCAGAGTAGCAAGCCAGGCAAAAAATTTCGGCGGCGGCTGAAAGACAAATATTTTCGGCGGCGGCGGCTGTACGGCTTAACGCCGATTTGCTTAAAGCATTTGAAAAAAAGTTTTAACCCAGTCTGTTTTTAGAAAAATACGTGAATTATTGAATCACCATGTTGTAACATTATTTATTTTTCAATAGTTTGAATATTGCAGTAATTGACGTCCTAAAAAATAGCTTCGTAAATTATTTGTTAAACCATAGAAACATATTCTAGACTATCAGGGCAATTATGAATAAAATTTCGCGAGAAATATCTCATTTTTCATATTAGAATTTTTTTGGAATTGAATTGGAATTTTTCCCCGGGAAAAATTTCTCGAGGAATTTTATTCATGATTGCCTTCTACATAAATTTTATTTAAGCTTTCCGATTGAACTAAAAATTAATTACTTTATTGGAACACTACTACGGACCAACAAACAAAAAGCTTTGAACAATTAATTATCAAAAAATCGCTTAAACAAAAAAGTCTATGTAAACGTGAATGTATTTAAGAAGGGACTCCAAAAGAGAACGTAAGTGTTGTCGCAGCTTCGTTTCCGTTCACATAAACATTTTCTTTTTATGTGGAAGCAAAAATAACTATCTTTCTGGGACGCTCGCTATCATATTAAATACGAAATTTGAAAAAGTATAAAAAATAAAAGACAAAATAACGGCTGAGTACTAAGCCGCCGATAAGCTGAGTGGTTCGGCGACTGGCTAGGCGCCAGCCGCGCCGGTACAGCTTGCTACTCTGGACCTATGGAGTTTTTTGCTTAAAAATCACCAGCAACTTAAAGCCATTCATACTAGACTTGTACCGAACTCTTTCAGTAGCTCGTTTTTAACACAAAAGAGTTCGATACAAGTCTAATTCATACATTATGATTATAGTTATCTTGTCTTCCTTTTACCTTCAAACACTTCCACTTTTTCTTAAAACAATACATACATATACATTCTCAATATTATTGTGCAATAAATGATATTGTGCAATATAATTGCCTGTGTGTATATTATTTTATTAGGTAGCGCAATATATTGGCGTCGGGGGGAAAGATCCAAATTACCCGTCACTTTTTGAATTGCATGTGATCTTAAAAGTGCACTTAACGCACTTTTCATTAGTTGGAGATATTGAATTTGTCTGAATGCTTCTAATTTCAATTCAAACAGACTACGATTGCACTTCGGATTACACGTGCTAAAATATGATATCTAAAGATGTTTTTCGCCTTTTGCATTTGATATTATATTTCTGTCCACCGAAAGATTTTGACAGACGATTTCGCATTACAGAGTGCGGTGCTACCAAGGGGTCGACTCCATAATTCGAATTTATATGTTATAAACAAACTCAAAAGCATTTGTTTCGTCTCAAATTGCACAGTAGATCCTCAGACTTGCAAAATGGAAACTATGAGATGCAAAATGCAAATGTTGAAATGGATTATTGAATTCAAACGTTCGATTTGATGTCACGTATTATAGAGTAAGTTCCCTTATTTTTAGGGATGAAACGATACGAGTAAATACAAGTAAATACTCGATACTTTTTCTTAGAAACCAAGTACTTTTGGTATCGATACTCTACTACCGAGTACCAAGTAGGTATGGGTAAAAAGTACTCGTATCGGTAAAATATACTCACTCCTTATTGGCTATAGAAAAGTTGAAGATGACGCCAGTTTAACACAATTTTATTTGTTCGTGTTAAATGTAAACTTATATTTGGACTATATATTATATAAATCAAACTTTTTATAAAAAAAGACGATAAAATTTGCGATCTGCAAAAGCGTGCATTATTGCTGGAACAAAACGAATTTGCACAAATATTTAAAATGTCATCTCGGCTATATCTCATGCTCCAGTCCAGCCCAAAAGTGGCAATTTTTCCACTTTGTTTGGGGCCTAAGTTTTTGATTTGGCGAAATTTCGATTTTGCTGGCTATAAATGATTTTATTGGCAATTTTTATAGCTATCTATTTAAAAAAATTTAACTATAAAATTTTTGTTATTCAGGAAAATTAGTTTGTTGAAGGAGTATTTTCATAAATAAATTCTACCAAAACTCATCTACAAGAAATTTAAACAATTAGTTTTTTCTTATATTAATCGCTTCCGAAATCAAAAGATTTTGTCGACTAATCGTTAAGAATTCTTTACGAATTAGGAGCATTTGCTTTGGTGGGTATTTAATTTTGTTTTCACTAATTTAAATTATGCGAAAAGCTTGACCGATACAAGTAAGTATCGATGAGTTTTATTCGATACTGAGTATGTATTGATACTTCTGTGCCGATGCCGTATCAAGTAAAATTATCGATACCTTAGTGGTATCGTTTCATCCCTACTTATTTTACTTATTAAAAATAATTTTAACCATTTGATTTTTTGTGGTCTTTGTAAAATATGAAATAAAATATATATATTTCTTTCGTGCATCTGTCATATAAAAGCATAATTGCTTACAGTGAAATTGCTAGATTTATTGCAGGACTTTCGTTTGCCTTGATATTTATTAATGCCTTTTATGCCACACACAAAAAAGTAATATGAATGATTTTGTAATATTAATTAAAATATTTGTAGTATCAATTAAAAAATTAATTTAATTTTCACCTATAAACAATTTGATAATATCAATTAAATTTTTCCACTCAAATTAATTAATACAACTAAAAATTTAGTTAATACAATTAAATTCTTAATTAAAAAAATATTAATTGGTAAACACTTTTTTCTGTGCACAAATAAAAATGCTTAAAATTTTCTAAAATGTATGTATGCAATTTTGTCATAATTTTTTGGGAGTGCTTAACGTCGTCATGTCTGTCCTTTTAGTTTTAGTGTTTTTAAATTCTTTTTTGACCATTTTGCAGCAACATTAAAAAAAATACTGGACAAAAGTATGTGTGTGTGTGTGTGTGTGTGAAATTGTTGTAGTGCTGGTAACAGCAGTTGTGGCTGTGCAAGCGGCAGTATGACGAAATAAAATATTGTCCCCCGGCTATTGGAAATCGTGCCTTGCATCAAAAAGCACCCTTTTAGTTTTATTAAGTCAGTCATGCATTCAATGCTGTCATTCTCCCCCCTACATAAATTCTTCTTATGTTGCTCAGCAACTTTGTGTTTTGTTTTTTTTTTGGGGGGGGGGGGGGGGGGGGAATTCTACTTGTTTATTTAAAATTGCTGGAAAAAAGGGTTTAAAAAAATTAAATATTTGTTAAGATATAAAAAAAATATTGAATTAAGAATTTATATTTTTTGTTTGTGGTATGTATATTAATGGAGAGATTTCAAAGAGAATTTGGAATGTGAGGCTGTATTGACTTTCAGTAGTTAATTTGCAATCAGGAAATAACTTTGGGTTATGTAGGCAAAGTGGATGGTGATGATGATTTGCCATATAAAATAATTTTAAAGTAAAGGGTATCATTTGTTATGACATACAGACGACGGTTTTTTTTTCGTATCTTAAGTCCGCATTACTAAAATATTTAAAGAAAAAAAAATATCTTGGCTGCCAAACATTTTTGATCGAATATTTAGTTATTGGATAAATTAAAGTCTTATTGTTGAAAATGATTGATCAAAAATTAAAGGAATATAGAGTATTTGCTATGGACGTCATACTTTCATGACTTCTGTGTACAGTTAATATTCGATCCGGAAAAGAAAATGTATAGTTGTTTTCTTTTTGTTTACCGATTTAATTCTTTTTTGCATCGATCGAAAAAAAATCGTTGTATGTATGTCGAAGGTTTTTCTCTTCACAACCAGCACAAGTATCTTAATAAAATTTTTCGAATATTTCATAGTAAAGCAATTTTGTGATTAATAGAATTTAACAAAAGAAAACTTTTAGTGGACTTAAATATTTAGATCTCCAGCTCTTGTGTGTGCTATTTATATGTACGGATACACAGAAAAAAAGCAGAGATGACTGCAACAATTGTTTCGTCAAATTGTATAAAATTTTATAATGTCGCCTGGAGTCATTAAAACTTTTTTTGCCTTGATTGAAAAACTTCCAAATTTGCTTAAGTATGGATGTATTTATGTATGTATGTATGTATGTATATATGTGTGTATGTATGTGTGTATGTATGTTTGGATGTATGTATTTATATATGTATGTGTTTATAGGAGATGGAGTAAGAGGATACCTAGTAGGAAGTGGCAATGGCAAATCAATCCGGATTCTCTACTGACCCTGTCACCATTAGTCCTTATTTACAATTGAGAAATTAAAAGGCAGACGAAGGAAGTTTGTTGGCAAGGTACAGTGTTTAGTACACTACCTCCTGTACAAGTAATTTTTTTTGTTTCTCTTTTCTAGTTTTTTTAAATATCCTAAATGTCATTTGAAATTATAAATCATAAAATAAACCTAAAGATGATTTTTAAATACCTGTCGAATGATACCAATTTTGATATAGTTCAAAATGGCGTCTTTTGGCCGCCATATTGAATTTTAACTACTGTAATGTCTTTAGTGACACACTTAGGGTTAAAACAAACCAATTGATGCAATAATCAACAAAATCGGTCCACGCGTTCAGTTTCACACATACATATATACGTACATAGTTTGATAAACACAATATATTTCTTTGCGTCGCGCAGTCGTAAAAATTCCTTCTTTTCAATTTCTCGATTGCAAACGCGGACTTATTATTGACGACTACAGACAATGTATTTTTCTGTGCAAATTTATCATGTGCGTGTTATTCGAGGTCTACTACTTACTTAAAAATATCTTTTGATAAACAGATTATACCTCCGACAAATCATCACTCAGCTGCAGCCGCCGAGAGCGTCTATCTGACAAAATATTTTCTACCCAATAAAAACAATATTAATAAGAAGACGCTCCATTGACAATATTGCCAAAAAGTTACCAAACTTAGTGACTTCGACCATTGTTGCCATTTTAGCGTTTTCACTGCTAGATCTGGCATTTTCATTAGGTACGTAACGTAAAAGCATTCAACTTTCAAAAAATTCTGCTAAATGCTTTCTGGCAGAATTTGTTGTACATAAAAAAACTTAAACTTGTTCAAAAAATTCTTCTGTATAGAGAATTTTTCTCAAAAATATACATGTATTGCAGTGTAAAGGTTCCCTGAGGATCTGTACTAGCAACAGTGAAATGGGCATAGGATCCAGCTATCCTCTCAATAATCAATTTTAATGTATTTTTAATAAAATAAAATTTTACTGAATAAGTAAAATAATAGTTTCGGGTTATTAGTGCATTTAAAAAATTTAAACGTAATTGTAACATTTCCAAAAATTACCAATTATTAACTATTGTATGTTTGTATAAACATGAAATTCAAAGATATTTCAATAGTTTTTGCTACATTTTAATGTGGCATTATACTTTTCTTCTGTAGAACATTTTAGCAGAATTTTTTAACTGATTAAGCACACCTTCATCATCATTTTCTGGCAACACTGACTTCGACATACTTAACCCCAAACTTCCTACAGGGTATATCCACTATTATGGGTGTGGATGAGGAAGCGAGTGTGCATGTGCCTCAGAAATTATGTGTATAATGCCTTCGCAAACACACACTCTTGCACGTTTCTCTGTATACATACAGTAGTTTGAAATATGCATGACATTTGGGAGAAGTATTTAAGAATTTATAAGCCAATGTCGCATCAAGCACCAGGACGCTGTGGGCAGAGGGAAATGCCTGAAAGATTTTATGATTTAATATGAATCTGTATAATACTTTAGACTTTATTGCGTTGTCGTTGCTACAATATCTTTTTGTTGCAAACAGTTTGCACGTGTGTTGCAGATATAAAGTTAAGTTTGTGTATACAATGTATGTATATATTTTACTTATGTTACTTTTACTTGCGACTTTTTATTCCGACACTAATTTCTCTTTCTCTCTTTTTATAATAAAAAAAAGTTTTAATTTAATCGACACTTTTAGCCTTTTGTAGCATGTTGACGATGACTTTGCCGTTGATTACTGAAATTATAATTCATCTCATTAAAGAGAATATTTTATTGGTAACAGAAGGCAGTATTTGCACGCTACTGCAGTATTTGTGTATGTAGTATATAGTAAACTATTTTAACCGATATTATCTTAATTTGAAAATATTGATTATAGAAAATTTTTTTTTCCAATTAACACTTTTAGTTGAAAAAATACATAAAAGCAATTAAAAATTTAACTTAGTCAATTAAACTTTTGTTCAAAAATTTAATTAATTAAAGTCTTAGTTAAACATTTTATTGAGTTAATTAAACTTTTATTTGTTTTGTTGTCTTACCATCGTCTATATGCATTAACCCAGAAAACAAGTAAAAGATGCTTAATACATTAAAGACTCAGGGTCTTATGCAAAAAAACTTAACAACGCTTTGCAAAGCAATGTTAAGTAAAGTTGTATTCTAAAAAAACTATTACATCAAATTTATAAAGTAGGTCCCCACGTTTGTTAAGACTACTTTAAGTTGATATTTTCAAAATGTGTATTTTGTACCTCAAATATTTTTGTTAATATAACACATATTGATTCATGTTACATCTGAAAATGAAGCTAGAAGTGTCATCTCTTAGCTTAGATTTATTATTTCTGCCATGTAATGGAAAACCTCGTCAAATTATCCAACTGATTCAAAATACATCGTAAAATCCATAAAAAATATCAAAATAAATACAATTGTACGAAAATGTTTTAGTGATGTACATACAATCAAAACAAATCGAAAAAAGCTGGATATTCAAATACTCATTTCATTCGAATAAAAGAAATTGTTATAATTCTTCTTTGCTCCTCATATTTTTTTTTACTTTTACTTCATAGAAATGTTTATGTGTTTTGCTACCATGTCAGAAGCTCATATTGTTTAAATTAGAATGCTTTACTTCAAGAAAATAAAAATTTATTTAACAAAATAAAAAAATATTTGAATACCCGAATGAAATTGTATTCGATTTTGTACATCATAACAAAATAATTAAAGTTGTGTTTTGCATAAATTTTTTTAACAAAGCAGTGTTAGCCTTAAAGTGCTTGTCAACTAATATGCACTTTAAAGCTAAAGTAAAAAATTTTTTTGCATAAGGGGGTCAGATAATTATATTACTTTTAAATTAATGATTAATAAAAGTTTTAATTGATTATTTTTCAATTAAAGCTGTTGATTGAACAAAATATTTTTTTTTTTTGCTATTTTTGTAAAAGTTTCCAGCATAAAAACTACAAAAGTCTGATTTCAGCTCTCAGTTATGTAGACCCTCTATTAGGTGTGTTCTTGAAAACTGACATACAAAATTTGTTATTATAAAATATTTTTGCGTTAAATGTCCGTTGTAATCAATCAAACATGTACGTGGGAGAATAAAAATTATTAGTCTTCTGTACATGAGTAACCGATTTTAAAGTCTTTTGTATAACTTCACTAATGACGAATTTATTCGGACTTAGGAATGCCTTAAACATTAAGTCAGCTTTTGTAATGCTTAAGAAGGCGTGAAATGTTAAACTATTTGAACTACTTAGTTTTTTGCTGGGACTATTTATTAAAAACAAGTATGAAAAATTACATGTTTCACAAACACCGAATGTAGTGCTCTTCAATTAAGCCAAAAAAACTTTCAAATATTTCGTTTCTCTTCTGTTTTATTTTGCAGCATTTATATTTTTAACTTACCTTGACATAAAAGTTGGTATTTGCTATTGTAATGTAGAGATTTTCTCTTTTGTATTACTTTTTTTATTGTTGTTTTAATTGCTGCTAATGTAAGTCCTTCAACGTAGGAGATGATTTTGCATTTAATGCTTCGTAGTAATCCAGCTTTTCATTTTATTCCATATGCCGCGGCATGTGTTTGAGTGTCAACGAGATTGTAGCTAAAAAAAAGTTTAAATTAAATATAAAATAATTTTAAATAAAATCCTTTAGTTTTCGAAAAAAAAGAAATGTTTTAATCTCATCTACTTTGCTTAAAGTAGTTTATATGATTTTATAAAATATGTTTTCTTTTTTTTTGTAGTTTTTAATGTTTTAAAACTATTAGCTGATTTTTTTCTATATCTTTATAATCATAAATTAAATCTTTCGTTTATTTATTAGATATAAAATAATTTTTAAATATTTAATTGAAATTAATGCTGCTGTAATTTTTTTTATTGTTTTGGCTTTTATTACTACTTTTGGTTGTTGTCGTGGTTCGTTGTTTATGTCAGGGCTGCCAAAGTTGAGGGTTTGTTGAAAAATAGAAAATTTTTTATGTCAATGTGAAAATACTGAGGTCCTAATTCTGTTTGACGTTTGTGTCATCATGTCTATGGACGAAAAGAAGTCGAAGTTGTGATTACGCTTACGCCTTACGCTTTTGTTCCAAACCAACACATATTTTTCCATATATTTTTCAAACTATCGTATAATAATTTATGTAATATAATTTTTATGTTTTAAAGACATAGTAACAATAGGTTTGTTCATTTACTAAAAATTTTGACGATTTTGTAAACATTGTTACTGGAAAGTGTTCATTAGCTCAAAAAGTTTTCAAAGAGAAAGCTTCAAAAGAGAAAAAAAGTTGAGACAAAAAATAATACTACAAATTCCCAGCGGTATAATAAGTGAAGTACTTCGATAATAACCACTGACGCCAGTATGACATCGTTAGCGAGGAATCTAAGTACTGTACGAGTAATCTGATATATCATGTGTTAGTGATAACTTCGATTACGATGTAATCAGGGATTCAGTTATTGTTTAAAACAAATACTTTGTTCTAAAATAAAATTAAAATACTGGCCTACTTTTAGGGTAAATTTAATATCATGCCCGCTTATTTACACTGTCGATGTAAGTGTAATGGTAGTGGCACGTACTGACATCGTAGCTTGCTTTGTAAGCGAGAGCGCACTACTTACGTAATCGATGATATCAGTAATACTTAGTAGCAGTCAGTGGTGATTCGTTCACTTATTTTGCTATTTGGACTTAACATAAAATTGTCATTTTGTTTGTTGCATTTTTTGTATTTTGTAATGAATAAAATTAAAAAATAATGAAAAATTAATAAAAATAGTAAGCGTGCATGTTACTGTAAAAAAATTTCTTATATGTCAATACCTAAAAAATTTAGCAATTTAATATATTGTTAAACAAACTACATCAGAAAAAGTAAAATTTTTTCATGATTTCCATCCATGGTTCTGATATGAAAAAATTATCTTGCAGTTCTTAAAAGTAAAGCGTTCATTTACTTTCTCATATTTGGGAGAGTAATTTTTTAAGTTTCTGCTTTACTCTCTTGCTGCTAGTTTCTGTTGGGAAAGTAAGCGAACAGACTTAATATTTTTATTTTTCGTTATCAAAGACGGAAACTATTTTTGAAGAAATCGTTCGATCGAATACTTATATTGAAAACTAAAACAAATTTTCTAATTTTATTGTTGTTCGCAATACAAGTTGTCGATCGAACGATTTCTGGTGACATCGTGGGACAGGCCGTTAATCTGAGCAATTAATTACACTCAAAACGAGGAAGTAACGGAAAAAATAGCTTAAGAAAAATTCTTGTCCACAAACGAATGAAAATTATGGACAAATCCTTATATTCCATATCTCATCCTTATTAGAATCCGTTAAGGCTGTTTAGTACTCACTATCCTACACAATCGCACAATTTACTACAAAAATATAACCCTGACAGCCGAAATTAGTTAAGAATACTATTAAAAATAATTTGGCAGCTCTTATCTATTCATTTGTATCTTTTGTAACTAAAATTAAATAATTATTTTTCCCTACTGCCTCTTCCCCGGAAGCTGTTCGCGCAGATTTCCATGTTTTATGTGCAAAGTTGTGCCATTGTGTTAATAATTTTAGAGCAGAAAAGATATTCATGCTTTAATTATTATAAATTTGTTATGACATTTATTTGCCTCTAATTGGATTCTAGTTTTATGATATTTTGCTGTTCTTTTCTAAATTTCTGTTTTAATTTTTTAGTTTTTATTTACTTTGTTAGCTGTTTGTTTGTTTGTGTTGCCTGAATGTTTCATTAAATATTTGTTTGCATGTTTGTGGGCTGCTGCTGCTTTTTTCAAATTGATGACATTCATTTATTTCTATCATTAGCATTTAATATAGCAAAATTATTTAATCTAAAATGACACCCATAAAGAAGAAAAAAAATTTAGTAAGTTATCGAATATATTATTAAATTAGATTTTTCAATTGAAATATATAGTACATAATAAATAAATAGAAAATTTAATTAGTTTTTCTGGTCGATATTTTCAATTTGTTGCCACTTTTTGCTGGTTTAATATTTGTTTAAATTAGTTAATATACATTTGCTTTACTTTAAATAATGATGAGAAAAAAAATTTTGGTATAGAAATTTCATTGGCATATAATACTAATGTTGCATGGTTTGAAGATGTGAAAGGGTTGTCATTAAATATTTTTCATATCACATTGATAATGTTATGACAGATGTATCTTGTGTATTTTATATTAAAGGGTCTTTTAATAGGTACTTCCTATCTTCGACAGTGTTTAGCTCCCATTCATTTGACCAATTGTCTGTCAGTCTGTTTGTCAAATCACCGTGGACAGATGTGTGTTCAGTTTGCACGTGTCACATGGGTCCATATTTTGCACGAATGATTTTGGGTCCTGGTCAGCTCATGTTTAGGTGATGTGAATCGGATATTTTGGATGCGTGTCAAAGTGGACATTTGCCCGATACTATAGTTAATGCAAAATGGCATCGCTAAGACTTTGAATCGATTAAATAGTCTCAATCTCATTTCCACACAGGGTTGATTCCTGCCATAGACCTTGGATGTTTTTCGCAGTCAAGCTAACCGCTTTGCGGGATTTAAATTAAAAAATAGGAAATGCTTAATGAAACGTCTTTTGTATTTGATTTATTTGCTTGACTTTAAACAAATTTAAAATAAGAGCGAATATTAAATAACTGACATGCAAATCAGCTCTTGTAGATAATTAAAATAATTCCTTACACAAAAATTATAATGAAAAGTATAAATAAACTAAAAAATGCTGTCAATAGTTTTCAAATAAATTATAAAAATAATAAAGTTGAATATTTAAATGACGAAGTGCAAAAAGTAACCATCCATCATGTTTACTTTTTGGTACGTTTTACTCACTAAATATTTTGCTTTTTAAACTTGTTTTCAAAGATTTTTTAGATATAGAACGTACATACGTACATACATCTGTACCACAAAATTGTTCATAAATTTTTTTTTTTTTTTTTTTTTTTATACATGTATTTATTTATTGTATCTTCAAATATGAACTAACAATAAGTATTCAAATCTTAAATCTAAAATATAAATATCTAAAATATTATAACTTGTTAATAGTTATAAATAATACATAAGTAGTGATAATAAAAAAAGAAAAAAAAAATTATAAAAAAGTATAAAAAAAGTATTTTCAAGAAATCCCATTTGGCGTGTTGAGTAATAGAGCCCTTGTGTCCCTCTTTTTTAAGCGGATGTGTCCAGTAAAGTTCAAAATATTACGAGCAAGCGGATTAGGATGTGACTCGAGTTTTGTTAAATATTTGCCTGCGTATTTTGCAATTTCTTCAGTCACTAGTGGCATATTTAAATCACGATGTATATTAGAATTTTTGATGTACCATGGAGCCGATGTTATTAACCGTAAAATTTTGTTTTGCCTTCGTTGGATTCTCTCTACATTGGAAGCTGAAGCAGTGCCCCATAACTGGATACCGTAACACCATATTGGCTTTAAAAGCGACTTGTATAATAAAAGTTTACAGTCCAGGCTAAGTGTTGAATTTCTGCCAATCAACCAGTGTATTTGAGATAACTTAATTTTCATCTGAGTTAGCTTAAAGTCAATATGATGTTTCCATGTAAGCCTTCGATCAAGGTGTATACCAAGGTATTTCACTTGGGAGTGTTGAGGAATATTTTGATTATTGATTCGAATTGGGGAACAAGTATCTCTTCTTAGGGTAAACGTTATATGGACACACTTTTGTTCATTTACCTTAATTCTCCATAAGTTCAACCACATTTCCAATTGTGTAATATGTTCTTGTAAATATCGGGAAGCCTCGTGAGGGTTTTCATGCATACTAAGGCAGGCTGTATCATCGGCAAACGTAGATGTATGGATATTGCTGCTCAAAGGCATATCACAAGTATAGATCAAATACAAAACTGGCCCAAGTATGCTCCCCTGTGGCACACCGGATGATATAGATTCGGGCACACTCATGAATTCTCCTTCCACAACCGTGAACTTCCGGGTAGTGATGTAACTTTCTAATAAATTCACTAAATTTATTGGTAGATATGATTTTAATTTTAGAATTAGACCTTCATGCCACACTTTATCAAATGCCTGAGAAACGTCAATAAACAGGGCAGAACAATACTTCTTTTCCTCAAATGTTTTTCTTATAAATTGAACCAATCTATGAGTTTGTTCAATGGTGCTATGCTGACTTCTAAAACCAAATTGATGGTCTGGGATGCACCCACTATCTGTTAAGTTTGGGGACAATTTTGTCATGAGCAGCTTTTCGAAGAGTTTTGACATAGTTGACAGCAAACTTATTGGCCTATATGACTCAGCTTTAGTAAGATCTTTTCCCGGCTTTGGAATCATTTTGATTTTTGCAACCTTCCAGAGTTGTGGATAATACTCCAGTCGTAATATGGCATTAGAAATAAACAGCAAGATTCTTATTGCAATATGCGGCAAGTTCATCAGCATCTTGTTACTAATTCCATCAATACCTGGAGCTTTCTTTGGCTTGAGTTCAGCAATTACTTTATGTACATCACGCATCTTAAACTTTAAGGCTCGAGGGGGTAGAGCAACTACATTCGGCAAATCAGCAACACCAGTACATGTATTTGAGGTAAATACGGATTTTAAATGCTCAGCAAATATTTTGCATTTTTCCGTATCGCTTCTTGCCCAATCTCCGGTAGATGTGCGCAGAGGTGGCTTGAACTCAACGGGGGTTTTAAGCTTTCTAGCAGCGCGCCACAAAGAGTAATTAGATGTCGGTGTGACATCAAGACCTTCCAAATAATTTTTAAGAGATGCAGTTTTTTCAGATGCAAGCAACTCTTGAAGTCGTTTAGAACATTCTTTAAGTCTGAGTTTATGTTGGGGTGATCTGTGCTGTTGCCATTCCCTTCTAGATCTTTTTTTTTTCACATACGAGATGTTCAATATCCCTGGAATAAATTTTATTAAACCCAGACTGCGGATGGGAGGTAGTGGCATGTTCAGCAGCCTGTTTAATAATTTCGTTAAGATTGGCAATGTTAGTTTCAATGTCATTGGGTGTTCTTAACGCAATATTTTCCGTGCAATGACTACTAAGATATTTTTTGAATCCCAGCCAATTAACACGATTGGTCATCTTCGTATATGGGTGAGGTAAGTCACTTCTTAGTGGGTTACAAATTGTAACGATAGTGGGGGAGTGATCGGAGGAGAGATCTAGAGAAGTTTCAACACTAATTAAATCCCTAGAAATATTTTTCATTACGCCAAAATCAATAACATCTGGAATTTTTCGTACGTCAGTAGGCCAATAAGTGGGCTCCCCACTCGAAATAACATCTAAGCCCATTTTTGAAATTGTATTAAACAAAGCTCGACCTCTAGGTGTTAAAAGGCGCGATCCCCAGTACGTATGCTTTGCATTGTAGTCTCCAGCTGCCACGAAACAAGATCCAAGCGATTTGTAGAACTTCTCATACTGATCTTCGGTAACTGAAAATCTGGGAGGTGAGTAAATTGATGATATTACGAAATTAGAACAAAAATTTTCTACAAAAATATTCGTAGCTTGCATATATTCTTCACTAACGTTGTCAAGGATATAGTGCTTGAGTCTTGACTTAATTAGAATTGCAGATCCACCGCATGCTCTCCCTCTAGGGTGCTTTGTATCATACATAGTGTAGCCATTTATTTTGAAAAAGCTTCTCGAAGTCAAATGTGTCTCAGAGACCAACATTATATCAACACTTTTTTCCGTAAGGAAGTGCTCAAGTTCATTTTTATGTTGGCGAATGCCGTTTGCGTTCCAGAAACATATTTTTAACGTGTTCATGGCTTGTTAATTAATGCTTGAAGCAGAGTATTCTGCATTCTCAGCATTTCTTGCATCATGTTAGTCATATTTGTTGTAAAGTTGTTTATAGTTTGCACCAAATTGTCAATAGTAGCTTCAAGGCGACTAAAGTTAAAGCTTGAGTTTGCATTTGTTGAATTATTTGGAGGTGGAACATTTTGTGCGGGAATAGAATTTGTTCTAGCAGCATCGGCATAGGATACACGGGAAGTAACTGGTTGGCTCCTTTGCACAAAAGTGGCGGAGTAAGCGTTTGCTGATTGAGATGGAGCTAATTTGGGTTTTTGCACCATAGTCTGTTTGACAAAAGAGTACACAGGACAACCTCTGTAGTTAGCGGTGTGATTACCTCCACAATTACTGCATTTTTTGTCACTTTGATCTTTTGGCTTATTGCAACTAGCAGTGCCGTGTAATTCGCCGCACACAACACAAACAGTGGGTAATTTACAGTATGTTTTTGTGTGGCCATATTCTTGGCAATTATGGCACTGTACGGGACCTGATCGCTTATGTGGCTCTTCAACTGTGATTTTTCGGTATAAGAGGTATTTTAGGCTATAAATTGGGTGTGTCTCGTTTTTCTTCAGCTGTATATCATTCGGCTCCAATTCAACACGAAATAGAGGCTGGGGGATCTTCTCCCTGTTTATTATATTGGTAACATTTTTTACCTTAAATCCTTGTATCATGAGTGCATCTTTTACTTCTTCAGGATTAACATAAGAGTCAATACCCTTCAATACGATCTGCATACCTTTGGCACTTTTAAGCTGGTACGTATAAAAACTTGTTTTATTTTTTTCAAATTCAGTCACTATTTTACGGACATTTTTTTCTTCGTATATTTGAATTTTAGTTTCGTCAATATTACCACGCTTTATTGGAATAACATGAAATGCGTTTTCACCAATGGCCGAGACTAATTTTTTAATTAGGGCGTTAGAATTTTTCTCTCTCAAATATATAGGTGGTGGCTTAAAAGACTTTTGCGATGATGCAGCGGGCTTGTCGTCGGTGACTTGCAAAATTTTAAAACGGTTTTGGCGATTAATTGAGGATGCGCTGTTATCCCTAGACATTTTTGGAGCGGATGAAATTTTTGAAGAATTTGGGCTTCGCCCACGCTTTACCACGGTTATATATCTGTCCATACCGACTTGCACCTTGGGTTTTGAAATACTGTTATCTGTAGTGATAACTTTATTAAGTGACGAATACGAGCCTGAAGGGGATGATATTACTGACTTATATGAAGAAGTACTAGGCAATTGTAATGTTAATGAATCACTACTATTTGGCATTGGACAAAGCGAAGTTGATCGCTGACGAAAAATTGGTTTTGCCGTTAAAAAAACACTTTCATTAGATTTATTATTTCTATTATTTTCATTAAGAGCTTCAGAACTCACAGTAAAATAGGCATTTCTGCCGTTAGAACTCACTTCATAATTTTTTGTATTTGAGGTACTCATATAGAGTATTCCTCAAGGGCACTTTTTGTGTTTTTTTGCTTACGGTTTTTTTTTTGTTTTTGTAATTTTTGATTGTTTATTTGTTTTTGAGTTACTCGTATAGAGTATTCCTCAATGTCACAGTTTATGTTTTTTTTTGTTTCTGTTTTTTGTATTTGTTATTTCCACTATGTAAAAATATTAACAAAGCAGTAAAGCTTATTTATTAAAGTCAGTATGTGCCTATTACGAATAATATGTACTACGAATATTTTTTTGTATAATTATTTATTTGTTTGGTATGTAAGAAAAAATTCCGCTAATCGACTGTTCGCTATGAAGGTACCACGAGAACTGATTGTTCATAAATGACATGTATTTTTTTACACGATTTTGCTTATGAACGTATCCACCGTGTAAAAAAAGAGTTCGATGTATGTATATTAGCTTAGCGCGAGTATATTTAGGATTGTCTATTTAGTGGTTTCAGGAGCGCCGGTCTGGCAAGGCTGTCAGCTGTTGAATATCTGTCATCTAAAGTATAGTTTAAATAGCGAAAGGTTTGCCATTTGCGAATAGGGATTGTTTAGCAACAGAATAATGCGTAACAAAAGTGAAAATTTACCGCAAAAGCGATATTTCGAACGTGGCCACTTTTCCAGCTTGTCGTGGTTATTATAATCGTCCTACTATGTACCGTTACTATATTTTAAATGCTTACTTCTCTTATGAATACTATTCCTTCATATAAAAGTTTTTTAATTAAAAAATTTTGAGAGGAAGTCGAGCTTTTTATGCATGAATTTCCTTTGGTGAGAATACGAATATCAAATATAGTCAAACCGCAATAATTTGAAACTCAAGGGATCAAAAGAAAAATTAAAATTACCCAAATACTAAAACTAACTAGTTTCAAATTAAACTTTGAGTTTAAAATTATCAAGTGTCAGCTGTTTTTATTAAATACTTGTTTATCTTGTGCATTCTATTCCCTCAATATTTACAGCCAGCTTAAGTTTTCCAAATTATTAATTTATAATAAAAAATATTTAAACTTTTATGAAATCTATACTTATTTCGGTACAACTAACATGTCAGACTTTAAAGGAATTGATACCATATAATTATGCACATTTAATGAAAAAACTCTCTCACACACACACACACACACATATTCATGCATACAGTTTTTATTTCTGTCCTACGTACAAATGACAGATAACAATTTAAACGCACACATACATACATACATACACACATATATACATACATATATTTATATAAATGTAATTTCATAACCCATTTCAAACCGTTAATACACATTTTCCCCAAACCATAATGGAGCCATTTTTAATATTAAATAATTAACTCCTGTATAAAACATATCCTTGCACGTGGATAATTCATATTTCGCATTTATTTAAAAAATTTATTAATTAAATGCTTACGCTCTTTAGTTAATAACATCAACATATTTCACGCAATTTTATTGTTTTATGCCATGTTGTTGTTGTTGGTTTTTCGCTTGTATTTTTAATTCATAAAAATTAAAATATTTTTAAACCATATAAAAATATAAAGGAAGTCTATATTAAAACAATAAAATAAATGTAAAGTATGCAGAAAAAAAACAAACAACCAGAAAAGCATTTCATAATTATGAAATTAAATGTAAAATTGCGTAAATGTTGAAAGTGGTCTACTTATCCAAAGTTACACAAAGACATGGTGGCATTCAAAATGCAAAAGTGTATTTTCACATTAATAATGAAAAAATCAATTGATGTAAATATGCATTTTAATGGAATATCTATGCATACATATATGTAGTTATTTGTGATATTATAATATATTTATAAAATTTTTTGTCATAAAGCAACATTTTTATATTGTAGTCACCACTCTCAAGATCGTACCTATTACGAGCTATAATTATTTATATCAACTGTTATTTATATTCTATAAATTTGACTCTAAATTATAGTTTTGATTAAAGAGTGCCAAATGAAAATAAAATTGTTTTAAATTTTTATATATTTGAAATTTGTTAATATTTGTAGACGGGGGCTTCAAATGGCAGTCGTAAACGTTGCATTGTCATAATGTTTTAAATTATTTTAATATATGTAATTGCTTTTGCTTTTGTTTTATTTTTCAAATAAAAATTTTAAAATATTATAACAATAGGCGCATTTACTACTAACATTTACTTGAACCTTTCTTTACTCAAATTTCTCACAAAAAGATATATTCTTAACAGAAAAAATTATGAAAGTCTTTTTTAATCGCACAGGTTTTTGAAACTGATTTTCTGTTTTATTATTGTCTTTATTGATAACTAAATAGTACATTAATTTAATAAAGAAAAAAAATCGTTTTTCATTGTATTCAACTGAAATGAAATTTTGGTATTTAGTTTTACAAATTCTGTAGTAGTTCCTATTTTAGGATAAATACTATTTGATTTTTTTCAACTCACTAACTGAATACAAAATAAATTTTTTTTCGTGTTAGAAACAGTGCCACTCGCAAAGAAAGTGTATTCTGTTATTCATTTATAAAACTTTTTTTGTGTGAATAAAGCAATTTGTATTAGAGTAATTGTATTCTCGTGACATATATTATCCTAAACCAATAATAAATGCTGCCGTATTATAAGCGAATCAAGATGGGTGTATTGGTGTTCGTGTATATGAGCGTTAACAAGCGATCTCCCGGAGACTTCTTGTTCATAACAAATACTCAAAAGAAGTAGTGTTGATGCGTGTATGTTTGTTATTTTGCATATTGTACATTTGAGTGTGTGTGTGTAAGATGTAGATGGTAAGCTATTATGTGTATAAGGGAGAGCACGCAACTAATGTCAATGCATATGTGCAGAAAAACAAAAGAGCACAACTTATGTATGTATGTAGATTAGGCTTATGTAGAAAATATAAAAAATTTGCAAAACGCGAATGGCTCACTGGGTATGTTGTCATGGTATTTTAGAATACGTGCGATTTGCAAATGGTCATATCTAGAAATCTTATCTTAATGGTTTTTAAAATAAACAGCAGATTCAGCGGATCAAAATCTTTAAAATTCGGGTACTAGTAGATGGTTTATTAACAAAAATTTTTTGTCATTACGAAAATATGAGATTTTTTTGGAATTATAAAATCCACATTTTTGCTGCAAAAAATGCATTTGGTGCGCAACTTTTTTTAAGACGTTTCAATAAAGTAAAAACGCAGTTTGTCTTAGAATTTTAGCCCGCATATGAAAACCCAGTGAGCCTTTGTGTTTAAAAAATACGCATAAGCCTAATGTACATATGTACCAGTTATCTGCAATGAATCGTTTTTTCGCTATTCATGCTGACTAATGAATTTTAAATATACATAAATCGTAGACATCACTTAAACTCAACTACTCTAATGTACGCACACACTCAATAAGATTGAGTTATAAGTATAAATATGAACGCTACGTCGACATACATATTCATACCACACTCACACTCATTAATCACCTCCGTTTTATTTCTAATTTCAGAAAAATATTTATACTACTAACATTGATTCAACTCACTTAACTCATGTACGTATGTTTATTTAAAAGTTTAGTCATTAAACAGTTTGCAAGTACTATACAATAATAGGGCTGTTTTTCAATTCCTGCAAAAAAAAAAAGCAACAGAGAAACAAACACAACCTTATAATGAGAACTTTAATGTTCGGATAGTGTTTCATACTCAGTTTGCATCGTCTATAGGCATGAAGTTAAGGAACGTCATATATGTTGCTAAGTATGACTTCGATTTTCACTTCAAACCTTAGAGTGAATCTGACTCATAGACAACATTGCAATAAGTATGAGTGCGCATAAGTACAAGAAATTATAAGTCATGATTTAACTCTACTCACTTTTTCACTACTCATTAATCTTCTCTGGTATGTACATGCAAGACGTTTGTATACACGCCCATGCTTTTGAAGAAGCAAGCATCACGAATTCTTCCTTCACGAACTATTTTCTTTTTTACTCCTATACCTGCAATAACTGAAACAAATGTCTTGTCAACGGTGTTGTTTAGCATTTTTTTAGAAGATTTCGCTGTGGTAAAGGCTTTGAAAAAACCCACATGTCTTAAAAGTTCTTATAAGTGGTTTTGTGCAGGACTTTGGTTTGTATTAAAGAAAAACTTACCATAACAATTTTTATTAATACAATTACATAAATACATTATAAATTTCATTTAACAAAATGAGAATTTTATTTAAAATTATATTTTAAATAATATTATTAAAATAGATTGTTGCTAATCTATGTTCTGTAAAAAAATCAAATTGAGTTGATGGGAGTTACAATATTTAACGGTGTGTGTGAAAAATATCCTCAAGCAAGAACATGTGCATTTCCGTTTCCCCTGCATAATTATTATCATTACACATTCAGTTTTTTATACTTTTGATTTAAATATACATACATATCTGGGCATATGCACATAAGAATTAATCTGTATGTGCGATTTTACTTATTTGCCTGTTGTGTAAACAACATTCAAATGCATTTTTGTTTTGTTTAATATTTTGCTCGGTTAACCATAAATGTACGTTATAATATATTTTAAATAAAACAAAATTCAAAGCACAAATATCAGAAAATATTTTTAAAAACTATTTATGAATATTGTTCGTTACAATATCTGCAAGCCTTTTTTTTATATATTTTTTTTTTTTTTTGGAAACATAAAATTGTTATTGTTATTATCCTTTTGAATTTGTAAAATATTTGTTTATGCGAGAGATGTTTATCCAAATGTTTTTTGCCTTCCATGCATAAAATTTTATGCTTACAGGTATTCACATGTAAGTCTAAGAGTCTTATTGACTTTTTATAAATATTTGTTGTGTGATTTTTTTTTGGTGTTCAAATTAAAGTTTTTAAATATTTAATGAACGGCATTTTGTTTTATTTCTAATACGTGTATTAATGTGTTCACGTATTCAAATTTAATACCCTTTTAGAAGGAAAATGAAATGGAAAAAATAGAAACTTATTTTTAAATATCAAATAAATATTTTATGGTCCTATAAAAAGCAACTTAAATTATTAATCATTTGGATTTTTTTTAGCTAAACTTTAGTAAAAATATTTATTAAGGATATGAATGAATTTTAGTGCAGAGCATTTATAGTGAGGAAATGAAGTTATAAATCATGCATAGATGTTCAATAGAAAATATTAATTTTTAAAACATTAATTTTGACATGTTAAAAATTTAAGAACAAAAAGTATTTGTTTATGGGCAATCGATTTTGAAGGTGTATTCGCCTTTCGAAGTTTTTACATTTTAAAAACTTTTCACAGAATATGAAAATTGGTCCCGGTGGAAAACTTTTCATAGGAAATGAAAATTGGTGCAGCTATTCTGTACTATATGGGAAAGTGTTTTAGCAATATAAAAAATTTTTAGATTTTTAATTGAACTGTAGTGAATTTTAATCAGAAATAATTTTTAGTCAGGCTTAAGTTCAATAATTTCAATTCTTATTGAATGAAATATTTTTATTATTTAATGTGAGTTTCTAAAGAAGAGAAGAAAAACTAAACTTAAACATACTTAGTATTTAAATTTGCCTTAACTGGGGATAGTTAACAACAAATTTGCATTTTAACTTGTCTTATTTAGAGGGAAATAATGACAAACGAGAGCTGGTTGTATTTAAATGTTTGTAAGGATGACAAGCAAAAGTATTGAGGACAAGGTGACCTCAAGAAACAGTCGAAGGTTATTACCTTCAAGTTCCGCTAACACGAAGAATTCTTAATGAGGCGATAGTTAAGTATTAATAACCGCCAGGATGGTATCCCGGATTTTGACCATTAAATGATAAAACACGAATTTCTTCAAAATTAACTTACATTATTTATTCAATATGTATGGAGATACAGTTTAATTGGTACAATTGCGGGAATTTGTTGGTGGTGAGAACCTTTGGTGTCGAGCACTTTCTTGATCGCCGTCAAAAACTTGACTCTCCCCTTCACCAAAAACTTGGCGCTCTCGACCCACAGATTTACATGCATAGTTGTATAAGTTAGAACGTTTCGTTAAATAATTCACAATCGTGTAAATTCATGGATGGGAGTTTTAAAGTACTAAATAATTAAATTCATAAGCTATTAATATTCACAATTCAAAGTGGAGTTAGTAATTAAATTCAAATAAATTCTTTAAATTACATATAAATATACATACATATATATGAGGTGTATTGGCATTCAAGTGGATTTAAACACTTAGGTAGAGTAATATAATTTCGTGCTAACCTAAATAGAAAAATGAACAAATGGAAAAACAGAAAATGTATAGTGATACTTATAAATGTGTTTACCAAAGGTAAATCAATTGTATACACAACAATCGTTTCTCATATTCCGTTTCATAGAAAATTTAAGTTAAATAGCTGATGTTAATAAGAATCTCTACCCAAGTAGATAGACTAGGGTGCTGATGAAGTGCGTGGCTGCACAGAAAAGTATCGGTATTTCCCCCAGCTATAAAGTCTAAGTTTAATTTTTCTTCTCTTCTTTAGAAACTCACATTAATTAATAAAAAATATTTCATTCAATAAGAATTGAAATTACTGAACTTGAGCCTGACTAAAAATTATTTCTGATTAAAATATAAAAATTTTAATAAAATCTTTTCCCATTTTGCTAAACTTTTGACAAGTTGCTTTAACTGCCGTTTCCTAGAACGATATTAACACGTTAAAGGTTCATATTTCAGTATCTGTAAGTTTTTATTTTTCAAATTGCTATGCAGCTCTTCATTTTATATTTCCTTATTTATATTGTCTTAAGAGATTGCTGAAGGCTATAGGAATGGTTACTATTTTAATGTGCGATGTTGCCTTACAAATGCAGGAAGCAAATTTTTTTAATTTTTGCCTTCTTCGCTATCAAAACAAAAAAGTCACTGCTGATTTCAGCTCGATTTTCAAAAAATTTTGTTTTTATCATTTATGTTATCAAATCCAGTGAAATGTGCCCCCTTGGAGAATCTTAATTATTTTTAATATGATTATGCATATTAAGCTCTGAAAACGGGGTACCGTTTGGAACCAAATTTGCGATATTATCTGTCCAGTATGGCACACAAAATACGTACGAGTTTAGCTATTAAAATTCAGAAACTATGTTTAGACACATTTTTTAAACTACGCAGCCCAGACAACTATAACTAAAATTTATAGACTGTGTGAACAACAATAATCGCATAAGTATAAAAATACTCTTAACTATTAATCGTCACATATGAGTACATACAGGGCTATTTTAATTACAAACACAAAAGTTATGTTTTCAAATAGCTAAAACACACATTCTCCATTCTATTTTATATACAAAAATTTATATGTATTGTGGCAAATGATGCATAAATATCTCAAGTGTCATTCATATATTTTTTTTTTCAAATAAATATACATACACCGAAATAAGTTTGCTTCATAAATTCAACGAAATAATTTGATTAGATTTTTTTTCATAAATCTGGTGATAATTTCACAAATCTAATGAAAATTTCACGTTTTATTGTGAAAGAATTTCATTGGAATTGCTTCGTTGGTATTCTAGTTTAGTAACAATATTTCATTAGATTTATGACAACAATATCTTCTAAAAAACATTTACAGTTGTTGCTTGAAATAAATATAAGTACATACCTTAAAGCAATTAAGTTAAAGATTATATTCTTGAAAACTAAAGAATACAATAAAATATACAGTAATCTAGAATTTCATTATATCTATGAAATGTATTCGTTGTCCCAATGAAAAATTCATTGTAGTCATGAAGGTCTGATAAATTAAATGTATTTCAACAGTTGTCAACCAAAATCTTTCATCAAAGGCGGCAGTTCTGTATGATTTTTCTTTGTATGTACTCTTTGTATGCTTATTTACACATATAGTTTCAACAAAGTTATTTCGTAGTTATAATAAAGTTATTTCATTGTTTATGTGAAGTATTTCATTGCTTTAATGAAATGATTTTGTTATTTTAATAAAATTATCTCATTGGAAATTATCTCGTTGCTTTAGTGAAATTATTTCATCGTTTTAATGAAATTATTTCATCGTTTTAATGAAATTGTTTCGTTGTTTTGATTAAGTTCTTTCATTGCATTGATGACAATGTTTAATACATTTGATGTAGTTTTCATTAAAATAATTTTAACGAAATTGCTTTCATTAATCCAACGAACCGTGACGTTGGTTGAATTTTAATGAACTTTTTCATTGCATCAATGTCAAAATTCATAGAACTTATTAAAAAAATTCTTTCAGTGTAGTCAGAATATAATGATACTCTAGTGTGGGTATGGGTACTAGTAACTTTTATATATGTACATCTATATAAGTGAATGTATGTGGTAATTAAATGCAAACTACTACTACTACTACTACTACTCTCACATATATACCAGATATAGAATATTTTAGAGATTTCTAGTGAAAAACCCTATGAAATTATATGGAAGGAACTAGCTTCCTAAACTAAGCATACACTCAAAAAAGTAATATGAATGATTTTGTAATATTAATTAAAATATTTGTAGTATCAATTAAAAAAATAATTAAATTTTCACCTATAAGCAATTTGATAATATCAATTAAGTTTTTCCAGTCAAATTAATTAATACAATTAAAAATTTGCTCAATATAATTAAATTATTAATTGAAAATAATAATTGGTGAATACTTTTTTCTGTGTATGTGTAATCCGCAACGGATTGAGTCAGTATTGATTGCACTCTTTTCAACCTAAAGTAACCTAACATAATCTAAATCTAAATATGTATTAAGTTAAAATAATTGTAACGTCACGTTTCAATTGAAATATTCACTTATCAACAAATAACCAACAATATTCATGAAAATTGAATTACAAAACGTCAGTTGTAGTGACTTTGGTGTTTTATTTAATTTAAGACGTTTACAAGTGTTTGATTTTTGATTATAATTTAATTTATTTTTTCACTTTCGAAAACAATACGAGTATAAAGACGACTTGTGTGTGCTGTTAATGATGTGAAATATTACATATGTTTTGTTTTCTATTGTTTTGTTTTTTTTTTTTTTGGTGATACAATGCAAGTTAATCCTTATTAAAATGAAGTTAATTGTTTAAGTAAATTTTTTTTTGACTTTTAACACTAATGCGCGTAGTAGTGTCAACATCTAAACGAGTGTGTTTGTTTTTTTTTTCTTTCTTTACGACGAAAGTTTCCAAGGAATTGTTATTTGGACAACTTTGACAGTTTTTTTTTCCTTTTAATTCTTTTTTTAGTTTCTTTCTGTTATCTGACTGCATACACGATAGACTTCTTAATGAATTATTTACGAACAATTAATAGCAAAAGTTTGGTTATTTTATAATATGAATGACTCATTTTGTAATAATTATAGATATGTGATTCTACTTGGTTACTATTTAATGACAGTTTATGGTAAAACTGGTAACGCCTTTCATTTACATTCCATAAAATTATAAGTTTTATTTTTTGTTTTCTTATGAATTAATAAAATTAATGAAAGTAATATACATGCATGGATATATACATAAAAATATACCTATGCAGCTGAAATATGTATTTTAATTATAAGTTTGCTGCGGTATATCTAAAGAGAGTTTTTAAAGAAACCTAAATATTAAATTTTTATATCTATTTTTTGATTGTACATTTACACAAGTATGTACATGTGTTTTTAATATAATGGTATATTGAAAGTTTCATAATATCAGTGACAATAAGGAAAAAAATGCTTAAGTCATATTTTACTGTTTTGCAGGAGAGCAGTTTTCGGCGTTCAAGTCGATATTCAGAAATGTATTTCTTTTACACTTAAATTGGGATATTCTCTGTCAAACTTTTATTTTTTAAGCAAACATAGTTCTACACACTCTATCTAATACATTTAACTCGAAATATACCAAAGTATAACCTAAGTTAAGCTTTTATTACAAATGAGACTAGAAGTCTGAAAAAGATATGTCGCAAGTCGTAGTGCTATAACTTCCTGAAAAATCACAATAATTAATTGAGATTTCAACCAGGTGTATTTTCGCGTATGCAGATAACGGAGCTACCTTTAACTAAAAATCAGCTTATATCAACTTGAGTACTTTTTCCTTTTGGCCACATACATACATATTTTAAGATATCTGTGAAATCTCTGGAGTCATCGTAGTTATTTCTTGAGTGAGAGGTCAGGCTTGCATGTATTGTTTGGCCTTCGAGAGTTTATAGTAGGGTGGTGCTCCAAAAAAACGAACTAGTTCAATTGAAGTATTCCCATAAGTGAACGATGTGAACTAGTTCAGACTAGTTGTTCCTTTTTGTTCTTTTGGTCTTTGTTGTTCTTTTAGTCTTTCTTGTTATTTTGGTCTTTCTTGTTCTCTTGGTATTACTTGATATTTTGGTCTTTCTTGTTCGTTTTTTGTTCGTTTTCTCTGTTCCTAACCAAAAACACATGCAAAAGATTTAAATTAAAATATAGTTTCTCGTTTGCATATTGTTAGAAAGATACAAATGTAGTGTGCCTATTAAATTTTTAGCACAATAATCAAAACAATCAAAATAAAATGTATACTTATGGCCTATTTCTCACCTGCGAAAGAAAACGTTCGACTTGAAATTTGTATTGAAAACAACAATAAAATATGAAAATTTGTTTTTGCTTTCAACATAAATTGTAAGTCGAACGTTTTCTTTCGCAGGTGGGAAATAGGCCATTAATGAAATATACAAGAGAGTTTTACAAAGTTAATAGAAATAATTTGTAGTATTGAACTAAAAACAGATTGTGAAAAAGATTTTTAGAATTAAAAAAGTAATTATAATTTATTTTAAACTGATTACGGATTTCATTTTAAAAATTTCAAAATATTAATTTTTAACTTTTATTTGCTAAAAGCATACAACAAATAAGACTACAAAGCACAAATGAAAATACGTCTAAGCAATTAAAAGAAAGTATTTGTTGTGTTGAATATAAATCAGTATTAAAAAAGTGATTAAAATTTGTTTTCAAATTATCAAACTTCATTTAAAGCATTTTCAATAAAAAAATTTTAATTAAATAAGGTCATTAAGAATGAAATGAAATTAATTTAAAATATTAACACACGAATAAAACATTGAAGAGGATTCAATAACTGTATAATCTCTGTTTTGTTTTTCACTGAACAACTGAACGAAAAGAACGAACTAGTTCTTTTTGTTGTTGGGAACAAAAAGGAACAATCCACAAAAGGAACAACTATGCCCAACTCTAGTTTATAGTATCGCTTGCACTGGTGGACTAATCTGCTACGGGTAACAGTAGAATCTTGCTGTTCTCTTGTGAAGTTTCTTTAACAACCACGTTGCTACTTCCTATGTGAAGGCATATGTCGTTTACAGTTAGTCAGAAAACTTTTCAAAATACTGTTAATAACATCTCGGGCATATGGTATATTTACTCTGCCCATATTATGCATATTTACTTTGTATAATATGTTTCAATAAATAAATAAATAAATATGTATTAAGAAGTCTATATTCTTATGTTAAGAAATTTCTAAAAGTTAAACATGAACTGACCATATTGAGTTACACACTTGTAAGATTTGGTTTCAAAACAAAATTTATATCTTAAAATTGAACAATTTTTATGTTGATTATGCCCTCAAAATAGGAAGTGTTTAATAAAAAAAATTTGTACACAGATTTGCAATTATAAAAAACAATAAGAAGAAAAGCTCTTAGCATTTGAGTTCTCCAAAAGAACTAAAGTAAAAATAAAATTTTTTTTCTTCTATTTTTTTTTTTTTGGAAAATTATCATTCCCATTGGTAATCATTTCCTAAAGTTGCAACCTAAAGCACTTAATTATATTTTTCTCTTTTTTCTCTGCTTGTCTGATAGTGTTGACAATTGAATATCTTTCTTTTGGTTTTCTTTCTTTCTTTTTTCTTTTCACAAATAAAAAAAACAAACTTCAATATCAGCTTTTTATCTTTCAATTTGTTTCTTCTCTTTTATTCCTCTTTTTTTAATCTTTTGCAAAATTTCAGAAATAAATTACCTTCTGTTGATTTGCTGGCCAGCAGTTGTAAAATTGCAACAATGATTTTTTTTAATTCTAAAAAAGTTGGAAGACAAAAAAAATAAATCCAAAGATGTAACATTGCATGACAACAACATTAAAAATATGGCAACAGGAAGACACTGGAAAAAAAAGTTTTGCAAAGTTTTTATACCGCGGAGACATTTAAGCTTCCAATTATTTACTCTGTTAAAAAAAAAGGATAAAATCATGAAGGCTGCCAAAGCTTTTTGATAATAAATATTCTTATTTGATGACTTTATATTTTATGAAATTGGTTTTATAGTACTATATACAATTACGTTTAAGTCATTGTACAGTCTACACTTTGTACCTTGAGGTTAAAATTCTCTGAATTTTTCTTCTTGTGTTTCCCAAGCATATCAGTTTTCTTTCAAACACTCCACACCGCAAACTTGTAATGAAATGTGTTTTCTTTTTAAGTAACTGAGCAGTGTGTTTTGTTGCACTGCCAGTCAGTTACGAGTATTTGTATTCCACTGAAGTACTAACTTCAAAATTTGTTGCTGTTTCATTTTATTTTATTTAATTTTTTCTATTTCTATTGCTTTGTGCAGTGGTACGAGTATGGGTAGAGATTTGCTTTGAAACTGAACAACTCTTTGGAGAGTTTATGTTATAACAAGTTTGAACATTGCTTGACATTTGTAATTTTCAACTAACTACGTGCAGTAGTTGACATTGTTCCTTTTCCTTCTTTCTTTCTATTTTTTGTCTCTTTAGTCTAAATATTTCTTATTAAAGCTGTTTTGCCAAGTGGAACTTTAAAAAAGAAAAGATCAGAAATAAAGATGTTTAACGTAAGATTCAAAGGGAAATGTTGCTTAATTTTCTTGTGGCTTTCTAAAAAAAAATGTTGTGCTAATTGCAAGTTTTCTTTTCGTTAACAAACTGCATGCAAGAATGTTAAGTTTTTTTTTTTTTTTGCTAACAAAAGATTAAAATCTACGAGTATCTCTGGCATAAAAGTAACCTTAAGCTTGACAGTCGTCTTAAATTTCAATTGTCAAGTATGTTTGCTACTTATTCCTATAAGATTTACTTTTCTAACTCCAAAAGCCATACTATTTTGAGTTGTGGCAAACTTGGAAACAAAAATCCATAAAAATACTAGCAACAACAAAGTAAGAAGAAAAAGGAGCAAATATATGTATGTATGTATGTGCATAAGTATACTTTATTTTAAAGTTTCTTTAAGAACTTTTTTGTTTCAACATATTTTTTGTTTTTGTTTTTCCTTTTTTCATTGCGACAACAACTTTGTTGACATTTGATCTACTGTAGCGTAAAAGCTTCATAAAAATGCATAAAAACATAAAACATTATTCTCCAGAAAATGTACATGCAACAATGAATTTGAATGCTTCTACTGCTGTTGCTGCTGCTGCTGCTGCTCCAACTTCCATATAATTTTAGTCTCAGCAGTCACTTTCTTTAATAATGTATGCAGCTTCTTCATACTTTTACTTAAGCCAAATAGAGAAAAATATGTTTTACTTTGGATTTATTTATTTTTCTTTTCTTCTATTAAAGTCAAACTTTACTCTTCCTTAGTTTTTTTATTTTATAAGTGCATATTCGTTTTATAACAAGTTACTTATTGGTTGTTACAAAAAAAAAGAAAATGCATAAGTATGTAAGCGAGTTTTTGTGTGACACACATCCACAAATAATATTGCGGAAAAAATCATTCTTAACATACATACGTATAAACACCAGTATAAACCCCAGCAAACACAAGATAAAGCGTATCAAATATCACTCCCAATAATCTTTTAAGCTCGATAAAGATATTGCCGCATATTTTTAGTCAAAACAAAGTATTTTTTAGGAATTTAAAGTACTGTTTCTTGTTTGTAAGGTAATTCTGCTTTTAAATTTTTAAAGTATATTTTATTTTGTTTATGAATATGCACCATAGATATTAAGGTTTGGATTTAAATTATTCAGTTTAAAATTAGTTATTCCCAAATCACTCGCACCATTAAGGCTGGAATAACTAAAATAAAACTGTAGAATGCAACAACAAGTAACATAGACCACTACAATAATACTTACATGCATGTACCGATGGTACATCAAATAAGTAAAAATAATTAATGTGATGATCGTAAAAAGATAAGTAAGAATAGTTAAACATACTGAGGTAGAGTAATATAATTTCGTGCTAACCTAAATAGAAAAATGAAAAAATGGAAAAAACAGAAAATTAATAGTGATACTTATAAATGTGTTTACCAAAGGTAAATCAATTGTATACACAACAATCGTTTCTCGTATTCCGTTTCATTGTAAATTTAAGTTAAATAGCTGATGTTAATAAGAATCTCTACCCAAGTAGATAGACTAGGGTGCTGATGAAGTGCGTGGCTGCACAGAAAAGTATCGGTATCTCCCCCAGCTTAAAGTCTAAGTTTAATTTTTCTTCTCTTCTTTGAAAACTCACATTAATTAATAAAAATATTTCATTCAATAAGAATTGAAATTACTGAACTTGAGCCTAACTATGAATTATTTCTGATTAAAATTCACTACAGTTCAATTAAAAAAATCTAAAAATTTCTCACAAAAATAAATAAAGACCTTAATTAACTAAATCACACATCGCCAACGTGATATTCATATGAAAACAAAAATAAAATTTAAAATATCTTAATAGTGTTGTTTTTGCTTTTCATACAATTGAAGAGCAAACAAATTCAGATTTATAATTTTTTAGAATTTTTGAAAACAGCACTTTCAAGTAAATATCACTTATACTTTCACGAGTTAGACAATTAGGGCCTTTTCATATTTTTTTAATCGCGCAAGTGATTTGTTAACAAACAAACTGTTTAACTATCCCCAAAAAAAAAATTCTAAAATATTTGATGAAGGGAAAATATGAAAACGGCCTGGTCCTGGTATAAGCAGAAAATGTTGTTTTTTGTGTTCAATATAATTAATCTATCTCGTGTCTTCTGCCGTTAGTTTTACAATTCAAATTCCTCAAATCCCAATAATTTTCATACACTTTTAACTTCAGATTACGTTTGTCTTAAAAATCATTATAAATTAAAACCTGTTGGTTTGCTGGGAAACTACGGGAATGTCTTCACTCTGCTTTGTGAAATTTTAAGTTAGTACTTTCCTACGAAGATCCATTTCTCTATACAATAAACTTCACTCAATTCATTTCCTTTTATTTAAGAAAAGTAAAAAATAAACTAAAAACTGAAAAATAAAAATAACTAAACATAATCGAAACATGAATAAAAAAAATTATGCCAACAAGGGAATAAAATCGAAAATTGTCAATGCTTGCTACATTAAGTTGCAACTAAAGTATAGTAAAAAGGAGAGAGTACAAAAATGCAGAAATAATATATATCAATACTAGCTTTTTATTTCAAATATATAATAAGACTTGGCAAAGAAAACTTTGACTGTTCATAATACACATCATTGAGGGACTTAATTAAAGGTTTGTTTAATATCTTAAAACAAATATGTATGTATGGGAAACTTATTTTAAAGGAATGACATTTTTATTGCTATCATAGTGCATTTAATCGAGTGTTAGAAAATACTCACCAGAATTAAAAAAAATATATTTTTTTTAAAGAAATTTATGAACTAATTTTAGTTTAAAATTCAAAATTGAATTTCCTTCAATTTACATGAAAACAATGTTTCGGGCTTAAGTTCGTATAAAAATAAATGAAATGTTAAAATAGGTAACTATTTACCATTTTTCCTAGATGAAAATATTATCATAGAACACAAAAAAAGGGAATTTTCCTTAATATCTCGTCTAATTCAGTGACCAGGCATCGAAAAAGAGAACTTCTTGCAATGACAACCCTAATTAAAAATCATTAGATCGGATCGAAATTTGCACTACTTCCGCATCGTAAACTCTACATTTTCATGACTTTTTTGGAGTCTCTTTTTTTACTGGGGCATACTCCAACTTTACTTTACTTTACTGGGAGTATTTTCTAACACTATGGAGGAGTTAAAAGGTTTTGTGTGACTAAAATAAGCTTCTACATGGTTTTTTGCTCACTCTCGGCAAATTAAAAATATCGATTTTTTGGAAGCAATGAAAATGTAGTTCCACTAGAATGACTTCCATTTTTTTTCACTGGTTCATTATATATTTCGAAGCAAAAATGCATATCGTCGGCGTATAGTGCAAACCTGCTAAATCTATTTTGCATTACATAAGACATTTTAATGCCGTTAGAAAGATAAAGAGTTGCCCCACAGACTAGCTAAAATATTTATTTCAATTCGAACCTCTCCAATGTCGAAAAATTTAATATATTAGAATAGTTTCTTCAGCTATGAGTATGTTTAAAAAGTTTTTACTGTGTTTTGGTTTTTCTGCAAAATTTGGTTGAAATGAGTTAGCATTTTTACATTTTAAGCGGACGATATGTGTACCGCTATTTTAGTTGACTTGACTAAAATTTCCCTCAAATAAAAATGCAGTTATTTTTTTTATACACTTTTATACATTCGATTATATAGATTTGAAAAAACAAAGAAAGGTAATTGCATTCACATTTTGAAAACGTCTGTAAATCTAACATATAAATAGCAAAAGCATCAATTTTTAGCAGTGACAGCCAGGCCCTTATCAAGATCACAAAATGTGTATGTCTATATAATTAATTGATTTTTGGAAGAACTTTTTTGACAACACTACAGATCCTTATACATTTTTATGGTACCTGCTTCTTCACATGTTCATGTATATTAATTACGCTTTGCCAACTATACCAACTTATTACAAATTTTGAATATTTTGTTTTAATTCTCTATCGGTTTTAATGAAATAAAGCTAATATTCCTGTCTTTAAAAAACAAAATTTATACCCCTAGGATCTCCGGGTGTTCTAAATTAGACCACTTGACACCTAGTATGTCTTTGTTTCTTATAAGCGTATGTGTAAAAAACAAAAACAAAGAAGAAAATTGTTCTTTTTCCAAGCAAATTCAAATTTCTTTTTACTGCTTTTGATCCAAGAAATTTGAAAAAACATTTATATTGTGCAAAAATATCTTTCAAACCACCAATTTTGGTGGACGATAAGATACTTAAAAATTGTGATGATTTTTATATAAATTTAAAATTCCAAGAACAAAAACAAAATTGTCAAGAAAAGCCATAACGCTAAAAAATGTTTTCTAAAAGTCTTTTTTTAAGCTCCAATGTACTAATATCTAAAATTTATTTAAATTTCGCTTATACATATTTGAACTTCAACTCAAAGTTTTAATTCAAATAATTAAAATAATGATTTCCCTACAAAATTTTATCTCATCTAAAAATTTTCATTTCCTATCGCTTACCGAAATATCAAACAAAAATTATTTTCGTATTAAGCAACTTTTTAAAATATTAAGTCTTATATTGAAAAAAGATGAACTGAGGCAGAGAGAAAGTTTTTAATCACACATAAATATATCTAAAACTTCATTCCGTTTTGTTTCCCGAAAATTTGCTTATTTTGTGTGTTTATGCAGTCAAGCATTTAAATTAAAATCATATCCATTTGATAAAGTTATTTTTTATTTTTTTTTTTTTTGAAACAAAAGCATATCTCCTTGCTAAAATTATTTATACATGCGAGTATATGCAGGCAGCAGCTACATTTATTATGACTCTTTGCTTTTGCTGCTGCAACATTTCACATCAATGTGGTGGAAAAAATCTTTATTTGCAAACAAAAAAAAACAAAAGACTTAACAAAATAGTAATTTTTACTCGTATCATTTGCAGCAGCAACTCTAATCTAGATGCAAAAAAAAGAAAGAAAAAATAGATTATGCACACACACACACATACTATAAACACAGATTTTATGAACTTAAATATCTATAAAAATAAAATGCGAGAGCACAATTCATATCGAATGCAATGAATCCGCCAAGTATGAGGATGAGATGTATCGCAAGTATAAAATATCTGCTACGATACACACACTCACATTCAGATGTTCTAACTATAAAATCATGGCAAAACTTTTCTAAAAAAAATATAATATATTTTCTGGTTGATGGTGTTAGGAAGAGATGGCGAAGGGAAAAAGTGTATTTGAAACAAAAAATTATTTTGTGACATTTTTATTTGCAAGCACAAAGTATTGAACATTTTATGCAATTGATGTTCGTACATGCAAACTCAAGTTTGTTATCAATATTTGCTGTAAAGTGGGCAAATTGTTGATTATTTCAAATTTTGCTATGAACATTTGGTTAAAAAAAATCTATGCTTTGGTTTTAATTTAACAACAAAAGATTTTCCATAAAAAAAAATCTTTTCCAGGAAAAGTGTACTTTTCTTTTAATGAAAGATGAAGTTTTTGATATTGTTTATTCGTCCAAGAATATGGGAAAATAATTCTAGAGGTGAAGAATGAATGTCCCGATTTAACAGTGAAAGAAATACTTTCCGACTTGAAACTCCTAGAAATTTAGCAAAATTTGACTTAAGCACATTTTCCTTATTACCACTTCTTATTCAGTTAACGAAAAAATCATTATTTTATTTTTTATTACGGCAAAGAGTTTTTACAAGATATGCTTCACATTTTAAATATGTTTTAATTATAACAAAATACGTGCGTCGCCGTTCACTATGCGTCTATACACCATGAGTCATGAAGTATCTCATGCTAATCGTCTTATTTAAAACAATTTTCAATCTAACCAATGGAAGTGAAAAATTATGAAATGAAAGTGTATATAATGAATATACGAGTAAAACTTTATGAAACTCGTCTGAAAAAAAAACTATGAAAACTATAACTAAAACTAAAACTACAAAAATTTGAATATTAAAACTTGAAAATTTATGGCATTTAGATGCAGGCAACAATGAACCAGAATGAAATCCTGCACTCAATATAAACAAACACAGACACAAACATACACACACACACACACAAAGACGTACGCACTTGCTACAAAATAGAAATAGGAAAAGCAAAGAAAAATAAACAAATAGCAAAACGAAAACAAAAAATACAACATGGAATAAATAGAAAACTTTAACATATAAAATCTGTATGAGTTAATGCAAAAAGTTTGTTACAGCGTTTGAAGCAACAACCAACACACACACTCACACACACACACCTATACTCGGAGTTGCAGAGCTGTAAACACATGCAGTTTCTAAAAATAATACAAGTGAACAAACAAACAAACAAACACACTTATGACATCCGTTAGAAAAACTTGTTCTCATTTACTACAACATTTACTCATTATTAACAGTATTTACTTAAACTCACACCGATGCATCCATATGTATTTCTTTGTTGATATGTATGTATGCATATGTGCATTAGAGACCTGCTTAAACAGTCTTGAAATGTAAATGCGTCTTGGTTTTTAAATGTATTCTCGTGGCAGGTATTATACCAAACCAATAATAAATGCTGTCGTATTATAAGCGAAGCACGATGGTTGCACTAGCGTTCGTGTATATGAGTGTCAACTAACAAGCGATGTCGCGAAGACTTCTTGTTCATAACAAACAATCAAAAGAGGTAGTGTTGATGCTTGTATGGTTGTTATTTTGCATATTGCACGTTCGAGTGTGCGTGTAAGGTGTAGATGATAAGCTATTATGTGTTTAAGAGAGGTTTTTATTAGAGCAAGCGCACACAACTAATGGCAATGCATGCGCAAAAAAATAAAATAGCATACACACAACTTATGTATGTATGTATGCATGCTTTTTGTATTCGCGTCCATGCGTATGCAGAAGCAAGCATCACAAATTCTTCCGTCATGAAATATTTTCTTCTTTACTCATATACCTGCAATAACTGAAACAAATTTCTTGTCAACAGTTTTGTTTACCGCTTCTTTTAGAAGATTTTGCTGTAATAAAGCACTTGAAAAATATCTAATGTCTTAAAACTTCTTATAAGTGGTCTTGTGCAGGACTTTAATGTGCATACATAAGTATAAAAGCATGTTTGCGGGAAAGTTGTTTATTTTTTTTTTATAACGAAAAGATAAAGTTTTGTTGTTTAAACCAAAATCATTGAGAAAAAGTGGATTGCAGTTTTAAAAAAAATTTCTTAATTTTCATAGATTTCAGTTTATAGAAGACAAAAAATTTGTGCCAATAAATCTTGTCTATTTCTTTATAAAGCACAAAACTTTTACTCTTTTATTTTCAATTTTAATTTTTTTTTTTTTAAAATTGTTTCGTTTATTTTTTATTTTCTTTTTATTTTGTTTACCCCTATCGTTATTTTCATTGCTCTTGTTTGTTATTTGCAATGCTGCTGTTCTGTTTTCTTAGTATCACTTGATATTGTTTTATGAAAGTAAAAGAAACTTTCGTCTTTTATACTTGGTGACATTGATAAATGGCTGGAAAAGCAACTTCAAAATAGAAGGCAAGTGTAAGTTTAAGTGTAAGTTTGTTTTGTAGAATTTTAATATGCCAGAAACAGAAGATAATTTGTATTCACACACATACACACACACACACATACATAAACACACGCACGCATATTGTAAGAGCGAACGCAACTAAAGTTTTATTTTTTATGAAATTGATATAAATGAAATTAATTTTTTATAATTTCTCTTTGGCTTGGAGGGTGGAAATTACGGAAAATTTAAAATTTTATTGCGTGGAAAAAAGGAAATACCGAAAAAAATATCTTACGCTATGAAGCCAAAAATATGTGAAGTACAGCAATTTATTAGGATTGCGTCTAAGAAATTGGAGGACTATCAATCACTCTATTCCTCAAATCTCACACAGGCTACAAGCCAGCTAAATGTGAATGTGAAAACAAATGTTGTTTTCAACGAAAACAAAAAAACAATATCGAATATTATATACCCTTCATATTATATTATGTACTGTAAATACACTCAGCGAAAAGCTGCAACTTAAAAATAAGAACGCGTCACATTAATTCAATAATTTTCAATATAATAGAATACGTATATTGAGATACTTAAAAATAAATAAAATTAATAAATGCATACTGTAAGTTAATATTATATTTCCTTAATATTTCTTATTAATTCAATATGGGGTTTTATAGATTTAAAGCTGTTTTTCTCTGTGTGTACATATATGTATACTAACATATCGCACATTATCAACAAGAGGGTATTAACTCAAAATTTAAAAATTTTCAGTACAGACGAAAAACTGTTTGTAGTTGTATGTTGAGAGAATTTGGAAATTCGATTACATCATAGTAAGCGAATTTCATTTGAAAATATATTTCTATTGTTTTTATTTTAAAACATTGCTATTATTGGGGAAGAATATCTGTGTTTTGAAAAGAGTCCCAACTCAAACAAAAATTGAGCAATTTCATCATAAATTAAATTACATTTCGAATCAAAATCATAAACTAACACAAATTTTATCAACAAAGGAGTAATCCGAATACGCTGAACTGAATTTTAACTGTAGATATATATTGATGTTGTTAGTTGATTTCTTGCAAAAAGTGAAATTTTAAAAATTTTGAGTTAATACCCTCTTGTTGATAAGGTGCGATATGTACTACATACATATATACATAAATTTTTATCCAACCAGACAAATTTAATAATTGGACAAATAGTGTACAGTGTTATTTGTGGTTTCATTTTGTGTTGCATTCGAGGTTTAAAAAATTTCAAAATACTTAAGAATTAATTTGCTTTCGAATTTTATACGATTATGAAAGTCTAAAAAAAACTTTAAAATTAACACACTGAAAGAATTCTATGAACTTCAACATTAAGCTAATGAAAAATTCATTAAAATTCAACCAACGTCACGCTTCGTTGGATTAATGAAACCAGTTTCGTTAAAATTATTTTATTGAAAACTTCATTAAATTTATTTAACAGTGTAATTAATGCAGTGCTATAACTTCATCGAAACAATAAAATAATATATAATATCATGAATATATAATATATAATATCATGAAAGGATGAATTAACTTAAATATAAAGGGGTTTCTTAATAATTAGAAAATATTCTTGTCATAAATCCAATAAAATATTCTAACAAAATCAGAATATCAAGGAAGCAGTTCCAATGAAATTGTGAAATTCATTGGATTTATGAATCAAAATTCTTTCGGTGTAGTCAATATGCAAATGTGACAACAACAACATTTCTGAATATTTAGATTTATCTTCTCACATTTTGATATCTTTTCAAATATCTTTATTTATATTAGGGCTAAAGAGTTGAATTGGAGGAAGCTTAGGATAAGTTTTTTGAAAATTCTTTTCTGTCATTCATTAAATTATTTTTTTTTTAGCTGCTTAGTGACAAACAATTTCAAATAATTCAATAATTAACTTGACAATGATGCAAATCTTTCATATAATTGTGACTCATAAGCCCTGGGCCCTTTTTCATGTTTATTTAAAATAGAAAGAGGAAATTATTTTACTTTCTTTTCACCATTTAACTCCAAATTATTTTGGTATTTTCAACAGTTTCATTTACAAATAAAATATTTTAAAGCCGCTAACAACTTGGAAAGTTTTTAATTTTAAATAAAACTTTTGCAATTTCTTCTACACATTCACTTACACAAGCACAATTGCCTGCCGCTTTTTTCAATTAATCCCACTTCAGCTTCTGTTGCCTGTGTTCTCTTTTCGAACGCATGTCTAGTGCTCACATGTACACAAAAGTGACTGTATGTGTGTATGTGTATTTTTGAACAGCTTTGCAAGCAGCATTAGACTCATTTTCCAAAAATTATGCAAATTAAGTAAAATGATGGTGTAGCAAACGTTTTAAGCTTCCGTCTTTTTATTTCCGTATAAAAGAAGCATATTTTTGTTTACAGAAATAAACCGCACCGCACTGCGCCGTCCCAGACGACACTGCTACTACCAACAACAACGAACGCTTTGTCTGCTAGTGTTATGGAATATATTTCGTTTTTAAACTCAATACATACTGGTAGCAGCGCGAAAACATGGCAACTATTGCCATCAACTATTGTTGCCTTTCCTTGGAATGCTGCTGCATGGGGTTTGAAAGAAAAAAAAAATATTAAATTGTTGAACTTTTTCCTGTTTCATGTTCATATAATTTTTATTTATTTTTTTTTTTTTTTTAATTTTAGTTAACAATGTGTCTAACTGAACAAGTCATTATTTTCAAAACTTCTATTAGACTTTTGTCGCTTTCGTGGCTTTTGTTGTAGCTTTAGCATAAATTTTGCATAAATAAAAATGTAATACGTGTATATTTATTTTTTGTTTCCTTTGAACAAATTTCTTTCAAATTTTCATAAAATCTTTAACACCCTCAATTTGACTTTAAATTTTTTGACATTTTATTGCTTTTCGCAGCTAAAGCTTGTTACAAATTATGGCGTTTTGTGACATCGCAGTAGTGTGTATCAGGGGCAACATAGATAATTTCTGACATTTTTCGTTGTATGGCATTGCTTTAAAAAAATCATAATGGGCCTAATTTCAAGGGCCGCTTTTCACTTCGACCACGACGATTTTGTACTAGATCGTCGTAGTCAAAATCGAAATAAGACACTCGTATTTACGCACAGATCGGCGCAATTAACACGACCAACTGAAATGTTTGAAAAAAGAAATACAGAAATTATTGACCACAAAGAAAATTATGATCTTCGAAAGCCAGAGTTCGATCCTTAGACAGCCTAAGTTGTATTAGCATAATAGAATTTTTTATTTGCATTAGTGTCTGTACTAATGCCGATCACAGCACTCCTCTTTCATCAATGTTTGTAGCAATGCATCGCCGGCGAAATAGAATAATTAGTAAAATAGCAACACTGTTTAAATTAATGCGCTTACTTAACACCAGAGGCGCTGCAAAGGTGCTATAAAAATTAAAAAAAACGCTCCATACCATCGTTCGAAAACGAGTTAAGGTTAATAATTTAATACTTCTCGCTATCTCAACAAAAATTACTGCTTCCCAGAAGCAGTTTGTCTAATGGAGCAGTTTGTGCTAGATAATCGCTTGCTCTTACGCATGAAGAAAGCATTTTTTTCATTTGAGATGAGCCAGCTAGAAGCAAAACATTTAGCTTCCAAAAAGCCATGAATTTTTTGCTTGTAAATCAGTTTTTAAAATCATATATTTAGCGTGAACTTTTCAATAAAATGGATTAGGAATAAAGTATTCTTTGCATTGAATTTGTGATTGGACGGCGGCGGTGCTTGTTTAAGTGAAAATGTTTTATTTTCAATATAAGAAAAAATAATATATATATATGTATATATTTTTCTTAATATGGCAACTAAAATATTTTTAGAAATTATAATGCGTGTTCAACAACAATTTGCCTTTAAGCTTGCAGTCGGAAAACCAAAAGCGAAACAAAAAATCAAATGTCAAAATGAATACCCGTTGTAGAAGCTTCGTTGGCTTATAAATAATAAAACGAAAAAATGCAAAACAGTAACAAGTCATACATAAATAAATAAATAATAAAAAAAAATTTGCAAAAATAAACATTTAAATATGTTTCAGACACTGACAGTCTGACATCGTTAAGGTTTTCTTTTCGCTGCAGTTTTTTTTCTGCAAGAGAAGGCAAACATTTTTGATAAAAAAAACTGCAAAAAATATATTAAGAAATACGCTCAAAGAAAAATAGCAGTGACAGGCAGCTCAAGGATAAAATGGAGAATTTTCTGTTATGATTTGAAATTGCACAATTTTTTGTGCATATGTGAACGAAAGCGACAAAGAAATATAGTGTTCTTGTTCTAAACGGAAGGTGCTATGCTTGCGTTTGACTTTAAGCCACTTTTAAACTTGTATTTATTCCCTTTTTCATATAATGTGAACAATTTACTCTTGTGTTGAGATAAAAACATAAATGTACATACATTTTTGTATTGTATTCGTATCTTTTGTTGTCTTGCAATATAAAAAAGTCAGCAGATTAGTAGTGTTGTTGTTGCTTGTCCATGTTGTTGGTCAGATTTATTTTCATAAGTTTTGCTTTCTTGATTTTTTTTTTCAATTCTCACTATGGGAGTCTCTAATATAACATAAAGACTGCTTGGCGTTTCTATGTACTGTAATTTTTTTATAAATAATATTATTTCGCTATTACGAACGACTTTTGTTTGTTAAAACTGGGGTTTAGAGCAATTAGAAACCCTGCTGTTATCTTCCACCCAAAAAAAAACACTGGAAAATATAGACTCGTAAGATAACAACAAATAAGTTCATCAGAATATCAACATGATAATAATAATTCATAGCATCTATTTTCTTTGTAATCATTTTCTATTTGCTAAAGCGAAACAAATTTTGTAAAGGAGAAAAACAAATTGAAAGTAATTGAGTTTCGGTTTGTTTACATAAACAATTTTAAGAAATGTTTTATCAATTACATATCTGTTTTTCTTTAGCTTTTTTTTTAAATGTGATAAAGATTTAGCTTAATATAAAAAACTTATTTACATAATTTATATTATTTCTAATATTTCGCTTAAATAATTGGCCGTACCGTGGTTGGCGTATTTCTACTTTGACTAAGACATTTGGCTTATAAATTAATAACACAAATGTTGTTTGTTGTTCCTGTTGTTGTTCAACTCGATGTTTATTGAATTCATTATTTATTAAAAATATTTTAATTTTCTTCTTCAATACCATTTATAAAATGGAATTTGGAAACTTGTCACAATATACCACAATTCTAACGGCAGAAATAATAGCAATAACAAAAGCGATACAAAACATCTCTAAGAAAAAAGGTAAATTCGCCATCTGTAGTGACTCTCTCTCCGCCCTTAAATCTATACAAAACATAACTAACCATAACACATATACTATTATGATTCGCAACATACTTATCAGCAGATCGTCTGACATCAAAATAATATGGATACCAAGTTACGGTGGCATTGCATGCAACGAGTTTGCGGATGCAGCAGCCAAATATGCTCTAAAATCTAAACTAATTACTACAGAAAACTGCAACCCCAAAGATATATCAAATCTAATAGTGAATCACTACAAAAATAATAGTTCATCCACGCTAAGTACATCCCAGTGGTACAAAAACATTAAGGCCAATTATCCTGATACAACAGCTAATTACTACAGGAACTCAAGTAGTAATAGACTTGACCAAATTAAAATCACCAGGCTACGACTCGGCCATACTAGAATCACACACGGCTGTATTTTGAAACTTCCGGATATATACGCATGCGATTGTGTGCTACCATACCCTATCGATCCAACACACCTTCTCACTGAATGTCAAAATCATCAAACCGAAAGGCAACAGTGTTTCAACGGCAAAAACCCAATCGATCTGCTGGGCAATCTCACAGACGAAAACATTTCCACTATCATTCGCTTTCTAAAAGCAGTTAATGTATATAACTGTATCTAGAAAAACTATAAATCTAAATAAATTTAATATACATATATATAAGTACACGTAAATTTACATATAAGATATTTACCGATATACAAGCTCTTAGCCGATAAATAGTAAAGCTGAAGGCCTCGTTGCTATTGCTGACCATCATAAATTAGCATATAATTTGCAATTGTAAGCTAAATTCTAAATAAATAACTAAATAAAATGACTTTTTAATTTTTAAGTCATTGTATTACAAAGTACAGCAAATGTTTATCTTCGAAACTACACTGAGAGAAAAAACATTCATTCAGCTAATGAAGTAGCTGTTCATTAGCTTATTGAAAGTTTTTATTATATACATGAAATTCTTCATTAATACAATGAACTCTTACGCAAGCTCGTTATTCATGACAAAATTCATTCATCAAATAAAGGTTTTCCTTTCATTGTATGAAACTAGACCCTTAGAAAAACAAAATTGGTTAGAGCTTGGGTCAAGTTGGCACGAACAACAAAGTTATTTAAGGCTTTTTGATTTTTGAAATTTTTGTTTTTACCATTTTTTACTACAAAATAGAACAATTAATTTTTTTATACACTCAAAAAAATTTTTTTTAAAAAAAATGATTTTTATATTCTTCGTTTTTATTAAAAAATCTTTTTTGTTTAAAAAAAATTATAAACAAAATATTTAAAGTTTTTATTTAAAGCTAAATTAAAATTATATACAAGTTGAAAAAAGAATATTTCTTGCTGGCTTAGCATGTCTAGATTTATTTTGTTGCTGCTGTAATGTAAAAAATGTAACCTATGCTATTATATTTTTTGTTTGTTTTTGAAAAAGTTTCTCAGCCAACTTACTGTGCTTGCAGTTTTATAATTTTCAATAATTTATTGAGAGCTTGCCTACAAAAATTGGGGATTTTCAATCATTTATGAAATGTGATTGAAGGCTATCGATGTGTTGCTGAGCAGCAACGAAATGCATCTGGACACACTAAACTAACAAATATTTTTTTTCTTAAATTCGGGTTCCTTTTGACACGCGTTAATTAAAAATAAAATATTGAAATTAAAATCAAATATTTAAAGATTTTGGCAAACTAATTTTTTAAACATATCGATAAATTCGTCAATTTTAAAATCTCTTTCAATTTAATAAATCGATCATTTACTCAAAAAACTCCATAACTCAATATTTTGAATTTTTCAGTAAGTGATACAGAAATAATTTGCAATCCGTTTTTCACATGGTGTAAAAATTTCAAACAAATAAGTTGTCAACTAAACTCTTGAGAGACAAATGATTTTTTTTCCTTAATTTTTTTGTAAATTGGAATCGTCAAACTAGTTTTCTGGCAAATTGGTTTTTTTTTTGAATTATGACGTTCTTTTGAGTAAATGAGCGATATGTACATCTTTTTCCGGACTTTTTCAAAAGTCAAATAATCAAATTAAATACTATTTATTATTTTTCATAAGAAAGTTTTGCAAAGTTCATAAATAAATTTTATTTATTTTAAAATAAAAAAATATTTAAGTTAAACATAAAACCCAAAATGGGGAAAGAATTTGAATTTATACACAGTAAAAATTTGTAGTTTACATTTTATTTTTTTTATGCTCAATTTTGAAATTAAAATTTGAAATTAATTCCGAAATAGTTTATATGTCAAGCCAATATCATACTATTCTTTTTTGTTCTACATTTGTTACACTAACTAATTTTATAATTAATTATTGGTATTAAAATTCTTTACTGTGTATATTTGTATAATTACGGACGTATAAAATTTCTGTTTCAAGTGTGCTGTAGTCAAGATTTGCATGGACATTTTAACCCAAATAATTTTTTCCGGAATACGGCAGTTAGTTTGTAAAAGAAAACACAATAAATACATTTTCCAAACTATTTAATCAATATAGAAAAATTTCATTTCTAATTTTTGCTCAAAGTAAAAAATTTACAAAAATTTCAAACTTCAAAAAGTCATCATTTATTTTTGCGAACCAACTTTGCCAAATCCCTTGGGGATTTTGGGTCTTATGCTGCATTCTAAAAAAAATTATTATATTTAATTTATTTTTTAAGACTACTTTAAGTTGATTTTTCCAAAATGTGTATTTTGTACCTCAAATATTTTTGTTAATATAACACATATTGATTCATGTTACATTTCAAAATGAAGCTAGAAGTGCCATCTCTTAGCTTAGATTTACTATTTGTGTCATGTAATGGAAAACATCATCAAATTATCCAACTGATTCAAAATACATACATCGTAAAATTCATAAAAAAATATTAAAATAAATTCAATTATACAAAAACGATTTAGTGATGTACTTACAATCAAAACAAATCCAAAAAAGCTGGATATTCAAATACTCATTTCATTCGAATAAAAGAAATTGTGATAATTCTTCTTTGTTCCTCATATTTTTTTTACGTATACTTCGTAGTAATGTTTATCTGTTTTCCTACCATGTCAGAAGCACATATTGTTTAAATTAGGTTTCTTTACTTCAAGAAAATAAAAAAATATTTGAATACCCGAATGAAATTGTATTTGCTTTTGTACATCATAAGCTGTGAAGTGGTTGTTGAACACGGTATTTATTGAACAGTATTTATTATTAAATAACAAAATAATTAAAGTTGTGTTTTGCATACAATTTCTTAACAAAGCAATGTTAGCCTTAAGGCTATGAACTTTAAAGCTAAAGTAAAATATTTTTTTCTGCATATTGTGTTCAAATCAATGAACCTACATTTTATTGTTGCACTGTCTGATAATAAAGAAAAACTTTAATTTATGAACACTAAAAGAAAAGCAAAAAGCCTATTAGAACCATTTTGAGAACACCACACTTTAAAAACTGAAAACATAGGTTAGATATTATAAATAATTTAACGGATTATCCTAATTTACTTTTTAAAACAATAATTGAACAAGACCCAATATTGAATTTAATAAATATTCATTCAAAGTTAAAAATTTACGGCTTGATCCTACTTTAAGACGCCTTTTCTGAAGGGAACAATTTTCAACACGGATTTCAAGGACTTATTGCACACAAACAAAAACAAAACAATTTTGCTTTATTTTGGAATTATACTTTTTAGCAAGAAGATCTAGCATAAAAAAATATATAATTTATTCCCCGACGCCTTCTGTATATTTTAAAAATTTATTTTTAAGGTATATTATTATAAATAAATAAATATAATTTATTCAACTGAAATTTTGTGAGTACATAAACAACTGCAGCCTAAAGAGTACGGTGGGCTTAAATTAGTTAATTGAAAGAATTTAGGATGAGCTTAACATAAGGAGTTTGTGTTTTTAGTACAAAGGAAATGACTATCTTTTCGAGCCCAATTTCAATCCCTGGCCTGACTCTGTCATATCAACATTATAGATGTGTACTACAGTGCTATCTTTTGTCGATATATGTATTAATAAATCGTAGATGAACTAAAATAACTATTAAACTAACTAAATAGCTTATGGTAATGCGCCTACTTAGCACCGGAGACGCTGCAAAGATGCTATAAAAATTAAACAAACGCACAATAGCCGAGCTGTAAAATGGGTTAAGCTTAATAATTTAATACTCCACCATGTGTCCTCTCTGTCATAAAAAAGAAAGGCCCTAGTACATTATTTTTTAAATCAAGATTTTCTTCGATTTAAATATAAAAATAGACTAGAGTACAAAAAAATTATTTTGAGTTGGGGCTTTTCTATGTTAAGCCAACGTGATGTATGTGCTCTTAATAACGAAAGTGAACTAAGTCATTCATCTGCTTTTTGTGCAATTGTGGAGAAAAACTTCAATAAATGTTTACTAAATATTAAATAAGTTTACATATCGTTAACTTAATACGAAAAGGTCCCAATTCATGTTTTTCATAGTTTACAGGAGGAGGAAAAAACTTAATAAAAAATTATGAAATATTGATACAAAATTTTTTTGAAATGCAATTTTTATTTAAAACACTTTAAAAATTTAGTGTTTAGTGTATTAGTTTTATTATTTTTTTTAACTTAGTTTAGTAATGGTCTATCGAAATATATAAAGATATCGATTTCGAAAAATTATGAGTTGGGGCGTTTTCGTATTAAGTTAGCGATATACTGAAGTATATTTATTTGACATAATTTTATGTGGCATGATTTTATGGTTAAGCAATTTGGAACTCGTCAGTAGACTTCAACCTTTTTAAATACTTTTATTTTTGCCCAATGTGGCAGCTAATGGAAAAAAAGGTGGTGGAAAATAAAATACATGTACTATTGAATAAAGATGCTTGTTTTGTAAAGAATTTTATTTGCGGTTTACAAACTTATTATGTTTGCATATTGTGATTCTCAATATAGCATTAAGAGTCTTACTATAAACATACTGAGTTTGTTAGTTAAATTTAAATTAAATTAAATTAAATTTAATTTTTTTTTGGGTTGAAGTCTACTGACGAGTTCCAAAAGCGGGAACGAAATGCATATAGACAATTGCTTAACCATAAAAACAAGCGAAATTTGGAAATTTACATGTATTAATCGAGAAACTGGTCACATAGAACCATGTTGAGGAAGGACTCTTAATTAAAATGTTGGATAATACAAAAATAGTTTTTGAGTTGTTTAAATGTAATCTGCTATATATATCTCGACTCAAGAAATACATGACTTAGACCAGACAACTTTCATAATTATGGGGGCATAAATATGCTGGTAGGCATGGTAATTACCTAATACTCCTACTAAGGAAATAGAAACAAATATTATTCTTTTAGTAATTATAAACAACATTGAATTACTTTTCATTAATTCAAACATTTGGTGGATTCAAACCATTCTAACTGTTTTTTTTTCTTACACATTTGAGTTTATGGAATTCATAATAATATTTTATTTTTAAATTTTTGTAATTCACTTAATTCATCTTAGACAGCTTTCATTTCATTTATTTTTCTGTCTGTCATTTTAACTTGAGTTTGCGATAAATTAATTTGTTGTTGTAAAATGAGAAAAATTCTCTAAAGACTGCGATTTTGTAATATTCAGATACAACAGAAAATTAGAAAGAAAAATTTATTTGCATAAAAAATACTATTAACTATTGAAAAGAAGACATGAGTTTAGGAATAAAATTTTTCATTAGGAAATAAATATTTTCGTTACGATGTTGTTTCATTCAATAAGAATTGAAATTACTGAGCCTCACTATGAATTATTTCTGGTTACGCTGTTATATATTATAAATTTGCTTAAAATTAAAAAGTTGGAGATTAAAATATACATATATACAAATAAAACATAAACATATACAGTCCAATAGCACTAACTCAACATAATATTGGAATACTGCACTCTACAATAATTTGCAGCTTAAATAAAAGAAATTATTTTTACATTTTGAACGTGCTCTTTCTTAATTTCAGCTTCTGGCTTTTTACAAATATTTGAAAAACTTTTTTTTTTGGTATGCAATAATTTTTGGTTGTTGTTATTTTTATTTATTTGGAAAGGAATATGTAGCTGCTGCTGCGGTTACAGCACATGTGATATGAATGTAGGTCAATGAAGATGAAAAATTCTTTTGTTTTTACCAAACTCTGGGTATAAAATTTATATAAGATTGCAAAAATATTTTGAATGTTGTAAAGAAAAAAAATATTTTATTTTGTTAATAATGAAAAACAATTTTCGCAGGCTCGTATTTAGCGGTGGCTTTCATGAATACACATAAAGTTAAAATTTTCCAAAAGAGCAAGCGAAAATATCACAAATATGCACAAACATACGACTATAGTTGCATGTATAGTGCAAAATAGACGACATCATTTAAAATTACGAAGCTGAAAATTTCTCTGGAATTCGTTTAGATTTACAAATGACTACAATATGTGAAGAAAAAAAACCAAAGAAACTTTATAGAAATGTTGGTTTTTCTTGCACACAAATCGTGGTGCATTAAAGCAGACAGAATTATGAAAACGATTTGAAGCAGCCAATACAGTCGTTTACACAAACATTTCAATGACCTATAACAGCTTAAAAACTACCAATCTCAACACGAAAAAGCCGCTATTGTATTGAAGAAAATGCAAATCGTTTTTAAATAAAACTTAAGTATGTTTCTTTTTTGCGAGATGTAAAAGAGACTTACATTTCCTTTATTTTTCCTTTTCTATAGCATAGTTTAAGGAGTTGTCATGTTCCAGCCGGTAATTTTGATCATAATATTATAATTTTTCCTTTAAGCACACTTTATATTATTTTGCATTAACTATTTACATATTATTTGTTTGTTGCTCCTTTTCGTTACGTTTTCGGAGAACAGACTTTTCTCTATGCGCTTAATGTACCAAATACTTATATATTTTTTTTTAGATTGTTACACGAAATACATACATATTTTAAAATATGTAAGTGAAACTTGCTTTAGTTTTATCAAATTTTCAATTGAAACGAGTTGACACAAAAATAAGCTAAATAACAAATTCAAAATATACATATACATATATATAAAGGAATCGCAACGAACACCGAAGGATTAAACAAAAGCACGAGAGTTTTATGTTTTACTCCCGCGAGTAGAGTCGTTGAAAAACTTTACTCACAGTTCTAAAAACTTTTAACAAACACACACACTCACATAAATAAAGAAATACACAAAATATTTAAAAAATATGTTTTTAATCTACAGCTTGAAAAGTTATTTATAATATATTTATTACTTCAATGCTTTTGGTTTGTTTTTCAGAACTTCAGCTTTTTCGCTTCTTATATTTACAAATTTGCTCGTTTTCATCTTTATGTACATACAATTTTTAAGTTTAAGAATTTCTAAAGGTTTAGTTTTTTTTGTGAATTTTTTTAAATAAAAATATTTTTTGCGTATACTCCTTTGAGCCAACGACCGTTTATATCAAAAGTAACACGAAGACTAAACTCATTTGGCATATTTGTGCTCTTTTTATATGTTCAAACGCATAAAACACTTTGCTCAATTGTTCGCATTGAGCCAGTGCATTTCGTTGTCGGTGGTGCTTTTTCTTACATCGAGTTGGAGTTTTTCTTCTCATCTGACATTTAACCGCTGGAGTGAGTAATGAATTTCGTGCGATTGGGCCTTGCATACGTGTATATAAATTTTGACAGTTACAGCGTATAGTGTTTTCAATTAGTTTTGTTTATTTTGAAATCACAAATTTTTGAGGGAGAGTATTTATTTATTCTCTTAACACATGAGGAGACAGACCATTATTAATGTGTACATTTATGTATATGAAGAGAGCAATCTGTGTATTTGACATTGATTACTGACTGCTCTCTGTTTTTGTGGTGAATTATTTGTTTATCCTTTTTTACAGTCAAATGTGCAACAGTTATGTCATTTGGTGTTTTTCTGCTGCTTCTTTTTTGTATTCTTCTTGCTTTCAGAAGCAAGCAGTGTAGATACATATTAAAAACATATTAAAATGGAAATTAGGGAAACAGTCAGATTTGAAGGGAAAGATACGAGTAACAAGAGATATATTAATGTGCAAGTTTGAATGTTTTAATGTTTATGGCTGTGTGTGTGTGTTCCACAGACACACACACACTTGCGTACATACATATGTAAGTATGTGCGTAGTTGAAAATCGCTTTGAAGCATAAATTAAGGAAAATTAATAATTTACCCACACACGAATGACAAGTTTCCTTGGAATTATTACTATAGTTTTTCCATATTTTAACTAATTAGCTGGCATTATAATACTTCGTTTTGTTTAAATATACTTTTAAGTGTACGTAAGTATATTAGTATTTATTTATATATACAAATAATATAATATACATTTACATACATACGCACAAATAAATATTAAAAGAAAATATGTTACAACTTAAAACAAAATAGGTACATATATGCTTTTGTATTTGTAACGGTACAAAAAGAATGAACACCAGCTTACTTATGAATAGTGATTTCACCAATTAAATTAAAATAACCCAACAATTTTAAATAATATCAAAATTGTTATTTTGAGAAAAGCTATGCTTTCATTTGCCATATGGAAACTGTTATGTTATTTACTATTTAACCCTAGAATACTAATGTTAAGAGATTCGACTAGCAATAAGCCTACCTGCCTACGGTCACATTTCGACTAAGGAGAGTGTTAATTTTATTTGGAGAGTATAAATTTCCCTTCGTTAATACAAGGACCATAAGGCCTCAATAAATTTCTTGAACATATCCCTATTTTGTGTCAATGACATTAGTTTTTCCAACAACATTAGTTTTTCCATTGAAACGTTTAGTGACGTCGTTTAAAACCGTTCTTCGGCTGCGGCCAATCCAACGCCACTTGTGTCTGCTCATTTCAGTGGACAGAGTGAGAAAAAACATAAGGTCCTGCGAAAGCAACGTGTGACAGCGTTCCAGGTGTTGCAGTCGTACGCTTCAGAAGAAAAAGAAATTTTCATATTAAAAACGGAATGAATATTCCAATGCCCACAAACAGAGTGGAACTTATAATAATATCATTTTGGTAAGCATTTTGCATTAGCTTTTGAAAAAAACGTTGCATTTGCACACCTGCTGCCAATCGCCTGTCATTTTTGCACTAAGAAGCAATTATGAAAATGGGCAATTTGAAATTATCTATAGTTTTAAGTTTAGAAAGTCATAGTTCCTTAGGAATTATTCAATGCAAAGAAATATAGCATATGAACATTCATATTAATATTGCTGTGACGGAATGAAAATTATGTATGTAAGACTCCCAATTGCATCAAAAAAAAAATAAATACCATTTAAGGCCTTTTCACAATTACAATTAAAACCTACAAAACATGCAGCTAAAATTCATGTTAAGTCTTAATCATATGTAGTGAAAAGGAACTGTAGAATCCAAATTTTAAAAACCCAAAATTAGAGTTTACAATTCAACAGATTTGAGATTAAAAGTCTTCACTACTTTGTGAGGAGAAACAATTTTTTTTACCATATTTGCGAATAGTAACAACCATAATAAGACATAATCATTTGATGTTTGTTAATTGAAAGAGCGATTAAAATTTAGCTTACATAAAATCGCTACTTCAATGAAAGCTTATACCTTATCTATTTGCTCTCTACTGTGATATACATATGTGTGTAGTATGTTCATATAATTATATTTTCAACAATTATTAAAATGCAATCTCACGACTCTAGATAATATTTCAATGCCTTCAACAATCAGAGAAAAACTGATTTTACAATTAGATGTAAATTATTGATTAAAAATTTCTGGTCTCGTTGTTTGCGCTTCTATTTAATTTAATTTAATTCAATTTAATTTAAATAAATAAAAAATGTCTGAGTATATTTTTATTTTCTCTAAACTTTTTTTAAAAAGAATCCTTAACATGTAATCTTAACTTGTCCGAAATTTAAACATTATTCTGTTAAAATTCAAAACATTAAATTAACATTTCCTTTATACTCTGCTAAGATGATAAAATACTGGTATCTATTGCCGCCACTGTTAATAACATTCAAGCAATTCTATGTTTCTGCTAAATCAAAAAGTTACCACTATTTTTGCTATCAATGTTGAGGGTTGATTTTTAATGCAACGAGTGAAATATACTCGTATTGTAAAAACTATTGTCAAAGTTATAAGGGGTATAAACTTACAGTATATGTAAGAAAATTTTATCATATATAACATTTCTGTAGAACGTCTCCCCCATAGAATTATTTTTTACATTTTATTTTTATTTTTTTTCAGTAGAAATTTTAAAATTAATTTGGCTCTTGACTAGAAAACAGTTAATGTTCAGAATTTCTTTTTTCAAATTTTAATTTCTGAAGAAAAAAATAAATAATAAATAATTTGTCTGAAATAATTGATGCAAATTTAGCTCCCTAAAATACGAACTTGAGCATAATCAAAACCAAAAGCGTTAAATAATTCGTTCTTTCCATAATGCCTTCTAATAGGGTTCAATTTTGATATTAAAAAAATTCGAATATTATACAAGTGTAACGAAGAGGTTATGTTAAATGGCTGCAACGATTCTATTGCTTTCATAAAATTTGCAATCAACAATTCAGACATTTCCGTCTTAGTAACTTCACGTGTTATATTTATAAGATCTTGCATCAATTGTGGGCTATTGGCCTTATCGTTCACGTGACCAATTGTGATCGATTATTCGAGAAATTTTGGCGCTAAAGAGCTATGGTATCATTACTAGAGCGGTCTTGTTGAAAATGAACGTCGATCACATCAATATCTTTCGATTTCGGTAAATCGTTTGCGGAAATATACAAATCCAAAGATCGACGAAAAATTAACATCCATGAGTTTTCATTAACACTATGGGCCTTAAAAGCAATATTCTAAGTTGTACGATTTTTCATATCACTTACATGTTCTTACAGCTCAAATTTTTAAACAAGCCATCAAAAAATGCGATCAAAAAATGCTTTAGTTTTGCGAACTTTCAGCCCGAAACTCTTAAATGTTTTCTTAGTTCATTTTAATTAATTTAACGCGTTGTTGTTGCGTATATCATTGCATTCAATCTCAAATAGTTACAGGTTGTCGGGCTATTCAAAATGAAATTATTGAAACACCTTTTACTAATTTTGAAACTGAATTAAGTTAATATTCCTGAAATTTCGAATAAAAAAGTATTTAAATAGATGCCATCCATAATAACAACAAAACTCTCGACACAATGAAATCACATGTAAAAATTTAATATTTCATTGCTACAGCACAGAAAAAACCTCTGTAATGTCGTTTTGAATCCGTCATTGCTGATACGTGTCGTTACGTTCATAATTTTCTTCGCCCATCTCTGCAAAAAACATTTCTCCTCTTAAAATAATGTTTATGCTGAAGACATCAGTTAAAAATTGTATAATGTTTTTTTAGTAAAAAATCAGTTGAAAATTTATATTTTAACTAGCTAAGCCCGTCAAACGTTGCCTTACCTTCAATATACATATTTTTAACTACAAACTATTCCACACAGTGGTCACTTGTTGGGTCAAAAATAAAACAAATATCTACAGGGTCGTAAGTAAACTTTTTATTTTCATTTTTTTTTGCAGAAGAATCAAAAAACCATATAAATTTAAGTCTATTTATTTGTTAAGTGCCAAATTGAATAATGAATAAAATCGGTATTTTTGAGCATTTGTGAGTGAGTAAACTTTTATGTTAACACGTATTTTAGTTAATCACATAATAATGAATTTAAAAGTATTTTGGATTTTTTTAATTATGAAAGTGGTCTAAGTCATATGAATTTTTGCTTTGAAATTTTAAAAATATATTAAAAAACTTTAATAAATTTTTAATAAGTATGAAATAAATTTATATTAATCGAGACTACAGCAAGTCTAAATTAAAATGTTGCATTATAAAAAACATTTTTTCATTTGTTCTAATGTAATCTACTAAATATCCCGACCAAAGAAATATATGACTTAGACCACTTTCATAATTAAGGGCACATATATGTACATATATAGATAAGGAATTAGGAAAAATATATATATTGATTTTGTTTATATTCACTGTAAGGTTAAACGATTTGTTTATTTACAGCCATATTTATAAAACTTAAAAAGTCTTTATAAAGGGTTTTAATATGGCTGTTATTTTTTAACTGGGGACAAAGAGTGGCATTTCCTAAAGGAACATACATATTTTGTAAACAACTATATTTAGAATTTTGCAGAAAATGCAGCAGACTGTCAATGACCCATCACAGAGCTAAAATAAGTATACATACATAATATTATAATACATAAAAATTATGTATATTTCACTTTATTTCTAGCAAATTAATATTGCACAGTACGCACTATACGTTGTGTATTAAAAACACCCTTCCTCTGGAAAGATAAAATATTACCGCATACATACGAGTTCTTGCGAGTTATCTGTACCCATTTAAATACAACAATAAAACGAATGAATCTTCATATTAAACATTTAAAGAGCATAGTTTCCCACTTGATCTGGGATTCGATTAAAACGAATGCTCACTAAAGCGAAGAAATTTCGAAACAAAATTCTTCGATATTTTTGTACGCTAATCTAAGAAAACTTGAATGTTCGCTAAAGCTTCCAACATCAAACTTCTCTCGAAAGTTTTTCTAATGTGTGACGTTGGCCGACTGGATGCGTGTCATCATGTTAATCCAGACAAGTTCGATGCATGACAGCAATGTAACTTAAAAAATAAAATAAGAACTCATACCTACATATGTATGTGCAATAATTGAACTGAAAAAAAATTATCACGATAGCCTAGTGGATGTGTATTGTCTCTACCATGTTCAAATCCTGCAGTGTGACTTAAGGAAATTCAAAATAAATAAATTACAATAAGTTAAAATAAATAAATAAAATATAAAATTACTTTTATACTTTTTCTGTTGCCTTTTTGGGATATCGAAATTAGTTCGATATTCTCTTAGTTTTGATATTTCTAGCGAAACTTCGATAACGAATGTTTTTTGGGAAAAAACTGAGTGACAGACAGGTGAACATTTTTCGATTCATTTTTGATTATCACTCTCGATAGTTTTACACGTTAAATGTTCGAGATATATTCGAAATCGATATCTATAACGAAAGTATTGGTCAAGTGGGTTGTATACAAGAATATACACACTTACATACATACATACATACATATGTATATGTGTATATGAAATGTATGCATGTGTGCGTCTTTGAAAATCTTTATGTATATTTTTAATGCGAATCTGTAACAATTTACTTCAATAAAATTTTTTCTTTAATTGAGTTAAGCTCTTGTTATTAAGGAATCGAGCAAAAGAAGAAAAAAATAATAATAAGAACTTAATGAACCAATTGAATTAAACAAAAAAGTATTTGCTCAGAAGTGAACAGTCAGCAAACGGTGTGCCAGTTTCATAAAGCATTACAGTCGTATTAAAATGTGAAAATGCTTTACTTTCGCTTGAAGTTTAAGAACGAATATAAGCACTTGAAATTAATTTATGCTTTTATAGGAACACAACTTTAATGAAACTGCTAAAGAATAATATAATAATACATTTGTTTGTCATATACCATTTTACAGTGGGAAGTAAATAACAAAAAACTATTCATTATTCTCACAAAATTATAAAAATTTAGCATGATTACCTTGTATCTCAGCTGCGGTAGGAATTTAATACTTACAAAAATATTAAATATATTTTAGATTTAGTTAAAGATAAATCTAGTTTTAAATACTAAAACCTTGCTTTCGTTAATAAATACCAAAAAGAAAATTTCCTAATCAAATTCTTCTAATATTGTCTTGCAGAAACATTTTTCCACCAACTGCTTACCAAAAATACCACATCAAAGGTAAGTTTTCTCTTTTGTACAATATTTTCCTTAATTGTATTGTTTAAAACTTTAAACCTAATCTAAATATTTTCAAACGAACAACAAACAGTTTCATAAGACATTGGAAAACTTTTTAATTTAATTAAAAATATAATAATATCTAACCACAATACAAACCTTAAATGAAACAGTAGAAAAATCTAGAAATTTAAAAAATATGTTGAAGAAAATTGTAAAATTATAAAGAAAGTTTTTATAAAAATTCCTTAAAATTGTTGATACCAACATAATTTTTATTTTAATTTTTTTATTTCTCTGCTCTTTGTTTTCTTGCGATGGCTTAACTTAAAATCATTAAAAGTGCAATTAGACGTGACATGGCCATAATGCCATGGCCATAAACAAACCAAAATTCAATTGTTTTCTATGGCAATGGCTGTGGTGTTATGCCGAGTCACCTATAATCAAATACCCATTAGTTTGGTTCAAACGGCTGTTCTATGAAACGTGGTTATGTCACGTCTGATTACACCTTAAAGAATGCGTCTAATATAACATACATATTAAGTTATTATTTATACATCAAAACGATTGTACAAGGTAGATAGAACTCTTTCGTTCCTTAGAACTACATACTTAAAATTTGTTAATAGAAATATTGTAGGATAGTTTCCCAGCCGAGGTATAACAATTTTATGTATTTTCAAGTTCTTGTATGTGTTGCACATAGAGTTTCTACGCGGGTGAAAAATCCAGGAATTCCCGGAAATTTTTTTACAAATCCCTGGAAATTTTCAACGGGAAATTTCGGGAATTTTATATTTACGTTGTTTTATTACCTCAAAATACAAATACGCAAGCAGAGGTAAAGAGGCTTATGAAATATTTTCAACTTAAGAAGTCTTTATAGATGGGCAGGGTGCCCCTGTGGCTGGGTGGTAGCAATGCTAGACTCTCAGTCCAGAAGTCGTGGGTTCGATTCCCACACTAGAGCCTGGGTGTGTTCCGCAGACAAGCTAATCGCTTTGCTGGTTGTGTTTGTTCTTTATAATATATAGATGGGACTTCCATTCATGGTATAACTCAAAGCATATGATTTTATTTATTTTTGTTTTGTTTTTTAAATATTTTTGTTCATCAAATAAACGAATAAAGTTGTTTTTAATTTAAATGTTGCTTGTTTTTTCGTTAAATCATGTTTTTATTGCTGTCATTTAATTAAATTCATATGTTTTTGAAATTCCTGGGAATTCCCGGAAATAAAACATTTTAGCTCTCGATTCTCGGGAATTGGAAAAGTCCGGGAAACTAGAAACCCTAGTTGAAAAGTTTTTTGCTCCGGCCCACAGAAAAAGAATCAACTCAAATATATATATTTGGAATTTCTAGTTCTCTGACAGCGCAATATCGGAAAGATAATTTTTTTAATTATACACCGAAAGAAATCCAATGAAACAATTTCATAAATATTGTGAAACAATTTCATTGGACTTGCTTTCTTGATATTCTGGTTTCGTTAGAATATTTTATTGGATTTATGACATCAATATTTTCTAATTATTAAGAAACCCCTTTATATTTAAGTTATTTCATTCTTTTCATGAAATTATTTTATTGTTTCGATGAAGTTATAGCACTGCATTAATTACACTGTTAAATAAATTTGATGAAGTTTTCAATAAAATAAGTTTAACGAAACTGGTTTCATTAATCAAACGAAGCGTGACGTTGGTTGAATTTTAATGAATTTTTCATTAGATTAATGTCGAAATTCATTGAATTTCTGCCGAAAATTCTTTCAGTGTAGTAAATATAGTTCAAAAGATTTTCCAAACCATCATATTGTGTGTCGGTGCACTCTCTTGCTTGATTGGTACTTTGGTCTTAAAATTATCATAAAAAGTGTGTGAGTGTGTTCAAGTCCAGTCCATACTTCAGTATGAAATGTTATTTTATTTAAGTATTTAGTTAAACATCTTTAAAGTCTATTATGTATTTTTTGTTAAACAAAATTTTATTCCAACTTTTCATCCAGCTGTTGATTAATAGCTAAATCTAATAATTTGTTTTTATGCTTAAATTCCATTATAACTTTGTTACACAAACAGACACCCTTAAAAAGTATTAAAGCATTATTTGCAAATAACTTTTCGCCATGAGAAAATCTTAAAAACCCCTTAATGAAAGTTTGCTTCTCCCATTTAATTTATTCAAATCACAAACGCGAACAAAAAGCGTGATCAACAGATGCATTTGATATCGTGGTTGCAAGAAAAAGTCTTTGCAAAAGCACCATATCATTTTTGTAAAACAACCTCAAATCTAATTGGGGGAGGAATTTTTTCAAGTCTTCCAATTCTCCCGCTTCCTTTACGTGCCACTTTTGCGTGATGTTATGGTGGTTGAAGAGGCCGTAAACGAAATTTTGCAAAAAAAAATATTGTACATAAACATAAATGAAACAAACCGAAAAAGAAAAGAAAAATTAACAAAAAGTATTAAATGTTTTTTTTGTTCGATGTTGTTGCGTTTTCTAGGCGTTAGATGGCTAAATGCTTGAAAAATGTTAAGGCCACATACAACTGTAAAATACAGGAAACTGTAGACACGCGTTAGTGGTGGCAGTGAATACCATTTTGATGATGACGTTGATTAATATGATTTTGTTGGACTTTGGTGGTTGTTAGAGCTGATGTTATAGTTGTTGTAGGATGTACATATAGTTAAAATAGCCAGACAGTCCAATAAACGAAAACATACACACAAAAATATAGTCAACTTGCCAGCCATCCAGACATGCTGTGCAGCCAGCCTGTCTGTCTGTCTGTCTGTCTTTCGTTCTCTCCGTCTGTCTGCCATCATGTCAGAAAACATTTTTGACGTTGATGTTGTTTGCTGTTTACTTGATGCATGTACTGGTATTAAATCTGCTTCTCTAGACTCGCATAAGAGGGTTGTGCTCTGTTCGTGTGCATGTGCCCAGTAATTATATTCTCATGCTTGTTTGCCATTCATATATTAAATTATGCAAACATATCGTTTAAAGGATTTGCAAAAATTAAAAGCAAAATTAAGCGAAGTAGCATCTGTTCGGCTTAAATTTATTTGAAATTGCTTTTATTATTAACCGCAAAAGATGTTTGTGCTCAACACACACACTTCGATTAAACATAATTTTTTTTGTTTATATGAAATTAATTAAAAATATATTTAAAGCATCATTAAGAAAAAAATTATTCCTTTGTTTAAGAATGAATAATTGTAAAAACTGTGCATGAACCAGGGGGGATTTACTCTGTACATAGAAATTCGAAAGCCTTTTGTTTCATTTCGAATTGCAGAGTCGAACCCCAGGAGTCTCCCAGAAAAAATTACTGCTTACCAAAAGCGTTTTTCTAAGGGAGACAATCTTACATATTAAATATTTTTTGCCTTACTAAAGCGCTTCACAGTAATAATATATAATTTTTGTGAGAGCCCGCCTTACGTTAGTGCCTTTCTGAAGCATGTTTCGAAGCTTTCGTTATCAAATAAGCTATACATTGCTTAACTCAGTTGTTAGTGCTTCCAAATAAGAATTTTTTCGCTGGGCTATTGGGTAAAGTGAATAAATAATAAGCATTTGCTTTTTACTTAAAAATTTGTTTTACAACCAAAAAAATTTATGTGTTTTTTGTTTTTTAACAAATTTTCAAGTAAACAGCAAATGTTTTTTTTTATTCACTTTACCCATTGCATAACACGTACATTTTTTCTCCAATACATTTTTAGCTATTTGTAGAACTAATTGCATCTTAATTTGCAGCTAGTAATTATTATTAATATATCGTATTAAATCCAAACAACTATAAAACTCAATAAAAATTAAATACTTTATGTAACGGCTTTCACTACCATTTAAAACAATTGAAGTTACAGTAGCGAGCCAATTAAACATACCATAACGTGAACATACTAAACATCCGTTCGAAGCAAGCTTAGGCAAACAATAGCGAAAAACGCTACAAAGATTGACTGTTGTCTTTAAATGTCAAGAATATTTTAACAGTTACCTATTGAAATATTAAAGTACTTAATAAATGAATAAAGCCGACATAAGTAAAGTAGCAGCCGCTAAAATATTCATGTGATAAAACAATTCGGATTTTTGCTGTTTTTATTAAAATTTAAATAAACTTACACAATTACTATTTTAATTTAAATGTCCCAGCAAAAAAGGTTGCCCACTAGAGTGCAAAAAAGTGTATGTACTCTTTAGTCGTAAGTACTCACAATTTGACTGAATAACCCATTACTTTTGTTTGAGAATTTCAAAAAGTATGCGGTACCCTATACTTTTTTGCCTAAAAATATCCAAAAGTCAATAGATTACTGATGGCCTAAAAGTATTCAAAATTTAATCGATTATTTATTGCTTACAAATATGCAAAATTTTTAAGATTACTATTTGCATAAAATATGTCTAGAATATGCGAAAATAATTAAATTTTGTAATAAAAATTATTGTAAACCTAAGTTCGAATCTCATTCTTACGATCAATAAATTTTTCTTTAGATATGTATTAACTGGAAAGTACTACAATAAGTACTTTCACGTAATGATTTAAATAAGTTCTTATTTTATTCAGTAGAGGACAGTCATTATTATACGCATAAAATAACTAGATAAACAAGTACCACTCATTACTTTGTAAGCCATTAAAATAGTACTACCCATTACAAAATTTTGAAAATTTTTTGCTGGGGTAGTTCAATACAAACTTTATCTTATATAACCCTACGTGTACACCTGATATATTTGTATCATAACGAAAGTCAAACTTTATATTGAAAAATAATTTTTTTTTATGTTAGGTCTTTTTTCTATATGGAATTTGACCTTTGTCATGATAAAAATATATCAGGTGTAGACTTAGGGTAATATACATATAGTTTTGGCATTTTGGCTTCCTATGTGAAGGCATAGGTCGTGTACAGTCAGTCACAAAACCTTATAAAATACTGTTAATACCGTCTTGGGCATATGGTCTACGTTACTCCGCCCATATTTGTGCAACACCATATTATGCAAATTTACTTTGCATTAATATGTTTAATAAATAAAATAAATAAAAAATAAATAAATATTTTTTGCGTTTTTTTTTGATTTTTGGCGTTTTTACAGTTTGACGATTTTTTCATTTTGGCGATTTTTTTTATTTTGGCGATTTTTGTCATTTAGGTGATTTTTTTAGATTGGCACCTTTTTTGCGGCTTGGAAATTTTTTTCTGTTTTGGCTTTTTTATCACTTTGGCGATTTTTTCGGTTTTGTCGATTTATTTTAGTGTTAGAATATTTTTTTTAATATTGTGCTTTTTTTTGGTTTTTGGGGTTTTTTTTGTTTATAGAGATATTTTTCTGGTTTGGCTATTTATAATTTTGGGATTTTTTAATTTTACCGTTTTTAATTTTACCGTTTGCCTCTTACGGTTTCCAAGATACAACGAGTTGTCAAAATTACATAGTTAATAAGTATAATAGTATATAATAGTATATATATTACATGGGATTTAAACTTTTTCGTTCCTCTTTTTGGAACACCCTTTAATTTTTTATTCTCATGTATTTGTTGTTGTATCGGCCAAGGTTCTACATACTCTGGGCAAATTTCAGGTCCGTAGATCTTACGGTTCCTGAGGAAATACCGTGTGACGAACAGACGCACAGCGAAGCGAAAACAATAGGGTTCTTTTTCACCTTTGGTGTACGGAACCCTAAAAAATAAAACAGCTCCCTCCTTTAGCGTTGCAAATATTCGCACTTCTTAGTCTAAAACAGTGTTGCCAGAAAATGGAGATGCGAGAATGCCCCATGAGTCCAAAATTTCAGTTTCTTGTTTTTTTTTCATATAAACTTTTGACCGAATCTATCGTTCGCATTTAAATTAACAGGCCCAGGAAAGAATATGCTAAATATACCAGTGAAAATGCTAAAATGGCAACAATGGTCTGCAATGATTCCTTGTGTTTCATATGTGGTATTGCAAAATATATCATAAGCGGAAATCACTCTTCGCTGCATACTGCCCTTGCAAGTCCTGCAGATATTGCAAATGTAGCATACGTGTTATATTCTGCAAGACCACAACAACAAAGTACATGCAACTGAGATTTGCATCACTTAAATAAATATGCATAACCAAAAACCATTGCATATTGAAAATTGCTTGAAAATGTTCTCAATGCTAAAACAGCTGTGTTTTTCAATTTTTTTTTGCAATAAAAACAAGTAAGCCCCTGCGTTTAAAAAATTTTACGACTGCAGAGCCGCCACAAATTAATTGATTAATTTTCTGAGAACTGGAAAAGACACGATGTGAAACAAAGGGTGATTTCCTCTATATATTCTAGAGTTGATACATTGAACTTCATATTTCGCAGTTGACTTAAGAAGTTATAAAATAATTATGACTAACAAAAGCTTGCAATTCTCAGTGTATACGCTAAAAGCAGTTATTGATAAAAAATTAAAAACTTTCTTTTACTCGACGTTGTGTTCATAATTTTAAAATAATTGAGGCAAATCCTTTCTTGGGATATTTTACCCTCTCAATATTGTTTTGTTGTTATTTTGCAAAAATTTCATTTCAGTGATTTTTAAATTTATGATATTTCTTAATTGAACAACTACTACATTGTTGTTTGTTGTCAACTTTCAAACTCTTGACAGAAAACACATTTTTATTTCTACAAATCACGTAAAACATTTATTCATTAATTATTTTTATTTTTTTACAAAGAAAGAGCTCTTCATCTTAAATATACTAAATTCCTTTCTCACTGTTTTTAATTAACTACACTTGCTAAATCAGATCGGAATCAAAAAAAAAAACTAAAACAAATTTTTAATCAAAGTAAAATTTTTCTTGTGAAGAAATAAAATCATAAACGAGAAAAAAATGTCATCGTCATTCTCATCATCATTAATAAAAATATTTGCGTCTCATATTCTTTGCTTTTGTTTCTACTCTGCTGTATTTTTCTTTTTATTTTCTTCTTAATGCTGCTGTTGTTGTTGGTAATCAATCATATTCATATTCAAACGTTAATCATACATTATATTTCATATTTTTCGTTGCCGCGCTGCTGCTGTCGCTCTTATTGTAATAAAAATAAGTACCCCAACGCACACATTTATGTATGTACATATTGAATTAAACTTACATATGTGCGTATTTAAACACATACATACACACATTTATACATAAACATCCCTTCATACAAAGTGCAATTTTCGAGTGCACTTGTTTTGCTCTGCCTGTTACATTTCAGTCATTCCCACTAAATTACATGACAAGTAGTTGATGATCAAGAGGCCCTGCAGACATGAGTAGGAGGGACATTGAACAACGCATTAAAAAAAATCTAAGAAATTAAGAGAAGAAAACAATCTATAAATAAAATCATTCATACCGATATTAGAGGATAGAAATCCAAAGGAGAAAATTGAATTGCCTCAAGTAGTGTGTGTGTGTGTATGTGTGTGTGCCGTAATTTCTGACAGCATAAACAATAATGGCTTAAACGTCAACTGATGTGATTGATGAAATTGACAATTGTCCCCAATATTTTCACATACCCCTACACTACGTTTGTATATGAACATACTTGCTATTGAGGCATTTCTTTTTTTTTCTTGGCTTATAAAAAGAATTAAGGGCGTTAGCATCAAGAGGCTGACTGGAAAATGTATCAATGATGGATTTACATTATTTGCTTGTTTTGTTGTTTTGCTGTTTTGCTGTTGTGCAAAAAGGACGTGAAAAATAGAAACTAAATAACAAAACTTAAAAGCTTAAGCATTTTATGCTCAAGTTGTACGTAAAAATCTATGCAATACAGTGGGTTAACTTGTATCTCGGGTATGATGAATTTACAACTTCTTAAATAAATCAAATAGTTGTCAAGCAGTTGAATATGTCCTTTTTCATCCCTTCAAATCATAAAGTTTTTGTAACCATAACTAGAAAAACTCGTAACGTAGTTATGTTGTTGTCTGAGGTATCATAGCCATGTGCAGGATCTACTTACGGATCCGAGAACGTTAAGCATTAAGAAGATCTCTCTTAATCGTCTGGTTTTTAGATTAAAATTTGGTTTATTGAAAATAAAAAACGAAAATAGAAAATAGTCCAAATTAACTTCGTAGATCTTTATAATACTCGTAGCTTTGTCTAGGTGATCTGTAGGCAGACTGTGGTTGGCTCACTCAGGGTCGGTTATTGTCTGACTCCGCTTGCCCTACGCAGGGTCGTTGATTGCCTAGTTGGGTTAATTGCTTATATGATTTAGTGACATGTAACCTGTTATTCGACTTAAACAGGTTCCTGGATTATATGATTCATACAGAATAGTGGTTCGGTTCGCCCACATGAGAAGATCATTTGGTGGCTGGTAAGGTATTCTCCATTTTTAAACATCGTTTGTAAATTACCAAAATTGACCAATTATGCAACACGAATTAAAAAAATTATTATAAAAACTAAAACCGTTTTCGAGATTTTTCTTTCAAATAAATCTCTTGCCTTTATAACATTATATTTTGTACTTGGTTTTGCAATTAAATTATTATTTGAAATATTTATAAACCTTTTTTAAGCACAATTTTGAGTATTTCACTTCACGAAGAACGTCTACTGAAGGAAAAACTGTTCAACTCCCCTTCAAAAATTTGGCGATAATTGATTTTTTGATTGATCCAAAAGTACTCGTCCTATGATTTGATAAAAAGAGAGTTTTACCAAAAGTAAGGAGTAAAAAAAGGACATATCCTGTAAATAATTATATATTCACCATTTTATTGTTGTGGTGCATAGTCGTGATTTTTTGACAATTTAATTGGGATTTGGTCTAGTATTATTGTAAAAGGCACTGACCAAGTTTCATGTGGTTGAATCCAGGATCTATCAAAGAGTATAAACATAATGTTCATTGTTCCCTCTAATGGTAACTATTCTTAGATATTAACCTTAGCTTAACTGGCGTTTATAATTTTGAAATATGAGTGCTTCTATGGTCAGGTGGGTAGTGTGCAAGTTTGCCATGCCGGAGGTTATCAGTTCGAGTGCCAATAATTATATGTTTAAAAATAAATTATAATTGCATTTGTAACAATAAAAAAAATAATTATAAGTTGTGGTTGTTACAGTTAAATGTCAAGGACGTTTTTAAAATTTTTTTTATTTTTTATTTATAAAATGTTACAAATACAATTACAAATTGTATCATAACTTAATTTAAACGAGAATAGTAATATAGACCTTCACTGGTTGTAGTGAAACAGACCAGGTTCTATGGTGGGAATCGACCCCACAACCTCCATACTGATAGGCTAGCACACTACTCACTATTCTACCGAGGCACCCAAATTTTTAAATAATTTGTATTATTCCACACCGATTAGGTCCCCATGATATAGTTCAGTGACAAGTCACAACATGCGTTAAAAGTATCAATTAAGCCCATCCTACGCCATCCCCATTTTAAAGTGACTGGTTCGCTTCATAGGAAGTGGTAGAACTCGGACTGGTCCCTATCACTTAAAGAACGATCACGTGACTAGTCTTGTGCTAGTTCCATTTCCTGTAGGTTCACAATAAAATAAGAAGCAGTAAGTTTGTGCAAAATCTAAAGCTAAAAAAATAAACTAATGGGACTTAGAAGCCTATAAGTAAAATGTAGCCTATAGGCAACATTGGGCATTTAAGGGTTAATAATGAAGGACGTGACCAAAGTTCGCTAATTGTATGGAAAAACAAATTGACAACGCAAAATCCATCTTGGATTATCTCTAATTGACATAACCAAAGCATAATTTTCCAACTTTAACAAACAGTCATCAGCATGAATTGCGTTTCCCAAAATCGTTGCGCCATTTAATGCCCGTTTCAACGCTTTTTAAGGGATCAATATTTTGTTTTTTTATAGATAAGTAAAAAAATCTAAAAAATTTGTATAAGAAACAATTTATCACACGTCTAATTTCAAGTACATTTAAGTGAATGAAAAAATTGTGTATTCATGGCCATTACAGCACGGGGCATACTTTGTATGATTTTAAACTTGCATAGAGTCTAAAAGACATCGGATAATAATGCATATATTTAGAAGAGTTTCCAAGAGTTTTCAAAGTTTGGCTGCCACTGTGCACTAAAGAATTTATGCAAAGAAAAAAATTAGCAAAGCATTATATATGTATGTATCAAGATTGGAAGGGGCTGAAAAGAAAAACACTATAAAAAGAAACAAGTTATAAAAAAGCAACATTCAAACACAAAAGCATATTTTGTTGACACTTGAATAAAAACATCGACTCTTAATATCAAGCACTTTTCAACAAACATGATACATGACGTTGCTGCTGCTGATGCTGATGATGATGATAATGATGATGATATTGTTGCCACTGCTGCTAGCGAACAACCAAGAGGACATTCGTTGTAAAAGTGAACATACTTAAGTGTATAATAGTGATGGAATGAGCTGAGCAGAAGGCGAAACGAGGCGAGGAGGAGTTAAAATTGCGATACTGATGAATTACAATGATGGATGATGCTAATGTGAGCGTTTGAGCAACATTTGTGCCTTTTCTTCTTCAAAAGTCTCTCTAATGTTTGGTTTATGCTTGGATTATTACTTTTTTCTTCTGCTACTAAAAAGACTGATGTGGCAAGATGAAAAAAGTTTAATTGTTTTTATTTAAAAACTTTTATTGTTCGCAACAATAATAACAATAAAAAAAATCTTAACACGTATTTAATCTTTTATAATGGGAATGTATCATATTTATGATGAGAGCAGTAAATATTCATACATATATAATCGAATCATAAGTGTATGCAGATGTCAATTTAATGTATAATTAATAATTGTTAATAGCTATATAAACACATACATACTTACACTTACAGAAATTAATTCGTATTGTAAGTAGAGTAAAATAAATAAATAAAAATGTGCGATAAGATTGATGAGAGTTTTGTAACATTAATAAAAGCCGCATGAAAAATTTACGAACATTATGGATATTAACATTAATTAAATGCAAAAATATCGATAATGTTTGCGATGAATATTATTAACAAGATTTTAAATGAATAAATAGAGAACAATAAATTATTTAGTCAAGGGCGATTGCAAGCGGCAAATAAATGTTTTTCTTGCTTAATTTATAAGCATCGTATGTGACATTTTTTCCTTGGAATTATATATATATATATACTGGTTTAATATCTTAGCTCTGACAAATCTTTGCAGTTTACCAACAACAGCATCTTATTTAAACTTTGCTCAAAGTTTTTGAATCTTTGATTTTTATTATATTTATTTTCTTTTTTTTTTCATATTTGCTGTAGAAATTTTTAAGATTCTTTCCCAAGAGTATTGGAGCAGGAAAATTCATTTTCTGTTTCTTAAAATTAAACGCATATAAGAAACAGAAGCGAAAGAAAAACAAATTTATTTCAATTTGCAAGTATTTCTTTATTAACACATACACTGTTAGTGCTTACACACATATACACACACACGCACACTTATACACACTTTTATGCACATACATATGTATACCCAAAGAAAGAAAATTATTAAAAAACAAAATGTTAGTCATTGGAGGATTCAGTAAACATAAATAAAGAGACATCAACTGCACAGGCAGCAGTGTGCATGTGGTTGTGTTTATATTCTCGTTCCACAACTCTTAAACGGACTGGCAGAAGAAACAAATTTGTTGGCGACTCTGGGGAAATTAATAAAAGTGGTCAGTCAGTCAGAGAAGCGAAACAGACAACAACAACAACAACAATAACAAAAATTTATATAAATTTTTTTTGTTCTTTTGTTTTCACTCTTTTTTTTAAAGTGATTTCAGTTTGATCGATCGCTTGTCGCAATTGCCCAATGCTGTTAGATTTTATTTTCCATATTTAAGGATTCATTAATGCAAAGATTCTCGTATTCTAAGAAGAACACACTGGCAACTGCACGATTTGGTTTAGCGGCCAGTCCATTTAATATCAATTTTCAATATCAAGAGTGCAATCGCACATATGCAACATGTATGATCTACAGCGAGCAGAGAATTAGGCGATAATCAGCCTCTTTTCTCAATTATTATCTAAATTACAATCTATGCGTTACTAACCAATGTCTTAAATAACAGAGATACGGATGAGCAGATATTTATTTAAAGGAAATATCGTTGCTACGGTCCTGCCAAAGGAGCAGCGTCACGTTAAATTGCCTTAAGTTTAAAAGACGATAGAAGGGAACGAAACTTCGAAGTCTAACTAGTGGTACTAGCACTATAGACACCGGTGGCTCAACAACTGATCTCTCGCTGGGGTTAATGCATGGTAGCTTCATTCATCCACTGAAAACCAATGGTTGACTTCCTTCTTATCCTACGGCAAGCATGTGTTGGAATATGAACGTGACGAGCATTTTTTCCACACATCAAGAGAGACTGGTGAGGTGTTTGCTTAGAAGTCAAGCGGTGGCTAAACAATATAGTCACAATATAGTTTGTAGTCATTCTTAGCCATAAAGTTATCTTTCAGCATAAACTATGTGCCTATGGGATCATATGATCTCATATAATGCAGTCCTGGCACATTTCGTATAACATGCAGCAAGTGTTCTTCTAACTTTGCATGTCTTAAACGTGATTACCACAATTAATTACTGTTCATATGAAATATGTAATGTTTTCTGAACATTGCCTTACTCTTGATAATCTTTTGGCCTCAACATAATAAATTGACAAATTATATATCGTCCCTACTGCATTTTTAAAAAAAGGGCAAATAACATTAAATTGTGCCGTCGAAATCATACGAGTAGCATTCCTAAAAATGAATTTTCCATTGGAACATATCGCTTCAATTGGAGAATCATGGTAAGGAATCCAAAAAAGCTATTTTGCATATTAGATACTTTGATATAAAATTACAAATCGAATGCAGTAGTATAAACAAATTCTGTGTATATACTAAATGCATATATTTAAACTTAATTCCTAATTGATCAGTCATTATAAATTTGTTTCGATTTTTAAATAATATTGTAAGATAAACTGCATTTAAGCTGCCTTAATAGTGAAACAAACATCCAACTTTGCTGAATTTTATGTTTGAAGGCAAACTTTTTTTCTTATTTATTTTATGTTCGCGCTACTTTTTCCGCAGGACATGAAAACAAAAATTAAAATTGAAAAAGTTTTAAGCTCTATACAAATGAATGGAAACTAGAAATGAATCCTCAGAGTATTATAGACACGAAAAGTAACTTTTGCACATAAAAGTACACTAACAAAGGAGCGAATACATACATACATATACACATACATATGTATAGCCATATACATTATATATGTATATACTCGTATCTATATGTAGTATATAAAAATATACTTTTTAATCTATCGATGCAAGCAGTTCTGTTTATGCCTTCGTGAATTCGGTTCCATTCATTAATCTGCTGAGCAGCTTAAAGTATTTAAGCCAAACTTCGAATGAAAAACATATTCCAATCAAAAATAATTTTCCACTAATGAGTAAAATTATTGAGTGCAATTTTACAATTTATAATCGAACGAAAATGTTCTTGTAATCACAAAATAAAATAAAAATAAAAAGTAAATTTTTCAACAGTTTTAGAAATAAAATGTATATGTAAATGTATCTGTAAAACAAAGTTGAGATTTTAGTTGAGACTTATATTAAGATGAACATAAGGAGGGTTATTTTTTGATCTGCCAAAGCATTTGACTTCAGCTGTTTCGTATACCAACAGTGTGTGTGGTGTTATATCAGATGTATGTAACGAAACATCTACTTACGTTTGAAAGCAAATATTATAAGTTGTCTGTAAATTGCTGACCATGGTTTCACAGTTACATTTTGTAATCGAGTTTTGCTTTAAATATTTATTTTAAATGAGTATCATCGAAAACTCTCGCCAAGCTTTGTTGTTGTAAGAGACATTTTAAAAATAAATTTTAGTACAAAGCAGTATTATCGCAAGCTTTCTGTATAATTTAATGTGTGATTTTGAATCAATAAGTCTTTTATTTATCGATATTTTTAAAGTATACATACATTCTCATACGTATGTAAATTCTATACGCTTTTGCACATTGCAATCACCAGACCTTTTTTCGTCATTGTCATCGTGATTATTCCTCCTTGTGTTCGTCAGCATTATTATTTTAATCATTATCTAAAAAGCTTTCATTGTTTGCTAATTAAACTAATTGCCAATAGGTCTTTTCTGTATGTAAGGATTTGCGTGTTAACTTTAGTTTTTCCAGTATCCCAATGAACACATTCGTTTGGTACGAGTATAATTTTCATATAAAAACATAATTTTTCTTTTATGGTCATACTTTATTTTTTTTGGGTTGACATTTATTGACTATTTTTCTTTTAATTTTAAATGTAGTTCAATAAAAATTCTTAAAAAAATTTAATTTTTTAACTGACCGTCAATTAGTTTATATACGTATTTGAATGTTGTTTGCTTGTCATTTAATATATATAGAATACAAAACCCCGTCAATCAATCAACATTTGTATTTTGCTGGCAAGTTTTGCTTACGCGCAATAAATCGCAACATATAATTTTGTTCGTTTAGGCACATAAATGAAATCAATACTTTTAGATTTTGATAAACCATTACCCACCCACAAGTCGTAAGTTAAGCCGAAAAATACTATTAAACACACACAACTATTTCGTGCCATAACCCCCAACAAAGCTTAAGCGATATAATTTCGGGTGTGTTCGTAAATGCATCTCTGCTCTGCATCCATCATACGTGCAAACTTTTATTTAAGATGCTATACAACTCAGTAAAAAAAGAGACTCCAAAAAAGTCATGAAAATGTAGAGTTTACGATCTGGAAGTAGTGAATATTTCGATCCGATCTAATGATTTTTACATAGGGTTGTCATTGCAAGAAGTTCTCTTTTTCGATATTAAGAAAAATTCCCTTTTTTGTGTTCTATGATAATATTTTTATCTAGGAAAAATGGTAAATATTCACCTATTTTAACAATTCGTTTCTTTTTATACGAATTTAAGTCCGAAACATTGTTTTCATGTACATTTAGACTAAAATTAGTTCATAAATTTCTTTAAAAAAATACATTTTCTATAAAATCTGGTGAGTATTTTCTAATACTGTGAAGGAGTTAGAAGGTTTTGTGTGACTAAAATAAGCTTCTACTAAGTTTTTTGCTCACTCTCGGTAAATTAAAAATATCGATTTTTTTTTGGAAGCAATGAAAATGTAGTTCCACTATTATGACTTCCATTTTTTTCAACGGGAAGTTCGCTGATAATCCGTATTAGTAGTAATCATGTTTGTAAAACATATTTGACATTTATTTATGCGTTATCTACTTCAGTGAACCAGTCTAGAACAGTTAAATGTTCACTTGCAGCGCAGTGATGCATTTACGAACACACCCTTTATTACATAATTTTTTTAACAAAAATCGTGAATAACCAATTTTCGTAAGAAAAAAATTACGACTAAAAAATGTGTCAGTTAAGCTTTTTTGGCGACCTTGGCTCGATGTAATTGATGAGTTTATTTGATCATCACCAGGGCATTTAAATACCACAGAGAGCATAATGTTATTCTCAAATTTTTTAATATATTTGCAATCATTTACCGATTTTAATCGAATTATTTACTGTGAAGATTGGCAATAAATTTAAATTTTTCGGGTCAAATATGTTTGTGGATAAAGTATGATAAAAATATTAAACTCAAATCTATTTTATGTTTGTATAAAGATTTTATATTTAAAATTATATTTGTGGTTTGCTATACGCGAATGCTAATGGGGTTTTCTGATTGTTTTGTTGGTCAAACTTTTGCATCTAATTCAAACCAATTTAAGTATAGATACCTTTGTGTGTGTGTATATATGTGTGTATATGCATTTGTATGTGTATGCGTTTGTATAACTTAGTTTATTACATTGTTCAAGTAATGTACGCTTCGTTAAATTTATTTTATTTCACTGTAATTAGGGATTAGTTCTAATGTGTCTGTCTTTCTAATAATATCAATGCCATCAATATCAATTAGCTTTATTTAATGCATACAATTACACATACCATATATACATATAGGAAAACAGATGTTGATACAAACATACATACATATATACACAGAAAAAAATTATTGTCCAATTAACAGCTTTAATTTGAAAAATACAATTTAAAAATTTAATTCAGTAAATTAAACTTTTGTTTAAAATTTTGATTGATTAAAAGCTTAATTAAAAATTCAATTAAGTGAACTAAGCTTTTGGTTAAGAGTTTAATTAATAAAAAAGTTTGATTTACACAACTTATCTCCCTTTTCACAATGTATGCTTAAGAGTTAAAGTGAGTTTTAACTGAGATTTTTCCATACAAAACTTGCTTTTAAAGTCCCTGTTATCTCTTAAGGACCTAATTCATAAAAAAATATTTTTATTTTATAAAAGTTTTATTAATCAAATTTCCATAGAATTTTTTTTTTATTAATTTTTTATAACACAGAAATATTTTTTATGAATAAGACAGTCATTGTACTTTGTGAAAAGGTCCGTAAATTTTTAATGTGGGCAAATATATTAATTAAAGAAATATTTTTTTCTGTATACATATTTTTGTGCGACTGTATATACACACAAATACGATTACATATATATTTATATAATTTGAAGTAAACACAAGTGTATTCACATAATTATAGTTCTCACAAACCTCATTTGTTTGTAGAAATAATCATACGCATGCGATGGTGTTGTGTGTGTGGTCAATATACGATACAACTTTTTGTAAGTTCAATTTAACGATTCTATTAGTTGTGTTTTTGTTTGTAAGCGAATACTGAACAAAAGGAATATAAACGGAGAAATTATTATTATTATTGCTAATGAAACTTTTACCAACTGTCAACACCTTCAAAAACAAATATTTTCAAGTTGACAGAAACAAATTTTAATCAGCAATAGAATTTATTCTGACCGGCTTGTGACAGTTTTGATTGCAACTTCTAAATAGTATGGTAGCAATTTAAAAAAGTAATTTAAGTAAAAACAAAAAGATTCACAAAAAGAAAAAATATAATCCCCCTTATTGTGAATGTCGTCGTCGATGTCACTTGAAGACGACGGTAAATATTGTCACTTGTCTACTCTTTATCTCGTAAAAAATCGTGCAAAGTAATTGAGATTTCCCTCAGGATTACGCTATAATTAAAAAATAGAGTTGTGCCATTTACCCTAAATTGGCTTATGATGCTTTAAGCATTATCCTCTTTCATAAAATTCAAAAAACTTATTTCTTATTGGTTGAGTACTTATGAGATGCATTTCGTTGCTGCCCAAGCATCCCATAGGCAGACTTCACCCACAGTTTGAAACAGCTTACAATCCTTATTGAGAGGTTGAGTATAAGTATTAAGTTTTTCAAGTTTTTCTGAATTTAACTCTACTGATATATTGCTTGAGCAGCAACGCAATGCATACATACGTGCTTAACCAATCGTAAATATATATTTTGTTTTTAATTTTTTATGCACTTAATTAAAATTATTACAATAACTCCTCAATTATTTTTTCACTATTCCAATCCATTAATAGTTTTTGTTTAATATTTCATTTATTTTTCTAAGTTAGTGTTTTTATGGAAATTTTTTATTTATTCATTGTTATGGTCACTTATACTTTTAGTTTTTTTACTACTTTTATTTGCAACAAGCACATTTATTGTGACAAAAAAGTTCAAATAAAACTCATACGCTTTCCTACTCAGATAGTTGCGTCGTGATGAAAAAAAGAAACAAAATAAACACATAAAATAAATTAAAATGTTTATGGTTTCTGTTTGACTAAGTGAGTGATCAGTAACCCAGCAAACATTAAAAATCTTAAACCAAATTTACAAAAACAATTTCAATACATTTATAAATTTGTTTTTCCCTTTAGAATTTGTGCCTGGAACAAATTTCTGCTTAAGTTTTACGAACACTTCGCTGAGAGTACATACCTGTAAATTGTGAATAAAAATTACCCGAAAATTATTTCCCTGGAGGGAAAAAAATGATTTGGAAAGTTTTTTTATAACAGCTGGAAGCATTATAGATGATCTAGAACTAGAGATGGGAGCGTGTCGTGTTTTTCCGTGACACGAACACGCACGACTCAACACGAAGTGCTCGTGACAAATATCTGATTCCGTGCGCGTTCGGTCCGTTTCATGTTGAGCAAAATTGACACGATTTAGGATGTAAAATATGTATGAATGAATTTCCAGTAGAGAAAAAATTTAATATTTTTTATCGTAAAACACAACACCACACCAGCATATTTGTTGATATTGAATGGGACTCTGCATTTTTAAGCTCTTTATTTAAACCGATAGCATCAGCTGGCATATTTTGAAAAACGACCATTGAAAAAAATCTATTAGATTTTCTGATCTTCAATACCATACCAATATTATATCCTGCGTGTTGTGCAGTATTGTGTGGACGAAATTTTTCGCGTGCGTATTTCGTACATGTTGAGCGTCTTAGTATTCGTGTTCGTGTCGTTACGTGTTGGAAAATCTTGACACCTGCCCAGCTCTACTTCGAACATTCGAAATTTCTTCTACTTTTTAACCGACTTCAAAAAAGGAAGATGTTATCAATTCGTCTGTATTTTTTTTTTGACATTGCTACTTCATACATTTTAAACCGAATGTAAAATTTTTTTTTTGTCTGAGAGGGTATAGCTTCCATTTGGCCCCATTCTAAAAAAATTTGGGGTTGGGAAGACACCCATAATTTGTGTTATTTGATTTTAAGATATTCTACCTATTTATTTGTTGCCAAACATAGTAAACACCTGTAGCTCTTGTAATCAAAAAATTTTAAAGTTGAAAAAGTGGGCGGGGTAGCGCCCATTAAAATTTATTTAATATTATATTTAACGTGGTTCTACTTAACCGATTCTTACGAAACTTACCACACAACTTTAGCTCTGAAAATGAACAGTCTAGCATTTAAAAAATGGGCGAAGGCACGCCTATTAAATTTTAATTCTACATTTCACGTATTTCTTCTTAACCAACAATATTAAAAAATTTTTCCTTTGAAAGAGGTTACTTACTTCCACTTTGGTCCCATCAGATCTTTGCACTGAAGTGGGTTTTTTTTTGGTAGAAGTACTCAATAATATTGTGTAGTATGTGGGTATCTTAAAGTAAAATTATGTAACAGGTATAACTGAGTTCTTTACTAAAAAAAATAAGGCAATTGTTGCTTATGAAAATATATTTATGAATATTATTTCAAACTATATTCTTGAAATGAGTGTCTTTAGGAACAATTTCTAAATGTTCGTTGGATGGATATAGTTTTTTATTTTCTGTATTACTTTGCGGCCATTAACGAATCAATAAATGAAATGAAACAGAAAACCAAATCAACAAATGCATTTCTAACACTTTTAAAATCAAATGTCATCATATGATATGTGTAGTTTTTGTGGGTTTCTTTAATTGGAAAATAGTGCTATTAAAACTAAAAAAACTAAATTTCAATAGATCAAATATAATAGAAAGCTCAATGATAGCTTTTTGACATACGTATTTTTTATTTAGTTAAAATCTGCCAGAGACTTTTTATGGCAATTAACTTGTTGCACATGGTTGACAAGTTTTAAGTTATAAATACAGACATAGTTGGTTTTGATATCGATAATATATGAAGGATTTTATAAAAATTTCTGATGTAAAAGATGAGAGGAAGAAGGGAAGAATAAGTGAAATATTTAAAATAATGACTTTTGGGAATTAATGCGATTTTCTAAAGAAGAAAGGAAAACCCCGCCAACAATTTTCTCTGCAATCACGCACTTAATCAAAGTCACACAAATCAACCACAAATTAGTTTTTTCTGAATGTAGCACATACTGTGCGCAAAAATTTGCGGGTTTCGGGAATAAGTTTCCTAATTTCATTAGCCCATATTCGATTCTAGTCACGATGGAACAATGAAATGCTTCGGTGTTTCAAAGATCCAATAGAGTCACTGTCACCGATGAGCTCCTTCGCTGTCTCCTGTATGCGGTCGAGCAACCCTAATATAGGCTGTGAAGCTCCCCCCATACATGAGTGTAGTATTCCATTTTCTGATTATACGGATGTATGCAGTATAAATAGTAAGAAAATCATATGGATATCTTATACCGTTCCCAAAATTAAGACACTCGAAAGCTTCTTTACATGTCATGGACATCAAGCGATTTTTATTCATTCCAACTTATACCATCCATACTAACAGATAGAGCAGCATTTGTGGTCATGCATGTACGAGTAAGCATACAACACTGAGTCTTACGAGCATTAAAATTGACGGCATTCAGAGATTTTTAGTAAATCATTATTTAAATTATCATCCATAATTTTTCTCATAGCCTCGACTTCCAGAAAATGCTTCTGTCATCCTTTAAAGAGTAGATAGGATTGGAAGTTTGATCTAGAAAGTTAAATGAACTTAAAATAAAGAATTATTGGAAGAAAGACCGGGGCCAGCGGTACCCTTGAATTTATTTATCTCGCTTGACAGGATGGAATCTATAAAATTTCTTATAGTGGGGTTAGTAAGGAAGCTCGTTAGTAATATACAGATCCGAAACGCAATACATTGTTTCAAGAGTGCACCATACCATACCATATTAAACGCCTTGGATATATCTGGATCAGCTACGTCCAGCCCATATGCACAATGTGCAAACTTTTATCAAGAGCTTTTTGTGCTTTCACACCGACGAGAGTACAACAGCGACAACAACAACACAACAAAATACAATGCTTGCTCTTACTTTGCAAAGAAACAAGAACAAATTTAAAAGATTTTTACCTAAAATTAAAACATCAGTGTATGTGTGTTTGGACGTAGCTGATCTAGATCCAAACATATCTCCGTCCAAACAGACATACACTGATATTTGCATTTGAGGTAAATAGCCTTAAAAGCTCTTAATTTTTTTCTTGTTTCATTGCAAAGTAAGATCAAGCATTGGTGTCTGGTGTGTAGTTGTTATAGCTGTTGTGCTTTCGTCGGTGTGAAAGCTCAAAAGCTATTTTTTAAAAGTTTGCACATTGTGCATATGGCTTGGAGGAAGCCAAGCTTACCATTCATATATTAAATATGCTATTGATATTTCGGTTTGAAGTTCATATAATTCTGTAAAATAATACCTTTATGTTATTGCTCATAAAACCTCACGTAAATTTATTTACAGAAAACAGCAACAAAAACTAGACTAATTTAACTCTAAAAGAAAAGATTTCCTTTATAACAAAAGCTTGTTTTCCACAAGAATAAAAGTTGCCTATTTGAATTAAATTCATGCTCATATTAAAAATATGTGTCTCTGTGCACTAGCGCTGGCAAGTATTTAAATAGACTGCACTTACCAGTGAGTTCTTCTAATCTAAATTAAAATCTAGATCCGTGCTGTCAAGACCTTAAGTAGTAGTCAGCGCTGAAATGGCAGAAATGGTGCACTAGTATATTTTTTGTGTTCTTTCTCCATTTGATTAATGACTATTTAGGAAATACTCTCAGTTGGCTTGTTGCTGTATAATTCCCTCAACAAGTAGGAAAATTAGTAAACATGGTCAAATATGGTAATGTAATGATAAGAAAAGATTTTATTTCTACTTAATAATGGTTTGAATACATTTTCAAGTTGTGAAATAAAAAAAGTGGAATGTTAAAAGGCAGAAAGGAAAGTAATTTTATTGTACTTTAAGCTGTTTTTATTATGAATTTTATAGACTTTAAGTATAATAAAAAGGAATAAAATTTACATTAAAAATTGGATGTAAAGTTAAGACTTTGCAAAATGTTATTTCGTACAAAATCAGATCGTTTATATATAATTATACCCAGAAAAAATTTGTCTCTTGCTTACCCGTCTGAATTAAAAAAATATACATAAATAATCAATTAAAAATTTAAATGAGTCAACTAAACTTTTGCTTAAAAATTAATTGGAAATAAGATAAATAATCAATCAAAACCTAAATTGAGTTAATTAAACTTTTACTTAAAAAAAATTAGTTGATTAAAAGTTTAATTAAAAAAATTTTAAAAATTAAACTTGTTTCAAAAATTTGATCGATTAAAAAGTTAAATTCGAGCCATTAAATTTTTAATTGACCAATTTTTATATTTTATTTTCCTATTCATTGTTATAATAGAAACGAAAACGTATTCTTCTGTGCAAGTACGCCATAATAAATACAATATTTGTAAAATTTATTGGAAAGATTAGATTTAGCCTCAATGCCTGTCCCACTGTGTCGACGTTCGATCGACAACTTGTATTGAAAACAACAATAAAGTAAGAAAATCTGTTTTCGTTTACAAAAAGTAATCGATCGAACGTTTTCTGTCGACATCGTGGGATGGACAGGCTGTTAATTTTACTGCAATATTTTGAAAAAGCAATAAGCTAATAAATACTTTATTCTAAGCTTTCTAATTTTTGTAAATGAAAGCCACTCTATGTGAAATGAAAAAACAGAAAAAAGTATTCGCCAATTAATATTTTCATTTAATAATTTAATTGTATTGATTAAATTTTAAATTGTATTAATTATTTTGACTGGAAAAGCTTAATTGATGTTATCAAATTGCTTATAGGTGAAAATTTAATTAATTTTTTAACTGATACTACAAATATTTTAATTACTATTACAAAATCATTCATATTACTTTTTTGTGTGAACAAAATAAAAATTTGCTGGCACAAGACATTGTTAAAAAAAATTTAAGTTAGTTTTATTTCTGGCATTCTAATTAAAGGTTTGACTACTTAAGTCTATTAGTCAAACGAAAACGTAATTTCTCTTTAATTATTTTGTTTTATTTGCATTATACTCGTATTTAATTTCAGATAATATAAATAAAATTTGCAATTTCCATTTGCCTGCTGCCGATAAAAGTGATGAATGTAGTAATAATAGTTTTCGGTTTTGCTTCTTTATTTAGTTTCCCTTAAAGGCATTCTATTCTCAAACTTTTACCATTATTATCACTTTAAATATTGACATCAGCATCGTTTTCTTTGGCAAAAAAAAAAAATACAAATATATACTTATTTTTTTTTTGTTCTTAAGTTTAACTTTTACAAATAATGGCCACATTTTTTAGTTTTATTATTTCAATTGAAAAAGTTTTCCTTTATTTCTTTTCTACTTGTATTTTTCAAATTAAGCAGTGCGTTGATGGCTTTTATTAGAGTTCAAACCTCCATAAGTTTTCTATTTATTAAAGGCTTGCGTTGAATAATCGCTAATGATTGCTTTTCTGCTATATGATTTCCTTAAAACTTACAACGTAGAGCGTGCTATTAAATTCTGTTCATAAAGTTTTGTCGCAAAGTTTTGAAACTTTGTATTTAAATTAGTAACAAATTTGTTAAAAAGAAAAACTTTTTGTTAAAATCAATTTTCCTCATTGGTAAATTTTTTTCCTTGACATCTAGTTTTTCTGATAGAGAAAATTGCTTAAGCGGAAGTTACTAAATACTGAGAATATCAATAAATTAATAATAAGAGATATCAACAACGATTTTATCAGTTACCTTTGTTCCTGTAACATTTTGTTTATTAGTCAAACTTTTTTCGCAAACTAAACATGGATGTCATATTTGGCTTTCGAAATACTTTAAACCATTTTCTAGCTTAATACTGTGAGCAAGAGATAACAAAAGTTTTAAATAAAAGAAAGTAAAGAAACAAAAACTTAAATTAGCTTAGAAATATCAAAAAACTTTTCATTTATTGGTTTACTAAAATAATTGTTATGTGGTTATGCTTTGATTTATTTAACATAAACTAATTTTTTAAAATGAAAAATGTGTTTCACTATTCTGAATTAGCTGTTGGTCAAAAACTGATAACAAAATTTTTTTATTGCGCACTGATTTTCCAAATGTTTGAAGGCCCATAAAACCGTACGTCATTCACCAAAATTTCCAAAATGAGAAAATGGCTTTACTACCTTTTGGTAGTACTATAGAAAATATATTGTCAAGATCGTGTTGATTCTGCACTGCTGCACAGTGTAATTAGTTGATTAATACCAAGTTTATTTTTGTGAGGTGAGTTTAATAAGCAAAGTTCGGCCTTGGCCTCGGCTTATGTTCGAATTTAAGCGGCCCACCCACTTGCAATATAATTAGGCAATTTTTGGTATTGGGCAATAATATTGCCAATGCGTATGTCATATTCGAAGGTGACACAATATATTCGAAAATATTAAAATGCTTTTGATTTTTATTGTACCATCAGGAAAATTGTGTAATGTGTTGGCAACATTGTTCAATGTTGTTTACTTTTCACTGTCAGGAAAATTGTACAATATTTTCTTTGAAAATATTGTGCGATTAATTGCATAGTATAGATCACAACAGCAATAATATGTACAGCAACAAATGCAATAATATCGTATAATGAATGGTATAATGAATGACATAATGACCGAACTTTAGCTGCGATGTAGGGCGTATACTTGATATATATAATGATACGAGTATTATGTTGCTCATACGTAACTAAATGTTCTAGAAATCATGTAATTCTTAATTTTTAGTACTGATCATCATGGTTCTAAATTAGGGAAGCCAAAAAGTGTTTTGCAGCTTTATTGATGAGAGAATTCGAAATACAGTGATACGAAAAAGTAATAAGCATAAAGATTTTAATTAAAACTTTATCACAAAAAAAATTATTTTGGTGTTAGAAAAAGATAACCGATTGCAGTTCAAACAGAATGTGACATTTTTTGACTGGGTATTCAATACATCTTTCCGTTTTAAAAATTTACTTTTAAAAAAACAAAATGTATTGAAAATTTTACGACTTTATATAGTAAACAAATAGCAAATTCCTTAATAAAGACTATCGGTAAACGGTGTACCTTACCTTTCAATATACGAGTATAAGGTCACTACGGTTGAAATTTCTTATTTATTCTTAATTAAAATCCATTTAGCTTTCCGTATTTACTTCCCCACTTACCATCGCCTTAATTGTTCCTCATCATTATATTTAATGATACTCGTATTGATAAGAAAATAATTAAAACTCTAAATAACATTTTATAACCCCTCTTATATGTTTGATAGCACCAGTGATGCCAATTTAGTCATTTTCTGGCTAAATTTAGTAATTTTTCATGCTTTTTAGCCGGAAGAAAAGTGAGTTCAGCTATTAGCTATTTTTTTGCCGTTTTTATTTTAATCAAGCTATTTTTTAGCTATTTTTCCAAACATGAAATTTGTTTGTTATTTCGTATAAAAAATTTGAACTCACAACAAAGAAAACATCTATTTATTTATATGCAAGAACTACTGGAGCAAAAATTGCAAATCTAAAAGAGCTTACATGAAAGATTGTTAACAATAAGATTATAACCGTTGCAATATTGTTATAAGTTGTCGGTTGTAGTTGGTGATTTATAATATCAATCAAAAAACGGTAATTTTTGTTTTACACGAGTGAAAATAAAACATAAATAAAAGTTTAAATGAAAGTTTAAAAAATATAAAATAAGCAAAAAGTATAAACAAATATTTCGCTAGGAATGGATTAGTAATGAATGAAAATTAGAATGTACAAATGAATAGAGGGTGTACTGCTAGTATTGCAATTTTGCTTTCAATGTGCAGTTTCTTGATTACCTGAAAAAAAGTTAATTTAATTTATTACTTCAATTTATTGTCTTTATTTACTTTAAAAAAGTTCCCGATTTGCTTTAAAAAATAATAATGAAATACAATCTTGTTTTTGCACAAAGTGCATGATTTTTGCATCCGATGGCGCTTAACCATTTTTAGCCATTTTTTTTTGTTTACATTTAGCCATTTTTGGTGAAGGAATTCTGTCATCACTGGATAGCACAAAAGACTTTGGACATTATCAAAGGCATTGCACATTGAGAAGGATTTTCTTAATTCTATCATTTATTTTACACACTGTCTGTTCAGTCGTCGCTGTCTCATGGACGACTAAATTGAATAGCATAAAATAAAATGAGATGTGGCTTCTAAACAATTGTTTGGTGAAATGGAGAGCATTGCTCTAAATCACAAGCAAAAAACTTTTATACTGCTGTCATCGTTTTTTGCTACTTCTTGCTGCTATTTGCACTTATAATTTTGTATATTAACGCATCGAAACTTATAATTATTAAATACATTATTTTTTAATCTTTCATTTAGTTGAAAAAATCAGTCAAAGATAAGCTACACGACTTTAAGTGGTTGTTGCTCTGGCCTAATTTGCGTTGCGTTAATTGTAAATAATTAAAGTTTTTGTTTCACGCGGAGTATTCTCGGGATAGTAATAGTTAATCAAAAAGTGAATTAAGAAATTCATTTGATTATATTTTAAAGCATTTAGTGATTAAAGACGTAAATTAAATAACGAAAAATTTAAAAGTGTCTGTGCCACCACACAATGCATCAGCATCCATGTTGTATCTATTTGGATAGAGATTGGTTTTTAACATAAACTATTTAAACTGATATTTTAATGAACTGGAATATGAGAAATTCTCTTTATTGTGTAACTATTCATATATAATTTTATAAAAAGATTTAAAAAATATTGAACTTCTGCATGATTAGAAAATTTTTCCTTGATTAAAAATGCAAAACAGTTTAGAAATTATAATAAATTATCGTTGCTTATATAGATATTTTTCTAATACTTCAAAAGTCGACATATATACATATGTATGTATGCATGTAAATTTGTATATAAAAAAACATCAAAGCGTCAGCTTGTCATTTCCTCCCTGAAATATTTTACAATTATTTTCTGCTTCACCCTTTTAGGAATTTCTTATCATTAAATTGATTATGATGTTGCATAGTCGTGACTGTTACCTTAATAGTACGAGTATTTAGTATTAAAGGAATTTTAATTATCAAGCTTTCATATTGCGGAAGAAAACGGAAAATTAAAATATATTGCTTTAATATGCACGTTCAATGAATAATCCCACTAAGGAAGATGATGATGTTGATGATTTTCCTGTCATCGGTTAATGAGGTAAGACCTTCTGTGCTGCTCGTAATAAGTAAAACCATTGTAATCATGTTGATTATGTCGTTGTTTAAGGTTAACATGTGTTTCGTTTTTGAATCTGAACGTAATTGTAAAATTTTGAAAGATTAAAAGATAAAACTCTGCATTAAATATTAAATCCTTATGTCTTTTGTATAATATATTTTTGATAAATTGCTTGAACGAATATTCGTATTTATTTAAATTCATAAAAAATTATGTTGCCATCAAAAGCTGCAGCATAGATTAATTTAATTCAAAAATCAAAAATTAATGTTATTCTTTTATTTGGCATGTGAGAAAGAATATTTTGAAAAAATAATGGGTCACTTACTTAACTGAAACAAACTAAAAAGCCATTTAGTTTACTTTATTTTTAGTTAAATTGTGCTAAAAACTCCTAAAAAAAACCAATCACGTTCTTGGTGCTATACTGACAGAAAATGTTTATACTTCAAAAGCTTTACAATTAGACAATTGTTATGTTCATTTGCAGACTTTTCAAGCACTAATTTAATTTTCTACTAAAGAGATAAACAGAAATGTTTTCACAATTTTTATGTGAAACCCATTTTTTGTGTCAATTCAAGTTACTTCAAAAAAAATTCAAATAGCAAAGTACTAAATATTTTAATTAGGAAATTTAAGACAAATTATCGTTCGCCTTTATTGCATTTTCAGTAATGAAGAAGGCAAAAGCACACCTCATATCATATTTCATACAACTGCCGCTAGAAGCTTTGCCTTGCTGCAAATTAATGTTTGTTGTATTAAATTCTCTATGTTTGCTTTATGTGTGAGTGTATGTGTATTTTTCATTAAGCTGTTATTTTATGAAAAGTAATAATACAATTTGTACTTAAGAAATAAAAATAATTGCTATTTTGATAATAGAGAAAAATAATAGCGATGTATTGTTGCCAGCCCGGATACCATGGCTGTCAGTGCCGCAATACAAATAGATAAAAAACATTATATTTGTGTGTATACGTAGTATGAAATAAATACCCCGAGTGCAAAAATAATGAGAATTTGTCAAAAATAGGAAGAATAAGTGTGTACGTATGTATGTGTCTACAAAATTTATTAAGTGTTGATAGTGGCCAACTTAATGGCATCATATAACTTTCAGGCGAATAATAGTATATAGATTTATATATAGAAATGTGATACAACTCAATACTTGCCAGAATTTTCCTCATTTCATAAACCAATTGACAGTAGTTAACGTTTGCTTTTTTAGAGTTACGGAAGTTCAAAATATGAAAATGAAGCAAAGTATACTATTTATTAGATCAATAAAACTGTTTTTTGCGGTTAGACAATTTGTTATCAATGTTATCAATGTTTGAATATGACTTGGGCCATAACGCCCCCACTGCTAGCGCGTACATGGTTAAATCTGGAACTCTATTTCTCACGAACATTTCGCCATCAACTCGTCGCATGTTTATATCCAGCTGTTCAATTATCTCTGGTATAACGATCATACGATGTGAATGACCAATTAACAAAAGCAATATAGGAAATTATTAATTCATCAAAAGTTTATTTGAGTAAATTGAGCAATTTTAGAGTGCACTATGGGGCATGTAGATCCAACCTGTTTGGACACATGTCAACAAGATAAGCGGCAGCTAATTCAGGTGTGCAAAATCTTCGTGCAAAAGCGATCGTTCTTCTATAGTGTTGGTAGTAACATTCTACCCATTATCGATTTTAAAAATATTTGGAGCAATGACTCCAGCGGCTCATGGAGCGCACCAAACTTAAATGTTCTGTACATGTAATGTCCCTGCTAGCATTTTTGGAAATTTTTAATTAAATTCGATTCTTTTTTAATACTTTTAAGTGATCAAAAAACAAGAATATGCGCTCGTTTTCTGAGCATAAAAGATAGTTTTGTCGGGAGAAAATGGTACCCTACATGCGACTCTTCTTGAGGAGTCTTTTATTACCCGCTTTTCTGATCAGTTTCGACTCATTTATGACTCATATATTTTAAAATAAATAAATAAATTACTTTTAAAACATAAGCGTGACTCATTTTCGAGTCTTTTTTCAAGCGCGCAAGTGTTTAATCAGTTTTTAATCGTCAAAAGTACTCGAGGAAGACTTAGTTAGGTGATTTTTGATAAAACAATCTTCCAAATGCTAGTAGGTGTGTTTGTGGATAATTTTTAGGGTTCCGATCAACGAAAAATTTTAAAATCCCATGTAATATATATGCAATTGTATGTACATATGTACATATATATGTATGTATTATTGACACTTGAAATTTATTAAATTAGTTTTTTTTATACCGACTACAACAATTAACACTAAAATTTAAATTAAAGGGTGTTCTATCAGTTAATGCAATTTTGACTGTAATTTTGACAGTAATTTTGACAACTTGCTGTATCTTGGAAGCGGTAGAGGCAAACGTTTGAAATTTTCAAAAACGGTAAATCTAAAAAATCCCAAAATTATAAATTCGCCAAACCAAAAACCAAAAAAAAATCGTTTAAACGAAAAAAAGCAGCAATTTAAAAAAAATTTCTAACACTAAAATAGATCGGCAAAACCAAAAAAATCGACAAAATGAAAAAATCGCAAAAAATAAAAAAAACGTTAAAACAAAAAAAAAATCGCCAAAATGAGAAAAAATTTGCCAAATTGAAAAAACGCCAAAACCTAAAAAAAATCGCCAAAACCTGAAAAAAATCGCCAAAACCCGAAAAAAAATCGCCTAAACGCGAAAAAAGCGCCAAAACTAAAAAATCGCTTATCTAAAAAAATTCGCCAAACCGAAAAAAATCGCCAAAATGAAAAAAAAATCGCTAAAATGATAAATCTAAAAATAGCAAAAAAGGGGAAAATAGTGCCAAAACGAAAAAGCGCCAAAAACTGAAAAAACGCCAAAGCTAATAAAAACGCTCAAAACAGAAAAAACCCAAAAACGAAGAAAAAAGGCCAAAACTATTTGTTATAAAGTAAACAAGTAAAGTTCGTATTGAATTACATATCTAGTGTCCTTACGGAACCCTTCGTGCGCGGGTCAAAGTCGCACTTCACTGAATTTATTATAAATTGTCTCCCAAAAGGAAAAATAATCAACGGTGAGTATTATTATAGTTTATTGCAGCATTTAAGTGATGAGGTTGCGGAAAGAGGCGAGATTCAGATTCACTATTGCGATGGAAAAAAACAAATTAATTAAAGTTCATTGCTTCCTGAAGCAACTTATTCGCAAGATTTTGCCCTCTCAGATTGAATAAAGAAGAGGTGGAGGCTGCTACTGATGGCAATTTTAATAAGCTAGATAGATAGTTGTTACTATAAATAGGGCATCGAAGATATTGAATATCGCTTAGGAAGAGTGTGTCGAGCTAAAAGAAGATTATGTTGAGAAGCAATAAAAAATTTTGTGTTATATTTTACAAGACAAAGTCGTAGGTAAAATCTTTAGAGATATTACACAGTGCGACAAAAGAAAAATACCTGCGAAGTATTACCGTTTGTCTGGTTGGTATTGTCGAGTATAACATTAATCTGTATTTGCAATTTTCTAAACACCTCCAAAATCTTGAGTTACGGATTAAAAAAAAACTGATTTTTCGTACCCGTTGGCACCTAAGTTAAATATCAACCGATTTTTAATTTATAAACGAATTTAGAAAGAAGAGATTAAGATCTTTCGAATCATATATATATATATATATTTAAGTTGAGAAGCTCATTTCGCCATAGAACGTTAATTCAAGAACTTTCCTTTCTTCCCTGTTTTCTACAAATTCGCTTTTTGTGTGCCCTGGAAAACGTCTGTCTTGTGACTTTTATATCAATTTTTATATTTATTTAACACTAAAGTTCTTATTAATAAAAAAGATTTTCGATTAATGTTCGTCATTTCTAGCCATAGATATCTATTAGTGTATAACTAATAACTAATGCACAGATAACTATTGTGCAAGTTAAATTTTAAAATGTAAACTCGTAGGTAAAAACCTTAGATAAATTATCTGCTTGTAGAAATAATGGGCATAAGAGGAGGGTTACGAGTATAAAACAGTTTTTCATAAAAATTTTGTTTTTTAAACACTTATTATAATTTCAAGATAATTTCATTGAAAATTCTTTGTGTGCTTTAGATATTTATAAATTGTGGTGAAGGTTAAAATTTAGAGAATTGCAGAACTAAGCTGCTGGTTTAGATTATACTGAGCCCACGCATTTAACACAAACTATATAAAGTAAATAATAACATTCCGTTATTTAATAACTTAAATACAAATTAAATTGTATCTAGTACTCAAGCACCATCAAAAGTTCATCGAAAGTTCATACATTTTAGTGTAGCGCATTCCGACATGAAAGTAAATTATATATTAAAAATAATTACAATATTTTTTTAGTTGAATTTGTTATGAGAACGTCGACAGTATCAGATATTGCGTTGGCAGAAAACCGAAGAGGGAAAAACATAGAATAAATGTTTGCACAAGACACGTCGTTGACAACAGTTATTGTTGCTGGCTGCTGCCTGCTGCCTGCTGCTTGCTTATTATTATTATTTGTGTTTAATGTTGCTGTAGTCGCTGCTATCAATATTATTAATGTCTAGATAAAAGTAAGAAATTTAACAAATGGATGCAGCAAAAAACGCTCATTATCTTTATTTATTTCGTGTTATTTTTTTTTAATAAACAAGCAGGCAACGAACAACGCAAGTGCTTGTCTATAGACAAGTACAAAAATAACGTGTTAGAGAAAAATAAAAATAAAAATAAAATTGAAAATTTATTGTCACTGCTGTGGGTCGCTGGCCATTGGGATAATGTTTTATCTTTTTCCCGAAAGCAAGAGAAATAGAGAAAGAGAGAGAGAGAGAAAAAAAGAAAACGAATTTGCACAGTCCTACTTAATTTAGTTAAGTAACTTGTAGGTTGTAAATTAATTTATGTAACTAATTAAAATTCTTAAAGGCCATTTTAATTAGACACTTTCAAGAAGGGCTAGTCAATTTCCCAACAGAGTTATTTTAACACCAATTTGTTTGTTTATGTTTATTTATACGAGTAGCGAATAGAATTTAAAACTTTCGTGCCGTGCCGGCTGTACTAATTGGAAAAACTTAATTTATAACTTTTCTAAGAGTTTATTTAAGATCTTAACTTAGTTTTATGCAGACAATTTATATTTAATTGATTTCTAAAATATTTTTTATTGTAAGGAAGTTAAAGTTTTAATTTATTATTCAAGCTTAAAGTTATCAAAAATTCTATATCGTTTGCCAGTAGAAGAAAAAATAGAAATTATTCTCTGATACTGAATTTAATTAGAAGTCTAAAAAAGATAAGCTGCAAGTAATTTTGCTATAACTTCTGGAAAAATCGCACAAATTAAATAAAATTTTGACCAGGAGTACTTTCGAATACGTAGATTACTGAGGTGCCATTAACTCAAAATGAGCTTATCTCGACTTAATCACTTTTTCCTTTTTGCCACAGATTTGATGTTGATTATGGCCGAATATTGTTACGCAAATATACATACCATTATCTGCCATAATGTTAATGTTTTATATAAAACTATTGCTACACAATAAGAATATAATATACAAACATACACGTTGATGTTGAAGTAAAAATTCAAAGCATAAGAGTTTATTTAAAAATATATACAACTACACATAAAGCCAATACACCCGCTATACACAATAGTGGCCTGCGTAAGCAGTCTTGAAATGTAAATACGTCATGTTTTTGAAATGTATTCTCGAGGCATGGATTATACTAAGCCACTAATAAATGCTGTCGTACTATAAACGAAGCACGATGGTTGTATCGATGTCGCCAAGTCGTCTTGTTTAAACAAACAATGAAAATAAGTACTGTTTATACAAGCATGCTTGTTATTTTGCATATTGTACGTTTGGGTGTGTTTGTAAGATTTAGATGGCAAGCTATTATATTTGTGTTTAAGGGAGGTTTTTTAAAGCAAGCGCACAGAACTCATGTAAATGCATGTCTGCGTTTGTATGTGCGCAGAAAAATAAGAGACCATACAAAAATTATGTAGGTATGTATGTATGTATGTACATGCGTCAATTGGTAGAAAAAAAACACAAACACCACAAATTCTTCAGTCGCATACTATTTTCTTCTTTACTCCTATACCTGCAATAAGTTAAACAAATGTATTGCCGAACACGTTGTGTAGTGCTTGTTTCAGAAGATGTCGCTGTACTACAGCATTTGAAATTGCCCTCATGTCTTAAAAGTTCTTATAAGACGTCTTGTGCAGGTCTTCAATACACAAACAACAACAAATTCGACGCATGCTATTGTCAATGTACACTTGCACAAACCAACAGAAGAAATTGTAACACAAATAATGACGTAATTTAAAGTTAGTATTCGCGAATCTGTTGAATATCCTGTGACATGCAGAAGCATGTTGCTAACATTTTTCTGTATAAAAACAGGGATGCATCAGCTAAGCGTACCGTCTTTGTAAAAAAAAAATACAGTGATGTTAACATCGTGGTATTCCAGCAGTGAGTTACTTAACATTGAATCTTTTAAACGTCTTACTAACAGTGTTTAGTACTTAAAGTGTTGTTATTTGATAACAAATCTTTACTCAAAATTGCACATATACAAAACCAATATTTTTAAAACCTTAAAATGTAACAATTTATTGTAAATTTTTTCACCTAAAACAAACTATTCGATAATTGAGCTAACACTCTATAAAGTTCTTGTACTTGACTTCTTGTCATATTCGTTAAGCTTTTAAAGGTATTGCATAGCTTTTATCGCAGGCTTTGAGGGTGCCGTCCGAATCAAGAAATTCCGTAACGAAAATAAAAACCTAAGGGCCATTTTCACACCTTACCTTTAGCTAAAGTTAATAATAATAATATTTAATGCATAAAAAAATATTTAATTAAGATTTTATAATACAAACCTATTTATCGGCCAAACAAAATCCTACCTTTAGCTAAAGGTAAGTTGTGAAAATGGCCCTAAGACTATTTTTATTTGAATCGCCCAGTGCATGTTAACCCCTAAAGTATGCTATTGATTTGATTAACATACAGTATTGATTGAACAGATTTTTACTTGTAGGAAAACACAATGTGGCGTACTTAAGAGCAATAGTGGTTGACGAAAAATGATAAACACAAACAAACAGAAAATTCGTAGGTTTTTTATTAAAAAAAATTAATTTGCATAAGTTGATAAAAAAAATGCTAAGCAATAGCTTTACCGCGGCAATACCCGAGTGCTGAACTTCAAGTTCGATCATATACTTTTATTGCAAATTTAAGTAACTTTCTTTAACGTCAATTAAATTTGTTTGAAAACATGCGGCAAAAAATTCAATTAACTTGATAATGTATTCACGCAATTAATATTTTTTTTTGCTTTTCAAAAATTTTTTTTATTCACTGAGTTTTGTTACAAAAAACACCAATACAAATAGAATGAACTACGAGTACAATAATTAATTAAACAAAGTGGATACTACGAATGAAGTACATTTCTGCATGCATCGTGTCAGCAGAAACACAATACAGAATTAATTAATGGGCTTTGAATAAACACAATTGTTTTGTTAAATTTAAATAATTGTATTTAGTCATATTTTTTTGTTTTATTTGTATTTTAAATTAGCTTAGTGTAAGGTTTGTGCTCTTTTAAAGCAAAAGCAGGCATTTCTAGTTGCTGGAGTAAAAAAATTTTGAGCTTTACAATAAATAATTATATAAAAATTATAATTTTATTTTTGACTGTTTATGCTCTTGAATAAAACATGTTATTAAAATTGTTTACACAAACCATTTTGAGTTTTATTTGGTGCAAATAAATAACACTTAATTAGTGTTTTAATAAATAAACAAAATATCTACTTTTTAAATTTCCGGGAAAATCAAAAAAAAAAACAATAAATTTGTAATAAAAAAAATTAATTGTTATTCTTCGAAATTAATAAATTTGTATAGCTTGTGATTAAAAACTGAATGGTGAAAAAAGAAAGAAATTTAATTGGTTTGGTAATCTTTAGGCTTTGTTTGTTTGAAAAAAAAAACACAAAACCTGTTGTATCTTTGTATCCATTGTATTATCTTATTAAATACAATAGATTAAAATTTCTTGTTGGTAATTTTCATATGAAAATTAAATACACTGACTTTTATTTCATATGTTTTGAAAATGTAGTATTTAGAGAGAGACACTCTCTGAGAGAATTTGTATAAAGCTTGTTCTTCTTTTGTCATTAAAAATACATTAATACACTACACACAGGATATTCACAATTAAAAAGTAAAAAGTTTAGTTGATACAAGATAAACGATACAACATGTAGTGAGTTAAGGAAATGTTTTTTGTAAAAATCTATAGTTTGTCGTATCATTAAATAGCTCTTTCAAAAAGCACTTGCGAACTTTGACAGTTGATGCCGGCCATATTTTTGGAGCTACATCCTTGGACTTGGCTGCCTTTTATTTTGTGGAAAAAGACATTTAATGTTCAATAGTATACCTTCAATAGTAAACATATGTTCTTCCGATTAAACTTTTGATAATAGTTTTTATTTGAAGCAGACTTTATGCTAGTCGGTAATTGCTTGTCAAATATATAAGTATTTAAGTACATTTATGTACGTTATTCTTTTATCCGCTTATGTATGTTAAGAACTGATTAAATGGAGAAAATGTATTTTTTCTATAAAATAAAATTTAAATTTCATTAAAATAAAAACATATTTATACAAACAGTCAGAGACTTTTATTAAAATGTGTTGTTGAATGTTAATGAACTTTTTTTATGAATGCGAGTGTGTTTGTGTGTGTGTGTGTTTGTGTGCGTTCTTTTATTAAATCCCATAGTTATTGTGTAATAAAGGCATATTATATAACAATTACATACATATAAATGTAAATTTTGTAATTAAATAAATTAAATATTATCCTCTCTCTATCTATCCCTCTCTCTCTCTCTCTCTGCCATCATGATTTATAGCAGGGACGGCATTAAGAATTTTAAAATTGTACCAAAAACTTTAAAAAAATTTACTTATTTTTTAATTTTAAATTTAAAATATATTCGTATAAATTAATGAAATATGCTCTAGCATACGAATTTAAAAGAAAAATTATTTGGAAATTTAAAAGTTCACATTTTTTATTTTATTATCTCGCTGCGTTTTGCTTTCACAAGAGTGTTTTCAATTGAAAAGAATATGAAAATCATCGTTTAAAAGTGAAAAGTAACATATGCAATCGTTTTAAAATAAATGCGGAGTGAAATTGGGGAGATTTCTTAAATTAATTAGTTATTGGGGTACTAATGTACTTTCCGAGTTTCAATAGTACCAAAAGAAGTACAATTGTACCACCTTTGCCATCTCTTTATAGTGTAATTATTTAAAACAATATATAAACACTCTCATGCCAGTATTGTGCAGTATTTAAAAAAAAATTAATGGGAATGATGTCAAATAATTTTTACTGCCTTCATTATTATATATGTATGTAAGTGTATTCATGTTGGACTTCTATTAAAAATCGTTTTGCATATGGCCTTAAGAACAGGAATAAAAAATCACAGCAATTATTTAATAAAATCAACAATGAAACATTTATTTACTTGAGGAGAAGACAAGCTGCAGCTTTTAAATTAAATATGACGAGTTATTTATTGTTTCTCTTCTTCGATATATTCTCCAAAAAACTATAAATAATAAATGCATTTACAATAAATAATGATGTGCATATTTGTGGTTGGGGTTATGCTGATTTTCTCTTTTTTTTAAATAAAGTGTCTTTCGTTAAGCACATCCTATCATTAAATTTAAACACAACAAAGCGTGAGAGATATTATCGAAATTTTTAATTTCATTTTGTATGGTATATGACATTGTGGATATGTCCGCCGCAGCTGCGACGACACAAAACATACAGAAGTGTCACGAGACGGAAGATAAGGTTTTTTTCTGTTTGTCTCGTTTTCCCTCAAAATTTGTCGTCGTTTTTGTTTTGATAATTCTTTTTAGTGCAATAAATTGTCATTATCTGTTTTAATTGTAAGTAGTAATACACTACAGTATCAAATACACTATACTTTTATCTTTTTCACGTGTTTTAAAAAAACTTGATTGGAGTTGTTTTTACCTCTCACTTTCTTCACTTATGTGTATTCTGTGCCGACGAATCCGGCATACAAATCGGGCTGTATTTATCCGATGGCATTGTGGGTTGTTCACATAGAGCCACGGCTTGAGGCGGTCAAAGGGCATGATTTCCTTTTTGAGGACCCCTAATCGACTGTGCAGAATTTTCAATGTGGTATAAGCTGTATAACGTGAAGTGGCAGCATATTGAAACCAAATGGTCTTACTGTCCATACGATACAATTTTCGCCAAAAAAATTCTCGTAATTCATTTGCAGGACAATATAGGTAAAAAGATATATAATAATATTTTTATACTTTGGCGCTTGTTCAACTTTAAATGAAATCGTTCAATTGCCTTGACTTATTGATATAAAAAATAATTTTTTTTTATAATATATACATAATTCAGGGTCCTTGATCTACGCTGGCAGCCTGCTGCTTATTTAACCAGAAACTTCAACTAATCTTAAATTTATTTTGAAATTTTTTATTAATTTTTTTTGATAAAACTGCTGTTACGCCTGATTCAATTGTTTTTGCATTTTAAGTGTGCCTGTATTAATTATTGTTTGTTAGTTCATCTATTGTGTGTGTGTGGTGTGGCGCTTATACCCATCTGGCCAAATCGTCGTAGTTGTCATTGATTCTTCTGAAATATTCCTCAAAAATATTACAAGTAATTGGTAACTCAAGAGATCTGCATTAATTTCAAGATTTTTGTAATGAGAGTGGAAAATTTCGTCAACAATTTGTTGGACGAGTCATGGCCATCTGGGTAATTTGTTGCTGTATGTAATGATTTTACGCTTGATGTCGCAACTTAGTAGAAAGAATTGCCGGTGTAGTGGGAGGCTGTGCTTCCAATTCAATTGCTAGAGTAACTTTGTTGTGCACATTTTATTGTTTTAGTTGATTTTTCATACAATATGTTGGTTGGCAGTAGGTAGTAGCGTTGGTTGTACAACAGTTGGAAAGGATAAAGTTTTTTTCTTTTCCGCTGGTTTTTTTTCATTTTGTTATATATAGTTTTTTTATTTTATTTTTTATTTTTAACAATAAATCTCTAAAAGGAATCGGGTGTGAATGGTTTCTCTTAATACACTTCTCCACACACTCACTGGTACACATAAATATTTTTTCCAATTGATTTAAGGAAGCCGTTTTGTTTTTTATTGTTCAGCAACAAAAACAACCGTAGAAATAAAAACCACTACAAACAATAAATTTGTTCATGGTCTATGTATTCGTAAAACACATCAAAATAGGAAAAAAAAAAGACTTTTCAAGTAGAAATGGCGTAAAAAGCAAACAAATTATTGTGGAATCAAAGAAACACAAAATAAAAAATAGTATTGCTCCATAGGATAAAGACCTTGAAACGGGAATGTGAATATAATCAACAAATAACATAATTTGTTCTTGAGCTACTTTTCACGATAATTCCCAACGGCAGGGTGTAAATTTTTGTGTGAAAATAAGCAAAAATATTATTTACCACAGCAAATGATTTATTCAAAAGCAAAAAGTTTGCAAACGCTTGGAGCAAATAACACGTATGTAAATATTTAAGTATTTTATAATAATTTGACGACATCCATTAATTTCAGTTTTACAATTTTGTTTTTAATTTGTGCAGAAAATTAAAAAAAATCGAAATTGTTATATAATCGAATTAGAATGAATTTGTAATCAGTCACTCGTATATTTTTGAATCGGTCTCGAGCTCAGTATTTTGAATTCTTATACACTGAAAGAATTTTCGGCAGAAGTTCTATGAATTTCGACATTAATCTAATGAAAAATTCATTAAATTAAAATAATGTCACGATTCGTTAGATTAATGAAACCAGTTTCGTTAAAATTATTTTATTGAAAACTTCATCAAATTTATTTAACAGTATAACTAATGCAGTGCTATAACTTCATCGAAGCAATAAAATAATTTCATAAAAAGAATGAAATAACTTAAACATAAAGAGGTTTCTTAATAACTAGTAAATATTGTTCTCGTAAATCCAATAAAATATTCTAACGAAATCAGAATATCAAGGAAGCAATTCCAATGAAATTATTTCACAATATTAATGAAATTTTCATTGGATTCGTGAAACTATCATTAGATTTGAATTTTAATGAAATTGTTTCAATGGATTTATGAAGCCAAAATCTTTCGGCGTAGAGCAAAATATAATAAATAAATTTTCGAAATATTTCCCTTTTCCCCAAATTGCAATCGTGAATAATTTTTCCGATGAAATGTGTTCCACTTATCGTGAATAATATTTTTCATATGGATTTTTCACTTTTCCCTTGGTTTTGTTCACTTTAGCTTTGCAGTCGAACTGAATTAATACAATGCGTAATTTCAATTAAGTTTGAATTTTGAAGCTTTGCCAGTCTTCTTCCCGGTTTTTACATTCAATACGCATTGATAGCGGAAAAAAACGTTCCCATGAAATTCACGATTGCAAATTTCCTTCATGGGGAATGAAAATTTCATGGGAACAAAAATTTCACATTTTATTCACGATAGGGGTGATTATATTTATGCAATTCTCTAAAGAATACAAGATAAATTATACTGGTGGTGATGACGAAATTTTTCTGTGCCACCACTCTTTTCGTACTGGAAGGGAATAGTTTAATTAAAATGTTAAATTTTGAATAAACTTTTAATTTTTTTAATTTTAATGTATATAACTGAATAAAATTTGACCCGATCAACACAGCGAACGGTATTTATAAATAAGTCGTTCTACAAATTGTTGCAATACTTAAACAATTAAAAAATTTTCTTTAAGAATACATATCCACGCAAATGTTTCTTGGGAAAATAAACAATTGCCATATTAGATTACTAATCTACTTTGTTTGATACAGCTGATAGCCAAAGTAGCTAGTGCTATTTAAATATTATATTAGTCTTATATTTATATAAACTTAATATCATGTAAATAAATAAATAAATAATACTTTTCTGGTCTTACCTCAAATAATGTTGCCGTCTTTTTAGACACTCTACACACTAACAAAATACTCATCAATCAGTATGGTAGTATATGTGAAAATTAGTTTGTATGTATGTGTTAAAGTGACGATGATTGATGAAAATTTTTTATGTGTTTCTTGCGTTTGTTTGTTCATCCAGCACGCGCACACTTTCAATGAGATTTTAATTAATGTGCGTGGTTGCTCAAAATTACGTAAGAAAAAGAGAGAATATTAGATTTTTTTTACTTCTAATTCATCCACAAGCAATTTTTTTTCGTTATTGTTAGTTACTTTTTTTCAAATGCACTATTAGATTCCTACTAAATTTTTTTGATGTTAACATTTTTACAATGTTTTCAAAATTATTTGTCCTTTATCGACACCAGAAAATCAATCTCAAAATGTATGATTGACGGCAAGTTTACTTGAAAACGTTCAGCACAAGTACACCAAACTTTTGACAAGCATTTTGATCGTGTCTAGACCACTTTAAGATCGATTGAGAAATTTTATAATTACTAGTCCGCTAAGGACCGACTTTTTTCCCATGCCTTAAGATCAAGTTCTTTGTAAATTTCTTTTAAGTCTTTGCATAACGGTGGACCGGAGGGGCTTCCTATTGATATTTAAATTAAAAAAATTTCAAGTTGCGTCACTCAAAATAAATACAATTATCTTTTATGACTTCAAAAATCTTTATACAAAATTTTTGCCGTACATACATTCATAAATTAAATTGTATTCTATACTTTAATTAGTTGTTTTTTAAGCCTTTCGAGCTATTTTAGTTTTAATAATATTATTAATTATTTATTACTATCATCGGCAACAAATTCATAGAAGTTTTAATTAAACTAAAATTTTGTTAATTTTCTAAAACCAAAATATGATGTATGCATGTATGTCTGTATGTGTGTGTGTGTGTATAATTGTGGCACTGACGTTTGCACAAATAATTGAGTATCTGCCTGGGCAAATATGAAATTTTAAATTGATACTGATTAAAATGATTATTATAATTTAAATTGAAGTATGAATATTTGAGATGTGAACACACTCTCACACAAACACAAACTTCTCATGCATTAAAATTATTTACGAAGCATAAATATTTATTTAATTTGAACTTCAGCTGGACTGATACTGATGAGACTGTTTGTGTTCTTAAGAGCTTGAGACATTTGTGGAAATATATATTCATATGAATTAAATATGTAAATTTTAATTAAGTGTTTTAAGATTTTCTTTACAATCCACTTATTCCTTGCTGTGAATCATAGATTTGTATGTAGTAAGTTTTTTAATCAAAATTTACGTACTAATAAATCATAATTAAATGTTGCTTAATATGGACTGTCAATTATTAACTAATGAACGTGGTATTAAATTCCAATTAATTATTTTAAACATGATGTTGGAAATATATTTTTATAAAGAAATATGTATGTGTTTGCTTAATATGAAATATCAATTTAAAAACTTTTGCGTTAAAATATGTAAAACCTAGAAGATTTTTTTTTGCAAGACTTCCCTAAAATTCTCTTTGCACAAACAAAATGTCATAGAAAAAAAATTATTTCTCATAAACGTGTTTCAACATTAAATTCTAAGATTAACATGTTTTACAGTCATATTAAAAATAAAATAAAGTATGAGGGAAAATAAAGCATTGCAAATGGTCTGTTTCTTTCCTCTTTTTTAATAGACGGCCCCCATACACTCATAACCCAGCAAACGATTTCATGAAAGATTATACAACGGTTATGCAAAATAATTGTTTTTAATAAAGAGGAATACTTAAAATTTAAACAAAATTGGCTTGGCTAAATTGAAATTGAAAACAGAGACCAATAATTCAGTTTTCGAATTCCATTTTGGAATTAGCAAGGAATTTTTTTTCTTTTATTTTTTATAAAGAGAAGTAATGAAGGCAATGAATTCCTGCTACTATTACTAGGTGATACCTTCTTTAGGAAACGCATAGTGAAAGAGGAGGCAGGTGGTGAAGAAAGAGATAGAGGAAAGCATTATTCTTTTAAAACTCTAATATTTGCACGTTTTTAATAATTGAGTGTTGCAGCGCCTCTGGTGTTAAATGGAGGGTATCAAAATTTTTTAAAGTCGTGCTTAGTAACCATTTTGTTGGTTATTTTACTTCGCCGATGTTTCTGCTACACAACGAAGAAGGGCGCTCTGATGTTACATTAAGATTAGTATCTGCTGAAGTCGGTATAGGTCTGCGACTATGCCATCATCAGAAGAACTTTCCTAAAACAACTGATACAAAGGTACACTAATGCACATCATAAATACTTAAATTAATTGAATTTAATTAAAGGACAAATTTAAAAAAAAATTCGTTTCTAAACGTTTCAAATTTGTTCATACGTTTCAAATTTGTTCATACAAAATAACAAAAATTCGTTTCAAAAAACATTTTTTCCATACAAGTTTCAAAACGAAAAAAACGTTTCTATTTACAAAATTTGGCCTTTAATTTAGTCTAGAAACCATTCAATATGTTTCTAAAGCTACCGCACTGTGCGTAATTTACTTGCTTATATAAACATTTTGGCTTTCTGAAGAAAAACAACCAATTTCTTTATTTATTATTTCAATTTCTTTTAGAAAGACAAAAATACTAAATAAATTTAATTACGAGGGTAAATGGTGTACAAAAGTGTACCAAACCTCGGTTTTTCCCATTTTATCCCCTCAAATGTACAAAAATTAAAAAGTACCACACAACTGTCCAATTATTTTTTTGCATAAATTAAGATTAAATTTCATTTTTTTAGCTCCGGATATTTAGTGATTTCTTAGCGCGATTTCCCCTTTAAAATTCAAATTTTGAATATTCAAAACTTGAAAATGGGCAAAAATTTTGGTATGGGAAATTTCGAAAGTTGGTTTTATGTTTTAGTGTTTTTTTTATATTTTTAGCGCTTAAAATCATCTTCACAAAATTAAATTTCTAGTTAAACCTGTTTGTAGCATATCGGTTGGATGGCATCAGAGTCTATATATTTTATTTCTAGTCCAAACTGTTTGCCCTATAAATAATAACAAAATAAAAGAACATTAAAAACAATGTTTAATTAAAAATTAACAGGGACCTTAACGGCAACTTTTGTATGAAGAACTGTCAGTTAAAGTTCACGTTAACTCTTAATCAGACATTTTGAAAAGGGACGTAAGTAATTAAAATTAAACCTTTTATTTCTTATTTTCCGCTGTACAATTACATGAATCTCTTTACGCTGACCACTTTTTTTGATCACGTCTTGCATTTATATTCATAAATAACATAAACCCAACAAAAAATTGAAATATACTGATATAAAAAATGAATATATAAACCAAAAAAAAATCGTGTGGAGCTTCTTCATTTACTGCCACATATTAGAAAGTGAGTAACTTTTTCAATCGCATTCATTCCTGCTGATGTTCAAAACAATTGGCTCATGTATAGTTCTGTTTCTCTCACGAAAAACTGCTAGCAGTCCTATTTTACACGAGCGGACAAAGGTTAGCACCCTATTTCTCTCAAAACCATAAACAAGCCTATGAAATTCTAAATTTAGTGCTAAGAAAAGATATTGTTTTTAATTGCATTCATTTGTCAAGTCGGGCACAATATATATTTCTTCTAATGCAGCACACTGAGTACATGTTTAAATGTTCACGTGATTATTTTTACTACTCACATAAGCTCTTGCCATCTCTAATTATAATTGAACACTTAAGGGTCAGTCAGGGGCAGGGGATAGTAGAAACAATGTAACGCTGTAATGTAACCCAACTAGCAAACAGGGGTAGTAGCAGGCACGCTTTTAAGAGTCCATTAAAAGGATTAGAATGATGCTGAAATTTATCAAAAAGCAAACATAAAATCATGGTGACAAGTTTAGGGATTTGTCGGCAACACAAACAACAATATGGCAGAGTAAAAATCATTACAAATGAAATAAATCAAATATATTTTAATGCTAACGAAAAAGGAATGCTATAATCTCAGATTTCCTTGAACTCAATATATTTGTATGTATATAAAATTTAACAGCCTTATTTATAAAAATTTTTAAGTCTTTATAAAGACTTTTTAAGAAAAATTTTGTATGAAAATTTGTTTTAAAAAAAATTTTTAAGGCCTTAATAAGTTTTATAAATAAGGCTTTAAATGTTTAATATTTTGTACATGTGTAGCATAAACACATATATAAATTATTTGCAAAGCCCAGTCTTAAAATATGTGATAAATCCTTTTGAATGGAATTTATTCTTAGTATTCTTATAAGAAAATGTTGATATATGTAAATAAGAAGCTTCATTTGTAGAGCTTTGCACCATATATAACTCGATTTTGCCTTAAGTTGACTTATCACTTTTATGTATTGTTTGTTGCTCCCCAGCAGAGGTAGAAAACTCCCCATAGTGCAACTATCGAAACTTTTCGATAATTAAAAAAACTTTATTATTATATCGATTCAAGACTATCGAAAGTTGGATAAACTGTCGATATATCGTCGATACTATCGTGATAGTATCAAATCTGTATGGTTTTCGTATAATGTACACAATTATTTACACTAAAAATTAAAAAAAAAAAAATATTTCAAAAAAAAAACAAAAAAAAAAAGAATTTTATCTGTCAGTTCAATAAATAACAAAACTAAAATAATTGTATGAAAAATAAGTGAGATCTGTGGAAGAAATTTTTTCGTCATTCAGTTGTTTTTGTTTAAGAAAAGCAAGATATATAAATTTTTTGGTTTTAGTGTTGTATCATTTACCATCGATACTGACTAAAAATATCGATTGTTTTCAAGCATTAATCGATTGTAGAATTAAAACAGCGATAGTCACAAAAAAATTAACTATGGATAGTTTCGCCAATTTTCCAGCCCTACTCGCCAGTATGATTCCACTATTGCGTATACGTAATGCACAGATCTCAATAATTGCACGTAACGTATACGCACATCAGCGCATCAAGATCGACTTGTGAACAAGTTCTAGGCATCCGAGAAAATGTATCTGGGGCCAAATTACGGTACTCATTAACGAACGAAATTATAAAACATTTCCATATAAACTCTATTGAAATATTTCGTAATTTCTTACGATAACGAGTGCCATAATATGCACCCTGTATTTTATTACCTTCCTGCTGATTCCAATTTTAAAATACTATGTATATTTATTGTACATTCAAAAAATATATTTATTCAAAATATATATTTTCTTTTTTTTTAGGTAAGGATTTCATATTTACTTGCAAACAATTGAATATCGTAAGTAAATCCTTTTTATTTATTTCTTTAATTGCCTATGGAAAATAATCCTGGCAGACAATTTAAATTATATTTAATTTAAACAAAGTGCAACAAGCGTAAAACAATAAAAATTTTATAAAATTAATATGATGTTTTTAATATCAAGAGGTCATAAACAAAAATCAATGTAATTATAATATTTATTAAATGCGTGATACATACATATAGTCGTATTAAATTTAATTGAACTGGAATGAATTTCCAATGAAAAATAATTTCTGAGTCGGTCTTAAGCTTAATTTTTTCAATTCTTTTGGAACGAAAACAGAAGAAAAATTAAACTAAAGTGTACTATAGTACAGTAGCTGTTGGAAATACCGAAATTTAAAGTCTAGTTAAATTTATATTTTCTTCTTTAGAAAATCACATTAACTAATAATAAAAATATTTCATTTAATAGGAACGGAAAATATTGAACATATGAGAAATCATTCCTGATTATTAAATTCATTACAAATTCTTCTCAGATGCTCTGCATTAGTATAATGAGATTTGATGATCTCTGAGGAACGTCGAACTTGATGTTGTTGATTAAGAAAGCAAAGCTTACTTCTACAGTAAATATGTTTAAAAAAATTGAACTGATATATTTAAAGAAGTTTTGAACCTTCTTGTAGTAGTTAGCTTAGTCAGAGAGAGAGAGAAAGAGACAGGGATAGTCTGGGATAACAATATGGCAGATGTAATTGTTTTATTAGCTACTTTACTTCGCAGACGATTGTACGCTCTCTCGAAGATGGTTATTTGCTTTGTATTTCACGCATTCACCTACATTAACCGCATGTTGCATGCAACATTTGCTATTTCCTAGTAGAAGCAGTATAACCGACTTCATCTGAATCCTCAGATCACTCTTTTGTTTAATCTCTCTTTGTAATTTGGCTTTCAAAAAATTCAGTAAACTTAATTTTATTAAAAAAAATTATTTAGTATTCTGTTCGTTATAAACTGCTCAACTGAATTCCATGTCTTTGTTTTTACATAAAATAATAAATCTAAAATTGTTTTTATTTGCAGACCTACTTACTTTTTTTTATAAGTAATTCTTAATTAAAAGATACAGAGGAGAATTTTAATCAAAATATAATAAATCCTCTTTACGAAAATCAAATAAATTAAATGACAAAAATAACTTTCAATATTATTTTTCTGTCTTAACGAACTTTTCTTTACATAGAAAACTTCAATGTGAGTGTACATGACTGCTGCCTGTGGACGTGCTTTTCAACATACACATACAAACATGTGTGTGTACATCATGTGTGTGTTTGTATGTGTTTACTTATGAATTTGCGCCAAAGTTAATATTATTCTTACTGTGGAAAAAAATTAACATGGAAAAAATAAAATAAAACTCACTTATTTTCCGATTGCCTAAGGGAACAGAACTTATCACTCCTTACCACGGTGAGCATGTACATACTAGATTGATACCGACTCAACAACATATCGTCGGCTTAGAGTGTAAACCTGCTAAATCAATTTAAGCACATTTTCATTTCATATACATGACTAAAGAAATTTGCCTAGCATTCATATTAAATTTTTTTGCGATATGTTGAGATTCAAACTAAATTAAATATTTCAGTCATTCTTTCTCTTTCGAACATCAATGAAATGTTTTGTGTTGAAAAAAGTGGATTTGGCAGGATTGAACTCTAAGCCTAGTCTTTTTTACACAGACAAGTGATGAAAATCTTACCCAGCAAAACTTCTTCACGAAGTTTCCATAATTCGATGTGTAAATTTCGATTGATAATGAAGAAGGTGTAAATACATAAAATAAGCACAACGATGCTAGATGATTTATTTCGCTTTTGCACAGAAAAATTTATTTTTTTGTTTATCCCATTACTATTAGTATTCATAGTTTGAAAAATTACTACAACGTTTATGAACATAACTAGAGAAATTAAAGACAACTGATTTGACGATAACGTACGGATAATATGCATTTTTTTCTCAGTGAAACTTTCATAAACTTGGTTTTGAAGAGATGTCACAGTAAATTTAAAAGTTAATTTTAGAGTGTGAGTTTATTTATAAAATAAGTTCAGGCATTTCCTTTGATAGCATAAAAATTTAAAAAAAATTCAGGTATATATCGGTGATATTGCTCGGAGTATAGTCAATTTGCAGTAGAACTGTAAAATTTTATAGCACCCACAAAAGTAGTGTATCCTTCATAACAAGTTAAGGCATTAAACAGGTTGCTGCTTTTTTCAAAACGTAGATATAGGGGTATGTTCTGAAAATCATATTTTTCAAATCACATGTGATTTGAGAAGTAATAATGGTCCTGCTGACGTTTTTAAAATCATATACGATAAATTTCTTTCATAAATGATATTTGTTTGATGCTCTATACAATAAAATAATTAAAATAAAGAGTAAAAAAATATCTGCATGACCACCATTACTTTTAAAATCACATGTGATTTAAAAAAATGTGATTTTCAGAACATGCCTGGTAAAGTATTTATTTATATTTGAACAGACTTATTTGCACTATTTGTGTGTAATACTCATAGCTATGTATGCCTACACAAGCAGGCTTATAAGAAATGCTTAAATACTCATACTCATTTGAGTATCCATAAATTATGAGTAATAAATTTATAATCTTATTTGTTTCTCTGATTTATAAATACGTAGAATTAAATAATGATAATGAATGTAAACGTCGATATATTTTGTAGTGATGATGATGATGGTAATGAAGGAAATAATTTAAAGTTGCAATTTTATATTCAGATTTTATATTGCATATTCATTGCTTTTAATTCATTATAATTTTTGCATTAAAAAATATAACAAAAATAAAAATTCCAAAAACTATTCAAAATATAAACACATACATTTCCACAGGAATGTTAATTTTTTTTCGAGTGCGACATCAAACAAATATGCTTGTTTTTTTTTTAAACGAAAGTTTTTTTCTTACTTCATTATTTATTTCTGTAGGCCTTCAAAAGCTCTACATTTTGTTAAATAAAACAAATCAAGTCACATTGTTGAGTAATACAAGCTTTAATGCTTGCTGTCACATGCGACAAAAAACTGGACTTTCCCTTAGAACTGTCCATACACACATTTTTTACATATTGCTCCTTTACTTAAAAAACTTAATAACTCCAAACTTTTTTTCAAGTTAAATAAATTCAGTAAAGTGCGACTTTGACTGCGCACGAAGGGATCCGTATGGACACGAGATATGTAATTCAATACGAACTTTAGTAGCCTGTATAAAATATGGTTTTGAAATTTTTTTTCGTTTTTTTAATTTTGGCGATTTTTTTTATTTTGGCGATTTTCTTATATTTGGCGATGTTTTTTTTTTTGTTTTGGCGATTTTTTTGCTTTATGGATTTTTTTCCATTTTGGCTATTTATTTAGTTTTGAAATTTTTTTCGTTTTGGCGATTTTTTTTCGGTTTTTGGCTTTTTTTTATTTTTTGACGATTTTTCCATTTTGGAGATTTTTTTAATTTTGGTGATTTTCGGTTTTTGGCGTTCCTTCATTTTGACGACTTTATTAATTTTTTCGATTTTTGGCGATTTTTCAATTTGCCGATTTTTTTTAATATTGGCGATTTTTTTCATTTTGGTGATTTTTTTTTCATATTAACAATTATTTTGTTACTGAAGCCTTTTTCGCGTTTTTTTCATTTGGACGATTTTTTTGGAATTTTGCGACATATTTTTGTGTTATAATTTTTTTCGTTTTTTTAATTTTGGCGATTTTTTTTATTTTGGCGATTTTCTTATATTTGGCGATGTTTTTTTTTTTTTGTTTTGGCGATTTTTTTGCTTTATGGATTTTTTTCCATTTTGGCTATTTATTTAGTTTTGAAATTTTTTTAGTTTTTGGCGATTTTTTTCGTTTTTTCGACTTTTTTTTTGAATTTTTGGCGATTTTTTTTGGTTTGGCGATTTTATAAATTTCAGATTTTTTAGTTTTACCGTTTTTGAAAATTTCAAGAGTTTACCTCTTACGGTTTCCACGATATAGCAATTTGTCAAAATTACATAGTTAAAATTGCATTAACTGATAGACCAATTTAAATTAATTTTTTTTAGTGTTAATTGTTGTAGTCTATACAAAAATACAATAATTTTACATATTTCAAGTGTCAATATACATATGTACATACAATTATATATATATTACATGGGATTTTAAATATTTTCGTTGCTCGTCTTGGAACACCCTTTAATTTTTAATTCTCATGTTTTTGTGGTTGTAGTGGCCAAGGTTCTACATAATCTGTCCAAATTTCAGGTCCATAGCTCTTACGGTTCCTGAGTAAATACCGTGTGACGGACAGACGGACAGCGTAGGGAAAACAATAGGGTTCCTTTTTCCACCTCAGGTGTACGGAACCTTTAAAAGCCAAGTTCATTAATTTTAAATATAGTTTTAATACTGAAAAACTCATACCTTCAACTAATGCCAAGTTTTTTTAATGTCCCTTAAGGAACAATATCGGCGAAGAGTGTCCTTAAAAGTAATTAAAAATATATCTTCAAAAATAGTACCATTACATTTTAGTGAGCTACTCTAGGTCGAGTTAAACTTTTTAAAATACGAGTACATACATACTCGTGCAATTATTTGTTCATTCCACTTTCACTCCGTGTTGCTCTACGTTGAGTGTTATTTTACGTCGCCGCTTATGTACGTTTTTCTTTTTCTTTCTTTTTTGTTCAACTTGCAACTAAGTACAATCACCCGTGCTCATTCAGCTGCTGCGAGCACTAAATTTTACGTACCACCACTGAACATACTGTCTCTTGTGTACTGATTTGATTTGAACTTTGGTCGATGTTTTAATCAACTGTGTGCAGAAATGAATCACGATAAAAACTGAAAAATAACACAAACACAAATAAAAGTTTTTAGATGACTGGTTACTTTATTGTTTGGATTTTTGGTTTAGATGAATTGGTTTTTTGTGAGTGAAGGAATAAAGGTTTTAGTTCAATATTTAATACTTTGTATGTAGTAGCCCTGTAGTTCTCATAGTATACTACGATACGTATAACCATTTGTGATTGTTGTAGGGAAAATTTACTTTAGTCAACAAAACTGACGTGGCACATAAGGCCCACAATATACCGTAGAAACAAAAAACTATACTTAGCTTGTTGATAATGAAACTTATTTCATGAATTATGATTTCATCTATGTAGAATTTATAGTTGAAGCAACTCTAGAGGAGAAAAATGTGTCACTGGACGTGTCACGTGACTGACTCTCAGGCAGTAGCAACCGGTTGGAATTTGGAAACTTTATATAAGAAGGACCGGAAACATGATGCTGTCATTGGAGGGCGGGACTCAACTAGGTTAGGTGTTAGGTTTTGGACCTGAACTTAAGATATTTGTACTTTGGTGGTTTCAAGTGGTGGTTTCATAAAAACTGGTAACAGAACTCTTTTTGTTAGCTGTTTTGTTCTTTCTGTACTTTTGCCATTACCATTCATCTTAGGACAGGCAGAGAGAAATATGATTTGATTTACGAGTATACCGCAGATGTTTATAAAAACTCTTTTGAATTTGTCTTTACTAACTGACCACACTACTACATATTCTGTACCTACCTTTTTGACTTTTGCGCCATATACCTGGAGTAGAAAATGAATTTTGTATGCTGCGACTACTTGTCTTTTTTATACAGAATAACTTTTTAGAGTTTTTAATTTTAGAACTGTGATAATTTTATTCATTCTCTTTGATTCTACTGCATACTTTGCATTTTTATTTTATCGTACCAAAGCTACGAGTATTTTTATCTCTGTTTTCTCTTTCTGTTTTTTTTTTTTTGTAAAACCCATGCACTGCATACTTGAATATGTTTGCCTATGTGTAACTTATATATATCCGATGAATACCATAGGACATTATTTCAATCACTTTTTATTTGTATGATATGCTTTGGGGAATTGGTTCTTAGTGGAGATACGTAAAAAAGGAAATAAATAAAATTAAAAAGTTAAATCAACAACCAAATAATGAAAATAAAAGTACATACATATAATTATTGCTTGAAATATTGAAGAACAAAAATTACTGCTTTAAGTTGTGGAAATGACAAACAAGAAATCCCATTCCGAGTAAAAATTTCAAGATAAGATGTCTCTTTCAAAGAGGCCTTCAATTGCAAGGCCCTAAAAATTTTTATGTTGCTTAACATTTGACTCCGTTGGTGCAATCTTTAGCATCTTGTTTTTTCGTAAAACAAATAGTTTTACTTTTCAACGACCAAATAATCAGTCGATAGAGTGAATGAAAACAACAATAAAAAAAATTTTTACAGCGAAATGGAAGAAAAACAAAAAAACTTTTTATTAAGATCTTGGAGAAAAATACGTTTTTTTTATTTTTTTTTTACTTATTTTAAGTTGTGATTCTTTTTTCATTGTATTCTCATTTTGTAATATTTTAAAACAAATTTCAATTGTAATCGCCTTCGTTTTAAAAGTTCTTTAAGGTTAATTTCGTAAGAAACAAAACAACAGCAACTAACTTAAATATCAATAAGGGATTAATTTCTCCGAATGGATGTTTGTAAATGCAACAATGAAATTAGTAGATATTGCTTTAAAGCATTTGTATTTATATTCGCCTAAAGATTGAGATTTTACAGCAATTAAGCTCAACCTTTTTCAGTGGGGAGATATGATGGCTGTTTGTTGTTCGGAAGACTAAAAGCAGGAAACTGCAAAGTTTAACAAATTTGGGAAAATTTTGCGGAAATGATTATTCAAAGAAATGTAGTCACTATTGGAGCAAACTTTAAAATTATTTGTGAAAATTGCCAAAAAGCGAACTATAAAATAACGCAAACTGTCTTCATCAAAACATATATACATATATATATATATATATATATATATATATATATATGTATATATATGTATACCCAAAAAGACCCTTGAGCCACAATACCGCAACAAGCAAATAATAAAATAAGTATTGTGGAAAACGTCAAAGAAAGGGACATTATCCTTAAGATGTATTAAAATCTATTACATTTCTAATATAGCGAAAACTTATTTCAAACCAATGAGATTTCACTTCGTGTATAATATTTATTTATTGAAACTGCAATGGTTTTTATTCAAAGTATTATGTAAGCAGACGGGTGCTGTTGGCTAAAGCAGTTAGTGCGTCGTCTACAAACCAAATGGCGATCTTCAACAAAACAGGCTCCTTATTCTGCAACTGGCTAAAGCTAAATCTTTCTATCGCTAAAAATCAATAAATTTGATTTATCTATTTTTAGCTGTGCATGCAATTTTTAAATGTGTATTGCAATGGCTTTATGTCATCGCCAAAAATTTTTAAATTCAGCATTTTAGCTATAAAATTTAACAAATTACACAATAATATGGATTTTTGTCAATTCGAATGCGTATTCCAGTGCCCCTTTTCGTCGATATTTTTATCAATTGAACGTTGCCGAAGCTTAAAATAGTGCGGCTACTTAACACCAGAGGCGCTGCAGCGATGCTAGACAAAATTAATTAAACGCACAACAGCAGTTGTAAAAATGAAAGAATCAATTGAGCTGCTCTTCTCTCTATTTATTTGTCACTTAGTCATCTGTACTTTCATTATCCCTTTCGTACTCTCAAAGATTGTTATTTGGACCCAATCGAGATGAAAACTCAGTTTCTCTTCCTTATATCTTCTTCCCTTTGAGATCACAACTAGATGAACGTTCGTGTTAAGATATCGCAGGTTGGCATACAAAATACACCTTTTTTCCAGACAGTCTAATTCAATTTTAATTATCTTTCTTTCATAATAATTTCTAATAAAACTTAAGAAATTATTTTTTAAATTGAGATTTTTTTTGTAGCATAAACTCATATTTTCGGAGTTTATTTGATGTTTGCTTGTTTATTTATTTCTCCTCGAAAGCTTTTCTGCAGCGCCTTTTAAATTGCTTAATAGTCGAGCCGCAAAAGCAAACAAGTAATGGATACAAGAATGGTTTACAAATGTAGAGCTGGCGAACAAAACTAGACATGTCCTCAATACATGATTTTTCTTAAATTTGTTTTCGGTTTCGCCAAGTACACATCTCTGATGTCACAAAATATTTTCATTCAAAACCAGTTCGATCCTATCTTAAAAAAAATAAAGAAAGTTAAATTTTCCTTGCTAGTTTCTATCTAGGTAGTTCAGTTATTTTGTCACTCCTTTAAAAAACAGTTAACGGGACTAGTCTGGTTTTGTTTGCCAGCTCTATAAATATAATGTACAGTGTAACGAAACCTATATGACTTAAATTCGATTTTTTAAAATAAACTGATAAAAAAGTAAAAATTGTTTAGCGTATAAATTTGTTTGAAAGATGACAAGAATATTAAAAAAGAAACATTGTATTTTTTAATTTAAAAATCTCGTATAATGTGTTAAAATGGTATCAATCTGATTTGACATGATTCTATTGGCAAATCATTCTTTGAAACTAATATTTTCAGTTAAAACTGCACCGTCAGATAGTGGCATTAAGTTTCGTAAGTCATTCAGTTATACTTTCAATCAGATCAGTCTCATCAGTCTTGCCATTCACTACATACATATATTCAATGTGGTAAGCAGTCATTCACATATGCTGACACTAACACATTGACAATTACAAAAAAGCTCTTACACACATACCGACATATAAATACATATGAACTTGGTTTCAATTTCTAGTTTCTAATCAATATGACAATAATTTCAAATGACACATTTCTCTAACAAATGACAATATAAAAAGTATGACTACTGGCCTGCACTTGTGAGTGTTTCATTTATTGTGCTGTGAGCATTGAGTATGTGTGTGTCTGTGTGTTTGTGTGCAGCAATTAAAATTATAAAATATTTTATTAAGGAAATTGTGGACTCATTTGCTGAATAAATATTTGTTTATTTTTTTTAAGAGAGTGTGTGTGTGTTTATATGTGTGACAAGTAAATAAACAAAAAGTAAATTCAATTACATATGTGCACTGAATAATTTAATTATATTTATTATACAACATATAAATATGTATTTATGAAAATCGTTAAATCAATTTCTCTACTTTTTAGAATGCTAATAATTCAAAAGCTAATTTGCATAATTCTCTAATATTATTTTTCACTTACTAAATGAAAACTTGCAAATATTGACAAGAAATTTCAATTAGGAATACACATTTTTGCACCAGATTTGAATTTATGAAATTAAGACTTGAATTTTTTTTTAAATAAATTTCAATATTTAATTTCTATTTAACGCCTGTCGAAATTAATAGATACGAATTAAAAAAAATTATTTGTTGTTGGTTTTGTAAGCATTTTTGAATTGTGTATGAAGTATACTGATGTGTTGCTTAACAGCAACGAAACGCCTCTAGACCTGCTGAACCAACAACAAATAAATTTTTTAAATATTTTATTGAAAATAGAAAAAAATATAGTTGTTACTGTTTTGTTACTGCTTTTTTGATTTTATTTAGCTATTAGGATTTACACCATAGCTTATTGTTATTTATATGTGTTTTTTTAAGCTCCAAAATTCTGAAACTTTTTTGCTTGTAAATCGTATTTAAATTTAAATTTAAAATTATTTATTATAGTACAAATTCTTCAAATGGCTCAGAGATTACTTTTTAATGTTCCCAAAATAATAAAAGTTAGCATGTACATAAGCAGAAATAAATTTGAAGTCCGTAAAGGAATATGTACATTAACAATTTAAAATGTTCCTGTTTTTTTTTCAGTCACATAATCCCAAAACCGACCACAATACTTAATACAAAATTTATTATATTTTTATGCTTAAGCAGAAATGCACCCTTATTTTCCATTTATGTCACATATGGTCATATATTTTGTCCCAAATAGTCCTTAATTTATATACACATGCATACATACATACACACATACATACATATAAAATTTAATTTGCTACCAAATTGAAATATGCCTGCAAATAGAAGACAACAAAATCTCAAGAGTCTTGAACTCCACATTATTTCCTAGAAATCGAGGCTGTAGTGCAAACCAATATTCTTTTTTTTCTTTTGCAAACAATAATAAACAAAATAGGATTCGATTTTGTAAAAGGTTTTTTTTAAGGGGTTAAATATTCGTATACATATGTATTATTTATTTTTTTATTGACAAAGTTTTTTCTTGGCAAAATATCAATTCATATGCACGCTTCGACACTTTAGCAGGACTTGCAGTAAAATAAATATAAATAAATGAGCAAAAATAAGAAACGTAACAGTAAAGTATGTGCATATAATTTATATTTTAATTTTAAATAAACAGACACAAACACACACACACACAAATCGAACATTTACCAAAATAATGTATGAACAAAGTCCAATTGTAATATTATATCACAATTTTCTTATTTTTTCTTCTTTTTTTATCAATATAAGTGACACAAACAGAAACCAAAAATGAGCTTGGCACAGGCCAACCCTTTCAAAAAATAAAAAATAAAAAATAAAAAAAGGACACTGGTAGTAAATGTTTATGTGTGTGTAAAATGGCAAGTGTCTTCACACACACACACACGGTATGCGATGTAGATAGAGGTGCATGTGATTGCGAGAAAATTTATACACACAAATAAATACATAAAATATGAATTGTGTAAATGATATAAAAAATTAGTTTTTGTTGTGCTGAGTGTGAGTAAATTTTCCCAAAAAATGACATCTACATTGAAAGAGTACAACAGCAATTTCCTAGTGGTAGCAGTCCGGATTTGTTTGTTTGTTTTATTTTCAATAACAATATTATAGTCCTATATCTTGAATAAAACAAATAGCAAAATTTTTTTGGATTAACAACTGTAAGCATTGAGTAAAGCAATAAAAACAACCTGGTACTTCAAAATACTCAAAAACATTTAAGTGTAAAATGCACAGTGTCATCTAATCTGCCATAAAAATATAAAGATTAGAAGCTTATAAATACATTTGCACAAATGCACATAAAGACAACGGGTTTCTACAATTTGCAGCTTTAATTTAAAAAAAAATTACAAATTATCAATGAAAATGTTGTTCAAAAATTTAATTGATTAAAATTTTAATTCAAAATTTAATTGAAAAAATTTAATTGACTAAGTTATATTTTAAATTGATACATGTTTTAGTTTCAATTAATGGTGTTGATTAAAGAAATATATTTTTCTGTGCACATATGCAAATGTCAACCAACAAATATCATATGGTCATTCCCCCCGAATGGTCTACCAGGATGGAAAAATTAAATCTAGATTATCTTCGTAATTTATTGTTTAATAGCATATCTCAGCTGTTTTAGCTGAGGAAATTGGGCTGGAGGCTGAAAAATTTTATATTTTCTCTTTAAGCTACTTGTAAAGACATTTTTATATACATAAAAGTATAATTATTTTACATGCAAAAAATGTGTTATGTTTGCACTCTTTATTCAAAATCTCTCTATTACCAAATAGTAAAAAGAGAAAAGTGTAAGGAGAACAAAAAAGAGTTTGAAAATAGGAAGAAGGCATGGTGATAATAATAAAAAAACATGTGGAAAAATCGTACGTTCGCGACCAGTACGTTCGTAACCGGCCAATTCGTAAAGATTAATTAAACAAATTAACAATTAACAAACAATTAAACAAAAACCAACAGAGATATTTTATTGTGCAAATACTGGATTGAGACCTATATTAATACACTTTTAAAATAAATTAATCACTTTTCATTACTCTGTTCCATTTCTCAGATTTTTACATTTCACTACTGTCAGCCAAAGTTAACTTCTTTTTTGCGTACGTTCTTGACCACATGTTTATAACTATTAATATGAAAACTTAAACTCGATGAAATCCATCTTTTGCGCTAAACATAGAGCTTGCAAAACTTTTGTTTTCTATATTTTTTGTACATCAAAAGCATACAAACGTACGTTCGTGACCCCAGGAAATGCCCATATGTAATATATATATTTTTTTATTTCTCATCTTATGGTGAAATGATTGAGAAATAGGCAGCGTCTTTTTCATGTTTTTACTTGTGCAAAAAAATGCTGAAGAAATATATTTAAGTGTAGGAGAACTTCCTTAGGCCAACCTTAACACTCGTAATTATTAGCACTCGTAATTATTAAACCAGCTATACTAATTACGAGTGCTAAGAACAGATCTTCATTAATATCGTGAACACATTTACCTTGAATTGTTTTCCTTTTCGCAAAATTGCAATCGTGAATAATTTTTTCCTAGAAATGTGTCCATCTTTCTGATTCTCCTTATTATTAGCAATATTTTTTGTGAGAATGTTTTCAGGTTTTACCTTGGGTTCGTTCATTTTATTTTTGCCCTAAAAATGACACATTCATGGAGTAGACTGAAAAGATATGAATAACAAGTTTTCATACATTTGCCATACGTTATTTGCATTATGTATACATACAAAGTTGTTAAACATTGTAACGAAAAATCCCAGTTTACACTAAGCTAAGCTTATCACTTTCTCTTCTTTAAACTTTCATCGGCGTTCACACAATACAAGTCTTACTTTTCAGCTCATATTTTTTATGCATAGTCTTGTGTATGCATGTGTGCTTGTTTTAACATTGCGAATGAGAAAGCAAAACGTTACAAACTAATTAGCTTAACAATAAAACTTGCATAGTGTAAACTAGGACTAAGCATCCAATTTGAAATCGATGTGCTAATTGCTTGTTTCCGGCGTTCTTAATGCTTGTTGTTGTACGTTTTGAAATGGTGTGCAATGTCAACGTTTTGTACTGCAGCTTTATGAAATAATACACATTGTACAAGGACAAAAAACTTGACGTTTTGGAAGTCAGCCGGAAATTTTATTGCGATAATATACCGAAAAATTTTTTCTACTTTTTCTGGAGTATTTAAAAATGAAAACTTTTTAAGTAAACGAAAAAATTTTTTCAATTAATTTTTAAGCTTTAAAAACCTGCTTGAATTTTTTTATTCACTAGAGGCTGAAAAGAAATTTCACGTGAAATTAATGATAAAAATTTTCCCTTAGAAGGGAAAGAAAATTTCATGGGAACAAAAATGTCAATGGTCCATCTAACTGTCCATGAAACATACCAGTGGAAATACTAATATTTCATTTATCTACCTGGAAAAAATTAAATACAATTAAAAAATTTAGATTCAGCCAAGTTTAGGATATCATAGAAATGTTTTCTATTATGACTGGCTGACTGCAGTGTCCTTGTTGAGATCTTGTTTTGCATAAAATATCGGATCTCTGGAGGACTCTACTTGGTTTACGTGGGTGCTCACTACACGCAGGCATTCAAATATCTATCAAATCTAGATGATTCCTTTTTGAAAAATCTGATTACCAACTAAAATAAACTCATGTTTATCGGAAAAAAAGCAGTTGCCAGGTGCCCCCGTTAGATGGATATACCTTTATCAAATCTGGACTCTAATTATTCCTATACTCTTTTAAATATCAAAATAATTCAAATGAATATTAAATAGCATATTTAAAGCAAAAAACAATCAACCATGCGGCTTTATATTCCATTTTTGAAACTTATGTGGCAAATATCGAATAAGGTATTTCTTTCTTTGTTCCCTGAGAACATTTATCCATTTTGTTCCTTTATGCCCAGTTTGGGCAGAACCTCTTACATTTACAGATATATTCTATATAAATCGCAGGAACCAATTGGCCCAATGAAGTCAACGAAGTGCACATATATAATCGTATGTGTATGAAAACATAAAAAATAAATTCTAAAAATTCTTTATTGAATGAAAGCAAACAAATTCAGCATTTACTTGCCTTTTCTTAATATTTAGAATTTATATAAAAAGAAAAACAAATTTTGAACATTTTGTTTTTAATTTCTTGTAATATTACTTTGGCAATGTAATTTAGACAAATAGGCCCTCACTTTCAGTAAAAAAAATTTCTTCTATAAGACCACAGTGACTGCAGTAAGAAAAAAACAAAAAAAATTAGACGCCAAAAATCCAATTTAAACAACAATCCACACACTGACTATTTATTCAACACTCAGTCACTCATACATTTATGCAGTGTGTCATAACATGCGAAACTTTTGCCACTTGTCAGCCCTGAGTATGAGTATTTTTTCGGTTTAAAGTTTTTACACTTACATAAATAAATAAACTTACATACGTACGGCACTACACAAATGTGTTTTATGAAAAATAACTTATTCTTTTTTTCCTTCGCAAATTGCCATTGCGGCATGTTGATGTAATATAATGTTCAACCTTCTGCCAAAATATACACATACGAATTTATTTATTTCTCCATTTTTGTTTGTGTTTTATTTTTTTTTTTTTTTGATACTAATACGTATAAACCCATTTCAAACCATTCAAATATGGCCATAAAATTATAGCAAAGAATAAAACTTAAGCTGGTTATTATTGGCAGGGAAAAGAAAAACTAGAAAAACTTTGCTTTATGGCCATAAAGTATAACAAAATTTATTTATACTTTTCTTATTTTGTATTTTATGTTTTTTTCCTTTACTTTGGGAAATTGCTGATATTTTATAAAATGTTCTTCATTTTGAGTGAGATATGCCAATATTATAATTAAATTAGCCGTGAGGGCAACAAATAGTAAAATACGGCAAAATATGTTATGCCACAATTTAATAAATGTGTCAATTTATTATAATATTTTCCACAAAAAGGAAAAAAACAGCAAAAATGAATTTGCTTTATTGATATTAAAATTACATTAGTGTGTTTTTTTTTCTATTATGGAACAACGGAGGAAAAAAATCATTTTTCTGCCACAACCATAAGCTTAAATTAATAGAAGAAAAATTAAAACAAACGCCAATTTCGCTTTTTTAATATTACTCGAGGAAAAAAATTGAATAAATTATGCCCTGAAATTCAATCTGTTAAATATTTCATCGATTTATCAAATAAACCTGCCTGCAGTTTTTAACTACAAAAACTTAACAAACATTCACAAGCATGACATGCGAGTCTAGTATGCAAATTTTAATTTAATTGAAAACAAAAATGAACAGACAAATACGTTAACTAAAATTAAATTAACACTCAACAAATGATTTTTACCAGAGTTGCGCCATACCGCATGCGGCACACAGTGGTACGGCTTCATACATATTTGTGCAGAATCTATGGGGAGTGGTCTGAGGTTGTTGAAATTTGGCATTTCATAAAAATCGACCAATGTCAATGCAATCCACATCGATTTCTTTGCATACAATTTTTCTTATACAAGCAAAAGTACAAACTCTTTCTATAATAAAAAAGAGACAAGTTCAATAGAAATTTGCTACGCCCACGGCCCCTGAAACCGATAAAAATATAATTAAGCGTTTATTTAATATTTTTCTTATTTTTCGACAAAAGAAAACTTTATTTATTCTTTATTTATCATTTCTGTTTGGATCGCTTAAAGGATCTAATGAAACCAGTAATATTTTTCCCTTTCATATTATTGAAATATTTGGCCAAAGTGTGTTTAAATATTATTTTCCATTGAAAGTCAAAAATATATTATAGATTTGGCCACATATTCCGTTAACGGTTTATGATATCCTCACAATGGGTCATATTGCGAGTATCGTGTTACGACTTCGACTACGACAATTTTAAACTAGACTAAAGAAGATTGTTACATTTTGTCTAATTATTAAATTCTATATATTAAAGTCAAATTTCATTATTGAGAAAATTGTACATTTATTGACCACTGAATTGCGTGAAAATGTCTATGTCATTTCGTGCTTTGAATGAAACTTACTTAAATTTTTAACTAATAAAATACACAATCACCAATTAATAAGTTCAATTGAGAATTTAATTGCATTGATTTAATTTTTAATTATATTATTTATATTTGTCTGGAAAAACTTAATTGATATTATCAAATTTTTTATAGGTGAAAATTTAATTAATTTTTTTATTGATACTACAAATATTTTAATTAATTTAACAAAATTATTCATATTACTTTTTTGTGTGTATAATTTTGCTAAATATTAATAAAGTACCTTTTTATATTTAATAATTTTTCTAAAAAAATGGCATCATTCGATTTTTAATATTGAAATCCCACGTGTGACAGTGCGCTAATGAGTTCTATAACCGTATACTTGTTGTGACTGCAATAATATTAATCATACGCACTAATTTGTTCCAATTTCCTTTCTACTCGCATATGTGCTTAAAAATAATGGGCCTAATTATGAGTGTCGTATTTCGACTACTTATTTTAATTTTTCCCTTGATAAGATCATCGCTGCTAAGAATTCGTGATATTTGTCTGGGGTCCAATCGTCGCTTTCGATAACGAGATAATTCGATAACGGGTTTTCAGTTAAAGATTATGGCATTGACTATCAAACAATGTAATAATGTGGTTCGATAGCGAAGGTCGTAATCTCAAACTGAAAAAACGTGATCGAATTAGCTCGTTATCGAAAGCGATGATTAGACCCCTGATATTTAAATTTTAATATTATTTTGCTTTTGGGCAATAAATCTGTACAAATGAGGAGTTCATTTCTCCTTATTGAGCAATAGTTTTAATTGAATAACAAGCTTAGACAGAAAGAATAATATTAACTTTAATAATTGACGTTTAAGTTCAATTTAGTGGTAGAAGATATAAAAATAAGGACTTATATAAAGAATAGATATTATCAGACGTCCGATCCATTTTTTCATTATATTTATATATAGTTTACTTCGATGACGATCAATTGCATCTATGATGTTAATTTGTCTGGGTCTGCACAGGATCATACTCGCCATCTGGAAGACCTTCCTATGTTGCCACTGCTACTTCAGTCACTAAACATAAGCTTTCTTTTGAAATGCCTCGTTTAAATTTAATGTTTTAAAACGAAATTTCATAAAAAATTCTCTATTTTCTTTAGTTTTAATAAAATGGTTATTTTGTCAGCTTAAATCTTTAAATGATAAATCAGGGAATAATTTTTCAGCGACTGGCACTCATTTGTAAAGGCCCCCGTTAAATGAACTGATTTGCCATTTATGATAAAATTTTTATTTATTCCTAAAGCCGAAAATAATCACCTTAATGAATTTAACAATTTTTGCCGATAGACAAAACAAACGCATCAACAAATATAAATATTAATTTGGTAATCCTATTAAAAATTTCAATAAGTTTGCTTTTTATTTGTTAAATATTTTTTTTTAAAGTCAGTAAGTGGATTCAATAGTGAACTCACTATACATTTATACATTTAAATGAGAAATACTATTATAATAATATTTTTTTCTCTATTAATAAAATTTAATTTTGTGAGGGGTTAAAAAAAGTTAAATTATTTATTTGTGTAAATCTATTTGCACTATAACAAAATTTGTAAAATAAGTTGCATGCAATTTGTCAATGAATGAGGCGAAGAGAAGAAAATCAAGGAAAATTCTTACAAAAATGTACCTAAGTGATATTCTTCGCCATTAAACTCTGTCTTCACTCTCTTCTCAAGGAATGCTATTGTCAAATTTAACAAGTTGCATGCAATAAACGTAAAACTGTATAACTTGATTTCAAAAATACAAAGTTGAAACTACTTTTTGATGTGTGTATATGACTGAATTATAGTTTTATTTTTTTCATGAAATTAGTTGCATGAACATTTTTTCATCTATCAACAGGCGGCAATTTTTATTACAAAATGGTTCAGAGACTTCTGCTAAGTCATTTTTAATACACATATATTGGGTGTTTTTTATTGAGGTATAGAACTTTAAGTTGGCATCACTTTTTTAACTGGCGGCCATTTTGTCAGCTGTCAAGTGATTAATATTTAGTTTGGTTTGCCATTTCATCATGAACAGGTTGACAAAAGAACAACGCTTGCAAATCGTGCAAATTTATTTCGAAAATAATGGTTCAGTTCGCGAAGTTTACCGCAAGCTCCGTCCATTTTATGGTCGACATAATCGTCCATCAGAGCAATTAATTCGGTTAACCATGGATCGTTTTCGCACTACGTTTACTCTATGTGATAATACGCATCCCCAGAGACCTCGAACAGTGCCCCCCGAAGAAACAATTGCCGCTGTAGAGCAAAGTATTGAAGAGGACCCGAATGAATCGATTCGCCACCGGAGACCGGTATAGAGCCATGATAACCGACTATTTTGTTCCCGAATTGGATGACATGAATGTGGATGAGTTGTGGTTCCAACAAGACGGCGCTACATGCCACACAGCGCACGTCACAATCGATTTATTGAAGGAAACATTCGATGAGCGCATAATTTCGCGGAATGGACCTGTCAATTGGTCACCAAGATCGTGTGATTTGACACCATTGGATTATTTTCTTTGGGCATATGTGAAGTCGCTCGTCTACGCCAACAAACCAGAAACGTTAGGGGACTTGGAAGCCAACATTCGTGGCGTTATTGTCAACATACGGCCCCATATGCTCGAAAAAGTGGTTGAAAATTGGACCTGTAGAATTGGCTTTATTCGAGCCAGCCGCGCCGTCCACATGCCCGAAATCATATTTAAACATTAATGGCATAAAATTATCCTTCCAATAAAGCCAAATTGATGGACATTAAAACGATTTTCTTGTGTTTTATTTCAATTCGAAGTTCTATACCTCTAAAAAAAACACCCTATATATCTCTCTCTCTATAATGAATTACTGAAGGAGTCGACTTGAATCTAATTGACCGGGAAAAAGCTTAAGCCACATCATTTCCGAACTTGATTTAAAAAAGAAATCGATTATCTACGATCGTAAATAATCGATTTTTTTCAAATGAGATTTAAAAAAAACATGTCGCTTGACATACGATTGACATTCGACAAAATAGCGAACAACAAACGTACAAAATTAAAACTAGTTTTCAATGAATTAAAATATATAAAATAAAAAGTTTTTTTTGGGAAGTCGCACTCTTGCAAATATATTAAAATGTGCTTCCAAAATGTTTTTTTAAATTTCCCAACTCCAATTTTAATTTTACAGAAATGTTTCGAATTTAAAAAGTTCAACAGACGATAAAATTTTGTCCACTATTCATTATGAACAAAGATTTACAATCATAAGGATAAATATAAATGTAAAACGGGTTCAAAATCGAATAAAGATGTTGGTTGTGAAGTTTTCATTTAAGGCTTTATAGTTTATTAAGTTTGCGTACGTAATTCTTAATAATATTCTGAGAGTTTTTCTATGACCATACGAAACTTTTTAGGTTTTCATTAATTTTGGATTATTTTTAAGGAAAACAAAATTTAATCAGGTATGTTATGAAAAACGATTCAGACACAAAATCAATTTGAAAACGATAAAAGGTGTGATGTCTTTGCTATAGTCGCTTTTTCAATAATTTTAAAATTTGTTTTTAATGGTTTTTCCAAAAATTTTTCATAAAGTTCTTTTCACAGTCCTATTAAATAGTTTAAATTTTATCTTTCAGTGTGCTTTTTAGAAGTCAGTAGTTTGAGATTGGCACTCAAAATCGATCGGAATTCATCACACGATGCTTTGCAATCGGTTTGAAAACGATCGTTTTCCATCACATACCTGAATGTATTGCACAAAACACCTAAACAATATCACAGTTAGTATAAACGCTAAAAAAAAGCTTAAGTAACGGATTTTTTTGAAGAAAATTGATTATTTTTTATCGCAAATAATTATATCTGGTCAAAAAATTAAGTTCGAAAATTATGTCGCTTAAGCCTTTTTGGTGGTTACGCCACGATATGGTGGCGTATAAATTAATAAACAAATATAATTTAGAAGTTTTCAAATCATGCTTAAATAACCGTAACTATTTACATGTATGTATAATATCCACTTAAGTTAACATATTGTTTACTTTTTTCACAACAACAAAAAATAAATAAAAAAAAATAGAACACATACTCACCCGTACACTTCCATAAACACTAAAAGGCAAAACTCAAATATTTAACATCATTTTGGCATTAAGCTTAAAATGTTTTTTTGTGCTTGTTAAATGCAATTCATTTGTTTTCACTTGATTTGACAGCATGTCTCCAAGGTACAATTTTTTGACAAAAATCAACATTGAGTTCAATTTACACAGCCGCCGTCCCTTTACAGAAACCAACTGACCTACAAACACACATGCATACTTAAACAAAATATACATACATATCTAGACATACATATACATTTTTATACACACACATCTCGGTGCTTTGTTACACTCACACTAACACTTTTACATATAAAATCAACTTGAAAAATTAACAGCTGTCGATTTTGTTGTTATACTATTGTATGTGTAGTATATTACAACACGACAAAATGTTTATTGCACAGCAGAAAATAAATTTTTATTTACCAGAAAACTCCGCTTGTGTTCGTTCGCCTAAAATAACTTTCATTCGACTTAATCACATACAATTTTACAAAATTCATTGATGGCTGCGGTCAGAAAGGGTTAAAGTTAAAAATGCTGGCAAAAACAAAAACAACAACAACAACAAAAACAACAATGGAATGTGATACAAAATAATATGAAAACGACATCAATCCTGAATAAATAATGAGTGAAGGAGCAGCCTTGGCTATGAAAATGCTTTGACCATGATGAGCAATAAAAAGTGACAAATTTATTTTAAGCCTAAATTATGCAACAAACACAGAAAAAATTTAAATTGCCAAACTTTTATGGGGTGTTTCATATTAGAAAAATGCAAAGAAATGATTTTTAGTTAAAAGAGGAAGAGACGGCACTGCTTCGCCCTTATTGAAGTGAATTAAAATAGAAAATAATTTTAATTATTATTTTTCGAAGTTAATTTGGTTCTATATTTATGATTTGAACGGGCTAAAGTTCGTATCGCTTTTTAAGCCAAATTACATGTGATAATTATTAATGAACAAATAACATCAAAGTTAGTTGTAAATATTCTGACAACACATAGTTGAACGGAAAAGCCAGCCGTTTTCGAAGGCCACTAAACCTTCATCATCAGCGTTCTTCTGTGTTGGTCTACTGTGTGTGGTGTCAGTTGATGTAAATTTCTGCCTTATATACGAATCTTTCTTGCAAATGGAAAAAAAATTTAGTTTGGGAACTAACATGTTTCAATGATGTGACACTTGCGCTCACTTTCGCTGTCTTTAAAGGTCAGTTTATAGAAGACGATAAAACTGAAACGCGCTCAGTCGATACGTAGAAGACTACGTTGGAAATATTGTTCGTAGAATATGCCTCAATTTTGTCGTGCGCCTTCGCTTCCATACGCTTTTATCAGATGAAATTATATTTATCTTAATTTTAAATTTATTTGCTGGTGGTTCAGCTTGGTCTATATGCATTTCATTGTTGCTGTAACAAATCATCAGTAGACGGCAACCACACATTTTGAATAGTCACAAACCTCTTATCTTATGCACAGACTTTCAAGAACTATTTGAGAACTCACAAATAATAATATTTTTGAAATTCACAAATGAAAAATAAGCATAGTAGGCTAAGAAACTTATACAAAACCCAGCAAATAACCCATATTCGATATGAATCTATTTTATTTTTCTTTGTAACAGCAACAATAAAATGCATATAGACCAAGCTGAACTACCAGCAAATAAATTTCAAATTAAAATGTAATTATGGCAATATGTCCAATAATAAATTTCTTGAAAAATATATTTATCTATTTTTATTCCTTGAAAACTTAAAGCCTTTCGCAAACTTAACATATATTGAAGTTTTATTTTAAAATTTCTTCAACTTTCATATAAAACTCCCCCTTCTTTGAGGCAGATTTGCGGCCATATGTCCATCTAAACTTTAATATATATTGGAAATTCAATATTTTATTTAATATACTTTTTATTTTATATTTATTTTGCTGTATTACTCTCATGAGGGCATCAAGTAAACATTTTGTATTTCTATATTTTGCAAATTTTGTTTTTTTATTTGCTCAGCTTAATATTATGCGAGTATAATGGAAAATATTTTATATGCAAATAGGTTGATATTTACTTTTTAGTTTTCCCTTTTTTTTTGCTGCTCTCAAAACTCAAGAAATTTTAAATTTATTTATATTAGACCCTGAGGACTTCGCAACAAACATACTTATTTACTAAAGATAAATACAATATAAGTTTACCACACAAACCCACAAATACACGAGTATTCAAGATGATAAGCGTGCATATATGTAAATATAATAAATACATAAATACATATAAACATATTTGAATATATTTATGAGTATGTTTGAGATAGTGTTATACTCATATACATACATATAGTTTAACCATAAATTTATGCTAAAAGCAATTTGAATATAAATTCCTACCATTTAGTTTTCATTTTCTTCTTGCCATGAAAACATGCGTCTTCATATTTGTATCTTCTTTGACGTTTGTTTCACTTGTTTCTTTTGTGGTCAAGTGTTAAAGTTAAATTTATTTAGATCAATGAATATTTTATAGATTTACTTTTTTTTCTCTGAGAAAACTTTTTCTTTATTCGTTTCATCTTTGTGTGGTTTTGTAATGCAAAACAGAATAAAATTATTTACAAATAAACTGCCCATATGATTGAAATGTCTTAACCCTGCCACTTCAAATGGAAAAGGAATATCCATACATAGTACGTATGTATGTATAAATAAGCGTTCAGGCAGCATACGGAAATCTTTTGCGGTAAATTCAGTAAATATTGACAGATGCTATTTCCTTAAAAAAATTCTTTTCCTTGATCGCAAAATGTAAATTTAAAGTTTTATAGTTGTTTTACTCTTGAAAATCTTATGCTTTTGATGAGTTCTTTAAAGCATATACATAAATATTTAATATTACTAAAAAATATTTTGGTAAATATAAATAAATATAACATAATATAAAAGAAACCTTTTCTTAAACCAAAGAAAAATTTAAATATCAAAAGCAAAGATCAAGTATATACATACATAAGTGTGTATGTAATAATATACAAACTTTACTCTATATAATCGAATATCTTACCTGATGTATACATTTTTTTTAATGTTAAGTAACCAGTAAACTTTTCTTAGGTTTTAAGCGATTTTTTTTCTTCTGACGTTTTTTTCTGAGTCAGCGCTTTTTTTGTTTGTAAGATTTGTTTTTTTTTTTGCGTTTTTTCGTTTCGGCAGTTTTTTATATTTTTGGTGATTTATTTTAATTTTAGCGTTTTTTAGGGTTCCGTACACCAAAGGTGAAAAAAGGAAATTTGGACAGAGTATGTAGAACCTTGGCCGCTACAACAGCAAATGCATGAGAATTAAAAATTAAAGGGTGTTCCAAAACGCACAACGCAAAATGCTAAAATCCCATGTAATATACATACAATTGTATGTACGTACCATATGTATATTGACACTTTAAATTCGTAAAATTAGTGTATTTTTATATAGACTACAACAATAAAGACTAAAATTTAGGAAAATTTAAATTAAAGGGTGGTTCATCAGTTAATGCAATTTTGACAATGTAATTTTGACAACTTGCTATATATTCGGAACCGTAAGAGTTAAACTCTTGAAATTTTCAAAAACGGTAAAACTAAAAAAAACTGAAATTTTCAAAAACGGTAAAACTAAAAAAAACTGAAAATTAATCGCCAATCCAAAAAAAATCGCCAAAAATTCAAAAAAATCGCCAAAATTAAAAAAAAAATTATAACACTAAAATAAGTCGCAAAATTCGAAAAAATCGTCCAAATGAAAAAAATCGCCAAAATAAAAAAAAGCTCCAAAAACCGAAAAAAATCGCCAAAACGCGAAAAAAGTTCCAGTAATTAAACAATTGTTAATATGAAAAAAATCGCGAAAATGAAAAAAAATCGCAAAAATTAAAAAAAAAATAGCCAAATTGAAAAAACGCCAAAACACCGAAAAAAATCGCCAAAATGAAAAAAAAGTGTCAAAACTAAATAAAGCGCCTAAATGAATAAAGTCGCCAAAATGAAGAAACGTCAAAAACCGTAAATCTCCAAAATTAAACGACAAAACAAAAAAATCGGCAAATAAAAATAAAAAAATGGTAAAATGGAAAAAAATCGCCAAAATTAAAAAAATTGTCAAAATTAAAAAAATCGCCAAAATTAAAAAAAAAATCGCCATATTGAAATTACGCCAAACACCGAAAAAAATCGCCCAAATGATTAAAAAAAGTGTCAAAACTAAAAAAAGCACCTAAATGAATAAAGTCGCCAAAAGGAAGAAACACCAAAAATCGCAAAAATTAAAAAAATCGCAAAAACGAAAAAAAACGCCAAAAATTAAAAAAAGACCAAAAACCGAAAAAAATCGCAAAAACAAGAAAAAATATCAAAACTAAAAAAATTTACAAAATAAAAAAAAAACTAAAAACTGAAAAAGTCGCCAAAACCAAAAAATATAGCCTATATGAAAAAAAATCGTCATAAAAAATCTCCAAAATTAAAAAAAAATTCCAAAACTATATTTTATATCGTTAAAGTTCGTATTGAATTACGTATCTCTTATCCGTAGGGAACCCTTCGTGCGCTGGTCAAAGTCCCACTTTACTGAATTTATTTATTTTTTAAATTTTTTTCGTTTTCTCCCGGTTTTTCGCATTTTTTTATTTTTGTAGATTTTTTTATTATGGGATTTTTTTAGTTTTAGTGTTTTTGAAAGTTTCAAAAGTTTGTCTCTTATCAAAGTTATACAGCAAGTTGTTAAAATTATAAAGTATAATTTTCATTAACTGATAGAATTCCGTTTCATTTTGATTTTTAATATTTAGTGCTAATTGCTGTAGTCTGCATAAAAATACACCAGCCACACAAATTTCAAGTTTCTATATTTGTATCTTTACTCGCTTCAGAAGATGTTTTAATTTTTAGCTTGTAGCGGCAACAATACATATTCTGTGAAAATTTCAGATCCGTAGATCTTACGGTTCTCGAAAATATGGTGGACCAGTTAAATTGAATTTATTGTGCTGCCCAAGAACCTGAATGAAATAACAGGGATTAGTTTCAATTTATCTTTTGCATTCACTTCGAGCTACTTTTTCTCCGCAGCATAGAAAGACAATGTGCTTGTATAAAAGTGATATTAAGCCTTCAAATTAACATTATATATTAAATAATCCCCCAAAAAATTTTATATCTAATAAGAACTTGCCTCCCCTCAGAGTTAAAGAAAACAAAAGTGAAAATAAATTTTCATGAAATTATGATAATGCGCACAGTATTAAAAGAACATGTGCATAATTTCAAATAGAACATTCCAAAATCCACTCCATACAGAAACAAGAGATAATTTAATGATACACAAGTTCTTCTTATGTTCCAACTGTTGTGGCCTGTTACGAGTATTTGTGTAAAGCAATAAAATAAATGAAATATTTACCCTTTTATATTAGTATTCTGCATGAAGACTCTTGCCTCGTGTTTTATTTTTACCAATAATTGTGTAAAAGGTTAAATAATGCGGTTTAAGTATCCGCTAGAAAAATTCATAATTTATAAGTTGTGTAAGTTTATTCTTACGAGCAAGAGGATATCTTTATATTTTACCAATACATACATTGCCATTTACATGCATATAGTTGGAGGGAATGCAAAAGAAAAATTTAACAGGATTTGGGGAATGTTACATCAGTATTATTAAAATAAAATTTTGAGTTATTACCTCAAATTGTCCAAGATCAAAATCAGTAGAAAATATAATTTAAAATATTTCCTCAAAAGGAGCGGTTTGCATTTCTCGTAACGATACCCTTAAAGATATCAGTTTTTCTGCGGCACAAATGTTTCAGTTAAACAATTTAATCTTTAACCAGCATTTTATTTGCTGGAAAAAATATGATAAACCATAAAAAAATTTATGAAGGACTATCTGTTCTTTACCAATAATTTTAACACACATTTCACATGTATTTATATTATGTTTTACCAAGTATTTATGTAACTACACCAACAGTGCCTCTAACAGTGAGTGTCAATACAGCGTGTTTCTTTTAGAGTTACTGAACTTTCTATTAAAAGAAAAATATATCTAATATCACTTAAATTGGTTCACACACTCGTTGCATCTTGGAGCTATAAAAAAATGCCCAAGGAAATAACGCCCAAATAAGAAAATTAAATAAAGACCCATAAAATTGAGGAATTTTTAATTTGGCTCTTTTCATTTATTTTAGGCTTTATTTCATTTTGAATTTAATTGGGCTTTCTTTTGTTTTTTGGGCTTTATTTCATCTTAAGTTTGGTTTCTTGATCGGGTTTTTTGATTGGCCTTTATTTCATTTATATTGGGTGTTTTTTCATAAATTTTCTCTTGGGCCCTATTTTTTTATTTTGTTGTGGCTTATTTCTTATTTGGGCGTTATTTCTTTTGGCCTTAGTTCATAGCGCCGCATCTTCGGTGATATGTCGCCAATAATTCATTTGGCTCCTTATAAAGCCCCGTTCAGACTATTATACAAGTATTAATACTTTTGTGGAAAATGCAGCTCTGACATGTTGAGTTGTTATTGTTTTTTTGAAATTTTTTAAACAAATATAAGACCAGGGATGTATTTTCGTCAAAAGTATTAATACTTGTATTATAGTCTGAGTGACCCTTAAGGAGCATAAGGCCTCAAGTAAGAACATAAGCCCAAGAAAATAATCCAACGGCGCTAAATAAGACGATATTGGTAGTAAATTTATATTCATTCATCAAAAGTTTATTTGTGCAAGTTAATAGTACAGTGCGCTGTGTGGGTGGCATCTGGCTTAGTCCTCTTGCATCCTCATATCAAGAAGATGAATACCAATTAATTCAAGTATGAAAAAACTTGTATTAATTTCCCTATTCTTCTCGTCACCGACATATGGACCAATGACTTTCCCAACCCACAAAGTGCACCAAACCATAATTTTGTAATAGATTGTAGATGTAATATTGTTTGGAAAAATGATTGTTAATTACCTTAATTCTAAATGCGACGTAAAGGAGCAAAATTTCTTTACGAATCCATTTAAGACTAAAATAAAATAAAATTTTGTATAAAAAATTTTAACATTTACTGTAACAATATTGAATGTTCGTGAAAGCTTTTGAATTTTTTTCCACCACCTCCCCCATTTTAAAAACTAAACAAGCCCTGTAGGCTTCTTTAATAGTATCACTGTAGCATAATGCAAGTATAAGTGTAACTAACTACAAGTAGTGATAGTGGTAGTTTTGGTGTTAAAATAACGCAGCATCAATCCTTTCTTCTTACATCCTGTTTCCGCTTATGACGCTGATACAGCAGTATCGGTATTTTTCCAACCATACAATGTTTCCGCTAGCTGCTGCTACAGTCTATTTAATTTTTTCATTCACATATTTTTTTATCCTTCTTGCATTCATACAAACATTCCACCATACACTCGTTGTTAGTCATAGAGCGAGCGTGAGCTTAAAGAGTCGAAGGTAAACATTCATCAAATGTAATAACAAAAAAAACCTCAAGTCTTTTTTTGTTTTTTTTTTTTTGAATTGTAGCAAAATTTTAAAAAGGAAAATTAAATAATAAGAAAAAAATTCCGTTGATAAATTTTATTTAAAATTTGTCGAATAGTCAAAAAGTATCTTCTTTGCACATAAATTTCTTCTCATGCAAAAGTATTTGTTATTTATTCAAATAGATTTAATCTCACACTTGCATGTGTGTGTGTGTGTGTGTGTGTGTGTGTGATTGTACACATGTATTACCGACACACACAGGTCCTTTTGCCTCAGCTGCTTTTCTCTGCTTTCATACTTTTACTGTATTATTCATAAACTGAATATGGAATAGTATATTTTTTATTTCTTTATGAGTTAATTTTCCACTGACGATTTATTTTGAGACTTCGTGTTTAGAAAAAGTGTTGCCAGGACTTGGAGCAAAAAGTTGCTAAATCAGCTTTATAAAACTTGTTGGGGCTAAAAAAAGGAAGAAAATAAATTTAACAAAAAGTCCAACAAATTCTGTTTTGGCATTTCAGTTTTAATATTCTTAAATCGCTTTCGCATTATCATAAATTTTTCCAACGAATTTGATTTTTTTTAAGTTTTGGTGCACGGAGCCCTTATAAAAAGAAACGTTTGCTAACAAAAATAATTTAAATAAATAAAGAACTAAAAAAGTAAATTAAAAGCATAAATTAATAATGAATGAAAATGTTATTAAAATAATTGCTAAAATTCTTACACTGAATTGCTTGCACTATAACGGAAACACTTCGAAATAATTTGTTCGAAACAACTTCCTTTCCAAAACATACTATTAAAACTTAAATTTTTGGGAAAAATTTTTTTTAATTAAGCCTCTGTGCTTACTTTCTAATTCATACCTGGCCAAAATGGCACCAGAGTGCTAAACTTCAATCGGCTTCTTGAACAAACGAATACACATACACAAATTCATTTCTGTCGTTGGCCAGCATTACTCTAATTCTAATTTATAATTAACTTACAAATTCGAAAAATTTGCTTTCTTTTCAAATTACTGGAAAATGCTAAAGTGGCAACATTGCTTAGAAATTGCAATTTTGTGTGTTCTGGAACATTTTACAAAAAAAAAGTTAAATAAAAATATAAAAAAAGAATCTATAATATGAATATTTTTTATTTAAGTGACAAGGCGGATTTACTTACACTTGTTCCACATTTTCTAAAGCCGCACTGTGGGGCGTTTGCCAAAAATAAAATGGCGATAATATTTTGAACGGAAATTGTCATAATTTTTTTTTGAGCAGATTATAGCAAACGATGATATCGGCTGATATTGATATACATTTCGTCAATTATTTAAGGTAAAGCACTGTGTTCTACTAAATTTCCAAATATACGAAAAGAAGTAAATTTTTTCAAAATTTCACTGGAAAAATTCAAAGATACATTGTAGTTGAAGAAAAATTATAATAGGAAAGTTAAGCCGCCTAGCAAAAACTTTTCGAGAGTTTGTATTGGAATGACAAACCCACACATCTGTCGATGACTTAATATAAAAAATCAAATTTTTTTTTGGAAATCGCGTTTTAAGCGTTTTCTGATAGCCAACGTCTAATAACATCCTTCTTAAAACCTAATTAAGCAACACTTAAAAATAAGAGATTTATGATGATTTAAACCATTTTTGCATGTTAGTTATTCAGTCTTGGCTTCTGCAAAATATCGAAAACTCGAGTTACTCCGTTCTTATACTCGTATTAAGCTATAGACATATTCTTGAAATTTTTGGTGAAGGGTATATATATAGCACTACACTATTGAACAAAGAATTTTAATTGTGAAATTCTGTGAATTTTAATTGTAAAGATTAGATGTTACGTGAACAAACCAGAAACAACTGACACTCTGATTATTACAATTTTGTGAAAAGAGTGGACGTATGCCGACGTGTTAGAGGTGGAAATTTGCCCGACATCATATTCCATTATTAATTTCTATATTTTATATTGGTATCAATAAAACTGAATAATCTTTTTTTTTAATTGTATTTTTAAGCCAACTTCTTCCTAACTTCCAAATATTTCACACCCTTTATAAATCCGGTAAAAATTCAATCCGTAATATATTTTTGAATGATTTATTTATTTGTAGCATGGCTTTTCCTTAACCACAGTGCAGATAAAATAAAATTTATATGTACATCTCTATCTCTATAAATAGCATTTTTATGCATTTTTTACTTTCTGTCGCATTGTTAATAAAATTTTCTTGTATAACAAGGTGTCGTCGTATTGTTAAGATTAAAACCAGGAACCTCTCAGCGCGCCTTTGTAAAGAAATACACCCTTTTGTGTTAAAGAATCATAGTCCTTTTTACAGTTCCTGAACATTCTCTATTTGGCAAGAAAGTTGTTTTTTTTTATTTTCTCTTGGAATATATGAATATACAAGTACTTTATCATTGAATATTTATTAGTTGTAGCCGTGTCTGTATATGTCTTCGCATATTTTTTATTATTATTTTTTATTTGTTTGCCAAAAACAAGTAGATACTCGTATATTTTATATTAAATTTATTTAAAATATAATACATATTACATGTGTATGTGTGTGTATGTATGTATGTATGTGTGTTATTTCACTATCAAATCTTATTTATAAACATGTATTTGAAGATGCTGAGTTGTTATTTATTATTTAATGCAAGTGTGTTACTAGAGGACTTGTATGGATATGATGTTTCAACTTGCGTGTGTGCTTGTGTATTACAAAAATACTTATCATATATTCTTAAGGGGTTTAGCAATTTGTACGCAAATCGTGTGGAAAAATTGAATTTTTGTATCCTCCTTAAATCGAATTTGTTTCGTAGAGCCAGCAAATAAGAAGAAAATAGGGAAAAGAAAGAAATTTCACATATATCTTAAATGAAAATCAAAAGCAGACATATATATTTTCTTAATTTATATACATCTAGTTTTGTATTAAATTTATTACAGTTTTTAATATTTGCTTTCCTTGATTACAAGTTAACCAAAAGCTTTTCTTTATTAAGAATTGTTTTGTTTTTTTATGCAATCAAATCACACCAGCGGAAGCCGGATGTTTCATCATGTACAGGAATTGGTTTCTTGTTTTTGTTTCCATTTAATTTGTTTCGTCTTTGGGCCATCTCTTGTACTCATTGTTCTTAAGAGCCTAAGTTGGTTTCCTTTCAATGTTATTGTACTTACTATTTTCTTAATATCTACAGGCCCAAGTCTCTATTGAAAATTAATTTATTTTTTTGACTTATTTATATATATGTACGAGTATATCAATGGTTTCCATAGTTCGCATTCATTCTTACAGTATGGCTTTGCATTTTGCTAAAAATTGTTTATTACTTTGATTTCCGACTCGTATACAATGACTTACAAATAATAATTTTTTTGTTTGATTGTGAATGCGTTAAAGAGACTCTTGAAAATATAGTGAAATATTGAAATATTGTATAAAAAGAAAAAATATCACGAAATAAAATCCAATTATATTAAAATACAAAAAAAAACATTTATAATGATGTAGCAACAAAAAAACACTTATTATTGAGTTCAATAGGAATATTATTTTATTCTATTTTATTTGTATGTGCTTATACGCAAAACATGTGATTTATTAAATTTTTTCCACCGAAATGTAGCGCAGTGTATCTAAAGAGATTCTGGCTAATAAAATAAAATAAAATTTAAAATGCTGCAGCAGAAACTTTTCGTAAATCAGCTACGTCCAAATAACATAATTTTATATTCGCATTTTTTTTCATAAAGAGAAGTTACTCAGGCAATGAATCCCTACTACTATTATTAGGTGTTACCTTCCTTAGGAAAGGGATAGTGATAGAGAAGACAGGCGTTGAATGAAGAGAATGAGAAAATCCTCCATATTTTACAGTTCTGCTTTCTGCTCGTTTTTAATAACGCAGTTTTGCAGCGCCTCTGGTGTCAAATGAGGCGTATTAAAATTGTTTTGAAGCTGTGGTTAGTAGCCATTTTATCGATTATTTTTCTTCGCAGATGATTCAAACTACAAAACGAAGGAAGGTGCTCTGATGTTACATTAGGATTAGTATCTGCTGCAGTCGGTATAGTTCAGTAACGAGTGACTACGCCTTCATCACTTGAACTTTCCTACAACAACTGACACAAAGGGTCACTACTGCACATCAGAAAAATGCGTTTTGTTGTCATTTAATACCTTGGATACAGGGTTTGAACCCAGTACCTTCGGTTTTGCAGTCAAGTAGCTAACTACTTCAGCCAACGCCACAGCTTTGAAAGCTTTTGAAATTTGTTCTTGTTTCTTTGCAGAAAGCATTGTTGTCGCCCAGATCTGGTTAGCTGTTGTGCTCTCGTCGATGTGAAATCACAAAGCTCGCACATTATGCATTTGTCTGCCCTAAATGAAATATTATTTGGTTTGTTACACACAAACAAATAATATGACTGATTTTGTAACATTAATTAAAATATTTGTAGTATCAATTAAAAAATTAATTAAATTTTTTACCTATAAACAATTTGATAATATCAATTAAGTTTTTCCACTCAAATTATTTAATACAATTAAAAGTTTAATTAATACAATTAAATTTTTTAATTTTAATTTTGAATTTTTTTAATACAATTAAATTTTTAATTGAAAATATTAATTGGTGAACACTTTTTTCTGTATATATAAATTCAAAATTAAACCTCATGGCAATATATGAAGTGGCGATAGAAAAACAACAATCCTATTTTCGGTCCCAGTTTTGCCAACACATACCCTTAACGCTTTAGTTAGGTTAGGTTTAGTTAAGTTTCGATGAAAAGACGAGTAATCAGTGATGATCAAATCGCAATATTTCATTGCCCTTATGCCTGTTAAGCATATTGTTCTCTCCGCCCAACCTCTTAATTTCATCATAACTATATTTAAAGTGATTTAAGCAAAGATTCAGCCAATTTCTTAAGCAAGGATGACATCAATTTTAAACCTTAAAAACAAGAAACCATAAGTTTTTTTTGTCATTTAAAGAAATTTTTTAATTTTATTGATTTTTCTCTAAACGAAAATGTCAGCTATAAAATACGCAAACAAAAAATAATAATAATAATTTTAACATGATTCTGTTCAATCGGATTTATGCATCATTTATTTTTTGCAAATAAATATTCACTAATTCCCTTGACATATTGAGTTGACGTAGCAACAAAGCGGCTTAAATCGAAAGTGCTTTTTGTAAAAAAAAAATAGCATACACACATACATACTACAAACAAAAATAACATACATACATACATATTTAAAATAAATATTCATTTTGTTAAACATGAATGAATAACTTCAATAATAGGATAAGATACCTTCAAGATCCTATTATTTATGTATGTACATTTGTATGTATAAAGAAGACGATTTTATTTTAACTTTTGATTGATATATTTCTTTTATTTTTTTTTGAAAGCAGAACAAAAAATATTTGAAATAAAACCCACATTAAATTATTTATATACGAGTAGTGTGTGTGTTACTGTCACATAACACAAAATGTTTAACACTCCATTAGCAACCAACCATCAATGGGAAATTAAGTTGACACTATCTCTTACTCGTAGTCAGTCCTGTTTCCCCGGTCTCTGTCTGCATGTACATTTATCAAATTCTATTGTTTGCGTTACTGAACAATGAACCATTAAAAGATTTTAAAAAGTGACTTTCTTTATGTTGTTGCCTGAACTAAAAGTAGACAAGTTTTCCACTGAAAACTGAACAACAAAGTTCTTGTTCGCTTTTTTTGTTTGTTTCTTTGTCTTTTCTTAGGATTTCCTAATTAAATTTATATTTTATATAACTTTTGTACTTTTTGTTGACGTTGCTTGTGAGATGTCTTGACGAGCAAAAACAAGCAGAAACAAAAGGAAAAGTCACACATACTCGTGCAAGGGTAAACTTATAAATGCATGTCTTCATGTGAAAATTTTAAAGCTGCATTCTGTGTGTGTGTGTGTGTGTGATTGTGAGTATGCGTTTATGAGTATTGGTGAGGGGTTTAGTGTTTATTTTTTATTTTAAAAGTGGTGTATAGAGTTGTTGTTAGTGTACTTTTGATTATATTTTTTTATTTACCTTAACAGTAATGGTTTCTTAAATGCAATACAGTGCGATACGCAATTCCTTCTCTGTTAATTCAAAAACATCTTTTTCAAGTTTTTAAGTAAAAACGTGTATGATTTAGTAATATTTAAGACTTTCGTAACTAACTTAAAGCTCTTAAGAGCTGTATGAAATGTTGTCTTTACTGAGGTATATTTATTCCTGTAATATATTTAAGTGAAAAACTATTGATTATTATTGGTTAAGCAACGTCTACAATTAAAGAAAAAATAATTCATTCGGCTAATGAAAAGGCTTCATTGATATTTCTTCATCATAAAAAAGAAATGTTGCATTTATATAATAACAATTGTATTTTGCTGAGTGAAATTGTTCGGTTTCTGCACTTGTTTTTTCGTTACAAAAAACTGTAAGCAAATTTCAATACGATGAATCAAAACAATTCACATATTCCATTTGCACTGAAAAACTAAGTACTCGTATATAAAACAAAAATCTACATCAACTGACACCACACATAGTGGCCCAAACACAAAGAAAATTGATAATGAATTTTTTGCGATCTTCGGAAACAGCTAGTTGTTCCGTTCTACTAAGTCTTGGTCAGAAAATTCACAATTAACTTCGGTGTTATTATTACATTAATAACTATCACATATAATTTGATTTACAGAGCAATACGAACATTGAATATTTTTTAAATATAAATTTCAAAAAGCTTAAAGTAATTGTGTTTTAAGCGGAACTGTGTTTAACAATTTTAATTTTTTATAACAAATATAAATGCTAAATTAAGAATAATTTCTTTATATTCTGGTTGTAGAAAACTCAATTTATATTAAAACACTTTTTTAGTTAAATTTTCTCAAAACTCATTTATTTATATCTTTACTCTTTGACTCATTTAAAATGAATGAATATCCGAATAGAAGTACAAAAGATCAAAGTCAAACCAATATCAATTCAATGTTAAAGCAATGACAGTAAATATATACTTTTCTTATATACAGAATAATGAAAGTGATAACGACTATGCGTTTATGCATATCGAAAGAGATAGCAAATAAAAAGTGGGAAATATCAATAAGGGTTACCAAATCATAATTAAATCATGTACAAGTAGAAGTTGAATTTAGTAATGTCTACAGTCGGCCATCCTGACAACTAAATCGCCCTCGATTTATTTATTTTTCTGCGCCTTTTCTATCAAGCGCTGACTTTTTCGAATTGTAGGTGGACTGCTACCTAATATGCATGAATCATCAAGGCCTCCAGCTTCACTATCGTCTTCGTCTTCAGGGGCTAATACGCGTTTAATTTGGTCCACTGCAACAACACCATCATAAAACTTTTGTGTACGTTGTATCCCTGGGATATCTGAAACTCTGTACCGATCATTAGGCAATACCTCTGTTATGACATATGGACCTTTATAGTGCGGGAGAAGTTTAGATGACTCACCAACCCCTGGCACTGTTGTTCGTTTAATCACGACGTAATCTCCAGGTATGTATGTCTCTGCCTCGCATCTCGCTTTGTCGTACATACTCTTTTGTTTCTTTTGTTGTTCAAAAATATTTTGTAATGCTCGTTCGCGCTGTTTTCCAATGTTGTTGGCTGTTTTATTTTGCCTCATGGCATCTTCCAAAACGTCGCCCAAAGCGTTTCTTGGCGAGTAGTTGAAAAGTAACTTGAACGGAGTTGTTTTAATCACTCGGTGGTAAGTGTTGTTCAGACTGTATTGGGTAATCCCAACGAAGTTGTCCCAGTCTCTGTTGTCTGAGTGTTTACTCAAGGTAGCTATCATTGGTGTTATGCTTCTGTTCAATCTCTCGATTTGGCCGTTAGCCCTCGGTGTACTCGTTGCATTTTTTACATGAACAATGTTATACTTTTTACAAAAATCGACAAAGGGGGAACCCGTAAAACTTGTGCCAAGGTCAGTTATAAATCTAGTTGGAACACCAAACAGAGCAATCATCTCTTCGACTATTCTAACTGTTGTATTAGATTTAGTGTTACGAACGGGCTTTAAAATACAAAACTTAGTAAAACCGTCAATGCCTGCCAAAATGTACGAATTTCCTTTTGCGCTCTTGACAAACGGCCCCAAATGGTCTAAATGTACGGTGTGAAAAGGGATCCCAATCTTATCAATAGGGTGCAGCATACCTGGTTTTTTCCTCCCGGCTGTTTATGATACAAACATTCATCGCACGCACCAATATAATTTTTTACGTAATTTTTCATCCTAGGAAACCAGTAGTACTCTCTAATTTTCGAAACGGTTTTGTCCAATCCAATGTGGCCAAAGTTGTCGTGGTAATTGTTAACTATTCTCCACCTCGCTTTACGAGGGATATAAAACTTTTCTTCTTCTCCGTTTTTTCGGAATACAACATTATTTTTTAAGACGTAATTTGATTTTATATTTTTATCGAAGTCATCTAACTCGGATGTTTTCTTTAGAGACTTAAAAATTTCTTTAACGTCAGTATCTGTTTGTTGCAGTAATATCAACCAATCTTTTTCGCTTAATGTGCTGTATAATGCGACTACATCAGCTACTGTTTGTATTTCTTGTGTATCAGCAACTGGGTTGCGGCTTAACGAATCTACATGCTGCATTTTACTTCCAGACCGGTGAACTATATCAAATTGAAATTCTTGAAGCTGAAGCCACCATCTGCCTATACGGGGTATGATGTCTTTTTTTGAAAACGTACTCCTAACAGCGTTACAGTCCGTTACCACTATAAATTTGATACCGATTAAATATACGCGCAGTTTTTGTAGGGCCCATACGACGGCAAGAGTCTCCAGCTCTGTTGAATGATATCTGCTTTCCTCTGGTGTTGTTTGTTTGCTAATATAGGCGACGGGGTGCAGTTTTTTATCTTCTTGCTCTTGTAATAAAATACCACCGAAACCAATTTGACAAGCGTCAGTATGTACTTCTGTTCTTGCGTCAGGCGAATACATAGATAAAGTAGGTCTTACCATTAGATTTTCTTTAATTAATTTAAATGCTTCCTCTTCTTTTGTTGACCAATTCCATTGTGCATTCTTACGGGTTAGCGTTGTTAGGGGTTGAGCCATTATACCAAAATCCTTCACAAACTGGCGGAAATAACTGGCAAGACCGATAAATTGTCTTACATTATGGACATTTTTAGGGACAGGGAATTCAGCTACGCTTTTAATTTTGTCCACCGATGGTCGCAACATACCACGTTGTATTTCGAATCCCAAGTACTCTATTTTGTTAAAAAGAAATTTACACTTAGTTATATTTAGTTTTAAATTTGCTTCATTTAAAACATTAAGTATCGTTTTTAAATTCTCCAAACCTTCTTGTTCTGAATCTGCTGGTATAAGAATGTCATCAAAGTATGCAAGTGCAATAGAGAAATGTAATGGACCAAGAACTTTGTTAATTAATTGTTGAAAAACTGCTGGTCCATTACATACACCAAACGGCATACGAAAAATTCAAAGTGGCCATCGGGTGTTACAAAAGCTGTCAGATGTCTAGATTCTTTTCCCACAGGTATTTGGTAATATCCACTTTTCATATCTAATGCCGTAAAATATTTTTTCTTTTTCAGCCGATCAATGTTGTCGTGGATTAATGGCAACGGGTATTGCATTTTTCTTGTCACTTTGTTTAATGCTCTGTAGTCAATACAAATGCGTTTTTCACCATTCTTTTTATTAACAAGTAAAATAGGACTTGAATAGTTTGACTCAGAATCACAAATTATTCCCGCACTCTTCATTAAATCAATTTCGTTTCGTACGTATTCTCTCTCAGAATAACTCAAACGATACGGACGAAATGTAATGGGATCGTTATTTGTCAATTCTATTTTAAACTCAACATCTCTGGTTGTGCCCAAATCACTCAAACTATAAGAAAAACAAGAAATGTATTCTGCAATAATACTCCTCAGTTGCTTTTTTGTTGCTTCACACACCTCTTCACCAATTTGTATTTTATTAAAATCGAGGCTGTCTGTGTTTATTGTTGTATTTAATAAATTTGCACTCATACTCTCATCACTCAAATTTACTTGTGCATTTTTTTGTTCTACGCAAATTTTACCACTCGTTATTTTTTCATTTTGTTCAAATTTTATGTCTTCTTTTGTAATATTCATAACAGGGATGGGAAATTCGCCGGTATTGTTATTTATAATACAATTTGGTATAAGTGCTCCAAATTTATTTTGACCATTTTCTACGAACAAAGTGGTAGCTTTGGAAAAATCGCAATAAGAAGAAATAAACCCAACGTAATTCGAAGGAATGACTGTGGCTTCTTTAGCCCATAATTTCACATCAGTTTTTGGTAAAACTGGAACCTCCATATTCTGTAGGCAATCGTCTGGCTCTTCGTCAATCTTTTCTTCAAAGAAACGTAGTGTTTTCCCTCGGCGCACCATAGTAATGTGTTCTTTTTCGGTAAATGGCTGTCCAACTAATAATGGTATATTGAGCTCTACGTCTTTTACTACATACACTTCGACATCAGCAACCGCTTGATCGACCTTAAGACTCACATTCAATACGCCAATTGGTATAACAGATCCATTACCAAAACCTTGAATGCGTACAACTGATTCTGGATCTCTGTATAACAGTTTTAAATTTCGCACTGTAGACTCTGGCATCATATTTACCGCACTACCAGGATCGATATACGCTTTTACAACTTGTCCATTGACATATACTTCTTGGAAATACTTACTATTAGCAGTGGTATCAATAGTGGTGGCGGCAGTGGTCGCTATGGTAGCACTGTTGGTGACTTTGTTGCGGGTATGATTTGGTGTTGTTTTCGTTGGAAAATTTGCGCTCTTGGCCGGGCACGTATTCTGCGTGTGGCCTTCTTGATGACACTTCATACATTTGATAGCTGCCTTACAAAACTTTTTTACATGTCCAATACCTTCGCAGCGATAGCATTTTAGCGTAGACAAGTCAGACTTACAAAATCGTGCACTTTCCGATTTGGACTTGTTTTGGAATCGTTGTGGTTTAACTGCGACATCTTCTGCACAACCAGCGTCGAAATAATCGTGAATGTTTGATATTATATCATTGAAGGTGGTGTGTTGTTTCTGCAAAAGAAATTTTCTTACATCAATTGATTTTATACCTTTGATTATAAATTTTCTGGCATCTGTAAAATCGAGTCCGAGTTGTTGCGTAAGACGTAGCTTATCAAAAAAATAGTCGGTGATATCCTCACAATCAAGTTGTCGCCTTTCAGACATCTTTTCCCAGAGTTCAGCTATCGATTGTTGGCCAACAAATGTGTCCTTAAACTCACCTTCAAACTCTGCCCAACTTTTGAATTCAGCAGAATTGTACCAGTTTAGTGCGGCACTTTCTAAATTAGCACGTGCACATTGAAGCCGAAAGGAATCTGGCCAGTTGTTCATGTTACCTATACCATTAACGGATGCAAGCCAATCTTTTGCTTCTGATGGGGATCTCTTTCCATTAAATTTTTTGATTGTGTTGTTGAGATCAGGCATAACGTGGTATGAGGTTCGTTCAGTACGTAAAGAATTTATCAGCATTTGGTTTTGTTGTAGCAAAAGCGATAAGATTGAATTTTCATCAGTAGATACACGTATTCCACTATCTTCGATGTGTCTCATACCATCGGTACTACATGGAGTATCTAGAGGTGACAAACTCGCTGCGCCCTCGTCTTCAATTTGTTTCTCAATATTACTCATTGTAATTATAATAAGCGCGGTAATAAGAAAATTATAATTTAATTTAAATTTTCTTATGTATCCCACTTCTGAAATGTAGAAAACTCAATTTATATTAAAATACTTTTTTAGTTAAATTTTCTCAAAACTCATTTATTTATATCTTTACTCTTTGACTCATTTAAAATGAATGAATATCCGAATAGAAGTACAAAAGATCAAAGTCAAACCAATATCAATTCAATGTTAAAGCAATGACAGTAAATATATACTTTTCTTATATACAGAATAATGAAAGTGATAACGACTATGCGTTTATGCATATCGAAAGAGATAGCAAATAAAAAGTGGGAAATATCAATAAGGGTTACCAAATCATAATTAAATCATGTACAAGTAGAAGTTGAATTTAGTAATGTCTACACAGTATTCTTTAATATTTGAAAGTAAAGTGCAGGCATTATTCTTTATCAATCAACCACTGTCCCTTCTAATCAAAATGTGTTGGCGTGTGTTTGTTTGTTTGTTTCCAGCAAACTAATATTACATAAATGAAACATCTGTGTTTAACACAAAACTTTATTATTTCATTCTTTTATTTCATAGTTTTTAATTTTATTTTCATAACTTTTTCTCAACTCTCGTCTTTTTATCCATTACCGACTATTTTTGGTCCTAAAGTTTTTCTTCTCTCCATCCAGCTCTCTAACAAACAGATACATACGTACATATGTATGATTGTATTTCGTTCTTCAGACTTTTTTCTTTGTTAAATTTTTAGGTTGTTTTGTTCACTCATTTGTAAGTTTTTAATTAAATTGCTGTCACACATATCTTTTCAAAAGAAGAAAAGAAATTTAAGAAGAAGTAGAAAAAAAACAACAATAATAATAAGCGCAAAAACTCTTTCACTACACAGTTACACACCCGCTTTCAAACACAAATAAATAATTCAATTATGACAACTTTTTTCTTTGACAACAACGAACGAACAATCATACAAACGTGTCTCTAAGGACTGAGTGAGTGTGTGAACTAAAAAGGATGTGAAAAAATGGCAAAAACTAAAAACTCACTTTGATATCCAAATAATATTACAATTAATATATTTTAATGTCTTACTATCCCGATTTATGGTTTTGCAGACTAAAAGTATACAACAGCAAAAAAAAGATTTGCTTATGAGGAGTGTAAATAAACGCTGAATGGAGATCATACAAATTTCTTTTTAATTGAAAATATTTAAAATTTATTGTTTCGCTTCATCTCCCTGGCTGGACTCTGGGTACAATTTTTTTGTTTTGTATGGCTCTTCTGTAACAAAATTATGAACGAACACTACTCCCACCGTGCGTGTCCTTCCCCCTTTTTTTTAGGATTTTCTGAGGCAAGCCTCACTAATATGGTCCTATTTTAGTTGTTTGTTTTATACACTCTATATCACGTTCCTAATTCAAGCTCTTAAATTGGTAAAAACTACGAGTAAAAATAGAGATGTCTAGGCAAAATACGTTTCAAGAATATAGTTTTGTTTTGTTTTTGTCAAATGTTTGTTTATAACTCCACTGTTGCAAATGGTATACGAGTATTTTGTCACTTAGGACATTTAGCCTTCTGTTCGTTTGCCCATATTGAAAATGGAGTTATCAATCTGTTTACTCGTGTCTTGGCTGAGGCAACATTTCTTTCACAACAATATTGCGTGTTGATTGTTTTATAATTTTTTGTTTGTTTTCTACATAAATTCCACTATTTTTCTTCTTAATGTTTTTCATCATAAATTTTCTTAGATAAAAACTTTTTGCAATTTAACATGTCTGGTCACGTCTCTTTATTTATTTTTGTATCTATGTACTCGTGTGTATGTATGCATGTGTATATGGTTTTATTTTGGTTATACTGACTACTTCGTTAGTATTATTCAACATCTATTTTAATATCTTGATCTTGTTTGGCTCCTTTGTTTTCCTTGTTTTTTCTATTTGATATCATTTTGCCATAAAAATGTTTTCCACTTCCACAGTTTAAATAACAAACAGGACCAGCAACCAGCAACCAGCAACCAACAAGCTTCATTTAAATTCTTTGATAATCTTTCAACTCATAACTGTATCTATACTACACATACTTACGTTTGTATGCGTCACTTTAGATGTGTGTGTGTGTGTGTACTTAATTTTGGTTTTTTTCTAATACCTCAATATACATGTGTATCTCATCTGCTTGTAGTCTTTTTTGTTTCTCGTTTTGGTACGTACATATATGCATCCCTGAAGTCTCTCTCCGATTGTGTATTTAGTTGCCTTCATTTACCAATTCTCCTTGTTCCGTTTGGATTTTGTCCAAAATTATTGTATGGCTGCCAGATAATTATCCGTTGATTATTTTGTGGTTTTCCGCTATTGAGCATCTCCTTGTTCGTTTATTTTCATTTTGTGCAGTATGTCTGTCTTTTTATTCATTTTTGCGTCCGTCCGTCGATCTGAGCATCCGTAATGTACATTTTAAAATTCCAATGTTGAATGCAACAATTTTTGTCGATTATAATTTTTCTCTGCATTACCAAAGGCAACAAATATCTGCACAAGCACAGTTAGTTGTTGCCCATTGATTACAACCTTTCAAATTTTTACAATTACAAACTTACATACTCGTACATAAATATGTATGTATGTACATATGAACACGTATATTTTGTGTTGCAGAAATATATATTTTTAGGCTTACTAGTATTAATTTTTACGGTGGGCAAATGCAATATATATTCGAGCTGAAATAAAGTCAGCCAATGGTAAAGTAAGAAAATAGAAAAACATGTTGATTATGAAGTTCTTTTTTAAGCTTGTTTATTAGTTAAGCTTCTCATTTGTTTTAATGATATTTTTTAAAAAGAAAATATAAATTGTGTTCTTGAGCAGAGATTGTTGTTAACATCAGCTATTTCACATGAATTTTTTTAACAAAAGTCATGTGAGAAATAATTATATTGTGTATACAATTATTGACCCAATTCACAATTTTGTGCAAATGGTGTTGCATCGTAGCATGTGTAAAATGGTAGAGTATATTGATATTCACCAATTAACAAATCAATATACTATACCATTATACACATGCTAAGATGCTAGGCCATTTGACAAGTTTGGTGCAAGAAAAATTTAATGTAACTTGATTTGAATAATTTTAAATCATATTTGTAAGATCCATTTGAACTAATGAAAATTATTGTCTGGGTGATTATCAGTTGGTTTTGGTCGACTCAGGTAATTTACTAGGCCTTAATCTTAATTTTATTTCACATATTATGTTTGAAACAAACAATGCAACATAGATATATGAGGCTATATAAAAGGCTTGGCAAATTTATTGAATTGGCCGTACATTTGGAAAGCATTGTACATTTAACTGCCCAGAAAAAAATTACACACTACCATCGGAATTACTTGCACCTAGAGTTTTTCCCGGACTTTTTCATTTCCCGGGAAATCGAAATTTTTTTTTAAATATCCTAGGATCCCGCTCCATAGAAGTAATAAACATTAAATTTGCCAGGGATTAACACAAGTTTTATTAGAATGCTTAAATCACTCACTAAAACACATCTTATCTGCATAAATACTCGAATGTTAATTCAAATTAGTTTTAGTACAATAACTTTATTTCTTAACATTTAGTTTAAATACCTTAAAGGTTTCTTCCAACACGAAAAACTTTGTTATATGAGATCCAAAAAGTAAACTTACAAATATAAGTAATAATATAATAAAAATAAATATAAACTAAAAAGTACTCGAGGTTTGAGATCCCAAAAAGATCACTAGATTTGTTCTTAAAAAACGTCCATACAATTAAGTTTTCCATGTAAAACAATTTTATTAAAATAAAAAAAAGAGAATTAGGATTTCAATAAATTACTTTAAAACAACCACGGACCGAAAATCAATTATTTTCTTTCTGAAGAAAAAATGACTAGAAAATAATCATTATCTACTTTATCGTTAGATATCCATATATTATTATGACCGTTTTGTTAACTTTTGCAAAGACATTTCAATATCTTGCGCTAGAAATGCATCCATTAAATCTAAAATACGATGTGTTTTCTTGTAGCGATAGCCGAAAAATAAAATTACTTTCGACAATGGTAGCTAATTGGTACCCAAAAAAAAACCTTTTGTGGTTGTTGTAATAGTTATTTATAACAAAAAAATATTTCTCACTTATATTGTTTACGATTATAAACATTATTTAAATTTAATAAATGGTTATAAAAACTTTCGCCATTTCTCTTATAACTGATATGTTCCTGCCTCGCAATAAGTTTTCACAAATGCCAAAATTAAACCAATTGTTTTCTATATGTAAAGTTGTCAAATATTTGTTTCATTATTTCCCTGGATCCTGCATAGAAAAATCCCGGTAAATCGGGAAATTTTAAAACTGGAATTCCCGGGAAAAAAACTCTACTTGCATATAATGACTTACTTTCCTGATTACCAAATTTCATTACTCGCTTACAAATCGCATTACCTAAAATTAAAAAAAAATTATGTACAAGTTGCTAAATGACGAGAATGATTTTTTTTTAGATTAAATAGATTACGTGATAAAGTTGCCAAAAGTAAGTACTTCTCATGACTTGATTATTTTAGTCTCACGCCTTCTTAAAATCATTAAGTTTGTAATTCAGTAGGCAAGACCTTCCACCAAAAATAATTGAAAAATAACTATCTAATTTTAAGAACAAAAATCTATAATTTAGATTGTAGAAATCTTGAAATTTCAATCCTGAAATTTATTCAGTAAGATTGACGTTCTAAAATTTAAGCATAAATTCTTCATTTATGGAATGAATTCTAAATATCAAGAACGCATTATTAAAATCACGAACGTAATTTTAATTTTGATTTTGATTTAATTTTGAGCATTAAATCTTGATTTTAGGACGTTTTTTCTCTTAGTGTATATAATAATAAATTAATATCTGTAAATTGTCTGCTAGGAATTGATTACCATGGACAAATAATAAATAAATAAAAAATTTCCCATTAAGGGGTCAAGCGGTTTTAAAAGATGTTTCTTACCGATAAATTTTATTTGATGTGGTCACAAAGTCTTTTCATATTTCACAAAAAGTCTTCTGGGAAAGCCGCAACTGAAAAACAATATATCTTTTCCATTTTATACCACCGTAAAACAAAAACCACATGCCCATTATACATGCATACATACTGACATATTTACGTGTGAACATATACAAACAAATATGTATAAGTGTGTGTGTGTGTGTGTGTGCATTTGCTCATACGTGTGTGCTTTCTATTAGCAATAGACTGCAGTATGGGCCCGGCGGAAGTAAATTATGTCTGTTGGTTCAATTGGAAAATGAGCAAAAGATACTTCTTAAAGTTTGCACAAATACACACACACACACAAACATTAGTAGTGTGTGAGGTTTTATTTGTTTTAGATTTGAATCTTTAAAATTGGTAGAAATCTTTGTCTAATTGTGCAGAAAAGTTATGGTCAAATATCTCATTTGCTTTATTTGTATTTTGAATTATAATCAAGTAATTCTTTGAGAGCTAAAGTTACTACTGCTGCCATTCCCTATCACTGGAAAATATAACAACTAACAACTTTCCACCTGACTGAATTTAATATAAAAAACTTTCAATTTATAACACACAATGTTAAAATTCTATTTAACGTCGTTAGATGTTTATGTTGACAATATGGTTTTTGAGGTTTGCGGCCGACAGCATTCGGAAAAGAGATTCACAAGGCCGTAACTATAGTTGATTTTGAGAGAGTCAGAAGACTAAACTGTTAAAGGATGAAAAGGAGTTTAGTTGAAGAAAAAGTGTCTTTTTGTGTTTATTTATTCAGAATATTTATTATAACACTTTAAATAAACAACTAGTTCTTTTATTTCAAGTATTATTATACTCTGTCCCATATTCGACGTAATGATGAACTTTTAAATATTAATTTTTAAAATGGGATCTATTCTATAATGCGTTAAATAGTCAATGTTCTTTTGAAGCACATCGTACGCAATTGTCAAGAAAGTCTATAAACGCAAGATTTTAGGAAAGTTAAAAAAGAATTTCAGTGAGAATATAAAAAATAGGGTTCTTATTTTTGTTTTGCATTGCATTTTTTAAATAGTTTTCTACATAACATGCATTTTATTTTATTGTCACATTTTCATTACACTTACATTATTTGAAAAAGAAAAGAAAGATATGTATGTTTGTAAATAAAGAAATGAATTCTCACAAATATATGCTACGACAAATCATGTACAATGACAACATGTCTCGTATTCTATTTCATTTCAAAGAATCGTTACTGTCAATCAAAAGAATATATACAATATAACTTTATTTACGTATGATTTAATAGGGACTTCTGAATTTCGACAATTAATAACGGACATATTCTTCAAGCTTCAATTGTAAAATTGGCTGCTATTTATTTAGTCTCTTTTTCCGAATCAGCATTGACGAATAAAGCGTATAACAATAAGTTTAACTGAAAATTTGTCTTATCAAAATGTGTGTTCACATATCTTCCGGTCCCCATAATCGAGCTACCAGGGAAACTATTCGGAGTGTTGCGAAACTATCGCTGCTGTACATGAGAGTGTGCAGGAAAGTCCAAGGCAGTCGATTTCACGTTTTTAAAACAATTTTTCCGTACCCTTATTTCAGTTGCCGGTTTCGCGTCACTTTGACACATTATCAAAAAATTGAGGCTTGTGTTGTACCCGTTGTCGAAAACAACGTACTCTCTAGACCTTAGGGAACGGAAATAGATTGTCAGTTGTACCAAATTTCTCTCGAGAGCGAGTAAAACAAGCCCCATTTTTTTGGTATTTAATAAAGTCATGTCAATGTCAACAACTGCAACAACTGGATTAAAGATGATTATCTTTATTGATTCAAACATTTGTAACTGCAGTTATTTCTTAAATTGACTGAGAAACTGATTAGCGTCTGTCTAAAAACCTTTAATAATTATGTTCATCTAAATATTTATCGAATGGCAAAAATATTTAAATTACAAAATAAATTCAGTGAAGTGCGACTTTGAACCGCGCACGAAGAATTCCGTACGGACACGAGATATGTAACTCAATACGAACTTTAGCCAATATAAACTATAGTTTTGCCATTTTTTCGTTTTTGGGTTTTTTTCAGTTTTAAGCGTTTTTTTTAGTTTTTTGAATTTATGGGCGCTTTCTGAGTTTTGGTACTTTTTTTCTCGTTTTGACGATTTTTTTTTGGTTTTTGAAGTTTTTTTAGTTTTGGCGATTTATTTTTATTTTGGTGATTTTTTTAATTTTGGCACTTTTTTCTCGCTTTTAGGATTTTCTTCGGCTTTTGGCGTTTTTTTAGTTTTGTCGATTTTTTTCGTTTTGGCGATTTTTTTCATTTTGAAACTTTTTTTCACATAAACAATTATTTTGGTTTTGGCGATTTTTTTCACTTTTTGGCGTTTTTTTCATTTTGGCGATGCAATTTTTTAATTTGGGTGATTTTTTCGAATTTGGCTAGCTATTTTTTTAGTGCTAGAATTTTTTTTTAATTTTGTCGATTTTTTGCGTTTTGGCGATTTTGTTTTGATTTTTGGCGATTTTTTTCGGTTTTTTGGCGATTTTTTCGGTTTGGCGATTTTATAATTTTCGGATATTTTACTTTTACCGTTTTTGAAAATTTTAAGAGTTTCCAAGATATAGCAAGTTGTCAAAATTACATAGTCAAAATTGCATTAACTGATGGACCACCCTTTAATTTAAATTTTTTAATATTTTAGTATTAATTGTTGTAGTCTATATAAAAATATTATTATTTAATATTTTAGTATTAATTGTTCTAGTCTATATAAAAATATTATTATTTAATATTTTAGTATTAATTGTTCTAGTCTATATAAAAATATTATTATTTAATATTTTAGTATTAATTGTTGTAGTCTATATAAAAATACACTAATTTTACAAATTTCAAGTGTCAATATACATAATTACATACAATTATATGTATATTACTTGGGATTTTAGCATTTTTCGTTGCTCGTTTTTGAACACTTTTTAATTTTACATTCTCATGTATTTGTTGTTGTAGCGCCAAGGTTCTACATACTCTGTCCCAATTTTGATTCCGTAGTTCTTACGGTTCCTGAGAAAATAACGTGTGACGGACAGACGGACAGCGTAGCGAAAACAATAGAGTTCCTCTTTTCACCTTTGGTGTACGGAACCCTAAAAAGAAAAAGAAAATTGTCAAGGACTTTCGCTAATAAAACTTGAATTTTTATCAAAATTTTTTTACCAATTTCTGTAAAATATAAAGTTACGTTAAAGTGAATAGTAAAATATAAAATTCCTTTGGAGTCTAACTGCGCTTTATTGTGAATAAAAATGTATAACAATTAATTTGAGATATCATCAACCTAAAGAAAAATATATATGTATTAAAAGCCATTATAAATACTTCTCGCATTAATTTAAGGTTCTTCAGGATATTTTAATAAAAAGTAATGAATTTTGTCATTAAGCCGAACGTGTTGTTACTTTTAATTGCAAAGTGTTTGCTCCATTTCTATGGTTGAACACTAATGCAAACACTATTTATTCCCTTTTGTCATTTCGCATATTATCATAAGTAATTTTAATTTCTCCATAGAATCATAAAACTAATGGAGTCCATTAGTAAAAGCTCTTGGAATTTTAAGATGTTCTATGACGAAACGCAAAGATGAATGGATGTGTTGGTGGAATGTAATGTTGCAATTGTCTGCATCTGCAACAACATCAACAATAGCGATGATGCTGATGGCGTTGATAATAATAATGAAGGCATGCATTATTTGCATGCTTCATCAGAATCATTAGAAATAACAACAACAACGGAATACAAGATCTATGAGTTTGTAATGATTCTTGGTTGTTGCTATCGCAGTTGTTGTTGTCGTTGTCGTTGCTGTTGCCGTTGTCATTATCGTTTTCATTTTCCCTCTAATAATAATTCATGGCAAACACCACAAGTGGCCAAAAAGGCTGAACACACTATCGCCATTCATTCATGAATAATGCAAACATTTTTTGTTTTACGTATTGTTGCTGTTGTTAGTTAAGCTGCCTTTATGGTAATGCTTGGAATGGTTTGGTCACTCGCGATGCCACATTTCTGCTGAATGTCAGCTACGTTTTTTTTTTATTGTTGGAATTTTTTTCTGTAAAAACCCACGTTGAGGCTGTTTCGTTGGATATACCACGACTATTGTGAGGTTTTGGTGGCAATGGCGTGTTTTTTTGTCTTTAAAAAATTTATTTGAAGTTTCATCATTTGTATGCATCAACACTTTAAAACCTGCCAGTTGAGATAGGAAAATTAAATTTTTTTTATATCTGTACATACTCGTATTTTGCCTTCAACCATTAAGAGAATAGCTTCAAAAAGGATTGTGGTATGAAAACAAACAAATAAAAAAAAAGTTTATCTATTATATTAATATAGAAAATCCTTGGTGATGTGTGCTTAATCTCTACAATAACAACAATGGCAAAGCCAAAGTACCACCAGCCAAAAGAAATTTAATGTAATTATATTAATGTGAAATTTGTATTATTTCATTCGCTCACCTGCAGATTAGATAAAATTGGTTTGAATGTATTTGTATCCGAGTATTTGCATTATTGAAGAGTACTTATGTAAATTAAATTTCTTCAGAAAGACCCGCACATACACATCCACACAGCGAATTGATTTAAACATGCCCAGCAAGCACACAGATTATAAATCATAAAAATCAAAGTATCTCTCCAGTGATGCTTTTTTAAAAATTATATACATAAATGTAAAATTTTAAAATTAATTTTTATTCTTCAAATTAAACTTAGTTTAAATTAAATGCAAATTAAATCTATGGAGTCATCAATCATGTTTTTTTTTTAAAGAGAAGTAACACTCAGGCAATGAATGCCTACTACTACTTATAGGTGTTACCTTCTTTAGGAAAGGGATAGTGATAGAGAGGACAGATGGTGAAGGAAGAGATAGAGGAAAACTTCTTTTTCTTTTTACAACTCTACGTTTTGCACGTTATAATGCAGAGTTGCAGAGCCTCTGGTTTCAATGAGGTGCATTCAATTTTTGAAGCTGTGTTTAGTAGCCATTTTTATTCGTTATTTTACTAGACAATAACGACGAAGAAGAGTGCTCTGATGTTACATTAGGATTAGTATATGCCGAAGTCGGTATAGTTCAGTGACCAATGACTATGCCTTCATCACTTGAACTTTCCTACAACAACTGATACAAAGGGACACTAATGCACATCAGAAAAATGAGTGGTGTTGTTATTTTTTAATTACTGTCGGATACAGGGATTGAACCCAGGATATTCGGTTTTGTAGTCAACTTGCTAACTCCTTCAGCATATGTGCAGCAGTTATCTCCAATGAATCGTTTTGTTTTTTTTTGTTATTTATACTGACTCATGAAATTTTAAAAATAAATGCGTAGACATCGTTTAATTTCAACTACTGTGATGTTCACACACTGACGATAAGATTGGTTTATAAATATAGGTTGAAATAAATATGAATGCGACGTCGACATCATAGTCATACCACTCACACTCATAAATCACATCAGTTTGATTTCTAATTTCAAGAAAATACTTAAACTACTCACATTGATTCAGGTCACTTAACTCATGCATGCATGTTTATTTAAAAGTTTAGTCATTAAAAAGTTTGCAAGTAGTATATAAAACAGTAGTTGTAGGGTTGTTTTTCAATTCCTGCAAAAGAATAGCAAAAAATACAGAAACACATAACCTCATATTGAGAATTTTAATGTTGGTATGCAAAGTTCGCATTGTGAATCATACTTATTTTGCATCGTCCATATGCATTGAGTTAAGGAGAGTCGAAATCAATAACGACATAAATGTTGCTAAGTATGAGCTCGATGCGCACTTCAAACTTTCGAGTGAATATGATTCCTAGACAACATTGCACTAAGTATGAGTGCGCATAAATACAATAAATTATAAGTCATGATTCAACTCTACTCACTTTTTCACTACTACTTGCTGATCTCTGGTGTGCAGTCGAGTTTTATTCAGCTGCACGTACCTATTGCAGGCAATATTTAACGAATATTGCAAAGTTTCTATTCTATTTTTTAATTTAATGGCTGATTATTTCGTAGATCGTCCACAACTATGATTGACAAAAAACATTAGCTTTATTGTGATTTTAGTTAATGTAGAAGAAGTGAGCAGAGGAGCATATTTTGATACGAACGCTACAAAATTAAAAGTACAAATATTGGTTTACATGTTTGTATTTATCCTTTTAATTTATGATGATGATTATGATACTCACACATATTTACTGATTGACGGGTTTATTTAATCAAACATCTATGTGAACTTTATATTCTGGCCCTGAAAAATTAAAGTTTTGATGTCAAACCATAAAACCACCATATTTTAAATGCTTGGCATTGCGTTTGTTGGGCATCTGCACGAGTATAAGAGCATTAAACGAACGACGCTAATCACTTTGTTTGTCTAACCACATCTAATTAAATTAAGTAAATTTCATTCGTATTAGTTGAAGCGAGTTTGCAAAATCGGGCGCCCATGGATGATGAAAGAAGGTAACCAAGAGGAGCTCTGTCCATTCTCAAACATTGTAAATCTGTTAAGTGCTTTGAGGCTTTTGTTTTGAATTTCATTTGTTATCAATAAAGACTAGTGTAAATAAAGCACATCATATTGGTATTTGGTTCTTTGAATTTATATTATAAAATAAATAATGAAATGCTATACAGTTTTGAGGCTTTTGAACAGAAATTATTTTCGGAGCGACTAGAAATACTTTTGAAATAATAGACTAAAGCTTTATTGTCTCGTAAATACTGCATCCGCCAGGTCTTTTTTATTACTTCAGATTTATTCATATGACTAAATTATGTATTATTTGCACTTTTTACACACGTTGGCTTAAGTTTGTGTTAGATTCTGTTCTATGGAATATGACTTTCAATATCATTGTTGTTTTTTTTTCGAAGTAATACTCAGAAAAAGAATCCCTCTCTTTTAACTAATGTTTAACGTTCATAGTTCAGAGAGAAGACAGATGGTACAAGGTACAAATAGCTTCATATTTTCCCAACTCTTAATACTTAGAGCACTGTTTTAGGTTTTTCGGTGTAAAATAGGCGATCAAACTTTTTAAGCTGCTCAGCCATTTATCATTAATTATGTTACGAAATAATGCGACCAGACTACAGCGACTTCATTGTCTATTTAGCTGCAGAAGTTTCAAGCGACTTAAATTCTTATGCAATACTGGTTGTATTTACAATCATAGAAGTTAAGAGTTTTCCATTCATCTTTTTTTAATTTCTTCAATGATTACTTTATTGTATTAAGTACCCTAAAAGTTTTCAAATAATCTTTCATAAATAACTGGCCTCAATACTTTTGTTAAAGATACATCGCCACAAGCATGTTTCTATCAATTATTAATTCATTGTGAAACCTCTTGATTATCAAGTGCTAATTACTGCAAAAGTAAAATGAAACTCCTTATAAAACTAATTTCAACACATGTTCTTTGATTACTTTTGAAACAAGTTTATCTTAGTCGATAATCTTAACACGCACGCACATACTCACTTATTTATTTCGTTCACATATTGGCAACTGCGAAACCTGATAGATGAGAGAATGTTGTTTTAATTTTTCAAATAAAGCAAATAAAATGAAAAAAGGCAAAACACAAACTTTTTTCCACTCTCAAAGTAATTATCTATACTTTTGTTCTTAGAAACTTAGTTTTTCATCTGTTTGTTTGATTTATATAAAAAATAACAACGCAAACTGGGGAATATAGATTTTTCACATTTTGTTCATTATCAGTCTTCTGATTGCTAATGGCCTCTCGCAAATAAAACATCAAACATATTGTTTCTTACAAAATAAAGGGAAAATATTTGCCATACACGAGTGTTGCATCAGAATTATCAAAAAAAAAAATGCAAAGGAAACAACTTAGTTGGCTTAAAAAAATTTAACCCGAAAAATATTAAAAAAATTTAAGAAATTCTGAGCAGTGTAAGTGTTAATTTGAATACAAAAGTAGATAAAACCTACTCATTAGATTTGCCAGATAATTTAATTTTCAGATATAATACAAAATTTTTTGAACGCAATTTTTATTTAATGCAATTCTTAAATTGTCAATCCCTGCTTAATCCATTTAAAACCCCCAAAATCAATACAAATTACTCGTAGATTTTGTATCGTATCTTTTTTTTTGTTTGTTTTTCTTATATTGTCATAAACCAAGATCTAAAATTAAATGGATTTAGACTTAAATCAAAGCCAGAGGGTGGCGTTGGCTGAAGTAGTTAGTACGTTGACTACAAAACCGAAGGTACTGAGTTCAATCTCTGTATCCAACAGTCATTAAATAATAATACCACGTATTTTTCTGATGTGCATTAGTGTCCCTTTGTGTCAGTTGTTGCAGGAAAGTTCAAGTGATGGAGGCACAGTCACTGGTCACTGAACTATACCGACTTCAGCAGATACTAATCCTAATTTAACATCAGTGCGCCCTCTTTCATTGTGTAGCACGAAGTAAAATAACCGTTAAAATGGCTACTAACGACGCTTCTCATTTAACACCAGAGGCGCTGCAACACTGCATTATTATTAAAAAACGTGCAAAATTAAACAGAGTTGTAAAAGAATGAAGCTTTCTTCTATCTCTTACATCACCATCCATTTCTTAAAGAAGGTGAAACCTAATAATAGTAACTAGAAGGCATTCATTGCCTGAGTGTAACTTCTCTTTATAAAAAATAAATAAAAAACTTTTTATAAATTTCAATTTCTTTTAATCGGAAACAATTGACATCATATACTGTTACATTAATAATATAATAAGACATTAAGTTTATTTATCAGGCTTAGTGAACTTGACCTAAAGGGTATAAAAATCCATACGTAAAACATGAAGATAAAATAATTCTCGTAGAAGTATTTGTAGGGTATTTCAAATGCCGACTTATAAATCAAACAAACACGATTGCGCATTGCGCAGGTTCGTTAGTTTTGTTTCTTTCAATCAGATGTTTGTCTGACGTAGACAAAGAGCTTTGTGTTTTATTTTGAAAGCAAAATACTAATCATTAACCCAAAAATCAATTAAAAATTAAAAAGAGATATGTGCAAAAAAAAATTGCGAAAATAATAATATGCTTAATGAACTTTTTGAATAAGTCTTTTGTGTGTTAATAAATATTAAACTTAAACTTTTTTAACTTTCCGTCTGGTCTTAGATTGTATGAGCTATAATCCTACGCACAAATTTAAAAATACTCTGAGTGTTAATGGGCTCTATATGATTATATACAGGGCTATTTTATTAACACACATAAACCATGTTTTCAAACAGCCAAAACACATATTCCATTCCATTTGCTATACACAAATGTATGTGTACGGTGGAAAATAATGAAAAATATATATCGAGTATCATGCGTATATTTCTTTGTCTCACTAAATATCCATACTCTGAATATAAGGATATTTTTTCGCATAAACGGAGTAGAGATGTTCTTGTATTTTGGATAGCGTTTTCAGAGAATAAATTTTATCCAACGAATTTTTTGCACTGCAATTATGATTATATTACTAAAACTAACACTATTTACTTAAGTATATTTTTTTTGAGTACTTATTGTCATTCTGTGGCCCCGAACAGATTTAATTTATATATCTATAAATGTCATATATATATATATTCTTGGACGAAAATATCTTAAAGTCACATACATAAATACATTATTGGACAAAACTATGTAATCAGATCAGATCGCGGAAATATTGTAAATGAATTTATTTTAGAATTATAAAATGCCCCAATATGCAGGCAAATATATTTGCTTATTTTTCAAATTCTTATTAAAATGAGTTCTCCTTTAAATATGGTGCATATATAAAATTTTAAAATCCTTGGATGTTTTTTCTTCTAAATATAAAGTCTTTTAATCTTGTTTCCTCTTTGAATTTTGTATATTTATATTTCAAATAAATTTAATATTTTCGATTTAGCTATAATATTATTTTACAACACACTCACACTCACACAAATATACAAACCCACCCACACCCACAGCAAAATTTGTAATTTATTAAGGCAAATGGAAAAATAACAACATTAGCAACATGCACGTTTCATTTTTAATCCATGACATACAAAGTTATTTTCTTAATGACTTTATTACACTTTTTCCCCCCTGCTTATTTCGATCATGGAGAAACAATGACATAAACCGTATGCAGAAATATATACACACACACTTACACAATTAATGCACTACGACATATGAATTTATGTATGAACAGGAAGCAAAAGAAAATCCTTTTTACAAGAACAAATGATTGATGACTTAAAGAAGGATGGTACGTAGTGCTTGTAAAATTAGTTCTTCTGCCTTTCTTGTTGCTTTTGTTTTTTTTCTTTTATTGAAGCAACAAATTATTTTTATCGTTAAAATTGATTGCTTTATCGTTGCCTTTAGACCTTAATGAAACATAAATATTTTCAGAACAAAATTAATAACATTGAGGTGTTTGTCATCGATTCTTTTAATTTGATTCCATCGTGCTCGGAATGATTGTTTGACTATATTTCTCACCCAGTTATTAAAATCCAGTTGAAAATTGTATGAAAATGTACTCACATTTTCATTTACGCAACATTCAGTTTAATGAAGATGGTGATGGTGATGGCGATGATGTTTGACTTTAGATTCTCAACACGTTTGGATGTTACGCACGTATTTTACTTTTATGATTCTTCTGACACCACATTCGCAGCTACAAATACTTTTCCGATTTTTATTGCTTTTATTCTGTGCAATTTGGGTTTTGTATTTCTTTATTTAGTTGTAGTATTTTGAATTTTTTTTTCTTCTATGTTCAACGTAATTATAAAGGAATGATTTCAGTATATATAATTATTTCATTAAAAGTTCAATTTGAAGGCCGTAGGAGGTTGGTTAACAAGCTTCTATTGTATCTTATTGGATTTAAGTAAGATTTCTAATGTTTAAGTGCTATGGAGACCTGTCAATCAGTGCATATATTTGGGTGTCGTATGCTTATCATTTTGATTTCGTAGCGTTCGTGCCACACAATGTTCGTCCACGTACTTTTCCATTATTACCAAGAATGACAAAAAAATTTATGTTTTTTTTTCAATCATACTTAGAGACGATCAATAAGTAATTTCAAGGCATTTTTAAAAAACATAAATTTTTATTCATAAACAACTTTTATTTATTACAAAAATTTCATACAAAATTTATTTGTAAACCTTTTGTAAATCTAAGTTATTTTTTTTTTACTTAAGAAGTAAAATTTTTATTTTGGGGACAAGTGGTATGAAATTATTAAACCTTAATTTAAAACAACTCCCAAATAAAGCTTAAATGAAAAAACCAAACGTTTCTATTTTCATCAGTCATTGCCGAAAAACACGGCTGCACGCACACCAGTGCATATGTGATTGATGAACTTATTTGATCGTGTCCAGGCCACTTAAGATACATTTTTACGTTACGCTTCTTATGAAATGTTTTACCCAAATATGTTTTTTAAAGGAAACACCCATGAAACATCCCAAAAATTCTTCTGCATGATTTTTTAAAATAAGTTTTTTTTATTTTATCTGCTATGAGCTATTTTCTAAAAAGAAAAAACTCTTTGACACATCTGCTTTACTTTCATCAAAAAAAAAAAAAAAAAAAATGTAAGATGGAACTTAGAAGTGCTACGTTTCTTAGTAGTGTCAGTGCAGAGTAGATTATGTGGTTCTAAGTTAAATAAAAAATACTTCCATACTCACTTTATTGTTAACAAATTTTCATCAGTTTGGCAAACAAATTTTCTTATTATTTACTCGTTTTTTGTTGTATGGGAATTGAATGAGTATAAAACTTCAAATACAAGCAACATACACACACACACACATACAAATCTATAGATTACTTAGAATCTAAAATAAAATTTCCATATTAGAGTGTGTAGGTGCATGGAAAAAGAAAAATACAACAGTGACACTCACACGCACTTTTCTTTACATTATGTATTTGTATTGTGTAAAAGGTCTTAAGAATTCCACGTGTTGCATATTAATTTTAGCTGAAATTGAAAATAAATAATGCCCTCAAAATTATAGTCTGCAAGAAGTAAAAAAACAAATAAAAAGCACGTTAAAGAAGGATTACTAAGTAGTGTAAAAGGGGTGTTCTTTTACTCTCTGGATTTTGCAAAGAAATGTTTGCTTATATAAATACTTATAGATATGGCTTGTAGATGAGGCAAAAGTTACCTGTTTAATACGACGTTGTTTCAGTAAGGGTAAATGTTGGTATATATTTGAAAAAATTTCACTACCACACTGAATACAAATTTGATTTGAACTGTTTCTTAAAAATTCTTAGTAGTGCGTTTATATTTGAACAGAATCTAGTACTTACGGGATTACGGGCAAAATCTAGTAGATTTCCCCTATAAAACAAAATTTACTTCGTCACTAGATATTGTCGAAATCTGCTCAAAATCTACTAATAATTAGTGATGCAATTATGAAATTTTTTATTGTACTAAAAAAGGTAATTAAAAAGGTGTGTGAATTAGCTTTACTGCAGTTTTTTGATTGTATAACTATAAAGATCAAACTATGCATATGTGTGTAAACAGTCTAGAAATGTAATACGTCTTGTTTTTAAATGTATTCTCGTGACATGTATTATACTAAACAAATAATAAATGCTGTCGTATTATAAGCGAGGCACGATGGATGCATTGGTGTTCGTGTATATCAGTGATGTGCACTAACACATAAACACATTTGCGCTTGTGTGTGTGGAGCAAAGAAACCCCTCTGCTTACTTTTAACAGAGGTGGAAATGTTTTTTGAATAACTTTCTGTTTATCACTTGATGAGACAACAACGATAGACCATAACGATAGATATATGGCGGACCTACTATGAACAAAGGAGTACCTAGAATAAATAGATCTGTATGAGCTAATAAATATTTATTTTAAATTAAAACTTATTATAAACGAGTTTACAAAATAAATAAAATTTTCATCAGTTAAAACCATGTATCAGTCTGATGTTAATAAATAAATTTATTGCGTTATATACAATAAATAAAATTATAAATGCAAAACATACGATTAGTAGCAACAAGCTCTTCAACTCAAAATATAGATAAAATTGAAAAATACTTGTTATCCATCCCTGCTCTATGTTAAAGAGAAGCCAAAACCTATAGAAAGCGAAAGTAAGAACATTTTTTTCGTGTACGTATTTGTTTGCTGCGTAAGCAGAATTTGTTTTTTTTTCTTTTCTATAACGCGTTATAGGGAAAGAGATGTTTGCAAATCTATGGTGTATATGAGTGCTAAAAAGTTATGTTGCAAGGACTTTTTGTTCAAAACAAACAATCAAAAGAAGTGGTGTGGATGCGTGTATGCTGGATGTGTGTAAGATATAGATGGTAAGCTATTATGTGTTTAAGGGAGGTTTTTTTAAAGCAAGCGCACAAAACTAATGTCGATGCGTGTGTGCGTTTGTATGTGCGCAGAAAAATAAGAGAGCATAAACACAACTTATGTATGTAGGTACATGCATGACGTTTGTATACACGCCCATGCGTAGAAATAAGCACAAGTATCACAGATTCTTAAGTCACGACGTATTTTCTTCGTTACTCCTATACCTGCAGTAACTGAAATAAATGTCTTGCCAACAGTGTTGTTCAGCGTTTCTTTTAGAAGATTTCGCTGCAGTTAAGCATTTGAAAATTCCCTCATGTCTTCAAGGTTCTTATAAGTGGTCTTGTGCAGGTCTTTATTATGTAAATACATATATATATATATATATATAACTATAAACATCTAACATCCAAAGTATAAAACATTAAACAACTAAGTTTACATAAACTTCTATATCTCAAATATGTAAACTGTATGAGTTAAGGGAATGTTTTGGTATTAAACTTATTAAGAACTATTTCCCAGCTTTCTATATTTAAAAGTTTGCCTACTGCCACTTTTTGTTTGTTTCTCAAATCTCGTTAATTAACATATTTGTTTCGCTGATTCTGTGCTTTCCCAGCAAAATTTCTGATTAATCGAGTCATATCATTACCACATATATTTTATATTTATAACTTTGAGTAATTTGACTTAAGCGCTATGAACGCCAAAGAAAACTTAGAGAATAACATGATATTTTTTACTCGCACGCTTTCGTATTATGCATTAGGGGTATTTATATAGGGAATTTGTCAAGATACTTATTGCATAAAACTTATTTTAATTTGCCAACACGAAATGTGGAAAAAACAAGTTCCCCCAGATATACCCATGAATTATTTTATTTGAAACCTTTTTCTCCTTCTGAGAAACTACTAAGGTTTTTTACTTAAACAAACAAACAAATAAACAGTCCTTATCGTATGATTAAAACAACTGAAATATCTGATTTAAGTACGTCAGTAATATCGTTTTAAATTTTTTGTCGCCTGCTAAAGTTTTTTTCTAGCATCGGAATCATTTATTAGACGTCAACTAAAATTAAGTAAAGTTTGTTTCGACAGTATTATGCTTTTTGGTCAAAGTTCATTTCTATTTTCTTTGTAAAAAATTTGAAAATAAGTAATAATAATATTTTTCAGTCTTTCCTGCATAAAAAACTGCATAATATTATTTATTTTTTTATAATAATTGAGGTTTAAAACTCTGAACTGGTATCAGAATAAAAATTACATACTCAAGTGAGTCAAAGGGTTCTATTATCTTGACACTAGTTCCAAATGAATTGTTTCCATTGACTAACACTCACTGAATTACATTTTTTAATGATTCCTATAAAAATTTTCAAGACAATTCGCTTTCTGACTTTGTTAAAACTACACATTAATAAAGCTGCTTAAAATTTTAATATTAAATTATAAAAACCTTAAAACTAATAATTTGTGTTACAAGTGTAGTTCAGTTCAATGCAACACTCATGAAAACAAGGAAAACCCCATTCTGGTTTATAAACACACTCAAATCAGTAAACAAACCACCCAACGTAATTCCAAATCAGATAACACAACTCTCTCGCACGTTTGTTGAAAGAATAGTTGTATTTCGTTGTGACGCATTTTCCAGCGCGCAGAGAGAGAAATTGAAAAAGAATAAAATCTATTAAATGTGTATTTAAGAATCATGTTGATGATAAGAAGAGGCAGTTTTAATTTAAAAACCGGCTGATCAGCATCTAAAGCTTCAAAATAAACAAACAAAATGTATACAAATATAATTATAAAATTATCAGTATTCTACGCGACTATTTCAATAATACAAGCTGGTGAGTCACAATAAAACGTGAATAAATTAAGACTTGAATGATAAATTTTTTGTATGTATTTATTTTTAAAGCTTCCATTAATTTATGTTTAACAGCACGTGCCAACAATAACAGGTATTTCCAATACCCCACCGACACAGAATCCAACACAAGTCGTCTTCTATTGAGAGATTGTCCCTTTTACCCCCTCATCGACAACGCTGTCGATGATATTCGCTCATTTATAGTGAATATATTGAATTTACCACATTTGGAATGGAAGATTTTGCAAGCCAAGTACACAGATAAAGGCCTACTCTTCGAAATGTCTTCAGCGAGAGAGTCTGAGGAAATTTTAGATCATTTCGGCCAAAGATTAAGACAAAAAGATTGTGTTCTCAAGTCAACAGTTAAAGACTTTTTTTAAGATAAAAAGGAATTTAAAAGCTTTTACCAAAAAAATAATACTTTAGTACAAAATTTATTTATTATTACATGTAAGTTAGATAAAAGAAAATAATGTAGATTTAAAAGTCATATCGTCGGCTGAGAGTGTAAAACTGCTAACTCACTTTAACACAAAATTTTACAGGAAAAACAAAATACTTTCAGACTAAAGGTACGGTAAAACTTGTCAAATATTTGCCCAAAAAGGCGTAACCACTAAGTGCTAATGAAAAATCTTTCAATTCAAAGAAAAGTTTGTAGAGATTAGCTAACAATGTTGGATTCCATGACATTATCTATTAGTTGTGTTTGAAACTGTATAATTTCATAAACAAGTTTCTGGATAAGAACTTTTTTCACATGTGTTTTTTGGTTACGTTTTTTTTTTTGGCAAATGTTTGACAAGTGTGAACGTAGCTTAAGAGAAAAATAACTTTCTAGATTTAAGAGAAAAATTCTTGAATTTATATTACAGAAATCTTAATATTTCAATCTTGAAATTTGATCAGTAAGATTGACGTTCTCCAATTTAAGCATAAATTCTTAATTTGTAGAATGAATTCTTAAAATTAAGAACGTAATCTTAGTTTCAAGATTATATTCCTAAATTTTTAAAAATATTGTCTTAATTTAGGATTTTTATTAAAAAAAAATCTTGAATTCGATCTTAAAATGAGATTTTATTCAAGATTACAATCTAAAATGCGATTAAGATTATATTATTAAATCAAGAATTTTCGCATTTAACAGACTAATAAAACTAAAATGATTTGATTTTGAGCGTATAATCTTGAGTTTAGCACAATTTTTCCCTTAGTTTATTCATAGCTTGAGAGAATTGTTTAATACATTAAGTTTTTTTCAACATGTAGAGTTTTAAATTAAAATATATATTTTAGCCAGTCGATGCGGTGTCTCTTTCTTTTTTGAACGTCAAAAAACTACGCTCTCGGCCGACGAGATGTACCATAATAATAAAAAAGTAAAATAAATACAAAAATAATATACAAATGTAACTTTAATACGAAAAACGAGTTTTTGTTACGCCTCTCAAATCAAAAATGGATTTGTTTTTTTTAACTACTTTTAAACCGTTAAAGGAGCCATTCACTTGCAATATTATTGGGCAATATTTGATATTGCACAATAAAATCTCCTGTTTGTATATAATATTAAAGCCATTATGACACTTAATTTTTTCTTCATTGATTTGATATTGAATTGATAGAAAGCAATAGTAAATGTTAGAAAAAACAAACTATATAAAACGGAAACAAAGGGTCTTATGCAAAAAACTTAACAACGCTTTCCAAAGCAATGTTAAGTAAAGTTGTATTCTAAAAAAACTCTTACATCAAATTTATAAAGTAGGTCCCCACGTTTGTTAAGGCTACTCTAAGTTGATATTTTCAAAATGTGTATCTTGTACCTCAAATATTTTTGTTAATATAACACATATTGATTCATGTTACATCTGAAAATGAAGCTAAAAGTGTCATCTCTTAGCTTAGATTTATTATTTCTGCCATGTAATGGAAAACCTCGTCAAATTATCCAACTGATTCAAAATACATCGTAAAATCCATAAAAAATATCAAAATAAATACAATTGTACGAAAATGTTTTAGTGATGTACATACAATCAAAACAAATCGAAAAAAGCTGGATATTCAAATACTCATTTCATTCGAATAAAAGAAATTGTTATAATTCTTCTTTGCTCCTCATATTTTTTTACTTTTACTTCATAGAAATGTTTATGTGTTTACTTCAAGAAAATGAAAATTTATTTAACAAAATAAAAAAATATTTGAATACCCGAATGAAATTGTATTCGATTTTGTACATCATAAGCTGTGAAGTGGTTGCTGAATACTGTGGTGTTACCAGAAATTATTATTAAATAACAAAATAATTAAAGTTGTGTTTTGCATAAAATTTTTTAACAAAGCAGTGTTAGCCTTAAATTGCTTGTCAACTAATATGCACTTTAAAGCTAAAGTAAAATATTTTTTTGCATAAGGTGGAAAATGTTTAAATATTGACAAATTTTCGTAATTAGAAACTGCTAGTATTAAGGGAAAACAAACTAAAAATCAATATGCTTGACCATAAACCGCTAATTAGCAAACACTTTTATGTATCAAGCTTGAAATATCAATTTTAAGTTGAAAAATTTTACGTTTTTTTTTTTGAAAGATCTACATTTGCTATCGATAACTTTAGTCAAGCTGTTGACATTACTTCATTATTTTTAATATAGCTGAAGCCTTTGCACATGTTGAATTTTCCTATTACAATATGTTTGCACTTTTCTCTAAAACTTGATTAATGAATGAAAAATGAAGTGTCACATGGGCTCAATGGGCTCAACATATTAAATAAAAAAAATGTATTTATATTTGCGCAAAAAAAATATTTGTTACCAAAATTGTATAATACTCGTTATGATTTCAGAAAAAACTAGTTTTGCATTTCAAACACAAAATTCTCTGAATCAAATATTAATTTTTTCAATTTAGGTCCTACAAAGAAATATGTAAATTCAAATACAAAATTTTGTAATAATTTGTTTAAAAAAACCAAATTTTTTCAATTAAATTGTCTGATTAAAAAAAAAATTTTATGAATTTATGAATTTTTTTATACTTTTTATACATTTTTTTCTTTTTTGGACTATCACTACTTATGTATTATTTATAACTATTAACAAGTTTATGTCCGACAGTGGTCGGTCCTAATAATTATATTTTAGATTTGAGATTTGAGATACTTATTGTTAGTTCATATTTGAAGATACAATAAATAAATACATGTATTAAAAAAAAAATTTAATAAAAAGCAAATGAAACCAATAAATGTTCTGTGCAGTATGCAATTTCTATATTGGAATAGAAATATTCTCTTAAAATTTTTGTTACATTATATTTAGAGCCATTTTCACAAATTGTCGTTAGTTAAAAATAAGATTTTGTTTGCCCGATAAATGGCTTATAAAACCTTCATTTATTATTATTTATTTTATCCATTAAATGTCATAATAATTGATAATAATAACAATAAAAAATCTAAGTTGTAATAATGCAAAAATATTTATCGGGCAATTTAAATCCTACCTTTAACTAAAGGCAAGTTATGAAAATTACCCTAATTGTGTGAACTAGAATTTTTCAGTCCATTATTTCAAACAAACGGTTTTGACAATTTTTTAGGAATAATTTTTTCTGTGTGCACTCACGTCAAAGCAAAAAATTAAAAAAAAATATCACACGTTATTTGTGTTCCTTAAAATACGAACTTGATTTAGCCTAATCAAAATCAAAAAATTCAAATAATTTTATTTTCAAGAAAATTTAAACTTTTTACCTTTTTATTGTTATTTTTACCATCTCCAACAATAATTTTTTAATGTGTCACTTCAAAGAAAGAAAAATAATAAAACATGGCAAGTACAAAAGTAATTAGTGTAAAGAGGAATATGTATTAAAAATAAACACAAAAAATACAAGTCGCGTCTTTTCATTTATGGTCGTATTTCCCACGCATTTCGCCATTAAACGTAAGTATCCCGATATCGCAAAAATCATCGTATGAATTGGTTTTTTGTCGTTTAGTGTTAAAGCATATTGATATCTGTAATGCAGGTTTGCCTTAATTTTCTTTCAAAAACTCAAACTAAGAATTTAAAAAAACAAAATTTACTGAAAAAAGGGTATTGACATCCAAGGCAAGCTCAAATTACAAGCGACGAAAATAGTCAACTGGTCTGTTGACACTTTTTGAATTGCGAATTCACCCTGCTTAATGTTTTAAAGCATTTGACGTTTAAAAAAAGTCTCAGAATTATTTTTGCAGTAAATCATAATTTAATTTAATTTTTATTAAATCATAATTCAGTTTTCTATGACTTACAATTTGTTTATTTAATGTGATATATTAATTTCGAGGAGTTTGCCTCTGCTTATTGTCAGTTCAAGCAAATTTTTAATTGCAATATATGATTTCATGCTTAATTAACTGTGTCGCCATAACAACGTTAATGCCAAGACAATACATGCATAAATACAATACAGAAATTCAAGATAAATTCCGTAATCATAGAATGAAGGAATAAATTTGGCATCCTAAGGCGATTTACAATTTATATTAGCCTTTGACTGCCAATAATCAGGCTTATTAATGACAATCAAACCTTTAAAGGGCGAAAAAATAGCGGCAACGTAGCACAGGTACAATTGATGCTGCAAGTATTTTAGCTTGTGTCTGGGTAAACAATGCATATGCAGCAGAAAGAGAGTGAGAGAGGGAGAATAAAATATCAAAAAGGAAGTAAATTTCTGAAATATCAAATCGTAAATGCTTTTCAGGGTGGCGTCTTTTTATTGAATGAAAAATTAATTTTAGGCTTCGTTTAACACATTTTAAGTGGAGTTAAGTTAAAAAGTTAAATTAATTGGCTTCGAGGTAATGAGAGCATTTGCTTATATTAAAGAAAAATACATTTTAAAGGACTTTGGCTTGGGAACAATTTGCTCTGTTAAGTGATGTATTTTTCTTCTCAAGAGGTTTGTTTTAATTTGGAACAATTTTTCGTCAACCCACGTCAAACTTGGTTTATAAAGAGACGGGTTTTGGATACGTGCCATTTCCAGTGTTCTCTTGAATTTCACGTTGGATTAACTATACATTTTTTCAAAATCTCTCTGCACTTCATACTCACGACATCAAAATCGAAATGTTTTACAATCTGAAAAGTGGTGGCTAAAATTGGTATTGCATGGTATGAAATAAGGCCCTAGAAAATAGTGCCCAAATAAGAAATGAACTAAGCTTCAATAAACTTAACCTCAACAAAAAAAAATTAATAAGGCCCAAGAGAAAATTTATGAAAAAACATTAAATATAGATGAATTAAAGCCCAATTAAAAAACCCAATGAAACCAAAGTCAAGATAAAATAAAGCCCAAAACACTTTACTCGCAAATAAAGTCCTACGAAAAATTCCTTAATTTTATTGCGCCTTATTTCATTGTATTACTTTAAGCGTCATTTCCTTGGGCTTTATTTTATAACGTCTGTTTGTGTATGTGTTTCACTGTGTATTTGTATGTGTTCGCTGTTATCGGTAAACCAAGCCCAGCAAAAATATGCGTATACCTAGAAGCAGGTTTGTAATAGGGAAATATATATATAAGGTCCCATAGCTCCTACAAAGAGCATAGGGCCATAACAAATTTGTTCCATTCTGATTTGTCCGATGCAAGTGTTTGTATCTCGTTCCAGCTCTTGTCTTGGTTAGCCGCTTCAATTTCGGTTTGGCGGCGCCAAGTTTGGATGGTCTTCCTTGTCTGCGACTTCCTTGTGGATTCGGATGCTTGCCTTGTAACGTCTTCAATCGGTTTTCGTAGGATATGTCCTAGCCATCGCTATTTTTTTTCCTTATCTCGACATTTACGGGGATATGAGAGGTTTGAACCCATAATCTTTCATTGGTTATCGTAACTGGCCAAAATATTATTAAAACTCTACGCAGGCAGCGATTTATGAAGACCTGTAACTAGTTAACATCCTCGTTTGCTGTATTCCACGATTCACACCCATATAGAAGAGTTGATTTTGTGCAGGAGTTAAATATTTTTAGTTTGGTTCTTTTCGAAATGTGTGCTGATCGCCATATGGGGTTAAGAATAGCAAATGAGTGCTTACCAGCTTTTATTCGATTTCTTACGTCGTTTGCAGATGCACCTGTTATTGTCAGAATGCTTCCAAGATAGCAGGACGTTGATACATCCGCAAGACTCATCCCGTCTATTGTAAATGCGTTATTGTTGGAAGCATTAATTCTCATTGTTTTAGTTTTAAAAATATTAACTTTTAGACCTGCCTTAGCTGCTTCTATTTTTACTGCATTGATCTTAGCCTGCATGTCATTGAAGTTGTGGGACACTAGACATATGTCGTCAGCATAGTCGAGATCTGGGGAAAGAGAGTAATGGGTAAAAGAAAGAGCACAATTCTCCCTTACCAACCTGCTTCGCACTCAAAAGAAAGACATGTAATATTATTAAGAAAAAATGTTTCCTAAATTCAAGTTAAAAAAAATGTCTAAGTTTAAGTAGTTTTTTCTAAGTTTAAGTAAATTTTTACAAAAATTTAGTAAACATTATTTAATATGAGTAAAAACTAAAAAGTTCATATCCTCAAAAATAGTTCATAAAAATACACAATTAATTTCTCACATTTCGGGAAATGTTTACTGACTTAAAGGAAATATTTACTAAGAGTAGGAAAATGGTTATAAAGTGATTGATTTATTTCGTCTTAAATCAAAAAATTAATTTTAGGAAATGAATTACTCCTGATTAGTTTATGAAATTTTACTTACTTAAAATATGTAAAAAGGTATACTAAATTCTAGGAAAATATTTACCAGCTTTAAGTATTTTTTCTTTAAATTATAGAATTTATAACTAATTTGCATTTAGCAAAAAATCTAAGTAACTTTTTCATAGGCAATTGGTAAGATTGCTTGCCTATCAATCAGCAGGTTGCTGGTTCAATAATTGTCTCTTCTCAAGGAATTTATATGTATGTATGGTGAAAGGTGAATTAATTATAAATATAATATGAAGATAAATAACATCATATCAAGTGCTATAGAATTTAATTAAAAATAAAAATAAGTATTAGAATTAAAGACAAAAAAATTTAAAAATTTACTAAATTTGAGATCAAAGACGATAAATTTTTTTGCAAAGCTCCGAATTTTATGGGAAAATTTTACTTAAATATGAAAATATAATTACTTTAAACTAGTTCATCAATGAACTAGAAATTTATTAAATGTTTTACTGGTGTCAAGTAAAGAAATTCAATTAAAAAATAAAAAATGAGAACACAAAGTAAGAAATTTCATTCGCATCCAAATTTGTATCCAGGTAAGCGAGAAAGGATGCACTATAAAAACTTTGAGTATTTGAGTATAAGCAAGCAACCAACTTCGTAGTGTTTGTGTTAAATTTCGTCATTCGCTTACGTTATTGAATCCTCGTAAGGCAGAGGGGATGCACTGTGTGCTTTTCTGCGCTTCCGAAGCGCTTCTTTTGTCTTAGTGCTTACTTCTACCATACTTATTTCTGCTGTTCTGAGTTTACCATTTCGAAATAGCAATAAATTTATTTTTTTATATGATTTTTTTTAATTTTCCCTAATAATTTTATCATACTGCTCTCTATTTAATTTTCATTTGCTTAAGTACATCGTTGTTATATTTTGTCGATATGTCAATATAATTGAAGTTTCCTTCCGGTGGTTTTTTATTTTATGTACATTCATACATACATAAAATATATAATAACCTCTGTATTTAACATCATTTGACCACAAAGCCATCATTATTTTCTTTCATCAATAATATTTGCTGTCATATGGGTTGTTGAAAAAAAAAACGTCTTAGAAATATTCGTGTGGCGAAAAAGAACTAGCGCATGAGCACACAATTATTTGTCTTGAACAAGTAGTTGCACGAATAACAGCCTTATAAAATATGGGAAGGGCAAAATGAAAGCAAATATTTGTAAAGAAAAAAAATTGAAAGTAATTTTGATATTATGGCTTTAGGTTCTTGAATGTATTAATTCTTCTAAATATATTTGAGAAATAATAATACTGAATACTGACTGACCAAAAGAAAAGTGATTTTTAAAGGTTTAGTAAAATTAACTCCGTGTAAAGTTTAGTTTTTAATGATTTTGCAAATAAAGCCAGAAACGATATTATGCATTCCATTGCATGTTAAAGTATTAGAGAATGTTTTATTTATTTGAATTCCATTTAAGATTCCTTGATGCAATTCTTTCAAACTCTGCTTAAAGAATAACAACAGCGAAACTCAGTTTGCTATTCCTTATTTTATTTTTTATTACACTTTTACTTTCAACTTAACACCCAAGACTTGACGTTAATTGGCTTTGATTGCTACTGTCTATGCGATATAAAGCAGGAATATATTATAAGAAAAATATAAGAAAAAATATAATTTAAAGAACACTGTTCTCTATTGAAGAACACTTGAGCAGACTTTTCAATTCACTTGCAAACTTTCTAATTTAACCACAAGGATCTACCTTAAAATAGATTAGTACAGAATTTTTTTTGCTTCCTAGTTCAGTTAAAGTACGAGTACTATTATTGACATCAATAATGTATGGCATAGAGTCTTTATTTTTATATTTAAAAAATTGTATGCCAAAGTGCAATTCTCTCTGTGTGTGTGTCAAAAGTTACATTTTACGATAGTAGATTTTTATTTTTAGCTTTTTACGAGTAGTAAGTTGTTTACTTAAGTCATCATCATAATTACAAGTCTCATTTCTTTTATTTCTATCGATGACATCGCGTGTTGAAGTGCAAACGGAAGCAGATAGATGTGCTAAGTAAGTGTTTCAGCTACAAACAAAATACTTTGATTTCTTGATAAGCACAATTAACAATTCCGTATTTCACACCAGGGATAAATGATTAGAAGTATCTTCTTTACCTTAAATGTAGTAAAAATTTACTTTTTGAAGGCAAGAATATGATTTTCGAATTGTGAGTCAATAAAAAAAGAAATATACATAAAAATAAATAAAAAAGTAATATAAGAAGCAATTAATTGATTAATTATTTTTATGGACTTATTATTATCACCAACCACCCAACATTTTAAGGTGGGTGAGTATTAACCCCCCTGTTTCTAAAACGCAGACGGTCGACTTTAGTATAAAATTTGTATGGAAAGCACTCATCTTTCTAAGTGATTTTCATACAAATTTTCTAAACGAGTCGCCTGCCTGACTTGTGGAAAGTGCACATAAGAAAAAATAAAATAATAAAGAAAGGCGGCACTTAGTGCAATTTCTTACTTTTATTTAACCTGGTAAAAAAAAATAATACGCAGTCAAAAAAGCTTTCACTTGCTATGAATGAATGCTATTGATGAAAATATGTCGTCAAGTTGGTATTGAAAAGTTATAATATTATTTATTATACCATTTAATTGATGACACAATTGTCAGAGTTGCAATAAATGATTAGGTGTTGCAGGGGTTGGTAGCTTAGTGATGAATAGTTTCACGGTGTTTTTTTTAATCCAAGATAAACTGCCGAGTTTAACAATTGCTATAAAATCAATAAAATTTTAAGAATTTATTTTGTTTATTTAAACTCACATGACAGGATGGATTCATCATACTATAAATATTCTACTTTGTATTAGATGCGTTGTCATACACAAGTTTAACTAAACAGACCAGATGTTTAAATTAGATATTTGCAAAAGAAACATTTTTTATGTATTCCTTTATTTATTTACTCTTTTTTATATTAATATGTGTCACGCTCGGAAGCAATAAATTTTGTGTTTTCTTGTTGTAATGTCAGTGGTACTAGTGACTTTTGTTGCCATTTGTGTTGCGAAAATTGCCTGTGATCTTACTCATGTGTGTGAGTGTAAGTAATGAACGCATTTAAGGTTAAGGATAAATCACTGTTACTCACTCACCCACTCGTTCACTTTGGCGTCTTTTCAAAACAATATTTTCAATAGTGTTGTTCTTTTTCTATGCTTTTTCTATGATTTGTGCGTTTATTAAAATTGTAATTCCTTGAAAATGGTGGGAGAGTATTTTGCAGAACTGAATAAATAGTTTCATAAAAAACATTCTTTGCATAAGATTTCTTTAATATTAATCTATAAGAGTGAAGGAATATTTAGCGACATTTGGCCAATTCACAAAAATGTCATATTCTCATTGTCTACTAAAAGTTTTTGCTTGAAAACAGACATTATGACAACATGACGTGAATTGGTCAATTGTTTGCAATTATTTTTGTTTTATACTAAAAGCTGTTTCCCTTATAAACTTTCGGTTGCTCTGGCGAACAAATCAGCCTGAATTTGAACGATTGCAAGAGCTGCGAATAAAAAAAAATATTGCTAAAAAAAAATAAGTCTAACGGGATCAAATCTCAGGATCTCGGTGTCCAGTTATCGTTTCCTTATTGTGAGGCAAACAGTCCCCGGTAACGTGGCCCTGTCCTGATGTAACCACATACAGGTGGTGTCCTTATCACTTCATTGCTGCCAATGATGTCGTGAGGTCAAAATCGACACCAAACAGCGAATTTTTGAACACAAATCGGATGTCCTTGGATCTCATGTGGATTGGTATCATCCCAATTTCGACACCATTATTTATTTACTTACCCATTCATTTATAAATGAGCTTCATAACTGCAGATGATTCTTCGATGAAAATTAGGATCAGTTTTCAACTTCTGCAGAGTCCACATACAACTCACACCTCATTGTCTGTGGTCGTTTAACTTCAACTTCTGGGTCAGTTAAATTTCGTTAGCGAGTCAGGACAAAAACTTCCTCTAGTTGTGGTCTACGAAAGACACTACACTGTCTCGGGCAGTAGCAATATTTTGCGCAGATCTTGAGTTTTGTGAAGGCGCGAGCTGATTGTTTAGTCCTAATTTACACTATGCAAGTCTTATTGCTAAGCTGATTAGTTTGAGGAAGAGAGAGACGAGGGGAACAGTAACATTTATTTCCTCTCGTGTCTCTCTCCTAACAAACTAATCAGCCTAGCAATCAGACTTGCATAGTGTAAATTAGGACTTACTGCCAACAACACAGTCACTTTGACAAAAAAAATTATAATTTGCTCATATTGTTTTACGCTGGTAATTTGGTAAAACAGACTGAATAAATGACATTCAATCCGATAGATGTAGCGTCAATAATTTGGCTGCTATTAACTGTCAAAGTTCCCGTTTTAATTCAACACACATTTTGTATTTTTATTTTAGCTCATGGCCTTGGCAGCCAGTGCTATTAATGTATATATTTATGTTATATTTTATATATTTTTAATATCAGGTAAATAAAGAAATAAATAATAATTTTATTTTCTTATATGTATGTTTATATTTCATTATATTAATAAATTCCATCAACGTGATCTGTCTTTGTTTTGCACCTTTTAATATTTTCTTAATGACTTTTTCTATACGAGGACTGAACAGTAAACTTTCAACAACATGAGGCAGAATGTGTTACACACGTGTTGTTTCTCAAAGATTATTGTTTTATTTTCTGTTTTTATATAGTATTATGTATGGTTGAATTTAGTTAAGGACAGATACTTATGGAACGGATGTTAGTAACATCCGCTTGTTTGTTATTATAAGTTTTTGTTTTCGAAAACAAACGGATGTGTCAAACATTTCAAAAACTGTTTGACAAAATATAAAAATTACTTTTAAAAGTTACATGTTATCAACTTAAATTGAAACGGAAATCAACGGGTGAAATATTTTTTATTAAAAACAAAAAGAAATAAAATAAAAATTTCAAATCAGCAAAAGACATTTTCTTAACAATATTCTGCCATAACCAGCAAAAAAGCTTAAGCGACATTAATTTTTTTTACCAAAATCGATCATTTTCGTAAAAGAAATTTAGTCAAAAAAATACATCGGTTATGGCTCGATATTTTTCTATAGTCCAATTTCTTATTTAAATAAAAAGTTTAAAAAACATTTAATAAAAAATCTATATTGACCGAATATGTTTGTTGGGTAAATAATTAAAGTCTTGCAAGCAAGTTTTATGTGTGTGTTGTGCCGATTTTAACATATTCTGTATGTTTTACATGACACATTGATTATGAAACTGGCAATTAACATTTATCTTGTTTATGTTTATTCTCTGAACTGTCTGTCTTTTTGTTCATAAGTACGTCGTTTGTATACGAATAATGTGAGTAAAATTCAACATACAACAATTGTAATTGCAGTTGTTCTTGTTGTTGTTTCTCTTGTTGGCCCGTTTATTTGTCTTGTTGTAACCTTAATCGCAACTGGCTTGCTTTTGTTGCAGTCTGCTGCAGCATGCTGCCGTCATTCGCCGGAACTATCTTATTGTCCCTGATGGCCATGATTTAAGTATGTAAATGAATTGGCTGAGATGGCCAATACAAACATATGTATGTATGTAACAGTCGTTTTTTGTCGTTGCACAATACTCTTTAACAAAAAAGAAATTAAAACATTTTTATGTCGGATTTTAATAATGTTATAGCACAAGTATCTATACATACCCTCTAGTCAGCCTAGAACCATATGTCTCTATGTCAACACTATTTTTCTAGCGACAATTGCTCTAGTTGAAATGTCGATAACTTTCCTATTATGCGCGAGTACAGATACGTTAGAGACAACAGATCTAGTGTATTTCTGGTGACATTGTCAACGAACGCGTCAATAGTTTGTTTTTCTTTTTTATTATTGTCATAGCATAATATTTCATAATTTATTTGTTCATATAAGCGATTTATTTATTTCGTCTGGCACCACCAGAATTAGCTAAAACATACTCTGTAATTGCTTTTGAAGCCATTAGGAAATTGATTAAATACTTTTGAAAAGATCGGTAGTATCTTTTATTTTATGTAGCCATTCTTACATTATGTTGTGCAACAGTATAAAAAAATTATATATGTATGTACATTAGAGTGGCCGTGAATTGTATGGTACTTTTTTTATTTCTTCTTCTTCTATGTAAAAAAAATACAACAAAAATTCATACCGATAAGTTGTGTTTTAGGGGCTTCGTTCGGCCCTCAAAGTTGGCCCTCAAGCCCATATATTCAATGTAATTGAAAAAAGAAATCAAAAAAAGTTTGTTCCTCCAAGCCTTACAAAATTGTAGGCGAGGGTCACTTAAATGTATCAGTGAATCTTTAGTTCAAATGGCTCCATATGGTCATAAAAGAATAGTGCTAAAGTATATTGGTAGATATTTAATGACAACCCTATGTTATATGTCAATACGCGATTGCATTGGCTGGGCACACCTAGTCAGCAATGTCACTAGTAAATCACCACTATTTTACTATTGAGAGCGAGGGGTCAATATCGATATTGTAGACTAGAGCACCTAAAATTTACTACTGAATCTTTGGTGCCAATGTCTCCATGTGGTCCCAAAGGAACTACTTACTCAGCATTGCTACAGTCTAGTGGTAGATTTTCAATGACAAGCTAATGTTAAAAGTCAATAGATAATTCTATTGGCTGGGGTACACCTGGTCAGTAGTACTACTGACAATGTCACTAGTAAATCGCCACAGTTTTACTATTCGCATTTTCTGCAGGGTAGGTTTGTGTGTGTGTGAGCAAAGTTCTTGAGTTGAACCTTTACTCGGCCATATGCAACATTTGTCACAAATATACAATTATTATATAAATATAAATGTATCGTTTGGCTTGGCATGCGTCGTCGTCGTAGTAGTAGTAGTGAGTTGTTAATTAATACGCAAACAAAAATGTTAAAAGTTATAAAAATTCAGATACTGCATTAACTCTGCTACAAAGGCAGGCTTCATGTTTTTTACGTTAATTGCTCCTACTCCAGCTGCATCCTTGCTAAGGAATCAGTAAGCACAGATAATAAAACATATGATGTATTTTGTAATTAATTACTGATACTTTACAAATATGTGTTCGTATTTCGTTTGTTTTTCTTTAACAAATAAAACATGGAAATTACTGCAGTCTTACTTTACATACATACATATCGCATCTGTTCCTCAAAAGGGTATAATATCGAAAATGTGCACATTTTCCAAAAAAAAATATATAAACTATCAACTGAAACTTACTTAGTCTTTCGACAGTTGTGGTCTCTTTTGTTATATAAGAGCATGTTAGAAAAAACTTTTTTGCCTCTCCTGCAAATGTGAAAGTTTGTTCACCCCCCCCCCCTTTTTTTTGAAGAACAAGTGCCATATGTAAACTATCAGTAATTGTATTTGCTTAACTTTAATTATTCAAAAGTAACTTTAAAATGATTCCTTAATAAATATAAAGTGCAATATTAAAATTCCCCGAGGCCTTAACTTACTGGAATAAAATAGATATATTTTGCCTTAACTTCATTTAAATTAAATTCAAATTTTATGAATATTTTTCACTATAAGCAAATAATATAAAAACTAAAAAATTTTATTTGACAGTCTGACTTAATGTCAGCGAACACAATTTTTTCAAATTTTTTTTCATTTAAATTTTGTAGTACTTTTTTTTTCTTCACTGGCACGAGTATTTTAGCAGCATGACTGGAATGCAGTAATATAAAATTTTGATTCTGACTGACTACTGATTGCACCAACACAAAAAAAAGGAATAATAATAATAATAAAACGAAGAACAAAAAAGGAATAGTTGAATTCTCGTTGAAAGTGTCTAGTCAAGCATTAAATTTATGACATTTTTCGCGACTCATTAAAATGACATTGTTATACAATTTAAATTGAATGAAGAAAAAAAAGTTAAAATATGGACAAAAATATAAATGTGAAACGGAAGAAATAGAAGAGCACACACAAAGCAAAATTATATGTTTAGTGTGTATAATACATTTTTTATTTTTAAATTCATTATTTAATAAGCATGTGAAATCTATAATTTAAACAACGATTACTTTATCTAAAATAAATTTTGACAGATACATGTCAATTATTCGGAATTTTTAGTCACAGTTTAATATAAAAAAATTTATATTCCAAAAACACTTTTCATTTTCAGTGCTTGTATTTCATTAAATATTTATTTTTTATTGACTCCTGGTTAAAAATTAAAATAAAAAACTAATATATTTATTTTCCATCAAACTCATAATTCAAAAGCGATAGTTTTACTTCAAATCATTCATCATCATACCTTAAACAATTTCAAACTTTGAACCTTTTTATTTCACAAATTTTGCCAACTTACTCGTGTTAAATAAAATATATAAAATGCTTTTATGAGAACTTATTCTACAATTGCTTAAGTTTATGGTGTGTGCTAGTATCTGCAGAATAAATTTTGTTATTTTTATACATATGTAGATATAAAAAATATACATATGTATTTAGAAAATAAAACAATAAATAAAAATCCAAATTGTCTGGAGGGCGTTACGTAAACATGAAAAATAAAATCAAATGCAACACATGTAAATCTTCCGTCATTCAAATAATTTTTGAAGTATGGGAGTGATTATTTGAATTTATTACTTGCCATCTCATCTCCTCTTTCATTTACTCGTAATTCAAACATACACACACATAAATAATTGCTGCAAGCAAGACAATTATTTTTATTTGAGGTTTCGAAGAATTATGCAATCATCTATTACTTATCTCATACTATGTATGTAAAGAGGTATTAGAATTTATTTGCTGCAGGATTATTGTCACTCACACTACTCCACGTCCATCCATTTCATGCACTTGGAAAAATTATTACAATATAAGTTGCTTTGGAATTTGTTTAAATGTTATTATTTAAAATTTGGAACTTTTTACAATTTAGTACACATCTTTTGCTGAAATATTTTTGTTATTTTAATTTATTTATTTAATAATTTGTTGCTACACAGAAAAAAGTAAAAATAAGATTCAATTAATTAAAAGTTTTTTTGGTTTTTTCAATTAAAAAAATATTACATTAACTAAAAATTTAATTGATGGTTTTCTAAAGATTCAATTAAAATTTAATTGAAATATTTTTAAGATTCAATTAAAAAATTAATTGAAATACTTTTTAGGATTCAATTAAATGACTTATTAACATTTTTTAAAGATTCAGTTAAAATATTAATTGAAATATAAAAAATCTAAGAGTATAAAAATATAAAAAATTGTAAAAATATAAAAAATGTTATATACATACATATGTATGTATGTATGTATATATCTCCATATAAAAAATTTACAAAAATGGAAACATTTGTGTATTGTACCGAAAACCTAACTGATGCATCGCATGGCTTTTGAAGTTTGAATGGAGGATAAAAGTCCAATGGCCGTATCCGGTCTTGCGTAGGTGTAAATGCAGAATATTTTATGATTGGATTTTAAAGAAAGGCTTCGATGATTTCCATATCTACTTACGCAAGACGTTTTGCATCGAACCCCTAATACCGCCAATGTACTAACTTTACCATCCACATTTGGTCTATAAGCTTGCATTTTTTATCATAATTGTCTTGTTATTTCTCAACAAAAGGGAACAAAATGAATTTCTGTTTTTTTTATTTTCATATTTAATTTTTTATTCAACTTATGTCAAAATTACTAAGAATCAAAAAAAATTAAGCTGAGTAGTTTTTTCTCCCATATAAAATATCAAAACCAATTAAAAGATTAATTGAGTATTTTAATTGAAAATATTTTTTCAAAACAATGTGGCATACTACAAAAAACAGCTTGATTTTCATACATAAAAACGAAAGTTACATTATTTACATACAATTAACATGTAAAAATTGTTACCCATTTCAGAGTATTCTGAGTTAAGCTCTGTTGATAGCACTTTTTTGTTAGAGCAGCAAAGTCAATTAAAATAAACATATATTCAATTAAAATTTTAATCAAAAGTATTATTTTTTCTAAGCAATCACTTAATTAAAAAAAATTCAACAATAATTTTTTCTGTGTAGTTTTATAGAGATTATTTTTTTCTAGGTGTGTTTGATTTATACAACGTGATTTTACTATCAAAAGAAATTTTGAAAAGATCATGCATAAAGTTAAGTTGCCTTTTCAAAGGCCTTATGTAGCAGTAACCTTTTATAGAGTGCATTTTTTGCAAATAATTATAACTTATTATATTACTTAAATAAAAAATATGTTTGCTTTGAGAAAAGCTTTCATTTCGAATTTTTGAATTTTTGTTTGCCTACTGCATTGTTAATGAAATCAAATAAAAATTGTATCTATAACAATTTTTTTTGAGGTAAAAAGTGTTATGTATGCGATATTATAGTGCCTCGACATGTTCAGATTATTTTGATGTGATCACTAAAGTTTACGAGCTTTATTCGTAGCTGCCACTTTTCCAAATATTGTGAGTAGAGCCTTCCTTTTTCCTTTTTTAAGGATTTATATAAAAAGAGCAATGTGAGTCCGATCACAGGGAAGATGTGTAAACATCTAGTAATGAAATTTTTTTTTACTTTGAAAGTACTTATGCTTTTACTATATTTTATAAATTAATGAATTAAAAGTATCAATATTGTAAATACATAGGAATTTGCTGCTTTTTGTTTGTTTTATTTATTTAACTTACATATTCGTCTAGTAAATATAGGCACACTGCATTATATATGTATGTACTGCATTAAAAATTGCAGTAAATTTACTGATTACTAAAAAAACATTCAAAAAATTTTTACTAATAATGAAATTTAATATGCATTACCAGTATAATCGTAGGGCCGTATTCATAATAAAATTGTAGCAAGTGGCAAAGTTTTTTTCATTTAAATTTTGAAATTTTTGTATGAAAAAAATTCAGCTACTTGAATACAAGCATTACTGATTACTGAAAATTCAATGCACCTCACAATATAAAAAATCATTTAGGCACTTTATAAAAATTGCAAAAAAAAAAAAATTTAGTAATCAGTGAAAATTTACTGGTTAAGAAATTATTATTACTGAAATTGTAGTAGTACTGCAAAGTTAAATGCCTTAAGTACAGATAGTTAATATTGGATTATGGTAACTAAAATATAATATTTACATATATATATTTTTATATAAATAAATATTTATATATATAATATTTATACATATAAATAAATATATATATATATATATATATATATATATATATATATATATATATATATATATATTAGTATAGATGTTTACACATCAAAAATTAATTCCTTAACAATCACTGTAAATATATGTATGTATATAATGTATATTTTTCTTAGTTTGATAGTCTTTGGTCTTTAAATAACATAAAGAAAAAAAAATAAGATTATTTGGTTAACTTTCAGACATGCCTTACACGAAAAATTACTCAATACGATAAAAATATTCAATATTTATATCCGGTTTAAGACAAAGATATATACCATCAAAGACGGCACGGCAACGGAGTCGAAACAGGCGACTTTTATAAAATCATATAAAAAGTATTATCGTTTAGAAAAATTAGAAAAAAAGGTCAAGTATTATGGGATGTTAAATTTTTATCGCACTATTTACCATTCGTGTTGACATTTTGCATTCACAATATCGCACTTGCTCGTTTTATTTGAATTTTTCACATGTATATTAATACAAAGTATAATAGTCTGAGTGGCCCTTTAGAGCTATCACCAAGTAAATTAGCTATTGGCGAAAAACTTATGACCATTTTTTTATATTCAAAATCTTTAAGGCCCATAAAAAATTGGGCCACCAAAGTGTCTAAACAAAGTACAGGTTCGTACTACCCTTTGATAGTACTATCACCACTATACTGAATACCGTGTGGATTTTCTACTGATGCATAATGTTATTAATAAAAAAACATATCACTTTAACTAGTCTAACTAACTTAATTATATTTGTTCGAATTTTATTTATTTCTTTGTTTAAATTTGATTAGGCTAAAGTTCGTATTTTTAGGAAGTCACATGACACGTGATAATTTTTGAAGAAATTAAAATCTGTTATTATTTTAGTACAAAAAATTATAAATTTACTTCTAATCCTATTACGATCTTAACAATAAAGGCCCCTTGCATTTTGCAAATGCAACACTTTGACCTGCCAAGACTCTTATATATGTATATCAGTAGCTCACATTCATTTTATACAATAAATAATTAATTTATACAAATATTTAATGAAAACATAAATTAGCAAAACTGCTTATAAGTTTTCATGTGTTTTATATGAATTTACTACTTTTTCATAGAATATTTGCATTGCAGAAAAAACTTTTTGATTTCATATAAACAAAAATCCTTTAGATTTACAAAACACTCCAGTGACATATGAGTGATACTTAATCATTGTTGCATTTATTATCCTCACAAGAACTTGATATACGAGTATTTCAAGGATTTATAAATATAAAATTTAAGGTTTTCTCTTCCAATTAATTTGCAGTAAGTGATAACTTTGTTTATCATTATTAATGATTCAGCACGAAAAAAATAACAAAAATTCTGCTGTTATATTTGCAACATGAATGCAGGTACCAACAAATAATAATCAACATAACACACGTTATCAATAATATTTTAGCAGCAAATACAACTGATTTTAATGATTAGCTTCCAATTTATTAGTTTTAATTCTTTTGCTTCAAATTCGTTTTTATTGAATTTATCCAATCCGATTTTCTGAGAAATTAAATAGTTTTGGCAATTTAAAATAATTTTTTTAACGTGATAAGCCAAAATTATTTAGCAGTATTATTTTGTTCACCAAACCCAGGTGTCTAACTCGAAGTTTCTTAGCACCAGGGTTGGCTACCCAGTAGATAACCAAAACAAAAACCCACTGGTTTTATTTTTTGTTTAATAGTCAGCAAAGTTATATGTACTAAATTTACACAGCCCTTGCAATAGTAACATCATTTTGTAATGCAGCTAGAGTTTTTTTAGCTTCACTATAATTCATTTAAAAGTTCCTTCCGATTTTATTTGAGCATAAATAAGGAAGTTGGAAACAAATGATGTCAAACACCCAGTAGGAATAAGGATGACTTCCAGACCTGCTCACTGCATTCCATACTCATATCTTTTTACACGCATTGTCATTGTGATGTAAACGTTACGCTCTCACCTTTTTTCGCCAGCGGTTCTGAAAGGACTTCATATTGGTGAAAAACAAAGCAACAAAACGTTGCTCCTTCTCATAGAAAGGAATGTGGAACGTTTATGTTATCTTTTGTGCGAAGGAGTCGAGTCCTTTTATTAGGCATTGCTTAGCAGTTAGATAAGAATGGTAATTCAATAAAAAAATTTTAAGCAAGTCCTTAATAATGACTGAAGTAAGAAGATCTGCTGAGTTTTCCCTCTGGCAATAATCAACCATGTGGTTGGTGATGATTCATAATATATTTTTTCACGCCCACTATTTATTTTGTAATTTCAACAGGAATTATATATTTGTATAAAATTTTAAGAATATGTCCTGAACATCCATATCCTCTAATATTTTTTCTTTAGTTTTATTCCTGTAGATTTTCTTTCTCTTTCAGTACAATCTTAAATATTTTATAATATTTTTCACTAAAAACGCAAACTTTTTCAAGAATATGTACCTAATTTTGTAAAACTCAACGCCAAGAGCAGTGCCAAATTTTATATGGAAAAAATTTAAATTACAAAACCAAAATAAATTAAAAATTTATCAACTCTAAGCGTACCGTTTTACAAAATTGAGCCCTATATTTCAATGAAAAAAATTAAAACTTTATAGACTAGATATAATTAGCCAAAACCTAATAAAATCCTACAAAACACCCACTGGGCTGATGAGATTTAAAAAAACCCGGTCTTTTGCCAACACTATTTGTATATATATCATAAAGATACGAAAATATAGGTTAATTTGTGATTAACTCCTTTCGAGGTACAAATTAATTTGTTTTTTTTTTCAAACATTTAAAAATAAAACGAATGGTTTGCTTATAGACTTAACTAAGGCATTAAAAGATTAAAATATTTTACAGAAAAAAAATACTTAAAAAAATAGATTTCCGATTAACTGTTTAGTAAAAAATTATTTAAATTATCCTGCCAATTTGAGGTCACCTTATAAACACTAGAGCACGTTATATAATACACAACAATTACTTCACGATTGCAATTTTTATTTTTCTGTTTCAAGTTTTATTTTATATAAAATTTCAACAAAAAAAAAACTATTGAAATTCCTCTTCATTTTAAAAAGCAATAACATTTTTTTTAAAATAAATTAATTTAATTAAAGGCAAATAAGCAAATATTGTGAATATGTATGAATGTCCACTACACTTCATTATTTGCATTTGGTAGCTTTTCATTTCATTCATGAAATTTGTTTTTGCATAAAATTAATTTTTATAGACAAAAATGTAACAAATGAAATCATTAATTCTCACAAGAGGATGTTTGCATAAAAGCAACAGTAAGAGCAGGACTTGAAGCACAAAAATCCATTAAATATGTAAAAAACGATAATATTCAGCATCATACTCCAAGCGAAGGGAAGAGCCAGAATCAAACCAATGAACAAACAACTCATACCTATACATTCAACAAACTGTCATTGCAGCATCAAAGCAATGATTGATTTTTGTCACCAAGTGAGCATGAGAATCGTGAGAGGAAGTAAACATCAAAAAAATTTAATGAAACTTAAGCGCACAAACAGCAAATGACAAACAACAGATGTAAATGATAGAAATCATTAAGAACAGCGTAGGAAGTAGTGATTAGTAAAGTTGCTAGCAGAGGAGTAGTGAAGATGCGCAGAATGCATGATGAAAATTAAAATGATAATTCATTAATCATAAAAATATAAACAAACATTTTCGCGCTCCTCCACTTGGAAAAATAGAACAGTAACGAAATTCATCAAAGTGCGAAATAATAACTATGAAGCAAAAGCACGAATCAAAGCAGAATAGCATTTAAAAAGTTATTCTTCATACCAAGGCATACACACATACTAGACTTCTGCAAAATACGACTTACAAGAATTTTTAAGACGTGTGATTTTTCTAATGCTTTACTGCATCGTTGAATTAACAAGGGTGTCTATTCTGAAATACGCGTCGACTTGGTGAAACTTACAAAGAACAAAAACTAAATTGTGCAAATGTAAAAAATTTATTTTTGTTTCTCATACAAAATTAACCGTTTTTAAAAGAAAGAGAAACGTGTTAAATTTCTCTCGTTTATTTCACTTAAGAAATGCCTGACAAACAAAACAATTTTTTAAAATTTGTTTTTGTTTTAATGTAAACTTTCACTTCTTCGAGGCGTTTTCCAGAATAGCCCCCAAGATATTTATATGAAATTTTTACACAATAGAAGGAAAGATATGAGAATCAATTTTGCATCATTAGCTCAAAAATTAAATTTTGTGAGTTATGACGACGACATTCTTTTATTGAATGAAATCAGCGATATGTGCAATTACTAGAAATTTAAAACTAAAATTTATTTTTTCCCAAAAATTTACAAAAAACATTATTCTAATGTTTTACTGGCACATCTTCCCCTTATTTTTTTTTTTTGGAAATGAAAGTAATGTAATCAAAGCAAAATACTCGTATATAAAGCAATTTACTTGATTGCCTTTATTTTGTATAAAAATTCGAATCGCTTCGAAATCGAATACAAAAAAAGACGATGCGAGCACATGCTTTTTTACATTATTAACGTAAGAAAAAAAATCATATTCTAATATAGACATTCCAACGAAAAGGGAAAAACTCAAAACAAAATTCATAAAAATATTAAACAAAATAAAAAAATAAAATACATACAAACATACATTGCATTTCTATTGCTAATATTCATAAAGTGGCATTAAGTTTTTATGATGTCATCATAACATCACAACGAAAAATAAAAATACAAATATGAGCAAAATTTAAAAATAAAACGAGTTAACATGAGTTTGCCTGCATTAAAATTACAATCAAGACTACTGGCGAAAAACACACAGCAGTTGTAGCTGTTAATATTTCTTTAAATTTTTTTTGTATTTTCTAAATTACTACACAAACGATTTATTTAATTCTATAGTACTTGTTATTCCAATTTTCTAATGACGTACGTAATTAATACGTAAAAAAATCTAAACGTTTTTTTAAAATAAATTTTCTCAATTAATTTTTTTAGCCGCTTTGATATTTTGTGTCCTGCGATCTAAATTTGTTTGGCTGCTATTTTTGCATTAGTGCATAAAGTCGTCAGCTGAAATGTAAAATCACGTAACTATTAAAAAATTTAAAATCAAGTTTTTAATTAATTATTGGGTATTACATCAAAACACATGTCGCTACACATAAAAATTATTCCTAAAAATTTAATATTAAATAAAGTGTTATTTAAAGTAAATTTTATTCTCATTCAAATTATTTAACTGTTTCTATTAATTATTAGTTGAGGTTTTAAAATAAAACTTGTATAAAAAATGCCTTATAATATAACACATTTGGGACGAACGTCGTCCACATCGACGAATTCGTTGATAAGCATTCGCTGCGTAAGTTCGTTGTGTGAAGTACATTAACGACGAATTCCTATCTCATATTTGATAAATATTTGGTTGTTGTGTGCAGTGTTACCATATGTGAAGATTTATCTCATTTCTGAAGTTTTTAGACATGAAAAAACGACCAAATAAATTTCTTAGATAAAAATAAGATTTTTAAAAATGTGACTTTTGGTACTTTTAATATATTATTGAGGAGTCTTTTGACTAAACTACTTACATATTTTCTGATTTGCTTCGTATTGATCTCACACATACTCTATACAGTAAATATTTTGTGTTATTTAGCTTCACGTTTAAATTTTAACTTATTTTCGTTCAATTAAATTACAAAAAAAGATTTTTAATAAAAAAAAGAGTTTTTGCTTGACTTGAATATTAAAAAAAATAAATATGGCAACACTGGTTGTGTGTACAAAGACAGAAAGGGAGAGAGAGAAAATTGGTTTTTCGTCGCTCGTCTGCGTACAAAATTGAAATAAATCTATATATTTTCATATACACACATGTATTCTATTTCTTACGACGAATATTCGTAACGGAAAATTCGCCGCTCGTCCCAGTTGTGTTTAAAGCATTAGTCTGAAAAGTACTTATTCCTTTCATTCATAAAAAAAATAAAGAATAATAAAAATAAATTGCTGATTGAATATGATAATTACATACTGTATATCAGCTACGTCCAAGCCATATGCACAATGTGTGAGCTTTTACAAAAGAGCTTTGTGCTTTCACAACGATGAGAGCATAATAACCAATCAGCCATCGGGAACAAATATGAATGCCGCTTGCTTTGCAAAGAACAATCATAAATTGTAAGAGCTTTCAAAGCTGTTTAACTAAAATGCAAAAGTATGATTATGTGTGTTTTGACCTGCTATGAACATTTTGCGTTTCAGTTAGTATCTAAAAAATTTTTTATTATTTTTACAAAATTGTTATCAGATTTGACAAAATTTTTTGTAGGTCCCGCATTCATATAAAATATTTACTGATTCAAAAAATTAAAATGAAATTTTGGTTTTTTCTGTCTACAATTAATAATAATAATATGTGGAATTAAAAATGTAAACACACAAAAAATATAAAATGAATAATTTTGTAACATAATTATGAACTTTCAACAAACCAAAATAATAATACTGTTGCCTCAAATACGTTTAGTTTTCCTCAAAATGAGGAAGTGAGTGTGTCAACCTCTTATGTTGCATCATTAATAAAAAGCCAATTAGTACATAACTCCTTAAGAGCTGTTCGGCCCAAGAAGGCTGTCTTTGTATCACGTCTAGCTTTTGATACGACTGTTGCAGATGTTGAGTTTTTCATAAAATCCAAAATAGGATCAAATACTGAAATATCAGCGTATAAATTCAATTACTCACAACCACGTGAGATAGCATCTTAAAGTTATTGTTCCTGATCAATATTTTAATATAATTCACGATCCCTCCTTCTGGCCTATAAATACATTTGTGCGGGAGTTTACTTATAGAGAAAATCGTAGCACAGCTGTTCGTCTTCCATCACGCAATACAAACATCTCAAAAAACTAATTGCTGCTACTGCGAGTTCAATTTCTTTGGTTTATTAAAATGTTCGGGACTTAAATGCTAAAATATCTTCACTTTTTGTTGAAAGCTTAAATTTTAATCATCAAATCATAATTTCTATCGAAACTTTTTTTATAATATCAATTAAACAATTAATTAAATATTTACTTATAAAAAAATTTATAATATTAATTAAATTTTACACTCAATTAAAAATTTAATTAAACGGAAAATATTAATTGATGAATATTTTTGTCTGTGAATAAAGAAACTTAGCACTTGAAAAAATTTTGTTTAGTGTAGTGATTTTGCATTTTTGCTAACGATATATTATGTTTACTATAACGATTTAAAAATTTCATGATACTTACTCTCCCTCTGAAGTATGTATAGTATACATTTTATTTTCTTAAAAGCTCACACAACATACAAAACGAAAACAAGTTTTTTTTTCTAATTTCCGTTTGTGGTTTATCTACTCCGTTTGTAACCTTGAAGGATGTTGATTTCAGTCTGATTTTTGCACACGCCAATATACAGACACACATACATACACATACACAGAGTGCTTGAGTATTTCATAAGCAAATATGAATTTGTATAAAAAAAAATATGTTTACATCTGAATATTTTGATGAAAATAAGCATAAAAAGGAATAAAAATAAAATGCTAAACAACATATTGGCATCAACATTATTTGAATGCGATACGATTTCTTGTGTTATTGCTTCATAATATTTGATTACATCTTTAATATTTTTCTTTGAATTTAATGACGAAAACAATATAAAATACGATAATAATGCTGCACGTTCAAACTGACATGTGCGATTAAATAAATACATAAGTTTCCAATCATATTTTTGAAATCTTGAAAGAGATTTTATTAGTTTGCATTTGTTTTTTATGTTTATTGATGTTTGCTTAAAAACGAACCTCTATAAGTCTTCATAAGATTAAATGTTGTAAATGTCTTATTTTGATAATATGTGTTTATACATTTGTATGTATGTGGTAATTGTTAATTAATTTTCTAATTAAAAACTAGATTTTATAAAGTCAAGGCTGATTAGAATTGTATGATGAAGAAAAATAATGAATATGGAATATTCATTGGTGCATTCATTACCAACAAACAATGCATCTATCAAATCAACTTTGTAAAAGTTGCTGTGCTTTTTATAGATTTTTCTGAGTCTTAACCCATTATCAGTTCTCCACTTGTTTTCCCTTCCATATAATTTTTTTTTAAATTAAATTAATTCCGTAATGGGAAATAAAGGCTTGAAATTATACGAGCACTCTTGAGAAACAAGCAGAACTAATTTTCGTCTATCGAATAAATCAGTTTGTTCATAAACTATCAAGCACATGTACATACATACTTCATCAACACATATTTCCATTAATTAATTACCCAGGCAAACTGTTGCGTTCCCTAATGTTTAAGCAACTACTTGTCGTCCCATCCCTATAGCTTCGGTGAAACCCCATTAATTAAGCATCAATCATAAACTTAATATTGACACCATTTCATAAGAAGGCAACACACGCACATTAAGAAACCAATAACTTTATCAATATTTTACACCGAAAAAGAAAATTAAACCACAAAGGGGAAACTTAGAGAAGGAAGGCTGGAATAGCAACTCAACTAAACTTGCCACCAACTTATTAGAATTTCAAATGACTTTGATTTTGAATTATTTATACGAAGCCACAACGTTACAGTATTATGACGGTTAGGCGGGTTTGGAGGAAAGACAAACATTCCCATTGAGACTTGATTTTTTTTTCTATACTAGTAGAGAAATATAATAAGAGATGGAAAATATAAGATACGAAAAAAAAGGTTATATGTGCGAGGGAAGATCAAAAGCATATAGAAATATAGCTGCTATTCCAAGCAAAATATATTAAAAATCTTTATTATCCACAGAAAAAAATGATTTGTAAATACAATTAATTTTTTTGTTATATCAATTAAATAATTAATTGATTTTGAACCTGCAACGATTTTTGTAAATACAATTAACGAAATTGTACGTTAAAGGGAAATCTGAAAAATATTTTCAATTAAATATATCAACAAATAGTTTGTTAAAATTAATTTATTTTCTCAACATTTATTTTTGTTAGATTTCAAAGTTTTTTAATTAAAGCTATTGTTACATTAACAATGTGAATTGTTGAATTTCCGTAGAAATTTTAATTATCATAATTTTTATATTAACAATATTATTTTAATACACAATCACAATCCTCGAAACGATTTCTTGCTTGTCTGCGAAAAAAAAAACTAAATGTCTTTGGGCGGAGTTGAACCGGCAACCTCAGGGATAATAATCTAACTTGCTTACCTCTCAGCTAAAGAGCAACACTTTAATAGGTATTAGTGGCCTGCGTAAGCCGTCTTGATATGCAAATACGTCATGTTTTTTAAATGTATTCTCGTGGCATGTATTATACTAAGCCAATAATAAATGCTGTCGTACTATAAACGAAGCACGATGGTTGTATTGGTGTACGTGTATATGACTGTTAACAAGCGATGTCGCCAAGTCGTCTTGTTTAAACAAACAATGAAAATAAGTACTGTTGATACATGTATGCTTGTTATTTTGCATATTGTACGTTTGGGTGTGTGTGTAAAATTTAGATGGTAAGCTATTATGTTTGTGTTTAAGGGAGGATTTTTAAAGCAAACGCACACAACTCATGTAAATGCATGTGTGCGTTTGTATGTGCGCAGAAAAATAAGAGACCATACAAAAATTATGTAGGTATGTATGTATGTATGTACATGCATGACGTTAGTATACGCGTCAATAGGTAGGAAAAAACACAAACACCACAAACTCTTCAGTCACATACTATTTTCTTCTTTACTCCTATACCTCCAATAAGTTAAACAAATGTATTGCCTAACACATTTTTTAGCATTTGTTTCAGAAGATTTCACTGCAGTAAAGCATTTGAAATTGCCGTCATGTCTAAAAAGTTCTTATAAGACGTCTTTTGCAGGTCTTTATTAGGTACACAAAAAATGAAAACACACAAAATATGATTTCTTGTTTTTTCTACATGTTCGCTCTCCGTTATGATATAATTTAGCAAATAATTTAATTGACTACAAAAATTTAAATTTGTTATATTAACAATGATGACTGTTAATTTTTAAATTAAATGCTGATTGAATTTCGATGATATTTTTTCTGTGTCGTTACTTTTTAAATTGTATTCGACACACAAACAGCTCATCATCGGCCCAATGCCGAAAGATTGCTATTAAACTTCAACGAAATATTGGTGATATTCGATGTTTGATGCACATTGTCTTGCATCAGTGTCAAGGTAGTGGTTATGAATCATTTAATATCATTTAATATCTGACAAGATCCATTATATTAAGTTGTTTTTGGCAATCATTCACATTTTTCTTTTTTTTTGCTTCACTGTGCAGTGTACTGTTTAAGAATGGGCACATTTCACATCTCCAATAAATATTTATATTAAAAAGAAAATATTCTGTAATTGTATTTTTATCTATTTCTTTTATTTTTATAGGCATTCAGCACATCCAACGACATTTACACGCCTTTTTCTTGTTAACTGTGTAGCCATCTTTGAGCCTGGGAGGTTGTTCATGTGTATGTGCATATAAGTTGCGTTTGCAAATTGGTAAAAGTTATAGAACTAAATAGAAAAAAGTTCAATCCAAGCACTTCCAACTTTCCGTTCTTTTTTTTATTGTGTTGTTTAGTCTTTATTTTCTTTATATGCTGCTTATCTATAACGCGCATAAATAAATACAATTTTTGATTTATTCTTTGGTTCGTCCTTCATTCTAGTTGCTTAACTCGTTTATGTTCCCTACTTTTTACAGTTTTTAAGCTTTTAATATATTTAAGTGTATAATGGAATGCTGAACTGTTTCAAAAAGATAACTAATGCCATATTTTCTTCATTGAAATCTCTGATATAGTGATTTCTGCTGTGTTTCTATAAAGTTAAATGGGTGCAAAAAGCACAGTGGAAAATACGAAATAAATTTTAAAAGGAGGATAACTCAATCTGCGACTTCTTTAACCATTCTGCCGGAATCATCATATCAAACATATCAATGAATGCCAAAAGTTTATAGAAAAAATATTATGTTGCAGGGAATGTTAAGTTATATTTAAAGCACTTATGTTATGCTAAGGATATTATTCTTTCAAGCATTCAGTATAAAAACATAAGCCTGCTAGTGAGTGACTAGTGATGAAAAGGCTTGTAAATAACTATCGGTAGAAGGCCATAAGCAGCCGAAACAGAGAGCAGACTCTTATAAGGGCCAATAATTCAAGGGAGAGTAGGCGTCTGATTGTGTGCATAAGTGGAGACCAATTTTAAATAAACGAAGCTCCCACACAAGAGAGTTTAAATCGGCTTTAATTTATGAATAGTATTGAAGAGTTATTTGTTATATTGACATGTAAAAGCAATAAGTTAAAAAAATTATATTATAACAACAGAGCTCGCAAAATATGACCAACCAAATTTCTCTGTGCGGAATCACTCAGTGTCTGAACAGCAACCCTCTTTTTCGTTTCAATCGTGTTCTCGTTCCCTGGTTTTGGGTTGAGCGTAACACACGAATACGAAATGAATCGTTCGTTGCTCAGCTACTGAGGGTCAGTAAGTGAGCAAAACAAGCAAAGTGTTCGCAAAAAAGGTCTTTATTTTTGTTGTTGCGTTTGCTTTATGTTTTTGCCTTAGATATTTCGACACAGGCAAAACACTAAAGAGGAAAGGAGAAGATAATAATAAATAACAATAAAAATATCTGTAAATCAAGTGAACACATGAGCCGAACGATCGAACAAAACTGATCGTTGGTTGAGCGAAGAGCAAGCCAAAGAAGAACAAAGTTTGAGGGTTTTCTCGCGACAGTGTCGCATCTTGTCAGTGGACTTTTGTTTTTAGGGTTCCGTACTTCTCTTTTTTTGGCTTTCTTTAGGCATTTTTAGAAACACAAAAACTTTCTTATTTTTACAGAAACACGTATGTATGTGTAAAATATATAAATATGCTTTAAAATTAAAAATTGCTTGAACTTTTATTATTTTATTTGTAATGATTTTTTTTACGTTTGTTTCATAACTGTTACATAAACTGTTTGCACAAAAGTTCAAAAGGGGCTTTATGAGACAAGTATCGCAAATTTGTCGAATTGCACAAATGGTAATTTTAAGAGTTCTCCTTAAAACCCTTAATATTTTTTCACTTTCCACAAATGTGAAATATTACTTCGAAATTTCTTGTCAAATACACATTAATTTTTTTTACACCTAAAAACTGGCGGGAAGTTTCGGCGTTGCGATTCCCACTTTATTTCCGATAAATAATTTTTCTATTTATAAAATAGGTTGTTAATTTTTTCTCATCTCAGTATAAAAAAAACAAGGTCAGATTTATAGTCTCAAATAAAAAGATTTGTTGTATCTGCAATGAATCATTTTTCCGAAAATTAAAAACATTTTTCTAAATACTTTCTTCAGAAACACTGTATATTTGTATTTATATCCTGGCAAAAAAGGAAAAAAATCACTCACTCCCTCTTCGATGTGAAACATATACCATGCTTGCAAAGTGTCAGTGTGAATGTTAAATAATGTATTGTCAGTTCAGTTCCTTATTTTTAAATCGGATTTATTCCAGTTGCTTTTTTTTTTTTTTTTTTTTTTGTTGCTCCCTACTTATCATTTAAAAATCCTCCAGCCTCTAATAGAAGGAACGAAGAAATCTACAAACAATCTAAATCCATGAGTATTTATCGCAAAAGGAAACAACGACTTGTCACCCTCACAGTTAAACGGAGTTCACTGATTATTTTCACTTTATTGAATTTGGTCTTTGTTGCTGGAATTGATTTCATTTTTGTTTTTTTTATTGGTTGTGTTTTTGTATTTTTTTCTAAAGTTATTTAGGAATATAAATATTTATACTTGTACACAAACTTTTTATTGCTTTTCTGTTATTTTTATACTCAGATAAATGGAATTTTGATTTATTTAACACTTAACACATGCCATTTTTAAAAATTATACACCATTTGCAGTTCATTTCTTTTTCTTTTAAATGTCGTAAGAGGGGGGCATATTTTAGTTTATATCAGATTTTATTCTTAGAAGTTTTAAGCGCCAAGTCAACAGCAGTTCCACTATTGTATGCAAAATATTCATTGAAAGGAAACTAGAAGCTTTAATATGAACAAAGAGATTCTTAATTTTAATTAAAGAATTCTTGAAATGCAGCAAAAAAACTTATGCACATGATAAAAAATTTAAACAAACTTGTCATACAAAATTTGCTTTAACTGAAAAAGATACAAATATTTAATTAAAAATATAATTGACCCAATTAAAGTTTTGCTGAAAAAATTAGTTGACTGAAAGTTTGATGTTGCTTAAAAAATAAACCAATTACAAAGATTAATTGTCCCATTTAAACTTTTAATTGCTTTAAAACCAAATTTCCTTGAAAAAATTATTCAATTGAGAAAAATACAAATAAAGAAATTTGTTAAATTTCAATTAATGTTTTATTTTTCATTTAGCGTCGTAAATACTTTAGTTGTTATCCGATGGATTTCTACTTGTGTAAGGATGTAGAAAAATAAAATAAGTTCACCTGAATATAAACTATTAGCTGGGTTTTGTATAAGTTTCAAAGCCTACTAAGACTACCATAAAGTTTTTTAAAGTCTGTGCATGAAGTAAGAGTGTGACTGTTCAAAATTTATGGTTAAAGTCTGCTGATGATTTGGTTCAACCGCCAGTGAAATCCATATATAGACATGCTAACCACAAGGAAAAAAATTTCAATTATTAAAAATACAACTAACTAGTTTAATATGTAATCGATCCAATTAAAGTTTCGCTTAAAAATATTATTACCTGAAAGTTTAATTAAAAAAAATTACCGAGTTTAATTGACAGAATTAAATCTTTCATTGACTTTTATTTTTAACTAAAACAGTTGATTGGAGAAAAATTTTTTTTGTGTATAAAGAAGTTAAACTTTAAATTCCCCTTATTCAGAGCTTAAAATACGGCATTCAATATCAAACGAATTTTCAAAATCATTCCATATAAATTCTCTAAAAATAATTTGAAATTTTTTTTCGGGTGCCCCAGAACTTAAAATTTGTATTATTCAACATATGATGGGGAAATAAGGAGAGGAGAAATTTTTAGCAAAAAGCTCACATTGCTTAGTCTTCCCAAACCTTAAATGAAAGATCGCAATAACAAAAATTCTTAGATATAAATAGGCAGAAATCCCTAAACTGTTTAATCTTGACAACGATAAAAATCAAGCAAGACGACTCATGCAGAATATGCGTTACAGCAATTAAATTAAAGCAAATGCTGTTAGACGTTAAAACTTACTCTTAAAAACACATTATTGAAGAAACACAAGGAAATAACTTTCATTCAGTTATTTAGGCAATGCTGTGTGTCTTTTTATGGGCCTTTCATTTTCATTTCCACTTCTTCTACTTCCCAAAAAAAAAAAAACAAGAAAGAAAAAACATTCGCAATAAACTTCATAATTTAATAGAAATAAAACTATTCTATTACATTAGATATTCAAAGATATAAACTTTTATTAGAGCCAATTTATTTATGAAATTTCGTATAGATGAGAAAGTCTACTTAAGTTATGAGTGTGTTTATTAAAAATAAAATGCCGAGAATTACAAACCAGTAAAAAAATAAAAAACAAAATGCCATATTTCGTACCCTTTTGCTTGAGCAAGCAGTTTTTTTCCACTCATGTATGTGTGTGTGTGTGCGCGTGTGTGTGCGTGTCTGAGAGCTTTATTTGTATTTAAAACAAAATTTGGGTTAAAAACCAAATAACTTTTCATTTAAATTCGTATGTAAATGAAGTTATTTGCTATGGCAACTTACAAAAAAAAAGAATAAAAAAAATTGAGAAAAATTTTTTCAGTTATTCATTTATATTTCCTGCTATAGCATATGACTGACTGAGTTGTCGGTTGGCTTATGAAACCTTTGATCAAGTTAGAAACACAGCCGAGGAGGAGGGGAGTGCTGAAAATAAGTTAAAAAACTTGTGCACTATTTTTTCATGCACAAAGTAAAGTCTGTTGAAAGTGAAGAGCAAGCAGAAGATTGAAATTTGCTATTTAAAATAATTTTCAAGCAAAGTTTTAAATTCCGATTCAGATTATTAAAGGAATTTAATTTCTGTCACACATTTGTGTATGTTCTAAACAAAACTTTGTTGAGACTTCTGGTTTGATAGTAATAGGAGTTTAACAAGTGAATGCTTAAAGTCCATAATACAAATTGAAACTGTGATTATTTTCGATACTGCCTCGATAAAAGTCAGGCGTTAAAGCAAGGTGGTGAATATATTTGACAAAGCCGCTGTTTTATTCTCCTATATATCATTATACACGATAGTACAGATGCAAATATTATAAGTCGTCAATGTGTTGAAGGTTGCGACACACATTCTAAGTTACGAATATCTCACTTAAGTGACACGAAAGATAGAGAAAAATGTGGTAAGAGTAGCACTACCATATTTCTGAAACTACCACCATCAAACCTAATAGTTGTAATAAAAGTATATATTATGAAAAAATTTTGTTTGTTATTGTTCAAACAACGTCTATATGTATTTAGTTTCTGCTTAAGAAACTCTTCAGTACACTTCAACAAAAAAATTCTTGAGAAAAAACACCGTGTGTTTATACCAAAGCTTTCAAAATGGGCTCAAAGTAAAACATTTCAAATCAAACATCTTAATTCGATTTTGAATCCGTTTTTAGGATTCTGTACACCAAACGTGGCGAGTAGTATTTAAAAAACTTTAAACCGTTAAATATCCTAAATGGTCATTCGAAATGAGAAATCATAAGAGAAATAAATTAAAATAAATAAAAATACCTGTCGCCTGATTCCCATTTTGATATAGTTTGCCGACTTTTTACTATATTCGTATTTACAAAATGGCGTCTGTTGGCCGCCATATTCAGTTCTAACTACTGCGTCTTTAGTGATACTCCCAGGATTAAGATAAATCGATTCGGTTCGGTTGATATAATGTCGCAAAGAACACACATACATACATATATACAATAGCTGATAAACACAATACCCTTCTTTGGGTCGTGCAGTCGGGTAAAAAGGAACTCTATTGTTTTCACTACGCAGTCCGTCTTTCCATCACATGGTGTTTTCTCGAGCACCGTTGCAGCTACGTGCCTGAAATTATGATAAAAAATTTTGAAGTTTGGCCGCTAAAACAACAAATATATGGCAGTCAAAAATTAAAGGGTGTTCCAAACCGAAGAACGAAAAATATTAATATACTTAAAATTATATATATACACTTGAAACTTGCAAATTTAGTATATTTTTATCTAAAAAAATCAAAATTAAAGATTATTCTATCATTAAATGATAACTTTGACTATGTTATTTTGATAACTTGCTGTATCTTGGAAACCGTAAGAGGCAACCTTTTGAAATATTTAAAAACGCTTAAACAAAAAAAATTCTAAAATTAAAAAATTCCTAAAAAATCGTCGACAAAACGAAAAACAAACAGCAAACCAAGAAAAAATCTCTTGAAAAAAAATCGACAAAACGAAAGATGCGTCAAACTAAAAAAGAAATCTCAAAAACTAAAATAAATTGCCAATAACCGAAAAAATCGCCATGATAAAAAAACGCCAAACCTAAAAACGTTAAAAACAGAAATAAATTCAGTGAAGTGCGACTTTGACCCGCGCACTAAGGGTTCTGTACGGGCACGAGATATGTAATTCAATACTAACTTTAGCCAATATAAACTATAGTTTTGGCATTTTTTTCGTTTTTTCGGTTTTAAACGTTTTTTTTAGTTTGGGAATTTTTTGAATTTATTGGCGCTTTCTGAGTTTTGGCACTTTTTTCGCGTTTTGAAAATTTTTTTGGTTTTTGAAGTTTTTTTAATATTGGCGATTTTTATTATTTTGGTGTTTTTTTTAATTTGGAGATTATTTTATTTTGGCGAATTTTTTTAATCTTAACGTTTTTTTTTCATATACATAGGTGATTTTTATTTTGTTTTTGGCGATTTTCTTAGTTTTCGCACTTTTTTTCATTTTAAGGATTTTTTCGGTTTTTGGCGTTTATTTTAAATTTTGGCAATTTTTTTTTCGTTTTGGCGATTTTTTTTTCACATAAACATTTATTTTGGTTTTAGCGCATTTTTCGCGTTTTGGCAATTTTTTTTAAATTTGGATATTTTTTTTTTAATTTTTGCGATTTTTTTTCACATAAACAATTATTTTGATTTTAGCGCATTTTTCGCGTTTTGGCGATTTTTTTCGGCTTTTGGCGTTTATTTCATTTTGGCGATTTTTTTTCATTTAAACGATTTTTTCGAATTTGGCGATTTATTTTTAATTTTTGGCGATTTTTTTCAGGTTTTGGCAACTTTTATTTCGGTTTGGCAATTTTAAAACTTTCGGATTTTTTAGTTTTACCGTTTTTGAAAATTTCAAGATATAGCAAGTTGTCAAAATTGCATTAACTGATGGACCACCCTTTAATTAATTTTTTTTAAATTTTAGTGTTAACTGTTGTAGTCTATACAAAAATACACTAATTTTACAAATTTCAAGTGTCAATATACATATGTACATATAATTGTATGTATATTATATGAGATTTTAACATTTTTCGTCGATTTTAACATTTTTCGTCGCTCGTTTTGGAGCACCCTTTAATTTTTAATTCTCATGTATTTGATGTTGTAGTGGCCAAGGTTCTACATACTCTGTCCAAATTTCATGTCCGTTGCTCTTACGGTTCCTGAGAAAATACCGTGTGACGGACAGACGGACATTGGGACAGACCGATAGCGTAGGGAAAACAATAGGGTTCCTTTTTTCACCTTTGGTGTACGGAACCCTAAAAATTGTTAAAACTAAAAAAATGAAAAAAACGTCAAAACTAAAAACAGGCAAATGTAAAAAAACGCAAAAATTTTAAAAAATACCAACAAAGAAAAAAACAGCCAAATTATATATTATATCTGCGTCAAAAAGGAAAAAATACTTAAGTCATACTTTACTGTTTTGCAGGAGAGCACTTTTAAACGTCCAAGAAGATTTTCAGAAATTTATTTCTGACAGGGAAATTGGGAAATCCCCTTTTAACCTTTATTTTTTAAGCAACCATCGATCTGCACATATTGAAATATACCTAAGTATGACCCAAATTAAGATATTATTACAAATGAGATTAGAAATCTGAAAAACGTAAGTCGCAAATTATAGTGCCATATCTTCCTGAAAAATCATACAAATTAATTGAGATTTTGACCAGGGGCACTTTTTAGTATGCAGCTTTTTTCGACATAAGCAATTTTTTCTTTTTGTCACAGATAAGGCGAAAGAAAGTTTGTATAGTATTACATATCTAGTGTTCTTACGGAATCCTTCGTGTGCGAGGCAAAGTCGCACTTTACTGAATTTATTAAATTTTCACAACCTTTTTACAATTATTTGACGCATTAGGCAACAAAAAAAGTATTTAAAAAGGAATTTTTTAAAAACAATTTAATGTTTTTATTTTTGCCTTTTAAATACTATTATTATGAAAATTTTAAAATGGATTCAAAATTGAATAAAATTTGTTTCTTTTGAAATGTTTAGTTTGATCCTTTTTATCCAATTATGTTGGAGTGCATATTTCTCAATAATATTTTGAAAGCTTTTCTATAAATATACGAAGTTTTTTAGCTTTTCTCAATACCTTTCTGCTTGAAGTCTACTGATCACTTTCTTAAGCAGATCATATATACGCTGCTTAACCAATATAAAAAATTAGCATATAAATACATTACAGACTTTACGTTGTAATGTTAAAATGGAAGGATCGCCATGTAAAGTTAATATTGTATGTTTGGTAGTGTGTTGTGTATGTAAAGCCCTATAGCCCAATTATTGTTTTTATACAGCTGTACAGGGGGTCCAGCTTATAAATAGGCGTTCAAATGAACTGCCAAAAAGGTTTGAAAATTCAATTAAAAAACAAGGCAATTTATTGCCGGATTACGTTTAGAAATTAAATTCTGTTTTATTCAACATTTTGGTCTGCTTATATACTATTTTACATTCTTCAATTTTTGTGTTTCTTTATGTCCTTAATTTTGCTATAATAACACAAATTATTAATAAAAATAAAAGTGTGTCATTGAAATTTTATAATTTTTAAGCGTTTTGTTAATTATTACAATGAACTGTGTTGTAATTCAATTAAACTATGCTACAGTGATTTACAGTAATTGAGGTACACTACAACGTCAAATATACATAGATATATACTTACTTCGGTATTTATTAAGTACAAAACCTTCTTATTCATAAAATTTAAAATATATTTCCTTTCAAATTTTGCATAGAAATTTTTCCTAAAATAGATTTCAATAGCATTTCATATTTGTATGAATACAACCCAAAATATAAGAAATACCCAGGTACATATATTTGTTTCAAATTTATTGGACAAACAAAAGTGCTTGTTTTGTAAAGATTTTTGTTTGATACTTTAAAACTTATTGAGGGCAATTATGAATAAAATTCCGCGAGAAATTTTTGCCGGAGAACAATTCTAAGTAATAAAAAGTAATAGGGAAAACAAATAATTCTGATTTGAAAAGGGAGTAATTTCGCGCGGAATTTTATTCATAATTGCTCCGATTATTTAGTTGTTAGTATTTAGTTGTTTTATTATAAACATACGAATTTTTTTAGCTTATTTCATCATCATCATCATTTGGGTTAAAATCTACTGACGGTGCTTAACAAAAAAAAACAAGAACAAATTTATAAACAAAAAAATTTATTTTTAGAACAACATTTTACAATCTTGACGGCACGCTTTCTCTGCTTCCAACTTTCAAATATATCCTAACATTTTCCCACTAATTTCCAGCTGGGCAATTGGAGCCGGCCACATTCTTGTTGTTTTCTAAGCTGCTGTTATTAATACTCGTAGTTGTATTTCATATTTTACGACTGGAATTTGTATGTATGTTTGTATTTGCTTATTTTCTAAGATAATCAAAATTTGGCATGTCAGCAATTTTTCTGAAACACCAATTTAATTTTGTATATTGTTCAAATTTATTTTTTAAATATTATGCAGACACTTGTATTGGAGCCTTAAAAAAAATCTATTACCCCACGTCTTGGCTATTTGCTTTTAGTTTGGTTGCTGTTGCTGCTGTTGTTGGCTGTAAGACACGTAGAAAGAAATATTATTAACATATTTTAGTTTTATCTGTAAATAATACAAATATTTCTTACAACGCATACGCACTGTGGCGGTTAGAAACCAACTAAGGAAATTTTATTCTTTATGGTTGACAATAACACTGACATAATTTAAGATCATTTATGTATGTGTGTTAAGATTACATACGACAAGAGCATGTGTGCGTACGCGTGCGAATTTATATTTTAATATGTTAAGCATTTGTGTACTGCTGCTTTTTTTTTTGTATAATTTTGGGGGAGGCTTAGGCAAAACTAACCGAAAAATGCCTACATTTTCATATAATATTTAAGATTAATTCTGCTCCATTTGCATTAAAATATGCCAACTGTCATAAAAATATAAAAATAATATAAATAACAAAGGAAAATAAATTTTTTCCTTAAAACAACTGTATAAGAAAAGAAAAAAATAGTAAACCGAAACACTTAAAAAGGAAAAGCGTTCACACACAAGGACTTGTAACTATTTTTTTACTCGTATGTTTATGGTTCTCTGTGTGTGTTTTAAAAAAAACACTCTTAGAAAACGACACAATGTGGCATAATAAAGTGCACAAATCTTCTTTTTCTCTATGGTTTTTGCAATGTTTTTTTAAACATTCTTGCAAGAGTTTTACTTCATGCTTTTAAATTTATGAATACACGATTTTAGAATATTTTGTTAAATATATAAAAGAATATTTTCTTACAACAAAGTTTATTATTTGCCATAAAATTTTTTATTGCAAAATTATGTACAAAATCTGTTCTTTTTCAAATTAAATATTGTGCATTTTAATTACTGTTTTTTGTTTTGTTATTTTAATTTTTTTTTCAAAAACATACACCCACTTCTTGTAGTTTAATTTTCTGTTTTAATGCCAGAAACAAACACATGTAATGTGCTTTTCTTACAGGATTTTTATTGTCATTTTTGGAAGAATGAAAATATTTGTTATTATATTTTATAAGATTTAAATGGATTTTTGGACAACTATACAAATATTGCAGTGAATGTGCAGCGACTTGAGTGCATGCTGCTAAAAATACTAATAAAGCTCTTCAGTTTTTAGAAAGTGAAAAATATGTGTGATCAAAAGAATTATAAGCAAAGAACTGCAAGTAGAGAAATCAACTTTTTTTTATACATAGATATACCATAGATGAAAAATCCACTGGTTGACATATTTTCATAAGTTTATTTTAATTGAAATTTATTTTTTGGTGCTTAAGCATAGTCTAGATATTTCAAAATCAAATCATCAGTACACTTTAAAATATGTGGTTGAAGTCTACTGATAATTTGGCGAAGCACCAATAAAATATATACATAAATAATACATGAAAATGTTTCATAAATACACAGAAATAATTTTAGTATATCATATTAATGTTTGATCGTCATTTTTCTCTTAGCATAGAGAAAATACTTACTATACCACTTTTGCAAATGTTATGATGCAATACCATTGGCACATATTGTGAAATGACAAACGTTTCACTATTACACACTTACATTTATGCCATAATGTGCACTCAGTATTGGTATACCTGCCCAATGATACCATGCAATGCACTCTACAAAAACAAAAGATATTTTAAAACATGTGTGCACAAATTCTTTCAACTGCTCGCACGTGTGCATGTGTATTCATAAATTTCCATAATATTTGATGCAACACATTTGAGAACTAAATATTTGAAGAATAAAATTACAAAAAAAAAATTTTATTAAATTTCTTACTGTAGTAAGACTTTAATAAACAGTGAAAACTTTAAATAATATATATAAATCTAATAAAAATATTAAAGTGAATGGTAAAAGAAAAATGTATTTAATAAAAGTTTATATCAAAAATTCCTGTTTAAATTGTTTTGAAGTAATAATGTCCTTTTTGTTGAACCAATGAAACCAATGAAAGCGAGCCGTATGGACTTACTTAATGTGCAAACTGGCAATATAAAAAAAATATATTAAGGGTTTTCATGAGACTTATCAAAAGTCTCGCAAACTGTGCAACTGTGCATTTTTACACTCTCGTAAATAAAATGTCAATAATTGTATAGAAATTTATTTACACAAACCTGTTAAGTTTGCCGAATAATTTTGACTCGTAAACTTAAGGTGTGCAATTGTGCATTTTGTTAACATCAATTTCTTGCTTTTTTGGACTTCTTTAGGCACTTTTAGACACACACACACAATTTTTTATTTTTAAAATTATCTTTTTTAATTAAAAACTGCTTTAAATTTTATTATTTTATTTTTATTTAATTAATTTTTTGACGTTTATTTCAAATTGACATAAGTTGTTTGCACAAAAGGTTAAAAGGGGCTTCATGAAACAAGTCTCGCAAGTTTGCCCAATTGCACAAATGGTAATTTTAAGAGATTTCATGAAAACGCTTATTGTATTCCACATTACACTTTTTAATTCAAACAACCATTATCGTTATCTAGTATTATTAATTATTTGTTTCATTAGAAATTAAAACAATTTTTAGGATATATGTATAATTTAGACTAACTGAGGAAAAACACATTTTTTTTGTGCCACCACAGTGTATGTCAGTACCCGTATCTGTCTATTAACATCCGTTATTTAACATGAACTTTTCGTGTAATGGAATACGAGAATTTTTGTACTTGTATTGCATATGCAGTTGATAATTTACCGTCCGTAAATGCACTTTTATATACAATTATTTATGCCAGCCTCCATTTGATCTTATATCCAGATTAGCACATATTATAGCATTTACATATGAACATAATAAGTAGTATGCATGCATATGGGCATTTCCACAGAAAACTGTTTGTTTTGTTCAGAGAAAACTTAAATTTTTCTTCCTTTTTTGAATTGCAATTTTAATTGCTTATTCATGGTACGTGACAAACATTTTACACTTCTGTAGAATTGCCCACAACATGACTTGCATTTAGCTGATATGTGTCAGCTGTCACTAAAGCAAGTACAAATCGTGAGTGAATAAAAATATTTGTATTATTTTTGTCATATTTGAAGTGTTTAGACTTTGTGTTAAATTACTTGCTTCAAAAAGCTGTAAAATATTGTCTTAAAGTATATTTTTTTTAATTAAATATATTATTCTTAACGATAAACTTACATTCTATACGATTTTAATAAAATATCTTTTGTCATTTACAAGTATTAAAATGTTGTTTTTTTAATAATAACAAATAAAGGATTTTTGTATTGAAAAAAGGATTTTCATAAGAAAATGGATGACCATAAATCTATACAAATATTTTGTTATTGACTTTTAAATAATTTATAAATTTTTTGTGCATTGAAAATATGAGACAATAAAGTCATCACAAAAAGGAATGCATTAGAAAAACAATAATAAAGAGACTTTTTTTAAACCATATCGGATTTTGCAATATTCTAAATAATATTAAGACTTGAAAACAATAGAAATTGAAACAAAACATGCCAAATGCATTTTCTAGAAATTATAACTAAATAATAATAAAAATTTATATATTGATTTAGTTCTACTTTTCTTTTCTGCTTATATTCTGGATAAGTATTTGAAAATTATACTTTTGCTCTTGTGTTTTCTTATGAAATAAAAAAAACTTCTCTAGAGATAAACTCTATATTTAACCCATTCAAATCATAAATAAAGAAACAAATGAAGTTCGAAAAATAATAATTAAAATTAATTCTATATATAGTTATATAAATTACAAATAGACATAAGTTCTGAAAAGTAATTTTTTTAGTATAACATTTAACTCGCAAATATAATTCAAATCTTTGTTGCTTCTGTTTGGCCACTATAATAAAGATTATTGCGAGAAAGTGATGTTTGGTGTAACTTTCTTCCTTTATATCATGTCACATATTTAGATATAAAACGATGTCACCATTTGACTTGAAACCTTATTATCGGTGAGTGCTTAAGCTTACACAAAACATTACAACTAAAATATTAATTCAAGTAAACGTTACTTTCAATATTATTGTGCAATAATTTATAAAATATAATTATAATTTATAAAATTGTCTCTGTGTATTATTATATCAGTACCTTTAAACTTGAAATTTTTTTTAAATACCTCAAGTTTAAAATTTCAAGGGGCCTCATTTTGTAAAACCCAACGCTAAGCGTTCACAAATATTATATAGAAAACTTCATGTTACAAATTCAAATCACATATACAATTTGTCTACGCTTAGTGTTGCATTTAACGAAATAAGGCCCATAATGTTTCACTTGAATTTATATTTAAAAATAACAATTTTTCTGATTTGATTAGAATGAAGTTCGCATATCGCTTTGTAAGCTTAATTACATGTGATAATTATTAATGAACAAATAACACCAAAGTTAACTGTAAATATTCTGACAAAAGCTTAGTAGAACGGAACAACTAGCTGCTTTTGAAATTGCCAACACTTGACTATGTAGTAGATTGCTGAGGTCTAGAAGATAGCTTTAAACCAAGTCACCATAGTAACCCTAACTGGTCTCAGCCCAGGACAAGGTCTGGGTGGCTTTTTAGCAAGCCTGTAAAAAATATGTAAAATTATAGTCAAGCGCGAGTAAAACATCATCGCCTTCTTCTGCCTGAATCTGTTTTGGAAAATAAATGGCTACCATTTTACAAGTGCTAAATCAATACGTTTAAATAAAAAAAGTAAAAATAAATAATACAAAATAAATTTTCGTAAGTGTTTCTTAAATTTAAAATCTCAAATGTACATAAAAAATTAGTTGGCAAATTTAATTTTGATTATTGTATAAAATTTCCAGCTCTTGAACATTGAGTTAAACTTGAATATTAAGCACAGTTTTTTTTAATAGATAAATAAAACACATCTTGCTTCCGTTTTTCAATTGTGCTGGCAAATGATTTATGAATGTGATTAAACACAGTCTTCTATTACCGAGACGTTTCATTGAATTATTTTATCAATGCAAAATATGGAGAGAAAACAAAAAGCATAGTCAAGAAATTAACATTTCTAGAATTGGACATGCGCACCACGCGACAATATGCAAATAACGCCAATGTATGTATGTATGTTAGTATAACAGAAATGTTAACTACAGCGAACAAATATTAAAATTAATTCTATTCCTGAAAGTGAATAAAAATATCAGGGAATTATAAATAAGAACATTGACTTAATATTTACTTACAATACATCTAACAAAATAAAATATACCTTGAATGTGAGGCAAATATGTACTCTGCGGCTAAATAAACGCTCAGCGTTTTGATTTTGGTTTAGATGTAAAATGTCAAATGTACTGTTATTGTATTTACATTCAATGTTAGACATACATAACTGTTATACTTTTACGATATTCAATACCCACATTAACATTGAAATCTAAACATTTATTTTAACGGAATGAAAAAAGGTCCTTTTAACAGGCAACATTTAGCATAACATTGTTTCTAAACTCAGAACAAGTGTAAGTTAAAAGTATGTGACCAGTAAAAATGATGTTCAAAAGATTTTTTCCATATCAACACTTTATTTAAATAAAATTCATATATAAGATTAGATTTTTTTTTGTTGTAACGGAGCATAATATTTTAAAAATTTTAGAATTGTAAATACAATAATTGAAATTTATTTGCTTGTGGTTTAGCATTTCTATATACGTATTTCATTGGCGCTTGAACCAAATCATCAGTAGACTTTAACCACAAATTTTGAACAGTAGCAAACCTCTTACTTTATGCACAGACTTTCAAAAACTATACGAGAATTCAACAAATAATATTTTTGAAAATCACAAAGAAAAACTAAACTTAGTAGGCTTTGAAACTGATACAAAACCCAGCAAATAATTTATATTCAGGTGAACTCATTTTATTTTTCTACATCTACACTTCTGACAATATGTCAAATAAATAAATTTCATAAAATTTTAAAAGTGTTTAGAAATAAAATATATGTGATACATGTAAAATTTAATTTAGAAATAAAACAGGTCAGCATAAATAACAAAATTAAGAAACCAATTTAACCCTTTGGTAGCAAAAAACAATATAAATGGCAACGAATATAAAATTTTAAAGTCTTGGCAAATCAAGGAAGAATATGATTTTAGAAGTCTAAGCCGACATCGTGAAACATTTCATGCTAATAAAAAGCATCATAAAGGGAATGTATGATCAGGTAGAGCTTAATGCACACCTTCACTGTCCTTAAAAGCTACAAATGTTAGCTCAATTTTTCACACATTTTCGGAGTTTCTTTTCATGAAAAATATGAATATGGAATGATATGTACACTCTAAAACACTTTTGTTGAAAATTAGATCGATAATATCTAGTAGCCAACACTTTACAGACTACACTCGACCTAAAATTACACAACTCTATTTTTAAACCTTTTGTTGATTTTTAAGCACAATATGTTTAATTTTGAATAAAATATGTTTAGTCATGCTCTCACCCTTTTCAATAAAACTGCAAACATTCACGAAACACCTGATCAAAATATCGGAACACAAATTATTTTTATAAACACTGTTTTTATTAGAAATACTCCGTGAAATGCTTAGTGCATCATGATTATAATTGGTAAACGCTTGCTGGCATTTTAAATACGCATAAATGCATAATCATTTACATGTATGCAAATAAGAGATTCTTTTAATTTTGCACATAAATTTTTTGTCCAGTTTCACAATATTTACTATTCACTATTTACATAAAAAAAACATACTACGAGTATTGTTATTGACATATAAACTGCTTAAAATTTAATTTTAATTAACCCTAAAAGAAGGCTACCAGTCAATTGACTAGTGATTTGACTAGTAGCGACGACTACAACTTCGGTCACTGGCCCCAGTTAGTTTATTAGGGGCTTGGTGAAAAAAATGACTAAAGCATTTGTGTACGTGTGATCTTTTCTCTCTCTCTAACTTATTAAAGTCACTTAATTAAAGCACATATATCTGAACTGCTTACTCTGCTACGTTTTTGCCAGTCACAGATTACATAAGCATTGGTAGGCTATGACTTGTCAATGGTTACAAGGCAAATAGTCACCTATTACTAGTCAATATTTACGTAGAAACTGGTAAAATGTAACATTTAAATAAAAATATAATTTATAATACTTTTTGTTTAGTTTTATTTGCTTTTTTATTACAAAAATAACTCTAAAATACATAAGTAAATAGCATTTAAAACAAAAAATACAAATATACAAAATCACCAAATAACTTAGGCGGTATATAGCCCTCACATCCTTTCGTAGACAACGCACCTTGCTCTCTACAAATATCTAAAATTTGGAAAATAAATATACATATTAAATTAAACTTTGTAAATATCTTTTTGCACTATTTTACTTATCTTTCTCAATACTTTTATAAACTTCCACAGACTGCATGAATTGCTCCTTCTTCATAACGCATTTTCCCCTTTCCAAATATCTAAAAATTGGAAAAGAAATGAATACATATATACATATGTATGTATATTTTTAATTAAACTGTATACAATTTCTTTTATTCATTATTGTTTTTTTCTTACTTTTTCACAAATACCATAATTTTTTTTAACACTTTTATGCATTTTAATTTTAAAAACCGAACGAACTATAAATTATTTTCAGTAAAATTCAATATTTTAAAATTTTGACATATTTACATTAGATGTTCCACTCTAGCATATATGTTAGAGTAGAGCAACTGTTATAAATGTTGGATTGAATGAAAAATTGTTGTAAATGTGTTAGTAAAAAATTGTTGTTTGTGTTAGTTTCAGTCATTCATTTCTTGTAGGGAACTTAATAAAAAATATGGCCTGCTTCTCTTGCAACTTGTACGCTTTTGTACTTCTACTTTTTTTGTTAAACATATTTCTGGTGTTTTACGCATATATGCTTAATTTTCAACATTTTGACGTTATTTAGACATATCTGGCTGTTTTTTTAAATACAATTTGCTTAAAAATAAACCTTTTTAGCAGTAGATTCAAATTTTTGTGTAAAAGAGGACACATATTGTTTATTTTATACAAATAACAACAAAATCGATATAAATTTAGACATTAAGAATATTTCAACAACAAATTAGACAATATATGATCCTAAATTTCAGCCAATGTTTTAGAGTGTATGTATATCTTTCGCATGGGGTAAGAAACTAGAACGGCCTTTGAAAATGGAAAGGATATTAGACTTCATTCATTTATAGCACATTCACATACATCCTGTCGAAAACTATTTACAAGTGCCAAACACAGAACTACGTTTGAAAATCAAGGTCTACTCGACTACTGGTAAGAGAAGAGTAGGAATTATTCGGGCACAAAAAAATAAATAAATTATTTTATCTATTTATTTATTGGTAAATACTAATTTGCAGAATATGGTTACATGATTTTGTTAACAGTATTCTTAAAAATGTTTTTGTGACTGACTGTATAAGATCTATAGCTTCACATACATAGAAAGTAGCAGCGTGGTTGTTAAGAAAATTCCACAGAAGAACCGCACGATTATAGGACAGGTATAGAAAAGTTGGTATTTAAACTCGGAAAGTATAATAGTACACCAATGATAAATTAAGTATATTTAAGGAATCGGCGCAGTTTAAATTTTTACTTTAAAATAATGACGATCATAATCTTCGTTTTGAAAACAGTCTTGTAAAAGCAAAATGCAGCAAGAAAATCAATAAAATGTGAACTTGTCCATTTCCAAATCATCGGATGCTGGAGCACATGCTATTAATTCATATATTTTAGATTTCAACTTAAACAGGTTTAACTTACAAGCAACTTTATAAAAATAATTCTGTAGCCAGAACAAAGTCGATTTTTTTAATAAAAATTAATTAAAATATGTAATTTGAACAATTAGTACAATTAATGTAAAAAAGTATAATTTTTTTAAGTTGTTGGTACAATTTTAAAATTCTCTATGCCTTCCCTGTTATAGAATAATCGGTGGCAGATCAGTCAACCAGTGCGAGCGAGACGCAAAACTCTCGAAGGCCAATAAACAACAGTGTCCTGGTTGCATTTAAGAAATAATTGCCAACGACGCATGTTGTTTACTCGTCTGTTGACTAGAGCTGCTTAACGACTGAAACAAATTAAAAATTTTTTATTTAGTCAAGTATTTTAATTTATATAAACTTGATTCAATTAATTAAAATTTTCTGGCTTCACAATAAAATATGTATCTGTAATATTACATATCATTTACCACAAGTTCTTATAAAATGGTTGCCGCTTAAAGCATATTCACTCTCATGCATTTCTACTGCTGTGATAAACACAAAATTCTCTTCTGTCTGTGCACTGATGATTTAAATAACAGAAAGACGATGTGTTATTCAATTCGACTAACAATTAGTTCCCATTCAAAAATACAGCGCAAACTTTTTCAATTGCCCGGCAGCGAATATTTCTAATTAGCACAACTATTCATTTAAAGAAAAATATGCATGTACTCGTATGTACGTGATATAAACATGTCTTCCATTTTCATACGGAAACAAAACAGTAATTCTAATCTGAAGTAACAGCGTACAACTAAATGAGCCATTTAAAATAAAACCCATAGAGACACATTGAAACCCGAGAACATGCAATTTGTATACAAGTTCTCTCCTACACATAATAAACATCCCATTTGTATACACAAACTGGAAACATAAAACAAAAGACGTCTCAACTTTCACTACTACTAAAAATTACAACATACACACGTTAACTGTCACAAGTGACAGCACCACAATGATAATAAGAGCACAGCAAAGCAGCAGCAACAACAACAACAGCAACAACATCCTACAAATATCACAACTTGTGAGACACAATCACAACCTAATGCAGGAAGTGACACAAAAAACTGACAGCAGTCACATTAGTTGCATGTGTGCATTTATTTGTTGTTGTTGCTCATGTTCCTCAAATAATATGAAGTAGTTGCGGCCAGATCGACAGCAGTGGCGGTTTGCTAAAAGTAATGGCTGACTTGCGTTAATGGTTTCACATTTCAATATCCCTGTTTTACTGATGCCTTAGAACAGCACTCGTTGCTTGATGTGCATCTACATATAGATAATAATTCTACTTTGTAGCGAAATAGTTTTGGCTGTAGCATTTGCATTCATAAACTCATTAACCAGCCGAAATGAGTGACATGCCACACCCATACGAAGTCAGTTTGTGTTAAGGACACAAGTAACAGTACAAAAAAATGACACAAACTATTCTTCTGTGCAACACGAAAAACCTCTAACATCAACAGCAGAATTTTTTGGGGAAAAAAAATTCGTGTCTCAAATCGTGTTTACTGGATGATGTTTTGCAAAGTGACGTTACAAATGTTTCTGTCTACTCTACATTTGTTTAACAAAATAATTTTAAATGTTAAAGCGCACATTCGTATGTGAAAAATAATGAAACCAACTGAAATCAAAATTTTCACAACGGCCTTGAATTATAAAGTTTGGAAACATTTATTGAGATGAAATTCGTAATTTTAAGGAGATGTGGTTAATACGATTGTGTATGTGTTCGTGTGTGTGTATTGTACATACCCTGCAGGAGTTCGAACTAGTGTCCAACTAGTATTTTACTAGTACAGAAATCACCACCACTAATTCCCAACTTTAAACTTTCCTACAACATCTTAATGCTCGAATTAGCATTGAGTGTGTTTAAAAAATTACTAGTGTCATTGGTACTACTTTAGAACAAGGTTATTTACCAGCTCTTTTGTAAAGAAAAATTCTATAAAATTTGGTAGTTTTATTCCTTTGTTACCCAGTGACAACTTCTAGTTAAAATATGTCATTATTTATTAAAATTCAAAAATACAAAAGGGTAATTATAATTATTTGATTATTTATTATTTTTAGATGAAACTAAAATTTTAATAATTGTATAATACCAATTTTCATACCGTGCAAAGGCTCTCTTAGACAGTCATAATTTATTTTGCAATGTAATGCCTTGGAACTTCTTCATATACTAGTAGTCATCAGCACTAGTAATTTTACACAACCACTCTAACCCTTTTTGCAACTAGATCTTGCTATTCTAGTAATTATACTGCGAGTAGTAGCTGTTAAAAAATGATCGCCTTCTCTCCTGCAGGATATGGTTTATTTTTTATACTTTAATTTTTCAGTGGAACTAAAAGCGTTGGTTTCATTAGGTTTTATCACATATTTGCTTATGTTTTATGTCTTTGTTGCATTTCAAAAACCGCAAAGAGCACCAGCAGCAATAAAACAAGTAGAACAAGAATAAAAAAAAATTACAACAAAAAAAACACATAGCAAACCCAAAAGACAACAGAAAGGTTGCTGCTGAGAAAAATTATTAATTCACACATGAATGACAGTTGAAAAACACTCAGCAATCCCATAGCTAGAATGAAGACGACTAGAAAGAAGTATGTGCATTTCTGCCCCGTCTCGTTGTGCTAAAATAATATATAAGAGCGACATGCTAAAACAACTGGCAAAAATAATAATAATACTTCTTTTTTTTTCTAAGAAAAATATTTTTGTTATTCATTTGTTGTTCATGCAGGTGAAACAGTGTCTACTTTTAAATCTCTACACTAGAGGTGAATAGCATCAGAATGTCAGTTACAAAGAAAAAGTAAATTGAAGTTTATCATTCCTTTAAGACGAATATAGAAATACATAAGCACATATGTCTGTATGTTTTTTTGTAATTTTCCACAGGCAAAATTATTTCTTAAAAGAAAAATTATCTTGGGCTCAAAAAAGCTTAATTTGAAATTAAAAAAAAAACAATTTAAAAAAATTTTCGAATGGTCAATTGGCTGGTAAACGCAGTCCTTATTTGTTATCAGGCAGACCCACGACAATACTCTTCCAAGTGTCAATTGCTTCTAGTGGATAAAAACAGAAACAGCCAGCTTTCAACAAATAAATGCTATTACGAATGCATTCTAATATGCCTTCGTTCTATGATCTCTTAATTTATATTCATCTTAATAAACTGTCTTTTATTCTTTTGTAGTTTTATTAACTACTTCACTCACACTGAATTTAAGAACAACATATTAAATTTAATTAAATTTATTATGTTTTTTAAGTGTAAATAAAATTTAAATTTTGCAAGTTTTCTTATTTATTAAACCCTACACTGTGAACACAACGAATTCGCGATTGAAAATTCAGCGTGTAAATTCATCGTATAAAGCAAGCAATGACGAAAGATTACATCTATTATAATTAATAAGGTTTCATATAGGTCCTTTATACTTACACAAAATTTAGAAGATTTCGCATAAAATCTTTATGAAAATTTATACCGTTTACAAGTTGTTTTTTTACATTCATCACGATTTTTATCCAAAACAAAACCCATTAATTAACAATGTTCGAAAACTAGAATCAAATAACTGCATTTTAGCCAATTCACTCACCTTTTTATGTACACAGAAGTACAAGTACAGAATTTGGAAAATGAAACAGAGTTGTATCACTAATTTCTATTAGATTTTAAGTATATTTTGACAAAATCGAGTGACGAAGTAGATTTTGCTTTGCTGGAAATCTACTAGATTTGGCGCGAAATCTCGCAAGTACCAGGTTTTGTTCAAATGTAATCGAAATAATTATTACTGTTTATGCAAAGAAAGAACAAATAAACAAATAAGTAAATCAAACAAGGAAATTCGCCCAAAACCAAATCGTCAAAAAATAAAAATTAAAAATCGCTCCAAATTTCAAAATGAAAAATCACCCAAAAAAATTAAAAATCGCCCAAAAATTTTTAAATGAAAAATCACAAAAAAAAATTAAAAATCGCCAAAAAAAAAAAAAGAAATATCGCCTAAAATTAAAAAACACCAAAAAAAATATTCAAAATTATAGTAATTTCATTTTTAAATTAAAAAAGAAAAAACAAAGTTATAGAGAAGCATAAATAACTTTCGTTCGCGAGTTTTCTACACCATGGTGTTTGCCGACACGGCACTGCCTAATAAAGATTTTCTGCTTTGCAAAGTTAAGTTTTTCTGTTTAATAACATTTTCATGCAATGCCGGCCTTTGAACGGTCTTAAGGATTTTCTCTACCATAGTATTTGCTTGAACAAATTTGGGCAATTTTTCATTTCAAAAATTACTTAGAATTTGTTAAAAAAAATTTTGGTCGATTTTTATTTTTGGACGATTTGATTTTGGCCGATTTTTCATGGATCCATCAAATAAATTTAAATTTTGTAAAAATCTTTAAAATAATAAATATTTCTTTTATTACAGTAAAACCTCATTTTCTTTACTAAAACACTCGTTCTGCGTCGCATAGTTCGCTGGGTATGACAAATTTCAGTCGATGTCGTGGTTGTATACCCAGGGTATATATTCAAAAAGTGCTATCTACAATTCTTAAATATTTAAGTAGACAAAATAAAACTGTTATTATCTCTAAGTCCCAGAGCATATACCTGTATTTCATTAACATTAGTAGAATTAAGATGTCTTCTGTAAATGGTACTATTCATCAAAATTTAGTTATTAGCCCTCGCAGTTTGAGAAAATAACAGTTCTTGCGTTCTTCTAAAATGTTCAAGCCTTGCAGATATCACTTTTTGAATATAAACCCTTGATATATTTTCATATTCACGGATGTGTTTTATATTTTAGCGACGAATATTCGCGACCAAAATCTCGTTACTCATCTCAGTTGCGTTCCTGAAATCCACCGAAAACCAATGTCTCCACTACCAATTGTTTTCAATTCACTCAAATTGTGTTGTATCTATAAATTGCTTTTGCACACTTGATGAAATTTTCTTGTAAAACTTAATTAATTATTTGGTGTGGTATTTCAAGTAAAAATGAAGTTGCACACATTTACTTACCTAAATATGTGCCTCTTAGCAAAGTCTAATCCTACTTAGTTGAATATTGCAAACATTTTAATAAGAATTTAATATTGCAATCTTGTTTATTAATCACTTGTGCTTGTATATTAGTTCGAAGCATTTACTAAAACAAAAGCAAGGAAGGAGTAGCACACAATCATAATAGTTCAACTTAATCACTTGTTCAACAAATAATTTAAAATCCAGCAGCAGTTACTGTTTACTATCATTACTTTTATTATCCTGGCACAAAAGTTACACATGTCTGTATTTACAGACAACAACAACAATATATATAATACGCAAAAATTCCACCAGCTCCCACCATTTGGCAGTGTGTTGTATGTTTTATCGTCGTGACACCTTCTTAACCACAATCAAATATGACTTTACAAACTCATTTACCTAACAGCAACTGCAACGACGAGTACAACATCTACTTGTGTTTTCTATTTTTAAGGATCCTTTCCAGTATATTTCATATGCATCCTTGACTGCATAATGAACTTAATCCTTGTGCACGTTTGTTAAACACTTAAATGTGTATGTAACTGTGAGCCTCTCTATATATATGTATATAAAACTTATTTAGTTGTATGTATGCATGTATTCCTTTTAATATTCATTTAATTTATACAGAATTTATTTGCATAAAATGTTCAAACACTTGAGCCTAGAGCAAAAGTGCTTTTGCATTTCTTTGGCTGCAGGCAGGCTTATTTATTTATATCCATAAAGATTAATTTGCATTTAATAAATATGTTCGACTTATATTATTATAATAAGTATAATAATGTTTTAAATCCTAAAGGGAATAGGCTCTTGGGAAAAACTCTTAAACTGTTTAAATGCCACTATACAATTTTGTGCAAAGATATGCTAGAGCATGAAGTAAATCTAAGGATAAATAAGTTGCAGCGAATCCTGATACTGTGAATTAAGCTCCTCAAGCTTGTCTTAACACTACAAGGATAATGTATTTTTGCTTCATTGATTTTTCTGTGACACATAGAATGCTGATTATTAGATGGGTTGTGCTGACTTAAACATAAACAGCAAAAATTTTAATTTGTTTCTAATAAATATAAGACAAACATAAGATCCAGTGCTATTATTATTTTAATTTTACCTGTTGTTGCCGTTAAATTTTGTTCATTCTTGTAGGTAAAAGTGTTCGATTGCTTTGTTGTTTGTGGAATGCAACTCCATTTAGAAGCCTTTGCTTTATTTTAAGATTAATAATACATCCTTTAATTATTGCATACATTGAAAGATAATACTAAAGCAAATGCCAATTATTGTATTTATCTATTACGACCGACCTAATTCTACTACATTATTTTCAAGCTGCCTGCATGTGTTATTTATGTTAATCTGTTCTGCCTAGCTGCATCCTTTCCTTATTTTGTTAAGATGTGTGCTTGATTCGGGCTCATGTACTGGCATTTATAAGACAACAGGTGTAAATTTTATAAATTTATAGCTAAAGGATTTCTTCTACTTCTTCTTTTTCTTCTTCACTAGCTGCAACAACATTTTCTGTAACAACACCGACAACGAGTATGAAACTGTTTCATTTTGTGTTAATTATAAATAAAGGTATTCTAAATACCTGCACTTACATACACATACACCCACCCGCTCTGTAACTGCAATGTCACCAGTATATGAACCCAAAGTGCAAAAAAATAAAATGAAAATTAAATTGCCCTCTTTATAGACTTTAATAAAGCCACATGCACAAGAAAAATTATACTTGAGCATAAAAGCTCTTAACAACAACAAAAAAGAAAAAAAGAGAAACTCAAAAATATAATGAAAGAAGAAAATAAATAGTAGAAATTAATTTATTCTTTTTTTCCTGCCGCAGATTTTAAGAAAATTACCTAGAAACAGTTTTAAGCAAAGTAGAAAGAAAAAGGTAAATGTTTTCAGCAGGAGAATAAAATGTCATGCATTTTCTAAGCTTCCAGAGAATTAAATAAAAACCCAAAAGTGCTAAAACTAATGCCACTGAAAAATTATTAACAACAAAAGAAATAAATGTACTGTGCATTGCACACATTGCTTTTTTTGTTCTTTTGTTGACGGAGAAACTCTTTAAAATAATTGTAATTTGTTGCCTTCACTTTGTTAACAGAACAGATTGCAACATTCGCACTCAGACAAAATTATATCCAGGTTTGAAGTGTAAGCGAGTGAGTGCAAGGAATGAGAGTGTGTGTAAATAATGACATTGTTGTCGTCGGCTTCTTTAATTTACCAAAAAAAATGCGTTTTGGTACTCAACAGTTTCCTTTAATTTTATTTTCAGGTATAAAATATTTAATTATGCAAAACTGTTTAACCTTGCCATTATTTATTAAAGTAATTATGTATTTCAAAGGCAAACAAGTTAGGAGCTTTTGAAAGTATTTTCACTTTGTTTACAACATGAAATAATAAGAAATAATGATGCCCTTGATGTATTAGAGGAAATAAATGTAAATTATGTTTCTTTGAAATCATTGCTTTGAAATAGTAGATGTTATATGCAAATTTAATGTTTAATCGTAAAAAACCTAAACAAACTGAAATTTATATGAACAAAAAATATTATTAGTTAATTTGTTCGCTGAAAATTTTGTTTAAAAAACAGCAACAAGTATAGATACATAAGAGTTTCATATTCAAATTTATGAAAACAAGGTTGATTTAAAATTTTTCAGCAATGATTTTAACTTGGTTTACACTAATCTTCAAAGAATATATTTCCTTTTGAAATAGCCTTATTTCATGTGGATTTAACATTCTAGTACTAACAGTATCGAATGCAGAATCATGTTGAATCAAAGTTTTTTCAAGTTGAATCAATATGAGTTTAATTTAATGTTGTCATTTTATTTCGTTTTCAATTTTTATTCCTTGCTACTTTTCTAAGAAAATTTTAAATTTAAGAAAAATTAAGTTCTGAGTGCTTTGAGTTGTTTCTTATTTTTTGTTTAGAAAACTTGTTTGTCATTTGTTGCACTGTATTTTATTATTTCTCATATACGTTTTGCAAATAAGTGGAATATAAAACTAAAATTATATATGATTTTATATTATATTTACAATAAACTGACTGAGATGTTTTTTTTTTCCTTAGCCGACTCCCCACAGTGCAATTCAGCTACACAAATGAAAAAAATATTATTACATCTTTTATTATTATCCCTTTTTTTCCTTTTGCATTTTACATATTCCGTAAAACTTAAGTGCTCATATACGACAACAAAAACTCTTGATGCAAATCCAAAATTGTCTGATGTTACCAGGAGTTAAAAGTTTATTATATAAAGAAACAAAATATAAGTTGAGTATTTGTTTCTTTTGTTCATCTTCAAATGTATGTCTGCCTCTTTTATAGTTGCAATAGTTTGTACCACAACATTTAGAGCCCTTACTGCGAAAATAACGTAACAACTATAATATTTTTCGAAATTGAATTTTTGAGACAGAACTATATTACTAGTTCCAGCAATTCATATGGGATAATATTGAAATGTAAATCCTGTTCTTTAAAATGTATAGTCAAGGATATAAATTTTTAATGAGCAATAAATAACATAAATGATTGTATATTTTTTTAAACTAACGTACAATTAGTAATATAACACAATTGCTAAATTCACTTAACCCCTTGTATCATTGTATCGATTGTATTATCATATTAAATACAATAGTATAAAATTTGTTGTTAGTAATTTTTATATAAAAATGAAATACACTATTTCACTTTTATTTCATATGTTTTTAAAATGTTGTATTCAGAGAGAGGCTCTCTGAGAGAATTTGTATGTAGCTTGTTCTTCTCTTGTCATTAGAAATACAAAATAAATTAATACCCTACACCAAGGGTGACCAAGGTTGTGTAAGTGAGCGAAAAGGATAAACACACAGGCATAAACAATTAGTAAAAGTAATTCTTATATAATTTTTTTTATGAAAGAATTTTTTTTCTATAAACACGTTTCAACAAAAAATAATAAATAAACATTATTATTCACTTTAATTTTGAGTTTAAAAATACTAAATTGGTTTTTTTTGTAAGCGTAAAAAATTTTTTGTTGTATGTTGGCAAAAACATTTTTTTAACATAAACAGCATACACATTAAATTTCTCGCAGTGCGTTTGAGAAAAATTAATAAAAAGATAATCAAAAATTTATCTCAGATAAGACTAAATGAAAGAGAATAAGAATACATGTGAATTCGGTTTGCAAAAATTTGATACATGATGTTCACCCATGCACTACACCTGAACTGCCCAAAGTAGCACAAGAGTGCCAAATACCAATCGCCTTCTTATACAAATAAATACACAAGCGCTAATACATTTCTGTAGTGTTTCTATCGGTGTCCAGTTCTGCACTACACACAGACTGTTCACAATTAAAAAACAAAAAGTGTATTTGATACAAAATGCAACGAAACAAATTGTTGAGAATTAAGAAATGTATCTCGGGCACTGTTAATGAATATCAGCGCTGCTAGTGGAAATTAAATGTCCTAAAGTACTTCAGTGAACTAGATAATGCACAAATAAATGTCATCTATAAATATGGTTGCAACTAAAAATATTATCAGCGAGCTTGTATTGCATTGTAAATTTAATTTTGCTCTTATGATGCAGAGCAGTGATGCATTGATAAACAGGCCATTTTATACTGAACTGTTTTACCCCTGGCATTTTATTTGATTGTCTTTTGCGTTGTTTTCCCTTAAGCTCTAAAAAATGCAAGATAAAATAAAAATATAAAAATATTTTGCTTACGAGCATCAATTATGGTGTGATAATGGTTTTTTTATAATTTGAACGGGCTAAAGTTCGTATCGCTTTTTAAGCCAAATTACATGTGATAATTATTAATGAACAAATAACATCAAAGTTAGTTGTAAATAATCTGACAACACATAGTTAAACGGAACAGCCAGCCGTTTTCGAAGGCCACGAAATGTTTTTTTTTTGAAGAACGAACGAGGACGAAAGAGACAACCTTCTGTCGAAGATACAGCAATTCCGATTTCTGAGTTTTTGTTTTTAACAAAATATAGAATGGAACCTCTTAATGGGTATAAGGTATTTGTTGTTCCGTTCAATTTCTAAGGATATACTATTTGATTGGTAAAGCCTCATACCCAGAAAATATTTATTTTTATTAAATTTATTAGAGGTATATCCGATCGTCCGTCCCTTGTCTGTTTTTATGAAAATTTAAACATAGATAGACGTGCATCTAGAAGAACACATGGAGACATATATATTTCTTTAAGTAGGAATAAGAGATATATGAGATATTCGTCTAAACGGGCATACAGCTACCCAGGATTCCAGTTTTCAGGATTTCTAACGATTTTTTTTAATAAGCCGGTTTCTATATACATAAATGACAATTTTTATATGTTAAGCGTTTTGGACGCAATTTGAAAGAATAATTGAACGCAGCCCTCTATGTATCAATACGTCTCGTACGATGACAAATTAATTAAAAGCAAAAAATGGTATTTTTCAATTTTTTGCTTTTATTTTTAAATGAAATAAGTGAAATCAATATTTAATTAACTTTAAGTGGACAGGTATAATGTAATTAAAAAATTCATATAATTGTTAGCTGTTTACAAGTTAATTTGATCTACATATATATAGGTAGACATGTAAGATATCTATCTTATCATTTTAAAATCATATTTAATGTTGAAAACATCCTCCATTAAATGTTGCTTCCTCTGGGTTACACCATATCCGCATTGAGGGCTCAAGTACTTAAGGAGTTATGTCTTCCTTCTATCAAACTCCCAGTTCATATATCTAGCTTGACTTGAAAGCTTACTTACGTACGAGTATTTTCTTATTTACTCTTTTATTTGTGCCAGGATTTGTAATGTTTCAGATCATAAAACTTAAGATTTAGTGTCAGCACAATTGCTGGCATTTTCTATATACAAATGAATAAAGACATACAAATACGTATTCTTGAAAAAAAATATATAGAGATTTAGCATACTGCAGTGTATGAGTAAGTAAATCAAAAGTAATATGTGAATGCATGTAATTTGTGAATTTTCGTTGCAGTTGAAAAAGTTCAACTTTTCTTTCTTCACGGTTTTATCAAAGTTTTTGTTGTATTTTCTTTTGTCACAAATAAATATTTTTGGAAAGCGCGTGTTTACGGAGAAAATCTGTGTTTATGCGTATATTTATGTTGCTTCATGATTTTTATACTCTTTAGGTTTTAAATCTTATGCTAGTTTTGTCAATTTAAATATACGAGTATATACTTGTTTCCTCCGTTCGTTGTTGTTAGAGGATTTGAAGTAGCAGATAGAAAAAAACTGTTTAAAATAAGAAGATATTATAAAAGCACTGAGTTGACAAAATATAATATGGATACGTATGAGTGATATAGGAAAATAATATTATTCATACGATGCTTATGTTTTTTAAGCGTATTAAAGTTATGGCAAGTTATATAGTTTGTTGTAAAAATTTCGCCTAGCGTTGGCGTTAAGTTTACTTATTTGCTAGTATATATATAAGACATGTAATAAAATGCTTTAATTTATCGCACAGACTTTAAAAGGCGCAATATGAATGACAGCATCAAAAATATGTATATTTAAACGAAATAGATATGTATATATATCTCTAAACTAGCAGCAAATTACTATTATAAATAAATTACTTATATGCCCTTTATGCAGCCCGATACTTTTCTATGTATGTATTAAAAAAATATTAAAAATATAACAGTGTAGTACAAATGATTATGATTGTAGTTATCGAATTAGATAGAGGCAGCATTCCGTAATAATCATGTAACCAATGAAGCTGGAAATATATCACAAATATAAGAACACTAAACAGAAACTTTTTTAGATTTGTTATACGAATTATGTAATTTTTATTAAAAACAATGCCATTTTTCATCCTCACAGAAAAAATAGATTTGTAAATACAAATAATTTATTTGTGAATACAATTAAAATATTATTTAAAAAGGCACCTGCAACGATTTTTGTAAATACAAACACACACATGTAACATGAAAAATAAATTAACCCAATTATTTCCAATTAAAATGATTGTTTTATTAACAGAAAATAAAAATGTTTAATTAATTTATTTTTCAAATTCTAATGTGTTGTTTCTTTGTTCGTATTTTTTTATATTTTTTTTAGAATTTGGTTTTTTGTTAAATTTTTAAGTTGTTTAGGGTGAGTCGAACCTGCAATCTCTTGACTAATAGACTGGCGTACTTACTACTCAGCTAAAGAGCAAATGGTTAGTAAAATAGCAAATAATGAATACACACAAAATACGAGTTCTTCTGTTTCCTCTACATATTCGGATTCCATTATGATATAATTTAACAAATAATTTTCTTGAGTAATTTAATAGACTAGAAAGATTTTTATTTTGTTATATCAACAACGAATAACAATAACATCTTTAGTTGACATTTTTAATAAAAAAAATATTAAAAAATGTTTGATTTTTTGCGCCATGTATAACATAAAATTTAGTTAGTTCAGTTTATTGAACAAAATGTCTGTGTTTGTCAAATCAACAAGTTAATTCTTTATTTTAACGAAATATATATTTCAATTTAAATTAACTATTAACAATTAGTTTTGCTGGTTGTATTTTGATGATATTTTTTTTCTGTGCTGTCAAAATCAAAAAACTGATTTACATATATTTTACTTTAAGCTATTTCCTTTTTATTTTGGAACTCTGCATCTAAGTCACTCCGTTTTTTTATCACCTCCAGCTTTTGACATATGCCGTTTTCTCAAAAATTAACGTACTCGCGTGTTATATATTACGTGGTTATCCAATTTAATAAATCCAATAAAATACGAAATTGGAAAGCAAAATTGTCTTTAATATGTGAAAACATTGTTTATAAATCTTCCAAGTATACAAATATATTAACGAGCCACCATTTTTTTGTACAACGCCGTAAAAAATGTTCGCTCTTTAATTGGAATTCGCGAACAGTTTATGATTTTATTCAGAATTCAGTGAGAGAACTGATTTGGCGAAAACCAGTACAATAAAATTTTAAAAATTAAGAATAAAATCAAAAGTTTTCTTTCGTTAGTGCATTTACAGGAGCTACGTCCAAGCCATATTCACAATGTGCAAACTTTTACAAAAGAGCTTATGTGCTTTTGTACGGGATTACAACATCCACAATAATAACACAACATATTACAATGCTTGCTCTTACTTTGAATAGAAACAAGAACAAATTTAAAAGCTTTCAAAGCTGTGTAAATCAAATGCAATTTTTTTATAACGTTTATTTTTTTAATTTATAGTGTACACTTATAGTATAAATAATCTAAAAGTATTAAATAAAATTTAATATACACTGTCCCACAACGCGCTCTCTAGTATAGTGAATATGTCTTAATGTGTATGTGTGTTTGGACGCAGCTGATTTACACCTATGTTGCGTTGAATTTTTATTTATTTTTTTAATTTAAAATAAACAATTCTTTTTCTTCATCTTCTTCGATATCTCATAAACTCCCGGGCAGATTTGAAAACATTTTTTTTTTAATTAAAGATAATGTTGTTTTGGAGTTCTGTATTTGTATTGAATGAACCAAATCCTTGTCAAGTTATTATATATATAATATATGACTTGCAAGTGGAAATGGATATAATATATAATTAAAATCTGCATGATAAAAGTTAAAATTTTGTAACGTAATGTACTGTAATCAAGCAACATATAAGCAATCAGTAAATATTTTAAATTAGCAAATACATGTCTTTAAATATAACATTAATAAAAAAATTTTATATAATTGAAGAACACATAAATGTAAAAGGTAGTTGAAATCATTTTAACATAAATGAAAAAACCACACATGCGTGTTTCACTTATTTCCACATATACATACAAACATACACACATTATGCACAGTAACGTACTCCAACTCCAGTAATTAAACACCACTCTTTTCAACCATCGATTAACTATAATAAATGAGCGCAAAATGCCTGAACAACGTTAATAGTCAATTTAATGAAAATTAATGAAAATATAACAGTATCTCCATCTAAATTCGCACAAAAATAAGAAAAATACGGCAACATACATGTTGCCAATGCGGTTTTTAAAAACCAAATTTCGCTAATTTTATTTATTTATTTTTTAATATTTCCACAAGGCCCACATAGATTTATCTGCATAATTTTTCAGTCAAGTGATGCACATCAATGAGATGATCTCATCGTAATTGTATCCTTAGTATTAAGAATTTTAACTTAAATCCCCTAAAAATGGTCAAAAAGGTTTTTTGAAAATTTTCTCCTTCCATTTGATATAATTTCCATCCACCTGAATATAAAATAATTGTTATTTAATATTTAATTAGAAAAGGATAAATCTTCCTTAATTCTTTAAGACAATTGTTGTAATTTCATAACCACATATGTTATATGCAAATAAAGAATTGAATTGAATTGAATTGAATTCAGTCGTGTCATTAAAAACTCGTGATTCAAAATGGCTAGATTTCTAGCATAACACTTTTTGAAAAACATTTTTAATTGTTAAATTTTTGTAGATTTCTGATAAAAGAAAATATTTCATACTACTTGCTATTCCAATTCACTCTAATTTAATTTAGTTTCTATTATTGTAAGCGATAATGGGGAAATAAAATTAAAAAAAGCCACCAATATAATAAAAAAGATAGCTTAAAATTATTGAATAATATTTGACAGAAAAATATCTCTATATTCTAATATAGTTTTTGAAAGTCTGTGCATAAAGTAAGAGGTTTGTGACTGTTCAAAATTTGTGGTTGAAGTCTACTGATGATTTGGTTTAAGCGCCAATGAAATACGTATATAGACCAAGCTAAACCACAAGCAAATAAATTTCAAATTATTTATATAACAAAATAAATTAATTTGAGATGTATATATTTACGGAATTTAATAACATTTCTTTCACAATTTCATACCAGTTTTAACATGGGTTTCACAATGGACCCAGTTGGGTCTTTGAGTGGAGTTGCGGTAAAGCACCACCCTTTCTTACGTTTAATATGGGTGATGTCAAGGTTTTATATGCTGCAGTTATTACTTAATTTCGTTTTTAGCTTTTCTGCAACTCCTGGCAACACTGAAACGACTTAAGCCCCTGTACGAGGGTGGCACAAAAAATTTAAATAAAATTAAATTTTTTAACTACATAAAGATCTGCCCTTTCTATAAAAAAAATGGCGGCATGAAATAATACTCCACCTTCTAAAAGTTCTAGACTACATCCCAGCCGTAGCAGTAAATCTTAAGGAAGTCTTTAAGTCTATAAGTCTGGATCATTTCCAAATGGATTTTTCATTTGCAAGGCGATCTTTTTTTTGTGTAAATTTATTGGAGAAACATTTTGTATGTCCTTTTGAGTCGGAAACATGTGTCCAAGAAAGTGCTCAAGTAATCTATGCCTTCGAAAATTTATAATATTATGAATGAATTCAAATTTGCATATTTTGTCTAATCTACCCTCGCAGAAAATGTTGGTGAATCGTGCGAATTCTTTTTTGTGTTTTATTTTCGCGTATATAAAATTCTATTGTATTTTGTGCTATGCCTCTAAAATATCTAGATGAAAATAAATTTGAATTCATTTATTGTTCACGTACTGTGTGTTTTGTTACAGAGCGCATTAGTGGCTCTCGGATGATAAATGTGAATTTATTTATTTTTTTTTACAAATTTTGTTACACCATTGTTGGCTTCATGTTAATGTAAATTGAAAATAGTATCAAATATTCATACTTTTACGAATATGTATGGCAAAATATCAATAAGCCTGAATGGAATATGAGTGTATGTATGTTAACGTTTTAATTACAAGCATATTTGTTAAGGTTTCGATAATTTCAGCTGATACCAGCCCACATGATTGAGCACACTTTCCAAGCAGTCCATATATTACCCAAGCTGCTGGAACACAAAACAATTTTGATAATGACAAAGCTAAAAATAAATATTTTAGAGGTGTTTATTATAAATCACCAAATGAAACTACTATAAATTTAGAATATTTTAAAACCCATTAGTTATAAGGCTCAATTATATCTCTCTAGTGACAAATGTGTATTTACAATTACGAGTATTTTCAAAAGGGAATTATTCATTAGCTGAATTCATGATTTTGGTAGCTAAATATATTCGTTATGAAATTTTCAAATAGAGCTTTAAAATATTTTTTATATTAAATTTAAAAAAAAAACTTATTTAATTTCATTAGTTGGTAGTAAGTTGTAAAATAAATAAGTTTAATAAAAAACTACTTACATTCAAAGCAATTTTTCGTATAAGTGCTCAATAATGCATTTACTAAGCTTAGAAAAGCGATGAGGCATGAGGGAAGATATAGTGTTTATGGCCATTCGATTTGCAGTCATAATAGAATAATTATTATACGATAATTATGTAATATACAAATGTTGTATTAAGCTCAAAAATATTTAAGAAATTTATTACTCGACATATTGTTATAATTCTATTATAAGTGAGATTTATTTAGTGGTGGTTAAGCACTGTCTATATGCATTTCATTGCTGCTTTTACTAATCGTCAGTAGACTTCAACCACACATTTTGAGCAGTCACAAACCTCTTATCTTATGCACAGACTTTCAAACCCCATTTGAAAATTCCTAAATAACAATATTTCACAAAAGAAAAAATGTGTGGTTGAAGTCTACTGACCATTTGTTAAAGTAGCAATGAAATAAATACATATATACAGTGCTTAACCACAAAGCAGTGTTGCCAGAATTTCTAAGGCTAAAATCTGCAAAATTTAACAATTTTTCACGAAAGAATCTTCAAAATCTGCATTTTATTTTTAAAATCTTCAAAAAATCTGCAAAGCTATTTTTAACACAACTTTTTTGTATATGATTAAAAAAATTTACATAAATATGGACGTACATGTGTAATATAAATATAAAAATTTATAAAATTTAAACTCGGGTTAAAATGTATTTTATTTAAATTTGTTAGAAATTTTTTTTTAAATAATTTCCAATCACATTTTTTTATGACTAGAAACCTTTAATGTTCGAAGAATGTGCATTTCGTTTCTGCTCAAGAAACTCATCAGCAGACTTCAACCAAAAAATTTTTGAAATAAGACAAAAAACTTCATATGTTTATAGAACGACTATCAATGTGTTATTAAGAATTACGTACACAAACATAAAAGGTAATATTCACAAAAATTATTTTGGGTTACAAAACGTTTAACAAACAAATTTCCATAAAAAATAGTTTTGGTTTACAAAAAAAAACAGCAGAAAAAGCTTAAAAGCTTCAAGCAAAAATCTTTACAAGATAACATCTTCGATTTTGCGACATTCGTGGAAGTGTGCTGATAAGTTTGACGGTTTTTTCACACGCAAAGTTTACTTTGCAAAGTCTTGAGCTTATTAAAGAAAAAAGAATATAGAATAAGATCTCTTTCCTCTTCTCTCCTACAAACTTTAGACTTTGCATAGTAAAATTTTGTGTGGAAAACACATCTTTATTTAGGAGAAACGAAATGCATAAAACCAACAAAAAAATAAGAATTCTTCATACTTATGTGCAAACAATATAAAATGAATGAGAAAAGAAATCGGATATATAAAAAATTATACAAAAAGTGATTCAATTTGTTACATAAATATCCAAAGGACTTCGAAGTTTTGTTTTATTCAAGTTCATTTCAAATGAATGTGGTAAAGACATTTCATTCACTTTAATTTAACTTTAGGCTGCAAAATCATAATCAGAATAAGCTCGTTTTATATCAGATATTCTATTCCAGAAGATTGCCAAAGTTACTTCTTCATTTTCTTTGATGATGTATTCTAAGTTCAAAAATTTTAACTCTCTAAACTGTGAGTCGGACACACATAAAAAAAAACAAAAAGTAGTAACAGTAATAGCAAAATGTAAGAAAATTCACTATAATTGGAGTTGAAAAATCTGCGTTTTTAGGCCAAAAATCTTCAAATCTGGATTTCGTCTTTTTGGTCTCCAGTAAAGTTCAAGGTATTACGATTAAGGGGATTAGGATGGAACTCGAAATATTTGCTCCCGTTATTTTAAATATTTGTCCGCGTATTTTTGTCTCAGAAACTTTTTTGTCTTTCCATTATTTCTCACGAGAGAGAAAGAGGGAGAGAGAGACTCTTCCAACAGTAGTTTTCTGCCAATCTTTGATGTGTTGTTCTGTAGCGTTTTGTTTTAGTTAATCTTTGAATTTTTGAATTTCGGGACATCAGGGTGCAGCCACCTGATGTCCCGAAATTTCTCTTATCGCATTATGTTCACAGTACCTGTATGAACGTACTTAATTTAATTTTTGCATTCAATGACGTTTCAAGATAGAACTTTTTTATTTCTTAAAGCTTGATTAACTTCTCTACTATCCGTAAAGATACGGATTGATATCTGTTGTGAATTGCCATTAGCCATGGTTTTACTAAAACAGTCAATCAGATATTTGTGTTTTAGCGTATCTTACCTCTTATCTCTTACCTCTACGTTTACTATAAAATTTGTACTAATGAAAAACAATATGAAAATAGAACATCTTTTAGCGTACTCGTACGTACAACACGTAACTAATTTTATTCCAAGCAATATTTTTCTATTTATTTTCTGCTCACCAACTTGCACTTGATAATGAAGCGCTAATTAAGAAACGTATTAGAAGAAGAAAGAGTAAATAAGAATTAAAAGAAATTTTCTAACGTCAGTCAGCAGTGAGTACAATAAAAAAAATCTTAAAATTAAAACAAGGAAAATAACAGCAAGAGTGTGAGTTGAAGTCAAATGTACATGAAAATAAAAAGATGTTAAAAGCAAAAGGCTGTTTCACTTTCTTACACAGTCAGACCTTCCTGGTGATGTATTTTCTTTTTGCCTTTTTACAGTACAATCTCGAATTCTTGCCATGGACTTTTACGCTTAGCGAAGATTAAAATGAATAACTATAGAAGGTATATAATTGGAATGTGATGTTATTTAGTTGAGGACTGTTTGCTTTTTATGATTTTAGCCTTCACTTCACTGCTGCAGCAACACAATAGAAGTAAAATTCACTCAGACATTCATCCATGCTCAAACACACACAAATATTTATTGTTGGTAAGAACAATTAACTTAAAGCGTGACTAGTAAGTGCAAGTTTTTCAGTTTTAAAGAAATTTACTTTTTTCTCTCAGATTCTTTTCTCATGTACACACATAGATATGTATGTTTTTTATGCTTATTTTACCCAAACTCTTCTGGAATTAATTGGAATGAATAAGAAATAATGTTTTTTTTTATTTCGTAAAATCAAGTAAAAAATAAAAATTAAATATCTTAATTTTACTAAGAACCATTATAATAGCTAATGAAACAAAAACCGCAAAGAATAAACATAAATATATACATAATAGACATAAATATATACATAAAAGACGTTTTTAAAGAACTTTCAAGACGTGAGGGTTTTTGTAAATGCTTTACTGCAGCGAAGTCGTTTAAAACAAATGCTACACTGTTTCCATTTCTTTCAGTTATTGCAGGTATTAAAGTAAAGAAGAAAACTCTTCGAGACCAAAGAGTTTGTGATGCTTGCTTCTTCCTACGCATGGGCGCGTATAAAAACGTCATTTATGTACATTAGGGTGGCCCTTATTTTTTTATTTCTTCTACTCTCACCCCCCATATCGGTTCAGTGTTATGAAAAAAAATACAAAAAAATTTCATACCGATAAGTATAAAATTGAAGGCCCCTGCGCTCGGCCTTCAAGGTTGGCCCTCATGCCCATATATTCAACGTAATTTTTTATTTTTTTTTAATTTTATTTTGACTCTATGTATATGTATGAAATAATTTAATATATATATATAAGCTCTTATTGTACAATGTACATGCCTAAAATAAAAAATTTCCATATAAACACACAAAAAAGTAATCTCAATAATTTTGTAATATCAATTAAAAAATAAATTAAATTTTCACCTATAAACAATTTGATAATATTAATTAAGTTTTCTCACTCAAATTATTTAATACAATTAAAATTTTAATTGAATCAATTAAATTCTTAATTGAAAATATTAATTGATGAATACTCTTTTGTGTGAATATAATTTTGTTAAATAAAATTTTTGATATTTTGTTGGTTATTTTACTCATTATTTTCTGAAATATTAATTTAAGCAAAAACCTTTCTGTGAGACTAATGTTGTTGACTTGAAGAGCTAAAATGATTTTTTAAAAAGATAGTCGTATGCAAAAAATTACATAGAAAAATGAGCTTGAAGGCCAACTTTGAGGGCCGAACGCACCTCCTAATACTCAACGCACACGTTGTGTGTATGATCTTTTATTTTTCAGCGCACGGACAAACGCACACATGCATTGACATTAGTTGTGTCTGCTTGCTGTAAAAAAACCACCCTTAAACAGCTTACTATCTACATCTAACACACACACTCAAACGTAGAATATGCAAAATAACAAGGATACACGCATCAAAGGTGAAAACACTATTTGTTTTGAGTGTTTGTTATGAACAAGAAGTCTTCGCGACATCGCTTGTAAACACTCATATACACGAACATCAATACATGCATCCTGCCTCGGTTATTATACGACAGCATTTATTATTAGTTTAGTATAATATAGGGTGTTTTTTTTAGAGGTATAGAACTTCGAATTGAAATAAAACACAAGAAAATCGTTTTAATGTCCATCAATTTGGCTTTATTGGAAGGATAATTTTATGCAATTAATGTTTGAATATGATTTTGGGCATGTGGTCGCCGCGGCTGGCTCGAATAAAGCCAATTCTACAGGTCCAATTTTCAACCACTTTTTCGAGCATATGGGGCCGTATGTTGGCAATAACGCCACGAATGTTGGCTTCCAAGTCCCCTAACGTTTCTGGTTTGTTGGCGTAGACGAGCGACTTCACATATCCCCAAAGAAAATAATCCAATGGTGTCAAATCACACGATCTTGGTGGCCAATTGACAGGTCCATTCCGCGAAATTATGCGCTCATCGAATGTTTCCTTCAATAAATCGATTGTGACGTGCGCTGTGTGGCATGTAGCGCCGTCTTGTTGTAACCACAACTCATCCACATTCATGCCATCCAATTCGGGAACAAAATAGTCGCTTATCATGGCTCTATACCGGTCTCCGGTGGCGAATCGATTCATTCGGGTCCTCTTCAACACTTTGCTCTACAGCGGCAATTGTTTCTTCGGTGCGCACTGTTCGACGTCTCGGCGGATGCGTATTATCACATAGAGTAAACGTAGTACGAAAACGATCCATGGTTAACCGAATTAATTGCTCTGATGGACGATTATGTCGACCATAAAAAGGACGGAGCTTGCGGTAAACTTCGCGAACTGAACCATTATTTTCGAAATAAATTTGCACGGTTTGCAAGCGTTGTTCTTTTGTCAACCTGTTCATGATGAAATGGCAAACCAAACTAAATATTAATCAGTTGACAGCTGACAAAATGGCCGCCAGTTAAAAAAGTGATGCCAACTTAAAGTTATATACCTCAATAAAAAACACCCATTACATGCGACGCCAATACATTAAAAAAAAAACAAGACTTATTTACATTTCATGCACATATATCATTTTTAGCAAATTTTTCAGTTTGTCCTCGTATGCTTGTAAATGCAAATGTCTAAGAAAATGTAAAAAGATATTTAAACAACTTAAGAACTCAATTATCAAGAAAATTTTCCTACAATTTTCTTTATATCGTTTACGTTTAGTTTTCCTTTTCAACCAATTTTCCATCTATTACCAGAAATTATAAATATTCATTTAAGTTTTGCCACATTTTAACTGGAATTTGTAATTGGATTTTACATTTTTTATAAGGAATGAAAAATGAAAATTATTTATTTCACTTCTACTAAGAAATAAAGTTTGCAAATGAAAGTAAATATAACAACCTGAATTAGTTCTATTGCTTTGGCAACAAGTTTTCTTCATTTAAGCATGAAAATTGAGACACAAACTCATTTAAATTGATGTCATTTCTTTATTTAATATCAGTTTTTGAAATATCAGAATGTTTCTTTATAATTGAAGCCAGAGAAAAATCGTAACAATTTTAATTGCATTTTTAATGTTTCACATAAAATACACATGCATTTTACTCAAGTGAATTGTGGTATTTTTGTTTCATTTGTTTGGTTTTGATGTTGAACAATTTATATAAAATTTTTAAAAATAAAAATTATTGTTTGGTAGAAGAAAGAGAGAAGTATACATATTTATTTGACATTTAGTCTTGAATGTGTTGGTATATTTTGGCTTCTTTTTTTTGTTCTCAATAACTTATTAACAAGGAAACCACAAATATGCAATTGCATGTTTTTTCTTGTCTGATATATCAATGGGGAATTAAGATATTTATCCGTTTCAGAACTTTTTATGAGTTTTGGCATCGATTTTTTCGTGCATATTTTCGCATATTTTACCCTTTAAAGCATGTTTTTACATATTTCAGTCTAACACGCATATTTTGAGCATTTTTCGAATTTTCAGAGCATATTTGGCGTTTTTAGGGCATATTTTGGTACCTTAAAAAATTTTTTTGTTTCATATTTAAAAAAAAAATTTGGAAACAATTTTTTACTTTTCTCCGTCAAAATTTCATTTTGTAGTGAAAGAAATAGTACTACAGATAAGCAATATTTTGCTCGATTTTAAAATTTTAATTTTCACTCACTTTTGAACAGTCTTGTAAAAGAAAAACGAAACAAGATAATTAAAAAAAAATTAAATCCTCCATTTCCAATTTTTTTCTACTAAATTTTAATGCTAGAACAAATACTATTTATTTGTATTTTCCAAATTTCAACTTGAGCAGGTGTAACATGTTTTTTAACATCCTCACTGAAGGTTAAGTTCAATAAAAATTTGTTTTGGTAATTGTGACGAACGCTGCCCCGATTACAGCAATTGAGATTCAAAAAGAACATTTTCAATGTATGTATAAAAGTTTCTTTAGATGCGGCGATCTTTATTAAAAAAGCTAAGTGAATAGTTTTTGTTTATTGTAATAACAATTATAAATCAAATACTTGTCTTTTTCTTCAAAATACAGTTGAGAAGTTTTAATTCTAATATCGTGATCGTTTTTGAAGTAAAACTGCAATTTTTGATCTTAATTATTTTTTTTATAGTTTCCTTCTTCTGTTCATTTTATTTTTGTCTTGTTTTATATGCAAATTTTATTGAATTGCTGAATTAAAATTAGATTTTCATATCCTAATAACCCAATTAATGTTATTTATAAGAGCATATTTTTTGAGTTTTTAGTGCATATTTCAAAGTTTTTAGTGCATATTGAATGCGCATAAAACACTTTTTTTTGAAACATATTTCTGGTTTCCCTGCTTATTAGTAAAAATAGTTTAGGCTTTCAAAACGTTTATTAATCAAATTTCCATACAAAGCTCTTATAGTCGTACAGTAAGGGTCTTACTATAAGCATACATATGATTTTTTTTAGCTTATTTCAAAATCTTTTTGTTGGAAGTCTTCTATTGAGATCATTAAGCAGGAACGATGTGCGTATAGACGATGCTTAACAAAAAAAAAACAGAACGCACGCAAAAATGTCCTCATTATTGTTTGCTTCTAAGCGGATAATGATGGGAAATGTTATTTTATTACTTAATTGAAATTGGAAATGTATCATCTTATTGTAGAATAAATAAATCTTGCAAGTTCGGTAGAAAACTTGATATAAATTTTTGTTCTTCTTTTTTACAAGAATATAAAACAATACAAAAATATAAAATCCTTGTAGAAAATATTTTTTTTGTTTAATGTTGCAGTAGATTTTGGGACGATTACAGTATCATTCCGATAATGGGATCTTTAAATAATTTTAAAGGATTAATAAAAATAAAACAATACCTGCAAAAGATTTTTCCTATAGTTAGAAGTCTCTCATAGTAGAAATGCTAATAAATTATTGTAAATAATTTTACATTATATAGATTAACAAGTGGTGCTACAGTGGGTCAGAATTTTACGTATTTCATTAGGTTTATATATTGCATAAAGAACGCATTGATAATTAACTAAAATCTATAATTTTTTATAATATTTTCTAACCATATTTTGTAACCAAAGTGCAACTGCTCTTAATAAATCCGCATTAAAAATTTGCCGTTAATTCTATTTTAAATAATGGATTTAAAATTCTGCCAGATTCATATATGTATATTCTAAACATTGTAACTAAATCAAAAATCTTTCATGTTAATTCCACATGAGTTACAGTAATTATCCTCAAAATGTTTCTTTTTTAAATAACTATTTGATTTAAATGTAATATTCTAGTACTATTAAATCAAAATTAGGACTCATGTTAAATCAAAATTATTTAAAATTTAACAAAATGAAAAATTTAACATGATTTGGAATAAAAATTTTTGATGCATGTATAAAAATTAGCATTCAAAGAAAAAGGTTTTGGCTAGCTATACTGCAAAAGCCAAAGTAAAAATAATATACTTTGTTTAACTTATTTTGAGTGAATAAAATTTGCCTTAAAATCTCATCTAGAGGCGATGAACTTTATTAGCATTGAAATTGAAATTGTTCAGCCAATATGATAAACTCATTTGTATGCTAACGATTAAAGCTTTACTTGACTGCTTTAAATTTTTTGAATATTTAAACAATATTCTGTGGGAGACTTAACTCAAATTAAGTTCTAGGCTAAAGATGAGTCAAAGTGGAGAAAAGTTTTCCACACAATTCTTAAAACAGATCATGGCTGTGCGTATTACACATATAGGCAACATTTTTTCTTATTTTAGTTTCAAAACAAATAATTATAGTGAAGAATTGTGTGTTGAGCTGTGCTTAATCAGCATTTGCCAGTGTTTTTAAGAGTACTCAACATTTTTAAAATAAAACAGCAATTGTTAAAACTGTAGATGCATGTGATTTAAGAATATTGAATTCATCCAGAAGCTTGACTTAATGCTTGCTCAAGTCTTATTTTCAATCTTAACTTACTACAGCTTTAATTCATTACCAATTTTGATAACTGCAAAGTTGGGCGAATTTTTTGTTTAACTTTAAACTGATTTTTTTTTATTAATATGAAAAAATATATATTCGAACGATGAAGATTGTATATTCATTTGAAGTATTTTATGGAAATTTATTTCATGTCAAAGTTATTTAAATATCATCCAATTTAATTTAACTTCGTCCTTTCACCAAATGGACTATATAAAACCATCAAAGAAACAACAAATTGCTGCCGCTCGCTATGCATGTTAATGTTGCCCATATTAAAACATTTGACATGTTAAAAAATGCTTTTAGCATAAAACTTTTTCACTTTTTTATTCGGTAAAAAGTAAAATAAAATAAAAAAAAAATATGAAAAAACAGACCGACAACAAAACCGACACTCTCCGTTTGCATATAAAACAAAGGCAAGTCAATAAATTCGGATGAAAATACATCTCATGGGAGCCATATTGAACTCAATTTGCGACCACGCCAAACAACAGCAACAACAACAGTCACTGACAATATTTATGGCAACCAAAAAATGACTCATTGACACAATATAAACAGAAAATAAAACTGATAAAACAAAAACTTAAAGTATACAAAATTTATATTGTGTGGAAAAATACGCAAAACAAAACATATTTTAAAAAACAAAAAAAACGTGAAAAAGAGTAAAATTATTACAATATATCGAATATAAAATAATATTCACATTCAAACTTTTTCACCACGACGAGCAACTACATATATAAGGCTTTCAATATGTTTACAAGTGGTGTAACCCACATTAGATTTTTGGTTGCTATTATGGTGATAAATACATAATTTACGTTACGAACTGTCAAACAAAATTAGAGTAAAACGCATTTTGGTATTCTAAAGGAAATCATAATATTGCAAAGTACTAAAGCAATTAAATAATTAAAAAGAGCAATTGCTTAAAAACCTAAATGTGGGTTATACCATTTCTGCGCTGCTGGCTTTATATATGCTGTGATAAGAAAATAAATACTAGAATCAGCTTCAAAACAATTTGAACAAAAAAAATGAACTTGAAAAAACTGAAGAGTTAAAATAAACCACTGAAACATTTTAATCAAATTTTCGGTCAAAGATTTTAATTTTAGATTAGAAAAGTGTTGTAAATATTTATTTACCACTGAAAACAATATTACGACTTCGCAAAATACGTAGAAAAAATCCAACTCACATAAAGTAAAAAACAAAATTAAAGAATTATTTCGATAAAGTCAGTTGAAGGAAACAAACAGAAATCCTCATATAATATGCAATTAATTATTCTCTTTTAGTTTTTTAATTGATGATGATTGAAAACAGTTTGGATTTATTTGATGGGAAAATTTGTTCAAATATTTGCGGAAAGAGGGAGAGAAAAGCAAAATAATTACATTTCAAGTTATTTGAGCGGAAAAATTTTAATTGCAGCAGCTATAACAAATCTACGATAAGTTGTTCTTATTGTTGTTTAAGTTAAATGAACCTTACAAGAAATGATCGATAAAAAATTTGCTAAAATGCATTGATAATATGCAGAATGTTTTATACAAAATTTCGCACAATTTAAACACAAATGTTCTTAGCAGTTTAAGCCTGCCGAGTAATTATTTTTATATTATGAAAATTTTAATCAGAAATAATTTTTAGTCAGGCTGAAGTTCAGTAATTTCAATTCTTATTGAATGAAATATTTTGAGTTTCTAAAGAAGACAAGAAAAATTAAACTTAGACTTTATAGCTGGGGGAAATACCGATAATTTCCTGTGCAGCCACGCACTTCATTAGCACCCTAGTCTATCTACTTGGGTAGAGATTCTTATTAACATCAGCTATTTAACTTAAATTTTCAATGAAACGGAATATGAGAAATGATTGTTGTGTATACAATTGATTTGCCTTTGGTAAAAACATTTATAAGTATCACTATTAATTTTCTGTTTTGCCATTTTTTTATTTTTCTATTTAGGTTAGCACGAAATTATATTACTCTACCTAAGTATGTTTAACTATTCTTGCTTATGTTTTACGATCATCGCATTAATTATTTTTACTTATTCGATGTACCATCGGTACATGTATGTAAGTATTATTGTAGTGGCTTTTATGTTTACTTTGTTTTTGCTTTCTACAGTTTATTTTGCTTTCCAGCATTCTGAAAACTGTGATTGCCAAGTGAACAGTGATTGCCAAGTGAGCATAGTTTTTGTCACGTGCCCATGATAAATTAAGTGAGACATTCTTAGATTTTTAATTGAACTGTAGTGAATTTTAATCAGAAATAATTTTAAGGCAGGCTTAAGTTCACTAATTTCAATTCTTATTGAATGTAATGTTTCTATTAAAAATTATTTATTTTCTATTTTACTTTATTTATTTTTATTGAAAATTATCTAGTATTCGGGTTTTAAGATAAATCCCACATTTAAGTCAAAGACGTGTAATAAGTAGCATCTTTGCATATTGAGCGTTCTAAAAATTTCTATATTGACTAAACATTTTAGATTTTAAGCTCAATATACATTTTATATCAATTACATCCCTGGGAGGCTTAGAATATTATCATAAACTCTTCCTAATCTTGTCATAAGTCGAACAAGTTATATATTTTATTTTCTTGGAATTCTTATCGTTTACCCCAACCAAAAGTGTTGAGTAACTTATTTCATATAAAAAAATTAATTGCGTTATACACTTTTTTCATTATCAGAGCCAAAAGTTTTTGCTAACATAATACTAAGTATTAGTGGGTGTGGCTCAGTCCAATTTTGAAAATGCTGTCACTTTCAGCGCTCAGCGTGTATGCCAAGTCTCTCAAGAATTGTTGACGTAAAATAAATATAATATTTTGTTTTAATGGGAGTGACTCCACCCACTTTTCTAAGCTCGAGGTTATGTCATTCTGAAAGCCCGAGTAGTGTTCCACGTACCGTAGCAATCGGATTAGTAAAAGTACATAAATTAATGAAAACAATTTAACAATTTTTGCAATGGGAAGAAATGAAAGGTATGCGCTGACAGACAAAAAAAGAATTTTTAAAATTGGTTTAAAATTGGAGAAGTTGTGAAGTTATGGCTGAAGTCTACTCATGATTTGTTACAGCAACAATAAAATGCATATAGACCACGCTGAACCACCAGCAAATCAATTTTAAATTAAAATATGATTATGACAATATGTCGAATAATAAATTTCTTAGAAGTTATGAAATATTTTACAATTAAAAAATCAACAAACATACTTTTTTTGAAGTCGCACAGAGGAGCATTTGAGTTAAAAAGCTGGCCAAAAAGGCAAAATTGAATTTAAAGAAATTTTACATCATATTGTAAATTTTGAAGACTTTAATTTGCGATTTGTGGCTCTAGAGTCAGGAAAGTGAAGAAAATTACGTAAGTTTTTAATGTTTTTTTCCTTTTAAAAATGTTTATATGATATTTTTTTGGGGGCTAAACAAATAAAGGTGTTACAATAATTTTTCTTTTGGCTGCAAGATTTGACCAAAAGCCATTTTTAGTATTAAAACAAAAAATTATCTCGAATATTAATAATGAAATAATTCTTTTAAAAATTAAAAAGAAAAAAAATAAATTTTTTTTCAAACAAAATACCAGAAAGAAAGAATATTTTTAAAACTAAGTATAGTTGCATTTAGAATTATGTTTTATACCACAATAAAATTTAAAATCTTTAGTTTTAGACGCAAGAAAAAAGTTTGCGCCATTTTCTTTGGTGATTTTTTTTAAATTTCACCTGTTTTCTTGTTTTTGTTCATTTTGCATGGATAAATATGAGTTAAAATGCTTTTTATCAGTAATGAAATGTTTAGTTTTGAGGAGAGAAATACTCCCTTCTGAAAAAAAGCTCATAAGTTTAATTCTTATGATATTAAGGCATAAGTAGTACATATTTTTAATAATTTGCAAATAAAATTTTTTTCACGTCCCACAAAAAGAAGTTGCAAAGAAAATGGAATCTCAAGGTCTCTTGGGTCCAAGTTTACGGTTTTGAGCTTTCGCCGACGTTAAAAGCTGTATTTGCTAGAAAAAAATTTTGAAAAAATATTTAATTTTTCAGAGGTGGGATTAGTTTCTCTGAGAGGAACTTTTTTCCGCTATGTCCGATTTTTGTTATTTTCAAGGCTTAACAGCCTAAAACTATAATAACTATATATTTGTGCCAAGTTTAATTGATCTAGGGGCACTCAATATCTTTTCACAACAATATAAAAAAACAGTATTGACCCTTTTTTTGATTCAACTACTCCTCTGTAAGTCGGATAAAAAATTCAAAGAAAAATTATGTTTGATTACTCACAAACTTTGTTTTCTTATCAGTTCTAACTTAGAACTTTTAAAGCTCTTCTTATATGTAATACTGCTGCAGTTTGCATGAAGTATACGGTTGTCATTTAGAACAGTGATACACATTTGGCATTTTTTTTTTTTGACATCGCAATAGTGTGTGCTGTTGGCAACGTTCGTTATTTCCGATATTTATCTTTGAACCTAATATTAAGTAACTATATAATATCTCATCTCGCTATTTATTTGAACACAACTGTGTTAATACATTAATTTTGTAAATTTACTACTTAAAGTCCTTGCATGAATGAACGAACGCTTGAAATGTTTATTTTTAATTGCATTAATGTGAGTGTTTGTGTGTGTGTGTGAGTTTGAGTGCCCGAGTATTAATTTTTTTTGCTGTTTATAATTTTGTTTAATAAAGCACATCAAACGTATGGTTTAAATGAATTTACGACTGAACTTAATGCGTTTGTATGAAAATAAATACTTTCATTTAAGCAAAATGCGAATGTTAGAAAGAACAAGAAAGAGCAGAATGCGAACAAAGAAGCAGGGAAACATAATTTGAACAAATGCTTTTGGCTAACGAATTATTTTTATTGTTTTGTGTTTAAAAAAAACCTATTTTATTTATTTTTACATATTTGTGGTGATGAGGGATAACAGCGTAAGTTGAAAAACCTCTTTTCGAGAAAAAAATCAGAGTGGGAATATTTAAATAATTTTGTCGTAAAGTGAAGATTACTGTATGGAACGAATTTATCCAGGATTTTATGAAAATATAAATTTTAGTATAATTTGGCGATAATTAAAAATATTATTTGACAAGGGCAATATTGTTGTGTTTAGGTCTCTTTTTGGGACATGGGGATTTCACATAAATATGAAGTTTCGTTTTTAGAATTTTGTAGCACACATGACTCTCTTTTGTCTTAGGTCGACTTATGCTGTTACCGCTTTTAAGCGAAGATATCTTTATGAGTGTTTATTGTTTCGTTAAAGTAAATAAAAGCATTTTTATTTTTCGCCTTGTAAATATAATTAGTATTAATAGACTTAGTGGTGGTTTTTAGGAAATTAACAAAAAACTTCGTGAGAGGATGAGTTTTGAAACCCAAAAAAAAAGAAACGAGATTGTTTCTGTTTTTATTAAAAATTATAACACGAAAACTTGTTTTAATTTTCTGAAAACCAGCAGACACATTGAAATATTATATCATCAAGCTATTCTCTTTTCTAATTTGCAATCAAAGAGGCAACTGTATCAAATTTTTTTTAAAGTAATGACCCTAATAGTCGAATGAAATAACTTTGAGAGATGATTGCATAAAATTTTTAATATTAATCAACAAAGAAATTAAAAGTGTTCTACATAATGTGGAAAATGTTAATTTTCTCTAACTTTTTTTCTACCTAAAAGAGAAAAAGTTAATGAAAATATCTTTGATGCCTGTTTACTTAGTTTTTACCACTACAGAATGTCATAACAACAGTGACAACAAAGCACCCACCGACAGTGTAAAAAAAAACATAAAATGTTCTAATCACAAAAGCTCATTTATGAGTTGACATTTTATTTGATGTTTGAACATGTATAAAATGTACATACATACATATGTACTTAAATATGTATGCATACTAGTTTACATGGCTAAAGTAAGAGCATTAGGATTTGTGTGTATAAATATATACACATGTACGAGTATATTTGTCTATCTTTAGGTTTTTGTAGTGTGACGTTGGTAGTATTGGTGGCAGTATGACAACAAATAAAAATGTTAATCAAAAGATTGTCCTGCTAGATTACCACTTCGCATATACTCAAACACACACACACACACACACACAAACATAGATGTACTTACACATATACATATGTAGCTGTTTACTGAAATTCATACATAGACAAACAAAATATTCGTTTAATTTTCTCCCCCTCTTTTTAATTTTGCTTGTTTACTCTACTTTTACTTCGAGCAGGAAGCGCAACAAGAACACTATGCGATGTAAGAAGTAAAAGGTTTTTTAAATTATGGAAATATGGGTTTGGAAATATGTCGCATTAGAAAATAATTGATGGAGTAATCAATATAATTAGTGCAAAATTTTCACGTAATAGGCCGCTCAAACATTCATTGTTAATCAATATTAAATACTAGTAGTTCAGTTTTTTTTTGTAGTTCTGCCGAGAAAGAAAATATAGATATTTTCATTATTTACGCTGCTGTATTTTGAAAATTTTGGATGCGACGGTTGACTACTTGGAAGAGTGCTATTTTGTCAGTTTAGGGACGTGGTTTCGGCTCCTACGAAAGACTTTGGTCTGAAGGTATTTGTTATTATGCCTTTCTAAGAAAGAAAAATTGTACTGTTCACTTTGTAATTATATTTGTAACATTTCACAAATCAAGAGATAATATTTGTAAAATGTTAATATATTCAGTGAAGTGCGATTTTTCTAATTCTGGCAATTTTTTTCATAAAGGCGTTTTTTTGTTTTTGGCGTTTTTTCGGTTTTTGGCGTTTTTTAGTTTTGACACTTTTTTCTCGTTTTGGTGATATTTATTCGTTTTTTTTTTTAATTTTGGCAATTTTTTCATTTTAATAATTTTTTTTGAGTATTAGCGATTTTTTCATTTAGGCGATTTTCTTATTTTTCCGGTTTTTGGCGTTTTTTCGTTTTGTCGACTTTTTTCATATATGCGCTTTTTAGTCTTGACACTTTTTTTCTCATTTGGCGATTTTTTTCAGTTTTTGGCGTTTTTTCAATTTGGCGATTTTTATCATTTTGGCTACTTTTTTTTGCAAAAAAACAATTATTTTAGTTTTTGGCGCCTTTTTCGTGTTTTGGCGATTTTTTCGGCTTCTGGCGTTTTTTTTTAATTTTGACGATTTTTTTCATTTTCACCTTTGGTGTACGGAACCCTAAAATGAACCAAATATTAAAAAGCCGCTCGAAATGTTAAAAAAAAACATTGAATTTTTTATAATTTTTTGCAAGATAAAATAACTTTGTCTTCCGCTATATGCCTCCAAAATTTCATCTGCGATTGCAAGTGTTTGCAATTGCATTAGGCCTTAAAGCAACGTTTTGGATACAATTTAAGAAAACAATATTTACCCAAGTCACTTAGCAAATTAGTTTTGCTGCGTTTATTCCATTTTCTAATAGAATTTAAATGACTTCGAGTCTTATGCCCTAATTCAGTTGGGAGACTTAGGACGTTTTTGTTTGAAAATACTTTTGAGTTCTTGTGTTTGAATTCTCTAAATTATTTTCTTCAAAAATGGTTGTTGGATATAATGTTTGAAACAAAATCATAAAATAAATAAACAAACCTTCTAGCATAGACAGTAAATAATAATTGTTTTAAAGAATCACAACTGCGTGTTTTTTCGTTCATAGACAAGACGATGCAATCGTCGAACAGAATTAGGGCATTAACTTTGATATTTTTTTCTTAAAATAATACAAAAATTTAGGATTCCCGTATATGTATTGATAAAAATTATGAGTCATGAGTATAAACAGTCTCATAAGAACCAAAAGTTTAAAATTATTCAGTCATGTCAATTTCCTACGAATGCTGATTCGAATCGAGAACTTTAAAGCAAAGTTATATTAGCGTCATAACTATATATGTTGAGTATATTAAAACATCTGAAATTTTTTTACGTAAACCAGACGTTTTTAAAAAACTCAAGTACATACTGAACTTGAGACTTGGCTGATTACTTTAAAATTTGGTGTATTTAACTGTCACTTTACGTGAAACATTTCCGAAATGGAAAACTGCTTTACCGCTGCCTGTTTAGTTGTAAAAAAGTTTAGTGCACAAAACAGCCGCAATGGTTTTTAATAAAATTTAAAACTCCACTAATTTTAAGGAATTTTCCAGTCCGCCTCCTACAGAAAGTTTATTCTCCATTTTGGTGTTTAGTAATCTTGTTTTGTTTTTTTTTTGTTATTTTTGCTTGTTGCCATTGGTTGTTTATACCAACAGCAATAACACCAAGGAGACCAATTTTAATGGAAAGAAGTAAAAAAAACTTTGTAATAATACCTGCAGAAATTACATTTCAGCGATTATTATCTCTATAATTCCATTTTTCTTCTCTTCATTTCTGGCTTTTTTTAATACTATATTTTTCATTTCTTTGTTGTTTTTTGCATCATTTGTTGTTCTTTACCTTTACACTCTTATATAAATATGCACGTATATTTGTTTGAATATCTTTTCATTCATTTAGCAAATAATAAGCAACAGCAACAACCAGTATGATGTCAGCAAAAAAAAAATATGAAGAAAAAAAACAGAACAAAAGAAAAAATAAATAAATTAAATCGTTCTTTTGTTTGTAATGAGATACGTTTGTTTTTGTCATCATTATTTTAATCAGGTTTGCCCAGAAAAAAAAAACGTTTTCATAAAACATTTTATTATTTTAATTATCATAAAAAATTACATACAAACATACAAAGTACTTTAAATTTCTCAAGAGCATTAGAACTTGGAGTTTTTTTGTCTCATTATTTGTAATGGACACAGGATGTTTTCTGAGTACAGTCTACTTTCGAATCTTAATGGAGAATATAAAATAATATTTTGTGTCTAAAATTAACGTTAGCACTTACTATGATGACCCCTAATATCGGTTCGGGTGAACTAAAGCATTCCGCACCACTTCTACGCATACCCAGCAAGCTTACCAGTAACTCATGGGCTGCGTTCTTTGAGCACAGTTAACCCTGACTAAGCAAGAACCTAGTGGAAGTCCTGCGAGCTATCTAATCTCGCACCACTTGAGAATCCCAGCAAAAAACAGGTCTGATTTGGAAGTAATAACAACTGAGGGAAGCAATGTATTGCTTATTGGATAACAGAATCTTTGAAAAATGCTTCTGAAAAGCGCTAACGTAAAGCGGGCTCTTAAGAAAAGTATATATTATTATTTCTGTAAAGCACTTTAGCGAGACAAAAAAATTTATGATTTTTTGGAAATTAAATGTATTGCTTCTAGCTGGTTCATCGTGAACAGAAAATATTCCTTATTCATGCGAAACAGCAAGTGATGCTGTAAGATTATCTTCCTTATAAAAACGCTTCTGGTAAACAGAAATTTTTGCTGGAACGTTACTACTGAAGTGCAGTAGATAAACCAAACGGCATCACCTAATATCGAGATTATCCGCCACCACCCGGCCAATCGGTAGCGCTAGAGTCACAGCAGCATTAAAAGACCTTCCAGCGTTTTTGGTAGCTATCATATTCACTTCGTAAGCTTCTCCATGATAACACGCAGAGAGTTCTCACAGGTATCGCATGCCCTCCACGAAGACCTGACCAATCATTGAAAACGTAAGTGGAGGTGTTAGAGCGTAATAATGTGGTATCAGCTATCGGGGATTAACGATGCCTCCATGCCAACATCCACTAACTTGAGAGGCGAATCAGTTGTTGAATCATCGGTGCCCGTAGTACCAATATTAACCCACTGGTAAGACCTGGAAATTCCACCCCAAAAGTCTTCCTCTCTATCATCTTTTGAACTTAGGGCAATTAAAGGTAACGCTGTAAGTATACCAAGCATTTTTACATTCGTTCCCTCTTTTTTTCAAGTTGGGTAGTATCGAGTCTTGCCAGCACCTAGCCAAAGTTCCTTCCAGAGAAAGTTAGATTACTTACACTAGAATCCGCGGAATTGCCACACCCGTGCAGGAATTTTTTTTCACAGCAAATACGTTTGAGTTTTAGTTAAATGAAATGAATTTGTTGGTATGAATAACAACCAAACTTCAGCTAATTTACCTTTTCCTCACCTGCCTGATTGCAGCGATAATACTTTTTTCCATAACTGGCATCCCATTAAAAGATTGGTTGAAATCTATAGTTTAATATTTACTAAAATATTTATCAAGTTGTTTAATCTAAGACATATTCAAAGCGCTGCGGATATTTGGAAAATATTAAGTTCAAAGAGCATATCTCGTTTACCAAGAATTATTAACAACTTTATGTCCGACAGTGGTCGGTCAAAATAATTATATTTTTGATTTAAGATTTGAATACTTATTCTTAGTTCATATTTGAAGATACAATAAATAAATACATGTATTAAAAAAAATCAAGAATTATAAACTGGTACCCGGGACACGTAAAAAATTTGTAAAATATTCTATAGAGACATTTTGCAGTTATTTGCAGAAAACAGACTTGCGAGCACAGTTCTAAGAAGCCCATGTAATCTAACCTCTGTCCCATAGTCCATACTTTAATCCTATTGCATCTGTTGACGAGCGCGCTAGCAGGACTTGCAATTACAAAAGTCTTAGCCATAACTGAGGCATCATTTCATATTTGACTATTGAAAAGTTTCTAAGGTTTTATTGAATATACAATATCATTTAAGATTTATTGAAAATAATGTACAGGAAAAGTGATTCGGAGTCCTAATTTAGAGCAGCAATCACTATTCATAACTTTTACAAAATCCGGTCATAACTCAAATGATGCAATTTTTTAATTAATAATGCAGAATAAATCCCCATATCATGCTGGTCATAATGTGTCAAAACTTCATACAACTAAGTTGTATGTTTAACTCTTGAAAGCAAAATAACTAGGGTGTTCACAATAAAGTTATAAAATGTGTCTTAATATTGCAGCGTTTCAATTTTAATACTTTAATACGGTCTAGCAAAGTTCGTTGTGTTTGTTTTGTATGTAAATCAAATTAATTACCAGCTGGCGAATTTAAAAGCATAAAACGAATGTCATTTTCAATATGGCAATATGGTAATTTTAAACTAAAGATGTTGAAATTGTCAGCACAGCTGTAGTTGATGAAAAACATTCTCTCTCTCTCTCATATTATACACTAATATATAAAAAATATAAAAATGAATGTGTCTTGGCCTGACTTTGATATACACAAAAAGAGTATTTATATCGTAGCCTGCTCACAATGAAAGAATTAAGATTGCGCAATATTGCCACATTAAAATTTTAATATACTCATTGTGAATTCCCTAAATATTTTCTTTTTCTATTAAAAATGTGTCTGAATCGAAAACTTTACTCTTGTTTTGCAAAAATAATTTTTTGATATTGTTGCATATGATAAGGGAATGGCGTTTCTGGCAAACGTTTTACGTTTTAGTTTTTGGAAAGTATGTTCTACACCGAAAGAATTTTGCTTCATAAATCCAATGAAAGAATTTCATTAAAAATTTTTCACAAATCTAATGATAATTTCACAAATCCAGTGAAAATTTCATGAATATTGTGAAACAATTTCATTGGAATTGCTTCCTTGATATTCTGGTTTCGTTAAAATATTTTATTGGATTTATGACAACAATATTTTCTAATTATTAAGAAACCCCTTTATGTTCAAATTATTTCATTCTTATCATGAAATTATTTTATTGTTTCGATAAAGTTATAGCACTGCATTAATTATATTGTAAAATAAATTTGATGAAGTTTTCAATAAAATAAGTTTAACGAAACTGGTTTCATTAATGCAACGAAGCGTGACATTGGTGGAATTTTAATGAATTTTTCATTAGATTAATGTCGAAATTCATTGAATTTCTGACGAAAATTCTTTCAGTGTACTGTCAGTTTTAAGATTTCGAAAGTTGAAAGCTTTTTTTCAATATCGTGAAGCAGGAAATTAAAATATTTAAGAATGTCGGCCTGCTCTACATATAATAATTTTGCAAACTATTTATATTGCTCAAAAAATAAATTATGCAATAAACTAAAAACATAAATATGTATGATGAAGAACATTTTCATATTAATTGAAATTAATGATTATTATTTGATCACCAAAAATATTTTATGGTTTTAAACATTCTTTTTAGTCTACAATGCAGAATAAATTATTATTATTATTTAATTGTGTAAAAGGAAACAATATAAAGCATAGAGCTTACCGCAAATATAAAAGAAAATGGAATGAATTGTATTGTAATTTAGAATTTTATTATGCTTATAAATACTCACTGTAAGCAAGAAACAAGAAAAGAATTAACTAGAAAAAAAAATACCAATAACACACATCAATAAGCAAACTGAACAAAAGTGAAATAAAATTGCCATTAAATTAATTCGGGAAATTCACATAAAAGCAATGAACAGCAATCACACACACACAATAAAAATTTTTTAATATATATTTTGTATGCAGTGTGCGGTGTGTGGTGTGTGGTGGAGGAGCAGAATGAGAGAGATTGTGTGTCAGAGTAAAGACCAAAAGCCAAAAGGAAAGGAATTTCCAAGTACATACGAGTATGTCTGTATGTATGTGTGCAAGAATGTGTGCGCAAAAAGGAAATTTATAACTAAGCTTTAAACATAAATTACTTCAAAACAAAAACACAATAGATGCACAAAAAAAAAACAATACATATGTACATGCTTGTCTATGTATGTGTGCTTAAAAAATAAAATAGGAAATATAAACTCATGTGAACTACAAACGGGAATGTTATGGAAGCTGCGTTTAAACGACATGTTTCTGTTTATTTTTTTAATTTTTTTCATTGAGGAAGGAGAAGCAGAAGTATGCCCGACTTTCAAGTGGTAGTGTGTAGTATTGAGAAACTTTGAAGCCAATATGTAATTAAATACGCTAAATAATGTACATCAATTTTAAGCTCAATATAAAACATTTATATGGGAAAACAGCAGCACACAAAATGCAAGTAAAGTATTGGCATAAATACATGAACTTTGTACAGTGCAGCAGCGGTTATAAAGTCACACAAATTCTTTATGTTTATATAATAAATTTCCTAGTTGAAGTACCTTTGTAAAATTCTGGTTACTGGCAATGGAGATAAATATCGAAATTCAATCCACTTTCCCATATTGTCCACTTATACTTACAATAAGAATTTTTAAACATCTGTTGCACTTGGATCTTTTTCTATAAGATCGGCTTTCAGTTCAGCAATATTTTCGCTGATTTAAGTAAAAATTTATAATAATTTCGATGCAACATATTAATTTTTTTAATCTATTTCATTGAAAGTTAGAAAAATAAATATAACTTAAATTATTTATGCACTATGGAGAAAAATATGCTTTTAATCAACTTATATTTTTTTCAATTTCCTAATTTTTCAAGTACGCAAAACGAAGTTAATGAAGATCAGTTGGTAGGATTCATATTTTTTCTGTGCACCTATCAGATGTTCCTTTCAGCAAATTTACTTGCATAAACTCGCTGATATTTCTCATGGACACTGAATAATATTTTGCTTGAAGAGTGCATACTGGAAATACAATTTTCCATCTCATTGTATCGTACTTGAAGACATGAATATCTGTCTATTTATTTCCTTCATGTAAGTATTTTGGTATTGCAAATAAATAATAGCTTAACATTGACTATACACTCGTATTTGTAAAAATGCAATAACAGCCAGCAAAAGGAACAACAGAAAAAATAATGTTGGCATCAGTATTGGAATGTACGAGTACAATCCAAGATTTGTTATATTTAGATGCCAAAGAAAACAACAATATTAAATTAAAACACACACAGACATGATCACCAACAATGAAATGTATATGTATACAAACAAAATATTGACAACGGAATAACATTAAAAAATACACAAGTTTTCACACACTTCAATAAATAACCGTTGGATGCGAAAAAAAAACAATCTAACTAACGCCACAAACAAACGCATTTCCGTTTCCGCCATTTCATACACAGACACTTACTTTATTTTCACAATATTTTTCTTTTTTTTTTTTGGTGTCTTTAGTTTCTTTTATCTTTTGTTTTCTTTTTTCTTGTTGTCTATCCCATATTTAAGTGTTGTTTATATTGGTTTCCAAAGATGGTTATTATATGAGTTGGAATTCCATTAACAGACATATTTTGGAGTGTACAAACGTGCTGATGTTGAATTAAAAAAAATAATAATTTAACAATTCAAAAACAAAATATTCAAAAAAAAAATAAATGTGTGTGTTAGTTAAAAATTATTTTGAAAGATTATAATCTGTTTTAAAACTTTTGTCATTTTAGCTGACGATAATTTGCTGTCATACGCCCTAATCCATTATTTTTTAAAATTGAGATTTTTTGTATATATCAAAAGATAAAAGAGTCATTCATGAAAAAAACAGGATTAGAAAAAAAACAATGAGTTGGGGCATTTCTGCATTATGGAAACGATGTGTACAAGTCTATTTTTATATATGATTTTGAGTGCTGGGGAATATATGAACACTTCTTTATGTTCTTAGTTTCCTACAAGATGTAGTGCTTGATGTAGTTTATTTGCTTTTCTCATTGTCTTTGCTTGATTTATTTTCATCGAACTGATGTTCTGTTGCTTCCATCCGTTTGTTTCTCTACATTTGCAATTCCTTAGTTTCTTTACACTATTAACAGCTGCATTTGAATTTTTGTCTAGCTTAGTTATTTTTTTCCAATCGCTTTTTCGTTTTTCTATTTCTCCATATGTTTTGACATTCGCATAATATTTACACACGATTCTTTATAGTAAATACAATTTGTAATGTGTGACATTCAATTGAGGAGAAAATTGAATTTACGAGCAAGAAATATATTATACCAGTTGTATGATTTTTTTTTTATAAATACAAATACATAGACATACATACATACATATATATATTTATGTATTTATATGTACAAACATATCCTTTTTACATGCAAGAAAATAGAAACATATTTTTTGTATGATATCTCTTGGTCTTGTTTGTTTTGCAGTTCGATTTGTTAATACCAAGAGTAATGTTTGAGTTCAAAACATTTTTAATGGGGGAGAAAGTAAATATTTGCTAAAGAGAAACACTAAAAGAAAACGAATCAATATTGTGAGCCACAATACTTTTTCTCAACTCAGAAATAGATTACAAATAAAAATTAATTAAAAGTTTGGGAAAACTAAAAAAAAACTATTAAAAAACCTTTTAAACTCCCAAAAATACGTTACAAATTATATGTCATGAAATGCTTTTTCAAATGGAATATAAATTTTTTTTCTGAAGGTACAAAAAGTTCATCCATAGTTTTGTTTACGATTAATGAAATAAATTTTTAGAATAGAATACTGATCTTGAATTATTTATCTAAAATAAAAACTTAAAGATGAAGGTTTTAACCTTTTTTTTTCAAATGGACTCCCTGAACTTAGTGGAAGACCTGTAAAAGAAGAATTCCTCTTTAGAAGAATCCCCCTCTTGGAATGGAATTTCACAGAGACACCATTTCCAATAATGGGAAAAATTGGACAACCATATAAAACTCTTGATCCGCAAAATAATGCTAAGAAATATATGAGAAAAGTTAAGGAAGTTCTGATTGTAAATAGTGTCCCAGTAAAAAAAGAGATTTCAAAAAAGTCATGAAAATGTAGAGTTTACGATGCGGAAGTAGTGCAAATTTCGATCCGATCTAATGATTTTTACATAGGGTTGTCATTGCAAGAAGTTCTCTTTTTCGATGCCTGGTCACTGAATTGGAAGCGATATTAAGAAAAATTCCCGTTTTTGTGTTCTATGATAATATTTTCATCTAGGAAAAAGGGTAAATAGTTGCCTTTTTTAACAATTCGTTTCTTTTTATACGAATTTAAGCCCGAAACAGTGTTTTCATGTAAATTTAAGCAAATAACTTTTAAATTTTAGACTAAAAATAATTCATAAATTTCTTTAGAAATTATGGAGGAGTTACAAGGTTTTGTCTGACTAAAATAAGCTTCTGCATGGTTTTTTGCTCACTCTCGGCAAATTAAAAATATCGATTTTTTGGAAGCAATGAAAATGTACTTCCGCTAGAATGACTTCCATTTTTTTCACTGGGGTAATAATAAAAATTTTTTTTGATGAATTAAGTTACTTGAGTTAAAGTTTAAAGTCAAGTTAAAGCTATTACATATTTTTGTACTGGACTATTTACATTCAGATCTTTTTCAACGTTTGCTATTTATAAACCGACCTCATTTCTAAATATTATTGGCGGACCAAGAGAATTTAATCATTTTCCTACTTTTCCTGATTGGTCTTTTAAAATACTGGAAACAGTGTTTCTGCGAAATAGCAATCCAAGAGAGGTATTCTTATGCAACTTTTTCACTAATTTAAGGAAAGCAGGACATACTTTTCAGAAGTAGAAATACCTGAAATTATTGTCCCTGAACTTTTCTCACAAATAAAAAACGTATAAAACCACAGCTCTGATTAATATATTTGAAGATGTGTATTTGATATTTTGCTATAAAAGAATAAAAAGGAATGCTAATTTAATTTGTTATTGAAGTGATATTGACGTTGAAACAAACTGATGTTGATGGCACTTATATTACGGCGAGGTAGACGATCACATCTGTTCACTTACTTCTCAATGTTTTTTAAAAGTTATTTATTTATTAAATGTACATCAATTCAATGTTTCTTTTCTAGTGTTTCTCATAAATACTCATATGTTTATTAATATTACAAAATATCAAATATCATTTATGAGATACAATACACAATGCTCTAATGAACTTCGGATAATAACAACAAACTTGAAATATCGGTGGATTATAATTAAGTTATTTAGAAACCATCACTCTTGGCTTCTCTATGGTGCCAACAAACATCTTAGCAGTCTCCACCATCATCATCATTATAATGTAACATTTAATCAGCAACAACAATAAGAGTATTTATTATCTTCATCTCTCATCAGTATTTGTTACAACCTCAGGGACAATTATTATATGCAAAATGAAGTACAACGGCGAAAGACGGTGTATGAAAGCAAAATAAAAAAATAAACAAATTATGAAATACAATTTGAAAGTAACTATTGGCAACAGAAAGCAATAACGATGATGAACACCAAAATTTAAGCTTCTTCAATTCCTCTACTTCAACGATGCGAACTAAAAATTTTATATGAAATTTAAATAAATATGTAAAGTACTCGTATCTCAAGGAAGTAGAAAATACCCACAAGTTAAGGAGAAGTATAAGCAACTTAAAAAGCATCATTTCTTCTAGAAATTTGCTTAGATATTTAAACGTAGGGTTTTGTGAGCAAGTATAGTTTTAAAATGATTTTGAATTCGTTTATTATCATCTGTCAACCCAACCCAACCGACTACCAGTTTCTATTGCCACAAATAAGCTTAGAGAATTAGACTCTTCCTTCTTATAACTTTTTTCTTTCTATTTATTTTTGTATGAGGCGTAATTTTATTTAAAAAACCATTACACGGCAATCACCCTAAAACTTCTCACAAACATACATGCAAGCAAATATAAATATGTACACCCACAAGAATGTGGAAATACTTGCACACACACCCATCCACTGTGTGGTGTAGCAGACCTCTTCATAACTTAAGGCAATATTTATAAATATTTATTGACAAGTAAATAGAAAAAATTTATTGAGTGGAAGTAATTGTATTGACTTAAGCGTCAAACAACCAAAAAAAAAATAAATAAAAATCGTTTGTCTCCTTTTGCCTTTTTGCTCTGTCTGTCTGTCTGCCCAGTCTTTTCGTTTTTTTTTTTCATTGAAAAAATTCTAACAGTTGTTCAAGTTGCTTGGCAGGGACTCAAAGTGATTTTATTAAAATGGAAGATGAATTTGAAATGTTATTAAATATTTAAATGACATATTTTGTAATAGACGAAATTTCAATTAACTCAATACTTGATCGCATTTAAGTGTTCGACAGCAGCAAAGTTACTGCAAACAAAAATTTATTTTTTTTAATCCATTTAAAAGTTATTTGACTGCTTGTTTCCATTTAAATAGATTCACTTGTTTTTTTTCTTATTTAGAGTTTATAAATAGAATTAAGCTTAATATTGATTGATTGATACGATTTGAAAAAACATTTTGGGGTGTTTTTTTTAAAGAAAATTCTCTTCTCTCCGAAATGGAGAAAAATCCCCCATAAACATTAAATTTTAATATTATAACAAAATTTGTATTTAATATTGCAATACCGAAGTATATTGTTACGTTTTTATGCGCTAAAAAACGCTTTTCCGTGAATTCGAAGATTTGCAAATCAGGACCTTAAATACACAAATACAGCTTAAATTACTTAAATATTCGGAACTGGTTGCCACTGCGCCTTTCTCGCTGTTGTTTACGCACGTCTCTTAGCTGCCTGCGTTAGTATTGAACCTGTTCGTCTGCTGCTCGTCACACACGAGACACTCATAGTTAATATACCAATAAAGACTCGCTGGCTTTACTTTAACACTTTACACGTCTATCAGCTGCGCTGTTCCCTTTATTATTTACTGCAGTCGACACGATAGACCCCACATTAATATCAGACAGACTTTAACTGTCACTCAACTATCAACTACGAGTATCAACTCACTGCTGTATTGCAAACACAGACTGTAAGTCCCGGTTCACACGTTTCAAATTTTGTTGCTCAACTCGTAATTCAGCTGTAAGAAAGACGGTGAAGGAAATACAAATATCTTGTTTTTTCTTACAGCTGAATCAACAGCTGGAGCAACAAACGTTGAAACGTGTGAACCGGGACAGCAATTGACTTCTGAGTAACAACATTGGTTGCGTCGCCCCCTTTTTTTTTATACTTCGCACAAAGCCAATAGAATATTTCAGCAAAAGTTTAAAGAATTTCATTATCAGCTTCAATGTTGTTTATTAAGCGCGCAATTAGTTCATGTTGAACTATGTTCATGCGTGTGTATTTGAATACATCATTAATTCATTGTGATTATTTACGGCCATATGTATTAGAGACCTGCGTAAACAGTCTTGAAATGTAAATACATTTTCTTTTTTTAATGCATTCTCGTGGCATGTATTATACGAAACAAATAATAAATGCTGTCGTATTATAAGCGAAGCACGTTGGATGTATTGGTGTACGTGTATGTATAACTGTTAACAAACGATATCGCCAATACTTTTTGTCCATAACAAACAATCAACAGAAGTAGTGTTAATGCGTGTATGGTTGTTATTTTGGATATTGTCTTGACTACAATACCTGCAATAAGTTAAAAAAAACTATTGTCAACCGTGTTGTTTAGCCTTTGCTTGAGAACATTTCGCTGTAGTAAAACATTTGAAAAATCCCGCATGTTTTAAAAGTTCTTGTAAGAGGTCTTGTGCAGGTCTTTAATATGTGTAAGCATAAAATGGCATGAAGTTAAGCGGCCCATACACTACAACAGCATGCATGCGCAATCAAGTGTTTGTGCCAGCGGTTGGGTCGTGTATGGGCATTTTGTGTGATTGTACGTGTTGCTGTAGTGATGTCAAATAGAGTTTGATATTTTGCTGATGGTACAAGCTTGCTGGTGTAGTATATGGTGAAATTAGCTCAGTTGAGCAAAGTTTTCATGGAGTAAACATGCATTTAAAAAATATAATTTATTGAAATATAATTTTTTTCAATGGAAAAGAGAATTTTTACTCTTTAGTTATACATAGCTGCTAATTTTAACAACATACCAATAGTAATTGTAAGAATTTTTTGTCCATAGACTGAAAAAAATAAATAAATTGTAGCAAAAACTGTGTCACTATTCATAACCACCCTTACCGCAATTTTGTAAAAAATTAATATTGTACCAGCTTGTTGGTATAATGTGTGCTTCGAGCATGAATGCTCAATCGCTTGATTGTGCGTGCATGCTGTTGTAGTGTATGAGCCGCTTTAGCATAAATGGCATAACTTAAAGTTTAATCGTTAATACGTACGTACGTTTAATCAAGCTTGTTTGTGCTACGCATGTGTAAAAGCTATTTCCACTGTTCTTTGCATTGACCATGTAGGAATATTTTTCGTAACAGTTACGTTAAGCCTATGGGAATATTTTTGCGTAATGATTTATTAACTATGTCAGCTGCCATTTCCGTACCAATATTAATTCGACGTTAAGCCTTATTATTTAAAATGAATAACTTTTGTTTTGTTTTAGTTAGTTAAACCAATTTTTTATTTTTTGGAAAATATGAAAAAAAACTTCGTGTTATGCAAAAAATTCCAAACAGTTATTAAGAATTACTTAGTAAACAAAAATAGCAAGCTAAGGTACATAGAGAAACTAGAAAAGATCTGTATATAATACAGAATCGAAATTGGCTAGTAATGATTTATTTCGAGTCCTCCTTGCTTAAAAAAAACTTAAAAGTTAATAGGAGAAATACATAACAAACACATTCATTAAATTTTATTCTAGTAAATTTGGGTTAATTGCCACCATTTTGCATTAAGAAAATCTCACGAAATCTTAAAATATTCAAAACATTTTTATACAAAATTAGCTTATCATGTTTGTCATCAAGGAAAAAATAATTAATTATACACGTGACCTGTAGCTTTAGCACTTTTTATATTTTTATCCTAGACTAAAAATAATCTATTAACAGTTTCCAAAGTGACCTTCTGACATGAAGAAAATCATTTAACACTGATAAACTCAACTATCATTTTGCAATTTAACACCATTTATTTGGAAAGAAAACAAAAAAAGAAATACAAGCACACTAATGGAACAATTACCAACAACGAGAAAAAAATATAAATATATGTATATAGGAGGCATATTAGTATTTAGGTACCTTTCATTAATCTTAATTCAAAGATAATCTAAGTCAAATACACTGGAAATGAAGAAAAAACAAGAAAGAAAGAAAAAAATCAACAAAGTGTTAACTGAGTGCCTTCATTAGCAACTCAAAGTAAATGCTTACTGATTGAAAGAAATCACGTACAATATTTTCTTTAACACTTTTCACACAAACAAAAGCACATGCATACAAACACACAGATACACATGTTCAAAAAAAGTATACATACACATACATACGCGCTAGCGCTAGTGAAAACGAACGTGTTAAATGAAAATGTTCTTTCACACAAACTTTTAAAGCCAACCTGATGGGACAAAGTGTGACTGGTTGACTTTATTCCTGGCTGACTTTACTCCTGGACGACTCTGATGTCTTAGTTTGGTGGCAAAAAAAAAAGGAATAACAACTAAGAGAAATAAGAAAATTTAATAGAAACGGCTGACCCTTTTGTGCTTGTCAGTGCTTTTTTCCTAAAGTTTTATCACGCGCTGTGCTTCTAGTTTTCCCTACATGAATGACACACAATATGTTGACTTAATAACAGGGCTTAACTGCTGACACACCTGAGACGTTTAGTTAAAATGAAAACAAACAAAAAATTAGGAAAAAAAAAGTTTTAAACATGATATACCTCCTGTATCCTTTTGTACGAGTAGTTTGCTCAGTAGTAAGCATTTCCAACAAAGAAGGCGAGTTGGGAAATAAATATTGTTGGGAAGTGAGAAGTTTTGTCATTTAGTTTAAGTTTATTTTGTGCTAAAATTGAAATGTTTTATTGGCGGGATTAAAAAAACACTAAAGGAAAAACTAAAATACACCGTTTACTGTTTTGCTTAAACTTTATGTAATGGAAAATAATAAGGATTTATGAAAAAATTAAGTAACATTTGCAAGAGAAACAAAAATTTTTCTTTGAATGTGTTTTAATATGAATACGTACATATGTATGTACCTATACCCTGTCGGAAATTTGGCTAACCTTAAACTAACTTTAAGCTAACTATTTCGCAACTAGTACTAACTGACACTTGGATTACTTCGCAATGTAATCAACTGACTATTTCAACATTGCGATGTCCTAGGCGGTAGTCAATTGGCTCACTCTGCATTACTTTCAGCTAACTTAAAGTTTACTTTTTTTAAGCCACCTGGTAGTCAGTAAATTAAAAAAAATTTCTGGAGTTCGAACATGTATCATCACAATTTGTGTACTTAAACCGCTACCACTCAACTAACATAAAACTGATCTGAATTTCAAAGTAGCTGAGAATAAATTTGTTGGCTCTCATCAAATTCTATTACATACTCCTTAAGAATTAATTTTGTGTTTGTTCTGAATGACATTGCAGTTAGCTTTTAGTCAATCTATGAAAAGTTAACTATAAGCTCACTATTTTTGTAGTCAACCACCCATTCTCCGACAGGGTATATTCAGATTTTAATAATATGTCTGCTTAAGGTATCCATTGACTACACAATTTTATTGAGTACTCTATTACTTTCAATATTGTCAATATTTCACACTTTTGAATAATTTGCTTAATAAAACTGATATGTTTTTAGAGGACTGAATAAGTAATTCACAACAATAGCGGTCAGCTTAGATTTTGCTAAAGCTTTCGATTCAATCTGCCATGCAGGGCTTGTTTATAAAATGCTTAATCGTGGATGTGGTTCGAGCAATGATCGCGTTATTGTTGTGCCAGTATACTAATTTCTCATTTTTTTTTCACAATTTTTTGTTCACGGGAAATATTTAACGTGTTCCGCAAGGATCTTTGCCAGGGTCTGTGCTTCATAATAGCTTTGTGTCAGATATAACTGAACCTTCTGATGATAATCTTGTCTTAATGTATGTCGATGACATCATAATTTGTTCATCGGGTGGTAGAGCAAGGACTTAACTCATATCTAGGAGTATAAAATGGAGACACAACCTGAACATACAAAAAACAGTATCAGTCATGATAAAGAGACAACGTAGACACATTTACAATAATTGTCGGTTTCGAATTAAGGTTTCGAACATGAAAAATTTATGTGAGATAATTCTTTTAGATTGTTTAAGAGATAAAAGAGATCTTCTAAAATAATCACATAGTATTTCGTGCAAATGTTTGGGTTTTAAAATAACTTGATTTGGAAAAAATATTTGTCATACAAAACAAAATATTTTTGGATTTCTTTTTATTATTTTATTATAACACGTATAGTGGCTCAAAATTAAATGAAATAAAAAGAAACCTCACCGAGCAACTACTCTCTTCGTATGAAAACTAATCTCACATCACATACCTTTTGTTAATCAGTAGAAACAAATATTTGTTTCATGAAAAATATATTGAAATATTACAAAAAAAATATTAAATTTTGTTTGAATGATTAGTTAAATAACCATTCGCCATTAAGCTGTATAACTGATACATCAAATTTTTTATTAATCGCGCAGTTATCCAGCAAAAAAATCTGATTTGGTAGAACTAACAACTGAGGGAAGTAATGGATTGCTTACTTGATAAGAAAAGTTTCGGAAACTGCATCTGAAAAGCATTAACGTAAAGCGGGATCTATAAACAGAGAAGAAATATCTCACAGAAAATTTTTATAAACCAGTAACTTTTGCGATTGAGTATTACTTCTGTGAAGCACTTTAGTAAGGAAAAAAAATAAATGGCTTTTTGGAAACTTAATGTATTGCTTCTAGCTGGCTTATCTCGAACAAAAAAATGCCTTATTCATACTCAACAGCAAGTGATTCTGTAACTTTGTCTCCATTACAAAAACGCTTCTGGGAAGCAATAATTTTTACTGTGTAATCCGGTAGAAATTAGTCGATGAATCGATTGAATACCCTAATGGGTACTTTTAGTAATTTTTTTTTATAAATTTACGTATGCGTGTTATAAAATTTTATTATTATTTATTATCATACGCCTGCGAATCAGATATAAGCATTTGCTTCTACTAGTGATGCACGAATATCCGTATTCGAATTCCCGAATACTCGTCCATTCTTCGTATTCGTAGTCGCCAAATTCAGGGGAATACGAATACTCTTGATCCTGACCATTATTCATGTGTAATAAATATTGATTGATACAAAAGTTTTGATTGCTTGTACTTTCCAACCCAAGTGCTTTACTTTTATATAAATGCCTCAAAGTCCCCATATTGTCTATCTTCATAGAAGTCTTTGACTACAACCACTTGCGGAAACTGTGTACATTCAATAAGCAATTAAGATAACCTTTTGTTGATTTATCATTTGGTTACAGGTAAGGATTTTTTCCCGTAAACTTTTTAAAACAAAGTTCCTTCTCATATGCATACATAGCTGCAAGTAAATACGTAAGCAAGTATATACCTACACACGCACTTACACTTAACTGTAGTAAAGCTAACACGATAGCGGTGATGATGACGTGTCTGACATTTGCTGTTAATCGCATCAAATTAATTGTGTGAATTTTTATGTGGTCTACAGTTTGAGTAAAACGAAATGAAGGGCAATTCTTTCGCTTGCCATGCCACACAATCATCCACGCCCAGTGCCAGTGACACAAAGCTGGTCATGTTATAGACGGCTGGTGAATTGGTTGATGGACGTTGGATTAAAAAACCAGCAGAATAGTGGTATTTTCTTATCACGCCAATAATGATGGGCTTAACAAAAGCTTTTCTTGCTTTGTTATTTCCAAATCGCTTTCTCATTTTCTGTTTTTTTTTACTTCAAATTTTGATTTTGTATTTCATTTATTTCTCGTCTTGTGCTAGAAATGCTTAGCTTTTTCATGTGGTAATTGAGCGATATCAAATGTCAAAGTTGTCAGTTCAAGCTTAAAATTCGTTTGTATTTCGTACAACAGCACAAAATCAAAAGAGAAAGCAAAGAATTACAATAGAAGCAGAAGCAGAAGCAGACATAAACTTTTTTATGTATGTACGTTTAATTTGTAGTTGAAAAAGCAATTGATATATTCAGGGTAATTGCAAGAAAATTCATGAAAACGAACAAACAATCTAACGCAACAATACACAGACAATTGCTTAGACGTACAAAAAGTATCAGCAAAAAAAAAAGAATAGAAACACTAAACCTTTGGGGCAATTATTTTTCAACAAAGTAGAAGAAATAATTTTTACCAAAAAATAAAGTAAAGAGTTTTAGTGTTTTAACATACAGAGAATTAAAGGGTACAGTGGAAAAGAAATGATTTTGCTTGTAACATACATTAAAACATTAAACTGAAATCTGAACGGACTCTAAAAGCAATTGAATTTGAAGTTGTGGAAACCTTAAAGAATTTTTATTGGAGGGTATTGAGATAATTTTTAAATTATTATTTAATTTTTTTATTTTTTTTTGTAACAAATGCAGTCAGATATAAGGTCTGTTCATTTACTTTCCCAGCAGAAACTAGCAACGAGAGAGTAAGGTAGAAAATTACGAAATTACTCTCCCACATATGAAAAAGTAAATGAACGCTTTACTTGTAAAAACTTGCAAGAAAATTTTATTTATATCAGAACCCTAGATGGAAATCATAATACAATTGTACTTTTTCTGATTTATTTTGTTTGATAATATTTTAAATTGCAATTTTTTTATAAATTGCCATTTAATATGAAATTCCTTACACAGCTTTCATGTATTTTTACTATTTTTATGCATTTTTCATAATTTTTTAATTTTATTCATTAACAAATACAAAAATGCCACTTTCCATTTCTGAACAAAATTAGTTGCCAATAAAATTGAATTTATGTGGCTTAATGAAAGAAAAACAATAAATGAAGAAAACATGCTTTCTTTTTTCATACGTCTACTTGTTTTTTAGCAAAAAATTCAAATTTATCAGTTTTACTTTTTCAGATATTTTTAAATAATTAATTGGACAACAAAAAACACAACAAGTGATTGGATAATTCTTGCAAGTAAACATTTTACTAGTAATAATTTGTATGAATTTTTTTGTCTCTCAATTTTTTTCTCTCATTTGACGCTCTCTCCTTGCAAACTTTTTGAGTTAATTAACACTTTCCAAGAAAAATTTTTACAAATTCGTTAAAAATTTTAGTAAATGAACAAACCTATTATTATTATTTTCTAAATTCAGGATTGATTGAGATAAAACATCTGTTAACTCAAATTGGAAAAAAATTCTTTATACCTTCAAAAATATTCGTTTCGTTTTTTTCGGTGTATTTTTAAATACAGCAAGATTTTACTGAACAAATAAAATATTAATTTTTAATAAAAATAGTGTGATAAAAATCTTAAAATTAAATTTCAGTTTAAAATCCTAAAAATTTAAAAAATTCCGAAACGAAAAATCGCCTGAATGGAAAAGCTCATAAATAAAAAATATCACCAAAAATAAAAAGATCACAAAATAAATCAAAAAGCGAAAAAATCGCGCAAAACGAAAAATCGCAAAAACTAAAAAATCAACCGAAAAAATCACCAAAAATAGAAGTAATGAATGAAGAAGAATGAAGTAAAAAATCTCCAAACACCAAAAAAATTAAAAAAGAAATTTTGTAAATTTAATTTATCAGTTAAGATATTCGATTTTAGTGTATGTACGGAAACCTTCGTGTACGAGTCAAAGTCGCACTTTACTGAATTTATACTGGATTGTACGACACATCAGATACTGTTTACTGATATAAAAGACGATGTCTGTCGAAGTTGTAAATGAAAGCCAGTGCTACAACGAGATACAAAAACAAGCGTGATGTTATTTTGCAGAAGGCCAGTGCTGTATACTTTCAACTTTTGTACACTTTCCTTTAATTGCAAAGAATATTTCTACGCTTTAATCACAATAATTTTAAAAGCATTAATTCAAAAAAATCATATTATAATAACTTAAAAACGGTGCATTTCAGATTTAAATCACATCCCCATCATGAGTTAAAAATAAAAATATTAAAAAAATTAATGGAGACAAATTTTAAAAAAAAATTTATTAGTGAAAAAAGATAGGATGGATAGTTTGTGAAAGCATTGCTTATTATCTTTTCGTTAATACGGGTATAATGTAATAAAATTCGTGTGTTCTTTTGGGTATTTTATGAAACAACTAATAAACATTTCAAAGCTAATCTTTAGCAGGAACTATCAAATTAAAAAACGCATATGGGTGCGTCATGTCAACAATATAATTCTAAAGCATGGTAGGGAAAGCGAACCAAAGGCTTTAAATTGCCGGGACAATATGGACTTATACATCCCGAGTCATTTATTTAGTTGCTTAAATTACTTTAATATTACACACACACACACACACACACTTTCATACGAGTATTACACACTTTGCAATAAAAACATCGTTTTGTAAATTGAAGCTTTCACAAAAGTATAAGTTTGAAAATTTTGTTACTTTTTATTGCTGAAAATTCAGTTTTGCTTCTCATATAGAAGTTTTTATGACGGAAGTCAAATACATTCGATTTAAACTGCAGCAGCAGTTTTATTATTATTGCAACGTAAGCCATACGACAAAAAAAAAGAAAAATAAAAAATGCTATCAAAAACTGTATAAATGTACAACAGAAAATTTGTTGCCATTTTTCTACACACACACACACACACACACATACATAGTTGACTTTTCTTATTGTTTGGTTTGCTTTGGTTGGTACCAACTGGGCCGCCAAAACACATTAAAATTTACGTCTCTACACGTAGTGTCTGTCATACAAATTGACTGTTGACTTGGGCTGTTTTGCTGATGCAACTGATTTGTTGTCGCATCTTTGTCCAAATTGCTCTTGCATATAACACAATAGAGGATTCGTCATCACCCAACACACACATATTTCACATGCAGATTACATTGTATGAATGAACCTCCTGAACATTGGGAAGGTCTCTTGTCGGTTGTCACTGACGTTTCGTCTTAGTGTCTTCCAAATGATGTTAAGAGAAATGTTGGCTTCAAATTAAAGAAAAGCAAGCCACGGCTCTGTTATCCTAGATATGTTATTATGCTTTATAATAGTCTTTAATTGTAATGATTGCAGCCAACAAGAACAAAAAAAGTTTGAATAACCTTCCCACCACTTCTCAATTCATAAAGACGTTAATCTGGTTTTTCTTAGTCATCTTTGGTATTACATTCATAACGAGTATATCCTTGCTATAGAGGAATATTCTCATCATAAAATAACAATATAATGCATGGTTTGTTTTAGTCCTACTGGAGTCATTCACTTTTAAAAATGTTTTCTGGGATGTTTTGTGCACACTTTTACACAAATGACCAATTCATTGTCATTTATTGCCAGTTTAATCCATTATTTTGGTTTAGATCACGTTGTGCAGCGAACATCACATCAATGTGCAAAATGTTAAAATGTCAAATGCTGCACGAAAAATCGTATTAAAGGGTCTACCAAAAGGGACTTCCGAACAGTTTATTGCAGCTACAGCTAGTGGAGCTACATCTGTAGAACTTACTCAGTCTGTTTTATCGTGGATACGTTTAACAACGCGTGAAACGAAAAAATGTGACGTTATGCACGTTTCACTCATTTTGCTATCGCGAGCGCTGGAGACCGATAATAAGGACTTGTGGCTACGTACCGCATGTCTCATACCCATAATGGACATTCTGCTCGATGGATTTGAGGGCCTGGTCATCTCACGTGAAGGTGATGTAAACTGGAGCGCCACCCATCAAATCCTCGGCAGATATTTTCATGATATTATATTCCTTACATACTCTTAATGGCACGATAGGTTTTTTTAACGACTAATAAATTTCGAAGATATCTTCTCATATCCACTTTGTTTTACTTAAATTTAAAAATAGTTAGCGCTTAACGAAAAACCTTTTACATACAAACATCTTCTAAACTTTTCTGGCCCTTTCCACTTTGCGACTCCCTTAAAAAGTTAATTTCGTCTGTTGCAGGTTCTATGCATTCATTTAACTATTTTCAGAACCCGAAAACAAACACAATGACAAAATAATTTAGTTTTTTTTTAACTGCTTCTAGTGCATACCCACACATTCATATACATACATACATACTTATTTATGGGTTGCACATTGCAACACGTTTACATTAAACGGAGATTTGAATTTTTGTGTGTTGGCACCAAATGATGACCAACGAAATTTTATGTGTGTTTGTCCAAGAGCAAACGACAATCAAAAAATCCGTCCCATTACAACCAACGTAGACAATTTTTGTAAATAGACATTATATTTACATGCTGCATGTTACTTGTGTCATGTTGTTATTGATGTTGCACGCGTCGTTTTACAGGAGTTTGTGTGTTATGTGTGTAGATTTGTACAAGCACATGATTTCACCCGTTGCTCTCTCTAACGTTTACGATGCTGTTGATGTATAATTTTTATTGTAGACTTTGATGATGCTGTTCTATTACTATTCCTACTGATGCTGATATTTGCTGTTATTGCAATTTGGAAAACACTATGATTGCATCAACGGTATGGAATGCCTACACACTGTGGCTTTATAACTTCCTCCTCTGGAGCTTCTGCTCTCACCATGGAAATAAATGCATGTCCCGGCGTTAATATTTTTTTTGGTGTGTCTATTTCATGCGTATAAAAGTCTATATACAAACAATCATGGGTAAACAAAGGCGTCAATTGTCGGATACAAAATGTCACTTGTGAAAATTACACAATTGTGATTTTAAGCAATTATTGTCAAATGTAGTGGAAATACCTAAAACCGTCATAAATTAATTTTTTTTATAAAAACAGTTTCCATTTGTGTTTGTTATTTTTTTTTTGTTAAATATTAAATCACAACAGTCTGCATAGCCCAAAGAATTTAAAGGAGATAATATTAAATGATTCAAATTTAAAAATTCTGGCTTAATCAAGACTTTAAATAAACAAATTTATTTAAACCTCTTGACAAAAATTGATCATTTGTTAAATAATAGAGTACTAACGCTCTACTTGAGTAAATTTAATTACAATTTACTTGGCATGAACAATATATAAACTGATATAGAGTATTTAATAAAATACTTTGCTTCCAAGTTACTTGGCGTTGCAACTTGGAATGACAGTAAACTTTAGGACTCATTGCAGCGCACTATGGCTCAGACGACTACTTTCTTTGGCCAAAATTATTTAGGGGCGAAGTTTTTTTTACAGAAAAATTCGATATTTGTGTCCATAGAAGTGGCCAGTGCCACACCCATTGAACGAAATACTTTTATTTATTAATAAACTTTGCAGTTAACGAGTCTATGTTACCATTTGGCGAGTGAAAATAAGTAAGTGCAGAAAAAAGCTACACCATCTGTTTAGAAAAGAACCACTTTTGGTGAAGAAAGCATATCAACGCACTTACACACAAAAAATTATTATGAATGATTTTGTAATATTAATTAAAATATTTGTAATATCAATGAAAAAATTAATTAAATTTTCACCTATAAACAATTTGAGAATAAATTCTTAATTGAAAACATTAATTAATGAATACTTTTTTGTGTGTACATAAACGTTTTCAATTCAATTCCAACTTAAATTGTAAGCAAAACAACTGAAAATGCGCTAGCGCTGTCATTGTAACCACAGTCGGTTCTAATACTCTTAAGACAATTAAGACAAATAAGAATATTTTCTCAGTGTACCGCTTTAGTAGATGTATAATTATAATATGGTACGTTCGGCTTGAAAATTATATTTTTATGCCAAAAATAAACATATTTTTTTAAATTGTTTAGGGAATAAAAATTTCAGATTTTTAAGATCTTCCTCGTACATTTATCACAGAAGTATGAACATTTATATAAAAAAAATAATATTTTTATATGGGATTGTGCATGAAAGGCGGTAGGTATGGATGTACTATATGCTCTTATACCAGGCAACAAAGTATAACTTTTTTACAACCACACATTCAAACATACGTACATATGTATGTTTATTCACTTTTATGTGAGTATGTGTTTGATGTGATATTTCGGATTATGCAGGAGGCCCCAAAGAACAATTTTAATAATTTCGTTTTGCAGAAATTGCTTTCGGGTTAAATGATTCACGAATAATGGAAAAATGTGACGCTATGACATAACATTTAATATTCTTGTTATTGTTGCTACTGTAGCTGCTGTTTTTACAATGTTGCCTTTAATGTTGTTAGTGTTTATGTTTCGTTCCACAAGCCTAAGTATCAGGGATGTCTCGTGCTGTGAGAACCATATGTTGGCAAGACCAACGAGCAAAAAAGATGTCATCTAATATTAAGCAACAAAATGTTTTTTATATGAAACGGGTACAAAATTAAGTTTTGCACTCTGGACATAAAAAATAAACTACAATCAAAAAATACACTTACAAGTGACATTATAAAACTGACACTCATCAACAGCTTTAATGGAAAAAATAAAACAAAAAATCAATTAAATATTTTATTGTGTCAATTAAACCTTTTAATTAATTTAATTTTTAAGCAAATATTATATTAATTCAATTAAATTGTTTATTTAACTTTTTCTCTCTGTCTCTCAATCAATTAAAATTTTAAACAAAAGTTCAATCGACTGTATTAAATTTTTAATTGCTTATTATTTTTAAGTTGAAGAAATAAATTGAAGGCAAATTTATTCTGCAAACAGGCGAATTTGTCAAAAAAAATAATTTGCAATTATTTTTAATTTTATTTTATTATTATTAATTTTATATTATTTCATACGAGATTGGAGAAAACTATTCTCAATTCTAAGTTCTATGAAACTGTCATTATCATAAAATAGTTCAAATAAAAAACATAAAAATAAGAAAAATGTCTTAAAAACATTAATAGAATTAAATTGCGAGAAATATTAAAAAATAAATGTTTTCTTGTTTCCAGGGTCGACACATTCAGAATCAGTGATACAATTTATTTAAATGTGGAAGGAAGTAGTAAACAAATTCCTCAAAGACTTGGTAAGTCCACAATTTTATTATATAAATTCTTAATAATTTTCCGGTAGAAAAATATTAAATTTATATTGAGTATCCCTTTTTTTAGAGTTATTTAATGAAATCATTAATTTGTATTAAGGTTCATTGTATTATTTAAATTTTTTTCATTTAAAAGATCTCTAATTATTACCAGAATGTTGGTGTTCAAAGCAAAAATGTTTCACCATTTAATATATTTGGTTAAAAGTATAATTGATTCAATTAAATTTTTTATTTATTTCAATTATTTCGAGTGAAAAAAATTAATTCAGATTGCTTTTGATTTGATGAGGCTAAAGCTCGTATCGCGTAGTAGAATGGAACATCTAGCAGTAGAATGTAGCGTAGTAGAATGGAACATCATCACACCTTCATCATCAGTGTTCTTTGTGTTTGGTCCACTGTGTGTGATGTCAGTTGATATAGATGTCTACTTTGTAGACGCAACTTTTATTGAAAATGGAATATGTGAATTGTTTTGAATCATCGTATTTCAATTTGCTGATAGCTTTTTTGTAATGAAAGCTCAATTTTACCATTTCTAAATTTACCACAGTCAGATTATTAAATTCCTTAATGGTGAAAATTTTATTAATCTTTTATTTAACATTACTAAATTTTAATTAATGTTACACGATTTTTAATTCAACTTTTTTCTAAGTTGTTGAAAAACAAAGGAAAAACAAATTTAAAAATTTTAAGGAAGATCACAATGTCTTATTTGCCTTCGGCACAAGACTAGAAAATTATTCAGCAGATAAGATAAATATTTAAGGGCTTATATATAAAAAATATTTTTGATATATACAAATTTTATAAAACAGAATTCTAAACAACCCTTTTTTTATAAAGCCTTTATAAAATAGAATTATTTTTATGTATAAGGAGTTAGTACACAAATTAATGTAGTTGTCTTACATTTCAACTTCACTGTCAATATAATGAAAACAAACAAGAATTTAATATCTCGCTCAAGATGTTTCATTTTCTTTTCAATATGAATTAAAAATTTCAAATAAGAGAGACTGAAGCATAAACCCAGTTTCATGCCTGCTCGTCACACACTTTTCAACAATGATTGTTATCTGCTTTTTTTGTTAACATTTTCAAAAAATGCATTCAATGGGAGCAAAGAAATTTTACATATAAATGGAAGTATTGTTGTTTTTATTGTACCCTTATACGTACGTGTGTGTATTTGTATTTGTTTAAAAGCATTTGGGGGTAGTTAAAACATTTTCTTTTAAATATCATCACCGAACACTAATGACGTTTTATTGTGTGGTTTGTCTTCAGAAACCTTTCCATTTTCATTTTGAATGATTCCAGTATATACTGGTACATGTAACTAGTAATAACTATTATATTTTGCAACATTATTACCAGTCTTGCCAGGAGCTAGATAATAAAGAGGCCAACTGAACTTGGAACAGGACTGAAAAATTTTATCTGGCCTACAGAAGAAGAATAGCCAGTAAAATCTTAATTTTAAAATTTCTTTTTTCTTCAATAAGTTTATTTTGGCAATGAACCCCAAAATTTACAAATTTAAAATTCAAGTAATCGAAAAGTTTCCGAATACTGGAAAAAATTAAAAATTAGCTACAAATACATAAATTTAACATATTTAAGAGTAAAATAAATATTAAAAAGCCAAAGAAAACAAAAATTTAAAACTTAAACTTTGAGGTTAAAAGACAATATATTCAGTAAAGTGCGACTTTGACCCGCGCACGAAGGATTACGTACGGACACGAAATATGTAATAATAATATGTAATATGTAAAATACGAACTTTGGCCTATATAAAATATAGTTTTGGCATTCTTTTCGTTTTTGAAATTTTTTCCAATTTTGGCGACTTTTTTATTTTTTGGCGGTTTTTTTAATTTCTGCGATTTTTTTAATTTCTGCGATTTTTTTTTGGTTTTGGCGATTTTTTCGGTTTTTGGAGTTTTTTTTCCATTTTAGCAATTTTTTTTAGTTTTGAAATTTTTTCTCGTTTTGGTGATTTTTTTCGGTTTTTGGCGTTTTTCTATTTTGTGGCAATTTTTTCGCTTTGGCGATTTTTTTTTAATTTTGGCGATTTTCTGTTTTTGGCGTTTCTTCATTTACGCGACTTTTTTCAGTTAGGCGCTTATTTTTAGCTTTGACACTTTATTTCTCATTTTGGTGATTTTTTCATTTTCGAGATTTTTTCATATTGACATTTTTTTTCAGATAATAATTTTAATTTAACTAATTCTCAGATCTTTTAGTTTTACCGTTTTTGAAAATTTCAAGAGTTTATCTCTTACGGTCTCCAAGATATAGCAAGTTGTCAAAATTACATAGTCAAAATTGCATCATGGTCCATCAGGGACCACCCTTTAATTTAAATTTTTTTAAATTTTAGTGTTAATTGTTGTAGTCTATATAAAAATACACAAATTTTTCAAATTTCAAGTGTCAATATACATACATACATACAATTGTATGTATATTACGTGGGATTTTAGAATTTTTCGTTACTCATTTTGGAACACCCTTTAATTTTTAATTCTCTGGTATTTTTTGTTGTAGCGGCCAAGGTTCTACATACTCTGTCCAAATTTCAGGTCCGTAGCTACTACGGAGAAAACAATAGGGTTCCTTTTTTCACCTTTGGTGTACGGAACTCTAAAAAGTAGCTAAACTTAGTATCGAAAGGCTGGCAACACTGCTTATCACATACACAAAATATTTAAATGCCAACCCATCAAAAGAAGATTTGCCCTTATGTAAGCATATATTTATGCAAGTGTAACACAATTATGTAAAACATATACAAACATACGTTTATATTCGCACATTACATTTGTAGTAATTCTGTTTAAGCCACAAAGTGTTTTTCTGCATCGTCATCAACATCATCATTATGATTGTCATCTAGTCATCGTACCTCTTCCCCTTTGCCATTTGATTTCATATGTTTTTTGTTTATTTTACTCGGATTTTTTTTTAATGTTTTAACTAAAGGTGGTTGTCATTAGAGTGAATGCTTGGGGTTAGAAATGCTTTTATGATGACATTAGACTTAATGGACATTAAAACAGAGAAATACTTAAAAACAAATTCAAACAAAAGAAAATAAGACACATACGAGCATGTACACACAATCATTTATGCACTCACACATTCAATACACACTTACAACTGAAGGCACTAACTACCAGCAACCAAAACAGTGACTGATTTTACCGTAGATCTTTAACTTAATTAAATATACATATGCATATGTATGTATATATTTTTTATGATGGTGGAATAGGTACTACTTTTCGTAAAAATAAATATTTTAAATAGAATTTCGGTGCAGAAAAAACTTGGTTGAAACATATAAAGAAACTTCTAGTAGGGGCTTTTCCATATTGTTGAAGCTACCCTGCAGATTTTTTTTTTTTTGGAAATGATCCAAAGTTAGTCATCCCACGACTTGAGAAAAAAGAAGTATTACGAGAAATAGAGAGTAGTGTACGATGAAAAAAGTCATATCGTGTAAATTTACATACACGATTTTCCTGATGTATCGGTTTAATCTTAAGTTAATGTAATTTAAACTTTGTCTAGTAGTAGTAGTAAACGGCACTTAACAAGCTCAATATGACTGGACTAAGACCTGTCAAATAGTATAAATATAATATTAACTGGCCCCTCCAATGATATCGCCAAATCACTGTGGAACCACTCCCGTAATTATATTTAGATATTAACCTAAACTTTAGTGGTAGTTTTACTTTTGAAGTATGAGTGCCTCTGCGGTCGAGTGGGCAGTGTGCAAGCCTTTTATGCCGGAAGTTGTAAGTTTGAATCCCCAATAAAAATTCTGCTCATAAATTGCATTTGTTACGACAACAAAAAATTTATAAGCTTTCATTGTTATAGTTAAATATTGAAATGGCATTTGTTTATAATTTGTATAGAATGGGTCTCTATAAGATTGTTCAGTGACAGGTCACAAGAAAATTAACCCCATCCTAGGCCATTCCCATGTAAAACTGACTGGTATTGTGTTAGTTTTATATCCTGCAGAGTAAATCTCTGAAATTGGATCTGATGTATAGAAAAGAAAATTATAAATTGCTTGATCAAAGTGGGTGTTTGTGGTGAGTTTAATTAGTTAACCAATCTACATATTGACTATTTCAGCCACTCATCTTATATCTTAAATACCAACATACCGTTAGCTTTCCAGTCAATTTAAATATTGTAAAAATCAAATAAAATGTTCACAAACACTTTACCTGTATCACTCCTCCCTTCACATAATTTTCTAATTCTAACTCTGGTACAGTCTGAATGCATTTAAATCATACTGCATTTCTTAGTCCTTAATACATCAATGTAACTGATCCGACTTCTACTTTAAGTCTCAAAGGAAGTAGAGCAGGTAATTCAAGTGATTTTAGCAATTGAGTTTGTTAGTTGGTAGTGGAGTTTTGTAATTCCTGAGTCATTTACTTGCTCGCGGCTTCACTTCGAAATTCGTATCGCGATCAATGAGTTCATATAAAGTTCGTATAAATCATGAAATCATATTCTGGTATTTAATATCAATTTATTGAATTTATCACGGACGTTTGATGAATAAATATAAAGAACTATCAAAATAGTTTGCGTTGTTACCCTCCTGCTTCGAATTATTGTAGGAACACTTAATTTAGCCAACAACGTTTCGGTTTTGCAACTTCTTTACATTTACCAGTTAACTTTTCTCTCTCCAACTCAACCCTTAAATGTTTATTACATTTTCCTTTTTTTTTAAACAACTAAAATAAAAGAAATGAAAGGAGATGCAAAAGAAATTAAGTTTGAAGCCAAATGCAATGAAAAAACCTTTTAAGGGTCATTTTATACAAATGTCACTTAAAATTATACTTGAAATACAATAAATGCATGTAATATGAACATTAGAAAACAACACAAATGTACTTTTTTTAATTTCTCTATGAAATAAAATGAAAATAATTGGCAAATGCTTATTATTTCTTTTTTACAGTGAATTCAGGAAATTAAGGATATTTACCAAACAAACATGTTATTATAAAAGTATTGAGGTTAAGAAAAATTAAAGTTTATTTTAGTATACAGTGGGTATTAAATAAAAATTTTTGCACTTTTTTTTATCACAAAATAGTATTTTGTTTTATATGTCGCTAATTTACTATAACAACGTCATATTATGCTGAATTAATCCACATATTCTTGTGGAAATTGTTTGAAAGTTCCATAAAAATGTGTTGTATACTCCACTTTTGAGAAATTTAAACTCGTTTTCTGCCAAATGGTGTTTTTTTAGTTATTACGTTATTGCTGTAAATAAGAGATTTGTATAAGATTCGAATATAAAAAGTTTTCTATGATTATGCACAGAAAAAAAAATTAAATTCTAAAATCAATTACGAAAACTTATTTTTGATGTTTCACCAGAATTTTATGTTTGATCATACGAGTAACTGGTTTGACGATAAAAGTAATTAAAAAGAATTTAAGTTTTTGAAAAAAAAAAATATTAAAAGCCTTTAAGTTATAATTTACTTCCGTATTTGGAAATTGAGTTTGTTTGTAATGATTTTTCTTGGTTCTTTAACAGGATTATTTTAAATTTAAAAAGAGATTTGTGGAAAAATTTAAAATTTTGGCGATCTGCGATTTGATCCTTCTCTAAATACTAGAAATGAAACATAATATTTTCTATTATGTAAACAATGCAATTATTCACTAGCCTTTCATTAAACACATATCGTCAGCTGAAACGCAAGACCAAAAGTTCAAAATCACACGGAAACTCATGTTTAAAAATTTTCAAACCTTTATCATAAACATAAGCCGAATTAAAAATGCAAATAAAAAACTTTTCTTCAGTCATTTAATAATTTTAATCAGTTTTTTCTCTCTTCTATAAAATTTAAAAAAGTGTAGTTAAGTGGTTTTACATTTCAGCTAACAATATATTATATCCTGGCATATAATTTGGCATATCAAACACCTCCGGCCATTAATTTTTCGGCTTGGCCCAATCCGAACTTGACCGTTTTCTAAACAGAGGCCAAAAACTGTCATTTTTCCAAGTAATAAAAGTTATATTTTTTCGTACAAGGGTTATATGTATTATACAATATTAGCTTTTATAAATGTGCATATTCGATTTTACTAGGTGTTTACAAAAGAAAGTGTGTTAGTTGAATTAAAATTTACTGAAATTTATTTGCAGTTAATGTTATTATGAATGATAAAATCTAATTAAATGTTACATTTATTGATTTTAAATCTTATTAAAATGTAATTAAATGCTGTTGAAACTACGCCCACATCTTCTCTGCAGTTAATAAAAATTATTATTTCATCATCAATCATGTTTGTGCGTTGATGCATCAGGCAATCAATCCATATGCTGTCACACTTCAATAACATACAACAAAATGAAGTCAATATTTAAACGAGTGTTTCTCAAATGTATGTATTAATGTTCAGCATTCAATGTTACTTGCTAACAGAAGTACTTAAAGAAATTTGTTTAAGTTAAACAAATCCTTAAACATCCTTTGGGCATGTTTAACATTAACACACACACACACACACACAAATATAACTACTAAAACACAACATGACTTGAAAACAAAAACACAAGCAAATATTCATGTTCATGTCAAACAAGAAATAAATTAATAAATAAAACAAAACAAAAATTAAACAACCACATATATGGGAAGAAGTCCTTATCAATCATTGAATATAAGAACTGATGAAAATCAAATATTATAACAACATCATAAAGTAATAAAGTACATGCATACACATATGCACACAAGTATGAATGTGTTTGAATAAGTTCATACTAACCTATTTAACCACATTTACTTTATTTCAACAAACATACATACATACTCGTACATAAAATTACAAGTACTTTGAAATTTTGTTACTGGGAATACGAGTGCATTTGGCTTAAGCGACTCCCACTTAGTAGCGCTGAAATTTATACTGAACAGACTTTTGTGCAATTTTACCATTGTCATATTTATTTTATTGCATACAACCAACCTTGTACATGTTTTGACAAAGAAATAGAGGTTTGTACGAAAATAATGTCCTTGTAAAAGGGGTCGCCAAAGTAATGTCATACTTTTTACAGTCTGCAATTTTGTTATAAATGAAAAAACAGCTCTAAATTCACGATTTCTCCTTTGCTGTTAGCTTTCAAGAGTTGCAAGGCTACGAGCCTTTGTGGTCAGTTCGAGTTTTAAAATAGCGCTAAAGAAATCAGTCTGGCACTCTTAGTTCTGGTGAACTAACCGTTGGTGGTCCGGGAAATTCGATCTGGTTCGACCTGGTAATTGGTGTCTCAAATCCTCAATTTTTCCAACACTAAATGAGCGCTTGCTCCTTGCTATTGTAACCAAAAATGATCGAAACTCAATGCACCAATTTTCGGCAGAAAAAAAACTTACGAGTACTTAGCATCTATGTACATGTAACGTTCACCATTTAAGGTTACCATAATGCCATTGGCGTCTTGATAAAATCAATCACTTTGCCACTGCAACTGCCGCTCCAAAAAGTCACTTTTAGAAGATGTAAATGCTCCTCAATCAGTTTATGTGGATTTTTTCTACCCGAATTAATCGAATTTTGTTTGTTAACATAATCTTCGTCGGTCATTATGATTTTGATACGAAATCACGATGCTCTTCACCAAGTTTAACAGAGTATGGAAGTAAATTAATATCGTCTGGCGGTCAGCTGAAAAGAATTTTCAAATCTTTCACCAAATTCATTCTTTTGTCCAAACACTTAAGTCTTCGAGCACATGGAATACGACGACGAGGAAAATGACAACGACAAAAATTTAAAATAATACAGTCAATAATTCTATCTTCTAGCGATCTGTTTCACACAGCAATATTTTATGACTTCTGCAAAAGTGGCTACCAATTCAAATTACGATATTACTTTTGCGCCACCCTGTACTGATTTTGTTTCAAATTATCAAGAACTGTAATTGTACAGTATGGGCTAAAAATGTTTTAATAAATTTTTACAATTGTGTTTAGCAATTCAGCATTGCGAAGTTTTATAAAATTTTAATTCATAATTTTTCTTGTACTGAACCTCTTGCCTGAACTGCAAAAAATATTTTGCTGCTCTAACAAAATATACAAAAGTAAGATAAGTATCTGCACATATTTTGTGTACTATATCTATATCTAGAAGAGTGCATTAAAAGTTCTGGGTACAGATTTCAGCTCCTTCTGCAATCAGCTGACTGACCGTCAGTTTCTGAAAATTTTAACAAAAGTTTTCATATCCAAAAAAGGCAGCAGACAATTAAACACACATTTTCGTTAAGTTTTTAACATAAGTCGTTGTACTAAAAATGTATTGTACAAAAAATGTATTAACTAACAAAATTGAAAGCTTGCTTAACTTTGGTAGTGAAGCCAAGCGTTATGAGAGTGTCACAACTTCGAGTTGGCATCACTGCTTTATATGAGCACCCATTTAACAGCTGACATTTTCTTTTTGTTTAGTTTGCTTTGAAATTTCATTATAAATCTACTTACACAGAGTAGCGCCTGCAAATTGTTGAAATTTTTAATCAAAATAATTGTCAAATCAATCAAAATCGTCGTCAACATTTTATTCTGCGATGAAGCACATTTCTGGTTGAATGGGTACGTGTAAGTAAGCAGAATTGTCCTATTTGGATTGAGTAGAATTGACAAGCTTTTGTCGAAACACCATTACATCCACATAAAATTACTTTTTGGTGCGCTTTATGGGCTGGCGGAGTCATTGGCCCATATGCCTTCAAAAACGGTGATGATCAGAATGTTACTGTAAATGGTGAACGGTATACGAACACTAAGGCTTCATTAGTCTTTACTTTCTGTTGCTGTTCTGTACTGTGCCGTTCTGCTTCTAAATTTAAGTACTTACTTTTTCTGTATTAACTTATCAGTTGTTTCTGATCAGAACGGTCCCAGTTTTCCACCAAAACGATCAGTTTAGCATCGGCCATTGTTAAGTTTTAATATAATTTTATTTTTTCTATTAAAACTTAATTTTTTAAAATTCTAAAAACACAATTACAATTTATTTCAAAATATTTTTATTTAAATTATGATGTCACTTAGAATTACTTAACAATTTTTTTAATTTTCACTGGTTGAAACGAAACAGAAAAACTAACGACTTGTATTATATTTCTATAAACAAAAAAGAGTCAGCTGATTCGTAACAGAACAGAAAGTAAAAACTAATTCTGGCTTTATTCGAAATTTTTTCGTACCTTGATTACGTGGCGTTAATTTTGCTGATATATGGTTCCAACAGTCCGGAGCCACGTGCTACACATAATTATATAATTATTATATTATAATTAATTTACTCAAAGAAATTTTTGATGAAAAAATTATTTCATGTAATGGCTCAATTAATTGGCCACCAATATCGCGTGATTTGACCCTATTGGATTATTTTTCTTTGGGGTTATGCTAAGTGACTTGTCTACGTTGATTAACCACAAAAAATTGATTACCTGAAAATTAACATTTGAAGAGTTCAGCCGCAAATGCTGCGAAAAGTTGTTGAAAATTGGTGTTCCACGTTGCGCCTTCTACGCGCCAGCCATGGCGGCCAAATGGCAGAAATCATATTTAAAACTTAATTTCATAAAATTATCTTTCCAATAAAGCCCGTTTCATTGATATTAACAATATATTTCCTTGTTTTATTATGATGTAAGCTTGTGTCACACTATAAAAAAACCTTTAAAATAAAATCGTCAAATCGTTTGGAATTATGTAATATGTGATATATTTTTCAATCAAAAGATGCACCCTTTTGTTATAAATTTTATGAAATAAATCAAGGGAATTAGGGTGAAAATAATCTTAAGGAATATTTTTGCTTGGAAAACCAAAAATTAATCATTTGACTAAGTGGATCTTTGTGGCAGCCCCACAGAAATTTTTCTTTAACTGCAAACAAATGCAATCTAAAATTCCTGAACACTATTATTAATAAAAACAAAATCTGTCTGTTATTAACTAAAAGCATTTCATTGCGACCACAATGCGCTGTTGTGTAGTAAAACAACTACAAAACTTATTTTTGTATAACGAAATGTAATTAAATTGCATTTAATTGCAATTGTAAAATTAACTTGCCTTCCTAACTCGATCTGTGTATTGTTATGCTGAAACCGTATTCTACATTCCCTTCTAGATGTAGGAAATTTGTTAAGTTTTTTTCTCAGTTAGTGGCCACTAGAATGCAATTACAAAATGTTAAATATCAAAAACAACTGCAATTACACAAATGAACATACCACCCAGTTGGCCAAATTGTCATAGACGACATTTTTAACGTCTATAAAATATAAATTAGGATCAGTCATATCATATATTTTTTGAGATTAACTAAGGAAAGTGTGCAAATATAATTATATAATGAGGACAACATGTCTTGCATGTTTGGCAGACGTGGCCAACTGGGTTAATATTAAAAAAGACACACACAGACTCAAACCTCTACAAAGCTTTAAAAGGAAACCTCAAAATGTTGCAAATGTTCGTCGTGTAGAAGTGAGTGTAGAAGTCTGACTAATGTTATGGACTTACAATATTTAATTCAATTCGATTCACAAACACACTTGCAGCAAAACAAACGAGTAGTAGAAGAGAACTTAATATAATATTTATAGCAAGAAATTTATAATATTTAAGTTGATGACGTGAAATTGAGCTTGAAATATGCTGCATATAATATGTATTTTTTTTTCATTATTAAATATTATTCCATGAGGGATCTGCTTTTTTTTTGTTCTTTTCTTGACGTTACTTCTTTCCACTATCATATTGATTATATTACATGAAGATTTTTAGCAGTCACGGTGTCTTTTTGTCACTTTATCTAACTGTCAATCGTTTATAAAATTTTGCAACAGCGTATAAATAGTTGTGTATACTTGCAACTGTCTTAAAGTAGAAAATGATAAATATTGAATGTAAGACAAAGTGAAGAGCGGAATATTAGAGAAACAGTAATACCAGCGTAGTAAAATTATGATGACCAACTGAACAGCGTTCAATATCTTAAAATGTCGCACCCATAATATTTTCTACGCTCAAACACGTGACACCAATTACAGCATTTATTCAATATGATAGAATTTTGTAGCAATAAAGAAAAAGTTATAAAGTCTACTTTAGCAGTTTTTCTGTGGAAGTTTTTAAACTTTCATTGATTTGTTTTTAATTATTGCTATTTCTATGAAAGTTTTTACTTTTTTGCGGGACCATATTAATTTAAAGGTCTTATATATAATTTTAGATCATATTGGATCAAAAGTCAGGCCAAGCATTCATTCCAAAAGAAATCGCATATTTAAATAGATTAAGCAAAAAGTAATTTTGCTGTGGTTTTCTTAAAACTCACATAAATAAACTGCAATTTTGCAAAGTTGTAATTTTCAATTCGAAAATTATAATGACGTCATTATCTGAAGTTAATTTTAAGTAGTCTTAAGTAAATTTTCCTTATTGCTACATATTATTATGTCGCTCATTTAATTCAATAACATCAAACAACAATAGCAATACTGTTGTAAATTTAGAAATGATAAAATTGATCTTTCATTTCAAAACAATTCACATTTTCCATTTTCACTGAAAAGCTAAGTATATAAAGCAAAAATCTATATCAACTGACACCACACACACTGGATCAAAAAAAAAGAACACTGATGATGAAGACTTTGCGACCTTCGGAAACAGTTAGTTGTTCCGTTCTTTTAGTGTTTGTCAGAATATTTACAATTATCTTTGATGTTGTTTGTTCATCAAATGCAATTTTATAAATAATAATTTAAAACCAATTCTCATATCTTTATTTATATTGTGTAAAAATTTCTAAAAAAAAATATCGTGTATACTAAACTTTTTTTCTGTAAGTGTGTGTAAAGTGAAAACTAAGCCGTTCCCTGTAAGACAAGTTTTTCTGAGCTATAACACAATATTATATTTTAAAACCACTGTCTTTTGAAGGAATTCGCAATGTTATTGGTGTTTTTTTTCTCTTTAACTTAAAAGTAACTTGAGATGACTGTTTGAAAAATTGAATAACAAACGCTTGACTGTGGAAATTATTGATCGACGATGGCAAATAAATAAATGAATGACAGAATGATATTTTACAAAAAGATGCGAAAGTTTTATATGTACATCAATTGAATTATATTTCATTCTTCATAATTTTACTTACAAATGAACAAACAAATACTTGTACCGCAAACCAACTCGTTCGTATTCTCTTTTCAGTAGCCAACCACTTAAAAGCGATATTGTTGTTCTTGTAACTGCTGTTGCTGCAACTTGTGAAAAACAAGTCGCAGCATGCAGGAGCTGGTTGGTCGTGATGATGTTGATAGTAGTAAAACTTTATATAGGAACTCAAGTGGAAAATACTTCAGGCTGCTTGACACTCGACATAAATTTATAAACTTTTGCAATGGCACAATATAATAAAAACAATCGCGTATACGTTGCTTAACATGTGTATTTATGTATGTATATATGTATGTGCGAGTAGTTTTGTTTGAATCATGACAGCATTGGCAACAACCAAATAGTATTACAACAGAAAAATCATCCAGGAACAGCCTTAAAATGACATTCACTTCTTTGGCTCAATATCTGAAAGTATCAGTTTAAAAATATCTTCTCTTTTTCATACTTCTGCGCTTAACATGGGAAAAAGTTTTAAATTCGATCCAATTTCTTCCTCTACCATGCACACAAATTGAAGTATATATTTTTATTATTTTTATTTTCCCTTCTTCGGTTTTGTTGTTGTTGACGGTTTGAAGTGGGATTGGATTCAATGTGAATGTAATGAAATTTACGCGTCACAACGTTACAGTTGAAACCCTCAAGCAATTATGTACCAACCAACCTTGTTTATGTAGATGTCGCTATGGTAATACATATTTAGTATGTATGTGTTAGTGTGATTGTTTTCCGTTATCGCATAAAATGAAATAAAATAAAAGCTAAAATGAATTACTATGCTTCCCAGCTTTTATAAAACTCGTACTAATTTCAGTTGTAAGTTTGCTTCCTCTTCAGTCGTTATCAATAAGCTTCACTTGATGTTTGTATAAAGTAACTATAAGCCTTTTTCCCTCAAGATGGCTTAAATTTTTATTAAATTTTTTAACGTTCAGTCATATTAGCCTTTAACATAGAAATAGTACCTGCACTGTGCACAAGCCTTCAAAGTGAATACTGGGGATACTGTAATAAAATTGAGAATTTGATGTACATATCGGTTCGATACTTAAAAACTTTTCGCTGCCTTAATAGTTTGTTCTTTAATCCTAAATATTAAATAAAATATATACTACTAACTCAATAACAAATTCTATGAAAAATCTTGTATAACTCGGCGTTATTAGCTGGACTTTTGTAATTAGGCTGTACCATATAGTCCAAACAAGCAATGACACTAAACTATCAGATATTATCGTGACAAGAAAGTCAGATATTTAGAAGAACAGAATGCTAGCCGAACGTCTTTTAATACTCTGTACTTAAAGAACCCAGGAGACGGTCCAATGAACCCGTCAATTAGTGCATTTGTTTGAGTGTCGTATGCTTTTCGTTTTAAAGGAAGCGCTTAAATAAACATGTCAAGCACTATTTTTAACTGAATTCATTCAAGAACTGAATTTCTGGTACTATTTTTTACGAAAGTGATAGAGCAGCCAGGTGGTAAAGGATCATATATGTAAATATGTAAAATTAGTGTATTTTTGTATAGACTACAACAATTAACACTAAAATTTAAAAAAAAATTTATTAAAGGGTGGTCCATCAGTTAATGCAATTTTGACTATGTAATTTTAACAAGATATAGCAAGATCTTGGAAACCGTAAGAGGTAAAAGAGGCAAAAAATCTGAAAATTATAAAATTTATAAAAAATAAATTATAAAATTTATAAAAAATAAAAAAAAATCGCCAAAAATTCAAAAAAAAATCCCAAAACGAAAAAAATCGCCTAAATTAAAAAAGTTCTAACACTAAAATAACTCGCAAAATTCGAAAAAATCGTCCAAATGAACAAATTCGCCAAAATTGAAAAAAGCTCCAAAAACCGAAAAAAATCGCCAAACGCGAAAAAGGCTCCAGTAACAAAATAATTGTAAATATGAAAAAAATTGCACAAAATTAAAAAAATCGCCAAATTGAAAAATTGCCAAAAACCTAAAAAATCGCCAAAATGAGAAAAAAAAGTGTCAAAACTACAAAAAGCGCCTAAATGAATAAAGTCACCAAAATGAAGAAACGTCAAAAACCGAAAATCGCCAATATTAAAAAAAATCGCCAAAAAGAAAAAACTGCCAAAAAATAAAAAAACGTCAAAAACCGAAAAAAAACGCAAAAACGAGAAAAAAAATCTCAAAACTAAAAAATTGCCAAAAAAAACGACAAAAACGAAAAAAAAAAATGCCAAAACTATTTTTATATAGGCTACTAAAGTTCGTATTGAATTACATATCTCGTGTCCGTACGGAAGGAACCCTTCGTGCGCGGGTCAAAGTCGCACTTTTTTGAATTTATTGCAATTTTTTCATGTTTCATCGCAGTGTTGAATTTTAATATTGTAATAATCAACAAAATGCAATCATATAACCAGAGTTTGATACGATCAAACAATCAGCCGTTAAATAAAAAATAATTTTTTTGGATTTTCATAAATCATTGCCGACGTAGAATATTTATAATGTTTGAATCAAAGACTTTTGTTTGTTGATTCCAAACTTTATTTGTACTTCTTTTGTTTTAAAAATCAAGGCCTCCTTGAAAAAAATAAACAATTTCTAACAAGAGACGTCTCCTATATGCCGTTTATTCTAGTTAAAGATGGTGTTTCAAAGCATTAATTTATTAAAATGCAGGAAATTAAAAAAAAAATTAAATAAAGGCAATTAATTTATTTACTTAATAAACTAGATTTAATAAGGGAGTGCTAGCAGCATTGAGTATCGGCTCAATGCAATTAATTTATTCTTAATAATTGTGTAATTTTCTTAATCGCTTATAGTTTTGCTTCAACAAAATTCATAATGACACTTTTTAAGCTCTTGGTACTCTTGCGCTCTGACAGCTCAGCTGGCTCAGAAGTTTTCCTGCCATTTGTCTTCAAGGATTTTAACGATTTTCCCGATTTAATGGACTTAACAGTATTTCCAGATGTATGCGAAGAAGAACGGGAACTGTTTGTGGGTGTAACGTGAATTGGCTTCTTGTTAGTCCAGACACACAAAACAAACCTAATTTCTTTTGTAAAGGCTTCCTTAAAGGTTATTTTCTCTTCCATTGCCACTTTCTGGACAAAAATTAAGAATTCTATAATTCCCAGTATGTAGGAAATTATTGCACCCACACCCAGTGTATAAAAAATTCCCCGAACTTCAGAGAATGTCATGTCAGGAGTTTCACTATCGTCATTGGCATCGTCATCGCAAGTGTTGTTGTGATTCTTCCACCATTTGTTTTTTAATTTGAAAAGTTCACCACGCTCGGCCAGTTTAAGTATGGCCACACTCAGGTTGGAACGATATTCGGCGCCTAATGTAAAAACATGAATGAATACTAACTTAATATACTACAAGTATCAATGTTGTTTTTCACTTACCGAATGGCACCGCTATGGCATAATGTTTTTCACTAAATTTTTCACCCAACATTTTCAATTTACAATTGCGTTCTGTATTGTATTCCAAGCTTGTGGTCTCCATTAGAAACATATAGGAACCATTATTTTTTAGCACTCTCTCCACACCTTCTTCATTATTTTTCGTATAAGCTGAAGGATCATCGTTTTGCATTATATTGTAGGCCAAGCGATAAACAGTTTCATTCGACTCCGAGAAGAATGTGTAAGTGCTGCCGCCCTCTATAGTGCCAAACTTAATAGCTGTTTGTGCCCCTAAATCCGCTATGCCCGTTATAGAACCTTCCATCTTACTGTTGGTCAAGAAAGCAGCCAAATTTGCGGTATACGAATTTGTTATAATGACTGCAAAAATCCACCACATGGCATTGAAAGTGCGCATAGGCGCACTACGAGGTAAAATATCACAACCGGCTGTCATTATAGAGCCCATAGTTAACCAAAAACTGTTCAATATATCCCATTTGTTTTCTAACACATCCGGATCTTTGTTACAAGGGTGAGGATTTTCCCATTCCTCTTTGGAAATACTAAAAGAAAAAGCAAGTATTAAGTCCTGAAAATAAGAAAAGTATAGATATGGCAGTGTTTAATTTTCCTACCGCGCTATAAATATAAACAGAAAGGCTATAATAAACACAGAGATCATGACATAAATCCACACATTGTTTGTGAACGGCTCCAGAAAGGCACTCCATCTTTTTTCTTCTACCGGTTTTTGATAGGACAATATACTTATTCCCAGTTGCATAAATGGCACTGTAAAATCCACCACCGTCTTGCGAGCCTGTGTGATAGTTAAATCGCAAATGCCCATGTGAGCGTCCTGTAAAAAAATGAGAGTAATGCAAGAGAAAGAATAGACTTTAAGAGAGCCCTTCATGATCATTAATCAAAGAATACAAGATTACGCATTGCGCATGTTTGTTAACTTGAGTGTAATGGTGTGACGTCAAAATGACGTAGAAATTGTCTTTATGTTTATGGGCTGATTTGACTCATATGCGCAGAAATAGAATTTTTTTCAAAAGCTGAATCCTTAATCTTGTATGCATTGATTTATGCTTCACGATCTATTTTACTGTGGAGCATGTTAGCAGACAACGGAATAGATAAATAAATTGACACTTGACTTTGAATCTGTATTAATTATAAGCGAGTTATTGCAAAATCCAAAACGGAAGGACAAATATAAAATTTTCTTAATTAAATTTCTATTGTAGTAAACGTTGGTTTTTATTTTCCATAACTTGGGCAAACTTTCATAAAATTCAATAAATTCTTTTAAAAACTTCCGCTCACCAGTTGCCATCTTTTTTTTTGTTTGTTTTTGTTTTGGATGAACAAGCAATTTCACAAGTTGGAAAAAATATCAAAAGTTTTTGAACTAGCGAATCATTTGATCCAACATAAATGTTCGACAACATGTTCGATTTGTACCCAGCAGGAAAACTCAGAACACCTTCTTACCTAAGAGCTTATTAAAGGCCTGCTTAGGAGGTTTTTTTTGATTCAAGTACTATTTTTATATAAATGCTAAAAAAGGTAGGTAGGAAGGAAGTATCGACTCTTTCGCAAAAATATAAGATACACATTCGACGTTCCCCTCAATGAGAAAGGATAAGAGAAGGATTAAAAATTTTGTTTGTTTTTTTAACTTAATATCCCCTTAAAGAACTATAAAAACAATTTTTTTGTATAAAATTTAATTCTCACATTATTAATAAGCTCTCCAATAATTCCATTCCATTGCTTGGTTTCTTTATTATAATTTCCATAAGCGTTATCGCTCACTGGTATGAACACATATTCAAAGCCATTTTCTTTTGCCAAAGCGTCTATTAGGTCTACGGCATAACCCATATAACGAGCATTTCCAGTGATATTTTCGGCAACGGCAGTTTGACTTAAAAAAGAACATTATAATTTTTAAATCTTTAAAACTTTATTAACATTTTAAATACTTCTCCATAAAGTATGGCTCTCCTATACGTGTAGCTACCCGATATATGATTTTTTTCAGCACATTGGCTTCAATACGTTGAGGTGTTATTTGTCCCTTCGTATCCCAATAAGCCACACCATAATTATCCAAAGGCTCATATATTTCAATCTTGAAATTAATACGCTGGCCATCCTCATCAAACTGCATAAGTCTGGAGCGAAAATGTATATCGTTTGCGGGAGCAATCTAAAACAAGAACAATCTCCTCATAATTATGCCATTAGAGTTTGGTTTACTTTAACATACCGCTTTCATTACTTTATTTATATAACGACCCATAGCCCAGGGTTGTCCCCTATTATAGCCATCGTATTCGCACCTCACTCTAGGTGAATTAATTTGATACCTCATGGTTATATTTCTAATGGCTAGACCATATAATGTTACTGCATCATATATGAGATTGGGCAGCAAAGTCCTTGGATACTCGCTGTTGTTACTGCTATCGCTTTGATATAATGAAGCTCGCTCAAATTCGTCGACATTCTGTACAGAATAAAAACGTTAAGTATGAGATAGGCCTATTGTTGGAGTAAACAAGACTTTACTCACATAAAACTTTCCATTCATTGCCAATCTAGCTGCCGTTGCATTGACTCCAAATGTCACATTATCCTTCAAATCTTCCAAGTTCCCACTGTGCGTTTCCAGATTCGTTAAAAACAAATTCTTAAGACAATTTTTAATACAAAAAGTTAGAATAAATTTGTTTGAAATATTTTTGTTTATAGTTTGCTATTATTTTGCTAAAAAAAACTATTCAGTAAACCAGTTTAACCAAAAAATTCTTAAGAAAAGCTTAAAAAGAACTTCATATGCTTATAGAAAAACTCTTAAAATGTTATAGAGAATTTCATTCACAAGCATAAGATATTAAAAATCCTCAAACAAAAAAATGTTCACCCAACATCTTTATTCAGTTCTTAATACTTATTTCAATTTATACAAATTTTATTGTTGAAAATTTATTTTCTTCTAAACTTTTCAACTTATTTTGTTTGTGTTTATAATTCTCAATAACATTTTGAGAGTTTTTGCATAAAAACTTTTTGAAATACGATGAATCAAAACAATTCACGTATTCCATTTGCAAGAAAGTTTCGTATATAAGGCAGAAATTTACATCAACTGACACCACACACAGTGGACCAACACAGAAGAACGCTGATGATGAAGGTTTAGTGGCCTTCGAAAACGGCTGGCTGTTCCGTTCAACTATGTGTTGTCAGAATATTTACAACTAACTTTGATGTTATTTGGCTTAAAAAGCGATACGAACTTTAGCCCGTTCAAATCATAAATATAGAGGAAAAATTTAGTTATTTATATTTTACTTCATTTGCGTTCTTACATTATATTGTCCAGTCAAATCAAAAGGTATGGAGGCATTTAAAACATCCACTAGAATATCAGGAGGGCAATCCAAAACAACACGTCTCTCGCCCTTAATACTCTTCCATAAAATGCGATAGTCTTCATTGCGTTTAAATTTCCGTACACGTACAACATCGTTGTGCAGATCTCTCAACTGCAGAAGATCTTGGAGACGTGTGGGAGCACTTGCTTCAAACATTAAACTGAGTGAGAAGAAAATAAATATGAAAAACTATTTCAAAAATTACCATCTTCTTCAAAGTAGACCACAGTAAATTTTCTCCAACCAAAATTTTCAACTATGTCCGCATAAGCTTTCGATAAAATTAGTTGAGCGGGATAAACATTCAGCGTTAGCTGATGATTTTGTTTGCTCAATTGAAGTTGCTCGCTGAGAGCATCAAACAGAATATGAGGTATGCCGGTGCTATTGCAAATGAGGGCAACAATGTCTGGCCAAAACATGGATATTAAAATAAATAAATAAATAAAAGATTATGAAATTAAAAATTTGAGAAGAACATGACAACACAAATGTGTAAATAACAAACAATCATACATACCACTGTCTGCCTTTGAACTTGGTCCAAAAATAGCCGCCACACCATTGTCTATTAAATCACAAGCTGGAAAAGAAATATTCGAGTGTTTTTTATATAAAGTATTATTTTTTTTAAATATATATTTTCTTTAATAATAAATAACCTGCTCTTTCCAAAGCAATACTGTCATCAGCTGGATTTAACCTCTTTATCAGCGTCATAAGCTTAAAATTTTTTTCATTTTCACTATTTATACATTCCACTGTGGCCTCAAACGTTTTCTCGATATCAAATTCGTCATCGTAAAATAGGGCACCTTTCCGAATATACGTTTACAACAACAAACATTAAGTAAAATAATGCAATCTACAGAAATATTAAACTGTCTTATTTACCTATACGAACTTCTGAATATTGTTTGGAAAGTCTCAAACTATTTGCAATTATAAAGCAAACTAAGAACCATTTTATATTCATTTTGTTCCGCTTTTATATGCCCACTTTTTTGTAGCAAATATATTTTATTAACTGGAAAATAATATTTTTAAACTGAAAAACACTATATGTATATTTTATACACTCATATTAATATCTGTATGTTTAAATGTATGCACATAAATATATTTTATAAATTTATGTAGCACAAGTGGTTTTTCTCGTCGTCTATTTAATATACAACCTCCGACCAGCCACCTTCTGAGAGATCGCATCAACAACTAAATATTTGTCTTGAATATTTTCTGGAAATATTTAAGAAAAAAATAACATTTACAATATTTTTTTGAGTGACCAAATCGTGCGACGTTGTGATCATGAAAAATCTCTTAAATTTTTTAATAAAAAAATTATGTTGGCGCCAGCCATATGATTGTTTAAAAGAAATTGTGCAGTCGAAAAATTATACTTTTTTGATTTTGACGAAACAGATAATTGTATCAGACATTTTAGTTTATAAATTTCCTGTTTCTAAGAATTCAAAATCTTCAGCACTGAATAAATTTAAGTTGTAAAAGGAGAATAAATAATAAAAAGTACAAGTGTTTTATAATATTTCTAATGTGATTTTTAATATTTTTTTGTGAAAAAAATTTGACGCAAGGCAAAAAGGAACAGAACCTGGATTTCTCATAATTGTATTCAATTTGCAATTGCTTAAAATATTCGATTAAACAAGTATTGAGTCTTTAACTGAGCGTTTCTGATCTTAAAATTTATATTAAATAAATAAAGTGTGTGTGAGATATCATCGCAATATTACATTAATTTTGAAGACCGTTAGATGCCACGGCCATGTGCCGTGCACTGCTGTCCCCACTTCATCCAATTACGGCCAAAAAAGTTGTATTTTTACGGCCATATACATATATGTACATGTAAGCAAAAACTGGCATGAAGTTAGCATACTCGACGAAATTGAATTAGGTGTTAAAGAGTTCCTCTTCTTTGATGTTAAAAATTATCGCAATACGTAGTTTTAACCCACTACTAAGTCCTAGCGTGATTTTTAATGTGGAAAAATTTTATAAGATCATGTTGAATTTTGCCATTTCATGCCAGTTTTTGCTTATACATATGGCCGTTAGTATTTATCTGGATGGATTCTAACATATCTATAATGACAGTATCAAGCAGAAAATAAGCCCACATGAATAATAACTATAGATATAAAATATTAAAAATTAATCAGGAGAGGTGAGATTTATGTTTATGTTAAAACCAGACTCTAGTTGAACTATGACACCCACGACTTGAGTTGAAATCGTTAAACAATAATATTTTATATGCATATGTATGTATATCTTCGATTCAATTGTTACTGATTTAATTAATTTGCTGTTGTAAGATGCATGTTTAAGAAAAACTACACTCAAGCAGTTAGTATGCCTGAGGAAAAAAGGAAATATTTTTAAGCCTAATTTGTTTTACAACTCTTACATTGTGCATTTTGTTAAGTTTATAGCATCGTTGCAGCGCCTCTGGTGTTAAGTAGGTGCATTATATTAAACTGTGTAGTTTTTTATTAGTTGTTTTGCTTCGACGATCATTCATGGCTACAAATATCGATGAAAACGGGCACTGTGCTTCAGCATAGACACTAAAGGTATTCATTTCAGGTCTTTCTCGTTGGAAAATTTTAATTTTTTTTACAACAAACACATTTTTTCTGTGTTTGTTGTAAAAAATTTAATTTTTCCATTTTTCCAACAAACAAAAAACTGAAATTAATACCTTTGCTAATGATTGTCAGAAAAATCTATGATGGTTGATATGACTCAGTCGCGCCAAAGATTGAATTCGGTCTCTCGTATAGCTTCATTTGTTTTGTAGTCAATGCACTAACTACTTCCCTTCCCTACTTCCCACCCTATAATATTAAACAGAAAAACGATATACACGTTGTCGTTTTTTACCCGCAGAATTTTAAGCAGCAATAATTTACAATAATTTTGGTATTTCCGCTTCTGTCATTGCGTATTACATAAGACAACATTTAAACAACAATACTGATCTATTCCGAATATTTTTTTATTTAGAAATAGCTTTCTACTGAAATACAAAATCATTCAATCTAACAGTTTCTTACATTGAATTAAAACAAATTGTATGCAGGCTTTTGAAAATAAGACTAATGTATGGTTTGGCCTCTATTTTAGTTATTAATTTTATAAGATCAATACAAGTTTTTCGTACAAACAATATAAATAAATAAATTGAAATAAAATCTCAATATATTAAAAGCTTTTTATTTCAAATTGCCATAAATTTTTTAAACCCATTAATATCAGCAACAACCGAGTTGATGCCTCAACCTTTCTTATGTCCTCTGCCACAACAATAAATTACATGCATTTGCACATAACGAAATAAGAAATAAAAAGAACATTAGGCCACAAAATAAAATGCAAAAATAAAATAAAAAAAATAAAATGTGTAAATAGTGAATGAGTGTATGTCTATGTATAATAGTTCTTTATGTAAACGACATCGATTATGTTGATATTGAAAAGTCATCCAATAAATCACTAAACAAATACATACGAGTATATTGGCCAAGAGAGAAAACAAAAATCAAAGTCCTCGTCGTATGCTTTACTAAAATTAACAAGACCTCTTTTTAAATTTATATTGCGCATTTTCTTGAAATTAAATATAAACACACACCAATTCATACATTAACGACCACTTCAACAAAAAAGGGCCAGATGAGAGACACACACATAAACATGCGTTTAATTTAAAAACCCTTTTTATTTCTAAACCAAAATTTGCCTCTTAAATAATAAAAATGTCGTAGTGAATAGTAAATAAGCAATAAATAAATAATTTCCTCCCCTGGGGCCAACAAATAAATCTAATGAGATAATAAAATAATTTTATGGACATTTTTTAGTAAAAATTTTCGTATATACGAACTTTAAAATGCCTTAGAGAGAAAAGCACTTGCACTGCAACTATAAGGCAAAAAGTTCATTTATATACCCACTTTGTGCATGAAATGGATCGGTCACTTTAAATTATCGGGTCAATTGTTTTTACATTAAAAAGGCGATCCTCTCTAGAAACTTATTAAGTAGCATTCAAAATAGCGTATAATCAACATGGTCTCTTCAGGCTTTTCGTATTTATTTGGGACGAGACATAATCACAACTAATAAAAAAAGCCTGGCTTGCGAAAACAGCAGATAAGGGATCACTAATAATAAAAACTTACAAGCGTCAGTAATCGTGACAAATTTAAATTTGAATTTTTTCCGATATTTTTTTAATACATATACATATTCATTTATTGTATACATAGAAAAAAATACCAATATAAAATCACCATGCCAAAAGATTGATTGAAATCACATTAAATTTACAAGAAACAATATGATTTTTGGGTGTGTTGATGTTTATTTGCTTTGTTCATCGGTGCAAATACACTTTTGTGCTTGGTCAAGTAGGTTGTTTTTGTATGGTTGTTGTTTTTTTATGTTTGTAAACAGCCGACAAACTGTATTCGGAGGATCGCAGGTTCGAATCCTGGAGTCAAGTCAAAGTATTTTGAATTTTTTTTAACTAAAACTTTTCTAGTCAAAGCATTTTGTTTTTTTTACTAATAGAAATTTTGCAAAAAATTTCGTTTCTAAACGTTTCAAATTTGTATGAAAAATAACGAAAATTCGTTACAAATTTCAAAACGAAAAAAACGTTTCTATTTACAAAATAATAATACAAACAACTTTTCAAATAAATTGTATGTTAAATGATAAGAAATAATATTAAATTATAATTTAATTCAAGATGGTACATATTTAGTGTGTATCATAAGAATATTTAAAGTTGTTGTGGCTGCTGTGGGTTGACTACCACACAACGAGTTCCGAGTTCAAATATTGGCCGGGGAAGCCAATACAAAAATTTTTCTGATGTCCATGTCAATCACACGTCATTTAAATAATTAATAAATTATAATTACTACATTAAATTAAATTCATGTTGATCTAACTTGAGATAACTTTGATTCAACATGATTCTTAATTTTGATTTCAATAGTACGTAAATGTTAATCCAACGTGAAATAAAGTTATTTAAAAAGGAAAAATTGTCTTTGCCAATTACTATAAATCATGTTAAATTAACATGAAATACATGTGAAGCAAAATCATTGACAAAAAATATTAGATTAACCTTGTTTAAGTAGATTTTAAGATGAAATTTTTCTGTTTATACTAGTATCTTCAAAATTGAAGTAAAAGTAGAAATCTAAAATCTAAATATAATTGCTCGTATTAGGTCCGGCCAGTGTCGGACATAAACTTAGTGATAGCACTCGTAATAAATAATATTAGAGCAATTTTTTAAATGGCGCATCCATCCCACTAAAGTTCAAGACATTACGAGCAAGCGGATTTGGATGTGACTCTAGTTTTGCTAAATATTTGCCTGCGTATTTTGCAATTTCTTCAGTCACTTGTGGTTTATTTAAATTACGATGTAAATTTGAGTTTTTTATGTACTCGTACATAAAAAAGCCCATGTTAATAACCGCAAATTGTTATTTTGCCTTCTTTCCACGATCATTCTTGTTATTAAAGTTATATATTGGCCGATGCTATCGATTGTTTATTTCGAAAATTATGTGGCACTAATTTTATTAAAGATAATTTGAAGTGAAATAACTATTAATTTTTTTTTATTATAACTTATGTCAGTGTAATAATAATAGATATCTTTAAATAAAACAAAACTCCCTTAATATTTTTTTTCCAGTATATGCAAACAAGAAGTTATTTTTAAAAGCAACGATTATTATTGTATTAAAATGATGATGTGTTGATTTCATTTCACTTTTTATTATCGGATTATTGACAGTTGCTTCTCTTATCCTTTTCCAATTGGTCTCTCGCGTATTCCACCAGTTGTTTGTTTTCGAAGAAGGGACCCAAAATACAATTTATATTAACATAAAATTCACATTTAATTGACACCCAATATTGAGTGAAACAGAAAGATGTAAAATATACTTTTGGGATGGGTGAGCTAAAAGCAACAGAGATAAGAAAGTAAAATAAATTTCATCACAATTTTCAATTTGCTTGTGAACTTTGGGTAGTAAAGAAAGATGTTGGAGATACTGAGTTTACTGAATATAAGTTTTTATATGTCTGCGGAATAAAAAACATATGATGGGTTTTAATTTAATATTCAAATCACATGCGTAACACAAGAATGAATGCTGTATTCATTTAAAGTTTGCATACGTCGTATGTAGTGAGATGCCCTGAGCTTTGAAATTTAAGAGAAAGAATGAAAGTGATATAGGTACTTTGTGTTAAGAACTAAAGGAGAATAAATGAAATCAAAAGCACTTGTTGCCGAAGCATCTTATTTACATATATACCAAGCTGACAGTGTTGTCATAAAATTTCCCACCAAATTTTAAAAATCCTTGTTGTCTCTGAAATCACAGGAGAGTGATTTTAAAAAAATTTTAATCCATACACAGTAAAGCTAAGAATTAATTTCATTCAAACATTTTTATGTTCAATTATTTTTACTTTTCTACGCATCTACTAAAATATAAAAATTCACCACACATAAACACATAGGAATATTTGTTCAATTCGCAAGACTTCTTGTATCGTTTAAAGTTGTATTTGAAAAGACAAATTTCTCAAAAAAAAAAATTCCACAAATAAATTGTTTGTGGTTGGAGAAATTTTTTTTGGAATTAATTAGGTTTCAAATATAACAATGTATATTAAGAGTTAACGTGAGCTTTAACTGACAGTTCTTCATACAAAACCTGCCGTTAAAATCGCTGTTAGCTTTTAAATGTATATTGTGAAACGGGCCGTAAATGATTAAATAAGGATTGTGCACAGCGTGACCGTTTGACCGACTAAAGTGGCAAATTGCCACTTTTTCGCCTGCCTTGCCACTTTTTTTACTGCCTTGCCACTTTTTTTGTCCCCTTTTTAAGAGTGAATTATATAAAAATACATTAAAAAAATAAAAAGTTTAGTGTAGTTTTCTTTTTTTTTAATTTTGCCCCTTTTTTTGATAAATCCCCTTTTGGTGCCACTTTTTGAAAAATGTCATCGGTCACCCTGATTGTGCAGTCATAAGCTTTACAACTGCTTCTAATTCACAGAAATACAAATTCTGAAAAATGTTTAAATATCATAACTTTGACATTGATGTAATTTTAATATTTACATAAATGTACACTTATTTCTAGTCCATAATAAGTGAAAATTTTTTGATAATTATTATGAGAATCAGCGTGATAAAAATTTTTTGCTTTTGTTTTATGCGTGCTTGCTACTGAATGAACTAACAAACTAATATTTTCTCAAAAATTCTGTACCAAGTGCAGAAGTCACAATGTGTGAATCTTACATGTATAAAATTTTAACTAAATTTCATGAAAATATGACAGTTGTTCAAATTCATTTCTATGAAATTATTTGGAAGGATCAAATTAGATACCAAGAAAATAGTTTAGGTGTGTATTTTTAAACTCACTTTCCCATAAATATTGTTGTACCCTGTTCCAATCCTGCATTCATAAATAGAAAAGTCTAAAGTATCAAAATGAACACCAGTTACAGTGACTCACACATACACATCTAAAGTTTTTGACATTAATGGCAATTATGCACGTCAAGCGAACAAACGAAGTGCCTGTCAATTATATTTTCGAACGCTACTCGCAAGCGGCAGCTGTCAATGCAATATTCCAATATATGATGAAGGAAAAATCGTTACCAAACAATATCGTCCGTCACATAATTAAAAACGCTAAAGCAATTTAATTTTTTGCATTTCAATTGTGAAAAATTTTTGATTAGAAAATTTGGTTTAAGTTACATGTCATTCACGAAAGAAGTAGAACCCACAAACATGCAACACTTGCAACACATTTGCCAATATTTTAAGTATGGGGAAATGGAACTAGAACAAGAACTGTTGCTGAAATTCCCAAATAAATATAAAAAAAATTAATACTCTATCCAACAAGATGTTAAATAAATATTCTGCCACAAACTAAAGGCTTTTAAACGCGAATTTTTTGGTTTTTCTATTCATTTTAATGTTTATTTTTTCCATCAGAAGAAAATTTCTATGTACTCTTATGTAAATTGTAAATACATTTTCTTTTACTTCACTATTTGTTTTTATGGACTCAAAATGTTCTTGTATATTTTCATTTAAGTGTATGAGTGCAATAAAAACCGGAAATAACTTCCTAAATAGAACTCATAAATGTAGGAAAAACTGTTTCTTACTCACATACTATTCTCTCTGTAAATGTTTAGGTTTTTCTAGGTATTTTCATTAATATATTTTTATTTTTTTTTGCTTCTTAGTTTTTCGTTTGGGTGAATTTTAATTTGTTGTGTTTTGTATCATTTTTTTTTGGAATGGGCAATGGTTACATTTCTAGTTCATATTAAACTTCCACTTAGCTCTGACCATTATTAGTTTTTTACTCTTTTAGCATATTTTTCATATATATTCTGTTCTTTTTTTGTCTTTATTAATTCTTTACTTGTTGTGAAAAAAGAAATTTTCCGGTTGTTTGTTGTTTGGATATTTTTTTTTTCATTCCACGAAGTATTCCACTTTTAGCACTGCGACGGAAGCTGTGTATGAAGAGATATAAGTTGGCTTAAAGTCATTTGCTTATATAATCTTTTTTATGGCTGTTTCATGTACATGTCTTAAGCTTCTTTGCTACAAAAAAAATTGGAAAATGCAACGCAATTTGCAACGTATTAAAATTGAGAGAGAGAGAGAGAGAAGAAAATTTACCTGAATAATAATAAACCGAATTTTAAATATTTATTTTAAGCTATTTTTTGTTTATTTATATTATTACAGTATTATTCTGAAAAAAAACATAAAAAGTTAGACTTAATTTTTTACCTGCAATTCCTGAAGCAGTTTAAGAGCTTAACTAAGTATTTATGAATATGTACATATTTGAGAAGGCTGCTATTTTACAAGTAAAAAAATAAAGCTGAAGTCCACTCGGATTCCTCTCAAAAAAATTTGCCATACTATTTAAGTTTTAGCTGCGGGCACAGCTTTCTCATCAATCACTTCATTGGTTCCACTCACTATTTATTACTTAAAATTCTTGTCTATATAATGATTTTAAGAATCGTAATATTTATCTAAATATTTATTACTTTGCTTTGTCACCCTGTAATTTTTTTTACGTCATCTTGTAACTCTGTTTTGCATCTCTCAATACAAAATGTCAAAATAAGCTAAAAACAGAAAGAAGCATTAACAAAACTAAATGAATTTGACCTTTCCTTTTTACTTCAAAAGACAGCGATTATGGTTAACTTACAACGGAATGTGTTCTTATGAAATTAAAAAACTTGTTCCTGAAGCCCTAATATATATAAGTACAACATGTGCCTCATTCAGAGCACATAGTTTTGTGGTCGATTGGCCAAAGAATCGCACTACGCATTACAGAGAGAATTCCTTTGTTAGGCGCACTGTTCGTATGTGGAATCAACTATCTGCGGAGGTCTTTCCTGTTATTACCAGCGAAAGAAAGTTTAAATCAAATGTCCTGAGACACTACTCCCACTATCATCCTTCCCTATAACCTATTTTTCTAATTCTAGCACAATGCGTTGCATGAACAAGGATTACCCCCTGAGTGCTGGTCCTATTTAAAAAAAATATATTGCTGAAAATCAACGTCGACAAGTTTTCAAATTTTTATTACACTGATGTGATTATTTTTATTTATTTATTTATTTATTTATTTGTATAGCTGTAACCTAGCACAACAAGATATATATATCTTATAAATGAAAGTGCTGGTGAATCAATCAAAATAATAAATAATAATCAAGATAATGATAAAAAATTAATAAAAATAATACGAACATATTAGAAACATATGGAATAATTTTGCAGAAAAATATAACATAGTGAAAATGTAGAAAAATAGGATAAAATAAATAGAGCAAAAAAAGAGAAAAAGTACATGCATAAATTTTCAATAAGTACTGATTCAATTAATTAAGAAAAATGTTTATATAACTCCTTTTTAAACGCATATGCATTGCCTAAGGTTTGAATATTATTTGGCAGATAATTCCAGAGACTTGTGGCATTAATAAAAAACTGACGTTGTGACAGAAGGGTCTTATACCTATGTTGAATGATTTTTCTTCCGCGATTATTGTAATAAAATTTACTGCATCCAGTAACAGAGCGGCAAGCATTATTTAGCTGTCAAAATTACGCGGCTGCAGTGCTTCGATGTTGGAAAATCTGAATGTGACAACGTAAAATGAAGTTGGTGACAGACCCCCAAATAAAAAACATTCAGTTATCATCAGGTTGTTAACTTATTTTCTACCTTTCTGCTGATTACCTCTTGCGGTACCAAAATGCAGCGTTAACATTAAGTATTAAGCAGAGTTTTTTGCTTTTTGTGCTTGTAAAATAGTTCATAAAAGAAATTTTCCCGATTTAAATTTAAGCAAAGTTTATTCATGTCTTTAAATTTAATTTTTGCTTTTATTTTACTTCACTTCAACGAAATCTGTGACAAAAAGCAAAAAATGCTTAAGTCGAGTTAAGCTAATTATCCTGTAATATTTATATTGAAAAGTATCTCTGGACAAAATTTTAATTATGAATAAGCTACTGTTTCTCTTTTTCCGACTTATAATCTTATATGGAATAATAATTTAATTTAGCTTGTAATTTGGTACAATTTAAAATGAATGCCTTAGTTACATAAGTGTGCTGAACTATTTTTTTTCTAAATTAAATAAAAGTCAACCACGAAATTCCCAATTTAAATGCAAAAGAAATAAATTTCTCAAAATCGACTTGAAAGTGTAAAAGTGCTCTTCTAAAAAACCGTAAAATGTGACTTAAGCACTTTTTCCTTATTGGCACAGAACTTACATTTCCTCTCGTTTGTTTGTGAGAGTCATGGCATACGAGTTGATCTCAAAGGCGAACGCAATAAATAATTTCCGTTTCCCTGCCATTTTTTTAACATTTGACATTTTTATTACTTTTGCTACTGAAACCAATGAAAGTCTTGAGATTTTATCAAAAAAAAAAAAAACAGGAACAATACAATTCTGATTTAATAAAACCTTCAGTTAAAGAAACTTACAACAACATTTGCAACAACTATACACATAAAATATACGCAACAACAACTCAAGCGTTATTATGTGTTTAAAATAATTATTTATTTTTTGTGTTATAAATAAGTTACATGAATTTTGAGACAAGCAAAAAAACAAAGTTTCAAAATGTAAAAAATAAATTAAAAATGTTTCTTGTTCTTAAGTTAGGAAAACAATAATATTAGTTAAAACGAAACGTAACAATCAAAATTAATTTAGATAATATAAAAATATATATGTACATCGGAAAATAAAAAACTTATTAAAACAATTCCTCAAATTGTTTTAAGAAAGTAAACACGGCAATTGTAAAAAGATTTATACAAATATTATCTTTTACCAGCGGCTACCTACGCTCGCGTTTATCTGATATTTTGGAAACTACACATCAAATTAATGAATGTCTTGTTACTCACTGATAATTTTGAAAAAAAAACGCTAAAAACCAATAAAAACTTAAAAAACAGAATAAAATCCGGTTTAAAAACTGTTTAAACAATCAAACCCGAAACGAAAATTGCCCTAACCAGCCCAGAAATATGTTTTTCGAAAAAAATCCGAAATGAGTATAAAACCCGGTTCCAAAACTGATAAAAAAGGATTTGTTTGACTCTGGCTTTTTATTGGTGAAAGAATTTTTAAAATCGTCTTAGTAGTTTGAAAATCTATGCCAAATGTAAAAAAGCGGTTCCAAACGGTAAAAAATAGACTTTGTTTGACGCTGGAAATGTAGCTTTCTATTGGTGATAGAACTTTTAAAATCGTTTCACTGGTTTGCGCGTGAAAGCGTAGCAAACAAAAAAAATCACTTTCACATATATGTATAATATTACTCGTAGTAAGGATTTATAATATTTTAATGATCTATGATCACTCCTTTGAACTTTAAATCAAAGCTGTTGCAAAATAAAAGCTTTAGATAGATATTCTTGAGGCCCAACTATAATATGCATAAGCGAATTTAAGCAACTGTGCGGTTACATATAAAATGATTGTGGCAAACTATAATGTACTTATGGAACTTTTCGTCAAGTTTCGTCAAATGTCATTTGCTTAAGCTAAGTGCCAAACTGAACGCACATTCCGTACGGAAAACACTGTTTGTGCATTTTTTAAACTCAAGCAAACAGCATCAGAAAATATTCATGGATTTTAAATATTTTTTATTGTTTCTTATTTTAAACTCAGGAAAGAAAGCAAAACTTTTATTTTCATTCTTTGTTTTACAATACACATATACACACATACACATGAACTTATTTACATATGTATGTTCATTGTTGTACTTTTTAGCAGGCAAATCAAGTAATAAAGTGGCGGATATAATTATACGTGAATTTTTAATGGATTAGGATATTCCAACAAGTTAATTTGATTGAATTGCATTCATTTAGAAGTTATAAGAAGAAAATTACTAAAAAAAATTGTGAACAATACCTGTATGTGCAGCTGTGGCTAAAGAATACTTAAGTGAATGTAAGTACATTGTGGCCACCTAAAAGTCACATCTGAATTCCTTAAGTATTTGACAGACTTATCGTTCACTTCTCGCATTAGCTTAAGCCAGCTTATTCATATTATAGTTGGGTCTTTAATTTTTTAACCCCTCCCCAAAAAAAGTTTGCATTGAGTGTCTGTCTGCGTCCACGTACGGCTGGACCGATTTTGATTTAGTTAGTTTGAATTAGTTAGACTTACAATGGATACCTCATGTGCTTTGAACTTCTTAAATAGATTAATGGGTTATTAAGTCAATTTGTTAGAACTTACGATTGGGAGCGATTTTTAATCTAGTAATCAAATTTTTTGCTGAGTATGTTTTATATGCGTATACATATTTCTAATATTGTCATGCAATTGAAATTTGAGAAAAACGTAGTGAATTTGACGACTAAAAATGCAAAGATATTTAAAACTTAAATTCTTTTTTAAGTTTGAAATAAATTTCTTTTTATATGTTAAAATTAAAACAAAAAATGCATTTTATGAATATTCCACTTTTCCAAGAATTACGTTGCGTCATACAACACTTGGCGCTTAAAAATTAGTTTCGTTTTTTTTTGTGTGGCTTTTAAAAAAGTAATAAAAATACTTTGTGTGTGCCAAAGCAAATAATAATAAAAACTCCATGTTTATACGAATGAAAAGCCAAGTTAGGAATTAAGAAAGCAAGAGAAAACTGGTGCAGAATTAACAGGCAGAAGGAGTAGAGTATGTGGAAGTCTGCGGCACCGACTGCAAACTCATGATCATCTTTTGCTAAAGAGGAGCTGAGCAAAAAGATGAGAAGCCAAGCTAAGAAATAAAATAAAATAAAACAGAAAACTTAACAAAATAAATAAAAACCATGAAATACATTTATATTTTCACATGCACACGGACTCATACCAACTAAAAACAAAAAGAAAAAAAAAGGATATAAAAAGGTTTCAACATTTAACACTGACTCACGCACATTTATACAGCCACAAGTGAAATATAAATACATACTCGTGCATACGTACAACAGAAACTTTTCAAATTAATTTTGAAGCCTTTAAAATTCAGTTAAATGGTCGACTAAACATTTCTCAGTAGAAAAGTAACAAAATAAACAGGGATGGGGGAAGGACAACGAATACGCAGTTAAAGTTAATTCTTTTGAAGAATCTTAAATTGAAGACCATTGCCGCGTTTTTAAAAGGGATAAAAGGATAATAAAACTTTTTAATAGTATTTGAAAGGAAAGATTTTTCAATTTTATTTTATTTTTTGATAAAGTTGCCATAATCCCAAATTGGTTGAAGAAATTCTTTAAATATTTCAAAAAAAAAATAAATGAAATCGGCTTTTCTTCATTTTCCTCAAGTAAACTTTATTTACATTAAGATAACTTTTTTCTTTAGTTTATCCAGTTCTCTTTGCAAGGATATTAAATTTTTGATTAGAGTTCATTTATCGTTATTTTTCGCTTTTCCCTTTCAACTTATTTATTCATTTAGGTGTAAAATGTGACTTCCTTTATAATGATTATCGTCTTCTCTTATTTTTTTAAAAGGAATGGGTGTATGTTAGTACAGTGACAAGTAAATGTGAGTATGTACATAATTATTAAAGATATCCTCGAGTAGAAAAAAAAATCAAAAAATTTTCTAATACTTCCAGGTTTTCAATGTAGTTGAAGTTATTTTAATTAAAGTTTTTAAAAATTGTTATTAAGTATGAGCACATTGTGTTAATGCTCAGAAAAGAGTGTGTGCTTCCAAGCTTTTAGCTTTCAGATACTGTTCATTTCATTGTTTAACATCATTGGATTTTTATAAGAGCCTTAATCTTTAGATATCTTACATATGTATAGATATAGCATCAAGCATATTTAATTTTTTCTCCTTAACAAAATCAGATCTGATGTAAATTTTGTGTTCATATACTTAAGTCACTTAAATTATTTCCAATAAAAAAGACTTTTTTAAGATTGTAATCAGTCACTGTACTTTTCATAATACGCCATAAATTTTATTTCATTTGCACTACTCCAGATTTTATCCTTGAGCAGCTCTCGAAATTCACTATCATGTTGATATACCCAATCTAATGGTGAGTGTTGATAATTGAGACAATTCTTGATAAAGTAAGGTACCGCCACATCATCACTGATTAGCCAACACGATTTACTATCGTGAGTTCCTGCAAGGCAGGATGTCTTAAATATGTGTCTTAACAGGCAAATTTTAAATTTCAACTCGTCACTCCAAACCACCAAAATCCAAAACTTGCGAGTTCTTCCACAAATGAACTATGAGAAAGTCTTTTCTTTTTTTTTGTATTTATTTTTAAAGATTGGGTTTCTTTGTGCTAAGCGTAGGACTTTCTGCGCAGATATTTTTACAACAAGCTATCCCTTCAATTGCGGCCTAAGTTAGTTGAAGGCAGAAGTTTTCTCGACTTACTTATTCTAAAAAATTTTCAGTCGTCTAAACTGTAAGGTTTCTCGGGGCTTTTTTATTACTGGATTTCATTATTGACTCTGCCAAGTGAAAATCCCAAACATCAAAAATTTATGCAATATTTTGCTGCTATAGACAATTATCGTATATAAATTTTCTCATGGCAAGGATGATTATAAATTTCGACTAAACTATTTTTAATTGATAAATAGAACTTTAGTTGTAAGAAATACTTCACAGTTTCTAAAGTAACGATACGGAACAATCCTACAATAATTGCGTTCTTACAAAAAGTTGATAGATATTTCGTTGATAACTTAAATATATGAGCACAAGTGTATGTATGCATGCTTTTATTTGTCCGCTACTGTATGTGAGTGTGTATGTGCCCGCGTGTGTGTGTATATATTTTAAATAAAGGTTTTCTACGAATATACTAAAGCCGTTTGATGTGTTGCCAAAAAAACACAAAACAATAAAAAAAAAATCTTAAACAACTTTTCTGGGAGGGTAATTGCAGGAATTGTTATAAAAGTACTGCACCGGAAACAAAGCACTCTTCTTAAACCGGATATAAGAAATTTTATGCATAAACGCACTCTTGCGGAAAAAGGAGACTAACGACACAGTGTCGAAAATACTTACGTCGCGATGTATGTTTAATAAATATAAATACGAAACATTTAATGTATTTCTAATTTATTTTAGTTTTACTTACTAAAATTAACTTTTGAGGTCAATAATCCAACATATTTAGTAGTAATTTATCAAATGTAAATTGTTCTTCAATATTACATGCTGTAATAATTTCGCATGACAGCTTAAAAACAAACAAATATTTCAAAAAGTTTAAATCTAACTAAAAAACTAAATTTATTTTTAACAATCAGACTTATTGACGGCCTTACACAAAATAAAAAAAACGAAAACTAATTCAAAATTGTATTCGTATTACATACAGAGAGTTGTAAAACTATTGCATGTTATGAAACAATATATAAAAAACTAAATTTTTAAAAGTTCCCTTGAAATTACTTGTACTCGTGTACAATAATGAATATTTTTACGTTGTTATTTTTTAAGGAACAATAAATTTTTGCCTACGGAGAGGAAGCTTCTATTAAATTTTACCAATTAAGATTTAAATGCTTGTTTAGAAAAGCCAACAATTCTTTTGAGTCTCTGGTTCTGTTGGATACAATATAGTTCTCTTTTTTTAACTTTTTCTTGCCATAATTTTTCTAAAGATTTGTGTTTTGTATTCTCTATAATTTTATGTTTTTTTTCAAGAGCTTTTTACGCCAATTAACTTTCAATGCTAATTGAGTTTCTTCTTGCCTTAGTTATTTTATTCTCATTCCCCCTCTGTGACAAACATAAATATTTCAAATGCTTACTGGCATTTGAATAGTATTTTGCAGTGTTGTGAATGCTTATTTGTAGTGAAGATTATACAGGAATGTATGCACAACATACATACATACATATTTTTATTTGTATATTATCGTTATTGTATGCATGTGCATTAGAGCGTACCAACTTGCAGGCAAAATAAAAAGAAGGAGAAATATTATTGCAAAGAAATTTCAAGGGAAATTGCCGAACGTAAGGGTCGTCTTTTTAGAGTTTTCGTTATATATTTGGCATTTCCAGTCGAATTTTAAAGTATGATATATTGATGTTTTTGTCGCTGGGGGACCAATGTTTTCTTCTATGAGCCACTGAACTGAACAAATATCCCCTTTTTAGTTTTCTGTAAGAGCTACGGACGTGAAATTTTGACAGATTATCTAGAGTCTTGGCCGCTACAACAACAAATACATGAGAGCTAAAAATTAAAGGTTGTTCCAAAACGAGCGTGTGTACATATTTATGTATATTGAAATTTGAAATTTGTAAAAATATTGTATTCTTATACAGACTACAACAATTAATAATAAAATTTAAAAAAATTAAATTAAAGGGTGTTTTATCAGTTAATGCAATTTTGACTATGCAATTTTGACAACCTGCTGTATCTTGGAAACTGTAAGAAATTTTTGAAATTTTTAAAATCGGTTAAACTAAGAAATCCCATAATTATAACATCGCCTATCCCAAAAAAATCGCCATAAATCTAAAAAATCGCCAAAACAAAAAAAAATCTCCAATATTAAAAAAATTATAACACTAAAATAAGTCGCCAAATCCGAAAAAATCGCCAAAACGAAAAACGCGTAAAACCGAAAAAAATCGGCAAAACGTGAAAAAACGCCAAAACGAAAAAATCGCCTATTTGAAAAAAAATCACCAAAATGAAAAAAAATCGTCCAAATTAAAAAAAATCGCTAAAATAAAAAAACGTCAAAAACCGAAAAAACGCAAAAACGAGATAAAAAATCTATATTTATAATTTGAACGGGCTAAAGTTCGTATCGCTTTTTAAGCCAAATTACATGTGATAATTATTAATGAACAAATAGTTAGTTGTAAATATTCTGACAACACATAGTTGAACGGAACAGCCAGCCGTTTTCTAAGGCCACTAAACCTTCATCATCAGCGGTCTTCTGTGTTGATCCACTGTGTGTGAGATAAAAAACAGAAAAAGACAGAAACGGAAAAAACTGACAAAACTAAATAACGGTCAAACCCGAAAAAAACCCAAAAACGAAAAAATTCCAAAACTATATTTTATATAGGCTAATATTCGTATTGAATTACATATCTAGTGTCCGTACACAGAGGGAAAAAACCGGTCGAAAAACACCGAAATTGGCACCATCCGTTGACAAAAGTGAGTTACGCACGTTTGTTTTCACTTTGACAACGGATGTTGTTAATATTTTAAGAACAACTCGTTCACAAAGTGTCAACAAATGTTCTTGGTTTGACAACGCTTCGTTCTCATTTTGACAACGTATCGTTCTCATTTTGACAACGTTTGTTCTCATTTTGACAACGCTTCGTTCTCACTTTGACAACGCTTCTTTCTCATTTTGATAACGAAGCGTTCTCACTTTGACAACGCTTCGTTCTCAATTTGACAACGCTTCGTTCTCATTTTGACAACGTATCGTTCTCATTTTGACAACGTTTGTTATCATTTTGACAACGCTTCGTTCTCACTTTGACAACGAAGCGTCCTCACTTTGACAACGGCCCGTTGTCATTTTGACAACGCTTCGTTCTCATTTTGACAACGCTTCGTTCTAACATTGATAACCCATTGCGAACCCGTATATAAATAAAACGACAGATGTAATATAAACACTTTCATTAATATGTAGATATATGATTTATTTAATTAATTAAAAAACTATTCATACTTAATTCTAAAATACGACTTAGCATTATTTGTTGCATACAAATGAAAAGGGAAACTTAAAAAATCAATGATTGGTTTTAAATAAATGCTTTCATTTGAAGAACCAACTTCATACGACTGAAAATGAGAGTCAAATCCCCTTATATTAATTGAATAACATAAAACATAAATTAAATGATTCTGAATCAGAAAACTTTTAATCTTAAACAATTCAATAGAGTTCACGTTCGTAGCCAAATAATAGTTTTGTTTGTAACGAGTCCCCTTAAAAATAATTTCATCGGAAATTTCACAACTTTCAAAATTAATAGTATTTAATGTGATAATATTGTGGAAATATTCCTCTTTAGTTAAATCAATAATTCTGGATGAAGTAAAACTAAAAATAGGTTCCAAAAAATTTTCATGTTTTAACAAATAGTATGAAAATTTGATTCCAAACTTTAACGATAAAGAAAAGCAAGGGTTTACTCTTGATGTGATACTATTAAAGTACATTTTAGCTTCCTTATGCTTGGCTTCAAATCTCATACTCCAAAGATATCTAAGTGGTCCGCACCTTCTAATTGCAGTAGGATAGTGAACTAAAAAGTGGTGTTTAGGTTTTAAAGATCCATATAAGTTTGTGTAAAGTAAATGATGTTTTTTAATTAACTCTCCTAATCTAACTATATCCTCATTTTCAAAACTGCATTTTAGTATTAAATCTGTCATTTCCAACAAAGCTGTAAATACTTTCCAATGTTTGTTATTGGACGGAATTAAATCTCCTATCATTAGAGGTAAAAAGTGTATAAAACAAATGATTTCACTTGCAGTCATTTTTAAATTGAATGTTTTTAACCTAGCGTAGGTCAAAGGTATAGAACTATTCACTATCTCAATTTCTCCGTAAGGAAATAATGATTTTCTGCTGTTAATGTTACTTAAAGTTACAACTTTATCGTTTATTAGACCAAGAAGTACATTACACACATCATATACACAAACGCCCTCATATATGTCATGCATTACATCGAAGCAAAAATTGTCCGAGACGTGGAAACTTGGAATGCTTTCAAAAACGCATATATTTTTTATTCCTGTTTCTTGAAAATTAGCTTCTAGTATATCTTGTTGGTAGTTTAATTTGTTTCTTAAATAATCTAACCGTTCAGATGTATCCGACTGCATCTGTGTCTTTGTTCTTTTGCAAGCTCGACAATACCTTTTAGAATTAAAAGATTGTACGAAGCCTAATACACTATTTACTGCTAAATTATCGTCAATAACTAAACCTAAAATGAAATGTACCTTATGTACTTCATTTCCAGTTACTATTTCAACTCCGTCTTCCAATTTTTTCAATTCATTTACTAAATGAAATAGTGTTGTTTCATTTCCATTTATTTTTAATTCAGTAGACGATATAAAAGCTACTGGAAAAATATATTCTAATTTTGACAGCAGATATTGGGGCATTGATGGGAAATTTAAGTAACATCCGCATATCGAATACGTATGACTACCTAGTGGATTATTTATTTGAAAATCGTCAAAGTAAAGGATATAAGGAATAATTAAATTATACTTTAATTCTTGCACTTTTCTTTTGATTAATTCTCCGCTTACAAAATTATTTAAAATAGTTCCATCCAAAAATTTTTTTGTATTTTCCAAAGTGTAATCTAAAAGATTTGGAATTGTAAAAATTTTCTGAAGCATAAATTGCAAAGGCATTACATAAATATTTGCGGATTTTGGTCCCAAAGTAGGATTACCATTGACAACTATCTCAGATATTTCATTACGAATTAAAAAAATGTTTGGATCTTTGTATAAATTTAGTTCTTTTAAAACTTTAAATAGCCTATATTCTGTTTTTATTTCTTCAAATGGATTTTGACAAAAATTTAATAAGCATTTTAAATTTTCTTTCACTTGGTTTTTATCTAAAACCCCTTCTATTGCAATTGATATAGACGATAATAGAGATGAAACCATACTCTGAAGACCAACAGCTTGATTTCTAGGCAAGTTATTTTGTTGATATAAACTTAATGACAACCTTAGGGCCTCTTTTTTAAATTATCTATGGTGTACAGAGTATTTTCCATTGTTTGTGCGGACGTACTACAAATACTAGGCTCATTTTGAATCACATAATGTTCGTCATGTAGTTTTTTAGGTAAATTTTTTAAGGCATAACTAAAATTGTTAGTACTTTTACTTATTGCATGTAGCTTTTCTAAATGCTGCCGGAATGAATTAAATGTTGTAAATGTTTGGTTGCAGTTATTTTGACAACATTGAATCTTTAACAATTTTGTAGACATAACATGGTCGATTTTAAAGTGAGATATTAGGTTATTAGGGGTTTCAAACTCCTTTTGGCATCGAAAGCATAAATACAACGTTTTGGGTAACTCTCATTGATTATTATTAAAAAAATGTATCAGAGAAGTAATGTTTGCCGACTTAAAATCAAACTTAGTGTTAATATCATAAAAAAACTTTTGTATAAATAGCCACGGCTGTTCACAAGCTTCCGGATATTTTAAAGAAAGTGTATGAAAAATTTTGAAGCAAGTGTCTAAACACTCAATAAACGAATTCAGCTTAAGCAAATTATTATTAAAATATACATAAAAACCTTTAATATCTACATCAGTTAATCCTTCCACGATTATAAATGGCTGGATGGTTAACCTAGCTGAATAGTATTTGCATATGACTGCACTGATTTGTCTCTCGTAATCATTTATACTCGTCAAACGCAAAACTAGTCTTTCTTGGGAGTCAACTATTGTGACTCTCTTATTACGCTTTCCTGTCTGATTTTTAAATCTTGCTGGTGATGGCAAAACCGCGTTTAGAAGTATTGTGTATATAAAATCTTGCGAATCTGTGAGATAGATTAAAAAAGTATGTATGTATGTATGTAAGTATATAGCGTAATAGTATATAAAAAAGTTATTTTACTAATTACCTATACTAGTAGACGATGTGATTTTGGACAGCAATTGTTTACAAAAGTCATTGTGTAGATTATTGTCGTAAAATTTACGAATTATTGTCTTAAATTTTTCCCATTTGGAAAGTAACAAATGTCCTTTGTTTGGGTGCATGATGTCGAAATCAATATTTATCTGAAATAAATGAAAAATTAAACACAATTCGCATATATAACTAACACTGCAAATTTTTACCAATTCAGGTGCTCGACAATCTGATAATTTTGTCCAAGCTTGAAGAAATTCTAGGCTTCTTAAGTTTTTTATATCTTTTTGGCGTATAAGATAAGTTTTCTTCCACTTTTCACACACTTCTTTCCAATCTGAGCTATCTCTGCTTAGGGATGTTTTCAATGCAATGGCAATTGCCTCATCAAACTCTACAGGTTCACTGTCAGATAATTGACTTGTTGTGGGACTGAAGCTTTCAATGGAAGCCATAAGTTTTCTTTTTTTTAAATATTTATTTTTATATTTAGAATATAGCTTTCCACTAGCGTTATTTTTATTTTTTCTGGGAATGTAGTAGTAATCCTTAAATAATAAATGCGTCAAAATATTTCCGTAAAGGTTTTTATTTTTATATGTATAAAAAAGTAATTTTAATTACATACCCTCATATTGTTTTCGCACGGAAACACTGAGCAAATTTCATCTGTCAAACGAACAAAATCGTGCGTACGCAGAACCATGTTATTCTTCATGACGTCTTCAACGATAATGTTGATAATCTCCTCCCTTTGTTCACAATCTAATTTTTCATTTTCATTTGAATATTTAAGAATGGCGCTTCCTTTTGCTGACTGGGTTATCAAAGATTTTAAGTCCTGTAAAAAATATTATATCTTAGTTGTACTTCATACAAGCTTTTAAACCCATGTACCTTACCTTGTATTGTGATTTGCCACTAGTTGAGCAACTTGGAGACATTGTGGTACTATCATCATTTTTATTGAGCCATAGCTCCACTTTGGATGGCACTGAAATTGTTTCATCATCGATTCCCAACTATATAGAAAAATTTAAATTAGAAAATGTTAGTAATAAACGCAAGAATTGTACCTCCGCTTTTTTCCAAGCAAACAATTTTTCCCTGAACTCAATCCGGAGCCCTAAAGGCGGCACTGCTTCCTTTAGGTCCTCCTTTTTGATATACGGCAAACTTCTAAATGTGATATGGACAGCTTGAATAAAAGTAATACAATTTAGATACGTACGTACATACATTTGTATTTATATTTTAAGATTTTTTTTTTTAATAGCTTACCTTTTAAGAAATCATAGATGCATTCCATATCTATTGATTTTAAGAAACTTTTCAGTTTGTCATCATCACTATCAGCAAGCTCCGGAGTTGTGTTTACTTCCGTGTTAATGTTAGAGTTTTCTAATATGAAACTCTCCTCCACATTTAAGTAAAACAAATTTGTTTCATCATTAAATATATTTGTTTCACTTTGCTCTTTTTCCATTTTTATTTTATGTTTATAAACGACCGCACTTAGAAAACTCTGCAAACACAATGATAAAATGTACAAACCAAATAACGGAACTGGTATTAAATGTTCTCATTTTGTCAACGGATTGTTCTCAATTTGACAACAAATCGTTCTTGATTTCGGAGGTGACAACATTTGTTCTTGTATTGACAACGAATCGTTCTCAATTTGACAACACATCGTTCATAATTTGAAAACGGATTGTTCTCAATTTGACAACGAATCGTTCTTGATTTTGGAGATGACAACATTTGTGGTTGTTTTGACAACGAAATGTTCTCAATTTGACAACGACTCGTTCTTGATTTTGGAGATGACAACATTTGTTCTTATTTTGACAACGGGTCGTTCATAATTTGACAACAGGTCGTTCATAATTTGACAACGAGTGTTCTTGATTCGACACCATCTGGTATTTTTGTACTTTTCGTTCTTGATTTGACAACGAAACATTCTTGAATTGTCAACGCTGGTTGTCAAAATATTGTGCACATTTCGTTGTCAAATTGACAACGGCCGTGGACAATTTTAGAACGTTATTTTTCCCTCTGTGTACACTTCGTGCGCGGGTCAAAGTTGCACTTCACTGAATTTATTTAGAATTGATACAGTAGACCTCATTAGTGTACTAACCCAGGCAGAAAAAGACAATCAGCACGACGTTGCTTCGATTGTCTGCGGCTACAACTAACATCACTACAATATTCGTTCACCAGATCTTTAATGTACTCATAACATTAAAATGATAACGCCGAATGACTGTCCTCCCACTCTTGCTTTCAATGTTGTCACAATATTCTAAATACAAATGTATAAGGTCGTCACAATGGAAATTTCCCAACTGAAGTCAAATTTTTGTACTTACGGTGTTGCAGCGGTAAATAATCATTGTAAACAGGGTATTTGGGGAACTAAAGTCAAATTTTTGTACTTACGGTGTTGCAGCGGTATTTATACAGAAATATTGGAAGAGTCGTAGATTTTGTATTTACAGTGCTGTGCTGGTACATATTTTTTGGGCAAAGTCACAATTTCTGCCTGGGAATCTGAATGCAAGACTTACACATTTTTAAAATTTTTCCGGAAAATTAATGCTACTATATATTTATAAAGTTTTAAATAATACTTTAATCTGAGAGTTGTCCGGACAAAATCAATTCTCTCTGTCTCAAAAGGAGAAAAGTCAAACTACAAAGAAAAGTTTTAAGTTACGGAATTTGTGAGTGTATATATACACACACGTGTGATTTTAATGTCATTTAATTTATTTATATTTATTGAAACTTTTGCTTGTTGTTTAAAATCAGCAAGGCAGCGACATACAGTTGCAATGAACTCTGACTTTTTTTCTGTTCGCGGAATAACAACCTTTATACGCATTTTTATGATATTTAATTTAATTATTTCATGGAAAAATATATCTTCAATTGCGCTAATTAGTCTCATTTATGAGATCAAACCAATTAATGCACAAGTTGTTTTTTTTCACAGTTTTCTATAGAATTATGTTATGAGCTCGCACTGGTGCGTGTTGAAAAAATAATAACAATTTTTGAACTTGTAACACTTGGTAACAAAATGTTATAGAAAAAAAACCATTACCTAACAATATAGAAACAGTGTATAATTTTGCAATAAAATTGTTATTTTTAATAAATTAAAAAATTAAAAAGTCCTGAAATTTTTTTCTATCTCTTGCAATTTAGAGCACTCCCAGTAAATAAGAAGTGCCAAGGAAGTAAATAAGATTCCAAACTCAAATATTATAATTTGTATGGGATTATCATTGCAATAATAAGACCTCTTCTTGGATACCAATTCAGTGAATCAGTGAAGCCAAATTGATGATGTTAAGTAAATCTTATTTTTAGTAAGGAAATAATTTTTCCTTACTTCAGCATTTTGTTTCTCTAAAAGAAACTCGTCAGTATACTTAAATCAAAAAATTCAAAAAAAACCTTGAGAATTTTTTGAGTTTCTTAAGCAGAAACGAAATATATACTTAAACAACAACAAACAAATACATTGCAAACCTAACTCCAGATAAATATACTTAAATTTTTTTTAATACAATTAACTTCCCTTTTCGCAATGTATGTTTACGAGTCAACGTGAACTTTAAATGACAGTTCTTCATACAAAACTTGCGTTAAAGTCCCTGTTAGCTTTTCATTGTACATTGTATAAAGGGCCGTAAATTTTAAACTGTCCGGTTTATTTTTAAAATGAGTTAAAGTTTTTTTCAAATTGGTTTTGCTAAACTGTCAGAATCAGTGACTCTCTTAAAAAAATGGATTTAAAAAGGTCTTTTTATTACCAGAATTTCTCAGATTGTAATGACATGCATAAAAGTGTAATATAATTTTCGAAAAAAAAGATGTCACTTATTTTTCATTGATTTTCATTTTATGGTGTAGTGAGTTATTGCATAACTTTTTTTAACATATTTTATCATTATTGTTTTTTATTTTTTTGTTCATTATTTTTCTACGTATTAATAATATTGTTGTTGTAACATTTACTCCCTGGGGAAATTATAAAAATATAATAAATGCTTACTTTTTTTGTGTATGTCGTGTCGTTGCTGTTTTGTTGTATGTCCCAAAGAAAATTGTTACAATTTGAAAATTTTATTTATATTAACTTTTTTCTTCCATGCCTTTAACCCAACCCTCTAAAAGGTGTATAAAATGTTGTTATTAAACTTTTCTCTGTAAAACGAAAAATTGCAAAAAGTTTAATATCATTTTATTGTTCTCTTGGTGTGTATTATTTGTTATGGTTGATTAAAATAAAAAGTTTTCGAATATTTTCAAATTAACAAGTACATAATGCATGTTATAACATTTTTTTTTATATCTAACATAATTTTCTTTTTTTTTCTTTTAATTCCACAACAACCACAATAAACAAGTTTGTCATTAATTGGTTTAATTTATTTTGTTGTATTATCAAACTTTTTTATATCTCAAAATAAAGCAAAGGAAAGTTTTAAAATAATTCAATCAATAACTTATTTTTTACCTTTTTTCGAAATTGTTAAATTAAAGTTGAAGTTGTTTCTCAAATCTTCTTTATATCTAGCAGGTATGGGATCGTGTTCGAGTTAAAATCGATTGAAATTTTTTAAAAGTTTTATTGCAGATACTTAGAAGGCTGTTCCACACACAGATTTTTTTTTGCAAAGTCAACAGTTTGTTGCAGAAAAGGGAAAAAATGATGAATTTGGAGCTCTTTTTCCATTGAGTTTGTAACTCAAGACTTTACATCGTAAATTTTTCATGTTTATAGTCTGTCTTATTTCGGATGCATTTTTGCGGAAATCGACTTCATTTTGCATCTTGTTCTATCACAATGTTAGAAAAAAAAATGTGGTGGAAAGTAGAATTTTTATTGGTTTTTCGTTTTTAAATCGATTAAGCGTTAGTTCACGATTTAAGAATTTATGCACATTTGAACACAATTTTCGAACAATAACTTGTGTTAAAATTTAATTGAAGTTCTTTAAAATAATTAAGACATATTTATCTAGATACACTAAAAAAAAGACATGTACTATTATTAAGAAATTTTTTTCCTAAATTCAATAAAAAAAATTTCAAAGTTTTAATAATTTTTTCTAAGTTTAAGTAAATTTTTATAAAAATCTAGTAAAAATTACTTAATATGAGTAAAAAATATTAAGTTCATAAAAATACACAATAAATTTCTCGCATTTCAGGAAATGTTTACTGACTTAAAGGAAATATTTACTAAGAGTAGGAAAATGGTTAAAAAATGAAGAAAATTTTATATTAAGGACTAGTCAATTTCGTCTTAAATCAAAAAAAAAAAATTTAGGAACTGAATTACTCCTGATTAGTTCATGAAATTTTACTTACTTAGAAGATGTAAAAAGATATACTAAATTTTAGGAAAATATTTACCAGTTTTAAGTATTTTTTCTTTAAATTATAGAATATATATATGGTTTGCATTAATATAATAATAATTAATAAAATCTAAGTAAATTTTTCATATTTTCGAGGAATATTTGAACTTGAAATTTATTTTTTTGTAAATAAAATAAAATTTTGAAACTCAATTATTTCAATGCTTATTCAGGCTGCCTTGTTAGGCAATTGGTAAGAGTGCTTGCCCATCAATCAGAAGGTTGCTGGTTCAATACTTGTCTCCTCTCAAGGAATTTATATGTATGTATTCACCATACATTATATTATTATAATTAAAAATATAATATAAAGATATAATAAATAATATATCATTCGGTATAGAATTTAATTAAAAATAAAAATAAGTACCAGAATTAAAGACAAAAAATGGAAAATTTACTAAATTTGAGATCAAAGACGAAAAAACTTTTTTGCAAATCTCCGAATTTTATTGGAAGATTTTACTTAATTTTAGGAAAATTTTACTTAAATATGAAAATATAATTACTATAAAATAGTTCATTAATGAACTAGAAATTTAGTAAATATATTACTGGTTTCAAGTAAAAAACAGCTTTGGCGCCATACGACAACTTTTTTTTATTCAAATTTAGAAAATTTTCCAAAGTTTTAGTTCATTTTTTTTTGAGTGTATTATTATATACCACATCAATCATTTTACTGTATATAAGACGATAATGATTGACTTAGATCCGCCACTGACATTTGCTGTTAAAACCCCATAATAGCCGCCAGTTTTCCAATATAAAACAAGATATATAAAATTAAATATATAGCATTCCTTACAACATTTGTTTCGGCAAAATATCCTTGGTAACCTGCATTTATTGGCTTCAACATCAGTTTGTTGCAAATCAAACTATAGAAACAAGTTGATTTTTTTATATCCAATATGAATATGAAATCTATGCATTAGAGCTTACAATTTTAACTCAAATGGAACCGATTGCTATCTCAGACCTTACATAAAAAATACATCCCGAAATTTGTTTAAGGAATTGAAAATTTTTACATTAAACTTAGAATCACACTAATCTCCAAGACATTATTTAAATTATATATTATTTTTAGTTTTCAAATTATTGAAATACATTCAGTGTCAAAATGTAACTAAATAAAAACTTAATCTGTAATTGTAACTTTTTCATTTAAAATGTTTCTTTCGTTGGTTCGGTACAATTTTTGTGGTCTTCGCAACATCTTAAAAAATTATAACAAATATTAAATTTTAAATTATTAAAATTCCCTACGCAAAAGTAAACTGCTACAAATATTCATAAAAGTGAATTTTAAAAAGTTAAAAGTAAATTAGAAAACGAAACCTAAGAGCACGTCAAAGGTTCCATTTGATTAGAAAAGAGAAATGGAATAAGAAAGACAAAAAATAAAAATACAATAAATGCAAACATTTAAAAACCCTGAAGTGACCATGGCCACAAAATGTGGGCAAATAATGCTAAAGAAAGAAGAAAAAAATTAAAAATACACAGACACTTAATAAGAAACATTTGAAACTTTCCAGGAAAACAACAAAAAAAAAAGAAGGAAGCAATAATTCCCCTTCAAATCATATATAAAAAAAATTCAAAAATGATGATGAATATTTAAATAAAATAAAAACGAAAGAAAAAGAATCCGACAAACAAAGATTTTACCATTTACCCACTACCAAATGTACAAGTCGTTGTATTCAACTTTAGGCTCTAAAGAAATTAATTGGTATAGGCATACTACTAGTATAAGAATATCTACGTGCGTAGGACTGTATTTATTTAGTATTATTTTTTTCATTATTAAAAAATATTTTGTCCATTTTGTGTGTGTGTTTTGTTTTAGACAAATTGAGTTCACTTTGAAGACCTCAAAAAAAAATTCATCCCTTAAGCAACAACTTTTCTGCGTGTTGCTTCATTATACATTTCATTATAATTAATTTTTTATTAAATAAAATATCATTGAAAGTGCCCACATATTATAAAGGGCATACAAAAATAAAATATTAAGGCCCACGCGCAAGTAATCTCCAGAGACACTAAACTTTTTTCTCATTCCATAAGAAAAGCTTTACTTGTGGTCACGATTTTGGTGGCCAATAGTTGTTTAAGGACCAAGACTAATTTTAATTTTGTTTATTTTATTTGTTTAATTTTAGAAAATATTATTAAGGCAAACAAATTTTCAAATGAAAAGTGCAGAATAATAAATGTATACTTAGGAGAAAAAAAAGTAGCACTGGCAAATGATTTTAAAGTTACCCAGCATATAAATTTTAATTTGATTCGCTTCCAAAAACAGTTGCTCTTTGTTGCGACTATAAAAGTGTTACTGCCTTAAATGCAGAGTTTTGTTACCTCAAACAACACAACAAAATTTTTTGCATATTACTCGTGTATTTGAAAAGAGAACCCTTCAATTTAGGCAATAGTGATCCCACTTCACGTGAATAATTTGTGTCATGTAATCTGAAATAAGAAATATTTTGATTCCATATGAGAAAAATTTTACACAAAAGTTAATAGCAAAATAATTTGATCAAAATGAATATGCATTAATGTTCTGCATAAGACTATTTATAAGACCTTTCAAGACAGTAGAGGTTTTTCAAATGCTTTACTACTACATCGAAATATTCTAAAACAAACGCTAAACAACACTGTTGGCAAGACACAAAACGGAAACAAATGTCTTGCCAACAATGTTGTTTAGCGTTTGTTTAAGAATATTTCGATGTAGTAGTAAAGCATTTGAAAAATCTCTCATGTCTTTAAAGGTCTTATAAATGGCCTTGTGCAGAACTTTAATATGTACGAAAACAGCCATTTAATAAATGATTAAACAGAATTGCGGTATAAACACATTTCCATACAAATTGACACAATAAAGTAACACCAAAAGCAGTCGAAGGATATATAAATTCATTCTCATTCTCTCAACAATGCTACAATGCTACTTTCAATAAATTTCATGCATTTTGTGAACAAAACTAAAAAGAAATATAAGCACAAAAGAAAATTAAATAAAAATTAGAGAACATTTGCTTTGTTAATTTGAGCGCGATTTTTCCTGAAGTTGCGGACTTAGGGCCAATTACACCAACCAACCCTATTTAAATATCAATTCATATTTAAAGGTCGATTTTCATTAATTTTTGTATGGAAAAATTACTTTTAAATATGAATTGGTGTTTAAATAATTTGGTGCGTGAAATTGGCCCTTATTCTGTTAAATCATTAAAACCAAATATTTGAATTTTTTTTTTGTTTAGCAGTATATCTTTACTTTAATATAGCAAAGCCCTAGCTCATTATTGCTTTGATATCGAGTTTCTGGCATCTAATGTATCGAAAAATGCAAAAATCTCGATTTCAAAAAAATAATGAGTTAGGTCTTTTCTTCTATATTATATTTCTTAACAAAAAAAAAACCACCAAAATTTTCAAATATTTGATTTTACTAAATTGCTGTTGACATGGATATTCATTTGGATCAAATTATTTTGCTCTTGACTTTTGTGAACTGCAATTTAGCTGTCACGAAAAATGCATCGTATTCCCAGAAATTTTTTTAGTAAATACAATATCATTTAAATAATGACCACTTCGTATTTGCTACAAATAGAAACTGGTTAACTGCAAAAAGTTTTTGATATAATTATCCGAAAACATTAGACTTACTTGTTTCAATTTGAAAATTTTAAGAAATATTAAAAAATTAATAAAACAAACACCTATTTTGAAAATCTTGGGTAAGCAAATTATAAAAAAAGAACTATATAATATAATATGGGTTTTTGTTCAAGAAAAATAAAACATGAAGTTTAATTAAGGTAAAATGCTTCCTTAAAATAATTTCTATATTCAAGAGATTTAGAAAACACCGATAATAAAAATTAAAATTAATGAAAATTATTTATTTATTATTTATTCCATCTGTCCGTCACACGATATTTTCTCAGGAAACGTAACAGCTACCGAGCTGAAATTTAAACAGAGTATGTAGAACCTTGGCCACTACAACAACAAATACATGAGAATTAAAAATTAAAGGGTGCTCCAAAACGAGCGACGAAAAATGTTAAAATCCCATCTAATATACAAACAATTGTATGTACATATGTATATTGACACTTGACATTTGTAAAATTAGTGTATTTTTATATAGACTACAACAACTAACACTATAAATTTAAAAAAAATTTAATTCAAGGGTGATCCACCAGTTAATGCATTTTTGTCTATGTAATTTTGACAACTTGCTATATCTTGGAAACCGTAAGAGGTAAACGCTTGAAATTTTCAAAAACGGTAAAACTAAAAAATCCAAAAATTATAAAATCGCCAAACCGAAAAAAACGCCAAAACCTGAAAAAAATCGCCAAAAATTAAAATAAAATCGCCAAATCGAAAAAAATCGACAAAATTAAAAAAAATTCTAGCACTTAAATAAATTGCCAAATTCGAAAAAAAATCGCCAAAATGAAAAAAAAACGCCAAAAACCGAAAAAAATCGCCAAAACGCGAAAAATGCGCCAAAACCAAAATAATTGTTTACGTGAAAAAAAGCGCCAAAATGAAAAAAATCGTTAAATTTAAAAAAAAATCGCCAAATTTAAAAAAAATCGCCAAAACGAAAAAAATCGCCAAAATTTAAAATAAACGTCAAAAACCAAAAAAAATCCTCAAAACGAGAAAAAAAAGTGCCAAAACTAAAAAAATCGCCAAAACCAAAAAAAAATCACCTATATGAAAAAAACGCCAAAGTTAAAAAAAATAATAAAAATCGCCAAAATTAAAAAAAATTTAAAAACCAAAAAAAAAAATCGAAACAACGTGAAAAAAGTGCCAAAACTCAGAATGCGCCAATAAATTCAAAAAACCCCCAAACTAAAAAAAACGCTTAAAAACGCTTCAAATCGCCAAAACCAAAAAAAATCACCTATATGAAAAAAACGCCAAAGTTAAAAAAATCGCCAAAATAATAAAAATCGCCAAAATTAAAAAAACTTCAAAAACCAAAAAAAAATCGCCAAAACGTGAAAAAAGTGCCAAAACCCCCAAACTAAAAAAAACGCTTAAAACCGAAAAAACCCAAAAACGAAAAAATGACAAAACTATAGTTTATATTGGCTAGAGTTCGTATTGAATTACATATCTCGTGTCCGTACGGAACCCTTCGTGCGCGGGTCAAAGTCGCACTTCACTGAATTTATTTATTTATTATTATTTTTAAATTGCCATGTTTTAGGTTCTAACCCATATTCTGAACATGCATAACGTTCTAGATAAATGTCAAACTTTTACAAATCTGTAAACGTATGAAGATGAAAAATTATTACTTGTTTTTTTCTTTCTAACTGACACAACACTACAAAACGTAATGAAAAAATATTCGTTTCAACAAAATAATCACAAGAAATATTGAAACAGTACCAGTACCACTTACAAACAACCACATCTGAACACACACACACACACACACATCTTAAGCGCACTCATAAGGAATAATAAAAAAATATTACCACAGAAAAAAATTAGAAAGAGTAGGAAATAAGTAATAATAAAAAAAAATCCACAACTTAAATCCGAACAAATTGCACATATTCGCAATAATATGGCTTTGGATTTGCTGTAAGCTTTATAATATTTTTCTTCATTTCGTAAAATGTTTGCACAAGTACGATTGATTGTATGAGTATGAGTGCTTTAATGTTTGTGTTCTTTCGATCCTTTTATGTCTCAATGGATCAAAATTTTTATGATGAAATCGTGGCAGCAGTATTAAATACGTTTCATTTTTATACTTATGTATGTAATATTTTTATTATAATACATTTGGCTTACACGACCATTTGCTACACCGCCAACCACACAAGGGAGCTGCAGTAGCCAGGCTTTTTGGAAATCATCCCCAGTATACTCGTACATATTTCTGTGTTAATGTTATAAAAGTTTCAATATTGTCATCGTACATGAATCATAATACAATAATATCCTGAAGGTTTCTTAAACAAATAACACATATTCATATGCATGTGTGTGTGTGATGGGGCTGTGTGCGTATGTGTTGTATGTGTATCGGTTTGTGTGTGGTTGCTGCTCATTTGAACATTTGTATTATGAAGAAGCTTTGAAAGCCATTAGAGAGAGCTGCTGTTGGAAGGACAAAATCAAGATAAAAATTGGATTTATGTGCATTTAATGATGAGACAAATAGGATGGATTTTGCGGTTCGTTTATTATTTCTGCCCATCTAGACATTTATTGCTCTGTCGTTGTTGCTGCTCTTGTTATTGTTGATGTTGATGTAAATTTTTTTTCCTTTTTCTCTATCCAATTTTCCGTTTTTTGTTTTTGTGGCGCAATTACATAAATGGTGTTTATGATTGTGCGAAGGATTTCATGATGAATATTTCTTTATACATATGTATGTGTATGTAGGACATTGTGTTTGCCTAGAAAATCAAATTATAATTTTTTAAATTAAATTGCCCCTCAGTATTTCTAAATACTTAAGAAATTTATTGTGATTTAGAAAAAAAATAAAATTATTTTATTTAATTATTACATTGAAACATTTACAATATAATCGTACTTACATATATTTCATTACAAAATAGTGAGAGGATTCAAATGTTTTACAAATATTTCCCTCTCACTATTTTTCGTCTGACTACATTGTAGATTCTCCTTGCAACTGGTGAAGATCCTTGTTATCATGCTCGTCAAAATAAGTTACTAATATATCTGTGGCAAAAAGGAAAAAATGCTCAAGCCGAGATAAGCTGAATTTGCGTTAACGGTACCTCTGCAATCTGCATATTTGAAAGTATCAATGAGCAAAACTTCAATTGATTTCAATTCAATTGTGCGATTTTTCAAGCGGTTATAGCAAAATTACTTGCGGCTTATATTTTTTAGACTTCTAATCTCATTTGGAATAAGAGCAGAATTTAGGTTATACTTTGGAATGTATTATTTACAGTGTATATAACGATGTTTGCTTAAAAAAATAAAGGCTTACAGGGAATTTCTTAATTTGACTGTAAAAGAAATAAATTTCTGATAATCGGCTTGAACGCTTAAAAGTGCTCTCCTGCAAAACAGTCACATATGAGTTAAGCACTTTTTCCTTATTGCCACAGATATACATATACATACATATTAACTTATTTTGACGAACATGGACTTAAAACTTAAATAGTCACTTTTATTAAATAAAAGCAATTCATTATAGCAAAACAATTACGATTCTATTTGCTCGTATGTTCAAAAACTCTCTCTCCCTCTCTCTCTATCTCTTTCTTTTTTGTACTAACATCTGTATTTTGCTTCAATTTTATTGGTATAAAAAAGGATTTTCTTGCCTCAGTACTTAGTCCTAATTTACACTATGAAAGTCTTGTCGCTAAGCTGATTAGTTTATAAGGAGAGAGACACAAGGAAAAATTAAATGGTTCTGTTCCTCTCGTCTCTCTATCCCACATAATAATCAGCTTTGCAATAAGACTTGCATAGTGTAAACTAGGACTATTAGAGTATGGCCAGCCGTTGCTGTTGATTTCATATATTATTCCTTACTTGTCTTCTAACTATAATATTGTTTCTCTTTTAACATTTTTCTTTTATTTTAAAATTTTATTAGGTGAAAAGTGTTTTTAAGTACTTCGAAGCACGAAAGCCAAAACACTTTATTGCAAAATATACAGCTTTCAGCAAAAAAAAAATAAATAAAAATTTAGGTTCGTGGTTCAAAGCAGTTTTATTGTATCTAAACAACTACTGATTCGTTTATCTACGAATATCTATCATCAGCACTTTGTACTTTTTTATTTTCTGCCCATCATTTCAGTAAACAAGTAGTATGTACAACTTTCATTCGCCTTGTTCTTGTTTTGATACTTTAGACGTTGAAGTTGTTTTTAAAAACTCCTTGAAGAGTTGTTGCTCCAAAGTATGTTGTAATTTTATTACCATCTGATATGTTGCAACTTTATTTTTGTACTCCTTAATTTGCTGCTTATTGTTTATTTCTATTCCAGCCTTACATATAATTTTCCTTATTCTCTTTAAATGTTGCTTCTTATCATTGTAAGTTGATTTTAACAAGAAATTTTAAAACAATTTTGTTTTTGTTTGAATCCTGATAGACGTTGAGTGCAGCTAAATAAATATTTATTGCGCTTGGTGTTAGTGGGAACTTGTATTTAAGTATATTAAAGCATGAATGTGCGAATTAGAAATGTGCGATATAGTTTGATTAATTTTTAACTTTTTCTAAATGAATAGTAAATTACACTAGAAGATTGAATAATGTAGGTATAACTTTTTGATTATGAAGGGTGCACAAATTTCTGTGCCACCCTAATAAACTTGCTTATACAACATATAAAATTATTATTATTGTGGAATTTAAAAAAAAACAAACGTTGAAAGAGTCCAAAAGTCAAGTCACGCCATTTTGAACCATTTTAATTTATTTGAAATGTAAAGAAGTTAAACGTGTTTGTGTTTTTCTATTCTAGTTGAGTTACATAAACATTTAATAGTATTTTGCTTGTGACTCGTACTTAACGTTTGTGTGTTATTTGCAACACAAAGTAGAAGAACAATAAATAGTTGATTTTATTGTATTTTTATCTGTAAGTGAATATCTTTAATTTTCTATTTTCTATTTTCTGTTTAATTTCAGGTAAGTGATGTTCCGTAACACAATTCCGTATTACAATTTCTGTTTGTATAAGAGGTAATTAATGTTTTAATGGAACTTTGTAATTGAAAATAGTTAGAAATAATTTGGAGATTGAAATGATATGAAACACGAAAGCTTTTATTGGAAGTGTGAGCGCGTATGTGTCTTGTAGAAAGCTAATTGCTAATTTATGTATGAACGAGTTTTTACTAGAACTAGAAATTATCTGACGTAATGTGTTATTGATTGAATAATCATTCTTTTTACCTGCCCAAATAAAATATTATTATGCCCAGTGGCATAAACCTTTCAGAAAAAATTAATTTTTTTATTGAAGCTCTCTAGTTTATTCCATTTTTATATTCAGTAAGTCTCAATTAGTTTTTGGAAGTGTTTATATAATATAAACTTTTAACAAGAATTTTATTGATGAACTTTTACTGAGTTAGCGTCAATGAAATGCAGCACATGGAAGGACTAGCTAAAGCAATCACAAAACTATAATTTTTTCATATAAAAATTAAGTGTATGTATTTCTGACAAAAAGCTTTGAAATAAGGCTTTATTTAATTTTGCGATTATTATGTTTTTCCTTAGTACACATACACGAACAAAGAAATTTAGTAAAAGGTTCCGATAAACATCGTGCGGAAGATTTTGTTTTATTCTCTACCGTTCACTTTAATTTTGAACTCGCAAAAAAAATTAAATAGGATTCAAACTACCCTCAATCACAGGAATAATTGCACACGATTCTTACCCATTCCCGCTCACTTATATGCAACCTATTCTAAATACATGAACATATTATTGAAGGAAAAATAACTCTAGATAATGCATAAGCAAGCATGATATAACTGATTCTCGTAAATCAATTTCGCCGTGCCCGCATTTTGCCCAAATCTGTGATTCGCAAGAGGAAATTGAACATTCAATGTTTAGTTGACAAATTGTTGCCCTTTTCGGTGGAGGTTAACAGATTTATTGCTTATTTTGCTTGCGTTTACAAAGCAGAAAACATAAGGCAAACGTTTGCAATTTCCAACATATTTGCTATTGACCCCACAATATAAATTTATGGTTTCCAACGACAACAATAGCGAGAACGGAGGTAACAGCGAGCTTAAAGACAAAACAAATACTAAAACACATTCAATTATATTGATAAGTAAACCAACAGTAATGTCATTTCACTAATAAATAAATAAATAAATATTTTATAATAAGAATTGTGTCTCTGCTCGAACTCGTTTTTAATTTCCAGTATGAATGCAATACATTCTTTGCTGTTTACATGTTTTATACAATTATTAATATACACTTATTGACTTAACGAGTCCTATCATATTTTCATATTCAAGAATACTCGAATGTGATTTTATACACATTCTTTAAAGATTGTTCTTATCACAGAGTTGTGCATTTCTTACATGCATTTATACATTTAATATGAATGCCTGAAACACATTGCACCAGAAGCACAACAATGATTTACGTACATACAATCACACACACACACACACACATGCACATAACCGAACACACACACATTCATTTATCTTGAGAATAAGATTACATACACTTTTAAGAAAACTGTTATTGACATCAATATCAAAAAAAAAAAAACTAACTGACGACAATTGTCGTCTTTGAAATGTGTATATTAATAACTGTCGGCAGCAAATGTGTTCGAAGAATGAAATTTATTGATGTATTTTCTTACACACGTGCACTTACATACATATACATATGTACGTGTGTATGTATGTATGTAAGTCATGTGCTCCCAATTAAATATCATACGAGTGAATTCATAAGAACACTGTAAAAAAGTTATTATTTAGCTAGAGTATAACTGCAATTGGATGAGTTGATATATGTATGTATGTATGCATTGAAATGTATGCTGTAAAGGAACCTTGCAAATAAAGGTATCTTGAGAATTGTGGATGTTCAGATCTTTTCAAAATACAAAAACATGATCAATGGCTTTCGGTGGTTCATAAAATTAAAGTGAATATGGCTAAATATTACAGGCATCCTGTTGTAATCTTTATAGAGTAAATGTGTATCTTATATTGCTTTTTCATACTGATTCTAAATTAAATATTGTTTTTGTGGCAAGAAAATTATTCAATACACATGGAGAGAGCGCATGCTCTTCCCATAAGATAAAACAAAATTAAATCTGTATGGAAAATAATATGATTGGTCGTTCGTAAAATGCATAAAAATAAAATAGAAACAAAAAAACAAGGACATATATTCATACATACATACATACATATGTATACATACTTTTTATTTATCCATGCAGATGTTGCTCGACTTAAGTTTGATAGCATTTTCCATGATTTTTAATATTTCTGTTATTATGTGTCAAAGTATTTCATAAATTTTTAAAACTTTATTTTATTTTATTTTATTGCATTTACATCTGTAATATTATAGCGCAATAATTGATATTTTTTATTTATTTACTAAATGTTACAAATTATATCATAACTTAATTTAAACGAGAATAGTAACAAAGACCTTCACTTCTTGTGGTGAAACCATAGACCAGAGTCTATGGTGGGAATTGAAGTTGTATGTGTTAATTATATTAGTAGGTGGCACAATATATTGGATAATATCGAATTCCTGTTGATTTACATTGCGCAAAATTAATATTTTATAATCTGTTGGCAACATTGTACAATAATGATTTCTTACCACTCATGTCATGTCATTATGCACTATCTATTTTTACAGGCTTATTCATAAAAATTATTAAGACTTTATAAAAGCTTTTTAACGAAATTTTTGTATGAAAATTTGTTTTAAAAATCCTTTATAAATCCCTAATAAGTTTTATAAATAAGGCTGATATATTTTTAAATTTGTTTGAATATTTTTTTACTAATTTAGAAAAATTATTTATAATGCACAGAAAAAATAGACACAATTTAAATTCGATAACTACATACATACATTTATGTCGTTGGCTACGTTTTGACAATTTTATCCTTTAATTCAATAATAATATTTATCAATACAGCGAGTTTTCTTAGTACAACTCAAAACAAAAACCTATTTGATAAATAAATTATCAAATATATTCATACATTCTAAACAATAAATACACACAAAAAAGTAATATGAATGATTTTGTAATATTAATTAAAATATTTGTAGTATCAATCAAAAAATTAATTAAACTTTCGCCTATAAACAATTTGATAATATCAATTAAGTTTTTTCAGTCAAATTAATTAATACAATTAAACATTTAATTAATATATTTAAATTCTTAATCGAACACTCTTTTCTGTGAACGGATTTAATGACACATATAGAACAACAACAACAACAACAATAAAACTTATCAAATTCTAGAAAAAAAACAATTTGAAAGTTCCGTGGTTTAAAAAAAATCCATTTGTTTCAGTAACTTATTTTTTTAAACTAAATATCTAATAACTTATTTGTAATTGTACTTACAAGAAAATGCATCTGTAAGTACTTTATCAACAACAAAAAATTTTTTTAAATTTTAAAACATTTACTCGTAGTTGTTAATGGTTTAGCATATCTAGATGCATTTCGGTGTAGCTAAGCAGCACTTTAGTAGACCAATTTTTATAGACAAACTCTGCATAAAATAATTGAAATACTAAAAATAAATTAATTTTACAATGTGTGTTTGTGTGTAGGTTGTTCTAAGTTTAATAAAATGTATAAGAAAATTGGCCCATATAAGTGTTTTGTTTAATATTGTGCAACTCTTTGAATAAAGTTGTCAAAGCGACAATTATAATAGCAATAAAGTACTCAATAATATTGAGTTGTCTATGGACAGCTTAATTGCTGTGAAAGATGCCTTAAGGCCTCAACAAAAGTTTATTTAACTGCGTTTATTGTAAACAGAGATTTCTGCTATTTTCTTCACATGTTACACAAAATGTGCAGAGGTTACAAATGTATGTGATACAAGGACATAAAATTGTTATGAAGTAAAATCTCTTCTCGAGGCAAAAATAACGTGCAAGGTCAAGTACGTGTAAATTTCCAGTAGTAAAAATAGCTAATTTCTTAAACAGCATTGGCTTGGAATAGTATTTATTCATGAGCGATTAGAAGAATATCTCGTCTATTAACTGAGCGGATATGTATTCGTACCTCTTAGTGTACCTTTGTAAAATTTTTGTATCCTTACGCTACATGTGCAGTATAATTTTCGAAAAAAGCGCTTTGTCTTATTCATACCAAATTCTTTGTCACGGTTTGAAATTAGCGAAAAGTTGCCGAAATGGTCCTGTGAGGCCAAAAATACATTTTTTTCTTTCAAACGGTGCGTGTGTGTGTACTAAGCAAACAGATTGTTATAATGTTTTCTACATAATAAGGTTTACATAAAAGCTTAAAAATTCCATAAAACTATTGCACCAACTTGAAATGTCGTAATTTCTTTTGTTGCATTAATATCCCTGTAGTAAATAAACTAATTGGTTTAAATCTCATGCAGATATCAACCAAACATATTGAATAGAAGCACACGTAAGAAATAAATAAAAGCAAAATAAGTAAATTAAAAGAAAATAAAAAAAAAATCAAAAGAAGCATGTCATGAAATCAAATGCCAAATGTTTGTGTTGAAAAAAAAAATAATAATTTCAATACTTAATATGTATAAAATTTTCTATGAGCAGGAAAAACTTTCATATGAATGTATGTATTTTTGTTTTAAATATAAAAATACTAATTATTTCTATATATCAATATACGTATATTCATTATATATAGTATATTCATATGTATGTTATGTATGTATATGATATACAAATGTGTATGAAGATTTACATAAATATTTATTTAACTATAATAGATATTAAGTGACTTCAGAGTGGTTGAAAAATAAGTAGTTAGTAGTCAATTTAAAAGTCATGCAGAGACGGCCAATTGACTACTGCCTATGACATGCCTATGTTAAAATAGTGAGTCGGTGACAAGGAAAAAAGTCACTTAATCAACCAGTTGTGGTTATTAAAAAACCAGTTTGAAAGTACTTACAAATGAGTTTGAGTTCCTATAGGGATACTACTCATATATGTTTGTATGTATAATATATGTTGTACTGTATAATCCAAAAAAGTAGTTTGCAGAAAAACGAGTTTAAAACTTTCAATTTACATACAACTTAATGGTCCTTAGTGCCCCTGTGGTTGAGTGCTAGTGATGCTAACCTCTCAGTCCAGAGGTCGTAGGTTCGATTCCCACCATAGACCCTGGGTGTTTTCCGCAGACAAGCTAATCGCTTTGCGGGTTGTGTTTGTTCTTAAAAAAAACAAAAAGGAAAAAGAAAATTTTGTTTTTGTCTCGAGAGTTTAGTTTAATTTTGTATATATCTCTCAAGAGTTTAATATATATATGTAATATTTATTAATATTTATATATATATAATATTTGCATGAAATTTTTACATAATATATGAGGATAATTCTATGAGGATCAATTCTGCATCATTAATTCAAATTATAAATTTTTTGAGTTATGATGTTGTTTGAGGAAATGAGGAATACGTTACATATCTGTAGCAGTATTGTCGAAATGTACATATGTATGTCGTTACGCAAAACGAAAAATTCCCTAACTAACGAAAAGTTTTGTTTAGTTCTACAATAAAATACCAAGTAAAATTCAAGCTTTCTTGAACAAAAAGAGCTACTTTACTAACAAAATCTAAATTCGCACAATTATTCTTAATATTACACATTTAATTTACTCTTTACTTTTAATCCAAAAAATTGCTAAAAATGTGAGTTAGGAGCTTTTGCATTTTCTATGACAATGTATTCATATCGTTCAGATACATATTCATTTATTAAAACAACACTTTCGTTAATTTTCCTGTCCCACCTGTGGGCAACAAACATTTCATATGACATGTCTTACATTCGTAATCAACAAAACAATAAACACACCATAGAACAACAGCAAAAACAACTCAATTCCTGTACAGAAACACTTTTATAAATTGTGTTTATTTGTTTGTGTAGAGGTCTATAGCAGTTGCAAACAGTTTATGAGTATACAAGTGTGAATTTATCAGCTTAAAAGCACTTTTCTTAATTGAAACGCAACTTGTTCATATGTGTGAATGTAGTTGCGTCTCGCTTTGCACAGATAAATATAAACAGAACGAGAATGCATGTGTGCATGTTTCTACTCGTATGTCGTAGTATTTGTGGAAGACATATGTCTTTTGATCCATTAGTGAAAATTATACCCTCTCACCCATTTTTGTTTGTATGTTTTCACTCTATAAAAAGCTTCTGAGAAAAAAAAGGAAGAGAAACTGAAACTAAAAGTGGATTGCAGGCAGGTGTTTTCTGGTTATTTGGCTTGTGCGTTGCTTGGAATTACAGACGTACAAAAACTCTTACAATAGTAATAATGCAACATTTGTAGTTGAGTCATGTAACAATTCATGTAACACATACATACATATATATAAAAACTTACGTCTGTATAGGTATTGCAATAAGTTAAATTGTATTTATACACTACGTATGCATGTGTGTACATGTGATTGTTGGAATTTTTTCATTAATCTTTTTGCTTTGAGCAGGGAACATATTTTTCTGTTATAAGCTCCATTCGATTACATTCTCTGCAGCGCAAAGCTACAACTATTTAAAAAAATATATATGTTTGACTTTAAAAATAAATAAGATTTATTCTATATCCAAAATAAATTAAAATTATTTTGCTTAATGTTCACCTTATTTTCGAATTTAAGTATGATGTCTTATTCCGCCCTAAAAATCTATAAAAATAATATATAGGGTGGCGCAGAATGTTAGTTTTTCGTTGGACTTTGGTTCTCGGTTTGTTAAAGGCCGTGATACACTATCACACAAAGTCGTGCGATGTACGAAAAGCTACAACACTGGTGTGATGAATTGTTATTGTCGTTTGAAAATTTTCTTAAACTCCACCATACCAGGTATGTAGTTTTTCGTAGATCGCACGACTTTGTATGATAGTGTATCACGGCCTTAACGTGCACTCTTTCTTTCAAATATTCCCAAAGAAAACTGTCAGGAGCTGTTACATCTGTTGAAGGAAGAGGCCACTTAAAATCGCTTGTGCGAGAAATAATGCTTTCGCTGAAAAATAAAATAAAATTCTTTTGTACTTTGTTCGATCGTGCAATGATTCATAATTAATTCCCCAAGCCTTCTTCACAAAATGCTGAAAAAACAAATAAAGAATAATAATTAAAAAAGCTATAAAGAATTCAAACCATATAGCTCATTTTGCGCGACCCTATAGTTCTAACGTTTTGTGGCTCATCGAAAGACCGGCAATTTTCACATAAGTCTGGTTTAATAAAATTATAGAAAAATATTTTTACTTTCACTTGAAATTTAAAGGAAAATGGTTGCAGTACTTTTTACACGAAAAAAAAATTATGGAAATTTGTTCGTTAAGCGTTTTGTAAACCAAATTAATATTTTATGGATTTTTTTTTGAGCTCTATACTGTAAATTTTCTATTGCTTTGCGATAGTATTTCTAACACTTTTTTTCACTTTTCCGTTAAAAATTTTTTGAGGTCCCAAATTTTTTCTAGCAAAAACTACTAGATCATGAACGCAGCTATTGTGTCCCCTAACTTGCAACTCTGTGACAACAAGCAAATACACATTTAAGTAAAAAAGTAAAAACAAACGCTTATATTGAAAACAAAGGTAATATAAGTGTATAAAATATAACACTTACGATAATTTAACAGTGGAACAGAAAACACTGTAAACAAAAAATTAAAAAAGTTATCAGAATGACTGTATAATATATTCGATGTTATGATGTGATTTTCCTTTTAGAGAAATAAGATTCAAAAGTTAAATGGTTATTAAATTACCATGCTCAAAACTATTTCTTTAGCCCACGGTTTTCATTGTAAAGTTTTTACAACTTCCATTTTCCGCCAAGACTTCGAACTAAAATACGACAAATTACAAACATTATTTCGCTTTGTGTGCCATCTGTTTAAGGACGGTACTTTAATAATTGCTGTTGGTAGGTTACACAAAAATTATACCATTCAGCCTGAGCTGTCCATTAAGTTGCTTTCGAAGAACATTTTTATTGTGTTTTTTTCCCCCGAATTGTTTCCCAACAAAACAAAATTCTACTTTAACATTTCCTTTTAGAAACAAAACAATTGATGTCAACACGCAATACGTTCATTTTGTGTCATATAACAACGGTGACGACTCACAAGCGGAAATGTAATGTAACTTAATGTTACCCAAGTGACGAATATACACCGCATTCATACTCCTTGTGGAAACTTAATCGCTACATTTACATTTAAACTCAATTCATTTATTTCAGTCAGTCATACTTGACTGCATACATTGAAATGTTTGTACTCTACACTTAATAATGAAGTCTCTTTATAGTTGGCTTTCGTACAGACTTATTTCGACAAATATAGTGCGAATTTATTTTGTCAATCTTTCCATTTTATTTTTATGATCAGTTAGAGTAGACAATTTACTCTCGATTATTTTTTGCTTGGTAGTGAGACTTTCTTGCCCACATCCATAGAACAAATCCAGTGTACCATGTATTTGATTCGACTTGTACTGTTATTTAAGTGCATACACATACACACGTACATTCATTCATACATACATATTTGTGTTTTTCTCAGTATGCGAGAGCTTGATTTTTTTTACTTCTAACGAAAATATGTTTCTTCTATTTGACAGTTTTTGTTCAGTTTGCTTAAGTTTTAACTAAAGCTGAATTGTTTCTGCGGGAGGTCGGTGTGTCGGAGCCTTGTGAGCATGTATGCAGTAGTTTTTATGTTGGAAGAATGTTGAGGTGTTTCTATTTTTTTTATTTTTTTTTTTTAAAAGTTTTTAAGTAAATTAAGTTAGCATGGCATGTAAATTTGTATTATTTGTATGCTTTTTAGACACCATTACACTTGTAATTGTGATTGTAATCTTCAAATTGATTATTTGACTCAGATACACTGACACACTCTTGCAAGAACACACACACACGCACACACAGACAGCCTAGCAAAATATTAGAATTTTTTCAATGCACACACACTCTTGTACTCTGTTACACACGAAGCAATTAAATGTTACGCTTAATGGTTGGGCAAAGATTAAAACAAATGATTGTCTGTTTTTTTTTGTTGCCACACTTTAATTTGTATATATGTGTGTGTGTGTGTCTGTCTGTCTGTCTGTTTGAGTTTTTATGGTTATTGTTTCAAAAGCAACAGGAATAATCAGCGCCGTTATTGCAAATGTTCAAGAATAAAAATAAGGACAGCACGCAAAAAAAAAGAAAACAAAGAGTAAAAGCGAGCGGAAGTGGAGGTGATAGAGATTTGGGCAATTACAAAATCAATTATTTTTATTTTCATTTTAGGATTAATGTTCATATATCGCTATAAAGATTGAATAACTGTGATATCAGAAAATTAGAATATTACATTTAATTATATTTAATTGACATTGGCTGTCCATATAAATTATTATTTGATTATGTCAAATTGCCTTCAAGTAAAAATTCGTGCTTAGTCCATAAAAGATAACTAAAAATATATTCCAATTGCGTTTTAATTTAATAACATATTAAGCTTTAGCCATTATTCATAATGGTTTGATACGTCGACAGCAATAAAATTAATTAATTTTATGTACAGTGAAACTTCGATATAACGAATTCCAAGGGGATCCGAAAATACTTCGTTATATCCATTGTTTCGCTATAAATATAATCAGCAAAGCCTTGATAAAACGAAATTAGAAAAAAAATATGAAAAAAATTCGTTATAACTATAGTTTTCTTTATTCAAATTATTTTTAACATAAGAATGCTTATATTTCGTTGTATAGAGGCTTTTGTACGAGTACTTTGTTGTATAGAGGCCTTGCAAATGCCTTTGTAAATACGAGTACACTGTTACACTGACTTCGCTGTTTATTTAACCGGACTTTATCATTTAGGATTTATTCTGTTTTCATTATATTAACACATTTGAAGGAATATTTTGCTATATAGAAGCTGGTTTGCTCAGAAATCGTTCGTTATAGCTAGAGTGTATTTTTGTATGAAAAACTTTGCAATAAAGAGGTTTTCTCAAGGGACTCAAGAAAACATACGTTATATTAAGTTTTTCGTTATAACGAAGCTCGGTATAACGAAGTTCGGTATAACGAAGTTTCACTGTATATTATATGTGACCTTCTCCGAGAAATAGGAGAAAAAGGTGTGAAAATGAAGTTTTGAGAAAAACGCGTTTAAAGTTTTACAGTCTTATTTATAAAAATTATTAAGGCTTTATAAAAGGTTTTTAAAACAAATTTTCATAAAACATTTTTCTTATTAAGTCTTAATAATAAAGCCTTAATAATTTTTATAAATTTGGCTGAGAACCCTTTTTTTGACACAATAGGTCCCTTTTCTAGGAGAAGGTCACATATAGTAGTAAAACTCAGATTATTCGATAGATAATAATATAATTATGAGACCAATTTCAAATAATTTTTAAGGTTTATGCATTATTGACAACTTCAGAATATTTTTTGATTTAGTTATTTAATAAAAGAGAGTGCTGTTGGCGGAAGTAGTTAGTGCACTGACTGCAAAGCAACTGGCGGTCTTTCGAGAGCCTGAGTTCAATTCCTTCCTTATCAACATCATAGATGTTTTCCTAGGTTGTAGCGTCTTTGCATATTTGTATCACAGCGTACTTTTTCGTCGAAACTTCTAGTAATGAATTGTCAGCGAAGTAAAATAACCAATAAATTGGCGTAGATCTGTAAAACCCACACTGGGAGCAAAAAGGCGTTGCAACATCAACAATGCCCGTAGTCAGTGCAATACCATAAGTTATCACTTCTGCTAATCAAAGTTGGCTTTCAACTTGTACACGGAATTGTGTGAATTGACAACGGTACACTGTCAATGTTTGGTTGTTGATAACGCTGGTTGGCAATACGTTGCCAAACTTGCAATGGTGTAGTCAGATTTAACACAAATGTTGTTGATGCACTTATGACAATAAATGGGATCAGTTTGAGCGCGTATGGTGTAATTTTTTCTCTGTATACGAATTAGTTGATCAACTTACTTCCTCTTCTTTTAGGATATTGAAATATGATTTTCTGAATATTTAAAATTAAAAAATTTGTATAACTTCCAGCAGGAGTTTCCTTAAAGCGATATTAAAGACATGTTTAAGTTTAATGGAATATTCAGTCTGATCGTACAAGTTTCTCTTAATATGATAAAATACGACAAGTGTTCAATCGATAATGCCTTCTATAATCGGCAATGGGTGGTGGAGATTTAATCAGCGCCAAAATTTAAAAATATTAGGATGTCAGCGAAATTTGGATTTGAAAATAGTTTTATTTTATTCCTTATTTCATACAGGTTTTAACAAAGTACTTGCAAAATAATTATATGTGTGTAAACAATAAATAAATAAAATAAATATTCATAAAAAAATTTTTTAATCAGGAATAATCTCTTAATCCGCCTTATGTTCAGGAGGTCTACTGTATAATTGGAAACGAAAGAAAAAGCTTTCGAAATTTTATGGTTATAGCATGTAAATTCTAAAGCACTTTCTTTCGAGTCCAATTACAGAGCAGACTCCCAGTATTTTGAATTCTTGTAAAATGAAATATTTTTTTATTAATTATTGTGATTTTCTAAAGAAGATAAGATAAAATTTAAACTATACTTTAGCTGGGGAAATCTAATTTGTATATTCTATTTTGCACAATATTTCATATTGAAATTGTATTAGTCTGATATTTGTTTATTACATTCTTCAAAGTAAAAATATTTTTAATTATCAAAATTTTCATAGTAATCGGCACTTACGTAAGCCACAAAATTTAGAAAAACCTAAACGCGTAATATTTTAACAAAAGAACTATTTGCATACCATTTGTCTACTTTTCAATGTAGAAGATAATAAAATAAATAAATAGGCTTTGTTAATCGGGCACAGTAGTTGTTTTTCAACCCAAAAAATATTTATTCAGAAAATTTTTGAATTTTTTTTCTTCTTCGGTGTCCTTAAATTAAATGCCTGACGATCCTTTGGGTAAAAAAAAAATAAACAACACAAAGTAAACAGTTCAAACACACTTAAGATGAAGATGATGGCTGAACTGTTTAGGTTCTATTTATCTTGGTCCCTTTTCGTCGACTGTATATATTTATGTTAATCACACAGACGATATAACACCACGAGTACTAACTATATAAGAAGGTATTCATTGTTCATTGTTTAAAAGCTCTTAAAATATTCATGGAAATTCTTTGATGGCGTAAATGATGGACCATTATCTTGAATGGTTATTGGTGGCTACAGCACTGAATGGCTTAAAGCAAAAGAGAAAGAATTTAATACAAAAAACACCAACAACAAAAATAATTATTATAATACTAAAAAATAATCAAATCGAAGCGTAAAGTTGTTCACAGCAAAAGTACAAAAACACGGAAAAATAAGAAATATTGGTTAAAGCTAAAGGCATTATGTAATGAATGCGTAAACTTAAGCCATTGGTGATGAGCTATTTTACTTTAGCTCTTCACTTTTATTTGCTGTAAGAAAATGCACTTAGAATGAAAAATAATAATAAGCCAAGCAAGCGAAGAATGCAGAATATTGTGAAGCAATAATACTTACGACAACAATTTAAGTAGTTTTTTTTAAGACACAAATTTAAAATATACAATAAAAATAAATAAAATAGATAAAAAAAGCGAGTCAATGTAAAAAAAATGTTTTAAATAAATTATTTATAGTGGTTCATTGGTAATGTGATTATCGGGAATTTTATGTACCTATTCCATTTGAACTTTAATTTAAAATATGATATATTCAAATACATATGTACGCAGCAAAAAAGTTTGCCTACTAGAATGCAAAAAAGTGTATGTGCTCCTCCCCAGTCGTAAGTAATTACAATTTGACTGAATAACCCATTATTTTTGTTTGAGAAGATCAAAAAGTATACTGTTTGCCTACAAATATCCAAAATTTAATAGATTACTGATTGCCTAAAAGTATTAAAAATTTAGTTGGCAACTTTTCCTAATAAGAACAAATAAAAATTTTTAACATACTGCTATGTTCCGTATTTCACATTAAATTAAATTCCGAGTGCATTGGCAAAGCATTGTTGTTATAAATACATATTTCTAACAACAATTTTATCGTGATTTCGCACGTTTTAATTTTACGTGGAATACAGAACATACCCGGTAATTATAAAACTTTTAAGTTTTTTTGGGATTTAAAAAAAAATAAAGTAAATGAATACGTATATTGAATAATATGCAAAAATACTTAAATTTTGTAATAAAAATTATAGTAAACCAAAATTATTTTATTGTTTTCGCAGCTCATTTTCACGATCAATAAATATTTTTCTAGATACTCGTATATTTCATTATTAACTGAAAAGTACTACAATAAGTACTTTCCCGTAATGATATAAATAAGTTGTTATTTTATTCATTACAGGACAGTCATTATTATACATATAAAATATTTAGATAAATAAGTACCACTCATTACTTTGTAAGCAGTTAAATTAAAAGAGTACTTGAAATTTTTTTGCTACATCTGAAAAGCTTTAAAACCAACCATATTGGAAAATTCATCATATGATGGATAATGACATATCTGTTCTGTACTATTTTTGTTGGTCAGCTACTTATGAATTTTCCGTTCCATTGAATTAAAGCAATGAAAAGTCTTACTCCCCACCTTCCACTTCTAGTTTTTATTGCAGCAATTCCTGATAATGTGGAAGAATTTTGAGATGGAAATACATATATACATTTTATGTTCCCCTCTCGCTTTTTCTCACTATAGAAAATAAAAAGTTGCTGCAACAAAAATTGCAACCCCGGGAGGAGACGTAAGGGCACGGCTTGAATAACTAATTTAAATTTTCCAGCTGTTTACTTACACGCGTTTTAATTAATTGAAGCTAATATATGTAGTTGTTAATAAGAATTATATTTTACTACATTCAGCTTTATTTGTCCTGCTAATAATTTCCTTTTTTTTTGTTATTAGTTTGTTTCTGTAAAAATTATTGCTAATTCTTTATTCTTTTTTTTCATCTTTTTAATGTCTTCCCTTATAAAACTGCAAATAAATCATATTTTTGCAACCAAACATACCACAATTGTTGGCTTGAGATTACAGTTGTTGTAGTAGAAATGGTAACTTGGTTCGATTGTTCTTGTAGTTGCTTCGAAATTAGCTTTTTTCTCTCTGGTGCTTTTGAATCGATTGGACAAAAGCCAAATTTCCTGTTAGATAATTTTCCGTTCATTATATTGTGGTTTTTCCGTTGTTGCAGTCAAAGAGGCAACAGGAGCTCTAATACGAACATAAAAAATATAAAATACCTCAAACAACAACTGCTAAAACAACATATAATTTGAAGAGGTTGCTAGAATGTTTGATGAATAAACAGTGTGAAAGAAATATGACAGCATAAAAAATAAACGAAAGCTAATTTTATTTCAGGCACCAAGTGTAGAACTCTGTATGTAATGATCTTGGATAATGATAATGGAGTTTTAACAAAATATTTCTTCTGATGCATTTACAGATAAATTTTGTACTTCACTGTTTGTGGCCAAACTTACGGTTGAGCAAAGATACTGCACTGCCAAGGGGGCTATCATCTGCTTCATATTCGTTTTTGTTATTGTAGTCATTATCAAATAAATTGAACTTCTGCAAACCGTTATGATGGAGTAGATGTGGTGGAGAAAAGGAAGTTGTGAAACGAGTAGGGAAAAGTAATCAGTATAATAAACTAGAACAAACAGAAATGAACATGCACTGGTCCAATAAGCAACGCTATTTTAGCTAAAGACTTTGTTGTTGGTCTTGGCGTTGGCGTTGGCGTTGGCGTTGTCTTTAGTCCATCTAGAGTTTATCATTTTGTGGTTATAATACTAATATCGATTAAACTCTTGTATTTGCTTAAAATGTTGACGATGGCGATAATGATCTTTGATGTTCATGATAATCATTTCAGATAGCAACATTACAACTGAGCTTATAGTTTTGTTGATTCTTTTTTTTTCATTGGTATGAGTATTAGTTTTGATTTTTCAATTCGTTTTCTTTTTTCTTCACCAATGATATATTTTTCAAATTAAAAATCCCTTTTTAAATATTTACGTACGTATGTATGTACATATAATATTTGCTTTGCTCTTATGTGAACTTTATGTTTGACTTTTATTTTATTTTTTATTTTTGCTTTATTCGATTTGCCAAAGGCTGATTTATATTTATAGATGTTTTACTTTTTATCATCTCTTGCCAAGTACATTTTGCGAGTTTCTTATAAATTTTATTGCATTAGAATTTACCGCATTAGCTGGAAAAAAAGAAGATACAAAAAGTAAAATAAAAGTATATGTGAGAGTAAAAACAAGAACATGACGATGATCCTATTTCATATTTCTTTTTTTTTAATTCCATTCTTTGCAATGCATAAGTAATTCATGATGGTAAAATATTTGATTCTCGATTGGCGTTTTTTTTTCTCTTCTAAATTTTATAGTCCTTCCATAAAGTAGTCATAAAAATGCCAACTCTTCTGCTGGCTTACTCCAATGAATACAAAAATGATTGCAATACGCTTCGTTGGTTATAAATTATGTAATCAAATCATAACATAAAATTGGTTGTCGATGAATGTATTAACTTGCGAAATATATACATGCACACTTGTATACATACGAAATATATAAATTTTATCCCAAGTCTAAACACATAAGCTAAAAAGGGTTTAATTTTTGGATGTTTTACTTGATTATATAATTTTTTTTTCATATTTTTATATATTATTATATTTTTATTTAAGTATCATGTTCTTTGCAAAAAGTAATAAAAAAATTTAATGTAAAATTAAATATCCTTGGAGGTTTTTCATACCATTGAATTGCATATTTAAAGAGGTCATAAAAGTTAATTTAAAAAGGCCAAGCTTATCAAAGTAAACTGTGTAAAATATTGTATAATATTTCCTTAATTACGAGAGTAGATCAATAAGTCCGTGACTTTTTGAATGAAACACAGATTTTTTGTAAAACAAAAACTTATTTTTCAACATTAACTCCTTTTAGCTCAATACAATTATTCCTTTTAGTTCGAGTTTTTTTATTCCTTGCAAAATTAGGATTTTTAGAGGTCCTTAAAATATGCATTTGTTTGATCAATGATTTCATCGTTGGAGCTAAATCTGTTTCCACCGAGCAATTTCTTTAGGTTTGCAAATAGAAAGTAGTCAATAGGGGCTAAATCTGGATAACAGGGTGAATGAGGGAGCAATTTGAAGCCCAATTCATGGATTTTTGCCATGAAAACTCCACTTGCGAAATGTCTTATCATATCCAAGTAGTCATTCAAAATAGAAACCACTGAGTTATGTGTCATGCCTATGGCATCAACAAGCACTTTTACTCTGACCTTAATAAGTCGTCTAGAACGTTCAGCATCATTTGTACTTGTGCGACCACACGAAAGTCAAAAAACCAATATTTTACAATTTAAATCGATGGTGCAGATTCCCCATATTATTTATCGAGCTTTTTCTTGGTGTGATTGACGTTCTTTTTTTTCGCAAAAAATAATGTTCAATGATCACTCGAAATTCACTTTTTTAAATTTTTAGAAAAATACACAAGGTTGTATGTTTTGAACATCTGTTAAACGCAAAGTAAATGACGACACGTGCTCAAAATTTTACAGTAGTCTATTAACAGGTGGTACTTGTTGAGAACAGTGTTGCATTTAATATAACTATGAGGGAAGTTCGAAAAGTCACGGACTTATTGATCCTCCCTCGTATTTTCTTAATCATCCCTATTGTGAAAATGCTTTCCCTCGAAATATTTCTACTTTTCATAAAATTTCAATTGTGAATAATTTTCGATTTTATTCCCTTTTTATTCACTAATAATATTTTTTTTGGTTTTGTTCACTTTTTTATAAAGATTTATTTTAAGGACAAAATTTGTAAATAAAGTTTAACAGTCGTGAACCGAAATTCCATGCAACAAATATTTTCACTTGGAAACTAAATTTTGTGTATTTTTTATTATTAAACTTAAAATTGTCCGATTAATTTTTCAGCCTTAGAAATAATCTTCCCTTTTTTACATTCACTGACTCTAATAACGGGGAAAAATTTTACCGGAGATTCATGATAGCATTTTTCCCTTCGAAGGAAATAAAAAGTTCAGGGGAACAAAAATTCCACTTATTATTCACGATAGGGGCGAATGGTTAATTTTTTGGACTTGCTGTTTGCTTTCTGATATCAGTTTAAATTTCTAAAAATATTTTATTAATTATTTTCTTATATTTTTAACCATATGTGAGAGCTTAGCTTAAAATGATACATGCATACATATATTTCAATTCATTTTTTAAAATTAAAAATATGTAGTACAAAATACAAAATAGTGACTACATGCCACCACTCAATGCTTAAAGTTATTTTCACTAAATACATCTTCATACGTACAGATATTTGTAGCACTTCACAAAATACATAATCGGCGTCATTATTCGATCTCGCATTCTAACAAGATAAAACACGGACAACATTATAATGATTGTTATTTTGATTGTTAAACATGTGTAGAATTGAATAACATGCAACAGTGATTCGAACAAATGGGAAATAGCAGCACTACTTAATATCTGCTAATGTTAAAAATGTTATCCATCCATTGCAGCTTACGTCAACCGACCAACCAACAAGTATCATGCAGCTGAATATAGTACAAGTAGAGGGTGTGAGTTTTTGCACAATAAGCTTGGAGCAGTTTTTCACCTCCAGAATGAAAGCGAGCACTTTAATATCTGCACTGTGATAGTATATGCAGTTCACTTTGATGCTTTGTAAGTGTGCTGGTATTTTATTTTATTCGTTATAAACTCATAAACATACATGCATACACACATATAGTCGTGCTCACGCATGCATTTTAATTTGTTTTGATAACAAACAAATGAAAATCAATAGAATTCAACCAAACGAGTGGTGCCTGATGTTTCTGCGTTTTTCATGTCAAGAGTACGAATGTTGTTTATTAAATCAACTATGCACACAATGCCATGCACACAATCGTTAGCATAGAGATTGCCTGATAATTCACATTGGAAAAATTAAAAATATTCCTGTTGCTGCTAGATCTGCATTTTATTTTCCAATTTTTATTCAAATTGAAGTTTGGGGCTTTCTGTTTGCCACTTGAACAGCATTAATATTAAGTTCAATTAATTTCATCCTGCATGCCTGCAAATGCACAGTTATTGAAAGAAGAGCTTCCGCAAGTTGATGGCTTCAAATCAAATTTCAGCCAAATGCAGAGAGAGAAGAGAAAGAACAAATTTTAAAATTTTTTCTAGGACAATTATATCATTAAAATGTTTCTTTATAGTAGAATTCAAAACGATTTCATGCCAGCTGACCTTTTCTTCAGCAGATGGTGATAAAAAAAATCGAATTTCTAGTGTTATTAATTTTTTTATACCTATGTGAGACCATATTATATGCCGCTTGAGACTTATTCAGCACGCTAAGAATTCTAGGAAGAATATAATTATTTATATATTTATATCTTCTGAAATTGACCACGCTGCATGCGAGTGGAATCCGCAAGGATCAAGAAGAATAGGTCGCCCTAGGACCACATAGAGAAGAACGGTACAGAAAGAGACTACCAAATCGATTAACGAACTAAGAATCCTAGCGAGTAATAGAAACGAATGGAAAAACTTTGTCAAAATATAATGTGAACATACTAAGTTCTTAAATATATATTTATGAGCAAATAATAATATTTATGTGTCTAATCTTAAGCAATATAATTCTAAGACTAGAAGAAATAAGAGAGCGCTAGCAGCATTCGGCTCTAGTTTAGTTTTCTATTTTTTATTTCTTTTTTATTTTAACAATCTCTGGTTTTATTAAGCTTGAGGTCTTGATTTTCTATTAAAATTTGTTTCTTTGTATTTCGATATCTTGACACTCGTTTGCTTGGCTTCTGTAAGAACACAATATTTCTATTGAAATCTGTGTTACATTTCATATCGTTGCTGTTCGGTTTTAGCCGAAATCTAAACGATTTTTAAGCCAAATATCCGAAATAGAAAACCAACAAGAAGTTATATTTGGCTCACCAAATCAATCTTGTAGAGAGAAGAGAAAAATCTTTCTAATTTCCATGTTTTTTTTTTTTTATTTAAATTCATTGTACAACAAAAATATTTATATTCATTTAGTAATAACAACCCCAGCGCCTTAGAGGAATTATTGGGGCAAGTTGGCAGTCTTATAAGTTCATATGTACAAAATGTACATGTTATTATATTACAAACCATATTCACTATTTGAATTAATATAAAAAATAAAAATAAAATAATTTTATTAGAAAATAGATTTAAATATTATATTAAGAAATAATTTTAAACATTATATTAAATTTACAGAAGCGTTACAATTTTATTAAACAAATATTCCTTGCAAGAAGATTTGAATATTGAAATTATATTTATTAGTTTTAAGTTCTCGGGTAAATTATTAAATTTCATACTACCCGTATACGGGTATATATATAATCTAAACGTTGTTTGTTTTTTTCTAGTCTACATCTTGAAATTAAAATTATTTGCATTTCTCGTAATGAAATGTGACCAACCATGCGTAAAACATATAGTTCGATGACCGACATTATGCAAGGATTTAAAAACATATTTCAAAACCTGGTATTCGTAAATCCCATGAACTGTAGGATATAACGTTGGTAAATTAAAGACTATTTTCAAGGCTTTATTTTGCATATGTTAAAGAGATTTCAACATAACACTATTCTTATTGTAAGCATATATGACTGCCATGCAACTTAGATGCTTTTGTACTTAGTTTATTTTTGAACTTGTATAGAATACGAATTCCTGGTGCTATCTTATTTTTAAGATCTGTTATGTGCAAGTTCCATGAAAGCTTACTTTGTAGTGTGATTCCAAGAAACCTGATTGAATATATTTCTTCTACAGTTGTACCATCAATTTGCACCATAAATTTGTTTGAACCGAAAGAGTTCGGTCTGAACCTAACTAGTTTTTTTATATGGATTAAGAATAATACGATTTAAGCTCTCAAATTAAAAAAACCAAAGCCACATCTCGTTCAATGTGTCTTCGTAAACCTAACTCATCCTTAAATGGATAAAATAGGCACACATCATCCGCAAACATATATATTTTCCCTTTTAAATTAAGATCTTTCATATCGTTAATATATATTAAAAATAGCAGAGGACCTAGTCCATTTCCCTGATGTACACCATAGTTCACAGCACCAATGAAACTACTATCTTCATTAACCTGAACATATTGTTTCCTATTAGAAAAATTGCTCTTTAACAGTAGCAACTCGCTTCCTTTTACACCATATAACGACAATTTATCAAGCACTATTTGATGGTCAATAAGATCAAACGCTTTGGAAAAATCAAGCTTACAAATTCAAACAGTTTTGCTTGCGAATCAAACTACACAATAAACACCCAAATTTAAAAAACCGAAACCGATCGGTTAAAGTAAATTTTAAACCGAAATCGCGATTTTTCATTTGATCGATTTTTAGCAAACTTAAACTAAATTATATGGACCTTAGTATTGTAGTAAAGATATCTCAACGAGCAAGTAAAACATAAAAAGAATCTTAATGCCAAATTATGGTCATGTTAATAGAAACTTCAACTTGCTTACTTATGTTTGTACGTGTATGAATGCATGTTGCCAAATTATGTTCAATAAGTGGAACGTATGCGCAATAATATTCCATATTGCTCATACGTACTGGTGGCAGCAGCAATAAGGCACAATTATAATACCAAGTTAATTATTACCAAGCTTTTTTTTTGTAACATCTTTTCAGTTGCCAAATTTTAAAAGAAGACAAATTTTAATTAAAATCAAATTACAAACACAATCATTTAAGGGAAAAATCCTTAAAAATTATTCACTTGTTATATTTTTATTTACATTTCCTGTCATTCCAAATAAATGATGACTAAAACGAGTAGCGCTTCTAAGTTTTTGCTTCTCAGTCTTTTATACTCGACATTATGCTGCACACTCTGACACATTGAGTGAGACTGAGTCGCAGTGCTACAGATATGGCAATTTGGTACTTTGCCAAAATGTTTAATGAGGCATTTGTTTTCACCACCAATTCAAGATGAAAACTCATTTTCAATGAGACTTACAAACAACTGCACACACATACATATATATCTACTCTTTTAAACGTTTGAATACTAAATAAGTATATCACTCCATTCGCATGCAACATCTATGGTTTGCTAGCAAAATTTGTGTTTAAATCTTTTGGTTTTTTCTTAGGTCCACAATATATAAATTTTGAACATAAAGGCCATTACAAATGTCAGTCTTTTTTTTTTGCTGAAATGCATTAATTTAAAGTGACTTCTGCTGTAATGTTTTGTTGATGAGAATGTAGCTGAAGTCTAGTTTTTACACAGATTTTTTGCTGTAATAGAGAAGTATTTAACATCAAAAATTAATGTTATGTAAAAAAGGCGCCATGACTAGAGACTTTTGATAATGAAAAAAAAAACAAATGAGAAAGCTTGAATAAAAAAAAACAAGAGGCTAATGAAAAATTTAAACCATAAAGTATTACAAATCATTACATTTACAGTAATTTACACGAGCCAACAAATGTGCTATAATTTATAATAGTCTCCTTCAATTGCATTTCCGTGGAATGAGTGGAAATGACATATTATTTAATGGGAAATAGACGCATGAATAGAGAAGCTTATTTGTTTAAAGATTGAAAACAAAATAGATTTTAAGCTTTAGCAAACAAAATTATATTAAAAAAAATTTTTAAAACAAAAATATGAAAAACGATAATCTTATTGCAATTAGTTTAATTCAACTTGCAACATTTTCCTAATTTTTTAGTTTACTAATTATTATTTTCGCAGTTCGATACATGCACTTTTTAGTCTTGCTATGCTTTTGTGTGTGTCAGCTAATGTCAATATCAAAATGTTTAAAGAAAATTTTATTAAAAAGCTCGCAAAATTTGTTTACATATTTTGTGTTTAAACTTAAAGCCAACTAAACCAAATAGGCTGTACAAATAGAAATATTTAATTATTTGATTGTGCCGAATTGTAAGAGTCTAGGTGAATAACTTTAAGCTCTCTTCTCAATTCCACCCTTCTTTAATATTGCAAAGAAGTGCAACGAACTAACTGCTATTTAATTCATAAACATTAAAGATTTTACCAGCTGCTTAGTTTTAATATACGAGGGTGGTCCTGAACATAGCTGATCTAACAAAAAAAATAAAATTGTCACCTGATAAACATTTAAATTTAATTGAACTAAAATGAAATTTAATCAAGAATAATTTATAATTTTTTGAGAAAAATTTCTATATTATTTTAGGTCGATGCACTTTTGAAAGCGATATTCAAAAGCTTCGATAGTTTATTGTAAAAACTGTCGTGATTCTTAAAATATGAACCCCAGACTGCAGCAGACTATTTGTTGCAGTCATTTGACTACCGAACCAAGAGAGCTAAATCTGAAAAATAAGCAGTAGTGGATGTGTGATGAAACGACAATATCTTTCGCGCCAAATGTGGCCTTCTCTCTCAAATCTCATCACTACAATGCTGCTTCTCTCGCCATTCAGGTATCTTCTGACACTCGCACCGTTCTCAAATTGCATGCGAGTTGCAAATCGCCAAACTCGTTTCTACATGTTCTGTAACTCACTCGTTTTGCTTGCGACTTGCCATATTGATTTAGGTCAGCTGTTTTTTAAAATCGTCAGTGTATAAGTAATCAATGCAAAGACGAACTTAACTAAACTAAAGAGCATTTTATAAATTTCCATTTTGTAATAAACATTTTGGGAAACTATTAATATTTCTGATTAAAATTAAAAGAAAACATATTAACGTTCATTTATTATAGCCATTTTAGGGTTTCTTTAAAGTTTTGTTTGGGCTAAATTCACTTCATTTCACTTCAGTATACTCTTGCGATTCAAACTCACCAAGAGTCTTGCGAATGAGATTTGCAGAACACCTCTCTCGCGAGTTCAAATCACAATCGCAAATGTTATGTGATTTGCGATTGCCAGAACATGCCCGATTGATTATATTTTTTTTAATTTTGAAGATAATCTTTTTAAGATTTCAGTCACCCAACCGACAACCCTGCAATACCATTTATGTAATTTTTTAAACAATTACGTAGACACTGCAATTGGGCAACCACTATAGTGTATGCATTCGCCGCTCGTACGGCCTAGTTTAAACTCTGCTTTTAATATTTTAAAGTTGTAAGCAAAAAAGCAGATTTTTTTGAATTACTTAACGTTGACTATTTTTCCCCATATTTACTATTTATGAGCAGATATCGTCTGTTTTTTATAGCTCCAACGAAAATAATAAGCACCTTGGCAGCTTGAAACTTAAAAAACATGTTTCAAAAGGTTTCCACCTTTCTCCAAAGTAGTTTTCTTTTCTAAACTACTACAGCCAACTATCCTCTAAGTCGGTTAATCTTGAAACTGCCCTCGCATGTAGCTCTAATTGAAATCCATAAGTGACACTCAGAACCTATTTGTTTATTTCGTATGAGGCCTGTACTCATTCCCGGCATTAACAACTTTTAATTTAATTTGTGTCTGCAGAAAATTTTATTATTATTTATTTTCTTTGTTGAAACATTTAACGCACTAGTGTTATGTTTTGTTTTATAACAACTATTAAAAAAAAATGCTGATAAACTTTATAACAGTTCTCATAACACTTTTATTGCAGCTGTCACTTAGTCAAATATTTTATTAAGTTTTTGTTTTCACAAAACACACGAACGAACACACCCGATACATTTTGACACATTGGACACTAAGACATTTAACTTTTTTCTACTTCATTTTACCTTAATCGTTGATATCGTTATTTTTTGTATTTGAATTACGATTCTTAAATCATATTGGCATTTATCTTCCTTCTCTTTTGCTAATTCTACTTTTTTTATTATTACTTATATATAAATACCATGTGTGTTGTGTTGTGTTGTGTTGTGTTGGCGTTAAAAGTCGTAAAGTTTTATATCCTTTTAATATTATTGCCCTAAGTGCCATTATTTATGTGTGTCTGTGAGCGCGTGTATTTCTTTCTGAATAATATATTTATATGTATGTATATCTATTGTTGTCGTTTCTTGAAAGTAGAAAAAAACCTCAGCACGAATAGAAAAATAAAACACCTTCGTGTTAACTTTTATAAGCCATTTTGTTTAGGTTTAAGTTGCTTTGTCTAGCTATTGTTGTTGTTATTGTAACAAAACAAATAGTACTGAATCGGTTTTAGTCATGCTCCCACCTTCTTAATACTGATGAGTCACGCAATCACTTAACACTCATCTATGTATAGACTAGAAGGTAAAACTAAAAAAACCAAAATATATATAGAAGATGTAACACCATTCATAGTGCCTGGAATATTCATTGAAATATCAACTATAGAGGGCAAAAGTTGTCATAAATAAAAAACGTGATGAATAATATAGAATCCTATTGATGCAGAGTAACAATAGAGCATGATCTTTCGTTTGCTTTTTGCTTAATTTAGTTATTGTAGTTTTAATGAAACAATATATGTGTGAGCTCACAAGATTCATAACTACAGATTGTGGGTCTTATTCCCTGCTTAGCATTAATTTTTAGAATTATAGAATACAATTTTAAAATGCACATTTCTTCGTAATGCTTCAAAGTGTTCAGGACTTGATACTTAATGACTTGAAACTTTGATAAATAGAGGAAATTAAAAAATATACAATTTACCTTAAATAAAAAAGCCACTAACTCGTTATTTAAAAAAATGAAAAATAAATAAATAAATAAATGTATGAAGTTTAAATTGGAGTAAGTAGAACGATCTATTTAATTCAATGTTTAAAGATGATTTCATGATTGTCCCTATAGGCCCACAAAAAAATAGTCCAAAGACCCCAAATGTGAAATAAACTGTTCACCAAACTCGCCTCTCAATTAAAACATTTTTTGTGTGTTTATTTATTAAGAATTTTTAAAATTTTATACTACAAATAAACAACTAGTAAGGAATATAGTTTATAAATACACTGTCCCCTAACGGCCTCTCAAGTATTCTACCTATCATGAATATGTTTACAATAATCATATTTTTCAACATTTTATAACATTTTTTATACAAGGAATGTATATTAATTATATTGTTAACGTAATGAAAAAATTTTTAAAACATTACTCTTTAAATGGCAAGGATGTGATCAAAGTTACAGGCAGGGGGATAAAATATGTGTGAATGAAGTATTAATCGACAAGTCACCAATACTTGTAAATATCTCTTGTTATATTTCTATCATTTATGAATATACTGCTATTTTTACTGTGAGTTCTCTACTAAGTATGGCTTTATTATTAGCCAAGTCCAGCTCTGCCATTTTGGGCAAACAAAAAAATAACAGAGGTCCAATAGCTGCAAATGGCGCCGAATCAATAATTCACAGTCATCAACAAGAACACTGGCGGATACAGCTGCGATATTTTCCTCTGTCCGCACTCTACGTATTCGTGTTGGTGGTTTATTATTCAATAATTTAATTTTGGTGGGAAATCTAATCACAAGATTCCGCCTCAGAATATCGCCCAAACTGCACATAAAATGGAAGAACTGCACGGAAGTAAATCTTAACCGAGTTGCCAAAAAGAAACTTGCTAAAAACTCATACAGTATCAGACACAGAATAAAAGATGGCTCAGACTTAAAGGTGTTTTAAATTAGCTTAGCATTTTTTATAATTTCTTATATGAAAAAATAAGAAACTAAATATTTGACTAAGTCAGCGTTTGCATTTTTAAAAATGTCAAATAACATTTGATAGTATTATTAAGGAACCAATAAATCAACTTAAAATTGCAACTATACTCACGTAAACTAAAGCTACGGTCACACTTGTCAAACATTTGCCCAAAAAAGGTAACCAACAAACACCAATGAAAAAAGTTTTGATCCAGACACTTGTTTATCAAATTAAACAGTTTCAAACACAACTAATAGAAAATGTCATAGAATCCAACATTAATGGTTACTCTTTAACTTGAAAAACTTTTGTCAGAATTGAAAGATTTTTCATTAGCATTTAGTGGTTACGTTTTTTGGGCAAATGTTTGACAAGTGTGACCGTACCTTAGCAGTCTACAGTTGCCGGCATTTATTCGAATTTTCTAGGTTTACTCACAAACATTTTCAGTCACTTGCGATACGATAAATAAAAACAATTCACGTATTCTATTTCAATTTAAAATTTTTGAGGTAAGGCTGCAATTTACATAAGCTTGACTCAACACACAATACAACGCTGATGGTGAAAGTATAAAGGTCAGGTCGCATTTGCCAGGATAGTAACAGTTTTATACTAGTATTACGTTTTATTTCCCCTTCTACAGGATACAAATGTAAGCCTAATTTTATAAAACCAAAATTAGAAATAGAATACGTTTAATAAAAACATACAGTAAATTAAAGTGACAAAACCCTATTTTTTCTGATGTAATTTAAAATCCGATACAGTTGGAAGTTTTCGCAACATCGTTAATAATAATTATGCAAATTGTGGCGTAAGTCATTGCTGGATTTTATTTGAAAAGGAAATTGTAATAAATGTAAAAAAATCACTATGCTGCTTATTAATTGTATTATCTTTTAAATTCCAAGTGGAAAATATCAGCATAGACACGCAATTCCTAAAATTTCTTAATAAATTAATTTTTTATGAAAATTATATTTTTTACGCAGATTTAGATCTTTACAAATGTTAAACAAATAACATTTGCGTGTTGAAATAATTCAAATTCTTTTTTGTTCGGGTCTTAGTTTGTTCCCTAAATTATTATTAAGTTTTTCATTAGACCCAAAAGTAAAGGAAGAGGCCAAAATACATACATATTATTATAGTTTCCAAATATTTCCGTATAATTATGTATGTAGAATGGCAGAAATAAAAAAAGTAAAATAAAGAGGCACTTATATTAATTTGCATAATTCTGTAGCCATAAACACTTTTATTTGAATGAAGTGTTAATTATGTAAAGCATTTAATATTAAATGGCTACAATGAATAAAAAAAATAGAGCAGCATGAAAAAGGGAAAATAAAAACTCCTTTACACAACTAAAAAAAGGGAGAGAGAGAGAGACAGAGAGAGAAAATTGTTTATCATTTAATGACCACAAACCCATATCATTATAACATAAAAACAGTATCAAAGGACTTCTTAAATTTTTTTTAATGAGGAAGAAAAAAATTTGAGAATAAAACTCAGTATCCCAAAGGCAAAGGAAAGTTTTGTAAGAAGCAAAAGATGATAAAAATAGTACAAGAAAAGTATAAAAAAAACTCTTGTTTAATTAATTTGTTGCATGACTGTCAGTAAAAGTAAGTAAACACTCGTGCATTTGACAGCATTTTGTAAACACAGAAAGCATCGTTGCCAGAAAATTTTTTAAAAATTTATCATTTGGCGAAATGAGGGACCCATTTTAAAGGAAAGTATTATTAGCTATTTTATAAAAAAAAAATAAAGATACATATGGGTAATTCCAGGAAAAGGTCAACCAAAAAAAATGCTCAAAAATTTTTGTTTTGTTTTAAATAATAAAGCATAAAGTTCTATACTTTACAAATGTAAAAGCGTTTTTAATTTGTGAAATTTTTTAGCGAAATATGGGACTTTTAAAAGAAATATATTCTTTGGTGAATCTTATTTTAGCGATTATTTAAATTAATTTGTATTATTTTTCTTTTTTTGTAATTTCCAAATTTCCTATTAACACCAACCTACACATTAGCAGAAAAAAAGAATAATGGACTTTTAATAAGGGAAGTTGTTTGAGGTTGCTTCCATCTATAACTTAATGACGCATACGTCGCATAAAATCAATATTTATTAAATTTTTTTCGCAGTAAATAAGCGATTTATTATTTTTTAATTAAAGTTCAATCAATATTAGAAAGGATGCTGCGTTTAATTCTCATGGGAAAAAAATGTCGCGCCGGCCTTGTCGCGTCCGTATGTGTACATCAACCATTTAAAAAAAATTAAAACAAAATTTTCATGTTTCATAAATCTACACATAAAAAATCTTCTTTCACCTTCATTTGTACATTTACAAAAAAAATTCTTCATAAAATTTCGCTGAATATGTGTATATTTCTATAAGTGCACAAAAATAACTTCTATTTTTGTCGCGTCCGTTTCTTGCTGACATTTGCTTATATCTGTTTACTATATTATTGATATCGCCAAGAATTTTTTTCTTAAATATACTACTCCTTCAGTCCTTTAAAACACTTAAGATATATATTGCATCTTTCCATTCCTTTCTTGTTTTTTGCTCAAATAAAATTGTACGAATGTCGCATCCGTCTCCTGGAAATTGCCCATATACATACTTATATGTAAATAAAGATGTATATACATACTTATATGTATGTAGTTCCTTATCATTAATTCTTGTGATATTTTATATTTGATTTTTTTTAATAATATTTAATGATGATTCTGTCAATTGGTTTTTTCTCGTAAAAAAGTGAAATGACAAAAAATATATGTTATATTACAAAATTCGTTATTAAGCTTAGAGTCCACCGATATGTTTTAATCTTTTTGGGGCCCCACACATCTCTTCAAAAAGTGGAAAAGATGCAGTTATTTTGCAGGCTACAGAGCACAAGATCGTAAGATGCCCTGACACTGAGAATGGGAAAAGTATATGTTATTTTTTCTTAACTGCGAAAAGGTCAGCTGATTTGGATGTCCACGTATGACTAAGTTACATATCTACATTCTATTTTCATTGTTATCGCAGTCCAGTAAAAAATATTACATTTTACTTGAAATGTAGAATGCTTATATGCAATTAGTTTAAGATTGCGCAAATGCGATATGCGTTACATAAATTCAAGAAAGACAAAATTTCTTTGTTAAAAAAAATAATCAGCATTAGTACTTTAACAAAATGCAAAGATCGAAATATTTTATTTGAATACAAAACAAAAGCACAAAATCCTAAACAAGTTTCCATCACAAATATTTCACTTAAATCAAATAACTTCATAATCATATCATGACAAATTTATTAATGTGGCAACTCTTTCTTGCTACCACCACTATTTTTTTAACAAATTTCTTTTTGAATACTTCCACGAAGTTTACTACTAATGACAAAAGTTTAATGCCCTCCGGAATCGACAGACATGCTTGAAATACTCAAACATAAAAAAACTTTTAATATACTTTGTACATGCTCTTAATACAGCAATTAATAGCAACAGTTTTTTTTTAATTTTTGCAAAAAAAAAATAAGCCAAATGGCAATGTATTGAACTGAGTTTAGTATGAATTTCGCAGCATTAAACTACAGAAACATCAACAACAATTCCAATTAACCTAGAAATGGCCAAACATCTTGTTGCTACATCTTTTAACTAATTCATTACACCTCTAAAGGTCGGTTTTTCTCGTTACTCTGTGCTGCTATTAAAAGAGTTCGTTATCGCCAGCTAAAATAAAAACAACAGCACTATAAGTAGCAATTGTTGAAACAAAAATAACCGGCCCTGTTCTGTAAACCGAATCTGAGTAAATTTCTCCTTTTTTATAAAAATTGGTAATGGTTCCTAGACATCATATCTTTCAGACATGATATCTGGGAATCTATATATTAAAAAATTTAAAAAAAAAAATCCAAAAAAATATTTCTATTGTCGCAGTTCTTTTTCTAAAATTGTGCGGTTTCAAATCGATCGGTTTACAGAACAGGGCTGAACACTAAAACACAAATCAATAAAATAAATAAGAGTTGAAAAACTTTTTTTCATAGTGATGACAATTAAATGCTTCTTTCATTAAATTTCCACGTATTTTTAGTGCTGAGTGCCTTCGAATCAGATACAGAGGTGATAAGAGACTTGAAGTATGAAATCTTAAATATTGTTTTGTTGAAGTCATATTTTTTAACAATCAGTTTGCGTAAATCCGAGTGTGGTCCCAAAACTAGTCGACCTCATGCATTGTTCGAAAAAAAAATTTTTTTTAAACTATAAAAAATGTGTTTTGAGTTTCAAGGCGATCTCACGGAATTTTTAAAGATAGAAAAAATCGGTCATCGCTGAGTAATTCAATCAATTAAAGCTAGATTCTACTCTGACCATAATGTGTGATTAAGAAAAAGTGCTTAAATCATATTAGACTGCTTTGCAGGAGAGCACTTTTAAGCGTTCAAGTCGATTTTCAGAAATTTATTTCTTTTACAGTTAAATTTGAAAATTCTCTGTTAATCTTTCTTTCTTTAAACAAACATCGTTCTACACACTATAAGTAATACATTTAAGTTGAAATATACCAAAGTATAACCGAAGTTAGTTAAGCTGTTATTCCAAATGAGATTAGAATTCTAAAAAAAATAAGTCGCAAGTCATAGTGCTATAACTTCCTAAAAAATTACTCAAATTAATTGAGATTTTGATCAGACGAACTTTCAAATATATATATAATGGATTTAGCATTAACTCAAAATCAGCTTATTGCGACTCAAGTAGTTTTTCCTTTTTGCCAAAGATATATTGGATAACAGAGTTGAAACGAGGTCCTACGAGCTGCCGTGGTCGATCAACTGAAGTGTCTACGTCAGAAACTAGTGATCGGTAGGTGAAGGTGCAGGAGCTAGCGGGAACTACAGACATATCCAAAAATACTACGCAATTCGTATTGATTCAAAACCTCAGATAAGTATCTTGAATCCTTAAGATTTTTCCAGGCAGCAATTATCGAAAAAAAACTTTATTTAAGATCATCAGAAACAACATTAGAAAACACATCAAAAGTATAAAAAAGAACACTATGTAGTTAATTGGAAAATAAAACATTATTTAGTTAAGGCAGCTGAAATATGAGAAAACGGAAACTTATTAAGCAACTCAACATGCGTGAGGTCGTTAAAATTTGTTGTGGTAGGGTATTCATTGGAAAAAAAGTTGTCAAAGCTAAAAGTTAAATCATTCAAGTATTTTCTTGCATTGCAAAGAACATAAACTTTTTCTTCCTTCTTTGAAGTATGACGTATAAATACTTAAAAAACGGATAATGACATTATCGATAGCCAAAAAAACATATCAAACTGGCAGAAGTCCTGTGAAACTTTATAAATGGGCGTAGTACTCGGGTAAGATTACGAAGTGATAATGGCACAAACTTATCAAAAGCCTCTAGAAGAGGAGACATACTTCTGAATGTTGATAAAATTATACAAACGTAATATTGATGGGATTTTTAACTATTTAGTCCAGGTGTGTTTTGAAAAAGGCGTATACGAATAGTGAAACGCTTAATAACAAATCATCTGATACACTAGGAACCGTTTTACAGACAATAATATTGTTGAATTTCCAATCCAGGTCATTAAGTGTCGATTAAAAAAACTTAAACATCCCAGGATCGATGATATTAAAAACAAAAACAGCTTAACGCATCGACCAGTGTAAAAAGTAGCAAACAAATATTATAATATCTTCTTTTTAAACCTAGACTTTAAACTTATTATTTTATATTCAAAATACTCGAGAGCTCGTTTCTGGAACTGTGTACTACTGTATACTATTTATTATAGTATAAAATGTTAAATGCAGTAAATAAATGAACTCAACTTGGAAAAAAATCAACCAACTTCTTTAAATCGAATCAACAGTAATTGTTTGAATACCCTAAGACTTGAACTAAATATTTGCAAAAGTTTTTCATTTACAAAACAAGCAAGCACTTTCTAGTCACTCTTCAAACACAAAATGTATTTCGTGTAGTATTCGGATGTAAAAACAACATACTTAAACGCACTGGAAGTGTAATAGATAATTAGTGGACAGTAGTAGATAATAAGAAAAGTTTTAGGTTTTCCTATTTCAACATTCCAATTAAACAAGTTGCTTAATAAGAAACAAAACTTTATAATTAATTACCCACAACTTGAGCAGATTGCACAAGCGAACATATTTTGTTACGAGTACTTGCTCAACTAATTTTCAGTTGAAACTGTGAAAGCCTGCATATATCATTTTCATTTTGGGATTCGTATCTGTACGAAACTTTTTAAGAGACAATTTAAAAAATTCAAGCAATTCGTAATTAAATTAATGTCTTTGATTTAAATTAATTTACTTTTGCTCTCAATCCATTTAACCAGTCAACCATTAAATTTTATACAAAACCACATACATAAAATGCAATATTTTCAATATTTTTTCTATTCCCCACTGCTGTGCTTGATTGGTGAAAAGGATGGTTGGTGGTGGCTTTGGTAACGGTGGTTTAAATTCAATTCAAATTTATCTAAACTGTTTTGGTCATTTGGTTTTGTATGCGTTTGGATGCTTGTGTATGTGCAGCCACTAAAATGTGACAATGTGTGTATGTATGTATTATTTTATTATCACACTCACACACACTCATATTATATATGAGTCTGTATGCATGCACATATAAATATTTACGTATGTATGTATGTTGGTAATTTTTACCATAAAGTACAGCGTGTTAATGTCATGTTTTACAAATTATAGAATTGGAAAATAAAATGATAATGAACAGTGAACACAAAACAAATTTCACAAGGGACACAGTTTTGTGGTTAATTTAATACTCACATATATAAATATAAGAGTAAAAAAACTAAGAATTAATTTTTTTTAAATAATTTTGCAAGTTTTGCTTCTGAAAACATTTAAAAATTTAAAAAAAGCTTTAAAAATAACAAAATGTTCATTAAATCAAGAGAAGAGTTGGATATCGTCATAATATGATTAAAAATATCCCACTGTTATTGGCGTCATGTAATGGCAAAAATAAAAAATAAATATTGAATAGATTCTAAAAATCTGTTACGCAATAGGCGGTCTATTTCTATGCCATTTGCTACATTTTTACCAACATCTATTGCACAAAAATATATTTTCTGCGACGCCATAAAATAATCTAATTTTTTAAAACTGCTTGCTTTTCCTGAAAACATTTGTATGTATGTGTGTGTGTGTGTGCACATTCGATGGTGCATGTGTGCGTATGAAAGTGGGAATATAAATAAAAATACCATCGAATTTATATCGTTGATTCTAAAATTGTTGTTTTGTTGCTGTCATTTGAGCATATTGTTTATAAATAAATGTCAACACATCATCGTAGGCAGTTGGTGATTTTGGGTTTAATATATACAAACAAACGATTACATACATACATACATACATACATACATACATACATACATACATACATACATACATACATACAGACATACATATCTACATATTTACAACAGAAAAGCTTTTGTCCGGTCTGCTTCGCATACATCAATAGTAATAAAACCAAAAATATTGCTGTTTATTATTTATTAATATCTTACCTACTACACATAGGAAAAAATACCAATGTAAAATCACCATGCAAAAACTTTGATTTAAATTTACAAGAAATAATCACATCAATTATTCCAATTGTCGTCATCGACGTCACTTCAACACAATACCAAAAAATTGGGGCTTGTTTACTCGCTCTCGAGAACAATTTTGCGCATCTGACAATCTATTTCCTTTCTCTCAGGTCTAGAAAATAGCATAAACCTGCCAACAGGAGTCAGTTGTTTTCGACAATTGATACAAAAGCACCAATTTTTTGGTGGTCTGTTAAAAGTGACGTCGATGCCGACAACTGGAATAAGGGTGAATATTTTGTTGAAGTGTGTTGGTGTTTATCTGCTTTGTTTATAGCTGCAATACACTTTTGTGCTTTGTTGTGTGAGTTGTTTTGTATTGTTGTTGTTTATTTTGTTGTTGTTTATTTATTATTCGGATGATCGCAGATTTGAGTCCTAGAGACAAGTCAAAGTATTTTGTATTTGTTTTTACTAAAATTTTTAAAATAAATTAATTGTTTGTTAAATTATCATTTCAATAATATTGAATTAATGATGGTATATACTTAGTGTGTATCTAAAGAATATTTCAAGTTCTTGCGCCTACATGGGTAAGCGCATTAATTACCACACGATGAGCCCCGATTTCAAATTTGAGCCAGGGACGCCAATTATATACAAATAAACATTTTTCTGATACCTGTGCTAAACACACGTAAGTTAAATAATTAATAAAATACAATTACTACATGAAATGAAATTCATGTTATTTTAACTTGCAATGACATTGATTCAACATTGTTCTTCATGTTATTTCAGTATTACATTTTCATTGTTCCAACTTAAAATAACTTTAATGTAACATGTTTTTCGCTTTGATTTTAACAGTAAGTAAATTTATAATCAACGTGAAAAAAAGTTATTTCAAAAGTAGAAATTTTCTTTGAAAATTACTATGAGCAAAATTATTGCCGATATTAAATTAACCTTGTTTATATAGATTTTAAGCTGAATCTTTTCTGTGTGTATAAATATACACAAATTTATGTATAAGGTGTAATTTCTTAATAGCTCTTTAAATTCATTATTTTCAATTCGTTTTATTTGAATAAAATTTTAATTCCGTTTTCAGAAATTTTCTTGTGAGCTGAGATGTGAAAACATATGCTTACACCTGTTTAAGTTGAAATCTAGAATATACAAATCCGAGTTGAAAGAAAAAAATATTTAGAGATGGACGATTTAAGTTATTAAATTACTGCTTGATAATTGTTACAATAATAAAATAAACCAAAAGATTCTCTATGGAATGCATGCTTTGCATATAAGACATTTCTCATCTGTTTTGTGGCATCACGCACCAAACATCTTACAGACAACTTTAGAGATAATGCTGTCACTATTTGAAACATGACGACAACAGATGTGCCAATTTCATCTCTTCCTATGCAAGTTAAAATTAGAATACTAATTTTCAACCCTGAGATGTAACCTTGGTATTTATTTGTTCACAAACATATGTATAACTAAATTACACGTTGTACAAAAATTTACTTACTATAAAATTACAGAGTCCTGACAAGGGATTCTGCTAGAGAAAACCAAACAAAATTATGCGTATGTCAGCGTTTTGAAAGATCACAATGGGATTTTATTTTAGGTATTGTTTTTTTTTCTATCCAAGTAATGATAAATATTTTCTTCTCCCAATAAATGCTACGACCAAATTAATCACCTTTCATATCAATACAACCAGTAAAACGCCCTAAAATTACTTAACTCTAGCAAATATGCCAACAAACATACAAACAAATATAGGCTTTAAGCTTTTACATGCATACATACATATGTGTATGTGCTTATATTTGTATATGTATGTATGTTTATGTGTGTATATAAAATTCCAATGAATGTTAACAAGTAGCAAAGTTTTTTTTTCTATGAATGTGTGTGCTTAGAGAAACGCTAAACTAACTGAAATATTGATGTTGTGAAAACGAACTCATTCTTACGTGTGAGTTCTGAATGACTGAATGAATTGGGTGTCAATAAATATTTCAATCATATCAATATCCAAGAAAAAAAATTTGATTTGGGATTCAAACTGTAAAAGTGGCAAAAATATAAACAAATAAAAGAAATGTGTAAACAGTAGGGAGCCATTTTAATTGAAATGGATGAAAATGTATATTTTTGAATAAATACAATACAGAAAAATTAAAATACTTTTAGGCCAAGTTTTAGTAGATTAGGTTAGGATGAAAAGTGAAGCCATAACGCTCATGTCCGGGCACACACATATAAGCCAGGACAGCCCTGTTGTGCGCTCTCATGTAAATTAACAAACGAATTTCACTTTTATAGGAACACAGTATCGTTCATGTAGATCCTCATTCCTTCGTTCACGTAGTCCTTTTTCCAGTCAATAATACCTCTAAGATGGGTAATATCCAATAAATGTCATCCCTAAAATAACGGGATCTCAGCTGGGCGAAAGCTGAACAATAACAAAGGAAGTTCTCCATGTCCTACTTCAATGCCTTGCATTCATTTAAAGCAGTTTCGCATACTTTGAAATAAAAATAATAATAATAATAACGCCATTTTCGGAGTTTTTATACAACTATAGATCAGAGCTTTTTTTACGAGTTGTTAAAATTTAAGTTTAAGTGTAACATATGCGCATTTTACTGTTGCTAATGCAGATTATCGGGGAACTGTTACCCAAAAATTTCTTAGAGAAATTAGTAATATTAAACTTTCATTTTAACAAATGAAAAGTTCAACTAATATTAAAGTTTAAACCAGAACTCAATAATCAACATGTGTTTTTTTATTTTTTACTTTAACATATCAACTTATATTTAATAATACATATTTATGGAATAAATAAAATAATAATTTGGGCTTATTAGTGTTTGAACAAATGTTTAACTTAAACTATAGATTTTTTATACTTTTCTGACAAATAATTATAACTTTAAATAAAGTAATATTTTCCAATTTAATTTCAAATATCTACAGTTTTGACTTTAATTTCTCATCAGCTCTGATTTTTTAATGCACGAATGTTACATTTTCTACTAAACACAGCTGAAAGTTTTATAGTTTTTTTTATTTATTATAAGTTGCTAAACTTTCTTTTTACTAATAACTTCCTTAATTTATGTACGTTGATGAGAAAAAAGAAATACTAAAATATTAAAAATACCAACTTCAACAATTTTACCAAAGAATATACGTGTTCGTCTAGCAAATCGTGAGAGAGTAGGAGTAACCAGAAAATTGAAACCACTCCCGTTATCAATACAACATCAAGTATGCAGTTTAACAAAGTAATATAGAAGGAAAACTTTTTACTTTGACTTCCCACTCACTTAAGTACTTCCTTTATTCTTTTTTCTTTTTTCTTGTAAAATCCTTTTAAAATATCTTCAATACCTCTTTAAAAAATAAGAGATCAATTAACTTTTAAAATTTCAATAAAAAGAAGGGGAAAGGTAGCAAAAAGTGTAGCAGGGGGTTTCAAATGAAAATATCACAAGATAATTTATGTCTAATTAAAACTTTAAAAACAAAAACTTACAAATTATTTCTTCAATTAAGCACATAAATTTTCTGCAATATGGTAAAAAGTTTTTCTTTAAAGCACTCCGAACAACAGTATTGTATTTTGGATAATTCATACAATTTTAATTAGTTAGCTTTGGAAAATAATATTCTTAAGTTCCTTAAATATATCTGTGACAATTGTAATAATCGCCTTAAGAAATATCAAGTGCAGAAAATGTATCCCCCTGTTCTAATCTCATACGAAAATCTTTATGAAGTATAGTTTTAAACAAACAAACTTTTTCATATTGAGAAATACTTTTGAGTTCAAATAAAGAAATTAAACAATATTTCACTGTTTATAAAATGCTTTTAATACAACTGATATATTTGGCATTGCATTCCATCCATCAAATTTGAAAATTTAAAATCATTCCAAACTCGTTAGCTTAATAATAAAAAATAAACATATTCTAATATTTATAAATGATCCACTATTTAATATAATTTACATAGAGCTTTATTTTAGTTTATTTTAACTTTTTCTTTTCCATTCCGCACCCCTTAATTTATTCATTCTTGCTGTCACCATATTTGATTGCAAAAGGTGACACAATTTACCACATAAACTGTGATTGAAATATTGATAATATCACCTTTTTTTGCTTTCTTCTTGCCAGCACTCCCATTTTGTAAAAATTCTTTCATTCACATTCATTAAAAACACCTAAAATATAGACAAAAGGATGTCAAAGAGAAAGCGCAAAGTGATTGCCTCGGTAGCAATGGCAACATTTTAGCCAATTTATTTACTTTATTGTTTCTTTTATCGTTTTTTAATAATATCAATGTTTCATCGAATCCATTGCTTCCCATTGAAAGTTTTTGGTTTGCAAGTTTTAGGTTTTCTGTTGAGGGTTGTCATCACACACACACAAACACACACACACAGCCACTGAAGTGTGGAGACAATAATTCTTTCACTAGCATTATAACTGCATGTAATTGACATTTGACATGCCAACTTTTTTTTTTTGCTTTCTCCTGTTTGCTTTGTATTGCTTAAAGTTGACGCTAACTAATAGAAATTTTATGTGAAATTTTTGTGAAATAATCAGTTTCAATTAAGGAGAATCATAATGCGACCAACTGGTAAAAATATGAAACTAGTGCAAACATTTTGTCCAAGCTTGAGGTATCGTTTCGTCTCGTTAAGTGATTTTATTTTTTGTTTTTGTCATTTTTACCTTCAGATCTTCTTTTTATATGAATAACAACAATTAGACCAACTCGCAAAACAAATAAAAAATTAACAAGATCACTCTAGCAGTTTTCGTACAGTTATCCCTTGACTTACGCCTGTTTCAGCAATTGAGGCTTTGTCGTATTCTATAAAATACATGTAGAGGGGGTTTCGCAAGTCATATAAGTGTGTTCAATACTCAACTGACACACTCTAGGGCTGGGTTGCTGTCTTCTCAGTGTTGGATTTACAACATAAGAAAGACGCTTGTTTATGATTTTTGCGATTACTTTGTTCACCATGCTGAGCCAAGTAATGGCCTTTTGCCTTTCATATAAAGTGTCAGAGCAGTAATCAGCTATATATGAGTAATTACGATTGCTCTTACCGTGGATAAAATGTGAAACAATTTTTTCAATATGATTTTGTTTTCTTGGAATTACAAAAAAAAATGTTATCGTTCCTTGTAACATAGAAACTTATGATAAATATAATGTTTATTTGTCACATAGCGTCTATACCTGATAAAAATTAATCATAACAACCTATCACAATGCCTGCAATATTTCACATATTAAAAAGCGTTTATTTATTAAAAAACATCAATATTTTTCTTTATTTTTATATAATTTTTTTTTCTTAAAATTACATAATAAAATTTTTTTGCTTTTATTTATTAAAAACATCAATATTTTTCATTAGATTCTTTTTTCAAATAAGCTAATTAAGCCTGACTTCTTTAATGTAAACAAAACAAATTTTTTAATTACATTTTTTCCCGACATTTTGTCAATGTTTTATTGACTTTTTCAAGGGTTATTTATATATTTTTGAATAAAAACATTACATTATTTTAAATTGATTTTAGATAATAATATTTTTATTGACTCACAATTAAACTACTTTTCGTTTACATTAAATTATATGTACATTTAACACAAAAAATAACAATTTTGGTTACATTTACATACATACATACATACGAATATTTACTTCACAATTTAAAGCTATTATCACAGGTTTTATTTTATTTTATTGCAACTCTATAGCTTGCACTGATGTTGTCAGTATCGTCTTTTGTGTTCATCGTCTTTTTCCTCTTTTGTTGAATTCGCAGGCTTTCTATAGTGTATCTCTTCTTTTCAACTTTGTCCAAAATATTTACATTATCAAAGTCAGCTGTGTGGCTCATCTCTAATAAATGTTGTGCCAAAGCTGTTGATTTTTTCTGTTTTTCATCAATATTTTTCCTTATTTTTATATTATTTTTTTTTTCTTAAATTTTCATAATAAATTTTTTTTGCAAAATAAATTAAAACGTCAAACAGTTTGTTTAGATTTTTTATCAAGACTAAGTTGTCTGAGCTAAAGCTCTGACAAAATTATTAAGACACTGCAATAACACTAATAAATACAGTATTCAGCTCATAAAATTGATAACGATTTGACTTTTATCATGACAAAAATTTATCAGGTATAGACTCACTGTTACTCATACGCCATTATGTTTTGTTTTATTTTTCAATTAAAAATATGTAGTTGGTCTCTTTATTGTAGCAATAGCTGTCTTATAATTTATCGAAATATGTTTAAAAATAAAATGCATGAAGGAAAGTGGTATCAGTGAAGAGTGTATAACACCATAAAGAAATTTTTCAAAATCGCCAAAAAAAATTTTTATTTAATTTAAATAATTTAAGTTTGTTTTTCGAACATTGCTTTTAACACTTCGTAAGGTGTCTGTCGTCATTATAGTTCGAAGAATCAATGAAAGTGTCTTAAATATATTTTTGAATTCTTTAAAAAAAAATTCTTTGTCTCTTTTCTTTATGAATGGAGATAGAACTATAAATTATTTATTTGTTTCTAAACGTTTTAAATTTGTATGAAAAATAACAAAAATTCGTTTCAAAAAATATTTTTTCCATACAAATTTCAAAACGAAAAAAAACGTTTCTATTTACAAAATTTGCCTTTAAGTTCAAGTTTTTCATAGTACTAAAACATAGATTAATATTTTTGATTGCTTAAATGGATACATTCCGTTATTGTTAGTATACTTATTAGAAATATATTATTAATATATGGAGCACATCTATTTAACTTTCAGACTATCGGCACAATGTACTGATTTTCAATAACACCAAAATGGAATTATTTCTCTATTAATTCTGGAATAAGTATAAAAAAACATAATTTAAGTGAGCGGACGAAAATCGCTTAAGGCTTAATACTGTATTTTAAATAATCCTAAATCATTTAAAAACTGATATTAATATTAGTATTTTATATTTATATGCAGATGCGAGTAAATCAAAAAATCTCTACGCCGGGTTGTATATCTTTCACTCTTTTATTTCTCGCTAAGATATTTTTAAACTCAATTTAATAAGACCACAAGGTCTTTTGTCCACAAAACAAATTTATATATTCTGCCTTTGATCATAAATGTTAATCAAGTCATTTACCTGTTTTCTTTTATCTCATAAGACAAAGCAAAATCTGAAATATCTTTCAACATTTAAGCCCATTTAGAAAATGTATTTAGATTACCGCAACAGTAATAAATTTAACAGCACAAAAGCTAAAAGTTTTCCAATGGAAGAAAATGTATATGCAGAAAATTCTACTAAAAAAAATAGCAAATTATGAGGTAGTCATAGTGAGTTTACTAAAATGCAATACAGAACATGAGCGCACGCACCAAAAGACAATTAATGTTGATGCGGCAAAAGACATCAGAAAACCTAATAAAGAACTAAAATAACAAACGCATACGCCGGACAGAATAAACATCAAACATTTGCAGTAAAAAAACAATAGTAAAGGTCGTTTAACAATGAGAAAAAAGAGTAGAAAATAATACTGATGTATGCAAATATTGTTCGCATAATTGTTAATGTACGTACACACAATTACAAGTAGAATGTTAAAAATGCTTCCAAGCATAATACTCAATGGCAGTATGAAAGGACAAAACTATATTAAAGGTTGAAACGCATTCATCTTTGTATGGTCTCATATCCCTTTTTTTAATGTGCATAGAACACAAATGCTTGCCAACTCACAATACAAAAGTGACTGCGGGTTTGTAAATAAACCGGGCTACAGCATCACAGAATTTAATTAACAACACAAATTGACGCACATTGCAATTGTTAGTTCGCCAAGCCTCATTATGACAATGATTATGATGACAACGATGACAATGACGATGAGATTGACAACGAAAACAAGAACAATAAAAAACATTGAAAGTACCACAAGACGATTAAAAACAGCAGCAGCAGCAGCAACAGTAATGACTAAATACATACATTATTTACAAAAATGCAAAGAAAGATGTTTTAAAACATAATTGTAAATTTTGTGTTTAATCTGAAATAAGATACACAGAAAATACCATTTACATTTAGAGTTTGCCGCTGCTGGCAGGTGTGGCATGTAGAAATGCTTTTTGGGTAGAATTTGTAACACAAAATGTTAGTTGATAGTACAAATTGGCATGTCTTCGTTCACATATCGAATGAATGAGCAAAAACTTGTCCACCACCAAACCACCTCAATATAAATATTAAATATTTTTCGAAAGGACTTTTAAATGATTGCATCAGGGTCAAGCCCCTAAAAAAAGGCAGCATACTTATGCATGAAGCAACTATTTGGTACTCTTTTCGATGTCAGTAATTCCAACAGCTAAAATTTTTAAATCCGGACTTGGTGGTCTTGTTTACACGTTTATTTTAGAGTTGGAATCTGATTCCTTTTTTTAACAGAGGTTTTTATAAAACTATTTTTAATTTTCAATTCACAGACGGTTAGAGTTACGCTTTATGACGATAACTATGTTACGTTTGTCTCTCAGGCTTAATGGGGTGTGACATTTTGGATTCGCTCAGCAGCCCTCAAAAGTATTTTTCTCTTGGTAATATCTTCGCTTTCTAAATACATTGTCTATCATTGATTTTTCTCTCCCTTTTTTGTGTGTAACTGTGGCATTTCAAAATGAGAAGGTGAGTTTAAAGTTTCGCATCAATATGTTATGTAGAACCATTCTTATCGCTAGAAGCGCCATCTCTGGCGTAGCAAGTTTTTTTATTTCTGCTAACTAAATAATATTTATTAATATTTATACTCAGTTTTGATTGTAGTGGTGGCCCTCTCCACTACCCCACTTCGCAACTCATATGGTTTCGTCATTTATTTATTTATTTATTTATTTATTTATTTATTTATTTATTTATTTATTTATTTATTTATTTATTTATTTATTTATTTATTTATTTATTTATTTATTTATTTATTTATTTATTTATTTATTTATTTATTTATTTATTTATTTATTTATTTCAGTCTATGTACAGAGAGTCCTTTCAGACAACGATATAAAAGTAAAATTGTTCTTAATAACTAAGTAAACTAATAGTAAAAGATCAACATAAAATAAAAACCCACGTTGTTTTGAATGCATCGCAGAAGTTGTAGAGGTAGAAGCATTGCATGTATTATGTTGATTTTATCGGGAAGGTTTCCCTCGCATACTCTGAGATATTGTGTCATTATGATAGTAAAAGTTTGGATAGAAGTGATTCAATGTTGAATTCTAATAATAAGTATTAATGGTTGTGGCCTCACCGTATCGATTAAAAGAATTATTATTATTGCGGTGTATATGTTTGGCTTGAGATCCGTTTAAATAAATAAATAAAATTATTTTTCTAATAAATCCAACTTCCTTGGACATCTCCAGGGTATGATTAAATTTTTTATAACATATTTTATCTTAGCTTTAGATCTATTCCCTTTTAAATTCTGTCACTTACACACACCAATGGTTATAAATAAAAGATCCACAATTACACATTCACACAAAAAAATATAATTATCAGATTTCTATGGTGAGTGACGCATTCAACGATATCTAATTTAAATTAAATTTCGGTCTTTAGTGGCCTACAGTGGATAATCTCTGAGTCACGGATCTAGTCAGGTACTAAACACAATAAATACATAATTTGTACTATATCTCACATACTCATAGTGCACACCCATTACTGTATTGCTCAAGACATATTAATAACAACATATGCTGATCAATCAGAATAATTGGGTGAGACACACTTGAGTTTCAAATGTAAATGGATGCATTATAAAGCATCATAATTTGATTGGTTGATGAACACATGTAATAGGAATCCTTTACTATTTCCTTAGTGCTAAAATTAAGAAAACTAATGTGCAGATTAAGTAAAATATGATAGAAAGGATAAAATTAATTATCAGAAGTATTGTATAAGTTGCATAGTTTTTAAAATAAAATTAAACCTTGAGTATTTAAGCTAAATCGGCATTAGCCTTATTTTTCTTTTGCGTCTCTTTGCCATCGTTGGAAAGCAAAAGCGTCAAATCAATAGCAATGCCACACTCTACCTCTCTGAAAATCTACACATAACAAATAGACAAATGTGAACATGCTTTCGCTGTAAAAAAACTTCAATAATTTACGAAAAAATATATAATTCCTGTAATTTAAAAATTGCATATGTATATTAGAGCTACACAATTATACTTTGTTTAATCAATTAGAATTCTATTATTTGATTTATGTATATGCATATAAATATATGGCACCTGTTCCCGCAAAGGTGAGAAATCAAAATTTTTAAATTTTTACTTTTTGGATGAAAACGATATCTACTCAAAAATCGTTCACAACTTTTTCGACTCTTTCGCAAAAAAAATAATAATCAGTTTTAATCCTCTTCATGATATAATAGTAGTCTGCGTTCAGACCATGCAAGTCTTAAGTTTCAGTTAGCCGGCTGTAATGTACTGTAACTGCAACGTAGGGAACAGCTGATTGTCTTACAAATCTGAAAGATATTAAATAAATTTTCATTAAACGAGACTAATACAAATCTAAATTAAAATGTTGCATAATATAAAAATATTTATTTATTTATTCAAATGTGATTTACAGCTAATATGTGACTTACACCAATTTCATAATTATGCGTATGCATGGTGAATAATATATGCATTTCGTAGCCTGCTTTCAGCACTAATTATTTTTAAGATATACATATGAGTAGGGTAGGCAATTTCTTTTGTAAGTATCATTAATTTTATGCTCAAATATTAGAAGGAAATTGTCTATATAGCTAAATATTTTCGATAATAAAAATATTTGGAACAATGTTATTATGCTATATATATATTTTTTGTGCACGTACAATTTATAGTTTAATTAGAAATAATTAGAAATAAAGAAACATATCCCAACTTTTGTATTTTCATATTAAATATTTAGCTGATTTCTGCTGCTTTCCTTCAGTATGGGGCTAAAAACGTAAATCTTAATTAAAGCTTTTAAGTAAAGTTGCCTTGTTATGTTCAGTTTTCATTTTTCCAACGCAACAATCTGCGGGAATAGTATGTTCGTTTATTCCTTGGAAAGATTTTGATTTTTGTGGATTTAAGGTGTTAAGCGAGGATTTATCTTGCATATTTTTTGCTGTTATTCTCGTTTATAGCTAAAAAGCTTATTCGGATTTTATTTGTTAAATAACGCTATTAAAGAAGCAACAGCATAAAGAAAAATCCATATACACGTTTTATCACTTTGGCCAGCCATAAATATACAACATACATGAATGAAGTAATATACATACATGTGCAATGGCTTACAAGCACAGTGGTTTAAAAGAGAATTAAATTCTGTTTCGGCCTACAGTTTATGATTTCGAAATTTCAATTTTCCCACTTTAAGGTTATTTGCACAATTTGCACCCGCACATTAAGAATATTTATTTTGCTTTAGTTTCTCAAACTTTATTAAATATTGTAATTTAATCGTACTCACTGTGCTGAATTGTTGAACATTATTTCAAAAGATGCCCACGTGTAGCTGGAGTAACAATCATATAAGATACCACGACGTACATATACGGAACTTGCGTAGCATGTTAGAAAAATTTTACACATTTTATAATCTCGAACAACAATTTAAATGAAACTTTTCACTGTTTTTTGCTTTTCTTTTCCAACGTCATTATTCTACTAGGCTGACATGAATTTCTCTATTTGGTCCCAGCGTGGTAGCACATAATTTCTAATTAACTTTGTGCTAAAAGTAATTTAAACGTACATGCGAATGTTCTTACCATTATGTACTCGTATTTCGAACGCATTGTTGGCCTTTTCTACGACTACATAGTGATGTACCAATGCGGCTTTGACTTGGGTTTAAGTTGTCATAATAAAAAATTTGTATCCAACAGTAAGTATTTTTATGAGGCCTTACGGACCGCATAAACCTCTGCCGTGAGGAAGGCGCGTTGAGAATTAAGGTGGAATGAAACGAATGATTTCAACAACCTTACACTGTACATATGTACTATATATGTGTATGTATGTATGTTTGTGTATGTTAGTAAAATGTAGAAACACATACACACCAAGTATACACCGCATCGTAAAATGCAGAAATAGCTGTTTGTGTTAAGTATAGAGATGTACAAGAGCAACAATGTGATTGTTAATTTTTTCTACACGGTGCTACATTATCAACAACCTGTAGATGAGAAAACAAAAAATAAAATAACATAAAAACATGCACTATGGGATTCTAACTTCTTAGCAGTAGTGAACTGAAAAATTTAAAATTTTCATTGATACTTGCTTGGAAAATGTTTGTGCAAATTTAAATTTTCAACTACTTTTTGAGCGTACTAAATAATTTTACTAATTATTTAGATAGAAATAGAAATATGTAGATAGAAATAATCAACAGTATCAGGCCTGAGGTGAACAAAATTAAAAAATTGATACACGAAATTTCTGGAACTACAATAACTGCATTGATTGCTAGATGTAGAAAAATTTAATATTGCAGTTCTATTTGTAAAAAAAAGATAATACAAATACACATTTTAAATAAATTTATTTCAAAACAATTTCCTTTATTGAAATACAATAAACAGACTTTTGTCTTTTCATATACAGAAAAGTTTAATTCCAGATATTGAAATTAATGTGGTTTCATTTCGATCGAGCAAAATCTTGAATTGAACTCAATTTCAATAGAATTGTATGGTGTAACTTCTTGCTATCGTGATACAACAAATTAAGACGGCGTAAAACCATTTCTGGTATTCCATTTCATAACAAATTTTTGTTTAATAGATAATGCTTATAACTTTTTTTCATCCAATGAAATAGAAATGGCTGCTGATTAGCATTGTGGCTTTACAGAAATGTGGCAAGGATTATATGAAAGATAAGAACATTATAAAATAACTTCTTTAGAGAATTATGTAACTTTGAGTACACGGAATTCTGCAATCTTTTTTTATTTGAAGATGCCCAATTTTCACTATTTATACCTTTATAAAATGACTTTAGGAAGCGAGAATCTAAAGTTATTTAAATTTCCCAGCGTTTTAGGCATCTACTCTACATTCATCGGTATTAAAAAATTAATATATTTCGTATTATTAAAAAAAATTCGGTCGTGGGTTGAGGTAATCTATATGTTGATCCTTGTAGACTAGTGTGATCCACTAATGTATGGAAAATTTCACCGATCTCAAGAGAATCATCGTTTAATGTGTCTTCACTTCACTACTCTCGTGAAATATTTAACATGTACCTTCTGTTCTGTTAGCTTACACTCAGGGAAAAGATCATGTAAAATCAACCAGAATTTAACCAATTATCATGTTGTTATTTTTCAACACGACTTGCCGTGTTAAAGTTTAACATTATACACGGTTTTTACATGATTTTAAATTTCCCAACATTAACAATAGACAGTGTTGAGTTGACATGTACATTCTATTAATTCAAAAGGATCCTTTGTCAACTTTAACAAGATCATCATGTTAAATTTACATGTAAATCTGGACAAATCTAAATGATGACTAGTTATCTTTAAGCTATATGACCTATTAATTCAATATGTTTTATTGTTAATCTAATATTATTTATAATGTCAATCCAAAGCGATAATCCGGCAATTTTTACATGATCTTTGGTTAAATTAAAACTATTGGTCATGTCAGGTCTACACGGGAACCTCGATAAATTAACATGATTCACTTTAAAAATAGCAGTGTTCACATGTTGAAACTACACGGCCCTTTGTCAAATTAATCTTAGTGACTATATTGAAATTACATGGAAACTCTGATTAATCAACATGATTCACTTTTAAATTAAAAACACTCACCTGTGAAATCTAAATGACCCTTTGTCAAATTAATTTTCTTCGCCATGATAAAAATGCATGAAAATCTCCATGATTTTATATGGTACAATGCAAACTTAACACTTACCAAGATTTAGTTATCCTTAATTCAATTGAAAATGAAGAAAGCAAAATATCAATTTAACACATTTATTAATATAATCTAGTTTTCTAAAATGATTTTAATCGGAATACATTTAACATATTACAAAGTTTGTGAATATGAAGAGGCGGTGATATGAATTTGTTTATATTTAAAAAATTATACTCTTTTATGACATCTCCTATTACATAGGCTTGGAGATGTGCATCAAAATAAAGAATTTTGTGTTCAAAACAAATTAAGAAAAGTTCTTGTTTGGACTTTACAACAATGTCTTCGATTTCAAATAATTTGACATTACTTTCCTTGGTAATTAAAAAGAAACCCTTTTTGTATTCTATTCCATTAAATGTCACCTTAGAATAAAACTGAACTTGCTCTAAATTGAATTTAATTTGGTAAAATTCGCTGTATTTAAAAATATTATTAGCTAACAAATGTTTGCTATTGGGTAATAAGCTCGGTTGAAAAAAGTTTTCAGAACTTAAATTGTATGAAAATTTTAAAGCAGCTTTAATAGATAAACTCCAAGGAACATTTAAGCGCGAATTCATTGAACGCGCATATTCTTTATAAACTTTATGAGTTGCTTCAAACCTCATGCACCACAATTGTTTTAGAGGTCCACATTTTTTTATGGAGGTAATGTAGTGCACTAAAAAATGAAATTTAGGCTTTAACTGCTTATTAAACAATGCTGTATACAAATGATTATGTTTTTCAATTAACAACTCCAACCTATTTAAAGATATCTGATCGATTTCATTCATCATTACAATATCAATGATTTGCAGGAGTTGCAAAAAAAAATTCCACACTTCATCACCCTCAGGTATTAAGTCTCCAATTATGAAAGGCATGTGATGAACAAAAGTCATCATCTCCCTTGCGGTCATTCGGAAGTTGGCACTTTTTAGGTTATTAATAACTAAAGGTGGAGAAATATTTCCAATCTCCGTTTCGCCATACTTCAACATTTGTTTTCGATAGTTAAATGTATCGAGTGTAAAAAATTTTTTCTTATCTATAAAATCTAATAGAATTTCTGAGATGTCATACCTGCATACTCCCTCGAACAAATCATGCATCAAATCAAAGTAGAAGTTATCAACGACATGAAAACTATCAATACTATTAAAAACACAACATTCCTTTATTCCTGTTAATTTATCGTCTTTAAGACTACAGTCGGTAGAATAATTTTGATAATTTCGCAAAAATTCGGGATATTCTATTGTATCTGTTTGCATATTGCTCTTATGTCTTCTGCAGTTGCGACAAAAGAAATTTGAATTAAAGCTGGAAGAAAATCCAAGAATTGAATTTAATCCTAAATTGTCGCCGATTATAAAAGCTAAAACAAAATGCAAATGATAATCCCCATCTTTTGTTTTAATGCATATACCTTCTGTTTCAAGTGATTTTAATTCTTTAATCAATGGCTCAAAGGCATATATATTGCCAAACTCCTTCCGATCTTTTGACTTAAAAAATGCGGCAACAAATATATTTTCCAATTTTGATAAGTGATGTTGTGGAACGCTTGGAAAGTTGTAATATACTCCGCAAACTGTATGTTCAGTGGCGTGAGGACCTAGCGGGTTGTCAATTCCAAACTCATCGAAATAAAGAACGAAAGGAATTACGAGCTTATCTTTGAAGAAAGCTATTTTATTTTTCCACACTTCGCCATTTATTATGTTCTTATATGTCCCATCAGATTTGTCTAAGAGTTTCATATTTTCTAAAGTAAGACTCAGGATGTTCTTTGTTTCGAAAAACTTTTGGAATTGAAATTTAATTGGCATTAATACTCCAACTATTTTATTTGAGTCTAAGCTGGGGTTGTTATTGACAATGACCTCCGAAATTTCTTCCTGAATTGTATATGAAATTGGGGTCTTAAAAATGTTTGCCTCTTCCAAATATTTAAAGAACCTATATTCTGTCTGAGCTTTTTCTAAGACAGAAAAACATTTCTTTATATCGTTTTCGACAACCAATCTGTTACCAGCATCTTCTATGTGTGGAGAAATAGAATTCAGTATGTATTCTTGTATCGGTTTTAAAATTGTATCATTAATTTGTCTTACTATTGAAAATACGTCATTTCTATTGAAATTATTTTTGTTATGTAAGTATAATATAAAGTGGTTGACATTAAAATCTGAAAAATTTGGTGAAAATGAAGTGGAAGTTTCTTCTGTTGGAGAAGTACTTCCCCCCTTTGTTTGGACACTGTCTTTAGAGGCATAGCTACAAGAAGGTTTATTTTGAATAGTATTTTGTTGATTTATTCCAATGTTTTTAAAATTATGGGTGTTATGTACTCTATCTAAATGGTTTTTGAAAGTAAAAATGTTTGAAAATAATTGGCCACATTCTGGCACATTACAAGTGAACTTAGAAATTTTTTTGATTGTATGAAATGCTTTCAAATGAGCAATTAAAGCTTTTGAATTCGAAGCCTGAAAACTGCAAAGAAAACATATAAAAATCATTCTGTACCTATTTTTCCTTATTATTTAAATACTTAATCAAGTGAATTACGTTAGGGTTTGAAGCAACTTCAATTTCAAAAAAATAGCAGTCAATGAATTCAAAAAAGCCTCTTGCTTGTAAAGGATACTTAAAATTCAATACATAATATAGTTTATGCAAAACATCTAAACATTTTATAAATGTAGGTACCTTATATAAAATATCATCGAAAAGTACGTAAAAACATTCCAACTTGGTTATATCCGGTCCAATAACCATCATTATTGGCTGCACGGTGCAACTTTTGTCGATAGCATTTTTTTTTAAAGTCTCGTACTGCCGTCTATAATCGTTAATAGATATGCAATGAAGTACCGTTGCCGCCTGTGCGTCACAAATTGACGGCTTCCATTTTGACCTTTTACTCACAGCAGATGTAGCACTAATTGCAACGATAGACGGCTTAATCACAGCATGAATTAATAGGGTTAAAATGCAGTCTTTGGAGTCTGAAAAAAAATAATTGAAAAATGAAAATGGGTTTAGTGTCAAGATAAAAAATAAATTTACCAGCAGACATATCGCCTTCGAGCTTCTCAAGCAAGTTCTTGGACTCCACGTTCTTTATTTTCTCCTTAAAGTAGGGAATTATAACTTCCTGAAAATGGTTCCATTTTTTAAAAAGGTTTTGACCTTTTTCGGGGAATAGTTGAGAAAAATCCATTTCAATCTAAAATATTAAAATATATATGTAATTATTGAACATAATAAATCTTTACAAATGCTTTTACCAATGTATGACCCAATGAGTTTCTAAATAAAGGCCAGTTCAACAAAATGTTTAAATCGTTTTTTAGAACATCAGATCTTCGAATGTGAAATGTGCTTTTCCATTTCTCGCAGACTTCATCCCATGGTTCCATATTGTGCAGTAACCAGGTTTTAGTTTCAATTTCATTATCATCTAGATAGGATGTAAATTACAAAAATTATTATTTATTTGCAAAAAAATTTTATAATGTTACAGTCAGTTGAGCCCGACAATACAAAAATACCGGACACATATATGAGGGGGTTCTTTTTAAAATTTGACTATTCCACTTTTTGTGTTTTCCACAAGTTGACAAAATAGAGATGGGTAATATAATTTTTAACTCGAATAATAAACTTTTGACTAAGTCATGGTTTTTATTCTCTTTTGTGGTGTAACTATAGAGATTTGGGCCAAATTTTTGTGGTGAGTTTTCATATCAATGTTACCAAGCAAAAAATAAATAAAAAATAGTTGTATGGGAAGTGGAATGGTCAAGTTTTGAAAAGAATCTCCTCATATATGAATCACTTTCTTGAACAAAATATGCTTACTTGCAACCATTGGGTCAGTAGCTGTTACCAGTTCTAAGGAATTGGTTTTTTCAGTAGAGTTCTGCTTCTTAATTTTTCTGCGAGCGTTTGTTGCTTTGTCATATAATTTTCCAGTTGGATTTAAGCCTTTTCCACGAAAATTGTAGTAATACCTCTAAAACGTACAAACAATAACATAATAATAACAAGCAAAAACAAATTATATAAATTACCAAATCTTCTGAAGGAAACAATGCTCCTATTTCCCCATTAAACTTCACAATGTCTTTCATAGTCATTGACATACATTTTTGCGAAAAACTCTCCGTTATAATGTTTACCAAGGCGTCCCGATGGTCATCCTTCAAAACCGAGTTAACATTAAAAAAATTTAAAATTTCCTGACCTCTTGGGGTTTCTTTCAGGATATTATGAAGATTTATAGGATTCGAAGAGTGGATTAAAGAGCTTTGGGTTGAAGTGCTTTGGGTTGATAATGAAGTCAACCAGCTTTTTATCGAAAGTGTATCGGCCTGAAATTTGTTTAAGATAATATTTACTCATATACAATATATTACAACCTAGCATTTAATGTTGTTGCTTACATCATTTTGCCTCCAATGAGAAAGTCGGGCCTTAAATTTTACACGCAAACCCATGTTTGAAATTGGGAACAATTCATTTATATCTTCATCTTTAATTAAGCATAGACTTTCGATGTCTATTCCGCAATCTAAATTTTCTTTCATGAGTAATTAAGCCCTAATGATCGGTGTGTTTTCAGCCCTTCGCACAGTGCGTCGTTCCCATACATTCGGTGGACAAAACTAGAAGGAGTTGTCCTAGGCCAATGAAATTTGGCATGAGCAGCTAATAGAACAGAATTAAAAGAAAAGAATGAGTATGAACAATATTGATCACGCCCATCGCCCAACGCCCATACAAACCGAAATAATTTTTTGCTGTGAAAATTGAACTATTGCGTCAAATTTCTTGAAAATCGCTTGAAGAGCATATTTATATGCCATCATTTCAAAAACTAGCATTTCATCAACATTGACCACGCCCATCGCCAACCGCCCATACAAACTGAAATTTCAATTTAATCCGTTCCGAATCGGTATATAATTGTAGGTTTCAATCAGTGAGCTCAAAAATAGAAAAGCGTGCAATTCACTGTTTGCGAGAAACTCTCTCTGTTTAAAAATTAATTAAAAAATATAGTTCTAAGATTTATAAAAAAACAGAAAACCAAAATTTGCACTATTTCTTATCTATTTAAAAAACATCAGCCTAGTCAATTCCGTCTACAAATGTATTTATGAGCAATATTTTTCTTCAACTACTCACAAACGAAACTACAAAATCAATTTATTTGACTTACAAATCGCACACTTTGAATTGCTGTGTAGCACAAAGAAATTTTTTCTATGAAAAAATCTTTGCGGTTTTTTTTTAGCTGCACTATTACCTTTAAAACCATACCAAAAGCATTCAATTCCAACGAAGTCACTTTTCTAAATTTTGTCCATGAAACGGAGCAGTGTGCTTCGGGCCAAAAAGCAACATTTATACACTTATATTTGTACTTACCAAGTAGCTTCTTATAAACGTCCTCTTCAAATCCCATTTTTCCGCAAATTATTTCCTTCATTTCATTGTTGGGGTCAGCACTACTTGCACTTGCTGTTAGCGTTTCATTTTCATTTGTCACTAAATATTCAAACAAAATCTCTTCGGAAAGATCTGTGGACTCCATTTTTACTTTTAAATAGTTAAGTTTTTAGTTTTTCTTGATTTTAATTTTTATTGGTTTCCTCGATACCACCAGCACGATTGACAATCATAAACTGCGATTTTATACGCTTCTATGCTTCTACATACATAAGTAAATACAGGATGATCTGTTTACTTATGAAGCATTAAACATATACAACATAGATTTAACACTTCCATCTGGTAGTGAGTGGATAGCTATAACGGCATTTTTTAAATCAACCATTGATATCTGTTTAACTTTGTAAAATTTAACACTGCCATCAGGTAAAATTTAACACTGGCATCAGTTAATTAACACTGTGAAACGTAAAATTAACACTGCCTTCGGTTTAGTATTTACATTACAATATTTACATTACACTAGTGTTGATATAACATGATATTTTTAAATCAACCAACAATTTCATATAGATTTAACACTTCTATCATGTAAAGGGTTGATGAAAATAACGGAATATATTATTTAGTTTTAATTAACAGTGTGAAACGTAAAATTAACACTGCCATCGGTTTAGTATTCGATTTACATTACACTAATGTTGATATAACATGATATTTTTTTTAAATCAACCAACAATTTCATGTAGATTTAACACTGCCATCAGGTAAAAGTTGATGAAAATAACGGAATATTTTATTTAGTTTTAATTAACTCTGTAAAACGTAAGATTAACACTGCCATCGGTATAGTATTCGATATACATTACACTAATGTTGATATAACATGGTATTATTTTAAATCAACATGATATTTTTTTAAATCAACCAACAACCTTGTTAATTAAGCAACCAGTTTTTCCATGTTAAACTAACAAAGTGCATAGTGTAAATTAAATAATGTAAAAATTTGAAAATTTCGCAATTTTGTATGGGATTATGAATATTGTAAATTTAACATGAGCCTTGTCAATTTTTTACAGGACGTTTTTCTCTGTGTGTACTTATTACCAAATGAATTAATATATTGCTACTTCCTAATCAATAGTTATTGTATGTTAGGCTAAATTTTTTAAGTAACAGCCTGATCCAAAAATTAAAAACTGGCATGAATTTAGCATAAGTGATTGTATTTAACTCGGTTTTAACGAGTTCCTCCATACATTTTCATATTAAAAATCGGCGGATAATGTAGTTTTAACACACTGTTAAATCCTAGCCTGATTTTTAATGTAAAATTTCATGGCAAAACTAGTTAAGACGGTGTTCAATTTTGCCACTTATGCTAATTTCATGCTAGTTTTTTATTATGCATTAGGACGTAAGTCTTCAAAATGAAACAACAACTGCTTGTGTCAGCGCTTAAGCCCTCTCACTATCATTTTTGTATGATATGTATTACTTGAGTTGTCACAATAAGGAAATATGCCTGAAAAGAACAACAACTTTAATACTAACTAGATAGACAAGTGAAATTATTTTCAATCTCTCACTTTTCTCACAGATTTTTCTCAAATTCAACCTCGCAGTCCCATAGTCACTTAACAAAGTACTACCATGTAATTTAAGCAACAAATGAAATATAAACATTTAGCAAAGGTATCATAAAAATTTGTTTATTTGTTTGTTTTTTCTTCATTTGCGTTAAATGAATGTGTGTTAATTTTTCGCATTTTTCTTCATGTTTTTTTGCTTTCTTAATGAAAATTAAAATTTATGTCAAGTCATAAATACACACAAAAATACATACAAACATAAATAAACATGTATTTATACACAAACAGAAAAAAGCTGTTGGAATATGAAAATCACTTGAACCCAGTTAACCAAGACTTTCGTTATTGATATCGATTTCGAATATATCTCGAATATTTATCTTATAAAACTATCGAGAGTGACACTCAAAAATGAATTGGAAAAAGTTCACCTGTCGCTCAGTTTTGTCCCAAAAAAACATTCGATTTTGAAGTTTCGGTAGCAATATCAAAAGTGAGAGAATATCGAACTAGTTTCGATATCGCAAAAAGGCATGAGAAAAAGTATAAAAGTAATTGTATTTATTATTTATTTATTTTAAGTAATTTTTTTTTATTACTCTCTTAAAAGCCTACAGTATTTGCTTTCTGCTTTGAAATTTCTAACAGATATATTGGGCGAGTTATTTAAAAAACATTTTGAGCAATTATTTTTACAAATATCAATCAATTGTTTGTTTCTTATATCTAAAATAAGACCATAATGTTCAATAAAATCGTTCCCTTAAATAAAAACATCACAACATCTGCAATGATAAATTTTAATCTAAATATTCTTTTTAAGTTCAAGGTTAGGTCCAAAATTCTTTCACCAAAGGTATTAATTTTTGAAGCATTTGCAGCATACAATAATTTTTTAGATGAGACTGTAGTCTTGCATCCCGTTTGTAACACCAGAGTTTATTAAAAAATTTAAATAGACTAACAGTTTGGCATACATCCACTCGCCTACCATCACACATTCGAAAAACTATCGACAGAAGTTCGAAACTCGAAGTTTCAGCAAACATTCGAATTTTCTTTGATTAGCGAACAAATATCGAAAATTTTTTTTTTCGAAATTTCCTTGCTTTAGTGAGTATTTGTTTTTATCGAATCTCAGGTCAAGTGGGAAAAAGTACAAACACACACACAAACTATAATAATATTTCACTAGATAAAAGTACATCATACATAAATATTAAGATTTCTAGCGAAGTTGTTTTTACGTAATATATAAGAAAATCCACACAATCACAAATAATTTTTTATTAAAACCGATACATATATCCCTTGTAAATGTGCATATATGTGTATATTCTTGCATGTATGTATATATGTATGTATGTATATTCTTATAGCCCGAATACCTTATTTGTTTATAAAAATTATTGATGCTTTGTAAAGGCTTAATAAAAAAATTAATACAAAACTGTTTTATAAACCCTTTATGAATAATAATAATAATTTTTATGTATAATTCTGTAATTTTTTAAAGTTTTGTAGAAATAATTAAAATTTTTTATTTAAGTTTTTATATCCAAACATGTATGCTCTTCTTTATTTAAGCAAAGAATAAACTTCAAGGATTTAATATAAACTTAATTTCCACAAACCAATCTCGCTGTCACTTATTTAAATTTTTTTTATTTAAAATTAAAATTGTTGAAACACGCTGCCACATACACAGACATCTAAGTATGTATGTATGTATGTGTGTCTAAAAGTTGAGCATCTTTAACCGTCTTGCTTACATGCAGTGCCAAGTCAATGTGCACGATAAAATAAACATATATGCATCTATGAAAGCCGAATGAAACTTAACAGCAGCAATTTTCTTAAAAATTAAATATTAAATACATGCAGGCACTCTAGTGTATTTATAAATGCATTTAAGAAATTAAAATGCACATACATTTTGTATATGAATCCTTCAAGCTCAAAAAAAAATTAAACCAGGCGAGGAAATGTTTTATGAAAAATGCATAAACATTGTTTTTGTCCAAATTTTTAAGCAACCATATATAACATATGTCAGCCAATAGTTGTGTAACATAATGCACTGAGAGAAAAACCTTCGTAAATCAAACGATTTTCGACATTATATTTACGATTTTGTCATTAGTTTTTAACCAATGCAACTCTTCATTCAAATTACGAAAATTGTTTCATTGGATGAAAAAATGTCATATATACAACGAAATATTTTCATTAAAGTAACGAAATGATTTTTGCCAAGCAACGTACATTTTTTATATTTTTATTTTATTTTATATTTTTTAAGGAACTATTTCATTGGATAAACAAAATTTTTCATGTAAATCATGACTTCATTACTGAGACGTAAGATACTGTTTCTTGATGATATCGTATCATTGTGTTAACAACATAAGTCATTATTGTAATGGCTGATGTGTGTATATTGGCACAGGCATCAGAAAAATGTTTTTATGATATAATTGGCTTCCCCGGCCAAGATTTGAACTTGGAATTCATCGCGTGGTAGTTAACGCACTTACCGCTGCAGCCACAAGAACCTCAAATATTATTTACATACACACTAAATACACACATAGCATCATTAAAGAAATTTAATTCAAAGTTATTTAATTGATCTAATTAATTGAAAATTATTTAATTTATTTAAAAAGTTATAACTTATAACTTATATATATAAAAAAAAATACTTTGGCTTATCTCCAGGCTTCGAACGTTTGACTACAAGGGTAGCACTCTGCCTACTAGTCTGCTGGAGGAAGTTTTCTTCATTGTAGTTACGAAAATATTTTACTAAAGTTGCAACAAAACTATAATTTCCATAGCTATAGATTAATTACAATTGTGGTTTGATATTTTAATATTCTTTTATGTCACCTAATCAATTTAAAATATTTTTTTTATAAATTCTGCATAAGAACATGTATTTAAATTTTTTATAACCCGAATGAAAATTATTTCATAACATAAATGATACTAGGAAATGTAAAATATTAACCACTAGAATGGTTTCATTACATTAATGAAATTTGCATCAATACAATGTAATGTTTCATTTTATTAATGAAATTTGTCATTGTATTAATGAAAGGGGGCAACGGTTGCATTCCCGTTATGAACTGTTTTTCTTTCAGTATGCATTGAACAAATAGACCACAGCAGGCTATACAACAACACGAGTACAAATGTTGTTGACTCCTGTCATCAGGTACTCAAGTATATTATATTTGATATCACATGTATAAAAATAAATTGACTTACTTAAAATTGGCTTGTACTCGTATCACTCAATAAGATATTGTTTCTCTTAAATCATATCCAAAAATTTTAAGCTGTCATTAATTCCACACATTGTAATACTTGTATATTGTAAAGTCCAATTTTGCTCTAAATTTGTAGCGCTACAAAGATAAAAATCAGCCTTAGGTGGTGACAGCGTCAAATGTGGTCGTGTAGTTGTATTGTGTGTAATGGCGTCAAAAGAATAATTTTCATTTAAACGGTTGTATTCCATTTTTAACAAATTGTGGCCAGTACCCTGCTGTGGTGTATGTGTTTAAAGCTTAAAGTTTTGTACTCACGTTTTAGACTCGGCAGTTTTTCTTTAAGCAAGTCTGAGTTTATAGAACAGAGAGGAAAGATGAAAGAAGAGGGCTACTGACTTGCTTGTACAGAAAAGTTACTTCAATTTTGAGTGTAAACAAACGAGCAGTTTTAAAAGAGAATTGAAGAGAACTGCTTCAAGAAAAACTGCCAAGTGTAAAACATGACATAAGAGAGAAATGAGAATATATTGTACTTAAAGCGTCAAATATTTGCCACGTGTGACCCTAGCTTAAGCATTTGCGAAATGTATAATAACGGCGATGGTTGATGTATAAATTTTAAAAGTTATTTTAAATTATCTTACAAACATACAAATGTACGTATGTTCTGTTACTACAGCTTTGTTGCTGTTGTCTTCAACATGTCACCATAACTTGACAAGGCTTACACACTCATTTAAGTAATAAGAACTATTAGTTACTTTCCTCATTTGCAAGTCTGAACGACAGCATAAATGCAAAAAGGTGTCCTAAAAAGTGAAACAGCTAAAAAAATTTGATGAAAAAAAATAAGTTTGACAAACATCGTCTTAAAAGCAAGAGTACTAATAATTTTAGTAATTACAAAATCTAGACGACAAGACAATTTTTGGGAATATCCAAAATTTATACAAAATCTCTATATATGTAAATAGATTTAAAAAAATATATATATACATATATATATGATAAACTTCTCACTAAAACGCGTTTGAAGCAAATACTTTTGTAAAGAATCAGAATTTGCTACATTTTATGTGGTTTTTAGTTTGCGCAGCTCAAGCCTCCAGCTTCCATACTGACTATAAAAGACTTATTTGTCTTCTTGAATATTTGGCTTTCATTTTCCATTAATAGTTCTGATAACTTTTTTATTTAATATTAAGAAGTAAAAAACTTATTGCAAACATGTTTGTAAGGAAATTTATGCGCATTTAATTTTGTATCTATTTTATGCTCGTTTTTCCAACACTTTTTCACTCGCAACTACTCATAATCTTCTTATTTCACTGCTGCGAGTAGTGGCAATGCCACTACGAAAAATTTATTTTAATTAAATGCTAATAGTTCTTGTTGAAAGCTCACACCATTACCACTCATGATGATAATGTAACAAGGACAGATGGATACATGGATACGAGTGCTTTTGTTTAAGTTAGTGTGAGTTACGGCAACTGCTGATGTTTGCCAAGTGCCAGAAACAAGTAACTCATATGCTTATACATTCCCACATTAAATTACACACTCGGAGTGGCAAAAATAAAAAATAACAAAGAAAAGCAGCATAGAGAAAAAAGCATCTTATGGATTAGCATTTTAGCATAATCTTTATAAACATGAATGCAATGCACAGCTAGAAAAACAATCACATAAACACATAGACAAAATAATTTTAACTGCCGCTTTTTTTCTGTTTTTGCTTACGTTTCGAATGGAAGGAAGTGTGTAGCATTTCAAATCAGTAACACTTTATTATATTGGATGTGTTTCAGAGAAAAAATTTACATGCTTTATTGAGGACTAGGATCAGTCAGGGTGGTGGCAAAGCTATTTAACAAAAAAAAACATTAAAAACAAAAATTAAAATTTGTAAAAAATCTAATTTGGCTTACAAAGCGATAGGAATTTTAGCCTGATGTAATGCGTGAAGGTGCAGGATTCAAAGGTTAGCCCTAACGTTTAAGCCCCGTTCAGACAAGTATTATTACTTTTGTGGAAAATGCAGCTCTGACATGTTGAGTTGTTATTTTTTTTTTTGTTGAAATTTTTAAACAAATATAAGACCAGGGATGCATTTTCGTATTAATACTTGTGTTATAGTCTAAGTGGGCCTTTAGTAGTCCGTGTGCGTATGTTTGTGAGGCCCTATAGTCCCTCGTTTATTTTTTACAGCTGTCAGGGAGACCAGCTTGTCAGTAGGCGCTCAAAAAAGGTGCCAAACGATTTGGAGAATTTAATTAAAAAACGAGGCAAGTTATTGCCAGTTTGCGTTTAGAAATTAAAGTCTGATTTCATTTAACATTTTGTTATGCTTATATACTATTTAAAATGCTTCGATTTTTGACTTTATTTATGTCTTTAATTTTGCTTTAATAACATAAATTAGTAAAAAAATAAAAGTGTGTCATTTAAATTTTATAATGTAAGCGTTTTGTTAATTATTACAGTAAACCGTATTGCAATGCAACTAAGCTATGATACAGTGATTTACAGTAAGTGAGGTACACTACACTGATTAAATTATAAATATAAAAAAATTATTTGTTTTCTTCAACCTTATATTGCTTGCAACATACCAGAGAAAAATCAAGCCTTTTAAACCGGATTTGCACCAATCCAAAAAGTTTTGCTAGTCAACTCTTAGGAATTCAATCACAATTCTAAAAATGGAAACGAGTGTTCCCTACCACGTCCCCAAATCCATATACATTTTAAATCTGATTGAAATTTTTTTAATACGGTCGATATTTTTAAGGATACAGGTTAAAATTTGTTCTTGACAGTTTTTTCCTTCACGTCAAATTCATATTTACTAAAAGAACAGTATACTGAAATACAATCGACCATATTTTTTTTAACAACAGTAAGCAGCCAGACAGCCAACCATATTTGTGATAGGAACAGTGTGCGGCAATACAGTCAATCATCTTTCGTATAAAAACATTGTGCCGCCATACCGCCAACTATTTTTCGAATGAAAACAGTGTGCTGCCATATAGACAATATTTCTTCTATACTAACATAAGGCCTCTTTTATAATAATAGTGTGTTTCCATAATGTGGACCATTCATAATTACAATGCGCCGTCACACCGGCAACAATTGTTTCTATAAAAATATTGTGCTCCCATAATTTCAACAATTTTTTTTCTAAAAATGGGTTGAGTGTATGGAAGCATACTGTTCTTTTTGAATCGATAGTTGACTGTGGGTAATTTCGATATTCTGTTGTGCTTGTTTTGATTTGAAATGTCTTTATTCCAAATCCACATTTCGCTCTTCACTTGACTGCCCATAACTTATTATTTTTATTCTTGGTCTGTCAAAATTTTGCTGTAAATTTGCCTAACACTTATGTATATCAATACAAATGCTTGTTATTGCAAATTTTATTTTGACTGATGTTAGCCCTTCCTCATTTCCACGTACCCACACATACTCGTACCAGTAACAATTTTCCTGCTACGAAAACAAAATCCTTTAAAACAAACATACGAGTGAGTGTAAAGAAAAAGTATCCATCTGCAGTCCAAACAATAGTTCTTGCACAAACATTCATTTCTATTGGAGTTCCCTTTACTATTTTTTGTCTTTTCCAAATGGTTGTTTGGTTTATATGTTAGCTCCGTTGTTGCGCATAAATTTACACTTTATTGTGCAAAATTATTCACTGCCTCCTGCCACAAAAACACACACTTCTTGCAGTTACAGCTCATTGTTTAATATACGAGTATGAATGAGTTCGCACAAAAAACATTTCGCACACACTTTCAAATGAATTCATCCAGCACACGCTTGTACTTACTCAGTCCCATGTAAACTGGGGAATTCGTTTTTGGCGCTTTATGTGGCACTTTTCAACACAACTGCTACATATCTCGCAAAATTATTTAAAAAACATTTTTTTTATATGATGTATGCTGCCCAAGTCCCATTTAAAAATTTTCCATTATTATTTAATTATTTTTTTGATAAAATTTATAAACTGAAAGATTTCCTTGAAAAAAAGATTGCAATTAATATATACATATATATTTATATCAAGTATATATATATATAATTCTATAACAATGTTTTCTTTCGATTTCATGGGAGGACTATTAATAATTTTGATCTGCATTTGAAACACTAGCATGTATTATTTGCATATTGCATATAAGCTTTATTATTTATCCTTATTCACAAAATATGTACGTTTATCCTTTACAGCTACGTCCAAGCATACGTACTCCGACATTATCATTTGAGGTAAATAGCTTTGAAAGCTCTTACAATTTGTTCTTGTTTCTTTGCATTATTGTCGGCGAGATTTGATTAGCTCTCGTCAGTGTGTAATCACAAACCTCTTTTGTAAAAGCTCGCACGTTGTGCATATGGCTTAGACGTAGTTGATCTATTTATAATATATTTTTTAACTGCAACAAATATTAGATAACCATACGCAGGTAAATTCAAAAAAAAAATCATTAAATATTATAATTATACCCAAGCAAGCATATATTGTTCCAAATAAAATTAACAGGGAAATGATTTCAATTTCTTTTTTAATTAATAATTAATTTAATGCTTCTACTCGCAAATTGCCTTTAAAGTGCTTGTCTTTTTTGATTTTTGCTGCTTTTCGTATTGCTGTCACTAAACTTGTGCTTTAAGTATTTCTGTTATGCTTCTATTAATTTTATTATGTTTTGCTTTTTGTTTAAATTTATTTTATTGTTGTGAGCTGTATGAAAACTATAAAAAGGAAATTGTGGAAAATTGAATTTTCGTGTTTATGTTTTTATAAGGAATTCTGGAATATCCTTTAGGCTGCGCCATGTGGTTTGTTTAATATTAAACGCTTGCAATGAGAAGGGAGCAAATAAGGCTGCGGAATACGAGTAGTTAGTTAAAAAGGAGGTTAAGAAGTTTTTGCTTCGGCATTTTGTTCATATAAACTGTTAATATTATTATGGTTTCCTGCTCTTTATCATTGTACTTCTTGCTTTTTATTATTATTTTATTTTCTCTTTGAATTTTATTTCTTTTTGTTTTAAGTTGTTGTTATTGTTTTTGTACAAACAACATCTCCATTAAATCACTCTCACTCAAAGCGTCAAAAGAATAATTGCTTGTTAAATGCTAAAGCAATGAAAAAAGCAGATACAAAAAAAATAAATAAAACAAAGCAAAAGTAGGGACAATTTAAACAGAATTAGGGGAGAAAAAAGGCGGTTTCTTTCAACCAAAAAAAAATTTATTGCTTTTTGAACAAAAAAAAGCTCATTTGTTTCGCCAGAACTTAAGACTTATGTGGAATGAGCAATTTGTGAAAATTCTCATGCACAGACATACATTGAGGCCGTTAACCAGTGTGACCATTCTGGCAAATATTTATACTTGAAGCCCAATTTGGTAAAACGAAAACAGTAACTTCCGTGTTCAGAAAAAATAATTTTGATTTAGAAAAGGTTTACAAAACAAATTTTGTATGTGAAATTTATTTGTTAAATGTTTTGCAAACAAAATGATTTTTTTCCAAATAAGGCCTTAATAAGCATTGAAAATTTTTTTATGGAAAAATATAAATTGCAAAAACAAAAAACAAAAAACACATACAAAATTTGTCAATGGTTAGAGTTTTTGTTTTACAAAATTAAAAATTAAAAAAATGCTTCAACTCGTATCATTTGTGAAACTTTCGGAAATATTTGTTCTGTTAAGCCGAGATCCCACTATCGGCACAATGTACCGATTTTCATCGGCTCACTGCAATAAAGTCAGAAGTAATAAACCAAAATAGCCTAATTTCTCAATTAATTCCAGGATAAGTCTATATGGCTCTATTACCAATGCAGTGTGGTGGAATTATATTTCAATCAGTTAAAAAATAAAACCAACTTAGCTTATTACTTATGACTTTATTTCAGTGAGCCGACGAAAATTAGTACATTGTGCCAATAGTGGGATCTCGGCTTTAGACGTACTAAAGCTAAAAGTTTTAATAATAAGTTAGCATTATCAGGCATGTTCTGTAAATCACTTTATAGTAAAGTGATTTGAAATCACTGAAAAGGTGTTCTGCACACAAAAATGTTTGAGATCTCGTGATTTGAAACCGGTCAACCAACTGCCTGACGATATCAAATCACTTGATGGTTTTTGAAGCATTTTACTTTGAATTCTGTAATAAATCAATTATATACACACAATATGATTTGTTCTTTATTTGTTTTTGTAATAAAGTTAATTATTTTACACAAAAGAACACTAAAATTTAAAAATTTATGAAAATGCTATATTTTTTGCGGACTCTTTAATATTTTTCATGATTTTCTTTTCCTTTTCAGTAGTCAGCTGATATTGTTTATCAAAAAGGCATTTGCGGTTGCCAGAGCAACAAAGTTTTAAAGTTGTGTAGCATATGCCTAATTTATTCAACTAAATTAATCATTGAGAATAAAACTTGATCTAATTTGTTCAATACTAACTATAATTATAAAATTCGATTTATTAATATTTAATATACAATCGTTAAAAATAAGTGTAAGTGGCAAAAATAAGTACTAAATAGTGTGACAGCACAATAAAAGCTTTTTGCTCGTTATTTATCACAATTAAAATCACCACTAAAAAAGCTCGTGATTTTCAGAACACCCAAAAATCACTTGCGTGATTTCAAAATCGTTAGTGATTTGAAATCACCGTGATTTCAGAACATGCCTGTATGTATCATTTCTTACACAATTTCTGTAATTGCACTTAAATCTATGATCTTTTAACTGAGTTGTGTAATAATTGATAGATTTTTTTGATTAAATTTTATTTTATTTAGAGCATTTATTTAAAAGCTTATTTGAGAAATGGTTTTTAATATTAACTTACAGTTTTAGCTGATATCGCTTTATATTTTTTTAAAGATATGGCTACACTTTCGCTCTCTGAAGTCATAAAAATAAAAGCCGCAACATTTTTAATTTATTATTTTTATATTTATTTAAATAACTGACACATACAATCGCTCTAATTTTGGAGAAAAAAAACTTAATTATAAATTAGGCAATTCGACAAATTGGTAGCTTATTGTTTCAAAATATTAGATAACTCTGGTTATTAAAACATTAAGAGTATTTTGTTCTATAAACTTTATATTATTTCAGAAAAAAAATATATAATAAGCTTACAGTTTGACTGCTATTCCAATACTTTAATTTTGCCAAGAAAACGAATTAATTATTAATTTATAAATTAGATTAACAACAAATAATTGCTACAAAAGCTCTTAAGCAAACTAAACAACAACTGTTTTCTGTGATTACATATGTGCCCTTAATTATGAAAGTGGTCTAAGTCATGTGCATTTTTGCTACGAAATATCAAATAAATCTTTGAAAAACTTCAATAAATATTTAAAACATATTAAATTAATTTATATAAATCGAGACTAGTACAAGTCTAAATTAAAATGATGCATAATAAAAAAATACTTTTTAATTTGTTCAAATGTAATCTACTAAATATATCAAGCAGAGAAATATATGACTTAGACCACTTTCATAATTAAGGGCACATATGTACAACAGATAAATAAATGGTCTTCCAGTCAGAGGTTTTATTTTAATAAATAAAAAAGGAGTATTAGTAAGCGAAATTATGTGCTGTTTATTTAATTGTAAAGTTGTATTGGTGGAAAGCAATATCAGCAAATAGTCGGCATGGCTACTAACCTAACGATTGGGACCCTGGTTAGTATGAATAAAAAAAACTATTTGCTTTTTACTTAAAAATTTGTTTTAAAACCCAAAATATTTATGTGTTTTTGTTTTTTTTAAACAAATTTTTAAGTAAAAAGCAAATACTTTTTTTCTATTCATACTACCCCTTATATTTTATGTAGCCCCAAAGAAAGAAATCTAAAGCTGTGAAGTCATAAGATTTTCTTCGAGAAAGCATATTATCGTGTTATTTGTTAATCGTGTTATTTGTTTAACGTCGTCCACACTAAGAACCCAAAATCGTTTGTGTAAACGCAATATTATCCATTATTATTAATGGCATAGTTTTTACTTATATGTCAAGTAGAACCCGTCTTATTGTTACAACTTGTACGTATAGGAAAATATTATTGTCGTACAACATATTTATAATGTGTAATCTATTTGCTTTATTTTGTGAAATATATTTTTAATATATTGCAAAAGCAATGAGTATGTACATATGTTTTTCGTTCATTATTTTTACTCAGCATTTTGAAACCTACTGGTATATTTCAAACCACAAAATAAATAAAAGTTCGCAATTAGAAGTTCTCACATCTTTTACCCTTAAAATGATGTTCTCGAAAAAGTGACAAGCACGTTTGCAACTACCTATTCTGGGTTTCAAATAACAGGGTCTTTTTTCATTATTCTTCGCTGAAAATTGTCACGTACATAATGGCATATGACAACAAATAATAAATGTACATACATACATACATACTTATGTACATGCGAATTTTAGAAAAAAAATAATAAAAAAATTACTTGTGTTCAAAAAGAGAACTCCAAATTTCATTACAACTGCGAAAAATATTTTAAAGCTATTGTAGGCTTTTATTACCAAAATTTATTTGTGTTCTAAAATTAACACTTGACAACAAAAAAAGAAGAAAGTTTAAAAACCAATTCATGCGAAATTCATATAAATGCAATACTTACGATATGTAATTTTTGAGTATTTAAAAAAATGAGAACTTCACAATAAATTTTTATGTACTCATATATTTACATATTATATTATATACTTTGCTTTCTAATTACATAACATGAAAAGATATCTTTTCAGTTTTTTTTCTTTATCAAACTTAAGTACTGTGGGCGTATGAGTGATATTTTTCCTTATACGTTTTTCTCTAGCTCTAAATTTTATTTAGTAATAAATCGCATTATGTGAAATGTTACCTAATTGTTTCCATAAAACAGACACGTATTAAGATTCAATCATTAAATATTGAAAACAAAGAAAAAAAGTCTATATTTTATTGTTGTTTTCAATACCACTTGGCTGAACGACATCATATCTCTTTTTGAACTTTAAATAAATTTAAAGTAAAGTATCAAGTTCTCTGATCCAGATTGTTTGAAATTTACTTGAGCACTTGTACGCAGTATTTCTCTTAGCGTTAATTTTTTTCTCGAATACAAACTTTGCCCAAAGTGTGCTTCTTTGTGTATTTTAAGCCTGATATAACGTAACTGTATGTCACACAAACTATCATACTGCGCTCAATTTTTAACATTTAAGATCAGTATACTCTGGCAAACCATCAAGGAATAGATTTTTTTTGCCTAAATTTACTTTGATTATAAATATTTCTAGTATTGTAGTCTGGGACAGCAAACTAACAGCTGAAGTATAGAGTAAATTAACAAAAAATTATGGCCTTGTCTGTATATTTCTGTGAATATTTCAGTCGTAAAACCTTATTAATTTCGTTCAGCTCCAAGGTGTTTCAAGTAAATTTTATAGCTGAATAAACTCTCTTATGAGTTCTCATTATCTCTTTTATGTTCACCATTTTATTAATCCCTCCTGTCTATATTAGCTTGTTCTATTATTTGTTTACCAACTTTCTTCCACTATGCTCGCATTCCATATTTGTCTAACTGGTATAAAGTTAATATGTTTTTTATTTTCCTTTTCTTGCTGGTTTGTTTGATCATATTTTGTTTGTTCAAGAATTGATGTTTGTTTTAGTTTTGTTATTGTTGTGACGGCTTCATATCACATATGCCACATACACAAGGCCTAAGCACACGTAATAATAATGTTCGTTCCATTTGAAGGCACACATGTATGTGGTAATGGCATTTGCTAAGTGTCATTTGATGTTTGGCTTGTGTTATTTTTCATATGTCCTTTAGGTGTCAGGCTACGTGACTTTTTGTTGATTTTTTGCGGCTTTGATGTGAGTTTCGTAAGAATGTTATGATTGCTTTTTATATGTTTATATGTATGTGAAAGTGTAAATATATGCTCTAGTTATATTTTATTTTATTGAGCTTTTTCCTATCACAATAACGGTTTTAGTTCAGCAAGTTCTTAGTTTTTTATTCTTTTTTTTGTTGAAAATATTTTTCTTCATCGAGCTATGTATAACAAATTTTCTTAAATAAGGCCCTTAAAAACAAAATAAAATAAATTTTCATTAAAATTTTAGTATTCTTATATTTGAATTATAACAAACAATTAAACGATAACTATGACACTCAACATGCTTACAATTATATAAAATGGAATTAAGAAAGTTAAGTAAATAATTCTACTAACAATTCAATGTAATAATTTTAAGATTATCTTCGAATAATAGTAAATTGTGAAAATTTTGAGATAAATTTTAAAAATTAAAAAACCAATCTAAAAGCTTTTAAAAAAATTACTTATTTTTTCTCAGAATTCTTCATGAAATTTGTTAAAGCACACCATCATAATATTCAATACAACTGTTAAAGTCATTTACATATGTATGTTTAGAAGATTTTACAATTACATCAATTAAACGAAACAAAATCTTAAGCCAGCAAAAGTATCAAATATATGTTTATACATATTTATTTAATTTATATTTAATAAAACCATAAAAAGGTCTGCTTCAAGCAAGGCAGCCAAAAAAAACTAATTAAAATATAAAGTTTTTAAATTAAAAACTGCAGATGCCTTTTTGTACTATTTTGTGTTACGAATACAAGTGGTAACATGTGTTAAAAGGATTATATTGCATCACAGCTTACATACATTTCGCAAACCCAACAAGCCAGCAGGTTTATTGTGAAAATTGAAATTCATTCAAGTCGCAATAGTTTCTTACATAAAGCCAGAAATTGAGTTTGATTACACGACTATGAAGTACGTACATGAGTTTGGCCAGTTGTAGAAAATACTTTTTCCGAATCAAGTTTTAATATGAAATAAAATAAATTCAAATATTATGAGAGATATTTATATTACAATAAAACTTTAAACTTTGTGTTTATGTGTGTTGTTCTATCTATCATGTATTAAAATGAAGGACATTTTCTCTTTACAACAGCACAGATACAAATACTTGTCAATCTACCTTAACATTGGCGGCAATCACCTAAAATATATTTACCGTAATATGTGTTTAACCCCCGACCAAAAAAATAGTGTTATAAGTTTGTAGTGTGTGTCTGTGTATCTGTGTGTCTGTACAAGTCCTCGTACAGACCAAACGGTAGGACCGATTTTGATTTAGCTTTTTTCTATTTGAAAGGTGATTTAATCGAGAGTGCTCTTAGCTATGTCTGCACAAAATCGGTTCAGTCGCTTAAGGGTAACTCACACTATTATACATGTATAAAGACTTATGTGAAAAATGCAGCTCTGACATGTTGAGTTGTTATTGTTTTTTTGAAAACAAATATAGAGCAGGGATGAATTTTCGTCAAAAGTATTAATACTTGTATTATAGTCTGGAACAGAATATATCACATATTTTCTGAATATATTGGGAATTTTTAAAAGGTTTAATTTTGGTTATTATTAATACTGATTTTAATATATTTAAAATTTTTTTCTTTGTAATTTTTTATTTAATTTTTTCTTTTGTATAAAGCCGAATTTATATCAATTGGTCCCAAAGTCCAAGGTGGTTTTTTTTTACAATTTTCTTGGCCAGATCGCAAATTCTATAATTTCATAACTTCTTGGTAGTTTTCACGATTTTTTGCCATCTCGACGATTTTTTTAATTTGACGGATTTTGCCAAAAATGAGGATTTTTATATATTAAAGCGTTTGTTAAAGGTTTTGAAAAAATAATTGAACTGTCAATAAATGAACTGTCTGCATGCAGGACCTGGACTCGAACGTTGAGGAATTTATTAAAGACGTAGTGTAGACATGTAGTTAGTCAAAAATTAATTACGAACTTACTTGTTTTTAGTGGTTATCGTAATTGAGTGTTAAGAAAAAATGGAGAACAATGAAACAAAAAGCACACAAAATCATTGTACAACAGTTGAATCGACAGTTATGTCAATTTATGCAATTTTTTTATTGTACACTTCATAGTGCACAATACGTCATTTCACAAACTCAAAATTTCATAAAATATTGAGTGATAACAAAACTTTTTACAATTATATTAATTGTGAAAGATACTGGTCCTGATTGTGTAAGACGTATTTCAAATACGACTGCGACTGTTTGGTAATAGATTAAAGAAGACTTCAAAAGTTTTTCTTTAATCTATTACTAAACAGTGGTAGTCGTATTTGATGTACGCCTTACATAGTCAGGCCCATTATTTTTATTTTATTTTATTATTTATTGATTTTATTTTTTAGTCTTAAATTAATAAATTATATTCAGAAATAATGATAATAAATTATAAAACTTGGAAAAGTATCGCATACGAACTAACATACTCAAATAATCTACGTTGTTTCTTTTTTCTTTTACACATGCACATATTTTTACACTTGTGTGTTCATTTTACAGCTGTCATTCGGTATGCACTAGTAAAATATGCTCGGACACTACAGTAACTAATGCCCTTTCTTGGCAAACAAATAAACAAATAAACAAATGCAGTTGCATACTTTTGCGAAAAGAGAATACCTGTTTTAGTGTTGTCATAAAACCAAGAGCACTAAAAAGATAAAACAATTCAATACTCTAAACCATGAAGATTAAGCAAGCAAACATCTTGTGCTCACCTCTAGTAAATACCAAATAATAGCGATTTTTCCTTTTTAACAGCAGCACTCTGCCAATATTTCCAATTAAGAAATTATTTTAAAATTTTGTTTAACAGTTGATTCTACTTTAAATTTTATGATACTTAAGTTAACACTATCTTTTATCCATCTACACGCAAATTTAAGATAATCTTCTAATGCTTTTTCATCCCCCTTATTAAGCATAAATGCAAATTCATGATGTTTTTCAAACAATTTTCATATTTTTGTGGTATAATTTTGAGTATTTTGTATTCTATAAAATGTTATTTAAATCCAAACTTAATACGCTATTGTAACAACAGTGACTGGTAAACCACACCCTCAACGTTATTTGAATTTATTTTGTTAAGACGGGGGTGTAAGAGAAACAAATGAACCGGATGTTGTTCACATCCGTTGTGTAAACATGCGGAAATGTCCGAAAACTAAAGTTTTAATAAAATTACTTTTTGATATTTGACTTTGTGGTTGTCAAAGCAACAACAATTCTTACAATAACCCAGTATATATTTCATGTAGTGACTCATCAAAATCTATAATAAAAAATTTTCTACGTTCGTATGAGAAACTGAGACTGCTGCATTGAAATCAGAACAGAGGTTAATACATAAAGTTATATCGAAGTATTTGTGAGCAGCATTCAGGTGGTACTACTGAAGTAAGATGTATAAATATAATTTTTGGATTTTTTTTAGTTAACTATTTCGAATGTTTAATTTTCATAATGGAACCAAGCGACTTGTTTGAATGAGTTGCTCAGGAACTACTCGGAACTTTAATGATCTGTTTCACGATATCAAAAGAAAACTTTCGATTGAAAATTTACATTGAAAACAAAAACAAATTTTCATACTTTATTTTTGTTTTCAATAAAAATTTTCAGTTGAAAGTTTTCTTTCGATATAGTCAAACAGGCTATAATTGTTTTTTATATATTTTTTCTATACAAATCGTTTGCTTGCATTATAAAAATAAAACAAAAATCATTCGGCAATAACCCAAATGATAAAAAATCGCAAGATCATAGAGACTTAACTAATATTTTTTGCATGAATGCAAAAACTAGTTTTACTTCATTAAATATTCACCCGTATTGTCTATGTCGAATCGAATATTCGTCAACGATAGTTTTGTACTAGATTCAACAAAACTTTCACACGTTTCTTTTAATCTAGTATTTTTCCGAGAATATGACGAAACTTTTTTACTTTTTTTGATTAACTGACACACACAGTGGCACAGTTAAATTTTTAATTGATTATTTTTATTTTTTTAAATTAAATATTTTAATAGGAGACATTTTTTTCTGTGCACTTTGTATGATTAAAATTTTCGCTTCCAACAAAAGAGTTATTAATTTATTTATTTTTGTTATCGAACTGGAAAGTCTTAAAATCAACAAATTTATTTTTATATTTAAATATGTAATAAATAAATATTTTAATTATATACAAAACTCAGAGTATGAAATTTTCCCTCAGACTATTCAAGCAGCATTCATCAATCATTGGGATGTAACAAATACCATAACATGCACTTCCATTTGCAAAATTACAAAAAATTAATTCAATTGCTTCTAAAATACGTTTTACTTAACTTAGACTAACATGTATTTTACTAACCCTATTGTTATATATGTATATTAATATATTAAATTCCACTTTAATATAAAATGATGCATCCCATGTACAAGATAGTCTGCATGTATTTTTTTGTAGAAAACTCATACATTGGACAGGGTCTTGTTTACATGTGTTTTGTCATAAATGTTACTAATAAAAACAACAACCATTAAACAAAATTAACATAAATGATGTGGCACAAATGTTGAAACTAAAACAGGATACGATGTTCTCATTGCAGCTTTTAGAATAAGAATGGAAATATATAATTTAGTTTTATTATTATTTTTACAATACAACAGGGAGTGAGTTGAAACAATATGAAAATGGGACTGACTGCCAGCGGGAAAAGGGAGCCAAGTATAAAATGAAATGCGATATGACCAAAACAACAATTCATTATTAATAAATATACAATTTAGTATGCAAAAGGACACTTATATTCAGAGACATGTACAAACTTCTGTAGAAAGTCACTGTTAGTTATTGAAATTTAAAATGAATGTTTTTTTATGGGGCAAATTAAATAAACGTTAGTTAATACTATTTCAAACACGTTTCATACATTAAAATTACAGAAATAATTTCGTATTCCTAATAGTTTTGTAATCAATATTAACAAATTTCTCTTATACTTTGGCATATTTTATTATACAAAAATAAAATTTTTTTCTTTTAGTTTATTCCCAATAATGATATAATAGATGGAAAATCCATGGATTAGCCAGCGGCTGTACAACTTCAAATTAAAGTTTTTATTTTAAGAGATGCAAAGAAAAGTGCAAAAGTGCTGCAAAAATAAAGATCATAACCCTTTTTATAACATTCTTATCTTTGCTTAAGAAACAAATGCAAGTTTGAAAAAATACACAAAAACTTTTAAAAAACTTGAGACACAAAAACAAGAAAAAAGATACCACTACTACTTACGTAAGAAATTTGCAAATTATATCATTTACACGTAGTAAAGTATATTATATCCTTATGTTTAAGCCTTTACTGCACAAGTTCTGTTCTTCAAGAACAAGGGGTTCCAAACCCAAAAGATACTAAGTAGACAATTTTAGGCGCTACTTGAAAAACTCAAAAGCTGACATTGTTTGAAAATTTCACATGCCCTACAGCAGGCATAATAACGAAATTTATATGGGAAAGATTTTTACTGAAACTGCAATAATAAAGAAATTTTACTTCAGTATCAGATTCGATTGAACAATTTTTAAATTCATGGCATTCAGGGCTCACAACGCCAAAGCTTTTTTACAAACCTGTTTTTTAATTTATCACATTGTTGTTTATTTTTGTTTAGGTATGTAGCGCATCATTAAACCTTCAAATGCCACATTTACTTTTTGAACATCTTAATTTTCATCTTCATTATCTTCATTATTTCCCTTGGGAGTAGTCATAGTTCACACTCTATCTATAGTTTGTTATCTACGTTTTTTGTTTGCATTTGCAAGTATCTATATCAACTTTTTAGACAGCAATCGCAAAAGTCCTTTTAAAATGAATAACAAGACTCATTCCTGAATGCCTGTCTATGCTAACACATATAACTCTGTTTCGTTGTTATATGTAACCGCAATAAAATAACTAATAAAATGGCTACATATCATAAAATAGTACAACTATCTAACAGCAGAGGCGCTGCAATGATGGTATAAAAATTAATAAAACTCTCAATAGCAGATTTGTAAAGAGAGTTAAGATTTATCATCTGTCCTCTCTTTACTATCCTTCTCCTCAAGAAGATATAAGAGCAGTCATGTTCAAAATGACAGTTATATAAGATTGCGCTCTCACTAATTTCGAAATTTAAAATGAGTCGGTTTTTCACTAAGCGCTTCTTAAAATTTTAATGAAACAAAGTGTGCGTAAGATAATTTTATTTATTTTTATCTCCTTGCCACTTCACCATCTGTACTTGCACTATCTCCTTCCTTATCTTCGAGTTGTTGTTTGGACTCAATTGAAATAAAAACTTACCTTCTCTTCTCAGTAAGGTAACTAAACTTTAGTATCCAAAAATTTTTGCTTTCTTTACAAAAATGTAAAATGCATCGACAATTTCGGATCATGGTCATACTATTCTCAACATTGTCTCACTTTCATGACGTGGGTTTTGATTAACGTAAATAGAAAACAATAACTTCAATTTAATTTTTCTTAAATTCTTTCTAAACAACCCTCGTTAGTCAAAGCTGAAATATGTATATATATAGGAGCATGTTTTACTTATTCATTTTGTAAATCTTTATTCTTTTTTTTTTGTATGCGTATATGCAGATTTATTATGCATGAGATTAAAAGTTTTTGTCCAAAACTAACTTAAGAATTAAATTTTTCATTAGAAACTTCTCAAACCTGCTGCATACAAACGCCCAAACTCATGCTCATAAAATATACTGCATGCACACTTTTAGCTAAGTTCTCTGCTAGATGCTTTTGCTCTCTACGTCTCACTCCATCACCTCCCTGCCGCAAATTTTTCTTTTCTGTCTTCCTCTTGAATCCTTAAAAAAAAAGACAATAGAACCTTTTTTTAATTGACGACTAGAAGTGCAAATATATTTGTTCTTTTAAGTTTTAAGCACGTATGTTGATGTTTGGGAAATTAGCCTTGTTGGTACAAAAAGTTTCCTTAAGGGAAAGCCATAAAATACAAAAGAATTACTAGAAAAAACAAATTGTCTTAATTCAAAAAGAAGAAAAAGTTCACTTTAAGTTTCTCTAGAAACTCAAGGAAATCGTCTGTATGTGTGTGTCTATGTGTGCTCCAATATTTAAAGATGGTGTTTAGCACGCAACTAAGACTGTATTATTCTAAGAATATTTTCCTTTTATATTTACTGCCTCGTGTGGAAGGGTTGAGCGAACTAGAAAAGGGTTCATTTAATATGGAAATCCTAATCAGTTTAATGTATTCTCTGTTAACATGCGAATTACTAATGCATGCATAGTCATGCTTAAATTCTATTTTTCCGTTCATGTGTTAATCACATAGAACGCATAATAAAATATATGTGAGAATTGGTATGTGTGTCTGAGTTATTTAATAAGGATAATCCTTTATATGTAAATGATTTCCTTTAACATTTATCAACTTTTACATTTTAGGTTAATTTAAATGTTACGTTGTTTCCTTTTCTTTACGGCATCCTTTCAAAAACTCCTTTTTGATTAAAGTTCATACAAGTGTGATGGTTCGTTTTTTGTTTAATATTTGGGATGAGAAAATATTCTTTGCGTAATAATCTTTTAGCTAGTGCCTCTTCAAACAATCATATGTTGAATAATTATTTTAATTACTTTATCCTACAAAAAGAATTTTAATTAGGGATTTCTATGAAAAGTAATACAACCAGAAAATTAGCAGCTTAATTAGAATCTTCCATTTTTAAAAATAAGCTACAGGTGGGACAATAAATTCAAAAGAATTTTTAATATAAGATTGAAAATATCTGTGTGAGCTTAAATTTAATTTCTTATTCTGAATTTTCCAGTAATTAGAAAACATATAAAGCGGCTTTTATTAATCACTTCCTGTATTTAAACTTAAATACAACAGCGTATGTGTGAGACATCATTGAAATTTTTCATTCGCTTGAAAGGCCTTTCGATAACTCGATGAATATAACATTCGTACAAAGTTTAAAGCATCTCTTCACTATAACGCATAAATCATACTGAATTTATCATGTGGCAGGGGCTATGTTTGCTTTGAGGGGAGCTGTAGTTTGTGGCTTATTCCCAAAGACCTGTGATTTATGAAAATCCCACAAGATAAATTCGAATGGGGTAAAATCGCACAATTTCGATGGCCAGTTGACATCACCTCCACGTGAGATGCGCAGGGTCTCAAATCGCTCGTGAAGAATCTCCAATGTAGCATCAGCTCTGTGGAACATGCCATCCTCCTATTAAAAATAACTGGCACTGATATCCATTTCATGCAATTATTGCCAAACAAAGTTGTTAATCATCGATCTATAATACTCGTCGTTAGCTATGATTGGTTGACAAACGTCATTTGCAAAGATATATGGACCAATGTTGTCGCCACCAAACGGTGACTTTTTTTAATGCATTGGACACTCTTGGATCTCATGTGGACTACACAATTTTATTGGTTGGTATGATCAGTGTTCAACTGCACAAGGACCCATACAGCGAACACACGTCGTTAGGTTAGTTGAATTTTTTATTGGTATAGGCCCAAGTCAATTTGCTGAGTTCTTTAAATTCTTGGCTACAAAAGGCAGAGTTCTCGTGGGCGATGCGAAATCGACTTTCTCGGATTCTGCTTTTCACTCGCACAGACAGAAGATCTTTCATTTCTTCAAAGCATGAGTATTTGTTGGCTCTTTACGGAATCAGTTGACTTAAATTTATCCACGACAGTGCAAATAGTGTTCTCGGTTTGAAACGATTATGACAACCGTAAAATAACGAACTAACTAATGGTTTCCGAACATAATATCCATTTATTAAAAGCGATTTATTATGGCATCAACATGTTTAGTTAAACGCTATATCCGTCAAAGTCTACTATTCTGAAATCCCTGTCAGAAGACTACTTAGAGTAATCATAAGTCTAATTTTTTATATCTACTTTCTACTGGGGAAAGTATTTCACAAATGTCTGAATACTTTCTTCAACATATGATTTCAATAATTCGATTTAAATAGATCCCATTCCAATCATACTAATTCCCTGCGATCATATTACAGGCAGTCGACTCGTCTAGAAAATTCGTATGAAAATCACTCATTAAAATATAATTGTTCTATTCAAGTCCACCGTCTGTATTTTGTAAAAAGAGGGTTAATTTTTAAAGCTTTGAGATGCAGACTTTAACTGTCTTATTTCACCAAACTATACTTCAGTATGTCTGTAGAAGCAACAGTATAAAATATGCAATTTCAAAGTTTCTGCTTCAGAACAAACAAAAAAACAACAACAACAAAACATTATGATTGCAACATACTTCGCACAATAGTACTCTTGTTTTCGCAGTTGTTATGCGTGCTAACATACTTATTCTTGCTGTAATTGCTTTTATTGTGGCATCGCATCTGTGCAACATAAAGGTAGTCCCAAGTTTTCATGTTAAATTGGCTCATAGAATTATCTCAGGTATGGTTTGAAAAAAGATAAGGGTGTGATATATATGTATATGTTAGCTCCTATAAGGTGCATAGGGCAGCAATGTTCCAGTAATCATTTGGTTTAAGACGATTTAGCTTCTGCATCCAATAATGGAATGATAATAATAATAATGAAAATCGGCGTTCCTAATACTACAAGTATTATGTATGAATCCATGTATGCATACCAAAAAAAAACTTGGTTTACACATAATTTAAATTAAGCAGCCCCCTTATGCTTAAATACAATTTTAATTGTTCCTTTGCTTTATGGTGCTAAAGTAAAAGATAAGTACCTTGCACTAAACATACTTAATACTTGAAATTTAGAATAAAACACTGCTACAACACTGCAGCACCCACAACAACTGCATATACACAAGTTAGCAGCAGGCAGCACTAACAACACAACCAGCAAACAATAAACAATATGTTGCTTGAAACATTTTTACAACTTTAGTTGTAAAATCATCAGCCACTGCTTGAGTGTGAAGAAGAAAACTTTATTTTCCTGCGTATATAATATCTAACACTGTTTTTTTTATTGTGGTGGAAATGTATGCAGTTGGTGTTGGTACTTTTGTGGTGTTGCAAGTGTTGCAAGTTTTATCAAATAAAGTTGTTTCTTACAGCCATAAAACACATGGTGTCATATTTTATTCTAAATGAGCCAAAACCCTTCTCTAAAAAAATTTTGATTCATACTTTTGTTCTTATTTTTCAAAACTGCCTCTTTGATAAGTAGAAATAATATAATATTTCTTTGAGGAAATAATCTTCCTTTTTCCTTAGTTATTGTATCTTATGTGTTTTTGAAGGGTTTTTTTCACCTATTCGCAATTATTTCAAATGTAACTCTCTAGGAAACATAAATCATTCAATCTTTAAAGTTTGCGCCTTAAATTTGAAACACATTTAAATGTACGTAAAATTTTCAAGGCTTTTTCATTTTTAGGGACTTTTTATTTTTTACGTTTATCTTAAATTTCTTTTGGTTTTTCGAAGAAAAAATCATAAAAAAAGTTATAAACTGTCCAGTATTATGAGATTTTTGCAAATGGTCTTAAACTAAATTGAAATTTATGGCAGTTCTATATTTTAGTCATTAGAAACAAAAATTGCAATAAGCAAATAAATAAAATAGGATTTTTGCCACAAAATCCTTGTAGGTTTCGCCTTTATCACTTGAAGAAAAATAAAACATATACACAACACGAATGTGAGTAGAAGAGGAGTTCATACAGTAGTTAAAAAGTGTGGCAAAATATATTTAAAAAATTTCAAATTAAATTTTTGTAAGAGGTATGAAAGCTAAAAAGAAAATTTAAAAAATTTAGTTGCTGATGGTTTAGCTATCTAGATCAGCTACGTCCAATCCATATGCACAATGTGCAAACTTTTATAAAGAGCTTTTTGTGCTCTCACACCGACGAGAGTAAAACATCCACAACAACAAAGAAACAAGAACAAATTTAAAAGCTTTTAAAGCTGTTTACCTCAAATGCAAATATCAGTGTATGTGTGTTTGGACGTAGCTAATCTAGATGCATTTTGCTTAAGCTAAGCAACACTTCAGCAGACTTCAACCACAATTTGAGATTTTGTAAATTTTTGAAGTGCGCAAAGAAATTCATCCAGATAGCTAAAAATTAAGGAAGTTTTTCTATGGACCATCTAACCATCTCATGAAGGCATTTGTAATATTCAAAAGTCTCTTGTTAGTAAGTAAAATCATTTTCAAATTATATTTTTGTCTCTATCTGGCGGAATACAACCAGTTTTTCCCACAGCAGTAAATATTTTGCCAGCTTTCCTGCAACTTAAACTTGCTTAAGGAGCAGTTACCTAAAACTGCTCTTGTTTATCTTCGAATGCTTAGTTGCGGGATTGCTTTTTACATTGCGAACGTCATCAGCTGCAAATTGAAGGACATAACGTAATACGCGTTTTCTTTAGCTGTAAAGAATTAGCTACAGCAATGGCACTTATCAAAATTATTATTTATAAACCAATAAAATTATTATCGGCCATGTTACAGAAATCGATTCCGTTCGAAAACGAAATTCAATCCACCCTATTTTTATAGGAGATAGTGCATAAAGAAGTAAAATACAGAAATTTGTCAGGTTTGTCCAGACTGTTGGGGGCGTTGGTATGATGGAGTATACTCCTGAAACGGAATTGAACTCTCTGACATGGCCGTATATTTTTCTTTGTTTCTAATATACATTTAAATAATTGACTTTGAAAAACTTGAGTTCAGAAATACTTTTTTATGTTTGGAACAAGTCATTCTCCAAATTATTTAATTTACTGCCCCACACAATTGCAATTTTAATAATGCACAATTATTTCGTACAAACATCTTCCTGTGTACTTTGCAAAATATTTAATAATATAAATGATTTGAAATTGTACAAATATTAAGCGAAAAATAAAAATTTGTATACACAGAGGCTAAAGATGACTCGAGTAGTGTACCTACATGTCTTCTCATTAAAAATGTGTTCTCATACAATAGCTTAAAACTACAGTGTGAAGTAAACAGAGTAGTTCACTCTGTAGATATTATCTAAATACTAGAGGTCGGAAATCTGCTGCCGAAATCTATTTAATGAAAATTGAGCAAAACTATTACAAAAGATTTTAATTTTTATTAAATAAAAACAAATTTATTTATAGATGTACACTGTGCCGCATAAATTATGACGGCAACGCATGCCACATCCAATATTTGTTGATACAATGAAAATCTATGTTCTATCAAAGAAATGCGTGACTTTACCTAATATAGACCGTAATACCTCTTTTAATGATCATTTATTACGTATTTTTCTTTTTTTGCTTGTAGGAGTAAGCAAGCATCCTTAAGATGGACAGTTTTGTCATGTATTTTTTGCCCATTTGATGTGAGAATGTTTTTTTTTTGTTGGAATTATTTCATTCGACCATAAAAATAACTCTTGTAATGTCCTTAGTTTCCTAAATGAATACGACTTGCGTTTTTTTTTTATAATTTTTTGCTGTTGATAAATGTTTCTCTTGGTTATGAAATGTAGACAAATACCAACGTACTCTGTTACTTTTCATGAATTTTTTTTTTTTTTTGCAACGTCAAGGTTTTTTTCCCAATGGGCGAGTAAAAATGAAGATGTTTTTGCTGTTTATGCGTTTGGTTGTTTGTTTTTTTTGTAAGTACAGTTAGTTTCGAGCTGTTTGTTGCAAATAAAAGCTCATTAATTTCGTTGCCACATCTTTAAATATGCAAAATAAATGAGAAAATCCACTTTTGCGGTAAAATTTCTGATACAAAAAATGCTTGAAAAAATTTATAAAATTAAATCCTCTTCTTGTTGCCCCGTTAAGAAGCGCCATCCCAAAAAAAAGGTAACAGCCAACCATCATTAAGTGTAGGTATAAATTTTTTTTTGTATTTTGAATGTTGCGGCTATAAAGACCTTAAAACTTCAACACGTTAAAAAAAAGAAGTGAAATGAAAAAAATTGGGTCTAAAAAAGACTTCATTAAAAGTTTGTTAAAAATTCTCTTTCTCTTTTGTAGCAAAAAATAAATAAAATAAACCAAACACTGTATAGCAGTTTATTTAAATACACAGTATTCATTTTACCTGCCACTGGAGTGGGAATTTTAAACGAATGATTCTATACAGTTGGCCTGCCCATTCAATTGATGTCTTGCCTTGCCTTAGCTGTTGGTCTCAAAGGAACTTCTTGCGGAAAAAATACGGTTTTTTGGTTAAAAAAACACAAGAAATTAAATTATGCCTTTTTATAATTTTTGTTTCCTGTATGCAGTAAGTCATCCTCTTTATTACAAGGTTTTATAATTTTTTCCACTTTTCTCAACAATTACGACATACATAAATATATTTGGATGTATAAACTGTTGAGTTTGAAATGTATTTTGAATTAAATATTTTTACTGCCCTCTTCTTTTTTTTTTGCTTTTGCTGTTGTCGTAGTTGTTAAGCACTTAAGTACACTAAAAAGTCCAAAAATTATGCATAAAACATTTTTTTCACTAACTACACTTCATTTACTACAAATTTGAATATTAAATATTTCTCATTAAAAATTTAATACTTAGGCCAGAAAATAAAGATCTTTTTTCAAGTGAAGTACGTAATACACAAGTTAATTGGGAAATTCTTACTTCATCAGAATTTATTCTTTTAGGTTATTTTTTTTAATTTGAATATGCAAAAGATGCAAGAGAAGCGAAGAGAATAATCATTTAAATCATAAAATAATATTACATTCACAAATTCAATTTTGTAACTTTAGTTTTTCTGCTATTAATTTGAGTCTCTTTATGAAAAATTTTTGATTTTTGCACTCAAAAATATTTTGGGTTCTGCAAGGAAAATATCCTTTTACGCTAGTAAAACAAACATCAAAATTTATATAACTGACCATGAACTTAATATACAAACAAAACTTTGTATAAAAATAGATATTTTAAGGAAAATCAAAACAAAAATACTAAAGAAAAATTAAAAGTTTTAAAAACCCCTGAATATATCTAGAAAAGATGTGATATCTTCAAAACGGCTCGACCAATTTTCTGCAAACATAGCTAAAAAGCTAAGACTAATTTAAATTTTAATGGATACAGCAGGCTTATAGAAAGTAGTAAAGGGTGCTGTTTTTAAGCTCGAGGGTTAACTGTCAAACGAACTGTGATATTTCGCCCATTTTTGATAAACATATCTCAGCACTGATTGACACTCGAACATCCCATTAAAATTATTCTGATATACTTTTAATTTTAGCCATCAATTCCCGCAACTTATAGAAGACTTTGCTATTTTTATGGCGTTGGCTGAAATAGTTAGGTTGTTGACTTCAAAACCAAAGGTCCTGGGTTCGAGCACGGTCTTCAACACTCATTAAATAACTTTACCGCACATTTTTCTGTTATACATTAGTGTCACTTTAGACGAGTTGTTGTAGAAAGGTATAGACACTGGTCACTGAACAACACCGTTTGTATGAGTGTTACTTCTCTTTATATATAAAAAAAAGCCATCCGTGGGATAGATTTCGTGACACCACATAGAAGGAATGAGCGTACTGAAGAGATTACCTTGCTGTAAAGGGAAGTGTGAAAAAAAAGAAGAAAAATTTACCGCTTCGCCATCGGTTGCAGGAATTAGACCTCTGTCCATTTCCCTCGGGGAAAATTTAGCGAAAGAACCTTGGTCTGAGTTTTAAGATCCAGCTGGTGCAGGAATCAGTACCACGAGGCCGCCATGTGTGTATCGTTCTTTGGCCGATTTGCACCTGATCTAATGTTTTATCGCAAAATTATGCTCATCAATGGGGCTCATTTTTGGCTTAACGAGCTTGTTAACAAAGAAAACACAACACACCCCACAGACTCCTTTCAGAAAAATTCACTGTTCGTCATTTCTTCAAAAAATTAAGCTAGAGCTCGCGTTACGATCAGTGAAGGTACATGGAAACATGAATGATATAGGTCCGGTCGAGATGTAGTTTCAACAGGATTATGCCACGTGCCATATGGTACCTGCAACCAATTAAAGCGAAATTTGGCGGTAAGTTGTTTTCGAGTAATTTGAAAGTCATGCGATTTGATAACTCTTGATTACTTGCAATAAAGACATGTGGATTCACTGGCTTATGCTCATAAACCAGCTACGATTGACACCTTGGTGGTCAAAATAGTTCGTGTTATTCTTAACATACGATCAGCAATGCACGATAAGAATGCATTTAATCAAAAACAGCTGCGATGAACGTATGCAATAAATCGCTTTCAATAATTAACGCCCTGTACAACAAAAGTAAGCAAATTAACTAACATGTACATAATTAGTAAAGAATAAACGACAATGGCAAGACTGTTGTAAATTTAGAGATGGTAAAATTGAGCTTTCATTGCAAAAAAGCTTTTAGCAAATTGAACTACGATGAATCAAAACAATTCACATATTCCATTTGCATAAAATTACGTATATAAAGCAGAAATCTACATCAACTGATACCACACATAATGGACCAAATACAAAAGAACGCTGATGATGTAGCTTAAGTGGCCTTCGAAAACAGCTAGTTGTTCCGTTCAACTATTTTTTAGTCAAAACTAACTAACTTTGGTGTTATTTTGGTGTTCATTAATAATTATCACATATAATGTGGCTTACAAAGCGATACGAATTTCAGCCTGTTCAAATCATAAATATAAAAATAATTTTGAATTAAAATTTGGTTGTTTTGTATTTTTTTATATTTTAAAGTTCTATCAGTAAAAAAACGCTGCTATCTAGTTTGCTAGAAATATTTTTTATCAAAGCAAAAATAAGAAATTTAGAAAATATAAAACCCACCAATTTCTAAATACTTTAAATTTAATTTTTTAATTTATCTCGTGATTGAATTTATCATATATTTCTAAAAACAAAATATTGTATGAAAATTAATCTTCTTTATACAGAACTTATGGTTGATGATTTATGCTTGTTCATTTTGTGTACATCACGAATTGTTTTTTTTTATATTTTATATTTTTCTTCTATTTCATTAAAATTATATTAACGTTCACAATGTTTAATTAAAATTTATTTGTACACTTTATTTATTACATTTATCTACATGTATTTTTCTCCTCTGAAATGAAAATAAGAAAAAAAATATCCTTGTAAATATGTACATACGTGCGGTTAAACGTTTCTTTATTCTTTTTATTCATGTGTCAGTAAGCTTTTGATAGAATTTATCACTTTTGCTCAAACCGCCCCCTTTCAAGCATAAACGGCAACTTTTAGGTAATTCTTACATTTTTACATAAAGTGAGTAATTTAAGATATTTTTAGTTAAGCTTTCTGTATGTAACTGTAGGAAAAATTACGATTCTAAACTTTAATTTTATAACTAGCAAAAAAGTTTAAATATCAGAAAATAAATAAACCTTTTAGTATTATTATTTAAAAAAAATTGCAGAAAGTCTCGACATATATAAGGAAATTAAATATTTTCTAAAAATAATTAAAAAACCAATATTGACAAAATTATAGGGGTCTTCACAGGTCTAAACGTTGAGGTTTACATGTACATTGAGTTATATGCTGGTCTCGTACTTGCCTTGGATTTTTTTTTCGTCAAGCTTTTCTTTATACTCTCCTTTCTTTAATTTTTTGCTCTACTTTTCTTCTAAGAAAACTGTCTAATAAAAGTTTGTCCTTTCGGTGTGTGTTTGTGTGTGTGTATGAATGTATTTATATGTGTGTGGGTATGAAACCGTAGGTTTTTCTACCATGTTGTAGTCTGTATACGACCATATTTCTTAATTAACTTCTTATGAGAAGTCAAACAAATTGCGCTTAATAATTAACTATCAACTATATATTTATTTAAGCCTGAATGATTTTAAAAGATGTCAACTCAATTAAAAAAGGGCTCTTAACGTTTTATTTCTACATGGACTTACTTTTGATGCTTCCTTGATGTTGTGTCTTACTTTGTCTATAGCAAATTGCTGATGAAACTAAAGTAGATAAAGTAGAATAACGAAAGCAAGTTTTTCTCCCACATCTGCCAAAAGTTAAAAGTATCTGCGTATTTTAATTTGAAATGAATAACCTAGATTTATCTTATTTTGTCTTATAGTATAATGAAATAGTTGCTTTAAAATAAATACATAAGTTTTTTTTTCTTAAAAAGGCTGTAACAGAATTTTAGTAGTGGTTGTTTTATCAAATTGCATTATAACATTTTCAAAGTTTTTGAGAAGTTGTTGTGACAATTTATCCACAAGTCTGTGTTATTAATATTTTATTTATTAAAAAATGAGATTCTTATACACAGAGAAAACAGATTTGTTGAGACAACCGAATTTGTTGCCAATGGAATTTTGGCGGTTGCACCATGATCGAATTCTGGTATTACGACTACAATTTTCTTGTGGTACCACTATATTTTAATTATAACCCTTAACTAAATAGTTGCAGCAACAGAATAAATTGGTTAACAGTATTGAATTTGAAATAGAAGTGATACAGAAAATATGAATAATATAACTAAAACAATATCATAATTGGTACCTGTGAAAGAAAAATTGGCCTTCCTTGCTCAAATAAAAATAAACAATAAACGCAAATAAAAATACACAATTTAAGAAATTTATTATTTGACATATTGTCATAAGTTTATTTTGATTGAAGTTTATTTTCTGGTGGTGAAGCATGTCTATATGCATTTCTTCAACCACACATTTTGAACAGGCACAAACCTGTTATCATATGCACAGGCTTTCAAAACCCTTTTGAGAATTCACAAATCATAATATATTTTAAAGTCACAAAAGTTAATTTTTAATTCATACGCTTGCTTGATGCAATCAATTTAGGAATTGTCAGAATCATATCTTTACTACAGTAAATACTCGAATTTAGGTCCTCACCCACGATATCGACAACGTTCGACTTGTCGCACATTTTCATTTGAAACAACAACAAAATATAAAAATTTGTTTTTCTTTTTTTAATGTTGTTTGGCCCTTAGACTTTTTGTTATGTGTATTTGTAATACTTCCAATAATACGAGTATATTGAAGGTGAAATTATATTTTTAAACAACTTTATGTAAATAAATGCACATATGTATATATTTATTAATAAAAAATACGACATTAATTTCGTTTAATTTTTAATACCCGTAAAATTGCTTTTTCTGTGCCATTGTAGACACTTGGAAAAACTATCACTTATCTATCTACAAAGTAGAAGTACAATAAATTAGGGAATCTTTTTTTTTAATAATAAATAAATGTTGGAAGCAGTGAAAAAGTAATTCTTCAATAATATCTTAACTTTGTATTTTGTTTGTTATTTTTATCTCTCCTTTTTTTTGACAAATATATTGCTGTAAATACACTACATATGTATGCTATAAATGTATGTGTATGTGTTACATCATTTGCAAAGGTTTCAATAAATATTCATTTTAATTTATCATCAATTCTGAAGAACGTTCACATATGTACATATTTGCAGACAGTAATCGCATACATATCCACACACACACTCACATACACGCATGTCCTTGTATGTAAATAGATTTATAGTTGAATTTATTGAAGATGATAATGATGTTGTAGTTGCTGATGTAGATAAGTTCAACGATAATAATACTTATGTAGGTTTAAGTATTTGATGTAATTTATAGTTTATGCCAGTAGATGATTGGCGAGTTGCATTGCAAGGAAGACTTCAAACTGAATGTAAATCTTTACGTTTAAGAGATAAATATAAATTTAAATGCACTTTTAAAAAGCTGTTTATGCTAAATGCAAATGAATTCAATATTAAATCTCTATTATTCTAGTAAAATAATTTTAAAGATTTGAAATACATAATATCCTTTTAAATTTCTGAGTTTTTTTAGAAATTTAAATTTAATAAAAGGCAGGTAAGTGGTGATAAGTGCAATAAATTAGACTTTAGTCGAAATATACCTGTCTTCTATTTTAGTTTGAATATAATATATTATGCAACTTAAGGCAAACGACCTGCCTTGTAGGAAATACAATCAGTTAAATTTTCGATCACATATTTTAAGAATGGAGAAGGTATTGCTCCAATTGGCTCTAAAGTAGTCTTCCAATGTATCATCTGTCAGTGGCTTATTGCCGTGGACCAGAAACTTCACACAGCCCCATTAAAAATATCTCCGCTTTGTTAAATTGCATAATATAGAAGGCTACAAAAATTCAGGTATCGTAAGGTTTATATGTTTCTGGGTTATACTACGTACCAGCTGTAACTTTTTCGTTGTGAAAGCGATTAGTTTTATTTGAATCACTCTTTCTGTGGATGATTATGCCGATCGTGGGAAACATTTTCATAAAAATATCGGTAAGCCAAACTAATTACAAAATACATAACAGCATTCAAAATACCGCAAATATTAAAAAGTATCGTCAATCTAGACCCAATATTTACTTCTCAATTAAATGTAATTTAGCTAATTGCCCCTTAAATTTAAGTTGCATTTAAATGTCCTTTCAGTTTTTCAGTGATTCAGTGATTCAGTGATTCAGCACTTTTCCAAATATTATGGAAAGCTTTTCAAACAATAGCTTTTTAAATAAGAATAATAGGTAAACAATATGTAGAAAATTAAAATTGCATAAAAACACATTTTATGAAACCAAAAATGCATCAGAACGCATTGTTCTATTTATTTATCTCATGTATTATATATGCCTAGCAAAAAATTTAAAAAAAATTTAATCGGGTTTGGAATTAAGCACTTTTGATGAAAGCACTTACCTGCTGGATTACCAAATTAATGATTTTAACAAAGCGTGAGACTAAAATAATCGATTCTTGAGAAGTACTTAATTTTTTTGTTTTTTAACTTGTTCACGTAATCTATTTAATCTAAAAAAATCATTCTCTTCATTTAGCAATTTGTACATTTTTTTTTTAATTTTAGGTAATGTGATTTGTAAGCGAGTAATGAAATTTGGTAATCAGAAAAGTAAGTCATTATATGGCAAGTAGTTCTAATGGTAACGTGTAATTTTTTGCTGGGTGTTATATATTTATGAAAATTAAACGAAATTCTTTTTAATACGACCACATGATGTTCACGTACATATTTTCAATAAACACGCCCAAGTACAAAACCATATGATATGCTCGTAAAATCTAAATAGAATTTAACTACACAATGTTGAAAATATAAGTCTCATTTAAATGTCTCTTAGAGCCTATTTCACCAACTTATTGAAATTTCAATTCATAATTAAAATTATTTTTTCCATACAAAAATTAATGCAAATCTACATTTAAATATAAACTGATATTTAAATAGAGTTGGTGAAAATGGGCCTTAACTGTGTACTATAAAAATTAAATGCGTAATTCAAAGGCATTTAAAGATAAATGAGAAGTGAATTATTGGACTTTAAAGAAGTATATAAGGGAATTGTTCCTCCGAATGGGTTCAAATCAAGATTTTGTAATTTTTACTTTTATACAAGAAAACAATATCAAATGGTCGTATGTACCCACTGTTAAAATCTCACAAAGTTTTCTCTACTGATACTCTTTCGCCAAAACAAAAACAATGTTATCCGCCTTTTTTTATATAAAAGTATATCATTTGTCTCTACTGAAAATTTTTAAATTTTTAGTTGACTCACTTTAGATTTAAAACCTTTTAATTAACTGCGTGCACAAAGCACAAAAATAATTGTACCATAGTCTAAACAAAAAGAAATTTTTGACATTCGTCACATACAAAGCAAATAGTGCAAAAATCTTTCAGATGATATGCCTTGATTTATAGTTTGTGAAGTAACCCCTTTGGATTATTAATAATAATGACAGGCGCCAAAAACATAAAATAAAAAAATTGACATTGGAGTTAGTAGAGAAATTTTAATTGATTGAATTTTGCAGTTTTATTCATCAATCATATTTCGACATTTTCAGTCGCATATGGATATATACGTTTTCTTTCGACAATGTGCCTCTTTCAAATGTTATTAAAATTTCATATAATATAAAACGAGGATTTATTAGATGTACACTCTATGGCGAACATACATACATATCGTTAACTTAATACGAAAAGGCCCCAACTCATAATTTTTCGAAATCGATATTTTTACATATTTCGATAGACTATTACTAAACTAAATTAAAAAAAATTAATTAAACTAATATAATACTAAATTTGTAAAGTGTTTTTAATAAAAATTGCGTTTAAAAAAATTTTGTATCAATATTGCATCTTTTTTTATTTAGTTTTTTCCTCCTCATTTAAACTATGAAAAACATGAGTTAGGGCCTTTTCGTATTAAGTTAACGATATGTATGTTTGTATGTCTTCACATGAGTTTTAAAATTTTTATATGATTTTTTTATTTGAAAAATTTATATATTTTTTAATTTAAACGTTTATTTCTGTTATTTGGTCGTATATTTGGAAGTATGAAGAATGCATTTCGTAAAGCAGCCTTGCCACAGACAATAATAACCAGCCAAATTTCCTTTTTAAAATTTTTATTTGCCAACATCAAAAAAAAAAGCTTTTGTGGCTTGTTAAACATTTTATAGTTGTGTAGTTTAGTTTAGTTCTAAATATATAATTCATGTTTACTTCTGTTATATGATGAATAGTTTTTCTTTTTTTTATACTATTATTATATTTTTTAATCCTCTGCATTGCAAAATTTTAATTATTAAAATAACTCTTAAAAGCTAAAAAGGAAATTCCTTTGCATGATGTGGAGTATAAAAAAGGATTAGAGTGAGGGAACTAGTAGAGGTAGTTACCATGTCGTTAAGGGAATTTAACTACATTTATTTACTGTCGTTTAGAGTATTCAACAAAATTAAATCACTGCATCAAGTAATATTTATGTGGTGCATAACAAACACACACAAACATAAATCCATATATTTTTAATAACCCAACAAACATAAAGCATGTTGCTATCCAGTTTTATTCTCTTCTAAATTTTATTTACACTATGTCGACTATGAAGCTAATAAGATTTTGTACTTGTGATCCGAAAGTAGTGCAATTCGGGATCATGCCGAATGATTTTTTGCATGAATTTCTCTTCTTTTAATTGAAATCTGTATATGTGACGTGACATGACGAAAGGGACCTTATCTTGGAAGAGTAAAATTGTCAGCACAGGCCAAAACGTGAATTAAAATCTAAAGAACTTTGCTTCATAAATCCAATGAAACAATTTCATTAAAAAATTTTCACAAATCTAATGATAATTTCAGAAATCCAATGAAAATTTCATGAATATTGTGAAACAATTTCATTGGAATTGCATCCTTGATATTCTGGTTTCGTTAGAATATTTTATTGGATTTATGACAACAATATTTTCTAATTATCAAGAAACCCCTTTATATTTAAGTTATTTCATTCTTTTCATGAAATTATTTTATTATTTCGATGAAGTTATAGCACTGCATTAATTACACTGTTAATAAAATTTTATGAAGTTTTCAATAAAATAATTGTAACGAAACTGGTTTCATTAATCCAACGAAGTGGGACGTTGGTTGAATTTTAATGAATTTTTCATTAGATTAATGTCGAAATTCATAGAATTTCAGTCGAAATTTCTTTCAGTGTACATACACACAAAAAAGTAATATGAATGATTTTGTAATATTTATTAAAATATTTGTACTATCAATTAAAAAAATTAAATAAATGTTCACCTATAAGCAATTTGATAATATCAATTAAGCTTTTCCAGTCAAATTAATTAATAAAATTAAAAATTTAATTAATATAATTAAATTCTTAATTAAAAACATTAATTGGTGAACACTTTTTTCTGTGCATCTGAAGATGAACTATAATTGATCGATTATTTGATTTTTTATCCCCAAGATGGCATAAAAGTCCATTTTTCAAACCTCTACCCTCTTTAACAAACTTTCACCTCAATTATCACGAAACTACCTTTTTTGAAATAAAAACTTCAAAATGCTGTTACTTCGTAAAATTTTGAGATTTTTAATTTTGATGTCATTTTGGTGTCATTTTGTAAGCGGCTGCTCTCTGAAGGCCCCGAGGCGCACTAAACATTTCCGAGTTCATATGAAAAACAGGATGTTCTCCATGGGCCTACAAGTTTCATTCCTTAAATCAACTTGTAAACAATTATAAAGGAGCGCCCAAATAATTATTACTAATTTATATTTGTAGCAACTATTTTATTAAGTTTAGGGTCCTTTTATATTTATAATCAATATTTCGACAATAAATACTGTTAATTTACTTATAAAAAGACCTCAAGTTTGATAAAATAGTTATTACATAAAAATAAAAGATCAAAGAAAATTTGCAAAAATCATTGATTAATTCATATTTTTATATATATTTATTTTATCTAAAAACAATAACAAAATTTTAATTCTATAGAGTTTTGTTTAATTTCAATCTGAACTTGATATAAAATGCTTTCTAGACTTAAGCAGACTTTTGTTGTGTGCCCATGGATGCAACATACACTACGCACTAAAAGCAATGCAAAATGTGAAATAAATTTAAGCTGAAGTTCTAACATTTGAGGACGATGATGATTTTTCCACAACTAATGCAAATGATAACATTGACGGCAGCGCAGCACTGAGAGGCAAATGATGACGATGATATTGTTGATTTTTTGAGTGCACAGTACTGCGCTGCTTGGCTTATGCACTTCATTGTATTGTATTCGTCGTATGGCTTATTCGCCGCAGTATTGCACGGAAGTTGTGCTAAAGCATAATATAAAGTCATTTGTGGTTTACATACAGACATGCGACATACATACGTATTAACAATCATATTTATATTGAGTAAATAAAATCTATGTTTCGTTGCGTGTGTGTAAATATATTGTATTTAATCTGTATTTGTATATATGTATACATATGTGTACATAAAATACTTTACAATATTCATTGTGGTTTTTTGCTGCAGTTGACTTTTTATTTATTTTGGGTTTTTGTTTTAATATTGCTACTGCTGATAAATGTTAAAATTATGTTGCATTTTAATATTGTTTGTGCAACTGCTGTTGCTTTTAATGCTACTTCTGCTGCTGATGTTCATTGTTGATGATGTTGTCGTTATTGCTTTTGTTGTTGTAGCTGATACAATTATTTACCACAATCTATTGTTGTTTATTACAACTGCATGTCATCGTTTTATTATTGTCGTATCTAGCACGAGTATGGCAAATGCAGGAGCATTAACAACAAACCTACTTTTCCCCTCCATGTGTTCCTTTATCAGGAAACAATACCATAGAGTAGAGAGCTACATGATTATGATGTTGCTGCATTTGATGTTGTCATACATCGTATATGATATGAAAGATAATAATAAAAATTGTAATAATAATAGTGTTGAAAACATATATTCGTACTTTAATAATAATCGTTCTATTTTTATTTGTTTTTTGTCCTTGTGTAATTTTATAGCAACAAGAAAAAAAGGTATTCTAGTATTACTAGTTTCATTTATTTGAGTTTCAAAGGCACTTTATTGCATTTTTATACGGAATTTATATTAATGACCAAATGCATCAATGAATGAGTGAATGGCTTGGAAAGAGAACGAAATTGAAATTGTAATTCTAGTTTTATGACATCTGCTTTTAATTGTAAGTTTTTTAGAAAATTTTAAAAGGGAAGTTAATTGCTACTAGTTAATTCAGATATAATTGTTAAGCCTACTTTCGTATTTTCATATATAAAATATTCCGTCCTAGCAAATAAAGTGTTCATAAAAAATATAATTTTTTATGTAACAGCTGTGAAATAATCCAACGCATTAGTGCTGTGAGAAAAAACTGAAAGATGGAAATGGTTTTTTTTAATATTTCTCTCAAGCTCATATCAATTTATAAAAAATAACACTTTATTAAAGATAAATAATTCCAAAACTCACATACTCAAGCCTCTCCTTTTTGTTTAAACCTTTGTTTCTTTTTACTAAGCAACGTTAGTTTTATTTCATAATTCATGTACATATAAGTTTGTGTTGACTTCATAAAATTAAAGTTAAAATGTCGTTTAAAACACATGTGTGGTAATCACAAAAATTCTGCAAACGCAGTATTTTAAGACAATTTATTTCTATATTTCAGTTCAGTCCACACACATCCATTAACATTTTTATGCACTAAAATAAATGCTCTCTCTAAAACACACTTGTTCTCTCTCTCCTCTCATGCCAATAAAAACTTTAATGTCTTAAAATAAATTACTTTATTTTTGTGTATTCTCCTTTGAGAGGTTTGGATTTTTTTTATGACCGGACAAAGAAATACCTAAAAGTACTTTTTATCATAAATTTTTTATAAATATAATTTTCTTACGAATTTGGGTTTTATGACCACAATTCATTGTTAAATCGTAAGGATATGAAATCAACAGTCCCAAAATGAAAGAAAAACAAAAGAAAGAAAGTTGGATAAATTAGAATCCTCTAACACATCATAATCAGCTGTAACGTTCAATTTCCAAATGATTTCCATAAGGACTCAACGACCATAAAAATAGACAACAAACAATTTGTTGGGGTAAAATAGTAAAACATACACATCGACGAGTATAAAACAAACATCATAAAGTCCTTAATAGAGATGTAACACAACAACTGTTGCAGCATCAAATTGTGAGGGTTGCAAAATAACTATAACCCATTGGCAGTAATATTGGTTATATAATGCTGCTGATATTATTTACAAATGACACCCAAGTGGGATCTAATAACCAACTTAAAAGAAAAACAATGGGTAAGGAAAGGAAATTTAAGCAAATGAAAGAAAACAATTTGAATGAAGGCTGTTCTTTGTTTCTTTTTATTTTCTACCCCCAGAGTAAAAAATCTCTGTCAAATAATAAGTTTTATCAAAGAAAATCAAGAAGAATTCAACTGCAGAAATAATACCTGAAGCATTAATTATGAATAAGTGTTGGCAGAAAATTTATAACAATTTGCAAAATTTGACGCAGTTAAACAAGTCCCAAACAAGGAGCACAATCCTGAATATGTTTTGTTCTCAATTTTTTGATAACCATATCCCTAGAGCCACTTAAGTGATTCAGGTTTTTTTAGTTTCAAAAAGAAAATAAATCCTGAAAATTTATTTGATTTTGAAAATATTAATTTGGCGTGCTTTTTCCAAAACGTCCATCAACGATATGAGCTGACAAAATTTAAATTTCGAATTTCGAATTTTTTTCGAAAATTTTATTTAAAAAAATTATTGAAATCTATCAAAATGAATCGGTTCATTATCTCTCGACATCTTTGTGAGGTCAATCTCTTCAAAATACTGCAAAGCCTAGACATTCCTAAGTCATGAGAGGCATGGATACATGCATACACACGCACACACACTCACTCATAAGCCCACATACACATTCATCCATACGGACATCACCGTAAAAAAAGTCAGAATAGCAGCGTTGCCGATCATAAAATATTTGTGGAATATTTTCTTAATTCATTCGGCCCTGTTCTGTAAACCGATCGATTTGAAACCGTACGATTTTAGAAAACTAACTCCGACAATAGAAGTATTTTTTTAGGTTTTTTTTAAATTTTTTATTATACAGATTCCCAAATATCATATCTGAAAGAAAATTATCGTGTAGGATTTAAAACACGTCTGTAGAACCATTATGAATTTTTTGAAAACGAGAAATTTATTCGGATTCGGTTTACAGAACAGGGCTGATTATTTCGTGTACAATTTAATTAAACGAATTTCACTTTGTAAATTTAATAGTTTTTTTTTCTTATTTGGCAATACTTGGCTTGCCGATATTCTTATTCCACTATATATGTAATGCTTAGAATTTTTAGCAAATTAAAATTAACAAAAACTGACTTAAAGAATAAATTTTCCTTTAATATCATCGGCGTCAAACAAACTGGAGGGTACATTTTTAACCAACCAAAGATATGTTGAAGTTGCTGACAATAATTTTTATTCCACTTTGAGTAAAATCACATCAGCCTTTTGAGTGGACTTACTTAAAATTTCGTAACGTTGCTATTATTTTGACCGTTACTTCTCCTTATAATAAAATTTTTTGCTTGTTATAAAACACAAAATTTGGATTATTTAATTTATAAAATATTTGGAGGATTTTTAAGTTTTGTGTGTGTAAAATTGAGTTTTGGTTCTGGCAACGCTGCAGAATAGATTTCCGTTGATATCGCGAAATTACCTTATTGTAGTTTTAAGTACTTTTTTTAATCGAGCGAACAAATACCAACTCCCATTTGATATAATTCGCGGACAAGAAAAAAATTAAAAATGTCTTAAACATTCACAATATTCTTTTAAATTTGTACACCCTAATGTGTATACCTTTTGATTACACGATTTTACCAACTTCAAACATACGAGTATTTTCGTGATACGATTTTGTAGGATAACAGTTTATTCTATTGCTCTATTTCTCCTTCCACTTATGGCCAGTTTCCTCGCAAAATGTTTACATATGTATGCAAAAGAGCTCACACAAATACAATAGCACCATATGTTATTTTAATATTTTTTATTTTATTATTTTTTCATAAAAATCTTTTGTAATTTTGTAGATTTCGTTTGTTTATTTTGTACTTGTATTGGTCGGAGAAATTTTTTCTCATTTTACAACTCTATTGCTGAATTCGCATCCGTACTGGTAGTTATGATGATTTAGTTCATATTTTTATTCAAATTTTATTTTTGTACAAACCTCTTATCTATTATTTTAGTGTGTTCAACACCAACAGTTTGTAGGTTTCTGCACAGTTTATGATACGAGTACCATTTATTTGTGTGTACTTGTTGTGTGTATTCTAGGGACTACATACATCTCCACTTTATTAAAAAACAAGGAGTAACAAACTAAACAATGGAACAATAATATTTAAAATAAAGAAGAAACGCAAACAAAATATGTTATAATACTCAGGTAAAGGAAATGTTCGTAAAAAATATGTTTTGAAAACAAAAAACGAAATATTTTTTTATCCACCGAAATTTATATGTATGTACCCATACTAGTTTTCCAAATATTGTAGGGAAAATAAAAAGCATTATTTATATAAATTATTAAGACTTTATAAAGACTTTTTAAGAAAAATTTTTATGGAAATTTGTTCAAAAAAACCTTTATAAAGCCTCAATAAGTTTTATAAATAAGGCTGAAAAAAATTTTAATTTTATTAAACTGCATTAAATATTCACTGAAAACAGCTCTTAATTTTATCCCAAAACTCAATAAATTTAAAAATTTTTATTGTAAAAATTTTAAAACTCAGGCTGAGTTCCTAAGCGTACGTATTTATTTGCATTAATTATTGCATAAAAACATGCAAACTTTTGCATGATATTAATATTGTATTGATTATTTTTTTCTTATTGTCATACATATATTGACGAAGTCAGTCTGACTCTTTTTACCAGCATTGACAGTTGCTTATTTCCTTAATTTCTTGAATTATGTTTCGCACATCCCTTGTTACATTTTTAGAATGTAACGCAAAAATCGTAAACAAATTTAAGGTTGTTTTTTTAACAATTGTATATTTGTCCATAAGCCACATCTGCCCTAAGAAAACGTTACAAGTGTTGCAGCTTCCCTGTCTTCCCTGGCAGCTGGCAAAACCTCTGCCATATCTACGGTCAATTACACACCAGCAAAATTATCTTTGACATACTTGCGAAAATTTGAAACTGGAGTGAGTGTCAATATGTATTTTTCGCCACTTTTTATTAAAGTGAAAAATATTATTATCTCATACCCCTGATTACAAACGAAAATTGACTGCAAATATTCGTATTATATTTTAGGCTGATACAACCCTCCAAAAAAGAACAACAAGATTAAAAACAATAGTGACACTAAAAATGTTACAAAAGAAATAAAAAAAGTTTTTATTGTCACGTTTTAAATATAAATAGAGTTTTTATTTTGATTGTATGATTTTTATACAGAATTTTTCATTAAGCGAATCAAGAGTGTAAAAATTTTCATTTGTATTTTGGGATAAAAAATTTCGGCAGTAAGTTGGATGGAGTACTTCATACTGTTGTTTGTGAAAATCATATTATTATATTATTTATGCACAAGTATTGTAGAAAAAGTTGGCATACAGCTTTCGTTGTTACGCTTGCAACACAAGATGCAAATAAATATATGACAATATATCCAGGGATTGATCGAAGACTTTAAATTAATTTTTGGAACATTCTTCAAAAACTATACTTTTATAATCAATTGTCAAATAAGAAATGAGTACTGAAATCACTGGATGCAATAATGCATAATAACAGCATTCTCAATTGATTTATTTTAATAACCATGTAAACGTTTTATTTTTATTTAATGCATGTCCAAATGAAAACGAATTTAAAAACTTTATTTGCTGTTGGCTTAGCACGTCTAAATGCATTTCATTGTTGCTAAAAAAAAGCTCCATAAATTATTAAGAGCTAGATAACTACAATCACACTAGACTAAGAAATTTTTTCAAAAACAACAAATATTATTCAGCATGTATTGCCAATTTGCTTTTTACTAACTTTTTATCTCAAGGTAGCAACGAAATGCATGTCGAAGTGCTTAACCAACACGGATTTTAAAAAGTTAATTTCCGCTAATACATCCAAATCTGACTCTTTGCCCCGGATTAACACATTTGGATGTTATTTTCTTCTTGGGAATTTATTTTTTTCCTGGACTAAGTTGTTAATTTCCCAGTAAAAATAGACACTCCAAAAAAGTCATGAAAATGTAGAGTTAACGATGCGGAAGTAGTGCAAATTTCGATCCGATCTAATGATTTTTACATAGGGTTGTCATTGCAAGAAGTTCTCTTTTTCGATGCCTGGTCACTGAATTGGAAGCGATATTAAGAAAAATTCCCTTTTTTGTGTTCTATGATAATATTTTCATCTAGGAAAAATGGTAAATAGTTACATATTTTGGCAATCTGTTTCTTTTTATACGAATTTAAGCCCGAAACAGTGTTTTCATGTAAATTGAAGCAAATAACTTTTAAATTTTAGACTAAAATTAGTTCATAAATTTCGTTAAAAATTTTTTTTTTTTTAAATTCTGGTGAGTATTTTTCAACACTATGGAGGAGTTACAAGGTTTTGTATGACTAAAGTAAGCTTCTAGATGGTTTTTTGTTTACTCTCGCCAAATTAAAAATATCGACTTTTTGGAAGCAATGAAAATGTAGTTCCACTAGAATGACTTCCATTTTTTTTCACTGGGTTGTATTAGTTTGGCTCCGTTTGAAGGGAGCCTTGTTATGTGACAGTATGTACTCACATAAACATGTATATGGAAATGTACACACATACATACACATTTTACCCACGTACTTCATTTGTGCATTTTTTTCAATGATAATTCTATTTTTTAAAATATTTTTTTTATATCTATACCAATGTAAAAAATACAATGCGTATGTATGTGTCAGTACATATTGCAAAAGTAAAAAAGAATAAAAATGTTATAAAAAATATAATTTTTTTTGTTGTCGGTTGTGATATGAGAACTTTTGCCCTGTAGCCACCAAATCAGTTTCAGTTTACACTGAAATCATAAAAGAAGCATAAATATAAAACGAAACGAATGAAAAGTTTTTTTTTAATAAAAACTGTTTTAACAGTTTTCCCAGATCATAACAACAACATAACAACAAGTAGGCGTAAACTTATGGTAACAAATAAAAATAAATCGTAAATGAAATATTAAAATAATAAATAAAAAAATATATCCAATCATTTTCACATACATACTTACTTACATTTTAAACATGTCGCCGTTTTATTAACTCAATTAATACTTTAAGGTATGAAAATGATATAAGTCCTGGAGCTACTGATGCCAAATTACAGAAAGAAAAAAATTTTAATTTAAATTCCTTTTGCTGACTCTTATCCACATCTTGTTTATTTTTCCGAACTTTGTATGTTTAAAGTATTTTTTAATTTAAAATAATTTCTGTTTCTAATTGAAAGCTTGCAAGCAACAGCCAATACTTTCGTTATACTGTACGATGACTGGCTGCATGTAAATAAATTAACAGTGTTGGTAATAACTATAGAAGAATTAAAATTTTTTTATAATATTTGTTGAAAAGTTTTCTTTTAAACAAAATTATATGCTTGTGTTTTGTTTAATTTTGTCAAGTGCACTATTTGAATTTAGGCACCTTAGTAGAGTTGAAAGCATAAAGCATAGGCAAACGAGAAGTGAGCGCTGGGCTGCTTAGTAACTGGAATGGATGCATTACTTGTATGAAGCTGCGATTCTTTGAAATAATTTATTTGGAGCTTGCTCTTAAACAAGAGATATTTTCCCTTTATTCAAAACAGCGCTTCGGGAAAACATGCGTTTTTTAGTGCTTCCAAGTTCGTGACTTTTGAATTAAACTCAAACTTTTGAATAAAAATCATTTTATTTTTCAACAAAGTCTTCTTTAGGCTCCATAATCTGCTGCCAATGTTTCTCGAGTTTTATATCCCTTCCGAAAACTAAGATTTATCCAGCTTATTAAAATAATTTTTTTTAGTCAAATCTCTTTCGTCAAGTTTAGGCACAAGCTATAGTCAATCAAGGCTACATGCAAATAATAAATAATGGTTACTTGCAGCCTAATTCATGAACTTTTGTCATCAAAAAAAAATACGGTCGACATGACTTAGTTCGTTTAAGAACTCACCTTGACTTCTTTGGCACCGATTCTTCCCTACTATTCAGCTATCCTCGTACATATTTTTACTTGCAACAGTTATGAAAATAAATTTCATAATAAAGCTAACGATAATAAAGAAGAGCTAGAAGGGAATGGCAACAGCAGAGATCACCTCAATACAAAATCATATTTAAAGAGTGCACTAAACGACTTCAAGAGTTGCTTGCATCTGAAAAAACTGCATCTCTTAAAAATTATTTGGAAGGTCTTGATGTCACACCAACATCTAATTACTCTTTGTGGCGCGCTGCTAGAAAGATTAAAACACCGGTTGATTATAAGCCACCTCTGCGCACATCTACCGGAGGTTGTACAAGAAGCGATACGGAAAAATGTAAAATATTTGCTGGGCATTTAAAATCCGTATTTACCCCAAATACATGTACTGGTGTTGCTGATTTGCCAAGTGTAGTTGCTCTACACCCTGGAGCCTTAAAGTTTAAGATGCGTGATGTACATAAAGTAATTGCTGAACTCAAGCCAAAGAAAGCTCCAGGTATTGATGGAATTAGTAACAAGATGCTGATGAACTTGCCGCATATTGCAATAAGAATCTTGCTGTTTATTTCTAATGCCATATTACGACTGGAGTATTATCCACAACTCTGGAAGCTTGCAAAAATCAAAATGATTCAAAAGCCGGGCAAAGATCTTACTAAAGCTGAGTCATATAATAGTCAATAAGTTTGCTGTCAACTATGTCAAAACTTTTCGAAAAGCTGCTCATGACAAAATTGTCCCAAATTTTAACTGATAGTGGGTGCATCCCAGACCATCAATTTGGTTTTAGAAGTCAGCATAGCACCATTGAACAAACTCATAGATTGGCTCAATTTATAAACAAAACATTTGAGGAAAAGAAGTATTGTTCTGCCCTGTTTATTGACGTTTCTCAGGCATTTGATAAAGTGTGGCATGAAGGCCTAATTTTAAAATTAAAATCATATCTACCAATAAATTTAGTGAATTTATTAGAAAGTTACATTACTACCCGGAAGTTCACGGTTGTGGAAGGAGAATTCATGAGTGTGCCCGAAACTATATCATCCGGTGTGCCACAGGGGAGCATACTGGGGCCAGTTTTGTATTTAATTTATACTTGTGATATGCCTTTGAGCAGCAATATCCATACATCTACGTTTGCCGATGATACAGCCTGCCTGAGTATGCATGAAAACCCTCACGAGGCTTCCCGATATTTACAAAAACATATTACACAATTGAAAATGTGATTGAACTTATGGAGAATTAAGGTAAATGAACAAAAGTGTGTCCATATAACGTTTACCCTAAGAAAAGATACTTGTTCCCCAATTCGAATCAATAATCAAAATAATAATAATAAATCCTAATCCGCTTGCTCTTAATATTTTGAACTTTACTGGACACATCCGCTTAAAAAAGAGGGACACAAGGGCTCTATTACTCAACACTCCAGATGGGATTTCTTGAAAATACTTTTTTTTATACTTTTTATAAATTTTTTTCTTTTTTGGATTATCACTACTTATGTATTATTTATAACTATTAACAAGTTTATGCCCGACAGTGGTCGGTCCTAATAATTATATTTAAGATTTAAGATTTGAATACTTATTGTAAGTTCATATTTGAAGATACAATAAATAAATACATGTATTAAAAAAAAAATAGATAATAATGCAATCTAAGCACAGTTCGGGTAAAATTACCATAGTAATTTGCTACAGCACATATTTATTTTTTCATAAAAGAAATATCTAGGGAATTAATTTTTATCTTGATCCTTGCAAGTGGACATTTAACTAATGCAAGGAATGTACTGTCAATGTATTGATACGTCGTTTATTTTTCATTACATTAAGTAAATTTCAAGTAAAATATTTGTTATTTATACAAAAGCAAACTGGAGCAAAGCTTGTGAGTTCATTTCGTAACAATTGGGAAAGAATCCCAAAGCCAACTTTTAACAATTTTTTTTTGGAAAAAAGCAATACGTAAGATAGAAAAAAGTGGATATGACGTTATTCATTACAGGACTTTGTATTAACAAACATAAATAAATTAAAAAAATTAATAGCCAATGAGCAAAATTTTTAAATTCAACACGAATACAAAACTGCACATCAAAATTATTCTAATCGAGCAACAATTCGTCAGCTGTACTTAGAAACTAAAAAATTGTAAGAGTACTTCTCTTTATCCTTACAATTCAAATCTTTTAAAATTTCTCTTCCTACTTATCTCCATACAAACTCAAATCTGTATTGCATAATTGTCACAAGAAAAATAACAACAAATCTGAAAAAATAGTCATCGAAACAAGATTAATTTAACTAAGAATAATATAAAATAAATCTCTTTAAGCTACAAATCAATTTATAAAAAAATATTGAAAATTATTTTTAAAATGTATTAAAAACTTGTAATTTTATTTCCTTGAAAAATATCAAGTTTCTTTACTTATCAGTACTTTTTTTCCAGGGGAAGAAAATATCTTTTGATTTAAATAAAATTCAATAAATTAGAATGAGAATAAAAAACATTACGGAAGTCAACATAAATATGTATGTGTGTGTGTGCATACATACATACGTACATAAAGAAGGAGCAGATAATAATGTAATCACTGAAAACACATTCTCATGTGTGTAACAAACAGTAAGTTAAAGGAAATGCCTTCCTCAGTATATCCTTCTATGAATGAGTGTGTGTGTGTGTGTGTGTTTGTTTATTTGTTTGTTGTGCTGTTTTCTTCAAGTACACACTGAGAGCACACACTCGTAAGAATTCCGAGTGGCAAAACTAAAATATTCAAATTCTTATTTTCTCATTTCATGTTATTTGCCACTGCGACATATAAATTTTATTTAATAGAATATCTGATTTTATTTACGGGGAATAAAGAAACAAATACAAATAGATGTGTTTGTTTAATATCTTGAGTGAAACGTGGTTGTCATTATCGGCAGTTCATTAGTTTATGATTAAAAATGCATTCCACAGTGGGTTGATGTTGCAAGCAGGGCTGGATAAGTTTCTTACAGTAAACTCTCTCTCATCACTAAATTGAATAAAACGAATCTCAATTTTAAAGGATATATGAATGTCTATCGCTTCTGTGGGGAATTTAATCTTAAAGGTGGAAAAATTTAAATTTCCAATAGACAAAAAGCCTAGTATATTACACGTACTTATATAATTCATACTAAGCTTAAAAGGATTTATTAGAAAAAATATGCTTCTTAAAGAAGAGAAATTGCTGTGGAAATTATTCAATCCGGCATTTTATAATTGAAGATCTAAATCTAAATCTTGTTTTAGTTTTATTATATTCCTGTTTGTTTTACCACTGTGATTTATGTCATGGTTTTTGAATAAAAAAAAATTTTAATACATTTTTAGACAAGCATATACTTTAGTACGACGCCCTTTACGACACTTCGTAACTCAACACATGCTCGCTGCTATACTTGATTCTTTGGTTAAACACACACATACACCGCACGGAAGCAAATCAATTTTAAAATCTCATTTAGTTTACGAAATTGATGAATGCGGTCATGAGGGAGAGAAAAAATTACATGATAAACACACAGATACATAAATACACTCAACCGTGCAACCAAATATACACACTGAAATCCCAGCAAACACATTCACGTCCCTATTATGCATAAGCAAAAAATTGGCATGAAGTTGGCATAAGTACGAAATTGAATTAGGTGTTAACGAGTTCCTTCATACAATTTGACATTAAAAATGGTCGCATTACTTATTTTAACCCAGCTCTAAGTCCTAGCATGATTTTTAATGTGAGGTATCTTTAATATCATGTTTAATTTTGCCACTTATGCTAACTTCATGCCAGCCTTTGGTTATACATAAGGCCATTAATGTTCAATATCCAATTTTGGGGTCATATGAAGAGTTATTTAAAATAATTTTCACATGCTTAAAAAGTTTCCGCTCTTATAGAAAATGTTTTCTTACTTAAATTACATTAAAATATTGTTCTTTTGTTTGCAAATAGATACACGACTTAATTTTAATTAATGTGATAATATATGAAATGAAAAGAAATAACTTATGAAAAGCATTTCCTTTCTGCCTAAGAAGCTCATTTGTTTATAGAGAAAGTTTAAAAATTTTATTGATAATTACTTACATATCTATATATATTTACCTTGGAAGACAAACTTGCTTAGAATTAAAATTTCAAAAACTTTTTCAAATCTAGATCAAAGTAATATGTTTATTGGGCAAGAAAAAAAGTAACATTATGCAGATTATATTTATAAAACACAAACACTGAATGACAAAAAAAATAATAAAATAAAAAGGAATCAGCTCACAGCAAATCGATCGGAAAATAGGGTGTCATATAAAATATGAGCAGCATTTACTACTTATAAAAATCTGAACTATGTACTTCTATTATTCTATTGATTGCTTCCCAGTTGCTCCTTTAATACCATTCTCTATACTATAGAAATATCGCGTGAATTTTCACTCATTTTTTATTCGCCCTTAACGTGCAAAAGCAACAACAACTTTCATAAAAACAATTTCCATGCAAATCGATGATATTGGTAAAGTTCAAAAACCCAACTATTTATAAATTTATTTACTTGCATGTACATATGTACATATGTATACACGAATATGTACATACATACATTTATTAAAAAAGTAAAGAAAATATAAAAAAATCTGACAGAAAATTATAAAAAAGCAAAACGTATAATAACAACTATACAGAACAAAATTTATAGTGGCATCAGCATGATAAATACGTGGAAAGCGCTTCATATGAAAGTAGTTTTTGTACTCGTACTTGTCATTTCAAATAAATTAGTTTAAAATCGATTTTACAAACATCAAAAATTATTTCTGTCTGCTTTCAAAAATGCAAAAGATTTTAATTCTTTGCTACGATTATAAAGGAAATAAATGTTCAATGACGAAAATAACAACCTCAAAAATATTGAAAGTTTAATTCATTCATTAAGAAGGCTCTATAGGCTGGTTCTGACAGAAGAAAGAAATAAATAAATACATACATACATATGTACGCGCGTTGCCGTTTTGATAATTTTCGTATGAAGCTGATATAAAAAGCCGTTGGAGTACATCAACCCAACAAACATTTTTATGGTGAATCGGCATAGAGAACCGTGAAGAAGATCTTCCTCATTTTTATTTTAAGTTTTACATTTTTCTGAAATATTACAACCCTCTAACTTTTCTCTGTGTAGGCTTTTTTCTTTCGGAAAAAATAATCAAAATTATAATAGAAAAATAATTTCTATTATAAAAATAGATCTCAGCTTAATTTATAATTCTTAATACTCGTACGTTGCAAAAATAAATGTGGAACATGCGGACAAATAGAAATAGGAATTCTGAGCTCATATTAATAAAAAAAAATACTCGTAGTATGAGAAGGAAGGCAAACATTCAGCATTCAACATTGCATTAGTCTCTTTTCTGCATCATATACACTTTCTCATCTTCAAATCTCAAATGGTCAATAAAATGTTAAAAGTAAGAAATTATATTCTCATACACTTTGCAAAAAGTTAAGACTTCATTTGCTGGATTCACAGCTTAGATTTACGTTCTGTCTTTTCCTAAAAAGCTGAAAAATTGAAATATTAAAAATGAACAAAAGAATAAAAGACTTTCAATTCACAAAATAAATGTGGGTAGTTGTCACAAGCAGTTGATAACAGTCGTAATAATAATGGTTAGATAGAGAGCGAGAGAGTTAAATGAACAAATGTACTTTTTACCCAACACGTTTATAATAAAGCGGATGAGATTTGTGCTAAACTAAACGGTAGTATAACCAAAACTGTGACTGACCTCAAAACAATATAGAGAAAAAGTAAAAATAATACACAAATAATGCAAGTAAATGGAACCCAAAATGCTGGCAGACAGACAGACTCATAGCAGTGGGAGTACGAACAAAAGTTAATAAATGTGGGTGATTTGTTAACTGCATAAGAGTTTTTCTTGAATTTTCTTTTTTATTCTGCGAGCATTACTTTTGCTTATTCTAGTCGTTGACGCCAAAGCTAAAGGAACAATTGTTACAAATTAAAGCTTCATTTATTAAGGAGTTTTGTTGACAGGAAATTGTAAAGGGGGAGTACTTTTTATATTAAACTAAAAAAAATAGCTTAAACTTTATTTTCTCATAACCCAACCCACACAGAATCCTGCAATAATAAGTTTTGTTCGTATTTTATAACTAAATTCGTGTTCTGCTGATCTCTTTCTTATTTAATTATTTCCTTTTTATACATACATATATATTTGGTATGTTTCTTTGGCAAACAAATTCTCTAGTTCCTGTTTAATGTATTCTGTATGGTTGATTTTTTTAATTTTTTTATTTATTTATTCTTATTTCACTACTGAGATGCTTTTTACAAAAAATGAATATTTCTTCTCACGTCTCAGAATTTGTGCACAACTGCACAACGAGCAAGCTTTCTGACATTAAGAATAAAAGTAAAAAGGATACATATACATATGTATACGTACATTTTGTACATGAAGGTAAGCGAGTTCTACACAGAAGATGTGTTATTTTATTTCGGTATAATTTATATATGAATGTCACTTTTTGTGAAAGAAAATATTTGAATATCATATAATCCAGTGAGAAAAAATCATTTATTATTTCATTGGATTGATTATAATTATCAATATAATTTGTATCGATTTTAATTTTAATTTCATTTCATTTGTAAAAGTTAATTTTAACTCGTATACATACATATATGACAAAAGCTCTTTGAGTTGATATCACTATAGTGATATCCGACAAAAGAGTCTTTATGAGCTCATTTAGAGCGCATATGGTATGCTGGGTATGAACCTGTATATATGTATGTATATTAAATTTGCCGTTTCTCACCCCCTAAATCAGTTCAGTTTTATGTAAAAAAAATTTAAAAAAATTTCATACCGTCCGGCCCTCAAAGTTGGCCATCAAGCCCATATATTCAATGTAATTTTTTTAGTTTTATTTTGACTATATGTATATGTATGAAATAATTTAATATACATACATATTGTTACATAAAATATTCCTACCGGCTTAATGCAAAGAACTATCTAGAAGTATTTAACTAAAGCACCAAACGTACACACATATTCACGTGCAAGCACTATGGCAACAACAATAATTGTGTACATAGCTACAGACATACACGTATACAAATAAAAGTGCGATCACTTATGGTAACCACCCTGTACTACCATTAGCACACCGCACTGCCAACATACAAGTCGTTACTTTGTAAAATTCAAAACTAACGGCCAATCGAATCACCTACAAACATCTAGAAACGGTAACATAAATTTCTTCGATTGTGCTAGAAGAGTGTTTAATCATCTGGCTACCAATTAACATATACGCCTAACCAGCCACATCGTTGCGCGGTAATAGTTTCTTCCAGTTAGTTTTACTGAGCACATATGTACATGCATGTTACTACGCCATATATCAGTCGAACATTCTAGAACCGGTTCATGTAGTATAATGTGAGGTTGAGCCAGTTCTAATTAGAAATTAGTGGAGTCAACATCATTGAAAGTAAAAGACCTAGTGCGGTGGATAACAACGTTAAGAAGTAAATAAGAAAAGACAAGTTGCAAATTGCTTAGTCAAGAATAAAAGGAAGTTCAGTAGCAAATAAAAAAATCGTGTGTTATTTATTTTTATTTTTGAGCAATCAAAAGAACTCACACGTTTAATAAAATTTAAACGTTACAATATATAAACTTTTATTGTACATGCTTAAAATAAAAAAATTCCATAAAAATAGAATTTTTTTACATACAATTTTTGTTATTTTTTTTTTTTTTTTTGTTATTTTCTAAAATATTAATTTTAGCAAAAAACTTTATTTGAGACTTATGTTGTTGACTTGAAGAGTTAAAATATTGCCATATCTCATATTCTTGTAAAATGATTTTTTAAAAAGATAGTCATATGCAAAAAATTACATTGAAAAATTGGCTTGAAAGCCAATTTCAAGGGCCGGACGCACCCCCTAAAACGTAACTTATCGGTATGAAATTTTTTTTTGCATAAAATATTTACATAAAACTGAACCGGTTTGCGGGTGAGAGTAAAAGAAATCACGAAAAGTCTCCATACAATTAACGGCCACTCTAATGTATATATGTATATATATATATATATATATATAGTCTCAAAGATCAAGTTAAATGCAGAATAATTTTTATATATGTAGAGTATACCTGCAGGAACAATTATTGGCTTTTATTATTTCTTATTTTATTTATCTTCCATAAATCAGACACAACTTTGCAGTATTCTTTTATATTATACTGCTTCTAGCTATTCAAGTTCAATACAATTTCTCCTTAGAGCACACGGATTGAATACTAATGCCGATTAAATATGTATATTTTATTCAAGTAAAACCAAATACAATTTCTTTTCCTTAAGCTAATCACATTTGAAAAAATTAACACCAATTTTTTAAACACCCAACAAGAATACACCTCAGGATGTGTTTCCAACAAAAAAAATGCCTAATAACACGTTTATTTCTTGTATTTGTGTACGTTCTATTAGTGTGTGTGACTGTTTTGGCATTTAGTTTATTCATACGTTTACTTTGATGTGGCATTTGGGTGATAGTCACATACACACACGTCTGCAACGATACCGACAAAAAAAATGAATTGCTTTTTCTAGTTAAACATTTTGGCCTTCTTAATAATAATTTTGTACTCTTTGATGTTTTACAAATTTCCATGTCGTGCCTTCATTTACTTTTTGATGCTTTTAACATACAAAATTGTTGCGTATTAGAGAAAGAAAAAACCAACAAAAGCCTTTCTTCAGTAAGAATGAGAACAATACTCTCCGCACGATGACAAATATTAAAGGATTTTCAACAAAACAATATTAAGACGCTTGAATATGTGAATGAATTGGCAGTGTTGGGTATGTGAAAATTTGGTTGCTTTCACCTTAAAATTTAATTTTGAAGTTAACACTTTGTTAAAGAAAACACAAAAAATAAAAAAATACAAAATATCAAACTTAGATAATTAAGTATAGCCAAATCAGATATAGTAAAGAAATAAACATCTAATAAAATATAACTTCTTAATAATTACTTTAATTGCAATGTTATCGGAAAGATATGTAAATATTTTATTGGTTTTTACAAAATAATTTGAGCATAAAAATGTGTGATAAGCTTACGGCAGATGTTTTCTCCCGTTAAATAGTACAGTGAATTTTAAGCATTTGATGCTGCCATTGTTTCTAATGTAGATATGGTATATTCAATTGAATTTAATTATTTGCAATTCTGAACAAAATATGACACTAAAGTAAAAATAAAAATTAATATAAAAACTGTATTTCTGAAACATCTTATCAGCGATAAATACATATTTATGCTCATGTTATAAATTAAAACTGCAATACATCAGGGTAGAATAAAATATCAAAAATACGCCCTTATTCAGAATAACCTAAAAATACACCGAGTAAAAACATTTTAAATATAATATTTGCATTTTAGGTGAAATATTAATTTTAAAAATATTAAACTTTAATCTAACAATTCCCAAAAAAAAACCACACACACATACACACAAGGCCTTTCAATTGAAAAATTTAGTAAACTGTATTCATTACATTTCATTTCTAAAGATTCACTACCTTTTTATTTATTACCTATGGTTTCCTTTTGTATGAATTTAAATATAAAAATATTTATTTATATTTTTATTTAGTTAAATACAAATTTAAAATTTCTGGCAAAATATTACTATTGAATACCTTCTTCAAGGTTTATTTTACTAATAAATAAATAGACATTACATACACAAGCGATGTTGAAAAGACAAACTCCATGAAAGCAAGAATGCATTTTTAAATTTTCATATAATAGAGAAAATAAAAAATAAAAAAATACTAAGACTACAAGTCTAAACAATCAACACCTTCGACGTGAACATTTGCTTTTATTCTTTATTTTATTTTTAATTTTATTCTATTTACCAATAGAAAAGTTAAGTGAAGATAAGTTAACATTTTTCGTTTTCCTGCTATTTATTTTCTAATTTATGTGCTTTAAACATTCAATTGCATCGTTCTCGTAAGTTTAAGTGTGTTGGGACTGAAAATAAACATCTATTCACATGTGTTTTTTAAACATTTCTCTAAAAATAAAGAGAAAAAGTACAGTCGACCACACATAATTTCTTACATCCTTAAAAAATAAATAATACCACAAAAGCACAATTTGCTTAAGAATTCCAAAACTTTCATATTCGGGCCTGTTCTGTAAACCGAATCCGAGTGAAGTTTTCGTTATAAAAAACCTTATAATAGTCCTGCAGACATGTTTAAAATACTACTCAATAATTTTCTTTCAGATAAGATATTTGGGAATCTATATAATAAAAAAACATTAAAAAAAAATAGTTAAAAAATATTTCTATTGACCGAGTTAGTTTTTTAAAATCGTGCCGTTTGAAATCGATCGGTTTACAGAACAGGGCCGATTATTTTTTTAGTTGCTCAAAATTGCTTTTAATGCAAAATGTGCTTGCATGACAACTTTTGCCTTGCACTGTTTCTGTGAAACCAAAATAATAAAATAAAGAACACATGCATAAATAAACTAAGCAATTGCGAATTTAAAATAAGGATTCTGGCTTCTTTTATTGCTGATTTTTTCCACACAATAATTCATTCATTACTGCTTGCAATAGTTGGGCCATTTTGTATTATTTTTTTTTCTTTCAAGTTGTACGTTGCAAATTGTAAACGGAAATATGTACAAGTTTTCCGTTTATACCATCGAAAAAAAATATGTATATATAATTGTGTATGTGTGTATGTGCAAACAAGAAACCTGTACATAAATGTAAACATATCCATATGTATGAGTTTGTTTGTATGTCTGCCTGTATATATTGGCAGTATAACTTCTGTATATATTTATGTATATCTAGTTAGAAGATTTATAACATTCTTCCGTAACCGGAAACATTTTTAATTAACTCCCCGTTGAATTGAAAGCGCTTTAACTACTTAAAAATGAGAGGAAAAACAAGAATCAACCGCTGTGCCATTGGAGCTAAAGAAGCGGCAATAGTGAAACAATACAGCAATAATAATTTTAGATTGAAATTAATAGTTAGTTAAGAAATTTCTTTTGAGGTATTATAAAATAGAGCTAATACTATAAAAGTTGAATTAAATATCGCTCATACGTCTGCGGGAGTATACTCATACAATTACAAATGTTTGCCATTTTATGTATCCCATCTAACATTTGGAAGATTGTTTTGGGCGAAAATTATCTAACCGAGTGTTTTTCGAATACTTTTTGATAACTGATAATCTGAACTGCGGCTAATAAAAGACTGTTTAAGAAGAGTGTTCAGAAAATGAGTGCATTTTTTATTGTTTCAATAGAGACTCAAATATGACAAAAAAAATTCATAAAATGCTAGCTACATATGTGTCCTTAATTATGAAAGTGGTCTAAGTCATGTGCATTTTTGCTTCGAAATATCATATAAATCTTTGAAAAACTTCAATAAATATTTAAACATTATTAAATAAATTTATATAAATCGAGACCAGTACATCTCTAAATTAAAATGCTGCATAATATAAAAGAACTTTTTGATTTGTTCAAATGTAATCCACCAAATATCTCGACCAGAGCAATATATGACTTAGACCACTTTCATAATTAAGGGCATATATACTATATGTACGTACATATTTACGTATTTGTGCAGCTATGTACACATTTGATTAGAAATACGAATCCAAATAATTTCTTTACTGTTTGCTTAGCGCGTCTAAATGCTGCTAAGCAGCACTTCAATAAATTTCTGCCACAATTCAAAAGAACTTACAAAACTCCAATACTTATAGACAAACTCTCATTAAATTATTGAGAATTTCAAGACTGCAATCACAGTAGGCTAAGAGACTTAAAAGACAAATAATATTATTCAGCATGTGTTGCCAAATTTTGTTCTTTTTCTAACTTAAATTTGAATCAAATATTGAAATTAACAGAAATATTTATATTTTTACCTTAATATTAATTATTTAAAATCGAAATTTTAAAATTTTTCGATACATTTGAAATATAGAAAAAACTTAATTAAAAATCTGCCTATAAGTTAGGACCTTTCTATATTAAAGTAGTGATATATATGTAAGTATATAGTAAAAAGAAATGATACACATACAAGCGAATGAAATTAGCTTTTATTCGCTTCCCAGTAAAAAAAGAGACTCCAAAAAAGTCATGAAAATGTAGAGTTTACGATGCGGAAGTAGTGCAAATTTCGATCCGATCTAATGATGTTTACATAGGGTTGTCATTGCAAGAAGTTCTCTTTTTCGATGCCTGGTCACTGAATTGGAAGCGATATTAAGAAAAATTCCCTTTTTTGTTCTATGTGTTCTATGATAATATTTTCATCTAGGAAAAAGGGTAAATAGTTGCCTTTTTTAACAATTCGTTTCTTTTTATACGAATTTAAGCCCAAAACAGTGTTTTCATGTAAATTTAAGCAAATAACTTATACATTTTAGACTAAAAATAATTCATAAATTTCTTTAAAAAAATAATTTTTTTTTAAATTCTGGTGAGTATTTTCTAACACTATGGAGGAGTTACAAGGTTTTGTGTGACTAAAATAAGCTTCTACATGGTTTTTTGCTCACTCTCGTCAAATTAAAAATATCGATTTTTTGGAAGCAATGAAAATGTACTTCCGCTAGAATGACTTCCATTTTTTTCACTGGGTTTGAATGAAACACGTCTAAATGCATTTCGTTGCTGCTAATTGAAACTCATCAGTAGAGGTTAATATTAAAAATTATTTTACAAAACTCTAAGGTTAGCTAATATTAATGCTTGTTGTACTTTTGAAATATATTTTAGCTTATTTTGTTTAAATATTTGTGATTAACCATAAAATGTTTGTGAATTTTTCTACAAATATTAGAGATTTGTTGAATTCTACTGATTAGTTGGCAGAACAACGACAAACTCATTATAATTCTGAATAAATAAATGTTTTTAAAGTTACATATATTGTACAAAAACGAATATTTAAAGCGAAAAATATTTTTTAAACAGCTTATTCACTAGAATTTTGGATAAGTTCGTAAATTCAGCAAATTTATGCATCACAAATTAATTCTTTAAATCGAAACGAATAAATATTTTCCAAATTTCTATATTATGTTATGCTAATATGAAAGGATTTGCTTCATTTTGAATTGTTAGAACGCGTCACATTAGTTCAATAATTTTCAATATAATAGAAAATATATATTGAAATATTTAAAAATTAATAAAATTAATAAATTAATATTGTAAATTAATATTTTTCCATATTAAATTAAGAATTTTCAACATGACTAGATTTTCTTTAATGTTTATTATTAACTGATTTTTAATGATTTTAAGCTGTTCTTTTTCTCTGGGTGTACACATACTTAAAGCGAATCACAATATAATATTTTTTTAATTTTCTAAAAATAAAGTAAAGAAACGTAAATGCACGTATGTTGAGCACATGTCCAGTACTAAGAAAAACATAAACCCTTAATCCTTTTAATGTCATTTATTTTGCTAATGCACCGTAAAACTTTTAACATTTATACAGATTTATAGGAAGAACTCCTCCTGACTGTTTGATTTTGCTGCTTAAGTAAAAAAGGAACTTAATGTAAAAGTTCTGAAACACGAGTATCCACACAGTTTGCACAATATTTATGAACAAGACAATTGAACGTGATGATGTCAGGAATAAGATATGATATGCAACTCGAGTAAAAAAAAACAGAATTTTTCTCACAACTGCTGCTTAAGAAACAAGTAATAAATGGTTGTACAGTTTAAGTTAATTTCATATTCGAGAAAGGGAAATATTAAGTATTACAAGGTCGTTTAACTAATTTTTGTTTTGATAATTTTTTATTTTACATATTGTTTAAGATATGAATTTAACAAAAGAGATGCATTTAATGTGTGATTTTTATTATTATTATTATTATTATTATTATTATTATTATTATTATTATTATTATTATTATTATTATTATTATTATTATTATTATTATTATTATTATTATTATTATTATTATTATTATTATTAAAAAAAATACTTTAATGCACATTCGTTGAAGGGACTTGTCCGTTTTCTTGTTTAGTGCTGAACTTATTACACAATAATACGAAAAAACCAACAAAGAAAAGCTCTTTTGCTTAAGGCTTATTTTTATATTTTGGTATATATATGATACATAAATTTTCTACATGCTCTATAACTTCATTAGGAATACTCTGGCGTTCCTATCGTAGAGGCTGCTTTTGATAGTCGAAATGCATTCTTTTAAAAAACCAGTACAGTGTGGCGTAGAGCTGATTTCTAGGACTTTCTTTACTGGGGTTATATTCACAAATCTTCCCATTTTTTTTGGATAAAAGAAATACTTTAAAAGAAATAAGTTACATTTAAAATTTAATATTTTAATAACATTACACCGAATTAGATAAAATAAAGTCATGCTTCTTCGCTTGGAAAATTTCTTTTGAAATTATTTATTCGTTTTAGTGTGTAAATATTTGTATAAAAATCTTTCAATTGACATTAAAAGTTCTTCCATATTTTACTTGGTTAAAGTAAAAGAGCATAATAAAACCCTATTCAAATTAACAATTCGAAATTCAAAACTTTTCTTTAGTTGGTTTTTTATAAAATGTTGCTGACACTTATAACAGTGTCAAGCAAAATAGGTTGCATACCTATGATGAGCAAATTTGTCATATTTTTTAAATTTGGAAGTTAAACATTACGTGTAAATTCTACTTTTTATTAGATAAAAAAAAACTTTTTTAAGTTGGCTTATTTATTATGTAAATATTACCATTAAATGTTTTCAACAACACTTTAAATTATCTCAGACAAAAAGTATACAAAAAAACCACAAGAGTTACACACAAAACCTCAAACTTGCATGATAATCGGTTGATAAGTTTTTAAATGAACAAATCTGCCCCCAACTTGCTCCTACCACTAAATTTAAATATTTTTAGTTTCTTAAATGGCAAACTTGCATTCAGAGTAGAAGGCAACAACCTAAATATAAATGTTGAAGAAGTAGTAGGCTGTAAAATAGTGGATAAACGCAAACATCTTATTCTAATCTACATAAATTTAAGTAAAAAAATACTTCTAAAAATCACTCATTCATTGAATCAATTTGCAACTTATTTATTCACTCTTTCTGTTATTTATTTAGTCATTTTTTTACACAGCCTTTTATCTATCTCGCTTTGTGATGAACAAATAGACTTAAATCATTTACACACACACACTTTCATAAATAATTTTCAAGACATATTTAAAAATACTTTTCTACATCCATACTTATTTATATATGGGCATTTCCACGAATAAGTCTCGCACAACTGAAAAAATAAACCCCCTTGAAACTTTTTTTATGATATTGCTCATTTACTCAAAGAACGTCATAACTCAAAAAAAAAACAAGTTTGCCAGAAAACGCATTTGGAGTTTTAAATTTACACACAAATTAATGGAAATAGAAAATATTATTTTGCTTTCATGACTTGAGTAAACAAAATATTCGTATGAAATTTTTACACAATATGAAGAATAAATTAAAACTATTTTTTTGAGCTTCAATTTATTGGTTCAATATTTCGTTAACCTTCGGTTAATTTCTTCAGGATATATATTGTTTCTCGTTTTTTTTTGTTATTTAATATATTTTTTTTGAAAGGAAAAGAGGAAAAAGAAAATATTAAATATCAAAATAAACTAAATATCAAAAAAAAAAAAACGAGAGACAATATATATCCTGAAGAAGTTAACCAAAGGTTAACGAAATATTGGACCAATAAATTGAAATATAAACTGACCTAAAGCTCAAAAAAATAGTTTTAATTTAACATTAAAAAAGGTCGAAAAACTAAATAAAAATATTTGACAATATGAATACAACATGAGCATTAATTCTACATCATGAAATCGAAAATTCAATTTTCCTAATTATGACGATATTTCAGTAAATGAACGATATTTTAAAGAGAAAAAACACTCAAATTACATGTTTAGGTATGGTGCACTCGTAGCTGATGAACATTTTTAAGGAATAGTTGAAACTTATTCTGATTAATTTTAAGAAATTTTAATTAACTTTTTTCTAAATTCAGTGTTTGTGTTAAAATTAAGGTTACAACAACAACGACCAAGGTCTTTATGGAAAGAGAAAACACATCACATATGTACGTAGTGCAAAAACATTATCAGCGTTATGTATAACGAAAAACTGGCATGAAGTTACCATAAGTGACAAAGTTGAACATGATCTTAACGAGTTTTGCCTTCCCATTTTAATAGTGGGTTAAAATTACATTATGCGCCGATTTTTAATGTCAATTTGTATAAAAAAAAACTTTTTAATATATAGTGCAATTCCGTCACTTATGCTAACTTTATGCCAGTTCTTTCTTATATATTATCAATATGTCATTCATATTTGTTCAGTCGCAAGTGTTTCTAAAAAAAATTCAAACCCAAAGTATTTTTCACAAAAAATATTCGCCGTATTTTTTTTTATTCAATTTAATGTAATAAAAATTTTATAATGGAAATGTCCATATTTATGTATATATACCAAAGAAATAAATTCGTACAAATGTGTGTACTCGCACATATGTATCTATTGTACTTGAGTATTAGTTCATTAAGTACACAGAGCTTATACGTACATACTCGTATATATTTATTTGCTTGTATATACGTAGATATGTATTAAATTTTAAATAACTTAATATCACTCGAATCTTTTCTTTTTGTAAATTTGCGTAGGATTTTGTTTGAATAAGAACACAAAAGAAGTTTAAAAATATTTGTTAAAAGGTTTTGCTTTCCGTTTGTACACACGTTCATGCCAGCAGTCTGGAAAGTAGCTTAAAAATAAAACATTTTCATGCAGATTTACAGCCGGATTTATAAAAAATTATTGAGGCTTTATAAAGGCTTTTTAAGAAAAATTGTGTATGAAAATTTGTTTTAAAACCCCTTTATAAAGCCTTATATCACCTCTAGCTTTCGAAACATACCTTTATTTTAAATATATAATATATTTTAAATATTAATTATACTTATAAAAAGAACATAATGCGAAACTCCACAACAAAATTATCTTCAATATATGCAAACATTTTTTCAGAATCTGACCATTACTTTCAGAGATCTCGTAGAAGTTGAGGCAAAAAATCTGAATTTAATATAAATACGAGTATTTACTGCCGTATACAATAATTATTACATTGTTCGGTAGCGAACTGAAAAAAAACGTGATCCAATCAGCTGAAGGCAGCGATTAGACCCCTGCCCCCTGAAATGTGTATGTTAACCCTGGCGCAGGATTTTCTTGGTATAAACAAAATTAACAAAAGCAAATCATCAGACATGTTCTGTAAATTACAAAGTTTCAAATCACTTTGTGATTTCAAAATCACAATTGTGATTTGATGGTGTTCTGAAAATCACAAAAGTTTTAACTTTTTCTAGCGGTTTTACCCTTTTAAAAACCACAAGAAAACAGCTGATTTGTTGTTTTGTAAATGCAAATCATAAAACAAATAACAAGATTTCTTGCAAAAGAAAGTGTCTTTAATTTGTTCATTATTATATAAATTCTTTCATAGAAAATTGCTCATTTTACTTTAAAAATCGATAAAAAAGATATTGAGTTACTCAATTAAATAATTTATTGCGAATTTCGAATTAAGGATATTTCAAATCGGCAGGCATTTAGCTGACCGGTTTAAAATCACAAAAATTCAAAAAGTTTTGTGTGCAGAACACCTTTCTTGCGATTTCAAATCACTTTCACAAAAAGCGATTTTCAGAACATGCCTGCATACTACGGATTATAACGACATTTTGGTTCCCACTCGCACATTATTATATGTATATGTATATGTATGTATGTAAGCATGTGCTGACGTAAAAATGTTGCAGTGTGTGTCTCAAATCATATGCATTGATATTTACTTTTGGTTTCTGTAAAGTAAGTCTGTCTTAAGCATTTACTTTATTTAATGATAATCCTTTTGTTACATTTTATAAGTCTTTTGTTCGGGATTCTTACTCACTTCAGCAATTATTTGATTTTCTTAAAATTTTCCTCTGCACGAATATTCAACTATAAAAACTGAAATATCAACAAAAAAGTATAACAACAAGATAAGGTCTATAATGACAACAACACTGGCAGCTAAAAGTAATAACAGTGTGTGAAATAGCAATGGGACATTTGTAATACGTATAACTAAATACTCGTACTTGAGTAGGCAAAAATGCACACACATATGAAAACATATTTACTGTGACGGAAGTTTTTGCTTATTTCAAAGATAAACACAAATGAATCGACAGAATAACAACAGAGAGATACGAATGTAAAAGTCACCAGTCCGTAATAAGAACACTAAAGGCTCAGTTAGCCGACTGTAATGTAAAGTAACTGCAACAGTAGGAAACAGCTGATCTATATTGTTTTGTGAAAAGCAATGAATATGGTTATAGAGATGTAATGTAAAGTAACCTACTTTTAATATAAAAATATCGATCATCTGTTTCCTACTGTTGCAGTTACTTTACATTACGGCCGGCTAACTGAGCCTTAAGAGTCATCCTATTATTTGTGCATATGTAAGGCTGAGTTTACAGTTGGCATTTCATGTGTGTCACTTGCACAAAAAAGCGTAACCAAATAATTACTAATGAAAAACTGTTTGATTCAGACATGTATTTATTGATTTAAACAGTTTGCAATCATGTTGGATTCTATAAAATTGTCTATTAATTATATATGAAACTGTTTAACTTAATAAAGACATATCTAATCAAACAGAGTTTCATTAGTAATTAGTTGGTTACGCTTTTTTGACGCTTGTGTGGCACTTGGCACACAGAATTAGTGCAAATGCAAAAATAGCGCGCATTAGATTTTATTTTTATAAACAATAGCTCTAGATCTCTTTACAAACAGTTGACAGATCTTACAATATTTTCAGATTTGGCAATGTTCTAAAAATGTACAGACAATAAAAAAATAGCCGGCATCTGACAATGGCAACGAAATGTGTTCACATAATTTTTCGAGGTTTGAAAATTTTTTGTTAGCTGCTAGTGTTGCAATGGTTTGATCATAATTTGTCTAGCAAAGCTGTCAGACCAAAATTGCCAGTTCATAAGGCTGTAAGAAATTTTTAAAACATTTTACTGCCAAAGTTCAGCTGCAGTTCATTATAACTCTTCATTTTTCAAAAATTCGTTCAATCATAAAACGAAATTATAGCTCATTAAATATCATACAGTTGCAATGAAAAACTATAAAAGCTTTAAATATTCGTTCAAATTTCACACGCAAAATAATTGGAAATTATGTTTTTTTGCGAAAAAAAAATCATTTCCATTAAATACACAAATTTTAATATAAAATATTTTTCGGTTTATCTAGTTACATTTATGAAAATTATTAAAGCAAAACATTTTGTTTACAAAATCTAAATTGCGTTAAAATATTTTAGAATATAAATTATAAAAAAAATTCGCATTAAAAAATTTTTTATTAATAAAATATTTTAATTTAATTATTAAAAATATATTTCCATTTATTTTAATTTAAAAATGTAGCAACTTTTATAAGCAAATCATAAACATACACAAACACACAGATTTTATATGATTTTATTTTCCTGATATATATTTAGTCGCATCAATTATGTTTTCCCAGCAAGCATAAAATTTTAAGGCAAACTGAAAATAATTTCATCGGCTTAGAGTGTAAACCTGCTAACTCACTTACATCCAATACTGTTAATGGTTTCTATACGAAGCTTAAGAAATTAACTTAATACATTAAGTTTCTTCGAGATATAGAACTTCAAATTAAAATAAAAATTTTAGCAAGTCGATGAGGCGTGTCCGTCTCTTTCGAACGTCATTAAAATGTAATATGTTATAAAAAATGGATTTAGCAGGTTTACACTCTAAGCCGACGATTTTGAATTTCATTCAACAATAACTTGAGACACATATAAACAATAAGTTGCTGCATAGCGTTTTTGTAATATATTAAAGGAAACTTGTAAACGTTTTTTTTTAATCTATTACAGAATCATCAAGATATCCATCGTCAACGTCTTCCACAAACAGCCTGGACTTCAGTTGATAAAAATGAAAGAAAAAGTTAAAAACTGTTTTTTTGTAGCAATAAGTAATAATTTTCTTTCTTTTCATAATTTTTTAACAAAACTTCAAATCCGATTAAATGGGATCAAAAAAGATAACTTCCAGTAAGAAATTTACAAGTTAACAATCACTGCATCCTATTGAGCTTTTTGGAAGCTCATTCTTTGCGGGCAATAAAGCCTACTAATGACGTTTCCATATCAATGTCTCAATGTAGTCAATGCGTATCTCTACTTTATTTTAAATATAATTAGTAACGTTCTCTTGCATACGATCCACTTATATGTTCACTTCTCATGGGATACGGTTATAAATAACGACTCTAATATCGTAACATCCCAGCAAAAAAAGAGACTCCAAAAAAGTAATGAAAATGTAGAGTTTGCGATCTGGAAGTAGTGAAAATTTCGATCCGATCTAATGATTTTTACATAGGGTTGTCATTGCAAGAAGTTCTCTTTTTCGATGCCTGGTCACTGAATTTCAAGCGATATTAAGAAAAATTCCCTTTTTTGTCTTCTATGATAATATCTTCATCTAGGAGAAATTGTGAATAGTTACATATTTTAACAATTCGTTTCTTTTTATACGAATTTAAGCGAGAAACAGTGTTTTCATGTAAATTAAAGCAAATAACTTTAAAATTTTAGACTAAAATTAGTTCATAAATTTCTTAAAAAAAATTAATTTTTATTTAATTCTGGTGAGTATTTTCTAACAGTATGGAGGAGTTACAAGGTTTTGTATGACTAAAATAAGCTTCTAAGCTTTTTTTTGCTCACTTTCAGCAAATTAAAAATATCGATTTTTTGGAAGCAATGAAAATGTAGTTCTACTAGAATGACTTTCATTTTTTTTACTGAGATACGAGCTTCCTGTAGTTTTTCAATAATAACATGAAAAATTCGAAATTTTTCCAACTAGTTGAGGCTGCTTAATCAAGAATTTCTGCGACAGCTTGCAAAATAGTAGTTTCCAAAACATAATGCCGATATGTTCGTGGAATTATCATGGCAATAAATATAAATAATACACAATATATAAAAACATATGTATATGTATATGCATATGTACATGCAATTATATGTATGTAAATAAATATACATACATACATATATATATTTTTATTACATCATAATTATAAATATTTTAAACAATATGATACATTTTAATAATCCATACTATACTTTTACTCGTACTTATAGATAATATTTACGCTAACATGAGGGAATTACAAACAAAGTAATTCTGCGAATATTTATGGTCTCATTCATGCTAGTGTTGCATTTTTATCAAAAACTATTTTAATCTAATTTGTTGTAAACCATAAACTGGGTGCGTGCAACATTTTTCATCTCCCAAAAGTTTAAATTTAATATTTAAAATATTTTTGGTTTAGATTGAATTTTTTGCGATGTATGTTTGGTATACAATGAATAATTTAAGTTGTTTTTATTTTTGGTTTGCCATAAATTAATTAAATGTGTTTTTTTAGTTTTAAATTAGTTACTAGCACGTTACTGTCAATATTAAATTTATTTAAAAATTTTGATAATCGTTCTGTGCACTAGATATTTGACTCGAATCTGTATTTTAATGAATATGATTTAAAAAAATTTATTTATATAGGTGAACTTAAATGTATTTTACCATTAAAGTTTTGTAAGGTGTCCATTAGTGCTCAATGAGTATCAGTATTTCATTTCTATTCAATGATAATTTTTCATTTTGCAGTTTTTCCTCTATTTTAATTAGAAAACAGCAACCCTTCTTTATTTACTTTCATTTGCAGTTACTAAAAGAAGTTACAATGCAAATTCAATTTAAGCAGACAACTAAACACACACATGCACACAAAAACATCCCTGGGCAGACACAAAATATTTAAGTCCGTACATGAAATGATAGAGCAAGAAGTATAAATAGTCCCGAGGCAAAGTTAAAGTGGGAAAAATACTTCCATCTCAGTCCATCTACCAGCAAAGAATGTGTGATTTATTGGTGAAGCATGGAATTAAACTTCAATTGCAACATTACCAATTTTAAAATAAAAACGTGCAAATACAGGTTAAATTTTCTTTAAAAAAATACGTATAAAGTTTTACATGCATACATATTTTAGACAAATACTTATCTTTTATTATGAAAATATTTTTAATTTGACGGATATGAATATCAAACTATCTTTGTAGTATAATAATACGACCATAATACAAAGGTATGTATGTACGAGGGAGATCCCAAACTACCTGACTCAACAAAGAAAAGGAAACTTGGGAACTACGCAAAATCGCGGGAAGACTGAAAAGGATAGACTAAATTTATTTTTAGGTTAAAAAAGAAAAAAATGTGTTATTTTCTTATTGAGTTTTTTTTTAAATGCTTAAATAACATTAATTTCAAATACATTTTTGTAATTTATTTTAAAAATTTTGGAACTTTTCTAGAATTTTTTTTAATAATATGTTAATAAAGTGGGCACACTTTTTACCAAAGTAATTTTTTTCTCTATCGATACGTTAGGTTGACTAATTTTGAGACCGCCGTCGTATGTGCGTACTTAATATTAAAGAAATTCGATATTGTTATTTAAACAAAGAATTACAGAAATTTATTTGAACGAATAACTTAAATTTTTAAAATTATCTTCTTGCCAATTGACAAACATACAGTTCATTTGTTTAAACAACGTTATAACCTGAAAAAAACAGTTTTGCATAAAAACAATTTCAAGTTTTCAAATTTTGAGTTACATATACAAGATAGTATAAAATTTTTGCATAATATGAATAACGATACGGCATTTAACTCTGCTTAACTCAATAATCTAATTTCTAGAGTTATAATATATATTATACCTTAACTTAAATTAGTATTTGTATAGCCTTATTACCATAATTTTCTGAATAAAATAGTACTTGAAACAGAAGTGCCTTTTTAAATATTCCAAAAACCATTTTCGTTAAGCTCAAAGTAAATAGTTTGATTTATTTGTATCCAATAAGAAACCGAAAAAAAACTTAAAAAAAGTTGGGAGAAAAAAGAAAAGAAAAAAAACAAAAGAGAAGTTTGAATAAGTCACTTGAATTTCAATTCATAATCACCTTTTTATACTCAGCAGATAATTTGACTACAGTGAAAGTTTGATGACAGCTGTCAGTCAGTTTCCATTCACATAAAACCTTAAATATTCCTCCTCACTTTCTTCCTTTTACGTTTATTCAAACGCAGATTCTTACTTCACATATACACACACAGTTAAAAGCAACAGAAGGATTGACTAGCAAAAGGTGGCACAAAATAAAAAAATAAAACATTATTTGAACATGCTTTATTTTTATATAGATTATGTATATAGATTAAGTAATCTGTCCAATGACTTATACGGCTTGACTAAAACGTATGCGCTCTTCTCTAGAAACTTGGAACGCTGTCAAATTTCACTAAATTTCCAATGCAGTTACATACATATATCAAAAGATCTAAAAGCCTTAAGGCTCAGTTAGCCTACTGTAATGTAATGTAACTGAAACGTAGGAAACAGCTGATCGTTTGTGTGATGTGAAAAGTAATGAAAATGGTTATAGAGATATAATGTAACGTTACCTACTTTTCACATAAAAATATCGATCAGCTGTTTTCTACGTTGCAGTTACATTCCATTGCATCGACTAACTGAGCCTTTAGTCCCAGCGCCGTAGTTAGTGAGTATACATACTTATACCTGATTTACATTAAGCATTTTTTTTTCATGAAATTAGTGGCATGAAATTTTTTTATTTGTCAATAGGAGGCCTGGAAAAGCAATTTGTGTATATCAATAAAGTTGTCAAAAGTGCATCAAAGATTCATTCTAAGTCCTTCTTTGTATAAAATTATCTTTTATAGTGCTGAAATTAGCAAATAGAAAAAGTTTCGTGCAACAAAATTCATAAAATTTTATGAAAAAATGCTTAATGTAAATCAGGTATTACTTACATTGATTGTATTGTTGCACAGGCTGCATTTCCTTTTGTACCACTTGGTTAAAATGACAAAATGGTTAAACTTTTATAGTTAGTTTTTATTCAGCCAATTTCTGATAGTGAATTTAATACCTTGTGTGAAACTTAGCACACCCTTTACCAGGAGATCTTTTGGTATTTTTAGGTACAAATATGCCATGCCTTCTCCATTGCATTTTATAGTTTTCGTTATTTATCTTCAAATGCACAAAATGTGAAATATATATAGAGAAGGAAGAATTCTATTTTCATGAATATTTAAAACTTTTTAAGTACACAAAAAAATTTAAAAATTCATCATTAAAAGTTATTTTTTTATCCGTCTGTCTGTGTAAGTGACTATAATAGTACTTTTTCGGATTTTGAACATATCATAGCACACAACCACCTACATATTTACATATGTATGTATGTATGTGTAGATATAAAAATAGATAGATATATGTATATAGTTTTTATGTTTGGTTGAGTGTTTTAAGCTTTAGAGTGAGTTTGACTTTTGATGACTGGTGTTTGATGAGAAAGATAGTGGCTGCTGTTGAACGAACGCCTTAAATGATGAAGATTATGATGGTATTTTTTTGTTGAATTCTTTAGTTTTGATTATTTATTCCTCTGCCATAAAGTTCGCAGAGAGAGTTAAAAGCATTTTCAATACCAATATCCTGCTTTTTATTTTTAGCTGTAGGACAGTGCAGCGTTTCCCAAAATAATTGGTATACATTAAAAATTATACGTATGTAATTGAAAAGTCGATGGCGAGAAGTAGAACTACATTTCTTCCTCAAAACTATTTTTTTCTTCTATGTAGTGCATATTTTTAAGTTCTAGCTTAGATGATACAAGTTTTCTTGACAAAAAGCTTTACTTTCTTGTCAGGAGGAGAAAGAAGAATTGAATTAATAAACTTGAAATTTTTTTATTATTTTATATATAAACATACATACATATATACATATATGTATATAATCATACTAAAGTCTTGTAAACATTTTTAATTTTAAAGAATAAAATTGAAAAACTTTCATCGTCATAACTGCAGCTAAGAGAAAAAATATTCATTAAAAAAATGGTTTTTTCTTGGTTGAAGTATGTATCTCGATATCGAAAATATTTAACAAATTTAATTGGTCTTAAAGATTTTTGTAAAATATAAATTTGATTGATTTTTATATAACATTTTCCACATACTTTTATGATTACGCTAGAGAATATCTACAAAAGGAATAATTTTGATGAAGTTTTGCTTCAAATACCCCAACCATAAGATTTTGTGAAAAGAAAATTTATGTTAAAGAAAAGTATGTATGTATGTATGTAGTACAAAAAATTCCAGTGTTCACGCGAACCAACAGCAATATTCTTAGATATTTAAGTAGTAGAGAGAAGTAGATGAACATTTTACTCCTTCCAAAGATTACGAGCTCTGGAAGAAACAAACAAACCTTTATTAATTTTAATACACACTTGACTGCTAAATATTATACTTTTTGGAAAATATTTGGGGTATTCAAATGGTACTCATAAATTAAAACGTTGTAAAGTAATAAAACGGAAAAATATGACTGCTGTGAGCCACCCCTTATAATTTACAATTATATATATTGCACTTATTTGTATTTTGGTTTCAGCACTTTTGTACATTGCCTACTCTCTCTCTCTCTCTCTCAATTCCTTTGGTAAACTCTCACGAATTTCTACTAAAGACCTGCACAAGACCTTTTATAAGAACTTTTAAGATATGAGAGAAATTACAAATGCTTTATTACAGCGAAATCTTCTAAAACAAACTCTAAACAACACTTTTCGCAATACATTTGTTTAACTTATTGCAGTGACCAGTGTCTATGCCTTCATCACTTGAACTTTCCTACAATAACTGATACACAGCGACACTAATGCACATCAGAAAAATGCGTGGTGTTGTTATTTAATGACTGTCGGATACAGGGATTGAACCCAGGATCTTTGGATTTGTAGTCAACGTACTAACTACTTCAGCCAACGCCACCTCAATTTTCCCCAGATTCCATGCTTCGAGTAAAAAATTTTTCAGGAAAAACGCATGCATGGTTCTTGAGCGAATTTTTGTGCGGCCTATAAAATGGACAGAACATGACCATTTATTTTGTTAAGCTTCCCACTGTGCAGTATATACAGTTGCTTGAAGTTAAGATATTTAAGCTGCAAAGCTAAATACCAGTAGGAAAATATCAGTTAAAGAATATTTTGTATATATTTATATATCTGTGGCAATATGGAATAAAGGCTTAAGTCGACTTAAAGAAAGTAGTGCATTTCGGAAGGTTTTACGCTTTCACTAAGAGATTAGAAGGCTCTAATGCATGATTCTACTTTCTTGTGATTCTTTCTTTCCATATGTAACATTTTAACCCCTGAAAATTCCAACTGGAACATAAAACATCACAAATAGCCTTAACTTTCTTAAGTCTACTTAAGCTACTATTCCATATTGCCACAGATATGTATATATGTGCCCTTAATTAAAATATTAAATAAATCTTTAAAAACTTCAATAAATATATAATAAATATTAAATAAATTTATATTAATCGAGGCAAGTAAAACTCTAAATAAAAATGTTGCAGAATGTAAAAATATTCTCTAATTCATCAGAATTGTTAAACGAAGATAGATTTTAAGGCCTAGTAAATGTTTGGCCTGGAATAGTTTTGACATCTAAATTAAGTGGCCCTACACAGAGCTGGGTGTTTTTTTTTGCCAATTCTCAATTTACAAGTCTTGTGATGACTGTGACATTGAAATTACCATACATATATTACTTTAAGACAGAACTGATTGACTTTTAATATAATGGCAAGAAGTGTGATAAATTTCCTCATGGGTTCTTGAACAAAATTTTTTTTCATTTTTAGCTTCAGGAGTTCTTAATTTTATTCTCTTACAATATTCAAATCAATTTACAAGTGTTGGTCATATTATAATTATCTCAGTTAATATATAGCATTATTATTGTTTGTAAAACTATTTAAATATTTATACAAAAACTTTAAGAATTTGCATGGAATTTCAAAAATTAATGTAACAAAAAAATATTAAGTTTATCCTTTGCTTCCGTTGAAATGAGCAGACAATATTCTATCGAAATTTTATTCGCAAAAGTTAAATACTTTAAGCTTTGGTATTAATATATCATTAAACATTTTTACTTGCAGTTTTTTTATTTTTATTTTGTATGAGTGCAAAAATCCTTATAATTGCAATATTGCTGTTAATGAGAAAAGTTTTTGGGATTTAATACAGACATTTTGTAATATTTTTCATTGGTTTTCTTTTTTTTTTGTTCGTAACTAATATGTATGAAACAAAAACAATACTTGTATATTATAAGTACAAAAGTTATATAAAATTTGGCTTACAGAATTTTTATATAAATTTTGTTTTGTTTTAGACCACAATCTTCCAGAAATTTAGTAAATTTTTTGCACGTTAATGCCAAATATTTTTAAATTATTTGCATAGTTATAATATTATTGGCATATATTTTATATTTCAAAGGTAGTTTTTGCATTGTTGCTTTATATATGAATTCATATTAACTCATACAAAGTACCAATAACTATTGGAAATATACTCATCAAAAATATCGCTTACTACTTAGAAGCAGTATTTCACTGGACGGGTACTTTTTTTAAAAGTAGTAACGTTGAGGCAACTAATTTGTATATGTGCTAGTTTCTCTAGGAAAGGTGATGGTGAACCATTAAATTATTAAACTTCTTAACTAATTTTACTGCTTTGCTATTGTGCGGTTTGTTAATTTTTATAGCATCTTTGCAACGCCTCTGGTGTTAAGTAGGTGCGTTATTCTAACCTATACAACTATAATGTAGTTGTTTTATTCCGGCAACGAATTCTTAATACAAATACCTACACAGAAAGAAAAAAGCCATACTAAATTCAAGTTTTTTCTACTTACTTTAGTACGAATCGTACTTGGATTAATTTAAGTACATATGGATGGATTTTTTTAGTGTACCCTGTGATATACATTACAGTCAGCGCTTCAACTACTTCAGCTATTTACAGAAGTTCAAAAATAAGAAATACATACATGTGTATATATGTTTGTATGTGTCTCGTCTTGTATTTAATATATTTTTGCAAAAATTTTATGAAAGTCTTTTAAATACGCCCACATGATTATTCAAATAATTGAATGGATACCGATAACGAGTGGTTGGTGGGCAAGTAAACATTTTCTTAAAATTAAATGAAAGATTTTTCTACACTTGTATTTACATTTTCAAAAATATTTTGGAGTTTGGGATAATTCGCCATCCCAAGAAAATAGTTACCCCTTACCATAATATTTTTTAAGTCGGCATCGTTGAGTGACTCCCACGACAGAATCAATTGTTTGAATCTGATGGGAAAGAAACCTGATTTTGTTGTACACATTTTAAAGCTTTTTACTTGCTTAACTTTTGCTGTCAGTTATAAATTTCACTCATCATACGTCAAATCCAAATTATAAAGTGCTCCATAACCATCTTCAAAAGTCATGTTTAAAAAAAAAACTGTCCATCTATCCAGTCCAGTTTTGTTACTTTGCAAGCAAGCATCTCTATCTTATTCAACTTTTATAACTACAATATTTTGAAACACTTTAAATGTGAAGACAAAACTTATCGTAAACTTTTGTTGTGTTTGCTTTTAACAAAAAAAAAATGAAAAATAAAAACTTTTCATAAACGTGTTGGGAAAAGTTTGTTTTCGTTATAATTCGCTTTGATGGAAAAATATGAAACTATTTTCAATTTGATGATGAGCATTGTCAGCAACAGTGGCCGCTTTATAATCGTGCAGAAATGTGTGGACTAAAGCTAGGGTTTTTGTCTCAGAGTTAAGGGTACAATTTGAATATAAACTCTTACTCTGAACCCATCTATCTAAACATTTTTGTATTTTCGTTAAGTGGATGATCAATATTACATTGTGCTGCATTCATAAAATGTTAAAACTTTAAACGTCTTTCACTTTATGAGGCACATAATCATATTTGGAAAAAAATATCTAATAACACACTTGCAATTTAAGTTGAAGCAGTTTTTGAATGTGTGGGAGAGTTTTTAAATTGAAATATATAAATTTTTATTCCTCTCTCGCTCGTTTTTACTAAAAAAAATAAAAAGTTACTGCGACAAAAAATTGCAGGACTAATGAATCATGCAGTCCTCGAGAACACATATTTTGTGCAAAATATTAAATAATGTTTTACAATTTATATTCCAACTTGATTAGCCAAAGAAAATAATGAAGACCTTCAGCTGGTGAACCCAGCTCACCCACCATCCAGAATGCTGGACTTTCAGCATACTTTCTTTTATTTCTTTCGTTTCTAACCAAATTATGGGACATTACAACAATGATTTTTTGATTAAAAAAAAAGATGTGTAGAGCTGGTTCGATTAGTTCAATAATAACAAATATTTAGATAACTTTTTTTGGTATGATGACAATAAAAAGAATTAAAAAGTTTTCTTCTTTTAACAAAGATGAAAAGAGTGAGTTAAATATATAAATTATTCTAGCTTAACTTCACAATATTTAACTAACAAACAAAAAATAAATATTGTGAAGAGGTCATATCGTTGTTGATTCAATTTGACGGGTTTTCTAAAATTTTTCTTTTAGTTTATTTCATTTTTTTTTGTTTGGACAGAAAACAAACAATAAAGGAAACTTTGCAGATTCGACTTCAAATTGTTTGTCACTAAAACTAAAAGAAAATAGAAAACTCTGCAGATTTCAAAACTATTGATAAATAAAAAATTAAAATAAAGAAGGCGTTGTGATGTTTTTATAAAAATATAGATAAAGTTTTATTATATATTAATACTTTCGTAAAGTTTTGTATGATGTGTTGATTGTTTAGGGAATCAAATGGTTTTTATTAAAAACACTAACATATCAAACCACAAAACTTTCCATTATTATTTATTAGTAAACATATGTACATAAATTTATGTAGGAAAATAATTTCAGGAAATTAGTTTTTTTTTTCAGCAAAATAATAGAAAATGTTGTGATAATAATAATGGTTGCCCATTTCACCAAATGTGCTTTGTTTTACAATGTAGTGAACATATTTGGCAATTTAACACCTTTTTGAATAATTTTCAAATCATAATGCATTTTTGAACTATTTTCAGCATATTGCATTACAACTACAAACTTCATTCATTTGAATTACAAACTGCAGAGGACGTGATCAAATGGAAATTATTAGTTGCATTATCAAATGATGAATTGCGGTTTTATGACACGCAATTTCAAACCACAAATTCAACACACACAATTACATGGATGCATTTGTAAGTATGCATTCTATTAGGCATTATTAACACATGTGTTTATGCACACACACACACACACAAATATGTATTAGAACTGCCCCCAAAAAAGACATTTGCTGTTTCTGACCACAAATACGTTCTTTGAAATTAATTATAGGAAAGTTCCCTTCCAAGTAAATGTGCTAAATCCCTCTTGGAGTAATTATAAAAGCCTCATAAAAACTCATCAAAACGACCCTTTCTGTCCTTAACACACACAAACAACAGCATGTATTAATGAGATATGATTTAAATTTTGAGAAATGCATTTAGTTATATTTAATTATTTCCATTGTCTAATGAAATCGTTTGACCAAAATAATATTTAGGTAATGTATTTTAGAAATCATCTGAATCACTTGTCTACTTTTTTATTTTATTGAGTTTTTAAAGAAAGTTTTCCAAAAGGAATTTTACTTCAAAAATTGAGGAGTTTCTTCTGGGAATTTTATGCAAAGCTCCTGTACTGTGAATATTGTTTATGCGGCAGGCAATGCATGTATTTTACTGAGGCCGTGTTTATGTCCTATTGAGCAAATCAATAAATGCAGGAACACACCCAAGTAAAGGTGTGCATGTATCAATGGTATTTACACATTGTACCATTTCGTGTTTAATTAGGCTAATGAGAATTTACATAAATAGCAAAACTACATCATCACAATGGGACACAAAAACATATCGTAGGCTTAAAAACAAAACTATATGGCTGAAGAAGTAACAAAATATGATATTTTATGAACTATCAAATATGTATAGCCTTTCCTTTCTACTGCTGAAAGTTCATTCAATTAAAAATAAAACATAATCACCTTATTCCAGTTGTCGTCATCGAGGTTACTTTAACACAACACCAAAAAATTGGGGCTTGTTTAATCGCTCTCGAGAACCATTTTGCGCAACTGACAATCTATTTACGTTCCCTAAGGTTTAGAAAATAGCATAAACCTGTTTTCGATAACGAATACACGAGCACCAGTTTTTTGGTGTTGTGTTAATGTGACGTCGATGACGACAATTGGAATAAGGGTGAATAATATAATAATTAATTATTATTATAATAACTAAATTAAAATTATTATATTGTTACGTTTTTACCTTTGAAAAACGTTGTTATAAAATTTGCAATTAAACAAAAAGTCTTCAATGTACAATTATTAACAAGTAAGAACGCTTTATTTACTTAACACTTACTTTCAACAACTTTAAAGTTTAAGCACACACAATGTTAAATAATTCACAACTGAGTACCATGAGTACCATTAACATCGCTGCCTCACTCTGCAGTTCTTCCCACAATAGCGATTCCTCTAATTCTGCCCTACTGTTTCACAACAATTATCGTTTAATGGAAGGAAAAAAAAAGTTTTCGAATATTTAGAAATTTATTAAGTTGAGCATTTATAAATTTTTGTTTCTGATTTAAACATTTTAATTAAGTATTTTCAATATTCTTTTTTTCATTGCAAAGAAAATGCAAACATTTTACCAACAAGAACCTTTATTGCCTTCTTGAAGAAAATTGCATTATTTAACACAAACATTTTCATTTAAAAAAAATTTAATTTAAAATATTCAACTCAAAAAAAATTCTGGACAAGAAATGTTATTTCTTGAATTAGAATGCTTTCCTATTCCTTATAATACTGTAGTAAAAATTTCAGTATGCGCTGATTCACAATAACAATATACACAAGCGACAAATTCAAATCTCCATTGATGTTAGATTAAGATGTGAACTTTCAAAACGACAGTTCTCGTAATTTTTTGAAAAGTAATACAGAGCATTCTCTTGATATATTAAATTATATCGGAAAGCAGATGTATCATTTTAGATTTTTCTAAAAAAAAAAACTTTGTGTCATGTGCCACACAAGGGTAAAAAAAAGCGTAAGCACTAATTACTAATGAAAAACTGTTTTGTTTCATTCAGACACGTATTTATTAAGTTAAACAGTTTCATACATAACTAATAGACAATTTTGTAGAATCCAACATGATTGGAAACAGTTTAAATCAATAAATACATGTCTAAATCAAACAGTTTTTCATTAGTAATTAGTAGTTACGCTTTTTTGGGCACATGGCAAACAAGAAATGCCAGATGGAAACTCAGCCTAAGATAGCAGTAATAATACTTTCTTTTTCGGCGAACGATATAATTACACCGATGCACGTACGTAAATTCACACACACACAGAAATGGATGCCTATAACGAGCATATTTTTCAATAGGGTGGTGATATGAAAAGTGTTTCTCAAAATAAGATATTCTATTGAATAAAAAGGAACATCTCTTTTTACTTTAAATGTGTAAGTGCAACTATAGGGTAGTTTAGAAAATTTAAAACAATTTTTTTTATAACTATAACAACACTCTTTAATATAACGTCTGCACAATAGGCATGTTAAACAATGAAGTTTCCCTATTCAAAAGTACACTTTGAAGTTTTAACTATAGCGACAGATTTCTCACTATACTAGAATAAAACCGACACAGGTAGCATACTAAAACTAAATTTTTTGCCACACTAAATACATATGCATTTGTGTAGCATAAATTTTTTTAAAGAAATTTTAAATTTTTTTAAAGAATTTTTTTAAGTGTATTCAGTTTTACTAAACTGCCTTCAATTGTCGTTTGCTTTGTTAGTAATCAGCCATTTGATGGCAAACACATTTACTAACATTATCAGGAAACCCCAGAAGAGGTGCATAAACATACAATTAAGCTTTGTGCAATGCAACAAACACCTGTTCCAAATGTTCACTGGCAGTGCTTATGCCCCATTAAGAGGAGTTATACAAATAGTTCTGTATTATTAAGTGTTTGCATGCACCTTATGAATTTCCTTTAGCATCCTACATCCTTAACACTTTCTATAATAAACATACATCCACGGCCATGATGCAAATAACTACCTTTGTATTGTTAAATGGGTATTGAACTTTCCAATCACTTACCCACGATATTTAACTCTCTCTCTCTCTCTCTCTCTCTATCTATCTTATTCGTCTCTGCGTGACTCTTCGTCTGATTGTATAGCGTCACTTTACAAAACTAATATAAATAAATAAAGTAATTTTATTTCATGCCTCGAAGGTACTTTCTATGAAGAAGATGTTTCTACACTGAATCATACACACATAATGAAGCCAAATGCTGGCGACAACCAACCACCTCTACAACTTCATTCATATTCACAATTCATTTGTGTAAATAATACCATGACTATGCTATTTATTTCAGTTTATGAATTCAGTCCTGTTTCCCACCCATTGTGTGTCATTTATATTGCACATTAACATCAATATGTTCGACATCATAACGACTTGAATACAAACAGTTTGAATCTTTAAGGTATATTAAATTTAAATTTATTAATGGCACTGTAGGTTGTTTAGTTCAAAAAAAGTGTTTCTAGTCTACTCCATAGAAATACCAAAGATATAAAGATAAAAGATGTTGTGAATAAGCAACTAGAAAGATCTAAAAACCCATAATTTTTCCCCCTAAATCTCGGAACAAGGAATTAAAATTAAACTTTGAAACTTTGCACACACATTAGACTTATGCAATGCTATAACGACACCGTCTCAAAAGCAGGCGTGATCGTGTCCCATAAAATTCTAAAGTTCTGTTTCATGTCAATATCATGGAACTCTGTTGAGCTTTAACATGCTAAAAATCAAAATGGTAATCTAAATTTTAAAACGAAAATTTTTAAATTGTTTCGTTCTACCTTTGAAAATAAAAATTTTAATTTAATATTTTTCTAGAAATAATAACCTTATTTTAAAAGTGTTTCGTCTTGATTTCGAGTTTTTTAGCAATTCCAAGTTCGAAGGCCGAAAGCATTGAATCGTCAAGCGCAGCAATCAAAATGATGATTTTATTGCAGTTAAAAAAATTTAAATTAGCACAATTCTCATTTGCAGTATACTTAATTCTTATTATATTTCCTCAAGTCTAATAAAGACTTTGCTATTAATTATGTATTAAACATGTTAAATTGTGCTGGTAAACTTCATACGCAATACTTTCAGTAGTTTCCTTATGCAGAAAAAAAATTTCAGATTTAAAAGCGCGAGATCATCCGAACTTTCCAATGGCACACCACAGTTTTCCTTTCGAAATTCGGATTAATTTAAGTAAGAACGTCAGACTTGCTTTAAGAATTATAAGTTTTTAAGTAAGAGTTTTTGTCTTAGAAACGCATAGTTGAGTAGTTTCGCTACAATCAACAGTTGAGCAATTTTTTCCAACGAAAATTTTTTCGCTACCTATAATCAACATGTTGTGCTCAACCTGAACAGCTGATCGAATAAAGTTATGACGTTTATACTATAATGCAACGCCGCTTTGTTAGGAGGCGGCTGCAAATATTTGTTAAATTTTACATTTCAAATTCGATAAAGTTACAAAATAGAGAAATAAAATTAAATTACTAATTTAATCAAATACATGTATGTTTGTTATGCTGTCTATTTATATTAATATATTACATATTTAATTCATTACTGCGTTTGACGGCGGCTTGGCGTTAAAGTATAAGTACTATAGGCGCAGGTCTCTCATTTTATTGCAGTGTTTTTGCCCATACAGAATATTTATTTTGTGGAGCAAGTTTTAATGCAAAAACTGACAATTCCTGGGCTGCTGACTTCATTACAGATTCTCTGTTGTCCATACTTTTTACCTAAACTAATTAATTTAGCCAATTTAAATTATTTTCTTTGTTTCTCGTTTATTCCATTTCAATTGCTTACATTTATCAGCTGTTCATTTTGCAGTACATTCATTAACTCGTTTCTAAGAAGTAACTGTTGGGGTCAACAGTTGCCAACAGTTTCACAACAGTTTAGCTCAACAGCTACATCTTATGAATGCGCCCAATTACACTCGTGATATTAATCGAAAATCGAGAATGTCGTTCCTAACTCAAATTTTATTTTTAATATTAAGCTTTTCATTTTCATTGAAGATTATTTTTAAGTTTTGTTTTAAGGCTGAGAGGACTTAATTTTCACAATTCTAAAATCAAGTGCGATACAGATTGATTTTAGGCTGCAGTTTTTTTCTGAGTGTATTGAACCTAACAAGAACTTGGTCTAAATTTTGATGTCAGTACTTTTGACGTCCAAAATTTTTGATAGGAACTTGGCTTCTTTTTTGTGAGGATTTTTCTTACAATAATGGTCAAACAAAACGATAGTACAGACATACATAGTTACTAACTGTCTGCATATGAAACATTAATTAGATACTTTATATTTAGCATGATTCAGTTAGACTATACAAATATTAAATCATCTGAAGCTTAATTGCCACTTTATTTGAATTACTCCACTGTGTGAAGATTTTTTAAAACAAATACTTACATATGTAAACGACTTTTTGCTAATTGATAGCCAACTAGTTTAGCAAAATTTATGTAGACACACAAGTGTACATGAAGCAAATACATATACCCAGCTAGCATTTTATATCATAATTGAATCTTTTCCCAATCAGCGTGATGGGAAAAATAACCGCATATGAGCTCATTTTGCGATCATGAATGATACTTCGCGTTGTGAGAAAATGCTACCCTACAGATTAATCATACCAAACAATCATTTGTGATACGATTTTCTGATTAATTTTTGCGGTTTCCTTGCAATTTGTTCCTATATTTGCTAGAAATCATTGTTTTGTCATGATGATGAATCATGAGTGAGTCCTTTTTCAATCACCCAAGTGATAAATCATCAAAAGCGATCTGAGGAGAAACATATAAGAGATTTCTGCAAAATATTATCACCCAAATGCTAGATGGGTACGTATATGTATGTGCGCATTGACCCATAGTGCTAACTTAATTCATTTCATATAAGTATGTACAGAGGAATGTACATTTAGATAAAATTATATTGTTTACAAACCATATATCATTTCAGGAAAAACATACATACACACATACACACGCACGCATATATACATTACTGCATACTTTTATGTAAATGACTTGTTTGCTGTAAGGTTCCGATATTGGTGAGTATATGGCTGCCTCTTTATCCATGTGTTCACTTCAATGTGTGTAAATATGTATCTATAAGCAAACATATATGAAAATCCTTTTTATTTTAGCTTAAATACACCGAATACATTGTTTGCATTAGGGTTATAATGTAAATTTTTAATGAGCTTTAATTTATTTGAATGACACTTTCGAAATTAATTTATGATTGCTCATAGAGCTCATTCCCAATATTCGTAATATAAGTTTAGTCGAATTGTACGAGTATGTATGTATGTATAAGAATAGGAAATAAGTCATGTTCTGAGTTTCTATTGATATCTTGACACAAGTCAGAAAATTGTTCATATATGAGTGAGGACAAACTGATTAATGTATTATATTCTGAGAAAAGTGAGAACATAATAAATAATTAAATATCCTGTGGATATAAAAATGATATATTTATATATAATTGAATTTTTACGATATCATATTATTATTGTCAAAGCTTTTTTATGAATATTGGCAAAGTCTACCCTTTTATCTTTTAATTTATATAACAAACGTTCCCAATGACATATTTATTAATAATGCGGACGTTAAGGCTCTTGAGTAAAATATCCTTAAATGTACGTGGTTAATCTTGAAAACATAGATATCTTTTTGCAAAACTACTGATAAATCGTTTGATGCTGTATTTTGTATTCTTGCACGAACCTTGTCACTGAAATCAGAACACTCCAATTTTAAAAATCCTAAAAAAAGTGAAAATTCAAAAGCAACGTTTTTTGACCTGGTTTTAATCAAGCAATGGGCTCTTGTTAAATATATCAAATTTTCAAATGAGCTATTATATGTGATGCATGTTAAATATAAAAATATCAAGATATCAAAATAAAATTAAACAAATTCGAAATGAAATTACTTAGAGAGTGCTTATAAAATCTTCCAACAAATCTTCCTAGCGGTAAATCTCAGAAGACTTTCTTGGTGCAGGCATTATTAAAGGACTCTTTCGCATAAAATATACGATACACATTCCACACTCGCTTCTATGAGAAGAGAGAAGAGAAGGAGCAACATGTTTTGTTTTGTTTTTTTTACCAAAGCAAAAACAAAATCTATTAGTTTGAAGTCCGTCCTTCCAGAATCTCTCACGAAAGAAGTAAGAAAAGAAGGCCTGCTCCGCAATGACAACGCGTGTAAAAAACATATGAACATGGAATGGAGCGGACAGGCCTTCTACACCCAAAAGGCATCCGTACTCCTTCTAGTTCCCGCTGGGTTATTGCATAAATTTATATACACACATACATACATACGTAGACATATATGTACATATATATGTGTAAACCTGCTAACTCACTTCTAGAAAATTGTTCAGGAGAGACAAAATACTTTTAATGGTTTCTATACAAAGCTTAAGAAACTAGCCTACTATATTAAGTTTCTTCGCGATATAGAGCTTCAAATTAAAATAAATATCTTAAAAGTTGATGAGACGTCTCTTTCTCTTCCCAACGACATTAAAATGTCATATGTTACAAAAAGTGGATTTAGCAGGTTTACACTCTAAGCCGACGATATAAACATCAAAAAACGCAGATTTCAAGTGGAAAATTTGAAACTTTTCTTTGTATTTATTAATTCGTTATTGACAACATCGTTTAATTGAGTTTTAAATTCTGCAAGTCCAAACTAGTTAGAGGAACCAAGAATATATTTAAATTTAACCCATAATAAATTTTAAATTTTCCCAAACTTCAATACATTTCCAATTTAGTCATTTCCATTGCTGAATACTTTTTTAGAGTCACCGTGAAAATTTGCATAATCCTACTTCACACACCGTCCTTTATTGCATACACACAGCCAAGCAGCTTTCAATGCCATCATGAAATGTCAACAATTTATAAAAACGAAAAAAAACCAAAGATATTCATTTGAATTTCATGAATTAACTATAAATAAGGTGAATCAAATTGGTGGAGGCGTAAGGTTTCTCTGATGAATGTATGAAGCAACTGAAAAAGTCAAAGTCATCATAAAAATGCAAATAAAAAAAATTTAAATGTTCTTTTTCTTGTGGGAACATTTTGTGTGTTTGCTTCTTCGAACGAATTTTATTTCGAAATCGTGCTGCTTCAAATGACGATGAAAATTGGTAGGAAATGGAAGAAGCCAACAAACCACGAATAATTTAACTTTCCAAACACATCAGAAACAAACCAAACCCGTAGAAAATAGAAAAGAGATAAGGAAGGTGAGCTAGATGATGAGATGAGATGAGAGTTTTCTCTCAACTCCTTCACAAAATTATTCAAGTGAAAAAAGCATACAAATGCGACTAAGCAAAAATGATAATTTGCCGAAAACGAATATTATATAATATAAAATATTTTGTGTTTTTTTATACCGGAAGATATTTTAAAACACACACAAGCAATTGTGAGCGATAAATTTCTTGTGGCTAGAGATACTTCATTTTAATTACCGTATACAAATACTTTTGAGAATTAGTTTTGTATTTAATTAATGGGGAGCTTTATTAGAATTGCTTTTTTATCTTCATAGTGATAAGTTTTTCTAGCCTTAAATCATTAAAACATTAGCTTTTGTTACAGTTTTTTTATGGGAATTGTTACAATTCAAGTTTAACATTTGTTAACGCACTAATAATCCCAAATTATTATTTTATTTATTTAGTAAAATATTTTTTTATTCAAATACATTGAAATTGATTATTGAGGGATTTAACTGGAGTCTATGCACATTTCGCTGTTGCTAATGCAGATCATCAGGCAATATTTAGCTGTTGTTATTGATATGCACGTTCTTGTATATTAGAATCCAGTACTTTTTGAACTTCAAGTTGATATCCGTAAAAAAAGCAAACGCAAATTCGTTGTTCTCATTATAAACACTAGCAGAACGGAACAATGTGTTGCTTAGAGGACCGCCACAATATTGGCATCAGCGTTCTTGTACTTGGTCTAATGTGTGTTGAGTTGATGCAAATTGCAGCCTTATATACATACATACATATCTTCTCAATGCAAATGGAATGTGTGAATTTTTTCGGTTTATCATATTACAATTTGCTGAAAGCTTTTTTGTAATGAAAGGTCTAATTTACAACAGGTTTTCCATTTTAATAGTTTTTTTAATAATTATGCACATGCCTGTAATTTCTTTATTTTTACTTTCCTTAAAATAGACTTTTTACATCAACCGCCATATTCATAAAATTTTAAACGAATTTTAAATGTATTTTATTTCAAATTTTTCATACGAAATTTTCCTAAATTTGATTTCAAATTCATTTTATTTTTTTATGAATGTGGGGGTAAGTATTTTGTTTAACTTTGCTACAAGTCTAAGATATTAATTTTAGTTAATTTCTGTTCGAACTTCTATTTGTTACTTGGTTTGATTTTATTTAGACTAAAGTTTAAATTTTGAGGAAATGTTAAATTTTTCTTCAGTACTTTTTTGATTTGAAGATTTTTATTTTAACATTTATTACTTTATTATAGTATTTCAGGAAGAAATAGTATCAAAAGATATACATATCTTGATTAAATGTAGTCTTACTTATATCCGTTTTAAATTTGTTATAAAGAAAACGAATTGGAATATTGCAAAAAATAAATAAAATATTGTGATAACATATTTTTATATTTAATTTTTCTGTATGGAAGTAACGGCGATATTAATCTAATGGCGTTTAAGAATCGTTTTATTATAATATTATGCCTTGTTCTGCAATTCGTTACAGTCATTTTCAAGATTTTTATATATTTTTGGTGCTATAAAGTGGCTCTAACCGTATGTATGTATGTATGTCATGCTATTTGCAATTTAAATAAAAAATATTTTTTAAATGCTTTAACTTAAAAGGCTTGGTATTTTTAAATGTCCCTACCAAAAAAAATTGCTGTTGGTGCTTGTTTGTTTGGCTAAAATTTATAACCACTTGAACGAAAGCCGTGGATGCTAGGAGTTTTCCAACATCAGCACCAGACAGCAGGAGCAACATAATGGTGCATAAATTTAACCCCATAAACCTTTAAGTTATTATTTGCACTCGTTAAGACTATATATTTTTTTTCTAATGCTTTCGCATTCGTTATATTGTTATGAGCACCCTACAGTTGCTGTAATAAATAAGTATCATGTTTTTTTGGATTTAATATGCAGGAGTGAAATTTTAATTTCTAAAAATTAATAAAAATTGTGTTAAGTTGCCAGTTAAGCACAGCTAGATGCATTTGGTCGGCACATCTAAATACATTTCAGGCAAATCGTCAGTACACGTCAACTCAAATTCTTACAAAAAAAAAACTTGTAATAGATTATTGATAAAAACAAAACTACAAACTTAGTAGGCTAAGAAACTTTTTACAAAAAGCATATCTTTCATTTTTTATTGTCAATAAGTTAGTGGAAGTCTTTCTAGGGGTTTTGTAAGCTTTTTGCAATTGGTACTGATGAGCTGCCTAAGCAGAAACTTCAGAAAATTCGTCCAGATGTGCGAAATAATAACAAGCAAACTTTTTTTATTTAAAATAAGAAATCGAAGTGCATTATTTATTCGTTCACTGCTTTTAGAAATTTTTTAAAACAACTTTTTTTTGTCTCTAGTCATATTAGTTACAGCAAATGTGGCGTACACTATCGTACATACATACTTATATGGGCATTTTTTCTAATTCAATTACCATAAAGCAGTAAAAAACTTTCTTTAAAATGAATTATACTCATGTTACTGTGCTTTTTCAAGCGTTAAGATGCTTCACATAAATGAATTTCTCTTCTTCTTTTTATTTTGAATGAAAATATTTTGGACCTTAGCGAAAGGATTCCAAGATTGCTATTTGTATTTTTTCATTTAAGTCGTAAATTTGCAGCTCCTGCAAAATAATCACATTTGTTACAAAATATAAGATGTTGCCTTTTTGTGCATGTATGTATGTATGTATGTATGTACGAGTGTTTCCTTATTAAATTTTGCGTTCTCTTTCTTAACACTTTCTATTACTTTTTTTCTGAGCACCTAAATCGTGTAATGTTATTCATAATTTATGTACATATTTATTGCAATAGAATATTTAATAAAAATTAGAAACTTCAACACATAATTTGATTCTCAATCTATATACATAGAACAGGATGTGTGTATGTATGTATGTAACGTATGGACTCCAAAACGGCTGGGCCAATTTTGATGAAATTTTCAGGGAATCTTCAGAATATTTAGGCTGGTGAAACTGTCTGCGGGCGGAGGGGCGTGGCAAAATCCAATTTTCATATTGCACCACCAATGCCATATATGTGTATGTATATATATATATATATATATATATATATCAAACTCTTAAATCGGTTATGTAGTTCCGAAAAAGCAAAAAGCCTACATATGTTAATAATGATCCAATATCAAAAGCTCAATTTAAATCGTGTGGTAATACAACACTAATGTTTGCTTAGGGCCAGCAACGCGGACCGGGTCAGCTAGTTCTTTATAAAGTTATTAAGTGTTTATCATCATAATCCATGTCGTTTGCTTTTACATATTGTTTTTAGACTCGATCCTGTGTACTTTTTTTATCTTGTATAAAAATTAAAAGGAATCTTTCTCTAAACTTTTCACTTCCAATTTGAAAACTTATAGATGTAGTTAGTGTTTTGACTATAAAATAACTGGTGGTCTTCGAAAGCAGGCCAAACTCATGCCTATCGACATTACAGATTTTTCTGATATGAATTGGTGTCTGTACTAAAGCATATTGCAGCGCTCTCCTTCATAGATATTTCTAGCAATTAATCCTTGGGCAAGTAAAATAAATAATAAACATACATACTTATCTTAAAGTAGGACGCGTACTGTTTTATTTATTTATTTTAATTAAGTCTATAGATACAAATCCTTACAGGCTGGTAATAGTTGAACGCTATACTCAGTCTGGCGAATTTTTTGACGGATTTTTTTTATTGGCATTCAAAGATTTCGAAAATCAGTGCGTCCTCAACAAATGGTGTAATCAAAAGCTAATTCCGACTTGTTGATAGCGCTTAACTATATATGACAATAAGATTCCATCACACAAATCTGATCAACATTTTTCGCCAAAAAAATGATAATTTCTTCTTGCACATTTTTGCATAATTTGGCAAAGTTTGTGATACCCTAAAGTTGAATAACTTTTTTGAACATATCAATATAATCTGAACATGTTGGGACACTAGATGCAGTTTTTTTGGATTTGTTTCATACTTCCTTTCTCCCAGTCAATAACTACAACTATGCCGAATACAGGCGCGCCGAGGGTGGCATTGGCTGAAGTATTTAGCACGTTGACTACAAAACCGAAGGTCCAGAGTTCGAGCCCGGTATCCGACAGTCATTAAATAACAACAGCACGCATTTTTCTGATCAGCATTAGTCTCCCTTTGTATCAGTTGTTGTAGGAAAGTTCAAGTGATGAAGGCTAGGCACTGGTCACTGAACTATACCGACTTCCGCAGATACTAATCCTAATCCTAATCCTAAATGTAACATCAGAAAGAGGGCGCTTTCGTCGGTATTTTGTAGCAGAATTATCGGCGAAGTAAAATAACCAATAAAATTGCTACTAAGCACAGCTTCAAAAAATTTAACACGCCTCATTGACATCAGAGGCGCTGCAGCTTTGTCTTCTATATCACTATCAGGTTTTAGCCAATATATATATAAAAGATGCCATTAAATTCGAACAGGAGCTAAACTAGCAAAACCTTAGTGGGGGAAATTCCACGTGAGAAAATATATTTACGTATAATTTTTATTAATCGCTTAGTCGATTAATCCAAAACGATCCGATTGTTAGCCGGCTTAGCCCAAACCTCGATCAATTAATATCTATAGCGATAACCCATTAAAGCAAAATCCCCATTAATTGAGTACATGTTCATATGCATACATATTATATAACTGAAGATAAATATGTACGAGTATATGAATTTAAAATAAATGTATGTATGAATATATGCATGATATTGTTTAAATAAGAAAAACAGTTTAAACAAATTTTTAAATCTTAGATTTTCTTATTTAAGATATTAAAAAAAGGGATATGCAAAACTTTTCCATTTGTCAAAAGAAAGTCGGAACCACAATAAATGTGAAAAATACCATAGAAAAAAAAGAAAGAACAATAACCAAACTGTAAAAATGTCCATGAAACCAATTGTCCAGTAGATATCACAAATGGATGCATGTACAGATATGGAGTTTTATTCAATGCTTTTCACAAAAAATAGACGTATGTATGTGTATGTATGTACATTATTTTGGGAGCAAAATTTTTTTATTTGTTTTCAGATATATGTATACACATGTATATTAGGGATATAACTTTTTAAAAATTTTTTAAAATATCAAAATTGTCATAGAACAGTCTGATAGAGCACAAAAAACTATAAGGGACGTATATTTATTTTTATCGCTAAGGTCAAAAAAAGTTCACACACCAACCGCGATGGAGTTTGTTTTCTTTTCGGATAAGAAAAATTAATAATATGTAGGTTATTTAAAACAAATAATAAATAAAAAAACCCCATATAAAATTATAAATATTCAATATTGCACTAAGAAGGCCTCGAAATAATTTTAGATCATGTAAAATAACATTTTTGTTATTTCAAGTTCGTGTTTTAGGTGTCTAGAAAAACCAATTGGTGCGTTAACTTGTTTAAGAAAAATTACAAAAGATTATAATTTTCGTAGTTACTAGGAAGGACATGGTCAACCATAAATGGTACTATGCCAAAAAATTGGTTTTACCCCTAATGTACATACATAAGTATGTATATGTGTTTTTCTCACTAGCTAGCATTTCGGCTTGAATACTTGCATTTTACATATTGTTGTGTTCAGGCTCTAAGTAACACTACGAATGCATGTGTGTACGTCCATATGTATGAAAAGGCTTTCATTGCTGCTCTTATTATTTTGTTGTTCTTATTGCTTTTGGTTCGGTTGCAAGTGATTTATGTTTCTGTTACGAAAGCAACAAAAACAATATTACCTACATACATAAACAATTTCTAAGGGACAATTCAAAAATACTTACAGGCATACGCACACATGCACATATATATACATTATTTGCGGTGCACGGTGGTCAGTTCTAGCCAAAACTCCATCATTTTGATATTTCAGTAAATAATTAAAATCTTATACACAGATTAACAATCTGTGATATTTTGCAAACCCATATTTTCCAACATAGATATGAGTAGAAGAATTGGCTTAATAATCGCTAGCATTTTAAATTAGTTGATTCTCATTGATCAATAATACGCAATCGACATTTTTTATTTGGGCACTGAGTACTGCGCGACACTTTTAACGGGTTTTTTTAATTTGAAATCCGTATTTTTCACTTTATATATTTAAGTGATTTTGTTTTATTTAATAAAATGGTATTTTTCCAGATAGAAAACTATGACCGGGGCAAGGTTGACAAAATATTTTTCTTAACAAATTAACAAATTTTTTTACTAATACATTTTTGCGTTAATTATTAGATTTTTTTTCTTTTTGACGGTTGGACAATTTTTTTTGCCATAAACATGTTTTTGCTCCTAGATAATGCTATATTTTTATACAGAGTTGTCGTTTAAATCTTACTTTCAACTAGAAAAATATTCTATAACTGCTGAGTAATGAGTATCCAAAAAGTTACGCAATTACCCGTTACTCGATATCCGTACTCAATGTTTTAACAGTGTTATTCATAACGTATTGAACAGAAAAATATAATATTTCATCTACATTTTTTATTGGATTCATAATATATGATATGTTATTACAAAATAAGTGGAAAATGTGAGATATTTTTAGATTTTAATTGATTTGTAGTGAATGTTAATCATAAATAATTTTTAGTCAGGCTTAAGTGCAGTAATTTCAATTCTTATTGAATGAAACATTTTTTTTAATCAATCTGAGTTTCTAAAGAAGAGAAGAAAAATTAAACTTATACTTTATTAGCTGGCGGAAATGCCGATATTTTTCTGTGCAGCACGCATTTCATCAGCACCCTCGTCTATCTACTGGGTAGAGTTTTGTTATTAACATCAGCTATTTTGCGCAAATTTAGTATGAAATGGAATATGAGAAATGATTATTGTGTATACAATTATTGATTTACCATTGGTAAATACATTTATAAGTATCACTATTATTTTCTGTTTTTCCATTTTTTTTTATTTTCTATTTGGTTAGCACGAAGCCATATCACTGTACCTAAGTTTGTATAACTATTCTTGCTTATCTTTTACGATCATCACATTCGTTATTTTTACTTATTCGATGTACCGTCGGTACATACTTGTAAGTATTATTGTATTGACTTTATGTTACTTTGTTTTTGCTTTTTACAGTTTATTTGGCTCTCCAGCATTTTGAAACTGTGATTGCCAAGTGAACACATTTTCGTCACGTGCCCATGATGAATTAAGTGAGACATTTTTAGATTTTAATTGAACTGTAGTGAATTTTAATCACAAACAATTTTCAGTCAGGCTTAATTAAGTTCAGTAATTTCAATTCTTATTGAATGAAATGTTTTTATTAATCAATGTGAGTTTCTAAAGAAGAGAAGAAAAATTAAACTTAGACTTTATTAGCTAGGGGAGGGCCGGACGCATCCCCTAAAGCACAACTTATCGGTATGAATTTTTTTTAACATAAAACTGAACCGATTTGGGGGGTGAGAGTAGAAGAAATAAGAAAAAATAAAAATAACGGCCACCCTAATGAACATGCATATGTATAGTATGCAAAGTACATATAGGTACACCCTCAACTTTAAAAGAAGAAAAACTCTTGCAATTCAATAAATAACTATAATACTTTTATTTTTCTTGTATGAATTTATAAAAAGAGACTATTTAACAAATCAAATGATCAAAATGGCATTTCGATCAATAATTTCATAGAAAACAGTAGAATTCACTACCTACATATCATTAAGAAAGAAAATTTACAGTCGTACACTAAAATAATGCTAAAAATTTATGCTAAAAACTAGTTTTAGTATGAAAAATTGATTAGGTTTTAATAAAATATATTTTTGTTGAACTGTTTCATTAAATACAACTTCTTTAAACAAAATCTTGCTAAAAAAAACAATTTAAGATATTACCAGGCAGTGGGTTTTTTGATTGAGCGTGTACGAATACGAACTTTGCATAGTGTGTGTGTGTACATGGCAAAGATGCAGTTTTACTACCGTCTCAAAATAAAATAAATTTTCAAATGCCGTCGTAAGCCACTTCCCATTAGTTTTTTTTGTAAATATGAAATATAAGCTAAAATCTAACTTGGTATTAAGTTTTATATTCTAAATGATTTCTTTTTGTTGCCACTGTAATTCAAAGAGAAAAATTCTGTCTGCGATTACGGATCAAATAAAAAATTCCAACAAGCAATTCCTGCTCATATACATATATGTATGCATATATGTGTGTAAATGATGTTATCCTTATATTTTGTTATTCGTTATTCACTTTTAGTTTTCATTGATTAGTCGTAGCTCCATTCACATTGATGCATTAAAAGGTTGCACATACCAGTTACTGTAATCGAAAGCAGGTGTCTTCCAGCAAAACGCAAAATCGAGTAATTTACAAAATTTTAATCTTATAATTTACCTGCATACTTATATCTTTCTAAACATATGTATGTACATATAAATTTTTAAGATTTTGACAGCAAGCAAACAAGCAAAATTTCAAAATACATTTCTCCATTTGAGTTCTTTGAAATATTTTAAGATGTTCGATTTCGAATGCCCTAATTTGCCCCCGGTTCAAATACTAGGCAAACTTTCTTCTTTCTCTATGTTCGTCTATATGATTTTATTCCCAGAAAACATCTCCGCACTTACATACTATGTGCATAAATAAATACATATATATGTATGTACATGGGTATTATGTATAAAGATTTGTTGTACCATTACTATTTCTTTTGTGCATACTACTACAGTCACTACGGAAAACCTCTATAATTTTTGCATACTGTTTTCCGTTCCTGGTCTTTTGCTAGTGTTTGCAATATTTTTTTTTACTTCTACCTTCCTTCTTTTGTTATCTCTGATATATCGAAGGAAAATAAAGAAAACAATGTACAAGGGCAGCATCGAATGGTCAGTCATTGGTACTGTAAGTAGTGACAGTAGGAAGATAATAAGTTAAAGTGCGTTAAAAATACAAATCGAACATCCGAACCAAAAAAATTTTTACAAGAAGCTTCTCAAAATATATTATATGAAGTATCTATATCCCGTTAGTTTTTGCAGCATGAATAGTTTTAAGTAAATATACAAAAGTTAACAAATGTGTGTTAAGAATTCAAAGAGTTGTATTTCATTTTATGCGTTGTTGTTGTTGCACAAACTATACTAAAACTGCGTGCACACCGTTTTCTGATCTTACAATATTGTCAGATTTGGCAATGTGCTGATAATAAAAAATTACTGGTACAAGCTACATAGATTTACAGTTCACACGGTTGTACCACATTTATCAGAAAAGCTTACAATTTATTGTCCAACTATTGTCTGACAATGATGATATTGTCAGATGCATAGACTTCGTACATATGCCAATACAAAGTATCTGACAATTATCTGGCAATGGCAACGAAATTATTTATTTAATTATTACAAATAAGAGAAAGTGCTACTCCAGAGACGGACTTTCTAGCGATAGCGAATGGCAACGAAATAGGTTCAAGCTATTGTCAGATGATAGAAAATTGTTTGTCAGTTGACAGTCTTACAATGTTTTCTCTGGTAACGTTGTCAGTCTGACTGAAAGGTTTTTCGGTAATCATGCAGTTGAAATGTTTGCCGCAAATTTAAGGAAGATCGATCAAGTGATTTAAGCATCTTTGACGTTCAATAAAATAGAAATTAAAAGGCATAAGTCATAGATACACACATTATTATTGTTTAAAAAAATTCATATTCACAGAAAAACGAACATTAATTATTTTGCAAGAAAATTTGTGTTTTTGTGGTTTTACGGATTTTTATAAAAAAAAATCCTCTTATGTTCTTGTGTTCTTGCACACACACATATTTTTCCAATAACAAACGTAACATGGAATTATCTCCGTCAGTAGGTTGATAGTGTTAACCAAAAAGAAGAAGAGACATGTACATATATAGTGTGAATTTGTTAGAGACTCGTGTGACTGAATTTGTATTTTTTCACTTTTCGGGTCATATCTTTTTTTCTTGGTTTGCTTGTGGTAGACGTAAATAATACAATGTGTGACGACAGCTGTTGTTGATTAAATTCGTAGATTAAGTGGAAAGGCCAAAAACTTAAAAAAAACTCTTAAAACAATAAACATAAAATTTAAACCAAAGTATGCAAAAATAAATTTATCCCGTTCATATGAGCATTTAGTATTTTTTTTATCTTGTTCAGATGCTGCCAAAAACCACAAACATTATAAAATATTCGTTGCAAAAGAAAGTATTGCGACAAAAAAAAATACATATGTACATGTGTATACGAGTATACATACTTAGTTTTCTTAACAACGTAGATATTTGTGTGTCTGTACCTTCCCACAATATCATTCATTCACTTGATTTTACTACGATTTCTATAAGTCTAAGTAAGAAAAAATGAGTAGAGTGTGCAGGAGCAATCTGAATTGTTATTTGATGATACGTTTGGTAAATATTAAAAATTAATCAAGTAAAGTGCATTTCATATACATATAAAAAAATGCACATAAGCTCTCACTCACTCAATTTGTTGCAAGCAGCAAAACCAAGTTAATGATTTTAGCTCTGCTTGTAGTTTTTTTTGATGCCTCACACAGCCACGTGTTTTACTTAAGTACCACGTTAAGGAGAAGTTAGTGACGTTTATTACATATTTATTTATTTATTTAGAACCTTTAGCAGGCTTTAAATATATTTCAATACCAGATGAGATTTAATCATCGCCATAATATGAGTAGTTATTGTGTGGACTACAAAGCAAATCATGGTCCTCAATAGCACGAGTTCGATCACTGGCCACTTCCGGTCATTTCGAGCCTGATATTGATTATTTCTTTAACGTAACATAATTAATTTTTATATCGTTTCGTATGTGTATACAAATTTCAAACAAATATCTTGTCTATTCACACCTTGAAAGAAAAATATGGGTTATATTATTTTTAAATTGTTAGCAATTTTAAAACTTTGAGCTCGTTTTCTGTAAAACAATTATTTTTTATGTTACGGATCTCTTGCAGCAAGCGATCCGATAGCCACATATACATACATACATGCATTACTGTCTACGTTAATACATATGGCCCCTTTTAGACACGAAAAGTTTATTTTGCAGAGTCTTATTCAACTGCGAGAAAGTCAAAAAGAGATAGTACTCCTCTCCTAAAAAGTAAACATTGCGTGTCGAAAAGGGGTATATTCACAGCGCCTTCCTTCGTCTATGCCGGCAGTAAGACAGACACCTTTAGACACGTAAATTTTACTTTTACCCCTTTCAGATACGAAATTTTACTTCAGCTGGGAGAAAGAGATATTATTCCTACATCTGTCTTTCATACGTTATTGCTTGTGTTAAGAAATAAACAATTGCTGGTCAAGACGTAGTATTAGTCTCTCTTCTCAGCAAGCTGACAAGCCTAATTATGAGCTTTATCGTCTAACCTGTTCTATATGTATGTATGTATGTATGTATCAAAGAACAGAATGAGATCATTCGCATTCGCTAACAATTCATAAATTCGTTGCTATTGTCATGCATTTATTCGACAACAATAACAAATGTAATTGCTATGATACAATTCATTGCGATTTGTTGATTGCTCATACGAACTCTATTATTACAATGCCGATATAACACAAGCAGCGAAATGAAATGATGCAGCACGAAAGAATGCATTTCTTTCATACCATTCACTCAGTATTCGCTGATCCTTTGTATATCACGTTTAAGTAACAAGTTCGTTTTAAGTCATTTTAATGGTTATAAATGAAAAAATAAAGTGTGAGGGAGGAAATAATAGAAAATATAAATGCCGATATTTACGGAGTCAGACAAAAAAAGAAAATACAAAAAGTAAAATTTAGAAGAAGTAAAATAGATCTGAAATGTATTTCAAATAACTGTTTCATATAAAATTTGACATATAATACATTTCAAATCTATATCGTGTTTTATGAATACTAATGTAAGAGTTTTATACAAGCACAAAATACAAAGACTACGTTGTGGTCAATCACAGTAGAAAGCTTTCGCACCATTCATTGATTTTAAAAAGACCAGCGAACATTTACATAAAAAAAATGCACGCAATAAAATTCGCCGCACTCATCTCTTTCGATTGTGTCATGCGTTGTTTCTTTTAAATGTTGTGGATTGATAACAATATGCAGGGTTTTTTTGTGATTGCATTCAAAACAACAAAATAAGGCATTCAATCTTTTCTCTGGTATGTATGTCTATCAAGATTAATCAACAATCTACTAATTATAACTGCCAAAATAATTCATTCTCATTTTTGCGGACGCACAAATCAAAAGTGAACACTGAATTTGATGAACATTATACAGTTCATGGTTACGGATCCGGCACCTGGCGGATGTTTTACCAGCATATAGTTTCTATCGCGTTTAGTAAATACAACTACCAGGTAAATCTTTGGTTTTTGCTTTTGGTATGTATTTCAAATGGCAATTAGTAAAGAACAAAAACATTTTTGTGACGGAAAATCTTATTTTCCAATTTGAGGATGCTTATCAGGTCTTCTCCTAAATAAAAGTAAAATTGAAGTAGTTCTACAGCACAAGATTGATATTTTGCATACAAATTTCCTGCTTTAGACATGCTATTATATGCTATACTATTTATACTATAAAAAGACGTAGTAATATGTATATAGAATATGTATAAATATTATAGTTCCTCTTATATAGAGTTTTGTTTGATTATTTATAAAATTTATTTAACACAATAATATTTTATAGCACATATTTTATTTCAGTCAGTCTCTTTTCTTACTTTCACTATAATATAATACTGGTAGTTAAGGGAAACACACTGCCTCAATTATTTTGGCAAAGACACTATTATGCTATAACTTCCAGTCTCCTCTTTATTTAGCAAGTTCAACAACCAACTCGCATGTATCTACACACATACATAATTAAAAGTTTAGTTGAAAAAGGTGAAGTTAAACGTATGACGGATTCATTTTGCACCGGCCTCAAGCCATAAAATTATGCATTTTTTCCGCAAAATTTAAATGGAACGAGCTAGGAAATTTTGGTAGATTGATTAACATAATCCACAGGGGATTTAAAGATTGAAGAATCAATGACAATAACTGGGAAATTTAACTAATAAGCTTTGACAGAACGGAATCAATCAATCAATGTGTGAACATAAGTTAAAGTACATACTTTGTGAATACCTCAAATATATAAATACATTTTTTTATATTATTGTTAATTAATGAAATTTCTTTCACTTTTATTATTGTAAAATATGTGCATCCATAAGTTTTACTAGTACATACTTTTTGAATACCCCAAATATATAAATAAATTGAATAAGAGAGTTTAATACAAAAATACAAAAAATTAGGATTCTAATTTAATTATTTAAAAATTTATGATTTTTGTCGTCCTAAATTCTTAAATCGAACACTGTGCAACGGTGAGCATTAATTATTTTGACAATTATGCTGAGCCCTAAAGCTAAATTTGTTTCAACAGAAAAATGCGGTAAATTGGTGAACAAAATTCATCATCGTGGAATACGACCCCTGGTTTTCATACTTATAACCCTGTTTTAAATTAGAAATTATAAAAAGACTGGCAGCACTCCGTCGAAAACATATGTTTTACTTCAGCGGCTAGCAAGTGGTTGTTGCTATTATTCCTTGTTGCTTTTTTTCTATTTGTTCATTTTGTTGTGATTAATGTTTATTTATGAAAGTAAAGCGCATTCTGATTTAAGAAGTCAAAAGTTGAAATAACAAACGGAATTTAATGCCACATTAATTTTAATTCAAGTCGAAAAATACAAATTGTGTTTTAAAAACAGCCGTAATAGATAAGGAAAGTGGAAATTAAATACATTTTATATGAGGCGTGCAAAAAGCAGAAACCAATAAAAAATATACATATGCATGTACATCCATACATGCATATAACGCAAAATTATTAAAGGCACAAAGAATTGCTTAACTCTTTATTTAATAACTTTTTTCAACAAATGTTGATTTGATAAACTTAAAAAGAAAAGTGATATTTATCATGCTTAATTATGATACAATTAGTGTCGATGATCATGAAAATCTGGTCGATAATGAACAAACGCCCGCTGGATATAATGTGCAAGAGGATGCGGGTGGTTTTATAAATGAACAAACAGCACACCACAACGAAAACTTTACTCCCGCCACACTACCACATTCTAATTATGATGATGATTTCCATAACATCGAACTTCATAGTCAAATTCAGATCTCGGACGCACCTGAAGATAGCTGGAATTATACCTATATTGTGTTCTATTTGCTGGGCATAGCCACTATGACACCTTGGAACTTTTTCATAACTGCTGAAAATGTAAGAACATTTAATAAATTCTATAATTAAAAGCACTATTTATTCCCCAATATTATTTGTTCGGCAAACAAATACCTACCTATTTGGTTAATACAACCAAAATATGAATTAATGTTGGCAAAAGTCGGCCATGACTTCCTAAACGCAAGTTGCAATTCATAATTAAAAAAAGTGAGTATGTCTTATGTAAGTGCAACCTTGCGTTGCAGAGACAGTTTTTGCATTTTATCGGCATTTAGGAACGTCGCTATGCAACTCATACATATGTTTGCATTCAAAATAAAAATGATGCGGGATTTTGAAGTGTATGGATTTTAATTATGCATTGCAACTTGCGTTTACGAAGTCGGCCTATTTATAAAAAAAGTATCAATTCTGTTACTGCAAATGCAACTTTACTTTAATTGAGTCGAACATTCCTTCCAGCTCTTATTATTAAAGTTTTATAACAATTATTATTCCCTAATAGCAAGAACTATGTATGTATACATATGTAAACATATCTAGCTGCTACTTCAGATGTATGCACTTTCATGTACATATTTACATATCGCCCTTTTACTCAAACAACGTCATAACTCAAAAAAAAACTAGTTTGCCCGAGAACGATTTTAAAGTTTTCAATTTATACACAATTTAATGGAAAAAGAAAATTTTATTTTTCTTTCAATAGTTGAGCAATGTAGGTATGTGTATGTATGTACATATATGCAAAAATTTCAGTGTAGTCGTCTATTTACAACTTGTTTAGTTAAGATAATCTTAAGGTTAAATAAAGCATTATCAAATGGAATCTTTTTCATTATTTTATTATTGGGACGAAATGAATTTGCCATGCCATTTTTATTTGACCTGAAAACTATAGTTCTATAGTTGATAATACGTGAATGTGAGGAAGATTTCAATTCCAAATGATAAATGGAACCCAATAGTCGACATCCAAATTCATGTCATGTTCATATGTATGCATGTAAATTAGCAATTTTACTTTTTTCTAGCTGTAAATGAATTACATACATACATATACACAGTTGCACAGCAAAATTCTATTGTAATCAAATACACATATTTTTTATTATAATTTTCTTATCAGCTCTTTTGTTTTCTTTGTTTTAATTGTTAAACGAAGTCACTTTAAATGAAAAGATGAAGATTTCAACTATGTCTGTAGATGCTAGTAGTATATGCATATATATACATATATATCACATACAGTATGTCAAGTAATTGTTTTTACATAGTTAAAATCGTTGTAAATTTTGACTTTTATCGTAAATATTTTTCTCCCTTTTTGCATTATGAAATTTTTTTTAGTTGACTTCATTTTATATACATTTAAGTGCACATATAGTCGTAAGTTATAAGCAAAATTAAGAATGAGAGCATAAAAATTACATGAAAACCAAAAAAACTCAAAAATTTCTTTGTCAAGAAAATGTTTTTACATCCTTGTATTATATAGTAAGCAAATGGGAAAGATTTTAAGGTGTACAAAAATGAATATTGTTTTTGGCCGCCATTGGCATCAAATAGGCCTGTAAGACGACTTCTCATAAAAAAAATTTTTTTTTCCATATATACCGCTGAAATTTCTCACTTTCCCCTCGTATTACTGTTCTTAACTCCATTTAGTTCTTGAAATATAATTTGGAAACACTATTTTTCAGTTAAACCCATAAATTTTGAATAGTATATAGATCTGGGCCTTGAGATGGAGTATTCACAACTTTACCGCAATTGAAAAGACACCATGTTCTTACCAAAAGTGCCCTACATTTCAGGTCAATACATTAATACAAATTTAAACCTTCCACGTTTACCAGCAATAACGCCAACCTTACTCAAGCTCTTATCCAAAAAAATACTTCAATATATTGAGCTACTGCCCCGCATCCATAATATTTTCAATAAAGCACATTTATTCCTCCTTTTACAGCATAAACATATATACGTATACATACTATATATACCTCCAATCCATCAACCAAATTATTTTAAATTTTACAGTTGGGTTAATGGTTTCACTTCCCAATATTTTACAAATTTTTTTCATCCATACTTTGTTAGATATGTAGTTCTAATAAAGCAGAAGTTTGGTTTCGTCGCAGCAAATCACATTATCGTAGTAGCCATCAAGCTTGGAAGTATGCGTTATCGCAAAAGGCAATTGTTGTTCTTTGTGCTGAACTATAAGAGGCGGGGATTTGCGAGCAGTTCTTGAAGTACAATCTATTTATTTATTTATCTTTTTAGCAATTGCCTTTTTCTCATGGGAGAGTGTTACTGAGCGGTACTTCAATACGTTGAAATGGTTTTTGGTTGACAGCGCGAGTAAGGTTGGCTTTATTGCTGATATGTATAAACGTTTTAGATTTTTATTAATGTATTGACCTCAAACATGAGGCACTTTGGGTAAGAACATGGTGTCTTTTCAATTGCGGTAAAGTTGTGAATACTCCATCTGAAGGTCCAGATCTATATCCTATTCAAAATTTATGGGTTTAACTGAAAAATAGTGTTTCCAAATTATATTTCAAGAACTAAATGGAGTTAAGAACAGTAATACGAGGGGAAAGTGAGAAATTTCAGCGGTATATATGGAAAAAAAAATTTTTTTTATGAGAAGTCGTCTTACAGGCCTATTTGATGCCAATGGCGGCCAAAAACAATATTCATTTTTGTACACCTTAAAATCTTTCCCATTTGCTTACTATATAATACAAGGATGTAAAAACATTTTCTTGACAAAGAAATTTTTGAGTTTTTTTGGTTTTCATGTAATTTTTATGCTCTCATTCTTAATTTTGCTTATAACTTACGACAATATGTGCACTTAAATGTATATAAAATGAAGTCAACTACAAAAAAATTTCATAATGCAAAAAGGGAGAAAAATATTTACGATAAAAGTCAAAATTTACAACGATTTTAACTATGTAAAAACAATTACTTGACATACTGTATGTATTTCGAAAAAGTAAAATATTTTATAGAACCTTTTTAGCGACATCAATTAAGAAATTATATTTATCTCTAAAATCACTCCCAATAAGTTTTGTGGAAATGAAAACTTCATTTTATTAAAGCAAAAATTATATCAGAAATACCGAAGTACATATGTAGGTATATTGAGTCCTTGATGCTTTAAGCATTTTTGTTTGTTTTGTTGGCTAAGCTAGACGGCGCTTAAACATTCATTTCGTTCCAGCTTAAGTATTTTTCAGTAGTCATCAGCCTACAATTTTTGAAATAACCTTATAAGTATGTTTATAGGAAATGTTTATTTTGTAAAGATTATTGTTTGAAGCATTTATACTTGATATGTTTGAATATGTGATTCTCACATCACATCAGGTATACAATGAAAATCGATTTAAGCACAAACCCGATTTGAATTTCGCTAAAAGCTGTGATGTGTTCACTACAGTCAATTTATCAATAATTTTCAAATTTGTTTTTAGCAGTTTTTCGCAATAATTTTTGATTAATTTTGATTCCGTCTACTGAAGAGTTCATCAAGCAGGAATGAAATCCATATAGACAGTGCTTAACTAACAAAATAAACAAAAATGCTTAATAACTGAATATTGTTAGTTGAAATTCAAAATTACGTAACTAGACTTTTTTTAAACTAAATAAAATTATTGAAGCGGCTGAAGTAGTTTTTTACTTACCGAAAAGATATCCACACCATAAGCAGATGTTTTCGAATTTAGTAAAAAATGTTCTTTCTGGCCAGAGTTTTGTCAAACAAAGAAAGCATATATTAATAGAACTGTAATGCGTTACTCTGGTCAGATTTATGCCAAATGAAGAAATCATCTATTAATAGAAATGTAGTGCGTTACTGATAACATAGTAGTCACCAACAACGTCAGGAAATTTTAGCCTATCCTTTGTTTAATGTTTTACATATGTATACATATAATACTTGATGATTGAGATTAAAAAAAACTTCGCTGGTTTTCACTTAAATCATTTCAGTAAAATGAAACGAATGCATCCAGCACATTTTGAATAATACATTAGAATGTAATTAAATAAAACTGTTTCAAAAACCATACATATTTTAAATATTTGCAATAGAATTGAGTATGTATGATTTTATAATTATAACAGATTTATTATGTATTTGAAATTTATTTATATTTAATATTACATAATATATTTTATTATTTTTTCTTAAAAAAAAATACACAGTATTGGATGTTTAAATTCCGTAATGCTACATTGAATGATACGACTGATGAGACCATCGATTTGACACCTTTGCAAAAGAGTTTCGCCTGCGATTTAACTTTAACTGCCTCAATTTCAGGCACTACTTTTTTAATACTTAATGCAATTTATGGGAAGAATGTATCCTTGCGTTTGAAAATGTTAGGAACTTTAATTGTAATACTTTTAATTTTTATAATAACGACTGCATTTGTGGAGGTAAACACGGATAAGTGGCAGGAAGAATTCTTTCTTATGACACTTTTCACCGTCATTATAATCAATAGTAAGTTCTCATTAATTTAAACGTAAATAAGCGAATTAATAGTAGTAATAATGCTCCTTTATGTATTTCCAATAGTCTGTTCGGCAACTATGTCTGGTGGTCTTTTTGGTATTGCTGGTTTGTTTCCCTCCGAATACATGACAGCTGTAGTGAGTGGACAAGCATTGGGTGGAATTTTTACAGCTCTTACACTCCTGGTGGTGTTAACTTTTGGTGCTGCTGCAAATGTTACTGCATTTATTTATTTTATAATTGGCAGTATTCTGGTTTTGATTAATATTATTTGTTATTCAATATTGGAAAAAAAGGATTTTTTTAAATACTATGTTGGGGGCGGTGATAAATTTAAAATTGTTTATGACAACCCTACGCATAGTCGTACTGTAAACCGAGGCGTTGTCCTGGAATCTAATGTGCCACAAGTGTTTAGCAAGATTTATGTACATGCTGTAACTATTTGCTTGCTGTATGCCACTACGCTTTCTGTCTATCCATCCGTGACAATACTTATGCAATCGGAGAAATTCGGCGAAGGAAAGGCTTGGAATGGTAAGATCAAAGTAAATTATTGCAAAGAAAAGGCAATGAAAACCGCCAATTGCATCTATTTTAAAAGTACTCTTATATATTTCCTTTATTAAATATTACTTTTCCTTAAAAAATTTCTTTAGATATTTATTATATGCCTGTGGTGAATTATTTGTTTTTTAACTCTGGTGACTACTTCGGGCGAATAATCTGTGGAATATTTGAAAGAGTAAGTTGATTGTGACTTTGCTGATTGGGAAATTTTTCGAATAAGCTTTTTCTTTCAAGCCACGTAAAAATGCCCATACTGTTTTAATGATGGCAATCCTTCGGATTCTTTTCGTACCGTTTATGTTGTGTTCCAACACTAGTTTACATAATTTTATGCCAATACTTGTGCAGTCCGATTGGGCATTTATTATTATGATGATAGCATTTGCTCTAAGCAATGGCTACATTACGAACATTCTGTTAATTATGGCTCCCAGGTAAGCCTAATTTTAAACTGAAATTAGTATTGAATATATGTATGTATGTATGTTATTTAATAAAATTCTTATATACCAGATGTGTTATGCAACATGAAAAGGAAATGGCATCATCGATAATGGCGGCTTCTCTTAGCTGTGGCTTAGCTTTAGGTTCCATTTTGAGTATGGCATTCGTTCAAATGCTCTAATTTTTAATTAATTGGTTGGAGTATATATCGAGCCATAACCGCCAAAAAAAGCTTAACCGACATATTTTCTGGAACTCGATTTTTTGACGAATCTATTATTTACGATAGGAAATGATAAATTTTTGTCAAAAAATTAATTTCGAAAATTATGTCGCTTAAGCTTTTTTGGTTGTTATGGCACGATATCGTCATAGAAAATATAAAAGGCCGTAACTTACAAACAATTTAAAAATCGGTGCTCACAACATTTTATCCATATATTTCCAAAATTACTGATTTTTTTAACGAAATCCAAAATACTACCAAGAAATAAATACTCAAATATGTACTTCTTATGAAAAAATTAAAAAGTCTTCTTACGGCCTTTTGAATTTTGAGTAAAAATATTAATGTATGTATATATTGTAGTGCCTTTTTTAACTCAAAACAGACTTGATTTGCCAATGTGTGAAATGATATTTATATAATTGTTTAGTATGTATGTATTTAAATTAAGTCCTTTACCTCTTATATCAACTGAAAATTTGTATCAGTTGGTTTTGAGGTCTAGAATAAGTGAAATTTAATAAGAACTTATTGCAATGTTTTTTAATCAACCCCATTTACCATGTCTCAATATAATTTCTCTATTATTTTCATTATACATTTCATTATTTCATAGTTATAATTTTATTCATACCAACTAATAGATAGACTATTTTTGTTTATATATTATAGATAAATTTTATATGTAATGTTAAAATTTTACTCTTTATTAGACATTTATTACTAATAAATACTATTTTTTTCATTGAAAACAATAGAAAATTAAAGATTGTTTCTTCTTATTGTAAATGAAGGAACGACATATTTATTTTTTTATTATGGCATTTTCATGCATTATTTAATCACAACAACAATATTAATAGTAAGTATGTTTTTACTTTTTCAGTTTTAAATATTAATTTATTCAATACCGGTATAGATTTTGAGGAATTATTTTTGCTCATTTTGCATACATATATATACTTGTCGACGTCACGCCAATGCAGTGCTAACAAAATGGAGCTTGCGTGCTCATTGTCATTATAAATTGTTGTTCACCAGATAACACAAGTGCTAATTTGTTAATTTAATGGTGGCGGGATATCAACAAATATAAACAAAACTAGAATTATTATAATATTTTTATATTTTAATTTTAATAAAAACTATTATATACCTAAGTAGTTTTTAAAGCTCAATTAGTAAAAACTTTTTTTATAAAGTTGGGAGAAACAAATCGGAACAAGTGAGAAACAATATTTTATCTTTAATATTTTTTATTATAATATAAAATATTACATATAAGAATAATTATTTTTTCTTCGTCCATCTAAGTATTTAGTTACTTTTTCCATTGTGATGGACAATTTTACAATTTGAAACAAAATTTTGTTGTGTACACATTAAAGAATCTATATTTTTAAACACCCACTATACTATATTGATAAAATTTATATTTGCTTGCGATTTTGAATATTTTCTTCTATCACACTAATAATTATTTAAACTAAAATTTGTAATACTGTTTTAAACATTTATATTTTTTTTTAAATGTCTGCATAAGGTAGATAACTATTAGATATTTAGTCAATTTTAGTAAAAAAAATTAAAAGTACATATTTGGGAAGTTAAAATTTATTAAATTTTTTTAAGTGTTCCTAAATCAAGGCACGGTCTAATCTAAAAAAGAAATAATAATAAATTATTTAACGGACAAAAACTTTTTATACGCATAGTAGAAAAGTATTTAAATTCAAGGAATAGGATTCGTATAATTTTGTGTTTAATCTAACTTTATTTAATAACAACATCAATATTTACAACACACAAACAATAAATAAGTAAAATAAGCACATGCATAAATAATTGCAACCCCATTACAAGATGTTTTCCTACATTTAAGCCAGTGAACAGAAACAAAAACAATGCACCACATGATTTATTTTCAATAACTTTTTTGTCATTACTGCATCCATCACTCGTTGCGCATTAATTCCTAGCAATTATAAAATTATTAAAAATAAGTCGAACTGATGATATCTATACTTTGCAGTTTAAAAATTAAAGTATGCGTAGTAGAAAATGGAAATATACTAATAGTTGAAGAAATTTTAAGCGAACAACTTTGCAAATATTTGTTAAAAAAGTATTGAAACTGAGCTTTTTATTTTTTAAAGTTTTTAATGCCAAAATGTTTGCTAATAAAGCAATGAGGCTGATTTTTTCAAGTTTCTAATGTTCTTAAATGTTGAAAAAATTTGATAAATGCATATTTTATTAGTTTTAAATACATATTTTTATAATTTTACTGCATAATTTATGTACATAAAACGTGATTTTAAGTGCGTGAAAATCCTTTCCCTACCAATTAGTAAGAAACTATCACATCAAATCATATTTGTAGTTTTCTTTATCAGGGCAATTATGTAAAAAAATTCCGCGAGGAATTTCTCCCTTTTCCAATTAAAATTATTTGTTTTCCCTATCACTAGCTACAAGTTAGAATTGTTCCCTGGTAGAAATTCCTCACGGAATTTTTTACATAATTGCTCTGATAAAGAAAACTACAAACTCAATATTATTAATTACATAGAAAATATGATTGCATACTTTCAGGCTTTTATTTTCTCTGGTTTTCAATCTGGCAAAATATTTATTGAAATTCTTTAACTGGCGGCAGGTCTCTTAAGTCTTTGCAACTAGGTACACAGCAAAATGTATAACGGAATTCAAAAAGACTTAAGACAGTAGCACAAAATTAATGAATTTTTGGAATTTTCATGTTTTTTGCATTTATCTCGGAAACGCGTGGCCGAATTCCAGCCGCTCAATCCGAAAATCATCATTAAATTTTGATTCGACCAAATTTTCATATATTCCGAGTTTAGGTCTTAAGTCTTTTGTGGGTTTTCTCCCAATACAGCTACAGCATGAACACCAAAAGACTTAAGACACACACATAAAAATGGGAAAATTCAAAGAAATTCAGCGTCAAGTTGAATGTTTTTAGTTACTTTCGCGTTTAGCATCGATATACAAATTTTTAAATTGCTTTAACAATTTTTAAATTTGAGTTAAGAAAATAAATGTTTTTTGTTCCTTTAATAAATATATTAATGTATAATCAAAAATTGACACACCGTTAGCATAAGTTAGGAAATTGAACTACGTGTCAACTTGTTCCTCTTTACAATTTGACTTTATAAATCATAGCATAGCGCAGTTTTAACACACTATTACATCTTAACATGATTTTTAATGTAAAATTTTAGGTCAAAACACTTTAAGACCATGTTCAATTTTTGGCACTTATTCTAACTTCATGTCAATTTTTTATTATACATGAGGCCGTAATTATATTAGATAGCCAGGTATGTGATGAAAAACGATTTACACATAAAACCAATTTGAAAACAATAAGAAGGTGTGAGTGATGTGTTTTCTATAGTTGGTTGTCAATAATTTAAAAATTTGTTTTTAATGGTTTCTCCAAAAACTTTTGATGAATTTCTTTTCATAGCTTAATTATATGGTTCATAATGTATCTTCTAATGTGCTTTTTAGAAGTCAGTAGTTTAAGATTGGCTTAAAAATTATACTCAAAATCAAAAGGAATTCATCACACCTTTTCACTGTTGTCACTGTATTTGAATGTTGTCACTGGAAAACGTGCGACTTAAGCTATCATTACATTAAAAGCTTTCAACTAATGCGACTACGATTAGTCCCAACAATTCACATTTTCCATTTGCCTTAACTAAACTGAGGTCGTAATTTGTTTGTTCCTTTAAATCCAAAAGAGATACTGAAATTTTTGTTTGACGGTAGGGTTTGCAAATGGTGTTACTAATACTTACAGTTAAACATAAATATTAATATGTATATTATTTTTCAATAATTCGTAAAGGAATTAAATTTGATTTTTAATATGAAAATTTACAACATTTAACGAGGTTTTTCCGTCCAGAAAAATATTATAGTTTACAGGTTTGTTTAGAAAATAACGTTTAAGTTCCCGTTTATTTTCATAATGTTTTTAGTAAATACTAGGGACGTTCCATATGTCGTATACGAATGATTAAAAAATGATCGTTAAATATTTTTTCTTCCAATTCAAAGTTATTATATTATGGTTTATTAAATTTGTTAATATATTTTGAATATTTTTATTGTTTTGATTGTCGTTTTTAATCTCTAATACAAATGCAATCTTATATTTTGATTTAAAATGAACTGCCTTTCCGTGCGTATATCCCTCGTCAGTATTTTAGGAAAGAAGATTTAGATTTAGTAGTTTTTAATTCAAAATCTACGTATGTATGTAAAAAATTCTATGTCTAGAGTAAAAAAATATTCATAAATATTGTATTGATAAAAACATTTATTTAAAAATAAAGGATACGTAAAGCGCAAACTAAAAATATCATAAATAAATAAATCTTAAGAATTAATCACACACAATTACAACTGTTGTAGAGTAAGAGCTATAAATCACAAAAATGTGTTACAAAATTTGTGCTTTTCTTTTATTTGAAACATTTGGCATGCATGATATTTATTAAAATTAAAAACTAAAGTTTCAACGTAATGTCCATAATAAAACCCTCAATCCGGAAAAAAAATTATAAGATTCTTTCTTAAACTATTGCTTAGCAATTTTAACTAATTAAGTTTTAAAAAAATCAAAAAAATAATATATAACTTTCAGATTAATTGATAAAATTAAATTTAATGTACACAGGATTCTGGCTTTTAATTAAAAAAATAAACATAGATTGTATGTACATATTTATGTATGCATATTTATATATACAAACTTAAAGCGCTGCCTTTGGATCATAAGAAAAAATTATCTGGACTTTCACAATCATTTTGGAAAAAATATAGGTTTAGCTATTTCTTATGTTCTATATTCTGCTAATTGAACAAATAAGATACGAATGTATACTTAAACAGTACAATTTTGCCAGTATAATAACGATAATTTAAACAGTTTTGATTTCAATCACACGAATAACAATAACAATACTTTTTATTGGAGGAACTTTGCTTTTGTAAAATGTTTTTGGTTTAAAATTGGTATGTGAATTTAGATGTTTTAGCTGTAAAACATTCGGAAATTTTTGGTCTGTGGCTACAGCCACATACATATTTTAAAAACTTGTTTATCGACGAAAATCGATTATTTATGATAGAAAATAGTCGATTTTCGAAAAATTAAGTTCGAAAATTGTGTGTTAACATACATGCCACGCATTTCATTCGATTTAAAAAAGCCATAATTTGTATTGTACTCATGCGCACATTGTGTTGTCTTGGTGCAATTTTCTTCAATTATTTTATTACTTATAATCGCGTGTTTTTTAGTTTTGGCAATGAATTAATTAAAATTAAAAAATTGTTAATCGATTTCGATCCTAATCGAAAATTGTGGTTGAGCAAATAAAAAATTATTTTTTTTTTCGTTTGAAAGATCCTACCAATCTTTTCAATAAAGCAAAGTTAACTTGAAAAATAAAACTACAAATTTAAATCAACTTTTTTTAAAACATTAAAAACAAAAAATACTGTTAAGGGCCCCATACACACATACTGCATGCAGCTACTGCCGATGAACCCTTGATATACATAAGTGTGTGATTGATATTTAACCATTAATCATATCAATCATCATTTAAAATAAAAATTTATAAAATAAACATGCGATTGACAACAAAAAAATTATTTATAGAATTGAAGAAATTAATTAAAAACGTATTTTCTTTACACATTATTTTTTAAGAACTTATTTTTTGTTTGTTTTATTTCCTTTTTTGGTTGTTTTACTTTCTTTTTTTCAGTAAAACTTCAAATTTAAAAAAATTATATATCAGAAAAATGAATAAATTCATTTTTTGTTCATTTGAAAAAGTGTCAAAATCAAAACTATTTTGATTTTTCATACTGCATTGTCTGTGTGACAAATACATTAACAACAATTTAAAATTTACCAATACATGCTTATCGCATGAGCATGAGCAGTATGTGTGTATGGGCCCCTTTAGGCTTTTGCAAGATGTGACAGGATTTGATAAATTGTGTCGAGTATAAGTTGTATTGGCCGTATGTTATTTTCAATACTTGAGCATTCCATTTTCGCTGGCTATCGAACATTGGAGTAACGAATGTAAAATTCGTGTTTTGAGATTATGACAGCATCGAAATATTCGTTGAGCCTCGAAGTTTCTATCTAACAGAAAGAATTTTGTTTTTAATGCATTTTATTACATTTTTAAAATCGGTCCTAAAAATGGCAAGATAAAAGACTGATAGAAGCAAAAAATTTAGCATATCTTACTTATAATATGTCAGTGTTAATTAATTAAAAATTAAAACTTGAAATGAATTTCCAGTAAAGGCAACATCTTATACCCCTTTGAAGAAAATTTGCTGTGTATGCAGTTTGATTAGTTAAATAAGTAATACAACATTCATATATATATGAATACATATATATATATATACATATATATATATACATATTTAACATTAAGTATAATTACGATGGAAAATATTGTAAATAATGGTATATATAAATAGTTTTTTTTTAAATATGCACGGGAAGCATCATTGTCTAATTCTGAGATTCTGTTTTGGAAATAAGACTAGTTTCTTTTCTTTTGTATCTAATCATCTTTTTGTTTGTTTGTAGTTTAAACTTATTTATGTAAGTTTTAAAACTTAATATTAATAATAAAAATTAAAATTGTTCGTTTTTTCAATAAATATGTATGTATGTACAACCAAAGTTTTATTTTGCTTAATTTTTATTAATATTATAAAGCATAAAATAACAAGATACGAAATGTAGAAGTTCATTTGTGCTATAAACATTTTAAAATTTCACGTCATACATTAAAATATTTCGATCCAACTTTTTTATATAATTTTCTATCAAACTAGAACTTTCGCATCTTGTAGGAAACTATAGATTAAATATAAACATGTAGATTCGAAACTTTGAGGCATACAAAATATGATTTTAATACATATGTACATACATATGTATGGTATGTACGTACAAATGTATGTACAAGAGTGAAAGCTAATAAAATTTCATGATATTTGCCTTCGGTTTTCGAATCTTTTATTAATCTGCGGTAGAAGAAAGTGTTAAAAAGTTTTTTTTAAACTATTTTTGTATTCTTTCACTTAAATACTAATTAAATTAATAACAATAAGTCAATTAGTTTTGAAATTAAGAAATTTGTTATTTTTTCAAAGAATATTTTTTCCAATTAAACTTTTCGCGTTTTTTTAAATTGGTTTAAAACCTGAAATAACAGGTATACCGAACTCTTAACTCGAAATTAAATAGATATTTATCACAGCAAACAAGGTTTCTCAAATTAAATAATAGATTTGATAAATTTTTATACAGAAAATAAAAATAATGTAACATACCTTTTATAACCAAACAATAGAGATGTTAGTACTGTTACACAATTTTCATATTATTTCAGTTTCTCTTAAAAAATATAATTTGAATTTAAGTAATTCTTACTTGTTTTTTTTTAATTTTAGTAAAATTTTCAAAGTTTTCCTTCTAATATTTTCAATACGAATATAAAGGCTCTTCAAGTCTAGTTGGCTTTCATATTCAGTTTAAACTAATATTTTGTTTTAACTACAATTTAAATTAACATAAATTTAAAGTCATATAACAAACGGGTTTTTTTTCTGAAGTTCTTTTGAATAAGAGCATAAGTATTAAAACTCTTTTGTTGTTGTAGAGAGAGAGAGAGAATTAATTAATTAATTTTGTAATTATTTAGTTTCTATCAAACATAATGTAAGAATGAGATTCTAATAAGATCTAAGAAAGATATTAAAAATGTATGCTGATCAAGGTATTTATGTCTCAGAATAAAATAGAAAAAAAACTTACTAAACGTTAAATTATTGTGCAGATCACTGCGTTTCGCTTGCAGAATTGAATTCGACTTGCAGATGTCATCTTAATTACATCCAAAGTATTTAATACACACACATATTTTTCATATTTGTAAGAGCAAATTTGTTAAAGATTGTGCAATTACTTCTTGATGCATTTCAACATATTTTTTTATAAAAAAATTATATGTGAGTAGAATCTTACAACAGGAAATTTCCTGTATACATGAAACAAAAAGGTATTGAAAACGAACAGCATGCCATTGTGAATTTCATCAGTTTTTGAACCGAATTTGAACCACTGTTTCAATTACATCTTTTTTGCTCTCATTTTGAAGGTTGTGCAAGAGTACTTGTTTCTTAATAATATTCAATATGAATACCAAAACTTACTTATTTTATAGCCTTTATTCATAAAAAAAAATATGTAAATCAAATTTCACTATAAAATTTGTTTTACAAACCTTTTATTAGCAAAAAAAAAAAATACTTTTTTTATGAATAAGGCATTATACATATGTAACTCTAGTAAATTTTTTAAATAGCTAAATTACCACATAAACTAAATCTACAAAAAAGGACTGACGAATTTCGAATTCTTTGCAGCTTTAAAATTGAAAACTAATTGAATTTGTGTCCTTTCCTAGGCTTAGTTGGTATAGATCTTTAACAAATTTGAATCATTCTGCACCATAATAACTTATTTACTACAGTTTTTAAATTACTTTATAAAATATGTTCACTACAATTAAAAGAGAAAGATTTTCTAAAATAAATTTTATAAGTAAATCCATTCCATTTCATATACATATTCGTCATTTGTTTTCCATTCCTATTTTCACAACAATAAATACTGTTTTTTTTGTTTTAATTTATTATTAGTTTTTCCTTTAATTGTGTACCATCAGTGTTGAGACTCTTTCTGTAGAATTTATGTGATAACACCAGCCGTTGCTGAGGCAGAACTAGCGGCCGTACTGTTTGATATACTGTTATTTGAACGGGCAGGTGAGAGTGTTAACTGATTGGAAGATGAACAAATGTCAAGCGAAAGGTGATGATAATCATTACTCGAAGAGGAAGTACAGGTGGACAGGGTAGAGGTATTGCGAAAAAGTACCAAGAAACCATTCGTAGAGATGCAAGTATGAGATTGACATTCTTTGTCTACAATTTGTCGAGCCTTTAGATAAAAATAAAAAAAGAAATTTAAAAACGACTTAAAGATAATTTACTAAATATAATAAACACCATTGTCTTATGTTCCATTAAACTATTCCTCACTGTATCGTGCTGTTTTCGTAAGTCCTCATGGCGCTGTTTATAAACGTCCATTAAACGTGTGCGTTCGGCAACCCCACGTTCAACAACGGACCGTCTTACTTCACGTTTCATTCTTTATACATAGAAAGAAAAGAATGTTTGTTGGTAATAAATAATCATCATATTTATTTTAAAGTATCAGTACTTCGTCGCACCATCGATATGACCCAAAATCAGCATGTAGTGATAGAATGAACTTTGGATCTTTTAACTCACTAAACATAAGAAAAATAAACAATTTTAAAAACCCCCGAATATATCTAGAGAAGATGCGATATCTTCTAAGCAGCTAGACCGATTTTCTTAAAACATGGCTAAGAACACTCTCGATCAAGTCACCTTTCAAACATAAAAAAACTAAATCAAAATCGGTCCAGCCGTTTGGTCTGTACGTGGACACGGACAGACACACAGATGTACAGATACACAGACAAGTTTTTACTAATTAACATCCAGAATTAAACGATACTACCACTTCAAAAATCACGCGATATGAATAGACTAACTCTACCACAATTGAGTCAAACTGCTTGTACATTTTCAATGACTGTTAAGGCCGGGGCATAATGAATCCGTCATACGTTAAACTTCGACTTTTTCAACTGAAATTAGCGCAGCGACGGAGAAGGTTGGCACAATGAGTACTTTATTGGCGGAATCATTTGTAGGTTGATTCTCCATTTTATTTATTAAATTCAACTGTTTTATTTATTTCGTTTATTTATTTTGTTTAATTTTATTTTTACTGCCACAAAACACAAACACATACCAAACAAAAACAAAACAATATATGTCAAACTACTCAACGTACGCAAAAAGTTAAAAGTTGAAAAATTGTTATACTTTGCGTTGACGGACACGTACTGAATGTAACAGACCTCATAAGAAACCATGTATTTCAACTTAGCTGTCAGTTGAAAAAGGCGAAGTTTGACGTATGACGGATTTATTGTGCCCCGGCCTTTAAGCAAAAGACCGTCGATGGTACAAGGTACATACGTACACACACGCATTCACATACTAAATTCGCGCTTACCTTATAAACTCATCTTTATCCTTGTGTATTAAAGCCAAATTCTTTACCTCCGCCTTTCTCGCCTCTCGTAATTGATGCATTACTTCACTGTTCACTTTTTCTAGGGAGGCTTTTAAAAGTTTGAGTTGGCTGTCCTGTGATGTTTGTAAAACTTTTTCAGCAGTAGTGTAAATTATATCGTGATATTTTTTTTGCAATTCCCGATATTGTTGGCTATATTGTCGACATGAATTCAGCAATCTTTCATCGATCGTACCGTCCAGACTCTGCATTGTGTCTCCAGAACATTCATCTTGATTTTCTCCCAAGTCCATGACACAAGGAGGAACTTCGACTGTCGATTCACTGTTTGCAAATAAACAATTTCTGTTCTTAAAGTAAAAGTCTGCATTGTAATGAAATCGCAAAAACGATTTTGAACTTACAGATTTTTGTTGCTCAAACGTTTCACCAGTTTGTTGGTTATGGCGAATTTAGGCTTTTTCGTGCTTTCCATGGGACTTAGTTTGGAGCCACATATTTTCACTTTTTCCTTATCATGCTTTTTACGTAGCGTTTCCAATTTCTTTTCCATTTCCAAACGCTTTTCGCGAACCGTTTTGTGTTCTAATATTTTTTCCAAGGGTTCAGCCGTTAAGGATTCGACATCGAACTGCGACGATTCAATTTGCCTGACTGATGTTGGTGCAGTTGAGTCAAGAGAATGTTGGTGTTGTATGCTTTGCATCGCTGCAGCATTGGCTGAATCAGCCGTATCTCTGGCACTTGTATTTTCCACGCTCATTGTAGCAGCTGCCGTTAAACTGGATCTATGTTTCGGGCTAATGGTATTCGATTCTACTGGTCTTAGCTCTTTCTTTTGTCCACCTACTTGAACGAAAACAACTTTTGTTGATAAATGTACCAAATTGGTGTCAATTCAATCATTTTTACAGTGTATACGTATGTATATTGAAGTTTAAAGGTGTATTAAAGAGAAATATTGGTTGTCCGGTGTTGTTTATTATTTTGTATTCGTGTGGAGTTCAGAGGGTGTGGTTAGGTGTGTTATAAAAATAAAATTTTTAATTAAAAAACTTAAATCAAAAAATAGAAAAAGTTGTTATTTATGCACATAAATAATTAAGTGAATTAAGAGAACGTTTATCTTAAATTATACTATGTATTGTGGTTTTGAGATAACAGATTCTCTTTCATGACACTTTTAGACACTTTAGTGCTTTTAATTTCATTTTACTTACACGAATTAGTTATATCTTCCTCGGAGGGTATAGGCTCCGTGTCTTCCTGTAGAACAGCCAATTGTTTGTCACGTTTTTCTAACTCGTTTTGATATTTAATGGGATTTGCCAGAGCTTCTGCAAATATGGCAATGTCATCGGGAACATAATCTTTCACGACTATACATAAAAATAATGAGGTCAAAGGTAAAGCTTGACCCATTTCAGTGCGCAAACTTAAGTGGCGATAACCAGGACGCAAGCCAATGACCGGTAAAACTCGATGACCAATAAATCTACCGTTTTCCTCATAAGCTGCTATGCGTATACTAGCCAGAGCTGGTAACACAACCTAAAAAAAACATTGTTGTTGTTATTTAATTGTTCACCATGTGTATGTCAGTCGTATTTCATTGATTACTTTTTTAAATACAAAAGGCTCTTCGTCAAATATGGGGTTAATGCCATTGTCACGAACAATTTTCGTACGAAATTTTTTTCTTACTGTATCGGCTGGTAAGCCAAACATATCGACTTCTACATAAGTACCCACTCTCTTGTCAGAAAGAAATTGACCCGATAGTACCGTTATAGAAACGGAACCAGCTATTATACCGTCAACCTAAAGAGCATAAATATAGTTTATATTATTATAATTATTTTATTAAAATTGGTTTCGATCGCTCACCGTGCTCTCGGCAAATGGATCTAATCGTCGATCGGTTCTTCGCATGAACTCCGGTTTCAGTAAGTAACCAGATCTTCCATTGTATTCGAAAATGCCCAAGTTGAGTTGCATGGCCAAGTCTAATGTTTGAAAATTTAAAGCTACCAATTGACAGCCAGCATTCCAAAACAACTGAACGATGATTTGTTACATGGAAAATATGTATTAAAATATGTATGTTTGTATGCATGTGTGCTCATATCAGAGAACTGCCTCAGTGCATTTTTTGTGACTAAGTATATCCGTCACAATTTTCTCTTGTTCAAGAATTTGCCATACAAATGGATACTTGAGCATTGCTGCATTTGAGCTTTTAGAATATGAAAAAACTCAAAATTTTGCTCATGCCGATTGTGCAAAGCAAAAAAAAAAAAAAAAATGTTTGTTTTTTTGCACTCGTTCCGTTCTCTGAAATGTATAATGATATTTTACCTGTGGCATAAAATTAGAGCTATCAAAACGTGTACCCGCTGGATAAACTCTAGACAATTGATGTTTATTGTAGTTGACAAATTCTATGGGCCTTTCTTTCAATAAAGTTGTGGCTTGTTTTTCATCAAACGATGACATTTCATAATTGCGATTTTTTTCTTGAATTATAAAAAAGATTACAAGCATAAATAGGGTAATTAGAGTATACAACAAATTCAAACTTTTTCTAAAATAACAAGGTTCTAACGAGTGATTATGGTAGAGCAAAATACAAAAATACACGCTGCTCCATTTAAACTGAAAGTATTGTATGGTTTTCTATGCGGATTGACCATAACAGTGTTCAAAAACAGGTGTGATAGACGTTGGACTCCCGGTACACGATATTTTTTATTTTTTTTGTTAAAGCTTGTTATTTTTTTTGTGTAGTACAGTGTTATTTATCTACTATGTTGTATTTAGTTAAAGAATGACTTACTTTCGGCATTCTCAAAAGAGCTAAAATGAATAGGCTGCACGTAGTTGACCAAAGCAGATATTTCGGCACCAGCTTCTGTTTCTTTTTGGGCCTTATCAGGCGGATGTTCATTACCAGTTGGTAAAATAGGTGTAATAGTAGGTAAGGACTCATCGTCAGTTGAACTATTATCAGTGTCTGAAGAGCCTGTACTGTCCTTGGAACTTTGTCGCAATTGCTAAAATTAGACGCAACAATAAGCACACGTGTAATGCAAACAATCTATTTATACCTAAATGCTTTAACTTTTTCTTTGCATACCTGCAGGGGTGGTGCATGGCTGCTGCCATTGCCTACTTCTCCATTTGTAGTTGTTGTTGTTGTTGTGGTGCTAACATCCTCTTGTATAGACACCTGTTGCTGTATTATTATTGGTGAAGGTGCAGTCGAAGCTGTTTTATTAGTGGCATCGACTGGAAAATTTACGATACGTGCATATGTATATATATGCGCATATGGTATATATGTACATACATACATCCATACACACATACATACATGTTAGAATATTTAAGCCACTCATTTGAAAAAAGTTTTATCTAAAATTAATTAATTTTTCAGTTTTAAGTATTTTATTGTCTTTAAACGCACAAAAACTCCTTAATTTTTATTTTTTAATTTGTCCAAAATTAAAATCGGTTTTAGTTTAATTCTTTACTGAGTCAATTACTCTTGTGGTCAAAAAGAAAATTGTCCATAAATTTTTTTAAATTTTCCCAGCCAACAACCGGTTACCAAAATACAGATTTTCAATTTGTAAAAATTCTTCTAATTTTAGTGAAGTGAGGAAAATTTATAGAATTTTTAAACAAAATTCACTTATGGCTTTGAATTAAATGTTTTGTTATAATCTCGACAGATGTCCCTGTTGAATGAACTATAAAACTTTTACCAGGAATAGTTTCTTGATCTTTCAAGATTTTCAGTTTTTACAGAAGAGAAGAAAAGTTAAATTATACTTTAACTAACTGGGCGAAATGTCATCAGCACCCATGAATTTTCAATGAAATAGAATATGAGAAATTATTATATTGTGTGATATTGGCAAGTGCATCTGTAAGCATAATTTTTCATTTGCTGTTTTTCGATTTTTTTACCATACCTGAGTATGTGTGTTTAACTATTCTTGTTTATCACATTAATTATTTCTACTTATTCGATGTACCGTCGGTCGGTACACACATGTAAGTAGTTTTGTATTGGATACTCATATGTTCTTATATTCCATTCACATTTATATCAATAATTTCAAGTGTCATTCAAACTCTTACTTTAATTTAAAATTTTGCTTTTATAAATCTGTGGTCATAAGCGATAACTTCCCGAGTAGACTTAAGAAAGAATCGAGTTATGTATGTTACAATATTATACTTCATATTTACGTGAAATTTTAATTTCTTTAACAACGTTTGATGGTAACGCAAGATATTAATTAAAATTATGCTGATTTAAGTCGTAATAAAAGTCCCACCACTTGAACTTAACTTTGATGTAACATAGACATGTTTTACGACTTGGACTGTTATTGCTTGTGACCGCAGAATTCTGTTTACTTCTCTTACCTGAATTGGCCGATATCAGTTGTTTGTTATTTACCGCCGAACTGGCCGAACTTTTCTTGTGGTGATGATGATGATGGTGGTGATGGTGATGATGTTTCTTTTTATTCTTAATGATTATTTTACGCCTGAGGAGTGATGGCGGCGGTAAATCAATATTGGGCTCAAGTGGATGAGAATCTAAAGGTTTATCTAGCAACATATCACCAAATATTTCACGACAGTAATTAGCAATTTTAGCCTAAAATTTTACGATATGAATAGCAATAATGATCATACACAATTAAATTTAAATAAAACATTGTATTAATTATAACTAACAAAGAACGGTCTAATTCATTCTGCGAGTACTTTAAATGACCACACACAATTTCTATATTTACATTTATAAAAAACAGGGTTATAGCCTGAGATATGAAGTTTATAAAATGGCATATTTTTTTTAACAAAAGTCTGGCACAAAGGCGAAGAAAACTCCTTTTAGAGCTCGATTATCCTTAAATAATTTTGGAAGGACTTTATGACTGCATAACGATATTGACATTTTTTAAATGAGTAAAAATATACATTTATTGTCAAAAAGGAAAATTAACCGAAATCAAATTAATGCGACAATCGAAAGTAGAGTGCAACCACTAAGAATTTGAAAAAATGGCAATCAAAAATCTTGGGTAAAACAGTTTGCTGCAACTTAAATTCGTTTAACTTTGTTTATTACTCATTGAGTTTTACTATAAATTCTTATATTCACAATATGTATTCTGGATTGTGATAAATAATCTTTAAGATTTATGAAATTTTAGTTAAAGTGAATTAATAAGAAATGTAACAAATTGAAAAATTTTTAGAATTGGAGAATTTTTAAATAAATGCTCAAACAAACATGTTTTAAATTCAATGTGGTTTTTTATTTTAAAGTTGTGTTCAACTTTTTTTTATTTTATTATTTTGCAAAATTCCAATGAATTATTAAATTTGTAATTATGAATTTGTACTTTTTCTTAATGCGAATATAATAAACGAACCTTTGTGTTCATTACAAGTTCGTTTTACTTAAAATTTCTATTTTTGCTAGAAATCTCGATGCTTTAGGAAAGTTTCAGAAATTCTATAAAAATGCTCAAGACTTATTTAATTACGAGTAAACAAGAATTAAAATTAAACAAAGTTATGATGTTGATGTAAGGTTCCTTTTAAAAATTTGTTATTTGCCAAAGTTTTTCTCTTAAACTAAAAACTTTTTCTTTTCTTTTTCCTCTTTATGTCTTTGACGAATTTAAAGGTATTTAAAATTTAGGGGAAGGATTTTTCTTATTTAAATACAAATTAAAATGTTTGGCAGTATGTACTACACTTGCAAATACATTTAATGAAAACACTACGAAGAGGGAAAATAAATAAATACATACATATATGAAGTGGAAGCAAGTTGTTTACTCACCTGTTGTCTGGGATTGCAGTGATTTTCAAAACTTAGTATCACAGGAAATTCGGACGTTTTAAAAGCACTTTCCGCTATGGCTTCTAAAACATCCTTTGCAAAGATTTCAGGAACAAATGTATAACCATGTACAATAATCGGTTCGTCTGTGCGACCATTCCAAAAGTCCAATTCAACACATCTTTTTGATATTGAAACAACACCAATGTAAGACAGTTTGGTGGTAAATTTGTGAGAATCCAAGATGTAGTTATTAAAGACAACATAAAATATATGATTCAAAAATAATATTTAAACTCGTATTTCTACTGAGGACTTATTCCTACCTGCAACCAGACAGTAAGCATTGACGATAAATTTCAACCGATGATTTGCCGGTTAACTGATGACCCGTTAAGTAAGTGTTATGGGAGGAGTTTATAAAATAATGGGACAGAGGTTGATTCATGTCATCGTTCAGATCCCACTTATTTGCTGCCATTATCGGATTATCATCTGACATCAAGTATCTGCAAGCAGTTAAAAAAAATGTGGAGAATATATAAAGTGATCGAACTGTATAAACTATTGAATGTATCGAAATTCCCAATTTCATGTTTGCGAAACGTAATATACAGCAAAATCATGTTATTTATAAAATAATAGGCTTAAATCTCACGTCTGTCTGTATTTGCAATTCTAATAAAAGTTTAAATGATATGCACGCAACAGGAAAGTTTTTAAACTGAATAAAATCAATTAAAAACTTTTCAATTCGTTTTCAATTTGGGCGACAATCTTGGTTAGGAATAAACTAAAGGTACGGTCACACTTCGCAAACATTTGCCCGAAAAGGCGTAACCATTAAATACTAATTTAAAACACGTATTTATTAAGTTAAACATATTAATACATAACAAAATTTAAATTTTTAAAAACCCTCGAATAAATCTAGAGAAGATGTGATATCTTCTAAACGGCTGAAGCGATTTTCTTAAAATATAGCTAAGAACCCTCTCGATCCAGCCACCTTTCAAACAATCGTTTGGCCTGTAGGTGGATTCGGACATATATACATACATACATATATGTATACATACAGACACACACTACAAACTTATAACATTTATAACGTAAACTTCCATTTCCATTCTTTCAAGTATATTTTTTGTTTAGAACAAATAAGCGGACATTAGTACATTTTTGTTTTGCTGATGAAGAATTGAAATCCGTAGCAGAAAAGAAAATGTTTATGTATGTATGTACGCGTATGAATAATAATCATCCATTCGCCGGAACCCTGCGAATGTCATTTACAAAAAGGGTGGTTATAAACTTGAATGCATGTACTTATGTTGTGTGCGTTGAGTGTACAGCATTGTCAGACAAAAGTAAACTGATTTTGTCGTTTACTGCAATATAACATTCAATGGTTATCTGATGCGGGCACTCAAACTCTTACATATGTATGTATGTATACTTTTGAGCAAGTGTGCTGTATAAATACAACAGGTATATGCAATATGTACATTAGGTTTTGTCGATATTTGTTTGTAAAAATCCATAAAATCTATGAAAATTCTCCCCAAAAATGGTATGACACGCAAATCGGCATAAATATTTTTCGCTCCCATTCTTCAACAGGTTAATTAAAACATGTACATATATAAGGTTTTGGACTAAAGAAACTGATACCAATATCAGTTTGAAGAAATTTTGTGTGCGGATTTAAATGTTTATGTACACTACTTTTTGACTGTCCGTTATCAAAAAAAAAAAAAAAGGAAGTTACTGATTTCACCTTTACTTTTTGAAATATAGTCTCCACGATTGGAGGTCACAGGAATCTATTCGTCAGTGATGGTATTTTGGTGCGTTTCGGGCATTTTTTGGTGCTTTTTGCCTCTTCATAAACGCGAAATTTTGGTTAATACCCTTTTTTAAAAAGCGGGTATTTACAGTGCTTTTTAACAATTTCTCACAGTGCTTTTGGTGCTTTTTTGTAAAATAAAAATATTTTTAATTTGCAAACCTAATGTACTTTTAAGAGCTAATAGCAGCATCTTTTTACTGAGCCTTCTTAAATTATTTTTAATGACAATAACGAAAACTATGTTAAAAACAATTTAGAAAACGTTTCATAATTGGGATTAAAAAATTAAAATACTTCTTGCAAAATAGAAATCGGAAGTACCACATAATTCTCTGCATAATAATTTATTGATAGTAGATCAATTGACAGCATGAGGTTGTCAGTTGTTTTAGACAACGGGTAGCCAAGTCCCAATTTTTTGGTATCGTATTGACGTGCTGTCAATGTTGGCAACTGGAATAAATGTGAATATCGCAAAAACAAAAACTTTTAAGTTACTTAAGGAAAAAAGTGATGCTTTTGTATGCTTAAAATATTTTTCAGTAACATACACACATATGTATCTTAATCTAAGCCTAAGCTTCACCTACCAAATAACTAACACCGATCATATAACTACTAACATTTTGAGAAATTAATAAGGGTTTTCATGAGAACTTTTAAAATTGTCATTTGTGCAATTGGGGAAATATGTTTGCTTCATGAAGCTCCTTTGACTTTTTAAGGCAATTTGAATGAAATGTCAAAAAAAAATTAATTTAATAAAAATAACACAAGAAAATTTCAAGCATTTTTTAATTTCAGATATTTCATATATATGTATTAAATATTTTGAAGCAAAAACTTGAAATTATATTATGATGTTTGCACTCCAAACTCTCCTTTTTTAAGTGGCTTAATGTATTAAAATTAAAAAAAAAATTTGTGCTTCTTTACCCTCTTTTTCTTATTTTTTTGCTCTTTTTACCCTTTTTGCAACAGCTCATTGTGCGTTTGCTCTTCGTAGAGATACCAACACTGCTATTCGTACTATTTTTTAAGATGATGTCCGTATGTGCACGTATGTGGCTGTGTATGTACGTATGCAAACCAAATTTGCGGTTGATATCATGAACCCATTCGATCCGGAAGATTTAGAGAAATTTCGAAAAAAAAAGTTTTACAAATAAATTTTAAACTACTTAGGCCACCGAATCTAAAATCTAATCTACTCTTAAGTCAGTAGAAAAAAATTATTTTGTATTACTCTAAAAAACTATAGATTTTCCAGCGCTTTGTCAAAAGTATACATTGTTTTTTAATAATTCTAGTTAAAACCCATTATATCCGTACATGCAAAGTAGATGGATACACGCATAAGTTAGCTATTTTTTTAAACCAAAAATACAAATTCTTTAAGTCTGTTCAATAGCTTAAAAATATTAGTAAAACAATCTTGGTTCCAGGGGAAATTTTTTTCAGATTTCATTTTTGTTATACGATTTAAAACTGGCGTTGCCTGAAGTAGTTAGCACGTTGACTACAAAACCGAGCGTACTGGATTCGAGCCCGGCATCCAAAAGTCATTCAATAGCACCACGCATTTTTCTGATGTGCATTAGTGTCCCTTTGTATCAGTTGCGTTAGGAAAGTTCAAGTGATCAAAGCATAGTCACTGGTCACTGAACTATACCGACTTCAGCAGATACTAATCGTAATGTAACATCAGAGCTTCCTCCTACCATCGGCGAAGTAAAATAACCAATACAATAAATACTGAATACTGCTTCAAAAAAGAAATTAATACGGCTCATTTAACACCAGAGGCGCTGCAACACTGCATTTTTAAAAAACGTACAAAAAGCAGAATTATAAAAGAATGAAGTTTCCTTCACCACCTGTCTTCTCTGTCACTATCCCTTTCCTAAAGAAGGTAACACCTATTAATAGTAGTAGGCATTCATTGCCTGAGTGTTACTTTTCTTTATACAAAAAATAAAAATTTTGCCATCCATACAATTTGACTCATACACATATGCATACATATTTATGTGTACACTGTCTTTCACACTATTTCAACTATATCGAACTATGATGGTATGTTACGAATAACGAAACTTTGAAAAGTTTGTCTACAAATTCAAAACGATACTGCACGTTAAATTACATTTTATGCTGTGTTTTGTAGGTTTCCGCTGCAGAGCCTAAAAATAAAACGTTTGTCCTTTATTTTGTTGTCTGTTGAAGGTTTTATGATACGAGGTCCCCCTAAACATATGGAAGACTGTTTATCACAGACGTCTCGCCATGTTTTCTTTCGAGTGATAGTCGGAAGATTTACAAAAACAAAATAAACTAACCCCCTGTTTCTACAACCTAAGCGGACGACTTGAGTATAAAATTTATATGGAAAGCACTCATATTTTTGAGTGATTTTCATACAAATTTTCTAGACGAGTCGTCTGCCTCACTTGTAGAAACTACATATAAATTAACCCCCTGTTTCCACAACACGGACGGTCGACTTGAGTAGAAAATTTATATGAAAATCACCCAAATAAATGAGTGCTTTTCATATATATCTCTTAGACGAGTCGTCTGCCTGACTTGTGGAAACAGTGCATAAAATTAAATTAAATTCTGAACCATTTTTTTCAATATCTCTGTGGTAGAAAAAAATCAGTATGTGTCTCACAAAAACCTAAAGGTATAAGAAATTAGTTTTCGATATTTCTTTCTATGGCACCAATTCTTTTAATATTTTTACTTTATGGAAGACTGTTTATCACAGACGTCTCGCCATGTTTTCTTTCGAGTGATAGTCGGAAGATTTACAAAAACTCCCACTTACTGTATCGATTCCAAAAATTACAATTAATTCCACCTATAATGAACGGTGTGAGAGAAACTTATTACCAACCGTTCATAAAATTTAATCGAAAAAATATTCGGTATGCTCTGCATATATGGAATACCACGAGAAATTAAAACTTTCGGAATTGCATTGGAATTGTTGTTACAAATACATACATATGTAGGGTCAATAAACGAATAAAGATTATAACGCATTTCATTTAAGACGTCAATATCAGGTGTTTTACAATGAATTAGAAAGCTGATTTAATGAAATGTTAGATCCTTTTATTACATCTATCAGATATATGTATGTAAAAAATGCATACCAGCAGATATGTCAACTTTTCTTGGATATTTAATCCAGAAAAAAAATAAATAAAAGTCATGAAAATGTAGAATAGTGCAAATTTTTATCATCTTTAATGAGTTTTAAATCATGGAAAGAAGTTCTCTCTTACGATTCCTAATCACCGAGTTGAGTTGGAAGCGACGTTAAGAAAAATTACTTTCAGCACAAACATTTTACATATTATTTGAGACTAATTTTATCGTACAGATATAGATATTTTTTGTCTTTGTGATACACTTCTGCACTAGTAAATGTTTGCAGGGATCCTTTATAAGGATTTATACTCGCACATGTACACTTACGAACACATTTTCGTTTATATTTATGTACATGCAACTGAGTTTATAAAAAGAAAGAATACAAACCAATGAGTCGGGGTTGGTTAATATTTCATGTAATTTTATTATTATTGCGGGGTATCAACGTACTGCTGGCAGTAATTTTGTGCCAGTCACTATTTAAGACCATTGTTCGTTCGCTCGCTTTTATTGAATGTGTCAACTGCTGAGTGGTGCCACAAGTTTTCAATGATAATTTTTAAAGGTGAATAAAATGAAGGTCGAATGTTTTTTTTTTCAAACACATTTAAGGAATAGTTTCACAGTTTTTATCACAGTAATTTTTTTTTAATTTGTGGTGTTGTTTCACAAAAAGGTTATTTTGCTATTCTAAACTATTTCGAATAAAGGTTAAGATTTATTGTACTTACCTTAGAAAGCCATCTAAACTCATTAATCCTTTTTGAATATTGAATTTATTCGGTTCGTATTGTTTTATGATTTCTTTAGCCCGTTCCGTATCGGCATACGGATACAAAATCTCATTTAGTCTTGGATCACGCTGTGTGTTGTTCAAAAAATCCATAAATTGGTTAGTAGTCATATATTTGCGTTTTGTGTTTCCCACTCTACACCATTGGCAGGATGAAAATTTCAAAAAGAAAACAAAAATGTAAATTAATCAATTAGAGAACGGCTTTTGTATATAAAGACGGGTAGTAAATTGTTTTAATGACAACATGAATATTCATTTTATTTTTTGGTTAAAACCTTTAAACTAAACTGTTAATAAAAATTTATATTTAACAAATTTATGAAAATGCAGTATTTTTTTGGTTTATTTAAAGCTATTAAAAAAGTAAGTTCGAAACAATCACCCGTATTGCGTATGTCACGTCGAATATTCGACTACGAAAATTTTGTCTTAGACTAAACAAACCTTTTACACATTTCCTTTAATCTGGTAGGAAATTATCTTAGACGAATATTCGACGTGACATACGCAATACGGGTGAATATTCGAATAAAACTCAAACTTACAAGTTGTCAAATACTTTTTCCACCTCGCTACGCTGTGTTAAATGTTTATATAAATTATAAAATTCATCAAATGTGAATTTTGCAATTGCCACCGATTCCAATTTGCCTGATGGTAGTCCAGTATTTTCCAAAGCCTTTTCCACACGTTTGCGATCCTCTTTGTTTTGAGCAAACATTTTAACAATGCTAAATTTGTGCAATTCAAATGAAAATTTAAATATATACAAGAACACAAATTTATCATGTTATTATAATCTCACTTCTTTACTGGAATCTTTCCACTTTTGTCAGTTTGTAGACAGAGTTTTACATGGGCCTTCTTAAGGAACATATTCACCGATCCATTTAACTGTACTAAACTATAAGCCAGTCTCATTAAACCATCGCACCAATGCTGTAACAAATTAATTTAAAATAAAGTTGATTAAGTTTCAAAAAGGAAAATAAAATCCAACTTTCATTTATTAAATAATATTTGAATTGTCCTTCGCTTTATCAACCCTTCGTAACTAACTCATTTACTGAGGCATTAAATGGGAATGTTTCTTAACATATAAGTTAAATTTAAAAGCTTTTAAAAAAATATTTTTTTACCATGAATTAATAAAGGTATTCATTTCAGTTTTTTTTCTCGTTGGAAAAATGGAAAAATGTAATTTTTTACAACAAACACTATATTTCAAACATTTTGAATAATTTTTTTTTCTGATTAATTTTTTTTTCGAAAGTTTGGTGGATTTAAAATTGTCTAAAATTGTCTCAAAGGGTCAGTGATGCCGGAATGCCTGCACCAATAATGGCTAAATGTAGTTAAGAAATGGCTAAGCGCCATCGAATGCAAAAATAATGAACTTTAACAAAAACAAGAAGTTATTTCATATATTTTGTTTGAAGGGTGACTTGATCGAGAGTGTTCTTAGCTATGTTGAAAAAAATCGGTCTATCCGCTTAGAAGATATCACTCATATCTTTTCTTGATATATCAGGGGTTATTAAAATTTTTAATTTTTGTTATTTTATAAAATTTTTACTTCAAGTGTGCTTTAGAAAAACTTTATATGAAAATTTTGTTTTCAACACACACTTCAAATTTTTTTAGAATACGGCAGTTAATATTTAAGCTTAGGACCTTTTATTTTATTTTCTTTTCTTTTATTAACTCTTGAATAAATAAAAATATTTCGCTACAACATTGAACATTTCATGAAAAGTAGAAATGTAGATAATCAGTAGAAGCTTTTAAGCATATCGATACAAACATATGCACGCATACATCCATATGTACACATGTGTGTACGTGTGTACATGTTATTGGCTATTTGGAAAATTTATGATGACTGAAAAAATATAAATGTAGAGGGAAACAATGTAAAATATAATTTGTGTGAATTATTGAGTGGTTCTTCACGAAAAGTGCTTATAATTATTTTTCGCATATTAAAATATTGTCAGATACTCAATACTACATATATGTGTACATACATACGAGTATGTTCACTCCGAATCATTTAAATGATAAGAAATTTAATTTGATAAATTTAATATCGATGGACCAAATGAATGCAAATTTCATTTCGCCGGCTTATGGAGGAAATATTGTTGAAATTGTTGAAATTAAATTCCTTATTTAAGTGATACGCAGTGTATGTGCATTTCACTTTATTTATATGAATGAAAAATCTTTATTAACCATACGATTTCGTTTGCATCTTCTGTTTAAAATTCTCTCCTTATTATTAAATGAAATACTTTAAGCAAACAAATTTCAAGAATATTATTTATTTATTTGTTTGCAAAATTTAAATATGTTCAAATGATCGAAATTTAATTTGTGCTTCTGCCAGAACAAATATTTATTTAAAAAAAGTTAAAAAGGAATTCCATTTACACGATGTGTTACTTAAAACGACACATGGTTAAAAGTTTCACCTAAAAAAGTGAGTGAAAATAAAAAAAACAATAAATAAAAAAAAATTTCGTATGAATGAATTTTTTTTGGCAGCATTTCAAATCAAACTCATAAGTCAATCATTAAGTAAAAACTTGTAACAATTTCTCGACAAACACTTTCAATAAGGAACAGTTGCTGCTGTTAATTTACTTGAGAATTAAAATATTTAAATAATATTTTAGTCAGGATATTAGGTTAGGTTAGGTTAGGTAGGGGTGGCAGTCAGAAACCCGGACTCACTTAGACCGTTTTGGTCCATTGTGATACCACGGAGACTCTGTTTATGCGGAGTCCCCACCGTCGAACCATCCAGAACTCAGTATAAAGCTGCTAATACGTTGAAGTTTAACACCAGCAACGTCAGAAAGTTCCCTGAATTCAAGAGCGCCCATTGTGGCCATTCTCTTTCCTGCAAGTCCAGAACAGTGACAAAGAAAATGTTCAGAAAAGTCAGGATATTAATAATGTTCATTCAGTATATGCTGCAATGATACACTACAGAACAACGAACGTACAAGAAAAATCAATCAAGGAGGGTTTCAAGAGGATTTTAGTTGGTCGCTGTCTTTGCTGGATTCAGCCGCTACCGATTTTTTCCTTAGATCATTTTAAAGAACGAGTATACAAGAACAACCCAGCAAAAAAGTACACATTATTATAACAACTACTTGCCATATAATGACTTACTTTTCTGATTACCAAATTTCAGTACTCGCTTACAAATGATTCTTTTAGATTTAATAAATTACGCGAACATGTTGCCAAATAAAAAAATAAGTACTTCTCAAGAATCGATTATTTTAGTCTCACGCCTTGTTAAAATCATTAAGTTGGTAATCCAGCAGGGATGGAAGGAGAGCTTTCATTCACAATGCTTAATTCCAAGCCCGATTATCTTTTTTGAAATTGTTTGCTGGGAAGCTACAGATAAATTTCCAAGTAAAAAATAATATTCGGGAAGAAACTCAAGCGATTGCTCAAAAATTTTGGAGTCATGGAAAACATCTTATAGATCACGACTATGCGAATAATGGGAAGCACCTACAAGATGTTCTTTTCAATTTTAAATTAACTAAATTCTACATCCATTAATGAACTTTAATATCTTAAGCGACTTTAGAATAACGAATAGACTATTCAAACGTTTTCGTTTCTTTTGGGCCATCCTGTGCAAAATACAAACATGCCAATTGTACAATTTGTGTATCTTTATACCGAATATAGGGTATTATTTTTGATAAGTAATAAATTTGATAAATTGTTTTTAACATTTTGTTTGTTGCTTTGTTTATGCCAAATCAGGTGAATATTTGGTACGTCAAAATAATTTTTTTTAAGAAAAAGAAAATAAGATACAACGTATACACAAATTATTATTATTGCTTATACATCACACATACACATGTATATAAATACATATGTGTGTAAGTATGTATTATTAAAATGTATCTAAGCATGTGAAATGTACACCACAGCAGATAAGGAATATTTTTTGGATCACTGCCAGTAACAATAATAACTGCAACAACAATACGAGTAGATTAAACCAGATAAAACAATAGTTGCGTTCATTAGACAAAAATGTTTAAACATTTTCGTAGTAATTGAGAGTAAAAATATTTATTGGTATTTAATGAAGTTCTCGGGACAGATTTACACTTTTGAATTGACTCTAGGTTTTCGCAATAAGCAGTTGTCAAAAAAAAAAAAAAACGAGTGGACTACCATACATACACACATCTATAGATAAATACAAGAGGTGTAGTGAAAAATATGTAAGATTTTTATAGAGGGCCAAAAAAACTGGCTGATAGAAGTCCGCATAATTGACATTCAACTGTATATAGAATATTTAAAAAATTTTGGAGCTGTTTTCAAAGTAGTGGCAAAATGTGATTTGTGAGGCAAAATTTAAACTTAAAATGCATAAGAGTGACTTCATTTACATGAAAGCTTGAAAATCATGATCATTGAAATTAATATATATTCGAAACTTTTGCATATTATTACACTTTTTAATTCTTTTAGCATCCTGGTTACAGGACAACAAAGTTGTTGATTTGAACTTAATGTAACAATTAAGGCTTTTCATTTGAAACATTTTATTTCATTTTTGTAGTTCGTAGGTCATCCATGCAGCAGTACATACTCTTGAGCATGTATTATACGTATTTATATGTACGTATTTTTTTTTATAAAACCAGATATAATAAAAACAATTGTTGTTTGCTCAATTCCATTTAAATGTTACAAAAATAAAAACTAGGTCACAATTACTAAAAAAAAAGAAAACTTTTTCAAACAATTTGTTCTTACACGCCCACAAGTTTATGTAAGTATGTGTATACGAACAAGTATACATTCATAAGTTTAAATATTAAAATGCTTTTACGTTAACGTGGATGTGTCTTTTTATTTGAAAGTATATCTATGCATTATTGCAGACGTTCTTGGGGCACATTTCGATTCGTATATGTACATATGTATAATGGATCTTCCAAACTTTGACAGTTAGTCCTAATTTACACTATGCAAGTCTTATAGCTAAGCTGATTAGTTTGATAGGAGAGACTAATCAGCTTAGCAATAAGACTTGCATATTATTGAAACTACATCTGTAAAATTTACTATCATTTATTCAGTCTCTTTTGCAAAAATGCCATGGCCACGTGCACTATGGGTTGATTATTACAAGCTTCTTTTGAAGAGAATTGGATGATATGAACGCCAATGACATGTGATTTCACCAGAACGGCACTACGTGACATGCAGCTCTTGCGACATTGGACAATACACACGATCGATTTGAGTCCTGGGGGCAAATTACGGCACTCGTTATTGAACGAAATTACGAGATATTTCAATAGAGTTTATATGGAAATATTTTAAAATTTCGAACGGTGTCGAATGCCGTAATTTGCCCTCTGGTCTATAAACTGCAAATTTCGCAAGCGTGTGACCCAGCAAAGAAATTATAATTTTTCACGGATATACACGTTCACGTATATGAAAAGTCTACTACGCACTTTCCAAAAAGTGATTTTTTGATTCACGCTTTCAAAAGTTCGCGTAGGTGTAAATAACGAGCACAAAATCAACTCCCATTCCTTCTTCAATAACTGAAAAATGCTCCTAATCAACGCTCACTATAACCGTAATTTTACATTTCCACGTACATGGACTGTCACTTGATTTAAGAAAAAAGTTAATTTCCCAAGACCCAAGGTTTTCTTTCAATAAGGGTTTTGGTTATTGTATTTTTTTGTTTTACTTACCTGAGCGATTTCCTTTTTCGTACAGCAAAAATTTACAAATGTTAAGTTGACAAAATCGCCGCCATGACAAATGGTTACAGTTTTTTCCTCCAGTGTATCCTGCGATCCCAATGTCACGATTTGACTTAATTTTGGATCCTGTAAAGTACAATACAAAATAATATAGCGAGCACAAATGTGATTGATTGCATTTCTATTAAACACTAGCTGTCTCGCGCAAATGTTGACCAGTTTTGACTTATGGCTCTATCACCTATTGGATCCAAAAATCATAATGTCGCACGGCAAAAAGAAATAGTATTCGCGAATTTTCTAATTTCACGCAAAAGTTTTTAAAATTTTCTTTTCGTAAGAATCATTCTCGGGCCATAGACGTATTGTATTTGTATTGATATAAATTTCCGAATAAAATAATACAATTTTAGTCGCTTTCATGTTTCCCATAAGGTTATCTTATGTACTATGTATGTATGTCATTATTTTTTTTAAAGGTTATTAATTTTATGGCATTGGTTTTGGTATACACTTTTGAACATATCGAGGGTTTATATTCAAAAAGTGATATCTGCAATGCTTGAAAATTTTAGAAGAGCGCAAAAAAACTGTTATTTTCTCAAAGTGCAAGGGCTAATAATTAAATTTTGATGAATAGTACCATTTACAGAAGACATCTTAATTCTACTAATGTTAATCAAATACAGGTATTTGCTCTTGGACTTCGACACAATAACAGTTTTATTTTGTCTACTAATATATATAAAATTGATTATTAAAAAAGAAAGTATATCATGCATTATTTTTTATTTTGTTATTTAACATACTTTTGGTTTTTTAGCATATTGTCCAGTTCGAACATCTCTTATTGTACAAACGTCCAAGAGATCCATTTCGTTATTTTGATCAATCCAATGTAAAAAGAATCCATAGGGGTCCACGCGCATCGTTACTGGCACGCCAATTCCCGAATCCTGAAATTATAAAAAATATGTTTATTGTTTTTGCTGCTACTTTAGGAATTCAGTTAAAAATAAGGCACATGACTATTTTTTCTTCTGAATATATTTCTGCAACAGAATTTCAAAAGTTATTTTTGTTTAGAAATTTATTTACAAAAGCTGTAACTAAAAATATATTTCATTTGTAAATGCGTGTTTTTTAATAAACAACTTATTAAACAGAGTGCTTTAAAATATTAAAATAAAATAAAAGAATTATTATAAATTATGAAAAAAAAAATTATTATTGGCTGTGCGGATCATTTTATTTTTTTTTAATTTATCAGTTGTTTCTTGCTTGTTTTATATTTTTGTTTGTTTTATGTTTTCGACCTGGACTAAAGGCTCAGTTAGCCGACAGTAGAAAACAGCTGATCGATATTTTTATGTGAAAAGTAATGAAAATGGTTATACAGATGTAATGTAAGGCAACCTACGTTGCAGTTACTTTACATTACAGTCGGCTAACTGAGCTCTAACACATTACACAAAAATGCATTTTCTTATTGCAATAATAACATAACAATTACAACTATTATTCTCCTGCTTCCCCCTTCAATAAACTAGAGTGGAGTTCAGTTATAACAAACATCGACTATAACGATTTATCACGTATAACGAACAACCTCTACGGTCCCAACAGATTTGTAATGATCTTTCATACAAACTAATGCGCTTATAGCGAATCTTTTCGTGTTTTTTTTAAACAGCTGAATTTTCTCTTAACTTAAAAATATTTTCTTAATGTTTGATTTGATCTTTTTTTTTTAAATGAATGAAATTATATTTTTAAGATAAAATGCAACATTTTTTTTTAATTGTAGAAAATGGCTGTTCCAGCTGTAAAGAATAAAATTTCTCGGTTTCTTGGAATTCGTTGTACTTCGACATGTATGGATATGTCATGGTCACATTCAAAGAGCAGTAAAAATATAAATTTTTTAAGCTAGCAAACATCTCTGTCTTACGGAGCAGGAAAATAAAGACGATTATTTTATTCCTTTAAAAAATTTTTAAACATTAGCTGGTTCAAAACTAACGAAAAGAGCTTCCATACAAACATGGGAGCAATTTTAATAGGCTTTTAGCAGCAAATGAGGTCAAGAAAATAAATACAAATACTAAAAATGTTAATGTCAATCCATTTCAGTATCTCTCATTAGCCCGACACAAATTGAATATAATTTTAAAATGTCTTTAGTTTAATTATAATTATATAGACGTGATATTTATAGATTGATATTTACAATACATCGTTTTCAAAAAATGTATTGATATTTTGGTCGAACAGGATTTATGGTGTTTTCTAGCATCATGTATTTTTTCCGATGGCTCTACAAAATAAAATATTTAATACTAAAAATTAAAGGAATCTTAGAAGTTGTTTCAATAATGCAAGCAAGCGACTTGTCTAGAATTTTTTTTACACTAAATTTATGATTGATTTTTATACAAATTTTCTAGACAAGTCGGTTGCTTGCATTGTAGAAACTACACATTACTCAATTTTGAATTGAAAAAAATGTAATATTTAAATTGTAACAGAGAAGTAGTTTCTGCAAATGAAGGTCTTTGAGAGATCGAGTTCGATCCCTGGGCAGAAAAAATTAGCAAAACGTACAATAGCAGAGTTGTAAAAACAAACAAAAAATGCACTAAGCTTCTCCTTTCTATCTATCTCTCACTTTGCTTTGCGTGCTTACATTATCGCTTTCCTACTCTCAGGTAACACAAAGTGACATATTATTTGGGCACCAGTGATCTGAAAAACTCTAATGTTCTCTTCACAGCGAACTGTCACATGGACATAATTTAATAATAAATAAGAAAATAAGAAATTTTGCTTTCTATAAGATTTTTTATTTTCACAGATTATACATATGTATATTCATCTTTCAAAAGTTTTTTTAATATAGTGTTTGGTTTTAATGTAAGATATTGTAAGCCAACTGCACTTCGTTGATCCAAGAAATATATTGGGAAACACCAGTGAAAATTGTGGGTCGATCACGTTCACCACATGGTATATATGTGAAAGATCCGATTCCAGCTAATTCAACAATACCACAGCATTCGATGACTAACGGAGATCCACCATCACCAATACAAGAAGATACTTTAGCGCAAATGTGCTTGTTTGTGACGGGAGCATCAATGGGCAAGGAATCTTTGCATTCTTCCTCTGTTAGAATATTAGATCTGGCTACTTGCAACTTATCAGCATACAGAACACCTTCAGGATCATTTATGCCCCAACCGTAAGCGGTACCAGTTTCGCCATGGAAAACTTCATTTTTGTGGGGCAAAATTATTGGTTGGACTTTACTACTTAATTCAAAACTCGGCGTGACATGTAATAAAGCAATGTCATCAGAGCCTGGAGCACCGATGAATCCCTTATGACTGAAAACAAAATCGACTGTGCGCACTTGAGCAGCGGTGTAATTGTTGCGGTTTGTCATACCGGCATAGACATGTAAACCAACGACTCCATCATGTAATTTATTTGATTTATCTACACAATGAGCGGCTGTCAGAAGCCATTCCTTGCTAATAATAACAGCACCGCAATCATGAGCATAAACCAAGGTGGAAGCACTCAACGATGCTAAATATGGAGCAGCTTTTTCAGCGGCATCATTACCACCAAGAATAAATGGTGTAACTTCAATAGATGGTTTAATTTTATTCCTCAAAAATCCACCTAAGCCGGAGCCGCTAACACAAGCGACAGCGCCCACAAGAACCAACAAAAATGCCAATTTCATATTTTTTTAACCCAATTCCAAGCTATCAATAATGAAACTGTGAGTTCGATACTGCAGTGATTGGGTATTTTATAGTTAAATATACTATATATGAGCGATAACTCATATAAATGCACATGCAGAAAGCAGAAAAATAAAAAAAACATAATTTATAGCTACAGCATTTAAGTGGAGCCAGGTACGCGAAAGAGTCTATTCATTTTTGTTACTTGAAGATACTAAAACACATTTCTATAAACGCAATGTTTAAAGTACAAGATACTTAACTATTTTAAACTTTTGCAACCCGTGACCAGAGTTAATAAGCAAATCTATAACATTATTAAAACTTCATTGAATACAATTACATGAGAATGTATACCGCACTAACCTAACTATTCTATTCTGTTTCGATAAAAAGAACTAGCCTGCTTACATTTAATTCATTCAAGTTTCATACACTTCAGTTGAATCAATTTCTTTAATAAATTATTAGCGAACTGATTAGATTTACTTTTTAAAAATTATTCCCCATTAAAATTAAAAAATTAATTAGTAAAAAGAAAGCAAAATTTACGACTCAAACTTAAAACTTTTATCACGATAACATGAACTATGAACAACGGTATACTCCTAAAAATAAAAAAAAGATTATTAGGTTTTTGCATGTTGAATAAAAATAGATTTTATTAATTTGCCTTAAAAACAATAAATGCCATTGGTAAAACAGTTCTTGTAGTCTTTTGAATGACAAGCCTTTTTGATAGTGACCTCATTTGATTTTATACTAGATTAATAATACTTAAATATTTTTTCTATCATTTTGTGGGTAATCCGCCCAGAAGCAATATTTTTTTACATTAATTCAATAGCAATTTCGTATTTGTTTAAAGCAAACCTTAGCCAAATCAATTTTCGAATTTCAGTTGCATTTACATTCCTTTACCTTTAAATTTTGGCACCCTTTAAAATATGCCACGCTAGATCTGGACCTAGGCCTAAATCCGCCTCTGACGGAGTTATAATTTATGTGCTCTATATTGCTACAACTAGATTCAGTTGTATAATTTAAACTTTTTTGTTAATATTTTATTATACTCTACTTTGAATTTTAAGAAAAAATGAGGTCCACTTCAAGGTTCATGTCACTGTTCCAGCGTTTATTGATTGATTGATTCACTTCGTCCTTACGCACATTCATAACACACACATACATGCTTGCGTGTGGGAAAAAGCATTGTAGAGATTTTAAACCCAATTTTCCCATAATTCAAAAGACCCTTATCGTTAACAAATAACTGAAGTATAAAATGCGTGGGTATTGTATTGAATGATTTTAATTTTTTCTTTCTGCAAAAATAGTCCCTTTATAACCGTGATTCTTGCAAATGTGGTAATTTGTAAATGTATTTTCCAATTATTATACATATTAACATAGAAGTTCACATCGATTGCCCTTCTTGTGTCCTTGATCAAACAAAAACTTACATATTACATATTATTATTGCGAGTATGTGGGAGTAGCACAAAAATGTTGCTGCCACCTCTACTGCTGATGCCAAATATAACTTTTGATATACTACGTTCAGTCTGTGTGTATTTGAAAATGGAAAATGCTCATGCTATTATGATTATAATGGCATGAGCAGCAGTAAGAAGAGAAAAAAAAACAAAAACTGCAGTGAAGGAACCAACAATAAAAAATGCTTCTTCATTACAGTGAATAGCTTATCTATACAATGAGAAAATAAGCTTTAAGGAGCATTATTCTTTTCTTTTGAGTTCTCCCTTTTAACATTAAAGAAAAGTAAAATTCCGAGTTATATTTTTATTTATTATTCTTTTAACTGTCTTCAGTTCTTTATGCGTAAGTAAAAAATTTTGATGCACTACACCAATTGTTGCACTTCATAATACAATATCAAAAAAAAAGAAAAACTGAATCGTGAATAAAAGCATCGTTCAATTGAATGATAAATGTACTTCAATACGTATCAAGCACCACATTTGGTCAAAATGAGTTTTCGATGACATACATACATATGTATGTATGTATATGTATTAAAGTCCTGCACAAGACCATTTATAAGACCTTTCAAGAGATAAGAGATTTTTCAAACGCTCCCAGTAAAAAAAGAGACTCCAAAAAAGTCATGAAAATGTAGAGTTTGCGATCTGGAAGTAGTGAAAATTTCGATCCGATCTAATGGTTTTTACACAGGCTTGTCATTGCAAGAACTTTTCTTTTTCGATGCCTGGTCACCGAATTGGAAGCGATATTAAGAAAAATTCCCTTTTTTGTGTTCTATGATAATATTTTCATCTAGGAGAAATGGTAAATAGTTAGCTATTTTAACAATTCGTTTCTTTTTATACGAATTTAAGTCCGAAACAGTGTTTTCATGTAAATTTAAGCAAATAACTTTTAAATTTTAGACTAAAATTAGTTTCTTTAAAAAAATTATTTTTTTTTAAATTCTGGTGAGTATTTTCTAACACTATTGAGGAGTTACAAGGTTTTGTATGACTAAAATAAGCCTCTACATGGTTTTTTGCTCCCTCTTGGCAAATTAAAAATATCGATTTTTTGGAAGCAATTAAAATGTAGTTCCACTAGAATGACCTCCATTTTTTTTTGACTGGGCTTTAGTACAGTGAAATATTCTAAAACAAACGCTAAACAACACTGTTGGCAAGACATTTGTTTCAGCTGTTTGTCTTGCCATTTAGCGTTTGTTTTACAATATTTCGCTGTAGTAAAGCATTTGAAAAATCTCTCATGTCTTGAAAGGTCTTATAAATGGTCTTGTGCAGGACACTAATATGTACATATGTAGCTCTCCTATTCAATACACATCTATTTTATAAATTTCACATCAAAAAAGTATTTGTTTTCGTTTCATATAAGTTTTGTTATTTTTCAATTCCAAATATAAAAATAAAATAAATGCCATCTCCCATAGTAAATTTCTAAAAAATTTTAGAAAACGTTTATTTATTATAAGTCTACCCTACCCCATAACTTATAAAGTTGGCATGATGGCAAAGATTTTGATATCCAATGACTAGTCTTCGAGTTATGGTAATTTTTGGCATATTACGAGTAGTACACTATGGTCCGAAACAAACAAAAATTGCCAATAAATACATATGCATGTACATAACTTTTAAAATATTTATTTATATTTATTAAAACATTATGTATGAGCAAATTTGTAGTGAGCCTGCTACAGTACGGTACGCTGCAGCGTGAATAAGAATTATTTTTTTTAGGAATATGTATCTATTATTTTTTATGTTATTTTGTTATGGAATATTTTTTTGTTTTTTTTTTTGTACATTTTAAATTTTTATTTCTAATATTGAATAAGACATCTCACAAAATGGTTAATTAAAAAAATTACTTTTACTTCGCGACAACTCCTAAAAAATATTAAATTTTTGGACCAATAAAAAATATTATCTCAATCAAAAAATACGCAAGTAAGTGGAACATATGAAATTATTTGCAATTACAACGAATATTAAAAATATCTTTTTAAACGTTATTTATTTTTAACTGTTCTGAATAGAGGTGCTCGATATGCATACATATGTATATGTTTTTTCAGAATTTTCCTATTATAGCATGATAATTTAACAAGTTTTGAAACGTATTTTCTTTTTAAATTTATAATTTACTAATTTAATAATCAATTCAATCAATAATCAAAGTTTAAATTATTTTTGTTGGGTTTTTCCGTTGTGCTTTATGGCCGATAACAAATAATATATTTTGGTGTTGAAATACGACCGCTAATAAGTTGTAAATTATATGCAATATTGCTCCTAATCGGTGAATTTTTTAAGAAATTATGCATTGTTCATATATCATCATATTTATTTAATTACATCATATATCATTATATAAATATATATATAATGTATTGTTAAATATAAATACCGCAACTAATTTGGATAATGAAATTATAAAGTGTTTGACTGCATACTCGTGTGAGACATGAGGGCTTTAGTAATTCTTACTGTTCTGGCGATATGCGCCCAGGGAAGTAACAGCACGAAACTAGCTCAAAAGCTGATCCCAAGCTTCACTAGTAATTTCGTTATTAATGGACACGAGGCAGCACCTCATTCAGCCCCTTTTATTGTTTCCTTAAGTAAAAAAGGCAGCAATCACTTTCATCTTTGCGGTGGAACCATAATTAATCATGACTGGATTTTGACTGCAGCTCACTGCATCCGTAAGCCCGAGGACATCAGCGTATATGCTGGTTTGCACGATCAATTGAACATCGATAACAACACTCAACATCGAACAGTCGATTGGGGAAAGGTTCATGAGGGATACACTGGCGGTGTTGGTCCCTTTGACATTGCCCTTTTGCATCTTTCTGTACCTTTGAAGTTTAACGAAAACGTTCAACCAGCCATTCTTCCCGGTACTGAGGAAATCCACAAAGGCAAAACGCATTTATACGGTTGGGGACAAACAAAACCCTATTCCTTCGTTGGAGCCAAAATATTGCAAACAGTTGAAACTGAAATTCTTCCATATGACAACTGCACAGCAGCCTTGCCAGAAAGTGCACCCATCCATACAACCAACATTTGCTCCGACTCTTTGCAAAAAAGCATTTCTGCTTGCAATGGCGATTCTGGTGGACCTTTAGTGATTTACCGTGAAGGTGTAAGACACGAGCTTATCGGCATTGTTTCATGGGGCTATGTACCTTGCGGTGTGCGTCACATGCCATCAATCTACACTCGTGTTTCCGCTTACATTGATTGGATTAACAGAAACAAATACATTTACCACCACCTCCCACGCAGATAAATCCCATAATTTACAATACATATGTACGTGTATGTGTGTACTCATATGATATCTTTGCGAAATATAAAAGTTTTCAAACTTCAAAATGTGTATAATTACTGAATTTCTCATTTTTATTTAACCGCGAGTTATTATGAATGCAAATGCAAAACTTTGGTTCTTATGGATTCTAATCCACATTCGAGAAAAGTTTCAAAACCGCCAATTAGTTATTTTGAGTTTCTACAAAAGCATGTTAGCTTTCTATGATTAGCCAACTACAGACAAGCTTTTAGCAAAAAAAAAATTAATGAAAAATATTTAAAAATTTTGCTTTTAATTTTGAATAAGTTGTTTATTTGGTCACTAGATTAATTTTTTGTTGTAGATTTTTAAGTAATCAGGGCTATCGTGAATAAAATTCCACGTGAAATTTTTCCGTGGAATTATTTCCAACTAATAGCAAGTAATGGGGAAAACAAACAATTTTAATTGGAAAAGGGAAAATTTTCACGTGGAATTTTATTCATGATAGCCCTGAATATTTTTTCTGTGTTGCAACACAAAATAACATTCAATTCACCTCTTTTTTAACCGAATTCAAAAACGAAGGAGGTTGACAATCCGTCGTCAAGTTCTAGATGTACGATTATTTCTAATTGACAATGGTACGTTTTCAAATTTTGCTTGTTCATAATCGTTATCAAATGTCATTTTTTGTTTCTTTGGGTGTATATTCTATTGTGTATTAATTTCTCCTCTTTAGATAAGAAACTTTCATCATTTCTTTATTGAATTATATGTAATATTACCTGCGAAATATTTCCCAAATAATAAATTTTTCACCACAATAAAGTTCTCCTATTCCAAGCAAATGGCAGAAAAATTAAAAAAGTCCGTCTATAAATGAGACTAAAAATATTCTTGTAATTTACATGTTAGACAAACGAAAGCAACAAAAAAGAATTATGTGGTTTTTTATTGTTGTATTTATTGTAGAATCAGCCTTGTATGTAGTATTTGGAAATTTTCTATATTCGACACTATTTTTTGTTAAAACATAATGTTAAGATTTACTGTTGATATATTAATATATCAAAGGTGGGGTGGGTATGTATCTACCAAAGTGAAATTTATTTAAATGGAAAACGAAAACATAACTGAAACATTTTAAAAATGTGTTTTTCTCTTTCATAGAAATCTTAATAAAAATGAATTTATTTCTTCTTTGAAAAATATACAAACAGTATAAGTACTCGTACCAAAGGTACCAATTTTATCCCCGATTTTTTCCTTAAAAAATAACCTATATTACCTTGGCCATTTGCTATCCATCTATCAAATTTTATCTAAATTCATTATTCCCGATCTCCACATGACATAACATTAACTTAAAGTTAATGTTAATTGTAAACTGCTCAAATTAATGTATTTTTCAAGTTACAACATTATTGTTAGTGCTTTTGTTTTAACAACTCAGTTATAACTGCAAGTTACAACAAAAGTTAATGTCAGGTGGAGACGTAGACTTATAGTCGAACAAACATACAAACTGTCGCATTTATAATATCAGTACGAGGGCGGGCCCAAAACTAGCCGACCTGATATATAGATGGCGGTAATAGTTTAAAAAAAAATTATTTTCGTGAAAAGGGCCAAACCTATAACACAAGGAGCCAGTGTGTTTAGTATTTTTTTCCTGCCATCACAAATAAACGATCTCAGTGAATACAAAAAAATTGGTCACCGTTGTGTAATTCAATACTTTCATTTGAATGGTTTCACTCTAGCCAATACACTGAGGATGCTCCTTCAGTAGCTATTTAAAATATTGGGTAGCAAATTTTAAACGAGGCCGTACGGACTGCCAAGATGAACACCATACTGCTCGACCAAGAAGATCCCCAAAATAGTATATGATGATCGTCCGTTGAAGGTACGTGAACCAGCTGAAATGATAAGCATTTAAAAAGGTGCTGTACATCACATATTGAACGAAAATTTGAAAATAAGAAAGTTGTGTGATAATTTTTATTGTTTATTTTCAAACGCGAAAACTACTCATGGCGGGTTGTTGTTTCATCAGTAAAATGCACTAGTTCACACATCCACTATTGCGATGGCCAAAATCAATTAATTGCGTCATCAAGCACCTTATTCGCCATACTCAGCTCCCTCGGATTATTTGCTATTTCCACACCTGAAAAAATGGATCGGTGGTAAAAGATTTTCCAACAATGAAGATGTGGAGGCTGCGGTTAATGGCTACTCGTATTTTAAGGAGCTAGACAGTTCTTACTTTAAACATTGCATGGAAGGTATTTAATAACGCTGGGAGGAGTGTATCACGCTAAAAGAAGATTATGTTGAGCAATAAAAAAATTACCAAGTTTGTTGTGTTTTCTTTGTTAAGAGTTGGGACCGCCCCCGTAGGCGTGCCTAAATCGGACAAAATGAAATTGAAAAAATGCATAAAATAACTGCCCTATTTAAATGTAATTTAATATCTTAAAATAATTTTTAAAATATATATTTTAAAAGCCATGTTATAACGTTAACCTGGACAGCAAATACTTAAATTTTCAATATAAACGTTGGTTAATAATGTGCAAATAATTTGAACGTGTCGACATGTTGAATTCAATTGTTATCGTTCTTACACTCAAATGACTCTCAAACTGTTGCTGCTTTATTTATTGATAATTTGTTTTGTCAATCAAATCAGATTGAGAATTTAATTATTTTATCTTTCTACATATGCATGTACGAGTATGTATGACAAATGAAAATATTTATGAAGTCCACTAATAGAAATGAATTTAAAACAACTTAACTTAAAAATTACAAATTTATACAAAAAGTTTTGAGGTGGTTTTTAATGTTTAACACCACATCTTTTCATTCACAATATGTACATATCGCCACCTTAAATGCAAACGGACTTAACTACACAAATATTCGAAATCGAGGTTTTGATTGATTATGGTTCATTTTCACGTAAATATTTAGAACTCTGCTATCAAAGATGGAGACTTTATTAAAGAAATTCAAACGGCCGTAATTACGAATGCATCTATTTTTTATTTGCAAAGAACGTAGCTAACATAAAAGCTTAAATATGTATATGTATATGTATATGTATATGTATATGTATATGTATATGTATATGTATATGTATATGTATATGTATATGTATATGTATATGTATATGTATATGTATATGTATATGTATATGTATATGTATATGTATATGTATATGTATATGTATATGTATATGTATATGTATATGTATATGTATATGTATATGTATATGTATATGTATATGTATATGTATATGTATATGTATATGTATATGTATATGTATATGTATATGTATATGTATATGTATATGTATATGTATATGTATATGTATATGTATATGTATATGTATATGTATATGTATATGTATATGTATATGTATATGTATATGTATATGTATATGTATATGTATATGTATATGTATATGTATATGTATATGTATATGTATATGTATATGTATATGTATATGTATATGTATATGTATATGTATATGTATATGTATATGTATATGTATATGTATATGTATATGTATATGTATATGTATATGTATATGTATATGTATATGTATATGTATATGTATATGTATATGTATATGTATATGTATATGTATATGTATATGTATATGTATATGTATATGTATATGTATATGTATATGTATATGTATATGTATATGTATATGTATATGTATATGTATATGTATATGTATATGTATATGTATATGTATATGTATATGTATATGTATATGTATATGTATATGTATATGTATATAAAAGGAAATAAATGGTTAAAAACATATAAGTACCCATACTACCCATAGTAAATTTCGAAAAAACATTTTTAAGAACACTTTATTATCCATTATTGATTTTGAAATTTTTTTGTTTCTCCTTTAAAAAAAATATAAGAGTGTAGCTGGTACGTCCGTTTGCATTTAAGGTGGCGATATGTATATATATGCATATCTGTGTGTATGCTTATTAAACTGATTTAAATACATACATATGTACATATATCAGAAATTTGTAGATGTTAGTATTTTTTATCTCCATAATGTTGTGCTTGTTCTACTCAACGCAAGAAGTCCTTATAACGACAAGTGCAGCAGTAATTTGCAACTCTTAAAGAAGCTGATACCATATAACTGCTTCTTTTATGATAACTTCAATTCCTGGAAATGTAAACGTATATTGCAAAAATGTATGTCTACCTAAAGCCTGGATCACACGATTGGCACAATGTACCATGATTTTCGTCGCCTCACTGAAATAAATTCATAAGTAATAAGGCAAATCGCCTTATTTCTCTACTAATTAATTTAATTGCATAATTGCAACACACTGCATTGGTACTAAATCCATATATTCATTTATGATTTAATTAAGTAACAATGCCATTTTGCCTTATTACTTATGACTTTATTGCAGTGAGCTGACGAAAATTGGTAGATTGTGCCGATCGTGTGATCCAGGCTTAAGTATTATTCTATCATCTTGCTCTTAAGTCTTACTGAATGTCCCACGATGTCACCTAGAAACGTTCGTTCGACAACTTATATTGAAAGCAACAACAAAATTGAGATTTTCAGTGACTCCAATACATTTCACACAAATACACATCGTCAAAAAAAATTTATTGCAATAGTGTAAAAAATAATATTTTTACAAGCGTTAAAACCTGCATTTTTAATATTAAGGTTTCTATTATGTTTTTACCTTCTCGTGTAAAGTTACAATTATTTGAGTGAGGAGGGTCTTTTTACTTGGAACCAACTTTATGTTCATTGTCAGAATAGTCAGCAAGTTCGAAAAAATGAATTTGAACTTAAGATAATAGAATCAATAATGAGAGGTTTTTATGGGATATAGTTACATATTTGTATGTAAGACATTCGCATATAAAATTAATATCTTGTGGAAGCGTTCTTCGCAGCAGGAAACTACATAACTATTCTCCATCGAATCAATTGCTGTTTCCTGAGTTACAATTAACGACTCAAAGATTTCATTATTAAGTTCAAACTTCAATTTAGTTCACACTTCTGTTTCTATCATGTAGGGCTGTATGCACTCGTATATCAAAGTTATCAAATATTTTTTGCGAGGTAAATTTAAATCCGGACTGACGTGGTTGCTTTTAAAATCCACGAGCATGTCGTCCATATTGATATTGATTATATTAAATAAACGGTAGTTTATGACTGTACTTAAGATTAATATATAATAAATATTTTATTGCATTTAACAATTGTAAATAACACTTTTATTATTAAGAAGAAAAAAAAGTTATTAAAGTACTAAGACAAACAATAAAGGCAGACATTAAAAAATGTTGCTATAAAAGATCTGCAGTAAATTATTTTATTCATAGTACACAGTTTACTTGCAATATGAAGTTAATAATCGTTCTCGCTTTGGCAGTAGCCGCGGTTAATTCAGCCAATTTAGATTTTGTTGCCAAACCGGGATTCCCAGAAGGTCGTATAATTAATGGAGAACCAGCCGAAAAAGGAGAAGCTCCTTTTATTGTTTCTTTAAAGAAAGGTTCTCATTTCTGTGGTGGCAGCATTATTGATGAACACTGGGTCCTAACAGCTGCTCATTGTTTGATATACAACAGTTACAGTATTGTTGCTGGTCTACACCAGCGTAACGACGAATCCGATGTTCAAGTTCGCGAAGTTTACAGCAAACATCAACAATTTATTCATGAAAAATATGGCGGCGGAGTTGGACCATACGATATTGGTCTTATCTACGTTGAAGTACCTTTCGATTTAAATGCATTGTCGCGTGATGGCTCTGCCCCTGTTGCCAAAATAAATTTACCTTCTGGCAAATATGAACAAACTGGCACCGGCAAATTATATGGTTGGGGTCGTAACAACTATGGTATCGTACCAAATACTTTGCAAACTTTAAATGCCAACATCATTGGTTATACTCAATGCAAAGAAGAATTGCCTGAATCTGCTCCTTTGGATCCTGTAAACATTTGTTCTCACACTGCCGGTGCAGCTGATGGTGCATGCAACGGTGATTCTGGTGGTCCATTGATACGTCACACTTCCGAAGGTGCTGAAATTGTTGGTATTGTGTCTTGGGGTTACACTCCTTGTGCTTCCTCAACTTATCCATCCGTCTACACTATGACTTCCGCTTTTGCAGACTGGATTCAAGACAAAATTGATAACTTTGATGCTTCCAATTAATTATGTATATTATTGAAAATCTTGTATAATAATCTTAACCTTTAAATAAATTTTTCATATTGCAATTTATTTCAATTTCTGCTACATAATTTGTGTAATTTACATACGTATATATGTACATACATATGTATGTATGGACCCAGCAAAAAGTTTCAAAAAAGGTAATCGGGTTTGGAATTAAGCATTTTTGGTGGAAGTACAATCGATTCTTGAGAAGTACTTACTTTTTTCATTTGGCAACTTGTTCACGTAATCTATTTAATCTAAAAAAATCATTCTCCTCATTTAGCAACTTGTTAAAATTTTAGGTAATGTGATTTGTAAGCGAGTCATATAAAATTTGATAATCAGAAAAGTAAGTCATTATATGGCAAGGAGTTCTGAGGGTAATGTGTAATTTTTTGCTGGGTATGTTTCGCCCACTGTTTTAAAACAAGTAGTATAATTGACTTTATCACGAAATGTAACACGGTATAGTTTCTAATCATTTAATAATTTGAAATTCCAGGGACCAGATGCAAAGTTCAAATAATCGAGAGTTCATATAAACATGAGTTTTTTGAAATTAAATTTAAATTAAACTATAATTAAAAAAACAAACGTTTGAAAAAAGTGTCTCGAGTCTGATAAATATTTTATTATTTTCTTAACATCGTAACAATTGCAAAATCCAACTACAAAACACAAATATTTTATAATAAGGCTTTCCGTTTTCACTTTCGCAAGACCATTTGCGGTAAGCACGAAATTCCACTAATGGGGAAAAGCAAATAAATTTGATGTTTCATTTAACAGTGACAGTCGAAGTTCCGGCGCATCCTAAAGCCATAGAAACTTGAACAAACAATTTGAACTTTTACATTTATGATTTTGAACAGGCTAAAGTTCGTATCGCTTTTTAAGCTAAATTACATGTGATAATTATTGCTGAACAAATAACACTAAAGTTAGTTGTAATTATTCTGACTAACAAATAGCTGAACGGAACAACCAGCTGTTTTCGAAGGCAACTACGCCTTCATCATGAGCGTTCTTTGTGTTTGGTCCACTATGTGTGGTGCCAGTTGATGTAGATTTCTGCTTTATATACTCAGCTTTTATTGCAAATGGAATATGTGAATTGTTTTGATTCATCATACTTGAATTTGCTAAAGGTTTTCGTAATGAAAGCTCAAATTTACCATATCTAATTTATAACAGTCTTACCATTGTCGTTTATTCTTTACTAATTATCTACATGTTAGTTAATTTGCTCATTTTTGTTTTACTTAAGACAAACTTTTTTGCTTTGTTACAATTAAGTATATTTATTTAATTTTTTGGCACAGGCCCATGGCTATTAATTTTAGTTAACTTTTAACTATTATTGTTCGAAGATCATTTGTTTTAACATCCGATCCCACAAGAAAACATGTGAAAACGATGTGGAAGCCCGAAAATAGAACATAGACGATTATAATTCGTAAATAATTTCCTTCATTTTGAATACGGGATAGATTAATAAATTCTTTTTAAAGGTTCACAATATTTATATTTACATAAAAAACATACTACGGGTATTGTTATTTACATATAAACTACTTTAAACACTGGAAATTACATTTTAATTAATTTAATAAAAAAAAATGGATTGCTTCTATTGGAACTTGTACACTTTTGAACTTCTACTTTTTTTGTTAAACATATTTCTGCTCTTCTACGCATATATGCTTAATTTTCAACATTTTGACGTTATTTAGACACATGTGGCTGCATTTTAAGAACTCTTTGCTCAAAAGTGTTTATTTTTAATGGTAGATTTTAATTTTTGTGTAAAAGAAGAACATTAAAAATATTTCAACTAAAATTTAGATAATACATTATCCTAAATTTGAGTTATTGTTAGAGTGTATATAGAAGATAATAAGGTATTTTTTAGAATACATATTTTCAAAATTTTAATTCCATAAAATAATTTTTAAAAGAAAAAAAAAATTATACGCATAATTTTTTTTTTTGATTTTGTTTAAAAAAAATGCTTACTCTAAAAAAATTACCCTTAGATAATTCTAGGCAATGAAGTCTCCATTGTAAAATAATTGAAATGTATCTGTTTGCAAGACAAACTGTCTCAATTCCCTGTTTCGATTACGAAACGATCTGATCAAGATATCGTTTTCATATACAAAACTTCAAACTGAACTCAATAAATAGCGTTTGCAAATTTAAATGCCCGTTAGGCTTTAAGATACTTACATCATCCCATTTGATAAACTTTTCACCGTCCTGCATTGCTTGCGAAACCTCGATGGGACCCGAGGATACATATGTTCCGGTGGTTAGCATTTTGATGTATGTAAATTTCTTTTGTTTGAAATTCTAAGTTTAAATTTTTGCTGGTGCTGAATTTTAAATTTTGTCTTTGTCTTGATATCTTTGCTTGTTATCGCTACAATAGTTTAGCTTTTAAAATACATATTTTGTCGTTCTTCCCATATATGTATGCGTACATCATCATAATATACATATCATTAAGGCAGAAAAGAACATAAAGCTGACACAAGTACGAAAAGTCGTCAAACAATTGAAATGCATCAATTCGATTTCTGTTCTGAAGTTGTGATTTTTTTTATTGTTGTAGATAGTTTATTATTTTACATACTCGTATACATAAATACATATTTACAAATGTACTATGTATGTTTATCCTCTATTTGTAACTCTTTTTTATTTTGCAGTCGGTCTTTCTGGGAATACCAAAATGTTAATGGAAGCTGTAATGATACATAAAATAAATACAAAACAAATTAGCATTTCTTATGAATTTTAACTTTTATTTTTGTGGCTGCAAAGAAAAAAAGCAAACACACATACATATGTGTATGTTCTTCTTCTAAAAATTCTGGAAACTATTCGCATATAAAAATTTTTCATCTGGAAGGAAACAACAAAGTGATTTCAGAAAAAACTAAAAAATAAATTTGATAAACTCAAGTTAAGTTAAAATAAATTTTTTTTAAGTTAAAATATATTTTTTTATATTAGAAATAATATGTATCATAAAGCTTCTGCACATGCAAAGTTTACTTTGAAAACTTTTGAGTTTTTAAACTCTGTCTTGCTAAAATTTAATTTGAAGTAGAAATTATACTTTAATATAAAAAGAAGTTATAAACAAGGCAGGTCAATCAGGTACCACCACTATTGTTGCCATTTTAGCATTTTCACTGCTAGATTTAGCACATAGTACTTTCGTAGAAAATCATTAAAATTTTTCAAAATAAAAAAACTACTAAAATGTCTTAATCAAATTTAAAATCGAGATTTTGTTTTTCTTCTGTAGAACAACTTTTTTTTTTAATACATTTATTTATTTATTGTATCTTCAATTATGAACTAACAATAAGTATTCAAATCTTAAATCTAAAATATAAGTATTAGGCCCGACCACTGTCGGACATAAACTTAGTGATAGTTATAAATAATACATAAGTAGTGATAATCAAAAAAAAAAGAGAAAAAAAAATATTTTCAAGCAATCCCATCTGGAGTGTTGAGTATAAGAGCCCTTGGGTCCCTCTTTTTTAGGCAGACGTGACCAGTAAAATTTAAGATGTTACGAGCCAGCGGATTAGGATGTGACTCGAGTTTTGTTAAATATTTGCCTGCGTATTTTGCAATTTCTTCAATCAGTAGTGGCATATTCAAATCACGATGTATATTTGAGTTTTTGATGTACCATGGAGCCAATGTTATCAAACGTAAAATTTTGTTTTGCCTTCGTTGGATTCTCTCGACATTGAAGCTTACGCAGTGTCCCATAACTGAATTCCGTAGCACCATATTGGCTTCAAAAGCGACTTGTATAGTAAAAGTTTGCAGTGTAGGCTGAGTGTTGAATTTCTACCAATCAGCCAATATATCTGAGTTAGTTTAAGTAGAATGGGTTTGTATAAGTTTCTAAGCCTACTATGCTTATTTTTCTTTTGTGATTTTCAAAAATATTATCAGTTGTGAATTCTCAAATAGTTCTTGAAAGTCTGTGCATAAGATAAGAGGTTTGTGACTATTCAAAATACATATACACCAAGCTGAACCACCAGCAAAAAGATTTCAAATTAAAATATAATTATCACAATATGTCGAATAATAAATTTGTTAAACGTATTAATTAATGTTTACAGAACAGAAATTGTCGAATTTTGCATAAAGTGTATGTCAGTATGTGTGATTTTGCAAAATGTGTGTGTCACTGTTTGTGTTGCTAAAACGCACAGGAAATAAAACACATAAAAATTTCGACACTAACAAAAAATTCATGTTTTTTTTGCTATTGTAATTTTGTTGTACAGCTGGTGGTACCTGACTGAACAGCCTTGGTTATAAAGAACTTTTATTCAAATTTTATAATTTTTCTATAAGCTACATCCTTACCCAAAAAAAAAATGGAACGCACTGTGAGATTCCTTACGTTTCACTTACCTTTGATTTTGTTGTACATAGAGTATTATTTATTGTATGTTCAATTTTGATAATTGTAAAAATCAGCAACATGTTGTACGACCTTTAATCATGGATAACGATGTATTATTTAGTTGAACAATTTTGAATACAAAAGTTCATTAAATCTTAAGTGTGTTGTAGTATTTTGTTGTTGTTAGAAATCACATTCTCAAAAAGGTAATATTTTTTTTAAATAGTTCAGTTTACTATGCAATACATTTCATAAATTCAAATTTTAAAAATTAGTATGGTAGTTATACCATCGTTTCAAAATAGCTAGAGCATAAATAAGAACCTAATTTCGCCCATAATTTCGTTTAGTATTTTCGATTTATATTTTCGATACCAGCATTATTTACCAGTATTCGTTACATGTATTTGTTTCATTTTCTTGCCACAAGTAAAACGGTTACCCTCCAAGCATTAATTTTTTCTATTCAAAACATAAAACTGACTTCACATGACATGCAATTTATGTGACGTCAAATGTTTTGTTGATTGGACATTGTCGCCTCAATTTTATAGTGGCAAAGTTCTGAAACTTTCTCACGGCATGTATACATATATTTTGTAGTGGGAAATTTGACATGTTAGATGTTAAAAAACATGTCGAGTGAAACTAACTAAGTAATGTTATCTAACTCTATAGGTCTTATTCATAAAAAATATTTTTGACTTATAAAAGAGTTTTTCATACAAAACACTTTATAAAACAAAATTATTTTTTATGAATAAGACAGTATTGCATGTATACATACATAATATACTTAAGTTTTTTTTTTGTATTAGAGCCCAAACACGATGTAACGATAATTTATTGCGATGCGGTTTTTCATACGATTTTGAAGTAAAAAACTGCAGTGCGTAACGGCATAAAATTAAAATCTATTTTATTTTCTCTGCGGACTTTCTTATTCTCCCAATTTTTGATACTCTTTCTCTTATTATTGCAAACAAAAAACATGATTTTGAAGTTGAAAAATTCTTGTCAGAGTATAAAAGTTTAAAAAGTATATCAAATATATCTGCGAATGTATAAAGTGTTACTCATTTTTTGTTTTTAGTTATAAAAATCTGTGCACAAATAAATTAACAAACAATGACAAGTATTACCGTCGCCGTCATGGTTTGTATTATGTTTATTTTTCTCTCCCGCAACGAGAAATCGCACCGCACAGCACCGCAAACATTTTGTTTAGACCCTTAATCGATGTATTTATGTTTTTATGTAAAATAACTCTCTGTGCAGAGTAGTGAAAGTAATCATGTTCCGTTACATTCGATGGGTAGTGAATTCTAATAATAAAAATAATATTGCAAAAAGAATTCAAGAATATACCATACACACATACATACATACACACATTTGAAAAGGAAATCAACATTTTGATATTGACGTAATGAATTGTTGATTTTGTGGTGTATGTGTGTGGAGACGTGCTTGTTTGCTTGCGTTTGTAAATGTGTACCACAGCAATTCATTTAAATTGCTTTTTATATTGCACAATTTAACGTGATTTTATTATGTTTTTTTATCCTTTATTTCGTAATATGATGTAGATTTTTTTATTTTTATTTTTGTTTTTCTTGGCTTTGTGCTCTGGTTTTGGTGTTTCCATTTGTAATACTCATACATTAAGTACATATGTTTGTATGTAAGTATCAAGGCTGCGAAGAAAAAAACATTTGTAATCAAATAAAAAAATTTGTTTCTAATTTAAAAATAAAATGCATTAAATACAATTTAAAGTTTGTCTTAAGGATTTTGATTCTGGCACCGATTTTCAATTATATTCTATAATTTGTATGATCAAAATGTATTTACGGATGGTGACCCTTAACATTGCTCTATTCGCAACATTGGATAAACTACATACGTTAACATACGTTCCTTCCAGTGATTTTTATATTTCAAAATATACACGTGAATAATGCGTCTAGTTGTTCTATTTTGTTATCTAATATTTATTTAATTGAACATATCATTCGTCTTATGTAGAACCAAATTTAAAAAAAATCAGAACATAATAACACTATCAACGAAATTAAGCTTCTCTTCACGAAGTATTTAAAATCGGTGTATTTATGACACATGACTAAACTTAAAACTTAACAAATATCATCTTTATGGTACATGAATTGAATATATTTCGTCTACAGATTTATTTGGAAATTACAAAGAAAATTGGTATAGATGAAAATTTATTTAATTAATTAATAATAATAATTTGTGCAAGCAAGACTTCTTTCTCAACAGACAATTCACATTCGTTTCAATTCAATTTCGATTTAAAAAATATCGTATTGAGAAAAATATCATTGATCTGTTGTTTACCATTTCAGCTGCTTCTTTACAACAATTTTTACTTTTTTCACACATGGCAATGATGTTTTTTCTTCTAAATTATGTAGCATACTTCTCGGAATTTGCTTTTAACTGTTAACGATTTTTAACTCTACAACATTTCCCCTTATCTGATTTGGTTTATTTTTTCGATTAATAAAAAGTGTTCTGCTTTTAACTAATTAGAAACAAAATTATTTCTCACTTCACAGGCTTTTTTGTGTCGTTTAACATTTTATTATGTCGAACAGCCTTATTCTAAAAAAAATCTATTTCAGTTAAAATAAAACAACTGGAAAGAAAATAGCTGACTTCGAAAATTCGAAGTTTTCCTTCAAATTTAAATCATTTTAGTTCAGTCTCTTTATGATAGGTGGATTTTATTATTAGAAAAAAATTAATTCCGTAGAAATTATTTCCCCTTAAATTCAGTTCAAGATCTTTGCCCTGACTGGCTGCACTTGCATACTATTTTATTACACAAAAACTGGATTATCAGCTTATCATTAAAGTGAAAAGACAAACAAACACCTTTAAATAAGTATCTTTATTATATCTTTGAAAAATTTTCCTGTATAGAATTTTGAAAACAATCGATAAATGAACCAGAATAGAAAATTTTGCTTTGCTCCATTTTTTATTTGCAATTTTTCCAGTTTTGGTGTCACATTATGGTTGCCGTTGATTGTTATGCATACAGCATCTGTTCTATTGTGTAAAAATATCAATTCGTTCAAACATTTACCTCGTTACACATTCATTAGCATAAGCACACACATTTTATTGATTTATTGATTGCATGTATTTAAATACACAACAGCTACTACAGTATTGAGAAACAGGAAACTAAAAATAATGTGTGTGTCGAAATACAAACAAACATACATACATACATACATGTGTAGGTACTATATGTACATATATACTAATGTACATTTTCTGTCGTCTTTGTTATTTTGTGCTTGGTATGCTAATAGGGATATCTGTATCTGCTCTTCTGTGTGAACTTGTAAAAATGTCAGCAAATAGATGAAAAAAATGCAAATATATTTTAATTATTAGTTTGATTTATCATTATTTGTACTTGGTTGCATATTTCACGCGATATCTTATGCTTACAAATTACTTGGATTGGTTTTGTTTTTTTGTGTGTCTTTATTCAGCTAATAAGAAAATATATCCTCCTAAAAATACACCCGAAAGATTATCGGATTAATTTAAATGAAAAACGCATGATTTTAACTTTGTTGTGTTTGACACACGCATTCTCTAGTTGAATAATACATCTCTTTATTGCAAAAATCTTGTATTATAAATGGGATACGAACGCACAAGACTTTTCCCCATAAGCAATGGATGTATGTATCATCTCTACTTTTTATTAAAAGTGGACAACAAAAAATTTTTTTCAACAGAACAGACTTCATTAATTTAAATTTATTTGCTGGTGGTTAAGCATCGTCTATATATATTTCATTGGTGCGTTGGCAAATCATCAATAGACTTCAACCATTGCAAACCTCTTATCTTATGCACAGACTTTAAAAAACTATTTGAGAATTCACAAATAATAATATTTTTGAAAATCACAAAAGAAAAATAAATGATAAACTTTAACAAAAACTCAGCAAATAATTTATATTCGATGTGAATCTGTTTTATCCTTCTACACCTTTATGAAATTAGAAATCCATAGGATAACAATAAAAGTATATATAAGGCAAAATTAAAAATAAAATTTAAATTCAATAATTAAGAAATTTATTATTTGACATATTGTCATAAGTCTATTTTAATTGAAATTTATTTACTGGTGGTCAAGCATTTTCCATATACATTTCATTGGTGCTTTTTTAAGACTTTATTAATTTTTTCCTAATGCAATTTATATGTTTCAATGTGTGTGTATTGAATACACAGCGGGAAAAATCAGAAGATGTTCTTAACCTAGGCCTTATTAAAAGCCTGCTTTGGCATATTTTTGATCCAATAACTTTTCGTATTTAATTGCTAGAATGATTTGGCCATATAGAAGATAAGATACACATTCCACATGAGAAGGGAGAACAGAAGCAGTAAAATTTTTTCTTTTGCAAAAGCTATTTTTAGAATCTTTGGCGAAAGAAACGAGAGCATAATGGAATGATCCCAAATAATGAGTACAGAGGCATTCTAGAAGGCATCCGTGCTCCTTTTTTTTCTGCTGAATATACATATATGCAAATGTTCAAGTACATGTATGTATGTATGTATGTATATAGATATATGTATGTACACATTTATGTATGCATTATTTAGATGAATTAATATGCAAAAAAGCCAAATGTTTATTCTTCTTTGATTTTACACAAAGTTTGTAATCCATTGTGTTATGTGTGCACTATATCCATACATACACTCATACATAAATATAAGTTTTTGGAGTTCAAATAATGGCAATAATTTGTATATGAGCGAATATTTTGCTAGTTTATAGTTAATAATTCTGAATAAATCCACGTAAATAGCGTTTAAAGTGAAACAATTCAGTCGTTGGTTCCTGCTGACTTGCTACAAAAAACTTCAAGTTGTTGTACTGATGAACCTTCCACCAAGTGTAGGAAATATGAACAAGTAGCATATTTCTATTTTTACCATTTCACAAGCATTTTTTGTTTGTTTGCAAAGTAAAGCCACAAAAAACCTTAACATTAACTTACAATGACTGGGAGTTTTTCGCCAGTTTTATGCTGTCAGAATAAATTAAACATTAGCAAGCAAGAAAGTGTGATTTTCATAACATCACAATAACTTTTTATTATTCGCAAAAATAAAGATATCTTATAATTAAGAGATATTTTCTGTTTACTCGATGGCGTTAAAGTTAATTAAAAACCTGAAAATGAAAGTTTTATTTCATATTTATTTCATTTGACATTTCATTTAATTTATTTTTTAATTTAATTTATTCATTTGGTCATTGCATTATAATAAATGTTTCAACATAGAATTTCATTTTCATTTCGATATCGAGCTTTATTTTCGATTTAATCTTAAGCGACATGTAGAAAAATTAAACTTTTTTATTGAAATTAAATTTTTTTAAATCGTTAATTTCCAATTTTTTTTCTTCTAAACTCGGATACTAGAACACGTGATTGTAGTTTGTATTTTCTGAATTTCAGCTTAAACATGTGTAGGATTTGAATTCATAAGAAAATTAGTGAAAACGATTCGAGAGACAAATAATTCGCAATACGAACATTTTAGTGACTTGATGATATTGGCGTTGCGCTTAAGAAAAGATAAGCTAATGTTATTACTTTGGGTAAAGTTTAACATTTCAAAAAATTTGCAGCAGCGATAATTTAATACCTATTTGTCATTCATTGTTTATGTTTCAATTCTTATCAACTTCGTGAGGTGTGATAACATTTAATGAGTGAAATCAACCTTTTAAATTGGATTGCATACAAAATTTACGCTTCAAAATACACCATAGATTTGACAAAAGAAGTAACATATTTGTAGGCTCTTATAAAATAAACAAGTCTATTTATTTTATTTTGTATTTTTAACCATGTTTTCTGCAAGCAATCGGCGGTGGTCTTTGCCAGTGAAAGCTGAGAATCCTCTTCAAATTTGTAGGAAAAAAATCTTATTCAACTTGTGTACCTATAATACACGTGGTATCAAAAGAAAGTTTATATTTGTTTAATTTAATGCGTGAATGCAACGAATCTGAGGATGAGTAGCGTGAGTCCTTAGACTTTGGCTACTTGAAGCGTTTTCGGGCCTTCACAGCATATTGTGAGAGCGAAATGATGCTCAAGCATATCTCCTCCCATTTGATATTAGATCAACTAGTTTGAAGAGACCCGCACAACATTGGAAAACCAAAACGGGGCGAATCGTATTAGCCTTTCTGTTCGTGAGGATCCTCATTTTTCAATTAAATAGGGTGTTTAAATGTGCTCAGATTGTCATTAAACCACAGTTTACATGCATTCATACTACACTCAAAAAAAAAAAGACATGTACTATTATTAAGACATTTTTTCCCTAAATTCAATTAAAAAACATATCGAAGTTTAGGTAACTTTTTCTAAGTTTAAGTAAATTTTTAAAAAAATCTAGTAAAAATTACTTAGTATGAGTAAAAAATAAAAAGTTCATATCCTCAAAAAGAGTTCATAAAAATACACAATAAGTTTCTCACATTTCAGGAAATGTTTACTGCCTTAAAGGAAATATTTACTAAGACTAGGAAAATGGTTATAAACTGACGGAAATTTTATATTAAGGACTAGTCAATTTCGTCTTGAATCAAAAAATAAACTTTAGGAAATTAATTACTCCTGATAAGTTCATGAAATTTGACTCAGTTAAAAGATGTAAAAAGGTATACTACAATTTAGAAAAATATTTACCAGTTTTAAATATTTTTTCTTTGAATTATAGAATTTATTATTAATTTACATTTAGCAAAAAATCTAAGTAAATTCATATTTTCGAAGAATATTTGAATTTAAAATAATTTTTTTTGTGAATAAAGTAAATTTTTAAAACTCAGTAATTTCAATACTTGTTCAGGCTGCCTTGTTAGGCAATTGGTTAGAGTGCTTGCTTATCAATCAGAAGGTTGCTGGTTCAATACTTGTCAACTCTCAAGGAATTTATATGTATGTATGGTGAATTATAATTAACAATATAATATGAAGATATAATAAGTAACATATCATTTGGTATAGAGTTTAATTAAAAATAAAAATAAGTATCAGATTTAATTCTAAGAAAAAAATGGAAAATTTACTAAATTTGAGATCAAAGACCAAAAATTTTTTTGCAAAGCTCCGAATTTTATGGGAAAATTTTACTTAATTTTAAGAAAATTTTACTTAAATATGAAAATATAATTACTATAAACTAGTTCATTAATGAATTAGAAATTTAATAAATATTTTACTGGTTTCAAGTAAAAAACAGCTTTGGCGCCATACGACAACTTTTTTTATTCAAATTTAGAAAATTTTCCAAACTTGTAGAGTCATGTGATGTGATTTGAATTAGAGCTTCATGACGTACTTAGAAAATTTATCTGCAAAAGAGATGACGCAAATTGTCATCCACGCAGTCCTGATTTAATCCCTGTAGACTTTTATATATATATAAGAAGTAATCTCATGTCATATAAGCCGAAGCGAGGGTTTACATTTGGATAAACAGGCAGGTTGGCGTTTTGAGAGAAATGCTTGGTTGTAATCAAACTGTTCTATATTTCATACACATTAAAAACAAACAACTAAGCGAAATATGCATCATTTAACATTTTGCACACCTAATTCACCTCCTTACTTTTACTTATGTCACTCTTTTTCAGCTCTATTTGAGTTTTAAATATTGTGCAGGGCAACAAGTTCATTTATACATGCAGTACTCTATTAGATACACACACACACTAATATGCATGAATGAATATGTACACTGCGTATCCCTTAAATAAGGAATTTAATTTGATAAATTTTGAACGAATATTTTTCTGACAAAATAAAAGTTTAATATCGATGGATGCAACTTTAATTTTCAATACTTAAAGAAGGAAGAACAATTTTTGCAGCGAAGACATATCAGGGAAGCGTCTCATAATATACAATGACACTAAAGATTTGTGCTCTTATGCAAAAACGATTGTTAAAGTTAAAGCATGAGTCAAAACCGGTTTTGCCATACAAAATTCGTTTGTTAAACCAACTTACTTTAGCAATCGTTTTTGCATAAGGGGGTTGGTGTTTGAAACTGAATAAATTACTAGGGTATCATACTAAAGTATATTAGAAGAATACAATTTAAAAACTTAATTTGCCCAATTGACACAGCCAGAGCTGTTAGTCAATGAATTCGAGAGCAAGATATATAAGTTCTAAATTGGCCTAGATATTCTCAGGACCTTAACATAATGGAAAATTTTTGCGAATAGAAAGGCAACGGCTTTTGGACCCCTTGAAATCATAGGAATTTATATATATATACATATATATATATATATATGACAGCTTGAAGCAATTGATGCAATAAACAATCCCTGGAGCTAAAATTCACTAAATTATATGGGATCACTTTATTTCTAACCCAATTTGTCAAGTGTTAACAGATTTTACTTGTCAGATTTTACTTGTTTTTTTAATTCAAAATAGAACCGTTTAATTCTTATGACATTAAAAAACCAACTCTAAATATTCCAAGTAAAATAGTTTGCAGGAATTAATTTTTTCAGACAATAAAATCCTAGAAGTGAGAGAGAATTTAAAATTTTTGAAGTCAGCTACTTTGTGTGCAGTTGTTTTCTTTTTTTACCTGAAAGTTTGAAAATGATTTTTTAAAATGGGGGAAAAAGGAAAGGGGAAATACTCTCTAGAAATTGTTATTTAAAATAGGGCTGTATAACATTTGTCAATATAAAAATTCCTTATTCAAGTAATGCATAAAGGACTCTTAGGGCCTAATTGCCTAAATTAATGTCATCACAAAGTAATATTTATATGAAAACAAAAACAAAATTTTTCAAGCAAAATCTAGAAATTATGACAGGTCAGCCAGCAAAGTCTTAATTTTTTTTTGCTTGCCTTCAAAGTTGATTTTGTTAGGATTTTGTATGAAAAACAAAAATATTTTTGAAACTTTGTTTTTCTGTTAATATAAATTTGGTGATGTGATTTAGGCAATTGGGGGATTAACTTATTGCGGGTGAATTAAAAAAAAAAACTAATATTATGTAAATGTAAAAAAAATCCACTCAAAATTTTCACCAATAATTTAATTAAGAATATAGAGTTTAAGAGTAAAAAATTCAGTAATTCCCAAATATCTGGTTTACAATGTTGTATTGTTCAATATTGCTAAAAATTAAAATGCTTATTTAATTGATTCGCAGTGTATGTATCTATAAATTATTCTGAGTAGTCATATATGTATGTGTGTACACACGTATGATGAATATTTTAACAACCGTTTTAGCAATTAAGTATTACACATACGCATTGTGAGACGACAATAGTTGCCTGTATGCAAATTTACATACGAGTAGAAAATTTTCATTATTCATAGTGGTTCCGTGTTTTAGTTTAAACGAATACAGTCTCCGTTGATTTTATTTTATGGATTTGATGTCTGTAAATTGTCATATTGAGTTTAATGAAATTCGTAAATTTATTATGGAGCCGTTGGCAAAATGCAAATATTTCATATTTCACTTGCGATAAGCGATAAGCAAACGGAAATTGAATAATAGTAAGAATTGGTTAAAAAAAATTTATGTATTTTTACATACATACCGTTTACAAAGATATTTTTGTATAAGGTATCAGATATTATATTTTTCAATTATAATAATTTGCAGGCGATAACGATAACTATAAATATAAAAATATTTATAGAGTTGAAGCTACTGAAAAATGGTTTTATTTCAACTCCAAACATCTTTTAATTCAAGATTGGGTAGAGAAAAAAACTATGTTAATTTGAGATGTTTATTTAACGAGTAATTCTTCAGAAAAAGCTTGCAAAGGAAAATTGAGCTGTGGGTAACACATATGTATGTTTTTCCTTTCTTTTTTGTCAAGTTCTGCCTTTATAATATGTAGTTGTAGCTTTTGAGCAAGACGTTATGCAGAAAACTTTAAGCTCAAAGAAAATGCAACAAGTTTATTAGAAGAGACAAACATACGTATGTATGTTTTGATAATTGTTTAAAAATCTAATAAAGTTGTTTGTTTGTAAAATTTTTTGATTGAAGTTTTTTAACTTATTCTTTTTGTGTATGTAATTCTCAATAACATAGAGAGTGTGTTTCCATAAATATATGGATTATTTTATGCTTTATTAAAAAAATTTTGTGTTGAAGTCTATTGATGAAAATGAAAAGCAGAAACGAAATCCATATATACGTTGCTTAGCCAATAACAAGCAATGATAATCCATAATTGTATAATTAAATACTTTATCAAGGAATATTTTGTATTTATTATAAAAATTAAAATAAATTGCTTCTTTTTATAACGGAGCTTAATTTAAAGATCAAATGAATGCAAATTTTCAATTAAAATGAATATTGAATTCAAAATATATTTGCAATTTATATATCGAGGGTTTATATTCAAAAAGAACTATCTGCAAGGCTTGAAAATTTTAGAAGTGCGCAAAGAACTGTTATTTTCTCAAAGTGCAAGGGCTAATAACTAAATTTTGATGAATAGTACCATTTACAGAAGACATATTAATTCTACTAATGTTAATCAAATACAGGTATTTGCTCTTGGATTTAGAGAAAATAACAGTTTTATTTTGTCTACTTAAATATTCAAGAATTGCAGATAGCACTTTTTGAATATAAACCCTCGATATGTACATACATATGTACAGGGTGGCCCAGAAAGACCGAAGTGGTGTAAATTCCTTATAACTTTTTATTTAAGACATATTTTTTTAATTTTTTGTTTTTTAAATACAGTAAATTTATAGGGAATATTTTTAGATTAGTTGTTAAAAATGATATCCCGCAAGTGGAGGCCATTTTCTGCTTCGCACAAATGATCTCTTTTCAACACATTTTCCATGACCTTTCGCAAAACTTCCGGTGTTATGTTGTTAATTTCGTCTGGAATATTGGTTTTTAATTCCTCAATAGTCCTAGGCTTATTAACATAAACTTTCCCTTTTAAATAACTCCAAAAGAAACAGTCTGGAGCGGTTAAATCCGGGGAACGAGGAGGCCAATTAAAATTGCTTCTACGCGAATTTATTCTTTCCCCAAAGATGTCGCGTAAAATAGCCATTGTGGCCCTCGGAGAGTGCGCTGTGGCTCCATCCTGTTGGAACCATATTTGCGGATGGTATTCCACGGCTGGCCTTACAAAATTTTCCAACATGGCCCGATATCGATCACCATTGATGGAAATGGCGACATCTCTTTCATTTTCCAAAAAATATGGACCAATAATCCTTTCTGAAGAAACACCGCACCAAACAGTACACTTAACTGGGTGTAATTGTCGTTGATGAAGTACTCTCGGGTTTTCCTTAGCCCATATCCTAAAGTTTTGCTTGTTAACAAACCCATTTAATTGGAAATGGGCTTCGTCACTCATAAATAAGTTATGAATAATGGAAATGGAAAGAGCACATTTGTGCGAAACAGAAAATGGCCACCACTTGCGGGATACAATTTTTAATAACTAATCTAAAAATATTCCCTATAAATTTACTGTATTTAAAAAACAAAAAATTAAAAAAATATGTCTTAAATAAAAAGTTATAAGGAATTCACACCACTTCGGTCTTTCTGGGCCACCCTGTATATACATGGATATATGAAAACTTACTATGATATTGTTTAATTGTATAAATGTTCCAAAAAGAAATATTTTTTTACTCAAATACTTCGGCAAAAAATTTTTTATTCGCATACTTGTTAATGATAAATTTATGAAAAGTTAAAATATGGAATATCAACTCTATACATATCTATATTTAATTGAAAGTAAGAAATTTGCATTACAAACTACATGAACAGATAATGTCCACGACTTTTTAATTACATGATATTAAAATTTTCAAAAACAAAAAATAAACCACATTAACATGTTTGAATAGTTTGTAAAATTTGTTATCTAAAATAATATTGTTAATTAATTTTAAGTTTTGTGCGCTTTGTTGCACAAAATTTAACATATTTTGTGGTTATATTATGAAGCGCCACCACTATTATTATTTTAACAGCAATAACAACAACAAAAGCAATATATATGCATACATATATTTACATATGTATCGCACTTGATCAACCAAAAAAAATTTCTTTTTCTGTTGGTCGCTATCAAAATCGAAATACAAAACTGTTTATTTTTTTGAGTTGTAACACTATTGAAGTAAATAAGTGATATGTAATTTACATATGTACATACATATATGTGACTATGTCACAGCAAAATTTTTCTAAAAGAAAAGCTGACAGTGTCACAGCTCATTTTTCTTATAGAAAGTTCTGCTGTGCCGCAAACACGAACAAAACAAAAAAAATTAATGGCTCGATTGTGGATGGCAAGCGAAATTTAGTTGCGTTGCTTAGTTGCCGAATTGTTATTACGGATGGCAACTGGCAACTAACTGGCTGATAATTTCAGTTACCATATTGTCACAGTTGCTGTATAGTTTTTAAAGAAAAAAAGTGTAAAAATTAAAAAATTAGTGCAATATCATTTTTATTTTTGAATTTCTTCTTTGCATACTTAAAGAAAATATGCTTAAAAGCTGAATAAGAGGTTGTTAAAACTTATTTTAGGCAATAAAATTTACTAAGTGTAGAAGCAATAATTTTAAAGAGCCGTCTAAGACTAATAATTTTTATGATAAGTATCCAATAAGCAATTTTGCTTGAAATCAAGTGTAAAACAATTGTTATTCAAGTCCCATATTCAATTGTCAAGGGTTGAATTGTGTTTGATTTACACTTTATTTCAATAGCATTCTCCAGTAAAATGGGTACTTCGAACAATTCAATTGTATTACAGTTCAATTAAAGCCTTGAATTAAACTGTAATTCAACCTTGTATTACAGTTGAATTCAAGTATATATCAAGCTTTAAAACCAATGCTTTTAAAATATAAAGGAAAATGCAATCGACAAGTTTTCTTATAATTATATCTACCTTCACTATTGTTTTCACGATTTTAATCACCTTTTGTTTTTTTAATCACTTTTTTATTTATCTTTGGTATTTTTCACCGGAATTTCAATTTTATAAAAAAAATAAATTGCTTTTTTGACAAGGTTTGAATATGTTGTATGTTGTTTGATTTTTTATTTCCAAATATTTTCAAACTTGAATATTACTTGAAAAATTGTTTGAATTCAATTTTGATTCCAGTTAAATTTCAAGTACTTGAATTTTAATTTTTTGATTGCTTATTGGGTAATGTTTTAAGTACTTTTCCTTAAATATTTTCTTTTAAGCACTTGTATTTCTTATATTTTGCTTTTTTGCTTACATTATTTTTCACTTGCCAACCTGTCATAATCGTCTTTTCGATAACTTTTTGACAACTCGAGGAAGTTGCCATACATAATACCAATTTTAGTTTCAGTTGCGTTGCTAGTTAACTCGGCAACTGAAGTTCGAGCCATAACTCACAATTTCTCCATTTTTTTGTATGTATATTGAAATTTTATTTAATTTGCCATAATGTCAATGAAAACAAAAATGAGTTCGATGGCCCGACTAGAGCAAGTCAAAATGATTACTTTAACAAAAAGTTTCATTTATGTCACTGAACAATAGCGAAGTTCAAATTCTACTTTAAAGGCTTTACAGATGTCCTCGAAAATTAATCTCTTATCGATATATGAAAGTTTATTGACTGTTGGACTTCAATTGCTTTTAATGAATGAAAATGAAAACAAGAAATGGCAAAAGTTTAAAGCCCGCATGCATGCGTGTTAATGCAGAATAATTTTATTCATGATGATGATGATGACGAGTATTTGGAAAACAAAGGATTTTCTCTGCATTAAACAAAAACATTTTCATATTGGTAAATTTTCCATTTACAGAACTTTATATTTATTGTTTTTGTTTGTTTAATTTGAAATAAAATCATGCATATTGCCTATTTGTTTGAAATATCAAGCACATTCGGACAGAAATGCACGTTTATTGTATTTAATTTGTAAAAAAGAAAGAAAAATAATAAATAAGCTATAATATTTCATACTCGTATAAAAAATCAATATAATTTTAAAATGTTTTTAAAACATTTTGTTTTGTTTTTTTTACAGGAAGTGCAATTAATAAAATACTTTTAATGTATACACACAAGAATTTTTATTAAAATCAATAAAATTGGCAATTATTTATGTCATAAATGCAAATTAAAAAAAAATCTATTTCAAGGTCCAGCCATTAGACGTAGTAATTAATTTCCAAAAATATACTGAATAGGAAAAACTGTATTACATTGTCATATCATTTGCTTTTTTTTTTTGAAGTGACTTAAGTGCATTTCCGAAATTAATTGTAATTCCGAAATAACATGTAGCAAAGAAAAATTCATATAAATAGAATATCTCTAATAAGCATTGAGAATCAATAGTAGTATTACACACTATAGGTCTGCACAGATATACCTGTTTGCACCAGTTTTACGTGTGTTGATTCTAGTATGTACAGGTACATATGTTATTCAGCGTTTCTGTTACTAGTCATAACTTATCGGTATAAGCAAATCAGTGCCCCTCTTCTTTCTTCTTTCCTCTCCCCCCATAAACTCAGATTTGATTCAAGAAAACCAATCGTATCTAAAACATGACTAGTAACAGAAACGCTGAATAACATACATATGTATCTGTACATACCAGAACCAACAAATGCTAAACTAATGGTATAACTGTGCATACCTATAGTTCACACTCCAAACGGACCACCACGACTTACTTATTGACAACAAGAGCGGAAATCACTCTTCGTTGCAAACTACTGGAGCAAATATTGCAGATGTATCAAGTCTAGGATATAAGCTATATTATGCAATACCACAGCAACAAATCAAATAAAACAACCAAACTCTCGTGCTGGGAAAGTTTCAAGGCCACGAAAACTGCCGCCAGATACTAAAATTATGTACATCTGAGAAAGATTAAAATCTAAACTGCAATTGTATTGATTAATAAAAAAAAGCTGAATGTTTCTACCACGAAAAATATTTAGCGGCAGCGTTGACGTTCAAGTATTGGCTGCAGCTTAGCTTATGTCGGCTGTAATTATTTATTGTGAACTTTAATATTTCAAAAGTCAACAACTTTTGCAATAAGCTTATTAAACATTTAAGCAGAAAGCTATTTCATATGTTCTAAAGTTTCAAATATGCAGCGAAGACTGCTTTCCACTGAAGTGTTTAGCGCTCATCAGAAAAGCTTGGCCGCATTTCCTTGCAAGTACTCAGCTTGTTCCATTTGTTTTCTGAAAATAACGTTTGAACAGCTTGGTTCCAATGAACCCGTTTAGCATCATCGGAATCAAGCTCTTGAAACTGATACCGCGTTGAATCCAGATCTGACCAGTTCATCCGCAGAGAATTTTTTCCACTGTACCTAGAATATTTAAAAACACAACTTTACACTTCAAAATAGTTAATTTGAAATTCGAATTTTGTGTATTTATTATTATTTTTGCTTTTGACTCTGATTGTTTTATTTTTTTTTTTCATTTTTAATTATTTTTTTACCTTTATAAATCCTCTTCCCATTTTTAACATTCACTGAGAAAAAAAATTACGGGAGATTAACGATAACATTTTTCCATTCGCGGGTAATAAAATTTTATGGGAAGTTGTTATTCACGATAGGGTACTTTTCAATACAAAAACTTTTGGGGATCTCTGGTCTTGAGTGTGAATTATTTTGTTTATAGCTATAAAGCGATCAACTTGTTAGTATCTTCCAATTGGTAACGGATTTATTGCACTTTACCTCAATTTAATTTAAAACAACAAAAAGAAAAAAAAGAAACAGTTCATGAGCACCAAGAAAAACTATTTTCATTCTATTAATTGCTTTGTTAATTATAACACCAATTAACAATTGCAAGCACATACACATACATACATACGAGTACTAACAATCAGACAAAAGTGTGTAGGTTTATTTATTTCCTATTTCAACATTAAATTGAATTTTAATTTTTAATTTGTTTCTATTTTATTTTCCTTACTTCGACTTCTCGCGCGGTGCCATTCGGTATTTTTTTCTATAACTTTTTATTTTCTTGCAATTATATGCAGACAAACAAAACCCACCCACCCTTTAATTCGTTCGTCGTCACACCAGTTTAAGATTCCTTTAATTCAATTTCTTTTTGCTGTTGTAATTACTTCCATAGAAAAAGTTATTAGAACAACTACAAACATAATAAATACAACTACATTGCAACTAATAAGTGTTATAGGAAACTCAAGGCAGTAAGCACTTGCTAACTTAAGCTATGTATGTAAGTCTTGTTTGAACATCTTGAGAGAATAAATTGATACGATATTTGGGTGTGCTTGTGTCATTCAGAGTAATTAAGTTTTCCAAATGTTTTAGAATGGTGTAAGAAATGATAATAATTTGGGTCGGCTGGTGGCATGTAGTGTTTGTTATAGCTTTATAACACGGAAAAACTGCCGTTTGATTTAAAATTACAAGGATAGTCCTTTCAATTATTTAGTTAGACAGACTAGCTAGCAGGCGTATAAAGAAGAGTTTTAGTTAGTGATGTGGCTAATTTTATTATATTTGAATAAAGTATAAAACTAATGTCATTTGCTGGCGTACATCTAGGCGTGGTAATTGCTGTTAAAGGCACTGGGTGTAAAAATATAGTTACATATTGTATAAATAATTTTCTCTAGATAAGTATTGCGAATTAAGCACAGCTTGTCACACAATTTTAATTGCCTTTATGTCTGCATTCTATATTCTATAATATATATTGTAGATAAGCGGATAAGGAGGCTTTTATCATGAGAGATTCAATCATTTTATTTTTGATCAGAGGTTTAGTTATATTCATATATGTATATATATATTAGTTCCCGTAAAGTATTTTTATTTTTGTTTTTGTTCCAATTGTTTGAGCTAATAAGGCCTAAGTTATTTATAATGTTAATAAAACGACTTTATTACATTTTCTCAATGTTTCGTCAATTGTTTGTTTTTACTTCTTCAGGGGATTTTTTTCGTCTATTTAAATTTTGGATAAAACATTAAATTGTTATAAATTTTTTTAAATAAAATAAAAACTTACAATAATTGTTTATTTTTACACTAAAAAATTTTTTATTTTTATTTTTTTTACATACATACATATTTGTATAAAATTATTGTGGATAGGTGGGTTTCGTTAATAATACTCGTATCATCATAATCAAGCAAAAAGGGAATTGTTATATTTTTGTATTTTCTTATTTTTTTTTTTAATTTCTTGTGACGATATGAATGTATGTAAGTCGTTGCTAAAAGCAAACCATAGCAGACCTTTTAAGCCATAAACTTCCGGCTTGGCAGCTCTCTTACAGCATTTACATTTTTCAAAGAACTTTCAAAGCATTTTATGAATGAAAACTGTTATACACACATGTTTAAGTATATATGTATGTATATGTATGGATGTATAAGCTTTACTGAGTTTTTTGTTTTAATCAAAAAGGTTTCTCATATGCTCATTTTATTTATAATTTTTTTCAAATAATTTTCAATTTGTTTTTTTGTTTTGCTTTGGTTTTTTGTGTTCTCATGGTGATGATTATACACTCGTTCATTAGCTGTGTTTCCAACTATTTTTTATATTTTATCCACAATTCAAATTCCCAAAGTATCTCTTCTCCTATTCCCAATAATTCTTACACTAAATCTTATCAAATATTTCAATTGAAACATGTAAATATGTTTGTATACTAAATACCTTTATATTGTTATTATATGTATATATGTATGTACATACATTATAGTGACATTAGGATGTATGAACGAAACTAAAGTTTGAATTTTCAGCAAAAGCGGATAATTATGACACTTATGCTAGAGTTAATGTCGACGTCGTTGACGGCGTCTTAACGCCGAAATTGTGATGTTCTCGTAAAATTTTATTTTGCTGTTAATGTAAACGCCGTCGACGACGTGAACACAGCTGTGTACTATTGCATTGGATATAAAACAGCATTGAAATACAACAACTTTGAACATACAACAACTTTGAACATACAACAACATTAAGCAACACCGCAACGACGCCGATAAAGTTGAAACAGATTGGACTTTTTCGGCGTCGAGTTTCTTACGGCATACGATTCAACTTTTTTTTGATATTTGACGCCGTCGACGACGTCGACATTAACTCTAGCATTAGTCTAAAAGTGATATGGCGAAAATTTAAGCTGAATCGGACAACAGTAAGCCGTGTTATGTTCAAATTTTAAATATTTCAAAATTCACCCATTTACCAACAGGTTGTTAGTCGGCAAGAGTACTCTTTTGAATATGCTAAATTGTATATACAAAGACAAACTCCAATAACTTCATAAATCAAAATAATAGACTTTTGACATTTATGTTTTTTTGTGGAGATGTTTTTGACGCGAATTGAAACCATACTTCAAATACACAAAGGTATTTGTTATAATATTATTTGTCGCATATGGATATACATATGTGAATTATACATCAATTCGCAACACTGAGACAAGACTTAATATTTATAAATGCACATATGCGCTACATAAGAGTTTCTTATCATTTTAACATACAACATCAAAAAATAGTTTTTCCAATGGTTTTTGTATAAGAAAAACTGTTCACATATTATGCATACGCATGTATATACATACAAACATGCATTTACATAAATTTATTTATATACAAATAAGTTAAAAAAGGAATATGTTCTTGAAATAGTGGCAGTCCGAGTTAAAAGCGAACACCTAAAACCAAGTTATTATTTTATAGAAGTTCTAGTAAAATGTCGGCAGATATTTCAAACATACATACATACATACATATGTACATATGTTCGTATGTAGTTGCACATACTTTTTATCTCGGGGATACACTCAACGCATTAAACACATAGACGACAGCAAACTTCCGACCACAATCTGTCATAACTAAAATACACATGATTATTTTATGTCATCGCAGCCAAACAGTTACACGACTACCGATGCCGTTCGTTGTCGCCAACCTAGGACAATTTCTAATTACGTAAGCGACAATGAATTAAGGCTCATTTAGCCGACTTTAATGGAATGTAACTGCAATGTAGGAAACAGCTGATCGATATTTTTATGCGAAAAGTAGGTCACGTTACATTAAATCTCTATAAGCATTTTCATTACTTTTCACAAAACAATATCGATCAGCTGTTTGCTACTGTCGCAGTTACATTCCATTACAGTCGGCTATCTGAGCCTTTAGGCAATATACATAAATTAAGAGTATTACTAATTATTTCGTTTATTTAAAAAATACATGCAAGACTCCAAAAATGTCGCGAAGTCCTGCGGCAGTGTCGCGTCACCTATACTCGCATTAAAATATATCGTCGTCTGAAATACAAAATGCCTTAACATTTTAAGAATGTTATAAATTCTAATAATGTACTTAACTTAAAAATGTTATTGGGATTGTGCTAATACACTAATCCATATATACATACATACATACATATGTATGTCATGCAAAAAAAAAACAGATTTCAATTTAAGTGTCCATTTTTGTAGACATCCTTTTGTCTTTACGATTTTTTTCTTTGTTTGTTTAACTCAGAGATCACACCATTATTAAATTATTCTAGTTCAAATTAGATTGAATACGAGTATTTAATTCCTTTGTTTCTTTTTTTAAATAAAATAATATAATTTGTTATTATAAACATTAAAACACATAAACACATCAGCGACATAAATCGTTGATTGACAAGGTTGAAATTAACAAAAGTAAGTGTTGCAACAAAAAAGAAAAAATTATAATAATAATAATAAAAAAATATTAACCCATTGATTTAGTAGTATTTATTTAGAAAACTTCTAATGCTGTAAAATTCTTAAAATTCTCTTCGAACAAAATCATTTTTATTAATTCGATCGTTACAAAAATTTCTGTTGTTATTGCAATTAATTAAGTTTGTAGTTATAAATATTTGCGTTCCAAAAAGCAGTAAATTGGCTGACCTACTCAAATGAAATCGTCAATAAAGGGTATTATGCTTCAAGTCATCCCACTCTCAACCTGCTGCAAGGGCATGGACGATGTCATTTCGTCGGCTGGTTATTGGTTTGCCGCAGTTATAATGTATTCTTCATATTCTGTGCGGCAAACCAGTAATCACCCGACGATTTAACTACAGTACAGTCTGGTAGAAGCTATAGACCAACCAGGTGGTCTCGCATCAATATAAAATTAGTCCCATTAAATTTTCAAAGAAGAAAAATATTAGCAAAACTTAAGTTTATAGAAAACTAAACTGCTTGAACCGACAGTTATTTTAATTTATTTATTAACACTGCTTTGTCTGGCATCTTTATTTCCATTGAAAAATCTCTTTAGACTACTTTTAGTTAATTAATTTAAATGTATTTGTGAATGTTTAACAAGATCTTAAATATTTAAAAGTGTTTTATTTCACAAAAACAATTTAAAGTTAAATATATACATTCAAACATATATGTATATATATTAATATTTATGCATGTACATAAATTGAAAAAAAAATAGAAGAAAATAGCCTTAACACAAATTGCCTGGGATACAATAGTGGAATATTCAATGTGTTATTGCCAGAAAAGCAAATTGTTTTGGTATTTTTAGAAAATAAATTTTAAAATAATTATTGCTGTTAATTTCGGAATAATTGCTAAGAAATTTAAACCGATTCTCTTTAGAGAACTGGCAGGCAGATGTGCTAAATAATTACAAAATAAATAAACTAATTTAATAAATTGTTTGTACACAAAATTACTCATTAGCAAAAAAAAAAATAAAACGAAATATTGCAGCAAATGAAAACTATACGCAATAAGAGCTATTTGAGCAAAAAATAAAAAATAAAAAAATAGAATACATTATTTAAATAGTAATTCCGAAAGATTAAAAAAAATCATTTAGAATTAATGCTTGTTTGTCCAAAATCACAAGAAGCACAATTTTGCACTCTGCGATACAGTCTCAGTATGTGAAGCGTAAATTTCGAAAATGTTACCAACTCATAATACGAAGCTGACATTCGGTGGTTTATAGATAACGAAAATGGAAGTCCAGGGGATAGTCAACACAATCAATCAATCAATTTGATGGCAAATATGTAGTAGCAGAAACCTTTAGTACCACGGAGGCTTGTTCGAGCAATATTGTCATTATGACATTTTCATAGGTGAATCATCATCACAGAACCAGTATCAAGTCGAAAATTGGACCAATTTATCACAAATGAAAATTTCATTGATGAATTCACATGACAATGACACAATTAAAGGGAGTTATGCGTGACAACCCAGCAAAAAAATTAGACGTTACCATTTGAACTACTTGTCATATAATGACTTACTTTTTTGATTGTCAAATTAAAATACTCGCTTACAAATCACATTACGTAAAATTTTAAAAAATAGGAAGCAGAACTTGAACATATTCTTTGGGTTTTAAAAGATTGCGTGAAAATAATGCCAAAATAAGTAGTTATTTTAAATAAATTATATATACATATGTCTAAATTGTTACTTATTTATTTTAAACTAAAAAAGAAGTACTTACATTTTGGAAAATTATTATTTAAATATAAATAGTTCCAAATATTTTTTTTTTTTCATTTTCGGTTTTAATAAAAGTTCATCAAACAAAACAATTGAAATTTTTCTCAATATAGTACGAGTATTTATAAGTAACAATACAGGAACGAATTATGAATAAAATATAACCCAATTCTTCCAATTGATTTAATAAAAGAAATTTTACAGGATAGTGTATTTCGTAGTAAAACAATAGTTTTTTTTTAAATTTATTTATATTTTTCTTAAAAAGTATTTATTTATTTAATCAAACTGACTTTCTTATCAAAATATTCATTCCATTTACTGCAACAACGGCATATTTAACAAAAGAAATATTTTTTCTACTAAAAAAGTAGTTACATTATGAAAAAAATAACTATTTCCCACGACGAAAAAAATAATTACTTCCTACAATAAACAACATAACTACTTCTCAAGAATCGATTATTTTAATGATTACCTTTTTCGAAATTTTTTGCTGGGAAGAATGTATTGAAGAGTCAAAGTAAGCCAAGCAGAAAAAATTATGACAGTTTTTTTTTTTAAATTGAATCTAAGTTTCATCAGTATCTGTATTTGGTTTGATGAATATACATATGAATACTGTTATTTGATTAAAAGAACCCCGTTTTTAAGTCAGAATATGCGATTTACGACCTTGTCTGTTATGAGTCGACTCAAAGTGATATTGTCCGCCATGAGTCGAGTCTCTGAGTTAGCGACACATAGCGTAAAAATTTGGTAATGAATCACGATGATATTGACTGCTAGGACTCCACAGCTCGAGGAATCCTAACAGACAAAATCAACCAACTTCAGTCATCCATGACATTTTGAACATTTACTTTAAATATTTATATATGATTAACATTGCCAGGGTTTTGTCATTTTCGCCTACTGTATTCATATGTATATATACATATGTAAATCCAGAAATTCCCTGAATATCTAAGTCTAAAATTCATAAAATGTTAAATATTAAAGGTATTCATTTCAGTTTTTTTCTCGTTGGAAAAATGGAGAAATGTAATTTTTTACAACAAACACAGGAAAAAATTTTAACAAATTTTTTGAATTTTTGTTTCCTGTGTTTGTTGTCAAAAAAATTATATTTTTCCAACGAGAAAAACCTGAAATGAATACCTTTATTACATAAAACCAAAAATGTAAATAAAACTGTAATCGTAATGTAAAATATCATTGTTTTTAGAGACAGATATATTTATTTTTTAAATTTCATAAATATCGGATAGATAGTTTCGGAGGGGTAAAAATTACCACCCTCCCTTCTCTTATGACCTTATTAAAAAAAAACCTAAGCTTATCTGTTCTGTTTCACAAAAATCGGCTCAGCCGTGGAGGCACCGTGCATTAGTACCATTTCCAAGCCCAGAAATAATTGTGTTTTTTTTATACAAAAAAATTCTATATTTCCGTTTAAAAATTCATTTTGAAGTTGTTTCTTAACAATATTTTGCTCTCTAAGAGTAGTTGCTTATTATAAAACAAAATCACCCTCTTTAATTGTGGAAGGAATTGCACTTTACGCCCTGTGTTGATTGTGACCTGAAAATTGCATCGTCACAGGTTTGGCAAGACATTTTATACATGTATGTACCTTACAACAAGATAGAAAAGAAAACGGCATACGAGTTGACAATGTACGTTATCTACCTCGCAAGTTCGTATTTAAGTGTAGCCATACGCTGTGTTTTTAGCCCTGCGGTGCTATATGTGTGAAATATAATAGGTATACATTTATGAATTTAAAATGAAAATTATACTAAATTTAAAACACACAAATTTTAAATTATTCTGCTAGAATGGATTTTTCGCAAGCTTTAATTTTCTGGCATCAGGGAGGTATATTGAGGGGTAGGAATTGATATCTGATTGGGTCACAATATTAGGACGGAATACTTGAGGTTAGTGGCTCATAAGGCAAAACATTGGTCGCCTCGATACAAAAATATCGTCATATTATACTTTACGCAAGTAACAAAGACACCATAATGCAAATTACATAAAAAGAAACCGTTGCACCGACATGGTGCGGCAACTTTTTTTACTGATTCAACTACCAGACGAAGAAAAATAGAAATGAGAAAATAAATCCATTCCTTAAAGCTTAAATTTCATTTATTTTTTACTCTTAAATGTTTAAAAATTTTAATCTTTTGATAACAGGTTTGATAAACTATTCTGCTTAAATATATATGTATGTGTGTATGTATCCCTACCCACATATATGTGTATGTATTTATTTATTTGTATGTATGTATATACTATATATATAGATACTGAAATTTTCATAATTTTATCTTTAGTTTATTGCTGTTGAGTTTTAAATAACAATAAATCAAAGCCAAAAAAGAAAATACATACGCACATACATACATATGTACATATGTATATATGTATAAATTGTTGTTTATATTTCGTTTAGTTACTTTCTGTTTATAACTCTACTAATAAACTTATATCAGGGATGGTAATTGAATGTTTTTTATATATGTATATTTTTCGATTTTCAATTTGTATCGAATGCCGAATGGATAAAACTAATACTGGAAGCGTTGATTTGATTTTTCGAAAGTTCTAAAATAATTTCATAAATGCTAATAAATTTGGTCTTTAGAGAGCCATCAGGGGCAGCATTCCTATACAGTGGGATGTAGAGTCTTAAAATTAAGTTTCTATATTATTTATATATCCAAGTGGTTAATATTGTTTAGTTCATGAACGAACTAGTTCACATGAACGATTCAGTACTTTGAACTAAGTGAACTAGTTCAATTGTTCTACGCTCACTAGTTCAATTTTTGAACTAAGAACTAAGACACAAAATGAAGTAACACGAAGGCTATGATGTTTTCAACGTTTTGCTTTACTTTTTTACTGTGTGTGAGCTTTAATTTCTACACTCATCCATATGTATATTTAGATCCCTCTTTCACAAACAATGTTTACTTTGAAAAGTCTTAAATAAGCTGGGAGAAAGACAGAAATATAAGGAATTTTTTTCCTTTCACCCATCTGAATTAAAACTTTTCAAAGTAAAGTTTGCATGTGGAAAAGGGGTGTTATTCTTTTCTTTGCTGGCTACTACCACAAAAGCAATAAACAAACAAAAAACACAAGTAAACGCTTATACTACCTCATTCACTAAAAATATTGATGATTTCCGTGATTTTTAAAACAGATTTTCATATTAAATTTGTTTTATAAAGCAAAGTTATTTCATATGAATAAGGGAATGAATTTTCGTTTTCGTAAAGCTTTTTAATCACAGATCTGTATTTTTCATACTGTCAAAGACCAAAACATAAAAAAACAAATACATATGTAATGTATGTACGACGGTGCCACTTTTTTCTGCAAAAAAATTGCGAAAATTTACTTTTTTCAAAATTTAAATTGCCACCAATTTTTTTTAATGTTAAAAATTTTGTTCTTAATTCATAATAAGTTCCCTTTTCTAAATCAAACAAGATTTGACTTCTCCATTAGCAGAAAAGTGGACCAAGGTTGGTAAGAAAGCCAAAATTTAAATTTTTTCCCCCGAATATTTCCTAAACTGTACGCGAAAACCCATAAATGTAATAGACTTTCTTAGGTCTTGGATAGAAAAAAAATCCACTTACAAAATAACTTTTTATCAGATCAAAAACATCAGCTTTGAATTTTTCATTAACCCAAGGTTGCTTGTTCACTTTGGGGTACCGCCCCCTTTAAGTTATTGTATAGTTCAAATTCCATACTTAGGCTCTGTAATACCTTCTCAAATACTGCATGAAAATTCATAACAATCGGACGACCCATTTAGAAACTGGAGAATTAGATTATGTTGACCGTAAAATGGTCGTAGTGCGCGATACGTATTTCGAGCAGAACCATGACTTTCAAAATAAATTTGCACAATTTGGAAGAAACCAAACTGAACATAAATCACTTGACAGCTGACAAAATGGGCGCCTATTAGAAAAGTGTTGTCAACTTATAATTTTATACCTCTATAAAAAACACCTTTTACTTGATGACATGAGTTGTGGAAAATCATTATTGTACAATGTTATCAACACATTACAAAATATAATTTTTTGCACAATATAGATACATACATACATACATATGTATGTATATCCATAGACATTTGATTTTATCCAATATATTGTGCTACCTACTAACATAGTATGCAAACGAAAAATTGTATTGTACAATATCAATTATTGCACAATAATATTGGAAATGTCAGTAGCTTGAACATTTATTTTAAAGTGCTCCCACTTGACATTCATACATACAAAAAAATCAAAAGAAGACGGAAAAGCTATTGGAAGTACATCACTTCCAATAGCTAATACTAAAGCCTGGATCACACTATGGTAAAATTTATCAACGGGCACACTGATCTTTAAACACATTCATATGCCAGCTGATGCCTACATACATATGTATACTGTATTTGATCAATTTGTTGTTTTATTTCTTTTAGCCAATGACTGTCAGACACAATGTCTGATTTAATTTGTCTGATTATTGTTTATTCTACATACATGTGTATGTATGTACCTCCATGCATACATATGTATGAATGCATGTACGTACATATGTATGTTTGGAATTATGTACATAATTGGAAGTATTTGTCGTTTTATTGCTTTGTTGATTCAGTTGGAATACCATTTATATGTATGTATGTATGTATGTATATTAAATAACTCCTTTACCTGTCGCTTTAAATGTTTTATTGTTTTTTTTTTTTTGTAATTGTCGTTGCATTATGTCTGTATGTATGTATGTATGGATGTATATTGGTCTGTACATAGTTGCAAGCAAGGCACGAATATCATATGATAGGAACGTGAGAATCTAATTGAATAGTTTGGGACATATTTTTGAAAATTTTTAATTTTCATCGTTAACAATTTTTTGTTGTATTAAATAGCATTTTATTTATTGCTTTGTTTTATTTTATTACATTAGTTTTTATTTTTAACTGATCTACATATTTATTTGTTTAAGGTACATTGCAGGGATGGGAAGTAATGCACATTAGCATACACGGAACATTAGCATTTCGATAACTTAATGCATATCTTTTGAACACTAGATTAAGAATATAAACTTACAATCAATATTTGTACATATGTACGTACAGATGTATATGCATACATATAAATATGTACTTATGTATATGTACACTTCTTTTTTTCTTAGAAAATTTTTAACTTTAATCATTAAAGTTTAATGTAAATATTGAACTTGTGTCAATTTAAAATCTTTTTTTCCAGCCCTGGCGAAGAGAAACGATATTTGTGTGTAAGAGAGATAGAGAGAGTAAAAAAGATAGTCAGAGAGAATTAGAGCTTTATTGGCAATTATCTTAGCACAATTGGAACGACAAACTACTAAACTACATAAGCAGGAATTGACAAGCCTTTTCCATTAGGATTATTTATGAAATGCTTTTGAGTATTTTAGAACTCAAAATATTAAGTAAGTGGAAGGAAGTCTTAAAGCAAAGATTTTTTATAGTTATTTTTATACAACCTACATACTTATGTTCATATGTATGTATGTATGCACTTTTATACATTTGATTGCTTTCTCTTTATATGCATAGGTATAAGAATCAAATGAATGTGGTATTTTTAATCTTATTTTAATAGGAATTTTTACTTCTTACAAAATCGGTGTTTCTCATACATGTGTACATATGTATGTATGTAGTTATTAAGCTTTAATATTAGAACTCACCGGTGTAATTCGAAAAAATTCCAGGTACTGAGACAAGATTGTAGCCAAACGCCAAACGCTGGAGTTGTAAGCTTTTTGTTAGATCGACAGCAGAACTTGTTATTGATGTTTTTTGTTTTTGTTTTTAATGCCAAGATTATCTTTATTCCCTTTACTTCTACTTCAATTGTTACGAATAATTGTTATTGTTGCTTTTTGCAAAAAGTGTACACACTGAAAACTACTACTATTCATTTTTATTTATTCATTATTTTGTTTTTTTTTTGCATATTCTTTTAATATTCAACAACACTTTTATTTACAATTTTATTTGCATGTATTTTGATTCTATTAATATTTTTTCATAGTGATGTTGCAACCATATCACATCAATCTTTAGACTTTAAAGAACCAGAAAAGAAAAATCTGCATCTGTTTGCAAAGAAAGGGTACACACATGCATACATATGTATGTATGTAGATACACTTCCACCAGATGACTTTTCCCTTTTTTCACTTTAATTATTATTAGTTTAGGAGCTGATGTTGATGATGCACACATTCCAACTTAAATTTTCATTGTTGAATAAGATTTTTGTTAAAAAATTTGTCTTTTTCGCTGACTCTTTTTGTTTTTTTTTTCGTTTTTTGTGTATTTAATTCTATATCATTTTTGTCTATATTCACAAAAGCAAAACCTCCACGGGCTGACAGACTTTCATAGCGACAACAATATGCGCGGACACAACACATCCGCACGAGATACAAATTCACTTTGATTAGTGAGTGCAAGAAAAATAAAATGCTTTATATTTGTTCGTTTTTTTTTTTTTTGTTCATATCATTCGTTCTGGTAAATAAAACAACAAAACAGTATCTGGAGAACTCTTTTAGGTCTCTATTATAAGTTTACACTTAATAAAAAAGTAGCTCTGATTGTGTAACAACGCCACCATTAAAAGCTTTTTGTGGTAAGTGTTATACAAACGGAATTTTGATAACACCCTACAAGCATACATTTGCTTTTAAGCACTAATGTACTTGCGACATCTAGTATGGGAAATAAATCAAATGGCTGCACTGTATTATCAATATAGATAATACAGGTCAACAAGGCTTCTGTCTGTGGTAAATAAACGCTACATACTGGACAAGTTCCATAATTTCTTAACAGATTCCACAACCCATGTTCGCGTTAAGGGAATTTACCTATCGCCCACTTACCAAAACAATGTAATAACTCCAAAAATGGGACCTTTGAGTTAATGATTCAGAATTAATCTTTACATCGTTATTCATATTATCTAAAAATTGCATTCAAATACTTATTTACTCAATTCTCGAGAGTAAAATAAATTTTTTTTTTCGGGCAAACTAGTTTTTTGCTTAACGTTGTGTTATTAAATGAGCGATATACATAGTCTAATGGTACAACTGGGTACATTTTTAAAAAAATTTTCCAGAGTATTTATTATATATTATTATTACTGTGTAGTTCAAAGGCATTCTAACTTGGATTTGAACAAAATTTTTAATAGTTGCGAGTCCTTCCATTATGATAATAATTCAGTGATTTGTATCAGAAGACAAATTTTATTTTTTTTCGCTGGAAAATATTAGTCAAATTGAAAAATGTTTTTAAAAATGTTTTGAAAATTCATGCAACATATTTTTCTTATATAGATACATATATACTCCTAGTAGGAATTAGACAAATTTTCGTGCAACAAATTTCATTTCATTTAGGCCCATTAGTAGCGTTAGTTAAAACTTTTTCATTATTACAACTTAAGCTTCACCTAAAAGTCAGCGACGCTTGGTCATTTGAAGTTGTCACATTTTCGTAAGTTGCCATACTTTTTCTTCTTTATAAATTACAGCAAGTTTATTTATTTGAGCAAAATATGACACAAAACTAACAAAATTTGACACAAACACACTAAAATGGTTTATTGTGGTTGTGATTGAGCAAATAAACAAAAGCTAGTCTTTGTCACTAAATATTTTAAACAATCAAAAGTAGTCGGTATCCTCAGCAATGTTGCCACAATTACAAAAATGTTATTATTCATTTGATTGGATAGTTGTAATAATTTTAAATGGCACTTTATAGTTAAATTTTGCATTTACTGTTATAATCTGAATTCAAAGTAATAGATAAAAAAAGTGATTTTAAAATATACACTCAAAATATTATGTAGGTAAATTCAAATGAAAAATTGTTCTGAACAAGTAAAATCTCATTTAAAAACTCTTTCGCTTACATTTCATTTCAATCAACTAGCACATTATTTAAAAATAAGCAAAAATCTTTTATTTTCTTTACAAAAAAAAACTTATTTATAAGTTAGATATTTTAGTTTCACTTATTAACAACTGAAAAAACAGAACATTTTCACTGCACGGAAAATCATTCTAATATTATAGTTATTTTTTAGCAACATCCATAAAAAGTTAATATATAATTTTTTTCGTAGGACAACTGCATTTCCATTTAAGCTTAACCTTACGGTAGACTTCTGAAATAACTACAAATAGTTAGTGTTAACCTTTTTTGAGGTGTATGCATATTGCAAAGACAGGATTACGCAAAGAACAAACTCTTCAATCGGAGAGAAAATATACAAAATCGTTGTTGTTGGAATGATGACTTGGATTAAGTCTGGTAAATTTATTTTTAAAAATTTCTTTTGCTGCTTTTCCCTGAATGTACGTTATTTCTATATTATCTCCCCAAAATGGGTTCAGTTCTATGTAAAAAGAATACATAGGGGGTGTGTCCGCTCCTCAAAGTTGCCTTCAACCCCATTTATTCAATGTAATTTATTTGCATATGACTATCTTTTTAAAAACACATTTTACAAGAATACGATATATGGCAATATTTTAGCTCTTATAGTCAACAACACTAGCTTCAAAGAAAGTGTTTTGCTAAAATTAATATTTGAGAAATTTTTAGATTCGTGCTAACCTAAATAGAAAAATGAAAAAATGGAAAAACAGAAAATTAATAGTGATACTTATAAATGTGTTTACCAAAGGTAAATCAATTGTATACACAACAATCGTTTCTCATATTCCGTTTCATTGTAAATTTAAGTTAAATAGCTGATGTTAATAAGAATCTCTACCCAAGTAGATAGACTAGGGTGCTGATGAAGTGCGTGGCTGCACAGAAAAGTATCGGTATTTCCCCCAGCTTAAAGTCTAAGTTTAATTTTTCTTCTCTTCTTTAGAAACTCACATTAATTAATAAAAATATTTCATTCAATAAGAATTGAAATTACTGAACTTGAGCCTAACTATGAATTATTTCTGAATAAAATTAATATTTTAGAAAATAATGAAGAAAATAATCAACAAAATATCAAAAATTTAATATAACAAAATTATATTTACATGGAAAGTATTTATGCTAAGCATGTACAATAAGAGCTTACATCTATTAAATATATTCTACATAAATATAGTCCGAAAAAACGAAAAAAATACATCGAATAAATGGGATAAAGGGCCAACTTTGAGTGGCGGACGAACCCATAAAACACAACTTATCGCTAAGAAATTTTTTTTGGAATTTTTTTTACATAAATAATTTTACATAAAACTGAACCATTTTGGGGGGAAGAGAAGCAAGTCTGAAAGAGAGGGAAAGAGGAAAGAAGAGGGGTATTGACTTGCTTGTACAGAAAAGTTACTTCAATTCTCTTTTGTTATTTCATTCGCTGCATTAAAACAATAGGAAATTGAGCAAGAAACCGGCCGTGTGTAAACAATCGAGCAGTTTTAAAAGAGAATTGCAAAGAAATGCTTCAAGAAAAACTGCCAAGTCTAAAACAAGTCGCATTTAATGTGTCATAAACTACAAAACAAACAAGTTGTATCTTCATCTTATTTTGCACAGCACCGCAGCAATTAAATTGACGAAGATTTTTCGTATTCTATTCTAACATCTTCAAAGTTTGCAAACGTAAAAATGATAATAAAAACAATAAACAGCAAGGCTGCGTGTAGCACCAAAAATAATTTACAGCTGTTTTTACAATCAACAACAGTCGTTAAGGATTTAAGATGTATTCGCGGGATATGTATGCATTCATAAGCGTCATCAACTAATTAAGTCAATTTAAATGAGTTCGCACATTTGGTAACAAACGTAAAATAAATATATTTATGTATGTATTTATGTGCCAACAACATTCAGATGTAGTGAATACAAAAACGCATACACACACACACACATTAACAGGTGCTATTAAGTTTATCCAAAATAACGAGTAAGCTTCAAATAATATTAATGGACTTTCAACTGTTTATACTCATATTTTAATGGGAAACAGATAAAGGACAACAAATTAACACGAAAATATTTGAAAGTGACGGACTCTAAATAAGACAACAGGGACAAGTTGAAATACACATCTCTCAACTGACAAATGTTATAGTCCTAAAATAAACTAAAATAAACTGAATTGAACTGAACTGAAGGTGTTAAGTTTTCTTCTTTTTTTTTTTGCATTACATTTTATTTAACAGAAACTTTATGAAGAAAAACTGAAGCGATTAAAGGCTTATCTGGCTGCCTCTTGCAGGTGCAATTTTTATATTTTTTAAATACATACTTAATATAAATTGCAATGAATAAATTCAATATATTGCAGTGGATAATTTAGCATTATTATTATCATTATTCTTTTTCTTCATGAACGTTATTTTTAAGCCGAAGTTTTTGTAAAATGAATTGCTTTCAATTTTTGGAAATCAATTTAGTGTTTGTTGTTACAAATAATATTTTAAAATTTCCTTCAATACTTTAAGTTGAAGTAACAGAAGTCACGTTTCATATTTGCAACTGTCACAGGAGTGTAAAGCCTGCAGTAGACAGCATGTAGCTACATTTACTACATATGACGTGTGCTAGCCGCATATGTACATGTGCTGACTCTGGAAATGATCGCTTTGGCTACATGTGTCACAATTGGGTTTTTGGGACAAAAATACATGCAGTAGGTATTGACGTCATAACCAGATGCGCATGTGGTTTTTACATAGTCTTAAGAGTGTTGCTTTTATACTTGTTTAAAGCATTAAAGACATTCATCACAGCAAACCACCAACTTCAAAATGAGAAGGATAGAATACAAATGTTTATATGAGAATTGTCCAACTAAATTCATATGTCTATGAACACATAGAATAATCGCATAAGTCGACTTAATCAAAGAAATGATGTGTTATCGTTATCTTCTTTCTATATGTAACATGGAAATCACTGCAACTTCCAACTGGGGCATAATACAGGATGATTAAGCTAAATTTGCTTAAGAAGTTCCAAGTAATATAAATAAAATATAATTTAATAATGTTAGATATACAAACACATGACTGGATAAATAAATCAAGTTTCGGCAAAAACTTATATACAATAAAAATATGCTTTCAGAAGCAGCGGAGCTGTGTGACCACAAAATAAAATTTAATAAAGTCACCAAAACATTTTTCATTGATCATTTGTACGTTTGGAAACTTTTTCAAAATTCAACTATGTGCATTCATATTTAAATTTTTTTATATACAATTTAGAAAATCTGACCAATTTCTATTGGGATACACTTACTTTTTCTTTTATATCTGTTAAATTTGCAAACCACATCCATATTTGTTTTTATTAGTCAAAAAAAATTCATTCAACCATCTGATCATGATTATTAGTTTTATGCAAGTTTAATATAAGAGTTTCATATAAAAAAGGTTATTCTTGTGTTGAAAAAGGTAACCAAAATGGAAGAAAAGTACACAAATACACTTTGAAAAGAAGTAACAAATTTTGTTTAAAAGTAACCAAAACGGCAACGCTGGATATAAGTTAATTTTTAAAGGGTAATTTTATTTTTATAAATGCAAAATATTTGAAGTTGGCGCCACCGAAATATGTATTTATACTTGAATATCAGATTCTACTAAGTTTTTTAACTAAATTAAGCTAGACATACTAGATGCAAACATAAGATAACATTTCGAGTTATAGTTTAAATCACAATTTTATATTAGAGTACGAAACGTTGCAATAAATCCTTCTATTTTTTTAACACATATGTATGTATATACATTTCCCAAAAATTTTTTCCTATTCCTATTCTCTGGAGTCGACAAAGAGTGCACAAACGTCACAAAGGAGACATTAAACTCTAAAATAATTAATTATTTCGAATAATATTTTTAATTAATTTTATGCAACTTTCAACTGTTTTTAATCATATTTTAATTTGGCAAATACAAGCAAATCTCGATATAACGAATCCGTAAAAGTGGAGTACCATTTTTTTGTATTTGGTAGCTTATTTGTAAACAAATTGCTGTCATTCTTTTTGTTGTATTGTATCATGCCTACAATAATAATATTTAATTAAAATAACAAACCTAGAAATAACTTTACGATACAACGAATTTTTCGGTATAAGGAACGGGCATGACTGACATTGGTTTTTCTATTTTAACTATTTCACAATTTACCCACGTATGCAAATGTTTCTGGTGGCAAATTCGAACGGACGCTTTTAGTGTTTAGCCCCGTACAAATTAAAAATTTCACAGTCTATCAATTTATGCTTTGCACGTCAACAGGATCATTCGTACATTTCATTGCAACTTTGTGCACCTTTTTTTTCCACCAGCCTAACAAAAAATTTAACTTGAGTGATGTTCACTTTTTTCCAACATCGTATAGATAATAATTCATTCTTTTACTCTGACGAATGGTTTTGGCCATTTTTCATTAATTCTGGTATGAAAAAATAAATAAATTAAATAAATGTACATATGTATGTACATACAAATGTATATATGTTCATTTATGTATGTATAAACATATTTTTTAGCTTTAAGAATATTTAAATTGCATATCATTTGAAAAAAGTCTTGGTATTGAGCGATGAAATTCACTTACCTTGGGATGTGACCTTAGGGCTGTAAAGAGGTGTTTTCGCTGATTGTTTACGTCTGCGCTACATGACACCCATACAATTTCCATTTATCCTCAAAGCATTGTATAGTGTAGATCAGCATTTCTTTCTTTTTCCAATTGCAAAAAATTTTTAAAAATTAAAAAAATTAAAAAAACAATGGAATTAATTACAATATTTGCATGTAAAGGCAGATAGATTTTGTATTTATTAATAAAGAAAATTATTATATAAATGATTTACTGATTTAGCTCATTTCTCTTATTATTATTATTATTTTTATAATTGTTAAAAATTAATCGATGATAAATGCCGCGACCGTCCATTCTTCGCTTAATGACTTTTACAACCTTAACGCCAGAGGGTTTTAGCGAAGCCACTTTAATTTCGCATGCAACAACATAAGAAGGATTAACGTCTTATGCTCTTTCCAACAAACTTAACATACAGTGCGAGAAAAAATTAAATTGTTCTTTACAGTTTTTTTATGGAAACAAAAAGACATTTTAAAACTTAAACTTAAACTTTAATTCAGGACTACTTGTTTTTCTTTCCTTTTTAAAATGATAGAACATATTAAGAGGCTCATGTGCTTCAGTTTTATAGTCAACTTGCTAAGTACTTCACCTAACGCTACCCTGTATAAGATAAATATGTATGTATGTCTGCATATGAGAGCTCAATTTACTTCTAAAACATCCTTATCATTTTGAATATTGAAGTACATACGTACATCATAATTTTGTAAGTTCATATATATATATATCAAAGCGTAAGTACACTTTTTCCACACACTGTAATATAAAACCCCCATGCACATATGCATATAATAAGGATGATGCATAAACTCAAGCACTTTGATAGGAATGCTAAATACAAGCAAGATGTGTGGCCAATTTATTAAAAGCAAATTAATAAGCAAATTCATAATTAAGCAGAAGCCAAATTAAGACAGACTTAATGGATCTTCCAAGTGAGCCACAAAGTCTTATCAATGCACATCTATTAACTTGCAGATACATAAATATATACATACGTAGCTACATATACACACCTGTTTATATATGGTCGAATCAAGAAGGTATTTTACAAATATGCACACACACACACACACACACACACACACAAACACTCACACACACACATTCATCCGAAATGAAAGTTTCCCAAGAAGCTCTTTCCTTTCGTAAAATAAAATTAAGTATGACCATAACTTACGCGAAAATTGGTGAGAAAAGTGCCACAGCTTGCTACCAAATCGAAAGGAAACCAACCAACCAACCAACGAACGTCGACAAATAGTCTCTACTGTAGAAGCTGTGAAATACAAAACTATCAAAGTAATTCGGCTGAGTCTAATGCAAAAATGACTTTACATTAGTCAATTGCGGTGCATTAGACAACAGAATAGAGGAATCGGCTGTAAGATGTGTAACCATTTGCCACTGAATATTTCATTATTACTACGAATAGTTGTGGGCAAAATCACTCAGGTGCCAACAATTTTGACAATTTGTTTTGCTCAGGCAATCATTGTGCCACCTTCCATCCAACAACGCATACTCTGCTCGTACATAAATAAAACCAAAGATCACATACACAATTCTGTTGCTGTTGATACCTTAATGAGCCATTCAGATTTTGTTTTTATGAACTTTGTTGGTTGTTGAAAATTAGAAAATTGCAAATTTCGTATTTTACGTATTTTAGACTATTAGAAGCATTATTACTTTGCCGTTGTTGTGTCAAGAAGAACAGGTGTTACTAATGGTGGGAAAAGCATCTAGAGAAAACATTTAGACCAACTAATGTTTCATTATCAATTTTTGTTAATCTGGTCTTTAAATACAGCACTTACATATACAACATAATCGTGCGACTACATGAGTAAGTAGGACGAAAAGCTTTTCAAGAAAGAAAAAAAACTCACACAGCAACACTACGAGTATTTTCGTGTAAAATTATCACAATTCAACTAATGATACCACGCAATCTGGCAATGTTCATAATTTTTAGCACTCACATCTTACAAATAGCAACTCTGCACGCACATAACCGACACACACAAACACACACACACAAATATGCCTGATTGCATTACTGTTTTCAAACCAACAAATCCAACATTCAACTGCCAACAATAAGAACTGCATAAAATGCAATATAAGCAATAACAAAATAATGCCTTTAAGCTAAAGTGAAACACTTTGGACTGCAAATGACTCTGAACTGCATTGTGCTGAACAGAAGTGGACACAACTGAACTGAACTGAACTGAATCGAACGAATGCTTGTTTGCATCAACAGCAACAACCAACTATATACATATGTATGTATGTATGTACTCGCATGTACAACGACTTGCATTTGGAGGCCGTGAAAATATGAATTTGCCATCATTTAAATTTAATGTTGATGCCAAAATGCTCATAAACGCTAGGGTATTAAAGATTCACAGAGAATCTACTTTTACGGCCACAAATATTAAAATGAAAACAAAAAAAATTAAATCTCAATGTTTACAAAAATCGTTTTGATCACCAGCAAATTGCAATTGTGATACACTCAAGAAAAGTTAAGTAAAAAATCAATGTGTTGAATGAATGTCATAAAATCCTGGAGAAATTAAAGAAAGATATTTCGTATTTGCAACAATTTACCACTAAGAAACAAAATTTTAATTTATTATTCGCTTATTTTGAAAATAAACTCGCTTTGTTGATTGTTCAAAATATTGGTATTTATTTCGGCTTATTCTTATTTATCTTAATACGCGTAGATAAAGATTGTGAAATGGGAAGAATTACACTGTGTTAGTTCAATAAATTCCGTACGGACACTAGACCTGTATGTAATTCAAAACGAACTTTAGCCTATATAAAATATAGTTAGTTTTGGCATTTTTTTCGATTTTCTTTGGTTTTGAACTTTTCTTAGTTATGGCGGTTTTTCGGTTTTGGCGCTTTTTTTTGATTTTGCACTTTTTTCTCGTTTTTTCTCGATTTTTTTAATTTTGGCAATTTTGTTTGTTTTTGTTTTAGATTTTTTTGGTTTATGGTGTTTTATTTTTCATTTTGGCGATTTATTTTGTTTTGAAATTTAACTTTTTTTCTAGTTTTTGTGATTTTTTCGGTTTTTGGCTTTTTTTTAAATTTTGGGGGATTTTTTTATTTTGGTTATTTTTTGAATTTTGGCGATTTTTTTAATTTTAGCGTTTTTTTATTTTTGGCGTTTTTTTCTGTCGATTTTTTTGTGTTTTGGCGTTTTTTAATTTATGCGCTTTTTTTAGTTTTGACACTATTTTTATCGTTTTTAACGATTTTTTTTCGGTTTTGGACGTTTATCTTTCATTTTGGCCGATTTTTTTTAATTTTGGGGATTTTTTTTCATGTTGGCTATTTATTTCATTTGGTCGATTTTTTTCGGTTTGGCGATTTTTTAGTTTCACAGTTTTTGAACATTTCAAGAGTTTGCTATTACGGTTTTCATATTATGGATAAACATGCGTCCTAAAGACATTTTTGAAAAAAAAATTAAAAAATTGCCCCAAAAAATTTAAAAAATTTTAAATTTTTAATTTTTTTCCAAAAAGTTTTTCAGGGCGCAACTTCATCAATACATGTCTTTTCAGGCGATATATGTATATCGACATAAATGATTTAGAAAACTAGGAAAAATTGTCGTTTTTAGGTGCTTTTCAATCTTAGTTATTTTTTAAAAAAGAGATAACCTAAAAAATGGTTAGCATCATTGAATTCAGCGTATTCGAATTAGGTTTACCCACTGGGTTCCCGACTTGTTACAAAAAAGTTTCGGATTCGGGAACAGCAAATTTTCTTGGGGACATATTTCGAAGAAAGAATCTGGGATTAGAAATTCTAAAATAACAAAACGATGAAGCCCTTCGGAATATTTCGTATTGGTTGTAATTTAAATTCAAATGGTCCCATCTGTTGTTGATATTCCATAATACGAAATATAATCTCGGTTTCATCACATTCAGTTCATATACGAGGACTTATTAAGTTTTGTTGCTGGCTTAATGCAGTGATGTTTTTATTTTATATTTCATTACCAACCAAGCCCACGCAATTAATATTTGCATTTCCTTTCTCAAGTGAGTCTTGGGGAGTTCATAATATAATAATTTATTTATTTTTTGTTCTTATTTCATGTTTTAAGGCGCAAAATTATAAAAATTTCTCACCCTAGTAATAAATTACGTGAGTAAAACGAAGCTTTTCATTCGAGTGTATGTTTTTAATACGAAATCGCTTTGAGTTTTACTACAAATGTGTGTTGTTTTCTCATTTCTGATGTGAATATTTATTTGTATCTGGGAAACATTCGTTGAGTATGATGCTGATGTTATTGTCATTTGGAGACTGATTTAAATTAATTAACCCCGATACTTTCATGATGATAAAATAAAATTTGCATATATCCAAAAACCAACCACCAAAAAAACACAATTAATAAGTTTTTTTTTGCATATTATCGATAAATTAATTAATCAAAATATATTTCGTTGTAATTTTAATAAATTGTTAGTTTGTATTTTTCCTCAACTGAAGGGTGAACACTTGATAACACTCATTTGTCATTCATCAAGCCTGGATTTGGTGGCAACAAAGCTTCAGAAATGCTAATGATAATGACAGATGGAATGCAACACTACTGTGAGTGCATGTGTGTTCTTCTGTCTCCCAGCAGGTGATTTTCTTTCCATTTCACTCTCACTGCTTTTCAGTCACAATAATTATCCTTTATTATCCTTTATTGATTTTTGTTAAAATAAGAATTATTAAAAAGTCCCTCAGTAAATCAAATAAATATTCTGGTTATATGCACAGGTAAGTAACAAGTAGCAGTGGAAAAATACACATACATATCAAGTTTGCTATAAATTATGGCACTAAGAAACAAGGCCCCAGGAAATAAGGCTAAGATGTTTAAAATAAAAAATTTAATAAGCGGAAATATGCTTGGATTCAGTTAGGAGACTGACTGTACTAGACAGCTCACAATTTTCAACAGTGGAGGTATTAAGAACTTGTAAGTTTGTCTGGGCAAACAATTTTGTGGGAAATATTTTTTGTGTGATAAAAATTATTTGCAAAATACCATGTTCATACTTATGGTCTTAAACGTGTTTAAGGCAATTGTTTAAAAAAACTAATCACAACCGTTCACATTACTTTTTAATTGCTTAAGGTTGACGTTTTGTCAGTAAATTATTGTATTTGTAAAAAGTTATGAACGAAAATGCTTTTGATGTGTAAACATCTATACGCCAGGGGTAAAAATCTTGTTCACAATACAATCACAAATTTTGAGTAAGATCGTACAGCGTTATCAAATCGGTGTGAGCTATGTATGTATTAGTGTATTAAGGTAATCATGCATAGAAATACACTCAACCGAATTTTAAAGCATACCTTCAGGAGCAAATTGCTTGTAAAGTGTAATAGTGTTGCCAGTGGGGATAATTTTGTTAAAAAGTTGAAAAATATAAAATAAATAAAATAAATATAAACTTTTACATAAAAGAGCGGTTTAAATGTCAAATATTTGTTTAAAAGATATATTATAGCAGTCTATATTAAGAATTTATAATGTTATATTATAACATATCTTCATTACGTACTGTTGCCTTGCACTGAAGATGGTGCACTACAATTGGGTAACAATCTCTATATCGTGCCAATTATTATGGGTGGAGATTTTAATACAAATTTTGCTAACCCACAGTCGCAAGCTTTATCAAAATTTGTATTTGACGTTTTCCACTTGCATATGAGCAATTCTCCGCAAACCGCCACAACTCATAATTCCACTACTATAGATGAAGTTTTTTTTTTTTAAATACAGTAGAGTGAAAAATGTATATCTTATTTACCAAGCCAATATTTAAAAAAACCATTACTAGATGTTTACACATCCCTCCTCACATTGTTTTATTTTATTGGTTTATTATTTTTAAACACAACAAATGTTTTTTAAACAATTGAGTGTTTTTTAACTAATTGCTTGTATACGAAATAATTTTTTACGTCCCGCCATTTAATAACAACACAAAGTTGCCAGAGCTATCAAAAAACAGACTGAAAATACTCCATTTGCGTGTTTAAGGAAGTGTTTAAATTTTAAACACTTCATTTGAAACAACACAAATCAATGTATGGTAAAACATCTCAAAATCGTCGTGTTTAAGCTCTTTAACCCGAATGAGACGTTAAACACATAAGTGTGAACATAGTATAAGGGTGGGCCCATATTTTTGTGCTGTTCGGGTATATAAATTTTTTGTAATAGGCCCTTATTTTGTAGCGCCACAGATTGACTTATGATTCAGTGGTATCATACATACGATCATTAAAATGGAGAAAGAATTATAATTTTCTGATTTGATATGAAGTGATTAATGGTAAATGACACAAACACTTAATTTGACGCTAGCGCAGGCGCCTATGAATCCAAATGCGAATGAATTTAAATGGATATTTGTCGTTCTATCTCCGTTCGTCGCATCCGTGGGATACTTTTGCACAACCTGCTGTTGCATTTACGTATGTATGTCTCAACAATATGTTGCTGTTCTTATTAAATTCGTTTTTATTCTTGAATACGTGATCATGTTGGCACAACAACTATTAGGATGGTATTTGTAAGATTAATTACTGTAATCATATCAACACGATGTGGTACATTTGTATACATGTACATATAATTTTTTATTTTTCTTATTGAAATAAATATAAAGAAGTCCCAAAATATTTTTACAGATCAAAATCATCTGACTGATAGATGAACTTTGTTTGCAACCACCATTCTTCAAGTTTAATCAAAATTAAATCTAATTTAAGATTTATTTCAGTTTCTGTATTATTTTAATTTAAATGTGAGTCGTATATGCAGTATTTAAATATTTTTTTTCAGCCATTTCAATGTTATGCAATATCGTACATATGATTTAAAATTTGTTTATAATTCTTATTATGATACGAGTAATCACACTATGCTAAAACTATTCTATCGATAGAAATGTAATAGACAAATGTTTGCCAAGTGTGACGTACCTTAAGTTAGCTAAAGTATCTGGAGTTGTTTCAGAAAAATAGATGATGGATTTGGGAAGGCAAATGACTGGCTCCAAAACAATTTAAATTTAATTAAGTAAAACACAAACTTATTTGCAAAATATTTTTGCTGCGTATTGTATATACATTAGGGTGGGTTAATTGTTTTTGTCAACGGCGGTATAGAAACAAGGGGTCTAAAATCAAAACCTAGCTCCCGCCGAGAAGTATCAAATAATAGCCAAATAACAAAAGTAACATTTCGAATTTTCTCGCATCCGATTTTGATGAAATTTTGTACGAATTATACCCGTACGTTCTAGTTTGCGAAATATAGCGACTTCAAAATGAGACAATTTAGCAAAAACCTACTTTACTAAATTATGTATACGTACATATATTTAAACTACACGCAAAGAAAAGATATGGTTGTAGAATGGTTGAGAAAACAATATTATCTTCTCAGAAACAAATGTGTGGTCGTTGAAAACAAGTTATTGTTATTTTAAACATTAATTTTGTTACAGTAAGCAAAGTAATGTTTGAATTTAATAATTACATTATTATATTCATAAAAAGGTGTGATATGGTTAGAGTTCAACAATAAAGTTTTGTTAAAAATTTATGACTGCAACATAATTTTTGTTATTTTTTAAAAATAAAATATTGTAAATAACAATATAATGTTATCCAAAACCATACTATGTTAAGTTTTTAAAAAAATCTTTTTCATGATCATCTTCTGTCAGTTCAGTGTTTCGTTTGTAAGCTATCGGTATTGCACGCGTCGTGTTAAATAAACAAATAAAGTACGAACAAACAAAAGGGTAGATAAATAAAAACATATACGTACATATGTTTATCTCTTTATACAGACGTGTTTGTATTTCGAGTATACACACATATGTAAGTATATATTTCTATATATACAATTTATTTCAACAATATTAAGTTATTTTTATTTCGGATTTAACGCACATCTGTTTTAAACAAGAGATCTACCAATAAATATATGATTGAAAAACAAAATATTATTATTATATCAAATAATACTGTTGTCGTATTTAACAATATTATGAAAAATAAAATCTAAAATTTAACATTTAAGAAATTTATTATTCGACATATTGTCATAATTATATTTCAATTTGAAATTTATTTGCTGGTGGTTCAGCTTGGTCTTTATGCATTTCATTGTTAATTCTGAACTCTCAAATAGTTCTTGAAAGTCTTTGCACAAGATAAGAGGTTTGTGACTGTTCGGGATGTGTGGTTGAAGTCTACTGATGATTTGTTACAGCAACGATGAAATGTATATAGACCAAGCTGAACCACCAGCAAATAAATTTCAAATTAAAATATAATTATAACAATACGTCGAATAATAAATTTCTTAAATGTTAACAATATTATTGTAATATAAGAACATGGTATGGTGAGTCTCAATTATATTTTAGTCACATCTAACAATAGTGTTGTCATATTTACAATAATAAGATTAGGTGTAACAAAGTTCATTGTTTTTGTTGATAATATTATTATTAACTCAGATAATAATATTATTAAAAGTTTGCTTTTCTATTGACAATAATATGATTCAATCATAATATGTTGCTGTTTCATTATGGTTACCTCAACCATATTTTTTCTTTGCGTGAATTAACATTAAAATTTAAATATATAAAAATTAAGAGATATTCTATCAGTTAATCTAATTTTGTCTATGTAAGTTTGACAACTTCCTTTATCTTGAATACGGTAAGAAGCAAACTCTTGAAATGTTCAAAAATGCCAAAAATACAAAATCTCTAAAATAAAAAAGCTCTTAAATAAAAAATATCACCAAAAATAAATTAACTCGCTAAAATACAAAAAAAATACAAAAAGGTCGCCAAAAATCTAAAAAACTCGCCAAAAAACGAAAAAAGCGCCACAGCTACAATATTGTTAAAAATTATAATATGTATTGTAAAAAAAAAAAACAAAAATCGCCAAAACAGGAAACGCAAGAATTGGAAAAAATTACCGACGAGAAACAAGCACCGTACGGAACTCTCGCAAGCACCGTGCGACTCACGGTCGCACTTTACTGAATTTATAATTTTTCTTACATTCTCATAGAACAGGATGGAAAATGATATCAATTTCGGTTTAAAGCAACCCATAATGAAATCGAAGTTAATGCGCTCATCACAACTTTTTCTTCAATCGGTTTTAAATCGAAAACGTCCCAATTAATAATTTGTAAGAAAACGATTATTTTAGTTAAAAAAATTTAAAAAAAAATTGATTCCACGTAAAATTAAAAATTTCTAAATGGCCAAACATTGTTGTCGGAAATACATAGTAGATATTCTTTTAAATAAAAGTTTTAATTAGAAAAATTCTTATTTTTTACAGTTTTTTGTGACAGGTTGAGTAATAAACAAATTTTTACTTTAGAAGATTTTTTGTTCTTAGGAACTTGTATCCAATAAGAAAAGATCTCATATTTGTATTTTTCGAGTACATTTAAAAATAATTTTGTATGAAATAGAGATTTCCTTAAATTTTAAGGATTTAACCCGTTTTGAAAAACAAACGGAACAAAGGTTTACCTGTTGCATTAAAAATTAGTTTAAAAATTTATATGATGTTAAACCCATATGACTGGATAAACTAAGTATTCGAAGTACAAGTATCTAAACTCTTCGAACAATTATATATTATACCCGCATATTAATTGGAATTTCAATTTAATTTTATTGCAAACATAAACGTTTTTTAAAACAAAATCAAGCCTATCATTATATTTATAGTCTCCAATAAAAGTTAAAATTAAAAAGTTTCATCCGCTGCTCAAAGCTACAAGCGATTCGCACTTGATCATTATAAGAGCGTCAGATTTTTTGTAACACTAACACTAACGCAAAAATTAAAAAAACTCATGCACAGGATTGTTTTTATTGTGGCATAGTACTCGTAGTATATAGTTTCTTTTGATCTCGAAGCGCCGATCAAATCGATCAAAACATATTTTTGTAAATCAACTTAACAGAACCGCCTGACAGGACGCACAAACCAACAGTTGCCGAAGTTTGCAACAAAAGGAACATTGTCAAAACCATGTCTAAAGGCACATCAACAAACAACAAACATTTAATTTTTATTTTATTTTTTTTAATTTCACTATAGAAGACCAATTGAAGTACAAACGATTAAGTACAAAATCAAAAAGTGAACGAACAGTAAAAAGTTCTTTCTCCCTTCAAGACAAGCAACAGAAAAATAGGAACAATTTCTTGGCTGCTTTGTATGTATTACAGATGAAGTTGAAAGATCTATAGAATTGTTACATATTGCATATATGCACTACAATTCATCCGTAGTTTTATGATACTTTCAGTCGCACGTGACGGCAGCAAGTACGTTTTTTGATCTGTTGCAGCATAAGTACTACTCGCATCATCCGGCTATTCTCTCACACCACTTGGCCACAAACAATTGTTTGAGGAAAGATGCAAACAAAAACAACATCAATCGAATACCATCAAGCAACAATATGATTTCAAACAGTTCGTTGCTCGCTCACTTGCTGGTGCTTGTGGTTGCTGTTGTTGCTGTGGCGGTTTTGCTATAATTAAGGACTCTGGTGTAATTTGTGCACCTATTTAGGATCGCGTTGATTATAGGCCGGCACCTTATTGTGTTTGACACCTAAAGGCTCTCTCCAGCATCAAAAACATCTTCACATACACCACCGTACACCGAAGTGTTCAATACAAATTTGCTTTGCTCGACTTTAGGTGTTTTGCTTTGAATTGCTGTACACCGTCCTTACCTTGGCGCAGTATATTAAATACAGTAAGTGAATAGATGAGAATGAATGAAAGTGGAATCATGTGGTGGAGTAGAAATCATCATATTTTTTATTTTTTTATTTTTTTTTGCTTTCAACTGATATTTATGTTTATTTTTTTTGTTTTTGCTGGTGTTTAGACGGCAATTGGTCTGATATGTTTTTGTTGTTCAGGTTCAAGCTGAGAAGTTGTGATTTCTTTGGTGAAGCTCTTTTTTTTATAACTGGCAAGTTTGCCTGGCTGGCTGCATTGCACGAAGAGGGTTGAGTGAAGCACGATTTGGCAATGTGATGCGCAGATCAGAAGTTCAGATTTGAGGTTAGTATTTAATATACAAGTTGAATTGACAGACAGACACGAAACAAGAACAGACAAACAAAGTCGCACACAAACATGTGCATTTGGAAGTATCCGTTTCGACCTCAGTTAAAGTAGATTTATAAACTGACGTGAGTATTTAGTGTTGACGGCAAAGAACAAAGGAAGTTTAATTTTAAAAAAACACTTTACTTTCCTCCGCATATAAGGTGCTTTCTTGCGAGGACGAGCACTTTAAAACAACTTGAGTAGTTAGTTTTTATTTAAAAAGTGGTTGAATACTACATAATTTGGAGCTCCAATTATCATATACTTTGGCCACTAATTCCATTGGCTAACTGATTGTATATAAAGTTGGTTTAGTAATACATTAAGGCCCAAATTCACAGTCTATAGTTAACTAACGCCCGTGGTTTAAGTTATCATTTTTCTCATCAAAATCATTGGTTAAACCACCTTCATTAGCTAACTAAAGACTGTGAATTTGAGCCTAAGTGTTCCAAATAAAACGATTCTACTTGTTATTAGATTTTAAAAGTAACTAATTAACAAATGTTGCTTCTTAGTGTTTGTCTCCATGATGATGAATTGCTTTAGCAAACTCACAGCATAGCGCTACAAAAAAAAGCACCCTTTAGAGTTTTGCGGTTGAGGTTTTGGCTAAATTTTTTGCTTATGAAACTTTGTTTACATGATATGGGGACGATCCTTATAATAATTTGTCTTAATTGATCTTTCGATAAGATAAACGAAATATGAGGTAGAGAAGTTCATGACAAACGTAAAATAAAAAATTTTAAGCAAGTTGTAATTGTAAAAAACAATATCTCAACATCTCTTGCAACTGAGAAACTGAAATTTCTACTTCATTTCATTTCTAACTTATGCAATTGTTATTCTACTTTACACGAACTTGGAATTTTTATTATCGCTTTACAACACAGCAGGATCCATAACTGCTGCATGACAAATATTTATACATATAATTTCCTTTAACAATGTAAAATTAATAATTTCGACTTGTTTAATTTAATTGTTGGCATTTTAGGTTTTATGCTGCAGCTTCCTCGGTCAGATTCTCCCTCCCTTCGCTTTATATGAAGTGCAAAAGTTGGCACTTTTTTACAAAAAAGTTCCTGCTGTTTGACATTTGTTAATAATTTGTGGTATAAGAATTCAGTGGAAAAGTGTCAAAGAAATTAATTTGACACCAATTCAAAAAAAAAAATATTGAGTGTAATCTATAACCTTTTGTTCCATATTCTTTGCCACACAATGCCGGCGGGTGGCTTGTGCCAAAATACCAGAAAGAAAAACATCAACTTAAAAAAACGTTGTCACAATATTCGAGCAAAATGTTTTCACTAAATCCCTTGAGTTTAAGTTGCTTTGTGGCTAAAAATTTTAATTTTTTTCACAAGGGCAATATACACATGTGCATATGAATGTAAATGTTTATAACCAGGGAAACCAGAAATATGCTTCAAAAATAGTGTTTCATGCGCATTCAATATGCACTAAAAACTTCGAAATATGCACTAAAAACTCAAAAAATATGCTCTTAAAAATAGCATAAATTGGATTATTTGGAAATGAAAATCTAATTTTAATTTAGCAATTCAATAAATTTGCATATAAAACAAGACAAAAATAAAATAAACAAAAGGAAACAATAAAAAAATTAGTTAGTCCTAATTTACACCATGCAAGTCTTATTGATAAGCTGATTAGTTTGTTAGGAGAGAGAGACGGGGGGAGTAGAAACAGTAACAATAAGACTTGCATAGTGTAAATTAGGACTTAAGAACAACAATTTAACTTTTAGTTCAAAAGCGATCACGATATCAAATTTAAAACTTTGGAACTGTATTTTGAAGAATAAGACAATCTTTTTATTTATAATTGTTATTGCAATAAACAAAAACTTTTCACTTATCCTTTTAAATAAAAATCGACGACGGTCACATCTAAATAAACTTTTATAGGTACATAGAAAATGTTTTTTTCATCCTCAACTGATGTAATCGGGCCAGCTTTCGTCACAAATACCAAACCAAGTTTTTATTGAAATTAACGTCCAGTGAGGATGTTAAAACACATGTTGCATATGTTTAAGTTGAAATTTGGTATATACAAATCAATAGTATTTGAACCAGCATTAAAATTTAGCAGAACAAAATTAGATATGGACGAATTAAATTTTTTTAATTTTCTTGTTTTGTTTTTCTTTCACAAGACTGTTTACAAGTGAATGAAAATTAAAAAATTGTAAATCGTTCATTTTAAATTTTTTCTTCTTCTAAATTTGGATGTTAGAACACATACTAATAGTTAGTATAGTCTAAATTTAAACATCAGAACTCACAAGAAAACGTGTGAAATCGATTGGGAAGCCAGAACATACACAATGGCCTTTTTTAAAGTCTAATTTCATAATGGTAGCAAAATATTGCTTCCCCATACTACTTTTTCTTTCAATACAATGTGAAATTTTGACGGAAAAAATAAATTTTTACTAAAAGTTTTGGTACTTTTGCCCTAAAAACGACAAATATGCTCTAAAAATTCGAAAAATGCTCAAAATATAAGCGTTAGAGTGAAGTATGCAAAAAATGCTTTAAAGGGTAAAATATGCAAAAATATGCACTAACAAATCGATGCCAAAATTCATAAAAAGTTCTGAAACGGATAAATATCTTAATTCCGCATTTATATATCAGACAAGAAAAAACATGCAATTGCATATTTGTGGTTTCCCTGTTTATAACTTAATAACCTAAAAGTCTAAAAATAATTATAATAATAATTAATTAATTTAAAATGACATTGCTTGTCATTAAGCAATTTTGGAAAAAATAATTATGTCTACAAATGTATTTACATACATACTTATTTGAAGCACATATCGCTCCTTTATTGCAACACAGACATATCTAAAAAATGTTTTTTTGGAACTGATAATGCAGAAAAAATTTTTCTTATTTTGTGTAAAAATTTCATATAAAAGACTTGATGGCTTAAGAAAAATGATATTTTTATATCTCAAAAAAACATAAAAATTATTTTCTAAAAAACTAGCTTTTTGGAGTTTTGACTCTATTACAATTAAAGAGCGATATGAATAATAACTAAAAAAAAACATTACCAGAAAATTCATTCATTATCTACTTAATTTGCTACAAATGGCTGCTTTGTATTCATGTAACTGCAATTAAATTTTAAGCAAAATTTTGTCAATTTGTTGACAAATATTACGCAGAGGCTAAAACGCATCAACAAACTAAATAATATCGCTATAAAACATCTGCTAAATTCATTAACAATAAAGTTGTTTTGCTCAACATATTTTATTTCATTATTTATTTAGACAAAATAATGCCACCAAATAAATGTATGGACAACAACAGCACTTTTATCTGACATTTTTATCTTGCCATTGAAGTTACAAATTTCATACATATGTATGCTTAAATTGTGCGATTTAAATGAGCGTTTTAAATTCGTTTATATATATTCATTAAATGGCGACTTCTATACAATTAATTATTACGAGTATAATTATACATAATTATACTGGCAAGTTTACAGATAATTTGAGAATTAGTATAAATAAAACAATGAAGAGTGCCGAATTTTAGATAACCTTCAAAACCTACATATAATATACGTCTGTATATCTACCTGAGTACATATGTTTAGAGTTGAGCGATATTTAGAAAACTGTTACTTTTTCACAGCGATTGAAAAATCACTAATCACAAGTGTGACTGAATTTATTAAAAAACATGTTTTGAAAATATAGTTCTTTCATACAAACTGTGATTTTTTATACCTTCATACTTTTGTCAAGAAAATATCGTCAAATCGCCTATTCTGGTAACTATGTACAGCTCTCACTTTTTAGTCTTTGCAATTTTATTGTCTCTCTGCCTCTTATACGACAATTCTCAATATTTGGACGGGGTTAATTGCTAATTGTTTGTTGTTGTCGCTCTTCTTATTAGTATTTATCAAGACACCAATACTAATAAATACTTGTAATGAAGAAGAGCTGAAATATATTAAAACGTGATCACAGTCACTGTTTAATTTCACCGCTGCTCTTCTTATTAGATTTTCTCAAAATAACAGAACTGATACAAACAAAATACAGCTAAGCTGTGATCACAGTCCCAGTTTAGAAGAACAGCGATTTAGAAATCACATTCACAAGGACCAACATTATTAAAAAATCACAGTTTCGATCATCCCTAATATGTATGTATGTGTATTTTTTTTATTTCTTATATTCTCTCTCCCAAATCGTTTCAGGTTTATACAAAAAAAATTTTAAAAAATTTCAAAGCGATAAGTTATGATTTAGGGGGTGCGTCCACCCCTCAAAGTTGGCCCTGAAGCCTATTTATTCAATGAATTTTTTTGTATTTTTTTACATATGTATAAATTATCATATATATAAATTAATCATAAAATATATTAACGGTCGCTCTAATGTTATATCGCACACTAAATCATAAACAGTTTGCTGGTTTGCAATATCAATCTACATATTTAGGAAACTTCTGACACATCAGTCCAAGATCGAAGTACCTAACTTTTTTCATGTACAGAAAGACGGATAGACGGACCAGGACATATATACATAGGTATACTTTATGGGGTCGCATATTAATATAAAATTACGCATGGAGCGACAAGCCGTTTTTAGTGAAGGCTATAAAACGTGGTCTAGTAGATACATATATGTATGCAGACATATACATAGATTCATATATACATTAAAGACCTGCACAAGACGTCTTATAAGAACTTTTAAGGCATGAGGGCAACTTCAAATGCCTTACTACAGGCAGCGTGACCGTTTGATCGATTAAAAGGCAAATTGACACTTTTTCGAGAGCTTTTGCCACTTTTTGTGTTCCTTTTTTAGAGTGAGTTATATAAAAATACATTAAAAATAAAAAGTTTACTGTAGTTTTTTCGTTTTTTTTTAATTTTGCCCCTTTTTTTGGTAAATCCCCTTTTTAGTGCCACTTTTTGAAAAATGTCATCGGTCACCCTGACTACAGGGAAATCTTCTGAAACAAACGCTAACCAACGTTGTCGGCAATACATTTGTTTAACTTATTGCAGGTATAAGAGCAAAGAAGATAGTTCGTGACTGAAAAATTTGTTGTGCTTGTGCTTTTTTCTCTCATTGACGCGTATACAAACGTCATGCACGTACATACATTCACACCTTCATAATTTGTGTACGCTCTCTTATTTTTCTGCGCGCATACAAACGCACACATGCATAAGTTAGGTGTGTGCTTGCTTTAAGAAACCTCCCTTAAACACAAACATACTAGCTTACCATCTAAATCTTACACACACACCCAAACGTACAATCTGCAAAATAACAAGCATACATGTATAAACAGTACTTCTTTTCATTGTTTGTTATAAATAAGACGTCTTGGCGACATCGCTTGTTAACAGTCATATACACGTACACCAATAAATCCATCGTGCCTCGTTTATAGTACGACAGTTTTTATTATTGGCTTAGTATAATGCATGCCACGAGAGTACATTTAAAAAACATGACGTATTTACATTTCAAGACTGCTTACGCAGGCCACTAATAGATATGTGTATGCAGAGATATACATAGATTCATATATATGTATACGTAAAGACGTATATTTATGTACATATGTATTTAATTCATGCATTCTTTCTTTAGTTTTCCATTTAATAGTTCATTTTAGCGCCGCCAATTAAAAACCTACGTAATTTTTAGCAGCTAAGATGTTAAATGATAAAAAATGAAAGGAACAAAAATAAGTTTTTCTTTAAAAAATTGTTGACTCAAGCAACAAAGAATACTGAATTAATATAATGCAACATTTTCATATGAATTGTGCAATGTAGCAGCGGCTTATAACAAAATAAATTTACGACTTTTCAACCAAGTCCGGAAAAAAAACAAAAAAGTTCAAAATTATTATATTGGAAAGCAAACACTTTTTCAACTAAAGTTAAACGCATTGAAATTTTACAAACTGAAGAGCGAATTTAAAGTAATTTGTTAATGTGCAAGGCATGTACATACACACATACATTATGTACATATACATATTTATGTATGGTTGCTTAGTGCGTCAATATAAAAAGAAGAAGAAAATAATAATAAATAATAATTTCTTGTTGAAAATCGTGACTATAAAATTTTGTATTTTGTTTATGTAGAAACAGTTATTTTCCTTATTATAATTTTTGTTGTATTTACCCAAGTTTTCAGTATATAACAGCCGCAGAAAATATCTTCCTGGTTTGCGATCGTTTTTTCTTTTTCTTTTAATAATATAGCTTTAAAGTAAAAAGTATGATAATTATGCGAAAATTTGCATGTAAATTGATCTTCACTTCATATAAGATTTCGTTTGTTGTTTTTAATCCTTTTCTTAGTTTGCTCTTCTCCTTGCATGACCAATTAATGGCGGTCTAACACCGTGTCTCTCACACATCCTGTATTATAAAAATCATTTTCAACACTATCAATCAATAACTTGCTATAATATTATGCGGTAATCTCACCTTTTAGTTCATCATTATCATACTCGACGGACGATGGATGGAAGGTTGGCTGGTTGGTTGGTTGCCTGGTTGTTTCTTACCAACATCCTAATTTTGAGACTTAATTTGTTCTAAACTTCGGCACTACTGCACCCCATACCATAACACTCGTACATGTAAAATGCAACATCCTCTGGTGGCACATAATTGTTTTTGTTTTAATACGCAAGCACTAGATATAAATACACATGCAATTATTGTACACACACACACGCACATCGTATGTGGTTTATTGCAGCAAATATAAATAAAAAAAAAAACAAAAAGCAAAAATCCCAACACTTAGTCAATAAGCGTTGGCGCAAGCGTTCAACACATTGTCGGCAAATGTGTTGTTGCAGCAACATGCAATATCAAAGTTAAAATTAAATGCGCGGTAATTTTATAAGACGATGCAAAAAACTATTTTCAAAGGATGCCGATGTTCTCTTAAAATTACCGCATACACAAACACTCAACCAGATCGATTCACGTGCAATGAAACAGCTTTACACCTCCAGATATTTGAATATGGAAACATTTTCATTTCATCTATTTAAAAAATATGCAATATGTACGTTTTCTCTGAGAATGCACGATACATTTTTTTTTGTGTAAAAGTTCCCAAAATCCCAGAGGTTCTCTAAAACTCACAATGGCAACATCGAATTATCAATTTCAATGTATTTTTAATTGAATATAATTATGTTTAACTGAAAAAGTAGAAGAAAATTAGTGTGTTTTCAAATATTATATAATTGTTTCTTTAATTAATTTCATATTGGTTCTTTTGTTGATAGTTTTAAAACATTTACAGCCATATGCAAAAAAACGTGTGCTGAAAGTGTACATTAACACAAAGTTTCTTTAGAAAACCCGGTTTTAACGTACTCGTACATTGCAAGCACACTTTATTTCTTCTGCATATGGGGATAAATATTTGAACATTTCTCCCACATTCACTTGCCGCTGAGTGTAAACGATTCCCCCCATTTACCATTTATCAAGGTGCAAATTCAACTTGATTTCATTTCTTATTGAAGTCAGTTCAACAAATTTTAATCACAATATTAACGGGTTTTTAATGAAACCCCCAAATCGTAAAGGCCACAAATATAAATTATAAAAAAGCATCAGTGACTAAATATGCATCATAAATGCATAAAAAAGCATAATAAAAATTTTAAATTACCGCCCCTGGGAAAATATAAGACATAATATTTCGCATTATTAAAGAAGTTTTAGTCAACTAATAAATGATTTAAATTCAATATTCTCATCGTAAAGTGAGGCAAAACGGCATTAGTCACGTCATTTAGACAATTTTCATATTATAATAAAAATTATTTTTCATGATTTTTTTTTTCATATTCTACTCTTTCGTATATTCGACAGTTGCATGTATTTAATTATTCATTAGCCAGTCAATTTGAATTTGTTGTCATACTGTCTTGCAATGGTCTACGAATTACACGGACATCGATTTGTTTAGCTCTCACTTCAGCTTTTTTCTTTTTTTTTTTTTGTTCGAAAACTTAACGACATTCACAAATTGTTGGACCAATATTATTTGTGGTTTGCATAGTGAGTCTATAATTATTACAATTATTCTTTAATAGATCAGTTTTTTTTTTAATGAAATGTGAACAAGCAGTTTATTTGCAACTTGTTGGCAATTATCATACATACGTAAGAACATGTACATAAGTCGCCAGCAAAGAAATTAAATTTATAAATATGCATGACCAACAAATGTTTTTGTTGCAATGTAGTGCAATATATGTAAATATTGGTATGTATGTCTCTATGAATTCTTATGAAATTTTCAATTACAGAAGTTGCTAAATTATTATTAAAACTCTATGTCTGAAGAACGATGTAAAAAGCCTGATAGGCCCGCTTCGCAACCCCTTTTAAAAATGTCAGCAAAAGTGAGCAAATCATTGTTTTAATGAAAAATGTTTCATTGCATTGATTTGAAAAGAATATGGATCAGGCCTTGTGACTGGTACTATGACGTCAAAGGGACCTTTCGTGCTTTAAATTTACAATTATTCAAAATTAAGTAATGCTTTAATAATGGAAAGTTAGAAAGAAGACCGCCTAATATCGCCGGAACACAAAAGTTCATAATACAAATTATGCATTCTACTTTTACGTAAAACAATACATTCACATATAATGTGTGCTGGCAGATACTCTTGAGTGAGAGAAATAGACCTGATTGCAGCTTCATAAAGCATAATTAAGACCGAAATGTTTTTCAAAAACCCATTAATCAGTCTTAGGTTATTCCTTTTTAGTTCTAAAGTTACATTGCATGAGAATGTAACCATAACCAAATTTCCTTATCAGATTCCGGGAGTTTCATCCCAGATTCCCCCTTAGCGGTCCATAGTTTACCATATCTAGTCAATGCTTTCATCGAAGATCAATTAACACCGCAAAAAGCGTTCAGGATCCAATGATAAGTAATGATAAGTAAGACAGGCGATGTCTTTTGCAACTCTGCTTTTTGCACCTTTTAAATAATGCAGTGTTGCAGCGCCTCTGGTGTCAATGAGGCGTATTAAATTTTTGAAGCTTTGTTAAGTAGGCATTTTATTGCATATATTTTACTTCGCCGATAATTTTGCTACACAATACAGATGAAGGAGGGCGCTCTGTTGTTAAATTAGGATTATTATTTGCTGAAGCCGGTGAAATTCAGGGACCAGTGCCTATGCCTTCATCACTAGAACCTTTCCTACAACAACTGATACAAAGGGACACTAATGCACATAAGACAAATGCGTGCTGTTGTTAATTAAGGACTGTCGGAGACCGGGCTCGAACCCAGGACCTTCGATTCTTGTACTTCCCGTGCTAACTACTTCAGCCAACATCACCCTCAAACATAATTTTTACCAAACTTTTAAATAGCTTCTGGGTCCGGGTAATAGATCCGAAGAAATTCATTCAGAAATATCATGTCATAAATGGAACCAAATAATGCATATGTTTATTAATGTAATTATTTCACTGAGGTTGTGATGTTATTGTACATATTGCAATTGAAAATTATTTAAAAAATCGATTAAACTTTTTATCTATAGAATGAATTCTTCTTCAATCGATTTCTAAAATCCCTGCATTTGGTAAATTATTTTTCTTATAATTTATACATTAATTAAAATATACAATAAAATTGTTCATTATACACAGAAAAAATCATCTCTCAATGCCTTTAATTGAAAAATCAATTAAACATATAATCAATTAAAAATTTTATTGAATAAATTAAACTGTTGCATAATAATTTTATTGATTAGAACTTCAATTCAAAATTTAAGTGGGTTGAATAAAATTTTGCTTAAAAAGTTACTTAATTAAAGTTTGATTATTACAATTAAATTTTTAGTTCATTATTTGTATTTTTTTTAATTAAAAGTGTTAACACACAAAAACGTAATATGAATGATTTTTTAATATCAATTAAAATATTTTTGTAATATCAATTAAAAAATTAATTAAATTTTTACCTATAAGCAATTTGATAATATCAATTAAGTTTTTCCACTAAAATTAATTAATACAATTAAAAATTTAATTGGATGAATTAAATTATCAATTGAAAATATTAATTGTGAATAGAAGAAACATTTTTTATACGTATCTTTCAGTGTAGGTTTACTATATTTTATTTAATTCAGATATTATCTATCGAAAGCGACGAATTTCTCATTTCTCATGTTTGTTTCTAAACACATGATACTCCCACCTAATACCGAGAAGGCAATTGCATTTTGCATACTTTTATTTGCGTTCTGGATAATCTTGATGAATCCAATATCCATAGTTCCTGAAATTTCAAAGCAGTAACAATTATTTTTGTGGCACTGAAGCACCATTTGGTGATAATACTCGTACCACCATATTTATATTTGTTAACATTTGCCGACGGTCTTCTCTAAGATTCAAAATCTTTACTTTTTGAACTATCACATACTTAAAAAAGTTGATTTCTTTTCTGCGATGCAAATTACATATATTTCAAACTGGTTGTGGGTTGGTCTTAATGCTCAAAAAACAAGCTGACGAAAATCTATTTAAAGGCAACCATAAAATCAAAGCAGCAAGAGAGTCACTCATTGCAACAAGTTTTTAATAAAACAGCGAGCAGAAGAAGTATACAAACTGAGTCAAGTCAAGCCTTATTTCGAATACTTTCATATCACGACGGCACGCCTTAATAAAAGAACACAATATCTAAAAAAAAATATTAAAAAATAACAAAAATGGCTGTGAGCATCAAAAAAATAAATAAAAAAAAAGAAAGAAGATAATTTTGTAAAATTAAAAAAGATGAATAAAAAAAGAGAAGTTTAATTTGAGAACAATACGAGTATATTTTTTATTTTTGTAATAGTTTTACACATTCTTAATTTTTAACACTTACTTAATCCCCATATCCTTCCATATGAGCAAAAAAAAAATATATTTTATTAGTGTTAAAAGAACGTCGAAAATATTATACAAATAATATCCTGCTTAAGGATTGTTACACATGTCAAAGAAAATTTTAAACATATGCACATGTAGTTTTTTTTTACTTAAATGATGCGTATTTGCATCGTTGAATGCTTTGTTTCTTTAGAACATAAAAAAAGTAAATCTTACTCACATTTTCTTCATGCCTTTTATGCTGCAATTAATTTTACTACAATTTCAGAAGTTACGCCTCTTTTCGAGTATTCTAACAAGTTGATACGAAAATTGTGGATCATTTTATTTTGTATATTTGATCAATACCAAAATTTAGTCAGGCTGGCTTAGCAGAGTTGGAAATCAGGTGGCTCAAAGTTAAATGCTGATAATATAGCTTAAGGTAAATTAAATATTAAGAGCGACTCAGCTTGTACAAAGATAAAAAATTTGATTTTTGCAAACCTTCGCAAATTAAAGACGGATTTGTTTCATGACGCTTCCCCAAATATTTTCGAGGTCTAGCAATAACCGTTCGTGAGCTGGAACACTTTTGAGAAAAGTGTTTTTTTTTTTGGCACATCAGTCTATAATATGATAGGGATGAGTGACGAAAAATGTTCGTGAAGCGCTATGTTGTTTAAATATTTTCAAATATATGTAGGTTAAGTTAGCAGGCTGTGGGTATGGAAGGACGAAATTTAGAGTCCATCTCAATTGGGTCCAATACAGTGATGCCTTTGTGATACCTGTGAGTTTAAGAGAAAATAGTGTGGAAGGGTAAAGCGGTAATGATAAGTAAAACAGGTGATGAAGGAAGACATAAAAAGAAAGTTTCATTCTTTTACAACCCTGCTTTTTGCACCTTTTAAATAATGCAGTGTTGCAGCGCCTCTGGTGTCAATGAGGCGTATTAAATTTTTGAAGCTTTGTTAAGTAGGCATTTTATTGCATATATTTTACTTCGCCGATAATTTTGCTACACAATACAGACCAAGGAGGGCGCTCTGTTGTTAAATTAAGATTATTATTTGCTGAAGCCGGTGAAATTCAGGGACCAGTGCCTATGCCTGCATCACTAGAACGTTTCCTACAACAACTGATACAAAGGGACACTAATGCACATAAGACAAATGCGTGCTGTTGTTAATTAAGGACTGTCGGAGACCGGGCTCGAACCCAGGACCTTCGATTCTTGTGCTTCCTGTGCTAACTACTTAAGCCAACATCACCCTCAAACATAATTTTTGCCAAATTTTTAAATAGGTTCTGGGCATCAAGAACATTTTTTTATAAATTCTTAATTCCAGTTTACATCAAATCACCTTTCGAACAAAGCGAAAACTTTACCGAATTCGGTCCAACCTTTTCTTTATCCAAAAATTACTCAGCAGGAGGAGGAGCAGCAGCTATTATATTAAAATTTCATTTAAACAAATGAGAAGTTTCACTAATATTAAAATTGAAACAAGAACTCAATAATCAATAGCCCAATTCACAGTCTTGTGCAAATGGTATTGCATCGTAGCATGTACAAAATGGTATAGTATATTGATACTCACCACTAAGAGATTTTGCACATGCTACGATGCAAGACCATTTGCACAAGATTTTTAATTGATCTAATATATTTTTTTTATTTGCTTACTTTACTTATTGCTATATCATCATGCGTATATTTAGCATCACCAGTCCATCTTTCAACGGGGGCATAATAATACTAAATTTTTTTCTTAAGTCGACTTATGCCATTATTCCATATTGCCACATACATATGTATATATGTATATAATAACTTAAAAAATTTTGCATAGAAAGAAAAAAAACTTCCTAAAGTAATCCAGCTAGCAGAAAATTTTAAATATGAGTATGGACATTTGAGGTATTTTAAGATTTGTGAATCTTGTTTAAGACTCATGGTGGCCACCATCAACCAATATCATCATTCGTCATTTTGTTGATGTTTTAAAGAGGTTTAATGCTGTGGTTATTTGTGTAAAAAATACAAGTCACTAAATCATCTTTAAGTCACTAAAAACATGATTTCTGAGCTAATAAAATCATGTTTAAACTCACTTATTTGCTGTGCACTACGGGAAAGGCATGAGTGTGTTTATTTCAACAATTAGCTGGCAGCATATTTGAAATGATTTTTCATTTATTTTTTACAGTAAAATATGTAATTTATATTTAATAGAAAAGTTCATGATGACTCACATACGATTAAGAATGATTTCGAGTATCTGAGTTTACTCGTACCAATCAATCATTATTCCAATTAATAATCACTTGCCTATTTGAAATCACACAAAGCGTACTTAAAATTCGTTAACTAACAAAATTTTTTGTTAATAAATGTTTATATCTTGTAATATATTAATTTTAATAATTCACTTGATGCTTAAAGTCAGGAAAGGGAAAGACAACAAGGCGCGCATAATGTAGATGATCAACATTTTGTTGATTTTGACAAAACAAATCCTCTTTTTTTTATAAAACTTCGAAAGAAATATAAGGAGGAAAAAATACCATTAAAATGTTATAGATTTATCATACTGAAGAAAAAAAATGTAAAAACAAACAAAAATTAATAAACGACATGGTTAGTCAAGAAGAATGAAAGATAAACAGGAATGAAAAATATTCATCGCATGACAGAAAGTCACATGTTATAAAGCTGATGTCCAACTGTGCACCAAGCCATCAATCTGCTTGAGATTACAACTTCTGCGATGTTTTTATATTTTTATATTTTCTTTTATCTCAAATAATTTTAAATTATACAAATTAATGAAAAATTTAAAGCAAACACTTTTAAAATTTATCAATCTTTTATAAACTTTCATATAAATACTTCACATTGAGAAGATGTTGACATGACAACTTAAGATCACACACAGATAAGCTCGCATAGACCAACAATTTTGAAATAATTTGTTAAATTTTTTTGTTTTTCGTTTGTTTTTTTTTGGTCCAATACGAACAACTGAAATAAGTTTTTCAATCCTCAACTCTAAACTCACTTCATGATCACAATTATGCGCCCTCACATATTTCGAAAGCAACCCAACCATCAGTTATTATAAAAGCAAATATCTAAGCACGTTTTCTGTGTATTCAATTTATTTTTATTTTTATTTTTGGGCACCGAAATATCAATCTTCGAAAGAAACAATCTTCAAAAACAAGTTTCCTATAAAAGAACAAACACTTACCAAAGCTTTAATACTAAATGAGTGAATTTGTAATTTATTATTCGCACACTGGGAATAATGAAAATAAAAATAATCATATTGCAGCAGCATATTACACAATAGCCAGAAATTTTAATGCGTATCTAGAGTAAATGAAACTATACATTGAATTGAGAGTAAAAATTCATTTGCAAATTCAATTTTAAATGATATAAGTGCAAAAAGCATTACTTTCTGAATTCTAAAAATTATATTTAAAGCCCAATCGGATCGCCTGAACTACAGTGGGATTTGGATCAAAAGTCCTATTTTCGACCATTAAAATTAAAAAATCGAATGATGCTGATTTTTAGAGAAATTTTTAAATATGAAATATGCATTTGGAGTTTTTTTTGGAAAAATTTTATTTTATTTTTGAAAAGTTCATGCAGGGAGGAGATGCAAAGCAAAAATGGCTTATGTTTTTTATCACAATTCAGTGGTTCATATACATACATATGTGTGTATTGTGATGTAACGAATGTCAATTTTTGATATTCGCGAGTACGAATACGAATTTTTCAAACGATATTCGCGAATACGAATACGAATATTATACGAATAAATATTAAAAAATTGTTATGAAAAGGACTTCGCACTCTTGTTGGCGTACTTTAAAGTTAATAAAAGGTACCCACAATTTTAATGATCGGCAGTGAATAATATTTAAAAATGATACAAAGCACAAATTTCTATAAAATAAATTAATGTATTTGTACAAACTAAAATTTTTAGTCATTTATTTAAATTTCGTTTAGGATTTATGCATTTATTTATTTAGTTTCCTTGGAAAAATATTCGTATTCGTATTCGACTGAAAATGGCCGACTATTCCATTTGACTTTAATATAGTATTTAAAAAAATTTAGGGATATCACAAATCGTTAAGAAGATATGGCCCAAATCTATAAGCCTCTAAAAATTAACTTATTACTGATTTTCAATGACAAAAAAAACTTTCACCCAAGCTGTTTTTCCAAGAAAATGAATTGTAGAAATAACTTCCTTCCGTAATGAAAAATAGTTCTCGCAAGTTTCCGGAACAGTTAGAACTATAAATTTCTGGTGAAAGTCAAGAAAGGTGTCTTAAAATTTTTGCAAAAACTATTGCATACTTTTAGGTGAGGTATTCAAAAATATTTATTATAACAATTCATTAACAATCGAAGCAAAAAATAATATAATGTAATTACAATAATAATACTAATATTACAAATAATAACGTGTGGGTGAAATACAGTTCGTTGTCCATAAAATAATTTTATATGTGGGCACTTCCACAGTCACGTTACGTCACCATGCAATTTAGCATGTTATAATAGCTAATAAAATAGTTACTAAGGCCAGCTTCAAAAATTTAATACGCCTCATTGACACCAGAGGCGCTGCAACACTGCATTATTAAAACCGTTCAAAAATCAGAGTTGTAAAATAATGAAACCTTCCTCTATCTCTTCCTTCATCACCTGTTTTGTCTATCACTATCCCTTTCATTGCCTCTAAGTGTTAGTTCTCTTAAAAAAATTAAAACAAAGTTTGTAAGTTAGAGATATGCTGTTCGATTTGTTGCTATCTTTTACTAAATATAGAAAAAACTCTTTAAAAATATAAACATACGACTTTTTTTTTAAAAACAAGCTATGTCACCAAGTAAGGGAAATTGGCAAAAAAAAAAAGTGGCCTTTTCCGTGGAAATGCCCATGTGCAAAATAAATCATAGCAATTCCTCTTTTTGGTATGCTAAGTCAAATAACGGAAGTGCTAGAAATAAGGACTACAGGAAATATAGGTTAATGTTATACCCTTTTTTTTATAACCCTCTCAAGACATGAACCATATAAAAGGCTTTAAAATGTAACAATGTAGTCAAAGAATGATAAACAAAATATTTAAAAAAATTTATTTATTATTTATTTATTATTCTCCCGTTTTCAATTATAATTTTTTGTTTTCTTTATTACTTGCTATTAGTTGGAGATTTGGATGAAACGCGACATGTGTCTTTTTTTATTCTAGAAAGTGTATGTAACAAATTTGAATATTTCTGCTTATATAAGGAAAATTGTATAAGTATAACAAATCGGTTTGGTAGGGCGGTAGACGAGGCCTATTTTTATGAAACTCGGAATGCATCTTGTTTGTTCTAGAAAGTAAATGTACCAAATTTTATGATTACTGAATGGACAGAAAAAGTTTTTGATTACAGTTTTTGCCCAAAAATGTATAAGGCCATTCCACTGTGCAAGCTGGTGGATTTGCATGAAATTCAAGTTCAGATCGTTCATGCGATTGTGGCATATTGAAGTGTTTTAATTTAACAATTCCGTATTGGTGACTTCAATTACACTTATGTTCATTGAAAGTTAAATTCTGGCCCATAAGAAACATTAAACATTTCTTTTCTGCAAATAATTCTTAAGTTTCATCGTCATTTCACCTGAAGTTTATGATCCGGTAAATTGGGAACTCATTAACTTCCGGAATGTTCCTGGAGTAATTGATAATATTTCATAAGTAAATGTATTTTTTGAGTAATCTTTTCTTGCGTTAGATATAATGGTAATTATAGAAATTTTCCGCTTTAGAGGTTAGGTTAGGTTGGACAGATATGTAGGTGAGACCAGAAAGTAATGTTTGAGGTTACTTGGATCCAACTGCGAGGCCCCCTTAAGTACAAGTGACAGATAGATAGAGGGAAAAGGAGTTTTATTCGTTTTGCTAATTTTGTATACCATCGTTGCTGCGCCTCTGCCGTTAACTATGCACATTAGTTTAAGATATACTATGTCCATTTTATTACATATTTTACTTAGCCTACAATTAATTTGCTACAAATAGCGATGAAGAGCACAAGAAAGGGCAGGGATCTTGTGTTATAAAATTCCGCTAAGTAGCTAAAAACTCTTATTTAAAAGAAGGTATTTTATAAATTTTCTTAAGAAAGAATTATATATTATGTATTGGGGAAACGTTTTTTTCTCTCAGTGTCTGCTATATTGTCTAATAAAGGTTTTGTAGCTGATATTGTGTTTGCTTTTGTTGGTATGCTGTGGTATTGTCATGTCTTATGTAAAAACGAATTATTGTTTTCACGCCATTAGCTTTTAACCATTTCTATGATTTGACAACCAACAAAAATCAAAAAGATAAAAAACAACGCAACTATACAATCACAAACACACACACAAAACACTAAACGGTGGTACTCCTACAAATCTCTTTGACCTCTGAATTTTTATTTAACAAACTAAAAAACAAGTAACAATTCATTTGAAAATTTGTTACCAAAAACTTTTATAAGAAATTTTTTATAAAAAAAAATATAAAAACGATTTAACATTGCGTATTTTAATGAAGAGAAAATTGAAATAAGATTGTCACTGATTGATCGTACTGTTGTAAAAAGCATGTTGCATGAAACTTTTAATATTTCTTTAACAATTTTTGTTTCTTTTTTATTTTAAAATGTTTTCAGTGTTTCTTTGTTATTGGCCTAATCGATGAAGGCTTTAAGGTTTTCATTTTTGTTATCTTAACGATTACATCTCTGTACATAGTTGAGTTTTTGTTAACATTTTTTTTTAAATTGCCACAAAATTTACAAACACAAAAAAAAATATTTTAAGTGATGCTGACAAAAAGTTTGATTTACACGATTAATTGCCGATAAAAATTTCGATTTAAAATAAGAAGAGAAACAGACAAAAACTTGAAACTTACAAAAATTACGTTTTCGTAAAAATAAAATAAAAATAATTATGCAAAAAAAAATTTATATTTTTTTTGGTTTGTTTAAAAGTGCTACCTAAAGTTCATAAATGTATTCCGATTGCTTCTTGTTCGGCTGGTTTGTGGTAGTGGCAACCATAAAACAAACAGTAAATTCATCACGAAAATATTTTGTTGGCATTTAAATTCATTACATGCTGTCCAGAAACAATAACACACCGTCCTCCGACATTCAGGTGCATTCAGGTGGCTGCTGCATCAGAGGAGATGGTGTCACAATATCATTCATCCATCCATTCATTAATTTGTTCGTTTGTTTGTTCTACGAATATGATTCCAATTGGTGGCAACATTTTTTAGCTACCGAATGTATGCAAATTGCCATCGTACACAATTTATATCATACGCTTAAATAATCTTATTTTCAGTGACAGGACTTTTTCGTAATCGTAAACAACAAGTAAATTGAAATTTAAAGTTATACAATTGTGCGTTCAATAATGTAATTTTAGATGGATGAGTTGCAACGCCTGCCACATGCCAGTAGCGGTCACATTGTCATATTTACATATTTGGAATCAGTTTAATTTTATTTTAAATTTCAATGTATACAAAAACCAGTGTAACACGCTGGGAGGGAAGACTTAGTCTACAAGAATTAAAAAAAATTCCTCCAGAATATTTTCTTGAATTCAATTATTTTTTTTTTCTTCTTATAAACAAACTTTAACTGTATAATCTTCCTTTTATTTTCTAAAGGCAATTGCCGCATAAACCAAGGGATAACTGTATAAAAATGTGTGGAGTGTGTGATTTGGGCATTTTGAAATTTATCTCTAAAGTATATTTTAATTGAATCTGTTGAATATTTGCTTGAATTATAAGTATTAGATATTACATCTAATAATTGCGATAATTGTGCATAACTCACACTCATGCAGGAGAGTACAGCGACGAGTGTTTGCATTTCATGTACTTATTCTTGCATAAGGATAGGAATAGTAGAGTAAGGCAATCCTTTTTTGATTTTGATTTCTAGTTTTTAAATAAATTATTTTAATGCTTCACTCCTTCAATATTCAATCAATGACAATAAAATGCTTTCACTTATTCGAACAAAACATAGAAAGAATGGTTGTTCAAACAATTTTAAACTCGAAAAGAATTAAACAATTTTATTAATTTTATTTTACAGCAAAGTATATAAATCTTTAATTTCACAGAATTTTTTTTCAAATATAACCTTTCACTGAAAAAATACAAATAATTAATTAAAAAATGTAATTAAGTCAATTAACCTTTTGCTTAAAAAATCAATTCATTGAAACTTTAACTAAAAATGTTATTAAACGTTTAACTAAATTTTTAATAAAGTCAATTAAAACTTCTGCTTAAAAACTTAACTAGTTAAGAAAATTAATCGACACAATTAAATTTTTAGTTGAGTTTTGTTTATTTTTCAATTAAATGTGTCGCTTGGATAAATATTTTTTTCTTGTGCATATTTACAGCAGCTTATGTCTTTTGCATTAAATTGGAATCCGGCTACTTTTTTAATAATTAATAATTTCTTTTCATTTGAATTCTGCAACCGAAACAACCAGAAATATTTATCTAATAAAAAATATGTTTTCATTAATTCTAATTAATATTTAATATTTCACTTTACTAACGGTTTTATAGCAATCAAAAACTCATTTCCGTTCCTGTTGATGTTTATTTAGTACATAAATATCCCTCATGAATCAATTTAATTGAAAATTAGCCAATAGTGCTGAATTTTTTATTATTATGGAATTTCCCACTGACATCAATGATGGTGGCCGACCCAATGGTCTCTATTGGCACTAAAAAAAATTAAACTCTGTTCATATGTATGTATGTGACTAAATATTTTCAGCGCCTAAAGATCAAAGAGAAGCATTTCATTTTATATTTGTCCAATGTACTAGTCGTATTTGGTAGTGATGCTGCTAGATAAATTTAATTAAATTTCAATTAATTTTCTTACTTTTCATTTTTTAATTTTATTTGTTCCTCAACACCACAAAGAGATTTTAATTTTTGATAGTTTGAGCATCAAAAAGATCACAAGTAGAAGACAGCAAACGAAAAGTAGCTTTTATTCAATTATTAGCAAAATCTTGATTTGTTTCTTCAGTGGAAATCGTTAAAATGAGAAATGCACATTAAAACAAATATCACTTAACCCTAAAATGGGAAATTCAAAATTTTTTTTACAGCTTAAATGAATGGTGTTCGTAAAGTATTCGATATTTTTGCGGTAGTAAAAAGTGACGAAAATGTAATGCAATTTTTGAATTTGGCGCTAAAAGGCTTTCAGCCTTATTTATAAAAATTATTAAGGCTTTATAAAGGCTTTTTAAGAAAAATTTTGTGTGAAAATTTCTCTTAAAACCGCTTTAAAAAGCGTTCATAATTTTTATAAATAAGGCTGTTTGTATTTTGACATATATTTAGTGTTTCAATTTATTACCCTTTTAAATAAAAAAAAAACACTAGAAGTTTTATTCTTTATTACAAAATATTTAATAAATTAGGCCATATTTTAGAAGAATTTATGCGCATGCCTATCAAGCGAAAATGTGTTAGAGAATAATTTAACTGTTCACTGGGTACTCGGTATAAATGACAGGGTATACCACATATATAATGTAGATACATATACATATAGACAACAAGACATAAAACTATACATAAATACCCCAAATAAAACTTTTTATGAAAAAGAGCTCTTTCTTTGACATTTATAACAAAATGTGGGAAAGCTCAAAAATTACATTACTTTTGGCCCACCTTGTAGCAAATGATGCTATTCGTGGACGTGAGTTCGATTTCAATAACAGTTTAATTACGCCTTATATTACAATTAAATTTAAGTATTTTTTTTAAATTATTATTGTTCGAACTTCATTTGTTTCTATATTTATGTTTTGAACAGGCTAAAGTTCGTATCGCTTTGTAAGCCAAATAACATGCAATAATTAATAATGAATAAATAACACCAAAGTTAGTTGTAAATATTCTGACTAACACATAGTTGAACGGAACAACTAGCCATTTTCGAAAGCCACTAAACCTTTATCACCAGCGTTCTTTTGTATTTGGTCCACTGTGTGTGATGACAGTTCATGTAATGTGTTAATCATTGCAAATGGAATGTGTGAATTGTTTTGATTCATCTTATTTAAATTTTCTGAAAGCTTTTTTCTAAATTTACAACAGTTGTTCCGTTCAACTATGTGTTAGTCAGAATCTTTACAACTAACTTTGGTGTTATTTGTTCATTAATAATTATCACATGTAATTTGGCTTACAGAGCCATACGAATTTTAGCCTGTTAAAATCATAAATAAATTTAAGTATATTTCCGAGCTTCGTGATCAATGTTTTAAAAAAAAAGAAGAAAAATGCAATTCATTAAATTTTCTACGAATCTGTCCTAGCTTTTGCATTACCATTTTATTTGTTTTTAAAAGTTCACTTTTTATTTATTTAGTTTTAATATTTTCAGCACAACTTTCCTTTTTATTAATGAATAAAACACGTATTTTGCAAGGTTTGAACATACATATGGGCATTTCTACGAGAAAGTTCACTTTTTGTCGTATGCGACAGCAAGCAATTAAGCGTGTGTTTCAGAACAATACGACTCGATTTTTTCAAAAATTATACCTAATGTAGAGCTGCTGACGGCCTACACAAACATATAAAATAGTAAAAAAAAGCTTCGCTTTCCTTGAAAAACCAAACATATTTGTTTGGTGTCGCACGCTACAAAAAGTTGTCATTTCTGTGAAAATGTCCATATGTATATCCACTGTTGCCAGAATTGACGATTTCTCTGCATTTTGTCGATTTTCACCGCTCAAAATACACTAGTGACGATTTTAGGTCCAGAAATGACGATTTTTCTAAATTTAATTTCGAGAATAATAAAAAAGTATATACATATAAGTATGTGTTTACGCTGAAGAAATTCTTTCAAATTTAAATCTTTGTGAAAGTGATGTAGAAGAAATAATGAATAATTGTATACAATTTAACATTGAACTATGTGACCAGATAATTAAAAGATTTGATTTTGAAAGTCAATATAAATCTTTAAAAATAATTCATCCAAACCTAATAGTAAATGGCGAATCCAACTCAATTCTGAACATTGAAAAGACTTTTCCAAATTTCTTAAATGAAAATGATAGGGAATTGCAATTTTTAGATTTTAAAACTATTTTTGAATGAAAGGAAACAAACTTTACAGAATTTTGGAAAAAAATATCCAAAATGAAAAGATGTGATTCAAGTCTGGCTTTCTCAATTTTAACAAATTTTATTCGCATTATTTTATTTTTTATAATGATTTTACCACATTCATCGGCAAATGTCGAAAGGATATTTAGATGAATTTAAATAAAACCAAAGTTCGTAATCGTTTACAATTCTTTAGAAGTCATCCTATACACAAAATACTATTTAGAACTTAAACAGTCAAACTGTCAAAAATGTTAAATTATGATATTTATACATAAAATGTTTCTAATTATAACAAAAATGCTAATTATTTTTTTTATACATTTTTTTAAATAAATATGTATGTACGTATGTGAATTCTGATTTCATTTTAAGTTTTTTTAACTTTTATTTTTAATTTTAATTCTTTTCATGTTTAGATTATATACATACATATATATTAATGTATATGTGTATATTTGGTGAAAGCATAATTAATAAGTTTGAACCATTGTAATAATTTTTGTAATAAAACAAATAAAATACAAAAAAATTTAATATTTTTGATTTGACGTTTATTGACGATTTTCTAAAATGACTTGACGATTTTGACGATTTTTTGTACAGAAATCTGTTTTTTGATGATTTCACCCCTAGAAGTTCTGGCAACAGTGTGTTAAGTGTGTTCCAGTTAAATTTGAAGTGCTTGAATTTAAATTTTCTGAGTGCTTATTGTCATTGAAAATAGTGAACATAAACAAACGAAAACTTTAATCAATAATTTTTACAGCATTTTGAATCGGTTCTTTGTTGTATTTTTCTACAACGTTCTTATAAATTTTAAGTGAAACTAAAACAAAATTTTAAAGAAACTAAAATTTTCATTTTCCGTTTCAACGATTAATTGACATAAACTTTGAGTTTTTGAAACTTTCCACCGAAAATTATGATCGAGTTATTTGCCTCTTCATTACAGGGTTAAAATGAAAACAATTTTATGATCATATAAAGCTTTTCAAAGTGTGCGATTAAAATGCAATAAAATTATTAAATGAGTGGTAGCTAAAAGCATTTTTATCATTTTCCTCTAGAGAAATATAATAATAATAATAATACTTTTTTGTTTAGCTTTCCAAAACCAACGGAAATTGTTTATCTTTTGCGCCAAAGCAAAATGAAATAAAACGATGGCAGGAAAGAAAAACACTTGTGTAAGTGTTTGTATAACACAAGTCTTGACACAAAATCTAATTGTGTTCTTTGAGTCATACCCGTATGATTTTTCTTAGAGACAGCTATTAAAACACTTTTATCAGAATAAGTAAAGCAACAAAAAAAACATTAGTAGTGTGTGAAATAAACGCTATACGTGGGAACACGTGTTCTCATTACCCCAACAACAAAAAGTAACTACATTAAAATGAGAAGGGTTGTTTGTGTCTGATAACATGGGCCATTCTAAGTGGCACATGCTAAATTTCATTGTGTTGTTGTCGATTATGGATTTTTAACGAGTTTTCAATTTATTTTCTTTCATTTTTCAAGTGTTGGAGCACAAAACCCACTACTCCTGAACATTTTGAAGATGAAAACACTTGAATTACGCCAACAAAAAATAAAAGAGAAAAGTTGTACAATGTCTGTTGAGAAGATGAAAATGTATATTTTTAATAACAACAATTGACTATTGCACCACATTAAGAGGAAAACAAGAAAATAAAAAATTCCAATGTATCTAAAATATCCAGAACAGCCGTCTGGCATTTTGCATCATCAAAGTGCAGCAATAGATGGAAATAGATAAACAATACGTTCTACGACTAATATAAAAAGCAGGTTGGTATCTGGGGCATTTTCTCGAGACCACATAATATAAATTCGTTTTATTATTAAACATTCACATCTTAAACTTTGTACAAAATTAACATATGCACTTACTTACTTACTTACAATACAGACATTTGAAATAATAAAAATATTAAGTGCTATTGAATGAAATCAATGCATGCGTATATGGGAAAGATATTGATTACACAATTAGGTAAATAATCATTGATGTAAAACTAAATAGAGGGGTTTGTGAAATTCCAACCGGATTTCCGTCAGTGTTGCCAGTGGATTTGGTTTTCATGCCTGCGAATAATTTTTTCTCTGAGTAAAAATTCTTATGAATTTTTGTCATTATAAATGCATAAAAACAGTTTTGGTTTAGAAAACCCAAGGTGCATTAATTTCCAGGTTATATCAGGATTACATAAACAATGAAAAAATACAACAATGAGAAAAACAACATTTTGTATATAAGACAGAAACTTACATCAACTGACACCATACACAGTGGACCAACACAGAAGAACGCTGATGATGAAGGTTTAGTGGCCTTCGAAAATTGCTGGCTGTTCCGTTCAACTATGTGTTGTCAGAATATTTACAACTAACTTTGATGCTATTTGTTCATTAATAATTATCACATGTAATTTTGCATAAAAAGCGATACGAACCTTAGCCCGTTCAAATCACAAATAGAAAAACAAATTAACTTCGAAAAATAATAATTAAAATTAACTAAAACATGACTTTTAGTTTATCCAAAATGTCAAAAATAGAATTTGTTGTAGCACAATAATAATTAAAAATTATTCACATTAGTTTAAAAAAATTCTCCAAGGCAGCTACCACTAACAAAATTTGCAACGTTAAGTTAGTACTTTTCAGAATTTTTTTTAATAGTTTTTTTTTCATATTTTAAAATTTTTTTTCACAGAATTTTTTTAATAAAATATTTTTTACATGGAAATTTTTTAAATTTCAGTTTCAGATGAACTTTAATTTGAAAAAAAAGCTCAGCTGCGTTTCCGCTACTACCTGGAGAATGTGCCATGAGAAAAGCTTTATTTAAAAAAAATTTTAAAAAGTGAAAATCATAGTTTCCGTATTTTCCCTATTACAATTATGCAATCAAAGTTTCTGTTATAATAAAATAAATAATATCGTTGAACTAAGATATTGAAAAAAACCTTATCGATTAAGGGTGTTTAACAAATTGGTTTTGCATATTAGTATATTGTGAATTTTTCTCTGAGTTTCACCAAAAATGTTAAGCGTATTTGTGCGATTGTCATTTCGTTTGTAATTTCCTTGTCGATAAGATAGTCGAATAAACGATGTCTGTCTGCTAGACTTCGGTAATGGACTGCTACGTCATGATTTGTCTTAGACCTATTGGTATTGCAAGTCAGCAAGATAAAAAATCAAAGACATTGGCATTTTTTAATTATCAGCTAGGGCTGGAAATTTTTTTATTTTTAATATTTTTTAAAATCTAAAATTTTTTCAAATAGTACATTCGTGATTCCTTGAGTACTAAGACTTAAGTTTTTACTGAAAGAACGTCATAAGTTAAAAAATTGAATTTTTGAGTTAATGATGCAAAATTTATCCCCATACTGTTCGTTCTTCATATTGTGTTAAAATTTTTATATACATATGTAAAAATCTAGTTTAACTCTACAATCATAAGCTTGTGTTGCTGGTATTTAAATCATGTATATTTATTTATGTACATATGTGTGCACGAAAATTTTTTTATCTTTATTCTATGTACATATATGCAACCCAATGGAGACATAAAAACCATTGTTCTCTCACTAGGTGGTTGTATATATACAGTATATGTATATATATACAAATATTAGATCCTTTAGTTCCTATAAGGAGCATAGGGCCTTAAAGGTGGTAGTATAAGAGATGTTTATATTAAATTTTTACAGAAGATAAATTACATTCTACAACAAAATTAAATTTTTTCTATAATATCAATATTCTACAAACTGATTCTTGTAGAGGCGACTAAAAAAAGATACACATATCGCTCATTTACTTCAATAGTGGCATAACTCAAAAAATGGGTTTTTTGAGTTAATAACGCAGAAAGATTCGGCATTTCGTATTTTATCTTGTGTAAAAATTTCATGCAAATAGCTTGTACCATCACCTCCTGAGAGAAGATTTTTTTTTTCATTTCTCCATTGAGTTGTATGCAAATTGAAAACTTAAAACGCGTTTTCTGCAAAACTGGTTTTTTTGAGTTGTGCCACTATTGAAGCAAATGAGCGATATGTTTATCGGCGTTTTAAAAGTTTACAAGTGAAACTAATTTTGCTGCCTATTTAAAATTGCACCCTTGTGTGGTAACCTAGGTGTGATACCTAAGTTTTTGGTAAAAAACTCTCTTCAGAAAATTACAAGCAACATTTTATTGGTATTAACCCTCTAACTCTACTGGAAACATGTTGTTTTTGCAATTTCTTGAAAAAAAAGAATAAATCGCCATCAAAACAGTGGGTTATAAAGTTAAAATATTCTGCGAAAATATTTGCAATAAAATTCTACTGTAGAACTCAGAACATACTTTTAAGTCTAAAAATCAATTTTAATAACAGAAATACCCAAAAACTTAAATGGTACAGTTAATATAGAGTACAGCAGTAGAGTGTTGGAAACTCTGAAAGAAAACAACTCGAGCAATTGTATAATAATTTCAAAAAAAGGACCTATTTCCGGAAGATTAAATAGTTAATTTATGCCAACAAAATGTTGCTTGTTATGTTCTAAATTAATGTTGTGAAGAAACTTTATATCAAAAACTTAAGTATCACACGATTTTCAAAATTTTTTTCTACAAAAGGGGCAACTTTAAATTGGCCGTCAAATGAGTTTCAGATGTACAATTTTAAAACGCCGATACACGTATATATTTTTTAGTCCCGTTTAGTCAGTTTGCAGAGCATTGTTATTATTGTAACTATATATTATTATAAACTTTTTTTGAGTTATGATACTATTGAAGTAAATTAGCGATATGTACACAGAGAAAACAGATTCGTTGAGACAACCAAATATCATAATTGGTTACTGTGAATGAAAAATTGGCCTTCCTTACTGAAATGAAAATAAACAACAGACGCAAATAAAAATACATAATTTAAAAAATTTATTATTTGACATATTGTCATATGTTTATTTTAATTGAAATTTATTTCCTGGTGGTGAAGCATGTTTATATGCATTTCTTAAACCACATATTTTAAACAGAGACAAACATGTTATCTTATGCACAGAATTTGAAAATCCATTTGAGAATTGACAAATCATAATACGTTTGAAAATCACAAAGGCTAATTTTTTAAATTGCTGCTATAAACTATGATAGTAAACTCAACCTCTAGTTAGTTGCAGCAACTGAAAGAAAGTGTTTATTTTAACGTTAATATAGAAAGAAATTTTTTAGTTGCAAATACCAAAAGTTGGTAGTAAAATCCAATTCATAATATTTTATTCGGTTGTGCTAATCAATCAGTTCATTCATTAGTCGTGACAAAAGCATACGTTCGGTTGATGCAATGAACATGGATTGCTTTTTGGATTAATAGAAAATTGATAGTGTGAACTGAAATATAATTCATGCAAATGATATTCTATTGGCCTAACCATTTTCCGACCAATATTTTTTCTGGGTGTATGTATATGCAAGGGTATAAAAGATTCGGCACAGCTGAATATATTGCTCTTATTATTTATTATTATTATTATTATTTTTTTTTTGCTTACTTACAGTCGAATAAATTTGCAAAGAGCTTGCGAATAATGATGCCCCATGACATCGAAAACAGCGAACTTCATATTTGCTGAAAAATAAATTTATATGTCTAAATCTTTATTTTTTAGTGTAGATTTTTATTTATATAAATTCAAAATTCTTTTTAAACTGAGATGTTTTTTTGTTTTTAAAGTCTTTTATACGACGAGTATAATGCTTTGCATTCATAAATTCAATTGGTGATATTTTAAATAAATTGTAATAAAATGACTGGGCATAATCGGAAATCGCCTTGTCCCTTGTCGTATGTCAAATATTGCAAAAATTATATCCCGCTTTATTTAAAAAAAGTAATAATAATTTAAATACACCTGGTTTAAAAAAAAAAAATGTCCCTTTTTTTAGTATTTAACAGATATAATGTCAACATGAGGTCCTCCATAACTCACACCTAAATGTAACTGCAGTGCGTGCACCCTAGAGAGTGTCAGCCAAAGGCGTATGGCTACATTTAGGCTGATCCCAGCTTTGTTAAACTCTTGGTAGAAAATTTTTTTCATGGTGTGTTTCGCACAGACTGACAGTCGCTTCCTTAATCTGTTTTAGTGATTTTAAAACAAAACGTTCATTTCATGTAAACCGTAGTTGTGTGAATGAGTTTGTGTGTGAATGCTTGTTTTTTTCTACTCCTACCAAAATATTTGTAAATATTTAGTATGAAAGTCAATATCAAAAAACATTTATTGTTGCCTCTTCTCTGGCTATTGTAATAAAACCTTTGACATACTGCGGCAGATTTCCGCATAAAAATCAAGAAATATTGTCTGCTCATCATAGTTTTAACACTTCGGAGGCATGAGTAAGTATCCTAGAAGACCTTTTTCATTAAACATATGGCTGATTGGTGGTTTGGTTCATTCCTGCTTTTTATTTATTTATATTTTTCTTGCTTTTGTAGTTACAACATTAGTGAGTTGTATTTGTTTTTCCTTTTTTTTTGTTTTTGTTTTGTAAATCTGGTTAATTCTTATACTCAATGAGCATCTCTGGAGACCACTTTATTTAAGAAAAATGAGCTTGTATATTTATGCTTAAGAGTTTTCAATAGATGGTGCAAGTGTGTAAGATGATGCCGCATATTTGAACATACCGCTAAATTACAGGAATTAACGGTGTCGGTTAACCGTAAGGTAAAAATAAGAAACTCTACATATGAGTGTATTTGTGGGCATGCATGTACTCGTATGATGGCTCTGGCTACTGCAAACCGTTAGCTAATTTACTTAACAATAAATAAAATGAAAATTCCAGCAAATTCTTTCGAGTCTCCGGGGTACATTTTCTCTATTGAAACAATACGAGTGCTACTGGTATTCAAAACACTTGGAGGATAAAACATTAAATAAAATTAATGATTCGCAAGGTTAAATGTTTGTTGTTTGATATTTGTTTTATTCATCATTTTGTTTTGTTTTATTTTATTTTTTTATGAGGAAAATTAACTTTTAATGTTTTTAACATTTACACAAATTGTCAAACGACTAAATTTTAAAATACGGTCTTTGTTTAAAAAGTTACAAACTTTCTAGCTAAATAATTGTAATAATTATTAGAGTTAAATACCGTATGAGTTTAATTGTACAAGTATAAAAAATAAGGGAAATAAATCATATTTAAACAATTTAAAAACGTTAGAAAATGGCGTCAAGTTAGTTAAAACCTCTTGCTTCCTCCCTCACTTTCAGTGACAAATGTCAATTATTATTCATTTATATACGCTTCATGTTATGTTTCTCATGGCACGAATTTTCTACTCTTTCCAAGTCAGATAATTTATATATTTTTTTAAGTTTCGCCTGAATTTCATCAAGATTAACACCAATCTAACCAAATTGTAACTCAGGCCAATATTAAATACACAAAACAAACAGAAATTTAATTAAAAAAAAAAAGTCAAATGAAAAATACATACAATTATTTTAATGATGGGTTTGATAATGAATAAATAAATAAAAGTGTGTGTGTTTGAATGAGCTGCTGTTGGAGATGGGCGGACACTGTTCACATGATCGGCGTGCATCAAGTGAGATGTATGTAAGTACGAGTATATTCGGCAGCTAGAATGTGTTTTCATAAATTATATCTTTTTATAAATTTCCAAATGTTTTCCTATATTTACAGTGAATTATTTTTTTATATATTACATATAGTAAGAAAAGGATTTGAATGAAAGTTAAAATTGGATATTCCACAGTATTTGCTTTACAGGGTTTTTACAATTGGTAAATATATAAACATTTCAACATTTCGAGGCCATATGATCCTTGTAGGAATTACGAGAAGCTATATATATATATATATATATATATAAACAATTTAAATCAAAAAGAAATTATTGAAACTATTGCACACAAGTCATTTCTAATTCAATTCAAAGATGAAAATTAAGCCAGAATCTACACACGGCCGATGGACGTGTTTAAATGTGATCACCATCTCATCTCCAGTTTATGTAGATTTTCTTCTTTTCTTTTAAGTTTACAATATATGTAAGTATAAATGTATGTAAGAACATTTGTAATTCAAGCATCGAGATAATTTTCGCATGTTTATCGAACCAAAGAACTGTTTTTTTTTCGGTTTGTTTCATAAAAGGTTGCTTCTGGTAAATTGTCAATTATTAAAATAAAATTATAAAATGGTGGCAAGCTAATTGAAACAATAGTTAAGTATGTACGATATCCGAGCAATAGTTTGTTCTAGACACAAATATTTTTCATACTCATAAAGGCTTTTGCATTGGAAAACATTAGGAAGTGTAAACAACATAAAAATTAAAATATTCTGCATTAATAGAAAGAAATATAACTGCTTTTGCTTGAAATGTTCATATTTACATGAAATCATATGCGATTTATTGCATATTTCTTCGCCAGTATTGAGCAGCGTCAAGAACAATGTAATTCTGCATTTTCGATATTTTAGTCTATTTTATGAGTCGTAGTTCGTACAAAAGTTGTTGGTAATTTATATGCAAAGATTTGTTTATAAACAATGTTTTTATTGAAATTACCAACAACTCATGCACAGAGTACAACTCCCACAATAGGTTGTGAATTGAACCATTATATTTGGGGCATTCAAACGGAAGTCATAAAGGTTATATTGTATTAAGACAGCATTAGTTTGTACGTGCTGTTCTGTTTTGAATCAGCTGTTTTGTTTCTGTTCAGTTGAAAATCTGTATGTGTGGTTAGTTTTACCGTTTTCCCTTTGTTCTGTTGCTGACAAGTTTGTAGAAACTAGAATTCAACGTTAAGTGACAGCCAAAAAGTGTGTATGGCTTAGCTTGTTGTGGTATTTTGTTTACAAGTGTAATTAATTCTATAGGCTACCAGATGATTCCTTGCACAGAAAAAGTAATTGCAAAATATTTTATAAAGAATAGAACGACACAGAACGGCAACGAAAAGTAAAACCTAATGAGGCCTTTAGTCATGCATCCTCACTATATGTATGTATGTATATACCCTGCAAATAATATTAAATAGACCAGTAATGCACAGTGTCATTCTCACACAAGCATTCACTGCTACACGGTAACAATCCGTGTTTAAACAGTTATGATCGTGCTTATGAGATATTAACAAATTCTATGTGAGTGGTCTCTAACTATTCTATATGGGTTTAGTCCGATGTAATGCAAAGTTGTAGTATGTAGTCCAGCCGTAAGACAGCGCAATGTTAAATCAACCATGTTTTTTTACCCACACATTTGGATTATTTGGAGGGTACTTATAATTTTTTTACATACGTCTACTCCATACGTGTACATATGAATGTATGTATTTATAGTTGAGAAATTTAAGCAATTATTTGACTAAATCACAATTTGTAAAACTAAAATTTATGGCAAATAATTCCTGTTGCTGAAGATGCGTTATTAGTATTTCCTTGTAGTTGCAGAAGAGGAGAAGACGCCAAATATCTCAAAGGAAGTCTAATATTTACACAAATCGTGATGCTAAATTTTCTTCATAGCCAAACACCAAAAACTATTAAACACTAAAGATGCGGAAAAGATTGTGATACGTAACCATCTATTGGCAAATTTTGGCAAAAAAAAAGTATGGGTGTATATCGAAACTGGCTCAAACATGCACACCAACTCTTAGATTCTTTATGTGTATGTACTCGTATGTATGTTGGTGTATATGAAGGAATAGAAGGTAACAATGCAGCATCCAATAAACGCCTCCTTTTGTGCACCATCTACTGCTGCAGCATTTATAGAGAAAATTTGTAAATAATAGTAAAGTTGTGTATTGCAGTGTTGTGTTGTTGTTGTTGTTGTTGCTCGAATACAGACAATAGTCAATAAAACATGCAGCAAATCATGTTTATCGCATTGATTTATGGATTTTTAATGCGTTGCTTATCGACAACCAGCTTAAATCAATGAATGGCCAAAAACACCGCAAACCGAAACAACAACCAAGCAACGAAAATAAAAAAACATAACATTTAAACAAAGCAACACTTTGATACCACAATATCAAAATAACATGCAACACAACAACAGCCAACTTACTTGCAAGCAACATTTATTGAAAGAGCTGAATGAATGAATGCCAGCCATCAAGGAGTTGTTACTTCAACCTCCTAAAACTAAACACTACTTTGGTAATTTTCGCTAAGTTTAAATCTCACCGCATGATTAGTTTCGAAAACTTTGCTGAATCTGGCATTTTTTTGTTTAAGTTGCCAACAATTGCCGCCCTCGAGTTTAAGTAGAGGAAACGGTCATAAAGGAGAAGAAGAAAAAACAATCCTTGTGAGCACAAAAAATCTTGATTAGAAGTAAATTTTTTTCTTCAAATTGTATATTTGTTAAACCTACATATTCTCCTTTATTATTTATTTAAATGAATACTAAAGCACTGAGGAGCAAAGGGAGACGAGAAAGATAAAATGCAACTCAAAATGCTTGTTGTCCGTTTATTAATAATTCAAATTAGCACTTTCGCAACCCAAGGCTTTTTAATAAAAGTTCGTAAATTTGTTTAAATATTATATTTATGCCACAAAATTGTTGGCTGCCACAAGTCCGACTCGTTACACTACACTGTCTGTTTGCACTATCATTTGGCAATCTTATTGGTCGCTGGTCCTAGCTTTGCCGTAGTAGAGAAGAGCTTATCTTAAAATGATGTTTCAAAGTACCGAAATCTCTTGAATTTGTTCAATAAATAAGGTGCGAAAGAAGATTTAAGCGATTAGAGATGAGAGTTTGTAGAAACAACTTTTCATTACAAATAAGAAATTACACATCAAAGTCAATGTTTGATACATATACATTAAAAAATTTTATTTCTTTCTAACCCGTAAAAATTGTGAAAAGCTTTTCATTTTAAGCTCTCACTTTCAGCTCAAAATTTTAAGTTTTCAGAACTTACTGAAAATCACACCAAGCGACAGAGGAATAATTTTTGCAAATTTTATTTAAAAAAAAGCTTTATTTGTTGCTTGTTCAACTATTTTTCCATCGTTTGTTGCATTTTTTTGTTTATGAAGTACATAATTCCTTTCAATCGAATTGAAATAGAAAAAGTATTTATATAAAGAAATTATTATACCCATGCAAACATAATCACACATTTACGCATCATTTTAACAAAATGTTTATTGTTTTGGAAAAGGAAAAGCCCATTAACTTAAAATTCCAGTAAATACACAAAAAGAAAAAGAACATTTATGAAGAAATTACCCTGAAACTCAAAGGATTAGCAGCCATAACACGCTTTTACACAATTATTCGAAGAGATCAAGAGAAGTTTAACTGCGACTTCCAATCAACCACTTAATAAGTCCTTCCTTATATTCTGGTTTTTTTGGCAAATTAATTTGCATAAGCAAACACACAAGCAAACAATAAATAAACAAACAAACAAGGCAAACGTGCAAGAGTAACTCGTGCGTTTGCATTGAAATGAATTGAATAATGAAATGACTGAATGTGACAACAAAACCCATTTAACAGTAGCATTTGTCAAGCAAACGAAATCATTTTGTTTGTGTTTCATGTGCCACTCACTATTTGTTGACTTGAATTGAATGAAAAATTTGCATAAATAAATAACAGCAGCAGCAGCAGCAACAGCAAACAAACCCAAATGATACAAAAACCATAAATTAAATTACAAAAATAAAGAAAATTAACTGATTTAAAATGAAATGATAGGAAGAAGGAAGTTTAAAGTGAGAAAATCACACCTTAACGATTTAAAATGGAAATCAGTACCTTTCTGACTTTTTTTGTTTTGTATTATTGTTATTTGTTTTATTTATAATGCAACACACACACACAAACACTTAAATATATGTATCTAGTAAGAACTGTAGGTTTTTGTTTTATTAGCAGAAAACTGAAAATAAATTACTAAAAGGTTTCAATTTACGTTGCGTAATCCTCCTCATAATCCTGCAATTATCCTCAACAAAAACACACACAGCAACAATCACTCACACTCAACTACACATGCATACATACATACATCGCACACAGATACAAATGTATGTACCTATAAATATGTTTTCGTTTACTCGTATACTTGTAAGAAACTATAAAGATGGATTTATTCTAGTTTTATGATTTTAATGTCAGCTACTCGTACATTCAATCATACGAATAGACAAACAGCAGATGAGGCAGAGAGCGAAATCATTCATTTAATATAAAGATGCAAACAAAACGCATTTATTTGTAGATTTTTGCTTCTAATGAAAACGTATAATTTAAGGCTCCACCTTTAACTTTTACGTGATATTTGAAATTTCAGTTGGATTGAAAAGAGTAAAAGATGAAAAACTATTTTGAACGGTGGGAAAAAACCTTAATGAATTAAATAAAAGAAAGAGTTGCAAAATTTTAGTAATTTTGACAATAAATTATTTTTTAAATATTACAATATCCCAAGCAATATTGCAGGACATCATGAACAAGTTGTATACCGCCCACAGAAGTGTTACACTGATCATATACAAATCTTAAAAATGATTGTGCAACAATCCACGGAATGGCGATCTCCCCTATATATACATCTATGATTTTCATCGACTTTAGAAGGCCTTTTGCTACTCTCAAGCATGAGTGCTCTCACTTGCAAAGGAGTACCAGTAAAACTTATTTATTACACTGTTTTAATTGCTTTATAACAATCTTAAATGCCATAACGCATACGGCAATAGCCTAGGTAGCCGGTTGGACGTGCGTTAGGCAAGAACGTATGCTTTGAATGTTAATATAGCTCTCGATGTTATCTTGCGTAATGCAATTCGAGCTCGAAAAGCTTCACAATAAACTTTGAGTGAACGTCTGGAATACTTTGGGTATGCTGATAATATATTCTTAGTCTCACACAGTCACAGGGACTCGGAATCCAAGCAGCAAAGCCCGCGTTAAACATTAACAGTGTGCTGCTAAAATTAAAAGTATGAGATGTAAAACTATTAACTACAACAAGTTCAGAATACGCTGCGTCTAACTAGAGGGTGTAGCTTTTTTTGTACCTTGTTAGCACAATTATGCATACTGGCAGATCTAGTGATGATGTATCATTTCGTACCTGAAAAGCCAGTCAAGCATTTGAGATGCTCACACAGTATCAAAATCAGCAACGAGACTAAGAATGCGCTTCATCACCCGATAATTACGACGGACTCTGCGGATAGTTTTGTCTTCAATAGAAAAAATCAATGACTAGTCCAGATAGAAAAACGGATATATGTACTTTGCTCAGATCCTCCGGAGACATTGCAAAAGCAGCTACTGACTGAGATCTGCAAAGCAGAACACGAGGAAGTAGTCGTCTCCTACTCACATGGAGGTGTCAATCTAAATTCCACGTATCTAAAGGCCAATGGAGGAAAACTAAGCATTTATCATCGAACCGAAGTAAATGCAATTAATTTATAGTGTTTTTTTACCTTCACCGAAAGATTTTTGCTTCATAAATCCAGCGAACAATTTCATTAAATTTTTTTTCACAAATCTAATGAAAAATTCACGAATACTGTGAAAGAATTTCATTGGAATAGCTTCGTTGGTATTGTAGTTTCGTAACAATATTTCATTGGATTTATGACAACAATATTTTCTAAATAGTAAGAAACCCCTTTATATTTAAGAAACATTTACATTTGTTTCTTGAAATAAACATATATACATAGATAAATACATACCTTAAAGCAATTAAGTTAAATTCTTTAAAACTAATAAAAATAATAAAATATACCGCAATTTAGAATTTCATTATAGCTATGAAATATATTCGTTGTCCCAATGAAAATTTCATTGTAGTCATGAAAGTCTTATACATTAAATGTATTTCAAAAGTTGTCAACCAAAAGCTAGCATCAAAGGTAGTTCTGTGCGATTGTTCTTGTAGTCTTTGTATGCTTATTTACACATACTGTTCCAATTAAGTTACTTCGTTGTCATAATACAGTTATTTCACTGTTTTTTTTTTGGATTTCGTGGCTTTAATGAAATTATTTCGTCGTTTTAATGAAACTATTTCGTTGTTTCGATGAAGTGTTTTCATTGCATTGATGGCGCTGTTAAATACAGTTGTCGTAGTTTTAATTAAAATAATTTTATCGAAACTGGTTCCATTAGCCCAACGAAGCGTGACGTTGGTTGATTTTTAATGAATTTTTTCATTGCAGTAATGTCGGAATTCATAGAACTTATGAAAAAAATTCTTTCATAACATATTTATCAAGTATATTTATGATAAATATCATGCAAGTATCCCTATAATTATTTCAATCACGAATTCTGTTTTTATTACCAAATAACAAATATGAAGAACTAAAATAAAAAAATACAACTTAAATACTGTCTAGCCGTTTGGGAGCATATAGAAAACATATAGAAAACATATGATATATTCTAAACGGCTGGACAGATTTTCTTGAAACATAGCTAAGAACACTCTCGATCAAGTCGCCCTTAAAAACTCAAAATCGGTCCAGCCATTTGGTCTATACATGAATTTGTACAGACACAGTTTTTTTCAGTCTGAATCGAACGGGCAGACGCACTGAATTTTTATTAATCAATTACGACTAGTTTACAATTTGTCTTAATGAAAAGAGTCATGCAGTTCCACTGTAAGGCGGCATGCTATTTATCTTGAATTAAGAAAATATGTTTTTTGCAATTTGTTTTACTATTTATTTCTTTGTTCGTTCATACTAATTAGATTAATCATTTTACGATTCGAACAACCAACGACATGAATCGTAAACTAAATTAAAAGAAAAATCCTATTTCACCTTCTGTTGTGCTTGATTATCTACTTAAAAAAATTCACTCGTTCGTGTCATGAAATTTTCTACTAAAAAAAAAAGAATTAAGTATATACAACTATTGTGCTGTATCCTTTTTCACAAGGAAAGCTAATATAATCCTTAAAAGAAACTGACGCAGTTATAAAAAAAAGACAATGCACGCACACCGTGTTTAATAAGAAAAGCAATGCATTGAACTGAAGCGGCTGCTGGAGTCATAAATCCACTTTTACTCAAGCAAATTAATACACTTTCTTAACTTCTCGGTTGCTTTCAGCTTCTTTTTTATTTTATATTTTATTTTTTTGACCAGTTGTGGTCATGTCCTGCAAGCAACAACAAAAACAACGGCTAGGAAAACCACTACTTACTGCTATTGGTAGTGTTTACGAGAGGAATGGTGGGGTTGTTAGTGGACGGTATTCTTTGAAGAGATAAAGAGTCATAAAAAAATTCACAATAACCAACAAATAGAAAAGAATGTGTAACATAAATGAATTGTATAAAAGCCATAAATGGATCAACTCGCCAACGAGCACACCTGAGACCATTAATTCATCCATTCATTTTAACCCAGAGTATCAAGCAAAGCACAAAGTATTTTTGTATTTTTGTATTTTTACCAATAGACTCTTAAGGGGCAGTTTACATTTGCTTATGCCTCAAGTATAAAACAAATGTTTATGATCCAAACATACCTGGTCTGAAAATTCACAGACAAACATACCTACACTTCCACTGCCATCCACACACACACACACACAAATTCACACAGACCACAGATATGGCAACAAATCAGTGCAAGGATTTTTTACGATTAACTGCGTAATTGAAACATTCTCTCTCCCATTCGAGGAACAACAACTGCAAATATAAACAAAAATCTATGCTGCACGAAAATTTAATTAAACTGTAATAAAGCAAATCCTTAAAGGACTATCATCCTTAAATCTTTTTCATTTTCTTCCTCGTTTATTATTGTTATTGTACTGTTTCTTTTTTGTAAGTTTGTTTGTCTTACCATCCCCTCAAATTTCACAGTATTGTCATCGCTTGTGTGTGTGTGTATGTATGTGTGTGTGTGTGTCTGAGAAAATCTATAAAAACAGTGGGCGTTTAATGAGCTCAATCAGCGCTAAATCCACTTTATACCACTTGCACAAGCTGTAACTTTTGCAACTGTGCGTGAGGACTTGTAGAAAAATATAGGAAACAGTAATAAACAAACAAGCCATTTACGCATTATGTTCAGGACAACAGCCATACATAAATAGTAAAGTTTGTACGTACATATATACGAGTATGTAGGTTCATACATGCATTCAATTTTATACTGTATTTTTACTTTGTGGAACAACAAAGGCAATACGCATAAAATAAAATGTTAAAATAGTAAAAAGAAGTGGAGTAAATTGAAAATTCATCGCTAAATAATCAGGAACAATGTCTACACTTAAAGAAAAGCTTCACCAGTTGTCATTATTATGTAAACTGGAGGTGCTTACTGCAATCATACACAGTCCAATATGTTTATATGGGCCGCAATATTCACATTCCTTCATTTTTATTACACCCACTTTTTTATAGTGTATATCAACTCTCCAAACAATTTGCTGATAAAACAACAACAAGATTATATTAAATATCTGTTAGAAGCAAAAAAAAAAAAAAAAAGTTGAAACAGATTTATCATTGTTATAATAAAGGACAAAGTAATGCTCAACCCAAACACATAAACCATATTAAACACTTTCACTCCCAGTCACCCACTCCCAAATATATATATAGAGTGCTATAAAAAAGTTTATAACTCGTAAAAAATTGTTTATGTAAACCGTGAAAAAAAAAGAAACTTTATATAAAAATATAGCGAAAATGTAGAGAGATATAAAAAAGACACTGACAAACACAAAAATATACACAACGACATACACAAAAAAAAAAGAAAGTTATTATCCTCCGATAGTCAGTGTGAAGCTCGCAGTCGATGAGTGTGTGAGTGTCGTTGCAATTGTCATTACCACTACTGTGAACCGCAAAATGGCTGCTAAACTGACAAGCGAACTTTATTACAACATTTTAGTTTTTATTTTTTATGTCGCCATTTCTGTTGTAAGGAGGGAGTTTTTATAATTTTATTTTGTTGCTCGTTTAAACTTAATATGCCGTCACGGCAAACGAAACAGGATTATGGCGCATCAGTTAGCATTTCGATTATAGGTTGTTTGTTTATGCAATACTTATATACATTCAAACATACATACATATTTTTGTCTCTTCCACAATATATTTTTGTGCTTTTTCCTAAGAGGTACATGAGTGATTTAGCAGGAAATTGCAGTCGCAGGTGCTGCGTTTCTCCCAAGTTGTTAAAAAAAATTATATATTTTATATTGTATTCAAGGAGGTATTAAACACATTTAAACGCATAAAGGTTGAAGAAAATATCATGTATGAATGGGTATATTTTTAATAAGAAATCTGCGATTTAATATTATTTGAAAGAAATTCGAGTAAAGTTTGTTCAGTAGCGTATTATTGCCACACACCATTGATACTGTGGAATAAGTACTCGTCGACTAATATGATTTTTCAGGACCTAATTAGAGGGAAAAACTCAATTTATTCAACAGAAAGAAATAAAAGTTTGTGATACAAATTTTATTCAAGATGAAACGATATCATCTGTGAAAAAAATAACACTGTGCGGGAAGGCTAATTCGATTGCGCTGAACCCAGTGATGCTAAGATTGAAAACTACATACAGAAAAAAATACCAATGTTAAATCAACATGTCGAAATGTTAATTCAACTTCATTAAAATTACATTAAATTTACTATGTTGTTTGAGTGTGTTATTTGCTTTGTTCATAGCTGCAATACACTTTGTGCTTAGTTGTGTAGGTTGTTTTTGTATTGTTGTTGTTTTTTTGTTTGTAAACAGCCAACAAACTGTTGCTTTTTGCTGGTAGGCAGTGTACTAGTCTTGCAATCCTGGAGTCAACAAAGTATTTTGTATTTTTTTTTTTTAACTAAAACTTTTCAAGTCAAAGCATTTTGTTTTTTTTTAACTAAAACTAAAACTTTTCAAACAAATTGTATGTTAAAAGATAATGTTAAATTATAATTTAATTTTAGATGATACATATTTAGTATGTACCCTAAAAATATTTAAAGTTGATGTGGTTACAGGGGTTAGCACGTTGACTACCACGCGATGAGTTCCGAGTTCAAACCTTGGTCGGGGAAGCCAATTTAATTTATGTAGAAAAATTTTTCCGATGTCTATGTCAACCACACGTAAGTTAAACAATTAATAAAATACAATTACTACATTAAATTAAATTCATGTTGATTTAACTTGAAATAACTTTGATTCAACATGATTCTTAATTTTGATTTTAACAATACTTAAATGTCAATTCAACGTGAAGTAAAGTTATTTCAAAAGGGAAATTTCTTTTTGACAATTACTATAAATCATGTTAAATTAACATGAAACACACATGAAGCAAAATCATTGCCAAAAAGTGTAAAATTAACCCTATTTTTAACGATTCTACATTGTTTTTTTCTGTGTGTATAACTAAGGAAAAAACACAATTTTTATATCGATTAAAAAAACATATTTTTGACGAACATGCGTCATAAAAAAACTTTTTTGGAAAAAATTGCACAAAAATAAAATTTTTAAATTTCAAATTAAAAAAATTGCCTTTCTTGAAAAAAAATGTAAGTCTTTTTAGGACACATGTTCATGAAAATAGTACGAATATGTTTTTGAATCGATATAAAAATTAATAAATAACCTAGAGAACGGTTAGCACTACTTGATTCAGCGTTACTTGGATTAGGTTTTCCCACCGGGTTCCGATTCGAGATTCGAATTCGAGTGTAATTACCCAGCCAACGGAAATAATATCAAATGAAAACATGAATAAAATTATACCAGAAAAAAATTTACAAAAACCTCAATAAATTTTGAATATTGTATTGGAAATGCGAAATTTGTTCAATGATTTTAACTCTGTTTATGTTTTAGGGTATCCAATGCATGAAAAATTTACTCCGATTATCCTATTTCTCGTCAAAGAAAGTTAGTTAATAGTTATATATTTGAATTTATTTTATTACTTTTATTTCAAAAAGCGGCTGCTCTTATAGACTCATTGGCTTTCATTCTTGTGGCATTCGCTAACAAAACATCCGTAGACTTCTTATATTAATTTCAACATGAATCAAATGAGACTTATTCCCGTTGAGAATAGATAAATAGTTCCAGAAATTCTAAAATGTCTTATTCTTTACTTTAAATGAAATAAAATCAGCATAAATGCATTACACATTGGAATCGTTTCAGTTTCCTGCTAAACAAGATATTCAACGCTTGAGTTTATGTTTAAATCTAATATTTATTGTAAGACCTCTTGATTAGTATTATAAAAAAAAATTCTCAAAAATAATAATCAACTGCTTCCACATTGCATGATGCAAAACAGCAATTGTCAATATAGAATTTAAAATATCACTATCATCACTCCTCTCTTTTAGCTGCATAATAAGCAACTGCAGGCAGCAAAGAAAGGAAAAAGAAAAATAAACATTTCATTTCTTATAGAGCAACAACAACGGCAGCACATGATTACAGGTTGGAGATATTTTCGACAAATATACATCAACGTATACGGACCGGACTACATTGAATGAGTGAAGTCGAGTGTGTGCCAAGTGGCAATTATGCTACATTTCCAATGTTTCATTTTCAAATTCTGTCCGTCTGTATATTTTACTTGTTTATATTCAAACATTTTATTAGGTTTTTGGCTTTTGTTTTATCATTTACAATTGCAGTCTTTGCCAGTTTGTTTTTTTTTACTTTGCCTTTATTTCAATGATACAATTGGAATACTAGAGCTGCTATTACTCGCAGTTACCGTATTTTTAATCTTGCCCTTTTAGCCATGTCTCCTTGTTCCTGCTTTTTTTAAAACATACAATAACAACAAGTAGACTTTTTTAGACATTCAGAGTAATGGCTGCCGCAAAAATGCGGCAAAAATTGTTTTTACAACGAAACCTTTACTGTCATTTGTAGTGTAAATGAAAGACATGATGTTGAAAAATAAAACGATATAAAACCAACAAATGGGTGTTTTGGCAACGTTTTATTTTAATATTTGCTAATAACTGACATGTCGATACTTGCTGCATGTTTTATTTATTCTTATGGCCGTTTGTTCGTTTGTTTGTTTGCTTTTTGCTTGTCTCTGCTTGTCTACGACAATATGTCAGTTCTACTGCTGATGACTTTCACTTAAAGTTGTGTATTATTCAACACAATCCTCTAATATGGAATTCTAAAGTGTAACATTTTCTGATCCCCCATATTCGTACTCAATTGGTCAAATAAAATTAATTTAAGTGATTCGCAGTGTTTAAGGAACAATTAAGCCTGTGTTTCCACAACCCAGACGTTCGCCTGGAGTTCAAAATTTATATGAAAAGCTTTTTTTGGAGTGATTTTCTTGTAAATTTTATAGGCGAGTCGACTGTTTGCTATGTGGAAACAGGGTGTATTCTCTTATAGTTCTTAAAAGCTGGGAAATATGCTAAAAAGAAACCTCTGTGTTTAAGAAAAAAGTTTTGTGAGCAAGTTGTTGATGTTTTGTTGGTAGGGAGGGTTGATCAAATGGCATTGAAAATGTATCTATGTATCTAAATATATCTAACGTGATTGTCTCGAGAAACAAAGTAATTAATTCTTTGTGCATTATTAGAATTGTAAATATGTATTACTAACCGCGAATTTGATATTTCTCCTAAGCAATATGACAGTTGCTTTTCATAAGACTTAAATAACCAAACATGGTCTTATCGAAATGCCTTAGATTTCTTTATTGTTGAAAGGCCTGCAACTTTAAATAATGCCATTTGACAGTATTATTAAATTAAAAATAAAAAAATAAATGTACATACATACGTATGTACATATGCATTTCTTTTATGCATTTCTGAGACGTTCTTCCATATGAAATAATGGTAATTCATGGGAGGGGACTCAATACGTAATGATTTTTCTAATAACTTGTCACGCACGAACAATAAAGAGCATTCGTTTTATTTATTTTTTGTTTTCAGCAAAAAGTATTTTATTTATTTGCAACCATTTGCAAGTATGACGACTATAGTTTGCAATTGTTTTGACTGTTGAAAGTTGGCAGCAGTTTGCACTACACACACACATATGTATATATCTGACACATACACATACATGAGTATAAACGTATGTACGTACTTACATTCACTGGTTGGTATCAGTTTGAATAAGTGTCCATATTTAATGCATAAATATAACAACAATAACATGCTTAATTACAGTCATGAAATATCTATAATTGTTGATAATTAACCGTTTTCAACTTCTATTTGAAGATACTCCTCGTACTTGCCATTTACATATGTATACGAGTATTATTTGTTATGAACATATAGATTATTTACTATTGGAATCAGTCCATTGTACTTTTTAATGACAGCCTGCAGATACATTGTGTTATTATGTGGGCGGCACTAAAAACACGTACACATGTATTGTACATTGTACATATTTATATAAATCATAACGAATATAAATTTATGGCCGTTAAATATTAAAAAGCGTATTTTGTTCAAACACCGGTATATGTAAGCATATATGTATGTACATATAAGCTACCTTGATCTAAGTTTTCCTTTAATATCTGTTGCAAGAATAAACCGAAATGGTATTCCTGGTATTTAATTTTTCTTGTGGGCAGTTTCTTACAGATGTTTCTGAAGTGTATTTCAAACGATAAATCAAATAATTTTATAAAACTTCTTAATAGTCAAGTTAAAGTAATTGGAGTAATATTTTGTATATATTTCACTTTAAAGCCGTGATGGAATAAGGATGCTGTACATAAAAAAGGCATTCCACCAAATCTTATTATAGCACTTCTAAAATAGAGCTACATAAGTAAAAATTGCTACGTCTTGCATAAGAGAAAGTTATCCAGGTATTGAGCGGCGTGCGACTAAGTGGGATACTATGGCTCCTCTTTCAAATGTAGAGGCATTCAAGGGCCAAAAGACAAGACTTTTGAATTATCTGGTCTATGCATATGATATATACCTTTTTTGCATAAGTTACTAGACCTGAAAGATTCTATGGGTGCCACTCAGTCACATTTAAGTGTGATTGGCCTAAAAATAAATGCAAGAAAATCCAAAGGAATGACCAGAAAATGCAACAACTCGCCATCGATTTCAGTAGGTGATCAATACCACGCTATAGAAGACCAGTTTTATTATCTCGGCAAAGTGTTGTCAAACGATGGTGGTACTGAGATTGATTTAGAAAATAAGATCAGCAAGGATAGAGCAGCACTTAGAAGGCTACTGAAAAGTTTGACGACCGCTAATTACTTAGAGACCTTTACAAAACTTGGAACGAACTGAATCGGTGGAGAATCGGTATTTTTGGAGCCCAATGCTCAAGTGGGAGTTAAAGGAATTTTTTTTCTATCTATAAATTAATACACTATGTAATAAAACTCTAATAGGCTGTCTTTTGAGAATATTTGCAGAACGAAGTTAATTTAAAGAATATGAGCACATCGATATTTTCTTTGTGGCATTAATTTTTGTTTTTTTTTTAATTTCATTTTATAAAAAAATACGTAGCGCATAAATCATAAACTTTACGAGCACGAGTACATTTTTCTTATTAAGGACATTGCTACACATAAAAAATAATCAACGATGCATGTCCCCTCTTAATTAGGAACCAACTACGAAGTACTCACATTTTTTTTAATAAAATTCAAAGCATCAAAATGTTTTTACAATAACGAACAAAAACTATCACATAATCAGCCTTTCTTCGTGCATTTGCAGCTAAAGACCTTTAGAATTTAGAAAATAATTTATGATCATTTTTAACATACATTTTGACAACATTCAACATTCAGAATCCCAATTGTCACTCCCCGGGGTGGTTTCGGGGAGTGCGTTTTCCTACAATGGAATGGAGAGTAGAATAGAAAAAGACAGAGCGAGAGACTCTTCTATTGTTACACAGCATGTGCTTGTTTCTACAACATGTTTTTTTGTTTGTGGTTTCTAAACCACATTCAACAGACATTTGAGAGCCTCACATTTTCATGATCATTGTGTCTGTCTGAACAAAAATTATGAAATAATGCCACACATTTTGGTTCTTTCATTACGCTTATTGTCACCTACTTTTACTATTTTGACAAATATTTGTTTCCTGCAGATACGTTAGTTGTTCTGTAGTGCGTGTGTGTTCCAAAATTACTCGTATTTAATCTAAAGAAGGAAGGGTGTGTTGCAATTCATTTTTTTTTATTTTGTTAGGTAACAATATATCGAAAGATCACCAAACTATCTATCATTAGTCTTAAAATGTAACATTATTTGATATTTTCTGATTTTCCATGAAAGCCTTGAATAAACAATCCATTGTTTACAATTTACACAGCTTGCTAAAACTGCAAAACATTAATTTTCCAGCGTAAAGGTGTTAAATTGGCACATCCTTAACATCATAAATAAATAAAATAGTTTAAGCACCAGAAGTTGAAGAAAATCTTACTGAGCATCACAAGGAAGGTAGAAGTTAAAAAGAAATCTTAGATCAAATAAATTAAATAATTTACTATTATGCTATTAATTGACTTAAAGGAATACACTAACAACATAACAATTGTTAAAAAAAATAATAAATATTTCCTTATTTTATATGTCACAAGATTGCAAAATCGGGTATCCTGAAAAAAAGTTCTCAATTTTACGTACACAGAAAAAAAATATTTTTATATTTGATGACGAAAATCATAAATTCAATAGAAAATAAATTATTGAAAGTTCTGGGATGATGATTTTTGCATATTTAATGAACAAAATTGTATGCACCTTTATTGAAAATATATATTTTTTTGAGGCAATAAAAAACTTCAATGAATCAATGAAAAAAGTTGTTGAGTGAAACTTTATTTTCAATGAAAATTGCTATTGTGTATGTGGATGAATGCCACGATTTCCAATCACTTTTTATAGCGATACAGGAGTTAGGACGTGATTATCGTAACAAAAATAATCGACACTATTACAGTTATAAATTTATTTTTGTTTTGATTTCTTTGTACTTAAATCACAGTACGAAAAAAAAACGAAAAAATTTGTTTGATTTTGTTTCGTTCCTTGAAGTAAGTGAAACAAAAACACAGGTTTTTGAAAATATTTTTGGAATAATTTTTTCTCTGTATCTAAATATTAATTTTTTATTTACTAACTTTTACAAATGCAACAATAAATTTTATTGCAACTTATTTGTACGACTATAGTAACAGACTTTCATCCGTTGTAGCGAAGCAGATCAGAGTCTTTGGTGGAATTCGATACTACGACAATTGTACTGATAGTGAACACACTACCCACTTTAATACCAGGACAAGATATAAACTCTCTCTCTCTAGATTATGGAGAGAAATGTAAATGTAATAGAATCATATCATCCTTTCTATACATACAGATATACACGCAGGGAAACGCTGCAACTTAAAAACAAGAATGCGTCACATTAATTCAATATTTTTCAATGTAATAGAAAATGTATATTAAAATACTTAAATATAAATAAAATTAAAAACTTAATACTGTAAATTAATATTTTTCCATATTTAAATACGGAATTTCAACATGACTAGACTTTCGTTAATTTTTCTTATTAATTCAATATGGTTTTTTATTGATTTTAAGCTGTTTTTTCTCTGGGTGTATTTTTGTAGATAGTAACAATGAAAATGTTGAAGATATTGGCAATTCTGTGACAAAAGCCGTTCTAAAAAAAGTCGGAAAGTATACTCAGAGGTCTTAAATTATGTCCATATATTTTATCAGCAAATTATCGAAACTCTTGACATTGGCGATATTTTTGCAGGTCTATTGCAAAACATATTGGTCGATCAGACAACAAACAACTTTTGGCGCAAAATCTCGTCACAAAAGTGCAACATAATTTTTTTAAAAACATCATCCATTACAGGGAAATTTGCCCGTAACCCTTGTCTTAATTGGAAGCAAAACGTAATGAAATGAGTCAAATTCAAACAAGCTCATTGCGACACTATGGTGCTTGTAAGAATCACATTATATACTTTGGGATTTTAACATTGTTTTTATAATATTTGATCGCATATACTGGCAATCTCGTTTACTGCAACATAACTTGGCAGTATCTTCAACCGAAGTATATTAACGCATTCATCAACTCAGCAGGATGTGTCTTCTTAAACATGTCAAGCAGTTTAACTCGCCAAGAATGAATTACCTAAACATTTATAAAACACATGTACATATCTCCTTTACGATGAATGAATGCAGCATTCCATATGCTCATATTCAATTAAAGTTTTCAGAATACAAAAGAAAAGAAAAACAGAACTCCAAAAGGTGATACGTTTGATATTTATTCATTTATAACTGAAATCTTTCACCTTAATCTGATATTAGTCAATACTACTACTACTACTACTAAATAATTGTAAGGCTGAGAGATGAAATGCGCATGCACAGACACAAAAGCAATTCACCACTACCATTAAATTTTCGCTTAATCACTGTTCCAGCACGAGAACAGGTAAGAGTGTTTGAAGATATCCTTTTTTTTAATATGACAACGCCAAGTTAATTCTCATCAAGTCACATTTGTTGCACATAATAACGTTCAAGCACTGCGTACACTGAGGAGATCAGCTCAAAGAACATTTCAAATACCACCACCACGCCTGTCAAACTTAACGTTTCATTAAAAATTCCAGAGGATCTCTTACAACAATGAACTAAAAATGTGCATTATATTAAAAATGTGCTCTAAGCTGTTGCTTGCTTTTGCTTTTGTATTATGAAAACACTGAAATAACAAGAATCAAACAGATCAAGTATAAAAAATTCCTTACGATGGGTATTGCTTAGACATTTGATTCGTTGTTTATCTTTTTTTCCTTTGGTGTATTTGGGTTTTTGGGTATTTTGTTTTATTTATTTGGTAAGTCAAGGCAATTGACAAATTAGTCTCATTTGTCTTTTAAGTCAAAACAAAACAAAACAGAAAGCAATGATAAACATCGCGAGGTCTCCAAAGTTAAACTGCTAAAATGAAAAAAAAAACATTTAACTGCCACTGTATAATGAGTGGCCTATGGATGCTCGTGTGTGTATACAAAATAAATATACATAAATATAAATAAGTGGGTGTATTAATAATTTAAAACTAAATTTGTAACAATGCAACAAACAACCTACAAGAATGTAACAACGCACACACTCTCGCACACACACACACACACACGCTGATCGCCATCAGTTTGCTGTCTTAAGTCTTTTGTTTTTTATCGTTTCTCTTGCTTTTCCATGAATAGATACTTTTTCCACGCTTCTCAAATTATCACTAGCAAACAACACCTTTTTTCCCTCTTGTTAACTCGAACTGAATAAATATTAAGTTTAAAAAAATAATACACTTAACGACGCAACACTGAAACATACGAGTATAAAAAATTATAAACAAAAACGTACTTGAAAGCTAATTAATCGTTTGATATTTGTTTTATCCATATAAAATGATTTGACCATCTCGATTTAAATTTGATAGGCCAAACAAAATACTTTTCTGAACTTATTTCCTTCAATTGGGTGCTACTTTTATTATTATTTGTTGGCTGGGTAATTAGTTAGCCAAGCAACAGTTCTTTCTGGTGGTATATTCATTCCATTTGTTTTCCGTTTCAATAAATAAAATTAAATGAGAATTTAGAATCCTTAAATGCACCACGGTACATGGTAATCAGTCAAACTAATGGGCTGACTCAACCAAGTTATGTTGGTGGTAAATCCAACATTGAAATGGTACTAAAAGTGACATTTAAGCGTGTATACGGTTTTGTTTTTTAATAGTTTTTGAGACTTTTAATGCAATCACTCCGTGCTAAGTAGTGATTAGTTTGAAGGTGACATACTTACTTATGTAAGAAGGAAGACGTATAAGACTACAATTATTCACAATGGAAACTAGACCTAAGGTGGCGTTAACTGAAGTAGTTAGCTCGTTGAAAATAAGACCGAATGTCCTGGTTTCGAGCCCATTATTTAAAAGTCATTAAATAACAACAACACACATTTTTCTGATATGCATTAGTATCCCTTTGTATCAGTTGTTGTAGGAAAGTTTAAGTGATGAAGGCATAGTCCCTGGTCACTGAACTATTCCGAATTCAGCTCATACTAATTCTCATGTAATAATAGTGTTTTCACTATGAAATTTAAAACAATAAACAGCTGATTTTGCATTCACAATGCAAGTTTCTTAAATTCAGCTTTTAACTCACAGAATGTCTAATAACTTTGCTCAAAAATAAAATAAATCTCCCGCAGGAATGCGTGTCTTTGTTCTTGTATTTTGCTGCTTTTTACTACAATTATTTGACAAACTGTACAACAACTGTTTTTGTTTGTATGACAAACTCGGAAATTTCATAATGCGCTCTAAAATAGATATTATTTTATATTTTGTAAATAAATATTTTAAAATTATGGAACTACTTATACAAAGTGAAGAAGTGCTTGGAAATCAAATTATCGTGTATAAAAATTTTTCAAATACATTACAAAATAAAACTTTTTATCAGCGAATCGATGTTAGTCATATCCTTTTTCCATAATTCTTTGATTATTGTTGCTGCTGCATCCAATTTTAAGTTGAAAAATTTTCAAGCGACATCTATTGCTATTCACTGGCATAAACATTATCAGCTGCTTGGGGGCATTTTGACTTGGCAGCACTGAATTTAGCACAGTGCAAACAAGGTTGCATTTCATAAAACCAATTCAAAAATGGTTTTAAGATGGTTTTAACAACAGCAATTTGTATGGTAAAATCAGGTTTTAACAGTTTGTTTTAACGTTAAAGCCAAATTATATTAAAACCATGTCAGTGTGAAAACACTCTATAACATCAGAGCAAAAAACAGAGTTGTAAAAGAATGAAGCTTTCCGCTTTGTGTTGTCCTTTCCTTGTCCTTTTTCCACTTGTCCTCTATATCACTATCCCTTTTGCTAAAGATGATAATACCTAGTAATAGTAGTAGGCATTCATTGCCTGAGTGATACATCTCTTTAAAAAAAACAGTGTAGAAGTTTCAAGCAGTGCAATAAATTTTAGAGCAGAATTAGTCCTCTCTTTTTTTATTTAATAAAAAATGCAAAGTTTATTTTAATAAAGTTCTCAGGGACTATTCACATATTACGTAACACTATTTTGGGAGTTTTTATTTACTACCTTTTACTTTTCTTGTATTTCTTTCATTAATTTCGGATAGAATAAAATTAAAATAAAAATTGCTTGTTTATTTTAGAATGCTCATGACGAATTTCTGTTAACAAACGAACGTCACAAAAAACCTTAATCCAAATATATTTAATTTTTAAAGCACATTTGTTGTACAAAAAAAAATATAATAACAATAATAATAATAATAACATCAAAGACACAATATGGGTGGTCCATATTTGAATGGCGTGAATTTGTGAACTTGTAAGATTTGCATTATGGACAGTCAGATTTAAATGTCCGTCAGATATGCTTAAATATCTACTTATTGCAGCTACGGCAATCAACGACATTAAACAGACACATAAATGACGGTTTCTGAAAACAGTAAAAAAAGACAACAAACAATTTGACATGGCTTTTTAAATGTGAAGACAAAAGTTAAATGAAATTTTTGTTGCATTACACACACACACACACACATTGTTTCTAACCAATTAATCCTCAGATTTGACATGTAAGCCGCAATCAACACAAATTTCTCATTTCATTCTACAACATTTTTTTTTCTTCTAAGATTTCCAATTGCTTTTGTTAATAAGGCATTTAGTCTCGTTTTTCGAGATCTAAAAGATGATGGATCTACTGTCATAAAAAACATCCATATTTAGATACTTATTTACTTGAAAAGATATACAGATTGACAAAAAAAAGGTTCCTGGTGAAAAAAAGGTTTATCAAGAACGTTATTGTAAATGAATAGAAGATTTAATAAAAATCAAAATTTGACTTGTTTTAAATAAACTATTGCTTCGAAAAAGTTGCAGGCTGATATGTGTTTAAAACATAAAACGAGAAACTCAAGCAAATCCTGCTTCAAATCTTGGAAACTTGAAAATACAAGTTTTTTTTTATCTCTTAAGACCATTTAAAACTTAATATGATTGTTTTACTTTATTTATTTACTAAGTTTTCATATTTTATTACAAATTACTTTTCTCCTTCCATTAGAACAGACCGTTCAGTGCGGTCACTTACTTTTCTATGCAAGATGTTTTTTTCTTTTTTAGTTGAATGTTGGGTAAAAGTTGTGGTCATTTCAATAATTTCTTTTACGACAAAACATATTATGAAACATCATGTCATACCGTTGTGTGTATTTCATTGTGGTTTATAAGTTAACTTTTTATGGAAAACTACTCGCATTTGTAAAAAGTATATTTTTTCTTTTATTTTTTGAGAAATAAGCTGAACTATATGTAAATCCTAAAGAGATAATGCGATATAACTGTATAGTGACAGCAACACAAATTGACCAAGACGGTAGAATACAACATTTGTCATGTACGCTACTTTTAACAGGGGTGTAAAATAAAATAAAAAGTGGTAATAAGTATGGAACTTCTAAGGTAGTGAATGTATTTGGCTTAAAACCATTATGATTTTTGAGGAGGGATTTTCCAACAAAACATATGGCGAAATAATTATTTACTTGACCTTAAAAAATTACAAACAACTGTTCTGCACAACATTTAAATGAATATTAATGAATTTTTATAAATATGTCTTGAATACAATCGTATAAGTTACTGGCAGTATTGCATTATACTTTGTAATAAGCTTTTTTAATCTGATGAAAATTTGTGACTTAATCGACACTACAAGCTTTAAGATAATTTAACTTCTTAAAGAAGTGTAGCTCTTTTAAAAGTCTTCATTTGTTGACCACTTTGACAATTATTCCAAACGTCTTTTTTATTTTTCTTTAGAAAGTTTTGCAAATCACAGAGTTTTTTTTTTGCTCTTACTTAATGCAAATCTAAGCAAAGCGAAATACATACCTTAAAGAATAGTTTATTGGTTTATGCAAGTAATCGAAATACAAATGGACGGACAAAATAACTCAACCGACCTGACCTTATGTTATCAAAGTTATAAAATTAACGTAAAACCCTCGTAAACATTCCCAAACTGACCAACAAAACAAAACTTGCTACGACAGCAATTTCTTACCTTAAACTCTAAGAAGAAGAAAGAAAAAAAGAAAACAAGGTAAATAAAATATAATCACAGGGTTAGAAAGATTTATAATAAAAATATAAAACAAATAACAAAAACATATTATACACTTCATGAAGTTTGTTAGAGGGTTTTTATTTGCAGCAAAATAAAAGGGCCAAAATGCTAAAATGGAAACCACCCCCGACTTCATAGTAACAGCAACAACAACAACAAAAAAGACAAAACTCTTTAAATGACCAATTGCAGAAAAACAAAAAAAAATATGTACATACAACGAAAACGGAAAACATTCTTAATATTTAATAATAAAAAAGAGCATGAACAGCAATTTTAGAAATGATTTCGCATAATTTTCAAAAGTATCCTCAAAACACAGACTTACGTGTGCGAATACATTCTTATTTTAATATGAAAATCTTACGTGTGTGTGTCTCTTAGTAGAAAGGACAAGTGTATGTAGATGTTTTATTTTGTTACACTTATTTTTCCTAATGTCGAAATGCCGGGAAGGGGGAGGGAAGGCTAAATATGTTTAACTTATATTGCAGTTTCAAATGCGTACATATGGTTTACGTACATACATAGATTCCAATATATATACGAGTACAGATTGGCACTATGGTCAGAAAATTTGCGAAATGTTTGACTGACTGACTTTTTCACAAACAACACCACAGAATTGAAGCGCGTATTATGCCTTTAGTTGTAAGGACTAAAAACTAATCGATAACAAATAAAATTACAAACAATTGTTTGCTTGTTTTATTGGTTAAGCATTGTCTATATGCATTTCGTTCTCGCTTATGGAACTCATCAGTAGACTTCAACCCAAAAAATTTTGAATTTAGCTAACAAACTTCGTATGTTTATAGACAATGCTTAACCAAAATAAAACCTAAACATTTTTTGGAAATAAATAAAGACTATGCCAAATAAATAGACAAATAAAATTAACTTAACCTTAAGCTGTATGATTCCCCGAAACTTTTTCTATTGATTCGTGATTTGAAAAAAAAATTTAAAAAAGTGAATTTTGTTTTCTCGTTAAGAATTAGTGTTTAGGTGGGAAAAACTATCACTCAAACCAACGCTAAGCTTATTAAATACTATGGAGACTCTTCGCCATCAAAAGATTTATTGAGTTTTGTTAAGGTCATAAAAGAACAGAAGATGACGACCATTCAGGACGTACAACTGCGGTATGTTTGTGCGAAAAAATTTAAAAATTTCACCATATGATTGTGACCGATCAGAGATTGCAAGTGACAGAGATTCTGGACTACAAACGCAATCGTGTGACAATTTCTAAATCGCAATATTGACCAGTGTTTGCGCCATTTTGTATACGTAGACGAAATGTGGATCCATCACAACACCTTGCACGCACGTGACGACTATAACGATGAAATCAATCAAACAAATATTTATTTTGGTGACGTTGACAAATCTTATTTTTGGGAATGGAAAAAACTTAATTTTTTGTCTCGGACAAACTGCAAAGAGCTCAAAGGAGACTACGTTGCAAAATAAAATTAGTGTTTACTTAAAAACCGTGTTTCATTATATGAACCAATATGAACTTATTAGTTTTCGTTTATTGAAAATAAAAATAAAAGACACTAGTTAAAATATAACAGGAGAAGAACACTACCTAGCATTTTTTTATGAAATTAGTTGCATGAACTTTTTTTATTTGTCATTTGGAGAGGAAAATCAGTTAAAAAAATTAGGCAAATGTTACATAATTTTTTATTTATATCGCTCTCTTCCAAAGCGCTGATATTATCAAATGTCAAGAAATTGCATGAAAAAAAGCAAAATATAAATTATGTTGAACTCAAAAAAATTTTTTAAAAAACCCAACTAACTAATAGTATAAAACTATCTACAACATATTCCACAATCAAGCCCATTGTGCAAATGTTACATACATACATATAACATGTGTAAATAATTCAAAGTTTGTAAGTTTTTATTTCTTGTAAAATATTCGGTTTCTGTTTTTTTAATACAAATTTACTAAAACTTTTTCTTTCTACTTTTTTGTTGCTTTCATTATTTTTTTTTTATAAATATTTTAGAAGCACATGTTTTGAGCAAAACAAACAAAAGCTGCAGCATTAAGTAGAAAAAACTGCTGTATTTTATGACAATTTTACCTGATTTGATTAAAATTTTGTTTTTGGATAGAAGTATTCAAATAAAGTATTATAGAGATTATAAACGAGAAGAGATAAACAAAAAAAATAAATAAATAAAACTTAAAACGACAAAAAGAAAAACGACTTCCTTCGATCGGAATTGCTTATATTTTTTGTTTAGTAAAACTGCCGGCAAGGCAATTTGAAAATATTTATAAACATAAAAAATTGCAACATGAAATAAAACTATCATTTAAAATAATTCCTACATTTTGCTATTTATTGTTTGCATTTTATTTATTTATCTCTTTATCAAAATGCAAATATAATTTAATTTTTCAATTTCATTAATTATCGCTTAAACACACAAACACATTTGACTCGCAACCACTTTTACACTCTTTACATATGTATGCACATACTTATGTAGAGATGTATTTATTCAAGTATGTGTGAGGAGGAAAACATTTTTAAAACAGTTGCATTAGTACGAGTATTTATTAGTTTAGACAATCTATAATTATAAACTAACTGTCGATTTCCCATCAAAATGCATTAAATAATAATTGCAACAATACGACAAAAGTTCTTACAATTTTCACTCAATTTCTCTTTCCTGTCTAACATTGTATTCGACCAGCCATCCATTCAAACACACGCAAACATCACTCACTCACTTACACGATTCATGCCCGACATTGATATTTTTTTCATACCATCTGAATTTTCGGTTAGAAGTTTAATTTCGAATGCATGTCTGGTATTGTTTGTACAGACGTACGTACGGTTTGCGTGAATTTGCCAAAGTTTAGTGCTTCATTTCAACGAATTATCAACATTCCATATAAAAATCTACATCTACGTATGGAAGTGAGCAGCAAAAATAATAAATAATTATAGAGTAGAAATGGCAGGCATATACATATGTATATAAACACAGATATAACAACATTATCATGCCGCCATATAACATGTATTAATACTCATATTCCCAGCATACATTAGTTCAACGATCTGCCGAGCGAATATCGAAATTTGAAATAAAGTTTCTTCGAAATTTTTAAAAGAATTTTCAATATTGGAAAAATGTTCGGAAAACATAAAAAATATGATGTTTGCTGAATATTTCTGAGTTGTCTTACGTAAGCTAAAATCTAGATAATGTAAGACTTCTCGAGCTATCCTTGTCTATTATTTAAAGATATTAAGGTTTTCTGTGAAAAATACAAAAATTAATGAGAAGTTTTACAGGCTTATTTATGCTTTTATATATTTGTTGTTTCACTGCGAATGTATTAATTGTAATATCCGAATTATACTAAGATGATTTTTTTAACTCAATGATTCTTAATGAAAAAGCAATATTAAGTTAATTTGTCAAAATTAACAAAATATGGCCGCACTTTTCTGCTTAATGTCGAAAAAAATTAAATTTACTTCCGACAATAAGCAAACAGCTAAAGTTTCGATAAACATGCCAAAAAGGCATATAGATTATGGCAAGAAGTACGTTCAGCTGTTTAAAATAATTTTCGTCAAGTCGATAAAAAAAATGTTTACTGGGTTGTTTGTTTCTATGTGACACAAACGAGTTCATTTGTGTGACTTGTATCTAAAATTACTTACATGCAAAAAAGAAATCAACACCGCCATATTGTTGCATGTTTTAAGTGCAAAAGTGTCACCGCCATGCTTCAAAATTTATTTTAAAATTTAAATTCATAATTTTAGTATTAGAGTGCTGCAGTAGTATTGGTAATTGGTGGAGAGAAAAAAAATTTGTTTAATGGGAAAGAAAATGTTTTAAGACATTTTTAGAATTTCAATTAACAGTCAAGATAAGGGAGGGTTGTAGCGAAATGGCGCTGTTATGCTTCCCGGTTAGAGTCACAATATTTGGGGAAATATATACAATGTATGTAAGTAAAAATATACATTAAAGTCCTGCACACAAGACCATTTATAAGACATTTCAAGACATGGGAGATTTTTCAAATGCTTTACTACAGCGAAATATTCTAAAACAAACGCTAAAGAACACGGTTGGCAAGACATTTGTTTCAGTTATTTGTCTTGCCAATAGTGTTGTTTAGCGTTTGTTTTAGAATAATTCGCTGCATTGGAAAAATCTTTCATGTCTTGAAATGTTTTATAAATAGTCTTGTGCAGGACACTAATATACATACAGGGAACGCTAGACAGATTTGCTTGGAAAATCAGTCATCAATTCGATCAATTTAGAAACGATGTTTTATTGGCAAATTATGTTCAACGATGAGGCTCATTAATTTATAGAACCAAACAAATCCACTACAGACCCTACAGAACAATGAAACTTTTTTTTTATCCAAAAACTTGTGTTTCATGCAAAAACTCATGGACTTATTTATTTACCCGTCTAAAAGCTCCCAATATAATTCTGATGAAAAGTACACCTGAAATGGAAATGGACTGAGTGAGCATAGTCTAAATGTGTTCCATAATGAAATAAAACAAGTCTTTCAATGGTAAGTAATTATATTTCAAACTATTTAATACGTTTAATAAACAAATATGGTAATTCATTCATGTCTCCATCTTGAAACTTTTTATGCAGAAACATGAGTTCATTAACGAAAACTGTTCTTAATTGGTAACATGTTTTAAATTAAAGGCAAGCAAATGCACTTGGCCAATGGCATTTTGAAGGAATATTATTAAATAGCCTGCTGCTCAAAGTGAAGACTTGACAACTGCCACAGTAAGTGTCGCGTTTGTCAATGAAGGTTTACCTGCATGAAAATAAAAACTAACAAAAAAATTAGTCGTTGGACCACCTTGTAAACAAGTAACAACATGGAGACGAGTTTCAAACTAACATGATGGTCATACATCATTTTTAGCTTGTGACGCCCTCTGCTTCTGCAAATAAACTTAAAATATTTATGTTGTATGTCTTTAGGATAATGTAAAAAATAATTCTTAAGTCTGCTCTTGGGAAGCTTTGAAAACGAAAAAAGAAAAAACCAAATACCAATAATTTTAAACATTATTGACGACACTAAACACGCATCGACCACCGTTGCTGCTGCTGTTGCCGCAATTAGTCGTTGAACGAGTGAACCCGGAGATAACAACAACGATGATGAATTTCAAAATCATTATGCCAAAAAGAAGCCTCCATGGACTGGCTGACTGGTTGTTTGTTGGCTGGTTGTGTTGCAAAAAAATTAAATAAAAAATAATCATAAATGAAATATTGCTTGAAAAGCGGAGGCCATATTTGGCCAAGTGCAAATTAAAGATATTTCTTCAATATAAAATGCATATTTTAACAATGGCTGACAATTTGCTAGTGGTAGCAAATGTGTAGTATGTACGCACTCATACATACATGCATGTGTACATGCATATAGAGATGGTTATTCTTCATTTTCTGCATGCACATGCATGCAGTTTTATTCCATTTCACACACATACTCCATACACGCATACATACATATCGCTCATTTGCTTCAATAGTGGCACAACTCAAAAAAACCAGTTTTGCAGAAAACGCGTTTTAAGTTTTCAATTTGCATACAACTCAATGGAGAAATGAAAAAAAAAATCTTCTCTCAGGAGGTGATGGTACAAGCTATTTGCATGAAATTTTTACACAAGATAAAATACGAAATGCCGAATCTTTCTGCATTATTAACTCAAAAAACCCATTTTTTGAGTTATGCCACTATTGAAGTAAATGAGCGATATGTATGTATGTAAGTATGTACAAACATGATGAAGTTAATGCTGACATGTAACACGCGAACCAGTGCCACCGATTTGATCTTTAGATTCTATTGAAGTTTTTGTTGATATTCAAACATCATCTAGGCGGTAACGTTATGAAAACCACAACAACCACACCAACAACAAATACAATATTTAAAAACTATATAATAAAATATGATTGCGTGTTTGATTTATTCACCTGATGTACATACATATGTATGTATGGTGCACATTTTTTCACTATTTTTTTTAAATATTTTTTTCTAAACGTAGATGGTGTTTATAGTGGCAATCGTGTAAATTATAAACTACACACAATATACCACAAAGAAAAACGTTGCAATCATCAATTCAACAAAGAAATTAACATTATATTTTTTTTTACTAAAAGGTTTGAAAATATACAGTATATTTTATATACACATGTACATATGTACAAAAGTACATACCCTGCAGGATGTCGAACTAGTGTCCAACTAGTGTTTTACTAAAACAGAAATCTCCACCACTAGTTCCCAACTGTAAACTATTCTATACCATCTTAATGCTCATATTAGCATTGAGTGAGTTTAGAAAACTACTAGTACCATTTTTTGTAAAGAAAAATTCTATAAAATTGGTGGTTTTATCTCTTTGTTACTGCTAGTTAAAGGGTAATTATAATTAATTAATTATAATTATTTTAAGATGAACGTAAAATTTTATTAATTTTATGAGACCAATTTTCATACGTGAAAGGGCTCTGTCAGACAGTCAAAATTTATTTTGAAATGTGGTGCCTTGGAACTCCTTCAAATACTAGTACACATCAGCACTATAATTTTACACAACAACTTTAACCCTTTAGTTCTTGCTATTCTAGTAATTATACTAGTAGCTTTTAGACAACTATCGCCTACTCTCCTGTAGGGTATGTACATACATTTATATGTACACATATATACATTAAACCAAAACACATTTAGTTACTATTTTTAAACAATTGTACAATTGTGCATTGTATTTTGCTGATTTTATGGATTCACATAACATTTCGCACTTCTTCCAACGTTTTTTTTCAATAAAATACTCTTATTCCATAAAGAGCTATAGAACTGTATCTTTGGTGAAAGAGTTGAGAAAATTTCAGCGAATGTTGCTAAAATACGAGAATGTCGAAAATTTTTATTATTATATGTAAGTATATTAAAGCGATACGATTATCGTAATGAAATATACTGAATCCAGGTGCAGACCAGAGAAAGAGAATGAGTACCCAAAAAAAATATACTTAAGTAAATAGCCTTAATTTTAGTAACCGCGAATAATTATAATTGTAGCGCAAATATTTCGTACGCTCACATATTTTTTATCAAGCAACTATGACTATGTGAAAAACTAAAATACGCTACACTTGAAAACAAAAGGGGATATGCGTATTAAACGCTATGGATATTTTAAATCGGACAAAACAAAATCAAGATACTCGGGATATATATTCATAATTCGTGACCATATAAATACAGTTGTGTATATGAAATGGAATGAAAAATGTGTGGGAGTGTGGCTGTTGACATCATGATTTATATGTATGTGTAAGTAAAATATCCCTGTATAAACTCACGTTTAGTCGATTAATACTCTAAGTATTTTTGTACTTATGCATAGATTGTGGCTTATACAATCTATAAATTTTTGTTGTAGTCGTTTGTGCTGCATAATTTAAGAAATGTAAACATATGAACATATTTAGTTGTTGGTTGTTTATACTTAAACAACCTCGGTTTAAAATTAATTCGTGGGCTTTCATATGAGTAGCTGTACTCATTCATAATTGTTTGACGGTCAATACTCAAAGAGCACTTAAAACTATACTTTTCTCATTCTCTGTTACTGACCCGCTTAGGTTGAAGTGTAGCTTTAACCGTTCCTGTTTGGAAGATTTATGCAATATAACTTATGCGAGCAAATTATCTTGTAAGACTTAGCAAAAATTTATTTTTATCTACCAGCTTTAGTTAGTGATAATGTGATTTGACTCTGAAAGATTTTAAAATAATTAAAGTGTTGTTATTATTATTATTATTATCAATGGTCTAAACCACTAATATTTGGCTTCATTAAATTGCAATCGGTACTTGTATAAAAAAGAAATAATACCAACCTCATAAAACAAATCGAGCCATAATCACAAAAAAACTTAAGTGAAATTTTTTTAACATAACTTTTTGACGAAAATCGTTCATATACGGTTGTAAATAATAAATTATCGTACAAAAGTTAAGTTTGAAAAATATGTTTCTTCAGCTTGTTTTTCCGGTTATTTTTGAATTAATCGCAATCCAAAATTAAAAGAAAAGGAAACTTTAAGAAATTATCACATGCACTGTTCCAACTGCAACTGAACGCATGAATAAAATAGAAAAGAAAAACACAAATTTATGTTTAAATAAACACATAAAAAATCTGATGAATTTCAAGATGCGGAACTATTTGTATTTATAGTTCTCTTTAATTTTTACAGCCGTTTAGGCTGACAGTTCTACTTTTTTTCTTTCTTCCTCTTTATTTGCCAGAACTTTGCAAATGAAAAAAAAACTAGAAAAAGATATACAACAATTTGTAAATTGTCAATCTATATTTCTTTCTTGAACGCAATTTACGAATGTCTAAATAAAAAGAGATTAATACTGACTGCGTTCATATTATCAAGATACTAGTTACTTGAAGCATTTTTCCAGTGAAGGAATATTAAAAAAATTTAGTTGGATAAACATTACAGGGGCTACCTTTTGAGCTACAAATGAAAATGTATAATAAGAGGATGTTGAAATGGACCACAACTTGTTTGTCATAATCATACACTCAACTAAAGAGAACATAATATGATTGTTAGAGACTTAAGAAAACAGTTTGTGTGTTCTAATTTCAAAATTTAACTTAATTCGCTTTTGACTCGCTTGTTAAATGTTGAATTTTTCGCACTTTAATTAAAGTGTTTTCTTTTCCAACTATAATTGAAGTTGGCAAATGGAGCATTCAATCTACAATTACATATTGCAATGCTATAAACTTTTCAAATCTGAAGAGAATGTAAATTTGTTTTGCTTCCAGAAATTGTATATATTGTATGTTTAAAGGCATTTTATCTTTTACACCAGTTGGCTGCAAGTTCTATCCATCACCTACGTCCCACTCCTTAGCCTGAAGTCTTCGATTAATATCAACTACAAGAGATGTGAAAAAGGGCACATGACAAATATTAAATTTGTACTGCAATTGCGTAAGTATGTATGTGTACACTAGTTACATAACTTTATATAAATCTGATCATATGTGTATGTTTTTGTGTTTGGGAGCTTGGATGTTTTACAATAGATATTGACTACAAACTTTAGTGCAAATGTTGCCACGGTATAAAAGGATTCATTTAATACAAACACAGCATTGACACTTAACAAATGGGTGGAAGAGATATCAAACAAACAAAAGCATTATAATTTCAAATCAAATTAACTTGATGTGGTTTAATGTGCAACAGCAGCATACAGCAAACACGAAATAGAAAACATTCATATGTATGTAAAATATTTCTCAAAAATTTCAATATTTGTATTAAGAATGACAACATGTGTGGAAAATTGTTTTTACGTGTAGTTTACACATACAATTTTCTTATTTGTTATATTTTTGCATACAATTGCTATTTTAGAAATTGAAAAGTTTACTCGAAATTACGTTTCTAATGAAATCTCCACTACCAACTTTCCTCACACTCCCGTTACAAAAGCATTAACAATCTTTGCTGAATGTTTTTTTTTAGTTCCATAATTTACTTATTCACTACTGCACCATTCGAATAGAGATGTTTGTTTGGAGTTCGAGATGAAGGGAATTGGTAGAGCAGCAAAATAAAGAAAGAAGTTTTATGTGCGTGTAAATGTCATAAAACTGACATAAAGTCATGACTGTAACATTTACAAAGCTGAAGAAAAAAAAATACTTTACTGGCTATTTATTTATGTATGTTGCAAGTTGTGCTTTTTTTTGTTATTTCTATTTATTCTTATTTGTGCCTACAACATCAATCACTCTGATTGCCATTAAATGCCACTGGCTGGGCTGGTTGGTTGGTTGGTTGGTTTTGAAAAAGGAAGCCGCCCGTAAAATATCTTACGAAATTCCATTTTTACATGAAGCAATTTTTAGTGACCTGTTTAGAAGTCTATTTGATTATTGTGTGTAAATTCGTATCCCAGCTCCCCAAATAGTCAAGTCACTCGATTTCATCGAAGTCATTTAGGCATATTTTTGAAGACCGCCAAATGTCCAGTCATTAACAAGCAAAAAGAAAACAAAACTGTATTGAAAAATAGTTTAAGGTTTTGCGTAAAGTTTCAAACAAATTTCGTGGTTTTTACGAGTATATTTGTAATTGTTTCAGTGCGAATGCGAGCAGTCAACCTAATTGACAGTTCCGTTTTATGTGACAGCGAAATAAGTTTGCACTCAAATGTCTTCCTTTTTTTATTTAATCTCATCTCACTCACAGTAGGGCAAATCGGTGTAAAAATTTTACTTTAAATAATTTCAAATGCACCACGCACAGAAAAAAATTTTATGTGTCGTTGGCTACGGAGATGAATTTTGAGAACTTTATACTTTAATTCAACTATAATAATTCTCAATACAGGTAAAATAATTAAATTATCAAATATGTTCATACATTCGAAAAAATAAATACGGATTTGATAAAAACACACATACATAAAACTTAATCAACAAGAGGGTATACACTCAAAATTTTAAAATTTTCAGTAGAGGCGAAAAACTGTTTGCAGTTATATTTTAAGATAATTTGAAAATCCAAATACACAATAGTAAGCAAATTCCATTTGAAAATATATTTGCAATACTTTTATTTTAAAACCTTGCAATTATTGGGGAAGAATATCTTATGTTTTGAAAAGAGTAACAACTCAAGCAAAAACTTAGCAATTTTATCATAAAAACAGTTACATTTCGAATCAAAATCCCAAAGTAAAGCAAATTTTATCAACAAAAGAGTAATCGAAATACGCAAATTGTACAGTAGATACATAAAATTGAAATTTTAAAATTTTTTAGTTAATACCCTCTTGTTGATTGAGTGCGATATATAACAACCACAATAAAATTTATCAAATTCTACAAAAAAGGATTTGAAAATTCATTGGTTTCTGAAAAAAATTCTCTTTGTTTCAATAACTTATTTTTCCAACTAAATATCTAATAACTTACTTGTAATTGTGGACATCAATTATAGAAATATTTTTTCACAGGAAATAAAAAAAGTTGTTGAATACCGGCATTTTTGTTATTGAAACTGAAAAGTATTTTTTAGTGTGTGGATAATAATTCAATTTTAAATAATTTTTCCGTGTAATGAATCTAAGTTTATTAAAAGTTTAGGATTTGGTTAGATCAAAACAGGGGTAAATATTTGCCCTCCAAAGCTGTCAAACGCTTTTTTATTAAATTCAAAATAAAGACTCGCTCGATTTATACATTTCAAAATAACACCAGAAAGGTAACAAGGAGTGGGGGGGGTGGGTTTCCTCCCCTCCGAAACTAGTTTACCTATAACAACCTTTTTGAAACTAAAAATATATGCGTCTGAAGGTGCACTCAGCTTTTAAATTTTAAGGCATGCATTCACAGCTATTTCGATGATTTTTTTTATTAAATCCTATTTGAAGGGATTTGGAAAAACAATTGATCTTTCAAAAATTGGATACTGATACGTAATCTTATATGTATGAATATGACTCACACGTTGACGAATTTATTAAACGTAGTAAATTTTGTTTCAGATATGAGGCTATCAGAGCAAAAGTGGTATAACCCACATTTTTTAATGCTGTTCTGGTGATAAATACATTCTTTACATTACCAACTATCAAAAAAAAGTAGAGTAAGCCACCCCCAAAAAAAGATGGAGCTGGAAAATTGTTTTCTTACGGAACATAGTATAGCAAATAAAGTAATTCAATAATTGAAAAGAGTAATTAACTAGTTAAATTGTTGGGGTTACAACACTTTTAACCTGATAGCCTCATTTGTACTTTTGCTTTCATATGGAGTTAGTCGAAAATTAATTCAGAGCGGGGTATAGCTAGTTTTATATATGTATGTATACAAGAATGATGAAGTTCAGAAAAATCCTCATCATAGACAACACACCTATAATCGAAAAAATGTAGGAAAGGTACTCAAGTTTTAATATTTCAATAGAGGATTAGAAAAAAATACCTCCGAATTTGGACCAAAATCTTAAAAAAGTCAACATCTTATGAGAAACAAATTAGCCACCCTTAAAATGGGTTTTGTGTTTCTAGTATTAGGAATATGTACAGTGAACAAACGAACTACTTCCCAGAAAATTAGCAGAAAGAAGTTATTATCTGAAAATACATACGAGCTCAAATATTTTTTAACTAATGGTGCTTCAAAGCATCTATACGCCATAAAATATCTCTTCTGGAGAAGAGTTTAGTAACACACGTTTCTTTAAGATATCAACGGACAATGGTATCTCTCATATAAAATTATTCGGAGCAAATTACCAATTTTAATTTTGTTAATCAGGTTAGTAATACAAATCAATAATTGTAAAATAAAACTCTTTTCAGTCTTGACTCAGCCACTGTATTCGTACAGATGACTGATTCTTATAGTGAAAATTGAACAACAGGAATTCTGTCTTTTGTATTTTTCTAGGTTGAAAATCCCAAAGGATGCAACAAAAAAAGCAAATAGAAATGAGCACATAAAAAAGTAGACATAAATCCAACAACCAGACAATTTGCACAATGCCACGAAGAGATGTCAAAAGCAAACATCGTATTAAAAAAAAAAGTGGCAGCAATTCGCGAATAATGACTCAGATATGCTCCAAAGCGTATTAATTATTAGAGAGACTTCCAATACACAATACTAGAACACAATATGCCAAAGCACCATGCTGAATACTCGTGAAGATATTTAATTTAGAGCTCAATAATTGAGTATTCTTTATTAATCAAACATATTTACGGAAATTTTCCAATAGACCACACAAGGGATTGTACAACTAGTAGATAATTTTTATGCTCTTTCATTTCTGTTCAAACAATAATCGGAGAACACCCACAACCTTAAATGGTGACAATAACGAATCAACTATTCTTAAATATATTTATAAAATTTTTGTCACAATATTGAAAATAAATATTATCAAATGTTTTATTAAATCAGTTGTAGAAGTACAATAGTTATAAAAGATGTTCAAAACTAAATAAAATACCAAATTTGGTGTGTTGGCAAACAATACCCCCACATTTATTTGTGAACCAGGCCTACACTGTAGTAGTGCATGGTTTGATCACTAAACAAAAATTAAAGAGAATTGGTTAAATAAACAATGCGTTTTATTGTCAAGCAAAGTTATTGACAACGTGAAGAAAAACTCCTATAAAATCTTTATTTATGACAATAATGCTACAAAAAGTAGAAGAAAATAAAAACAGGTTATGTGAGCTGCAGTTAAAACCAATCTAAACAACACAGAAAAAATCACCACTCACACCTTTATTTTAAAGCAGAGAAAGAACAAATATAAATATAAAAAAACTCTTTGGTAAATTATAAACATTAAATTCTTTCTCAATTATTTTACATTGTTTAACTCGAATGCAGTCAGAGATGGTCCATTGTTAAGGCCATCAACAATCAAATGATTAATATGATTTGTATCAATTTTCTGTAAAACTGAAATTCTCTACATTACATACGAAATAAGATTCTCAAAAAGGATCTTTTATATGAAAGGTTAAAAAGTAATAATGACACTCTATTGTTGCTTAATTTCCTCAAACAATAGACGTTTGGGAACCTTCTCAAGAAGACAAGTTGACATTTCTGTCTAAAAGTGAGTGTGTGCATTTCAAATATAAATAAACAAGTGTGTCTTTTCCATTTTGCTTTACTATTATCACAAACAGAAGATCACCGTCCTGCCAAACATGACTTGACTTTCAATAATATTATTTTGGCTATTGATTGTCTAGTTAAAATAGTGTTACTAAATTTTTGAAGATTTAATAGTAGCAGAATTGTATGCACTAGAGATGGGATGGTGAGTAACTCTGTCTACTCACGAACAAAAAATTTTACCCAAACGCTTAAGGCTTAGCTTATGTTAGCCGACTGTAATGTAATGTAACTGCAACAGCAGGAAACATCTGATCGATATTGTTATGTGAAAAATAATGAAAATGGTTATAGAGATGTAATGTAACGTAACCTACTTTTCATATAAAAATATCGATCAGCTGTTTCCTACAATTCAGTTACATTCCATTACTGTGGCCTAACCGATCCTTTACATTACTATATATGATCACAACAACTCACGATAATAAAGCACTAAAGAAATTCTCTCTTCCAACTTCAACAACGAAAATATCACGTAAAAATTTTACTCAGGCGCGGAAAGGTTACAGACTTATTGCGTTATTTTATTGAAGCCTAATTCTGCATTTATTAAAGTATATAGAAAAAATTTTCATTTAACTAAACAAAAACTGCACAGAACACTAATTTCTCCAAACAATACCTTTAATTTCAAAAAATGCAAATAATCAGTTAAACATTTAATTTAAATTTAAACACAAATTTTAAAATTAGTTTAAAAGTTTATTTTTTACAATTTAGTTTTACTTTCTCATTCCTACACAAAACTATGCATAGTCGAAATTAACACTATGCAAGTCTTATTCCTAAGCTGATTTGTGGAAGAGAGAGACGAGGGGAGCATAAACATTTCTTTTCTCCTCGTCTCTCTCTCCTAAGAAACTAATCAGCTTAGCAATAAGACATGCATAGTATAAATTAGGACATACAAAATATGAGCTGAAAAATAAGACTTGTATTGTGTGAACGCCGGTGAAAGTTCAAAGAAGTAAAAGTGATAAGCTTAGCAATAGGACTTGAGTAGTGTGAAATTAAACTAACTGCTTTAGATTCGAATATTGGAATTACAAAGTTTTTATTTCTAATAAGGCGCACAAACTCCATTTTACATGACAGTCAAGGGCACAACACCACAAGAATACCCTCCTACATTCTACACCTGAAATCTTTTTGTTTTATTAAATCCTAAGAATTTTTATTTTATTTTTTATAAATCAAATGTTTTGTATACAATTTTTTTTTGGAAATTCACATTAACGGGAATTAAGATGTTTATCTGCACTGAAGCAAAAAGAAAAAAAATTAAACAAAAAGAAAACTTACATGTCATAAAAACAATATAAGGCCTTTTATAATGACATGACAATCATTTTGTGGCACAAACAAAAAAAATTTTTCCAGCAATATTTTCTAGACAAAAAGTAGTCATAGTTAAATCAAAAATAATCAGAAAAATTAATAATTCATACATATATGTATATATTTTTGTTAATATTTAAAACAGACCGCATGACGCCACCTCTTGCCATCAAGAAGCAAAACAGAAAATAACTCATTAGTGATCATTAAAAATTCAAGATAAAATTTTTTATGTTTTCATTTTCATTTATTTTTTTTAAACTATACAGGTGTTGGAAATGATTAAGATTCCTTAATGCAAAAGCCATCCTTTAGATATATTTCAATGTTTTGTTTTAAGTGTTCAATTAATTGTGAAAGTAGGCGTGCCGTAGCGATCAGCATCTTCATCGCTCAGACCTCATCATTATCAAAGGTGTTGTTATCCCAAACTCTCGCAATATTAAGCTCTTAAGATCAGTTAAAATATAAAACCAAGTTGAAATGCCGCCATCATCTTATTTGAAATCGTACCGAAGAAAACTACATACATATGTATATTGCAGAGTTAATGGGGAATGAATTCTTTTAAGAGTGAAAAAAAATTAATTTAATTTTTAACACGAACATTTTCAATGCATAAATATTAAAATTACTCAATAAAAATAACTACTAACTTCTGAAGGCAATGCGAAAATGTGTAATACTAACTAAATGGACAGATGGACCAATAAAACATGTTAAGTTAGTCCATTAAAAATCCAGCACCTGTGATTGAGAGTCACTTGCAATTTATCATATTTTGAAACCATTGTTTAAACGCTATAATTTATTTTTCTTACTCCTTTGAACTCTCAAACTTTTAATTTTTTTTTAAGCTTTCGAGCCATTGTGAGTACAACAAACATTTTGTAGCAGTTGAGAGATATCATTGTCTAAAATTTTAATATTTTTGTTAATCACTCAACAAATTTAATTTTAAATCAGCGGGAATTATCACCCAAGAGCAAAAAATTTAGGTGAAAGTAGAAATGAATGAAAAGGAAATGGAACTGACAGAAGACTAGTCACGTGACCGCTCCCCAAGTGATAGCAACCAGTCCGAGTTCTAACACTTCCTGTGAAGCGGACCAGTCACTTTTACATGGGGATTGCCTAGGGTGGGGTTAATTGATATTTTGTATGAACCTTGCGACTTGTCACTGAACTATCCTATAGGAACCTATTCGGTGCAGAATAATACAAATTATTTAAAATGTCATTCCGACAGAAATGAAATGAAAACTTAAAAATTTTTTTATTTACAAATGCAATGATAGATTAGAAATTTTTTTGAGATTCGAACTGACAAACTCTTGCATGCCAGGCTTGCACAATACCCACTTGACCACAGGGCACCTCATGTGTATTTCAAAAGTATAAATATCAGTTAAGCTTAGGTTAATATCTAAGGGTGGTTGCGGACTGGTTCCACAGTCAGATTGGAAGAAGCAATTAACATTTTTTTACACTATTTGATAGATCCAGGACTCCCCACCCCATCGAACATGTTCAGTGCCGTTTATTAAAATACTACACCTGAGAACCAATTAAATTTACTAAAGATCAATACGATACACCACGAAAATGGTGAATATGTAATCATTTATACGACACTACTCCTTACTTTTGAAACGCTCGCATTTTCTCACGTCATAGGACGAGTACGTTTCGATCAATTGTCACCAAATTTTTTGCAGGGAATACTTAAAAACGACTTTTCTTAAACTAATAATTGCGCATGCTATACAAGAACCAACATTTTCTTATTCCACTGCACGAAAAGTTCATGTTGAAAAGCCGATATTAATATCTGATCCGATCAAGTAGATAACATACATGTGTAGGTGCTTATGAATTGCGTCGTGGTACAGAAAATGCTTTATTTTCCCAAACCTTCTAAACTAACAAACTTCTTCAACTTAAATGAAAATATATTGAAAATACTGCAATATATTGAAAAAGCCTGAATAAGAAATATTATTCCTTACACTATTTCATGAAGATGTAATTCAATGAAATAACTGAATAATAAGGAAGCTTTTCTACACTCCGAATGTGAAAAGTCGACATTGTGCCGACAAAAAGGTTTTTCAACGCCGTTTCCACATTCTTTTTGCACTTCACTCTTCATAAAAAAAGTAAAACAAAAAGTAGTCTATCGGATCAGCAGCGAAGGCGTTTACAAGTATTTTTCTTCTTCTTTTTTAACCTTAACACGGCTTATTGCATTTCCAGTGCTTAATATTTATAGATATTCAAGAAATAACATCAAGAGGATCTTTACAATCTGGATTCGATTAATTTTCGCATTAAGAGAAACTTTAAACAAACGTTCTTTGAGATATGGATGCCAGCCAGGAAAGAGGAAGAAGAAATAATAACCGCTATCAAATACATAACTCCTCCTTTTGTGGCATTGTTAATGCTTGCGCGAGTTGTTGGCATGATATGACTGTTGTTGTGGATGATGATCATCATCAACATGATCATGGGGATTGTTGGTGGTGGTTTGCAGATGTAGATGCTGGTTGTATGGCCAAGTATTTTTTTCTTCTTAAGAACGAATATTTTGTGGGCGCGGTAATGAAATCAAATTAAGCAAGTGCAGGTTACAGCCTACAAAGATTAATTTTGTTCCTCTAGTTCATTTCCCTTCATTCCTCTGTTCGCTCCTAGATGATTTTAAATTGTGGAATGTTTTCCTCTTGAACTTCTTTTTCATGGCAAATTGCATTAAACTGGATTAGAAATTATTAAGACAATTGTTATCAGAGATCAATTTTTAATATCAATTTTATAGAGATTACGAGTTACGTTAGAAACTGGCAGATTCGTTTTAGATACAAGATTTCGAAAACTTCATAATATTTAACAGATATAGAAAATGTTTATGTAGGAGCGTATCAAAGGAAGAGAAATTAAAAAAAAGTTTAGTAACATTTTCTTAAAATGTGATATAATTATATATTTAAAATTTCATTTTGTCGAGTCAAAGAAATATCTCTCTATTATCATCTTATTTGAAAAGTTGAAGAAAATTCTTGACTTCTTTCACACACTCATAATTTTTTTCGAAAGTCTTGAGTTTGCAGGAGAGAAAGAAAAAAAGAATGTTTTAGTCACAAAGTTGTTTTGTTCTTCATTCGTTTCATTGAGCTTTTTTTGTTCGTTACGTATACTGCAAATTTGTCAAATTAAACTCTCCATGTGTAGAAATGAAAAAAAACATTTAAAAGAAAATTTAAAAAACTCAAAGGCAACATTGTGTGTGCGAAAAGGGTCTTAGGCCAGTCAACCTTAATTTTTTGGACAAACTTCGTGCTCCCTCTAGCATTTTTTTTTGTCAATAAGCATATTTTTTTTTTAATTAAAATAAAATATTTATAGGATATTTTACATACATATATAAAGTGTACATAGATATGTATGCATATATTTTAACAATTTTTGGGATTACATGTATAAGTAGACTGCTTAAATTTTTTATAAAATATCTAAAATCTTAAAGGAAGAATGAGGCAGGACTAATCTAATATTCATACTTTTACGTTTATTATAAGGTAAAACTATGCAATATTAGATAAAGTACATACACAAACATTTTAATATTTTTGTAACATCTGCTGCAAATGAAAACATGACACATTGATGGCAATATTTTGTTAAATCAACCAACAACCGCAGCAACAAAACACGCATACATAAGTAATAAATTTGATAAAAACTGAAATGGAGTTTTGCAAAATATTTACAAATATAGTAAAAATGGCATAGATTTGCTATTTTTTTTAAGAGAAACAGAATCAATTTAGTGCAGAAAACAATACATATATAAAAATTAGATTGCATAAGGATTTTGAAAAACAATTTTTTTTAAATCTTGTCAAAACAGTGGCAGAATACATAGAGATATACTATACATACATAAATATTCACATACATGTGTATGTAAGTGCATAAAAACCCCTGAAATAAAATAAAACAAATAACTCGTCAATGGCGGCTGTCAAATTTAAAATTGTATAAACAAAATAACAAATCCCCTTAACTAAATCAAAAACATATTACAACAATCCAATATAAATAATTTAAAAAAATATGCTTATTTTTAAAGCAAAACTGAAATTTTATTTAAAGTAATTAGTTTAAAAAAGAGTTAATACTTACAAGCCGATATTATGCATTTATTTAATTTCTGTTCGAACGAAATTTATATTATTATTTTTTTTTTAAATTAATTTAGGCTAAAATTCGTACTTTGAAGAAGCCAAATTGCATGTGTGTCATTTCTAAAGAGCAACTAGCACCAAATACAATTGTAAATATTCTGACAAACATTAGCAGAACGGAGCAACATGCTGTTTTCGAAGCCCCTACTACACCTTCAATATCAGCGTTCGTTTGTTTGGCAATTTTCAGCCTTACATACAGATGTGCATATTTTTCAGTGCAAATGGAATATGTGAACTATTTTCATTCATCTAATTACAATCCGCTGAAAGATTTTTTGTAATGAGAGCTTAAATTGACCGCTAAAATTTGCAACATAACCGCCAAAGTTAAATATCGACGCCTTTACTGAAACCTAAACAGATAATAAATGTTTCCTTATTGTTTATGTGTGTGTATTCGTAGCGATCAGAAATTTGTTTTTCTTTTCCTTTTATAAAATTAATAAATGAAATACATAAAAATGGATACCAACGAGATATGTATGTATGTATGTATGTATTAACGTACCTATTTAGTTTAAAGATTTTTTACTTTGAAAATACATTGTTTTTAAACCTAATCAATTGTTATATAATCCCCAATCATTTATTAAAAACATTTAAATGGTTTTTATTTCGCATAACAAAAATTTTCTCATAAATCAAAATGTATTTAAAATCAGGAATTCATAGATTTTTTTTGTATGTAATGTAAAATACATAAAAAAATGTCATTTAAAAAATTGTCAATATGCAAATAAAGTAATAAAAATACTAACCAAACAAAAAAAACCAACCAAAATACCAACAAAAATATTATGATACATTCTGAAACCTCATTTACATACAATCACATAAACTGTCAATGCGACATAACAAATTTATTACATGCCATCGTAAACTCCCCTCATATTAATTTAACCACAATCAATGCCAGCATAAAATTACCAACACATACATACATACATACCAACAACGTTAAAAAGAAACTCCAATCCATATTGTATTCTACCTTCTCTTTCACATTCACTCCCTCCCTTAATCAATATACAAAATATATTTTAAAAAATCCAAAACAATTCATATTTAACAGGAAAAATAAACATTGTATGACAGCAACAAGAAGACAATTTAAGCACTCATTCATCCAAAATGAATTCATAAATTGGAGACACTGTTACAACACAACGTTGTTTGTTTATCCTGTTTGAGTCGCTGCTGTTCCCTGTGAACTGCACACACACACACACCCACGAACACACTTACTTTTTTAAACTGCATTTAAACATTAACAATATTTTTCCAATTTTCTGATATTTTTCCAAATTCAATTATATTAAATGATGAAAAGGAAAATACCAAAGAGAAATGACTGGAAAAAATTGTGAAATACAAAAACAAAAGCTAAAAAAAAGAAAAGTGTCTCAATTGACGAAAAACAAATACAATTACAACATAATGATTAAGGCGTGTGCACAACCACAAACATTAATAATTCCACCACCACCACCACCACCGCCATCAACAACACAACAGAACAAACACACGATAGAGTCGCACAGCAACACCACCATCAAACTTTTCATTTGAAAAAACACAAATACATACAGTGGTAATGACAACAACAAAAACAAACAAATGCAACGTTACAGTGACATTTAACCACTATCAAACACATAAAACCACCAAACATCCATCCTTCCTTGGCGAAATCTTTTCTTCTTTTTGTTTGTATTATTTTATTTTATTTTTTCGGAGTATCCAAGCCATACATCGTGCGAAATGTTACTAAAGGAGTTGGAAGCTTTGAGCGCCAATTCTTTATTGTTCTTTATACTTTTGTACAAATCTTTGGACTACATTTCAATGCATTTCGGATAATTTGTGTATAATAATAATAATGACATATTTTGGCTTCCAAGTCATATTGAACAACTTCCACAAACTTATGTATATTAGAAGAAAGATACATAACGTTCATTTAATTAAAGAAAGTCATAACTCCAAAAATGGAATTTGTAAGTTAGTGATGCAGAATAAATCCTCATATCGTTCTTCATATTGTGTAAAAATTTCATGGCTCTATTATGGATGGCAACCGAGCTTTACTTACGTTGTTAGTTGCCGAAATGCTATTAAGGACGGCAACTGGCAACTAACAGATGATAATTTCAGTTGCCATATTGGGAACCACAAAATTTTTAGTTGCTGCATAGTTTTTAAAGCAAAAAAGTGGGCGGCAATTCTAAAGAGCCGTCTGTCTAATAGATTCAACATTTTGTAATTCATTCTCTTCATCAGCAATTAATTCCATTTAACTAATAATTTTTATGTTAAGAAATGTTTTAAGCACTTTTATTTAATTATTTTCTTTTCAGCACTTGTATTTCTTATATTTTGCATTTTTACTTACATTATTTTCAGTTGCCAATCTGTCATAACCGTATTTTCGACAACTTTTTGGCAACTAGAGGAAGTTGCCATACATAATACCAATTTTAGTTTCAGTTGCGTCGGCAACTGAAGTTCGGTTGTCATCAATAATCGAGCCATCATAAAAATATATTTTTTACTCAAATTCTAAGAGAAAAATAAAATTTTCTTTTTCCATTAAGTTGTGTGTAAATTAAAAAATAAAAAATGCATTTTCTTTGTACCAATAAAATATATCATGAAGGATATTATATTTTCCTATGTTTTTGACACAACTTCTCCAATGCGATGAAAACCTACAAAAAATTACACGCTAAAATCATTGGAAAAGATAGACCTTGTCGTTTCGGATCTTAGAGAGTTCGTTTGATGCTCCTTTTTTTGCAGGATATAAATATTTGTTAAGTGTTTCATAAAAATTTGGTGTGACCTTTATTTGATTTTTTTTTAAATTTTCGTCTAACAACAATGTCGCAAATAAAATGTGGCCAACGCTTCCAAGAAAAACCCTCAGTACAAAATATTAAGCCAAAATAGGGAGAGCATATCGCTGTTGGTAGCGATTTCGACGGTCCGAGTTACTAGACAAGCTATCGTGGGTATTACAGATTTGGTATAAGGCAATTCATGCGGAGTCGGATATAGTACGAATGATCACTGGATCTATCATTGGATCCAGACCCTTTTCATAAGATCACTGGAGAGGTATTTATAAAAACTGAATATCACGATTATACACTTAAACCAGTCAACCAACCAATCATTTTTCAATATAGTTTTACCGATGCCGCTGGCTGTTTTCTACAGCCAAGCACAGCGCAACCTTCTTGGTAATTCCATATTGATATTATTGAATCCCACGGTATGGGGGTTAGATTAGTCTGGGTGTTCAAGGACCTCGCATAGAACAGGATTGATCCTTAGCGATAGCAGCATATGACAAGAAGCCTGTAAGTATGGCACCCTAGTTCGTGATGTCTGTACCGAATGACGCCCACACAGATTTAACAAACCTTAGTAGTCTACACAGTTCTATTCCGGGTACAAGTTCAAGACTCCGAAAAGTGTGATCACCACAAGAGTCATATCTAGTGCAGGTTAGAGTCGGACAGTAGCACAGTAGATACTCTACCTTTTCAATTACCCCCCCCCCCACCACGCCTTTTTGCAGCTCTAGGGCTGAAAATTTCAAAATCAACGGATGACCAGAGATCACGAGGTGGGGATTTTAATTTGGTAGTTAAAGGAATGTGTTATTTGTTATTTACGGACTTCTAGCTACCAAATCATGCTGGTGTCAACGTGGATGCATTAAGTAGTCTGCGGTTAGTTCACTCCAACTCGTCAGCGAGCAGTCTGCACGTGCTAGAGCTAAAAAAAAGTCTGAAAAGAGTTTATCCGCTCTATTTTCACCATCGAGTCAAGGCGAGTTATTTTCTTGTTGTTTTTTGCTTCTCGAATTTTATTTTTTACCTCTAGAAGATTTTTCAGCACTATTATTCTATATGCAAAGTTTAAAACAGTCGTAACTCGTATTTAAAAAATATGTGTCTGTGGAAGACTTTGACTGTGTGTATGATTTTACATAAACCCATAAGGATGTAAATGTGCATATGCAGATATGTATGTATGTATGTACGTATGTTTGCATATGTGTATATTTAAGTTATTGTTGTCTCACAGAAGTAAAATTAAAAAAAGTAAATAAATTGGTAAGGTAGTGAACATTGTCACAATGGCGTGTGAAAGCAAACCAATTAAAAAGGAAGGTAGTGAATTACAGTAAAATTAAACAAACATCCATATACATACATATGTATTTATGTATGTACATACCAGTATAGATCTATATACATAGGTACAATATATGAAAAAGTAAAATTAAATAAATAACCAAGAAAAAAGCTAAGAAGTCATACAATGCACACACATTGTGCGATGAGGTAAAATGGCATTTCATCGCTTACATTTACATACATATCGTTCATTTGATTCAATAGTGTCACAACTCAAAAGAAAAACAGTTAAGCAGAAAACAAGTTTTAAGTTCTCAATTTGCATACAACTCAATGAAGACATGAAAAAATATTCTTCTTTTATGAGGTGATGGTAAAAGCTATTGATATGAAATTTTTACATTACGAGTATTTACTCAAAAATCTCATTTTTTGAGCTAGACACTATTGAAGTAAATGGGCGATATATACATATGTTTACTATTGATGCACGAATATTCGTATTCGAATCAAAATTCAGGCAAATACGAATACTTTTCCAAAAAAAATTTAATAAATAAATACATATGTAAATCGCAAACGAAATTTAAATAAATGGCTAAAAATATTAGTTTGTAATAAATAATTTGGGGCCTTATTTTGTAAAACACATTTGTGTTTTTGAAATTAAAATGTTTTCCATACAAAATTTGTCAACGCTTGGCGTTGCGTTTTAGACATTATCGCCTTAAAAAAAATTTATTTCAATTCAATTCTTGTAGGTACCCAACTTAAAAACAAATAATGCAAACTTCTTGAGCAATTAACATTAAAAAATTTAAAGTACATTTCGATAATATTTTTTTGAAAATTATTTCTCCAATATAAATTATTATATAAGTATTCTTTAAATCAATTGAATGGGCCAACGGTCTAGTTTCTAGATAACTGCTATTTTATAAAAATACATTTTTAGGTCGGGTAAATAACAAATTTAAATAATATCCCTTTAAAAATACGTCTAAGTATGAAAGTTTCCATCAATACATCTCTAAAAACTTACACGATGAAGCCTCAAGTGGGCCAACAACAATATTAAAATTTATAATTTGATTTTGCCATATACATACATGTATGAATATATATTTTGAAAGAAAATCTTTTTGTCCATTATAAGTGGAAGAAATATTTTGATACCTTCATATTCATAAAAAAGTAAAATGAATTTTAAATCTATTTAATGAAAATTTTGTATGAAAAATTTTAAATAAAATACCACATTAAATTTAAATTTTATGAATATGGGGGATAGACTTTTGCAAAACCATTTCCTTCTTATATTTGTTACCCTTATTGACAATAAATATTGTTTTATATGGAAATAAATTATGTATGTGTATTAAAACTATTTAAAAATGTAGAGGAAAAAGAGATGAAGAAATGTAACCCATTTAAACAGATTGACTTCAATTAGTCTCTTTAGATTAATTGGCATAAAGTGACTTTTCTGCAAGGAATTAATAATTAAAATCTGTCGTACTTTCATTCATTAATTTTTTATAGAAATTTGTGCTTTGTAGCATTTTCAAATATTATTTAATGACGATCATTAAAATTTTGGATAGTTTTTATTAACTTTAAACTACGCCAACAGGAGTATGAAGTTCTTTTTCATAACAATTTTTTTCATATTTCATTTTGTAAGCGTAAATAGAACCCAAATTTTATGTTTATAACTTTCACATAATATTCGTATTCGCGAATATCGTTTCAAATATGAATACGAATATTTGAAACGATATTAGGTATTAGAGAATATCAAAATTTGACATTCGTTACATCACTAATGTATAACCATAGAAAATTTTAAATCACATTTCATTTTCCTTTTTATAATTTGAATTTGAATATAATAGAATAGTGTAGCATCAGTAATGTACATATGTATGTACGTATGTATGTATGCATGCATTATGTATATGTATGTATGCATGTAAGTATTTGAGCTAAATGTGATTAATACATCCACTGAATTTGCTGTTTATTTGTCACATGTACATTCATGATACATATACATACTTATGTATATTTTTTCATATTTAAAAATAAAATAAAAATTCACTTTCGGTTTCAGGTTTTTTGTTATTTTTCATTTGTTTTGTAATATTTTTGCTTCAAGGACTTGTTCACTTAAGTTAACTTAAGTTTGGTATAGAAATTTATGTTAATAGGTTTAGTTTTAAGTTTTTCATTTTTATAAGCCTATCTTCAGAGGAGTTGCATTTTTTGTACTTATGTGTGTATTTTTATGATATACATACTTTGGTACTTTGAAATTTTTGTTAAAAATAATGGGAAGTGATTAACCTTGCAGGATATCGCTAGAGCTTCTCGCTGAACTCAACACCAAATATATAAATTTTCTATCACTCAGTTTTTTACATCCAAAAAAGTAAATCAACATAGAAATTCGAATTGAAAAGAACTTTTGGAGTTTTTGAAATAAAACGCTTGATTCGAAACTATTCATCATCGTTTAAGGCTGGTACTCACTATCGTACATAATCAAACGACTCTTGAGAAAATGCAACCCTGATCCAATGGAATTTATGAAAATTACCAAGACAATAAGAACTCTACTTTTTTTATATAGGTATACAGTATTATCATGAATTCCACATGTGACAATTTCCTAATAAAATTTTTCTTTTCATATCATCAATTCCAATAAAATTGAAAACTTACATATTTCCACTTTTTCCAACATACAGAACTTGTGAATAACTTTCTTCATTAATTGTCAAAATATTTTGCAATAGTATGAAGTTTTTTATACCAATTAACTTAAATAATATAAAATACAACTTTTCTAATCTTAATTAACAAATTTTACATTTCTAATTAAGTTTTTGTTTGGCAACATAGACAAATCTCAAAAAATTCGTTTTTGGAGTTAATATTGCCAAAAAGGTCCTTGTATCTTATAAAACTCTTGTGTATAAATTTTATATAGAGACTTCTTGAGAAAATAAAATGTTGTTATATCTTCATTGACATAGATGTACATATGTGTATATATACCTACATATGTAAATTTAAAACGTAAAACTTATTTTCTGAAAAACAAGCTTTTTTGAATTATGTCCCTGTTGCAGTAAAGGAGCGATATATGTATATCTGAAATCAGTACCACCTACTGCTAGACGTCAAGCGGACTATGAAAAGCCTCTCGCAAATTTTTGCTCAGCCGCAGACTTTTTATAATGGCTTGATTTCTGTGACATATGTACATATGTACGTATGTATGTATGTATGTACATCCATTAAATATCATAGTAAATGTACTTGGAAAGAATTTTCTTGACGCTCAAATGTCGAGATCTGATGAAAACCCTCTTTTAAAATATTGTGTTGAAATCACCAACTTCCTCTATTTGGTAGCTAGAAGTAAAAAATCTTTTCTCATCTTTTCTATAACAGTGTGCTGTAATATATTCAGCTATCTTTTATGCGAGAACAGTGTGTTGCAACATACCTAGTCATATTACAAAAGTGTAATAGGTATTCTTTTAGCAATAGCTTAAGAACCATTCCATACTTATGTTAATGTTTGTTAGGTTTTAAATTATCTTTTGTTTTTTTCGCTCCACAAATTTTCAGCAGTAAAAAATAATTAAAAATCATCACACAATTCAACAGATAATTATAAAATTTTTATATCTATGCATATACATGCATATATGTATGTACATACATACATACATACCTATGTATATATGTATCTAAAATAACACGAAACAATGAACAATGAATTAGTGCAGAAGAAAAATATCCTTGTGCCTTTATCACCATTCCATAACTTTCAGCATAAGAGAGGAACGTGGTGAAAATTTCAGGAACTCTGTGAATTTGAAACGAATCCTACTTTCTTTCACACACAAAAACAATAAAATATGTACTCAGCTGTCAGCACAAAAACAAAATGAAGAATTTATAAAACTTGTTTAGCTTTCATTGCTTTAATAGAGAAAAACAAATTGTGTGTGTGTACTGGAAAGAGACAACTGAAGCCATATAAACAGAGCAAGAACTAAGGACGACATTTTTGAATTTTCAAATTGGATTAGTATAGCCAAAAGTAAAACCTTTTTTAGTTGGAAGAAACTCAATAGAAAGAGAGAAATATATTTAATAATTACAAAACGAGTATACTGCTCTCTGTTGCTACTATTGAATTTTATAGAAAACACAGCTCAATATTATTTCTACTCAATGCGTCTTTTATTAAAAATAAAATTTGCTTGAGTGTTTATTTGTTGAGTTTTGAGAGTGAGAGCATGACGAATATAATACCGTTTCTATGTATGTATGTATATCGATTGTTTTTGTTGCTCTTCTTATTGTTATTGCACTCATATGTTGTTATTATTATGGCTTTGTTGTTTTGGGCCATCGTTATTGTTGTTTGGCATGTTTTAAACCGTTTATCATTCGCTACCAACGACACCACCTTACGGCAATCTCATAAAGGCATCTTAACTTTTCAAAACAACTACAACATGTCTTTGTGTGTAGCGTTATATATATCATTGAAATTTACTCTTCAGCGTTTACACTATAGGAATCTTGTATGCAATGAATTATTTTTGTTTATTGATGGATGTTTTTAAGTCCCCGCGCGCTCCCCTTTCAAAAAAAACTCTTATTGCTTTTGCTCTCTCTCACTTTTGCTCACCTTACGCCACTTTCGAAATAACTTTATTGGGTGCGTGTCCATGTGTGCTTTTGAAAAAAAAACATTGTTTGCTGGCGAAATAGCGGAGCAGAGCAGTAGAAAGAGCCGTAAGTGCAATACTACTTTCGCTATAGCCATCAAATGGATGAATGAAACATGTTTTATAAAGTTTTATACATTTTTCCTACAGTCAGTTTTGAATACGCTTGTTGCGAACGTGTTGTCGTTACAACAAATGGAAATTCTTCAAGCGGATTCCTTTAAACTTAAGCCGTAACTTAAACTCTAAAGTGCCTTATCATAAAATAATTTTATTTTGGAAAGTTGACATAACTACATATATAAGAAAAAAATCTGTGAAATTTACAAGCCAACAATTTTTTATTGCTGCTTGCGGCGGTTGATGCGTCTGAAATGGTTTACGCTTACATCTCGTGTACTTTCGTGCGTGCTACACAGTGTACAAAAGTTTTACATCTATTTACTCCTATTCATACATATGTAAGTATGTATGTATGTATGAATGTAAATATGTATGTACATATGGAAATGTATTTGCTTGGTTGAGTGTTGGTTTGTGTTGATGATGTGTTGAAAAGATGGATTTCTTTTGAAAGCACAATGAGTGCGAATGTCGTGTAGGCAATTGTCGACTTACATACACACACATTTACATCAAAAGCTCTCAGATCAGCTGGCTGACCACTACTACATTTACATATTGCCCATCTCATTCTTACGATTGTTATTTTGCTTGCATGCGTAGATTCACCTCTGCGCATTCCATTACTGATTTTCAAGAGTATTCGAGCGCCAACTGCCAACTACTCCCCCAAGTGAAAGAAGCAACGAAATCGACAACAAAAGTTTGCAAAAACAAAGAAAAAAACGGTAGAATCGTAATTTGGGGATCTACATCAGACAAACAACAAAACAAATCCAACAGCATATGCTGGCTGACAGGCTAAATGACTGACTAACTGCCTGTGTGTTGCGAGTATGAGATAGTAGTTGCCAACTTTACGCGTTCAATGGGCGCCACCTGACATTTTGGTAACTGCCGTCGCTTAGCATCTTCATTCAATGGTCAGCGCGACAATGGATCGGTTGTCCTCATAACGGAACAAGTTTACTCGATATTACCTACCAAATAATGACAAATCAAAATAAAACGAGTGTAACTGAAGAAAGTTTACGTATTTTTTTTTGTGGAAGCCAATAAAAATAAATTAATAAAAATTATGAAGTATTGCAAAATTTAGATAACTATTTATGCAGTATTAAATAAATAAAGTGTGCTTAATAAAAATCAAATAAAAATCGTCATATCTACAAAAAATAAAAATATTATAGTCTTAAACAAACTTAAATTCATTTCACTTCGTTATAAAATGCTTTTTAGTAATTCAACACAAAATCCGGATAAATTTATTGTTGCTAATAATACGACAACAACAGTGACGGAAAACGTTGGACAGAAAAAAGTTGAACTGTGTAACAAAATCAATAACAATAAGTTCCAACTAAATAATATAACAACTGGTGAAATTTTGCCTGAAATATCTATTAAGAGTTGCTTAAGTACAGAAAAGACTTTAATAGAAACAACAACAAAAACAGCTCACAGAATCAATATATTAAATAGCAAAATTTACAAGACAAGTTCCTGTATCGGCACCGCCACGGATTTCTCAATAGCAGCGATAATGGCGAGAGGCGGAAATGCCTCTAGCCGTGAGCCATCGGAAAGGAGTCTGAGTGAGTAATGTGATGTGTACTTTATCGTTCTTCACACATTATCAAAAAACATAAAAAATATGAAAAGGAAACAAATAAACACACACTTTTACACGTTTATACATTCATACGTTTGAAACACACGCACGCACACAACCAACCACCCCTGTTCACTATCCTAAGAACACTTCCACCCTTTTCAACGGCCTCTAAACCTGCGGGTTTAAAAAATACGAGTATCAGAAAAATTATGATATTAAGACAATAAAATTCAAAGTTGTGAATTTCGAAGGTATTGGGAACGTATTTGCAACACCAGCATATGGGGTTATTCAATTTAATCCGTAAAGAAAAATTATTACAGTTAGGAAATATTACAGTTTGAGAAAAATTGCCATTTAAAAATAGAAGGCGTAATTAATAAAATTTGGCATTTAAGTAATTATTTTAAATATTTTCATATTTCTATCATATATATAGGTATATAAAAGTAGTTTCGTGCTACTTTACCTATTGATTAAAGAGTGTTTTATAAATTATGTACCTATGAAAAAGGACAAAGTACTTAAGTCGAGATAAGCTGATTTTGAGTTAATGATTCCTCCGTAATCTGCATATTCGCAAGTACCCCTGGGCAAAATCTTAATTAACTTGTGCAATTTTTCCATAAGTTATAGCAAAATCAATTGCGGCTTATCTTTTTTAGAATTCTAATCTATAGATTATATTATTAAATTTTAATTTGGAATAATAGCTTAATTTAGCTTATTTCAACTTGAATGTATTATTTACAGTATGTAGAACGATATTTGTTAAAAAAATCAAGGTTAACAGAAAATTTCCCAATTTAACTGTAAAGCAAATAAATTTCTGAAAATCTACTTGAACGCTCCTGCAAAGCAGTCAAATATGACTTAAGGACTTTTTCCTTATTGCCACAGATTTATTAATATGTACATATTAAAAGTTTCATATTGAAATAATATACCTAGACAAAAAAATTATTTTGCTGGTAAATTCTATAAATAAGCTTAACTTTTTCACAGGAATAGTTTTAAATTAATAAATTATAATGATATAATTACCTCAATATCATCGATAAATCGGCTTAAGCACATTTTCCACTCATGTTCCTTTGAATTTAACATACGGAAACAAGGTCGCCAATGCATCACTTATGTTTATATGCGGAGAAAAGGAAAAAGCTGCGTATTAAAAAGAAAAAATTAAGTTTTCGTCAATTACAAAATAAAAATATAATAATATATGTAGTTTAAATCATTTGTTGAGGAAGTCAATCTAAAATAAATATTGCTTATATAATCTAACCGCGGACGACGTCTTTTTAACAATCAATTTAGAAGTAAAACTCAAAACGAAATTCCAGTAATTTTCTATGATGTTATTTACATACATACATTGTACATATATCTTAATTTTCTGTGCTTCATTCATTTGCATCCATATAAGTATTTTCTGTGACAAAAATTTTCCTACTCACTTCCTCTTTTATAACAAAATTATAAAATGTCTGATTATTTTAAATATACATTCATAGCTCCCTTATTTCAAACTAGTCATATCTAAAAAAATCAAAAATTGCTTGGATACTGAAGAAAATTTTCGTTACGACCTTCTTCATTTGAGCAAAAGATAAATAGAAGTTATACCAAATATCTGTGTGTTATTGTTTTAACAGTAGAACGTATAACCAACAAATACCACACAAACACCTAACAAGGGTACTCGTGTACCCCAAGCACAATTGTTAATAATTTTCAGCTTTACAGAAAACAATATTTAATTTTAATACCGTTAATGTATATTTCAAAATTCTTAGTAACAATTTCATAAAAAAATCTTTGAACAGTTCCTTATTTGCTAATTTTATTCATATAAAAGCTATTGGGTACACGGGTACCCTGGTTATGTGCTCGCGTAGTTATCATCTTTAGAAGCCTATAGCTATGGAACCACTGTACCAAAATTTCATATATTCACAAAACACGACTCAAAAAGACTAGATTTTCTTAGATCCGAAGTTTCAATACCCTCTTCGTATTGGTCTTGCAGCTACAAACGTTTTAAGTTGCTAGTGGACATACGGGTACCCGGTTATACGTTCTAGGGTTAAATAAAAAAAAAGCTATTTGAATAAGTTTTTTAGTTTTTAAACTATATTTAAAATTAATTTTTTTACTCCACAACACTATAGCTAATGATCATCAAATATTTCGTAGCTTTTTTACTTTATAAGCTGCAAATTGGTGTACATATTGCTCATTTACTACAACAACAACGTCATAACTGAAAAAACTAGTTTTCCAAAGTTTAAAATTTAATATATTTTTTCTTAAGTTTACCACATTGCAAATAACAATTTGAGAATTAATTGTCATCATTAACACAAAAATTACATTTTTTGAGTTATGACATTTGTTTTAGTAAATGAGCGATATATTCTTTCTAGGATTATAACATCCATGTAGAAGATATTTGATTTTAGAACGATTTGTTCAAAAGCGTGCAAGTATATAAATAAAATAAAATTACCATGTAATTTCTCTTCCACAAAGTTATTTTGTGGTGAACAAGATCTTCAGAAGAGTGACAAGTGTCTTTAGTTTACATTTATTTGTTTTTTTTTACATAAAATGTTACTACGAACGATTTACATAAAAACGTGCATACATAAAAGTCTAGTTCTTGTTTTTTTTCTACGTAATAAATAAAAAAGTACTAGAAACACACTTCTGTATCTAAACACTCACATACATACATACATATATACAGAAAGTCATTACGAGTAAATGGCTGCCCTTAAAACGAAACCTAAACGAGGAAGGATAATTTGTTGTGGGAGTTGCTTTTCATGTATGTATTTAACAATATATTTATGTCTTTGGAGCTTTTGAAAAGGTTATTCACCATTATCTGTAAATAAATAAATAATCAGGCAAGTTGTGTAGAAAAATTACGAACGATTAATACTTTTTAAATTTGTTTTTTTTTTGTTATTTGAAGGACTATGTATGCTTTTCTCACGTACGAGTATTTAGTAACATATAGTTAAAAAGCTGCGTAGAATTAGAAAAATATTTGTGAAGTTAGAGAAATTTGTCATACCGGGCAAGTCCTTAGAGGCTACACAAAGGCGACTGAAAAAAGTTAGTACAATTATGATGATTTAAAATTAAATGAAGTCAATCAATAAATGTAAATCATAAATTCAAATGAAATCAGTTGCATCCAGAAATTTATTATTTCCGAAATTCAATTTATATTTGTAAATGAAGAAAGTTTCTTTCTTTTTTAACTTCCCGCTTTAAAAAGTTACTGATTTTATTTCAAATTCGTAAATCGAGTTTCTATCATATTTAGACATTTTGAAGTCCTGAGAGATACATCCCAGCGGGAACAATAAGGATTCAGGATGCCTTGGAAAAGGTCTATATACTCTTTCTTTTAGATGTACAAGGCCTGCTCGCTCCATTCTCTACTCATATCTTTTTACCCGAGTTGTCATTGCGCGACAGTATTGCTGTTCTTGCTTCTTTCGCCAGAGCAAAATATATCATGTTACCCTATCTCTTCTCCCTTCTCACAGAAAGGATCGTGTAATGTGCATATCGTATCTTTTATGCGAGAGAGTCAAGTAATTTTATGAAGCATTCTTTAGCAGTTGGGTAAGAATAGTACATAAATCAAAAAAAAATTCTTAAGCAGGCCTTTGAGAAGATCTTCTGAGTTTTACCGCTGGGATTTATTGATATACATATATATACATATGTGTGTGTATGTAAGCATCTCATAAATTAAGAACGAGACTAGGGATGGGAAGCAAATTTACCGCATTCGAAAGATGTGCAGCTCACTTAGATGTCGTAAGATAGTACATCGATGCTGCTGGGTAAATTTCGAAGATTGAACTGTCACAAAACTTTTTAAATAAATTTTACACTGCTAAGGCGATCGGGTTAAAAGTCCAGTTAGCTCAAAAAGACAGGACGTCTTTGACGAAAAAAGTCTCAAAAATCGTTTTTTTCTTCTAATAATCTCAAGTCTTTATCCTATCCATTTTAGATATTAACTGATTTTTATAGACTTAAAAAAGGGTATCGGATGCCGCATAGTTTACCAAAATCTGTAGCTTAAAGGAAAGTTTCAGGGTTGGCCTGAAAAGTCATATCTTTTAAAATTAATAGGTCCAAGAAACTTGTGCATTTAGCGTGTGACCATATAATAAAAAGTTAATAAAACTCTTAAGATTTTTGGAAAAATTTCTTGATGACATAGAATGAGCAACACTTTGGAATAATGTTTAATATTTTATAGAAAAGTAAATTATTAAAAAAGAAAGGTGTAATTTTCCAATTCTTGTTACATAATGAAATATTTTATTAATTAATGGGATTTTCTAAAGAAAGAGAGAAAATTTTAAATTAGATTTAGCTGAAGAAAATACCGCTTTTTTCGGTGCTGTAGTGCGTGGTTCTGTTTGGAAAAAGGAGAGTGGATCGTAACATCGGCTTTTAACATGAATTTTTAATTAACTGCATAGAAATGGTTTTATTGTTCAATAGTCGTCGTACCGACGGGTCGCGACGGTACATTGAATAAGTAGAGTTAATTAATTTGATGATGATAGAAGGATAAACAACAATAATTACACATACTAAGGAAGTCATATAACTTCCTGAACATAAACGAAAAAACGGCAAAACTGAAATGATTTATTATGCTTATAAACACATTTACCGACGGTAAATAAATAATTGTATATAATGGGTGTTTTTTATTGAGGTATAGAACTTTAAGTTGGCATCACTTTTTTAACTGGCGGCCATTTTGTCAGCTGTCAAGTGATTAACATTTAGTTTGGTTTGCCATTTCATCATGAACAGGTTGACAAAAGAACAACGCTTGCAAATCGTGCAAATTTATTTCGAAAATAATGGTTCAGTTCGCGAAGTTTACCGCAAAATTTTGTTCAGTGATGAGGCTCATTTTTGGTTGAATGGCTACGTCAACAAGCAAAATTGCCGCATTTGGAGTGAAGAGAATCCATATGAGACCCTTGAGACGCCATTACATCCACAAAAACTGACTGTTTGGTGTGCTCTATGGGCTGGTGGAGTCATTGGGCCATACTTCTTCCGAAATAATGCTGGAGAGTCAGTTACCGTTAATGGAGACCGGTATAGAGCCATGATAACCGACTATTTGGTTCCCGAATTGGATGGCATGAATGTGGATGAGTTGTGGTTCCAACAAGACGGCGCTACATGCCACACAGCGCACGACACAATCGATTTATTGATGGAAACATTCGATGAGCGCATAATTTCGCGGAATGGACCTGTCAATTGGCCACCAATATCGTGTGATTTGACACCATTGGAATATTTTCTTTGGGGATATGTGAAGTCGCTCGTCTACGCCAACAAACCAGAAACGTTAGGGGACTTGGAAGCCAACATTCGTGGCGTTATTGCCAACATACGGCCCCATATGCTCGAAAAAGTGGTTGAAAATTGGACCTGTAGAATTGGCTTTATTCGAGCCAGCCGCGGCGGCCACATGCCCGATATCATATTTAAACATTAATGGCATAAAATTATCCTTCCAATAAAGCCAAATTGATGGACATTAAAACGATTTTCTTGTGTTTTATTTCAATTCGAAGTTCTATACCTCTAAAAAAACACCCTGTATAATTATACCATTTCTCATATTCCATTTCTAAAGTAATTATTGCGTTGACTACAAAGCAAATGACGGTCTTCCGAGTTCGATCTCTGGGCACACTCATTAGTAACATCAAAAATTTTCATCATATGCATTAAAGCCTTTGCTAATACATCACAGCGCCCTCCTTCGTCAATATTTGTAATAATGCAACGTCTGTAAAGTAAATTAACTAAAGGGTCAGTTAGTCGACTGTAATGGAATGCAACTGCAACAGTAGGAAACAGCTGATCGATATTTTTATATGAAAATTAGGTTATGTACGTTACATGACATCTCTATCGGTGTTGTGGAAATAATTAAAATTTTCATCGGTCTTTTTGTTTCCTAAGACAAATCACATATGAAATAAATTAGTCTTTTTTTCATGAATAGAACTTTAAATAACATGAGAAAACTGAAATAAACAGAACACTATTAAATAGTTTGAAGAAAAATTACTTTTAGAAAACATTTTATCAAACACACTTTACATCACATATTTTATTTTATATATGTGAAAAGATTTCAACAAATATATTCAATAAGAAGTTTAAATAGATAATTTGCAAATCATAAATACTAATAAATGAGCAAAAATCAGTGTTTGGAAAAACGAAACACTTATACGAATAAATTATAAAAATATTATAAATAGTTTATGCGATTATAAGTGTCCTTAGAAATTAAATAAATAAATCAAATGCATTCATTTCAAGTTAAATATAATTTTTTATTTTTATAACTATAATTTTTTCGTTGCTAATCATGAAAACAACATTAACAAATTAAAAACATGAAACAACAAACGTGCAAAATAGAAAACATAAATAAATGAAACGCCAATTAATACATATTTGAAATGCATTAACTTGTGATTTTTTTCTTTAAATTTATTATAATTTTATTATATTTTTTATATGAATTTTATTAAAACTTGAAACGCCCAAAACCATCATCATGGCAACTACCAAATTACACTTGCCAAGCTTTGAGTGTGGCCCTAACAAAAGCATTTCTACACTGAGGAGTCGACTGACGGATTTTTATTTCCGAATGGAAACAATTGTGTCATGACTTTTGAATTAAGCAATAATCAGACAAAATCAGGGAAAAATCTTGTGTAGAGCTCTTGGGAGGGGAATTAGTACATAAGGACAAATATTTTTCATAGAAAATAAATGACTGTATACTCTTAAACTGAGAAGTTTTTTTTATCGATTGACATTAGATCTCTGGAGGTATGCAAGTGCAAATTGGTGTTGCATTTATCAAGAACTTGTATTGTATTGTCCGTATTACACAGAAAATATTTTTTAATTCAATATAAAACTTACATATGAACGAACGAACGGCTGTCTAACCAGCTCTAAATGTTTTTAATACTATTTTTTCCCTTCATTTTAAAATTAATAAGCATGATGCTTATTTTCTCTTTGTTTTTGTTAATATTATTTATTGTTGTAGTTTGTAATTTGCATATTAACGCAATTAATTTTAAAATGTTGAAAGTTTTAAAATCATTTTAACAAACATGTTGCATGTTGATTTCATTTTCTATCTTCTCCTCCTTCTGGTATTGTCTATTATGAATTGTTGCATTGTTGTTGTTTTCATTGCCGCCTTAATGATTTTGTGATTGAAATTCTCAATGTTTTTTCATGTTCAAATGTTTGATCGAAATCATTTAAACACGAATTTCTACATCTCATTAAGAAAACAACATATATATTAAATAAAACAGAGGCTTGAAATTTCACAATCATTTGGAAACAACTTAAATTCAAATTTTTGTAGACCAGCCATATAATCTTGTCTATTAATGGATGTTTATTCCCTTTAGTTTTTTAGTGCAAAATCAAGTGCCCTGTCGGACTTTTAAGGCTCGTTTTTGAAAACAGAAAATATGTACTTTATTATTAATAGCGTTAAATTGAAGATCTTGTGTTAAAATACGATCAAACACAGTCTTGTTCAGTATTATTTATTTATTTTTTCTTTGATAATAAAACAAAATTTATCATACAAATGTAAAAAATATGAAACATGCAAAAAATCAGTCATGTTGAACTGTAATATGAAAAAAAAAAATACAATAAAAAGTTTTTGCACCATGATCACAACAAGTTGCAATAAATAAGAGGGGCAACATTAGAAGCAATTAAATCAAATATTCACACTTCAAATAAAATAAAAAATTAGCTACAAAAAAATTTAAATTTTTAAAAACTACAACAGAATCGATTAATTTTTATATGATTTTAAGTGGAAAATGTTTTAATATTAACTTTACCTCGATATTGTACAAACATACATACATACATACGTTGTACTATAAGTGTGCCCTTAATTATGGAATTGGTATAAGTCACATATTTCTTAGGACGAGATATTTAGTAAATTACATTTGAAAAAATCAATAAATATTTTTATATTATGCAACATTTTAATTTAGAGTTAAACTAATCTCTATTAATATAAATTTATTTAACATTTATTAAATATTTATTGACGAGTTTTTAAGGTTTATCTAATATTTTGAAGCAAATATTTCACAATTAAGGGCACAAGTGCATTTGAGAAATCTGTTATTTTCCTCTGTCTTGCAGAGTCTATTAAATAAATTTCCATAAAAATAAAAACAAAAAATCTGAAACATTTTCGTAAAAATTTAAGCAAACTTTTTTTATTACGCAACATGCAGAAAAAAATTGTGTTCCAATTAACAATTCTAGTTGAAGAAAAAATGGTATTCAATTAATAGTTTAAGAGTTAATCAAACTTTTGTATATAAATTTCATTGATTAAAAGTTTAATTACAAATTTAATTGAGTCCAATTAACTTTCCCTTTAAAATTTAATTAAGTGAAAAATTTATTGACACAATTAAATTTTTAATTAATTTAATTTTTTTTACGAAATTTATTATTTGACATATTGTCAAAAGTGTAATAATTGAAATTTATTTTCTGGTGGGTTAGATGTCTATATACGTATTTCATTGGCGCTTGAACCAAATCATCAGTAGACTTCAATCACAAATTTTGAATAGTCACAAACCTCTTACTTTATGCACAGACTTTCAAAAACTATATGAGAATTCATAAAATAATAATATTTTTGAAAATCACATTAGAAAAAATAAGCTTAGTAGACTTTGAAACTGATACAAAACCCAGCAAATAATTTATATCAATTAGAAATGTTATTGATTGGAGAAATATTTTTTTGCGGTGCAATATTATAAAAGTTGCTAGTATTAAAATAATAACAATTTTTTACAGGCCCACTTTCACTAGAACGATTTCCAGATGTCGATGACGAAGGCGATGTGGACGTAGTAGATTGCAGCGACAACGAATCAGCATCTGCCATACGTCTAACGCGACATAATCCTCAGCAAAATCATCATGGACACAAAAGCTTATACAAACACAGAATCAATCACAATCATGACAGTGGCAATTGCAGTAGTAGCAATCACAATAACAACAGTTCAAGCAGCAGTAGGGGAAGGGCTTCGCCGCAGAGTCCCAGCAATACAGAGGACGATCGCTTATCCCCAGAGCCAGCGAAGGTAAAACGAAAAGTCAGCAAAACTCTTGATATGTCAGTAGAAGAGTAAAATATTTTAAATGATATATTTTTTTACAGTCAACACCGAAAATTGTGGGCTCGTGTAATTGTGATGACTTGTTGCCCATACAATGTCACCTGGAGACCAAAGAATTGTGGGACAAATTTCATGAGCTGGGCACGGAGATGATAATAACTAAGACAGGAAGGTAATTAAGCTTAAAATTTCTTCATACCGAATTTCAATGACTCCATACAAATTCACATTTTCACATACATGCAGTATAAGTTTCGAACAGAAAAATAGTTTTGGTTTTGTTTTCTTATAAATTTTAAAGAAATGCAATAAAATTGTTGTTGGTGTAATTAAAATGAAAGCACATAATATTAAAATACACTGGTTTATTTCTAATAAAGGAACTTTTCAAGAAAATACAAAAGTTCTTTTTATCTCTTAGAAAAAGTTGCTAAAGTTTCGAACAATACTGTATGTATTTATTTCTTAATTATCTAATTAAGCCCCGTTCAGACTATTATACAAGTATTAATACTTTTGGGGAAAATTCAGCTCTGGCATGTTGACTTGTTATTGTTTTTTTTGAAAATTTTGAAACAAATATAAGACCAGGGATGCATTTTCGTCAAAAGAATTTATACTTGTATTATAGTCTGAGTGGCCCTTTACTAAGAATAACTCAGAGATACATTTATGGTACAACATGTTTGATTTCACAGCTTTTGTGTTTTTGCAAAATTTTCTGAAAGTGAGAATTTAAAACACAAACCTAACACGGAATCAATAAATATTTCTGTCATAAAAAGAAAACCTTAAACCTTAACTAAAAAAAATTAGATGTATAATAAATTACGAAAAGGAAAGAAATGAGTTCCATAACAAGTTTACAACACCTTAAGCAAACAAAGGTGTGTTGCACATCTTCACTTGTGCGAGCATTAAAGACAAATTTTTTTTAGAATCACTGGCAATCGCAACACATTGTACTCGTACTCTACTCCCTCCCAAACGTTGTTTGGTAATTAAAACCATTTCATATTTTTCATGTCATTTTTGTCTTGAAAATTTATGATGACTCCAACGCTTTAACACATGAATGTTGCTGTTGGCCTGTCACCACAAAACGAAAAGTAAGCAAACAGCAACACGAGCAGCAGCAACAACAGCAGCAGCAAAACAAACATAACGACCGACCAAATTGAAATAAAAATGTTTTCACTGTTTATAAGAATGACAGAAAGAATGAAGAATTGCAGGAAGGGAGGAAGGAAGAAGTTATGAGTGTTTGAAACGACGGATGGATGGTCAAGAGTTTGAAATATCAGTAGTAGTATGCAGCGATGCCATTGGAACTATTTTTGGTGCTTTTGGAACTATTTGTAGTGCTTTTTGAACACTTAAAACGCCGAGTTTTGAGCGTTAGTGCCAAACTAAGAAAAAGCACTAAGTAGTGCTTTTTATAAATTTGTCTATTTCTTAAAATTACTTTAATAAAACTTGGTGTATTTATTTTTTCAGTGAACGATGATGACACTATCGCCGAAATAGGGTATATAAAATATTAAACATTAAACTTGACTCGTTAGAATCGTCACTCGTTTTTCACGTTAGTGCTTTTTCCGCTTTTTAGATATCAAAATTACGCTGTTTAGTGCTTTTTTATTTTTTTGATGTGCTTTTAGAGTCAAAATAGTTGCCATCACTGGTAGTGTATGTCTTTGTGTTGCATTCGCAGTGTGGTACGAGTATGCAGCCCACAATTAGCACTATTGTATTTTACATTCATCTGATAAGTCAGCAAATATGATGTGTAAAAATTGAGTGTGGCCCTACAAAAAAAGACTTTTTAAATTGGAAATCATTTAGAAAATCACATTAAGCAATAAAATATTTTACGTTAAAGCATAAGAATTGAAATGTTGTACTCAACTTGAATCAAATTAAGAAATTATTCATTGATTCATTTTCCTTTTTAATTTTAAATTTTCTCATGTAGAAGAATGCAAATCGAATTGGAAAACTCTCCTCCCTTTCAAATCCCATCCATATACAATTGTTATGCGGAAAATTATTTTAATTTCCAATTAAATATTCACTTACATATATTTGTATTTATTTTTTATATGTATTTGATTTACAAATAAATTAAACAAGGCTTCTTACGCCACTCTTTACTAATGAAAATGAACTTTGTTGCATTTGTAAGTTGAATTGAATTCAAGCAAAAAAAAGTACGCAGTCAAGTTCGTGCTAAAGACCATTTTTCAAAATCATTGCAAAAATTATTTGCAAGCGAACTCTGAAATAAGAAATGAATGAATTTTTCAATAAATGAAATGAACATTTTTTGTAAAAAAAGAAGAAAAAAACATGTACTCGTACATGAATAAACTAAAAAAACATTCTCGTGTTTAAATTTTGTGCTCTAAATGTTGCAACTTTAAGACTTAAGTTATTTGTTGCTGAGTTATCATGATGAGTTATTAGCCATGTATTTGTTCAAATTAAAATTCATCCAAATGCTCATATTCACATGTACATTTGTTTAAATGTTAAGCGAAATATTATTTATTTGTTTGTTCGTTACTCTTGCAACAGTGCACGCATCTTGTGTCAAGGTGAAACTAATGACTTAACGAAACGGAAAACTAATGCCTCCGATTTGAATATAATTTCAATTAAAAAAGGAAGGCAACAAAATGTGAAGTTGAAAGGAAGGGGTATTCTGCTAATGTATCTGTCTGACTGCTTAGAACAAAAACTTGTGAAACTAGAACTACATACACATGTAGCACAATATTTATTGAGCGCAATTACAAGCCAAACAGTTTAAAAACGTACGAATTTTGCAAACAGAAATACATTTAAAGAACAAACTGAGAAACTGAATAATAATAATAAAAATAATAATAAATAATACAATAAATATCGAAATACATATGTGTGTATAAATATTCTTTTGACGTTTGTTATTGCTTAAGCACGTCGATATGCATTTCGTTTCTGCTTAAGAAGCTCAACAGTAGACTTTAACCAAAAAATTCTTGAAAAATTCTATAAAAAATTAATCACCCCTATCGTGAATAACAAGTGAAATTGTTGTTCACGTGAAATTTGTATTCCACCCGAACAGAAAATAGGTATCGGGAATTCCACGTGAATGCAAAGAAGGGAAGAAGATTTGTAAAGCTTAAAAATTAATTGAAAATCAGACAAATTTAAGTTTAATAATCAGAAATACAAAAATTTTAGGTCCCAAATTAAATTTTTTAACTTAAAAGTTGTGTTTCTAAATATTCTAAATGCAGTGGAAAAAAATACTTTAGTATACCACCTCGGTGCACCACAATGAAATTTACTGTGTGTGAGAAAAGCGATTCCTAAAAAAGGTTTTGCAGAGAATTATTGTTAAGAATCATGAACTTTAATTACTAATCTTGTGTTAAAAATAAATATTTATAAAGTTAAATAAATATATAACTCGAAGGAAAATAAAATAAAGTGAACCAAGTGAATAAAGTGAAAACCAAGGGAAAAGTGAAAAAATCCACGTGAAAAATACTATTCATGATAAGGGAAATCAAAAAAGGGAAAAATTTAGGGGTGAAAATTATTCACGATTATAATTTTGTGAAAAGTGAAAAAATTTCGAGGGAAAATTTTTTCACGATAGGGGTGAATATGTTTATAGAAAAACACTCGCAAAGTTATTGATAATTACGTATCAAAACCAGAATTTTTATATGAATTGATATGCTGTCAAAATATATAAAAAAAATTGGCGCGAATTGTTCATATAAAAATGTTGCAGAAGTAGTACTCTATTCAATAAAACTTCAATATTTTAAGTTTTCAAACGCAATGTTATGAGTGGCATTTGTATCGAATGAAATTTACAACAAACACATGGGGTGTTTTTGCAAACGTAAGCAATTGAGGCATAGTTTCGTGGGCCTATTAATATTGTTTATCGACCCTGTTCTGCAAGCCGAATCCGAGTAAATTTCTCGTTTTCAAAAAATTAATAATGGTCCACAGAAAAAAGTATTCGATAATTAAAGTTTTAATTAAGAATTTAATTGATTCAATTAAATTTTTAATTGTATTAATTAATTTGAATGAAAAAACTTAATTAATATTATCAAATTGTTTATAGGTGAAAATTTAATTAATTTTTAATCGATATTACAAATATTTTAATTGATATTACAAAATTACTCATATTATTTTTTTGTGTGTCCTACAGAAGTCTTTAAAATTATACACGATAATTTTCTTTCAGATATGATATTTTAAAATCTATATAATAAAAAAACTTAAAACTCTTTTTAGAATGTTTAAAACCAAAAAGCTGCTCAGCTTTTGGTTTTCCAAGGGTTGTCACATAAGCTTTAAATTTAAAAAAGTTAACGTCTTTGTGTACATACATACATACTTACACATATAAAAAAACACACAACGAACCAAAATTATTTAATTTTAAATATAATAATGCGCTTTACGTCATCCAAATGATAGATACGTATTTTTCATAGAGTTTCAGCTGCAACCAAGACTAAATCCCCCTCTTATTTTTCACAATATTTTTCGTTATACATACTTAAATATTTATGCTCGGCTGTGTGTGTTGGCAGTTTATTGAATTATTCTTAATAAAACATTAATTAAGTTGTAAAGAAAATTAATAAAGAATGTTGGTGCCATCCCGACTTTATTTCATTTAAAAAAAAACTCCGCATTTAAACGTGTTACTTTTGATAAAAGAACATTTTTTACGATCTAGAGAAAAACGGTAATGAAAAGCAAATTTTATGTGCTGGAAAGGCAGGCAGCAGTTCATTGAATTAATTAAAATAAAAGAGAAGCAAAAAAAAAATACACGAATAAAGAAAAACTACATTTAATGGCAAATTAAACAGGAGCGATTAAACTTTAACCATTTTAAATAAATAAGTACATATACATATATTTAGTAGAAGTTACTAGGAGTAACGTGTAGACAACAACAGATATTATTTAACTCAACTCCAAATGAGAAAGGAAGACTGTAGAATTTTTTGTTTGTCTGATCCCTTTCCTTTATTTATGATATCTTGTGTTAGTATTTCAAAAATCTAAATGTGCAGGAGGATGTGTGTGTGCATTCATACGATGAAGGTAGAAACTAGTCTTGTGTTAATATAAACAACATATCGTCCTTTTGTTCTTTCTGTCACATGTAAATATGAGTGCACACATTTTAGTCCTTTGTCTCTTTGTTTGGCCATTGCAAACCATATTTGCGGTTATTGAAATAAAATATCACGTGGTCAACGATTTTGTTACGCTGTCAGTGAAGAAAAAAAAACAATGAGTTATCCCCGTAACACTCTGGCTGGCAGAACGACCTGTGCAGCATCTGACTTTGCTGAAGAAATACGATTTTCAATGGTGTGGCCGAGACACAGAGTAGACACAAGAGTATAAGAAATATCTCGCTCGTTTATGTTAATTGATGTAGCTACGCTCAGCTCCATTGTTTAAAAGCAGAAGCTGTAAATATTTGTCAACATTTGATTTCGGTTTTGATAACAAAACCACATGGCAGCACAATTCTTAGAAATGACAAGTAAATGGTTAAAAATAAGACAAAACGTCGGTTTAATTGAGAAATTTCAGAATGCTACCAAACCAGTAGAAAGCGAGAAAATTTTAATTTTCATGGTTGACAAAACAGAACGTTAGAAAAGAAATGCTCTTTAAGTGCAACGGACAGCCCAAGTGCAATTGGCATCGTAACCTCTATCGAAAATGAGTTTAAATAAAGTTTTTATTGCCTAGAGTTTTCTCCAGAAAATTGTTACAACATATCAAATATTTTATTTTGAGCTGCAGCAATAGCAATTTTCATTTTTCAATCTTGAACAGCAACGGAATTACTTTTGTCAAAAGTCTCTTAACTGTAAATCGACTCCGTTTTTATGTGGTTTGTCGACAGCGGTTTTAATTCTAATCAAAGTATGAGTCTTTCAGTATTAACTTTAATTGCTATACTTTTTTCCCTTTCCATTTAATATTTTAAGGGCAATGTTAAGACTTTTTTTTTCGTTACAAAATATGTTAATTTGAGTTTCATATTTAATTAACATAATCTTCTTCCGTTTTTGTTGTTAATTTCTGACGTTATATTATTTAGTTTTCTCAAATCAACACTATTTTTCGTCTGTTGGCGTTATAATTTTCTTTTACTAATTTGCTTAATTTTCCCATAAACAACAACATAAAATCCACACTTGGCTTTTATAGTTGCAAGCTCTTTGCTTTTCTATATCTTTCCTAACAAAATTGTATTTTCCTGTCTGTTTAAATTTGCTTGTGGATAGACATCCCCAAACACAATAAGCAATACAGTGATGCGGAGATGTGTAGCAGTGCATATGTTATTTTTTATTTTGAACAGCATTTTAAAGCAATTTCTGTGTTTTTTTAAGTCACTGAGTTGTAAATATATTTCCATAATTAGTTTTTTTATGCACTATGTGTCAAATTTAATGCCGGAAATTTAAATTATGTTAGGTGGCAACTGCATTTATATTTAATCAGCTGTTAATGTTTACATGCTTTTAAGCCAATTTTGCCGACTATTGAGTGATACAAGTTGCAATGAGAAAAATCATATTTTCCGGCAACAGTTCGTTATATCTAAGATTATACCAAAATTAATTTGAGGACTGAAGCTGTATATTAAAAAATATTTTCCTAAGTGTTTGGATTATGTGTTAAAATTTTAATTTTATTACGCCATGTTTTTTTGCAAAGAAGAAGAAGACTCCTGGAAAATAAAATTTAAATTGTTTGTATATGGATGACACAAAAGATCCATCAGGCATCGTGGTGTCGGTCTTTGGACCATATCTTATCTTATTTCTTAATTCAAATTTATTTTTTTCAAGAGGGCGTTAAGATGAAAATTTAATAGAATCATCTTGTGTACTACAATATTACAATTAAATAGCTCATTATTACTCGTCTTGAAAATTACCACAACAATTTACTCAGCACTTTATCGTAGGATTCCTTCATGATTCTCATGATTTCGACTTTTAAAATTTTTGCATTCCAACAATATATTTTTTTCAGAAAATTCTAAATTATTAAGACTTAAATCTCAGCACTTAAACACTACTTCGCTATTTTAAAAGATTTTTGAAACTAGCAAAATAAAACCTAACATACATATCGTTGCCTTAATATAGAAAGGTCCTTACTCATTATTTTTTGGATTCGCGTTTTTGGTGTATTTCGATAGAAATTAAAAAATCTCGATTTCAAAAAAATACCTCTCATAGTAAGGTAACGATATGTACATACATACTCATCAGTGACCTGCAACGAGCAATTTAGTCGGCGCGCTGCGGCGGTGGTGTTAAAGTAAATTCACATTTTATAAAAGTGATTTATTTTCTTCTCAAACTTACGCCAATTTTTTACCAGATTTTTTACCAATTCCGGGGAAAAACTGCTTTAATCAGCGTTGCCACGTTCTTCTTATTTTGTTCCACAAAGCGGAAAACTATCATGTATCAAAAGCGAATTACTTCTTATTGCACATAAAGTCATTATAAAATATTTTTTTTTATATGATAATTTTGTTTGGGGTACAAAAAAAACGTGGCAACTCTGACTAAAACAGATTTCCCCTGAAATTTAGCCGGTAAGTCCCGGTATAGACTTGCAATTTTTGAATATGTGCAAATTGTGGTCGTTATATATACATATATGCATATACAGATGTACATATATATATATATATATATATATATATATATACATACATATAAACAGCAACGTTTTCCGCTTTTACTTGTAAATTGGAAGTGCGTATAAACGGGATATATGTCAATTGGAAATTAAGCCTTCGGTGGCTTGATTCAACCGGCTATCAGCCGGTCGGCGCAGGTTTCTGATGATCATACCCTTGAAAAAAAAAAACAACACGCAGACATTTAATTTATTTTTATAAGACTGTAAACTTTTGTCAAGTTAATCTCTTTTGCTATCCACTGTAGCAGTAAGTAGCAATCAGATGTATTAACTTTTTACAACGAAAGTTAATGTTAACACGTTGAGCCAAGTGAGCAGGTTATTCAAAACAATAAAATTTTGTTCAAACAGTTGGCAATCAATGTTACAAAATTTTATTGTCTTGCAAACGTCTTAACCCCCCTAAACAACCACCACCACTACCGTCACTATGAAAGGTTTACTAAAAAGTGTTAACTTGTAAAAAATATATATATTTTTACAATTTCTTTTTTGTATTTAATATGAGAAGTGTTAAACTAGAAAATTTGAATAAATTCCCTCACTCACATCTGCATATAAAAGCTGAAAAAGCCATAAAAACCCAAAGAAATGAAATGAAATACAAAACGGAAGATCGTAAATCATATTTTCAGTAAATAATTTCCATATACTTAGAAATAAAATAAAATGTCTAATGCTAAACACCAACCCCTCCCATGAAAATGTGTTTAAGTAAATATGTACTACCAAAACAATGTATAAAAATTATAAAAAAAGTTGTAAGATGTTTGTGTGAAATACAGAAAAGGGTATAAAAATAGCACGAAGAACTTTGGTTTTTTTTTTAAACAATTAAATTTTTAGTAAATTGTTTTTAATTTTTACTAACGTTACGGATTGATTTCGTTTAACAGTGATTTTTTATTGAAGTCCTTCCAGATTGGATGTTTTAATAATTATGTTATTAGTCTTCAGCATACCTCACTCGAGTCCATCAGTATATCCGACTATGATAGAGGTGCTTGAACTATGATACAGGTGCTTAATGCCAAACAGCTTAACAGAATTATGAATCCTTTGTAAATCAATATGACTGCGGCAGTTTTTATCTGCAGGGTGCTCCAAAAAGACATTATATTTTTTTTTTAACATTTTAATGACTCAAGCTGTAACTAACTGACAGATGACACGTGAAAACTGTTTCTACTCCGCAAATCCCACAGCAAATTCCTGATGGAAAACTTAATACATAAGTTATTTCTCCAAAAATATTCCTGTTTAACACTTTGGTAACAAAACAGAGTTAAAATTTTCTTTAATATTTTTTATTGAAAAAAAAAAACATAAATATCCCTACAATCTAAAATAGTGGCACAGAACATCATCTTGCAACATCCGACATCCCTTATTATTTAACAAATAATTAGTGTGAAAATAATTTATAAACTGATAAGAAAAACTGGTTGCGAATTACGGCAACGGTATGGTCAGTCAGTCTTAAGTGGATTAGGGGACACATCATAAACTTAACGAAAGACATATTCATGGCGCAATGGCATGTCAGTTGATTTGTAACGCGCTGATGAAAGTTGAATTTTTTCTCAAAAATGTTTTTGTTATAACAAAAAAGGCAAAAAAATTTGCATATATGTATGTATTATTATTTTTTATTTATAACTTGTTACAAAAACTTAATTTACCATGAATGAACAAAAAAGGTGTTAAATAAGGGGACTTTAAAACGTTGGGACTACGTTGTTCTCTGGTTGTAGAAATAAAAACATTATTCCTAATTAATGAAATGTTGATATTGTTGTTGCTTTTGTTGTTTTTCTACAATACTATTTTTTTACTACAATTTTCACTTAATTCAAACGTAATACTGGCGACATACTCGTAATAATAAAAGTTAATAATAAAAAAAAATACAAATAATATGGCATAATCAAAATCATTAACAGAAAGAGAAATAAAACAAATAAAAGTAGTAAGAACAAAAAAAAAATACTAAAATGCAACTACAATTTTTATTTTTTTTTTCGTTTAAATGTTTAAAATACAAAAAAAAACAACTGCAATTGTTGTTGACGAAGTACAGCAAATAAAAAAAAACAAAAGAAAAAACATTAAATTAAATGCAGCTACGATACACAAAAACATAACATTGCAAACGAAGTGTTGACATAGATTGATATCGAAACGCAATGCTTTAGCGAATTGCATGTGACAAAAGACTCTCTAACTGAAACTTATTATAAATTTGCAATAAAAAAGCACAGAGAATAATAAAAACACAATCCAAGAGATAAACGGCTGGCGACAAGCGACTATTACTTTTCTCCTAAGAGCAGAATAAATAAACCAAATGTGCATCTCTTGCAAAAATGTTAATGTTAATGAGCAATTTTTCACTTATTGTGCAAAGAAATATACATATATAATCTTTAAGGTTCAATCAGATGTGCCATAATCATAACCACACAAACCAGCTGTTCGAACCAAACTTATGAGCAGCACTATATTTTTTTATAAGTGACTCGGCATAACGCCATAGAAACCAATTGAATTTTGGTATGTTATGGCTATGGTATTATGGTTATGTCACGTCTTATTTAAGCTTTAAGCTATAGAAAAGTACTTTAGAATTGATTGCATTGCTGTTTGCTGTCCATCGCAACAATTACAATTTACTATAAACTATTTTTGCTACCACCACCATCATCAGCAGCATTTTTGGCGGCTTTTGTAACGTTAATTACAGGGCAAAGGATATTTTTTACAAATTATATATGTATCTATGTATGTGTAAATATATTTTACTAGCCTTTTTTGTTCAACTTGAATACACTTGCATTTGTTGTAGAGCAACAAAAAAAATTAAATGCACTCGCTATTCAAGCAGCCAACTAACCATCCAAGCAACTACCAAACCATTTCATTTCGTAAAAATTACAGGACATAAACAAATGCACAAGAATTTTACAACACCATGAGATAAGTTAATAAGTAGAGACATCGTTGCCAGATGTTATCGAATTTTTGGAATAAACAAAATATTTTTTTATAATTCTTTAAACAATAACAAGCTGCGTGGAAAAAGAAATTTATCGCATAAAAATACGATCGATTTTAACATGGAGAGTCAACTATAAATAAAAGCTTGTATTATACAGTAAACAATTTTGTATTAATTTGTTTTAATAATAATAATTTTAATATTAATAATAATAATGAAATTTATTTATTTGACATATTGTCAGAGGTGTAGATACTACAATAATTGAAATTTATTTGCTGGTGGTTTAGCATGTCTATATACATACGTATTTCATTGGCGCTTGAACCAAATCATCAGTAGACTTCAACCACAAATTTTGAATAGTCATAAGCCCCTTACTTTATGCACAGACTTTCAAAAAATATATGAGAATTCATAAAACAATAATATTTTTTAAAATCACAAATATAATATTATTATACAAACATATATTCCCTGAAGAAGTTAGCCATTGTGGCAACGAAATATCGGAATAAAAATAAAATTAATTAATTATTTTCTTGAAAAAAAAAACAAGATCTGAAGCTTAACAAATATAAAAACAAGTTAAAAATCAAAAGATCGAAGAAATTTAAACGAATATTTTGGATTAATTTTAATACCAAACCAAAAAAAAACCGTCAACAATTTTAATTAAAAACATTTTTTTTAACGAAGGAATTGAAAAATACATACAACGGCTAAAGTGTAAAAAGGCGTAGCTTACAAAAATAATTTTTATAGTAGAACAAAAAATAAAAATTCGTATTCATTTTGATGCACGTTAAATAAAAATAAATAAATTATTGAAATAAACTTCATAAATTATTTAAGTTGAAAAATTCCCGAATTCTATTTATTTCTCAGCCATAAAAAAGAATTACTATATTTCAAATTAAAAAATAACTCATTCATATGAAATTGCGTAAGCAAAAAGTAATAATAAATCAAAAAAGTAAAAGTAAAAAAAGTAAAAGTAAAAAAGTAATAAGGAATCATTTTGATTACGATTGTAAACACGCTTTAAGTCTGCACAGGCTTAAGTTTGAAAATAACAGCAGTAGGTAGATATGTATGTATGTAGGTAGTTTCATAATTTACAAAATGTTCGACAATTTGTACTAAGATGCGATAAATATATGTGCTTCAAGGCACTTCGCAACTCACAACTTCAATTTAGTTATTGTAGCTGCCGAACACTACTGTGAAGTTGTCACACGTATACTTTTGTGGCCGATTGTGAGAAAACTTGACAATATCCGGCTGAAAGCTTTCTCATACCCAAATAATTGTTCAAAATAATCTTTACTGCGCCTATGGCTTTCATAATATCTCTCAGTTTCAATCTCCGATCGGTCAACACCATATCTTGAATTTTTTCAATTGTTTCAGTTGTAGAAAGATTAACTGGGCATCTAGAACGTTCGGCATCTTCCGTGCTTGTACGGTCATAAAGAAAATCATTAAAGACGTTGTTAACCTGAAATCGATGGTGAAGAGTCCTTACATCGAAAGAATTTTGCTTCATAAATCCAATGAAACAATTTCATTAAAAATTTTTCACAAATCCAATGATAATTTCAAAAACCCAATGAAAATTTTATGAATATAGTGAAACAATTTCATTGGAATTGCTTTCTTGATATTCTGGTTTCGTTAGAATATTTTATTGGATTTATGACAACAATATTTTCTAATTATTAAGAAACCCCTTTATAATTTAGTTATTTCATTCTTTTCATGAAATTATTTTATTGTTTCGCTGAAGTTATAGCACTGCATTAATAACACTGTTAAATAAATTTGATGAAGTTTTCAATAAAATAATTTTAACGAAACTGGTTTCATTAATCCAACGAAGCGTGACGTTGGTTGAACTTTAATGAATTTTTCATTAGATTAATGTCGAAATTCATAGAAATTCTGTCGAAAATTCTTTCATTGTACAGTTTTGATCAAGCTTAGCCTTGGATTTAGTGATAGTTTTTTTTTTAGCAAATCACGTCTGTAGTCAATGGCTGTCAAACACAAACTAAATGACTTTGATTGTTAAAATTTTGGTAGCAGTAAAATTAACAAAGTCACGGACTTTTACTTAAGCAGTTCGTGTTTGTTGAGACAGAATTATAAGGAATCAACTTCTACTTTTGTAGGATTTATTTGAATCAATTTTGTGTGTATTTTATATATTGTTAATCCTCCTGTTCACAAATAAATTTTTAAGTGGCATCACTTCACTTTACGTGGTTCATTGTATGCGCGTAACCAGTCTGTTTTTGTTCTTGTTGATGTAATAATGTTCGCAAGGTAATCAGTTACAATTACATTGAATTTTTTTCCTGTTTCACTAAAAACTAGTATTTCTTTCTTTATTAAAAAATGTGTACTTGCAAAAGACTTGCAGCATGTGCAAATGTGTGTAGAGGAGAACTAATGATTAGTACTTGCTAATGGAGTAGTGCAACGGTCAGTTAATTGAAGGGGTTCATTTTCAATCGCATTTACTCACTCAGCTTTTTTTCCAAGGCAATCCATTTTTATCACAATAGACATCAGAAAGTTATTTTAGTTATCATACTACAAAAAAAAACAAATACTCGTACTTAAGATAAAATATGTGTATTTAATTTATGATGTTGAAATTGTTTAAATTTTGCAAAATTCATTAAAGGTTTAGAGTTGAAAGAAGCCTGAATTTTTATTGAATAGAAGAAAAAAAATTAAACCAATCATTCCTATTCGAAGTGAGATTCTCTGAAATGGTGGTGTAATTTACGTAAGATTTCCAATGATCATGAAAGTTTTAGCTTAATCAAAGAATATTAATAGAATATTTTTTGGGCTTAAAAAATATTTTGTACGAATTTGATAACAGGGAGCATGAATTGCATTCATTCGAGCGCGTGTCAATATCTTCAGCTCTTATGCGATGAACACAACTGGGACGAACTGCGAAATTCACCGTTCGTCTCAGTTGTGGCAAATTAAATTTTTTTTATTTTTATGATTTCACAATTTTCCATTAATTTTCATTACCGCTGCAACACATTCATTCCATGAAGGACAGTTATAACTGTTGCCAGGAACTCTGTTACACTTAATGTTCTTTCACATGATTTTTGGTAATTACAATTATGACCAGCTTTTACTTTTACGAACATGTAAATGTGATAAAGTAAAAAATATAAAACCCATAGAAAAGTATATTACAAAAACGTGAAGACATTTGCATAATAACAAAAAATAAAATAATACGAGTATGAAAACAAATAATATGAAAAGGAATTTGTTACTAACAACCTTAATAAGCTGCTTAACAAATGTGAAATCAAATCCATGTACAACAATTATTTCATATTTTGTTGTTTTACCCTATTGCAGGCGGATGTTTCCAACGGTGCGCGTTAGTTTTTCAGGCCCTTTAAGACACATGCAACCACCAGATCGCTATGCAGTTTTAATCGACATCATACCAATGGATTCGAGGCGCTACCGTTATGCTTACCATCGTAGCTCGTGGTTAGTGGCTGGTAAGGCTGATCCTCCACCGCCAGCTAGACTGTATGCCCACCCAGACAGTCCCATCAGTGTGGATGCATTAAGGAAGCAAGTGGTTTCATTTGAAAAGGTTAAGCTAACTAATAACGAAATGGATAAAAGTGGACAGGTAAGTTGCAAATGCAAGAATGTAGGAAAGAATTTTCGTTTATAAAAAATTTAATAAAATTACAGAATGTTGTTTAACGATTAAAAACAAACATTAATTAAAGATTTTATGTTCTCAAGTGTGCTATTTGGGAAGATTGATTTGATTTAAATTTAATTAAAAATTCATGATTTTTTTGTAATGACATGGAAAAAAAAGTTGTGGCTGCCATTGGTTTTTTGTATAAATTTTATTAGTATTTTTTATTTTCATTGCATTACTAAATTTTTTATGTTATAAAAATTAAGAATTCTTATACTTTTTGAAGAGTTTACGCGTTTGAAATTTGAATTGAATTATTTATATTAAAGACTTTTAATGTAAAATTTTGTTACTAAAGCGACCTTCTTTATTTGTATAAAATTCCTATTTTTCTTTTTCCTATTTTATTTTTGGGGCTTTCAAGGTCATTTGGGTCTTCTTCCATATAAATAAAAAGTTATTTGTTTATTTATAAATCCTACTTTCCGTTGGTATTTTCCAACTTCTTCATGGATCCTTTATTAAAATATATGAAAAATATTTTCATAAAAAATTTTACATTTTCAAAAGTATCACAGATTTGTATGTGTAAAGGGTACTAACTACAAACAAAAAACTTAATAAATTAAAAAATGTAAATTTATAAACTAAAAAATATCACAGACGGTTAAATTATTCTTTAAATCGTCGGTATTAAACTAATATTATCTTAAACGATTTTTATCTCAAACGATGGCGCACAGTGTTGTCAATATAATTGCTTTTGAAAGTTGATGATCTTAAAAATTTCAGTGAAATTAATTAACATATATTTTGTTTTTAAAAATTATAATATTATTTAATTTTTAGCACATATTAGTTTATTCTTTATTTCAATTCACTACTTAAAACAAGAAGATCTTCAAACTGGACGTACCACTCAAATAAAATTAAACTCGTCTGATTCTGCTATAGTTCTAAAAACTATTTTGAATTAAAGTTTTTTTTAAGTGGTATTATATTTCTCCCAACTAAAAAGTCTAGAAAATCACATAAATTTATAAAAATATTTCATTCATTTAGAATTGAAAATTAGCTCTGTAAGCCAAATTTGTGGTTTACATGATTAACAGCGCATGTCCCAAAATTGAATTTTTTCAATAAAACCAAAAAGTTGTTTTTGAAGATTATTTAAAAGTTGTGTTGTTGTTTAATAAAAATTATATATATGTATGCGTCCAAATTTTTCAAAATTTTCTTAGACCTTTTTAAAAAGCATTTGAAATAAACAATTTGACATCATAAACTCGAAATGAAAAATATATAATATATATATGTTGCTATTCATGAAAACCACAGAAATTACATGTGTGATAATTTTTAAGGAAGAAACAACACCAAAGTGAATTGTAAATATTCTGACCAACACTAGCAGAACATAACAATATGCTGTTTTCGAAGGCCTTTACACCTTCATTATCAGCATTCTTTTGTTTGGTAAATTTCAGCTTTATATACATATTTTTTTGTGAAAATGGAATATGAGAATTGGTTTGATGTATCGTATTACAAGTTGCTCAAAGCTTTTCTGTAATTTGTAACAGTCTTGCGATTGTTGTTTTTTCTTTACTAATTATACCCATAAAAAACAAACAACAATTCCATTATTAACTCAAAATTAGCTTATATCGACCCAAGTACTTTTGACATTTTGGCACAGACACATATATTAAGAGAATACTATTTGTGTAAGTTCTCCAAGTAAACAAAAATGTGTGGAACTCCAATAAAAATGTATTTATAGGTGTTCTACATTATTTTGCATTTGTCGTGAAAGCTTGAATATAAATAATTAATATCTTATTATATAAGAATATTTTCATAGTCTGACTTTATTTTTAGCAGCAGAGACACAATATGATTTATGTTTAAATTTTTATTGTATTTTTTTTTAAGATTGTTTTAAACTCCATGCATCGCTATCAGCCACGTATACATTTGGTGCGCATGAGTCATGGCCAGAGTATACCAAATAACCCCAAGGATTTACAGGATATGGATCACAAGACGTTTGTATTTCCAGAGACTGTTTTCACGGCTGTAACTGCTTATCAAAATCAATTGATTACTAAGCTCAAAATAGATTCAAATCCGTTTGCTAAAGGTTTTCGTGATTCCTCACGTTTGACTGATTTTGACAGGTAAGAAAAAATCAAAGAGAAAAACAAAAGCAAAACATAAATTTAAATTACATGAGAGCTACTTAATTTAAAATACTATTTTATAAGGATCGTCAATTAGAAAATTGCTGCATACAACAACCCTCTCGTCATAAACTTAAATAAAAGAAGAATGTTTTCATCATGAAAATGTTTGTTCGAAGTTGTGCAACTTAATTTGTATTTAATTGCTGTGGCATGCATGCCACATTATAGTTGCAAGAGATTAGCTAGCAACAATGCATTCGTTATTTAAGAAAGTTGTTATTCTTAGATACGAGTGTGTTGCATTTTTCTTTTATTTTGTTTTTATTCTATAATGAAGGGTTAAGCAAATAAATGTTTGGCAAATGTTCATACTATTAAACATCATTCAGCAGTAATATGTATAATTTTGCTGCATATTCGTTTGGTGCTCCTTTTATTGCCAACAATTATGTGTTTCTTTTTATTTTACTGGCCTGCCGAAAGTGTTGAATGTTCAATGGCATCAACTTTGATTCAAAAGCCACTGTTTGGTTCAATGATGAATAAAGACAAATAAATATATGTACGAGTATAAACAAAACAAGAGTTCGAACTATGGTTCAACTTGCGAACGAAATTGCACAGTGTTGAAGAATATGAAAATAATTAAAATTAACAAAACTTTATACTTTTTAAAGAAATAAACATAAGCGGAATAGCATGATAAAATTGTAAAAACATTTAAATTAAGCTAAAAAAATGTTTAAGTTTTAAGTTTATTTTTTAAAATTATTTATTATAATTTTATAAAATTAATTCGTTAAGACCACTGTGCATTATTTTCAAAATTAGGACTTGATACATGTATTTTAGTAAATACTCGTACATATTTTTATATGTTTCTCGAATTTCACTCCAAAAACTTTGTACATTTACGACAAAAGTAAGATTTTTTACAAACCTAACAGAAAAATGAGGCAAATTGGCACTACCGAATATACAAAACATGAGTAAATTTCTAACATAAATTTTTATTTCGTATTAGATTTTTTTTCTATTTCGCAACCTCTTCCAAACAAAGCAAGTCAAGCGACAAACTCATGTAACAGGGGCGTAGAAATAAATGTAAACGTCCCCTTAAGGCTCAGTTAGCTGAATGTAATGTAATGTAACTGTAACGTAGGAAACAGCTGATCGATATTTTTATATGAAAATTAGGTTACGTCACATTACATCTCTATAACCATTTTCATTACTTTTCACATAACAATATCGATCAGCTGTTTCCTACCGTTGCAATTACTTTACATTACAGTCGGCTAACTGAGCTTTTACTATTTCCGCTATTCACCAGCCACAACAACGCCACCGAAGGTCCGCACAAGAGTACCCTGTCCTGAACTATAAGCAAGTGTACACAGAGTTGCCAGTATAGGGATTTTGTGAAAATAGTTGGGAGTTTTTTAAATTTTTTGGGAATAAAGAACTTTTTGCAAAAATTTAAAATTTTTATAGGAATTATTTTAAAACAAAACTTGTTTTCCCTAATTCTTTAAAACTATAATAAAATGTAACTTTTAATTTTTGGTCAGCGAAATTGCTTCATTGGCAAATTAGTGATACCAATTATGTATAATGAAAAATGTAAGTAAAAACGACAGCGACGACTTTTGTTCTAAAAATTTGCACTCATTAATTTTAAATAAAATCAAGCAAGGTATACCTAAGCAGGCAAATGAAAATACAAACTATTTTGAACATATGAGTGAGTTTAAGCACTTCCCCTCAAAAATTAACTTTATTTACGCCATTATATGATAAATATTTTGGAAATATCTTATCTAAAAAAATACTTAACAGGTAAAGTTCCGCTACACCATACAAAACGAATTCGTAGGGTCCTTGTCGATAATATTGTTTAAGTTCATCAATAAACTTGTATATGATATTTTGGATTCTTCATGTAATGAACTAACTAAAATTTGATTAGTCAGTACAAAATACTTTAACTAATACCGATAAACCAAAGTGTTTTAATCGTTAAAACATTTTATTATTACTACGAGACTTCTTTCCACAACAAGTTATTTCAAGAAATGGTGATGTTGATTGGCCTCCACGGTCACCAGATTTGACTGTTCCGGAATTCTGTGGGAATATCTGAAAAGGTTTATGCAAACAAACCAGAAACGCTTGAGCAACTCAAAGAAAATATTCGTGATGAAATTAATGAAATACCGCGTGAAATGTGTGAGAATGTAATGAAGAATGTTCTCAAAAGGGCTCGCATTTGTCGCAGATGCGGACATTTATCTGATATTGTATTCCATACACAATTGCCGACATTAAATAAAACATTTATCAATATAAGATACATTCTCTTTCATTTAATCAAAAATTATAATCAATCAAAGTAGTATACCTTCCCGGAGGACACCCTGTATAACATTAATTATATGACATTTAATATACATATGTATATGTGTGTTATTTTCAATAGTAAGGAAATTTTTTATCACTGGGAATTTTTCGAAATTTTTTTGGGAACATCAAAAGTCAGTACTTGGCATCCCTCAGTGCAGGTGTAAATTAAATAAAACAGAAAATCTAAGAAGAGAATTTGAATAAAAACAAAACAAAAACAGAAGTCCTTTACCCTTTTTCCCACTTCTCAAACTGTAAGAGTTTAACTAAAATGTTGCATGAATTTATTTTTCTGCCTGCCCAACAATGAAGAATATACACAGAAAGGCTGCAGAGTTAAAACAAAAAAATAAGAAATAAAAAAAAGAATTAAAACATAAAGGAGACGACGGTGGTGGTGGTCGGTAGTAGAAAGCGGCGGCAGCGTTTAAAGTGGAGTAAATTACAGGTCGGCGTATTTAACTTTGAAATAATATTCGTACATGAAAACACGTTAATAATGAGTAAATGCTTAAATAACTTTAACGTTTTTGGCCATAATATGTTTGCTGGTGGTGTTGTATAGTGTTTTTCTTTTTCACTACAATTATTATTGTTTTAGTTAAATATCAGACAAAATATATGCACACACATATGTATGTATGTACGAAACTAAAATGTAATGAATATGAGTTCATAAACACACTATTTAAATGGAATTTGTTATTGGTTCTATTGGTATCTATCAATTTCTTGAGAAATCTATAATTACTTAAAAATCCAAAAGTTATGGCCAAATTTTAATACACATTGCTGAGGCATTTCTTGTAGCATTCAGGTTTTTTTGAAGGATTATTAATAAACTAGTATACTGTGGAATTGCGTATGAAATAACAAATTAAACTAAAATTTTTATTACACGCGCCATTATCAATGTGTGCAATAATTTTTCATATTCATAGTAATGAATTTGAATGCTAAGAATCTTGATGTTTTTTTTTTCAGAGACCCAATGGACTCCTACTTATTTGAACAACATTTGCGCTCTCCCTTGAGATTTTTTCCCGATCCCTTAATGCAACAATTGTCACCTCAAGAAGCTGATGCCGCTTCCATGGCCTTCTTGGAAAAAGCGCGACAACATTTGCAAATGTTTGGACGTTCACCGTATACGGAAATGCTATTACCTCATCTGTATCAGAGACCACCTACGGCAGCAGCTATAAATGCCTTTAATATCGGCATGTGGCAACAACAGTGGCCACAACTCACAGCAGGATTCCTAGCCAATCAGCAGGCTGCTGCCGCTCAAGCAGCTGCTAATGCTGCAGCAGTCGCAGCAGCGGCTTCAAGAACACCGCCACCCTCGGGACCTCCACCGCCTGCAACAACACCTTCGTCATCCGGTTCAGCATCGCCCGACTTAAGAACAAAACATTTTCATCGTTTCAGTCCCTATCCAGTACCACAACACCAACAGCAGCAGCAGCAGCCTCCTCCACCTTCCCAAAGTCCAACAAATTGACAACATTCTTAAAAACCAAAATTGTCGGGGACATTTTTTTATTCATCCCAGAAAAAGTGCAATCATATTTAAAATTAAAAATATTCAGTTTTTATTTCCTATTCTAATAAACAAAAAAGAAGAAGACTTACATATTTATTTTCAACAAAACACACCCAACAAGCACAGTATTAGTAAATCTGTTTAAAAAAAAAATATATAGTATATATATATATATATATACATATACACCGACCACATGTCTGTAATTGTGATGTAAGATGTAAAAAAAAATTAAATAAAAAATATGTAAATATAATATATAAATTCCGCAGTTATAAATTATATAAACGAAACATTCTAATTAAAAATAATTTGGCTTTAAATAGCGAACATCCCAAGAGGCAGACAAAAGAAAAAAAGTGTGTTACTAATTTTTATTTTTCATAAATTTCAATACTTTTTTTCGAATTTTAATATTTCACTGATATGCTTGAGAAATATTTAACTGGGACGAACAACGAATTACGCCTAACACGACCAATTCATAGCTGTGTTGATTCGCCGTATAAAGTACAATAACGCTGAAAAAATAACAGCTGTTTTAATTCATAAAATTATTTACTGGTTGTGCAAAGAAGGAAATATTGATTTGTTAGTCGTTCCCCAATGTAAGAAATAAAAATATGTAAATCTGTAGCATCTCTTGTCGATTTTTTATAGATATATTGATATACACTTATGTAAGTATGTACGTATATATATATGTTTTATTATTTGTGAAGAATATTCGCGGCCAAAAATTCGCTGTTCGTTTCAGTTGTGTTCCTAGCAATACGTTGGAATGCAATTGCCTTAAGGATCAGTTAGCAGACAGTAATGGAATGTAACTGCAACGTAGGAAACAGCTGGTAGATATTTTTATATTAAAAGTAGGTTACCTTACATTACATCTATATAACCATTTTCATTACTTTTCACATAACAATATCGATCAGCTGTTTCCTACTGTTGCAGTTACATTACATTAAAGTCGGCTAACTGAGCCTTTAGATTATTAACCAAATGAGGAGGTAACACTGTCAAATTTGCACTTCCGTTTATTGTCCAAAATTTAATCAAAGAAAAGTGTTTCAAGTAAGCTCATCAGGCTTTTTGACAGCAGTGATAATATATTTATCGTCGTTTTTTATTTCAATGGTGCTCAGAAAAATTAAATAAATTGTTAATTAAAGATCTAATTAACTCAATTAAATTTATCATTGAACTTTTAGTCACTTAAATTTTTAAACAAAAGTTTGATTCACTCAATTAAATTTTTAATCTACTATTTGTGCTTTTTTTGTATATTAAAGATGTTTACAGGAGAAAAAACTTGTCTGTGTACTTTTGAAAAAATTAACATTCAATAGAACTTGAAACTTACAGCCACTTGAAAGAATATATCGATGGTCACAAGTAGAAAGGCCCTATTTTTACGAAATTGAGTTTTTAGTGATTCCAATACATTTCACACAAATACACATCGTCGCAAAAATTTATTGCAATATTGCAAAAGATAACGCTTTTAAAAGCAGTTGTACGAAACATTTGTACAAGCAGTTGTACTGTTTATTATTATGTTTTTACCTTCTCATGTAAAGTTATAGTTATTTGAGTTAGGGCCTCTCTACTTATGACCAACGATATGTGATATTGATGACATTCAATAGAACACTTGGAAGGGCAAATAGTTCTATTAATTCTAAGAACAACTTAATTATGTAAAGTGTATTAGATTCCGTTCTACCAGTGTTATTTGTAAAATTAAACTAATTGTTACGGCAGCAATACTTAACACTTTTTTCTACTAGGATTTTGTAACTTTAAGCAAGATATGCAAACTTCTTATGGTTAATAGTTTGACGTGAACCTAATTATTTCTCTATTTTCAAGTCTAATGTCCACTTTATTTGTATACCCTCGGATAGCGTTACTAAACTTTATTTTAAATTATAAAATATTTCTATTTTACCAAGTAAAATAAATGTAAAATATATTGTTCCTAATATAAAAATAAATATAAATAATTATAATGAAGAAAATCTATACTATATATCTATACTACATATATCATATTTGAGCTAACTGAATAAATGTTTAAAATTAATACAAATCTAAATTAAATGTACGAGTATGTAACAAAAATGTAAAGTTGCAAAAGCAGTTCCAAGAAACTCAGAAAAAATATTGTATTTCAACAAAAGTATAGAGCTTCTGATTCATTTAAATATTAGATTTTTGTAAAAAAAAATTAATATTTTAGATATGTATGTATATGTTAACAAAATAATAAATAATAAAAAAAACATTTAGTAATTTTTAATAGCAATTTAGTAACTTTAGCTTGAAGTGATGAATAAATTATAACAAAGTATTTAAAACAAATTGAATAAATATTGAAATTTTCATTTTATTGGTTAGTAGCTATTAATGGCCTGCGCAAGACCATTTATGAGACCTTTCAAGACGTGAGATATCTTTCAAATGCTTTACTACAGCGAAATATTCTAAAACAAACGCTAAACAATACTGTTGGCAAGACAAACAACTGAAATAAATGTCTTGCCAACAGTGTTGTTTAGCGTTTGTTTTCGAATATTTCGCTGTAGTAAAGCATTTGAAAGATATCTCATGTCTTGAAAGGTCTTATAAATAGTCTTGTGCAGGACTTTAGTATCTATATCGAAAGGAAAAATCAAATTGCAAAATAAGAAATATCAATTGAAGAGAGGAATGAAATTATGTCATCAAAAAACGGAAAATTCTTGAAAACTATTCGGCTGATTGGCTTCTTATGAAACACTAGCAGCGGAATAAGAGCGTAAGTATGTCTTTTATATGCCAATTGTTGCAAGTTTCAAATTTTTTAATATTTTCTAATGAAATATATCAAAAACAAACTACACCAAAAGAAAATAGAAATAATCAATTAAAAATTTAAGTGCATTAATTAATTAATTGAAAATTTAATTGTTTGAATTAATTTTTTAATTCTGTCAACTAAATTCTTAATTGCACTTCTTATTGACTTAATTAAATTTATAATTAATTTTTTAATCAATCGTATTTTAAATAAAAGTTTAATTGATTCAAATAATTTTTTAATTATTTGCATTTTTTTTCAATTAAAGGTGTTAATAGGAGAAAATGTTTTATGGTGTATATTATACAGGGTGTCCGCCGGGAAGTTATACTACCCGCAGTAATTCAGTTGTAATCCTGGCTGTATGGGATGTGGCACCGTCTTTTTGATACCACATGTTAATCAAGCACAAAGCAATGCAGTTGTGGCATTAAAAAGTTTTCGTTTTCAATCATGTCACGATATCGCTACCCATTCATAGTTATCGATCGTTGCGCCGTTTTCATTTCCACAGAAGGAAGATCCAATGAATTGCAAACCAGACTGTCACTTTTAATGGATGTAACGATGACTGATGAATAATTTGGGGGTTTCCATTGCTCAGAACCGACTATTCTGTTTATTCACATATCCATTCAAGTGAAAATCATGAAAACTATTAAAACACGTTAGTTTATCGAATATTTTTCCATAATCAATTTGCCACATATCTACTTTACTGCCAAATATGAACTGTCAAGACTAATGTTTACCAAAATGGCTGCAAAACCAAGTAGTATACCTTCCCCGCGGACACCCTGTATGTGGCAACGAAAGTATGTATTTCAATAAATATCTTTTAATATAGCATTTCAATAACTTGGCCAATCGTGAAGTTTGTTTAGTTGGAATGTTACTAAACAGTTGAAATTGTTGTTAGCTTGTATATGAAAAACAATAACAATAAATTAATTTTTAGTCTAATTTAAATTTTGATATTCTGATAGACAAACCATCTGAATTTGTGTGTTTTTTCCTAAACCCTGACTGAACGACACTTCATTGTCCAATTCTTCTCCGTTGTATTTTTTAAAACGTCACCAGGCCAAAAGGATGGCAAAGAGTCAACTAACTGCTTCAACCTCCATCATTTCAATTATACTCGTATAAAGTTGATAAAGTAATTAATTAATGAAAAGATGTTTTTCAACCCTTTTCTCGAAAAGAAATAAAAATTAATTGCTTACAATTCTTTAATGACAGTTATGGCTCATTGACTTTGAGTCTCTTTATTTAACGGTTATTTATGACAGTTTCAACAAAAATAAGACATCGGAAAAAAAGTTAATATAAATATTTTTTTTATAGTTCTATGACATGTCAGTGTCAAATATGCTGATCATAAACAGAAATTTTTTAAAGGAAAAATAAACTTTTATAAAAATTTATTTAAAAAACTATTTTAAAAACACTAAGTTTAACTTTACATAATGACTTTCAACGAGTTAAAATTCATTTTGGTATTGCATCATAGAAAGAACTTAATAAATATTTTGTAGTAATAAATAATTTATTAATTCTAATAAAGTAATTAAACGAGAAATTAATAGAGCAAGAAAACAACGTAATAAAGAGACTAGCACGAAAAGGTATAAATTAAAATAAAATTTAACCACTAATAACTTCATGTAAATCAGTATTTATTTCCTCTGTTGGCCCAAATAGTGAAAAATTTAATGGAAATTTTTATTACAAAACAAAAATATAAAAGATTTTCTCATGAGTTATGAAATTTTAGAATGTCGTGGCCTGTAATTAAAAATCACTTAAAATAATTTGTGCTCCTTTAGTCCTTTTGTGAGAAAACACATGCCAGAATTCCCTTCTAAAAAATTATAAAGTGCAATACATAATAATATTTTTCGAATATTATTGGTATGTCATTAAAATTTATAAATTGAGTTATTAAGAATTTCCAAATAGTAAATTAAAATAGAAGGCTGTTGTTTGCAGTAAAGGGTAAAGGGTATTCCAAAAAGAGATTTCCTTTTGATATGGAAAAGGAAACTTGTATTTTTGAGCGAAGGCATGGAACGTTTATTTGATTGTGAAGAGGAGGGTATTTTTTTAATAATGGAAAATAGCAGCATTGCATTACCTATTCTTTTTATGAAATTTTCTATTACCTCAATATATGTATTTGATAGTTTCATTCACACGTTGAGGATGGAGAGGCTTTTCAAAAATTTATCTTGGGTTTTCAGGCCTCCAAATGTGCAAATTCTTGTTAACGTAGCCTAAAAAATGAAAATGGGTCTCTTCACTTGAGATGTTTTTTTAATGAAATTTCGGATCACTTTCGTGCATTTGAAGTACAGGGACACGATGGTGTGGATTGTCCGTGGGCGTGAGATCTTGCGTAAACTGAACTTTAAAAGCCTTAAACAACACTATGGGCCACAACAGCAATATTTTGAATTATTCTTGAGCGATGCGATTGTTCGATTCGATTGTTCGATTCTTCACATCCCAACTTATAAGAAAAACACTTATAATTGTAAAACCCATTTTATAAATTTTCATAACTTTTCATACACCAGCAAAAATAATTATATATTATAATTAACAATTACGACTAGTTAGTCAAAGTAGCTGGTGGGGAATATTTAGTAGAAGGCATTACATGTTTATATATGTATATACATGTAAACTTGGTTTTTGTCATACGTTCATGCCGTTGGAAGCGCACGTAAGAAACCATTAAAGTTTTACAAAAAAATAACTGATAAAAGAACCTGAGCAGATTTATTTTTCTTCTGTACAATATTTTTACAGACATTTTTGGCCGATTTGGAGATATCCCATCACCATTTTATGATAACATTTGACAGACATCATCATGTTAAAGTTTCCCATCAAAGAATTTTCTTCTGAACTTTTTCAAAAGTAAAACGAGACATGTGACTAAATGGAAGCTATGCTTTAGGAGGAGAACTAAATAGAATAAAACAGAATTAAAAAATTCGTATTAACAAATACTGAATACTGAAATTTAGTTTCGTGATAAATCATTATGATAATTATGTATTTGAATTAAAATTAGTGAACCGAGAATTCCCCGCAAAAGACTTGCTCAATTGCACAGAAAATTGAGGAAAATGAAATAGTATGTAAATGGAATGTATCTTATTTTTTTGGCTCCATGAAAAATCGCCCAAAACCAAATCGCCCAAAAATAACAATGAAAAATCGCCCAAAAAAAAATTACAAATCGCCAAAAATTTTCAAAATGAAAAATCACAAAAAAAAAATTAAAAATCGCAACAAAAAAAAATGAAATATCGCCCAAAATTAAAAAACACCAAAAAAATTATTCAAAATTATAGTCATTTAATTTTTATATTTAAAATAAAAAGCAAAAGTTATAGAGAAGCGTAAATAATATTCGTTCGTTCCCGAATTTTCTACACCATGGTGTTTTCGACACGGCGCAGCCTAATAAAGATTTTCTGCTTTGCCAAGTTTTCCTGCTTAAGAACGTTTCCTTGCACTGCCGGGCCAGGCTTAAAGATTTTCTCCACCATGGTGTTTCCGGACACGGCGCTGCCTAATAAAGATTTTCTGCCTTCCAAAGTTTTCCTGCGCAAGAACGTTTTGTTGCACTACCGGCCTTCAGCAAGGTTTAAGGATTTCTTCCACCATGGTGTCTCCCTACACGGCACTGCCTAATAACAATTATATGCCTTGCAAAGTTTTTCTGTTTAATGAGATTTCCCTGCAAATGTTTGAAAGTTTATTGGTGATTTTTCATATGAAAAATTACTTAGATTTTGTATGAAAAAATTTTTAGGCGATTTTTCACTTTTATTTTTGGGCGCTTTGATTTTGGGTGAGTTTTCATGGAAACATTTTTCATAATCGCCCAAAATTTCAAAATAAAAAATCACCCAAATTTTGTATGGAAAAATTTTCGGCGATTTTTCATTTTTATTTTTGGGCGATTTGGTTTTGGGCGATTTTTCATGGAACTATTTTATTAAATTCTTTTTAAATTATTACAGTTTCATACTTTAATATTTATATTTTTCGCTAAAAACAACAGCAGTGTAAAAAAATTTTGGTTATCGATATAAATATATATTATCGACAAGAAAATAAATTTTTACGAAATTAGTTCCATCAAAATCACAAAAGAAAGATCCAAACTGTATAATTTTATTGTGGCATAAAAAAGATTGTTTGCTGTTGATTAAGCACGCCTACATAAATTTCAAAAATCTTACAAAACCCTACTGCTTATAGATAAACTACCAGAATTACAAAAACTACTTAATACAGTAGGCCAAGAAAATGTTTCAAAAAACAAAAACAAACAATATTATTCAGCATATGTTGCCTATTTAATTTCTCTACTACATTTTTCGTAAACTTTATTGTAATATTTAAAATTTTAGAAGCATTTTTACGATAAATGAAGATTTCATAGTCAAGTTACCCAAACTCCATCGATCATAAAATCAAAATTCCACATAATGATTTTTAGTTGTTTATCATAAAAATATTGCATACATATACATACATATTTAAAAGCATCAATTCAATGCATTTATAAATTTTCTCACGCAAGATGTTATTATTAAATATTAATATAACAATAATTATATGGTTTTCGTATTTCAGCAAACATTTAACACAGATTTTACAACAATAAAACTGAAAAAAAAACTCTCTAATGCCCATGAAAATATAATAAAATAATTGTATGATCGAGGGGCTTAAATCATGAAATTAAATTAACATCATTTAAAACAATAAATATTAAATAAAAGATTTATGACTTCATTGTAAACTTTGACTAATAAAAAGCAAAACAAGAAAAAAAACTAAAATCAAACTATGAATGTAAATTGATCATTTACAATCTTTAATTTTCGAACTTAAAAGATTAAGATTTATGGCAATTTAAAAATCGTTCAGTCAGACAGACACATAAAAAAACTCTCATGACTTTGGTTTGGTATAAAATTTAAAATCCCCAAAATTATGAGATCCATTAAAACAGTTTATTCGATCGCATAATTAGCATTTTCTTCACAAGAAACTGGAGAATTTTTTTTTTTTGAAAACAAGAAAACGTGTTATTACTTCAGTTCATTATTTTATTTATTTTTTTTCGTTTTGTTAATATTAAATTTAGCACACGTTAATTATTTTTCATTACGATGAACTGCATTCATAAATACAATGTACAATTTCTACAAACATTTTCGACACTAATTGCCGGTTTTATGACGAAAAGGAAACAGAGTGCGAAAAACAGAAATGGAAACATCAAAATAATACAGACAACTTTTGAAAATAAAGATATAAAAGTCATCATCTCACTCAAAACGTACATATATGGATGATGTACGAGTATGTACGGAGTGAGTATTGATATGCATGTGTTCGGAACGATTATCAGCTCAAGTTTTAATCATAAGCACAAGCAGATGTTTAAAGTAGTCATTTGTATAAAATTTTTGACTTTTAACCAGAGATGTTAAATAATGATTAGATAATGCTAATGATTGCTAATTAACATTATTTTGTGAAATTCTCTAATTCATTAATTAATTAGAATAAGTTCAACTAATTCCCATTAGATAATTGAAATTTTTATTCCAATAGTAAAACTAATTGCAATTAGTTGCCATTAGCAAAAAATTGGTTTACCTTTACAACTAGAAATCTAATTGAATTCTGCTAATGCAATTAGATATTCAATTAGCTCGAATTAGAATAAATCATTTTGATATTTTCAAAAACAAAAAAAAAACTAAAATATTTTATAATATGAATTTTACACACACACATATATATATATATATATATATATATTGTCATATCAGTCAAACAGTGCGATCGAGACGAAAAACTCTCGAAGGCCAAACAACACACACAAGTCTGACCGTACTGAAGAAATAATTACGATGACGCGAGAGATGTTCCCCGACCCAGAGCTGCTTAACGACAGTCGAACAAGATTTGACTTCTCCATTAGCAGAAAAGTGGGCAAAGGTTGGTAAGAAAAACCTAATTTTTTTTTGTTAATACAGGTATTAATTTATTGTATATTTGAAGATACTAGCAATAAGTATTCAAATCTTAAGACTAAAACATATTATGTACATAATATGTACTACATATATTACAAAAATGCACACCTGTTTAACGTACGTACTAACTGTTGACAATGACCGGGTATATTCGCTTTCAGCAATACGAGCTTTTGAAAAGAAAAGTCCGTCAAGCGACCCCGCCTTGGACTATTAGTAATGCCCGCAAAGAAAAATAGTCGCTCCACAGGGCCTGAAGACGTTTATTTAAAAGTTTTAACTAATATTTTAATTTCAAATATGAATTGCAAAATTTCTTATTTTTGTACAAATTCAAAAGATTAAAGAAAAATAGGAACCAAACCACTTATACTTATTTATTTGATATAAATGATTAACAATTATTAATTACCAATAAAAACGCTTAAAAATAAAATCCACTTTACGTCTTTTATGGGTGTGTGAAACTCGAAACATTCATTTATAAACTTCAGATTTATTTCCATTACATTTTTGAATTCCCCACTGTGCAAAGTTTGATGTAAATAGCAGATTTTACTGCCCAATGAGCATGACTATGGATATAAAATATAAAAATATTTTATGCGACTGAAACTTGTTTTAATTTTTAATTTTTTTAGTTCCTACTTTCTGGTGGCTTTATGCCCTAATTCAGTAAGAAGATTTAGGAAGTTTTTGTTTGAAAATACTTCTGAGTTCTTGTGTTTGAATTCTCTTAATTATTTTCTTCAAACATGGTTCTTGTCTTTGATAATGAAAAAATAAAAATACGAATATTATTGCTTTGTTTTTAAAATATAAAAATAAAATTAAAGTATGATACAAAACTTTGAAAAATATATGAAAAAATATGTGTTGGAAATAATGTTTGGAACAAAATCATAAAGCAAATACACGAACCTTTTAGCATAGACAATAACTAATAACTGTTTTAAAGAATCACAACTGTGGCATTTTTTCGTCCATAGACAAGACGATACAATCGTCGAACAGAATCAGGGCATGAAATTATTTCACTCAAATTTTAATTTTTTTAGTTTTTTAGCCACTGATTAAAGATAATATTTCTGGCATAGTTTTATTCTATGCTGAACTTATTGAAATTTTTAAGAATAAAATTAAACTTCCAATTTCTAAAATTATGCGGAGTTCTTTAGGTATCGTCAGTTGATGTGAAATTTTTATAAAAGACTGGTATACACGAACGCGTTGTCGACATTGATTAATAAAAATCAAAAAGATTTTAATGTTTTTTGACGACTAAAATTATTTTATTGTCTCCAACTCTGATTGACGAAAAAATGTTATTTGCTTTGCGATGTCATGAAGAAGTGCGCGGACAAAAATAAATATTTTGCATTTTACCGAAAATTAACGTTGCTTGTCAACTTTTTTAAATTTTAATTCAGGTGAAAGATTTTCCTGTGTAAGCCTGTTTCCTTTTTTATACCAAAGATTTCATTCAGAGTTTTTTTTATATATTTTTTCTTTTCTTAACAAAAATACACTTGATGACATGATTTGATACGAACACTGCAAAGTCAAATACAAATTGTGATTGACGTGTTTTTTGTAAGCGCTAAGGATACGACACACCCAACACAAATGCACTGATTGTAGGGTTTATTGGATGATCTCTAGGGCCCATTAGACAAGCAAGATTTTTTTCATATCATTTAGCAAACTAAACATTATGTCACATTGTCATAATTTCTTTAACAATTTTATTTGAAAGAAAAAACAAAAGTAAAAACAATTATCTTCAAATTATTTAAAACATTATGACACTATGACTTATAAGACTACGGTTTGAATTCCCCAACTGTATTGTTAGAATTATTCAAAAATTAAAAATATTTTACGCATTCCATGTGAAGTTTTGCAAAAAGTCAGTAATTTCTATACAAATTGTTGATTGATCTGGGGAAATAGTTGAGTTATTTTAACACTAAAAGAAGGATTTTTGGGAGACGATAAAGATTGAAGTTATTTATAGAATATTTTAGCACTTTGAGACTTTAGACTTTCATCTTAAAAGTTGATATAAATCTAATTAATGCGGTGAGCAATTGCGTTTAGAAATTAAGAAAAATTAGACATTCTGGTATTTGGTTTTTTGTTTATGACGCATTTCGATTTTTCACTTTTTTTCTTGCAAAATTTTATATTTTTGCCTGCAGCAAGCAGCTATAAGCATGCGGATAATAGAAAATCAAATGTATGTTTGTGGTAAGATGTGCAACATGTAATTCAGCCAATAAAAGAAAAACTATAGTACATTACAATTCTTCCATACTTAAGAACACACTTGTAGTTTCGATGAAAACAAGTGAAGCCTACATTACACTTCAACACAATCAAGTATTTTTCATCGGCCACTTTGAAAATGTTGTGAAGTAATTTTGCGACTCGTGAGGGTAACAAGGATTGGTTCGCCTTACAAGAAAAAAGGGGTTTATTTAATCCTTTTTGGTGCACAATCAAATGTTTTCACATGTTGTTTTTTCTTTCTTCTGGCTTTTCCAACACATACATACCCTTGCATATTGTTGTGTGCAGACATCTTTGTTTGATTTGATGTGTTTGAGTGTATGAGGCACAAGGATGTATGTGAAACACGTACTTGTTTATATGTGATTTTTGCAGTTCTTGTTCTTGTTGTATCTGGAATTATTGAAAACTTGCATGTTTAAAGGATATTCCATTTTGCATGCTTGTTCTACATAATCAGTGCTTGTATATTAGTTTACGTTGTATAAATAACCGTAGCCGAAAACATAATATAATAACAAATCATTTGTATGTATGTATGTATGTGAATATTTCATATTGTAGTTGCTGTTGTTTTTGAAGAACTGCAGGAACAACAATTACAATTGTGTAACATGTTGCATTGTTGGTTTCTTTAAATTAATCAAGAAAATTAATTGCGGCGTATATTCTTAAGTCGATATACACACATACGAGTAAATACATGCATACATACATATGTTCATACATACATAATAACTATAATGCAATATTGTACAATTACGTGGTCTAAATTACTAAAAATACAATTTTCTTTAAATAAATACGATGCATGTAAAAACAAATACAAAAAAAACACAAGTTTAGTTACAAATTTATTTACACAAACCAAAAAGTTCTGTGTTAATTACACATTTGATTAAAAAAAACACATATAACAAACTGAAAATTTAATTAAGTAAATTAAACTTTTGTTTAGAATAGTAATTGATTTAAAGTTTGATTAGTTCAATTAAACTTTTGTTTAAAAATTTATTTAAAAAAAGTTTATTTGATACAATTAAATTTTTAATTGATTTCCGTTATTTTTAGATAAATGTGTTGAATGAAGACATATTTTTTTTGATGTGTACCTTTTCAAAGCCTTTGGACAATTTTTAAAATATAGTTAAAGTTTTTTAAGAAGTTCCAGCTTAACCCGGTTTGCTTCGCTACCCCTCCCCACCCATAAAAAAACAATATGAAATTGCATTTTACCAGCCCCTCTACCCGCACACCGAAAATAAAAAATCAGACTGTACAGTGTCACCCGCCTAAATATTCTGAAGATTCCCTGAAAATTTCATCAAAATCGGATCAGCCGTTTTAGAGTCCGTACGTTACATATATACATACATATGTACATACACATCCTGTTTTATATACATATATAGATAAAAAGACTTTGAAAAATCACTAAATTTGTATCTGAGGTTCAGTTCTTTTAATATTTAATGAATTTAATTTAATTAAATAATGGAATAATTTTTTCCTCGTACATCATTCATAATGATTTGTAGTTTTCTCTGATGCCCTCGTCGGTGGAAAATTATGCAAATTATATGGAAAATTAAATGCAAACAAAATTTAAAAAATATTTAACAAATTAAATATCAGACGCACAATGAGCAATGAGCAACAGTCCGTCCTCCCCCTCATACAGTTGATCCATGACCTTTATCTGAGTAATTGTACAAATTACGAATCATCATCAACGAACGCACTTGTACTATTACGAACTGTAATGAGAATACAGAACAATGAAAAAGATGCATACTAAAGACAAGAAGACTTTAACATACAAATTACTTATCATGACCGTAAAACGCCTAATTTCAAACATAAATATCATGTTTTATCTCAAGTGACCGATCTAATTTGCCGCCACCTCACCATCACCAGCCAGAGTCTTCTTATTTTTGTTATTTATACAAAATAAAAAACACCACAAAAATTGTTAGAATGAGTTTGAACAAACGTTTGAAAATTTTTGGTATTTAGTTATCAACGGAGGGTGATACGAATTTATAATGGCCATAGACGGACGATGTTAATGTTCATTGTTTATTCCTTTATTCCAAACTTCTTTAAACGGCTTTATTTTCATCATCAGCAAAGGTGCACTCAATAACATACACACAAAAATGTGACACAAATTATGTTGCCCGGCTACCTTATTTTTTTTATTTTTTTGGGTCTGTCTTATCTAAACACAATTCGCAGTTAAGTGTGAGCATTTAAATTCTTTGCTTTTGCTTTCGAACCGACCACGAAAATGTTGTTGTTGAAATGAATTTCCAAGCCAAAGGAACGGAAGGAATAATATTTTTGAGAACCTTTGGAAAGGCTGCTTGCTTTCTACTTAAAGCAGAGGAAAAAATATGCGCGCGTTTATCTAAATAATAATTTGTTGGTAAGTTGGTTGTTGGCATTTAACAAATTATTTCACACCCTCTTGTGGCCAAATGGACAGACAGACAGACAAACAGGGAAAATATTAAAAAATGTCCATAAAAATGTAGAGTGTGATAAAATGTTTAAAATTACAAATTATTATAAGAAACTTATATCCGAAATAAAAGCATTGCGATTTGGAGAAAATTTAATGAGCTCAATTTAAAAGGCAGCAACGACATTAATTTATTTAAATAAACGCACATGCATACATAATACATCTTCAAAACAGTTGTATAATATTGCGATTTTAGCATTTCCTGTGAATTCTGATCATGTATTGCAATAAGAAATATCCCACAAGGCCACTTCTATTTGCACAAACTTTTTTTTTAAAGAACAAATACAACCCGCAAAGCGATTAGCTTGTCTGCGGAAAACACCCAGGATCTATGGTGGGAATCGAACCCACTACCTCTGGACTGAGAGGCTAGCATCGCTACTATTTATCCATAGGGGCACCCATAATTTTAATAATTACACAGAACAAGCTTTTCAGTATTTACTTGAAAAAAACAACTATTCAATTAAAAATTTCATTAAGATAAATCGGGTGCCAGATACGACAATATTCAGCTGGATATTGACGTGTCTGGAACCCTCTTAAAATTTTCCTGGAATCTTTATGTTACGTTGTGTTAAATACTGAATTAGAAAACGTGCATAAGAAACATTATTTCTTGAATTAGAAGTTCAACTTATTTGAATAGGTTAAAGCGGGAATATAAGATATATATATGGGCATTTTTCCGAGAAATTCCACTATTTTGTGCGTGCGACAGCAAGCAATTAACCATGTACTTCTGAACAACGTGACTCAATTTTGCTTAAAATTATACCTAACGTAGAGCTGCTGACGGCCTACACAAATATATAAAGAAGTAAAAAAAGTTTCGTTTTCTTTGAAAAAACAAGCATTTTTGCTTGGTGTCGAATGGTACAAAAAGTTGACATTCCTGTGGAAATGCCCACATATTGAATGTTTTGACTTCCCTCCTGGTGTATTTTGGTAAAAATTTGTATATTGCAAATTTACTATAGATAGATTCGTTTTAATTTTTATTTTTTATTTTTTTTTTGCTGACAATTATCAAGCAAAAAAATATATTCAAAAAGTTTCATGTGGAGTGTTGCGTATCCCCTTGCAAAGGGGATTAGGATGGGACTTGAGTTTTGATAAGTATTTGCCTGCGCATTTTGCAATTTCTTCAATCACTAGTGGCATATTTAAATGATTTCATTTTAATTTTCATTAACATCAAATTTTTTTATGGAATTCATGATAATTTCTATTAAAAAGTGAATTAATTAAATAATTGATTTGCTTTTACGGAATTCATATTATCCCTGCTTTTATCTCTTTTTTAGTTTTTTCTTTTTGAAAATCCTTTCCAATAAGTCTAAGTATATTTTCAAATTGGTCTCGGCTTAAGCAACATCCAAAAAGTCACAGTAGTAGTCACAGTGAAGTTGTTTTTATTGTTGGAGATTGTTGGCCGATTTTTTAAAGTAATTCTTCAAATTTTATTTATCCAATTTTTGATAAAATTTTCTGACAACAGTAATCACATCAGTAATTCGTGCTTCAATTCATACTGTTAAGTTGTGTTTATGTGTTTAGAGCCTCATTGCAGAAGCATTATAAATAGCTGTTGTAGTGCATGTCTAGCTTCTGCATTGGCTTATATGTTTGTGTGGTTGTATATTTCTTAATAACCAGAATTTATGGCATACAAATTGCTGTTATGCGTTGAATGTTTACCTTCAAATCGTATGTTTGTGTGCTTTTGTATTTTTGTTCTTAATCTAATAATATCGGGATTATTCTTCTTATTTACAAATTTTTTTATGTTAAACATTTGTATTAGGTTTGTTCACGCCATACTTTGTTAAATATATTATAAAGCTAACGGTTTTTTGCACCATTATTTGAGGAAGTTCAAGAAGTGGGATACCAGGCATTTACATGCCTTATGGAATTTAAGAATGCTTAGAAGACGGTATTGAAACGATGACTTTATAAAGTTGTTGTTAATTGCTTATATCCTTGAATTGTCTCAGATATAATGCAAAAAAGTAAATACGTACAAGCAAAAATGTTCCCAGATATGTAAGATATACTTAATTTTGAAAAAAATTTAATCTTTATATAGATTTTACAACACTTATAACAACAAAAAAAGATTCGATGATTGTGGATTCAGTTCCCAGCAAAGTATATATTCTTATTTAGTATAATATTAAATTTATGTATATTTGTAACATTAAATAAACGTCTGAAAAAATAATAAACAAATTAATTCTTCAATTACTCAAGTAAAGCTCGTCACACCCTCAATAATTCCTGTTAAAGTCTACGACAAAGCATAAACACACTCTTGCACAGTTTACTTCAAATCTGGGATAAATAATTTAAATTAAAAGGATACAAAAAAAAAACGATAGAAACATTTACAGCCGACAACTCTAAAGGCGGACAGTGGGTGGGCCGGCAGTGGCATAACAATGTCTACAATGATGGTGATGGCTGCTCGTATTTTGTTTGTTTGAAGTGTGTAGGATTGAATAGTTACACCGCTTGGTTGGCTTTTGTCACTAAACTGCAAGAAATTTTGAAAAAAAACTGCAAAAGAAATGAACTACAAATTTCTCAAATGTCAACACTACAGCAACAAAGTGTCATTTCATACAAAAAAAAAACTAAAACAACATGGAGAGAATAGAACATCATACGATGTTGTCTACAAGTCTTAATGCTCTACAGAATCCTGTTTTAAATTTAAAATTCATCAATGCAGGGTTTTTGGTGGCAACAACAGAGTGGGGTGGTGAGTAAATTATACGACTGCAAAGATGTTTCACCATGGAAAGCTCTACAAGATTTTAAAGTGCTTAAGTAGATACATGCATGTGTGTGTGTGTGTGTGTTTGCTGATGCACGTGTGTACGAATTTGGTGCACAATGCACATCCATTCTACACGATGATAAATCTTTTCACATTTATATAAATTTTCTTACATATTGAAGCTTGTGAATGTATTTGTGCATTGTGTGTTGGAAACAACACACAACATACTCATACTTTTGATAAAATGTTATTTTGTTGTTATTGCCTTGTGTGTATGTCTTCACAATAATGAAAATTCATGCTGGTTTTCCTTGTTATTCCTATTCAAGCATGTAACTGTAGTGGAAGTTGCTGTTGCTGTTGATATTGCATTTGTCGTTTGTTTCTCTTTATCTTTTCTTTTTTTTACTTAGACTGGTTGCTTAAATAATTGCAATATGTTGCTACTTCTTCATCATGTCTGCAACAAAGAAGTATTCATAGTGCATATTATTTTACTTTTTATTAGTGAAAAAATTGCCTTAAATAATAGATATACAAAGGCACAGTAAGCAAGGGATGAGTAGGTCAAATTTTATTTTGAGTTTTCAAAGCCCGCGTAGAAAAAAAACCATCGGAATGTACACACGAAGCGAGTAATGGAACTAAAAATAGGCTGGTGCATATATAATTTTAAATATACCTAATAAAGTCTATCGGATTTTTCAGCAGCACCAACAAGGATATAATTGAATAAAATTTAGCAAAAACATTATACAAATTAACTAGAATTTGCGTTCCAATTATTAAAGATAGCGACAGTAGTAGCATTTTTTCTGAAAACTTGAAGGCACGTAAAGAATACAAAGTTCTAGCTTTCAAATGCTTTTAAAACGACGTCTTTCTCACACTGAAATGAACATCTCAAGAAGAGGCAAAAATTAAAATCTGGCGAAGAAGACTTACGTGAACACTGTTCTAATATTTGCGCATAAATTTTTCATAAATTAAGCTAAAAATTAATCATAATTTTCCACCTGCTATTTCTGCGTTGCCACTGTAGCATTTTCATCCTAAAAAGAAAAAATTGAATCTTAATTTTTCTATTTTCTATTGCATATATTTATATGTAAATAATTTAACATTCCTTAAACTCGTACACAGAAAAAATTATTCCCAAAATATTTTCAAACTAAATTTTATTCAGTAAATATTTTTTTACTGTTCCTGTGAAAGAGTGAAAAATTATAATTCATACAACTAATATAAAATAACATTTGTAATAAGACTGTTTAGATAAAATTTCTGTTTAAATATGGCAACGTTTCTTAAAACTACAAATTCCAAATCTACAAATAAAATACACACAAAACAACAATATATATATTATATATATATTATATTATTATTAGTATATTTTACTTGTAGACTTGTAGCTTTGAGAAACGGACACCCTGGTGTTATTCTTTTCATTTTACACATCAAGGTCTTATATAAAAATATTTGTTAGAGTCTGAACACAATGTAACGATTATTTATTGCAGTGCGGTTTTCCATACGATTTTGAAGTAAAAATCCGCAGTGCGGGACGGAATAAAATTAAAATCTATTTTATTTTCATTGCGGACTTTCTTATTCTCTCAATTTTTGATACTCTTTCTCTTGCTGACGTTGCCGTAGTTTTTGAATAATTGGCTGTGTTCACATTATTGTAAAAAAAAACATGATTTTGAGGTTCAAACATTTTTGTCATAGATTATAAAAGTTTAAAAAATATATCAAATATATCTGCGAATGTATAAAATGTTAATAATTTTTTTGTTTTTAGTTCTAAAAGTGTATGCACAAAAAAATTAATAAAAATTTAAACAAATAATAACAAGTATTCCCGTCGCCGTCTTCCGTTGTATTATGTTTATTTTTCTCTCCCGCAACGAGAAATCGCACCGCACCGCAATGAATGATATTTTTACCCGCACCGTAATTGATTTAAACAAGATTTGCTACCCAAGCTCAGAATATAGGAATAATTGAGTATGAATTGTATACAACAACAGTATTTATAAGAGATTTTTAAAATTAAAGCATACTTTAAACCGGCTTTCTCAAACAATATTCGCAAATTACGCCGGCAGTAACTTCAACAATCGTTTATAAATATAGGCGAATCTCGCTATAACGAACGTCCAAATTTTTTTACATTAACAACCTTAAATAGCGAATAATATATTAATTTTTTACTGAATATAACGAATGATAAAAAACGTCGCAAATTAAAAACCAAAACTTAGAAAAAAATCTACATAATCTAACATTTAGTACTACCTGATATAGCCAATGTCTTGATAAATGAGTGCTCTGTATAACGAATGATAAAAATATTAAACAAAACTGCTGTAATGAAAATTATATCTAGAATAATAATAGCTTAAATAACATATCAAAAAACTTTGCGATATATCGAATTTTTGAGTCTAACGAATGGGCTTGGCATTATATCGTACGTTATTCCGGGATTTTCCTGTACCTGTGTAAGTCTTTAATTTCGAGATATGCTAAAAAAATTAACTTTCATCTTAAAACTTACGTTATAATATCTCTAATTTTGCAGTCTGCTGCATAGAAATGCTCAACCATCAAGCTAACAAAATCTAAAGTTTGTTTTGACGCACCTTGTGTTACTTAACACTTTTTCACAACACTTTTGAACCAAAAGTTTCTTCGTTATTGCTCCAAGTCTCAAGGTATCTTTAATTTTTCTTTTATAATTTATTGAATCAGACAAAAAAATACTTTAAATATTAAAAACATAAAACGCTTTCAATTTGAAGAAAATAAATTTAAAAAAACATTTTTACACATAGCAATGAATGTGACGATTTGCAAATGTTTCACACAGAAAATATTTTTTTCTTTCGTAACTTTTCTCCCAAAGTAGTAAACAACATTTTTACTTAACTTTAGTTCTTTGTTTTACAATAATAAAAAAACTCTCAACGATTTATGAAATGGCCAATTAATTCTTAAATTATTGTGTGTGAAAAAATTTAATGAAGCAAAAGAATAATTGCTACAAAAAAATAACAATAGAACTTATTTTTGCCGTTAAAACTTTAGCTGCCACTGCCAAACGAATGTTCAATAAAAGGAAACTCACAAGAGCAGCCCACAGTGCATACACATGGGAAAAGTACGCAAAAACAAATGAGAAAATAACATCGACCTTCACAAAAAAAAGCCGGTTTAAAAGTGGCTCAATTTTTTAACTCAGTTCTCTGGAATTTCTTTACGTTAATGCAACTCAACAACCAGCAGCCATTTTGGCAAAATGTTCACCTGACAAGGCGTGTTTATAGTGTTGCATGCATGCTCTTGCAGAAAAGTGGCCAACTATTTGGTCTCCTTGCGCACAGAGAAAAAGGTTCTGCAGCCAACAAAGAGTTATTTTTTTTTTTGCAATCGAGTTTATAATTTATTCTTTTCTTAAAGCGATATTTTTTTGCATTTATCATTCATACTCTACTTAAAATTTGCAATAAAGAAAAATTTAAGCTTTTCAAATCGAAATTATGCGTGGATTTGGGTACGAGTAACAATTATAAAACAAAAGGCGTTGCTGAGCACGTTTGCCAGAGCCACATGCATATTCCTTTTCTGCATTTTACACACATTTTGTAGGAGCACCATGTTTGTTGCACGACGGCGATAACGTTGAAAGCTTTTCAAGATTCATTCATGAGGCTGTGTGCGTTTAGTTGGCTTTTAGTGTTGTGCTTTTTACTGTAACTGTTCTTGTTTATTTCACACTTTTATTGTATTAAATTGGCAACAAGTTTATTTAATTGGCACTCAAAAGAAACGACAAAATATGTTGCAAGTTGTCTAAAGCTTGTTAACGAAAATGGCTGCACCAAGTCTTTAAAATGTGAATGTAGGAATATCGCAAACTGAAAAAGAAACCATTTGTGTAAATGTAAAAAACAAAATCTTAAAATATTAATTGCTGAAATTTTAACGATACGACTACGTAGCTTTTTGCTGTACAAACACAAAGTTTCCAACGACAACATTATTTGATAACAAAAATTAAAAATGTGCAGTGAAAAACAATAAATCAAGTGATTGTCATCAGACAATGCTTGGATATACATACATGCATAGCGTAAATTCAGAGTTTAGAATTGCTGTCTGACCAAACAACTTTTTCAGATTTGATCTAACCAAATTGGAATGAGGAGGAGGCCATTTGTGTAGCAAAAGTTAATTTGCATCTTCCAAATTAAATTTTGCTTTTTTCCAACTCGTGACTTTTTTAAGAGTTTCAAAATGTTGAGAAAATGTTGTTCCGGAAAATAAGGGCTGTACGAATTATCGCTCAAGTGCAAAGCGCCCGAAAACTCCAAATGTAGAATTGCCCAAAAATTTACCAAAAAATTGGGCAATTGTTCATCGACTTTCGGCGACTCAACATTTTTTCGTTCATAATAAATAATTGTCAAATTTCCCCAACATTTTAAAAAGCCCGAAAATAATTTTACCGATTATTCATTCGAAAGTTGGGTGATTGTACGTAATGAAAAAACAGACAAAAACTTCAAGCATTTAACACTTAGTTTCCCACTAGTTTGTGGGAAAGACAGCGAGGGGAACATAACCGTTGCTTTTCCCCTCGGCACTCTCCTAACAAACTAATCAGCTTAGCAATAAGACTTGCATAGTGTAAATTAAGACTTATTGGGCGATGCACAGTGGAGGATTTTGAAAAAAAATTTTTAATAATTTAGCAGTTTCTAAATGAGCCGTCTGATTGTTGTAAAATTGCATACAGCATGTAAAGAGTTTTCCGAGAAGACAGAGGCCTTACAAAAAGGAATACTATAAAATTCGAATTTATCCATATTTTCGGCTCCAAATTCTCAATTAGGTGCAAAATTATGGAATTAATACACAAAAAGTAAAACCAAATATAATTTTCTTTTGCGTTCCAGGCAATTCCTAAAAAAATTTCATAAGATCCAGAAAATGGGATTTTTTGGTATTTCTGCTGCATTATTTTTATCTTTCGCCGGACGCAGATAATATTTTAGAAAATATTTAAAAACATATGTCTTCAGTTGAAATGAGAAATTTTTTGGTTCCAGCTTTGGAATTTGAGAATAGAAGCCTTACAATTGATATTTATAACAAAAAATAGGTCAATTTCTAATGTTTTTTAAAGTACTACCCTTAGGGCCAATTTCACCAACCCTATTTAAATATCAGTTCATATTTAAATGTCGATTTTCATTAATTTTTGTATGGAAAAATTACTTTTAAATATGAATTGATGTTTAAATAAGTTGGTGAAATTGGCCCTTAGAATAAATAAAAATATGGGGTTGGTATTCTTGCAAAATTTTCTAATATTAGCGAAATAATTACCCACTTTTTTCTGCATAAAAGCGGCAAAAAATAGACTTTTTCAAATATTTCATTCAAATTGCGTATAACTTTTGACTTTGTTATGCTTTTGATACTAAAAAAATTTTGTTCTTAACCATACTAAGTTTCTTTTTTTTTAAATGGAACAAAATTTGACTTCTCCATTAACAGAACAGTGGACCAAGATTGGTAAAAAACCCAAAATTTAAATATTTTTCTCGAATTTTTTCCAAACTGTATGCGAAACTGCATAAATGTAGCACACTTGCTTTTAGCTTTTAGATAGAGAAAACCCATTTGCTAAAAATCTTTTTCATCAGATTAAAAACATTACCTTGCCATCGGTGTGAATTTTTCAATAACCCGAGGTTGCCCCTTTTAGGGCTTTGTGTCTCCATCCCGTTTAATAATATATAGTCCTTAAGCTTGGTGACACCTCCTAAGATGCTGTATGAAAGTTCTTAATAATCGGACGGCTTGTTTAGAAACTGCAGAATTATTAAATTTTTTTTTAAACCCCCACTGTGCGATGGGTGACTGTTTTTTTATTTCTTCATAATGACTAATGCCCTAACAAATTTTTGGCGTTCCTTCATTTAGCTATTTCGGGCGATTTGCACTTGGGTGATATTTCTTACAGCCCAAAATAAGTATTTATATAATAAGAATACCAAACGACTGTTGGTTGCTTTGCATACAACAATGTCACAAGTTCCTAAGCTATACCATGAATTTGATTTGATCAAATATTATTTTAACACTGCTTTTAAACAAAATGTTCTCAGGAAGGCTGATAGGCTTTGACTGTGCCAAAAAATTTGGGAAACCCCACAAGAAAAAAAAACAAGACTTTCAGCATATTTTTCAATGAAACAATGTTATTCTAAGTCCAGATGAAACAGTTTCGTACTATATGAATTGCAAATAACAAATTTGATTTTACACTTATGGAGGAATATAATCTCGTACAACACGAAATGCACTCACATACTAATTACATATACATACACTCAAAATTTTTTTACATTAACTGTTTGTAGTTGCTTCAGAATTTTACCGTAAAGTCAAAATTAAATGAAAATGTAGTTGTCCTACGAAAAAAATTATATTTTAACTGTTTATGTATGTTACTAAAAAATAACTATAAAATTGAAATGATTTTTCGTGCAGTAAAAATTTTCAGTTATTTTCAATGGTTAATAAATAATTCTAAAATATCTAAGGTTTGGTTTTTTTTTAATTAAATAAATAATTTTTTGTTTATTTTTACATATTTTGCTAGTTATAAAATTAACATTTTAAAATAATTGAAAAACTCTCTTGATTCAAATGAAATGTAAGCGAATAGGTTTTTAAATTACATTTTACTTGTTTCAAATGATTTTTCATTTATTTCCCCTAACAATTTACCTAATATTTTGAGTGTATACTTATGTATGTACTTATATGAAAACAGTACTCTGCTGATACTGTCACTGATTACTGTTGACATTTCTGTCACTCAAAAATTCTATATGTAGCACCAACGACTTGCATTTTCAATTCATTTAGCCAATTACTTCAGCCAACCTCTCACCTTTTTTCTTTCTCTCGCCACCATCAACAAACACCAGCAACACTGCAGAGCATCCATCCTTTGAACTTAGTTGCAGATTTACAGCGCTACAATTTAATTTCACTAATTTACAAGTGTATAACAAGCGCCACGTTGGGTGGAAGCACAAGTGAGTTGAATACACAAGCATGTGTCACTGATTGTGTCAATTAAGGCTGTACGAATTAACATTGTGAAGCATTTCATTTCTGAGCTTAAATCAAATTCATTTACATACATTCCTACTTATGTGTATTGCAAGACGGAATAAAAAAAATGTTCGTTCATCATCATTAAAAATATTATTATTTTAATATCAGGATAAGGTACGGCATTGTTTGGATTACGATGATGGTTATGATGATGATGGTTATTGGTGTAAATAACAACTCATCACTAGACTTCAACCAAAAATTCTTTAAAAAAATAATAAGAAACATTTTATGTTTATATAAAACAGGGGCAAATCACGGCATTCGATACGACTCGTAATTTAAAAATATTTCCGTATAAACTCTATTGAAATATGTTTAAATTACGAGTCGTATCGAATGCCCTGATTTGCCCCCAGTTCTTTTCAGTTAAAAATAATAGAGGTTATTCATAAAAAATTTTCATTTATAATAGATTTATAAAACAGTTTTTCATACAAAATTTGTTTTATAACGTTTTTATAAAACAGAATTATTCTTTATGAATAAGGTAGAATAGTTATAAGTTTCATGGGCATTTCCTGGGGTCACGAACGTACGTCCGTACACTTTTCATGTACAAAAAATATAGAAAACAAAACTTGCAAGCATTTTTTTTTGCAATTTGATATCATTTGGAAGCTCTGTGTTCAATGCAAAAGATGGATTTCATCGAGTTCAAGTTTTTATATTAATAGTTATAAACATGTGGTCACGAACGTACGCAAAAGAGAACTAAACTTTGGCTGACAGTAGTGAAATGAAATGTAATTTATTTTAAAAGTGTATTAATGTAGGTTTCTATTAAGTATTTACACAATAAAATATCTATCCACATGTTTTTTATATTATCCTTCTCATTTTCAAACTTTTTTTGTACTCCTTACACTTTTCTCATCTTACTATTTGGTAATAGAGAGATTTTGAAGAAAGAGTGCAAGCATAAAATATTTTTTTTCATGTAAAATAATTATACTTATGTATATGAAAATGTCTTTACAAGTAGCTTAAAGAGATAATAAAAAATTTTCCAGCTTCCAGCCCAATTTCCTCAACTAAAACAGCTGATATATGCTATTAAACCCTTCCATTATATAAACATAGACTTTTTTATAATTATAAACAATAAAACACAAAGATAACCAACATTTAATTTTTCCATCATAATAGACCATTCGGGGGAAAATCTCACATACATTTATTGTTGTTAAGTAATTGGAAGTTGTGCTGGTTTAAAAATTTCTATACTTTTATAAACAATTCTAACCTCGCTGGAGACGATCATGGGGTAACGTTGACAGAAACACGGTATCCTTAAATTTTAAGTTCAAATATTTTATCATAAAAAACTTGAAATTTGTTTCGCATGAAATTTACAACAAACACATGGATTGTTTTTACAAAATTCAGAAATTGTAGCATAGTTGCGAGGGCTTGTTAATACCCTGACGGAGAATGTGTGTGTTGACTACCAAAATATTTAACTTATAGTTAACTTTTCGTACACAAATCCAAAATTAATTCTTAAGTTAAGTACGCAATCGAATTTGATGAGAGCCAACTTTAGCTGTGTTGTAGCGCGTTGGGTACACAAGGTGTGATGATACATGTTCAAACCCCCGAAATTTTTTTAAATTTACTGACTACCAGGTGATTTAAAAAAATAAACTTTAAGTTAGTTGAAAAGTATGCAGATTGAGACAATTGACTACCGCCTAGGACATCGCAAATGTTAAATTAGTCAGTTGATTACATTGAAAAGCAATTCAAGTGTCATGTCAGTCAGCACTAGTTGCCAAGCAGCTAGCTAAAGGTTTGTTTAAAGTTAACGGAATTTCTGACAGCGTTTTTTCGCATGAAATTCACAACAAATACAGACATATGGAATGTTTTTAAAAAATTAAGAAATTGTAGCCAAAACCAAATTTTTTTTCAGTTATCCGATTTTTTCTCTAAAACGTAGTTCGGATTACTGAAATTTGTTACAGTTAAGCGTTCTGCTTAAAATCAGTACAATATAATAGAAAAATACAATAAAGTACGTAAGAGCAAAGTGGACAATTACATTTTGCCAATTAATTTTTTAACGGACAAAACATGCACAATTTTTTCAGCCTTAAGTTATTCAATCGATTTCTAATAAATAAATTTGTCATTGCTTATTTTTTCACTAAAGCGAAGTAAGTTTCATTTAAAACGTATTTTTGGACTTGCTTTTTTTATTTTCAGTAAAGCGATGTTTCGCTAAAGCGAAGTGAATAAGACTAGCTGCATTTAAAATCAGTGCGGGTATTTGTATCGCTTTCAGTAATCCGTTTTTTTTCAGTAAAGCGTGTTGCGCTGAAGCGGATTCGACTGTACATAACTCAAAAAAACTAGTTTGCCAGAAAACGAGTTGAAAGTTTGCAATTTTCACACAACTGAATGGGAAACGAAAATTTTATTTTGCTTTAAACAAGATATTTGTATGAAATTTTTACGCAATATGAACAGCGATATGAGGATAATTCTGCATCATTATCTCCAAAATTAAATTTTTTGAGTTATAACGTTGTTTGAGTGAATGTGTGATATGTATTTGAACAGACATATGTCATATAAGTGTATATACATATGTTGCACTAATTAATGTGTAAGAATGTTGTATGGGTTTGTCTGAACATACAATAGCGCAAACCCAATGCGTGTTGCATTTAGGAAGATGTGATTTTGTTGCTTGCAAAGCAACATGTAATAAAAAAAGGCAGCTGGAATTTAAGATTCCATTTTAATTTGTTATTATGACAAATATACTGATCCTGTCTAAATAAAAAGCTTAATTAAATAGCTTTGAGTCCTATAGAGCTTTAGTTTACGTATCTCCTTGCTGCAGCCAAGCAGAAATGAGAGAGTTTCTATTTTGGTGACCTTCAAAGTTTAAGAAATTAATTTAGAAAAAATTTCGAAGAAAAAGCTTTTTGTTTAAATGACGGTGCAGAAAGCAGTTGCTAACATAATAATTCTTACACCTAATTAGAAAAATATTGACATAAACTTCAAACATATCCGGAACGTTTAAAACATTTCAAATAAACATTAAGACAAACGATTTCCAAGTACTCAAAATTACATAAAGACCACACATCATGTGTGAAACGCAAATGCACAACTTCTTGTGGTTCCGTTCTTCAGGGGGAGTGTTCCACATATTAATAATACTCACACAGTTCAAGAGAATTTTCGGGGAGTTTGGCGCCATTTACATGAACACACTGCTTAAAGAAGAATGTACCAAAAATAATTTAAGCGAGCGACAAAGAATCAGTAGAAATAACAAAACAGAACATAATTTATTAGTTGTCGCCGAAAATTTGACAATTTAATGTTCATAACACATGTCGGAGACATACACACATTCATACATACATACATTTGTACTCGTATGTATGTTTTTTATTTCTTTGGAATATTATTATTATTATTTTCAATGGGGAGATCTTCATTTAAATATGAGCGCGTTGCTGGATTTGGAATAGTGAGAATTTTCTGCTTAAATGCAGAAATGTGTCAAAACCATAAACTATCTTAATTTTTAAATATCATAAATTTCAACGCTCTCATTAAACGATTTTTTGTTTTTAAACATAATCTTATGAATGTCATTTATCAAAATATGTGCATATGTATTAAAACACTCGAATTTAGAAAACGAAAGAATAAATGCATATGTTGCATAAAGAAAAAAAAGGAAGTAAAGCCCACCCAAATGGCGGAAAAGTCTTGGCAAATTTTAGCTTGATTAGTACGGCATTTACATATTGTTTTCAAAGCTTCATAAAAATTCAATTAATTTCATTTAAAAGGCGGATCTTGTGATCATTTCAGACATCCTTCTTTCTCCTTATTGTTACACCAAGAGCAGGTGCTTTGCTATTTTGCTGCTCAGTAGCAATAGAAAATAGTACGGATACTTTTATTTCTTTAGTTCATTAATCAATTTGTCTTTGATAAACAAAACACACATTAATAAAAAAAATTTAAAACAAATATTTATTATTTATATTCTAAAACGTCTAGTAGTGTTTCAAGTGAATTTTATACAGAAAAATCAACAAGGGGTCCGTCCGTCCGTCCATCCTTCCATCGTTACAAACAGGTGAAATTCTTTTCATACACAATTGGACCAGTTTTGTTTTGTAATGTTCAGAAATAAAAGAATTCAATTAATTTAGTTGGAATAACAATTCTTCACGAGGATCTTTGGCTTTATTAACTATCGAAGAAGAGACTTGTGACATTTGTCTAGGCATTCGATATGAACGCGTGTCCTTGTTTGGTGGCTGGCGTACTGCACTCATGTATGATGTACATGGGACCCAACCAACAACTTGCTGATTCATTTTCAATGATACACAAACAATGATGTGCCAAAGGCACGTGTCTTCGTAATGAAACCATTATTTTTATAACTCTCCGTACTGTAAGTTTAGACATAAGCAACTTACTGACTTGTTTCCTCATCGTCCGTATTATCATTTACACAGAAATGTACAAATTGGTAAATTGAGTAGGCGTTTGTCATTGTTTGTTAAAAACAAACGAACGAGCTGGGTTGTTCTTTCTGATTTTCTTTTTTTTTTCAATTTAATACCACTTTATTGGCATTTGACTACAAAATTTGTAACGAGGAGTTGGTTGCTTTACTAGAGGATTAACCAGACGTTTGTTGGGAGGGATTTCTTAGTACTTTGCAAAAAGAATCCAGCAATTAAGTGAATAGCCGTAAATAGGCATAACTAATGCTTTTCTCATGACTGTCTTACGTGTAATAAAAAGCATCTAATTTATTTTAATTAAATTAAATTGAAAAGCAAACTCCACCGCATATAATATGATTTTTATGACACAATAACGCTGGTGAAGAAAAAAGATTTTATTTTTTATTTTTACAGTTCATGAAAGCAATATTTATAATTATCCTACGGACCTTTTCAATTCGATTCTATTGTTTGAGGTGAAAAAAAACATTTGGCGTTTTAGTTTATGCAAGAATAGTATAAAATAATTGTTAATTTGATATTCTTTAAATCAGAGCATGTCAAGATTAAAAAGTTTGGGTGACTTTGTTGTTTCGAATACAGAAATTTTCAGCTCTACACCGAAAGAATTTTGCTTCATAAATCCAATGAAACAATTTCATTAAAAAAATTTCACAAATCTGATTATAATTTCACAAATCCAATGAAAATTTCATTAATATTGTGAAACAATTTCATTGGAATTGCTTCCTTGATATTCTGGTTTTGTTAGAATATTTTCTTGGATTTATGACAACAATATTTTCTAATTATTAAGAAACCCCTTTATATTTAAGTTATTTCATTCTTTTCATGAAATTATTTTATTGTTTCGATGAAGTTATAGCACTGCATTAATTACACTGTTAAATAAATTTGATAAAGTTTTCAATAAAATAATTTTAACGAAACTGGTTTCATTAAGCCAACGAAGCGTGACGTTGGTTGAATTTTAATGAATTTTTCATTAGATTAATGTCAAAATTCATAGAATTTCTGCCGAAAATTCTTTCAGTGTATGTATGAGTAGTTTCGCTTCATTCTGCATAGAATTAATAAATTTAGTTTAAAATATGATTTCGAGTGCTAAAAAATAATTGTTAAGTATTTAAAATTTCCAAAAAATTTCACACACATCAGAAGCAAATTTTATTTGAGAGCAAACTTGAATATGGAATACAAGAGCAGTAAAATAAATATATTGTTGTGCTTGCTGTGGTGAATGTGTTTAATGCTTGATATGATTTCGCCTTGGTTTAATATATACAAATATTTATATGCAAGCATTAGGTGGCTGTACAGTCCTAGTGGCAGAGAGGAGCGTACATATTTCCATACCAACTTAAAAGATATACCCCTTATACAAAAAAATATTTTACTTTAGCTTTAAAGTGCATATTTGTTGACAAGCACTTTAAGGCTAACACAGCTTTGTTAAAAAATTGTATGCAAAACACAACTTTAATTATTTTGTTATTTAATAATAAATTCTGGTAACACCACCGTATTCAACAACCACTTCACAGCTTATGATGTACAAAATCTAATACAATTTCATTCGGGTATTCAAATATTTTTTTATTTTGTTAAACAAATTTTTATTTTCTTGAAGTAAAGCAACTTAATTTAAACAATAGGAGCTTCTGACATGGTAGCAAAACACATAAACATTTCTATGAAGTAAAAGTAAAAAAAATATGAGGAACAAAGAAGAATTATCACAAATTCAAATGAGTATTTGAATATCCAGCTTTTTTCGATTTGTTTTGATTGTATGTACATCACTAAAACATTTTCGTACAATTGTATTTATTTTAATATTTTTTTATAGATTTTACTATGTATTTCGAGTCAGTTGGATAATTTGATGATGGTTTCCATTACATGACAGAAATAGTAAATCTAAGCTAAGAGCTAACACTTCTAGCTTCATTTTCAGATGTAACATGAATCAATATGTACTATATTAACAAAAATATTTGAGTTACAAAATACACATTTTGAAAATATCAACTTAAAGTAGTCTTAACAAACGTGGGAACCTACTTTAGAAATTTGATGTAATAATTTTTTTAGAATAGAACTTTACTTAACATTGCTTTGCAAAGCGTTGTTAAGTTTAAGTTTTAATAAGACCCATATGCTACAACAAATTTAAATATGTACAATTTAATTTAATTAGAATTAAATATGCTTTTATAATTATTCAGAAGGAAATTCAGTTCTGAACTCTATCGTTAGCCACTGTTAATTTAATTACGATTAATTTCTAACTGTTTTTCAATTAGCTTTACGAATCTAAAACTTCCGTGTAATTTTGTTTCCCTTACATTTTTAGTGAGTGTTTGTTTTTTTCCCTATGCCGATAAAGATCATGTGTAAGCAATGAAATTAACTAAAAGAAGTGTTTCACATACACACAGATACAAACGTAAACATTTACAAAATCCACATAACGATTAACTTAACTGATATAAATACATACATACTTAAATAAGTAAATAATAGTTTATATTGCATATACTTTCTTGTTGTCTTAATTAGACATCGAAAAGCAAACGAAGTCAAATTATTAAACAAAACACCTGAATGTTGTAAAAAATATTAAGCAACCTTTGCAGTCAGTGATGTCCTGCTGGCCATTATGCCGAAATAAGTAATTTTGAACAAAAAGCAGGGAGTTGTCATAAGTTGAAGTTATTATTGCATAATTATTTTAGAGAAGGAGGCAGGCTTTAATAAAGAAACATCCATCAAATATCGTTTTTGGGGGAGATTTTAATCTTGATGTTTTTGTATGTTTAGTTTTTTGTTTCTGTTCGTAATTGAGTAGAATTGTATTGCGTTAAGCAGGGTGTATGAAATTGTTGTATCATCTAATTTCATTCATTCATTCGTTCATGTTTCTTTTATTGTGTATCACTTTCGTTGGAAAGATTCAGAGTGTTTGGTGGGCCTTGGCATTTGACTTTTATTACATTGTAATACATTTATAATTACTTGCGGTTTTTATGCTGTTTATTTGTTTTGTAATGACTTGTAATTTGCCAATGACTTCTTTTTCGGGGATTTTAGTTAACATAAGTAATATGATTATTTATTAAGAAAAAAACAAAAAAGAAAGTTACGTTAGTGAAAATGTGAAAATTTTAAGCCGCACTACTGTACTATTTGTAACACAGTATAATAGGAATAACAAAGTGCCTTATATGTATATACTAAAGACCTGCACAAAACCATTTATAAGACATTTCAAGACATGAGAGATTTTTCAAATGCTTTACTACAGCGAAATATTCTAAAACAAATGCAAACAACACTGTTGGCAAGAAATTTGTTTCAGTTGTTTGTCTTGCCAACAGTGTTGCTTAGCGTTTGTTTTAAGACATTTCGCTGTAGTAAGGTATTGAAAAAATCTCTCATGTCTTGAAAGGTCTTATAAATGGTCTTCTGCATGACACTAGTATATACATTAGGGTGGCCGTTACTTTTTATTTCTTGATTTCTTTACTCTCACCCCCAAAATCAGTTCAGTTTTATGTAAAAAAAATACAAAAAAATTTCACACCGGTAACTTGCGTTTTAGGGGGTGCGTCCGGCCTTCAAAGTTGGCATTCAAGACCATTTTTCAATGTAATTTTTTGCATATGACTATCTTTTTAAAACATCATTTTACAAGAATATGACATATGACAATATTGTAGCTCTTCAAGTCAACAACATTAGTCTCAAAGAAAGTTTTGTGCTAAAATTAATATTTTAGAAAATAACAAGGAAAATAACCAACAAAATACCAAACATTTTATGTAACAAAATTATATTATATGGATATTTTTTATTTTAAGCATGTACAATAAGAGCTAATATATATTAAATTATTTCATACACAAACATATATTCAAAATAAAACTAAACCAAAAAAAAAATAAATTGAATATATGGGCTTTAGGGTCAACTTTGAGGGCCGGAAGCACCCCCTAAAACACAAGTTATCGGTATAAAATTTTTTTGTATTATTTTTTACATAAGACTGAACCGATTTGGGGGCTGATAAGAAGAAACCAATAAAAAGTCTCTATACAATTAACGGCCACTCTAATATACATACATACATATCGCTCGTTTACTAAAACAACGCCATATCTTTAAAAAAATAGTTTACCAGAGAACGTGTTTAAAGCTTTCAATTTACACCCAACATAATGGAAAAAAATTGTTTTGCTTTCTACAACTGAGAATACAACATATTTGTGTGACAATTTTTAAAAAATATGCGGATTAATTCTGCATCATTAACTCAAAAGTTCAATTTTTTTGAGTTCTGGCGTTGTTTTACGATCATACGTCCATAAAGAGTTTATTTTTAGCTATATGTGGGATGGATCCCAACTGCTGCAGCTACATGATCAGTTTCATCCGATAAAGTGCCTAATAGATCTTAAATAGTTTATAAAGTATTCAAAGTTGTTGTAAAAATTGTCAGACAAATCTATCAAATAAAATATAAATTTCATCCTTGAGACCATTTCTTTCTTAATTATTTTCTTCATTGGTATAAGAAGAGTCTACACGTTCGTTATCAAATTAAGGATGTAATTACATCTATAACGAACTTAAACTATCGGTCGCCTCGAGCTCATTATTGCCATATTTGAATGTATATTATAAACTTCTGTTAATTTAGTTTAAAAGAAATTACAGGGCAGCATGCAACCAAAAAGTTTCTTGGGGATGCCACGTTTAAGCGAGAAAATACTTCAGCCGACCTTATTAAGCTTTATTATTAAATACGGGTCAAGTTTAATGGTTTAAGGTAAGTTTGTAAAAATTTAGATAATTATAATATTACACTTATTCACCCCGGTTATCAAGCGTTTCAAAAGTCCACGTAGAAAGTAATAAAGCTTAATTTATAAATAGAGACTTTTTATTTTCAAAGGGGATTTATGCTTAAAACCCACAATGATGTTATCTCCTTTAAAAAAAATAAGCACAACAAAATTAGTCCTTACGTTACGTTAAGTTAAATTTCTTACATACACTAATGTAATTATAGGAAGGTATCAAACCGACTTAATAGTTATATCAGCATCAAGATTTCTTTAAGCGACTTTTGCTTGACTTGAGTGTGGCTTTGAGGCGTAGACAGGTACAGCCTCCTAAACATGCCTACAAATTCCATGAGCGTTATATAACACAGGCGATATCACTGCAATACACCAGTCCCTTGAATCGCACGACAATTGCTTTACATATTTTTCAATTTTCAAATTACTAATAATAACTTGTGTTTTAGGTTTTTATGCCAAAAAGGCCAATCTTTTTTTCTCCAAGAAGCAACATTAAGAAACAGGAAAAATTTAATTACTAACAAATTAATTGGAAAAAATTAAAATTTGATTATCAAAGAATAATATTTTTCATGTGTTTTCGATTTGCAAGTCCAGCAAAAACTATTCGATTTCGATTTTGTAATGGAGTGTACTTTTTAATGGGATAAAAAATAATGAGTGATACTAATTTATCTAATTATTTTACATGAACAAATATTAATGGCTTCCCTGTAAAAGCACTTATCTATATCATTATAAGAAAGTACTTGATTAAGTATTTCTCACTAATAATGAGATATGTCTATTCAATTATTGATCGTGAAAACAAAGAAGATTCGTACTTTAATTATCAGTAAATTACCTCTGATTTTACTTTCAACTGACTAAATATAATTTTTGGTTAAAAAATTTAAGTATTTGTAGCCGAGAAGTAATAATAAATTTTTGAAAATTTGTAAGCATGCAATAATGCAATCTTGAAATATTTTTGAGAGTAGAATTCTAAGGGGTACCCTTAAACAAAAGTAATGGTTTATTCAGTCGAATTGTGAGTACTTACAACTGGAGAGTATAACATTTTTTTTTGCATTCCAGTAAGCAAGGTTTTTGCTGGGAAGTTGTAAAATTTATTTTTTTTACCGTGTTAACCAAGGAATAGGTGTAATAATTTTTAAATATCCTACGAAAATGCCAAAGGAAAACATTGAAAAGAAAAGAAAGAAATCTTCTGTTGGCTTTCCGATCATCAGTGGCATTTTAGAACTTTAACATGCACTTTTATTTATATTTTTCATTTTATTGTCGACTGAACAAACTCTTCATTCACTCTCTGCACAAGAGTTTCCTCTACATGATTCAAGTCATATCGTATGAGTATAGTTAGTCAGTCAGTCCGTCAGTCAAAAGCTGGCGTGCAAGATATTGAGCCTCCGAGGAAGCTAATCAAAAATTTTCTCACCTCTTTTTCGTGCGATGTAAGTAAAGCCGCAAATATTTTGTTGATAGCAGCATCTTTTTTTTAAAACACCAAAAGCGTTCCCAAACAACCAGAAGAGGCAAACGATTACGATGATGAAGATGATGATGATAGTGAAGAAGGCCAAAGTCTTCTGACTTATAAAAATAATCATACGTATGTATGTATGTATATTTTCGTTAGGAGGCGTATGCTGCGTTGAATGTTCTGTCGGCGGCCAAAAAGGCGGTGGAGAGATCTTTTGTTTGAAACTTGCCGAAACACCATTAATGATCGCGTGGTGTTGGTAAGAGTTCAATTTTAGTTTAGACTGTTGCTGCAATCTCTGTTTAAGACAAAGATTTAGTTATTGTATCGCATGTACAATATCATATCACATCATATCGTATCATTCTATGGGTGATGAATGCCTTAGATTAAATTTATAAACATGAGTCTTATACGCCATACAATGAAAGAAAACAACCTGTTGCATGTGACTTCAGCTCTACTTTCGGGGTTGATACAATACTGGCAGAGCTCGCGATAGTCTGTTGTACTCATCTCGTGGCGTAGTATTGTATGTACTGCCGTTCTCAGTAATTTCGTGTTTAGTTCGATTTGTTATGTATCGGCTAAAATTGTTTGGTATTCTTTTTCTTCTTCCTTTTCTTCTTCTTCCTCTTTTTCTATAAAGGGGTTAATCGATTTTAAATCGCTGGAGATGGTACTTTGATTGGAGCAATAACTTATTTTCGGCTTTGTTTTTTTTTTTTTGGTATGTTTCATGTAAAGCACAGGCCTGTGATTAATGAAAAAGTTTCCCCCTTTAATTATGATTTTAGAAGTCTAAAAGGCTTTCTCCTTAACTGCAACACACATAAGAGAACATATTTAATGAGTTGTGGCGATCTTTTTAATTAATTTAATTTGCTATGTGCCAAGCACAGTTTAAACTCTTTAAAAATTTATTAATTTGCGTTTTATGAAATTTTCGTGCATTTCATAAAAAAAAGTTAAAAAAAACCAAACCATGAAAAATGTTCACTGACCTTTTGGTGTCACATTTGTGGTTATTGGCGCCTGTTTAAATCAATTGAAATTATGGCAATTGTGTGGAAATTTATGTCTGGCTGACCACGAATTGACTGGCCACCCATTCATTAGTGTAATGCAGTGAGTGGTGCAGCAGAGTGTTCGTCATGAGCTCAACGCCATCTGTATGGCCGACGCAAGTTTGGCTGCAGTGGAGCATTAGTAATTTAGGCAAGAGTAAATATAAAATATTTTTGTTTGGTTGTTGTGCCACCCTTGGTGCAGCTGAAATCATTTGCTGAGTTTTGTGGTACAAACTAAATATGCAACATTGTCTTATATATAACAAATAAAATTAAAAATGCCAGTAAGCGCACCACTTTCTCTGTTTTGTAAATTAGATCTGGATTATCAGAAAAGCAAACTAAATAATTTTTGAAGGGACGTATCCTGAAAAATATTGATGAATTTTTGGTTAAAAATTTAGGAAACAAGATAAGCTTTGGTCGAAACTTTACTTTAAGTTAATGAATTCTTTTAAGTTCTAAAGATATTTTCGAATAAAATAGATTTTCTTACAATTATTAGAATACTCATAGTTTTTAAGTATTTTGAAAATTGTGTTATATTAACATGAGGAAAATCTCTCAATTTCATCATCATAAATAGTTTCATTGAAAACTTCTTTAGTGGAAAATTAGTCTTTGAGTCTACTTGACTGCGTCGGGCAAAGTTCTGATTACATTACCTGAATCAAACAAATAATTTTATTTGAAATTATTAAAGGCCTGCTTGTCTAAATCACTTCAACAATGTGATGTTTGCATGAAAGGATATACAAAATTTTTAACATTTGTTTTTGTTTTTCATACAAATTCTAACAATTAGGAGAGGCCAACAAAACTTTTAAAATTTTGCTTTTGTTTTGAAGCTAATATCACTTTGGTGACGTGAATCTACGCTTTGTATCTCAAGGAAGGCAAGTGAACAAATTAGGATATTTTAATTAAGAAATTGATCAAGGAGGTTTTAATTATTCAAACACTTGCACAAGAAAACAACAACAACAACATTTAAGCTTTGTTACAGAAAGAACTTCAGTTGAAATTATGTATATGCCGGTGTTTCAGTTCAAAAGTTTCGCTTGCATTCCACTTACATACATTGAAATTTTTTTTGTAGAGGACTGAAACATATAGACATCATGTTGTTCCGCTCTTCTAGTATTTGTATAAAAATTACATATTCCTTGATTCGTCAGAATACAAACCTTAGCCTAATTTAAAAATTTAAAATAGAAACTTAGAGCCCGAATATATATCAGAATCTTCCAAATGAATACAAATTTAAGAAATGTTGGTAGTTGCTGGTTAAGCACGTCTAGATATCTACATTTCCTTGCTTGTAGTATTGCAACTCTCAACAACATATTGGAAATTTCTCCATAAGCATGGGGGTTTTGTAAGTCTTTTTGAATTGTAGTTGGAGCTCACAGAAAAAAAACAATGTAGAATCGTTAAAAATAGGTAAATTTTACATTTTTTGGTAATGATTTTGTTTCATGTGTGTTTCATGTTATTTTAACATGATTTATAGTAATTGTCAAAGAAAAATTTTCCTTTTGAAATAACTTTATTTCACGTTCAATTAACATTTAAGTACTATTAATATCAAAATGAAGAATCGTGTTGAATCAAAGTTATTTTAAGTTAGATCAACATGAATTTAATTTAATGTAGTAATTGTATTTTATTAATTATTTAACTTAAGTGTGGTTAACACAGACATCAGAAAAGTTTTTGTATATAAATTAAATTGCTAACCCCGGCAACCACATCAACTTTAAATATTTTTAGGATACACACTAAATATGTACCATCTTGAATTAAATTATAATTTAACATTATTTCTTATCATTTAACATACAATTTATTTAAAAAGTTTTAGTTAAAAAAAAAATAAAAAATAGTTTGACTTAACTCCAGGATTCGAACCTGCGATCCTACGAATGCAAGACTGGTACACGGCTTACCAGCCAGCAGCAGTTTGTCGGTTGTTTACAAACATAAAACAACAACAACCATACAAAACCAACCTACACAACTAAGCACAAAATTGTATTGCAGCTATGAACAAAGCAAATAAACACCAACACACTCAAACAACATATTATTTCTTGTAAATTTAATGTGATTTTAATGAATTTGACTCAACCTTTTGGCATGTTGAGTTTACATTGGTATTTTTTTCTGTGTGAGTTTGCTGACGAATGGACTAAGGTGATTAGTGGACTAAATAATTACTTTATGATGCACAAAAAATCTACTGTAAATTTCAGATATTGTGATTTTTATACCTTGATTTAAATAATAAGGATATTTAAAAAGTTATTAAATAAATTCTTTGCAAATTGGGTTGATATTACATTTCTGAGCTTTAGGTAACTTTCCTTGAAATTTTACTCGACTGACTCATTTGAATGTGATTTCCATAATTTTGCTGGTTGCCTTTTGTCTTCTTTGCATTTCGTTAATCTTAGAGATCAAGTTAAAACAAACCAGCAGCCACCAGCAAATGATCACTCCATCCTTCTGTTAAGAGTCTTTTAACTTTGAGCCTCATGTCTTTTGCTCATCATTTTCACAACAGCACAACAACCCAAACAATGTACGTACATATGTATGTATGTATGTATGTATGTATATAAGCAGCAGATGATCAAACACAGACAATCTATGACCGACCACCACCACGTAAAAATCATGCAATACACATGCACTACCAGCACAGCCGTCACCACTAGCTGTGGTCTTGAGCTTAAAGAAAAGAAAAAAACTTAACTTAACTTAAGCTTGCCTTAAAAAAAAGTATCGCAAGAACAAAAGCAGAAAAAAATCTGTGGGGACGAAAAAGAAAAAATTATGATGGATTCATACCTCCAACTAATCTGCCACTGATGAATGATTTCACTTCTCTGCTGGTTGTTCATTCTGTTTTTGGTATTTTGTTTTGAAAAATTTGTTTTTTGTTTTTGTTTCTTCATGAGATGACTACTGCTTTGTGATCTGACTTATGGAACGTCATTAGCTTTATGTTGACTTATATCTTCAAAAGCTTTAACAGTCTTCAGTCAGTCAGTCAGTCAGACACTTTTTTAGTCAATGTGGAGGCACAAAACCTTGCACACGCACACACACACAGCCACACAGTCGCAAAGTCTAACAATCGTGTGTGATGGCAAGTTTGTTGGTGTTTATTTTGGCTGTGGTGTTCTTTGGAGTGAATGTGCTTCATCAGCATTTTAAAGAAGAAATAAATGAATTTTATCAACATGGTGCAGATTTCTCATTTTGGCTTCTGGAATGCGCGCGTCTGCAGCTTGTTTGGCCTTTGGATTGTACAGACGTACATGACTGGATGGATGGATGAATGAATGAGCGCTTGCATGTGTGCGTCCATGTGTGTATGTTGGAGCTGCTGTTATCTGTCTGTTTTTGTCTTAAAGATTTTGAACGCTGTCGTAATTTGGATATATTGAACAAAGTTCGCACAACTACAGCAACAACAATAACATACAAATAATTTTAATATGTTTTATTGTATTTTTTATTCATTGTTACTCGTACAACTCGTATTATAGCAACAAGATTCAAAATTTGTACATTTTATTTATGCATTTTGTAAAAATTAAATACTTTTCATGGCATTATGACATGCGTAATTATTTCGGATTTTTATCATGCTTGTCAGGAGTTGATGAGATGATTCTTGGAATCTGATTTTGTTTTTATTGCTCAAGGTACACACACACACACATACACTTAGTGGATTTTAAGGATTTAAAAAAAAATGATTGAAAAGGTAAGTTTTTCCACATCATTTGAAATGCCCAAACATTAAATCTTCCACGTCAATATCACATTTAGTTTGAATAACTGGAACTCAGGGGCCTCCAAACTATTAAGGATAACAATTTTTGGAGAACTTTTGCTTCAGTACAAGCTCAGCGTTCCAGGCTCAGTTGGTTATTGTGTTATACATTGTTTCACATGTTTGTGGCTTTAAAAGGAGCCCACAAGCTTCTAAGGGTGTTTCGAAATTGGGGAACTTTTTTTTCGTTGAGTCCGCAGAATTGGTGTCACATCAGGCGAGGCGGTTAAGATAAGCAGATACATAGCGTTAAAGCATTTGTCAGAATGAAAATAAATAGCGACTATAAGAGGGGTTCACGAAGGAATTCCAGCAGAATCTAGATGATTCCTTTTTGAAAATAAAACGGGCAATGGACAGGTATAGTGTAAGACTATGTTGGGTTCTAGGTTACTGAAATGTCTAGGGGAATGCAAATCCTCAGGAATTTTCAAGACGTTTCAGTTAATGTTACATCGAACAGCAGGAAGATAACGGTATTACTACCAGTTAGCCACTACTTTATGGCACTCAGTATTCGGGCCTTATGGACGAGGCTTGACCTAACGAAACTCGAAATGCCAAAAATTTCCTATCAACCTCCCATCAGGAAATCAGCAGGAGATTGTCGAACATACCACAATGCAGCAGACTAGGGTTTCTGGGTGGAACTGTTAATGAGAGACTAAGGGATAATAGGAATTTCAAAACCAAACAGTACCATCCCAAACTTAACCTTGTCTATTCGGATCCAGCTGAGCTATTGAATTTAAGCACAAGAAGTTCAAGTTTTTATCAAACTCTTTTAATTATATTTAGGTTAAGTTAGTTTGAAAATGGGGTAACTAGGTTCACCTCCATCCCATCTGGGATTACACTAATGCCCAATCCAGCAAGGTGTGCACTTTTCCCATAGAATGGATTACCCAGAAAACCATATTCTATAAATCGGCTACGCCAAGAAACCAGTTCGCTCCGGAAATACATACATACCGTGTGTGCATTCCAAATTTGTCTCCTCAGCTGCCTAAACAGGAAAATTGTTCTTATGTTTAGACTCCCGCTTTGCTCTCGGCCACCATTTTTCTAGCCATTTGTATAAATATCAGTTTCAAGATTTTGTTGCTTAGCTCATTTCATCCCATTCCCGTATTATGGTATGCAGTTAGTCTGTTTATATCTAGTTGCGATTCTGTCACACATTTATGTCGTGACATTACTCCGTGGTAAGATGTATAGTATCCTTTGGAGTCCAGTTAAATGCTCTGTTTCCAGTCATTCTCCCATCACCATCAGCCTGGCTAAGTCCAAAGCTGCTTTATATTTAACTTACACATCGATCAGCATTATCTGTAAAATTTTCTCCATCAACTTTGTTGACATGGTTCTCATTGTTCAACCGAGTCTATGCAGCACTGTTTTTTAATTTTTGAATAGACTTTGTATTTGCTTCCTTGTCTAATGATGTCCATCACATTAACGATGCAAACATATGAGTTGATCTTAATACTCTTGTATAGAGTGCGTGTGTCATCTTTATTATATTTAATTAAATTTTGTATCTTGTTTATCTCAGTTTTAACTTCAATTTTTTATTCATGAGATTTCATTATTATTTAAAGCATACAAAAAAATATTAAATTTCCAAACAGTTTTTTTAATCAGCACAAATTTATGTTATACTTCTATTGCTGTCATATTTAGATAGTGAAACGCTTTCTGCAAATATATGTATGTACTTTAATAGAACAATGAAACATTTCATTACTACAACTTTTATTTAAGCAACGAAATAAATTGATAACATTTATCACAAAAACACACGATGATGTTCATAAATACAAAGAAACATTACTCATTGATCCAATATAAAATTTCATTAGATTACTCGCTATGACAAATTTTATTGATTCGATGTAAAAATCCATTGTCTAAGTGTACGAACTTCTTTCACTGTATAAAATGCAAATATAAAATGTCAAAATCAATAACTTTCCAGTGACATCAAAGTTAAATACCGCTATTGAAAGATAATTAAACTAGGCCACGAACTAGACACTAAGCCAAGTTAATGAGCAATAAGGTTTTGAAAAAAAAAAACAATACGAGGCCAGAAAGAAATCAAAGTTATATTAAATCGCACATGGGCATTTGCTGTCTGTCAATCAGGGAAACCTAAAGGAAACTAATAAGAATAGAATTTTTTGTATTCGAATCATTTTCCATATGCAGCGTTAAATTGTACGACAAGCATATTTTATTTATGTAACCAGCTAATCTTTTGAATATCGTAACGAAACGAGCAAACTAAGCGATGACGTGTCAGAATTTTCATATGCATGTCAAGTGTCAGCGGCATGGAATTTCTTTCTGACTTTTCTTTACCTACAACACCAAGTACATGCGTGTGTGTTTGTAAAATTATATGTACATGCATGTATGTTCGTATGGATATGAATACTTATCAAATGAGTATTTTATTCTTTCATTTGTTTCTTTGTACTTAAAATGTTGTTTTCATGTTGTTTCGGGTTTCATCTCGGACTTTAAACAAAGAAACTGTCATGTCAATTTTGACAGTTTTGGCTGGTTTGTTTGTTCAAATATTTGTATGATGGTGTTCTCATTTTTATGCTTTTCATTCGATTTGAGTACCAATAAACGTTACGCTTGACTCCAATTAAGGTTTTCACTATTAGCCACTATTGTTTATCACACTCTGCTTTGGGTATGTGATGTCTGTATGTATTTATGAAAGTACATCACGAGCGCTCGTTTTACGAAACTAACTGTATCTGGTATCTGCTTGTTTGTGTTGTTACACCACCACTAGCAATTTTAATTGCAGTTAGATTAGCTGTCATTGCGCTATGATGGCAATGAATGACATTTCTTGTGTATCACAGTGAAATAAGAACATAATAGAAAAGTTACAATTTATTTGATTTTTTTAGGGGAAGATGCGTAAGAAGGCATGACTTTTAATAAAACCTTCGAGGGATGTGTGGCGGCTGAATAATAACGGTAAAATTACCAAACTCACATACAAAAGCGATATCAACTCTGATTTGACAGTGATGTGCTTGCTGGCTTGTTAAATGTACAAAAAAAATTCGAAATTATGACAACCCATCAAAGATACAAAAAAAGTAATAAAAATCAACAACACGAAAACAAAAACATTTTGGATGCTGAATTGAAATTCTTTTAAGAAAAAATTAAAAGAAATATTTTCTCAAGATTGTCATTTAATGCAATTAAATGAAATGTCAAAGTTGACTTGGAAATTTAATTTTAATTTTATTCTCATCCTGACCTTGTATAAAGAAATCAAGATTTCTTAGTTTTTGTTCGAAAATCCTGATGGCAAATTGTACACTTCATAAAATAAAATTTACACACTTTTTTTCTAATTCAATTTAAATTAATTTGAGAAACTTTTGATTCCCACGTTTAAGCTTTTTAAGCAGAACTAAAAAATTGTTGTCAATACAGAACTTAGCATTACTAATTTCTAATTCTAACAAATAGCCGGGCATAACGAATTTCTATCAAAACGAACGTCTACTACGAATTATTAAAAGCAAAAAATCCTACGATTTATGTAATTTTTTTTTACAAAGTTAATTGTATTTTCAACATACAACAATTGCGAGGGCTGCATGCAACTTTATGCTGGGCGATTTACAACAAAATTATTATATCGTCATCATCATAATCATTTTCATCATAAGGGAGAAATTGAGAACCACGATCATTGTGACATCTAAATGGCACATAAACAGCAAGTGTCATAAATGCTTGACAAAAAAAGAATAGAAAATACAAAAACGACTTAAAACTTGACTAAATTTAACACTTTGCCAAGTCAATTCATTGTTCGTCGCATGTTGAAATGGTGGTGGTTTGTGGTAATCCGTGCAACATTCGCAAATGATAATGAGACCAAAGATAATGTGTAATATATTGAAATAATACACAATTTCCTCCAGCCCATCCTTTAACAAAAACAAAAAAAAATAATAATCATTTCTCTATAGTGGTGGCATTATTCTCCCTCATTAAATAAGCTAAGCTAATGTTTTGCTTAGTTTTCTTAGGGTAACACAATTTATTTGAGTGCAAAAAAAAACAAGTATATCTATACTAATATTATGCCACGTAACTAGGATCAAGAGAGGGCGGGGGGTCCATTTCCACCTTCCCGAAAATTAGCATGAAATTCATAATATTGATCAGCTGATTCCAGCTGTTGCACTTACTTTACATTACTGTCGGCTAACTGAGCCTTTAGATAGAGGAGCATATTTGCGGGAATTATATCAATGCACAAACGATTGAAGAGAAAAAATTTGCCGAATGGTTGCTATTTTATCAGCAGTGAGATTCTTGGCGTGGTGGGCTATGGGTCATATCATTGAGTTTTGGTGGTACTAACCTTTCGTATCCGCTGGCATTTCCTATGGTCGGGCTTACATTTATTGATTTAAACATTTTCCAATCATGTTGGATTCTATAAAATTATCTATTAGTTATGTACATATGTAACTGTTTAACTTAACGTGTCGGAATCAAACAGTTTTTCTTTAGTAATTAGTGGTTACGCTTCCTCTGACACATGGCACATGTGGAATGCCAAATATAAGCTCAGCCTATGCTATTTCTTAGCTATTTCTTATCTAAAGAAGGAAATTAAATTGGATTTTAGTTGTAATTTTTAAATCATCTTTCCCTTCATACCAATTTATAATTGATAAAAATCAATAATTAGCAATCATGTGAATATATTTAATGCAAATGCAAACATCACAAGAAAAAATATCATCAATGACCAACAAATGTTTCAGACAATATGCATTGCCCTATTACAATTGACTTGCTATTCACTAACGTCCTTGGGTTTAAAGAACTTACAAATCATCGCAAAATTTTATCCACCAGAGCATTAACAACCCCTTTTTTTTTGATGCAACATCTACGTAAGGTTACATCTTCTTTTTTTTTTGTTGGCCTCGTGGCAATCACGAGTTTCACATTTTATGTAATTTTTTTTATTCTTCGCTCCAGCTACTGACAAATTGTTACGCTAAATAAATCACAACTCAATGATAATCGCCGTAAAATCGAAATTTTCTAGTTACTCGTTCTATTTAACTGCTGTTTTGGTTTGGAATTTCTCGAGCAGAGATACGAAAACGGAAAGACAAATTTGTTTTCAAGGGGTTCGTTTTGTTACTTTTCAAAGAAAGTTGATAAAAGTGGCAGTGGTAAGTTGATTTTATTTTCATTTGTGTTGTAGGTGTGGGAGATAAATGAGCAGATAAAGTGATTTATATTGATACATTCATTCGTTAAAGTTAAAGTGTGTATAGAAATTATTGCAATAGAAAGAAATTACAAGTAATCTATTAATCGAAAATGTACAATCTACAGTCCACTTTAACAAAATAAATTTGGAAAAATTTATATCGTTTTGCTCCAGCTTCTTGTGTTCTGAACATAAGTATTTTATTACCGAAAAACATGAAATTATTCTTCATATTTATTGCTTTTTGTACTTAAATCAACATTCCCAAGGTGCGATGTTCTTGAATTTACTTTTCACGCCTGATCCTTTTCACGCATTCAATGTGTCTCCAGACATCTTTGCATTCCTTAAAATTGAGAAGAAGAAAAAAAAACTCACATGGGGGTCCCATAGAAGAGATGTTGCATTGCGTGATAACAACACGCGCGTTCCAATATAGAAACTGCTTTACTGCTGTACAAATGAAAAAAAATAAAAAAAAAATAAAAAATAAAATGCACACCAACTAATTAATAAAGTGCATGCTGAAATTCGTGACTATAACTCGCCACAAAACAGACGACACTTTTGTATAACTCAAGAGTTGAAGAGAAGAATTTCTAAAGAAGGAAACATACGACAGGCGTGTTTGCAAATTTCGCATACTGCCACAAACAATAAGATACATACATTGAGAGGAGACAGCGCCACAAGATACTTCATCTAGTTAAATAAACAAACAAACAAAAATAATACAAAATATACACAAGGAATGGTTAAACTCGAACAGAGGAAAATGGTGGAAGGAAGCCAAGAAGAGGTAAAAAAGCAGCAGCTCTACGATTAATCAAACTCATAAAACCAATATCTGGCTGCCATCAACTGACACTGGCTTCGAGGTGTGAGTGGTAAGTATGTGATCGTATATGAACAACTAAAAGTCGAGACATGCTGCGAATTTGACACCACATCATAATGTAATGATTTACTTGCGTATCAATAATTACAACGCCAGTTGGTTGAAATAACACTATATTGTAAATGTATGTAGATATGTATGTATTTAATTTTGTGTCTGTATATGCATATGCATGTATATCCACTCATATAGTTTCTGCGCCTACCAAAGGAGTCTGGCATTATTAGCAACATTTGCAGATAGTTAAAAGAAAAATAAGAACGTATTTTTTATACAAGGTGGCGAAAAATTTCACTGTGCTGTGACCTTTATGCTGCAGATACCCAGTAAAAAAAGAGAATCCAAAAAAGTCATGAAAATGTAGAGTTTGCGATCTGGAAGTAGTGAAAATTTCGTTCCGATCTAATAATTTTTACAAGGGTTGTCATTGCAAGAAGTTCTCTTTTTCGATGCCTGGCCACTGAAATGGAAGCGATGTTAAGAAAAATTCCCTTTTTTGTGTTCTATGATAATATTTTCATCTAGGAAAAATTGTAAATAGTTACCATTTTAAGAATTCGTTTCTTTTTATACGAATTTAAGCCCGAAACAGTGTTTTCATGTAAATTTAAGCAAATAACTTTTAAATTTTAAACTTAAATTAGTTCATAAATTTCTTTAAAAAAATAATTTTTTTTTAATTCTGGTGAGTATTTTCTAACACTATGGAGGAGTTACAAGCCTTTGTATGACTAAAATAAGCTTCTACATGGTTTTTTGCTCACTCTCGGCAAATTAAAAATATCGATTTCTTGGAAGCAATGAAAATGTAGTTCCACTAGAATGACTTCCATTTTTTTACTGGGTATGTATATAGAGAATTAGTTGTCAAAAAGTCAGGGAGCGATACACACTTCAAGGAAGTGGAATTATTGTTACTGCCGATTTGATAAACTTTCAGGCTGTTGCTTTAACGCAGTGAGAGGTTCGTAGTCCTGTTCCATGTGTACGACAATTAAGGGTTTGTTGGGCTCCTTCCTCGTGAAAACTGTGTGCACTACAGATGTTGCAAGAAGTGGCCGGCATCGCATCGCTCGTTGAATCATTGACTCTGTTGTCAATAAGGTCAGAGAGAATTCATACACCCAGGGTAAAAACAGCTTAAAATTTAATGTGATTAAATTAATGTGACGCGTTCTTATTTTTAATTTGAGCTGCCCTGAGTGTAAAAATCAACGAAACAACAATGCACACTATTAGGCATCAACATCAAATTTTGGTGAAAGATTTGAAAGAAGCCAATTTTTGCTTAAACGATTATACTAAAAAACAAAATATGAGTTTCAGGGGCATAGATAGGGAGGAGGGAAGTGAGGAAATCGTTTGGAAAGTGAAGACGGTTATATACATACCTCAGAATAGAAAATCATTTGAAGTAGGAAAAAATTAAATAAGTTCAACAAAAAATAAATAAAAAGCTGCTAAATTATTTCGTTTTCTAAGAAACTACGAATTTTCTCGTCCCAAGTCCCAAATAAAATGAAATAAGTCCCACATTTCTTCGTCGATGAAACAGTAACCTTTTTTTATTGAAGACATTTAAGTTTATTTTTTTTTTGGTATAAAATAAAAAAATAATAAAATTATTCCCAAAAAAAAAGTGAAAAAAATAATTCCATAATATCAAAAATGCATGCAAGATTTTGAGAATTATATAATTTTTCTTGGCAGACATTCATACATATTTGTTTAAGATGATATTTAAAAGTATATATTAAAAAAATTTGATTGACCCACTGAAAAGTTTCAAATTTTAATTTGACGTCCTTTGGAGGAACAAGTGATATATGCACACTGAGCAAATAAAAATAATAATAATGTTGCATTAATTTGCAAGTAATAAGATTAAGAAAATAAATAAATAAAAATCTACACTTTGAAAATCTAAATCTGACAAAACAAAACTCATTCAAAGAGGGCATGAGAGCTGCAGAGCAGCAATGGGTGCATTAATAAGACGTAGCTATTGCGCAACCGTTGAGTGTTTGTCTTAGAAACGCATAGTTGAGTAGTTCCGCTCCACTCAACAGTTGAGTAATTTTGCATCATAAATTTTTTTCGCTACCTATAGTGAACATGCTGTGCTCAGCCTGAACAGCTGATCGAATTGAGCTGTGCCTGTTATTAGCTTTGTTAGATGATAGCAGCAAATATTTGTTAAGTTTTACATTAAAAATGCGTCAAAGTAACGAAATAAAGATATAAAAGGAAATTATATTCATTAAACCGTTTCTAACACGTAACTTTTGGGGCAAACAGTTGCGAACAGTTTCACAACTATTGAGCTCAACAGCTACGTCTTATGAGTTCGCCCAATGCTACGGCATCTGAAGTGTTCTTCTGGTTTTACCATACAACAATTTTCTTCAAAACAAAACTGAAATTAATTTATGTTTTAGTGAATCATCGCCTAGGCCTTGCTTTTTTTTTAAATTTGCTTTTATTTTAAAAACTTTTAAAAGTATTTTTTTTGGCCTGTATCTCTATAATTAAGTTTTCTGCATTAATTACACTGTTTTGGGAACTAGAGATGCACATCAGAATTATAAAAGCAAGATTACCGACTCTTGTTTCAAACTCTGTAGTCTAAATTAAAAGTCGGCAAAGGTAAAAACTGCGGCTACTCCCTTAAACATACGCCTCTTTTAAGGTGGAGTTTCGAAAGTTATCAGCTAATATTTTAGTTTTTTTTTATGCTTCAAAATCTTTAGCAATTCTACAATCAGTGTAATTCCGGTGTGTTAACTTAAGCAATACAGAGTTCATCATCAATCACCTGTACCAAGGAAACGCAGAAAAATACTCTTAATGCACGAAAGAAAACAAAATACTGAAAACACCAAAATTTTTCGACAAAATGATAAATGTTCCTAACAAAAACTTTTAATATAGACCACAGAAGAGTGTGAGAACATTTTTAAGCAATTTATTGGAAATATTTTTTTAAGTTATTATTTTGTTTTCGTTTCCTTTTTAATCACATTTTGCTTATTTCAATGTTAAATCGTTTACACATTCCATCAACAACTACTTAACTGAACATATTGTAAATAAACAATAATATTTAGCAGTTTGAATAAAAGTTGTTTTTTTCATCATTAACAACATTTACTCTACTCCATAATCTTAAGTAATTGACAGATTTACAAAAGGATTAAAACAAGACACTTCAGTGGATCGTTTGTATTGAGGCAAGTGTGTATGTATACAGTTACTTTTACGCACTCACGCACACTATTGGAGATTTTCAAACACTCAAGATTGACGATTGACAGTCAACTTGTCAAATGTCACTCAAAATACTTAACACCAGCAACAAATAATGTTGTATTGTAACGGGAGAAAAAAAAACGTTATGTAAGAGGGCCAATTGAAAAATAGTAAAAAATAAAGTAATTAAATTAATGAGTTTTTGTTTTATTTCATTTATTTGTTTTGCTTTCTTTGTACCAAATTGATTTTCTATTATTTTTAATTTTTGAATTTTCGGTGATATTTTTGTTGATTAAAATTAGAATCGGCACATATTTGACATTTTTCAGATTTTTTTCTAGAATTTTTTGTTGAAGTCTACTAATGAGTTTCCCAAGCGGAAGTGCTTAACCAACAACTAAAAAGCATTCTTCATATTCATACATTACACTCAATGTCAAATAAATATACATACTTCTGTATTTTTATACTTGTGCTTTTAGTTTTTTATTTATTATACAAAATAAATTCAGTAAATTGCACCTTTGGCTCGAAAACGAAGGGATCGGTACGGACACTACACATCGTGCCATAACCACCAACATAATTTTCGAACTTGATTTTTTGACGAAAATCTATTATCTGCGAAAGTAAGTAAGAAGTAGAAGTTCAGAAATTATGTCACTTAGTTTTTTTTTGTGGCCATGATGGCTCGATATGTAATATTATACGAACTTTAGCCTATATAAGAATATCTTAACTGATAAAATTTTTTTTTTGTTTTTGGGACTTTTCCGTTTTTGGCGTTTTTTTTAATTTTTGCGATTTTTCGCTTCTTTGCGATATTTTTTAGTTTTGGCAATTTTTTAGTTTTAGCGTTTTTATCGTTTTGGCAATTTTTTTTCCTTTCACCTATGGTGGACGAAACCCTAAATGTAAATTTATTTACATGCCACTCACGAGTACACAGACAAATATCTTTTATAAATATTTAAAATGTGATTTTTAAATATATCATTATTTGTGAAGTCTCAAGTAGTTTTTGAAAGATGAGAGGTTTGTGAATGTTCAAAATTTGTGGTTGAAGTCTACTGATGATTTGCTACAGCAAAAGTTAAATGCAAATAGACAACGCTGAACCAGCAGCAAATAAATTTCAAATTATTTAAAATGTAAATAATATGCATCTGATGATAGTTTTATTGAAAGCAATAATAAATTCAGTAAAGTGCGACTTTGACCCGCGCACGGAGGGTTCCGTACGGACACGAGATATGTAGTTCAATACGTACTTTAGTAGCCTATATAGTTTTCGCATTTTTTTCGTTTTTGACGTTTTTTTAACTTTGGCGTTTTTTTTTTATTTTCACGATTTTTTTAATTTTGGCGATTTTTTTTTGTTTTGGCGATTTTTTCGGTTTTTGGATTTTTTTTTTCTATTTTGGGCATTTTTTTAGTTTTGCCATTTTTTCGAGATTTTTTCGAGATTTTTTTCGGCTTTTGGTGTTTTTTTATTTTTTTTGCGAATTTTTTGTTTTGGCGATTTTTTTTAATTTTAGCGATTTTCGGTTTTTGGCGTTTCTTCATTTTGGCGACTTTATTCATTTGCGCGCTTTTTTTAGTTTTGACACTTTTTTTTATCATTTTGGCGACTTTTTTCGGTTTTTGGCGATTTTTAAATTTGGCGTTTTTTTATTTTGGCGATTTTTTTCATTTTGGCGATTTTTTTCATATTAACAATTATTTTTTTACCGGAGCCTTTTTCGCGTTTGGCGATTTTCTTCGGTATTTGGCGCTTTTTTCATTTTGGCGATTTTTTTCATTTGGACGATTTTTTCGAATTTTGCGACTTTTTTAGTATTAGAAATTTTTTTTTTAATTTTTGCTATTTTTTCGTTTTGGCGATTTTTTTTTGAAATTTGTTTCGTTTTTTTTTTGGTTTGGCGATTTTATAATTTTCAGATTTTTTGGTTTTACTGGTTTTAAAAATTCCAAGAGTTTACCTCTTACGGTTTCCAACTTGCTATGTCAAAATTACATAGTCAAAATTGCATTAACTGATGGAGCACCCTTTAATTTAAATTTTTTAATATTTTAATGTTAATTTTTGTAGTCTATATAAAAATACACTAATTTTACAAATTTGAAGTGTCAATATACATATGTACATACAATTGTATGTATATTACATGGGATTTTAGCATTTTTCGTTGCTCGTTTCGGAACACCCTTTAATTTTCAATTCTCATGTATTCGTTGTTGTAGCGGCCAAGGTTCTACATACTCTGTCCAAATTTCAGGTCCGTAGTTCTTACGGTTCCTGAGGAAATACCGTGTGACGGACAGACGGATAGCGTAGCGAAAACAATTGGGTTCCTTTTTTCAACTTTGGTGTACGGAACCCTAAAAATGGTTCTTACCCCCATATTTATCAAATTTAAAATGAATTTGAAATTATTTTATTTCAAATTTGTCATATAAAATTTTCCTAAAATGGATTTCAATTTCAATTTAATTCTTTATGGAGATGGGGATTAATATTTTTTGCTGTATTTTAAAAACGATTTATCTTTATATTAATTTGGAATATAATTGCAGCGATTACGTTACTTGCCAATACACCCTCGTATATGTGATATGAAACCAAAAGAAATAAGTTTTACCAAAACATATGGACAACTATGTGTGCACCAATTTAAGAATCTTATTTATTTGCGAGCGTACGTCTGCATGTGTGAAAATTGCTGGAGATGAATGAAGCAGAAAATCAACAATATAATTCAAATTCCAGTTCTGCTGTCGCTAAAAACTTACAACGACAAAAGAAAACAAAGAGTGCTACTCACATGCTTAAAAACGTCCCGGCAAGTGACCGCTTTTCGCAATCTAAGATAAAGTAGAAGACGAAGTGAATAGAAGAAATCCACCCGCACAAGTGCTTTTGTGCTAAATGAGCTTAACAGACTGTCTAAGCAGAATGACAAAAAAAAAAAAAAAACAAAGCGTCAATGTAATTTACACTTTTGTTACGGCCAGTTGGTTTACTGAACAAACTCATCAAACGGATATTGATGACAAACTACAAAACTATAGCAAGACATTAGAAGAAAGAAAAAAAAAACAAATTTTGGAATCGTAATTGTACTCATTCAATAGTTCAATAATAATAATAGTAATAAAATTGCTGTTCACATCTGTGACGATTTCAACACTTTGATAAACAGTCACCTAAAAACTAAACAAAATACATTTCAGCAAAAAATAAATAAAAAATAAACACACTTTTGGGGCACACACCGAAACAAAGAGTTGAGTTATTTAAATTGATTGACTTTGCAACATGAAAATAAAATTGTAAAAAGGGTTTGGCCGTGCACAACTGTGCACACAATTCGGATGATGGGAGGGCGTTTACACTCACTGCTCGCACATAAAATATATATTAATGTTAAACGGACCTCGGGTTCCAGCTTGACGACCTGGCGTCAGTCGACACAATCATTGTGTATTGTGATGCTTCCAAAGAAGTTTTGTTTATTGTGTTGTTCGCATCATTAGCCATAAAATGTATCCGTATACTCTACTGTGTCAGTTTTACTGTCGTTTATTGTCGATTGTTTATTGTATTCAATATGTTTAAATTTCCTCTTTTTATTCCATATTTTTCTGTAGTCCGACGCACCTTTTACATTATTGGCCTTCTGACGTTCACTCAGCCAAACAAGGTTCCCAGCAAACATCATCATCACCCAGTGTCATTTATTTGGCAAAAGGTCAATCATCAGACTGTAGTTGGAACTCTGTCCATTCCTCTGTGTGTCATATATGCCGCTAATATTGTCAATTTAACATCAAACACTTTGACGCTTAATTTGTTTTTAATTTTTTTTGGCATTTTTTTTGTTTTGTTTTTGTTTTTAACCCTTTTTCTTTTTTAATTAGAATTCCATTTGTTTAATTTTATGGATTTTATTGCTGGTCGGCTGCTATTGTTCGTTTGGATATTGAAAACCATTGAAGCATTGCAAACGATCTGTAGCACCATCGTAACAAATTAAACGTGTTAATGTTGTTGTTTAATGACGATTGTATGACATTCATACATCCATACATCCATACCTGTAAAGCGCTTGTGACATATGACGTTTCGAATTAAAAGTTTGTAAGTCATGTGATAATTTACAAATAAAATAGAAATTTTTACTCAATTCATTTTACACGATTATTACTTTAACATTTAAGATAAGAGGTTTGTGACTATTCAAAATGTGTGTTTGAAGTCTGCATATAGACCAAGATGAACTACCAGCAAATAAATTTCAAATTATTACCTTAAGAAAATAAACGTACAGTATTTACAAAAATTAAGCTTTTCCCATTTTGCTTTCAGTAGAACCTGAAGAAACATTTAGAGGCAGTCTTGTCCACTGGGGAAATCCAGAGGATTACTGCCAGTTCATTTGTTTAACTACAATTATGGCTCCATTAATGTGAAACATTTTTTTTGCCTTTGGAATATTTGCCTTTATTGTGATTCCACTAATATGTTGGGCACGTTCTTCAGCAGTTGATCATATCTGGGTGCAATGTACATATTATCAGCTAAATAACACTTTTATTTAAGGCAAAGAGCAGCAACTAAAATACGCAAGAGCAGCCTTCCTAACAACTTTATTTGTTTGTTTGGATTGTTTGTTTATTTTGACGCCACAACACATTTCTTTGACTGTTTCAAATTACCTCCAAAAGTTGCAAATGAATTAAAGCTTTCGTCGCGATGAGCATATAAGTTCATTCCTACCATCCACTTTGGGTTTCAGTTCTTTCTTTTTCCTTTGTCCATCTTAAGAAATCTTCAACGGTATACAAGAATAGTACGAGTTTACAAGTTTCTTTTAACATTTAGGATAAATGGTGCAGTAGTTCTTTGCAACAGCCTTCATGGTGGCACGTTGTTAGCTATTAATGTTGTAACTTGCAACACTACTTCCTACCAAAACATAGAGCCATAGTAGCAAAACAAGAATTTCATGCAAAAAGCATTCAAGCATTCGACAACAACTTGAAACCAGACGAAATTAACTAAAAGACACCCAGAGTTCTTGCAGCAGCAGCAGCAGCACTACGTTAAACCAAAAAATAAAAAAAATCATTGTACACAGAAACTCAGTGGCTTGAATAAGAACCATAAATAAACTTGACTCCTAATTTATTAGGAGTGTGCGAGTATGTCTTGTTTGTTTGTATGCCACACAGACTTGGAGTTATCATCAGGCAGGCAGGCAGGCCGGCAGTGTTTGCGAATATCAATTTTCTAAGCGTTTTGCATACGTAACTCGAAAAAATCTGGTTCAACAGCGAATACGACACCAAACAGATTATAATATATTCACTATAGTTGATGAAATGTTGAAAGAAATTCAATTTTTGCATTCTTTTTTTTTTGGAGCAGCTTACAAAAATGTGAATGAAGATGAACATTTTTGATGATTCGAAATATCAATCGACATTCGACAACAAAATCTTTCTGTAACAACTTGTTCAAACTGATCAATTTAGTAACGAATTATTTCCCTGCATCTCATCGAATCGAAATATTTTTTCTGACAATTTATTTGGCTTCAGCATTAATTATCTTTTTCTATAGACTTCGTTAATAAATAATGAATAATGCTTTGTTTGTTTTAAGAATAAATTTAAATGAAATTTATAAAAAAAAGCCAATTTTAAATTTATTAATTCATCCGTTTTTTCTTTTTAACAGTTTATTCACCTTAATTTTATAAAATTCTCAGCGGGCGCATATCAACTAGACACTGCCTTTTCACATGAAATCACCTGCAGAGTCAATATTTCAACACTGCTCAACCAACCAGTCACCACTACTACATACATATGTATATACATTGCTGCAGCACTACCTCCTCTCGTTATTAGCAACAACATCAACGTACAAGTCGACCAAGTGTCAGTTACTTCATCTGTCAGCTCCAGCAGCAAAACTACTCAGCAGAGATCAACTCTGCTTGATTCATTCAACTCGTCTCAGACATCATCAACATGCGCCAATTTCAGAACAGATTGTTGATTAATAACTGATTTTAGTTAATAAAATAAATGTTTACAACAGCAAAATAAAAACAAAAGACACATGCAACCAACATACGAATACATACATAAAAAAGTTTTTTAGATACAATAAGAAATCATTAATAGAAATATCTGTATCTAGTACTCAAAGGTATTCAATTAAATGGGTTTATGCGCTGCTTCTGGAAGTGCTGTGAATATTTGTTAAGCACTGGCAGTGCCTTCCTCGTAACTGCGACCAGTAAACACTTTTTGAGATTTAATTTTCCAAGTAACGGACAATAATCGCAACCGTGTAACCACTTCAAAGAAGTGCTTGGCAATCTTCAGTCAGATTTCGAACCAGGCTTTCGTATATTTGGACAAAAGATTGATCCATCACAATACAGCAGAGATCAATGGAAAATCAACACAAGGAATTTCCTCAGGTGAACGCACACCAAAAAAGGCTAAGATGGGTCTGTCGGCCAAGAAGATTATGGCTTCAGTTTTTTTTTTTGGATGCAGACGGTGTCATTCACATGGATTACCTTCAAAAGGGTAAAATGATTACATGAGAATACTCCTCAGACCTTTAGGATAGGTTGGATAGCGAAGAAAAAAGTGTTGTTTCCTGACACTCATGTGGTCCGGTTAGGTTAGGTTAGGAAGGGTGGTGCTTTACCGCACCCCCATTCGGAGATCCAATTGGGTCCATTGTGATTACCTTCTGTTGCCCAAAAGATAACATTTACCTCGCATTTATCCATCATTAAGACCCTATTATCCCATGATGAAGCCCCTGATGTCCTCCAGTTTACACTTCCCGATATCAATAATGCTTTAATGGAAACGTCTGCTCAGCCATCTAAGTCTATGTGACAGATATGTTCAATGGTTTCTGGTTCCTCTTCATCCCCGCACACCCTACAAAAATCTGGAGTACCAGTCTCCCAAATGCTGGCTCGTGCTCTGACCGAGCAGTGACCTGTCAACGTGCCTATCATGATTCGCATAGCCTTCCTATTTATGTCCAGTAGTAGTTTAGATCTTCTTGAGTCAAGTTTTGGCCAAAAGACCCTCGAGACCACACACTCCACCCTACTTCACCATTAACTGTTGGTCCTACTTTCTACCCAATTACTGAGTCTTTAATAGTAATGACCTATCGGTAATTTCACCGATCTGTCCGACATTCCCTCATCTAACGCCGACTCTTTTCTTGCCAGCTCATCGCCAATTTCATTTCCCTCAACACTGCTGTGGCCAGGAACCCAATAAAGTCTAACACTATTGTTTAAAATAAATATAATTTAAACAAATAACAAAAAAGATATAAATAAAAATTATCATTTATATTACTGTATCTAAAATACATATCATAAAATTTATGTTAAAACATGAAATGTAACGATTAATCGGCAATCCATTGTGAATTATTGAATTTATATTTAACGCCTAACTTTCGAAGTTTGTAAATGTAGTAAAAAAAATGTACTTGTAAAATCAAGAAGTAAAAAGAGCAACGACACTTAGAAAGAAACCGGCAAGCGGTGAGCATCTCCTCTTTTACAATAAATCTCTGAATTTAAACTCAAATCACCCTTATTATTTTCAAACTCCCTTGTAATATCTCCACACCTTGAGAAATTATAAGGCATTTAAATAGGGAAAGGATTTCTGGGTTTCTTATAAAATCGCACTTTTGCCTAGGTGCTAACTATCTAAGCGACCACTGGTCCACATCCAACTCCTAGGTAAATCTACCCCCTAAAGGAACTCCGGAGCCTCATAGGCAACCTATTGAACTATATTTAACCATAACCAAGTCGAGGACTTTCCTAAAATCACTAACAAGTTTCGATTTGACATTGTGTCCCTTCAAAAAAAAAAAAAAATTCATTCATTCGGCAGTCTGAAAGAACTACGAATGTTCGTTCACAAGATATACACACCAGCCCATGTGCCTTCCCCCACTTTTGATCCAACTGTAAAGACTGCCATTATGCAGCCTATTGGATTTGACCCAACACAACCTATCCGGAATTACCATTAAGGGTGTTCTACTAAAATCGATTTAAGCGACCTTATAGTCCTTAAGCCCAGGCGTTAAGGATTCCTGATCACCAATACCGATTTCATTTGGGATTGATGTGTCCTCTATAGGAAGTAGATAAAGAATGACGTCCAAGGCAGCCTGACGTGTGCTCCTTTGAGCACCTGTGATGCCTATCGAGGCACATCTCTGAACATTAGCTAGTATTGTCCTGTTACTTGTCTTCCTCAATGCCTCTCACCATACCAAACAACCATAGGAAACAATCGGCCTGACAACCGATGTCTAAATCCAGTTTACTACCTTCGGTTGCAGACTCCAGTTCCTTCCTATGGAGTTCCTACATGCATAGTAGGCATTGAGACCTTTCTTTAGCTTTTCCTGCGTGCTATTTTTCGCAGCAAGCTTGCTCATGTAGTCACTGTGGCAAAAATTTAAGAATTAAGCTACGAACTGCTGCCCTTTATGGCCTTCTCTCCATATTAAGCCCTTTGCAATTATCACCTATTTGAAAATTTGATACTGGAGTACGAAATATTTTTGAACTCTCTAGATTTCATTTAAAAATTTTTGAAAAAAAAATATTTTGCTGCAAAAAATTATGTATCTCTAATTAAAAACTTTAATTGAATAAAGAAAGTACAAATAATCAAATAAAAATTTTATTGAGTGAAGTAAACTTTCAATTTAAAAAATTAATTGATTAAAAGTTCAACTAAAAATTTAATTGGGTAATTAAATTTTAGTTTAAAAATGTAGTTAATTGAAAAGTTTTATTGGCAAAATTAAATAATTAATTGATTATTATTAAACTGATAAACTGATACTGATTAAAGAAATACTTATTTTTTGTGTGTGTATTTTCACGACAAAAAATTTATTGACAAAAATAGCTTTCTAGAGTTGTTAAATTTATTTTTAAAAAAATATGCCGACTATAGGGTATTAAATATAAACAATTTGTATTTGGCAAATACAAGTTTTTATATATTTTTAATAAATTTATTATTAATTTTTTGTGTTAAATAAAATAATAAAATACAAACAATGACAGTTGTTTGACGTTTGTGAACAGGTTGTTTATTAATTGCTTCTCTTCTTATTCACTCTTCAACTGCAGATAAAAAACTTTGGCTACGACTTGCATTAGTGCATCTGTTGTCTTTTTAACAATATCACTGGCATTCATTACGTTTTATAACAAATTAACATTTATTTATACATTTATAAAAAAATTTTTAATTTTTCATGTTTCAAGTCAACTATTTCTGTTTTATTTTTTGTTTTTGTATATTTTTTTCTCCCTTTGAACGGCAGCTCAAATAAACAAGTTGTAATTTTTTGATATTGAGTGTCCCCCTGAGGCGGGACACATGCTGCAATTCATTAGAGTTCAAAATAATAAAATTTGTAAATTAAATGGTTCGATATTGGTTCGATATTTTATGGCAAAATATAACGAGATCTTAACGTAGTCACGCATATTGAATAAATTAACGAATCTATTTATTTGTAAGTGATATTATTCCATTTTCATTTAACTCTTTATTTCTTTCTTTTATACTTTTGCGTTAATAGTTTATTTATTTATTTAGTTGCATGTGATAATAAATTACTAAGAGGACCTACTGGTTGTTTAATGGCCTAAAGGATGTGCTGCATTAATAGTTGTTATGAAATTTGTTGGTATGGTATTAACAATAATTTAGATGCCTGTTGTAATATACTGGAATTAGGAAGTGAACTTTTAGAGACTAGAAAAATAAATATTCCAGATAGAAAAATAAAGGTTGCTTCGTTTTATTTTCTCAAGTTTCGAATTAATATAAAAAAGGAAACTTTTAAAGCGAAGAAATGGTTTGTTATTGGTTTTTTCGTCCGTTCATCAGTGGATGTTCTCAGTCACATATAGGATCTTTCATTAACTTTAAATAACACAAACATTGTGTGACGTATCATTAAAATCTTTTATTCGTTTCAAAGATCAATCGATGGCGTAAAAATTATGCCATTAATAAAAAAATTCACTAAAGTGCGACTTTGACCCGCGCACGAAGGGTTCCGCACGGACACGAGATATGTAATTCAATAAGAACTTTAGCCTATATAAAATACAGTTTTGGAATTTTTTTTCGGTTTAAAGCGATTTTTTTAGTTTTGGAGTTTTTTGCGTTTATTGGCGACTTTTTAGTTTTGGCACTTTATTTTTCGTTTTGGGGAAAAAAAGGATTTTGACGTTTTTTTTTAATTTTGGCGATTTTTCTAATTTTGGCAATTTTTTTCATAGAGGCGATTTTTTTTTGGTTCTTGGCGAATTTTTCGGTTTTTGGCGTTTTTTCATATTGGAAATTTTTTTTAGTTTTGACACTTTTTTCTCGTTTTGGCGATTATTTCGGGTTTTTGCTTTTTTTAATTTTAGCGGTATTTTGAAGATTTTTTTAATTTTGGTGATTTTTTTTCATTTAGACGGTTTTTTTATTTATGTAGATTTTTTCGGTTTTTGGCGTTTTTTCATTTTGGCGACTTTTTTCATTTAGGCGTTTTTTTAGTTTTGACACTTTTTTCTTTTTTTCGATTTTTTTTTGGCTTTTGACGTTTTTTCAATTTGGCGGTTTTTTTCATTTTGGCGATTTTTTTTCATTTAGGAGATTTTTTTTCATATCAACAATTATTTTGGTTTTGGCGCTTTTTTCGCGTTTTGGCAATTTCTTTCGGTTTTAGGAGTTTTTTTAATATTGACGGTTTTTTCATTTGGGTGATTTTTTCGAATTTGGCGATTTATTTTTGTGTTAGAATTTTTTTTTAATTTTGGCGATTTTTTTTTGCAGCTTCGAAACTGTGGCTGTAGCCAACTGTTACGATTATTTTGTATGACAGGAATTGAAAGATATTGACATGGGCGACATTTATTGCAACAAGAAAGCGCTACGTGCCACACAAGTAACGATACCGTAGCTCTTTTAGGTGAAAGATTGTATGATCTATATAATTTTTTATTTTCTTTGGGATAAAGTAAAAGATAAGATCCATGCCAACGGCCGACAATTTAAAATGGAGTTCATGAAGTTATCGAGGAGATACAGCCACAAATGTGTGAATTGGGAAATTTTATGAAAGACAAATGGTACAGCATTGCTGTGCATGTCATACAATTCTGACCAAAAGACGTTGGTAAATTACCGCAACACGCGGAAAGTTGCACGAGAAGAACATCCATTTTGATTTAAAAAAATTCTTCATTTGCCCGCTGATGTACCGTTCACACACGACTGAATAAATGACAGTCAATTCAACTATGAAAGTTCGTTTGTCCCTATTGGTAGACATTTTCCTTACATTCATAATTAAATTTACCACAATTGACCATATTTAATTCTTTTTTTTCAGATGATAAATAAACCTGTTACTCTTTGCTGTTTACTTAATAATAGTTTTTGCGATCATTATCCATTTTTTTCTTCTTCTTCTTGTGTGTTTTAAAATTGTTTTTAATCGTAAATTTGTATGTAGAAAAACATTGAGAACAGACAAAACAAACAATCAAACAAGAAACATCAAGCATGACAAAATCATCTTGTTTCTGTCGTGTATCAGTCTCATCAACGTAGACGGTTGGCATACACTAGTTGTTGTTACATATTGCTTTGTAACCACAAAATGTCACATTTGACAGGTTACATTGTTAACGTTGACACATTACCACAACAAACACTAGAAGGGGTTGCATGAGCAAACAGTAAAGCGAGCTGCTGGTTGAGTGAATTGCAGAACCAATAACAAAAAATTGATCTTATTTTAAACACTTAACTCTAAATTTCTCGCGCTTGACATTTCCATTAAGGAGATCATTATAACTGTGATCTGTGATTACATTACACTCAGGATTTAAAAGCAAACACTGAAATACATTCAAAGATTGTAGCAGCCATATTTGTTTGAGTTTTGCAAGGCGTGTTATTTGAAGTGTTTGTAGTATTTAATAATAACCACCACCTCATGCTAATATAATTGATGCTTAACAGTGATCGGTGATCAGTGATCAGTGATCACACTAATCATATTCATACTTTCATTGTTTTGGGTGTAAGCACAACAAATTTCATTGACACGATTTGTTGCAGTGGCAACTAACAGTCAGTCCTCTAACATCAACTACATGCTGATGCTGATTTTAATTTAAGCATAATCAAGTATTTTTGAGGTGACGTAGTCGTAGAGTCTACCGCAAGACACTCAGCATGAGTGATGTGGTGCCCAAGACAGTTTCTTAAAAGATTTACTTCATAAAATTTTTTTAAACAATATTTTTTAAATTAATTGACTTTTATCTGCGAAGGTTTGATTTATGTTGCTTTCAAAATACTCGTGTATACATATTTATTCCGTAAAGATTTTTTTCTCTCACGCATTAAATACCTTTAAATTACTGGCATTGCAAGCAAAGAAAACATATTACTAACAAGAAACTTTGGCATTTACATTTCTATACTAAATAAATGTTTCGAGTGCAGCAAAGTATTCGTACGTGTGTATGTACCGCGGCGAAAAGCACCAGTCTTTAGTAATGTTGTCTAAATCAAAATGTGTGTGGTCGACGTTTTGCTTGCTTCTCGCTTCTCTATGAATGATGTCGTGTGGCGTCATTCATAGACAGCCAGCAGCAGCAGCAGCAGCAACATCATCATCGTCACCATCATAGTGTCAATGACAATCCCTAAACAGTGAGAAAAATAGCATTGGAACTTTTCTAACAGCAGCCAGCACCAACGTACATACGAAGACGAACAAGAAAATAGATGAGAGCGGGATTTGACAAGCATTTAATTATGTTTAGTAAAATAAACTATAAAAAATAAATACACAATCTTATAAAAAGATACATTAGAAACACTTTTTAAGTTGAATGATCATGAATGATGGGTTCCGTGTAACAACAACGTCTTGTTCAAACGTGTAACGCGAAGAAGGAACAACAAACTTTACAAACTTTACAAAATTGTCATTTCCATGTCTTGTGATTGGGCTGATTGCGTGACAGTTCGTGTGTTTAGTTAGTTGCATTTAGTTATGCTGCAAGTAATACTTGAGTGTGATTGAGATCTGTGCTCTTGTCTAAATTTTTATTGTACGTAGACTTTTTTTCTAAAGGAATTGTTAAGTTGTTGCTTGTGATCACATGTAATATTAATGATTTGTGAATGTTTCTTTCGAATTTTTTTTTCAATAATATTTAAAGATATTCCCCCTCTTTTAGACGATAGATGTAAGAAGGAGAAGAAAAAACAGCTAATTAGTAAAATTAATTTGCAAGGCATAAACGCATTTATTTTTTTAGAGGGATAAGCCAAAGGCAACCAACTGTGATAGATTGTATTGGCATTTTTTTATAGTTTTGATTTTCCTTTAAAATCACTTACAATTGGAAAAATAAATTCCATTCAACTTCGATATCATGAATGAATTTTATATATAGTGTATATGTAGTTCATACAAACTTCAGTGCGATACACTCTTTCCAGTGACATTCAATAACTTCGACACCTTTTCCTAATTCCTTAAAATAGACATCAACCGCAGACCTTGAGGATTAATTCATGTGTCTAGAGTACTCTGGAAGGCCAGTTGGTCGTACGCTAGATTATAAGTTCGAAAGTTGTAGGCTCGTTCACTTGCAAAAATCTTGATTTATTCGTAGTTGGAATAAAGTGAGTAATTTTCTTACTGTAACATTTAAAAAACAAATCAAATAACCGCTCGAAAAAATGCAATAATTAATGCATTGTCATTGTCGTTATCGGGCAGCCGTTACATTACATTCACTGAAAACTGTTCGTTAGTTGCTTCAAGAAGTAAAACTTTGGATGGGTTAAATGCCTGTTTTCTTTCTGTTTAGTTTTAAACTACTGCTGCCATATAGATATGTCAGGTTGGCCAGTTTTGTGAACAAACCAAAGAGCCTTGCACCCGATAAAACAAATATATTTAAAAGATAAAATAAAGGGGAAAATAAAACGAAGATACTCAAGTAAAATTTAAGCTGAATTTTTGCTCTTGGTTGAAGCAGTTAGATTTTTGACTACAGAGCGATTGATGGTCTTGTCAAAGTTAACCGCCTATTTAACACTAGATGCGCTGAAAATCGATAGATTGATGGCAACGAAAATTACCTTCAAGAAAGTGAAGCGAAGAGAAGCGAACTTACTCAGGGATAATAACAAATTTGGAAGGTTTTTCCGTCATCCCGCGCCAAATTTCGTTGGCAAACATATAGGTTCTCGTGTTTATTATTGATTTATTAACCAAATTTGTCATGGGTTGACAGAAAGTCGATCCAAATTAAAGTAAACACCGCCAGAAGAAAAAGTCACCGCTAATAAAAATAATTGTTATACGTTGAGAGATTGACAAAGAATGCGGAAGCAATAGATTACTTAAAGAGGCCCAGGAACAAGCCGTTCAATATTACATTAAGTATTGAATAACAAACAAGTCTAAAAAATAGTGTAAAATAGATCATATATGATATATCCCAGCAAAAATTTTGCTTCAATAAAGCAGGTTTTTGCTACTATAAAATAAAAGTAGCACTGACAATCCTGCTGATATCGCTGCTGATTTTTGTATGGCGCGTTCTCGGTTTGGAGCACTACATTTTTGCTCACTATTAAATTGATTTTTTGCTGTACTTTGCTTCATATACGTTCACTGCTTTTTAACAAGCTCGTATTTTAAAGCGAAGTATGATGCGCTTTATTGCTCTATTGCTTCAAAAAATATGAATATTTTTTACTGGGATACATCACACAATTCTCCCTCTTCATCTTACTTTTATGAACTGCCTCATTTTTTTATTAATAAACTAAAATATTGTGGATATATTTCTCTGCAATAAATAATAAATAAATAAAAACAATGTGAGTCCGATCACAAGAGAGATGTGTAAACATCTAGTAATGCAATTTTTTTTTCTTTGGCTTATTGTAACTAAAATAAGATATATAAATTTTTGACTCTACTGTATTTAAAAATCTATGGAAAACTGCATCTATAGTAGTGGAATTATTAGTTGTGGGGGTTTGTGGAGAATTTTTCACATGCAAGTGGAAAACGTCAAATACAAATTTTGATAAAGCTTGCGACTGTGGGTTTGCAAAATTTCTATTAAAATCTCCACCCATAATAATTGGCATGAGATGGAGATTGTTACCCAATTGGCATGAGATGGAGTTTGTTACCCAATTGTCGTGCACCAGCTTCAGTGTAAGGCAACAGCAGTTTTTTACTTGAAACTGGTAAAATATTTAATAAATTTCTATTTCATTAATGAACTAGTTTATATTAATTATATTTTCATATTTAAGTAAAATTTTCCTAAAATTAAGTAAAATTTTCCCATAAAATTCGGAGCTTTGTAAAGAAATTTTTTGTCTTTGATCTCAAATTTAGAAAATTTTCCAATTTTTTTTCTTTCTTTAATTCTGGTACTTGATTTTTAATTAAATTCTATACCAAATAATATTATATCTTCATATTATATTCTTAATTATAATTCACCATACATACACACATATAAATTCTTTGAGAGTTGACAAGTATTGAACCAGCAACCATCTGATTGGTATGCAAGCACTCTAACCAATTGTCTAACAAGGCAGCCTGAATAAGCATTGAAATTATTGAGTTTTAAAATTTTATTTTATTTACAAAAAAAAATTATTTTAAATTCAAATATTCCTCGAAAATATGAAAAATTTACTTAGATTTTTTGCTAAATGCAAATTAATAATAAATTCTATAATTCAAAGAAAAAATACTTAAAACTGGTAAATATTTTTCTAAAATTTAGTATACCTTTTTACATCTTTTAAGTAAGTCAAATTTCATGAAATAATCAGGAGTCATTGATTTCCTAAAGTTAATTTTTTGATTTAAGACAAAATTGACTAGTCCTTAATATAAAATTTCCTTCAGTTTATAACCATTTTCCTACTCTTAGTAAATATTTCCTTTAAGTCAGTAAACATTTCCTGAAATGTGAGAAATTTATTGTGTATTTTTATGAACTATTTTTGATATGATATGAACTTTTAATTTTTTACTCATATTAAGTAATTTGTACTAGATTTTTGTAAAAATTTACTTAAACTTAGAAAAAATTACTTAAACTTAGAAATTTTTTTTACTTGAATTTAGGAAAAAAAAATCTTAATAATAGTACATGTCTTTTTTTTGGAGTGTGTTGTTATAATATAATATTATAAATTCTTTATAAAGATTGTAATATATATTTTAAACAAATATTTCACATTTAAAACGCCCTTTTATTTAAAAGTTTATATTTATTTTATACCTTAACTTTTTAGCAAAATTCTCCACACTGGCTACACTATTTCACTTCACAAGCAATTTCTATTAAAATTAACATTGCTCCTGAAGGTATGCTTTAAAATTCTGTGTGATTGTATTTCTATGCAGCTGTTAAGTTTCTCTGTACTTCTTCTTCGTATGATTACACTAATACACTCATACATAGCTCACACCGATTTGATAACGCTTTACGATCTTGCTCAAAATTTGTGTATAGGTCTTTACACATAAAAAATATAGTGTATTAGCTTTTATTTAAAATTTAATAATTTAGCGAATTCTTTTATTGTGAGAAATTTATTGATTAATTGGAATTTTTTTTTAAATTTTTTTTATTTTAATAGTTATTATTGATATAATTATTTTGGTGGTAGCGGCTGAATTGAAAATTTGTTATATTGTCCCCTGCATTGTAATTAAATATGTTTGCAGCAACATTTGCACCAGAATTTTTAAAGAAATTTCAAAGTTGCTCAAGCCAAGTATTATTGCTGGTGCTCAGCTTATCGATTTGAAAATTTTTCATTCAAACGAAACAAATTTTGCTTCTGATTCCCATTCTTCCAATTCAATTAACTCAATTCTTCAAAACACGAAAATAAAAAATAAACAAATAATTGAATTGAGTATTTCCATAATAAATTACGTTCCAAATATAAAAAAAAATCTATTTTGCAACACACAAATTGGCCAATTTGCGAAAAAAAATCACACGTAATAAAAACGACAGATTGAAAAAAGTACGTTTACGCGAAAAACAAGGACAAGCAAAGTATTTTTAGTTATTTATTTTTTTAATATACAAAAATATTGTTGATTTTTTTTTAAACACTTTTTGTCACGAACTCATCAACAAATGTAAAATGAACACAATGGCTAAATAAATAATGATGCGGCCGTTATGAAAAAAAAAGAAAATAATAGAAAAATGCTTAACAGGGGGCAGTAGTAAAGAGGCCAATCAACTGAACTGACTTTAGCTTAAATAAGCACACGAAAATGCATACGTGGAGCGGGGTCCTTAAAAAGTAAAAGTAGATGATTGGTAACTCCATTGAATTGAGGCTACGGATTGTTGATCTAAAATGGGGGGAAAAAAGTATCAGGATAGATGGATGATTGACGTTTGCTGGTGACAAATTGCATTTAATGACATTAAATTGAAAATGATTGTTCCACAATATTACAGCACAAAATAAGTATTTACTAACAAAAACATATTATACCAATTTTGTTTAAATTGTTTTTGAAGAGTACAAACATGACTGCCAAAGTAAGCAGGCAATTGAAAAATTGATATCTGAAGTTGAAGTAGGAGTATTTGGAAAAATCAAATGCACTCCGTTAAGAAACACCGTTTCCTATGTAAACTATAAAATTTAATGACATTTGGTATGACTTACAGTTTGATTTCATACATTTAATTATTTTGGTACAGAGCGGCACGCTTTTTGAATTTTTTCTTTTGCGGTTTTCAAATTCTTTGGAAATTACTGATATTTTTTGAATGGCATAAAACAATAAATTAAATACACTTGTCAAAAAAAAACTGTTTTTTTAATTTTTACTTCCTGGCATTATCTACGATATGCTATTCGTCTACTATATATACTTTAAGATTTATAATATTAATAGGATGAAAGGTATATACATACACACTAGGGATGTCAAACACGAAAATCCCGAATCTTGAGTCCCGGGATTTTTGAAGATTAGCAAATCCCGAATCCATGGATTTGTAAAATTAAGTTCCGGGATTTTTTAGCAATTTTTATATAAAAAACTATTTATATATTCAAATATTGAAAATACTTTTAACAATTCAATGACTTCTCGTGACAAAATGTTTACAAATTAACACTAGGAGGAAAATGAATTAACTACTTTCTTAGGGTTTTTTTCATCAAGGGTGCTACAAATAGTTTTAAAACAAAAAGAAGTATATAATTTATAAGTTTGAAAAATGTATTCTCTTTTATTCTATGTTATAACTATCTACATGTCGACTTTCCTCAACCCTACACAATAAAATTGGCACTTCTCTACTTGTTGTCTGTCGGTAATAATTGAGTACTATGGACAGCTCCTTACAAATTCAAGTGTAATAATAGTGTCGGGTTGAAATATTTACAGAATAATGCGGAGTATTTTATTTACATATAATTAATAATAACTATATATTGCAATTCAAACGTATTTTCGTTTTATTTAAGCCGTTTAGGTCGTTTTTGGCACAAGCCTATAATACGAGTAAAATCCATGTAATTTAAATGAGTATGATCACAGATTTACGTCAAAAAGTTCGGACTGAATGACTTCAACTAGGTTCTAGTTTTATTCGAATTATAGAGTTGAAGGCCAACACACTAACAAATCCTACTGGTACTGGGACCGAATGTAGGAATAAATATCTGTTGAACTTGTTGAAAACAGCTTATGTATGAATTTCTAATTTTTCAGCAGAGCAAAACACTGTTCAGTACTCAAACCAGAGAACAGAATGAGACCATTCACATTTGTTAACAATTCATAAATTCGTTGCTTTTGCCATGCATTTATTCGACAACAATAGCAAACGTTAATTGCTATGATACAATTCATTGCGATTTGTTGATTGATCTAATGTTACAATGCCGATATAACACAAGCAGTGAAATGAAATGATGCAGCATGAAAGAATAGATTTCTTTCATACCATTCACTCAGTATTCGCTGATCTTTTGAATATCATGTTTAAATAACAACTTTATTTTTAATGATTTTAACGGTTATAAATAAAAGGAATGCAGTGTGAGGAAGGAAATTTCACAAAATAAAATGCCGATATAATATTTACGGTGTTAGAAAAAAAGAAAATACGAAAAATTAAATTTGGAAAAAGTAAAATTAAACTGAAATCTATTTCAAATAACTGTTTCATATAAAATTTGACATAAAATACATTTCAAATCTACATCGTGTTTTATGAATACTAATGTAAGAGTTTTATACAAGCACAAACTACAAAGCCTACGTTCACCGAGTATTCGTTGCTTTTGACAAGACCAGTGAACATCATCAAGCAATGCAGGTAATAAAAATCGCCGCACTCATCTCTATCGATTGTGCCATGTGTTGTTTCTTTCAAAATGTTGTCGATTGACAACAATATGCAGGTTTTTTGTGAAGAAAACAAAACAACAAACCAATGCATTAAATCTGTTCTCTGACTCAGACAAACTTTGTATGTATGTATCTATAAAAATGTGGTAATTAGACGTAATTAATTGAATTTGATTAGAATTGTGTATACATTTGTTTTAATTTTTCGACATGTTCAGCCATATTCAGCCGAGTTCTTTGATTTCCAAAAATCAACCCCGCCTGGCATCCCTAATACCCAACAATTTGTTGTTTTTAAATAAAATAATTCTTTAGGTATTATTCTTTAACCTGTTCTTTAATAAAATAATCGACAACTTCTTATTTTTTTAATACCAAACAGAAACGGTGTAATTATTGGTTGAGCACTTTAAAATGCAAATTATGTGCAAAGACAAACAATTTTAAATAAAATATTTGTTAATACTGCGAGTGCAGTAGAAATGTGAATGTGGTTTAAATTTTTATATTCACATGAATATATTTACGTTTGAAAGGTTTAATTGAAATTAATGACAATCAACGAAGCGTTAATATTAAATTTTTTTCTTTAATATTTTGCGAATATAATAAATTATTAACTTGGAATTTAAAAAACACACTTCGAAACATGTTTGAAAAAAAAAGAAAATGTTTTTTTTACAGACTGATTTTTTTACACATGTACACAGAAAAAAAAATTGTTGATTGAATAAGTGTTTGTTTGTACGAGTAGCTAAAGCATTAGCAATAATATATGTATGTATGAAAACTAATTTTCAACGGTAGCTGTTTCTCCAAACAGAAAATAATAGAAAAATAAAATAAATATTACTGAATGGGTTGGGGTGGCTTTTAAGAGAAAAATCTCTAAAATGTACTTATTTTTCCATATTTTGATTGTTATCGCTTTGAAGTGAATCTTTTATGTACGAGTATGTATGCTTGTCTATACTTGTGATTTCTTAAATTTTTTGATATATTTGAAACAAAAAACTACTTACAAAATGGTAATTCACTTTGCTTAATGTTCACATTAAGACCCACGTATGTACATACTCTTGAGGTCTTATCATCAGATTTTACTAATTTTCTTTTAATTTTATTGCGAATAGATATTTGGAAACATTTTTTCTTGGAAATATTATTAACCACATGGCTGCTTATTTTGAAGAAAATTTTGAGTATTTTTTATAATTTTATATGTTTGTAATTTAATTTCAGATTTTTTTTTTAAGATTTGTTTCAAGAAACTGATGCTTAAGAGTTTTCTGCACATTGCACAAGGTGACCAGAGTGCTAGAACTTTAGAATTATTGAATAATGAACCGATTTGAAGTCATCGATTTACTTGTTATAGCAACACATAACAATTTTCTATCTATCTGTATATCTTCATCTAAAATCCAAAAGCCGTAAGTAAACATTTTACTTTTTTATAGGAAAAGCCAACCTTATAAATGTGAGACTATTTATTTGTTAGGTGCCCAATTGAATAATGAATAAAATCGGTGTTTTTGAAACATCTGTATGTACATATGCAAGTAAAATTTTAAGGAAGGATGTATTTTGGTTAACCACATCAAAATCACTCAAAAAGTTTATTTCGATTTTTTTTTGGTTGTTACGGTCTTTTGGATTTTAAGTGACGATATATAAAAATAAATTGTTGTTCGTTAGTCTCGCTAAAACTCAAATGCCGCTAGACCGACTTGAATACTTCTTTTTGCATTTTGGTCACCTTAATACAGGTTTAGTTTAAAAAAAAATTACCAGCAAAATCCTGAAGCAATACTTATGCCCGTTATTTCTACACATAGATATCTATTAGTATACAGATATTTATCGTGTAAGTAAAACTTGTAGTTAAAAACCTTAGGTAGATTGCCTTTTTGTAGAAATAACGGGCATTAAAAATAATAGAAAATAGTTATACTGCTATTAATTTTATAACAAGTGGTTATATTTTTCTTAACATTTCTTCTTCGGAATAACCAGTTGGATTTCTAAAATTATTTTAGCATTATGTAGAAGTATTATTTATTTATTTATTATTATATTAACTTATAATTGAAATTATAAAGCTAATAAAGCAAAAGAGCTTTAGCCACAATGTAGAAGTAACTTTGTTTCCTTGTTACTCTTTATCGGCTCAACTAATTTTTATAAAACTTAAAACATTAATAGAACTGCATCTAAGGCAACCTTAAACTGCGACGAAGACAGAGAGAAATTTCAGCATTTCAACCATTTTTTATGAAATTCAAAGCAGAGATATATATTTTTAAGAAATTAGAACCAGGAAGGGCACTACACAGACTTTTCGCCCTTTACGAAACGATTCCCAAACGATTTTTATGATATTCCAACCATATATCGTTACTTTAATATAGTTGTTCATGTATTTCGATACAAGAACATCTAATGTATCGAATAATGTTAAAATCTCGATATTAAAAAATAATGAGTTGATGCCAAGGTAACGAGATACAGCTGTATCAAAACTGGGACCAAGAAGGACAGTTTCTGCCTCCTGTGGCACTACTCAACCAACTACTCAAAAAATAAATACAAACGGGTATGTTCTGCATTCCACGTGAAATTAAAACGAGTGGAATTGCCATAGCATTGTTGTTATAAATACATATTTCCAACAACAATTTTATGGCAATTTCACTCGTTTTAATTCCACGTGGAATGCAGAACATACCCGATAAGCTTCTAAAAGGACGCACAGGATTTATATTGCAAGGGGCTAAATCAGGTGAATAGGGCGGATGAGGGAGCAAATTTGAAGCCAAATTCATGGATTTTCGCCATGGAAACTGCACATGAGTTTGTGGTCGATTGTAAGCAAACGTGATAGCCATCTTGCGGAAAGCTTTATCATTCAAAATAGAAATCACTGAGCCATGTGGGATGCCTATGGCATCAACAATCTCACGCACTTTTACTCTTCGTTTGGCCAACGCCATATCGTGGATTTTTTTCGACATTTTCGGGTGTACTGACCTCAATTGGGCGTCCACAACGTTCAGCGTCATTTGCTCTTGTGCGACCACAACGAAAGTCAGTCAACGTCTTTATTACCTATGAAATCGATAGTGCAGAGTCCCCATAGTATTTATCGAGCTTTTAACGATAACGTTAATGAGCACTCGTATTTCACTTTTTTCCATTTTTAGAAAAATACACGAGGTTGTATGTTTTGAAAAAATGTTAAACGCAAAGCAAATGACGACACTTGCTTAAAATTCCACAGTAGTCTATTAATAGGTGGTACTTGATGGGAACAAAGTTGCAAATCATATAACCACGACGGGTGTTCGAAAAGTCGCGGACTTATATATACGAAAATCCTTGACATATGAAGTCAGTAACAGCTAAAATTAAACAGATAAACTGTAAAACTTTTGAGTTTCTGCTGTTACTCGTATATTGAAATTAAAATGTTTATCAATTCATTTCTTTCATTCATTTTCATTGGAATGGAAAAATTGCTTGTTGTGCCATTTTAATTTTTTTATGAACTTTTAATTAGAAAATAATTTTATATAAAATTTTTGTTTTTTTGCACCCATTTCTACGTTATCTCTGAATCTAATGGGCAGATTTAGAAACAATGTTTGTACAGCTTAAAGATATTTTTGTTTTGGAATTTCTTATTTTTTTTTTGTTTACTAGATAGATCAAACACTTTGCCTACATTTTTTTTACATAAGATATAATTCGAATTACAATTTAAAATCTGCATGACATATGTATTTAGTCAGTAATAGCATAAATTAAATAATAAATAATTTTATTTGACTGTGTGATTATTTCGCACACTTGTTTTGCTTGCGAGATAAAGTAAATGATAATTTGAAAATGATTTGATTACTGCAAACGCTGCAGCGGTTGATTTAGACAGCTTAAAACAACATTAGAAGTGTTATTAACGTTATTTCAGTTGATTAGTTGATGGTTTAATAAATTGCATACTAATTATCAGTTTTAATTGAAAAACAACTCGAAAAATTTTACCAGAAATTATTATTATTTTTTAATTATATTTTAAACTGGTTTCTTGTTCGATAGTCTTGAACTTATGGTCTGCTAAATGCATTTGAAAACGCCTACTTTTGTAGAGCGCAATTATAACTTAATCCAAATCAATTCCGTTTCCTTTGCTGCTCTAGCAAAGCAAAAATCTTGCTACATTTCGTCATGTTTTGCATGTGTGCGATTAACATTTTCCCGATATGAACGAAAACGTTTAATTTATTGTTAGAACTTGATTAACTGTGAACTGCAATTAAACTTAATCTTTTAACACGATCTGCAGCAAAAACAAAAAAATATTATTTGGCCAGTGTTAAATGAATTTATTAAAACTTGTTTCAATATGTTTGACGTTGTTGTTGATGTTGTTGTATTTATGAATAAATTATAAAAAATATTTAGTTTTAATGTTAATTTCGCAAACGTTTTAATTATAACATTTTGCTGATTTTAATCGACAATACGAATGAATGGACCAGTGACTGACTGATTAAATATGCAATATTGAAATTGCAAAATATGTTTGCATTGTGGCATTGAATGATTTGTAATTATTATTTGAAGTTATTATTAAAAATAAAAAAACTGACAAATACAAATAAATGTTTTCATAATTATAGTGTATGACTTATTATTTAAATTAATAATTTGCGCAAAGCAATTGTGTTAAGTTGCATAATGTGTTTGGACAAGTATTAAAAGTAAACTTTACTTTTGATAATGAATTTTCTTTAAAAAAATATCAATTACTCCATTAGGTTTCAACAGAAGTCAAAGAGAAAAGATATCAAGTGTGCGATATGAAAAAAAACAAATTCAATTTTAATGGGCCTTAACCGTGGCTTCTAAAGTCTGCTTTGATACCGTCCAAGCGAGATATTGAGTAACAATCAGTTATTAAAACATATTTACAGTCCTTCTAGTCGGATTTTAACAAGAAAAAATTATAATAAATTAATTAAAGAATTATTTATTAGTTTGATAGTAATTATTTAACGTGCAAGTAACTTGGGGCCTCCACTAACCATAAACATGGTATGGGCATCATGTCGAACATTGCAAATGGCTAATGGAGACCGCTCATGTCCAACTTGCGACCATGCTCTGACATCAATGCCAGAGCATATGTCTCAGCAACAGTGTTCGCCATGAGATTTGCCGTCGGAAACCATTTGCAATGGACATCGCACGTGTTCACCACAACGAGGAAGTTGATGAATTTTTTACAGTTACTCTGCCGGCGTCATGTTCATGTCATGTCCAAGTCGATGGCCAGTGGAGACGTAGGGTAAGTAACATAGGCTTTTAACTGTTATATTGAATCAGACCAGAGTGTTTAGTGGGAATCGAAGTTTTCCTTCAACTTCAAATTAACTTATTTATCAACTGTGTAACACAAATGGAAAGTTATTTTCGCTTAAAGTATTTTAAAGCCTTTCTTAACTACTTTAACTTTTCATTGATTTTCTAAAAAATCTCGGAAGCAAACAAACATTCTGCTACCGAAAAACTTTGATTATGAATTAAAGGATTTGCAAATGTTAACCCCGTCTATTGGTGGTATTTGTGAAAATTTCTTCTAGTTTACTTAATTTATTAAATCAATATATGTATATAATAAAAATTTGTTAAGAAGTCAACAAGACGTTTTTTGTATGACAAAGTTTTTTATTGTCATCTTATTATTAACAGTGACAAAACAAAAATGAAGTCGTAAAAATTATCATAAACAGTAATTACTTAAAATATTAACAATAATAAAAAAAAATTTTGTTTGGTCAACAGAATAAACACACAAAAACGTACGAGTATCATTTATTTAATTTAATGGTTTATTAACAACAACAAATTTTAGAATCACAACAATGTTTAACAACCCAGCTAAAAAAATATGTATGGAGCATATATGATATCCCATATATGGTTCGGATACGAAAAATGAGGGTATATGGGCATATATGATTATATATATTCATACATTTTCATACATGTATGTGTAAATTCCCTCCACAGTATGCAAAGTTCATATTCATACACTCTTGATTCACCATAGCGCACTGCTGTGCAATAAATTAAATTACTAAAATAAATTTTTTTTAGACTTGAGAGAGATGTTGTATTTAAAGAAACATTTGTTTGGACAAATAATTCAAAACGAACTAAAAGTCATTTCATTCATCAAAAGGTGAATCAATTATTTAAAAAACACATAAATCATATTCGTACATGACATTTAGCTTGAGAAATCAGATTAAAAATTTTTCTTTTTTAAACGTTGAGGGTACGCATATAAACTTTGCATACCGTATGTATTTTCTAATGGATTTCCAATTCAGCAGTGATAAAATTCCAAGCTTTTTTGATTGTAATAACGATCTTATGTGAGATATCATGTATGCATACATTCTTATATGGCTCCATATATAAAATCTTATATTTATATATGGATCCACATATGAAGATCTTCATAATTAAATTTCCATATATGAGTTCATATATTATAATACATTTCATATATTAGTCCATATATTAGTTCATATATAATAGTTTTGCCATGTATAATTCCATATATTTCCATACATGAAATCATACATATTCATATATAGATATATACATTCATATATTAAAAATATATGGACCATATATAATTTTTTTAGCTGGGAAATTTGTTTGAAAATCTCTAGAATTAAATATATAAAAATAAAACATGAAACTATAAATAAATTTGGATAAAATCTATAAAAATAAATATTAAAACCAAAAATCACATAACGAAAAATAAAAATATGAAAACATAAATTTAATCCTTGAACTATTGGAGATGACAATAAAAACTGTCATAATAATCATCAGATCAGAGAAATACATAAAACAAGCAACCAAAAGAAAAGATAAAAATTATTACCATTTTTCTCTGCTTTTTTTATATTTTGTTCTCTTTTCAAAGAAACGTACAAACAAATCATAAAAAAGTTTTAATAATAAAAATAAAACTCCTAAATGAATGAAGAGTTTTATGATCATAAAGAAAACAAAAAATGCGTAGGAAAATAGAGACAAAAAACGCAACGATGTAAAGAAATTTTAGCCGGTCCATGCCGACCTTAAATGTTGTCTACATACAGTATGGAGGACGGGCATCAGTTGCAGCTTTAAAAATTTATTTTAACCCGTAATATATTTTAGTATTAGGGACATGTTTGACGAAATTTCCTTCAAACACTTTGTCTTATTTTGGACTTATACATTCCATACACAAAAACTCTTTCGCTTAGTAAAACTTGTTCACACTTTCTGTCAGCGTAACCTTACAGCAGATACATATATATTTTTGAAAAGATCATCTGCAGTATGGTTTATCTTTTCGATGTAACCATATTTCTACATCAACGTTTAAGGAAAATATTTTGTAGGTTTCGTTGCAGAATTTTACATATCAAAGCTGAACTCATCCTATAGTTATACTCAAGTGTTTCAATGGTTTTTTATAGCAACTCTCCCAATTGATAGATAAGAGAGGCCATCTTGTAGGATGTCGCCTAGAGAAGAGAGCAGTTTTCATCCTTTAACAGCTATTGCCCTATTATCAGCACAATCATTAAGTGTGCACCCAGGCGATTCCAGAGAGGATTCAACAAAACTGATGCATTTACAAAACGCGACATCCATAGAAAGCACCACCGCATATGGGGAAATGTTGTTAAAAGCCCCAAAGCTCATGCAAATCCGATTCGGTAAAATTTCCCCTGATATATGCATGATGATGCTGGAAAATCAGCTTAACATTGATAGTGTTGGGAGTATAGAGATCAATCGACCCTTCTAGTGTTTTCAGAAGAAAGTATGATACACACAGAAAAAATATCAATGTAAATTCAACATGCCAAAAGGTTAATTCAAATTATTTCATTTCACATTAAATTTACTATATGTTGCTTGAGTGTGTTGGTGATTATTTGCTTTGTTCATAGCTGCAATACACTTTGTGCTCAGTTGTGTAGGTTGTTTTTGTATTGTTGTTGTTTTTTTGTTTGTAAACAGCCAACAAACTGCTGCTGGCTGGTAGGCAGTATACTAGTCTTGCATTCGGAGGATCGCAGATTCGAATCCTGGAGTCAACAAAGTATTTTGTATTTTTTTTTTTTAACTAAAACTTTTCAAGTCAAATCATTTTGTTTTTTTTTTAACTAAAACTAAAATTTTTCAAACAAATTTTATGTAAAATGTCTAGAAATAATGTTAAATTATAATTTAATTTATATTTAGTGTGTATCTTAAGAATATTTAAAGTTGTTGTGGCTGCTGGGGTAAGCACGTTGACTACCACAAGATTGAGTTCCGAGTTCAAATCTTGGCCGGGGAAGCAAATTTAATTTATATACAAAAATTGTTCTGATGTCTATGTGAACCACACTTAAGTTAAATAATTAATAGAATTTAATTACTACATTAAATTAAATTCATGTTGATCTAACTTGAAATAACTTTGATTCAACATGATTCTTCATTTTAATTTTAACAGTACTTTAATGCTAATTCAACGTGAAATAAAAATATTCCAAAAGGAAAATTTTTCTTTGACAATTATTATAAATCAAGTTAAAATAACATGAAACACACATGAAGCAAAATCAGATGCAAAAAATTTAAAATTAACCCTATTTTTAAGAATTCTACATTGTTTTTTTCTGTGTATATTAGTACTTGTCAGTATAGAGCAGAGACAAGCAAAAGGTCCCGTGGGCACTTCGTTATACTCATATTTGGTTAAAAAATAGCTAATGAAAAACAAAGGCTACTTTAATTCATATTTTAAGTAGTGAAAGTATTTAGATTATACTTTTATTCATTATATTATATTGTATTCAATGGCACTACTGCTTTGCAGCAAATATCAATACGAACATATTATGCCTGCTCATTTACTTCGTTTGTGCATCAAGTCAAGTCAGTCTGAACACTGACTGCATCGCATCGAATAAAATAGAGACAATCACAGTAGACTTGCTGACTCTCTAAGCAAAGTTTTTGTCATTTTATATTTATTTATTTTCATGATTTTAAATACTTTTTTCAATACGACTAAGTGTGGCCATCCAACAGCAAGAGCAACAAATGCTAATCTATATCCGATTTCCTCTAAAATCACTACAAGCGAACATAATGAAAATAAAAAAAGTCACACCTTCACACAATTATGTATATTTGATTTTAAAAAGAAACAAAAAATACTCATAATGGAAAAATATTATTTATGTGTTTTGATTTTATATTTGTTTCGTTCCTTTCAGAGTGTGAATCATTTTATCATTTTACCTTTTCATTTGACGCTCTTATGACCCGCTGCTCGCTCCCCAACTAAACTAAACAACTAATCGCACAAACTTTTCTTTAGTTTGTAAATGGAAATTAATACTTGATGAGCTGATAGTGTTGATGATCAATACGGTTTTATTTTGTATGTTCGATAAAAAAATAAATAATAAAATATTATCTATTAATTCCAAAATTCAAAAAACAGACAATCGTTGAAAACCCAGAACGTACAGGAAAGAGAACTCTTTTTAAACCAGCTCTAAGCTCTTTGTGAGTACTAGTATCAACAAATTCAGACCGCCTTGGTGGAATAGATTTTTTATTTTTTGGTAACACAGACAGTTTGTCACTTTGTCTTTTCTTTGCTGGTTTTCTTTTTCTTTTTTTTAATTTTCATTACAGACTTCATGGTGTTTTCTTTATATGAATCTGTTTGTTGCATCTTCTCGTGAATGCATGTGTGTATGTTTAATTTGTTTTTTAAAATTTTTTTTCTTACCAATTTTATGTTCTTCGCTTTTGAATACCTTGGGAGTATCAATAAAATGGATAAAATATTCATATGAGACTGGTTACAGATATGCGTGTTGAAAAATGTGATGTTTAATAATGGCCATTAAATGTTGAAAATTATCAGACACCTTGACTATAAGTCGTAAACCTCACACTGCATGGGATGCAACGACAGTGGGACAAGAACATTTTATGATACTCGTATAAAATTCAATAAATTGCACATACATACTCGTAAGTATAATATTAATAAAAGTTGTAGTTAGAAAGAGTTTGAATCATTATATATGATATTTTGTATTCCAACGACCTTCAAGTGGAAATTTCTTTTGTACTTAAGCACACTTCGTGAGTTATGATTTGATAGCAGTGAAATGGAAGACGGCTATGGAAACATCCATTGAACTCGCGCCTCTAACGAATATGAAAAAAGATGCTGTCAGGAAAAAAATCATCAACTCCTCGGCAAGAAGAAGTGAAGGCAGGCAGGGACTCTCTACTTAGACACTGAGAGAGAGAAATCATTACTGGCAAGATATTTTCCCGTTCTTGAGCAAACCTTTGATGTAATGAATAAAGCATATTCATATGATGAGAAGTTTGATACTGTTTTGGGCTACAAGAGAATGGGGGAGATGGCATTTCGACGCAGCTTTAGACATTGCACCATTAGGTGGTTCTAGAACGCTGGGCTGCTCTGATGTGCGAGTTGTAGGACCGATCATAAACTGATATGAATCTTTTACTCAAACTGCTGCCATATTTCATTCGAAAGTGCTTGGCATTTAGAGATGCGCACAATATAATATGTTTAGGGTCTGCCGAAGAAGAGTCAGGATGCTATTAAGGCCCTTAGTTAATATAAGTTTACCTTTTAGTTAACTTGGGAATATTGGATAAGGCTACATCGGCTAAGCAGAACGAATAAGGTACCACTCTGCTGGGTTCCCGGACATATCGGAATAAAAGGAATCTAATCAAATGCAGCCAAAATAGCCAGGAGGGGAGCTTGTGAGCCCACGGTTACACTAAAATTATTTTGAGAACTTGTATCGAATAAAATCCGTGAAGATTTACGAATATTGATGAATACCAAGAATAGTAGCAAACCTTCTTGGATTGTTTGAAATGTGTAACCAAATTCGTATCTAAGGTTTAACGACAGGCCATCGCAGACTGAGAAAACACCTCAACAGACTTGGCATATTGAGAGTAACAGCCCGAGCAGACTCTGAGATTATGTGGATAAAACTCCAGAGAATAGTCTGACGGACTGTGGAAATTTATGCCATAAAAGATACAGCCAATTGGTAAATAACCTGTTGGAGGATTGACAATTGACAATACTAGAACCACTGGCAATCTTGAGATTCCTCCAGGAAGCAGGTCTACACGATTTACTCTAATATCTTTGAAAGGACACAATAGATTTGATTTCGGTCACAGTGTGCTTTGCTTTGCTTAAGGAACCTTTACATTTAAAGACACTAAACGTGAGAATATTAATCCAGAGTATAGACTGATGTTAGACTTTCGTTTATATTATGGATAACACGAAAATATCTTTACCACCCATACACTATACGATCAGCAACTGCTCCCATTACTTTTGTTTCTAGACTGCTCTTAGCCACAATAAGAATAAAATACTAATTTGTCGAATGAAATATGTATTTCATATTTCAACTTCCACTTCTTTGTGGCGTTTCTTCTGCTTAGAAAACTTACAACAATTATTTTGAATCTTAACTTTTTACAGCCACTGTTGTTTTGATTCGTACGTAGTACTTGTTGTTGTATTAATGTATGACAATTGGTTTTAAGCAATATAAATGAATGCAGTATAAGCTGAACAGACCATTTTACACTATTGTGAAAAATTAAACACTTCCCAGAATTCACTCTGAAAAAAACAGCAACAATGCAAAAACGCACAACACATACTTGAAAAACTGGAGAATAAGAATTTGAGGTGACAATGAAAACGGCAGCTTCCAACTGATTATAATATAATATAAAAAAAAGAAATCATATATTCTATAAATACAGAGGCGTTGAAGAAAGGGGATTTCAAATTCAATGTTAATGTTAATGTTATACAAACTTTTAATTTCACGAACATGTTGGTTCGCCTCTTTGAAGAAAAATTTTAAATAACTTTTAAAATATCTATTCATTTTTTAAAACTTGTTTATCATTTTGGCCAAGTTTGTGAATCGTTTAATTTTACCCTTCAAATATCCACGTCCTTTGCTTCGTTCAGTGAATAAATAAATATAAACATATAACCAGAGTCAAATCGATAGACATATAAATCGATTTGTTTTATTGATGACATTCGCCAGATTTTAAGCGAAATGTCATAAAGTTTATGACTTAAGTCTTTTGTTAAGCTTTCGAACAAAATAAAATTTGTAAAGGACGCGCACACACACACACACACACCTAAAAAGAGGACCTAAAGAACAGACATCATACCACCAAAACCAAATCGACAATAAAATAAGACAACTCAAGCGGACAAATAGTTAAATACACGAATGAATTCCTTTTCAACCAAAACTTTTACGGGCATGTTGGCAATAAAACGCAAGTTTTGTGAGGCCAACACAAGTCAAATGCAAAAAAATCTCGATATGTTTAAAAAAAATATCATTATTAACTGCCAATCTTAAGTAAATATGATATTTTTCCTTAATGTTTAATAAAACACGCATATTCGCACAACAAAGCCAAAGTTAACAATGATATTTTTGTAGGCAACAAAAAATAAAAAATAAAAGAGGAGAAGATCTTTTTCTTTCAATACACATGAATACGAGTACCAGAGGAAATTTAATCGAAGGAGTTCTATAGACAGTTTGAATGTTTGTTAATTTTAGCATTCACACCTTCAAAAAGTGACACTTTGGCATTTAAGTTTTTTTATTCTTCTCATTTTTATTTTTATTTTCGCCAAGTCAGAGAGTGAAGAAGATAAAAAGTCTTATGATTTTTTATTTTTTGCTGGTGGGCGCAAATGCAGAAATGATGTTGTCGTGCCACCAACTACAAATTTTACGATTAAGACGTGTTAAATTGTTAACAAGCCACTTCAGGTTCTTGGTAATAAGCTGGAAATTTATGATTCTTAAGCCTTTATTGTCACACACTAAACAAAATTCAAAAACAGAAACAAAAAACTTTGCATAAACTCTCTACATGTGGATAGATGATATACTCTCGAACACACACACAATTTTATCATGTCTACTATTTTAGATTCAAATGTAAATAATACAACAAAATGTTGATAACAAAAGTTATAAGCCATTATTAAAATTATTCATTTAATTTGGTTCTTTATAGATCTTAAACTAAGTATTTGTTTATCTCTTTTGATTTTATTTCATTATGACTCTCACACACATTCTGTAACGGCCTTTCATCCCACATTGTCATTATTAAACAACATTTGCATTAGAATCGAATTGATTTTGATCATTTTTGTTAGAGTTTTGATTTGTTGACAATTCCATTTCCTGTTGTCTAACTTTATGGTCATCATTCTTAAATGTGTCGCCAACAAACAGAATCAACACCAACTGCATCTTTATATGGGGTCTTCTTTCTTTATTTTCATTTACGGAATATCTGATAATGAAATATGTACAAGCATATACTTTGTTGTATCAACATTTTAAATTCCATTGTCAGTTCTTCTGTGTGCGTATTAATCATCGATAAAGACAAACTCTTTTTTTTTTTTGGTTATTGTTCCGACATTATATTGGAATATGATTGGTAGTATTTTTGTTACGATATTATTTTAACTCTCTTTGAAAGTCAATATGCTTCATAAAGGTTTTGTAAATTTGTTCCTTCACTATATATGTATCTTAAGTTAAATATAATAAAAATATTAATATTATAAATTAATTTCGAAGTAGAAAAGGAACATCGTCCTTAAGCTCTTAACACTTTATAAGTGAAATGTAAATAGATTAGGTTAGGTTAGGTTAGGTAGGGGTGGCAGTCAGAAACCCGGACTCACTTAGACCGTTTTGGTACATTGTGATACCACGAAGACTCTGCTTATGCGGAGTCCCCACCGTCGAACCAACCAGAGCTCAATATAAGGCTACTAATACGTTGCAATTCAACACTAGCAACGTCAGAAAGTTCCCTGAACTCAAGAGCGCCCATTGTGGCCAATCTCTTTCTTGCAAGTCCTGGACAGTGACAAAAAAAGTGTTCTACAATTTTCTCTTCAGCGATATCCTGGCAGCTATGGCATAAATCGTTATGTTCAACCTTTACCCTTTATGCATGCCTACATAAGAGACAATGTCCGGTTAGCATGAAAACTAGAATCGAGATTTGTTTCCTATTTTTCAAAATTAAAGAAGCCGTAATGGATCCACAACTGCCTTGTAATCACTCAATAATTTCTTTTGACACACCTTCTTTTTGTTTGTTTCATCCTCTGTCCAGCGCCTAAGTCTCAGTTTGCAAGAGAGTAGGAGTAAGCCCACACATTCCAAATCCGGTGGAACCTGTAAGGTTGTCCCAATTCTAGGAAGCTCATTAGCCGTAGAGTTTCCCTGAAAGCCTATATGCCTACAGATCCAGATGATCCTAATATCAAACTGCTCTGCCATCTAATTTAGAGATGATCGGCAGTGAAATGTAAATAAAAATAATATTATCAAATATTAAAAAATAAACAATTAACAAACAAACAGTATGGGAAGCTTATATAATTTAACTGAAGTTTATATTTATGAAGCTCTTTGAAATTTAAATGAATTGGAAGAAAATACGAGTATTTAATGTGATTTTCGCAGCAGGATCACTAGCAAAATTATATCACTGACAAATGCTTACAAGAAGCTCGTCATAGTATGTACTGATCGTTTGCTCTTTGCCAGAACATAAATTAGTATATTCTTCGCAAACCTAAAATCCAACCTCCTCTAGGGAGTGAGAATGGCTGCCCCTAGAGACATGCAGAAGATCGAAGTCTTTATAAATTAAAGTCTTCGGAGAATTCCAAAAATCTTCTGGCTCAGGGTTATATGCAATATCAGAATATAGAAGCATTCAAATCTGCACCCTCAGAAGGTCAGACAACGACACAAAAAGAAACACAAAGGACTAGAACCATGGGCAACTGAAAAAGAGAATGTCCGGCTCACACGTAGAAAAGATAACTAGGCGCAGTAACAGCCGCCACAAATAAAAACTGGATTGAAGTTGAAGACAGAGTGCCCTATAGTATTTATACGATCTATTGTTATATAAAATAAGAAATATATAAGTCCACTACTTGATAATCCAAAATGTTAAATAATATTCTGAATTTAATTTTCCTTCTTTCCCTTTTTCAAATGAAGTACATACATACTCTTTCAGTTTTATTGCTTAATTACAGCATAATTGATTCACTTGGCTCTTAATATTTATTGTAACATATTTCAAAGATAATCTCATAATCATGATATTTGCCAATAACAAAACAAAAAAAAAGAACAATCCGCATCCCCCTACTGAATGGGATCAAAACGATTTGACTTACAAACTGGTTGTGGTAACAAAATGTTGGCATATGTAAAAATATTGACTTTACAACATAATTAAGCTCATGACAAATAAAAATCAAACACAAGTTATGAACAAATTAGCAAACAACCACTTGTGTGTTGTGTTTTTTTGTTGGTTTGTTACCAACAGAATTGTTTTTATTTTTTATTTTATTTTTTCTTTCAAAGTAACACTTGTGCAGCATTAAAGGAAGGCAGTAGCAGCAGCAATAGATTTCTCGACGAGATACTAGAATACTCACTCACTCTTAGTTTTATACATATTTAAATCGTAAAGGAAACAAATGATTTTGATATTATTCAGCATTTGCAACACACACATACACGCACAGTCAAATATAATGTTACCAAGCGGGTGGTTGGTGATTGTGTTTTTCTTTCTTTTTTTTGCGGCAAATTGCGTCAATATGCGCCTTATTGTTGGCAATAAATATTAACCGCATAAAAACAACAACCCACCAACACATTCATACCAATAAGTCCGGGCACTTGCACACTGAAGCTTGTAGACAAAACAAGCAAACAAGGAGATAAAAATTACCCTGTGCGAAATGTGACGTAAAATGAAAATGGAAAAAAGTGTTCTTTGCACACTGTTCTTATTTAATGATATATAAATTTATGAAATAAAAATTAAAAAAAGCAGTCATCAACAAAATTATAGAAATTTTTACTGTTGTATTCATAAAAAATATTTATAAAACACATTTTTTATTTAAATTTATAAAACAAATTTGTTATGTAAATTTGATTAATAAACCTTTTATATAACCACATATTTTTTTTAGTAAGGACATTATAAATTAAAATAAAAACTCAAAATGTTTGACTTATGAAGCCAAAAAATATCGTTCAAGAAATTACAAATACAAGACAATTAAAGTGTAATTTTTATGTCCGAGATAGCTTCGCAGGAATTAATATGGAGGTGTCAAATCACATGACCTTGGAAGCCTATTCACAGGACTATTTCTCGAAATTAACTCGTTGAAAAATCTTTAGTTCAATAAATCGATGGTTGCTCATCCTGTTCAAACCACATCTCGTCCGGTATAATGACATGGATGTTCATGGATTTAAAAATAAAAAACCATTGATTATGTTGCGGTAACGATATCTATTATCTGTGGGTTATGTTGTAGACAATTTTGTTTATTGACAAACCCATTAGCCCAGAAATGATCCCTATTGCTACACAAAATTTTGCGATAAGACATCGTCTATAAATTGCGCAAATACATGACTGACTTCCAAAGCAAATCTGAACAATTTGATAGAGTTGCTAAAGCGTCAATTTATGCATGACGATTTGCCTGATTATACTGATCACAATTGTCAAAAAGTCAATGTAGTAGGACAGTTCATTTGAAAGTTAATTCTCCCATCGGTGTTATGATGCTGTTAAAGACACCTCCTACATCTGACAGCCCATAATCACAGTAGCTTTGGAAAATGCTTTAAAGATTTTAGCTACAAAAGTAAGAATCCCCAGCAAAAAATTACACATTACCATCAGAACTACTTGCCATATAATGACTTACTTTTCTGATTACCAAACTTCAATACTCACATTACATAAAATTTAAAAAAATGATGTACACGTTTCTAAATGAGGAGGATGATTTTTTTTACATTAAATAGATTACTTGAACTAGTTGCAAAATAAAAAAGTAAGTACTGCTCAAGAATCGATTATTTTAGTCTCGCGCCTTGTTAAAATCATTAAGTTGTTAATCCAGTAGGGAAGAGCTTCCACCAAAAATGCTTAATTCCAAACCCGATTACCTTCTTTGAAAATTTTTGATGGGTCCTTATTCACTTTTCTATAGAGTATACCATCTTGAAGTTCTTCGAAATTTGAATGCCAATTTCACAACTCTGATGATTCAAAAAATACCATCTACCTGCTGTACTCTCGTTCAATTGACTCAACACCCAAAATCGCAAGAACAGTATCAAATAATTTTCCTTTATATTTTTTATCATATTTGTAATTTAACTAAACTCAAAAATATTTTTAAATAAATACTGAAAAGTGAAATTGTTATACCACTTTCAACTAATAATGAAAACACTGTGCAAATGTTAACAAGACCAATTACTCAACATGATTTCAATAAAATTACAAAATACTACTGCACACAGTTGAACAAACAAACAAACAAATAATTTAGTTGTTACATTTGAAAGTGTGTTTCCACTTCCACACAATAATATATTGATGTTATTACCAAGGAAATACAACAGCAACAGCAACAACAACAACAACAATGAGAGCTGCATCCGCAAAAGTGGAAGTGAATACTAAAATACATAAATGCCACACTTGTTGTTTTTGGTGTTGCTGTTTGTGGTGGTGGTGGTGTTCCTTCTTACTCTTCCCAAACTTTTGAAAGTAACATCAATCTCAATAACAATTCATAATTCATGTTTAACACAACACTCCCCCTGTATGAAAAGTTGTTTGTACAAATGATGGGAGGATGGCACATAAGACCCTGCGATGTGTGTGTGTGTTTGTTTTTTGTTGTTTTTTTTAAGGAAACGGAAGTTAATTTCAGGTTGCTGAACAACTTTGTTACACTTGTTTGTTAAATAGAATAAATAAATGTAAGAAAAAAAAATAAACTCCAGTTTGAATTGTCTATTGAGCAGGGCGTTTACAGGGAGGGCGAAAATGTTGAAGGATGTTTCATAACTTGGGGTGGTTCTTCTTCGTTGTTTTTTCATTTGTATGTGTGATATTTTTTGCCACTTCATCTACACTTTTTCATAACCATAAATTGTTTTTAATACTTAATACGAGTACATACCAAAAAAAAATATATTTTGCTGTTGCTCTTAAACTTCCTGAGGATTTCTGTTTGTTTGTTTATTTCATTTGGAATATTTATGATGATCTACTACTACATGTGCCACTTGATGGAAAATTATATAAATTACTACCACTCATTTGCTTAGATATGTACCACACAGATAGAGCTGATGAACATAAAGCTGGAACGACCCGAAATAAAGTAATAACATAGACTGACACAAAAGGTTGTTGGTGTTGTTGATCATCCCCAATTGCTTTGTTTCGTTTAAGTGTAACTTGCGGGCAGATAGACAAGTACATACATGTATAGATGTATGTAAATGTAAGTTATTCAGACAATTATGTTTCACTAATTTCAATTATAAAAATTAAACTCAATGGAGTATGTAACAGCAATAGCAATAAAGTAAATGGACAGCAAAAGTATTAAGTCTCCAAAATCTAAATTAGTAAAAATTAACAAGGCTATTATTTGTTTATTTATTTATACATTTTTGGTTTTTTAACATTATTGAAATTGTTAAAATATTTTTATAATTGATCAATTCAAAACCTATTGTGAGAGTCGTAGTTCGTACATGAATTGTTGGTATATTCAATGAAAACATTAGCCCTATTCACAGACTTGTTTAAATAGTGTTGCATCGTAGCATATGCAAAATGGTATAGCATATTGATACTCACCACTAAGAATTGTTAAGTGGTGAGCATCAATATACATACTATACCATTTTCAATATGCTACGGTACAACGTTTGTACGAAATACGACTCCCACAATAGGTTCTGAATTGAGCAAATGATTTTATAAAAAAAGTATTGCCTCTGGAAAAGTAGAACAAATAAAGTTGAACTTTATTATATACTTAAAAGTCTGTTGATATTTTTTTCATAATTTTTGATGCTTTATAAATACAAATGAATAATTTTGTGATACGCGAATCTAGAACTTGAATTTTAAAAGCAAACGGCTATTTCAGAAAAGAGAAGATGACCGTGTTACCTTTTAGTGCTCCGGTACTTTACTTAAAATTGTATTGGCTTATAGTGGTTTTGTATTTTGTGTAGATTTCGAAATAATTTCGGAGCAAGTTCTTTCACTCAAACAAATATGCCACTTTTAGAGAATTATGTTTAAGGGAAAGATGTATATTTGAGCGCTCAAACTATTTTATTATATTATATTTATTTTTTATTTTTTGAAACGTTGTGCTATATTCTGTTTATTACATTAACCTTTTTCAAATTGGAGTATTGTATAAAGAGAAATGCCAATGACTTCATTACTACGATATAAAGAGATCCATTACTTTCACATATCTGCCCTTAATTATGAAAGTGGTCTAAGTCATATATTTCTCTGTTCGATATACTTAGTAGATTACATTTGAACAAATTAAAAACTATATTTATATTATGCAGCATTTTAATTTAGAGTTGTGCTAGTCTCGATTTATATAAATTTATTCAATATTTTTTAAATTTTTATTGAAGTTTTTCAAAGATTTATTTGATATTTCGAAGCAAAAATCTAAATGACTTAGACCACTTTCATAATTAAGGGCACATATTACTTTAATTTCAGGAGGTCCGTTGCTCAGCACAACTTTACCTAATCAATCGAAATGTCTGTAAATGTGCGTATACATTTAAGCAAACTCTAAAACTTACGATATGGCGAGGGTGGAGTTGGCTGAAGTAGTTAGCACGTTGACTTCAAAACCGAAGGAACCGGGTTCGAGCCCGGTATCCAACAGTCATTAAATAAAAACACCACGTATTTTCCTGATGTGTATTAGTGTCCCTTTGTTTCAGTTGTTGTCACTGAACTATACCGACTTCAGCACATACTAATCTTAATGTAACATCAGAGCGCTGTCCTTCGTCGTGTATCAGAATCATCGCTGCAAAGTAAAACAACCCATAAAAATGGCTACTAACCACAACTTCAAAAAAATTTAATACGTCTCATTTAACACCAGAGGCGCTGCTACACTGCATAAAAACATGCAAAAGGCAGAGTTGAAAAGTAATGAAGCTTTCCTCTATCTCTTCCTTCCCAATCCTAACGAAGGTAACACCTATTAATAGTAGTAGGCAATCATTGCTTGAGTGGTACTTCTCTTTATTTATAAAAAAAAAATCGGGTAAACTCTAGTAGATTTCCCATACAAAACAAAATCTACTTCATCGCTAGATTTTTGTCAAAATCTACTTAAATTCTAGTAAAACTAAGTAATGCAACTCTGTTTTTTTAAATTTCTTTTGAAAATTAACAGCTAATGGGTCCTGTTTAGGATAAAAAATCTTGATAAATGTCCAAAGAAACTTGGTATAAATGGTATAGATTTTCATAAGGATTTTAATTGGAGTCTTCTAGATTTTTTGCACTTGTAAATTCCCTATAAATAACAACTATATATTAATCAAATATTTTTAAGAGATTTTGCTTTAATTTGTGTTTGTCTTTTGTCGAAATCAAAAAAAAATTCCCAGTAAAGTTAAAATTCGCCAAAATACGCTAAAAATTATAATGCAATTCGTTGTAATCGGTGTTCGTTATAATCGAACGCCACTGTTCATACTTGTATCTTTCATTTAAGAATGACAAAAAAGAATGTTTCAACTAATTAAACTCGACGGGATGCTCAACGCCTTGTTAAAAGATTCGTGTTGACAATTGTCGTCTTTTTGTTGTTAATCTTAAAGCTGTTGTTTTGAAGTTGAATTCTGATTCTGATTTCGATTTCATAATTTTTTTTTTTGCATTTTTATTAACAAAATTAACATAGTCGTTATAATTAAAATATAATTTATTGGCAGACAATTGTGTTCCCGATACAGGCGACACCTCATCTCATACGTATTAATTCATATTCACACTTTTAATAACGGATAAAAATAAAAATTAAAAAAGATACTCGTACATTCAAAATTCTTAAATGTTTTGAATAAGAAGAAGAAAAAGAAGAAGGCTTTCTAAATTGTGTGTCTTATTTTAATGAACTTTCAAGTATCGATTTTGTTCAAGTTCCAAGTTATATGCAGTGTTGAAGTTCTCTTTATTTATGAGCCGTAAAATGTGGATTTAACATTTATAACAATTAATTATTCGATTTGTTTAACAGATTTGCATAAATAATTTTATCAGCTTTTGTTTTGTTTTGTTGTATTTTTCTTTTTCGCTTTAATTTAGTGTTAATAATTATTAAAGTTTATTTATACGATTCCAGTTATATATTAAAAACATTTAATTTAAAGTGAAACAAGTTTAAGATTGCATTCCTGTGACACATGAACTGTTTGCATTTTAAGCTCCAGATTAGCAGTTTTCTGAACAATAATTTTTTTTACTCTGTAACAGCAGCTTCCTGCATACATTTTTTCAACTGAAGGAAGTATTTGATATGTAAACTATAACTAACCTAAAACTAGGAAATTTTTCCATCAAATAAATTCGAAATAGGTTCGGGGTATTTATCAAGATGATATTTTTGGCAATGATATATCAAACAACGTCTAAGATATTTTGTTAATTCAATTATATACATAATAATTGGGCCTTGAGATATTGGGCATTGCTACGGAATCCTACTTGAAATAATACTATCCGCGGGTTGACGAATTTAACTAAATAAATGAAAATATTAAGATTCAATGAGTTGTATAACTTTTTCTCAATTGTAAGTAAAGTGCCCTGGAGACGATGAAATAAATTCAGCAATCACATGGTTTTGTGCGTTGTCGGCAATGGCTGATGGAAATCGAATCGGCTCCAACTTCGATTCACAAGAACAAACATAAGTTTCGCTTTGATTATTTTTAATGATGGAGTAGTGCGCGTACAAACAAAAAACTGGTGACGTCTTTACTCGTAGGCATTTTTTTAAGCGACAAACAAGCGACAATCAGCCTCAAGCACTGATAGACAGGTATATTTGATGGTCTGCAGGGCACTAAAGAAAAGGAAAAAACAAATATTTTCCACTAAATCTTAGAGTAAACCTTTTATGGATCCAACTTTTGCAGACGATTGACATAATGAAATTGTTTACAAATTTAATTAATTTTTTAATTGATATAACAAATTTTTTTATAGTATTTATTTCTGTGTACATACATATGTATATATTTATTTGTTTAATTTTAAATGTTATATAGAGTATCAGCAATATAAAAAAGAACAAACAGACGTTGTGTTCTTTTTACTTGTGTGTGTCTGTCTGTCTTTGCACTGCCATCAACAAGATGGCAACTTGAGTTCGCGCTCCATAAGCATAAAAAGGAATATTTAAAAGTTGGTAATGGCAAACCACCCAACATATAACCACCCAAAACATATAAATACACACATACACACATCAGCAAGGAAATATAGAAAGAAGTCCTTACAAACACACACATAACACAAGTATCTGCAGCAGCAGTTACAATTAAGCTCAGTGTATTACATTTGCCAACAACATGGCAAATGGTCACCAGGGCGTGTAATTGAGTGACACAGGACCCTTTTAACAATTTTATTTGCACATTAGCGAGGGTGGTGGTGGATTTTTTTTACTCTTTTTGTTTGTTGTCGCAATGAAATTGTTATTGGAAAAACAAACTGACAGCAAGGGAATCGCAACAAAAAATACATGTATATATATATATATATATGTACATGTATATAAGAAGATAAAAAATGAAGCCGACAACAAGGAAAAATTTAAAAGCGATATTATGATTTTTCATAGATTGATAGTTGGAAGGGAAAGTATGAAACAATGAAGCGAGTATTTTAGTAACAGATAAAAATCGTAATTTAACCAACAATATGGGAAGAAGTTGCCAAACAATATTGTTCACATCTTGTTTGTGTTGATATTTAAGAAATATGTTTCTTTTACAATTTTAAAATATGAACAAAATATTTTCAAAACAATTTGTTATGGTAAAAGTAACTTTATTTGCAAACGACAATAACGACATAAATTGTATATTTATGCCTTGAAGTTTATAGAAAATCAACTACACATTTCTCTTCACAATTATTACAATTTAATCATGAAACTTAACTTTTGGTTCAATTAAACACCTTAACAACAAAAAATTTTAAATTTTTGGCGATTTGCTTTTTAGTTAATTTTTAAATAAGTTAATCATTCAAAGCATCTCAAACTAAATTACAACGAAATATGTTGTAATTTTTTGTTAAGTTTTTTAGCTTGTTATGTTTGTATATTTAACAATTCTCAATCATTTTGGTGAGTTTTTATATACAAATAATATGAGGTAGTGAGCTAGGATTTTTAAAAATTGTTTGAAGGTCTTCTGCTGAGCTGACATTAGTACCAAAGAAATGCACTAATAAACTAACTAAAGCAAGGGCAAACATACAGACATATTTAACTTTAATTTGAATTGATTTAATAAATGAATTGTAATTTCAATTGATTTGCTATAATCACGTCTATCGGGAATATTTGTTCTACGAAATATATTTTATTTTCCCAAAATTGAAATCGTGATTATTTTTTCCTCAGAAATCTTTTCCCTCTTTTTGATTATAAAGGGAATAATAATTAATTTTTTAACGAACGCTCAATCTTACCATCTCTAAATTTACAACAGCCTTGCCATTGTCGTTGGTTCTTGGCTAAATATGGACATGTTAGTTAATTTGCTTATTTGTTGCATAAAAGTTGCGTAAATAAAGCAGAAATCTACATCAAATGACACCACACTCACAGTGAACCAAACACAAAAGAACACTAAAGATGAAGGTTTAGTGGCCTTCAAAACCAGCTAGTTGTTCCGTTCAACTACGTGTTTGTCAGAATATTTACTATTAACTTTGGTGTTATTTGTTCACTAATAATTATAACATTCAATATGGCTTGCAAAGTGATACGAACTTTAGCCTGATCAAATCAAAACATAGAAATAAATAAAGTTCGAACATTAATAATTAAAATTAACTAAAATAAATATGTTTGATTTTAAAGTAATTTTTAAGCTTTAAAAAAATCCTGGAAGATGATTTTTACATTCACTACGCTTTGAATGCGAAAACAAACGTTTCCAATAAATTCGTGATAGCAAATTTCTCTTCATCGGGAATGAAAATTTCATGAGAAGAAATATTTCACATTTTATTAACCATAGAGGTGAATATTTCTATTAATATTTTGCTTCGTATAATTAACGAAAATAGGACTTTCGGCACTAAAACCCCACTGTGTAGCGAAGAAAGAAGAAGAAAATAGTTTCAAGAATTTTTGGGACCATCAAAAATAAACGATCTCAGTGAATTTGCAAGCATGGCAAAATTGGTTACTGTTATAAAATGCAAAACTTTAATTTGAAAGGTCTCAGTCCAAAAAATTATTATCGAAAACCTTAATTCTACTCTGGGGAATTTCCTCCTTCTTTTTCAATTATAAAATATTGGTTGGCAGGGTTAAACGAAACCGTACGACCCGACAAGAAGGAATACCGTAGTGGTCGACCAAAATAACAGTCATAACATTGGTGTGGAATGGGAGAATCGTTTCCGAAATGGCGAAGATAGTTCCATCTGGAGGAAAGGTCATGTGGGATAATTTATATGGATTATTTTCAAAAAGTGATGAAATTAACGAAATAAATAATATCAATTATCAATAAAACCGTTCAGAACTCCACTATTGCGACGGCCAAAATCATTAACTAAAGTACAAATTGCTTCATGATGCATCTTGTTCGTCAGATTTGGGTCCCTCAGCTTATTTTCTATTTTCAAAATTGCGCTGTAGTAAAAGGTTTGTAAACAATGAAGATGTGGAGTCTGTTGTTGAGCAACTTTTGAGTTTATGGGAGGCAGAGAAAAAAAAAATAAAGAGGGCAGCCATTTTATTTCCCTCTCTCACCAATAAACTAAAAAGTTGCCTAACAAAAATTGCTTTATGAGGACCATGACTATGATGATTAAGTTCAAAAATTTTTGGCTCAAATCTATTGTTGTTTTTCTGTGTTAGGTCGGCTACTTTTGAAACCTAATTTGTAGGTATCTAGCGCATTCAAATATTTCTAACTTAACCACATACTGGCAACAAAAAATTAGAACTGGAAATATTATTTCAAAACAAACAAAAAATTATATATGAACATATGTATGAACATATAATTTTATATACACACATATTTTTGTTTTATTTCAATAATAACAATGTGTCTTTGGCATACACCGGTGATACGTCAGCGTATTGTCTTTCAAAATCACTTTGAAGACACTCCAGCAATTATTTACTTCATTCACAGTCATTACAAGTTCTGCTTTCCACATACAATGGTCAGTTGAAATGTGGTAACTATGTGTTTATACCACATGCTAACTACAGAGCATACAAATGTGTTGAACTTTACATACACATACACATACAAATACATCCATACATACATACATATGTATTCACTTACACTACGTTGTCATTAAAAAGGAACGAAGAAAAAAGTCTGCGAATGGGGTGGGCCAAAGGAAATTACATGGCCATACACAAGTTTGCATTGCATGTACGTTTATGTATTCCTTCTCGGTTGACTAACCATGTTTGTATGTATATTATGTATTGTAATAAGAATTAACACTGTAATGTGCAAAATTGCACATTATTTTATATGTGCATGCATACATACATACATACATACATACACTTACAGCACACTTACATTTACACCAATGTACTTATGTAACGTTTAAGCTCTTATAGCAGAGCACACATACATTAACAGCTGGTACACTTATACATACGTACATACATTTATAGTATGTACATATGTATAAGTGCATGGAGTAACTAAGTGCATGAATATCCTTTAGAGTATAAACCTGTGTGTGTGTGTGTGTGTAATTGTAGCGTAATATAATTACTTTAAACATTATGGCAACCGAAGCAAGGACAACAACGTCTGTTAACGCTTTATGTTGAGCAGAGTGTTGATTATATGTGGAATGCTTGTTAATGTGTGTAATGAAAGAGAGGAAATTTCATTTAAGGACACGACGAGTGTATGAATGAATGTACGTTAGAGCAGAAAGTGCAGAAGAGTTAAATATTAGGTTAAGATTAATTGCTTTATTTGAAACACAAGATATTTTTAGTTTTCTTTTCTTTTTTTTGTTCTTGCTCCAAGTTTCGTTTATGTATAAACAAGAGATTAAGGGGCTGCAAAGAAGCTGCAGCTGAGGAAGGATGTTGTGTAATTTAGGAAAATGTTTTTCATTTAACAATTAAATTAAAGTTTCATTTTAAATGAAAGAGAAAGTGTGAATGATTCGGAGATTTTTGTATGTAAATTTATGTCCGAATGTCTGCAATTCAAAAGTGTTGATGTTTTCAAAATAAATACATCGTCATTATGTCACTGTCAAGCACTTGAATTTGCAATGCAGTTCAAGGAATGAATCTTTATGATTAAGCAAAGAATTTATATGATTAAAAAAAGTAAGTTATATATACTTTTGATATCAGAGTATGAAATAGATGGTTGTTACACATTGCTTAACATACGTTAACTGGATTTTTTTTGCATGAAATAAACTGAAAATAATTTTTGGATGTAAAACCGATCAAGTCACAATGTATATACATATATAAACATACATATAGTGTATATTATATTTTAATCGATCATAAACTCTTGAAGTTTTTAACAAAACAAAATTCGTTGGTGCCAAAGCTGTCGTAAAGTGTAATTCACAATATAAATTCTTAATTATGATCATAATACACCCACAGACTGCACCATAAATACAAAAGAAACAGTTTCAATATTTATATCAAAGACACAACGGTTACGTAGAGCAAAAAAATATTATTTGCAGACACATTTCAACTAAGATTAACACAAAAGTTTAGGTTGTCTAAGCATTTAATGTATTTCTCAAGCTTGATGCAGTCAAAACAGTTTTATGTACATAGACGACAATACAACCAAGTTAATAAAAATTAACAACAATTCTGCATTATAAGGCCTACTGGTCAATATATGTAGTATTGGGACTCGTTGCATATAAATTAACTTTTTTTAATTTACTCTGGTTAAACAACAAAACTCATGAATTGTTTGTCCTATTTAGTAAAATATAATACTTAAAATGTTTTAATCATTTAAAAATAAGAAGTATGTATAATGCTAAAATGAAATTACGCAGGGTGGCGCAGATTGGTTTGAATTCTTTATAACTTTTTTAATTATTATTCTTTTTTTGTTTTTTAGCATTTTGTGAAGAAGACTTGGGAAATGAATTATGAATCATTACACGAACGAACAAACCAACAGTCTATTGTGTTGACATGGAAATTCCATACTTTATTCACAATAATTTGGTAATGATTGATGAAGCCCATTTCCGATTAAATGGGTATGTCAACAACAAAAACTGAAGGATTTGGGCTACGGAAAATCTAAGAACAGTTCATCAACGACAATCACACCTGTTTGGTGCGGTGTATCCTCCAAAAGGATGATTGGCACATATTTTTTTGGAAATATGCTAAAATGAGATAGATAATGGACATCACGTACAGGATATCATTTTTCAAAGCTAAATGCAAAAAATTCCCCAATAATATACTGTATTTTAAACAAATATAATAATAGCGTAAATGAAAAAGTTATAAACCATTTAAATCGTGTAGCTCATTCTGCACCACCCTGTATAACTTATTTTATAAAATTTTTATGCTCGTATGTGTTACCTATAGTGCTGTTTGAAGTCTGTGCAAATTCTACTCATGGGCATTTCCACAGGAATGTCAACTTTTTGTAGCATGCGACACCAAGCAAATATGCTTGTTTTTTTTAAAGAAAACTAAACTTTTTCTTTACTTCTTTATTTATTTGTGTGGGCCGTCAGCAGCTCTACGTTTTGTTAAATTTTAAGAAAAATCTAGTCACGTTGTTCAGAAATACAAGCTTGCTGTCGCACGCTACAAGATAGTGGAATTTCTCGGAGAAATGCCCATATACATTTCGCTCATTTAATATAACAAAGTAAAGTAATTTTTTAATTAATAATTCTGTATTTTGACAAAAAAAAAACTATTTGCGCTTGAAATGTACGTTAAAAGAAAATTTCTATACGAATTTTGACAAAAGAACACTTGAAGATCAAATTAATTTTTTTTTGATAATTTTCTTATTTAATTAAGTTGCGTGAAAATTGTAAACTTTAAGCTCGTTATTTCTCAAAATACTGTTTTTGAGTTACATATAGTTTGAACTCTGATGACTCTGGTTATTTATCATAAGCAAGACGGATTTTAATATTAAATATAGAAAAACATCCATGCAAATTATAAAACTAAGCCAGTGTAAAAAAAACTTGCCTTTTGTTTTCTATTTATTTTGAATCCAATTTTAATGAAAATACGATGAATCAAAACAATTCACGTATTCCATTTGCAAGAAAGTTTCGTATATAAGGCAGAAATCTACATCTGACAATCTAATACTGACACTACACAAATTGGACCAAACACAGAAGAACTGATGATGAAGGGGTGTAGTGGCCTTCAAAAACAGCTAGCTGTTCCGTTCAACTATGTATTGTCAGAATATTTACAACTCATTTTGATGTTATTTGTTCATTAATAATTATCACATGTAATTTGGCTTAAAAAAGCGATACGAACTTTAGCCCGTTCAAATCACATAGAAACAAATGCAGTTCGAAAAATAATAAATAAAATTAACTAAAATTTTAATTGATATAATTATTTTCCTATAAAAAAGCTAACAGCAGTGCCACCTAATGGGTCATATCTCTCGATCAGGAGGCATTTGCACACGAAGAATATCATGACTTCAGTTTGAATTAATAATAATAAATGCAATAGTATCATACATTAGAAATCTTGATTTTGACTTGACACTCAAAGGAAGGAATTAAAGAAATTCTTGTCCAAAACTTCTGTAGAAGGTAACAATTACTTTTTATTTTTATAATTACTAATGACTTATTTAAATAATATTCAGTGAAATAAAGTCTGCACATGAATGTTATTGTTGGCTTAGTTGTCGTCTTTTTAACATTCAAAGTGCATTCATTACATTTTAATTGGCTTTTCAAAAATGATACCATTATTATTATTTTTTTGGTCAGTGGTTCCGGAATTATATTTACTTATAAACGCGTACGCGTGAGGAGTTGTACCGATGTCATGTGGTGTTGTTCCCAAGTAGAAAATGTATTCTTCTGTTAAATTTTTCAAACTTTTACCAGGTCATTGTTTAGCTTTTTTTTTTATTTTTTTTCTTCTTAAAATTTTAGCTGCGTGTAATTGTTGTTTAGTTTGGTGTACAACATGCCAAACAAAACGCCTGTCACGCCTTCTAGTTCAAGCCAGAAAATATGTATATCTGAATTACAAGTACAATTGCATTCTCCACTTCGTTTGCTTGTTGTTTCCTTTTATAATTTTTGTAATTTGTATCTAAGGAGAAGATAAGTTGAATACTCGTAAAATGTATGTGCTTTTTTTGTATCTATTATAAATTCCATTATTTAAGTAAAGCTGGTGTATTGTTTTTCCATAATTTTGTTGTTTGTTTAATTGTTTTTCATTTATTCTCCCTCTGCAATAATTATTTTTGTGTTTAGTCATTTTCAATAAAAAAAAAATTAAGAAAAACAAAACCACAGAGCAAAAGGTAACTATTACTAAGTAATGCTTAGCATATTTGAAAAAGATTTGTTATTGCGATAAGTTGAACTGCTGCACAGACGTTACGACTTAGAGGAACTCATAAATTATTTGGGTGAATGACAGCATTTGACTGTATCACAAGTATCATTAACAAATTATATATTAATGTAAATATGCATGTATGTATCTTTGTATATTTATTTAGGAAAACATTAACAAAATCCCATTTCTCTGTTGTTTATAAATTATGGACAAGTGACAATAATAATTCAGCCGTCTGAAATTTCATGGGAATATTTTATTATCTTTAATTTATTTATTTTGATAATTATGTATGTATGTACCTGTAAAACTTCAGCCCATTGTGGGCCAAGATTCCGTTGTATGTCTTTCATAATACTTCTAAGACTTTATTTTGTGTGTGTGTGTGTGTCTGTGAATACATGCATACGTACGTTCGTACCCTACAAACATTTTCTATCAAAACTGATTCTAGCACGTATTATCAATTTTTTTTTCGGAATATATCGCTATGTTATCTTAGAGTCGTTGGAGTTGGTCAGAAAAAATCTCACAGGTTAACAGCCAATGTAGCGAGGGGGAAAAAGAAAAAAATCATATCCTAATTTTTTATATTAAAATGTGTTTTTTCCTGAATTTTTTAATATGAAATTTCATTATTGAATATATGAATAAAAGTATAGTTAAGGTATTCATTTCAGGTTTTTCTCGTTGGAAAAATGGAAAAATGTAATTTTTTTGACAACAAACACAGGCAAAAAATTCAAACATTTTTTTTAAATTTTTTTCCTGTGTTTGTTGTAAAAAAATTAAAATTTTCCATTTTCCAACGAGAAAAACACTGAAATGAATACTTTTAATATGTTATTTTTTACTTAAAAATTTGTTTTTAAAAACAAAAATTTAACAGTCTTATGTATAAAAATTATTTAGCACTTTTAAAGACTTTTTAAGAAAAATTTTTATGAAAGTTTGTTCTAAAAAACCTTTTTAAAGCCTTGACAATTTTTATAAATAACGCTGTAAGAATTTTGAATTTTAAAACAAATTTTTAAGTAAAAAGCAAATAATTTTTATTCATACTGTGTTATAATACAATAGCTTCTTCAGGTTATGTTTTTTTATTATAAAAAGTTATAAAATTAAATCTTAAAATTATATGTATATTATTTTATATTAAATAAAAAAATAACCTAAACAAGTCACACAACGGACTAGTGAAATATTGGAAAAGCAAGATCGAAAAATTGACATACACTGAAAAAACGAAGATTCATTAATATTTTTCTAAAAATACGTTGATTCAATGTACTCATATTTTGTTTCAATAAAAATATTCATTGAAATTCAATATGAACTTTAATGTAAGTATCAACGGTACGTTCAAAGCATTCATTAAAGACAAATATCAAAACTTTCAATGAACTAGTTCCTTGACTCAACGTACCGGTACATTCATATTTTTACATATAGAAACTCAATAAATTTTTTCATAAAAATTTGAAAAATAGACAATGTATATCGTCACCTTAAAGACCAAACAACCTATCAGCAAAAATTTCAAAATTGAGTTTTTTGTGGATTATTATTCAATATATCATAACGCATATGTGTGCAAAATTTTTAACATCTACTATTACAAATAACCAAGTTATTACAGTTTTTGTACCTAGAGGATCGTTACGTACTAAAAAAAGAGGAAAATAAATCATCAAAAATCATGTTAAAATTTTAATTTTTTGCATAGTGTAATTTAAGCAAACATTAGGCACTCTTTTTGTTTAAACAAGTAAAAGAAACTATAACTGTTATTATTTAATTTAAATAATATTCATGTGTTCAAAGGAATGCTTAATTATTCATACTAATTAGTATTGCTGATAGGTTGTTTGGTTTCAGATTTTTACAATTACAAATAACCTAAGCGCCATATCATAGGTTGTGTTTAGAAAAACAAAGCTTTCTCAACCGGTATATACTTCGGGTTTCATTTTAATCAGAATATATAATTTTCGTTTCAATATTGCAAATAGTTCCAATTTTACAACGTTTTTTCTCTCTCCTGTAAACTTTTGAAAACTGCTGATAGGTTGTTTGGTCTTTAAGGTGACGATATGTATATAGTCTATAAAATTTTTTTCATAAGACAAATTCTTGCATGAAAAATAGAAAAAGAATATAGTCCATTTAATTAGTTGAATACGAAATGGACGATAGATAACTAGTTTGCAGCTGTCATTCAACAAGGAATGTTGTGTTTGACTAATTTGTCGTTCATTATTTTGTAAAATAAAGAAGTAAAAGTACACCAAAAATTAGTCATAAAGAGTATATTTGGTTTAACAAATACTTATAAAAAAAAGGTGTTTTATAAACCTTTTATAACTTAAAAATATTTTTAATAAATAATGCTCTGTTTAATGTAAAATTTCATTGAAACAATATATCAGTTCATTAATATAATGAACAGTTTCATTGTGAAAATGAGCTTATGCATTGATTTTAAATTAAATTTCAATGAACGGTAGTTCATTGATTCAATGTACCTTTGTCTTAGGTCAAAATTAAGGCACAAATTCATTGAAACAATGAACTTTTTCATTATTTTTATGTACTTTTTTGTTTCAGTGTACAAAAAAATAGTTATTTAGCCGGGTCTAAAATTTATTAAAAAAAGTTTTTGGTTTTCTCTTGTAAACTAATATCTTGCTTGTCGTTTTCTTTGAATAGTAAACCATCATAAAATAAATTTATTTATATTTTAGTACAGGTCTGATAAAGTTGTCTTGCAAATGTTTACAGGGTTTATTTGCATACTTATATGCCCATACAATTACATTTACTCTCATATATTCATAGCGTAGTCCTCACACCTCGGCAATTTTTTTTGTTTTGTTTTTGGCAAAGTATGTGTTGACATTGGCTTGTATTTGTCGTAAGTAACGGCATCGACCATGGCGTCCATGTTGGTCTGATATCTGTCGTTAAGGATCCTTTTATTTTGCTGAACAGTGGAGTTAAGAAATATAAGCTTATACAACGATTTTTTTATGGAGAACAATAAAAATTATTAGGAATTTTTCATGCTAGTAAAATTAATTAGTAAATTATCAGCCTGATTCTAAAACATTTACGAGTACTAATTTCCACGAAGCAAATCTTTTCTGAGAATTAAGTTTTTCTGCTCTAAGCAGAAAGCGAGAAAGAGAGCGAATTTCCAATTTTCAGAATCAGCTATTTCGCTTCAGCTGTTTAATTTTATGTGAAAGTTGGCAAATAATTTTTATGTAATGCAGAGAAATTTGTATTTAAAATATGGCTGTTACATAATCTTCAATTAAAAAAATTTTAATTTTTGTTTGTTGTTAGTTAAGCAACATCTATTTTAATTTCTTTCTGCTTGGTCTCAACACATTCCGGATCTGAACATAAAAGGAAAATATCTGGAAGTGGCTTGTCAGAAAAGTAAGACAGCTTATAGCAGAAGAAGTCCTTAAAGGAATTTCTTGATACCTGGAACTCAATATCACTCTAGATGGTATAGGATCTCTCACTCAATTCCTAATCTAATTTTCGAAGTGTTCAGAGCATTTGTGCCTATAATTTCTTTTAATTTTAAGTAAAACTCTACTACTTTTATAAAATATATATTTCTTATTTAAATGACGCATAAAAATTCTCAATTTATTACAAGTACATAAATTAAAAACAAACACTTCTTTAAATTAAATACTTCATTCACAATTTTCGTTAAATTAATAGCAAGAATATGCACAGAAAAAATAATATGATAAAATTTTTGTAATATCAATTAAAGTTTTGTTATATATATTAAAAAATTAATTAAGTTTTTTTCACCTATAAACAATTTGATAATATTAATTAAATTTTAAATTTGTCCACTCGAATTAATTACAGCAGTTAAAAATTTAAACAAATAATTCACTCTACTTCAATTAAATTTAATGTGTACCACAGCAATTAAAAAGTTAATTGAATTAATTAAATCCTTAATTGAAAATTTTAATTGGAGAAAATTTTTTTCTGTGTGTAATACTCGTATATATCTGATCCGTTCAAAATGAATAGAATTTTATTCATCATTTAAGTAATTCGCTTCGCAACGGAATCTGAAAATACGAGCACATATTGTAAACATTTTTGAATAAAGTCTAAAAATGTCTTAATGAAAATGAATTGCTAAAACTTTACATTTCGAATAAAAACTGATAACTTCCAAACAAAAGAAATTCAAAATTGATAATGCATAATGGAATAAGTTCGGATCCCAGGAATATATGTATGTTCAATAAAACTAAATGCACAATTAAATATCGTTTTCTCCACTGTTCAAGCACGAGAAGAATATACAAATAATGTATGTACATATTCTCGTACAGTACGAGCTATACATTTAGTACATTTGCTATGTATGAAGGAATATGCTTGTAAATAAATACACAAGCGTGTGTTTGTACGTATTTGTGTGAACTGTGTGTGCTTGCTGGTTGTTTTTGGTGCTTGTGAAAACTTGCCACTTCAACAACTCCTCGTGAAAGAGCCGTAAGCACTCTTCTGAACAAACGAGCTTTTAAAAGCATTTTCATTTATATTTTTCTGTATCATCTCTTCAATGGGTTTGTGTATCAAGTGTGTTTCTGTTTCTGTTCATTTTTTCAGTTTCTTCACGTCTTTCCGTTCCATTTTTCAAGTGAAAATGTATATATTAAAATTAAAAAAAAAAATGGTATGTACAAGAAAATTATATATCAAATTGTGTATGTATGTATGTTCACATCCACTTAGTAAATATTATACATCCATATAAAGTCTGCTACGATATTTTTCAGCAACTTGGAAAGTTGTGAAATGATGCTGTTTGGAATTTTAAGTAGCTTCTAACAAACCATTGAAACAAAAGAAAAAAAGTTTATAAAAAAAAGGAAACAGAAGGATATAAAATATATACCACGAAGCGACGTATTGTGTGTGAGTGTTTGTTTGTGTGAGCATATTTTATTTTATTTGTATATCAGCAAATTTAACAATTTCTTGGGGATTTTCTTCCATTTCCTGTGCAGAGCAATATAAATTGCAAGATATAAAAAAAGCAATTGAAGAAAAAAATCAATACCTTTCAGACATTTTATTTTACATTTAAACAAATTTACAACCTTTTTTAAAGTAAATTGTTAAAGTGTAAATGGGTTGGAGTTTTTACTTTCACATAAAAAACAACACACAGAAAATAAAATGTAACGATTTGTTTAAACTTTAAACAATTTTTAAATGAAAATACATACCATAGCGAGGGGCAAACTGAATGAACCAAAGAAATTCATTGAAATAAGATTTTATTAGTATATTAATAGAATAATTTAAACTATAAATATTTTAATAGCAAATACACTTATTTACAGGAATATCTTTTTATAGAGACTTTATGAAGGATATCATCTTCTTTTTAAACCACAAAAATAGTTATTCAAAAAGATAAGTATTTTTAAAAGAATTTTGATACAACGTACGTGCACTGAGAAAATTAGAAAAAACTGTTTTTTATCATGAAATGCTTGAATCAATAAAAAAATTAAAATTTTGCACATATTACCAAATTGTTGATATCAATCATGAGAATTGAAAAATTAGAACAACCTGTTTGTTAAACATTTTTAACCCCCGACTAATAAAAAAGCTTGTTATCATGTTATGTTTGTAGTTATCATGTTATGTTTGTAGTATGTGTCTGTGTATCTGTGTGTACGAGTCCACGCACAGACCAAACAACTGGACTGATTTTGATTTAGTTTGTTCTGTTTGGAAGGTGACTTTATGGAGAAGGTTCTGAGCTACATTTGAAGAAAATAAGTCCAGCCCTTTGGAAGATATCACATCTTTTTTAGATCCCAATAAGCAATTTTGCTGGAAATCAAATGTAAATCAAGTGTTATTCAAGCCACACAATCAATTGTCAAGGGTTGAATTATGCTTGAATTACACTTTAATTCAATAACATTCTCAAGTAAAATGGGAACTTGAATTCAATTCGAACATTTGAATTGTATTACAGTTCAATTAAAGCCTTGAATTATACTGTAATTCAAACATGTATTACAATTGAATTCAAGTATATTTCAAGCTTTAAAAGCAATGCTTTTAAAATAGAATAGGAAAATGTAATCGACAAGTTTTCTTATAGTTACTTTCTGCATATTTACCTTCACTATTGTTTTCACGATTTTGAGCATCTTTTCTTAAACACTTTTTTATATATCTTTGATATTTTTCACCACAATTTCAATCTTATTAAAAAATAATTTACTTACTTGACAAGGTTTGAACATGTTGTATGTTGTTATGTTTTTTATTTCCAAATATTTTCAAACTTGAATATTACTTGAAAAATTGTTTGAATTCAACTTTGCTTCCAGTTAAATTTCAAGAGCTTGAATTTAAATTTTTTGAGTGCTTATTGGGATATATTTAGTGCTTTTAAAATTTATAAATTATTGTTATTAATTAAAATAATATGATTTCAATCAAAATATTTCATTGATTGATAAAAAAATGTTAAAAAATAATTAAAAACAAAGCAAATGACAAAATTTTCTAAAAGAAACTTATGCTGATACACTGACAACTTTCATATAAGAAAAATCTTCTGCAACAAAGAAAACTTTTCTGTAAGAAAAATATCCTGTAACACAGAAAACTGAACCTATAGAAAACAATGTTTAGTGCGTGACAGTACACTTTTCTCTTAGAAAAATTATCAATAAGAACAGTCTTCTGCCTCACACTTAAGCATCTTTGCTATAAGAACAGTATGCTGTCACAAAATCGACCATATATTTTATAAAAAAAATTCTGTCTCAGGGTCAGCCATCTTTTGTTTAAAAAACGTCCACTATGTCTTATAGAAAAGTTTACAGTTTAATTGGATCATCTAAAAAATAATTTAAAATAATTTAATGCAATGTTTGAATTTAACAATACAATAATCGAAAAGTTGACAAAAAAACCCACAGTTTTATTGAATTAATTTAACAGTTGAAACTCGTACTAAAAACCATATAGGTATATTTCAACATTTCTAATGCCAACACATCGAAGAACCTTTTAAGAATTACTAAATATCTTAGCATAATAAATGGTCAAAAATCTTCATCAAATTATTGAATCAATTAAAGCCTTTTTTTTCTTGCAGAGTTGTTAGTAGAATGTAGTAAGTTACCAATTAATTTTGAAATTGAAGTTAAAAACCAAATAACAAGTTTTCGCTACAATTGGGTTTTATTTCAGAGTCCTTTACAATTTTAATTAGCTTCCTAGAATTTAGTTAATAAAAAAGTTTGGAGCAACTTTTATCCAGCAAATGTCAGACAAGTTTATTTTTATAATTACTATTAAATGTTTAAGAGAATGAAGAAACTTCATAAATTTAGCGAAGCTTCATTTTCTATCACTTTTACAGGCAATAATAACTTTACTCATAATATTGACAAAAGTTTATGTGCGTTTTAAAATTTGTTGTGATTAAAACTTTTGTGACTTTGATCCCCATAATAATGATGATGCTCTAATGTGCTTCGTTATGGTGACATAAGGCACAAGAAACACAAACAATTTCACGATAAGCACAATGATGTACGAGTGTAAATGCAGCCAGCCCTCCTTCAAACTCCAACAACTGACGCCAGCCATAATTTCCATACAAAATATGATTATAATCCATAAGACGAGTATCGAAATCAGCATCAACCTCAGCCGAAGAAACTTCATCATTATCATTGCTTGAAATACTCGTATTAAACAAATAGAAGGAAGACAGCAAGCATCAGCAACAGACGTAACATAGTTATGGAATCTATTTATTACGGGCAAACAAACACACGAGAAGTATTTACAATCAAAAATCATAATCTTGTTTGTTGCGGTTTATGGATTAAACGTTTCAAGCAGGAGTGTGTAGTGAAATATTATTTTTGGAGTTTGAGTTTATGTATTTATTTTTGTTTTTAAAACATTTTGTAAAATGGTAAAATGTGTGGTATTTTACGAGTAGAATAATCTAATAGTTTATTACAAAAATTTCATATGTTTTGACTACGTGTGAAAGGCGTGAAGTTGAAAAATATGTTACAAAATAAATACGAGCGAGTATAAGGGACGTTCACGATTCAAACTTATTTGAAAAATAAAATTTAAAAGTATGAACATATTAAAATAAAATGCTACAAAATATGGATTCTAATATTATTTTTACTTTCATTTTATATTATTTTATAATATTGTAGTGATGCACATGTGCTAGAAGTGATTACCCCTAATACTATGAACATAGTGTGAAATATTCTTTTAAAGGATTTGTTAAAGGTCTGTTTTATGTCGCAAGCTTAAGTTTTATGAGCAAATTGGTTGTAATATTTTTTTTATTGCTTGGAAAAAAGGATTTAATTTAGAGATAAGACTTTTATTTTTATGTCTTAAGAAACAAACGTTTAGAAAAATATTTTATTTGCATTAACAAAAAAAAAAAATAAGTTGGATGGTTGCAAATATAAACTCCCCTCCCTTCCACTGATTAGATATTATTATTATTCTAGATTACAAACGGACATACACACATAAGTGATCGTTAAATGATTTGACACATTTGTGACAATCTTCGTCAATGAAAACAATGCAACAATGTGGTCATGTGTTTAAAGTTAATCAGCTTAAAGCAAACACAATTATTTTTAGTTGTAAGAATAATATTTATTCGCTTAAACAAAACTCAATAACAGGGGTTCTATGACAAATCGATCAATGTCACTAAATATACCGCCCTAATTTCGAAACCAAACAAACAATTGTTTTATTTATTATTTATAAATGTATGTAGATGCAAAAACATTTTTTTATACAAAAAAAAAAACATGGTGGTCTAGTTTGGCCTCACAACACAGGCAGATGACGATAATTTAAATTATAGAAAATGGCTCAGCTTAAGGAAATATGCTAAAAAAAACATGTTATATTACTCTTTAAAAGTTAATGCAATTACAATTAATCATTACCACTAATTACTTCTGCTCCTGGCACTCAAGACGCAGGACTAAATTAAAAAACTTTCCTCCACTCACACCAGTCGCACAAGCTTTTAACAAGGGGTACAAGGAGCCTTAAGGTTTTGCGTGTTCTATTTAAGAAAACCCCGAAAAAAAATAAACCTACATAATAGTTCATTTGGTTGGTGTGTTTTATTTAACCTCTTGGGTAAAATTAAAATATCCGCTCATCATCATCAACTTTCAGCGTAGTGGAATTGAATGTTTGAAAAATGCAAGCGATGGGAGTAATTATGTATATTGATTCTAAACAAATTGCTCACGTTCCAATAAAACTAATACGCTTATACAAACAAACAATGAAAACAGAAACGAATTTGTAATTTTTCCCCCAAATCAACTCGATTAACCGACGACAGAAGGTCTGATTAAGTAAAATGAAGAAAGCAAAAAACAAAGAAAATTAAAACACGAACAAACAATAGAAGCAACATTAACTTATTTAATGTTGCATTTTAAACGACAAGCTTTTTTCATCAAATTAGTAACTTGACTAAGAAGCACCAACAACCAACATCATCGAAGGAGAAGCAATGAACAGCAACAAGATCTAATTTCATTAAAAGGAAATGATTAATTAAAGGTTGCCAATTGACAGTTTATATGTTTGTCGCTTCTTTATATTCCACATTCAGCTTAAATAAACTCTTGGGAGTCGGATCGCCTGTACTTTTTGAGATGAAACTCTCTTCCCAGTGGGAAAAGGTAATGAATGGTGAAGTAGAAGGTAATGCACACCATGTATAGTTTTTTATTCCAGAATTCATTACTGTTAACGCAGAACATGTCCTTGGAAAGTAATGAATTATCTTAATACATCCGAGGAATGAAATCTATAATTCATAACACTCCTCACAAGCAAAAACCAAAAATTCTTCTTCTATAGATGTGGTAATGTACGTGGTAATCAATGTTTAGTTATTGTGATTGATAAAATTACCCTCTTCTTTCTAAGTTAATGCATTGTCTATAATTCATGCCTACTTTTCCAGCTGAGTTAGCTGTTCAATAGCAGCAACTGTGAGTTACACGACTTTGTTCTTATTTTACTTTTTTCGTTTTGAAGACTGCTTTGTTTGATTTATGCTAATGCTGTGCTTGAGCGCCAAATAAACTACAGAAAATGCTTAATAACTTGAAAAATAAATATTTGAGCCGACTTTAAAAATAATCACTAAATTATAAAAATTATTTAAGATTCAGTTAAAGAAAATATTTTAATACATTATTTTTTACAATAAAACAAACACAAACTGTGAAGCTATTCTGGTTTTTCTGCGAAAACATCCAGAGTCTCCGGCAGGAATTGAACCTGAGACCGACTACTAGACTCACAGCACGCTGCGTACTAACCCAGAAGGCACTAATGTTACCTTAGAGCTATTCGAAGTCGGTGCCAATTAGTTAAGCAAATTCCACATTTACCGACCGACTACTAGACTCACAGCACGCTGCGTACTAACCCAGAAGGCACTAATGTTACCTAAGAGCTATTCGAAGTCGGTGCCAATTAGTTAAGCAAATTCCACATTTACATAATTATCGTTTAGATAACATCATTATTGTCATCGACTTCGAATAGCACTAACGGTAAAATATGAGAAAATATTTACTTAAATGAATCTAAATTTTTTATTTTTCAATGGTTTTTTTTAAAGTTCCATTTTTAACTTTTTGGTAAACAGGAGTGGCTCAGTCCACTTTCTTTAATGCAAGAACGTGTCGCGTATCAGTATGTCAAATATAATATTAAGTTTTAGTGAACATTTCTGTGCCCACTTTTATATCACAAGATTATATAATTTCACAAGAGTCCCAAATGTTTGCAAAATTTCATAGCAATCGGATAAGTAGAAGTACACATAATATTTTACTAAAATTTAGTAGACGTCGCCCTGGCTACATTTTTAAATGCAAGATCGTAACGCTTTTTTGCAAGAATCGGTTCACGCATTTTGTAAGCTCGAGATTGTGTCATCACAAAAGGTGTGTACCATGTCGTTAAAGTAAAACTGATTTAATGCAAAGGAAAATGTCTGATGAGCGTGTTACGGCCCACTATTTTGGCAATGGGATCAAATGCAAGCTATACTTTCTCAGAAAAAAATTAACTTTAAAAATCGGTCTACAAAATTACGGAGTTGTGCATAAAAAAATGGACAGGAATTGATAGATAACTTCCTCTTTTCTTGAAGTCTGTTTAAAAAGCTTTAAATTCCTTCAAGCAATTTGCGAGTTTAAGTTAATGTGTAAACATCAAAATTTGGCTTTAAATGGGTAGTGTAAACAAAAAACAAACATTATCCTTGTTTCACAAATGGCTTCTTTTATAAGCTTAAAGCTTCTTTTTTTTTCAAGTCACTTTTGTAATTTACTTGGCCCTTCACTGCAGTCTTAAATAAAGTTTTTATTAACCTGGCAACCATCTCCATTTCATTAGTTTCAATTACAACAATTACAATTCACCAAATATGTATAAGAAGTGTAAAGGAAAGAAAACACGAACTAAACATTTGAAAAAAATTTACTAAAAAATGTGCGTGATGCCACAACATAAGGTAAAAATTACAAGAAAAAAAATTACTGATGAATCAAGCAAAAGATAAAAAAACTAAAATAATACGAGTACCAACAAAAGTCAAATGAAATGAAATTAAATATCCAAGTCATATGGCGAAACAAACCGAATAAAAAACAGAAACAAAAGATGACTAAAATTAAATGAATGAATGAATTAAGAGCACCTTTCTAAATGCCTCAGTTCAATTTTGTGGCAACTAAATAATGAAATAATAAACTAAAGTTAAACACATGCAAACACAATCAAGGATTATAATGATGATGATGATGAATGAAACCCCCTGGAATCTGGTGTGTAAATAATACGCGTTTCCTTATTAAGCGAGATAACGTATTTCGTTTTTTTTTTAATTTCAAGTATTGAATTCATTTAGCAAATTTTTTTTAAATATTTTTTAAAGGAAATGTAAATACCAACACTAAGTTGATTTAAGGTGTTGACGCCTCAAATTTCCTACTGAATAAGGCATGACACTAAAACGACCTCACACATTGATTAAATTAAATATCTTTTAAATACGAGTACATTTTTGCATACAATATTTTTGAATATTTTTTTATATTTTCAACTCATGCCTTCTGTATAAGAAATAACCATATGAATGAAGAGCGCTAAAAATACTACAAACAAAATTTTTAAGGCGTGAAAGTATCACTTTTAAGGATTCTCATAGTTTGCCTGCGACCACCAATGGTGTAATCGTTTGAAATCTGATACTGAGAACGTCATTTATAACACTTTTACACTTGTTTTAAGGGCAATTTTTCATGTTTGTGAAACATCTCGAAATGATTTTAGGAAAACTCCTCCCTGACAATTATTTTAAGGTTGAATTTTTGTTTAGATTTAAGGAATTGGGTGAATTTCTAGTCGTGTTCTAATTTCTGTTTTTAGTGTTTGATAACAAGAAAAGGATTTAAATTTGAAACTTTATCCAAAATAACAAACGAGATCAGCGTTTTGTAAATTTTCATCGCAACCTTTTGTTAAAATTTTAATAGTGCAGCGGCATAGATAAATGTACATAAATATTGCAGGCGTTCCTATAGGGACAATAGAGATTTTAACAAATACGTTCCAACGGTTCTGTTCGATGCCTATGTTTCCATCTTTTGCCAGTCCAACTCGCCTCGATCTCAAATTAGCGGCATCTGCCTTCTTCTGCGTGGGTTTCTTTCGACAGCTTGGCTAATGATATCTTCAATACGTTTTCGTAGTATATGTCCTCGATTGTGTTTTCCGTATTTCAATGTTTGGTTTGTTTTTGACCCACAAGCGATCAGTAGACACGGTGAGTGCCCAAAATATCTTTTGAATTCTGAGAAGACATCGGTATATAAGCACCTAAAGCGAGTTGATGTTCTTTAGTGTCTCATTGCATGACTCGCTTCTATATAGAAGAGTTGATTTAATGAATGAATTGAATATGCTCAATTTTCTTCTTATGAAGACGTGTGGAGCCCCTCATATCCGCATTTAATCGGCCATGTACTGTAAGCCGAATTCGAGTAAATCTCTATATATATACTAAATTAATTTCAGTTATATTTCAAGCTCTAAAAAATAGGAAACTACAAAAAGGTCTGAAAAAGTTCGCTTTTAGTGAATTTTCTAAATCGAGCTTTTTTACATAACGCGATTTACATAATAGGCAGGAATAAGATTTTTAAGTTAGAATGTCTTCCAAATTTTGGTCATTTATTATCTCTATTGTTTGAGGCATTTTTTCCCCAAAACCTTAATTTTTGATTGTGAGATAGAGACACGTGTCGTCGGCATAATTGAGTTTTGCAGTCTCCTATCAAAGGTAACATGGTCCTTTGATAGGAGACTGCAAAACTCAATTATTCCCGTTGTTGGTGAGGGGACCTGTTTAAAACTAAGGGGGAGAGAACACAGTGCTGTCTCACACCTGCTTTTATTGTTATTGGGTCGCTGATACAACCTTCGTAAAAGATGTCATATTGTCGTACAAGTCCTCTATAATGATTATAATTTTGTTTGGGGTTCCTTTACAACTTAGTTAGTTCGAAGACTCTTGATGTGGTCAATGTATAATTTTACGTGGTTCGGAAGAGATCATCTGGGATTAGCGAGTTCAATGCCTTTAGTAGCCTTTAGATTGGGGTAATTCCAGGCTAGTTTTTGTATTGAAAGAGGCCTCCTTTTTGGGTATGTTAGTGTGGAGTCATTCTTTTAAATTATCCTATTTTTTGAAGTCAGTTCGTATAAAAAAACTAGCAGATAATTTTACTGTAAAGAGGTCTAGACATAATCCAAATGCTGAATGTCTTGTATGTGTGCTGAATGTTTTGATGATCCCTAAGGAGTAATTCGAATTTGATTTTATGCTGTAAGTAGTTTCTTTTTTATCTGAAAGTTTTCCCGCTGAAAATTGAAAATTGAGAAAATAATGTTTAATACGCCTTCTTTCGCCATTTTAAAAACCCGCTAAAACTTTCTTTGAAATGTGTTACTGCTTGAAGAACGAGCAGTGCCAAAAATCAAAAAATCAAAATTTTTGGATTTTTTGTCAATCATCGTACACAATGAAATATTTCGTGCACGAAAATTTCTTTATTTGTCAATAGAAGGCTTGGAGAAGCAATTTAGTTAAAACAAATTTACTAAAATTATCCAAAAAATCACTTTTTTCTAATTCACTCTCTACTCTGCAGTTTCTATTAGCAAATGAAATAAGTTTCCCGCCATAACTTTCATGAAAGTTTGCATAATGTAAATTCCGTATAATTATGCTTTCTTTTTGGTTGTTAAGATGTTTTAACCTACACTAAACACAACGGCATAGAGGAGAACCTGAGTGGACCATCCTTTACAAAATAACTGGTTTCTGTCTGTTTTATGAATAGTGTTGCGAGCAGCTAAAGGGGAATAAAATGAAATCGAGTTGCAAAAGAAGATGGAGATCGCTAAGAGCGAGATTAATTAGATGTAATAAAGAAAGGTCCTAACCCGTTTTTTTTTTAAATCAAGATTTTAACATTAGATGTTTCTATCTAAATATACGAAAAAAATCGACAACGATATATGAATTTCTTAAATTTTCTATTTTCAGTTTTATTCTTTTGAAAATGTTTTCTTTTCCATCAAATTTTTCATTGTATATTCAACATATAACTACATATTTCATTGATGATTTTTAAAAAACTATTTTAGTATCATTAATTTGATTTATCACATTTCTTTGAACCGCTCCCATATCAATTGACAAATGTACTTTAAATATTAGTACAAAAAGAGCAATAATAATAGTAGTAAAAATATATAAATAAAACAAAATATTTATTTATGAAACAATACTCGTCGTACGTATAAATGTATAAATATTTGAAGTCCTTATTTAAATTATGATTGATAACCGTAAAACCCATTTGAAATAAATAGAATTGAATAAAAAAAATAATAAAATCAACCGCATACATCATTTGAACAGCATTGAAGTCTCATTAAAACCACATCATCACAACTGAATAGACGCAGCAGATCCTTTGTTACTCTTACTATTTATTTCCTTTTCTTTCTCTCTGCTAAAAGGCTGTAGAATATTTATTGTGATTTACCAAATATGAGTGATGAACAAGAAATATGAATTTTTAATGTTTGTTATATTTATTCTTCTGCATGTGTGTGTGTGTGTGTCACTTGGTGGAACACAATCGAATACATACACACAATCATACATTGTGTATCCTTGTTTTCATAGTTTTTATAACCAACCAAGGAAATGGATTAAGGGCGAAAAATTACAAAATAAAAATGATCTATGACATTTTTTTTGGATGCTGTTTTCAATATGATACTTGTTTTCTTTACAGCACAAGAATGTTTTGAAATAAATATTTATGCATACGACTTTGAGACAAACAGGGAGGTCTGCATTTCACACACAAAAAAAAAAACAAGAAACAAGAAAAATAATTCATAACAAGACAAAGTTGCACGAAGGTTTGTACAAAAGGACTTGAAAGGAATATAAGTTGATCTACAATTTGGCAGATGCAGCATCAACGTGTTTGCCATTATTTTATTATTTATTTTTTCATTTTGGATCTTTGCGGGAATAAAAAGGACACAAGAAAATTGATGCTTCAAGCACAATTCAGCATCATTGTGCGATTAGGGATACTAAACTTATTAAATAGTGATTTGAAGTATACAACAATTGCTTTGATTACGTATTTCAAGACATACATACAATTAAATTTAATTTATTTTAAGTTGTTCCAATTTTCAACGGCTGGTTTCTCAAGTTACAGCCTTCAGTACCAGAAATGTGTAATTAAAAATATTGATTTTATTTCCAACAATTTCTTAAATAATTTGAAAAAACTATTGTTTATAAAAATTTTTATTGCATCTCGAACGGACTCCCCACAATTTAAATTTTTATAAAATTAACTCAGCGATGTTGCAATTAAATTTTCTAAAGATTGTTGGTGTTCTATGCCTTCCACTTCTTCCGATTTTTTTATGTATTATAATTGCTACTAAATTTAAATTTAATTTGCTAAATTTAAAACTCATGGAAAAAACATTTGAATTAGTCAGCTTCCTCTACCAAATTCTCGGTTTCAAAAAAGAGTACAAAAGAGCCCAAGTGGTAGAATTTGTTAAATGAAACCTTCGTAACTAAAATTAAATGTGGCCCAACACCTTCAATTTAAAAACATTAAACGAACCGACTGAAATCCACTTGAGGTTAAGTTATTTTTAAAAGTGAAATTCCTCTAGATTATTTCTAAAAATAAAAAATAAATTTAAACCAAAATAGAAGAAATTTAATAGTGCAAAAAATGCCTTTAAAGGTAAGTAAATAAACGTAAAACAACTAAACTATTGTCTTTATGTAACTCAGGTGCCTGATGCAGAAACAAAAAATATTTAATAAAAAAATTAAATAAATTAATTGCTGCTCGAAGAAACATCAATTATTGTAGGTAAAAATCTACAAATATTGAAGAATAGCTTCACTTGATTCGACCTCAGGTGTGAAATATGTATGTTCTCCCTTGTCAACTCCCATACACGACCATGTAGTCTCTGTTGGTGGTGATGGCGGCGACGGTGGCGGTTCTGTGGATGTATTTACTTAAGCCGTTTGTCGGTAAAATAATATTGAGGAAGTATCATTTTCTAATTACAGATCAGGAAGTTTTTGGGGAGTATTTTGTAACACATGCATTTATTTATTTTATTTTTGCACACGTGCTTTGTCGGCTTAAAATTTCTTCAGTTTTGTTCGTTTTGTTTTTACAAAGAAGATTAAGAAGAGATTAAAATCTTTGAGAAAATTTAGTCATTTTTGTTTGAGGTTTGTGTGAGAATAAGAGGTGTGATTACTGACATTGAGGGCAGGATACAAATTAAATTCTTGTTTCTAGCCGCCATCATCAGGATATTCCTTATGGAAGGAAGCTTGTACAAGTGAACAAGTGATGAAATATTGAACGATTTTATTCTTTACAAAAAAAAGTAAAAAATGTTTGGCATTCATGAATTGTATTTAAATAAATGAAGGATGCATCATATGAAAAAATAGCCAAAATGCAAAAACGTCAAAAACCAAAAAAAAAATTGCCAAAACACGAAAAAGGCGCCAAATAATTGTTTGTATTTATGAAACAAAAAATCACTAAATGAAAAAAATCGCCAAAATGAAATAACGCCAAAAACCGAAAAAAAATTGCCAAAATGAGAAAAAAAGTGTCAAAACCAAAAAAAAATAACCCTCAAAACTAAAAAAATTGACAAAGCGAGAAAAAAAGTGTCAAAACTAAAAAAATTGCCAAAATGAAAAAAAAACGCCAAGAACCGAAAAAATCGCCAAAACGCGAAAAAGGCGCCAAACCCAAAATAATTGTTTATATTTATGAAATAAAATCACTAAAAGAAAAAAATCGGCAAAATGAAAAAACGCCAAAAACCGGAAAAAAAAATTGCCAAAATGAGAAAAAGTGTCAAAACTAAAAAAATTGCCAAAATGAAAAAAAAAACGCCAAAAACCGAAAAAATCGCCAAAACCAAAAAAAATCGCCTATATGAAAAAAATCGCCAAAATTAAATTATCGCCAAAATAAAAAAAAATCGCCAAAATTAAAAAAACGTCAAAAACCAAAAAAAAATCGCCAAAACGCGAACAAAAGTGCGAAAACTAAAAAAGCGCCAATAAACGCAAAAAACCCCAAAACTAAAAAACGCTTAAAACCGAAAAAACACAAAAACGAAAAAAAGCCTAAACTTTATTTTATATAAGGTATGTTTTATTTGAACTTTATATAAATATTCAGAACAAATTTAAGTGTGTATGAACTTATTAGGTAGCTATTGCTATAGCTGCTTAAATATCAAGTATATGTTTTGAATAAAACATACCTATAGACTAAAGTTCGTATTGAATTACATATTTCGTTTCCGTACGGAACCCTTCGTGCGCGGGTTAAAGTCGCAATGCACTGAATTTATTTATAAATTTATATAGAAATTTTTTTTGGTTATAACATTTTATTCGGTTGTTTTCATCATACATATATGTTTGTTAATCACGACAAAAGCATTCGACCGGTTGATGTAATCAATTTAAAAATTGTCATAATCGAATCATTTTTACAATTTAGCTCTTACGTTAATGAACATGAATTGTTTTTTGGATTCATAGAAAGTTTATACCGCGAGTCGAAATATAGTTGATTCAACTAATATTTTATCGGCCTAAATATTTTTCAACCAATCTTTTTTTCTGGGTGTATAAATAATAAACATTTGAAGGTCCCATTTCCACACTTTTACAGCATGATGAAAACACCGTGCGATAATTTGGTTAAAAAAAAATTAAGAAAAAATGTGGAAAGGAAAAATTTTAATAATAATAATTTAAATTAATTATTTTTTCCATGTATCTTTTTATTTTTTTATTTTTGAAACTCGAAACAATAATTAAGAAAAAATTAAGGAACAATTAAGGCAATTGGATTTTTGAAATAATTTTATAAATCAGATGATTTAAGTTTATTTTCATAACTCGAAACAATTATAAAAAAATTTTCAAAACGGCAATTTAATTAGCTTCCTCAAAATATAAAACTTATCCCAGTTAAGCCAAGCAAAGAAATAAATAATTAAAAAGTTTAAAAACCTTCGGTATATCTAGAAAAAATGTGATGCCTTCTAAACGGCTAGGCCGATTTTTTTCAACTAAGAACACTCTCGATCAAATTACCTTTCGAACAGAAAAAGCCAAATCAAAATCGATCCTGCCATTAGGTCTATGCAGCCTTACAAATTCACAGACAAACACTACAAACTTATAACGCACCTTTTTTGGTCAGGCATTAAAAATAAGTCTAAACAGAAATTAAAAAATAAGGAAATATTTTATTTTTGAAACAGATTGAACAAAAAAGGATAAAAGTTTTTTCGAAGGTATCAGCTGATGAATTATCATTTTAGCACCAATGAAGCACATTTACACATAAAAAATAATAAAAACATTAAACAAATGTTTAGTTAATAACTTCAAACTTCAAAAGTTCACTTTTCAATTCTCTAGTAAGAGCGAATACTATTAATTCAGATAAAGTTTCGGCGAATGGCAGGATTCTGCTGCCTGACATAAGTTCGAGGGAAAATTTCATCTTCTGAATGAAACAAACAAAAAGAAAATATACTCGAAAAGTTAGCTTTAGTTGTGTATTTTTTGATATTGTTCTTATTCTCCTTTAAAATAAACAATGCTGCTCTTTTTTAGAATACAAAGAGCAAGCAAAAACAAGGACTCTTTATATCCAATTATGTCGCACAGCCCCTTCGTACAAATAATAATTCTCAAATTCCACAAAGAACAGCCCATTAGAATGAAACAAGCCTCAAAGATGAATTAGCCTTAAAAAGGAATAAAAAGAAAGGAACATCACGCATCGTTTAAGCTGTGATTTATTGACCAAAACAAAAAAACACAATCACAATGAGAGAAAATACAAGGAAGGCACTCCTTGTTAATGAGTCGAATTACAAAGTCATAGAAACAAAAGTACATCTATCTCCTGACTGGCGTTATATAAAATATAATCACATGTTTAATTTCTTTGTATTTCCAATACTCACTTTCAAATTTTTAAAACTAAATAGAGAAAGAAATGGGAGGACGAACTTTCCCCCTTTAAACAGAAAATAAATCGATAAGTGTCATGTCCTCAACTCACGAGTTGAATAAAAATGCATTTTTTTTAAGAATAAAAATATAAATTTGTGGTTTAATATTTCGTGTATTATTTTTTATAAAATTAATATTTTCCACTTTCAGCTTTTGGCATAAACAGAAAGAATTTAAGATTTTTCAGTTTTTCTGTCGTTTAATTTCTTAGTTTTTTAAGTAAGATTTAAAATTTTCTTACACGTAACTATTATATCGGATATAAATTCAAAAGATTTATTACACTTTATTATATTTGTGTGTAAAATTTCATAGAAATTTCAATTTTCAATTGAAGTTTGCCTTTCTGTGCGTTTAAGAGTACGAGTACGAGTTTAGTAAAGAAACAAAAATTTTTTATTACACATTCGTGACAGAATGTCTTGTAGTGATTGCAGTTAACCGCAAAAGAGTGAAAATCAGTAGGATTGTTTTCTTTTATTGACCACTTACAACAATTTAAGTGTAAAGGAATCATAAATTTCGAGCATAAACATTCAACGCAATTATATGTGAGTAAATAAATTAAATAATTTCTAAGGAATTTTTGCTTGTTTTTTTTTGGATAAGCAACGTCTATATGCATATATATATATAAAAAAAAATATTTACAAAACAACCCTGTATATTTATTCTGTTTGCAACATTTCTTGTATCATGATACGCCAATTTACTCAGCGGGGAAAAAGGAGTCAAGATTCTTTTAGAAGGCTTCTGGGGGTCTACCCTGTAATTCGAAACGAAAGAAAATGTTTTGGAATTTACATGTTATAAACATACAAATTCGAAAGCATTTTATTTTGTATCGAATTACAGAGTAGACCCTCAGTACTCCTTATTTTGGATGTTCCAGGCCTGCTCGCTCCATTCCATTTTCACATCCGTGTTACACTTTTAAGCCTTTCGCTCTCACTGCTTTTGCCAACGATTCTGAAAGGCCATGAAATTAATGGTTTTTTCTTTTGCTTTGATTAGAAATAAAACAAAAAAATTTACCCCTTCTCATAGAAGGGAATGTGGAATGTGTTCTTATTTTGTATGCGAAAGAATCGAGGATTTATATAAGATATTAATTAGTGTTTTTTTTATTGGGAATTGTTACAAATTAAGTTTAAAATTTATTAACGCACTAGTAATCCCAAATTATTATTTTACTTATTCAGTAAAATAAGTTTTTATTAAAACATAACATAGCATAACATAAACATATTATAACATAACATAGCTCTAGTTGTTCTAAGAAACTTTGGGTAAAGGTTACCTTATGATCTGCATTAGCAACAGTGAAATGCGCATAGGATCCAGCTAAACCCCTCAATAATCAATTTCAATGTATTTTTAATAAAAAATTATTTTACTGAATAAGTAAAATAATAATTTGGTATTATTAGTGCGTTAATAAATTTTAAACTTAATATATAATATATTATTTAGCAGTTAGAATCAAACAAATTCCTAAGCAGGCCCTTAATAAGGTCAGAAGTAAGAAGGTCTTCTTTCGCGCTGGGTATACGAGTAAAAACTACGAGCTCAAAAACTTTCAGACTGAGACATTTTAAATGGCAATATATTAAACTTATGGCAATTAATTTTCTCAAAAAGAGTGAAACTTTTCTTTTTAAGTTCATAAAATCATATTTGGTCATATGATTACAGAAATGATAAAACCGTAAACATATGCGTACTCTCTGCTAATAAACGATCACCTACTAGTGAACAAGAAAAACCAATCTTCCATTTTAAATAAAAGTAAAAAAATTTAGTTTTAATTCTTACAAAAGAAAATAACATCAAATCTCTTATGAAAGTGTCAAGAACATTTTAATTTTAGAGTTCAGTTTTATGCAACTATGATTTCGTTTCATATTAAAAATATTTCCTTTGTTTTTCACACATTTGACATTTTTTTCAATTTGCTGTAACAAAATTGATTAGCAATTTAACCTTCAGGAAAGAATTTTAAATTTTCTTTTGAACTACTTATAAGTTGAGAACCACTTCAACATCAACCTTTGATTTCTGCAAGGCGTCTCAATATTCAACCTTTGTCAACACAATTAACTTTGTAGAGACATAAAGAATTAACTTAGCTACCTTCAAATTCATTATGACAGTCCATCAGAATTCATTAAGCCAACTTGTCTTAGAAGAAAAACTAATTCATAGACTAACTTTCCTAAGACCGATGTAACTTACAAAAATCCAAATATTAGAAATCAGCTCAACTTCAACCTTAAATGTCAACGAGACGTGAATTACACAAAAATACCCCAACACACACACACACGCTTATGTAAACACATTTGAAACAACTTGACTCGAATGTTTTCGATTACAGCCGTGCCGTCCAGACGATAGTCGAATTGTATATGTAAAGTAATGTGTCTATAGTAGCTTCCAGATATATCTGGGGTTTATTGGCTGGTTCCCTTCCAAAGATATTACTATAGTCGTAAAGTAAAGTGGTAAAATTTAATATATAAATGAAATAATTGATTGAGAATTTGAAATTGTTAAATCAGTGGCATTGTTCGTTACCGACAATCCCGCCGTTACATTCACTGGAAACTGTTTTCGATCCTTCCTGGAATCTGCATCACAGTGACTTCCACAACTGAAAATGTTTGCTGGGCTAAATGCCTGTTTTATTTTTGTAAATTATAAGTGTAAAAGATTATAAGTAATTTGACACTTTTTTCAACACTGATTGCTTCAAGTCTTGCATTTTAGCCCCTGTTTTTGTGCGTGTATGAGTGCGACCGTATGCGTGTGTGTGTGTGTGCTGCTGTGCGTGTGTGTGTGTGTGCTGCTGTGCGTGTGTGTGTGTGTGTTGCTGTGCGTGTGTGTGTATGTTGCACTCGTATTATTTAGGCGGCAAAGACTTTTTGTACGTACGTACTTAATTGGGTTTAAGCGGTATGCAAAAGAGCATCTTGTTATCGTTAAGACTCCCCAGGAATAAAATGTCATCTTGACACTTTAGCATAATTGAAGGCAGAAGAAGGAATGCGACGTGTGTGTCCCAACTACTCGTACTACCGCTTGCACTTACATAAGTGACATTTTTGTTGTTGAGCAACAACAATTGTCACAATTACGAGTACATATATTTTAATGAGACTGTTCCAAGTGTTTATCCACAAGAGAGACAAATGTCGAAAGCGTTTTAGTTTTCAAGAGCCATTTAGTAAAATTGCGGTTTAATTTATGACAATTGTGTTACAAATGTTTTTGTTTTCATAGGTGCCGCTTTTCAAGAGTCAAGTCAAGTGCCTTGACTCGATATTATTTTTTCAATAACAAAAATCTATACTTTGGAGTTTATCCCAGCGCCCTTCGTCGGACCTTTGGTTTTATTTTATTTGATTTATTTAATACAAACAATGATTGTATAAACAAAATAAATTATTTTCATTTGGGATTATTATTAATAATAATTTGTTCTTAAGACTTGTGCTTGGTGTTGAAGGATATATTTAATAGGACCTTATTCTTTATTTTATCTTCTAATAATGGGTTCAAAGAAAGCGGCAAGTTTGTACTTGTTTTTGTTTTTTAATAAAAAAAAATATTAATATTAAAAAGCAGAAAGCTATAACAATAATGATATGTGTTTTTAGCGCATGTAAGTATGTACTATCTACGAGTGCATGTGTTATGTAAAATTTAGGCAAAAGTAGTGAATTGAATTGAATACAACAAACCAAAAAAATAATTAAATTTATGCTCGCATAGTAGAAATATTAAGAGATTGAGTGAGTAAATTTTTTTGGGTTTACATTTAACGAATCTATAGTCTATAATTAAAACCTCTGAAACTTAAAAATTAAACCACAACTATTTAGTGTGTATAACACTAAAATTTTGATTTTTTAACTCCGACTTCTCTCTTCATTATTTTTATCTTTTTATCTTTATCTGCGATGCGAAAGCCATTACTATATATCGCTTTCGCGAAACCTTTCACAAATTTTTTTTTAAGAAGCAACACTGACATTTCGAAACAAAAGATGGCGAAGATTGATGGCAATGAAACATCACAATATGTAAAAAAATATAGACATTTCATTCATTTTATTCAAAATAAAATAAATAGTGATGCATTCCATAGTGTTAGCGATTTGAAGAGCAAAACGAACGTGTTGGACGAGAATCTTAAGAGACACATATGTAGGTCCGATAAAACCTCGTTCTATAAAAAAATCTTTTGTGGAAATAGTTTTTACATATATATTGCTTTATTTAAGGTTTAATCAGACATGCCACAACTATAATAATACAAAACAGCTGTTCCAACCAATCTCAAGGGCAACATTGTATTCGATTATGGATGACTTGCCATAACGATAATCAGAGAAATTCTTGATTCAAGTATAAAATCTTAATTCTTTTTAAAATTGTAATCTTGAATAAAATCTCATTTTAAGATCGAACTCAAGATTTTGTTCTTAATAAAAATCTTAAATTAAGATCATATTCTTAAAAATTTAAGAATATAATCTTAAAATTAAGACCACGTTCTTAATTTAAAGAATTCATTCTATTAATTAAGAATTCATACTTAAATTTGAGAACGTCAATCTTACCGAATAAATTTCAAGATTGAAATTAAAATTAGATCGTTAGTTTTCTATTAGTGTACGAATTGTGTTGAATTAATCTTTTTATTTCTATGTTTTTTTGTAATAATGCGAGGTATCAAGATAAAGCAAACTGCATCTGCATACATACATATGTGTCAACCGAATGAAAAATATTTGTATCAATCGTAATGAAATTTTTGAGATATTACGACGTTTTTGAAATAAAATTGGGAGAATATAGTAAAATAAAATTATAAATTTAATAAGTGCTTTGCCTTATAATAATTTTATTGTATTAATTTGTAGGAAAATAAAATAGATGCATGTCGAATATAAATCGTTTCTTGTGTTTTGTATAAGTTTCTGAGCGTACTTGCTTATTTTATTAGATTTTCCAAAAAGCTTATGTAAATTCTCAAATGATTTTTGAAAGTACATATGTGCAAATTGACAATGAAATACAAACATGCGAGTATACATACATATATTTTGTAATAAAAAAATATTAATTTTAATTTTTTATGAATTGAATTGGAACTGTATGCGAATTTGGCATACATTCTTTGCTTAAAAGAGGGACACAGTTTTAATCGTAATCGAGCGATTAATGGTTGCGATTACGATTACGATTAAAAGGTGCAATTAATCGCGATTACGATTACGATTATAATCGCTGTGCAAACCCTAGGCGTTATTGTGAATAAAATCGACAAAAATAGCTTACAATTCGTGTGTGTGTGTGTACTTAAAAACAAACATTGTTTAACACTTTATTATTTATATATTTAACAATTTTTCATATTGAAATACTTCATCGAAAAACTAATGATGCTACACTCAAAAAAAAAATTAACTAAAACTTAAGAAAATTTTCAAAATTTGAATAAAAAAAGTTGTCGTATGGCGCCAAAGCTGTTTTTACTCGAAACCAGTAAAATATTTACTAAATTTCTAGTTCATTATATTTTCATATTTCAATAAAATTTTCCTAAGATTAAGTAAAATTTTCCCATAAAATTCGGAGCTTTGCTAAAAAATTCTTTTCATTTTTGATCTCAAATTTAGTAGATTTTCCATTTTTTTTTTGTCTTTAATTCTGGTACTTATTTTTAATTAAATTCTTTACCACATGGTATGTTTTTTTATATTTTCATGTTATATTCTTAATTATAATTCACCATACATACATATAAATTCCTTGAGAGGAGACAAGTATTGAACCAGCAATTTTCTGATTGATAAGCAAGCACTCTAACCAATTGTCTAACAAGGCAGCCTGAATAAGCATTGAAATTATTGAGTTTTAAAATTTTATTTTATTTACAAAACAATAAATTTCAGGCCCAAATATTCTTCGAAAATATGAAAAATTTACTTAGATTTTTTGCTAAATGCAAATCAATAATAATTTCCATAATTCAAAGAAAAAATACTTAAAACTGGTAAATATTTTTCTAAAATTTAGTATACCTTTTTACATCTTTTAAGTAAGTCAAATTTCATGAAATAATCAGGAGTCATTCATTTCCTAACGTTTATTTTTTGATTTAAGACGAAATTGACTAGTCCTTAATATAAAATTTCCTTCAGTTTATAACCATTTTCTTGCTTTTAGTAAATATTTCCTTTAAGTCAGAAAACATTTCCTGAAATTTGAGAAAATTATTGTGTATTTTTATGAACTATTTTTGAGGATATGAAATTTTTATTTTTTACTCATATTAAGTAATTTTTACTAGATTTTTGTAAAAATTTACTTAAACTTAGAAATTTTTTTTACTTGAATTTAGGAAAAAAAATTTCTTAATAATAGAACATGTCTTTTTTTGAGTGTATCGTAATCAGCTGATAGAAATACATATGGATCGGATATTTTTATTTAAACTATAAAAACATTGTTCCGCTATTCAATATATGTAAAAAAATTCTAACTTTCAGTTTGATCTATATAAAGATATTTATTTTTATATCTCGACTTGGACAAATGATTTCGGATTTCAGAGTGCAATTCTACTAGACCTGCGAAAGGGAAAACATATGTACCACCCTGTTTGTGTAAGACATTGACGATGAAAATCTTGACTTTTCTGTAACAGATTAAAGAAAAGTTGTACATATTTCCTTTAATCTATTACAAAAACGACTATACTTCTAACTTTAACGTCTTACACAAACGGGGAGTAATATTCGAAAGGCAAACACGCAAACGCATGATGAGTACGAATCGTTCGATTTCATACGATTTTGCTTTCGCATTGTAATAGAAAGTAACGTCAGAATAATGGCTATTCGATGATAAAAAATAAAAATCTGTATTTTGTCGTAACCAGTCGTGCTTAACGGCATTCGAAAAACTTGAAAAATTACTCAATTTCGGTTCTAGTCGATTATTTATGCACACTCGTGTTATTAAATCTTACGTGTTCATTTCCATTCTCCTATTTTTTGCGAGGGAAAGGGTGTAATTTTATTAAATTAAGTTTAAATTAAGTGCTGTAGAGGTTAACTATGAGCACTGAGCAACAGCTAATATTAAAATTAAAAAGTAAACATAAAAGCAAGTGAAAATATTTATATTTTTAATAACAATTTACACGATAACGCCATTAAAATAAAGACCGCCACGATAGTTTTCGATCCCTTACAAAAAGAAAACAAGCTCAGTCATGATGGCTGCTTCTAACTGCAGCACAGCGGCATTGGGCATTGGCCATTTCCGTTTTAAGACCACCAACAACATCATCGTCGTCATTCTCATCATCATATTCATCCATATTTACTTTAAAACATGCAAAGAGTGCGCTTTACTGCAGTTGCAATTTTACAACAGAAGGATCGGGAATATGAAGTCACTACAACCTGGTTTTTACAAACATTGTTTAATGTTGACTGTAAAACTCATGTTTTCTGGTAATTTTTTTTTCTTTTTTCTTTTCTTTTGTTCAGCCAAAAACAAACATGGTCACAAGACACGCAAGGCTTTTGTCTACAAATGGTGGAAGCGACTGCAACAATTTAAAATTAAACATTTTTTCTTTTCTTTTTGCAGTTCTTAAAAGCAACTCCATGTTCTTTTTGTAAGTAATTGAATGTGACAATTTTTTTTGGTTGGTCTCTTTCCATGTAGTTGTAGAAAATTGCATTATAAATTGAGTGAAACTAAAGTTTGTTTGTAGAAAAGTTCTTATGTAAATTTTGTTGTAAATTCTTTTTATTCAAGGAGCAGAAATTATTTGTTTTAATTGTAAGCATTTAATTCAAAACGATATATGAAACTACATACATACTCGTACCTCCTTGCATTGGTGTAAACAGTAGTCAAGAGGCCATGTCTTCACCCTCTGGTCTGAAACATGATATATTTTGCATTGAGCGGCGCATGGGGGGTCGGGGTTTCAATGAATGCTTTTAAATTTTAACATGAATGCCTAAAAACTTCTCTAATTGATTACACAACATTTCGATAGTAAAAAAATAAACATAATAATATATATATATATATATATATGTATATATATATATATATATATATATAGCGCAAGCAGCACGTGTTTTGCTTCAAATCAAATCTAGGTTTTCAATTATTTTTAACTTTTGTCTATATCCTTGTTTAATCAAAAATTCAAACACATGTAAAATTCAGATGTTTTGTTTTATTTGCAATCCTTAAAATGATTATTTATGTTGAAGCCCCGCAGGAGATTTTTCCAATTTCATTGTTGCAACATTCTTGCTAAACAAAGAAAACCTCCATACATGTATACATTCGTAAAGTGACAATGTTTTTTCGTTCACTGTTTCAGTCATGTCTCTCAATGAAAAAATAAAATCAAAACCAAACTGATGATGGAGTCAAATTCATGTTGTGTGCTGACTGTTGTCTTTTTCATTGTTACCTTTTATTTGACAAAATATTTTGTTGTTATCATTTTTGTATTGTAATCGTTTAGTGCAACAAAAGGAGTTGGGAAGCGACTCTGAAGTTGTTTAAACAGTTTTAGATGTAATACTTCAATGCAACAATTCGATTTTCTTTTATTTAAGTTTCCAATTAACATCTCTAACCTTAAATTGAAGAAGATCAGTTTCAATGTAAGCTTTGAACATTTGAATAATTCGTAAACATCTACAGCCTTATGTATAAAGAAAAACTGGCATCATGACAAAACTCTTTAAGACCATGTTCAATTTTGCTATTTATGCTAACTTCATGCCAGTTTTTCGTTATGCATAAGCATATGCTGATAGTGTCGTAAAAATATAGATTATGTTAGGTTGGATTAAGGCAATCATAAGCCTTTTTTTATTACTTTCATAAAATATAATTAAGTATTAAATTCTGTTAAAAATTTTAAACTAAATAAGTTGTATAAAAAGTCTTACAATAAGAGGTTTTATTTTGGTATGCAAAAAAAAAAACTGAGTATTTTCAAGCGAAAGAAGGGTAAGATATCTTCACGAATTCATCTTTGAGGTCTTGAAATGATTGTGGGCTATTGGCATCGATTTTATCTTTCACGTAGCCCCAAAGCACAAAAAGGCTAAAGGTTCGTGAACCACAAGATACGGGTGGCCAATTGTGATAACCTCTACTGGTAACTTTTCATGAAAAAGAGCGATGTTATACTTAGCTGTTGAAAATAAACGTCGTCCAAATCAATAATGATCATAAGATAGCACAATTCATTCAACGTGGCAGTTGCTTAAAAACCGCACCAAACAGTCATACGATGAGAATGTATAGGCTTTTCATAAATAATTCTTCTGTTTTTCGAACCCCCAAATGCGATAATTCTGATTGTTAACGTAGCCTCCGCTCGGAAAATGGGCTTCAACGCCCAATACGATTTTCCAAAAAAAAAAAAAAAGAGAAAAATTACAATCTAAGTTTAAGAACAAAATTCTTGAATTTAGATTGGAGAAATCTTCAGATTTCAATCTTGAAATTTGGCCAGTAAGATTGACGTTCTCAAATTTAAGCATAAATTCTTAATTTTTAGAGTGCATTCTAAAAATTAAGATGGTATGTATTTCAGTCTCTGATCTTAATTTAAGATTTTTAATAAGAATAATATCCTGAATCCGATCTTAAAATGTGATTTTACGCAAGATTACAATTTTAAATGCGATCTGGAAAAAAATTAAGATTTTATTCTTGAATCAATAATTTTTGCATTTAACAGACTATTAAGATTGAAATGATTTCATTTCGAGCGTAAAATCTTGATTTTAGCACTTTTCTCTCTTTAGTGTAGGTTTTGTTTTACCATTGATTGCTGATGTTAAGGTTTTTTTTACTGGGAGTTCCGTTCATGCAATCGCTCTTTGGAATAACTTTTTGATGACAGCTCTTCGTGAAATCTTAGAATATATGTATATGTATACCTATATTTTTTTTGGAATCCATTTTAATAGCATTATAATTACAAAGTTCTTCTCGTTTTGAAATCTTTTCTTAAAGTTGTAAGATTTTCGTAATTTTTTTTGGCGTCATTTACATACGTATGTTTGTACATCTACTATCTGAAATATTTTTTTCATACATTTGTATATCGATTCTTCCAAAAGCAAATTAAATGTTAAACAATTTATTATGAAGATAAAGCACAACAGCTATTGAGGGAAAAAGATGTAATACGATTGGAAGGTGTACTCAAACTTTATTTTCACACTGTATGTAAGTTAAAGTTCTCAATTTACTCATAACTTCTGTGGCAAAAAGGAAAAAGTGCTTAAGTCGAGATAAGCTGATTTTAATTTAATGACAACTCCGTAATCTGCATATTCCAAAGTACCCCTGGTCAATATCTCAATTAATTTGTCTTATTTTACAGGAAGTTATAGCACTATGATTTAGACTTATCTTTTTTAGAATTTTAATCTTATTTATAAGAATAGCTTAGTTTAGGTTTTATTTCGGTATTTTTCAACTTAAATATTTTACTTATAGTGTGTAGAATGATGTTTGCTTAAAAAACAAAGGTTAACAGAGAATTTCCCAATTTAACTGTAAAAGAACTAAAGTTTTGAAAATCGACTTACAAGCTTAAAAGTGCTCTCCTGCAAAATAATAAAATATGATTTAGGCGCTTTTTTCTTATTGCCACAGAGACTTAATGGATAAAGAAAATTAAATTTTGCCTATCCGCAAGATATTTGTATAAAATTGATTCCTATGTGGATTAATTCTGCATTTTTAACTCAAAAATTAATTTTTTTGGGTTGTAGCCTTATTTAAGGAAATGAGCTATACTTATGTACATACATAGGTACATACAAACCTATATACCTACATATGTATACCTATTTTGCATCCGCACATCCGGTTTAAATACATACATATGTATGTATGTTTGTATGTATGCACAAATGTACGTATGCATGCATGCTCATAGAACGTGCATACATATGCATGAACACATTTGTAGTAAAACTTCATTCCGCAGAAACGTGTTGGAAACGGTCTGAAACATTTAATAAAAACGTTTCTTATTTCAACACAATGTCCTGCGGAAAGCATATTACAACATTTCCCAATATACATACATATGTACATATGTATATGTACTAACATATTTGCCTGCTATGATATTTTATTTTTTTACAATTACACACAATTCTAAAGAGAAATTCAAATTAAAGAAAAGCAACCGCATTAAAAACGTTTTCACATCATAAAATACACACACACACACATATACGCACATGTATTCATGTATAATTTTCCGTTTTAAGCTAAAGAAGAAGAGAGAACTCAAACAAAAATGGTGGAAAGAAAAGGAGAGCAATAGTGACGACATTTTTAATTGTAAACGAAAATTTTGAAAACACAACAACAACAATAACAACACCAATAACTTATAATCGAAAAAGAATGGAAAAAAGAACACATCAACAAGCAATAAAATATGAATGAAAAAACACAAGATCAAACAATGATTAAAAATGTTTTTGAGTTGTTACAAAAAAAAAAATCAAACTGAACAAACAAACGTACACAAAAGAATAAACACATCCCATTCCAGTAAACAAGATAAACTTTTCCTCTCATGAGGAGAGACAATGAATGAGATAACGATATAAACAATAATTCACTGACTGTCTCTTTTGCTCTTTTACATTAACAGCAATCATGAAAAATCCCAATTGGGCTCTCAAGGGAAGAGAAAATTGAGCCGTTTAGGCTCTGAATGAGTGGAAATGCAACTGTTTCTGTTTTACTTTAGCACAACTGCTTTAACTATCTCTGTTTTTGAGTATTGTTGCTTCTTATTCATTTTTATTTCGCTCTATCGCGCTTGCTCTTATGCATCGTAGTCCAAATTGTTGCAATGCATTTTTATAATTTTCCAACCCTTCACACCCCAGGAAATTAAAAAAATATCTGGTTTTTCTGGTATGACTTTGTTGTGTCTGCTTCTAAGCCAATGCAGGTTTCTGGCACAATTCAGTTACTCGTCGTTAGTCTTACGTTCAACATAATAAACGCTTCAGAAAAATATCGTAAAAGTTTGTACAAATTAAGTAAAGGAACAAGTTTCTGCTCTCACAAAACAAAAATTGTTTAAAATAGAATTAACAACAATAAGCCGCTGGAACTTGAAAATATAACGACGGCAATTGAATAATTTGTTTAAATATACAATGAAAGTTATTGAAATATGCAAATAAAAGATATTTAAAGAAAATAAAAATATGCAGTGCAGTTGGAAAAAGTGCTAAATTTCTTTTAAAGTTGATTCAATAATATTTATAACTTGCAAAAATATACTTATACCTACAAAGAGAACAACAAAAACAGAATCGCCACTATGCTTATCGGTTCTCATCCATATTTGTGTAATGGTAGTGGTGGTGGTGGTGTAATTTCCGGAAACAGTTCAAGCAGTCCCACTAATCCCACTACGAATACGGCTAACAACAAAGCTGCCGCCGGCTCTGCAACCGACTTCTCTATAGCCGCCATTATGGCTAGAGAAGAAAACTCCTCGAGCCGTGAATCATCCGTCAGATCAGCCAGTGAGTGTTTTTTGTTTAGTGTAACATACATACATACATACATTATATATGATAAGAAACTTTTTCGCTTAGTTTAGTTACTGTTTCCTCTACTCATTCAAATGAAAAAGAAAATTAAATATTTTTTTTTAATTTATTGTATCTTCATACATATGTACATGCATAAATGCAATTTGCCGTCGCTATACGAACGTATACATACATAAATATATACTATATGTAGACATATACATGTATTCAAATGCAAATATATAATACACACATTCATATGTAGTTAAGTATACATATTAGCGCAACGTGCTTAATTCGACTTTATGTGCATGTAAACAGGCACATACATATGTACATACATTGTACATAAACGTATATTTTTAATTTTATAATAGGGATATAGGTATTTACATACATAGATTGTAATCTATGAAAAATGTACCTATTAAAAATCTATTCATTTTGCCGTAGGCGGTACAATAAAATTATACACTTGAAATCTGTTTCTGAAAACTTAAGAAAATATTAATTAAAGAATTATTACAAGACTCTAGAATATGTTTCTTCACTTCTCTCGAATATAATATACTTGTCGACTTGAAACAATTAGGGCCATTATTATAACTTGACGTTAGCTAAAAGTAGAATGTTATTGGATGGATAAACACTTTATCATTATTACAACTTCATTTTAACAAAAAGTGAGCGATAAACTAAAGACAAGTTGATCCTACCTGTAACTTTTAATGTGAGTCATATAGTCATTTAAAGTTGCCACATTTTCGCCACTTGCCACACTTTCTACTTTATAAAACAAAATCAAATTTATTTGGTCAAAATATGGCATAAAACAAAAGCAATACAACACAAAACACATAAGAATAATAAAAAAACAAAAGAATTGACAAAAATATTTTCATTATGTGTGTAATTTGACAAATAAACAAAAGCAAGTTGCCACTAATCATTTTTAACAAACAATATCCACAATATCCACAGAAATGTTGCCACCAACCAACATTTTATTATTTATTTTATCGGACAGTTGTAATAATGGAAAATTTTAAAGGTCACTTTATACTTCAGTTTTGCTAAAGTTAGGAAACTTTATCGTTAAGTCATAATAATGGCCCTTAAGGTAATAGAATGTTTAAATATTTATTAGTCACTTAATTTGACCAAAAATTGTTTTGCAGCTTTTTTTTATCGAATCGTTGAATTATTAACAAATTCATTCGTGTTTTTTAAATAACAAAAACTAAAAATTTTAAAAACCCCTCATATATATAGAAAAGGTGTGATATATTACAAATGGCTGGACCGATTTTCTTCAAACATAGCTAAGAACCCTCTCGATCAAGTCACCTTTCAAATAGTATCAAAATCCGTCCAGCCGTTTGGTCTGTACGTGGACAAGGACAGACATACAGATACTCAGACACACAGATACTCGGACACACAGACACACACTTAAAACTTTAACACCCCTTTTTTAGTTAGGAGTTAAAAAACAACAACAAGAAAAGTTGGGGCCAGTTGGATTAACCAAACGTGGTCGTCCTATGACTTGAGAAATGGGAGTAGTGTATGGTGAAAAAAAGATATCGTGTAATTGGTGATATATTCACCATTTTTGTCTTAATATTCAGTAAATTTAATTCAGACTCGGTCTAGTGTTGTAGTAAGCGACACTGAACAATTTCGATAGTATATATATAATGCTAACTGTTCCCTCCACTGAGACCGCTAAGTCACTCTGGCACCAGTCGTGTAACAACTATACTTAGATATTAACCTAAGATTAGCGTTGGCGTTGGCTGAAGTAGTTCGCACGATGACTACAAAATTGAAGGTCCTGGGTTCGAACCCGGTCTCCGACAGTCATTAAATAACAGCACCACGTACAGAAGAAATTATTCCCAAAAATTTTTCAAACAAACGTTTGTTTGAAATAAAATTTTTATTCAATAAATATTTGTTACTGTTCCAGTAAATAGTTTGATCCAATTTTGTTTTAAGCAAAACAAAAAAAATATGGAGTGAAAAATTGTAGTTGATACAATTAATATAAAGGAATACTTGTAACAAAATTGTTAAGAGAATATTTCTGTTCAAATATAGAAATTGCATACTGTACACAACACTTATTTATTTTTTTATTTACTTTTTATTCTCATTAAAAAATTTTGTTGAATCAGACAATCTGTTGGTTGAAAAAATCGGGGTTTTTTTCCAAGCAAATTATTAAAAAGTTTTGCATTTGAATTTACAAATTTTTTTGTACGACCTAAATTGAAAAAATTAGTATTTGATTCAGAGAATTTTATGTTTTACATTTTCTGTGTGTACATTAGGCGTTCCTTTGTATCAGTTCTTACAGGAAAGTTAAAGTGATGAAGGCATATACACTGGTTACTGAACTACACCGGATTCAGCGGATACTAATCCTAATGTAATATTAGAGCGCCCGTCCTTCGTCGGTAATGTGTAGTAAAATGATCTGCGAAGTAAAATAAATAAAATAGTTACTAAACACAGCTTCCAACATTTAATACGCCTCATTGACACCAGAGGCGCTGTACGTAGAGTTGTAAAATAATTAAGCTTTCGTCTATATCTTCCTTCACCAACTGTCTGCTCTATCATTATCCCTTTCCTAAAGGTAACACCTAGTAAAAGTAGCAGGCATTCATTGAATGAGTGTTATACTTCTCTATAAAATTTTTTTTAAAAAGGTTGGCTAGTATTTATGCTTTTGAAATAGGAGTGTCCCTGTGGTCGAATGGATAGTGAGCAAGTCTATTATGTCAGTTATAATCCCGAAAAAATCTCTGCTCAAAAATAAAATATAATTGCAAGAAATTGTACGAGTTTTCATTTTAATCTGCAGTTAAATTTCGGAATGACATTTTTATATAATTTTTATTATTTCACACCAATCACAAGGTTCCTATCATGGACCATCCCCATGTAAAAGTGACGGATCTGCTTTATAGGAAGTGTTAGAGGTCGGACTGGTAAGTGATAGGGAATTCTGACTAGTTTTTTGTCAGTTCCATTTCCTGCAGGGTAACTATTACATACAGCAGCCGACAAAACCAAGTTAATTCCATATTACTTTTATTCCGAACACAAAATAAAATACACCGATTAAATATAGACCAATTCAAAAACTATTAGAGATATATTGTAAATTCTAACAGCAAAACTACGGACACTCCTGAAATAAGTATAATATAAGCATTTAAGTAATTGCAAATAGAATATTTATGCAAAATACTACTTATTTAATACTTGGTTAAGGCCTTGATTCTTTATCTTACACATAAAAAAATATTAGTGCAATAAATAACTTTAGTTGAAAATATAAGCATAAATCAATTAAAAATATATCTAAGTCGATTAAACTTTCGTTTGAAATTTAAATTTTTTACAAAGTTTATTTGACTCAATTACATTTTTTATTAATTTTTGATTTTATTTTCGAATAAAGTTGTTTACTTTAATGCAGGATAATTTTTTTTCTATGTACACAGGCGTGCAAAAATTCAACCCTGGTATGATGGAGTTTAAGAAAATTTGTAAACGACAATAACAATTCATCGGATCAGGGTAGTATTTTTACGTAAGTCCTGCGACTGTAAAGGATATTGAGTCCCAGCCTTTAGATGTGTATTGTATAAAACATCATTCAGTTATTTAAGGTTTTTTTGTTGTTTCCTTCCCAAGTTTCTTTTATGCAATTAGGAGAACATGTTTTACTTAAAAATTGATTCGACTTACGCGCTTTACGATTTTTTTAAAGTGGAATCTGGACTTTAAGTGGTGTTGCTTATATAAAGGTTTTTTTTTAAGCCCGATAGAAGTTTGCGAAAGCGTTAACGATCAAGCGAACTTCCATTAAGCGCCCTCTTCTTGACATTCATGAGTAGTACACTTTGGCAAATAATCGTGAATAGATTGACGCTTGAAAACCCCCACGAAATTATATGCATAGATTTACTTTGAAAACCAGTCATCAATTTGAGCAACTTATGGACATCATCATGTTTATGGCGCACATGATCGTCAATCTGAGTAAGCCATCATTCGAATTGTGGATAGATTTAATAACACATGCTCTCTAAATGATGCAGTAAACCAAAACGAAAGTATATTTGAAAGAATATATGTACGAATGTATGAAGATAATATCGCTGTTGCAAGTGGAAGTGTGGAACACGGTAAAAATTTATAGATTATTCGTCGGTCGTAGGAATGAGGGCTCTGCCGTTCACTGCGTGGAAGATTTTCCGCAAGGATAACCATACTGTTTGAAACAATGGATTAGTTTTCAAATTGCGCGATGCCACCGTTTGCAATTTGTAATCGCTAAATAAACTATATGTGGTATTCTCACTTATTTTCTTACTAAATAGTTAAACTGAGTTTAACATACGTTTGAGTTAGTTAACCAAGAAACAAAGTTAAGATGGATTTAACCGTCCATGGTGTTTTTCAGTGATGGATAAGATAGAAATGCCATACTTTATTTTCAATATAGACGCGGCATTCTTGAAATTAGTTTACGTAAAATAGGGCAACACTTAAAAAGCGATGTGACAATTCTTTAAATTTATTTTAAAAAAATTTCAATAACTGTATTCTGAATTTATGCAAAATAAAAAAATAAAAGACATGGACGTTAATAGCGACGCTCCAAAAATAAAACCAAAAAAAAAAGATCATAAAATTTTAAGCCCAACGAAATAGACTTTCTTCCCAAAATCATCATACTCAGACCTCTTTGTTAAACGAAATTTTTGCAAGAACTCCAATTAATTATACAAATAAAAATGATTTGCCCGTGTTTTTATCTCTCTTATTTTTCTCAGAATTATTCTGGTTTCATAATCACTAAAATCTTCATCGTCATAATAAGCATCTATTTTATTTATGTATGAATATATTTATTTATTATTATACTTTTCAGTAAAATTGTTTTTATTTTCAATTGCGTAATATTTATTTCATATATTTATGATTTGATAGTTCTAACTATAGTTTAACTCAGCAAATGTTGTTCGGTTAAACGTAGATTATTAACTAGATAATCTTTATCTGAAACACAAATTTTTAAGTTTAAACTACAGTTAACTGACAAGTAGAGTTTATATTTATGTTTAAAACTAGCTCTTAGAATAATTTTTTAATAGATGTGTGATACATGTACACAAACACACATAATATAAAGCGATAGGTACCAATGGTTTGCTTCAACAACGTTATAACTCAAAAAAAAACTAAATTTATAGAAAATGAGTTTAAAGTTTTTAATCTCGTTTGCTTGCATTGGGTAGTATGAATAAAAAAAAGTATTTGCTTTTTACTTAAAAATTTGTTTTAAAACCCAAAATATGTATGTGTTTTTTGTTTTTTTTTTTTAAATTTTTAAGTAAAAAGCAAATACTTTTTTTATTCATACGACCCATTGTCGCTTGCTTGCATTGTGGAAACTACTACACACAGCTTAATGGATAAAGAAAATTAAGTTTTTTTTTAATAGTTGAGTATACAAGATACATAGAAAAAATTTGTCCAGCAATCAACACGTTTCATTGAAAAAAAGCCAAAAATCAATTGAAAATTTTATTGAGTAAATAAAACTTTTAATTAAATTAAATTTTTAAACAAAAGTTTAATTGACTTAATTACATTTTTTATTGATTTTTTGTTTTTTTTTTTCAATGAAATTGTTTATTGCTGGAAAATTTTCTTTCTGTGTATGATGATACAAGATTTGAGTTATGGCGTTGTTCAAGCAAATAAGCGATATGTATTTACACGGCTTAGGGGACAACTTTATTTCCCAACATGTCGTACATACATGTGTACATATATACATGTTGAGACCGTTCGATGAAAAGAGATTTTCAGTATTGCATCTTGACTTTTTTATTCCACAAAACACCAGGCAAAGCTTGAACCCCGTTAGAGGCGAAAGAGTGATATACTCATAAAAAAATTTACCCACTGTTTCTAAAACCCAGACGGTCGACTTGAATATAAAATATATATGGAATAAACTAATTCTTATGAGTGATTTTCATAAAAATTTTCTAGACCAGTCGTCTGCCTGACTTGTGGAAACTGCACATTAGTATAGGTTTTTGTCATTTTTATTTAAAAAAAACTTTTTACGGCCCTTTTCACAATGTACAATTAAAGGCTAAAAGTTTTCTATGAAGAACTTGCAGTTAAACTTCAAGTTAACTCTTAATCATACGAGTTCATGGAGAAAAGGGACGTTAGACGAATAAAAATCCTACTGTTTTTCTATAGTTAGATTTTTTTGTAGGAATACGATGTTATGACAGGGGTTCTCTTAATAAAATTTCTACTAAACATTTTACAAATAAAATTTGATGCATTTATCAACTTTTTTTAATTTGTTAATTTATTTTGAAAATTTTACTTGTTTTTATGGATAAGCATTGTATCTATGGATTTCGTTCCCGCTTTTGGAAGCGGAAAGTCCACTGATGAGGACTTGAAACCAAACAAATTTACATGCCTCAAGATATTAAAGATATATTATACAAAATACTTGTACACAATCTTACAGAAAAAGTACAAGTTACCAATTTGTTATTGATGATTTATTAGCTTTTGTTTTAAGTAGCGCACACGTTTGAAATATTTATTCACTCAGTCTGATTACATGTATGTATGTATGTACGTACATATGTAAATATGTAATACTCATACCCTCAGTTTTGCATATTAACATAAATATTTAATTCAACAGCACATTTCAACGCATTTAAAACAAAAAGGAAAAAAAAACAAACAACTTTAATTTTACAACTTTGTTTAGTCAAAATTTATTTTTCAATAATAATGCTGGTCATCAGTCAGTCAGTCCAGTCGATTAAAACTGGCTTCATATAAATTTTATTGGTTGTTAGCTTTTGTTTTACATTTAATTTGTTAATTTAAGTGTGGATATTTAAAAATTTATTTGTTTAAATTATGATAATGTGAACTGAACATTTGAATATATTTACATTTTGAAACATGCTTAATGTTTCTAATTTTTGTTTTAATGGATTGATGAATTTTTCGTGTTTCAAGTTGACTTGATAATGACTTTTCTCCAATAACATAAAATTGTTTTTAGTTAAACAACATGTCGCCTATTTGTAATTTACAACGATTATTTATTATTTTTACATACATATGTATGTATGTATGTATGCTTGTGTACTTTAAAGGCCCCATTTCCATAGAAGATGAAGTTGATGTCGATGTGGTCGATTGCAGTGATTCTGAAGAGCCGCCAGCCAAATCAAGGCGTTTAAATAATTCCAATTGCAGCACCAGCACCAGCACCGGCAATTTATCACACACACAGTTAAACAACAGCACAGCCAGCAGTGTGGGGCGTTCAACGCCGCCCCAATCACCAGCCAGTGACTTGGATGGTGAACGCTCATCTCCGGAGCCAGCTCCAAAGGCACCTAAAATAGTGGGCTCTTGTAATTGTGATGATTTGAAGCCGGTTCAATGTCATTTAGAAACGAAAGAATTATGGGATCGTTTTCATGAATTGGGCACAGAGATGATTATCACCAAGACTGGAAGGTAAGTAAAAGAATGGCAAAAAAAACACAAAACCAAACGCGTTCAGTATTGTATAAAAAAAACTGAGTTGAAACCATTGAAATGAAATGTCAGTTTGTCTGTCTGTCTGTGTCTGTTTCCACAATGTTATGGAAGTTATCATGCAATTGTGACATTAGGTGGTCATTCAGTGTAACTTTTCAGGGGCTTTTGTATTTTGCTTTTAAATGTCAAAAGGAACTTCTGCCAATGTTATTTCTTCTTTTTTTTTATTTTTCCATAAGTATAAGTTTTTGTTTTTTATATGACAAATTGCGTTGTAATGTGAGTAGATTAACGCGCCAGTGTTGATACATTTGCATGTGGCAATACATTTAATCCTTTACGTGTTCGTTGAATTGTGAAACAGAGAACAACGAATGCTAAACATAAGTTCATAATTTTCCTAATTTATTATTGAGTTTATTATTTGTTGTGATAAAAATCAATATCAAATGTTTTCGAACATCGTTTATGTTGCTCATTTCTGCTAAATATAATTTTAGCTTTTTTTCTCTTGATTTGAGTTATTTATTTGCTTTTCATAAAATTATATACATATACAGGGTGGCCCAGAAAGACCGAAGTGGTGTGAATTCCTTATAACTTTTTATTTAAGACATATTTTTTTAATTTTTTGTTTTTTAAATGCAGTAAATTTATAGGGAATATTTTTAAATTAGTTATTAAAAATGATATCCCGCAAGTGGTGGACATTTTCTGCTTCGCACAAATGTGTTCTTTCCATTTCCCTTATTCATAACTTAGTTATGAGTGACGAAGCCTCGTTAACAAACAAAACTTTAGGATATGGGATATTGAAAACCCGAGAGTACTTCATCAACGACAATTACACCCAGTTAAGTATACTGTTTGATGCGGTGTTTCTTCAGAAAGGATCATTGGCCCATATTTTTTTGAAAATGAACGAGGTGTCGCCATTTCCATCAATGGTGATCGATATCAGGCCATGTTGGAAAATTTGGTAAAGCCAACCGTGGAAAACCATCCGCAAATATGGTTCCAACAGGATGGACCCACAGCGCACACTTCCAGGGCCACAATGGCTCTTTTACGCGACATCTTTGGTGAAAAAATAATTTCGCGTAGAAGCAATTTTAATTGGCCTCCGCGTTCCCCGGATTTAACTGCTCCAGACTGTTTCCTATGGAGTTATTTAAAAGGGAAAGTTTATCTTAATAAGCCTAGGACTATTGAGGAATTAAAAACCAATATTCGAGACGAAATTAACAACATAACACCGGAAGTTTTGTGAAAGGTCATTGAAAATGTGTTGGAAAGAGCACATTTGTGCGAAGCAGAAAATGGCCACCACTTGCGGGATATAATTTTTAATAACTAATCTTAAAATATTCCCTATAAATTTAATGTATTTAAAAAACAAAAAACTAAAAAAATATGTCTTAAATAAAAAGTTATAAGGATTTCACACCACTTCGGTCTTTCTGGGCCACCCTGTATTAAGAAATTCTGTCATAATTTCTGACAGAAAAAAAATATTGGGATATCATTCACCGTGAAGAAATATGGCCAAATTTATGAGCCTCTAAACATTTACTTAGTTTTTATTTTTAATTAAAGCTGGTCTTTCAAAAAAAAAAACGTGCAAATGTCTTCTCTCAATTAAATTCTCGGATATTTCCGGAAGTATAGGTTAATATTTCCTAGCAAAAGTAATGCAGTTTCGCAAACACTGAAATTTTTCATCGCTCATTTACTGATTTCATTGAACTCTTTTAAAACCATCTCAAGGCATGAGCCATCCAAATAGTATTTGGAATGTGATGAAGCAGTCAAAGATATGCTAGATGAAGAGTAAATACAATTTTTTCCGAATTACAAATAAAATATTAAAAAAATGCTTATCTTTATTTTGCACGGCCTTAGTAGGCGGTGGGCGTAGTTGATTTGGATGAAAGCCGGCATGCGGGTTTCTTTTACACTATAAAAAGTAAAATAAAAAGACTTGCTTGAAAATGGAAAAAAATATGCAACAGAAAATTGATATTGAATTGATTTTGTATTTTCATGATACATATTCCCTTTTTCTTAATTTACTCAATATAAGGCTCAGTGTCAACTTTCAATGATGTTGGAACAATTCTGGTAGTTTTTTTTCACTAGAATACATGAACCCATCGCACTGTTAACCAGTTTTTTATTTATTTATGTTTTTATTTATTTCTCCATTACTTATATAATTGTCTACGGAATATATGTAAGTATGTATGTATATGACTACAATAGAATCTTTTTCAGAATACCATAGTAATATTTATGTATATCCATCCTTTATCCGGCCTTCGGTCGGGCTTAAAGATATTCAATTTCCGATACGTCGCAGCCTACTAAAGATCTTCTGCCTCGCAGTTTTCCTGCGTAATAACGTTTTTTGCTCCGCAAATGATAGATGATTAATTGCCGAAGTGCAAATCACACTAAACAGCTAAATAAAGGAACACCCAAAATTGTTGGGTGAGGAAATACCCAAAAAACAGTTCCCGAACGCCCAAACAAATGAATAATACGTAAAGTGTAAAATGAATAACTACCTAAAGTTTTTGAACTTGGAATGTATAGCCACACAAAATTTTTTTTGGATTTTTTTAACATTTTACAAAAATTTGGCAATTATTCATTCTAAACAAATATCCAAATATTTAAAAATGTTGAGTCGCCCAATGTCGATGAAAAATCACTAATTTTTTTTGCAACAACATGCAACATTTTTGTTTTTTGGGCGATGGTAACTTGGTTGATAATTCGTACAGCCTATAATTGATCCTTTCTGAATTTAAATTGATAAATCTAAATTACAACAGAAGCTTTCTGAATTACAACTGGAAAAGGTGAAGAATAACAATACAAAATACTGGTTTTAATCTCTTAAAGCTTTCTTTGTTTTGACAATGAACATGCGCCAAGATTGTTAAATTATAGAATAATAATTCAAATATGAAATATTGAACTTTTTAAACGGCTTGTAAATAACTAACATTGACTATTCTGAAAGATGAAGTAGTAATACTAATTTCAATATAAACCAAATGAGAATTCTACTATACGTTATTATACACACATATTATATTATTATGATAACTGAAATACTGCACAATTATAAATTTTGTAGTAATTATTATGATTTCTTAGAGTCGAGAAGATGCACCCATCTTTTGAAAAAAAAAATTTCTGGAAAGTTGATGGTAAATTTGTACAACTCGGACGAACATTTTTGAGACAAAACAGTATTAGTCCGCCGGCACTTAATATGAAATTTTTTATATTTAATTGACAAATCGAAACATAACTGCATATTTTCTTTTCATTTTTTGCAAAAGAATACACAATATGTACATACAAGTGATATTTACAAAACATTTTTGTCATTAAAATTATACAGAATTTTACATGTGTGAGGTCTTTATTTATGTGTTTAACTTCTTTTTGTTCAATTAATTGATTATTGAAATTGTTTGAATTGGACTCCTTTATGTCTACAAAACATTAACACAAATTCCAAAACACGCAAATGGTTTAACTCAAGAAATTAGTATAAATTTAGTTAAAATAAAGCAAAATTAACAACAAGAACAACAAAAAAAGTTAAAAAGGCGTTTTTTGTTGTCAACGTTTAATTCTCTAAGCAGGATTTTTAAAACTCAAACAAAAACTATTATATGTAGTTGCTTCGAACAAACAACTCAAGTCAATCATCACAGCGGGTAATCCTACAAATATGTGTTAAACACAATGGGCCGGCCACACACACACAATTTTTTTTACACCATTGTAAAGGCTGGCCAACACCTTTTCACGAAAAGAATCACATTTACGACATTTAAAATCAGCATTTTTACTCCACATGTAACCTGTTTTAGTGTTTAATTTTTCTTTTTCTTTAAATGGGTGCAATTAGTCTAAATTCAAGAAAAATAAAAATCACACAAAATCGTTAAGGCAGGGCCGCTTCGAATACACACACACACACACACACACACACACACACACATGCAAACGCACACTAAAACATAGATTATTTTGAAAATGGAGGCGAACATTTTATTACTTAAATATTATAAAATTTTACAACACTTTATATTCATTAAAAAAAAATAATAAAAAAAAACAAAAGTTTACATCAGTTTTATTTTCTTTCACTTTAAGGCGCATGTTTCCCACTGTACGTGTCAGTTTCTCGGGCCCGTTGAGACAAATACAACCCGCCGATCGCTATGCTGTTTTATTGGACATCATACCCATGGATTCCAAGCGTTATCGCTATGCCTATCACCGTTCGGCGTGGTTGGTTGCAGGTAAAGCTGATCCCGCACCACCCGCTCGCTTGTACGCCCATCCCGATAGTCCATTTAGCTGTGAAGCCCTGCGCAAACAGGTGATTTCATTTGAAAAAGTGAAATTGACCAACAATGAAATGGATAAAAATGGACAGGTAAGAAATAATTGCAAATTATATCAAAAGACAACAACAACAACAACAATACTGAGTACATATCGCTCATTTACTCAAAAAACGTCATAACTAAAAATAATAAAAACCAGTTTGCAAGAAAACGAGTTTGAAGTTTTCAATTTACGCACAACTTAATGGAAAAAGAAAATTTAATTCTTCATTCAAGAGTTGAGTAAACAAGATATCATACAAATATGAAATTTTAGGCGATATGTAGAACTATAACAGGATTAATTCTGCATCACTAACTCAATAATTCCATTTTTTGCGATATGTATGTATGTATTTTCATAAATTAACAAATAAATGAAACAAATTTGATTTTATTTTAAATCAAATTAATTAGCAAAGAAAGTTTCCTTTCATTTACGACCCCTCGTTACGACCACCAGCTGTAACGAAATTTTCCTCTTTTATTTCTTCAAACCAAAAAATTTTTTAAATGTTTCTTTTGCAACTTGATAAAATAAAAGTTTTCACCAAATACTTGTAACGAAATGTGGAAATATACAAGCGAGTACATACATACATTCATATAACAAAAGAAAACAAGAGCAGCAACAAACAAAAAAGCAATACTTTAACAAAAAAATTCTTTAGCTTTTTCAACATTTAAATGTACATTTGAATAATTGTCTGTCTGTCTGTCCAGCTGTTTGTTGGTTTGTGTCAAACACGCAAGTTTCATACATGAATCTCTTGTTGTTTCTAAAATGGGGTTTAAAACTTAACACATGAGCACAGAACTGGAAAAATAGCTTATTCAAATAGATTTTGTTGTTTCTGTTTGGTTTTTTTTTAATACTCTGTGGCACTGAGTGTACTCCACTCTCTCACATATGTACATGCATTCCACACAATTCTCTAACAAGTTTACAAGTTTCCCTGGTTTGTGCGCATGACTCTTCTCGATACAAACAAAAAAAAAACAATCTGCGAGACTTCAAGTTATTTTATTTTTCCACTCAAGAGTACGAAACACCATTTTGATTGCTAAAAACTTTTCTTTTTTTTCGCTTTTAGATTGTTTTAAATTCAATGCACCGCTATCAACCTCGCATTCATTTGGTACGTTTGAGTCATGGCCAAAGTATACCCACGACTCCCAAGGAACTGCAAGAACTGGATCATAAAACGTATGTCTTTTCCGAGACTGTATTTACAGCCGTCACTGCTTATCAAAACCAGCTGATAACCAAACTGAAAATTGACTCGAATCCCTTTGCAAAAGGATTCAGAGACTCCTCGCGCCTAACTGACTTTGACCGTGATCCCATGGAAGCTTTGTTGTTGGAGCAACAGCTAAGATCACCTTTAAGATTGTTCCCCGATCCAATAATGCAACAATTTGCTGCCCAACAAGGAGCTGATCCCACATCCATGGCAATATTTGAGAAAGCCCGCCAGCATTTACAGATGTTTGGCGGCAACTCACCGTATGCCCAGTTAATGATGCCTCAAATGTATGCCCAACAGGCGCCACCGCCTCCTGGTCTAGGCGCCTTCCACATGTTCCAACAGCAATGGCCACAATTGACAGCCGGCTTCTTAGCTTCCGCCAACCAACAAGCCGCCGTAGCTCAAGCTCAAGCCCAAGCGGCTGCCCAGGCACAGGCACAAGCGCAGGCACAGGCTCAAGCGGCAGCTCAGGCTGTGGCGCAGGCACATGCCAATCGCACTCCACCACCACCACCCACAGCTTCAACACCTTCGTCCACTTCATCGGGGTCACCGTCACCAGACATGCGACCCCGACAGTTTCAAAGATTTAGTCCTTATCAGCTAACCCAACAACCCTCGGGGTCGGCACCTCGTAGTCCTTCCCATTAAATAATTAAACCATTCATGTAATATTACAAAACCTAACTATGCCAAAACCAGTATTACAAAACACTACAGCAGTCTCGAATAATTCTTTTCGACAAAAAGATTATCTATCGATCAACAAAACGAAAGCTTAAAAATTCTCATTCAGTTTGTTAATTTGTTTTGTACAGTTTATTTTTATAATTTTAAAAATTAGCATTGTAAACTCTAAATTCATTTAAGTTGTAAGTTTTATCGAATTTAAATTAAAAAAATTTTAAAAAAAGTAGAAAATCAGCTTAGAAATAATTTTATTTAAACAAAAAGAAAATAATAAAAAAAACTCTAACAAAAAACATAAAATTAAATCATCCAGAACCATTAGATTGTGTTACTTTATTAGTTTTTGTTTAGATTCCTCTCTATTAGTATTTGAAAAATATTTGCAATGACGTTCTTTGTTCTATTTTAAGCTTGTGTATAAATGAAATTCTTTGTAATTATCAAAGAGAAGGCTATAAATGTATTATAAAATGTGCTTAACTTTTTTTTCAATGTTTTTAGTTGTGTAGAAAATCATAAAAATTAGTTTTAATTATTTATAAATAAATTTGAAAGGAAAAAAAAGTATTAAATGAATAATTAAATGTGTGGAAATATTAAGAGAAAAAAAACAAGGAAAACAAAAGAAAATTTAAATACACTCCATTAAAATTTTAAAAACCAAACATTTTTGTATTTTTATTTATTGAGGAATTTGCCGCCAAGGCAGGGTGACAGTAAAGGCGACTTTTTTCTTTAATTGCATCAGTTATTTTTAGACGTCGCATCACTTGATTTGCGACGAGTGGAAAAAATTATTCTCGAAGTAAAATCAAAAACAAAAAAAAAACTTTAGCCATATTCGCAAATTTATCAGTCTACTGCATATCATGCGCAAGGCGTTCGTAAGTCGCAATCTACACTATGCAAGTCTTATTGCTAAGCTGATTAGTTGGTGAAAGAGAGTGACGAGGGGAACATAAAAGTTTCTCTTCCCCTCGTCTTTCTCTCCTAACAAACTAATCAGCTTAGCAATAAGACTTACATAGTATAAATTAGGACTAAATGCAAATGATGGAAACTCGGCAGCTGTAAGATAGTCGAAAATATAACTCTGAGTAAGTTATGGCTCAGTTAGCCGACTGTAATGGAATGTAATCGTAACTGCAACGGTAGAAAACAGCTGATCGATATTTTTATGGTAAAAGTATGTTACGTTGCATTACATCTCTATAACAATTTTCATTAATTCTCACATAAAAAAATCGATCAGCTGTTTCCTAGTGTTACAGTTACATTCCATTTCAGTCCGCTAACTGAGCCTTTATTATAAAAAACGTATTAACACAAAGTTTGTATGTATACTTTAGGGATGCGGTATTTATTTCATGTGCAGATACAAAGTTGCTAAACATGAACATGAACATCAACTCTGAAACCGAAATGGTGAATGATTTTTCAAAGGGTGTGCATTGTCAATGTTGTGTATTGCCTCGTTATGGAACACTACGCGCTTTGTCCGAGGATAATTCACTTTTTGGAATTGCATTATGCAGCACAGTAATTATGTTTAAGAAAATACTCTTTTTCGGATTATGATTTAATTTTCCTTAAAGGCTGGTAGTCTGTTCGGATATGCGAAAACTCTTGAGCAAAATTGATTTTTCTTTGCGAAAAATTTTACATGTACCAGCTGTAGCCAATCTTGCGATTTTGCTAAATTTTTCGCTTTTATTGCTTGAAAGTATGTAACATTGTTTAAGATTCCGTGCGAAAAAAGTACTGCTCATGTGGTTTCGCAGCTGAAACAAAAATGATGCCAGAAACATTTCGCATGGAAAATTATGCTGCCATTTTACGTGTTTTTCACAATAAGAACAGAGTACTACTTTGGAAGTTTATTTCTCAAATATACCATATACTTTTACAGGTAGTTTGACAGAATTTCGCACGAAATTGTGAAGTGCAAATTACGAAAGTGTTTATTAACAGAAAAATTTTTTTTACAATCAACACCTTTAATTGCAGACAAAAAAAAATTAATTAAAAATTTAATTGTGTCAATTAAACTTTTTGGTTAATTAAATTTAAAACAAATAGTTTAATTGAATCAAATAAATTTTTAAGCAAGAGTTTAATTGAATCAATTAAACTTTTAATCAATTAAATTTTTTAATAAAAGTTAAGTTGACTCGATTAAATTTTTAGTTGATTATTTGTATTTATTTGAATTGAATGAGTTGTATAATTTTTTTTGCCTCAAGAATAAAATACATTATTTTTTAAAGTCAGTCAACACAACACAAGTTGTAGAAAACTTCAAAGGATCAATCTTAAGTCACTTGTGTATATACATACATATAAACAGATGCATTTAATTATGTATGTACTTAGTTCTCACTTCACCTTCACGCAGACTGCTCAATCAATTCATTTTCTTAGTTTCTTGAATTTCCTCTAATCAGTTTGAGTCAAGAGAACTCAATCCGTAGCAACATATTTAACATGTGTTTAAAATACTCTTATGTTGCAATTGGGTTCATAAATAACAGAAGAACATGCTACACTACTCGAATATATATGTACATGTACATGCGATAATCTATCAACACATCGTTAAAAATTATCAATTTCAATGCATAAAACTAAACTACCAACTCCATAAGTTTATAAGAGGATACAAAATGAGCAAGTGGCCATTTAATAATGCATTCGTTATGGCTCGATTCTGAACAAGAAAAACTTAATTTAGAAAACCGAAATTGTAACACTGAGACCAAAAAATTAACATGACATGGCAAAGTAAGCAAATGATATTTGAGGCGGTGATGACATCGTGCACAACTTTGCAATCACGAGAAATTGAATAGTGAGCATATACAATAATGATTTTTTTAGATTCACAATCATACACGTTTGGAAACTCATGCTCGTGAAATAATTGCTACTATTGTTATTCTTCACTCAAGTAAGTTTGGTCGCCTGGGAGTCAACACAACTTTCACGCAACCAAATTATTTTTTAGTATTGTAAGGAACAAAAAAATTTTAATTGTAAATGTGTGAAAAATGTTGAGCAACATTGATTTTTTCGTACGAAAAATTACATTTTAATAAAATCAGGGTTATCATGAATAAAATTCCGCGTGAAATTTCTCCCTTTTCCAATTAGAATTTTTTGTTTTCCCTATTACTTGCTGTTATTTGGAATTGTTCCCCGGGAAAAATTTCACATGGAATTTTATTCATGATTGGCCTGAATAGCAACCAACTCTCAAAACTATGCTACAATTTCTTACGTTTGTAAAATCAGGGCATGTGTTTGTTGTAAACTCCATATTACACCTATGCCTCGATTTACACGATAGATACGTTCCTGAGAAAGTCTTGTAAATCGAAATTTTAAATTTTTGTATCAAAAATCGTGTAAATCGAAAATAAAGGCAGAATCGCGTAAAAGTTTATTTTATTAAGAAATTTTATATATGTATTTCAACTTAGTTTTTAAAATATCAGAAGCGTTTAATCAAAACAGATAAAATTAGATTTCTGTCATTAAACAAATTAAAACGTTATATTAAAAATTGATGTGAGAACACATTGATTTAACCAATTAGAAAAAAAAATCATGTAAATCGAGGTATTTCATAAATCTCTCAATTTACACAAAACCCAAAATAACGTGCAAAAGTGAAATCGATTAAAAAGTTTATGGTGTAAATCGATTGATAATTGTATTTCGCATAAAAGCACGAAATGTTGAATATACATTTCACATGTTTTTCTCAAGATGAATAGAGTACCATTTCTGCAACATTTTTTTAACAAGCACAAGGCTTATAAAGGTAACAAACTAATGAAAATTCCTTTCACTCATCGCGCTCTCATGTAACTAAAATGATGCAAAGTACACACACTAAATCATAAGCGGACTAAATCATAAACAGTTACAACTCAAAATTATCAAAATGGTTTAGTTTTTTTTTTCATAAACCAGTTCACTGAAATAATCTCTAACGACTGCAAAAATTTCTTACGCCTATTTTAATTTCACATTCACCTGCGTCATTTCATTTCTACTACAGTATCAAAAAAATTTTCTTTTAACATCTGGCATTTTTTCAGTTGTGACTGTTTATTGATTTAGTCTAAGATATAATCATCACACGTGATTAGTTCGAGTCACGTTAATGGGTGAACATCTCGAATCTAATTAATTTTACAAACAAACAAAATTCACTGAAACTCTCACAAATTGTGCATCTGTATTGAAACCGAAAATCACTCCCAACACAGGGACAAACCAACAAATTTGTGACGCTACAAATGTTGGTTTGTTCATTTCGAGTTTTTTTTTTCGAATTCCCACAATAATAAAAATGCAAAAGAGGAAATTGTATTTTAATACTTTTGCTTTTTACGCCTTAATGCCACAGAACGTTTTCTTGCTGAAAAGCGTAACAAACTGCAGAAGTTTTTATTGGAGAAATGCTGGCTGCTGCCTGACTTAGTATTGAGGATATTGTGATAACAAGTGTGTAAGAGAATTGATTTGTGTTGGCACAAGGATGTCAAGTGCATGGAGAGAGTAAAGAAATGCATTCATGCAAAGTGCCTAATGCCTGGCTTGAATTTGAATTTAAATATCAAGAGCTGTGAATGAAAATCACTTCAAACAAAAGTGATTGTTAATAAAAAATAAAAAAAAGTATGCGACTCATTATATTTCTTTTTACATTTTTTTATTTGGGTTCATCTAACCGCATTAACGATAACGAACATGTGTATTTTTGTACGTTATTGTGTCTAATCGTATCTATTACCTAAAGTAATTAACTTTGATGTAAAACAAATAAAATTTAAGATACACATCTCTTGATTACCTTAATTACATTTGAAACACTTTCAAAATACAAAATAACAAATTGAAAATTGAAAACCAAAAGGCGACAGTGTCACAAAACATACAACAAATACAAATGCGGACATTTAATATCTACCAAATAATACACGTGTATAATTCTAAAGCGATAACCATCAAATATTGACCCAGAGAGAAAACAAAAACAAAAATACTTTTTACCTAATACGAGTATCTATTTGACAATGATTACTTTCTAATCATTTTGAAAGGAAACCGCAAGCCAACGAACGCAGTCGTCACACATCAAGATCTTAATTAACGCACGAGTATTTTTGTTGTTTATTATACAAATGGACAGATGTTATAATTCTTTTTTTTTTCTTTTTTTGTAAATAATTATTCATAAATTTATTATATTTTCAAAATTTTGCGCAAATTCTATAAACAAACTTTATATACATATTTTAGGTAACTTAAAACAATTTCTACCGAAACTCTGTGAAGACACACACACACACACACACTCACCCATGCACCCTCTTTATTTGAAATTTATTTCCACACAAATCAATACTTGGGCCACCTGATAATGTTTGTGCGGCGTTTGACGGGATGTCTTAAGGTGGTGGCTTCTGGCATGGGAATCGAATGCGTGTGTACGTGTCTAGGATATTTATAAATAACGACACTAAGTTTAAATGTCAAATTTGACAAAATATTTAAATCACTTCATATTTGAAAATTTATAACTTTTCTTTTGTTTTAAGTTCTTTTTTTTAACCTTAAAGGTGGATTGTGTAGCGAACAGAATGGGATTTGATGGGATGGGATGGCGCATCCAATTAGGGAAAATTATTTGAAAATTTTGTTTCGTTTTCTTTTAATTGGAGATGATCTTTCGACATATGTAGATACATAAACATGTATGTTCTAATTAAAGCGAACAAAAATTATGTATACAAATTCATAGATTGTGGGTAAATTATTGAGAATATTTTTAGATACAAGAGAACTAGATAAGCATTTTTAGTTCCTAAAATTATTTTTTCAAGCGCTGTAAAGCAAAATTAATAGAGAATTTTTATACATACATATGTATGTATGTACGAAATACATTTGGAGTTTAATTTTTAAGTCATAAGAAATTAAGCTTGCACATGAACATTTTTGAACTGTTATTCTGCCGACGTTATTGCTTATGTTCGGAAATAATTATTGCGCGTGGAGATATGCACTTAAGACAGATGTGCAATAGCTTTCCATGAGCACCTGCCTTTACGGCCTTATCTCACGGGTGCCAAAGCACCGGGTGCTAGGTTAGACGCCAGACCAACGCCCCCATGCACCCTTTTTAGAATGAACCTATGTCCACTCCGTAAAGGCACATAGGTTGCAATCTTTGTATATAGTTATCCCTGTACTATATTCAAGTACCTTGCTTAGGTACTTTGAGCTATCTAAACTCTACTGCTATGTCGAAGTCATAGCTGCTGCTATGTCCGTGCCCATAGCAGCTTCTGTTGAATGGCAACAGCACCTAGAATAGTGTCTGGCTGACCGCGTCACGCCAACACTAGCATTGATTTAACACTGGGAAGCCAAGACTATTCTCCCAGCGATTTTGGTAGCAACCACATCCACCACGTTAATTCTCCAGCTTCCACACTAAGGTGTTGGTGCACTTAAGACAGTTTAAAATACTCACTTCGTCTCTCCAAATTCCCATGAAAAATTACCCATATGTATTTTAAGAAGTTGCCATAATTTAACTGCAGCGAAATTAATGGTAACGATTTTGTGAACAGGGAATAAGGAATTTGTTTTCACCACAAGCTCAGAAAAAAGTTTTCCTGCAATAAACAACTTTAATTGAAAATAAAACCAAAAATCGATTAAAAATATAATTAAAGCAATTAAAGTTTATAATTAATTAAATTTTTAAACAAAAATTTAATTGAATTAAATAAATTTTTAATTGATTTTTAGTTTTATTTTCAATTAAAGTTGTTTATTGCAGGAATATTTTTTTCTGTGAGAGTGAATTATTAAATATGCAATCACCGTAAAATAAATTAGAACCGAACGGTTATCTCAACGAAGTGAGTCAAAACAACACTAAATAAAAAAAAACTTTACCAGCGAGGTCATAAGACTTTTTTATGTCATCTATTGTGAATATCATTAAAATCTGAATATTACAAACTAATAAATATGTCATCTCTATAATTCGCAACATTTTCATAAAACTCATCTCTCATTAGATATTTTGTCCTGTAAATTTCCTGTCATTGTCATGCTAGAACGTAAAAACTCCGCAGGTGATTATTGTTTTTATTCAATGATTAAATTTTTACACTCAGTCTCCCATATTTTGTACTTGGCTGTAAATCTTTTGTTGCGATGAGTGCAAGTATTAATTTAATTTTATAAAGAATAAAATAAATAAATAAATTTTATTCGCAGGAAACATAAAAAAGATCTGTGAGCTCCCAAGAGTTCGAATAGACAAATGATATGATGGTAACTGCAACATAACAATAATAACTAATGGCGCAAGTAGATGCATGCAGCCATACACACACACGTACACATATACACAAAAACACACACACTCACTTCCAATAACAATTAATTTTTGCAAATTTTCACTTTGGCTGACGGTAATCAGTGGCGCTAGCGAGCAAGTTTGTTGCACTGACGATGACTGAGCACAACAATTGACCGACTGAAACAAAATTATGTAAGAAAATTTCAAGTGGATTCGAGTCGAATGCAGAGAGGAGCTACATACAAATAAGTTGGGCGAAAATTCAATGACTGCCGAAAATACAGTTCCTTAACTTTTAAGTAAAAGGTAATTTTTTTAGTGCTGAAAAACTTTAAATAAATATTTTTCCATTTTATTGCAACGAATTGGCGATTATAAATCGAAGTTTATATTTTTCTTAAAGTTCGTTTTGCATAAATAAGCTGGACTGTCAAAGGACTGGATATTCCACTATGCCAATTAAATATGCCGACGACAAACGGAATGGTGCAAATGGAATGGTGGCGATGACGATGATGATGATGTTGACTGTAATGACCACATCGAATAGCATCGACCTATCTAGACGCATGATGGCAATTGAAATTTGTTATCATCAGGAGAATAAGGCGTTAGTATCAAGTTTGACTTTAATATGAATTTCCTCTTTTTTACAACATGACAGTTTTATGTACAACAACAACTTGCTTAAAATAGCTGCGTAGTGCGACAATCAGAGTTGTCACTTTGTTGCATCAAATGTTTTAATATTGTGTGTTGCAAAAAGAGTGTGAGTGTGTGTGTACGTGTGCTGATGAGTTGTGAGATGCGATATGCTGCATAACGACGATGCCGTTATTTTCACACTTACCCCATGTTATTAGCTCCTTTTTTTTTTTGCTTGTGTGTTTGCAAATGTTTCCAATTTTTATTTGTCATTCAATTATTGAATTTTGCCTTTTGGATTATAATGACAGTGTGTGTTGTTTGTTGCAAGCAACTGTGAAGAGCATCATGCAATGTTGCGATTGTTCGTTGGTTTGGTGCAAACATATGTAAGTGCGAAAAGAAAGTGTGTTAAACACGTGTGTCAGTAATGATTTTGCAAGTGTACAGCAAAAATCTTCGATAAATGTTTTAATTATTTGTGATAGCTTTTTTCACATTTATCTATTGGTGTTTTTAATCAATAAATGTTTTTGTATAATGATTGGATAAATTCAATGGTTGTAAGCAGAATATGTTGGCTGGTAACCTAAAATTAAACGCACACTCGTAAATCAGGAAGTAATTATTAGTACACTTGATTAAAACCAATTAGCCACTCGAATGCAATTTTTTCTTTACCAAAGGGGCTATTCAAAAAAATAACATAATAAAATTTTCCTTCATTAATTTTCACTTGTGAATTCCATTATTACAAAAATTATGTCTGCATTTTATCAATTAAATTGAAAGTCGTTTTCTATTTAATTCTATTATCGACCTCATAAGTGCAATAATTTCATGTTAAATTTATTTAAATTTTTCTAGTTTTAATTTAATTTAAACTTTGCAACTAATACCTTAACAATGTTTAAATATTCTGCAGAGAAGACTATTATTTCTAAAAATTAATCCCAAAAATTTTGTGCCTGCTTTTTCGTGTGTGTGTTCGAGTGTTTGTCTATTTTGCTGGTAACTGTTTATTTACTTCCGATGCACACACACGCTCTAGCACTGTAATCTTACAACCAACCATTTTGTTTCATCCCACTTCTATAAACTATAATCTCGGCTTATATTTTGTATTCAAAAACTAAAACCAAAAATGTCGCAAATAGTTAACCTTCAAAGTCAAAAAGCTTTTATGCTTTGTCTACTGCAAAAGTTGCAGCTACTTTGAGGAAAAGGTCATGGGCTACAAAAAATAAAAACTAAAGAGGAAAACACAGCAGCTGTTTAATACGCACATACTTATGTACTTACAAATAAAACAAAATCTTTTGTCTGGTCAGCTTTTAAGACTTTTTGGTGAGAATTTCTCAAGCGTCAGTATAAGGATTTTCGTATTCAATTTGAAAGGATCTAAGTTTTGTGAAAGTGACACAGAAATAGTTGCTTTTTTAAGCTCCAGTGGTGAAATCATATCAATTTAAAATTAGATAATTTTTTTACAAATAGTTTATTTAAATGCAGTTATTTTCATAAAGAAAACTTATTAAAATTTTTCTTTAATTGTTGTGTAGAAACAACATTATTCTTTAATTTCATTAATATTTTTTCAGTATTTTTATAAATAGAAGAATGTCTTTTTGAAAAAAAAAAATTAAAAATCAAACATAATAAGACAACAGTTTGTCTTCAAAAATATTTGTTAGTTTTATCTCTTATTTGTAATAAATCAAGACCAACTATTGCGATATTAACTATTTTCAATTCGCCAACACAATGCGCTTCCCCTTGGGATAATCTTGGGAATTGAGATCTTCAAGGAAAAACATGGAAAAAAATGAAACCAAAAAATTTTTAATATCAATTAAAAAATTATTTGAACTCTCAACATTAAAGAAATTAATAGTATTATTTTTAACTAGGTGTTACCTTCTTTAGGAAAGGGATAGTGATAGAGAAGACATGTTGTGAAGGAGGAGATAGAGGAAACCTTCATTCTTGTTTTTACAACTCTGCTTTTTGAAAGTATTTAATAATGCATTGTTGCAGCTCCTCTGGTGTCAATGAGGCGTATTAAATTTGCAAATGTGTGTTTAATAGCCATTTTACTGATTATTTTACTTCGCCGATGATTCTGCTACACAATACCGACTAAGAATGGCACACAAATGTTATATTGAGATTAGTACTTGTTGAAGGCGGTATAATTCAGTGACCAGTGACTATGACACAAAGGAACGCTGGTGCACATCAGTAAAATACGTGGTGTTGTTATCTAATGACTGTCGGAGACCGGGCTCGAACCGGCCGAGCAACACCGCCATCAATAGAAATTAATATTGTCAACAATCAAGCGTATTAATTGAATCAATTAAATTCTTTCTTGAACATATGAATTACGGAATACTGAGATGGAAAGTCTAAAAAGTATCTTATTCCAATTGAATCAGCCAGAGCAAAAGCTCTTGATAAAGTATGACACAAAGATTAATAAAATAAATTGACAGGTCACTTATACATAAACTGAGAGAAACTACTTAAAAACTTACTCAAGCCAACTTATAGGAAATACTCAAAATCGCCAACATAATGCTACAGTGTAGCATACAATAGCTGCCAACAATGTCGAAGAACATTAAAACTAAAGAAACTATAGCACACATTATTCTTAACTAATTCATTTTTTAGACGCTGACTAGTGAAACACTAAAAAAAACTAAATAAATGCGCATATTTAATGTCTATAATTGAGATTTTATATCAAACAAATTGAGCCAACAACAACAAAAGCAACAAGAACACAAAGGGTGGTAACGGTATTTATCAACAAACCCAAAATTATTTCCGCAGCCAACTTAGAATTATTTTGTGGAATGGGGTCAAGACCAACAATTATAAGAAAAGCCCAATAATTTTGGTGTTTCAGTTGTGGTATGGCCCAGGCTTGTCTTGTATTGTCTGTCGTGTCTATCTTCCTGTCACTCAGCCACAAATATTTTATTATAGTAAGTGATTAGTTGTATGTATGTATTTTTATATATGAACAAGCTCGTCAGTTTGTCCTCTGGTACACACTCAACTCAAAATATTTTCTAACGAATATTTTATGTTAATAAATTATTATGTATCTGGTTTTTTTTTCTTTGCACATGTGGATGGCTTGTCTATAGAGTTTCATTTGATTTATCATTAGAAAATTGCTACGTGTAAATCAAATTGAATAATTTATAACAAACAAAAAAAAAACACAAATCATAAGTTCGAGTCTTACAAGAAACATGTGCGTGTGTGTGTGTGTGTGTGATTGTGTGGCTTGTTTGTATTTTTAAACATGTGTACTTTGATTTGATTTCTTTCCAATTGATTAGAATTGACATTACTTTGAGAATTGGTTTGTAATCATTTCATATCATTGACATAATGAAGTTGTATTGAACACATTTCAATACGAAAAAAGAAAATATTCCAACAGAAATATACTTTGATTTTATTAAGTTATTATATGAACATAAATATGTATTGTAGCCCACAACTCAGTAAATCTAATTATGTATGTACATAAGTGGCTTTGCAACTAACTGGAGGTGTGGAGATTTTGCTGGAAGTTGCAATTTATTCGAAAAACATTGGAATGTCCGACTTTTGTAGTTGTGAGGATATGGGGAAATTAAAGAGCATTTCCCTACAAAACCCTCCTTCTCGCAAAGTGCTTAGAAAAATATATAAGCCTATTTAATTTTTTTCATCGTTAGTTATCTAGTCGCTGTATCTTATGCTAAATGAAGAAAGGAAGCAGCAAACCCCTTTTTTAAGCAGTTTTAGATATGAGCCATTCTTTCATGTAGTCAAAGAAATAATAGATTAATGCCCTAATTCAGTAAGAAGATTTAGGAGGTTTTTGTTTGAAAATACTTTTGAGTTCTTGTGTTTGAATTCTCTAAACTATTTTCTTCAAAAATGGTTGTTATCTTGGATAATGAAAAATAAAAATATTATTGCCATATTTTTAAAACATAAAAATTAAATTAAAGTATTATACAATAGTTTGAAAAATATATGAAAAAATATTTGTTGTTAATAATGTTTGGAACAAAATCATAAAGCAAATACACGAAACTTCTAGCATAGACAATAACTAATGCATGTCTCAAAGAATCACAACTGCGGCTGTTTTTCGTCCATAGACAAGACGATACAATCGTAGAACAGAATTAGGGCCTAAGAATAAATAAATGGTAAACGAAATACAGTAAGGCCTAGATAGAATCACGGATAATTCGATTAACCGGCAACGTCAATTATCCGGGAAAGAAATATTGTAATTATTTTCTTTTAGGCCATCCAGTTTATTTATTTTTTTTTCATCGATATATTGTGCTTGCCTCTATTATCCGGGATTGCAAGCAGGCAACTGTTTTCAGCAAAAAATATTTTTTCCCTTTTAGTACATATTTATGAATTTTTTTATTAAACTCAAGCATAAAAAATGTATAAGTTAGTTCAAAAATATGAATAAAAAATATAAAAAAAACCAATAACAGCTGTTACCCCATTAACCGGGAAAATCGATTATCCAGAATTCTCCTGGTCACGACCATTACGGATAATCGAGGACTAACTGTATAAAAAAATTTTCTTATATAAACGAGTTTCTTGGGCGATAGTTGTGGCAGATTTTTTATTTTAGAAAGTGTATAAATCAAATTTAAAGACTTCTGCTTGGATTGGAACAACTTTACAAATCCACTTATATTGGGTGGGCGGTAGGAAGTGGGATTGACCGATTTTAATGAAATTGCATTTTTTTTTATTTAGTCAGTATAATAATGGGTGTCAAAATGCAATAATTTCGCACTACATATTGTTATTTTTGCACAAAAATGTATAAAACCATTCCACAGTGCGGTGCTAGGTACCACACAGCCCATGCCACATTAAAAGTTTTGTAGCATCGATAGACCTTTAAACCAAATAAAAAATTTTGATGATATTTTACACACACTCTGTTTTATTTAAATTTAGAGACACCATGTATTAAATTTAATGTGATTAATTTTCTGAAAATTCCGCTTCGGAAGTGATAAACAATTTTAATTTAAAAAAATACATGGGGAGAAATTATTTAAAATTTACAAAAAAAAACACAAAAATATTCATAATTCCATACGTAATTAGTTTTAATTACACTCCCCGTTCTTGATACACTAAAAAATCAGGTGAAAGCAGAAATTAAACAAATATTTTATGGAAAAAACTTTATGGTTGTTGTAATTCGTTTTCAGTCTTAGAAACGTGTTAAGCTGCAAAATATTCACCAACTATTTTACTCTAACATCACAAATAAAAATATACATATTTTTGTACAATAAAATAAAATAAAATAGCAAACACCCACTCGCAAATCGTTTGGTGAAACGCTATAAAATTGAAAAGATAATCTTTAAGATACATATAAAACTAACGTCTTCGTTTCTTTCTTCCTTCTTCTTTTTGTCTAATAAATATAAATTAAACAAGTTTTAAATATCAACATACCTTTTTGGGAAAGTAATAAAATTCGATTATAAAACTATAAATTGTTTTCAATGATTAAAACGCTCGTTTCTTCGCATTTATTTTTATCCCATTTAGCACATCAAGTGAAACAATAACAAATCGTCGGCTTAGAGTGTAAAACAGCTTACTCACTTCAAACATTTTTTACAGGACAGGCAACGTACTGTTAACATTTCGTATACATAACTTAGGAGACTACCCTAATGGATAAAGGTTCTTTGACATGTAGTTACAAATTAAAATCAATTTTTAAACTAGTCGATGCGGCGTCTTTTTCTTTTTCGCCCGGCATTAAAATGTCAAATGTTATAAAAATTGGATTTAGCAGGTTTACACTGTAAGCCGACGAAATGAAAAAAACATACATATGTACTTATATACATATTTATGTATGTATAGTGTACATAAAAAGTGGTAGAATTTGAATATGTGTACTTTGGTTGACTTTCCACCACTTTGATCCAATAGTTTTCAATGGAAGAAGACGGTTGTCAAATACCGACACTTACACATATGTTGCAACCTGCAATACTCTGGAGAGTAGATTCTTAAATAATATGATCTTGCTATAATTTTGGTAGTAAATTTAAAAATAAAAACATCAATTTTATTTATTTTATTGGAAATAGACCATTCAGTACAATGGGAAAATAAAATTTTCTCGATTAGGACGATGGCAGTATTTTTTTTATGTGTTATTGATACTTTTATTTGACGGGTGGTGGGTGCTTTTTATTTGCATTATTCTTATGGCAGTTACCTACACTTGAATTTTTTTTGTCAAAATCCAAATATTAAAGGTATTAATTTCTCGTTGGAAAAATGTAATTTTTTTTGACAACAAACACAGAAAAAAAACAATCTAAATTTTTTTTAAAATTTTTATTTTCCTGTAAAAAAATTACATTTTTCAATTTTTCCAACAAAAGAAAAACCGAAATGAATACCTTTACTATATCAAATTGTAAACATCTGTAATTATAGAGCAAAAAGGCATAGTATCCGGTACATGGATTCTGTAACTTTTATTACTATAATTTTATCGCTATAATATAGTATATAATAAAAATTTAGCACTTTTTCTATCTAGTAACATAGGCACATATTCAGAAATTATCACTAAGTGTTAACTTTTTTAAGTACCTTTCAGCAGCAAAAGCTTAAACTTAATTATGTGTACAGCTATAATCAACTGTCAACTAACTAATACATTCAAAGAACAGCTGATTGATTTCATTTACAATTTATTTGAAAACTAAAATCAATTTGTGGACCTCTAAAATGCACAAACCAACAAATACTCTTTATTTCCTAACAATTTCCTCTATAATATGCTTACCTTATTATCTTAATTTCTTGCATTAATTTTTAATGCGTCCTAAAACATCCATATAAAGAAATAAAAATGTATTGGAGATGTGTTTTTGGTCAACAAAATTGTATTGAATAACTTTATTTTTATAGGCCCTTATATATTTTGATTATATATTTATATAGACAAAAAATAACTTTTTTACAATTTTTATAGTTTTTTTTTAAGAAAATAAAACTGTTTTTAATAGTTTCTTGAGGTTATTAAGTAATTACCGAATTTATCGTTCAAAATATTATCGGCATTTTATGTTCTCTACATAACAATATGCAAGGTTGCATTTCATTTAACAGCTGAAAGCAGTTGCTGCCATAGTTACGAATGGTGAATAAGGGCTATTTTTTTGTCTCTGTTTTATTAGTTTCGACTTTAGTTATGATTTCTGAATATGCGCCATAACTATTCGTTCTTCGCTATCGGTTGAAGTAAAAAAAAGTAAAATCTCAAGCTCAAATTCTATTAGTTTTTCTTTAATTCTTCTTTGTGCCACATTATATTATACAATTAAATGGTGAGTGATTCACAGATGTAAACTATCGTTAAAAAGAAATTACACAATCACATTATCCGTACGGCAAACGAATAAATATTTCGATACAAATTACACTACAATTTTTCGTTTAGAGATGATCGGTAGTCGCGGACCGTTGTTGTTCTTAGAAGCGAGTATTATCGGCTTTTATTACGGCTCAGGAAAAGAAAAATTTAACAGCATCAAAAAAATTTCTCAGAGTTTAATTTTACCCCCTTTCAAAACCAATTGATTTACAAAAAATTTCTCTGTGTGTACTTATGCACACGTGAACATAATTTGGCAATAATTCCCAATGCTTACGTTTTCTTTTTACCACACATATCATTTAATATGTGTCGAACGTGACTAGTTTTTCTCAAGTTTCGTTGAGAGAAGAATTTGGACTCACCACATTCACTCAAATTCACACATATGACTTCAAATTACTTTTTAGAGACACTTGTCACTTTTATTGCCTTATGGAACGTGGGAAGATATAAAAAAAATATACACACATATAACATATGTATCAATTAGAAAGGAACCCAACTAAATAAGTACTTGTATCTTTATGAATTTAAAACGAAAATTTTGTTTTTTTTATCGTCCCACCTTACGAAACACACAAGAAAATAAGTATGTATGTATCACCTTCTCAATAGAGAGATGAAAGAAAATATTGTTATATTTTATTTTGCAAGAATTTTAAATTTGTAATAAAACTACTGAGACAACATGTTTAAATATTTTTTTGTCGTTTATCAAGAAAACCTTCTTTAAAAATAGTTAAAATTTTAGCTCACATCCTATTTACTCGTATTTTAAAATAGTTATAGATTATGGAAGCACCAATATTTAAACAGCCTTACCTCCTGTTTCTACAACCCAGACGGACGACTTGAGTATAAAATTTATATGGAAAGCACTCATATTTTTGAGCGATTTTCATACAAATTTTCTAGACGAGTCGTCTGCTTTACTTGTAGAAACTGCACATTACTTATAAAAATTGGTAAGGCTTTATAAAGAAATTTTTTTTATGAAAATTTGTTTTAAAAACCCTTTATAAATGAAGGCTTAATAAGTTCTATAAATAAGTCTGAAAATAAGTATATTAAATAATATTAGAAATATTTATATACATACATAAATCTGTTAAAGTTAATGTTGGTTTAACAAACGAAATTTGCGAAAGAACCCCAGTATAAAGAATGTTTTAACTTTAACAATCGTTTATATTCATAGTAGTGATATTATGTATGCATGCGGAATAGAATATTTCATTTAATTTGTACCTAAGTGATCAAATTGACAAAGAGGTCATGGCATGTATTAATATTAATGCTTAAATAAAAGATACCCATATACTTATGTATGTAGTATATGTGTTTGTTTGCTTGCAATTACTACCACAACAATTCACATTAAATTACATGCATTTTCTGCTAATTAACCTTAAGCAACAATACGAGTAATAACTCAATTACAAACTTTATTTACAGAACAAACATTTAAAACTGCGTTTTGCAAAATAAAAACCATAAATTTCACTTTTTTGTTACACATTATTACATAAATAATTTACGCATTTTTAACGCATTTTATATGAAACTAAATGTCAGGTATTTTTCACGATTATTATTTTTATTTTTTTCTCTTTCGATTTTTTTATACACAATAAAAATGCATTAATAACAGGCGTAACTAAAATAAATAATACTTAGTACTAAACAACATGAAGCGGTAGAAGTTTGCGTAAAAATTGCATGTCTCTTTGGAACGTATCGTGAGGTACAGTATTGGTTTGACCCCATGACTACGAGTATTTTTAAAATATTTAGTTAATATTCTAGCCGGAAATATAAGTTAATTTTTGGTCTGGCAGTGGAGAATATACAAGTGCTGTATATAAATTTTGCATGGCAACTTTTTTTTGCTTAGAGCTGCACACTAAAAGATACTTTTCAGTTTCAATTACAAAAATGTCGGTATTCAAAAACTTTTTTTTAAAGTTTCCTGTAGAAAAAATTTTTTCGTGAATTGATAAGTACAGTTATAAATAGATATTTGGTAAAAAAAAATTAGTTATTGAAACAAAGAGAATTTTTTTCAAATAAGCAAAGAATTTTCAAATCGTTTTTTTTTGTAGAAATTGATAAAATTTAATGTTGTTGTTGTATATGTTGTTGTCAAATCCGTGTTTATTTTTTTGAATGTACATATGTATGTATATATTTTATCATTTATTTATCAAATAGTTTTTTTGAGTTGTAATGCGAGATATTGATAAATATAAATTATTGAATTAAAGGATAAAGTTGTCATAATTCATCTCCGTAACAAACGACCACATAGTTATCGAATCTGAATTGTGACTATTTTTTTCTGTGTGGAGTAATTTTTCTCCTTGGGCATAGAGGACATCTGACATTCCTTTGAAAACGTCATATATACCCTTTATTAAAAAATCTGACAGCGTTTTAAAATGGACTGTTATAGCTGAATTTAACGGTCAATTTAAAAACTGCAGCATCATAGTAAAATCATCAGAAAAGTTGCGAAAATATAAAATTATTGCGTATGAAGTGCGTGGCGGAAAAAAGTCGACATTTTCCCCCACTAAAGTCTACTTTAATTTTTCTTCTCTTTCTTGGAAAAATCACATTAATTAATAATAATATTTTGTCTACACAGAAAAAAGTATTCATCAATTAATATTTTCAATTAAGAATTTAATTGCATTAATTAATTGTATTAATCAATTTGAGTAGAAAAACTTAATTGATATTATCAAATTGTTTATAGGTGAAAATTTAATTAATTTTTTAATTGATACTACATATATTTTAATTAATATTACAAAATCATTCATATTACTTCTTTGTGTGTACACGAATTGAAAATACTGCACTTAAGCTCGATTAAGAAATTATTCCTGATTAATATTAATTTCTTTAATGTGTTCAATCACAAATTTAAAGAGAGTCTTCTCCAAAGAGCAGGCATAGTGAAGTTTTTATCAGCACCATTTGGTCGTTTCCTTTCTTCTTATGCCATTTTTATTATGTATAATATACCTGGCAACTCGTTGATACCTGACTTATAATAGAGTTGAATTCTCCACAAGTGCGAACCTGCTAACAAAATGCAGCGTGTAGAACGAGGCATTGTTAATAATAATTTACTGCCACATTCCCGCATTCGGTTTCAAATGAAATGCGTAATTTTATTAAATAATTGCTACAACAAGTGCGTTCTAAATTTGATACAAGAAAATACAGAGAAGAAAAAAATGCAATTAAAGTGACTGTGGTGCAAAAATGCAAACAACACATACACATACAGGCTGCAAGTATGTATGTATGTGTGTATGTAAGCAAGCATATAAAAAGAAACAATAATTACAAAAATGTCTATAGTTTACGAGTATTAAGCAAATTATCCAATATTGTTCACTATTTCAATGGAATGTTACTAAAATATTTTACTAAACAGCAGATAATTAGTGTGCGTACATATGATAAGTATTTAATAGCGATTTGTGTAAGAATGTTTCTAATTATAACTCCCGCCCGACCACCCTTAAAGTTCTCACAATTTGCAATTATTAGAACAACAATATTTGCCGTGAAAATGTTCATACCTTCTACAAGACAATTATAATTTTAATTATTTGTGTTAGAATTGAGAAAATAGCTTATGGAGAGGAGTATATAGGAAGTAACAAAGGTATTCACGTCAACTCATGCAACTTGTGCAAAATGCATAATTGAATTTTCTGACTTGAGCAACCCATGTTGTTAAGTTGTCTGTAAAGCAGCGCATTATGTACACAGATACATATATTGTACTCGTATATTTCTTGTTTGTTAAAAGATTTTGTTTAAATGCTGAAACAAAGTCTTTGCTGATTAATTCTGTAATTAATTCACTAATAAAAATATCAATATTAATAATATTGGAATTATATAACAAAGTTCTAATAACAATTTGAGCCATATGTCCTTGAAAATAAGATAAAAATAATGTATTTGTTTTCTTAAAATCGAATTTGAAGATTTACTTTATAAATTCTAGTTTTTAATTTTATAATTTTTTAATTAATTTATTTGTATCGAAAATATCTTCAACCACTTTTTGTTTTCATTTAAAAGAAAAACATTTAGGTATTTCAGCGTTGTAATTTAGAGTATAGTTGATTTTATAAGTACTTTTTTCCATTTTTTGGATTGGCAATGCCGCAAAAAGTTGCACAACTTTGCAAAATTTACTCTGATAATCTTTCACTTACTGAGACCCTGACAATTTTTCCATCATTTGTGCAAAATAATTTTCTAAGTGATTGTTGTTATATTTTTAAAAAATTTTTCAATTTTGCTTTACCACAACAAAGCAACTTTTGACGTGAATACCTTTAATGTTTGCGGTTATTAGATTTTAAACTTTCGACATTAAAAGTGACCGGAAAAACCTCTGCTAATAAACGAATTCCCTCTGTAATATGTAGCCCGATTCACTGGCCAATCGACCACAAATGGCAGTGCTATTACTGAGTAACGTAATGTTCGTGAATGTATCAGAGTTTCCGGAACAAGGTCCCTGATTTCATAAGTCTCCATTACTTATTACTTACTTATTTTTCTAGTTCTAGAACAATGAATTTCATTCATGAGTGCTGGTCAAAAAAAAACTAAAATTAAACCATAATGACGCACACGTTTTGTGCCTTTAACTGAATATCTGTGGGCAAGAATAAAACTAAGCACAATTAACCTCAAGAAGATTTCTTTCTTAACACAAAAGATACTAAAAGCCTGTACTAACAAAAAATCTTAGACATAATTACCAGCACAACACATTAGAAAAGGCAACAAACAATATTTAGCAACTCCCGTGGATGTCATTATTTTATTGCAACCATTTATGAAGAGTTTTTTTTTCAAGCAAGACACTCACTCAAACGACAAAATCACAAGGCCGCCAATATGAAAATTTTGCAATTTGAAGGAATATCCCTGCGGGCTTTGATTATAAAAATGGCGCGTGTCAGTCACTAGCAGTTTTTGTAAAAAGACTTTTAGAATTAATTTCAAGGATTTTAAGTCAAGGTTTCTTTTTTTTTGTATGTGTGTGTGTCTTTGATCAGTTCAGAAAGTGATAAATGTAAAATATACCAAAGAAGCTGCTTTCGGAGGTCGCAATATTATAATAAAAAAAGTAATAAATAAATAAATTGTCCTCACATTATGTTTTGCCACACACAGTTAATGACTTTATGACAGTCGATTTACATGAAGGCCGCATAAATCTCTCGCACACACACACACACACACACACATCTTCTTTTCTTCCGGTTTCTTCTTTTATTTTAACTTTTCTTTTTTGTTTTAACAATAACTGGCCAACTCATAATGTGACATTATTTAATAAAGAAATTAGAAATGAGATACTAAAATCTAATCATTCTGAAGGATCATTATAATTGGTTGCAATCATAAAAATGTTTGTAGGTGGTCGTCTTATAATTGTATATTGGCATACGGAATTTTTAGTTAAGGCCACAAGTGTTTCTTTTAAAGATATAAACCATTTATATGATATTCATGCATGTGAAATTATCTTGTTGTATTTGTAGATAAATAAAATATAAAAAAATATACTTAAAAAAAACAAAATAATTATTATTTAAAACTTTAGAATATAATTTCGAAAATCATGAATACTGAATACCGGCGTGTATTTTCATAGTTTACATGGCTGCTTGTTTCCTGCAAGCAAGATAAATGCCACTCTTTTTGTCCGAGCAATAAAAAAAAATCTGAATCCAATTCTAGGTCCAGTGATAAGTCGCCCACCTTTTGGTGTCACGTATGTTTACCAATCTGTGACACCTCCGATAGGTCCTCAAGTATATGCTTGTTTATACCAATCGCATAACAGCTGATAAGCTGTCGCTTCCTTAACATGCTGTTGACACCTGCGACAGAATGTATTATTGGAAAGATATAGCCAACAAGCATGTGTTCCGATCGTCCAGTGGCGCGTCCATACCACGACCAGCAGCAAGATGCTCTTTCGATTTTTTTTTTTTGCTATTTGCTCTGATCATTTTTAGTGGAAACATGGTCACTATTTAGACGGGTTATAGGGTTACAACAATACTCACAAGGGGATATCTGGTTTCTTTATATAAAAAATAAAGACGGGAAATTTTAAAACGTTATAAAACGTATGTATATAAATAATAATTTATTTAATTTAATTTAATTTATTTATGTTTATATTAATTTATGTTGTTTCACTTATGTAAATGTATTTTATTTGTTTGTTTGATTATTTAAGTTCATATGTGTATTATATGTAATTTATATTTATATATGTTGGGTTTTATTTGTCTGTATGTTTTGAACTTTTAATATTATTATTTTTATTAATTCACTAGAGCTGGAATTTGGGTTTGCACTTGATCTCTCACGAATGTAAAACGATAATAAAAACAACAGCGAGCTGTGTAGTTGGTCACTATTTCTTTTGCAGTTTTGAAGTTGGTGGTAGTTGTTATTGGGAGCATTGTTGTCAGGGTTGGATATGCGTATTTTTTGTTCACTAAGGTGAACAGTCACATTTTTTTTGCGATCTTACAGGTATTCAGCCTATGGCACGCCTTATAGTGGTTGGCTTATTTCGACTTCGACTACGACAGTTTCATCCCAGATTAAAGAAAAAATTTTGCCGTGTTCTTTAATCTATTATAAAAACGTCATAGTAAGAGTCGAAATACGCCAGCCACGATAAGGAGATTATTTTTTACGGAGCATAACACCACAACGACTGAGTCCACATCAGAGGCATCCATATCGGACCAGCTCTGGCTAGTTCATCCGGATACCCATTGCCGATGAAGTTCTAAGTGCAAGAACACAGATAAGACTGGGGTGGATCCGACAAATTTACTGATAATTTAATTCGATATTCAACAAAATTCAAATTAAAATGTTTTAAATTTCATTGCGATATCGAATGATGTTGTCAAATCGTTGCACCTGCAATTTCTAAGATAAAACACCTTTAAGGGCAAAATAAAAATTCAAACATGTATTAATTAAATTTTAAAACAAAAGATTATTTGACTCAATTAAACGTTTAATCAAGTAAATTTTTAAATAAACAACTAATTGATTCAATTAAAGTTTTAATCGATTATTTATATTTCTATAATTAAAGCTAATGATTGCAGAAGATTTTTTTGTGAATCAAAACTTTACTTGTATGCAAAGAACCACTTCCGATAAGCATTTCCTATTTATAATATTTAATAGATTTGAAACTTGATTATTTTGCACATAAAAGATTCGTTTTTTTTTCTTTTAATTTTTCCACTTTCTTAGATTTCTTCACTTCCTCTCAGCAGCAGTTCTTCAATCTTTTAGATGTGGTTCTGACATTAAATAATTGTTTGTACAAATTTATTCTGTAGTTTCACACAACATTTCTCGTTGCTCGTTTTATTATAAATACAGCTCGAGATCGTAAACAATAATTAAACAATATGTTGACTTCAAGATATTAAAATATATTTTAATTTACTTGTTGTACACTTTTATAAACTTGCAGCAGCAACAAACTTATACAACATGCAATATTTTATGTTCTATTTTGACTTTGTGTCGCACATTTTTTGATGTGGTTTCCCATAAAAAAAATTGTTGCTCTTTGAAAGTGAAAACGATGCCGAAAGAAATTAAAAAGAGCTAAACATCATTTTTTTTTCTTTTTTCTTCTTAGTTTGTATTTTATTAGTTTACAGAGTGAAGTTTTATTTAAAAAATAAAAATAAACAATCACAATTTAATGGGGCTCGTTGACTATTTAGAAATTTTAAAGCAAAAAAGAAATATCCACATGCGCCATACAGTCTAGAAAAGACTTCTTGCTCATTTGAGTAGAATTCAAGATTCCAAAAATGGAATGTTGAATATTTGAATAAAGAAATGCGGATGTGGCTAATTTTTTTTTAAAATATTAACGATTATATGTTTGATCTTTTTTCAAACCAATATTTAATAAATTTTTATTTATTTTGTTTAGGCGATTGCTTATGATAACAATATTATGTTTACAGTTTTGTTTTCTTCAATAAAGTGCTTAGATTCAAGTTCAAGTTATAATATTAGTTAAAGTTTAATTTTATATATAATTTTGTTTACTGTGGCAAAAATTAATTAAATGTCTCCTTATGCAAGAGATGAATAAATCATTAATAACTTTTTTAAAAAAAATCACCTTAAAATCAACCACAAAATTTCACACTCCTCTTAACAATCAAAAATTGGTTACACATTATCTGATAGACAGTTGAAGCCTTCTTTGGGAGACGTAAAAAACAAACACTTTTTTTTAAAGAATTTTAAATAAACGCCAGTTGATTAATGATGTCAAGACAAATGGTAGACACGGATTCCTATTAAAAAAAAAATTTGTGATGGCCACAATGAAATGATGGTTTGATTTAAGATTTATTTGTTGGAAGTTTTTTTCTTCTTCTAAATAATCATCCACTTGTAATTTCGTAGAACATCACAACAACATCATTAAATTCCAAAAGTCAGAAGCATTAATAAAAATGTTTCTTTCAGAATCTTGTTTTTTTTTTGGGTTGTGGACCCAATCGAACTGTGGCTGATTATTAATTGCAGACAACGCTTATTTATACATATGTATATGTATATGTATGCTGTGGCCAGGCCATGTTGATTTGTTTATTTAATTTTTTTTCTTAGACCATGTCATTAAGACTTGAATAGAGAGTATAAATTTGCTCGCATGGATAATTCAACAGCACATGCACTGCATCCACATCAAGAGTCTTGTAATGACAGTGTGATGGAATGTTGCATCTATTGTTGTTTAACGATTGGGAATAGGCGCCATTGATGATGGATTTCTGTCCAGTTTAACATGTCTACATCATATTTTATTTGACACCTGCTGTGTCAGAGTTTAAGGTGAGACCAAGACCTCACAAACTTTTTAAAAAAGTTTTTAAATTAGTTACCGTTTTGTACTTGGACAAAAACAAATAATTAATATTTTACTTCTGGTAACATTCAACATTATCGAAAAGCAGTCCTTAATGATGCAACGCACATATTTCTAATGGTTTTCTACTGTATTTTGCTGTTATTTCCGCCATTCGATGTACGAGTATTATGTAGAGGCGGGGTGCTAAGGGAATAGTGGCGGATAGAGGTAGAATAAACTATTGAATTTTCTTATTTTTTATTTAAATTACTGTAACAATTGTGTGTTTCATTGGTCGAGATATTTATTAGATTACATTTGAACAAATCAAAAAATATATTTATATTGTGTAACATTTCAATTTAGAGTTGTAGCAGTCCTTACTAATATAAATTTATTTAATATTTATTAAATATTTATTGAAGTTTTAAGTTTTATTTAATACATATTTCGATGCTTTGACCTACACCACTTTCATAATTAAGGGCACAATCTTATAATTTAATCTTAATACGACGGCGGTTCAATAAATCCGTGACTTTTAGAAAGTGCCGCCTTTTAAGTGAAAGGAGTGAAAGGGGAACACTGCTGCTATCAACAGGCAACTCTCAGTTACCTCATGCTAAAATTTCAAGAAGAAAATTAATACAAGCGAATTTTTAGGAAGAAAAACATCACTCAACACTAGTCGAAGCTTGTTCAATACTGATGAGTTTCCTATGCAGAAACGACGTGCTTAACCAACAACAAACAACTTTAATTGGGTGTTTTTATAAAATTATTTAGTTCATTAAAAATAATTACACAAGATATATAGACATGTATATGAACTAGACATAATAAAAAATTTTGAAGTATATTGGAACAGTTTCTATATAATTTATATTTTTAAACTATCGACTTTTTTTCGTTTTGATACTTTTTCTTTACTATTTTATTAACTTCTCGTAATTGTAAAATAAAACTTCTAATATATTTCGCTTCGTGCAAAATTCGTCCTCCCTCTTCAATTAAGCAGCATCCATTCAAGCCTGATTATTTTTTTGAGTGTTTTAGTTGAATCTAAAACATTTAATTTTTTCCTGTATTTACTGTAGAATAAAATATTTGCTCTCTGAGTGAGCTGCTCCGGTGGGCAAAAACAAGTTTTCAGACTTTTAGTTCAAATTGTCTGCAAGTTGATATAAAATGCAGAATTTTATTTAAAGGCTTTTATTCTCTTTTCAGCAGTTTTGCAAAGGGAAGTTATCCGAAAAAATTTCGCAGCAGTTTATATCAGTTAAGATTACATAAAATATAAAAATATACAGGGTGGCTGATAAAAGCCGCTACCAAGAGAAAAATGAATTGTCTTTTCATGTCTGATGAGGCTCATTTCGATCTGAACGGTAATGTAAACCAACAAAATTGTCGCATATGGAGTGGTTCCAACTGCATAAGAGGAAATTTCATCAAATTCGCGTTGCAGTTTTGTGTGTAGTTTCTTCACGCTGTATTGTGGATCTATACTATTTTTAACAAAACGGACACAGCATTACGGTTGATGAAGGCCGTTACTTAAGCATGCTAAAATAATTTTTTAGCCGGAACTACGCCGAAAGAGAATTCCTTTCAACTCTGTGTGATTTCAACAAGATTATTGAACTGGGACAATAGGTGCAATTCCGACATCAACTTTGCGGGCAGTGATGAAAAACATCCTGCTATGAAGCCCAACCTGCATCAACGAGCAGGTCGGTCATTTAAATTCAATTACCTCTAAGAGTAATTCAATTACTTTTAATACAAGTCAATGGGCTTTGAAATGAAAAAATATTGAATAAATTCCATGCATTACAAAAAAAGTTATTCCTATTTCTTATTGTAGCAAAATTCATTAGCCACCCTGTATTTGTTACAAATTTTCAATGAGATCCATATTCGGGTAGAGAGTCGCTTCTAGAACTTTCGAAACTGTATTTTTAATACTTCAGAAAAAAGAACTAGGATGGTCCGGCACGGTGGTCTTCATTAGAACACTTGACACGTATGGCTTTGTTTATTATAAATATGTATGCACGTGTGTGCTTGGACTGATTATTTCTTGTTTCAGAATATATTTTCCTTTATGGAGAAGTCGCCTGTTTCTTTCTGCTTTGTATCGTCTTTGCTTGGAACAAGTTGAAACAACGTCTGTGCTCCATGTTCAGCGGCACCTGGCTGGCGGAGGTTAAGAGTCTAAGTTCAAAGTACTTCTCCCTCAGGAAAAAGGCCGACATCAGACACCAGAACCTACATTGATGCAAAAACTATGATTTGAGGTGTTGGGTCTGTAGTTTTCCCAAGTGTACTGGGTTAAAGTTTAATTTTAGGATGAGATTCTGCCCGTAAGAGAAGCAGGTGCAATGCTGTCCGAAAAAAAGGCTCGGAGAAAATTGGCCTTTTTATCAGCCACAAGACAACACTCCCTGCTCTAAGATCGCTTGAAATCTCTTCAATTTTATTTAATCAATGTAAGCATGTACAATCCAGACCATGTCATCAGACCAACAGCACTCTTATCTGTGAACCTGTACATAACAACTTAATCGGTAATGAGCAGGAGGACGAACTAGCCTGGGCTGGATACGCTCTACGTGCCTCTAATGCATTGTCTGTCGTAGTGCCGCTTGACTCCACAATATAATATAAGAGGCTGAGTACGTGTGGAATTGCAAAAGAAATGTGGCAATATTTCCAAGATAAGCGCTCAGAAAAAATATTAAACATAAATCTGAAAAACATCTCGCGGTTGGTATCGATATTTTCCGGCCAGGACATGACATGTGGGCTAGGTCCATCCTATAACACATTCTCTAAAGAACAATATCAGTTTCTTAACTGCTTTGTGAGTGGCTTGCATTGCATATGACGCTATAAAGTTTAAAACATATTTATACTGGGCGGCTTATGAGAGGTATCGCAGATTGGTATAGGTCACTTCGTGTGATAACGGGGAGGACCTAGTACGACTTGTCACTGGATCTTGACCTTTCCATCTGCATTAAGGCGAGTAGAGTGGCACGAGGAAATCTTACGATTCTGCTTGATTGCTGGCAGTCAGCAATCAGATACCGTGGTCGTTAATAAATCTTGATACGTGACAAGTTAAAAAAAAACAAAACAAAAATTATCTTGGGGATAGCATCGATGAAAATGCCATCTACTTTTCCCGTTCATACTAAAAAAATTTGCATGATATTCTGCTTTGAAATCAGTTTCTATTTCGTTGTCAAGGTTTATTCAAACTGGATTGATTGCCTTTCGCATTACAAGGAAGATGTACATAAGTATCATTAAATACTAACGATTTTGTTTAGGCATCCTTCCCCTTGTTAGAGTTTCTACTCCAAACCTTCAAAGATTCGCACGCAAATATTTTCCGACTACGAGTTTTAGTTTGTTGTTACTGCTGCACATGAACACTTCTTATATGATCGAAACTATTAAATTTACTCGTATTGAATAATCGATTAATTTTAACATTACACTTAAATCAATCAGAGTGAAATAAGTGAGTGCTAAAAAAATTCCAATGAATTTATTTTTAAATTGAAAATAGAAATTTGACACTTTCAATTTAAGACGACAAAGAAATCTAAATTTGAGTTTTTTTTGTTTCATACAAAGCTGTCAGTGACTTGCTAAGCATTAAAATATTTTTGGAAAATAAAATAATTGGTGTTAGAATTTGACTCGTGCTCCCTCCTTTAGTCATTGAGTTTGATGAAACAAATAAATTTATTAATAAGAGAGAAAAGATTTTTTTCACAGCTGTCAGTCACTCTCTTCATGTTTTGGAAGAAAATTGATCATAATTTTTATTCGAAATTTGCTTAGTCATGCTGATAACAAAAAAATACATAAATGAAGTTAATTTTTAGCTCTGAAGTGATAGAAGCAGATAAATACCCGAAATCCAGAGCTATTTTATAATAAGGCATACTTACACTCGAAGAAAAGTTTCAAATTGTTTGTATTGAGCAGCAGTGATTAGAAGATCTACATACATGTGTACCGCAGTACTACACTAAGAAAATTTGGAAAATTTTGGATAATCACAAATATCTCAGCATGTCCCCAAATAAAAGTAAGACCTTGGACTGGGTTCACACACGGAAATTTTTAATAAGCATCTTTTGAATTTGTGGGAGATAGTGAGAGTGACAGGAGAGGATAATAAAGAAGTCCTCGTCTCAAATTGCAATTTTTGTTGCAGCAATTCTTGAGTTTATTGCTAAGAGGGATAAGAAAAAATTGTTTGGAAGTTTGGAGAGAGGTTGCCCAGTTGTATATGCTCTGCAATTTTTTTTAGATTCTAGATTTTTGCAAGTGTATAAGAAACACTCCTCCAACTTATGTATGTATAAGCAGCTAATATTCCAACTTTTTAGTTTCCCTTGAAATGAGCACGAATATGACAGATAGTTATATGTAAATGTGTGTGTGATTATGTAGATTCCAGCTAATCGTTTCGTTAAGTAGACAACCAGGCATTTTACAAAGAAAACCAAAAAACAAACAGTCTGCTTTATTTCATTTAAAAATGCTTTGCAGCAAATACCTGAATTTGAAATATGAGGCAATAATAATCAAAATTTAAAAGAAAAAATTAACAGAAAACCTTACAAAAATTACCATGACAGTGCAGAAAATACGAACAACATCTCTCTCCAGTCTCTTAACGCACTAAAGTATTGTGGCGAGTGCCAGCTTGTTAAGAACATACGAGTATTTTTTCGCTGTAAGTTCTCTAGCAGCTCTCAATGTGGCAAGAAGAAAAGAAAAAGAAAAAGAAAACACTTTGAAAAGATTATTATCAATTGAAAGCTTGTTGCGGAATTGATAGCAGCGATTATTAATATGTCTTGTCCAAAAAGAGTGAGACTGTCCGTCTGACTGACTGACTGGGCATGAAGTATTGTTGTTTAACAGTTTGTTAAACACTTGTAGTGTTCGAAAAGGGAGGAGTAGTAGTAAGGCGGTGGTCGACGGATTCATTGTTGTCGTGCGACGACGCGTTCTCAATGTGATCAACGATATAAAGATGGAGCAGAGTACAACCAAGCAGGGTGCGATGCTAATCATGACTGGACACATTTTTCAATACATGAGCGTTAAGTTTTTGAATATAAGAGAGAATAGGAAAGGCATATCCCTAATCATGATTAGCTAGAAAACGTGATCAATGAAATTGAAAGCTAATAAATTAAGCTTTAGGAAACAACATTTTTAACACTTAATAAAAATGACATTCAAGTTTTTGTTTCTTTACAATACATGTTTCGTATATAAATAAATTCCAAAGAAATTTATTAAAAACTCATACATAAATTCTACACAAATTTCCAGCACGACGACCACCCAGTAAAACGTGCGGCACCAAATACAATAATCAGTTTATGGCAATAAATCTCGCAACCGATTTCCTATTGTCATCTAGTGACCAATGGTGTCAACATTTAAAATTGCTAAGCAGTTGCTGTGTGTGTTACTGTCTAATATTTTAATTTTTAATTTATTTGATTTAGCAATTTGTATAAAACTATTAACACCAACTTTGCAGGTATAACAAAAAAAAACTAAACTATTCAAATGCAAAACTTATTTGTTTCTTTGAGCTCTTCAGTAGATTTATGTTTCAAAAACTGAAACAAAGATTTTTCTAAACAATTCGCAGTTAAATAAATTAAATTCAACACACGTTAACTTTAATAAAAACTATAATAAACGTCTTCTCTGCCAGAATCAGTCGTTAGAATCCGGTTATTTAAAAAAAAAGATATTTCTTGAACAGTGTACGAGCAGACTGATTGAAGAGGAAAATGCAAAAAAGTGAATTTCGTGTGTTCATTAGGCAGTATTTTATGTGGAAAAAACATTACTCAAACCAAGCCTAAGGTTAATGAATACTAGGGTGACATTCACATATTATGTAACTCTATTTTCGGTGTTTTTATACCCCCCTTTCCCTTCTGTAACACTTTTAACAAAGTTTTAAATTCGAATTTTCTAAACCGTAACAAATCATTAACCCCCTCTTCCTCCCTGTAGCGTTACATAATATGTAAACAGCCTCAAGGGGACTCTTCGCCATCAATTTCAATGACAAAAATGTGGCTTATCCAATTTCGTTCTGGCAGTATAAGTCCGGAAGATGGCGAACGTTCTCAACGCCCAGTTTAGATATCCTCATCCGAAATAATGAAAAAAATCACAATATGATGTTAGTCGATCGGAGATGGAAAATGAGAGAGATTGTGGAAGCCATGAGAATCTTACATGGTTCAGTAGTTTAAAATTTGAATGAATTTGGGTACGAGAAAGTTTTACGCAAGATGTGTGCCGCGTTTTTTACACAATCGACCACAAACGTAATTGTGTAACAACTTCGCAGTAGTGTTTGGCGTTGTTTAACCACAATATGAACTTTCAACGAAACTTACATCCACCGCAACACACCAGAGACTTAACAGAGGTCTTGTCGGGACGAATCGACGTCAAAGAAGCCCAAGTTGGATTTGTTAACCAACCAAGAGTATAATGCATATTGTCTAATTTCAAAAGGTTAAAACATTTAATGACAAATATTATGGCAACTTATTGGATCGATGTAGAATCTGGATACGAATCGCTTCCCAGCAAAAAATTTCAAAAAATGTAATCGGGCTTGGAATTAAGCATTTTTGGTGGAAGCTCTTCCCTACTGGATTACCAACTTAATGATTTTAACAAGGCGTGAGACTGAAATAGTCGATTCTTGAGAAGTACTTGCTTTTATTATTTGGCAAATTGTTCACGTAATCTATTTAATCTAAAGAAATCATACTCCTTATTTAGCAACTTGTGCATTATTTTTTTATAGCAATGAAATTTGGTAATCAGAAAAGTAGTTCTGATGGTAATGTGTAATTTTTTACCGGGGTTCTTAGCCGAACTTTTTTCGAATTTAGCCCCGAGTGATTGACCACTTATTATTCCAAAACTTGAAAAATGTTTTGGCGGAGAGATTTTACTCGAATGATGAAATCTCACATTTTACAATCAAATGCCCATTTTGATGATTTCGATACCGACTTTAGCAGATACTAATCCTAATGTAACATCAGAGCGCTCTCCTTCATTGTGCAGCACAATCATCGGGAAAGCAAAATAAAAAATGGCTGCCAAGCACGCCTCATTTAACACCAGAGGCGCTGCAACACTGCATTAACATAAAGCGTACAAAAACAGAGTTGTAAAAGAATAAAGTTTTCCCCTATATCTACATTCCCCAGACAGTTGGGCCTAATAATAGTATTAGGCAATATAAATATACAGATATAATAGTATTAGGCAGATAAAAAAAATTGCAAAAATGTTGTATAAGGAGCTCAAAACTAAAAAATATATTATCCAAAAATCACTTTTTGAATGAAAATCACGGGCTTATTGAATCGCTCTCCAATTTATAGCAACTGCATCGAAATCGACATTTCCGATCATGGACGTTCACGATTAAAAAAATGGATAGCGCAAAACACTGTATAGAACTATGGAAAACAACGCAAATTTTCCATTCCTATTTCTGGATTCTCAAAATACTTCGCGAAAAAATCAATTTGTCTTTACAAGGGTACGTTTGAAATGCATGCACTAGAAATCCAGAGCAAGAAGCCTTGAACATTTCCAAAAAAAATTAGTTCTTCGATGAAAGCAGGTTTTTGTTAGATACTCGAAGTTCTTTATCTTTAATTGTATACATACATTTATTTATGAATTACGTCAGTTGCTATATTTAATTTTTGTCACAGATAATAAACTTGCAGGACTCCCTCCCAGTTGCAGGTCTAATCATTGTGTTATGAAAAGAAAAGCGCTTTATAAGTGTTGCTATACATTTGTGTGAAAAAGGGTTAAATGTGTTTATTTGTTTATGGTTTCATGCAGGAATTGTTTTTTTTTTTTTTTTGAATTTAGTGCAGGCTTATGTTGGGAATAACCTGTTCGCGGATCAGGGGTTTAAAATTTCATTCTTTCTAGTATGACAGGCAGTGTTTATTTCTTTGTAATATTTGATTATTATTTAAACTACAAAGGAATGATAAACAAAAAAACTACAACTAATGTGGAATTTGCATGTTGCGAGCAGTTAACAACTTTTCGTTTAGTGTCACCAATACCCCAGACACAACGACACTAAAATACACACACACGCATACGAGTGCATTCACACGCATTTAACTACAAATTTTTACTTTAACACATGCTTTTTCTTTTTGTTTCTTGAAATAAATTACAACATTTAGATTTGATTTTCTTCTTTTCATTTCTACAAAATAAAAGAGTTAATGAAAGAAAAAAGTAGGTTGATATTTTACGATTTTATTTAAGTGTAGAAAGGTTAATGAAAAAAGGATTGACTTTGTTAAATGGTTCGTATGTTGGTGTGTTGTACTAATAAACAAATTTAGTTTTATTTCCTTTTCATCGCAAACGCATTTCAAAAATACAAGGCCAAGTTCCGGTCTGTGCACACAGTGTGCATAAAAATTTATTTGTACAAATTCGGATTGTATTAAAAAGATTATTTAAAACAAATTTTTTTAAATAAATAGAGAAGAACATTTCCAGTGTGTAAAAAGTGCAGAATTGTGACTATTATTGTGAGACTAATTTCGAGTTTCAAAATAATAAAAATTAAATTCAGTGAAGTGCGACTTTGCCTCGCGCACGAAGAGTTCCGTACGGACACTAAAAATGTAATTCAATACAAAGTTTAGCCTGTATGTATAAAATATAGTTATGGCGTTTTTTGCGTTATTATGGTTTTGACGTTCTTTTGCACTTTTTTCATTTTGGCGATTTTTTTATTATGGCGATTTTTTAATTGTGGTAATTTTTTTATTATTGGCGATTTTTTTAGTTTTGGCTCTTTTTTCGGTTTTTTTGCATCTTTTTCATTTTGGTGATTTTTATTTGTTTTGACACTTGTTTTTTCTTTTTGGCGATATTTTCAAATTGGCGGTTTTTTTAATTTCGGCAATTTTTTCCATATAGGCGATTTTTTGTAGTTGTCGATTTTTCGGTTTTTGACAATTTTATTGATTTTGGCGATTTTTTTCATTCAAGCGATTTTTTAGTTTGACACTTTTTTCTCGTTTTGACGATTTTTTTCGGTTCTTGGCGTTTTTTAATTTTGACGATTTTTTTTTTAATTTTGGAGAATTTTTTCATTTTGGCGTTTTTTTTTATATAAAAACTTTTTTAGACTTTTCGCCTTTTTGGAGCTATGGCGATTTTTTTCGGTTTTTGGCGTTTTTTCACCTTTGGTGTACGGATTTTTAAATTATTATAATTTCGAATAAATAATAATAAATAAATGCATTCTTTCATAGAGAAGAGCTTTAAAATGTAACAAAGAGGAAATTTAAGTTTGGAAAATTCCAGCAAAATCTTTCATTTGTTTTTGGAATAGAAGGAGGCTCGCGGATGCCATATGACTGCATTAGGTGGAACAAATGTGATTTAATTCAAGGTCAGCATAGCGAAAATTGCTTTAAATAAATAACAATATTTATTATAAAAATATGTTGTCACCTGACGAAGTGATATATTATTCACCCTTATTCTAGTTGTCGACATCGACGTCAATTTAACACAATACCAAAAAATTGGCTCTTGTTTATTCGTTTTCGAGAACAATTTTGTGCTATTGACAATCTATTTGTCGTTCCCTAAGTCCTAATTTACGGGGGAAAAAGAAACGTTTATGTTCCCCTCGTCTCTCTCTACCACAAACTAATCAGCTTAGCAATAAGACTTGCATAGTGTAAATTACGAATAAGGTCTAGAAAATAGCATAAACCTGCCAATAGGAGTCAGTTGTTTTCGACAGCGGGAACACATCCAAAATTTTTTGGTATTGTGTTAAAATGTCGTCCATGTCGCCAACATTAATAAGTATGATATGTGCGTGAAACTACTTAGCACATCTAGTTCTTTTCTCCCCTCTCACCAAGAAACTTACATTTTCTGTTTGAAAAATTTTCTTAGTGTGAACGGTGAATAAGGAAGTAGTAACAAAGGCATTTGTAAAGCTCTTTTAAATAAAAGTTACATTGCAATTGAAGGCATCGCCACTTCTTCCCTGAAAGCTTTCTTACTCTGATAGATGTTCTAAGCAAAAAGTCTACAATATTCCTACATGTATGAAAATAAACCTGTTTTTAATTATCATGAAACACACATTCACACACACACACACACACACACACATATACACACATACATATTTGCTTAAAGCTACAGGCGTACTCGTACTTATGTATATATGACACCTAATTCTGTACACCTCAGTGAACATGGTGGCATTAACGATTATCTTTATCTTATCAACGGGTACAGTGCACGTAAGTGGTACATGTTTAAAATGCTCTTCTTTCTTCGCACGATATGAAAACAAGTAAGCGACTTTAATTAATAATTACGAGTCATAATAATTTCAGATCTTGCTGCTTGCTGTCTTGTCTGTTGTTTTAAACTTGTGAATTTTTTTTATTTGAAATTTTTGAATTGCAATCGATGGCGCGAAAACTTCATTCGATTGCAGACACGAACAAACGGCAAAAATTTGTCGAACAAAATAAGTGTTGCCACCTGTCATAATACAGTGTTGCAAGTTTACAACAACACCAATCGTTTTTATAAGCAATTGGACAACAAAATTTGCATGTTGCAAGTTGTGTGTGTATGTGTGTGCACGGATATACAAATGTAAATTTTTATATGGAAGCGGTATTACGATTCAATTAATAATAACCTTTCAAAAAAATAAAAATATTTTATATGTTTGTACGAGAACGACAAAGAAACACACCACAACACATATTTCGAAAAATGTTTACATGTTTTATGGAGTCACTTTTACACTCAAATAAAGAAAGAGAAGACGAAAGAAAAACTGATTAAAGAAACTGCAAAACATGTAAACGTTTCAGGTCATATTTATTTGCCAGGCCGCACATGCGTGTTGTATGTTGACAGTGCACAGTGGAAGCAGGGGAAATATTATGCATCTAATCGAATTTGCATTTCGACATAAGACTTTTTTGTACTATTGCTTCATTAAGATATTAAAAAAAATACTTCTCTCAAGAGATGAGTTTCAAAGCTTTTTGTATGAAATTATTACACCAGATAAAATACGATACGAGAGAGTATGCTACACTTGAAGAAGAAGATGAACTTCGTGCACAATTTTAAAAAGAAACTCCTTAATAATTGTACCCTCTCAAGGTACAAGACATTTATTTCCACTTAAAAAAGATAGAGTTGACACTTAAAATTTTAAATTTTTTTCTAAAATGAATACTTTTGAATATTTCATATATTTTCTTCGCTGACTAAAGATTTTTTATCTCCTCTTGGGGATATGGCGAACTGCAGCAACGCTGAATAAAACGTTTCGGTCTCAACCTGGCATTCGAGTGATGTACTTTGTTTGAAATTGAAGACAATCGAGGCAAGAAATATTTAGCCAGCGAACCCACAAAGACAAAAATATTTCTCAACTCATCGCCTTTAATTAAAAAAAAACCAAAAATTAATGAAAAAGTTAATTGTGTCAATGAAACTTTTTAATTATTTGATTTTTTAAAGGCCACTTTAATTGACTCAATTAAGTTTTTAATAAACCATTGAATCAATTAAATCTTTAAACGATTAGATTTTTAAACAAAATTTTAATCGATTCAATTGTGTGCACTATTCGACATATGTAAACAAATAGTAAGAGAATTTTTTTAAGCCTGATAGAACTTGCAAAAGGCTGAACTGTCAAATGAACTGTCTCACTACGCCCATTTTTGACATTCGTGATCACTGATCAGCATACTATGGCCAAATCATCAGTCATCAGCGCGCAAGTTATAGACGACTTCGTGATTATTATGACGCATACAATTGTCCATCTGAGCAAACCATCCGTCTAACTGTGGGTAGATTTCATACCACATACTCTCTAAATAATGCAATAATGCCAAGAATACGCTTGTAGACGAAAGTGTGGCGGAAAATCCTAATTTTTGTGGGTTCATCTTCGGTCGCAAGAGTTAATGCTCTGTCTATTCAGTACTTCGAAATTATTGCGCAAATATAAATATTTGCCTACACCCGCTTAAGATCAAATGGACCAGAAATTAAAGCAGCAAGGCCGTCATATTCATCGTTCTTTCGCTGATTGTGCTCTAGAGCAGTTGAAAACTGATCCGATGTTTTACCGCAAAATTTTGTTAAGGGATAAGACTCATTTTTGACTTAAACGGTTTGTTAATACACACATTATTGCATATGGAGCAAAACTAATCCACAACAGAGATTATTCTATTGCAACCAGAAAAAATCACCGTTTGGGGCAATTTACACTTTGGTGGTATAATTGGCCCTTATCTCTTCAAAAATTTGATCCTGAGCGTAGCGATCAATAGAGATCGTTACATAAAATATTGATGAAATTGACATAGGCGAAATGTGGTTGTAACAGGATGACTTTAGATGACATACAGCGACGGCAACCAGACACTGATTAAAATCAAAACATGGCGACAAGTTGATATCGGGAAATGGACCTGTTAATTAGCCTCCAAGATCGTACGATTTTTCACCTCTTGGTTATTTCCTGTGGAGTCACCTGCCGTCACTGGTATTTGCTGATAAACCAGCCACAATTGACGTTTTGGAAGCCAAATGTGTTCGTGTTATTCAAGACACCACTGCTCGAAAATTTTACCAAAAATTCGTCGTGCAAAATGCACCTGAATAATTTTCACTAGTCGATACCATGTATGCTTCTTTCGAAAAAAAAAACATTTTTTTTTATTAAAAAGTCGACTCCGCTTTACTGAAAACAACCAAATCACAATTTCTTTCAATCCTCCTATTATTATTATTTTTTCAGCCTTAAGTTATGACATCGATTTCTAATAAATCAATTTGTCATTGTTTAGTTTTTCACTAAAGCGAAGTAAGTTTCATACAAAACGTAGTTGTGGGCTTGCTTTTGGTTTTCAGTAATACGATATTTTCAGCAAAGCAACGTTTCGCTAAAGCGAAGTGAATAAGACTAGCTACGTTTAAAATCACTGTTTATATCGCTTTCAGTAATCCGATTTTTTCAGTAAGGCGTGTTGAGCTAAAGCGGATTCGACTGTAATTGTTTATGCTATTTTTTACATTTTAAAGTTCTATCGGGGTTAAATAATGTTCACTTATCTCTTTATACACTATTTCCTCGGACGTTAGTGATTGCACGTGACGTGTAATAATATCATTGTATATATCAATGTAAGACGTCGACATCACTGTGGTATTCCTCACGATCATATTATAATGATGTTTATTCATACATTCGTCCTATGGTCTAATTTTAATGCAATTTGATTGTTTTGCAAAAAGAAAAAAACAAAAACAATATTACGTATTTACAAAACAATTGCATCAAGTAGTTTTTTAAAACAAGTTTTTTTCATTCACTATATTTTTCTTCTGCTTTTTATTTTTCCTACATTTATTTCTATACAACCACATATCGTTCCTCTTGTTGCAACATAGTAATATCTCGAAAAATGTGTTTAGGAGTTATTAATATTTTTATAAAAGTTTAAGCACATTTTCTGTAAAAGCAGCTCTTTTGAGTTATGCTTATGTTGCAACAACGGAGCGATATGTAAATATTAATGTTTTACTTTGAATGAAGTGAGTAATGTTACATCCGATCGTGCAAAGCTAACTGAAGTGACTTCCTAAAAAAGCTTGTTTCTCGCAACAAACACAAGCAGATAAACAAGTAAAACGGAACCGCAAATTATTTTAATTTGCGTTAAATAACCAACGAGGTGAGAAAACTTTAAAGGAGTTGGATTGTGGTGCTGCTGCTGCTCTTGCTCTTGCTCTTGTTGTTGCAGCATGTGAACTTCAAAACACTAGTAAACACTTCAAAATGTCTTGTTATAACTGCTTGAAATGCAAAGGAATTCAAATTCGTTCTAAACAGACGGACTGATTAAAGTTTAAACTGGGGGAAATAATTACAACAAAAGAAAACATTCACACACATATGTATACAATATACATATATTTTTATATGCCCTGAGGCAGGTGAGGAAAACTCAATTAAGTGATGTCTTTTTTCTTTTAATTCAAGTACATATTTATTTACTTTATTTCATTTTATGGCTCATGCACTGGAATTAATTCCGAAAACTATTTCAACAATTTCATTCGGAACAAAAGTTTGAGTAAAAGGACTTACCGCTCACAAGATATTTGATGATTTTGCAAGATTAAGCATTCGTAGTCTAGAAATAGAATAAAATAAAATAAAATAAAATAAAATAAAATAAAATAAAAACACTTGGAAGTCATATTTAAAAATAAGTTATATAAAGTAATGCAATATGATTTATGAGTTTAACTTAAATACAAAATCTGAATTTTATTTTAAATCACACATTTTGTAGAACATTAAACATGTCTTCTTTAAACGCTTAGTGTAACAAGTGAAAAATTATTCAAAAACACACAGAGACATCATGTCAATAAAGATCAAACAGTGTCAGACAGTTAAGATCACAGAACGTTTGGAAAGACATTCAAGAGATACATCAAGAATTCGAAAATTAGCACACTTTTAGGAGCCATAAACACAAACACAACAGCCTGCAAACAAAAAGCCAACGTATTCTTGTGGTCTCAGTAATGCAGAATTGTATTATAAAGGTGGCGTTGGCGGTGGCGAAAATGCAAGATATTCGTACATATTATTGTGGTTGTTGTCGCGGAGTAAGGAGTCACGCTGTGTGGGTAATATCCCCTTTTTGACTTATTTATGATAACTTGGGTCATTTACGTGCAACCTTCAACGTTAACGCCATCTAAATGGACAAAAAGCTAACCAGCTAACAAAAACTTTTTGAAGAAACCCAGAAACCAGTGCAAAACACTCAACAGCAAACACTATCACTGTGTTTTTTCAAGCTCGGCCAGGTGATGTGTAGTAAAAATGTTTTATCTTGTTGCTCTTGTACAAATTTGTTCCATTGTATGTTGATGATGTTTTTAGCTCTTTATTTTATGTTTTGTTCGGTTGTTGTTGCTAGTGTTGCAGTTTGTAATACCCCACGCAATTCATGTAGGTTGGCAGGCAGGCTCCTTGATCGCAAAAAAAACAAACTAAATATCTACATAATACGACTCTTGTTTGTACAAGACAACAAACAATACAAATAAAAGTCACTGCAAAGTTTTGCACAAAAATTTGTTTGTTAAACAGTAATAGCAACAATAAAAAAATTTGTAATAAAGCACACGCATTTTCTTTTCCAGCCAAACACCACCTTCCAATATTTAAAGTATGGCACGTTACAGTGGCTAGTCTAAAGACATGACTGACAGACAGTGAAAAATCTTCAATGTGTGAAGAAAATTTCATTTTGTATTCAGTTAGTAAATTCAAAAAATCAAATAATATTTTAACTGAAATACAAACAGAAAAAATATACGAAATTTTCCAGATAACCACTCGACGATACATGTTATTTAGGGTGTTTGTGTTTATTTGCTTTGTTCATACCAGAGAACAGAAATGAGTAGTGAAAAAGTGAATATAGTTAAATCATGACTTATAATTTCTTGTACGCATGGCGCACTCATATTATTGCATGAAGCGAATCACTAAACTTTTAATTATACACATATATACGTGAGCTAAATGAGTTAAATCAATGCGAGTAGTATAAGTACTTTCCTGAAATTAGAATACAAACTAAAGTGCTTTGTAAGTGTGAGTGTGGTATGAATCTGAATGTCAACGGCGCATTCATATTTATTTAATTTTTCATATTTTTTTTGCTGATCTCTGGTTCATACCCTGCAATGCACTCTTCTGCTTAGTTGCGTGACTTGTTTTTGTTTTGTTGATGTTTATTTTGGCGTTCGTAAATAGCCGACAAACTTCGCATTACTAGTGAAAACCTTCTGCTGCTGGCTAGTAGGCAGTATACAGGTCGGAGGGTCAAAGGTTCGAATCTTGGAAGTCAAAGTGCCTTCGCATTTTTTTTAATTATAACTTTGCAAATGAGTTTCAAGTTAAATAATCAATTAAATTGTGATGAATTGTATTCATGATGGTACATATATATTTTGTGTATATTTAAAGAATATTTATGGTTGTTGTGGATGCAGCGATAAGTACCGAGTTCAAATCTTGGCCGGGGAAGCCAATTTATATACAAACAAAAATTTTTCTGAAGCCTGTACCGTACACGTAAATTAAATAATTAACAAAATATATTGACTACATTAATTAAATTCATGTTGTTTCAATCTTAAACGACTTTGATTCAACATTATTCTTCATTTTTATTTAACATTACGGGAATGTTAAATCAACATGAAATAAAGAGATTTCAAAATGAAAAATTTTCTTTGAAGATTACTGTGAATCATATTAGATTAACATGAAATAAATATGAATCAAAATCATTGCCGAAAAAGGTCAAATTAACAATTGTTTAGGTAGATTTTGAGTTGAAATTTTTCTGTGTGTAGATCCAACCCAGACTAGGACTGGACTGTGACTATACATGACGGAGTCCAGAACAAAAGAACTTTTAGGTTTTTTTTTGACAAATTGCTCTTTTTGGGAAATTTTTTATAATATTTTTATAGGCCACAACTATAACATCATAAATTTACAACTAAAGTATGACAAGACTGCGATCCGTCTGCAATTAGACTTGACTGTGAATAGACTTAACTATATATTATATGAGTAGGTTTCGACTTGATCATGCCATAATTAATTAGCCAGTGACCAAAATATAGCTTTACTATATATAAATAAATATCTATAAATATCGATTAAGCTGTGGAAGAAAAAAGAAGCGCAATGAATAACTCCTCTGAAAACCATATCAAAATACAAAACCAAACAATTGAATGTGTAAAATCTTTTTGCTACCTGGAAACCATGATGTCGACTGACAGCGGTGTCGAGGAAGATGTGTCGAACAGACTCAAAGAAAACTTCACAAACTTAAAGAAAACTTCACAGACTTGATACCATATAAAAATGAGAACTTTAAATGTTTAAGTGAAGTCTCCACTCCTGTAAGGAACCGAAACCTGGTTGATGTTAAACAAGATAGCTCAAAATCTCTTGGCCTAATACAGTATCAAACTTAGAGTTGTGGATTATATTGAATGAGGACCCAAGAGCCATGCAGATGAAAATAAAGTTGTGAGAGTCATTCACTGCGCAGACCAAGAGATAGTATCACAAAGACAGTCCTAGAATGGAGTCCTCAAGGTATGCGTCACCACGGATGCCTAACAAATACCTGGTGGAGAACGATATTGATTGAACTAATAAACACAGCATAGCATTTGACGAAATTAAATCTAAATTCCTATGCAAAATAAAAGATCGCACGAATACGAAATAAATTTGCAGCAAAAGTTAGGACCAACACATTTGCTGCTTTCTTGTTTTGGCAGTGCACACTGTTGCGTATTGTAGACGTGAGTACTTAACAATCCAATGAGACAAATATTTTGGCTACTTCATACATTTTAAAAATTATTTGAATGCCAGTCTTCTTTTTTCGTATTTCGTTGGATTAAACACGCAATAAGCTGAAGTTAACGCTCGTTTCTCTTTTACAGTTGTTCTTGTATTTCATTTTTCTTGTTGTATTTTCTACTCTTTAACCAGAATTTAATGTTGCAGCGTATGTTTTGAGTTGTCGTCTTGGCAGGACATCATTTAATTGCGAACATGTTTTTTAACACGATGTTGTACAAGTTCAACCAAAAAAAAAAAAAAACCTTTTCTAAGCAGGCAGGCTAGCAGGCCATCAGCTCGAAAACACCACCTTTACTTGTGGGGGCACCCCTGCTGAGAATTAGGAGTGTTTGGTTTTATGCTTAAAGCTGTTAAAGAAGTCTTGAGAATAGCAGACAGCAACAACCTTAAAACAAAATTCTAACAAAATATTTTGTTTTGTGTTCTTTTACTTTTATAATTTTTGAGTGTAAGCCAAAATCTACACATAAATGTTTTGAATATATAAGTGATGTCGTTGTTTATTTGTTGACAGGTAGTTTGAGAAGTTTTGGACTCTTGTTCGTGCATTAGAGTTGTTACTCACGCAAATTCGTTTCTTATCCACTGATATTCAGCTCAAAGATGTGAATAAAATAATAAGATTTACACAATCAAATTTTTTTTGTTGCTAAAAAACGAGCTTAAAACTCTTCCAACATCCCGTGCAGCAGTTTGATATATTGTATTGTTATGAATGTGAATTTTTATTATGGATTAACTTGTTTTTCATTTTCATTGATCGTTTATGTTGTCCTTCCTTCATGTCCAAATGAAATGCCAAGAAGTAGTGTCATTCCAACACTACTGCATCTTCAACTTGTTCTACAAGTAGAAGAATAAAATAAACTTAAAACGTATTTTCCTTTACTTGGTGTTCCACATGGGATCTTCATCATCCGCATTACAGATAATCTTGACCACAATTGATAATTAACAAGTTTTATGGCAATCGAGTAACATCGTCGAAAGGCAACTTAAGCAAAAAACTAAGAAAATAAATATACGAGTACATGTGTACATAAGTATAGAAGCAGCTGCCAGTTGTAAACGCCAATGATCAAATGTTTGTATATATGTATGTATGTATGTAGTATATTCAGAGATAGGAAAATTAATTAATAAATTTATAAGGATTATAAAATGTTTATGATCCCCAGTCAAATGAACGAAATGATAAAATAAAATAAAAACATGAAATAATAAAACAACACTGGCCGGCCAAACGACCTGTTTGAAAACAAAAGAGACAAATTGTGGACAAAATTTATAAAAACTAAGAGAACGAAATTATCATGTGTTGGCCAAGAAACACATTTTAACGCATAATAAACTAATAAAAACCCGACTGAGCCACAGGCACAAATATTTTAACAAAAAAACAAAACACAATGTAATGACCACAATTCATTATATTTTATTGCCGTTTTTTTTACTTGTAGATACTCGTACCAGTGTTACAATAAAAATTCTTTAATCTCCTCACTCAACATTCATATTAAACTCGTAACGGACTCACAACTATTTTGTTCGTTTTAATCAATGTGTCATAAATATCTTAGTTACTTACTTACATAACTACTTCTACTTCTCATAAACTGGCTTTTTGTTTTCCATATACATAAAAGTGAAATATATATATAAAGAAAGGACAAATCCTTAAGCATGTGAAAATTATTCAAACATAATCTAGACTTTCAGCGCGCAATAGGATCATAAATTTTAGGAATTTCTTGAAATAAAAAATTACTCCACCTTGAATAATTTTTCTTATGCCAAAAAATCGCATGACAAGTCGAAGCAAATAAAAATGATGTCCTTGCTTTAAAATGAAATGAAAATACAATTATAAGGCTAAGGGAAGTAACAACAAAAACAACGACATAAAAAAGAACCATTCATTATTTAGTCAAGTTTTGCTTTTGGCGAAAAATTACTTGACCAACCAAAACCAAAAGCAATCCCACCCACCAAACCTCATGGTAAAATTTTAACAAAACCACTTCTTTTTTTTATAATTTGCTTAACGGAAAAATGGATATCAGTCTGATGGTGCTCACCGACTGTGTGAAACTGCTACGCTCTCTTAAGTCTCCAATACTCTCAACGTTCTTCTAATAATATGAGGAGTTCCTGCAACTTCTTGACTTACACAGGATATTTTTCATCCCGTTAAAATTTTCAGAATAGAGCAACAGGAAATCAAACCAGCTGCAGTCGCAGTATAATATTTATTTTATCATATATATAAATAATTTTAATTTTTTTTTATTACAAATTTAAAGCACAGCTTAAGAATACATCGAAGGCAAGGATGAAATATGTACATCTAGAACAAAAAATATGCAATGGGATGGAAAATATATAGCCATATCGGCTTAGTTGGTTGGCTTGGGTCCAGTAATCAGTCGTACTATATACAGCCCGATGCATCGAGGTACCACTCCGATAAGTCGTCTACTATGCGTTTCCTAGAAATTTGTATTATATTTAATTATGTCTTAAATAATGATCTTGCAGACGTGTTTAAAATCATATACGATAATTTTTTGTCGGATATATTTGAGAATCTATATAATAAAATAATAAAATATCGATCGGTTTATAGAACAGGTCCGTATGAGTGACAACACATTTGATGCAGCGTTGTCAACTCGTAGCTTTTCGCGACGATTTTAGTGCTTTATGAAATTTTCGATGAGAATAATTTTGAAGTTAGTGCTCGGTGCCTTTTTAAAGTCATTTTCTGTGCTTTTTGTTTCGAGGCGGTGGCACAAGGCTTGGTTAATGAAATACGAGCCATATTACCCTCAATCTTCAAAATTTGGAACATAGTTAATGTTAACAGTATTTTGCCACACAATACTGAAGACATAATCCAAGTAGTTAAGTGAAGGAAAAAAAAGGATGGGGAACGATTCCTTTAATGCAATGGAAAAATATTGAGTCCACTATCGAGTTTTGGGCAGAAGTGATTCAGCTCACATGAACTCGTTTGAGGCATTATCAAAAATTGCATTCCTATTAAACTTCTGTCACTTCCATATTTAAACGCTGAAGTTTTTTTTACCTCTATGAGTTTTTTAAATCTAAAATACGTAACAGAATGTCCTTACACTTGGTTAACGCTTTGACACAATTTTTGTTTCTATCAAAATTTATTATCTTTGTCATCACAATAGACCTAATTGGCTCTCCGAGTGGAGCCGAAATAATGTTTTCACAACATAATTTAATAAAAAAACAAATTTTGTGAGCCTTGATTAAAAAAAAAAATGTTTAACTACTAATCGCATCGAGTTCAAAACGTAATCACCTCTTAACCTCAGAGAGACTTCTCGATTACTCCCAATTAGACTAAACTCGAGAGACTCGTTTGTTCCTTGATGAAAACGAGTTTAAGAAAATAACTGATTCTTATATAATTAAAATGTGTATCGGATGCCTCAAATTTTAAGTTTTATGAATTGAATGCACAGTCAACTGATTTTTATATTTTTTATATACATATTTATATTTACGTATAACAATCAGATCATTTTTGATCTTTCAGTGTAGACTATGGTGTCACAATCATTTAATCCTTTTTGCACTGCTTTCTGAATTGAATAAGGACTTTGAAAGTTCTATGAAATTGCGTTTGGGATACCATTCAGTCTAAAGCTTTCCATAGCGCTGCATGCAGCCGCCTTAAGATTGGGACTTTATGTGTATATTACATATGTGTGGGTGGGCGTATCTAGAAATTATGTAAATAACTTAGATAATAAATTTTGATGAAAAATTCGCAGTTGTTAATATTCCGTTCACTTGGTGGGATAATTAAGCTGTTTCAGTTCATGGATTGAAACAGAATTTTAAAAGTTTTCCAAATTTTCTCGGCTGGTCACACAACTTCCAATCGCTTAGTGTAGGGTGTCATCGGCATAACACAACTAATGCGAGTAAACTAAAAACACCTTAATCCGCGTGTTTATCAAATTTCTAAAATCTCTCAACAGAGAGAACTAGTTTTTGAAATTCAGTATTATTTATATGCATATATACATACATATAAACATATGTATGTGTGTATCGCAGTTCTTCATTATTGTTATTATTGTTGTTTTTGTTGTTGTGCAAGTAACATTTCGATATTTTATAACCTGATAACATGCGAAAATTGTTGAAATATAAATGTGCCAACAACATGTTATTGTTGTTAATAGCAGCTAGTTTCTGTCTTTGTTGTTGCTGTTGCTGTTGTTGTTAATCCTATTGCTATTATTGTTGTAGTAGTTCTAGTTGATTAGCATTATTTATTGTCTAAATTACAACAATTCAAAACCGTATCTACAGTGTGAAGTAATTTTTTCAGTTTCAGCGGCGGTTTAATTAAAATGAGGAGCAAACGTTCAAAACTATTAATTCCACAACCGGTAAACGTTTTGACCCTGTGCTGTAATTTTAACATGTTTCCTTACTGGGTTCTTCCATATATACTTGGAGCAATCGTTTCTTAGTAAGAAAATTAAGAATTGAAAAAAAAAATATATATCTGCTTCATTTATTAAATTATTAAATACGGCGGTAACACATTTACGTTCACATTTCTAATTAAAATACTCGTAATTAGAAATAATTGCTGATTGAAAGTGATTGATGGATGATTTGTCAGATAGATGTGTTAAGATATTTTAATTAAGATACATGGTGTGGCAAAAGTGTATGCAAATTGTTTCAAGAAAAAGTCAACTGAAAAATATTTATTTAAATTTTTTACATGCAGTATTACATTGAGAAGTAACACTAAATTGCATTTGAGCTAAGAATAAAAAGAAAAATTTTTAGTGCTTAAAATTTTAGTGTTTTTAGACTAAAAATCTTGCCTTTTTGAGAAAATCATTTTGAGAATTTTTTTAGCATAAATAATAAAAGTCAGCTGTTTAGCTTTTAATTTTCTTTGGTGTGGGAATATCAGAGGTCCAGCTAGTGTAGAGGAAATTAAAACAATTACTTATTCTTTCTTATTATTTCTTATTCAATTGAATGAGACTTTCACAAGCAAACACACCAATACTTTATTAAATCAATATCACTACAATTTTTATTTTAAATAATAAAATTGTGCTTTACAGTCCATTAATCAATTTAAAATAATTAATTCGTTTTATTAAGAAGGTGTTTAAACGACAAAAAAAAACAATATATGAAAAAAAATAATTTACCTTAAGGGGGTTGTGCAAATTAAAGTGAGACAAAAAAGAAATCAATTTATTAGCTTATGACAATCAATATATGTATACTTAACACTTCTTTCCTCTCTTTAACTTGTAATTTGTTTAACAATAGATTTAAGATTAAAGGTTGGACAAGGCTCAAAACCGTGCTAAAATCCATATGCCAGATCACATTATTTATTAACCCGCAAAAGATACTGGTATTTCGAGCTGCCAGACGATGCCGGGATTAAGCAGCCCACCGTTATTGACATGTGAACTAGCCATATTTTTAATTATTATTATTCGAACTTCTTTTGTTTCTATATTTATGATTTGTACGGGGTAAAGTTCGTATCGCTTTTTAAGCCAAATTACATGTGGTTATTATTAATGAACAAATAACACTAAAATTAGTTGTAAATATTCTGACCAACACTTAGCAGAACGGAACAACTAGGTGTTTTCGAGGGCAACTACACCTTCATCATCAGCATTCTTTTGTGTTTGGTCCACTGTGTGTAGTATCAGTTGATATAGATTTCTGCCTTATATACGAAACTTTTTTGCAAATGGAATATGTGAATTGTTTTCATTCATCATATTTCAATTTGCTGAAAACTTTTTGTAATGAAAGCTCAAATTTACCATCTCTAAATTTACAACAGTCTTGCCATATTCATTTATTCTTTACTAATTATGCACATGCGAGGGCAGTTTGATAACTCCTTGACTTTCTGAATAAAATAAAATTTTTTTGCTAAAAGCGTTTTATTCCTGTGCATAGTCAGTATCTTTTAAGATCAACACGTTGTGTACAACATCTTTCTAGTTTTGTTTATTCCCTCCAAATAACAATATTCTGAAGGCACTCAAAATTGGCGTTTGTTTTAATGATGATCTAAACATTTCACCAGCCAGCAATATTTTTAAAGTTTTAGAAATAGGAAGTACTAGCAAGGAAATCTGAAGGGTATACTAGCTGGAACAGCAGTTTTAAGCCCAATTCTTGGATTTTTGCCATTGTCCTGATGAATCAGTCTTTTATTGGCTCTATAAGTTCATTTTTGCTTAAATCCCAAAGCTCTCATCAATATTCCCCGGTAATCATTTCACCTTTCTCAAAGAAATCGAAGTGAGTGACATTGTGTGCATTCCAAAAAACTCCGACCACAACCTTGTTGTCCGACAGACCCACCTTAGCTTTCTTTGGTGCACAACTTTAATTAAAAATAAAACCAGAAATCAATTAAAAATGCGTTTAAGTAAATTAAACTTTTGTTTAAAAACTTAATTAATTAAAAAGTTTAATTGGTTTTTATTTTTATTTTTAATTAAAGTTGTTTATTGCAGGAATAGGTTTTTTCTGTGTCGGTGTAAACTTCCCATAGTATTTATCAAGTCTTTCTTTGGTAAAAATAGCTAACTCACCCAACGCAATTATATTTTTTAAGTTTTCGTTACAATTAACAACACTTGTATTCATTGGTTGTCAAAAGCAACCTAATTGAAGCAGCTTTCTCAAAACTCGACAGCAGCTTACACAGAAAAAAACTAAATTTTCAATTCAAATAGAAAATTCTCCGAATCAAACATTAATTTGTTAAATTTAGGTACCACAAACAATTTTGTAAATTCAAATGCGAAAATGTGTAATAATTTTTTTCAATTAATAAATTGTTTCATTCAAATATTTTTTTTTGTTTAATCTAAAAAACAAATGAAACAAACAACAAATCTTTACCAAACAAATTTGTAGCAAATGTTATTTTATATTAATTGTATGAATTAGAATATTTCACTCTATACATTAGTATATTTTGCATAAAATAAAATTGAAACAAAAAATTTGCTCGAACAGTAAAATTTATTTACTGAAACTAAATTTTTTTCAAGCAAACGTGTGTTTGAAAATCTTTTAGGTATAATTTTTTGTGTAGTAATAGATAACAATTAAAGCGACCAGTATTAAATTTAAAGTTACTGATGTGGAACTACAAACTCACAGAATTATCAAACCGCCGTCGTATATTTTTTTTTAAATTTTCGTAAATTCCAATAAGCTCCCCCTCCCCTACCCATGACTTCTTGCATTCTGTGACTAATGATAAGAAATTTGATTTAAAAACAAAGAATCGTCAATGTCAGTCAAATAACACACTAGTCCACATATGTACGAATATAAAAAAAACGAACACAACTAAATATAAAAGTCAACAATCATCATACAAATTATACATTGGCCTCATATAAAAGGGCACAATTGACTGTTTTTTTTTTGTCAGCATGTACTTACAGGTGTCAATGAAACAAAATTTATCGAAATATCGACAACAGAAAACACACTTACTTCAACGAATAAAAAGCAAAAAAAACATGCACTTAAAGTTAAAAATTTTGTAGACCCCTCGGGCCGTGTTGTATCATACTTTTTACATCAGAGTGATATGCAGCAAAGTACACATACGAGTATGAAGGTATGCAGGAACAATTGAAAGAAACAACACAATAATTTAACCTTGTGCCTTTTGTAAGAATGTATTTCAGCTCGTTTGTTCGGTCGGTAGGTCGGTTAATCAGTCTCCCTGTCTGTAGGTTTTGTGTTCCATAAAACGTCTGATTGTAATGGCATGCAGCCATATGGAAAACAAAAACAAAAGCAAAAGAATGAAAATGAAACACACCCAGTTTTAATTTCGTTGACTGACTATTATAGTTTCAACTTACCGTTTTTGCTTTAAATATTTATTTAGTTGTTTACTGATGTTGTTTGTCTGTCGCCACAGAAAAGTAATATACATACTCGTAACAAAATTGATTCCCGCTTACTGACTGTAAAATACATACAAAATGCAAATAACAGAGCGGTAATGGTAACTTGTTGCAAAGAAAAATTAAGAAAACATTTTGAAAAAGATGCCTTGTTAAATAGTGCAATTATTTCGCAGCACATCATGTTGTATTTAAATGTTAATTTGAATGTTATTAATCGAGAAATATACAGAGAAAAATATATTTTTCCAATCAACACTTTTAATTGAAAAAAAAATAGTTAAACAAATGAATAGTGTCAATTGAACTTTGTAATTAATTAACTTCTTAAGCACAAGCTAAATTGAATTAATATTTTTTTAATTAATCTACATATTAGCTAATTAAATGTTTAAACAGCACACCGGGTGATGACCCACCCAATTTTTAATTTCTAGTAGTAGTATTCAATAAATACTTGGCCTAAAAGTATGCAATACTTTTTTCTTAAAAAATTGTGTAATTTGCCAGAAGTTTATATTCGTAGTTTTCTTCCTGTTCCGAAAATTGGTGAAAATATTTTTTTTATTGAAAGAAGACGACATCCATCCCCTTTCCTTTTATTGGAAGAACCAACATATTGGGAGTAAGTGGCGCTAAATAGTTTTTTTCTTCATTGAAAATCAAAAATCTTGTTTTTAAGCTGCTTTTACGGCGTCTGTATTTTATATCATACAGGTTAAATTTCCCACTGAAAACAGTAAAACTTTACAGCTGTAAGCCAAGCCACAAAGTGTAAGAGTGCGTTCTATTTTCATATGGCATCAGCTGTTTGGGTATAACAACACTGTGTGTGGTGGCAAATATAGGAAAAGAGGTTATGTCAGATGTAATTAAAGGCTGTGATATACTATCATACAAAGTCGTGCGATCTACGAAAAAATACTTCTTGGTATGATGGAGTTTATGAAAATTTTCAAAAGACAATAACAACTCATCACACCAGGGTTGTATATTTTCGTAGATCGCACGTCTTTGTATGGTAGTGTATCACAGCCTTAAGCATGTGTGTACTAGGAATGTAACCGATACCAATACGGATTCCGATATATCGGCTATAGTTCTGTTTTGCAGATATATCGATATCGGTGATATTTTACTGTCGAAGATACTTCTTAAATTTTTTTAAAGCTGTTTTGAAAAAACAATTACATTTTCAACGCTTTTTTTTGCATAACAACTAAGAGAAATAACATATTTAAAGCTTGTTACCATAGTAAATGGTGTATGTATTTTGTTAAAAAATAATATGTTTTTTGTTAATTTCAGAATGAGTTCAAATATCAATTTTAAATATATATGATCCTTGACACTGTAACTTTGTATAATAAAATAATCACTCTACTTGAATTTTGTTAATTTTAACTTGAGTTCAATTTCAATATGCGCATCGGTATCGGCGATATTTGTTTTTGAGTATCGGTGTCGGATCGGCAAAACGGCATATCATTACTTCCCTAGTATGTACGTTTGAAGGCAAAAATTAAAAGTTGTCTGTAAATTTATGAATTTGACGGATATGTCACATTACATATGAGTGTTATAGTTGAAAAGTTAGATGTAAAGTACTGCTTTGTAAAGGAAACTGCTTTGGATCCCTTGCATGGATTTTACAACTTATACAAAATAAAATAAAATTTAAAAAAAAATCAAACATGTATGCTCACATCACCTCTATCTCTTTTCTCTCTCAAAATATGGATTTTTGACACTACAATCCCACCCCACTGTACCCAGTGTTGTCAGATTTTTTCCAACCTATTTTGCGAAATTCATTTTAGAAATCTCAAAAAAGTCGACATAAACCAGTTTTATGTAGTTTTTCTGAGTATATATTTGATAATAATACCTGCATTCTAATAAATTGTGACAAATTTTTTTGTGATACAATTTTGTCAAATTTCTTGTTATATATTTTAAAATAAAATTTTGATTGTATTCTGTTGTTGATATTGAGAACTAGTTTTATTTATTTAAAAAATACTAATAAAAAAATTTGTAATGAAATTTATTTTTTTTTATGAAATGAGCCAGGGTAGATTTGATAATACTACCGGAGGGTAGTAAAACTCTCTACAAAACAAATATTGTTAGCATCTTATGACAAAAAAATAATTTCTCCTTACATTTTTTTTGCAAAAATTAAGGAAATTTTTTTTACTTTTTTCAGAATAACTTGCAGGGACTCATAATTTTTTGCTAACAATATTTAGCAAAATTGTATCTACGGTTGAGCTGGACAAATTCTGTGAATACATCAATATAACCTGAACTTATCTATGAGCCCTGTTTACCTCATTACAACTTTGTACCTTAAAAACGTTAGTTTTTTACTTTTATAGAATTTTTTTGTTTAATATTGTTGCATTTTTGCATTATGTTGCATATTTTAGTACTCACTATTTTAAGGTTTTGTTACTGCTTTGCCAAATATTGGCAGTGAAAAGTTATTAGTCCTTGTAAATTATGCTGAAAAAAGTGAAAACAAAATATTCATTCTTCTATTAATAAAAAGCGCAAACAAGAATTGGGGGTTTTTTGCACAGTGTTACTGAAGCTTAGAAGAGATGCGTGTACTTGATTATAGGCTTTTGAAAAAAAATTTTAGGGTCGAAAAATAAAAATTTTTAACGTAAAAAGTTGCTTGTATGAGCTATTAGTGTGTCTAGACACGTTCTAATTGTATTAATATATACATATTAGAAAAAGTTGTCCAGTTTTATCGTAGCTACAACTTTGTCAAATATCGAGAGCAAAAACTTCGAAGTTCCTGGAAGTTATTCTGAAAAAAGTGAATTTATTTTTAATTTTGCAAAAAATAAAGTGCACGAAGAAATTGTTTTTTTTTTTGCATAATATGTTATAAATTTTTCAATAATCATGCTGTTTTCTCTTCAATTCTCATACCTTAAAAGAAAATTAAAAGGAAAATTAGTACATTTTTATTTTGATATGTGCTATTCATAAGACGACAAATTTGTTATATTTTATTCATGACAATATTTTTCAGAATACCAAAAATATACAAATAGTCGTTCACCTCAGTTTTGTTATAATTTTGTCACTGTCACAGAGGTTAGAATACGGGTATAAATTTGTTTTTATTTAACACATTTTTTAAAATAAATTTTTATAAAATTATCGTATCAAAATGTATGAGAAAATCGGTAAAACTAGAAATAAAATCGCCAAATATTACTTCTTGTAAATTTTTCTCATCGAAATTCAAAACGCATTGATTACTATAATTAATATAAGAAAAATCATCAAAATCAAATTGTTTTAATTTTTTGCAGACGAGTTTTAGAAGGATTTAGTTTTGAAACTCCTACTTCGACAAAGTAATTTTCTTGAATTAGAAACATTTTAAAGTTCAGTTTTGTTTCAAAAAATAGCCATAAAATCGCCAACAAATTTATATATTGCCAGAAAAATCATTATGTCGCCAAACCAAAAATTTGGATGCCAAACAAGTTGAAAAATCACCACGACGTTTGGCGAGAAATCGCCACATCTGTAAGCCCTGACTGTATGTGTGAGAATTTGTCGGTCGCATCGAAAAAAATTAGAGAATTATATTGGTTATCAAGTTGTCCGCAGGGCTGCTTATATAAAAAGTTAATTAAGAATACAAAAAGTTTTTTTAGTTATCCTGTGCTTGACATAATATCAACTTTTTCTTTTCGAAAAGTTCTGGCATTCGTTACAGAAACCAAGCACTGATTCTTCTTTTTTTGGCTCAAATACATCCACTTTCAATATTTATGACATACATACATATTTACATATTTTTTTCTTTCTTTAAATACGAACTTTCAAAGAAAAAACATTTTGTTGTATGTATAAATATAATATATTTTTTTATATTTTTATTTTTTCATAAAACAAATAAAAAATAAAAATATATAGGGGAAAAGACAATCAGTTATGACGTCTCATTTTATGAACAATAACGATAGATCGATCATTAATCAAAATACTTAACGATCAACAATGTTGTTATTCAAAACTAAAAATAGAACTAAAACTGAACTCTCCAGTTGGAGTACGAATGCGAGTACTTTTGTTGGAATCTTTCATGTATAACAAATTGGGAAAAAGTGTGCTTTTTCACACTAAAAAAATAACGAATAACGAGAGGAGATAACAAAACAGTATTGTCATGTTTTTGCGAAGGTGTCTGTAATGATTGCACGGAGCTGTGATGAAGTGAGTGACGGCTGGAGGTTTATTTTATTGATGGCGATGGTGGGAGAAGAAAATTCATTTTACTCAAACTACAATTAGAAGAATTCAAGTTTTTCTTTCTAAAAAAAAAGTTCAATTTGAAATGGAAAAAAATCTTTTCATTTTTTCTAGCGAATTATGATTTGATTGATTTGATAATTTTTTATGATTTTATCCAAGATTTAAAAAAAAATAATAAATAAATTCTTTATGGTTAATAGAATCATTCATCACCTTTGAATCTGTTTTAAACAAATGAAAGGAGAAAGAAAACACATCATTATTATTGTTTGAAATCTTTCACGAAATTAGCTAGAAATTCGAAAATAGAATTTTAAAATTATTATTTTTTTTCCTCTAAATTTCTGTTATTTTAACATATGTACGAGAAATGAGAAATCATGCATGTTATCAGTTAAGTTGTTTATAATTTATAGCAAACATTGCATTGAGTTGACACTGACATTGACGCATGTACTGACAACTTCATTAATAAATATTTTGTAGTTTGTCAAGATGCTGGAAAGAAAGGAAATAAGATATTTCGAAGGTCCATTCGTATTAGAATATACAACAACTGCATCATCATCATCAGTATCAGCAGTTTTAGCATCAGCAGCGATTTACACCAGCGAGTGACAAGTGATCTTGCAGATGATTTTTGACAGCTACAAACTTTTTTAGTGCTTGCTTGATTCATAATTTCTTTAGCTGCATCATTTATTTTTTAAAAAAATGGTAACTGAGTATCCAGCACTATTGTCCTCTTCTTCTCTTCTTCTAACAACATCTTTTCACATTTGAACATGTGAATAAAATGATAGATAAGGTTTTTAACGATTTATTATTTAACAACTCAGTTTATATGTAGCTAAATGATTAATAAATAATTATATTTAAAGCCAGAAAGTTCAATTTAAATAACAAAAATATCTGAAATAAAAATGTAAGTGTTTTTTTTACCTAAAATACATTAGATACGTATTAGAAAGACGTTGAGGCAAGCATTAAATTGTGACTCGAAAGCGAAAAATGTTAATACATTTAAAGAAAAAATAGAGATTTAAAATATTTCACTGTATTTTGATGTCGAAATTCTTGGGTGGTTTCCACTGCTTTACGTGAACTTCTCAACCTTTTTGTCAACCAACAAATGGTATTGAGATGAGAACATGCAGCTAAACTTATTAAGTAAGTAGCTTGTTGCCACCAAAAAAAACAGAACATACAAGGAATGTTTAATGTGACGCCAATACATTTGGCAAAGTTTGCACAGGCCACAAATCTTGAGCCCCTAAAATATCCGGGAGATTGACAATGAACAGGGAAAGAAAGAAAAAAAATAATGAACGATATACAAAATACCACAAATCAGAGACGAATGGCATGCGTGTGTGGTCCAATTAAAAGTGAAATCTTTTGGGAAGCCAATGTGTGAATGATGCGTAAAATCCGATGCAAAACCAGATCCAACGTCAAACAAAATGCATTGAAATAAAGGCCAAAAAGGTTTACTCTTCTCATTCGATTTTCTTTTCTTTTTTTTTCTCAATGTGCAAATTTTGTGCTTAATCCAAAAAATAAAAATAAAAAATAAAGACAAGGAAAGCAATGTAAGTAAAAAGAAAAGAAAAAAAACGGCAGCAGTCAGCAGCAAGTGCAGCATTAAAAATCAAAAAGGCGTTGAATGATGCAGAAGACTTGTTCCCCAAACGTGGGGTAAAAAGGCAATTAATTGAAACAAGTGTGATGTGCCGCTATTGAAGCACCGAAGAATATGCATAAATAACATTCAAATATAAAATCAACTTGAAAATATTTACATAAATCTCTTGGAATAATACGAATTGAAATTGTCATACAATTTTCTGTTTCAATTAAAAAAATTGTAAAATTTTTAGCTCCTTATGCAAAAGCTTTTTTATTCATTTGAAATTTTTGTTTGGGAATTTTATTGCTCCGAGAAGATTTCAGCCCAAATTTCAAGATACAAAAAAACTAGTTTGTCAAAAAATTCTATGAAATTCTCGTATGAAATGCACCACTGCGTTACAAATCGAAATTGAGGTGTCCTAAAGTGCTTCACTAAAGTAGATAATGCACAAATAACTGTTAAATATGATTCACTACTACAAAAATATTATCAGCGAACTTATATTACATTTTACTTTATAGTTTGCTCTTACACACAGAAAAATTTAAACTTGAAATCTAAACAAGATTAATCTAATATTTTTCGGCAATGAGTTTGCTTCACATGTGTTTCATGTTAATTTAACATTATTTATATTTATTGTCAAAAAAAATTTTCCTCTTAAAATAACTTTATTTTAAGTTGAATTAACACTTACGTACTGTTAAAATGAAAATGACGAATCATGTTGAATCAAAGTTATTTCAAGTTAGATCAACATGAATTTAATTTAATGTGGTAATTGTATTTTATTAATTATTTAACTTACGTGTGGTTGATATAGACATTAGAAAAATCTTTGTATATAAATTAAATTGGCTTCCCCAGCCAAGATTTGAACTCGGAACTCATCGCTTTGTAGTCAACGTGCTTACCCCTGCAGCAACAACAACATTAAATATTCTTAAGATACACACTAAATATGTACCATCTTGAATTAAATTATAATTTAACATTATTTCTTATCATTAAACATAAAATTTACTTGAAAGTTTTAGTTAAAAAAAAATACAAAATACTTTGACTTGACTCCAGGATTCGAAACTCCGATCCTCAGAATGCAAGACTAGTACACTGCCTACCAGTCAGCAGCAGTTTGTCGGCTGTTTACAAACATAAAGAAAACAACAACAATACAAAGACAACATACACAACTAAGCACAAAAGTGTATTGCAGCTACCCTGTCGGAAATTTGGCTAACTTTAAACTAACTTTAAGCTAACTATTTCGCAACTAGTACTGACTGATATTTGGATTAATTCGCAATGCAATTAACTGACTACTTTAACATTGCGATGTCCTAGGCTGTAGTCAATTGGCTCACTCTGAATTACTTTCAGCTAACTTAAAGATGACTTTTTTAAATCACTTGGTAGTCAGTAAATTAAAAAAATTTTCTGGGGTTCGAACATGTGTCATCACAATTTGTGTACTCAACGCGCTACCACTCAGCTAAGCTACCATCGAAAATAACAAGAGCAAAATGTTAACATAAAACTGAAATGAGTTTCAAAGTAGCTGAGAATAAGTTTATTGGCTCTCATCAAATTCGACTACAAAGTGAACTTAAGAATTAATTTTGAATTTGTTCTGGATGACATTGCAGTTAGCTTTTAGTCAGTCTAAGAAAAGTGAACTATAAGCTAATTTTTTTTTGTAGTCAACTACACATTCTCCGACAGGGTATGAACAAAGTAAACAAACACCAACACACTCAAACAACATATTATTTCTTGCAAATTTAATGTGATTTAAATGAATCTGAATCAACCTTTTGGCATGGTGATTTAACATTGGTATTTTTTCTGTGTGTATGATACAGAGCAGTGATGAATTTCCGAACAGGCCCTTTTGTATGTAAAAAAAACTCTTTCAAGAATATTTTAACTTTAACAATCCTCTTTTAATTCTGAGCAGATCATTAGAATCAGTTTTGTCATTTAAAAAATGTCATAAATAAATATGAGAACAAAAAATCGATACTTGTTGCTTTCCTTATATTCAATTAAAGTGGAGATCTTGGAGAAGGGAGCAAAGCGTATGAGCTTCAAGCACGATGTCTTTTTCTGTTGTAGGGCATAATCAATGTATTGCAGCATTATTATACTTGTATGGTGTGCATCACACATATTTTATAGCTATTGAAGCGTTTGGCGTTAATTAAGACAAAATCAAGTAAAATTTTTGTCACGTCGACAATGCCATCTATTTTTTGCTTCTTTTTAATTTGCAGCAAAATATATAAGCAAAAAATAAATAAAATAAAATAAAAATAAATGAGCATTGCTTCTACAGCGTCTGATGAAGAAGAACGACAATAAAAAAATCTGTTGGGGTGATTAATTGTATCAAATCCTTTGTAATATTTTAAGCAGAAATACCAAAAAGAAACATTCGAATATATACATACATTCAGCACATGTGAGAAGAGCCATAGAATTAACAGAATTCTAGAGCATCGTGTATGTTTATGCAACGTGCTCGTGTTGCTACAATGAAAAATTATTAACGAAAATCTGGCGAAATAAAATGTCGTCGGCGACATTTTGCTTGGTTCTTGACGAGTTGTAGATTGTTTTTGTCATTATTTTCTTTTCCTTTTTCCTAAGTAAGTAAATGTCGTTTGCCATAGACTTTTACGTTGAGAAATATTACACAAGATTTTCCTTCTTAAAAATATGTATTTTTTTTACTCGTTTTTCATCTGTTTACTTTATTTTTGGGGGTACATGCCGCCATCATTTGATGTACACGCGTAGCAGTTAATCGTCTCGTATTAGTCAAAATGAACATGCTTCGTTTGTGGTTGTTGGCACACACAAACATATTTTGGGCCATAGTTTTATTAGCAATACAACGGTGCTACACCGTTTCTATTTCATTTTTGTATAAAAAGTTCTTCATTTTCCAATGAAATACAAATCTCTTGCAACATCGATTGCCTTGAAGTCTCATATGTGGCTTCAAGTTTTTATAATAAATTTATTTTTCAAATATAAATTCCTTTTAAAAAATAAAAATCTTTGAGAGAGACTTTAGAATAAATTGCCAATTTGAAGCCACAGAAAGCCTTGATAAGTCGTATTCATGATTTTCAAAATCTTAAAGCGAAAATCATTGAAGAACAATAATTTTTCGCGGCTGTCAGCCCACGCGTAGTATTAATTTTAGAAAAAATGTCGTCAATACAATAGAACCCTGCACTAGACCACTTACAACAAGAATTTTTAAGAGTGATTGATTTTTTAAATGCTTTACTAGAGCGAAATCTTCCACAAAAAACGCTAAACAATACTGTTTTGGCAAGACATTTGCTTCATTTATTGCAGGTATAGGAGTAAAGAAGAAAATACTTCGTGATTGATGTGATGTGCTTCATACGCATGGGCGCGTATACAAGCGTCATGCATGTACATTACATGCAAATTTTTTAAGTAAAACATTTGTAAATTTTAATTGAACTTTAGTGATTTTTAATCAGAAATAATTTTTAGTCAGGCTTAAGTTCAGTAATTTCAATTCTTATTGAATGAAATATTTTTATTAATTAATGTGAGTTTCTAAAGAAGAGAAGAAAAATTAAACTTAGACTTTAAGCTGAGGGAAATACTGATACTTTTCTGTGCAGCCACTCACTTCATCAGCACCCTAGTCTATCTACTTGGGTAGAGATTCTTATTAACATTAGCTATTTAACTTAAATTTTCAATGAAACGGAATATGAGAAACGATTGTTGTGTATACAATTGATTTACCTTTGGTAAACACATTTATCAGTATCACTATTAATTTTCTGTTTTTTCCATTTTTTCATTTTTCTATTTAGGTTAGCACGAAATTATATTACTCTACCTCAGTATGTTTAACTATTCTTGCTTATCTTTTACGATCATCACATTAATTATTTTTACTTATTCGATGTACAATCGGTACATGCATGTAAGTATTATTGTAGTGGTCTTATGTTACTTTGTTGTCCTACAGTTTTTATTCTACAATTTTTTACAGTTTTTATTTTGGATATTCCAGCATGCTGAAACTGTGATATCCAAGTGAACGCAAGAAAACATTTCAAAATCAAGACGTATTTACATTTCAAGACTGTTTACGCAGCCCTCTAGTTTACAACCCTTTTCTTAAGAACTCAGAAACATGAAATTATTACTATTCACGGTCACTGTCCGGAATTAGACATTTCCCAAACATAAAGCCATAAGAACATCAAAAATTTTGTGTCTTTACATTTGGTTCCATGAAAGGGGTTTATGCCAATGGGCAACAATCGATTTAATACTTCAAAGATGGAATTCGAATTCGTACATTCATAAAACTGCAAATATGTAATGTGAAATTTCAAGACAACAATACAACGAAACAATTGCAGACATTTAGTTTGGAAAGGGTGTAGAATTGAAAAAAATTGTCTTGGGGGCAGGGAACTATTTGCATGCCTGTAGGGTTGTTTATTGTAGATTTTTATGGCAATTTTCTACATACACAGAAAGATCAAAAGAATTGGCAGAAAATTATTCTATTTAATTATTTGGTTATTTTTTTTTCTTTTTCATCATTTTGCAGCCATTTTACTAGAAAATGTTTCTTGTTGTCACATCAGCGCTTTCATTTTGTCGTTTTAATTAGGAAATAAAATCTGTTTGCGTAAATTTGTTATTCCTTCGCTCTTGTCGCTCTTGTCATTAACAAAAAAATAAGCTTTAAACTAAAATGTACACTTTTATTTTAATGAAATTTTAATTTGTTTAAATAAACAACAATACCACAAATTACTTAGTATTTCAAATTACAGACCATTATATACGTGTACATATAAAACAAATTCAAAACAATTTTGAACAAAACCCTAAGATGAACCAACCAAGGACCAAAACCTCAAACTAATGTATTTCTTTGTATAGAAATTGAATTCTCATGTGTTGCATGCCTCAAAATTTACATTATTTATGGCATGGTTACAATTATTATTGCTGTTTAAGTTCTTATAGTTATTTTTAATGCAACCATCGATACCACAAAATTACAGCTTTGGAAGAAGACAAGTATGTACATGGTTTGATTCCATACTTGGCCACTGTGGTGTAATTATGATCAAAATGTCAAAGAACACGAAGGGGTTACTTGTCACATGCAAACACACAAACACACATACACTAACACACATAAGTATAATTGATGGAGTAGTATCTTGACCGTAAATTGCTGGCCTTTTTCTTCAAAAAAAACTCTTTTCCACAAAATAATGCCCATCAACAACCCCTACTTTTGTCACCCAATTTCAATACTAAACATTTCATTGCAACAATTGTTAATGTGTATTGTGGTGTTGTTGTAATAACAATACGAGTATGTACATAATTTCAGATTTAACAATAATCAACACAAATATAACAATTTTCTTCTCCTCAACATAGTAAACCATATTATTTGATAATTGTTGTATGTTGCATGTGTCAACCAAGAAACAGGCAGTCAACCAGGCAGACAGACAGACAGACAGACAGACCTACCGACCGACACACGTTGGTCAAATTTCAATTTGTGGTCAATTTTCTTGAAAGAAAATGTTTTTAAGATAATTATAATGTCATAAGCAATGTTTACATACGATTAAAGGAGATTCTACATCAATTTCGATTTTACGAGTATACTTGATTTGTCCAAGCGGTTGTTACGCTTTGAAACACATTGAATGACATGAGTCGTGCATCATTGGCAGCCATTTAATCATATTCCTTAGCCATGCAAGCGTACATATGGAATATTTAATTGAACAAAATTTTATGAAAGTACAATCCGAGTTTTTGAAAATTAGAAGAAAAACTAATCATATCGTCGGCTTAGATTGAAAAGCTGCTAACTCATTTCAAGCAAATTTTACAGGGGAGACAACATATTGTTAACATTTTTTATATACATCTTAAGAAATTATCCCAATACATTAAGTTACATATAGAGTTTCAAGTTAAAATAAATATTTTACCAAGTCGATGAGGCATTCAAATGTCATATCCCTGCAGGAAATCGAACTTACACAATACTAGTCACGTAACCGGTCCCCAAGTGATAGGGACTAGTCGGAGTTCTAACACTTTCTATGAAGCGGACCAGCCAGCGGGATGGCCTAGGATGAAGTTAATTCATACTTTGTATGCACCTTGTGACTTGTCACTGAAGTATCCCACAAGGACCTATTCCGTGTAGAATAATATAAATTATTTAAAAATGTCATTCCTACATTTAAATGAAAATTTATAATTTTTTTTTATTGTGACAAATGCAATTTTAATCAGTTTTTAAGCAGAAAATTTTTTGTGATTCGAACCGACAACTTCGGTCATGAAAGGCTTGCACACTACCCACTCAACCACAGGGTCATTCATATTTCAAAAGTATAAATACCAGTTAAGCTTAGGTTAATATCTCAGTATAGTTACGGGACTGGTTCCAGAGTCACATGGGAGGGAGCAATTAACATTATATTTGCCCAATTTTATAGGTACATGTATTCAACCACATCGAACATGTTCGGTGTCGTTTACTACAATACTAGACCGAGAATTGACTTAAGATCAAGACGATACATCACCAAAATGGTGAATATGTAACAATTTACACGATATGTCTTTTTTCACCATACACTTCTCCGTACTTTTGATAACTCTCGCATTTTCAAGCTATAGGACAAGTACGTTTGGATCAATTGTCACCAAATTTTCGGCAGGGATGTTATAAAAAATGGATTTAGCAGGTCTACACTCTAAGCTGAGTTGCATTTTCGCCAAAACAGTAGAATAATTCTCAACAAGCTAGAATTGTGATCACTATAAGATGATAAGGTCTTGCAGCAAGAAGAGTAGGGAGAGCAGGGCACTACCTGTATATTACAAAGAAAAAGGACATGATTATAAGAATTTTTCTTCTTTTATTTCAAGATATAAGGCATATATCTGGAATGTATTCTACATCAAGATCTAGCGAATATATCTTATAGTGTTTTCAATATAATAAACTAACCGTTAAAACCTGGTTTTACCATACAAATTGTTTTTGTTAAAACCAACTTGAAACCATTTTAGAATTGGTTTTAAGTTGGTTTTATGAAATGCAACCTGGTTTTCGCTGTGTTAAATTCAGTGCTGCCAATTCAAAATGACCGCAAACAGATGCCAGTGAATAAAAACAGATGTCGCTTGAAAGATTTTGTACTTAAAAATGAATGCAGTAGCAACAATAATCAAAAAATTATGGAAAAAACGAGTTTTTTGGAAGGAAAACAATGAAAATATTTTCATTGACCTCTGGGAAGTGAAAAAGACGATATGTCTAACATCGATCCGCCTATAAAAAAGTTTTATTTTGTGATATATTTGTGCATATTTTATATACAATATCCTGATTTCCAAGCACTTCTTGACTTTGTGTTATTACTTCTTAAAATATTTATTTACAATATATAAAATAATTTCCATTTTACAACGCATTACAAAATTTCCGAGTTTTTCATACAAACAAAAACAGTTAACGTACAGTTTGTCAAATAATTATGTATATAAAAAGCAGAAAAAAATATCACAGCAAACGTACGCATTTCTGTAGGAGATTTATTTTGTTTTTGAGCAAAGTGTGAATGCAAAATCAGCTGTTTATGGTTTTCAAATTAAAACCAGACTTTAACTTTCAGTGTGAAAACACTATTAAATCTATTTCACTTTAAAATCTACCGAATATATATTGAGCTCTTTTAGTTAGTCATTTCAGGATCTACCAACAATATCTTGAACTTTTCTATCTCGAGACCTACCGAATAAAACTCAAGCATGTTTATTTTTGCAGAGCCATCGAATTTATTTCGACTTCAATAATTACACGATCTTGGGGCCCCAAATAGCCTCTGAGGACCTACTTTTGCCATGTATTAGCTGCACACGCTGATAACCAGAGACGTACATCATATACTAAGGAAAAAGCCGACAGTGTCGCCCTCAACAATTGCATCAACACTTATAATCAGATAAATAGGACTTCTATATTGCTTTTGCACAATTATTTTTTTTTCGCTTTTAATTTTAAATATTTTATTTTTAAAATTTTCAGACAAAATAGTTTAAATATTTCCAACCTATAGAAGGAAGAAACAATTGATTGATTTAATTTAATGCACTTATCCATAAATGGCGAAAATAGTATATTAACTGCTTGTGTAGACAAGGGATTTAGGCCAACATTTTTAGAATTTTCGTTGTTATGAATTAAGGATAAGTTAGTTTATATCATCAGCTGTGGGAGCTTATTGTGTGCACGTATACATACATATCTATGTATGTGATTATACAATTTCTAAATTTGTATCAAATTTTCTATAAATATTGCAAATAACACATAAAGAAATTTCATATCTTTGAAAATATGTCAAAATATCAAAATACTGATTATCTATCACATTGCAGACATTTAAGGCAATTAGCAAATCAACTCTTATAAATGTAAATAGAAATAAGAATGTTTGTGTGAATTTCAATATACAAATAGACACACACCCACACACGCACACACACACACACACTTCCACTTGAACCATGTCTAAATTTATTAGAAGATTAAGAAGGCTTTGAAGTGTAAATTTGTTTTAAGATACAATTAACAAATTGATTATAAGCAACAATTATATTACGAAAGAACATGAAAGAGAAAAAAGCCATACATTACATACTCGCACACCCAAGGTAAAAGCAGACACACAACACAACTGGCCAAACGAAACACAACATTTTTGATGTTTTGATATTTGTCACGATAATATCAATTTAAATAATTGAAATATATAAAGTCCATTAAGATTATGAGGTGTTGTTTTTCTTTCATTTTTAATTACTTTATTTAAATGGGTCATTGACCATTTATAGTGCTTTCAAGACTCAAATATTTAATTGTTAATCGATAATATTTAAACAATCATTAGAGCGTTTTTTTTAAATAAAAATAAATTAAAATAAATAAATAAAATCAAGTATAAATATACATACATATACTCGTAAAAGCTCACTCAACTCCATGATGTGAAATAAAAAATCAGAAAAACATTAAAGAAAACACATTTGGTAACATGATTATGAATCGCCACAGCGAGTACTCGTATGTTTACAAAAAAGTATAACTTCACACATACATACATACACATATATTTTGCACACATGGAAAACTTTGTAAACCTAGATACTCAGCTTAACACATTTCAGACACAAATATGAATATAGATGGAGATATAGATATACATACATATATTTTTTTTTAACTAATAACATGCACTTCACACAATCATAAAACAACGGCAGATTAAAACAACAAACGAAGCGCAGAAATTGCACTCATGCAATTCACTCATCATCAGCAGCAGATCAAGATCGAGAGGTGATATTCAACATGTTAGCTTTTAATTGAGGCTTTGTTGCGACTGTGTACTAAAACAACCGTGGCGCCATTGTTAAGTCATTGAGTCAATAAATTTTAAAAACTGATGCAGTAAATGATTCATTGAATAGTAAAATAAAAAATAATCACATCATAAATATACAAGGAAACAAAAATAATTAAAACTAACTAAATTATTACATTTACAACTGCACGAAATCTAGTAAATTTTAACTTAAATCTTTAGCAAAATTTATTCCGTTTACACCAATTTTTTTTTAAATATATCAAAATTTTGTATCCAAAACAAAAACGATTAACTAAAAATGTTCCGAAGCTACAACCAAACAACTGGAATCTAACGAATTCACACACCTCTCTTAATTACACCAACTTATGGCGAGTACACACTATGGCATGGTGTAACATCGCAATAGTGTATACTAGTGGCAAAATTTTTCATTTCGAATATTTTTCGTTGCTTTCCATATAAAAAAAACATAATGTGAACGGCGTTGCACACATTTTGAAAATGGCAACACAAGAAATGCCAGAAGTGTACTCCGCACTACTTTTTAGTACAATTTGGAACAAAACCATACTTGCATTACTACTAGATTTAAAGTAGATTTCTACAAAATCTAGTGACGTGATGTAATGGGATATTAAGTCAAATTATGTAAGTGCTTACACAGCAAAGTTATTGCTTGTTTATTTAGAAAATATGTGCTTATGAAAATAAAAAATATAAAAAAATGTAATAAAAATTTAGTTTTTATTGACATAAAACCAGATAAGCCGCACGAGCTAATTAATAAGATTTTAATATAAAACAAATACTTTTTTCTAAAGAAAGTGAGAAAGTAAACTGTAAAGTTTTTAAAGCGCTCACTGTGAAAATGTTATGGGATCTATAGTAAATACAATTTGAGTACTGTATCACAAAGCGCGTCTAAAGTGCACCAGCCTAAAAGCTCCAACTTAATAAGCTCTACATCTTAACAAACATCCTCCTGACTGCTGTTCAGTACATTTGATATTTCAGTTTTACCAACAGCGAAAAATCTTTGTTGTTACTCGTATGAGGAATAAAAAATTTTAATATTGCAATGGCATCCTGATAGCCCAGTGGGTAGTGTTCTAGGCTATCAGTGCAGGCCTCGTGGGTTCGATTCCCACTAGTATTGGGTAAAATCTTTCATTTGTATGAATCTTTCATTCTCTTTCAGAAAGGTTAAGTAAGCGAAGTAATTCTTTCTTTTCTTTCAGCTTTCTGAATGTCACACTCTTTTCAGAATGAATTGTCTATGTATCTCTATTTGAAAATGTTTAAAATTTCATGAATTATTTTAAAAGCTAAAATTTTTAATAATTATTTGAAATTAAATTTTCTCAAGAGAAATCCACAGTATTGAGTCGTTGAGTCGTACCAGCTCTAAAACAGGAAAATACAAGCAAGCAGGAATATGAAAGTAAACAGAAGAATGAATCAGAATGATGAAAGAAATATACAGAAAATATAGAAATATTTCATTCTTTCACTTGAAAGAATCATTCAGTTGAAGTAATTCATTCAAGAATGGCACAAGCCTAATTGTTACGAAATACCTGGTCTGCTTTGCTACAAAAGCTTAAAGTCTTTGTTATTATATAATTTGTAACTTATAGGTTTTCTTCCATTAAGCCACATAAATTAAATGTTAGTGGAAAATAATTTTGTTTGTTTCTCATATGTGATCAGAGATGGAAGATCTAATTTTTGTGTTTGTTAATGGAATAAAATTAAAAAAAGTATGAAAAATGCATAAAAATAGTAAAAATATCAATTTCCAAAAAAAATTACAATTTAAAATATTATCAAACAAAATACATCAGAAAAATTACAGCTGTATCATGATTTCCATCCATGGTTCTGATATGAATAAAATTTTGATTGCAAGTTTTTACAAGTAAAGCGTTCATTTACTTTCTCATATTGGGGAGAGAAATTTTGTAAATTTCTGCCTTGCTCTCTCGTTGCTAGTTTCTGCTGGGAAAGTAAATGAACAGACCTAAAGTTTGTTAATTTGACAAACTGGATTATAATATCAACTAAATAGTTTTTTTATGATATTAAAATTATCCAAAAAAAATTATCCACCATCATGAAATTAGCTCTAATGTAATAATAATATTGCAATGTCATGCAAAATTTCAGCTCAATCGGAAACCAGCAACTGGATCAAATTTAATTTGCAAGATTTGATTACAGTCAAAGTGCTGATCAACTCACCCACCTCACACTTTGTCAGTGTGTGGAAGAAAATGATGTAGAACAAAGAATATCCGATCAAGGTTATCAACCACAAAAATAAAACAAATTTTAAAAGAAAAACTATGGCATTTCTTTAAAAGGAGCATAAGATCTTGAGATAAAATATCTGATTTATGTATACTATACTCGTAACTCTCTTTTGAAGATATTATTTTCTCATAAAGACAATAAAAACTACAAATTAATTTATTATATATACTCGTAATTAAATATATATAGATACATATGTCCATGAGTTCATATTTTGAATTCACATTTCAACCGCCCCCTAAACAAAAATAAAGAAAAACTTCACAACTCAACACCCAAATCACTTTGCGAAATCTGTCGCTTCAATTTATAACGAATAAGACGACAAATGGTTTTGTCAACAAAATTCGCACAGCTTTTCTCCACTTCATTAAAACTATATTTATAATGAGCTGCAAACTTTATTAATTTTCATTGCAAATTTAAGCAAAAAATTTCATAAAATTAAAAAAATAAAATGTGAAGCAAAAACACAATTTGATACTTTTGCACATGACATACAACCTAATGCGACATTTGCGTGTTTCCAATATTCGTTCATTATTAACAACAAAAGACTACAATTAAATGTGAAGAAAAGGAACAAGTAAAAAAATTAAATAAAAAATATTTATTTAAAATTACTTAGTACCATCTTTTTGACGGCTTTAAACAAAAAAAAAATAAATAAAGAAGGAAAAAAGTATGAAATAATGAACAAAGTTTGCTTTGTCAATAAAAATAATTAAGCGAGGAATGATTGCCAAGACGCATTTGCAGACAGCCTTGCAACCAGCCACCACCTGCTAAAAGTACAAAGGATCAGTTTGGTTACCGCTTAAAAAAAGCAAAAGCAAAACCCAACCACACTTTTGTGAAAATTCTTAAATGAAAATGACTTGAAATAATTAGGATACTTCCCTTTTTACGAGTATTAATAAATGCATGACTGATGAATACTGGTATTCATTCAAATAATGACGTTTTTTTTTTTCATTTTAACAACAACAATTGCAACATATGTTGTCATTAAGTTTTTAATCAACACATCTTTAAATCTTAAACTAATTATATTTAAAAAATAAGCGATTTATTTAGCTCTAAGCACATTATGTCAGCGTGTCAAGACTTAAAAGAATATCATCAGTACGAATATGAATACGAGTGTTGTTGCAACAATCAAACAATAAATACGAGTGAGTAATTTATTAAGTACATGAGTGTAGTATTGTTTATGTCATTGTTGCTAAAGAAAACTTGACTTGTTAACACATTGTAATTTTCCAAAACAAAATCGCTGAACTGGAAGCTGAAAATAACATTCATACATGCATACATACATACATACATGTGAGTGAAAGCGAAAAAGAATGTCCTTTAGGAATTGTAACAGACAAAAAATCCCTGCTGCAACATCAATCAAGACATTGGTGTATAACAAACAAACTCGCGCGAAATCAGTGAACAGTGAAAATAAAAACTGATTTGCATAAAATGTAATAATAAAGTGAGTGTCACATCAACAATAGCAAGAACAACAAAAACAAACACTTTATTTCGTTACGGCAACACATACAATATGTGTGAATAAATAAATAAATTGCTGTAGCTTTTGCTGTTGCTATTGCTGTTGCTGTCCCTAAGGATAAACAATTTGAGTGACATAATATAATCGTTTAATTTTATTTTTTTCGCTACCACTCACTTTACCAGGACTATGAAAATAAGAATAAAAAACATTTTTCTCTTATAGTTTTTCGTAAAAACATCATTTAATGCTCCTTCAACCTAAATACAATATTTTTCCTTCATTTTAAACTAATTTATATTATTTTAAATCTTCTCTATCTCTCCAAATATATTTCTTAGCAAAGGGGTTGTCGACAAAGGACACTGGCAAAGCAAAAGTTAGAGAGGGAACAATGTTTAAGTACAAAAATTTGATTATCAGCCTCAATGATTTTGTGACTCTTTTGACTTTATTAGGACGCTAATGAAACCAAAGATAACAACAAAATAAATTCACAACTGGAAAAAAATATATTTTATATACGAGTACGTATGCCTGTATATATATAATGTTTAAAATTGGATAGATGGTTTTACATTGCGGTATACTAGAATAAAGAAGGAATAATTGAGGCTATCACAGCAGAAGTGGTGTAACCCACATCCAGCTTTTTAAACAATTGCTCTTTTTAATTATTTAATTAATTTATTAATTTGCAATATTATGATCTGTGGCAAAAGGTGGCTTACTCTACTTTTTTGATAGTTGGTAATGTAAGTAATAGGTCTGTTCCAGATGCATAACAAAACAGTGCGAACTTGTACAAAGTCATCCTAAAGCGTTCCAGATAACAATTTTTATGCAATTTTGAGAGCGAATGAGAGTGCTTTTTCTCATTTCCTGTACAAACTAGTAAGAACTTTTTCTTCTGGGTAAGTTCGGACAAGAATTGAATAATCAGCTGTTTTTTGTTTACATATGAAACTGAAAAATTAATCAGAAAATTTGCAAATATAGGAAAAAACATTTTTACATACAAATTTATTAAAAACAAAAATGGAAGGATTTTTGAACAATCTTGAAGTGTAAGTACATTTGTGCATATTTCTCCATTTCTTTAATATAAAAAAGGTTATTTTTTAAATAGTTCACGTAGCTTTTACTTTGTTGGAACTTATTTCCATTTACTTTTTACAGCTGTTGTCAATGATGCAAAATGTTTGTTTTTATAATTTTCTATTTTTTCCTTGTAAGCGACTAAACTCACTTAAATTAAATTTAATGTAGAAAGTAAGCAACATTAGTATTTCAAGATGTGACATTATGGTTTTTTGCGTTCCAGCAATTTTGGATAACTTTTGCATATTCAGAGAGCAATTTTTTTTCTCTCATTAGTCCGAACTTGTACGAAATCTTGTGGAACACACCTAATGTATTTATCACCAGAACAGCAGCCCAAAACGAATTTGCGCTGATAGCCTCAATTATGTGTGCAGTTTAAACGCGAAATATGCAATGTTAAAATGTTTGTTGTTTAATTACCTTTTCCAAACAAGGTCATTAAACAACTCCCCACCCCCCCCCCCCCCCCCTTTAAAAGGGAACTCGTAGTCAATTAGTAGTGTCATAAAAAAGTAACTTTTCTTATTCTTACAACATACAAGTAACCAATTACAAAAAAAATTGAGTAGCCTTATTCAAGTGCTCTCAGGTGTACAACAACAACAACAACAACAACAATAACTAAAATATAAGTGTGTATAGCAAATAAAATACTAACCCAAAAATATAAAATTTTACAATTTAGTTCAATCGCTGACGATGCTTTTAGTTAGAGTATCCTTTTTTTATTTTTTTGAATTTACGGCACCACCACTCTCGTCGTCATCCTTCAAGGGACGGGGCTCAAATGTGCGAAATATCACAACTTGGCACCAAAATCACTACATAGTTAAAACGAGATTAGCAGTCATCCAACAGACTGTCACACAAAAACTACAAACAACGGCGTTGGCAACTGTAGCAAACAGCAAGCTAGCGAGACACTTCATGAAAATCACCAGAACTCAGCCAACGGCAGAAGCGGCGGCATCAACAGCCAGCCAACCAGCCAGCCACCCCTTTTATTGTCAGTCAGTAACTCAAGCATAAAGAAAATAAGCAATTTATAGAATTGTTACGCCAAATAAATAAATAAATAAAATAAAAATTATTTTACTTTTGTGGCTCTTCCTCAGTTTACAATTTTATTTTTATTTTTATTTAAGTAGTTGGCGTGAAATTGAGATTTTAATAAATTTGATTGGGTGAGATTTTTAAAAACATCTTCTCTTATATTTTATGTTTGCGGTACGGAACCCTAAAAATGATTTTCTATGTTGAGTCGGCTAATTTTGCGATGACCCTCATATAACCGGAAAAAGTATTCGTACAAGCATTTTACAAAATTTATGTTGAAGTAAAACTTATTTAGATGGTAAAAACTTCCTTTTTTTTCTTACAATAGCATTAAGCTTTATGACAATAATGCAATTTGTAATTGTACTCATATTAACAAAGATTTTCATGTCATCATAAAAATCTTATTTAATTTCTTCCCAAACTTTTCATTTTAATTTCTTTCGGTCCCCTTTAAAATTAATGCATTACATTTTAATTGCCCCTATAATTGAGTTAGACACCTTATGCCAAACAATCAATGAATATTTGTCTTAAGAAACAACGAATCTCTTCATACTTCTTTTTCATTTCATTCGCTATTCTGGTGCATTTTCTGCATGCCCCATTTGAAAGTCAAACTTGGCAATGAAGTTGCAATCATTCAAAATGTGCAGCAATAATTACAAGCCCTTAACTATTAAAATAATAAAGTAGCGAAGAGGCACTGCCATGACATAAAGTGATATGAACATGAAGCCAGAGCTCATGAACGAACGAACACATCATCATAAATATTTTTTGCAAAATACTAAAATAAAATAAAAAAAAATACTACGAATATCATGTAAAAATAAATCCCAACAAAATTCTTTACAATTTTAGAAAATGTGTGCAAATCGTGATTTAATGTTAGTGGCAATATTGGCACTGCTGCACCCTAGAAAAAGGAAGTGTGTGTATTAAATGGGATAATTCAAATTTATATTTTATACTAATGAGAATGTTAAGTATGGCAATACTAATTTTCCAATGGAAGTACACACTTCTTACAGAAAATACGGCCGAAGTTATAACGAAAACTTAAAAAAAAATTACCCCTACATTCGGCAAAAATTTTATTAGTATTTTTATTTTTTTTCAGACAATAATATTTCACATGTGAACTTTTTTTGCAATACGGTCTTATGTAAATACTTACATACCGACATGGTTTGGAATTTATTCGTTGTTTGCCGCCTTTACTTTAATGACGTACATCTAAACAAAAACGAAAATTGTAGCCGAAGATTTCAATGAAAATAAATAAAAATTTAACAAAGAAAACCGACATCTGCTACCCCATTCTGAAGTGAAAACTGTCATCTGTCAATTTGACAGTTTAACTATAAAAATTAGCATTTCCAGATGAAATATTAGTTTTAAGTATTAACATAGATTTGCATTTATGTATGTGCATATATTTTACTTAGGGCATAAAATTAAATTAAATACGAAAGAACAAGTTTAACGCTAATAGTTCGATTAATGAGACCATTAAAGATTTTTACGTTTTACAGCTCAAAGCAGGCTGCACTGCTACTCGACTACTGAAGGTAAGTGTTTATGTACTAACACTGCTTGTAGTTAATTTAAGTGACAGCCTGCTCACTAGCTGTCATGTTTTTTTTCTTCTTATACTTATTTTTTTATTTTTATTTTTTTTTTGTATTAAAAGTGTCTAGTGTTTCTTCCGCTTGCAATTTATCATTTTCAGTAGAGAATCGTGGATAGAGAAAGTAAATATTTCCATCATGTGCCAATAAGGAAAAACTGCTTAAGTCATATTTAGCTGTAGTACATAAGAGCACTTTTCAGCTTTTAACTCGATTATCACATATTTACTTCATTTGCTGCTAAATTGGTAAATTCGGTTTTCGCTTTTATTTCTTTTAGGAGAACATTGTTCTATACACTAACTAATAAATTTAATTTGAAATATCCGAAACTATAAGCTAAGTAAGCCTGAGATATAGTACAAAATAATTGAAATTTTTCTCAGTGGTACTTGTGAACGTAACGATTACAGGAGTGCCATTAACTAAAAAATTTTACTTATCTCTACTTAAGCAGTTTTCCCTCCCTTTTTGCCACAAAATTATAAGTTTATCATGAATATTTATTTATATTAAGTTTGCCGCATGAGCAACACAGTGCATCGAACAGTTTCTACGAATCTAACGTCTCTTTTCACAGAGTTAACGTGAAATTTAACTCACAGTTTTTTATACAAAACCTGAACGTTAAAGTCCCTGTTAGCTTTTAATTGTACATTGTGAAAAGGTAAGTATATAATTTGATAATATACCGAGCGCTTTTTTTCGATTTTATCATAAGCAACATGTTATCCGAAATATTTTTAATTGAATTTAAAATTTTATGGTCCTACCCATAGTTTAGAATTATCTAAATGCCAAAATTGTTGATAACTTTTAAGATACGGGCTGTAAAGTCTTATCGCATTTTTATTATAAAAAACCTTCTCCTGAAAATTTTAATTTTTGTCGCTTACGATAAAATCGAAAATAAGGCTCGATATAATTTGATAATATATATAATATAATATATATATATATAATATAATATATATTATAATATATATATATTATAATATATATTATATATATAATATAATAAAAGCCTGCACAATTAGTGTACTTTAAATATTTGAGTATCCGAAATTTATAAAAAATCCAATCAGGGGCATATTTTTGGTAACAGAATGAAAAATGATTCTTGAGAAAAAAATTTAAGACCTTTGACATGAATTAACCCATTAATGGCCAATAATAACATCATGTTAGTTTCTTTCTGGATGTGAAGGAAGCCGCGTGAAGATGCTAGTATGTATGTGTATATGTGAAAAGGTAGCTTATGACTCAAAAAGAACAACTACCGAGAAACTGACGAAATGCTGATTTCTCGAAATTTTGTTTTTGAGTCATAAGCCATCTTTTCGTAGACCGGGTCACAAATATACATATTTCTTTTTGGAGTGTTTCGGAACCAAAGAGATGTCTGATGACATCCGACACATCAGTACGAATCGTGCTAGTTTTTTTTTGGTTGACGTGCATATTTTAGCAAAGACATTGAGAAAATAATCGCACTATTTTCTTCTAATTCGAAAAAGAAAACGTAATCTTCTATAAAAATGTGCTATCAAATATTAAAACATTGTTCCTATATTTAGTGAACCATTTTTTCTATAAGAAGAGTGTCCTGACACATAGTCAACCATCTTTTAGAGCTATGCTCTTTATGCCACGACACAGGAGCTGGGACGTGATTTTCGTAGCAAAAATAATCGAGAGTATTACATTTATAAATTAATTTGTGTTTTAATCTCTTTGTACTTAAAAGCAGAGTATGAAAATAAACGAAACAAAATGTTTGATTTTCTTTTATTTCGTTGTTTGAAGTGAGTGAAATAAAAACAAACTGAAAACAAAGAGAACGATTGCGCAATTTCTTCTAGCACATTAGCACAAACAATAAAGTAATTTAATTGTGCGCAGCTAGAAAAGAAAATAATCAAATAATCAAAAATAAATGGAAACATTTTGAAATACTTGCAACGAATTTGACATCAGCATATATTATATTATTTTTTTGCATTCTTATTTAACACATGAAATTTGTTTTATATACATAGCTAAGCAGCATAGCTCTAACGGGCTGTCCTAAGACACCTGTCCTCTTTTTTTATAAGAAGAGTGCAGTTGTTATACATAATCAACCATCTTTTATATAAAAAGAGTGTACTCTATCTATGATAAGTATAATACTTTCACATATTCTACCACATTTCCTATTAAAAGGGTTTGTTATTAGGAAATAGAAGGAGTTTTGTGCAACAAATTTCATAAAATTTCGTAATATTTATCATTTTGATATAAAATTTGCTTATGAAATCAAATTTTGAACTATAGTTCTGAATAATTTTTTTTTGTGTTTTAGCAAATAAAGTAATTTTTTTATTTAGCAAGGAGTGTCACGTTATAAGCACTGTGCCTGGATATTATTGATTGCATTTTTATATTTCTTTAAGTAAATACTTATTTCAATGATTCAAAATCAATTTAAAAAAATTTTAAGCCTACAAGCATTTCTTTTGTTTTGTTGTCTTGCATAAAAGACCGTCTAAGGATCAACATTAAAACTCCACAAGACGTCGTTTAGTCTGTAAAGAGAAAAGATACCCAAATATAAAAACAATAAAAAGAAAACAAACATAGTACACGCTGGTTGGAAAGATGAATAAATCTAATAAGGAAACAACAACAGCCCAGCACACGATTCCGAAAGGAACACAAACAGATTAGTCAATACACCAAGTCCTGTCTGTGCTCTCATCTGTGGTATCTGGTGGCATTGCAAACTACAACATCAACCTTATGATAAAATATTGTTAAACATTAATACGCTGTCAACACATACATTTGTTGCGACGACTGAAAAGAAGTCGGATCGGAGGCAAAAAGAAAAAATAAATACATAAATAAATTAAACCAAAATCCAGTCTCGATTTTGTTTATGGTTGAAATTGAAGGTGTTTTTCGGATGAAACTTATTCATTTTAATTTTAAAAAATTCTGTTTTCTTTTCCTTTTGGTTAATGATCAGCCATAATTTAACAGCACAAATCGTTTGACATTTTTATACCTCAGAGCCTCTCTGCCATAGAGCGTTTTTTTCATTTGCCAATAAAAATCATGTCGAACGATTAACTTTTTTTTTCAAAGCAAAAATAAATACAAAAGGCGATATACACATGTTTGTATGTATGGCCTTTATTTCACTGAGCATTGAGTAAATTTGTGCGTCGTGTTAGTGAGTGGTAAAGTGTTGATGGACTTTACAACTTCTCTTTACTTCAGTTAGTTTATTGATCATTTTGTTAGGAATGCTACATTAACCCTATTTAAAAATATTTGTTTTTTTTTTTAATTTACATTTGAGGCTCCTTGAATTAAACTAATTGCTAAATGTCGAGTTTTCATAACTTTTTTAATTTGCGGTACATTTGCTAAATGAGTGTGTTTTATTATTATTGTCTTTGAGTCATTCGAACTTGTTCCGTAACCCTTCTCTAACGCTTGTGAGAATCCTGTTGACCCTAGTCCTGGTAGTCCGTTTAGTCTGGTATTAGATTTAGCTGATTACAAATAAAACGTATATCCCAGCAAAAATTACACATTACCAACAGAACTACTTGCCATATAATGACTTACTTTTCTGATTACCTAATTTCTTTACTCACTTACATATCACATTACCTAAAATTTAAAAAAATTACTTACAAGTTGCTAAATAACGAGAATGATTTTTTTAGATTAAATAAAATAAAATTAAAAAATTAAGTAATTCTCAAGAATCGATTATTCTAGTCTCACGCCTTGTTGAAATCATTAAGTTGGTAATCCAGTAGGGAAGAGCTTTCACCAAAAATGCTTAGTTCCAAACTTGATTATCTTTTTTGAAAATTTTTTCTGGGATGTTACTACCCAGTGTCTGAAATAGCAAGGGTACGGATATGCACACATTTTTTTAAAGGAAGTAGCTTTGCAGCAAGCCTGGTAAAAGTGCAGCATCACCTTAAAAAAAAGGGGCGGAACTTCGAAATCTAACCAGTGGCTCAATATTGGTGCTACGCATAGCGGTTACTCAAAAACGAATCTACCACTGGAGTTAATGGATGATTAGTCATTCATTGACAGAAAGCCGCTGATAGTACTCGAGGACTTCGTTCTAACTCCACCGGGTTTAATAGATGATGCTTGCCATAAGTAGGCGTTGGAAGTTGCCTATAGCGGACTCCGTCCAAGCCCGCAATATGGCCGAGGCTGTGTGCTGTGTCCGGTAATTGGTGGGGTATTTTCCTGAAGGACAAGCGGCGGCTGAGGCAACCAAAGCGAAGCGACTGTGCTATCTACCAAAAGCGCTGGAAGAATGGTGTTGGATGTCTATTGCCAGCCCATCCAGTAGAACTGTCCTCCGAAAGCCTCTTAAGCAGTGCGAGATTAGGAAGCTCTAAGTATATTAGTATACTGAAAGGAAAACGTTCATTTGATCAATGAAGTTTGTCATTAATAACGAGCTAACCCAAAAAAAATTTTGCTTCAAAAAAGCAGATTTTTACTATTATAAAATAAAGGTAGCGCTGACAAACCTGCTGATATCGCTGATTGTTTTTGTATGGCGTGTTCTCGGGTTGGATCACTACATTTTTGCTCACTATTAAATCAATTTTTTCCTGTAATTTGCTTCATATACGTTCACTGCTTTTTAACATGCTCGTATTTTAAAGCGACGTATGAGGCGCTTTACTGCACTATTGCTTAAAAAAATATGAAAAATTTTTACTGGGAACGTAACAATTCATTGTATTAATGAAAACTTTCAATAAGCTAATGAATAAATTCCTTCATACAATAAAGAATTAATTATGATGCTACTTCATTAGCTGAATGAAGTTTTTTCTCTTAGTGTAAGGTGCTTGCTCAAAGTCAAAGATAACTATGTGTAAAGGTTCTTGAAGTGCATAAGATCGCCCGATGTCCATAGCACCGTGAGATTAGGCCATTCGACATTCGTCATCAACAACCAATATTTTCATATTTTAGTTGCTTCTCGTCGAGAAATAGTTGCAGTATAATGATGATCGTTTCTGTTCGCTTTGCATCGAATGCTAGTTTAGTGAATGCCAAAATCAGCTGTGAATTTTAATTTTTGGTCGTTCAATTTCGCCTCCTAAATGTAATGAAATTGGAATGATACGCGCTAGCTGCTCTTAGCTATAAAAACTTAAAATGTCTATTGTTCCTTGAACAGAGACGGACAATTTATAAATTAAATTATGACTCTCGTACTCCTTTTTGGGTTAATTTTTTTTTTAACTTTTAATCTTTTTGTATGCAAACGAGACATTATTGAATTGTTTTTCCACTCTTCCAGTCATTTTTGTTTAATTTTTTTTTATTGTTGTTCAAGACCTGAACAAAAGCATCATTTAAAGACACGTTCCGTTGTTGTATTGGCCCCATATGAAATGAAATTCTGATTATAGCTCTTATGACAGGCTCAGCAGGTGGTTACGGGGTTATTGATATTGCAGTCTTTTCATTGAAGTTGTTTATTTTGTTTCTGTTTTAGCTTACTTTTTACTTTTTTTTCCTGCAGCTTTATGGTCTTTTTGATCGTTATGTGCCATAAACACATGTAGTATTAATTATTTAAATATTCAAAATACAATTAACGATGAATACACAACTCCAATAAGGGTGTTCTTTCTCTAAAAAAAATTGTTGGAATGTGTTTACTTGAAAATATGCAAAGGATTAAGGATCAAACCTAAAGCTAAAACATAATAAACAAAGAGAATTCCCTGAAACGATAAATATTTCTGTTGCAACTAATAATTGAACTACGAGTATATTTTGGTATATGTAAAACACTGGATCATTAAGAGTCTTCGCCATCAAGGAAAACACTTTTAACTAACATGTGTATCTCTTGGCCTACATACCCAATTTATCCACTTTGCATTCATCTAGTCGTGTTTTTTTTATTAGTAGAGATATCAGAATGTTAAACTATCAATTATTTTAACACCTTCTCCACTCATCCAAGCAACTCGCATTTCTTTCTACTCGTGCAATTTGTTTTTATTACACAATTATTAAAAATTGTTGTATTACTTAACGCCTGCACTTAATTTGCGATCATTTTCCAAACGCAGCAACAAGCCAACCCACTTCGTTCACTCTTAAAGCCACTCCCTTTTCATGATTCCAATGCTTAACAATGACGATCACGATGATGACGACGATGAAAATATCAAAACAGACCAAAACAACAATTTAAACAAAAAACATGGACATGTGAACAACGTTCCATTCAAAATAATCTACTACAACAGCCAATTTCAATTGAACATTAACAAGTGTGTAGACCAAGAAACTAAAGTAACTGACTGACTGACTGACTGCCTGCCTGCTTGACTGACTGGATAACAGACGCTCGAGTTTGGCTTATGAGTGGAACAGTTGAAAAAAAATTAAGGAAAACATTCAAAACTTCAAACCATATAACTACTCAATTTATTAGCTGACTGTGTGCATGTGCAACGCTGCAACACTTATGCAACATTCTTTGTACACAGACACCCAATAAGAATGAACATATGGATGGATCTGCCCCAACAATCGGACGTACATACGTGCATTTAGGCGCTATCAATCTACTCTGTAATTTTTTCATTTCATTCCTGAATTTCTTCATGAATGTTGACATCACAGCAAAATGTTATTGTATCGCAATTTGAAAATTCGAAAAAATGGCAAAATATTACAAGCATGCCAGAGATTACCAACTGTCAGTTGGATGTCATGCCTGAGGAACATGCGTCATCTGAAGTGTTGAACTAATTTAACAGCTGTTGAAAAAAGACAGCATAAACAACAATAAGTCATATATTTGCAGAGATGCAAAGGAATTAATTCATGCTAATATAATATTTGTATGCATGGGTGCAATTGCTCATGTATACGCCAGACAATGACAATAAGTACTCAAAAAAATAATACATAAATAAATAGTCTTAATTTTATCAACTGCCTATAATGATAATTGTAGCACAAACAATACGTACATAGAAAAAAAAGATTTGTAAATACAAATAATTTATTTGTGAATACAATTAAAATATTATTTAAAATGGCACCTACAACGATTTTTGTAAATGCAAACACATAAGAAAACAAAATCAACTCAATTATTTCCAATTAAAATTATTGTGTTATTAACAAAACAGAAAAATAAATTGTTTTAATGAATTTGTTTTTGAAATTCTAATGTGTTGTTTCTTTGTTTGTATTTTTTTATATTATTTTTAGAATTTTGGTTTTTGTTAAATTTTAAAGATGTTTGGATGAGTCGAACCGGCAATCTCTTGATTAATAGACTAATGTACTTACCACTCAGCTAAAGAGTAAATCGTTATTAGATAAGCAAATAATGAATACACAGAAAATACGAGTTCTTCTGTTTCCTCTCCATATTCGTATTCTGTTAAAATATAATTTAACAAATAATTTTGTTGAGTAATTTAATAGATTAGAAAAATTAAAATTTGTTATATCAACAATAAGCAGCATCAAAATCTTTAGTTTTTTTTTTAATTAAAAAAATATTAAAAAATGTTCGAGTTTTTGCGACATGTATAAAATAAAATTTGGTTAGTTCAGTTTATTGAAAAAAAATTCTGTTTGTCGTATCAACAACTTAATTTTTTATATTAACTAAGAGCCTGTGTTTAGAAAACATAAGCCCTTTCGTTTTAATGTTTCGTTTATAAACAATAACGTTTAAAATTAGCTTTTTATAAAACATTTTCAAAAGCTTTCGTTTTGTCATAAAAAGAACTTTTTAGGTATAACCAAAAATTCACACTCACAAAATTATAGCAGTGACGGAATAATATAAAATTAATCGATAATTTTTTATATTAAATTATTATTAAAAAAAACAAACACACTAAACAAGTATTTAATATTACAATATATAAGGTACCGTCACTACAAGTGCATTGCGATTGCATTCATTTAAATATCTGTTTATACCAGGGCACACATAAAAAAGCGATCTACATAAGAAATACAATTTATATGTATGAAGACAACAAAAATTGCAACGGCAACAGCAGCAACAACATCCACAACAACAACAACAATAGCAACTGCAACATGGCAAGAAAAAGCAATGCAATTAAAATATTTCAAACAGAAGCCAACATCAAAATCACCACTATATTTCTTCAGTCCATACCACTTGAGTAAGTACGTTTCATTACAAGCATGATTGGAATCATCATGTATACAAGTGAACAAAGCTACACACATACAAAACGAATGTATGTTTGTATGTTTGAATATATAACAACAGGCAAGAGAAACAAGCAGAAACATTTCTAAGACAAAAACAACTTGCTACTTGCATCATAATTAGCTGCACATTAGAAACATAATTATCAGGTTGCGATAAATACAATATTGTTTATAGATGACAACGAAGGAAAAAAACAACAGCACAACAGCAGCTAAAATTCACTGCAATCATTATAAGATACAAAAGCTGTCATAAAGTCATACAAAAACAAGATCATAAACACACAACTACGAGTATCTCAATCTCAAAATCCCCGTTTCTATATAAGATACAGTATCTATCAGTACATACACTTGTAAATATCTAGCTGTCTATCGTTAAGATTTTTTACTCGTGTTACACTCTATTATGATGATTGAAATGATCATTATCATACTCTAATTGGAATTCGTTCAGAACAATTCCGGAATTCTTAATGAAATGCGACATGTGCATGTGGTGTTTGTTGTGTTCAATTTCAGTTCTTGCGACTATTTTCCATATTCTGCTTCGTGCGCTTTTTTCTTATTTTTCTTTTTTTCTTTTTTTTTGGAAAACCACTACATACTCATTTCAATTTTCACGGAAGTTGGCAATTTTCTATAGTTAAATGAGAAAAAATTTAGAGCATTTGCACTACCGTGCACCAACATGAGCTTAACCAACAAGCTAGAGAACATGCAGAAAACTTGTCGAACTTTGTATAATTATAGAGCAAATTGTAGTAGCAAGGAGAAAAAAATGTAACAATAATCATGTAACACCTTGCTTCGACTCACTACGAATGCAAGTTATTCAAATTAGAGCACTTGTTTTCTGAAAAATTAATGCAGAAGCAGAGGTGCAAGAGTAGACAGACATACAGACAAAAATACTTGTGCTTGTGCTTGTATTCATTAAAATAATTTTACTTTAAACTGCTGCCACCCATTTATTACAGCAGACAGATACGAGTACACAAGCGATCGATATGAAGAGAAGCAAGCAAGGAAGTTCGCTTTGGCCAACACACGGATGGTACTTATTAATTTGCAAGGTGATTACAATTTCCAAGAGTGATGATTTGTTGTCAATATAGTTGTTATTGAAAGGAAATCAAAGTTTTGCTATAAATATAATAACTGAGTTTATTCAAAGAGGGTACGTACGAACAAACTTTTTTCTCTTTATTATTATTTTATTGTAAAAATCTTAGCGGTTTTCCAAATGGCAATAAAAAAATAATAATTAACATTCAATGAAATTAAAAATAGTTGCATACTAAACAACAAGACCGATAAAAGATGTTTGTTGATTTAGTTTGCAAATGCAGAAGACACATTTAGCAATACGAAATAAGAAACGCAAGAAAGGAACTTTACAAAACTTTTATAAAATAAAAGGGAACAAAATTATTGTTATTTGTAATAATAAAATAATAGAAATGTTTCCAGTGCCCCATTTCTTTAACTTGTGCGAAGTTCTCGCATCGAGAAAATTTAACTAATTATATTGGTTGTTTTATTTTGGGTTACTCACATAAAAACTCTTATAAACTTACAAAAAATATCAAAAAATACAGTTTTTTTGTACTCACCCTGTCAGGATGCAAAAAAAATTCTCGACTCTAAAAGTTCTCACATACCTCAGAGAAACGAGGCACTGGTAACACTATAGATCACACGTGGCAAAAATGGTACCAGAGTGCGGAACTTCAATCGTCTTCATATACAAATGAATACATATTCCCGAATAGATTTCTCTCTGCTCTAGATTAGGCCAAACTTATAAAAAAATTAAAATTTTCTGTAGTATTCTCGAAGTAGGGTTTGAGAACAGTGTTGTCAGAGTAGAGCATTTATCCTCTAATCGCAGTTCTTCTTCAGAAAATATAGATGAAAGCTTTCGAGGATTTACATTTAGTACGAGTATTTTGTTTTTGAGCATTTTGCATTTAAAACTAATTCTTATCGTATTTAAACTTTTATTTCATGATGATAAAAGTTGTGTGTTTCTCTCAATAAAAACTTTGTGTTCCAAGCAGCAACAAGCTTATTTAAAACTAAATTAACCCACTTACCTCCTCCGTACTCGTATGAGAATAGTTGTTTATAAACTCAGTAACAAACATGGCGTGCAAACATATCAAAAAATTACAAATGTTTGTATGGGGAACCCCCCAGGGGTGGTTCCGGGGGTAGGCCACTGGCATAGGTGGGTCCGCCTTCCAAAATTAGTGGGGGTCGGTCAAACATTTTGACTCGATTGAGGAACTCTAAATGGGTCAAAGTGAGATTTTTCAAAATTTGATCCTTTGGATCAAAATACATTTTATAGGTATGGTTTCTTGTAATTTGTGCGATTTTTAAATCGACCCGCCCTAGTATGCATATATGTATATGTAAGTTAATAAACTCCTTGTACAAATTCTGTGTGATACATAAAATAAGTTCAAAGTTTTCCATTTACAAGTGAGTCAACGAAGATATTAACAAACTTCATTTGTTTGAACTTCCTCCACAAAATAAAGTACTCGTATGATATAATGGGGTATTCATTCTGTTAACCCCGAAAATCATTTTTTTTTAAATAAAGATTAATTTAGAAAATATTCACATAGACAGCATAAATTTTAGACGTTTTAAAATTATTTTTATTTTTTTTTAGAACGCACATCATCAACACATGTATTTGTGTCTTGTTTTATAAAAAAAAGGGAGCAAAACGCCAATTCTTACGTTATCACAATCACATGCAACCTCTGCCGGCAATTAAATGCACGTTATCTTGGAAAAACTTTAAAGCGTTGATACATAAATCCTCTTGTTAAAACAAGCTAAAAAAAGCAGCCCTTAAAAAGCAGCAAATATGCATATTTTAAACTTTTTTTGTCTTTCTCTAATTTCTTTCTTTTATTTTCTACTCTTTTTTCCCAGATTCATGTGAAAAAAATTTCACACCCTTTAGCGAATTACTGCCATTTCGTTTACACTTTCTATGTTTATGTGTATGTGTGTGTGTGTTTGTGTGTGCCAATACCCAGTGGGAAAACTCAGAAGACCTTCTTATTTCAGAATTACTTAAGAATTTTTTTTGATCCATTTCCTGTTCTTATGTAACTGCTAAATAATGAATTATAAAAGGCCTAGACTCTTTGGAATAAAAGATAAGATACACATTCCACATTCCCTTCTGTATGAAGGGAGAAGAGAAGGAGTAACATTTTGTGTTTTGTTTGTTTTTACCAAATCAAAAGCAAAATACAATAATTTGAAGGCCTTTCAGAATCGCTGGCAAAAGAAGCGACAGCAGCAGACCTACCCCGCAATGACAAGGCGTGTTAAAAAGAGATATACATGTATGGAAGGGAGCGAGCAGGTCTAGTACGGAGCGAGCAGGTCTAGTACATCCAAAGTAAGAAGTACAGAAGCCTTCTACAAGGCAATTTACGCCTTCTTTTTCCCGCTGGGTATAGTAAGCATAACTTTGTGTGAATGTGCTGGATTGGCTGCTCATCTTTAAAATAAATTTCAGCATATGACGCCATTAAGTCTTCTCTTAACGTTTCTTTTAACAGGCGATATTTTTGTGCGAACTCGAAAAATGGGTTGTGAAGGTTTCATCGTATATTTTCTTGGAGCCATGGGTTTATTCCCTTTTCATTTTCCACTTCTTCTTTTTTTTAATTTAAAAACTTTTCGTTTCGTTTAATCGTTGGTACATACATATATAATATAAACTTTATTTTGTATAAAAAAGTTACTATCTGTTGGTTTTTCATCCTCTTTAGGTTTTTTTAGTTATTTATTTTTTGTTTTTTTGCTTAATGCCACAAACTTTTCGATGCGCTCTTTTACAAATTACCAACAACTTTTTGGGTATTTTAAAAAAAAGCTGGGTAATGCCAACGTCCTCGATTAATTTTGTGACAACACATGGTTGCCATATACATACATCGATGGCAAATCGATGGAAATGCCCAATCTAAGAGATTTTAACCTGAAATTGTTTTTCTAACAAGCGACATAAAAAAGTAAAATAAATACATGAAAATATTACACAAAATTTCATCTTGAAAATGGCTTCCCTGTTAAATATATATACAAATAATTCTTACATTTACTGGTACATACATACTCGGACATACATACATACAGATGTAAAAGTAAGCGTAAGTTAGGGTTCTCCCAATTGGTAATGGTACTCGTTCTGCAGAAACAAAACAGCACTAAAAATCGAAAACATTTGACTCTGGTACAACTTTAAGTAAAGCTTGTACATACTTCGAGATGTGTCAATAAAATATTCCTCAAAATTTACTCAGTTGGTCTAAAAATATGGAATATAATAGATTGTATTGTATGTATGTATGTATACAAATTTTTTCGTTATGATTATGCTTGCTTGTGACTTGTGATCCCTACTTTAAAAAAAAAATAGAAAATTCAAATTGAATGGAGAATGTTTATTATCATTTGAAAGAAAATCCTTTGGCATTTATTTTTTGAAAATTATGTCTATCAAATGTTGGCTGTTGCTACGTAGTAGATGGTCCATCCGTTGAGTAAAATTTTCGATGACTCGTGCGAGCATTTCGATTGGTAACTGGCGAGTGACACGCGTGATGTTTTGCTCCAAGGCCTGAATCGAAGAAGCGGGGTTTGTCCGCATAAACATTAGACTTTACATATCCACACAGGCAAAAGTCTAACGGTGTGATATCACACGATCTTGTTGGCCAATCGATCGGCCCAAAACGTGAAACTATGTGCTTACCGAAATGTTCTCTCAATAAATCCCATGATTGATGTGATGTGTGGGAAATCAAATGTCGCCGAGATCGCGAGCTTCAATTTCAGGCATCAAATATCATGGCACGATAACGGTCGCCATTGACGGTTACGTTAGCACCATTTTTAATGAAATATGGACCGATGATTCCACCGGCCAACAAACCACACCAAACCGTTGTTTTTCTGGATGAAGTGGCAGTTCTTGAATTTTTTCAGGTTGCTCTGAAAACATAAACACATTTTCAAATTTTCAATACAAGTTGTTGATCGAACTTCCCGCTCGACATCGTGGGCCAGGCTGTAATTATATGTGAAGTATACTTCGATCCTGTTTTTGTTTGCACTTCAAATGGTTCGTCAAAACTAAGACATTGGAAAGACTCTAAGAACTGCTGTTGCCCCACTCACCACCCAATAATTATTAAAAATTCTTGTAATTACGTGTATAATAATATATAATGATTCCCACTGCAAAAATGTCAAGCCAATGCAAACGCTTAAGTTATACCAAAATTTTATAGTTTTATAGTGAAGTTAATTAATTTGGTCCTCAAGATTTCCTTCATACATTAGTTTATATTTTCATATATTACTTATTAATTCACCTCTATCGTATATAGCAGGTGAATTTTTTGTTCTCATAAAAATTCCACTCGAAGAGCAAAATGCTGTCGTGAATCTCCCGTGAAATTTTTTCCCCCTGTCAGTTTTCAGTGAATTTAAAAATAGCCGTAAAAAACTTTGTAAAACTTAAAAACTTAGAAGATTCCTTTCTCCCATTTAAGGGGTATGGTTGTGTTCTTAGATATCCCAGATGCAGTGCAGTGAATTCTTTTTAATTATCATGAATAGATTTTACTGATCTATTCCCAAAAATAAATATTTATAATTTTTAATACTTAATTGAAAGAATATTGAAAGTAGTCGATGCATTAACTCCGTTAGCCTGCAAAAATAAAATGAAAAGCCTAGGGAAAAGTAAAAAAATCCCCGTGAAAAATATTATTTATTAAAAGGGCAACCGAATCTGGGGGAAACATTTCTAGGGGAAAAGTATTCAAGATTGCAATTTTAGGGAAGTTTCACTTCAATCTTTAATTTTAAAAGTTCTTACGGGAAATTAAATTTTGGAGTGATTTTGCAAAATCTGATGTACATACATACAGACACACAGAACCGATCAAAAAATCGGAGCGCCTCAAAATCTAGACTGAAAGCTTCCCTGTAAGCCTGTTTATCAACACTTACAATTGCTGTAATACAAGTAAAATAGTTGTGAAAATATCGTCTATGCTCTGGCTTCCACATCGTTTTCACATGTTTTCTTGTGAGTTCAGATGTTAAAACACATGCTCTTTAGAAAATACAAATTAATAGCATCCGAATTTATGCATGTATGTACGAGTATAAATGTATGCATGTCCTGCCTATTTATAAATAACTTTATTTCCGTTCAACTTAACATTTTTGTTAGAACACGACCAATTTTTGTTTCTTCAGTTATTATGGACAAGTCTAATACTTAAATAAATACTCAAAATGTTTTTGTATTCGCATTTATTTTCCAGCTTTAAAGTGCGGAATTGGGAATTTTTGTTAATGCTTGTTGTTGTTGTTGTTTTTGTAGCTGCGTTTTCTGCTATTCATTTTAAAACCGAAATAATATCCTTGTAAAAAACATACTTTATGCAAAAAAAATATTACAAATTTTCCCCCTTGGCGAGAAAATGTAGTAAAAAACATTTTTATGAAATTACAAAAAAAAAAACAACACAAACACTTTCAAACAGCCAATTTAGAGAATTCTTCACCCACATTTTAAGAGAGCGTAAAGTTTTCGAATCATTTAACTCGTTGTTGCCATATAATATCATAAAAATAAAATGGATGGCAATTTATCTAAGCGTGGAAGGATGTTCGGAGGAAGAAGAAGAAGAGCATGGAATACGTGTTTGTCAGTGGATTGCTTGGGGAAGAGTAGTTGGACTTAAATTGGTCTGGGGAGTTGCGGAATATTAAATGAGCATTTCAAAAATTAGAAATGAAAAAAGTATGCTTCTTGTAAGACTCTTCTTTTGTTCGTGAATGTGTAAATTTTTTATTACGCTTTCCTTTAAATAAGAGTGTATTTATGTAATTTTTTAAATAATTTTTACATATATTGCTTTAATTTCAGACTTCTCATTCTATTATTCGTAAAAGAAGGAGCACGATTTTGGATTCGGTTTCGATTGAAATAAAAAATATAAATGCGAGTAGTATGTACTAAATCATTTTATAGATTTAATCGACTTTTATGTCGCTTGTTAGGAAATATTAAGAGGAACGTATTTTTATTTTTATACATACTCGTATAAAAATAAGCGACCTTAAGTTCAATTAAATCTATGGCATGATTGTGTATGGCAGCCAAACCTTAATTGCGTTGCCAATTGTCAAAATGTTATTACGTATGGCAACTGACAGCTAACAACTTTTAACTTTAGTGGCAAAATATTGTAGTTGCTGCATTGTTTTTAAACCAAAATGGTGGTAAAATTACAAAAAAAAAAAAAAATTAAATATATAGGGATGTATCAAAAAAAAAAGTAGTTTGAGTTTCAAGTGTTCTTTTGTCAAAAAAAAGGTAAAATAATTTTTTTTGGATACGGCCAATAATCATTGAAGCTTTTCTTTGGCCTTTTATTATTACATAATAACTGACTGGCTTTTTAAATATTTCATATTTTAGAGCCAATTTAAAACAATTTAGTTCTTTATTTCTGTTGTTTTTTTTTCTTTTGTAAATATCTGGAGTTTTAATTAAATCTCAAATAGCAAAAAAATAAAGAGATACATATACGTAAGTCATTTGAACTTTTTCGTTACTTTTGACATTTATATCGACATGCCGCCATTGCAGAGGCTAAAATTACAATACAACAGTTAAACAATATTTTAACTATCCAGAAGGCTTTTATTTATATTTTAATGGAAATACTAGCGCAAAAGTGTTTTTTCTTTTTTGTAACAAAACATCAAAGATACTAAAATGTGCACCCGGTTTTTATTTTTATTTATTTTTTATTTTCTCTTTTTGGACGGGAAGTGTCTTTGATGTGCTCTCGCCAAGATCTATAGAGACTTTGGTGCAAGTAATATGATGATGATCGGCCGACGAGCCATGCACACAATAAATCTTTAAAGCGCAAAGTTTTCACTTGCTTTGCTTGCCAGAAATTAAAATGCGCCACCGAGTGACAACTGTTTCAGCTACCGTGTACCATTATTTTCAACATTTATGCAGCATGGAAATTCATTGCTACCGGAGTTTAACGTAAAACCAAAACAAAAAATTAAAGGCACTGCGAATTGTGTATGAGCGCAAGTTGGCAAATCTTTGCGCAAAAATGTGCCACAAGTAAGAACCGGCTAGACTTCTACATAAAATAAAACAAAAAGAAAAAATAAATTATTTTTATGTTCACATTTGCATTTTCCAATTTTTAACACCTCCGGGGGTCATCAGCGAACAACGAAAGCAAAAGATCCTTACCAGTCAGCAAAACCAAATAGCCAGTCTTACTGCAAAAGCTTAGAGTGAAAAAAAACAATCAACAAAACTTTAAACTATAAACACTAATAAAAACCTTCCTTCAAATTCACCAGGCATTATTATTTTTTATTTCGCAAACTCCAAAGTGTTGCAACAATTCATTATTATTATTGCTAAGAAGAAAAAAAAAGAAGCGTAACGAAATGAAGTAGAATTATATTTCTCACTTTGCAAGAAGTTGTAGAGAAGGCGCGAACGAAAAAATATGTTAAACATGAACATTGGCAGCAATTATGAGACATCAATACTGCAACCGAATCAACCCAGTTCAGCAACTTTAAAATAATAGAGTTTCTTTAAAACTCAGAGCAGGAGCAACAACAACAACTGTTTTCATTAACAACTTTATGAAGCTTGAGTGTCTAAGCCGAACTACGTTCACTCTGCACTCTCAGCTAAAGCTTATATTCCAATTTGATTCACATAAGCAGAAAATTATCAATAAAATCTTGAATCTGCTGATGTCTACAACGATGCAATGCAAAATGTTCCAGTTTTGCTTCTACCGTAACTGAGATGTAGTAAATCCGCTTTAGCGCAACTCGCTTTACTGAAAGCGATATAAGCACTGATTTTAAACGCAGCTATTTACTTCGCTTTACCCATACATCGCTATACTAAAAAAATTGTATTACTGAAAACCAAAAGCAAAAAAAAACTTACTTCGCTTTAGTGAAATAAATAAATGAATAAACAATGACAAATTTATTTTATTTAGACATCGCCTTAAACTATGCAAGGCTGAAAAAAGTTTGCATGTTTTGTCTGTTAAAAAATTAAATGGCAAAATGTATTTGTCCTTTTCGCTCTTACGTACTCTATTGTATTTTTCTATTATATTGTACTGATTTTAAGCAGTACGCTTAGCTGTAACAAATTTCAGTAATCCGAACTATGTTTTAAAGAAAAAGTTGTTTAACTGGAAAAAAAATTGGGTTTTAGTTATTTCCAGTAAAGCGGAATTGACTTTACATCATTCCAGCAGCTAATACTCGTAGAACCCAATATGGATTTTTCTATTCGCCCATAATTGAAAAGCTATTAAAAAGAAGTGTTTAAAATTTTAATTTCTAAACTATTCAAATGTTGACATTCATTTTGTTTTATTAACTTCTGTAGAGCAGATTTTGTCTCTACATTGCAGATTATATGTTTATGGTAAACCAAGACACCACAAAACATACTGATACATAAATATTTTTAAATATGTAATTCAAAGCAGTCCCCTAGTGTCGAACTTTAGGGTTTTGTGGGCTGTAGATACATTTCAAAAATTTGCCACATTAGTCTTTAGCGTTCACGCAAAGAATCTGTCAGTCAGTCAGGCGGAGAGTCGGGCAAAAAGCCATTGAAGAAAATATTATAAGACCTTTAGGGCTTGTTGAAATTATGCCATCAAATTGGTATCCAAAATGTTGGCATTATAGTAAATTTAGTTGCAAACTCATGAATAGTTTGATACTCACACACAAATATGTATACACACACACAAACACTCATCTCAAGCTGATGTTTACGCCAAAGGAATCATCGATGTCGAAAGGATGACTTTCTTATGAATATACATATTTGTAACTATAACTTAAATGATCATAAAGTTAAGGTTATTTTACGTTTATTTTTAGAGCAAAAAAAAAAAGGTGTGAACAGTTTAACCCATGGTAAAATAATTGCCAGATAAATTAACTTCAAAGCAAAACGACGATATAATATGCAGTCGAAAATGGCAAAAAAAATATAAAAATAATAATAATAACGTGGCACTCTACAATTCTAAAATTAATCTTATTAAAATGCAAAACATTAAGCATTAAGCAGTCTCATACCGCACATTCTTATCTGTAGTGTTTTTATCTTTAACTTTTTAAAGAACACATGGGATAGAAAGCAGGGTGTGCGTATTACTCTCTTTTGCAATGCCAAAGAAAAATTATATAAAATTGCACTCTGTAATGCAAAATCGTCTGTCAACAACAAAAAACGAAAGACACAAATGAAGAACAAAGCAACTTGGCGATCTGCACTCAACCGCATTATTTTTACCATCTCTCCTACAAACTCAAGACTCAAGACGCAAAGTTAACTTTGCGTACGCGCAAGGCGACTTTGAAATTTCAGTGGATTTAACGGTAAAATATGGGCATTTTGTCGTCTGACAGACGTCTGCAATCAGCAAATGTCAAACAAGCCGAAAATAATTTTCCACCATTTTACCCAAGAAATTTTAATGTAGCTGACAATTCAAAATTTTGCTAATCTCTCTTGCGGGTGGTTGTATAATTGGAAAATTGTGATAAGCGTTTCGACATACATACACATGTAAACGCCACAAAGGGTTAATAATTTAGATCGCCTTTAGTGTGTAAAAGCAAAAGAAATAAAAAAAATAAAAGGCAAATGATCAAGTTTCCACATTCGGGGAGAAAATGAACAACAAAAATCCTACAAATGAGTAACAAAAATTATTATTATGCATTTTGCCATAAGTTTTCTTAAACGTAAAGGAAGATGAAATAACAGCAAAATACGAAATAAACTTTCAGTAAATGTGATCATTCAGTCACCGCCCAGAAATAAAAAAATCAAGATTTTAAAACTACAACCAAAAATTTTTAAATCCAAAGCAATTGAAAATTTATACTACTGAATATTCTGCAAAACTTTCGACTTCATCAGAATACAACAATCAAACCGAAAATTTATAATAAAGAGACCGAAAAAAGAGGCAACAGAGGTTTTGCCGAAGATGCTGATAATGATGATGATGATGACGATGATGAGAATGTTGAGGATGATGAAAAAGAAGCCTTTAGCCAAAATTGGTAGGAGTTGATGCGTTGATGCAATTACACCATAATATTCACACTTATGAGAGGTGAGAAAATTGCCAGCTATTAAAAAGGCATAATATTACCTTCCAGCCGCATCTGCAGAGACAGACGAAACCTGAAAGTGTCGCCGCCCCAAAAATAATCATATTTCATACAATAGCCAAGCGGTTTGCTACACAAGTAAGTATACATAAATGCAGTAATTTTTTATAAATTTTGATGTGCATCATAATCACAATGAATCAAGTTAATTTAATGAAAATTAAATTTGTAGCTGTTCTTTTGACCAAACATTCTATCGATCTTTGTAAAGATTGTAAATACATGGACGGATGATTCGGCTACAGTAGCATTAGTTGCGATTGTCGTGTATCACAGTGCGTAGATCTTCATTCTGCAAATATTCATTCTGAACGAGTAAGCCCAAAGAAATATTTTCTTAGGCATGCTTAAATGCGTTTTTCAACTTCCTTTCGGTCTCTGGCTATCATACACCTCCACATCTTCTAAAGTAAACATCAACTTTTCATGTAAATTAACCAATTGATGTAAATAGAATATATCGCACTAGTTTCGCTGAAGGGGTCAACTCAAACGTTACAAATTCTCAATAGAGGCAAATAACTGGAGTTTTTTTTAATACAGTCTAACATCATAAAGAGCGATAAAATTGAATTTTTGATTGCGAAAGAGTAGAGAAAAGGTAAGATTTGGTGGGTCTACTGTATATCGTTTTCTTGCAAAAAGTGAAAATTGCAAAATTTAGAGTTTTTGAGGAACAAGTGGGAGTATACATCGAAAAACACAAATTTACCGTTATCTGGACAATGACCAAAAGAAACATTTTGATTTTTTCTGGTACTCAGCACATCCTAATTACTCTGAAAATATGCATTAAAAATTGCATACCCTCCAAAGATATTAATCTGTATTTTTTTATTTAATATACATACATCGGTTAAATGGTTCGAGAGTAGTGTTTTTCACGGGAATTCCCGGGAGGGGAATGCCGGGGGTTCCGCAAAATTTCTAATCCTGTAATCCAGGGAATATATCGCAGGAATTCCCGGAAATTTTTAGGCATAAAAATTCTACTGTCTGGGAATTCATATTAAGGTATATTGAGTGTTTCTTTGTTTTCAGAAAATTTCGTAGCAAATTAAACGTTTTTCGGGTAAATACACCAAATACATAATTTATATGGAAGATAACAAACCAGATTCTGCAATTTGCTCGTTATGTTCCAAAACAATTACTTGAAAAGGAAGGAGCACAAGTGGTGTTATTCGACATTTAAAGGGAATACATAATAAGCAATTGAAAGGTGTTCAACCTACTGAAAAACCTCCCGAAAAAGTTCGGGGAGTTTAAACGAAAATTTTACAATATGCTCTAATAACAAAAGAAGAAGATATAAATGAAATTTTTTGTTTCTAAATTAGCAACTGTTGATGGCTTTTCCATCAGATCTATAAGAAAAAATTTTTATTTATATGAGAATCTATTTTACTCAAAGATTTTCATCTACCCAAAAATTGAGCACGATGTGCAAGATCTTATTTTATAATGTCAAAAATTAAATCAAACAAAATATCGAATCCCAGTTAAAAATTTGATGAATGGACTGGTATAACAAATAGCAGATACGTACACATTTGTATGCATGAAAAAGTCGACTGATGACTGATGAATCAATTAATACACTCGTTGTTTAAAAAAACCACCATAAAAACACTGTCAAATAATAATCAAACTGAAATCTCTTAATTTTTTCGTTTGACAATAGCACACGCAAAGTTTACTTTGCAAAGCCTTAATTTAGCTGGGAGAAAGTCAGAAGAAAGACCTCTCTATTTCACACAGGAACCCTATTGTTTTCGCTACGCTATCCGTCTGTCCGTCACACGGTATTTCCTCAGGAACCGTAAGAGCTACGGACCTGAAATTTGGACAGAGTATGTAGACGCTTGGCCGCTACAACAATAAATATAAATAATGAGAATTAAAAAATTAATGGGTATATAAAAACGAGCAACGAAAAATGTTAAAATCCCATGTAATATACATATAATTGTAAAAATTTAAAAATTTTGATTAAAGGCTGATCCATCAGTTAATGCAATATTGACTATGTAATTTTGACAACTTGCTATATCTTGGGAACCGTAAGAGGTAAACACTTGAAATTTTCAAAAACGGTAAAACTAAAAATTTGATAATTATAAAATCGCCAAACCAAAAAAAAATCCCCGAAAATTCAGAAAAATCGGAAAAAAAATTCTAACACAAAATAAGTCGCAAAATTCAAAAAAATCGTCCAAATGAAAGAAATCGCCGAAATGAAAAAAGCGCCAAAAACCGAAAAAAAATCGCCAAACACGAAAAAGGCTCCAGTAACAAAATAATTGTTAATATGAGAAAAAATCGCCAAAATCATCAAATTGTAAAATCGCCAAAAACCGAAAAAAGACCTCCAAAATGAGAAAAAAAAGTGTCAAAACTAAAAAAAGCGCCTAAATGAATAAAGTCGCCAAAAACCGAAAATCGCCAATATTAAAAAAAAATCGCCAAAACGAAAAAAATCGCCAAAATATAAAAAAACGTCAAAAACCGAAAAAATTTCAAAACTAAAAAAATTGCCAAAATTAAAAAAAAGTCAAAAAAAACCGAAAAAATCGCCAAAACGAAAAAATCGCACTTTACTAAATTTATTTTATTTTACTTACTTTTTATTCGTTTTTGTTAAAATTTTTTTAATTTTTTATTTTGGTAACTTCGATTTCGTTAAAGTGAATTTCAAATAATATGTACGTTTTAAATTAAAAAACAAATTCTATTTATTTGTTTCAAGCGGGAATTCCCGGGAAATTTTAAAACCATGTCCGATTTCCGGGTAACTAAAAAAGTGCGGGAAAAGAAAAACTCTATTCGAGAGATACATTGTCAAAAGTTTGAACTTTTTTTTATTATTCCCAATATCTTTGATTTACGTATATTTTTTTCGTAATTTTACATCATAATATCATTCTGTGCCGCTGAGCGATATTAAAAATTTACAATCAAATGGTTTTAATTTACAATTTAATGGATTTTGTTAATTATTTCTATCAACTGAGAAAAACAAAATTACATTATTTAATATTTTCCAATACTTTATAAACAATATTTTTTAAAAATTACATAGCAAAAAAAAATAAAGACATTTGTAGCCAGAAAGCAAACTACTTTCATTAAAATTTATTTATAAAAATGTTGCAAATAGCACTTAAACATCATTAGCTTACGTATACGTAGTTATTAATTTGCATTCAACCGCGCGCGGCTTTTGAACATATTTGCCGGAATACGAAATAAAAAACAGCGACCTTGAACATGTTTTATTTAAATACATCCTCGAAATATTTTCCTGTTTCCTTTCATTCATGGATGCCACATTGCAATTGAAACATTTTATTATCAAGAAGTTGCAAAGGAAGAGAGAGAAAAAAGGCAAAGGAAACGCTGACGAAACGAGTATGCCCGTAATTGTGATTACTCGTATTATAAATTCTTTATTTTGTTTGTGTTTTTGTTTTTCTTTCTGCACTTAAAAATAATGAACTGTCAAAGAAACCATTCGGTTGGCTGTAAAAATTTTGTCAAAGTAACAATGTTGCCGATTATATTGCCAATTTTATCGTCAGCAAATGTTAAAGGCAACGACAACAAAGAGTTAAACAACAAACGAAACAACGACAGTGATGATTTAGATTTGAATTAGTGAGGAAATGAGTAGAAACGCCCCTTCAGTCAATGTTGAAATACATCATGATAATTATCACATGCTGCAGTTATTCTTCATTCATTTTTTCAAATGTTGCTGCTGCTGATATATATTTCTTTTGTTTTTTAACATTCATCTGTTTGTTTGACTTGCATCATTTCGAAGAATTATGACTTGTTTTCATTTGTTTTTAATTTTTCGATAAAAGAGACCACAAACATTTTTATTGACAACAAAATGTTGCATGCCAAATGGCCAATTTTTCTAAGAAGCTGCAGTATAAGTTTGTCTTTTATTTGAATTTAATATGAGTGATGAGTAGGTTTTCTTTTTTTTAAATAAATAATTTTTAACAAATTAATTTGTATGTACTCGTATTTGAAAAAGTTTAACCAGTTTGATCGCATTAATTCATTAAATTTTTACAAATGCATAAAAAAAATTACAATTTTACAATATGCAAATAAATTCATTGGCAGCCGAAAAATATGGTGCTTGTTCTCCAGCTGAAGCCAAAAATGTACACAGCTGCATTAAAGTAAATTAGTCTGAAGACTGGAAATGAGTTTCAAAAAAGAGTACAACTTTAATGAATTTTCCGCAATAATGATTTATAAACTTGTTTCAAGATTTTTATGAATAGAAGGACCGTAAATTATTTAACAAATAAACAATAGAACAACAACATATACATATACATATACATATATATACATATATATATATATACTATATATATATATATATATAGTATATATATATATATATACTATATATATATATACTATATATATATATATATATATATATATATATATAGTATATATACATATATATATAAATATATATATATATATATATATATATATATATATATATATATATATATATATATATATATATATAAAGTAGATCTATAAAATGAAAAATCATGTTTCGAAATTTTTAATGTTTTAATTTCAAATCAATTTTGGAAAAAAACTAAAAATAAAAAAAAATAAGTCATTAGTTTCTTTTAAATCAATAGCAAACCGACCCCAATGACCAAACGTAAAGACAACATTGTTGCTGACGAATGTACTCGTGTGTATGTACATTAGAGTGGCCGTTAATATTTTTTTCGATTTCTTATATTCCTCCCCCCATATCCCCCCCACTCTAATGGCTGTTATTTTTTTTTTATTTCTTATATTCTCTGTCCCCAAATCGGTTCAGTTCTATGTAGAAAAAAGTATACACAAAAATTTCATAGCGATAAGTTGTGTTTTAGGGGGTGCGTCCGCCACTCAAAGTTGGCTTTCAAGCCCACTTTTCAATGTAATTGTTTGCATATGACTACCTTTTTAAAACATCATTTTACAAGAATATGACATATGGCAATATTTTAGCTCTTCGAGTCAACTACATTAGTCTCAAAGAAAGTATTTTGCTAAAATTAATATTTTAGGAAATAATGAAGAAAATAACCAACAAAATACCAAAAATTTTATGCAACGTAGAGCTGCTGACGGCCTACACAAATATGTAAAGAAGTAAAAAAAGAAGTTTTGTTTTCTTTGAAAAAACAAGAATTTTTGCTTGGTGTCGCATGGTACAAGAAGTTGACATATCTGTGGAAATGCCCATATGTATATATGGAAATTATTTATATTAAATTAAAAAAAAAAATACAATGAATAAATGGGATTAAGGACTAACTTTGAGGTTCGGACGCACCCCCTAAAACACAACTTATCGCTATGAAATTTTTTTGTGATTTTTATTACATGAAACTGAACCTTTTTGGGGAGAAGAGAATATAAGAAATCAAAAAAATTCATCATGCAACTAACAGCCACTCTAATGTACATATGTATGTATGTATTTATGTATGTATGTATGAATGTACATATGTATATATGTATATTCGGAGGAGATCATCAAATCTTTGCATTCGCATTAAAATATTTTCTTATATGTTTTTCCCTTCTTTTTTTAATATTTAAGTTAAAATTTTTTTATGGCCATATTAATTCTTGCTTTTATTTCTCTTTTTTTCTAAAAGCAATAAAAACTGACCGAGAAACCTGAAAATTGTGTAGCGCTCTTTAAAAGACCACCATGACCAAAAGCAGCAACGCACTCTTGATCTATAACAAATAAAGTTTTTGTTGATGTTTTTGGAATGAAACTAAAATTGTTTGAAATTGCTTTAAAAAATTGTTATCTTTATTACCATTTTTATGATCATGTTAGCATGTTTGTTCGTTTTGAAAATTTTAGTAACAAACAAATAAGACACAAACTGACTGACTGACTGACTGCCTAACCCATCAACCAGCAACTAACTGGCCGTATGAGTACAACTCCGACGACTAACAACGAACGAACAGACTTACCGCGAGACACCAACCAACATCAAGTGACATTAAAAAAATCGAAGCGATAAACATTTTCTGAATGATCGAAATATAGAAAAGTATAAAAATAATCAAAGATCATTAGAATTGTCAACGCATAAATTAATTGCTCATAAAGTTTTTATATTATTATATTTTTTTTCTGTAAAATTATAAAAATTTCATGTTAATTTTTATTGTTTAATGAGTTTTTGCATAAATTTCTTAAATATTTAACTGATCAAGGTGTGGCTTTTAATGAGGTGCTGCTTTTATTTTATCGTCTCTTATTCCAATTCATTGAAATCGATTTGATTTGATACGAACTGATTTGATGTGATTTGATTTTTGTTTTCAGCGAAAAGAAAACAAGACTGGACAGGCCTGGGCTGGCCTGGCCTGGCCGTTAAGTTAATTTAATCTGAATGAATTTATGACACTAACTGAGTATTTAGAAAAAACATGTTTATTTTGTTTTGATTTAATGTGTGTATTTACTTAATTAAATGCAACAAATCATTAAACTCAAAACAGATTGTCAATAATCTAAATTATTTATTGAGACAGATAAAGAAAAAATATTAATGTAAGTATGTAATTAATGATGCAAATTGATAACAACTTTTATTTATACCTACCACATGTTCTTAATTCAATATATTAGTGGAATTCGTTGTCAGAGGAGAATTTTTATATATTAAATTATTGTAAAATTTTTAGGTGCAACAAGCATAATTTTTTTTTTAAATCCCAGCAAGAAATTTGGTGGCAAAGTAATTTTGGTGTTTAAACTCAATATTTTAACACGGCGGTGTAATTGGAGGGAAGTTATTACAAACTTGTATTACAAGTAAAGCGTGTTTTTTTAGAGTGTCACAACTTTTCTTTTAGGGTGGTGTTGGCTGAAGTACTTAGCACGTTGACTACAAAATCGAAGGTCCTGGGTTCAATCCCTGTATCCAACAGTCATTAAAATAACAACACCATGCATTTTTCTGATGTGCATCAGTGTCCCTTTGTGTCAGTTGTTGTAGGAAAGTTCAAATGATGAAGGCATAGTCACTGGTCACTGAACTATACCGATTTCAGCAGATACTAATCCTAATGTAACATCAGAGCGTCCTCCTTCGTCGGTATTGTGTAGCAGAATCATCTGCGAAGCAAAAATAATGAATATACATGGCGACTAAACACAGCTTCAAAAACATAATGCTCCTCATTGAAACCAGAGGCGCTGCAACTCTGCATTATAACGTGCAAAAACGTAGAGTTGTAAAAAGAAAGAATTTCCCTCTATCTCTTCCTTCACCACCTGTCTTCTCGATCACTATCGCTTTCCGAAAGAAGGTAACACCTATGAGTAGTAGTAGGCATTCATTGCCTGAGTGTTACTTATCTTAAAAAAATAAAAATTAAAAAAAAAACTATGTGTTGGAATGAAAAAGGCAGAGTTAGTTTGTACGTGTACGTATACGTTCCGTTCTGTTTCGGACAAATTTGTAGAAAATATAATTCAACGTTAAGTGACAGCCAAAATTATGCATGTGTTAGTTTGTTGTGATATTTTGTATACAAGTGTAATCAATTCCATAGGCTGCAAAAAAAACTAATGAGGCCTTGAGATTTTTTAAGGAAAATATTTTAAGCCTTAAGGCAGAACTAGTTTTTACTTTCTATAGAAATATAATACAAGTCGTTAGTTTTTCCGTTTCGTTGTGTTCTGTTTCGGTTCAATCTGTGAAAATCAAAAAATTGTTAAGTAATTGTAAGTGAGGGCATAAATTATATAAAAATATTTTGAAATAAATTGTGATTGTACTTTTAAAATTTAAAAAAATTAAATTTTTAAAAGAAAACCATAAAATTATATTGAAACTTAACAATGGACGATACAAAACTCATCACTTTAGTGGAAAAATGCAACCCTTCGAGTCAAAAACAACTGATAAGTAACTACAAAAAAAGTAAGTACTCAAATTTAGAATCAGAACGGGACAGCACAGAACAGCAACAGAAAGTAAAGACTAATGAAGACTTTAGTAAAGTGGAACGTAATGACGAGCTTATCTTAACGTTAATGAAATGCGTATAGAGAGTTTAGCTCATTGCCTTTTCAAACTAAATCAGCAGCCAAAGTTCACAGTTGCCTTAAGTTCTGCATTCCTTTTCACATCGAATATATTTGATGATGTTGCGTTTTTGAGAAAATTTTGCGCAAACTAACTTTAGGGAGGAAAAGTATCTATCTATTGCATTTAGGGTTTTTTTCCCAGGATTTCCCGGGAATTCCACTTTTAAAATTTCCCGATTTCCCGGGATTTTTAATGCGGGATCTCGGGAAATAATAAAAGAAATAATTGACCACTTTGCATTTAGAAAACAGCTGCTTTCACTTTTTGCATTTGTGAAAATTTATTGCTAGCAGCGATTTGTGTAACAAATTTTGCATTGAGTGTCCAATTTAGATTGGAACGTCAAGCGTTGCGTTAGCAGCAGGGTACGTATTTTCAGCACGTTCAAATAATATTTTATACGTTGAAATCTTCTGAAAATTCGTACCCTGCTGTAAACGCAACGCTTGACGCTATAATTTTGGTTGGACTCATAAAGATATTTTTGCAAAATAGATTAAGGTAATTTATTGAAATCATTATTCTCCTTTTTGGTTTTTAATAAAATTGTTTTAGATGGAAAACTCAATTGTATGGACGTTTTTTAAGAAAAAATCTACTGATCTGTTTCTGAATTATTTTGTGTTATTTTTAATTAAATAATATGTTATGATTATGTTCACTTAAATACATACATATGTGCCATTAATTATGAAAGTGGTCTAAGCCATATATTCATTGGTCAAAATATTTAATAGATTAAATTTGAGCAAATCAAAAATGGTGTTTGTATTATGCCAAATTTTAATTTAGACTACTACTAGTCTCGATTAATATAAATTTATTTAGTATTTATTAACGGCCTTATTTATAAAAATTATCAAGACTTTATAAAGACTTTTTAAGACAAATTTATGTGAAATTTTTGTTCTAAAAAACCTTAATAAGTTTTATAAATAAGGCTGTAAATATTTATTGAAGGATTTTTAAGATTTGCTTCATATTTCGAAACAAAAATTCATATGACTTAGATTACTTTCATAATTAAGGGCACATATGTAATTTTACTTTTTTGATCTCATATAAAAATGTTTTTCGTCTTGCATAAAAACTTTGAGGAATTAAAAAACTAATATTTAAAAAATATAGTTCCTGTCTTAAGATTCAATTAATATACGAGTATTTTTGTATTATTAATACTGAAGATATGTTCTAGTTAGTATTTTAAGCTTTCTAATTAAATTTGAGTTAATGCCTGGCAACCGTAAGTTTTATTATTACTTGGGAGCGGGATCCCGGGATATTTAAAATAATTTCCCACTTTCCCGGGAACTGAAAAAGTACAGGAAAAACTCTAACTGCATTCTATCAAGTATAAAAATAATGTTCACTGCATTTTACTTTAATATTTTTTCTTGTCAAATAATTCAACCGGTTATTTCATCAAACCAATTAAAGTCAATTTTATATGACCAGCAGAATCTTAAACGTTACCTTTTTGTTATTTATTTAATAGTCTGTCAGCCTAATCAATTTGTTAATTTTATTACTCTTTCACAATATAAAATGAGCTCAGATCTAAACTTAAACTTGAACTAATTTAACTAGAAAATTTATGCACAAAAGAAAAAAGACTCAGCGAACTGGCAAATAAAAAAAAATACTAAGTATACAACTTATTTTAGTCGATTTAGTATGTGTTAACAACAGAAAACGGCACTGGGATGTTCCGAGCAGAATACGATCGCAAATAAATTTTAAAATTTATGAGCAAAAATAAAAAATAAATGGATTAAAGACATTTTTTGTTTTTCAAAAATAATTTATGAGACTGTAAACGGAATATGTATGAAGAAGAAGTTAGTAAATTCCATACAAATGCCACTAATAATCTAATGAAGCACCTTTCGTTCATAGTTTAATAATGAAACGAAAAAACCTTTTTTTTTGGTATTAATTACATTTTTAATTTTTTTTTTAATCTTTTCTTTCAAAAAAAATCATATCTTGAAATATTTTACAAATTTATTACGGAATGTCGGAGCATGATGGATACACATGAATGATGTTTGAGGTACACCATCGATATTTTGAGCCTGCAGCAATTTCTCAGCTACGAAAGTGTTAACTTGGTAGAGCAAATGCCGCTCTGTAATTATGTGCGGTGCTCTCATGTAATTGCCGACAAAATGTATCTGCACTTCCATGCGATCAGTAAGACAAGACAGTGAGTCTTCGTGTACATTCACACATGCGTAAGAGTATTTGTTATTACGTGATTCTTACTGTCTGTCTGCATACCCGTCAACTTTTTTTTTAGTCACTTTGTTGTTATCCTAAGCGACTTATTTAAAGTTCTACTGCGTTCAAAAATCACTACCGCTGCACTGAATTAAATAACAGCGGCAGCAACAAAACGTCCAGTTTATTTTGAATATCATTATGATCACCTAAATTGTGAATATTTAAAGGAGCAGATGAGAAGTCATTTCGCGTTACATCAATGTTTGTGACAGTTAATACTGCAGAGAAGTGTTTTGACTACGGATGTAACGATACGCCGTTTGCCGATCCGATACCGATACCGATACCGATACCGAGACCGATACTCAAAAAGAAATATCGCCGATACCGATTCCGATACCGATACGCATATTGACATCGCATATAAACTCAAGTTAAAATTAACAAGACCTTTTATTATACAAAAGTATAGTGTAAGAGATTATTAATATTTAAAATTGATATTTGAATTCATTCTGAAATTAACAAAAAAAAAATTTTTTTTTTTTAATGAATACATGATTTAGCATTAAGAGAACATTTTACTACTAAGGTGCAAAGCAAAACAAAAGAAACGTTTAATTTTTCTGTTTAGACTTTATGTTCTGCTTTTAATATGTTATTTCTCTTAGTTTCTATGCAAAAAAAAATCTGTTCTAAAAAATTTAAGAAGTAACGCCGTATCGACATTAAAATATCGACGATATTTATATATCGGCAAATCAGAAATATCGCCGATATATCGGAATCGGTATCGGTATTCGTTACGTCCTTAGTTTTGACGCTACCACTAAGAGGTTAAATAACTCTGACGCATTTTAGTACTTTCGTGTGATCCTTTCTTTACATATGCAGCATTATTGCAATCACTGCAACTTTGGACTGTTGCATAATAAGCTAGACAATTATGCATATGATCAAGTTTACTTAAAGGCCGGGATTCATTATCCTACACAATCGCGCGATCTGCCAAAATATGACATGTTTGCTAAAAAAAAGTGTGGTTATGTGGACTAAAAATGTGTGTGGCACCTAAAACACCATTTCGAAGCGATTTTTTAAAGTCGGTCAGACTTCTGCAAGATTTTCTTATGAATGAATCGTGCGATCGTGTAGCATAGTGAATCAGGGCCTCAAAGGCCATGATATACTATCACACAAAGTCGTGCGATCTACGAAAAATTACATCCTTTAGCGATGTACGGCCTTAAGCGATTATTGCAGATATGTATGAGATTGTAAATTGTGTGGGGTCGTTGTATAAAGTTCAATCTCGGTTATATGAACGATTTAAAATATTTTTTTTTGCTCAGTTGTACAAATGAAATAGTAATTTTGTACACAGTAATATATTGTTTACTTGCAAAACACACAAGTTGGTTAACCAAGGTATTGCACCAAAGGTGGCAAAGTGTGTGGCTTGCATTAAAAAGAGATATGCGAGTATAAAAGCACTTTTAACAGATTTTTAGGCATACGAAAATGCTTTTCACCTCGACTAATTTTATTTTATATAAAATAACCAAGCATCATCATTATTTTCATCATTGTCATTAAGCCAGCAGCTTCAAGTGTAGCAGCACACAGCCTTTAAGTTGCTACATATCTACATACATACATACATACATACATACATTTCATTTTGCCTCGATTCATGATGCCGAAGCCGCCTGATTCTCGTATTCGTCAAATAATAAATTCAAAGGTGGCAAAATTTATTTATCCTCTGCTACTCAACACTTTTCTGTAATATGCCAGCAATCAATGCCGCCGAAAGTCATGTACAGTATCTCACATAAATTTCAATGAATTTTTGGGGAAAAAAATATATTTTAAATCCTCTCAATTGACAAAAGTCTAAAAACTTTTATTAAAAGATCTTTTACTTTAGTATGAAATTAAAAATTAATCAATATCAGAATCACAGAGTTATATAGGCAGATTTTGTAAAAAATTTCGTTTCTAAATGTTTAAAATTTGTATGAAAAATAACGAAAATTCGTTTAAAAAAATATTTTTTTTATACAAATTTCAAACCGAAACAAACGTTTCTATTTGCAAAGTTTGTAATTAGACTGGAAAAACTTAATTGATATTATCAAATTGTTTATAGGTGAAAATTTAATTAATTTTTTAATTGATACTACAATTATTTTAATTAATATTACAAAATCATTCATATTACTTTTTTATGTGTATATGTATGAGCCAACTACTAAATTCTGCAAAATAACTCAGTTAATAACTCAATGAATACTTTAGAGAAGAAATTTATAGGGACAGCGAAGATGATTTTCTCATCAAATATTTATCTATTGAGTCTGACTTGGCGTATTTCTGTAGTGCAGTGTTGCCATATCGTGTAACTCACACTAAGCAAACAGCTGATTTCATTAAGTATATGCAGTTGTTTTCATTTATTGTAAATTTTATAAAAATTATTAATTAGACATACTCGCAAATATAAGAAAAGAAACTTTTGTATTAACTACTGAAGTTTTCGGCCTGGGCCGATATCCAAGGAAATTTCAAAATATTTCAATGGAATTTATATAATGTACATAAATATTACAAAATTTAAAAAAATAATTATCTATTTTTTCTGTAAATTTTATTTTTCCCCAGGAAGGAGAAAGCCATGGGAGTAACTTAATTGTTTTTTTGCACACTTTTGTGACGCAGTGTATTAAATAAAACCTAACAAAAAAGAATGAAATGAGAGTAATTCCGGTAATTTGCTTTGCAAAAAAAGTTTATACTTTTTATTAACTCCAGAAATTTTAGTTTTGAGGTTTTAGGCACATGTTATCGTAATCATTTTTCTCTTCGTTTTCGGTTTTTTATGATCGTGATGCGAATGTGAAAATTATGATCAATGATCTGTAAAAAAATATAAAAGAAACTAAATTGTTTTGGCAGGTACATTTTACACCCAAAAAAAATTCACGTGCTGCAAATGAATTTTTGCAAAAGTAATTTGGTATATTAAAATTTTTTTTAATATCGAAAATTAGTGGCAATTGATTGCAAAATTTTATAATTGTATTGTGATGTTAAATAAAGTTTCGGTCATATATATTCTAAAAGGAATTGATACTTCTTTATTTTCTCCCGGTGTTCTTTAACAACAAACGAAATCCCACAATAAGATGGAATCAAAAAAAAAACTTTTTTGACATGCCGTTAGGGATGAAAAATATTATGACTTGTGTTATAAGTGAACAAAAAAAATATGATTATGATGATGAGGTTTTTTTTCTGTGCTGAAATATTGTGTTGCATATTTTTTTTATAGCAGACATGCAGTCTCCGTGAAGAGGTAAAAGAATAAAAACGCAGTAAATTACTATTCAAAATGAGTTTATGCTTTCTTTTTTAATAAAATCACATGCATACATATTTTCAAAAATAATCGGTTAGATTGAATAAAAAAAATAAATATTCACCTCAGCCAGACATTATTAAATCGGTCAGTATTTTAACAGGCAGAAAGGATACTGCATACATTCGTACATTCTAGAAAAGAATTTATGGCAACTTTTTTTAAATATTTATACATGAGGGTACTTTTACTTTTTCGGTTATGTTAGGTTGAAAAGAGGGGCAACCACGTTGACCCAATCTCATACGAGATTACCCCTTATCCGACATATCTTACGCTCTATTCAGTAGAGCAGTACTGCCAACCTGTTGGGGAAAACCTATTCGATAAACCGGTCACGCCAAGGTACCGGTATGTGACTCTATGTATTATCTTAGGGCTTTTAAATCGGAGTCGATAAAACATTCCAAGTCTGGTACGTTGTCCCTATGGAAAATTTGTATTCATTTATACATCTTCGCTACACTTTTGTATCACTGCAGATAATCATACCTGCCTCTAAGATTCTCTAAAATCATGTTAACAGTCCAGACTTGAAATATTTATATTTTGACACCTTTCAATTTTAAGCATAAATCGTTTAATGCATTTTTGTTTTTAATAACTCGGTTGAAATATGTTGTATAAATAAAACGTTATGAATTGAAATAACTGCAAAACAGCAACAGCAAACGAAAAATTTGAAGAGAGATTTATAGACCTCCCTAACAACGGGAGATGGCAAGCAAAACAAAAAAATAAAAAAAAGCAACAGATACACATACAACATTAAGTCGCTTTTCGCTAACTCTACTAAACGAAATTCCTTCAAAACCAGGCTAAAAAACAAACGTAACTTTTTCAAAATATTTACAAAAAAATATGCGAAAGCTGAGTCTGACACTGAGACTGCGCGCAGTAACTGTTGCAAGTGTGATAAATTTTATTGTTTGTATTATTTGCAAGACTGCAGCAAATAAATAATATTCGCACGAAATGTGTCTCTTTGGCAGCAAGAAAACAAAAAATGAACGAATAAAAATAGAGGCGCCTGCAGGCATCAACGCGTCTTAAATGAAGAAAACAACGTGGGCGCCTTTTATGACCAAAAAATTGTATTCCGTATTTTTTTTTATTCTCATACTGTTTTTTATTCCAGTATTTTATTGTATCTGTATTTATTTTTCTATACAGAACGAGGGCATTTAAAAAAGCTTTTAAAAACTTAAAAAAAAAATCCAAAAGTTACCTAGAAATTTTTGTTTAAAGGTCCTGAGCATTTATGAAATAATTAATGCTTAAAACTAAATTTTTTTGATGTGTAAACATCTTTCACAATACAATCAGAAATTTTGAGTAAGATCGTAAAGCGTTATCAAATCGGTGTGAGCTATGTATGAGTGTATTAGTATAACCATGCATAGAAATACACTCAACCGAATTTTAAAGCATACCTTCAGGAGCAAATTGCTTGTGAAGTGTAATAGTGTTGCCAGTGGGGATAATTTTGTTAAAAAGTTAAAAAATATAAAATATATATAAACTTTTTAATAAAAGAGCCGTTTAAATGTCAAATATTTTTTTAAAAGATATATAGCAGTCTTTATAAAGAATTTATAATATTATATTATAGCATATCTGCATTATGTACTTTTGCCTTACACTGAAGCTGGTGCACGACAATTGGGTAACAATCTCCATGTCATGCCAATTATTATGGATGGAGATTTTAATACAAATTTTGCAAACCCACAGTCGCAAGCTTTATCATAGTTTTTATTTGACGTTTTCCACTTGCATATGAGCAATTCTCCACAAACCCCCACAACTAATAATTCCACTACTATAGATGCAGTTTTTCATAGATTTTTAAATACAGTAGAGTCAAAAATTTAAATATCATTATTATCAATACCATTAGGGATGAAACGATACGAGTAAATACAATTAAATACTCGATACTTTTTTAGAAACCAAGTACTTTTGGTATCGATACTCTACTACCGAGTACAAAGTAGGCATCGGTAAAAAGTACTCGTATCGGACAAATATGATCATTTTTTATTGGCTACAAAAAAGTTGAACATGACGCCAGTTGAACAAAATTTTATTTGTTCGTGTTAAATGTAAATTTATATCTAGAATATATATTTATATTTTATAAAAAAAGACGATAAAATTGCGAGATGGAAATTTTTTTTTAAAGCGTGCGTTATTGCGAGAACAAAACGAATTTGCACAAACATTTAAAATGTCATCTCGACTATATCTTATGCTCCAGTTCACCCCAAACGCTGCGATTTTTCCAATTTGTTTGGCGACTAAATTTTTGATTTCTCGACATGTCGATTTTGGTGGCTTTAAATGAATTTATTGAAGATTTTTATGGCTGTTTTTAACAAAATTGAACTTAAAAAATTTTGTAATTCGGGAAAATTAGTTTGTTGAATGAGTATTTTCATAAATAGATTCTACCAAAACTCGTGAGCAAGAAATTTAAACAATTAGTTTTTTCTTATATTAAATTTATATATATATATATATATATATATATATATATATATATTAAAAGATTTTGTCGACTATTCGTTAAGAATTCTTAACGAATTAGGAGCATTTGGTTTGGTCGGTATTTAATTTTGTTTTCACTACTTTAAATCATGTGAAAAGCTTGACCGATACAAGTAAATATCGATGCTGTTTATTCGATACTGAGTAAGTATCGATACTTCTGAACCGATGCCGTATCAAGTAAAATTATCGATACCTTAGTGGTATCGTTTCATCCTTAGTTACCATAAGCCAATATTGAAAAAAAATTAATTACTAGATGTTTACACATCTCCCCTGTGATCGGACTCACATTGCTTTTTTTTTTCTTATTTGCAAAAACAAAACTGTTAGGCCAGCCCTCGTAGAGAAATTCATGTGCAGCATTATGACAAAGCAGAAGTTAAAATATGTGTTTTGTACTCATAAAAATGTCAAAAATTCTTGTCTGTGGACGCTGGTGGTTTTTTCTTTCATGCGAGAGTATAAACAACAATTGCAAACTCCAGCTTTTAAACATGGGCAAACTCTTATAAGCTGATTTTATTTATTTTTTCGTTTAATTGTGGCACATTGATTCGCACTTAAGTCGTTTGTACAACTATGCAACACATCATAGAGGGTGTTTTTCGTTACTTGTTTAGACAACCCAAAGGATTATACGCTCTGATCGCTTTTAAATGTGGAATTTGCTGCTTACATACATGTGACGACGCATGTGTGAATTAAATAAATTTTACGCATATTATATCATTGTTATAAATTTGTTCCACAACGAACTTAAAACTTCCCAAAAAAAAGACAATGAAAGCTATGTATGTATGTATATCTTTGAAAGAATTTATTTTGCATTACGCCTTGCCTGCGTGCGCATGCCCCCAGTTAGTGTCATATCGCATAATGTGGCACATTTGCTATAACAATGAATTTTAAATGAATATTGAATGTATGATATTTTTTTACACGAAAAGAAGAACAAATTTAAGCGATTGTGTGTATTTTAACACGAATTATGAGGTGTACTTACTTACTTGTACGGATAATGGTTTTTGATGCACTTTAAACAGTTCCTCTTAAATTGGTCACATTTCAACACAATCTACAGAACTAATTTTCTACTTGTCATTCATTAAATACACGTAGGCAGGCAGGCAGTAGATGTCATCACAATGAAGGTGTATAGTTAACAAAAATAGTTTATTGTTGCAAATTGAGGTGGCCAGTATAAATTATTTAAAGTAACAGTAAGTAGCAGCAACATACTCGTAGATACAAAAGTTTTGCACAATTTTTAAATAAAGTTTACGTAAACAGGGTGCTGTTGGCTGAATAATTAGCACGTTAGCTACAAAACGAATGGTGGTGATTTAAAGCCAGACCCTTCTCGCTGAACAATTGACACTAAATTATCTGATTAGATTACAGTAATATGGTTGAGGTATTACAAATACCAAAAGCTAAGTATCTAGATATACAGTCGACTCCGCTTTACTGGAAATAACCAAAACCCAATTTTTTTTTTCAGTTATCGCATTTTTTCTTTAAAACGTAGGTCGAATTACTGAAATTTGTTACAGTTAAGCGTACTGCTTGAAATCAGTAAAACATAATAGAAAAATACAATAAAGTACGTAAGAGCGAAAAGGACAAATATATTTTGCCATTTAATTTTTTAACGAACAAAATATGCACAATTTTTTCAGCCTTAAGTTATGCAATCGATTTCTAATAAATCAATTTGCCATGGTTTATTTTTTCACTAAAGCGAAGTAAGTTTCATACAAAAAATAGTTGTGGGCTTGCTTTTGGTTTTCAGTAATACGATATATACGAAGTGAATAAGACTAGCTGCGTTTAAAACCAGTCCGGGGATTTGTATCGCTTTCAGTATTGCGACTGTATATGTATGTATGTTCACATTTGCATTTTTATCGATGGTCAGACGGGTTTCGCGTTATCATAAATGGAATATACTCGTAATATATGTACATCATTGGTGGCGAATGAATAAATGTCCATTTTATGGTCTCAATATAATAAACAAAGTCGGGCGCAGTAAAGGTCGAGACTATTAGTAGTGGTGGATATCTGTGAACTGAGAATATAACTCAGAGCTGCATGTTGTGGAATTAACTAAACTGATCACATTCTGTAAGGAATCGTGACGATTCGAAAAGTCAGCGAAAGCTCTACAATAATCCTAACCGAGTGCCAACTAGTACTAGTATACCAAAATGTAACGTGTCAAGACAGTCAAGTACATGGCCTCGATAGATACATAGTCAGTAGAATACCAAGAATTTGTTGTTTATATACTCGCTCTTGAGAAAAATTTTATTGTCTTGACTGCCAAGGGAATATGGACTTACGCACTGATAGCCGACATCAGGACATTGTTGACTAGAAGACATGGTGACTTGCAATTCTATCTAAGGCAGTCCTGTTTTAGGTTGCACTTTTACCATTAAGTTAGTTTTCTCTTTAAAAAGAAGAAGAAAATTCCAGCAATTACTATACCTATCAACATACATACATTGGCATGTGCGTTACTTAAGTTAGGAAAAAAGCGATCTACAAGTCTGATATTGCGCGTTTTGTTATTTTTAGAGCATAGTTGCAGCGACTCTGGTGCCAATTAGGCACATTACTTTAAGCTATGTAGCTTTTAATTATTATTTTACTTTGCGGATAATTCATTGCTACATATGTAGACATTTATCAACGAAGCAGAGCACTGGGATATGCATTAACTATGCACCAATATACCACAAAATCGCATGACCTACGATAAAATTCAACCCTGATCTGATGAATTGTTAATGCCTTTTTAAATTTTTCATAGAGTCCTTTATACCAGGGTTGTATTTTCTCAAAAATCGCAAAGTTGTGTTGTTGTGTGTGATAATTTATATCAGAAAAACCTATGATGTGGATATGACTGGGTCTGGCAAGGGATTAAACACGGGCGCTATAAGACCGCCATTTACTTTGTAATCGTCGTTCTAATTACTTCAGCTAACTTTGTAGGTCAGTAAAGACTCTTTGAAAAGTCCACATGGTTTAGATCGGGTGCATTAGCTTTTCCACCCCGCGATGGAGATCTTTGTGTAGGGCAAAGGGGTGTTGTGGGTGGCTCTCATGAACCGAGGTGGTTTGGCGTATTAAAATCTCGCACTTCTGTCAGAGTCTTTCGATGGCTACAACTCGGTTAAATAAATACTGTATACCTATGTATGCATGTACGTGCGAACAGCATAACTATAAATATATGTATGTACATGTATGAATATACATACATGCATATTTATGTACCCTGTCGGAAATTTGGCTAACTTTAAACTAAGTTTAAGCTAACGATTTCGCAAGTAGTACTGACTGACACTTGAATTACTCCGCAATGTAATCAACTGACTACTTTAACATTGCGATGTCCTAGACGGTAGTCAATTGTCTTACTCTGCATTAAATTCGGCTAACTTAAAGTTGACTTTTTTAAATCACTTGGTAGTCAGTAAATTAAAAAAAAATTCTGGGGTTCGAACATGTATCATCACACATTGTGAACTCAACGCGCTACCACTCAGCGAAAGTACGATATAAAATAGGAACAGCAAAATGTTATTATATAACTGAAATGAGTTTCAAAGTAGCTGAGAATATTATGTACTCAAGTTAAGAGTTAACTTTGGGTTTGTTTTGAATGACATTGCAGTTAGCTTTTAGTCAGTCTAAGAAAAGTTAACTATAAGTTAACTATTTTTGTAGTCAACCACACATTCTCCGACAGGGTATTTACAAATTCACACATACACACATGCATACCCATGCATGAGTATTTGCTTACAGAAATAAAGAATAACTTGAAAAATGTCCTTCTGTTTGGTCATAAATTTTCTTTTTAACAATTTTCATACAATCCCAAACACATGAGACTGTCAAATCAATTATAACTGTTGCGAAAATATAATAAATACAACAACAGTCCTTAAAAACATGGGAAATGTGAATTTACAAACACATACATATGCAAATACACATCCATATACATTACAAATTTACACATCCATATGTATGTATGTATGCACGTATTGCAGTACTTTCAATTTAAAAACTTAGGTTCTTATTTACAGATACAATTGCTGCTGCTGTAATTCTTCTGGTCGGTCACTCTGGTAAATCTAATGAAGATTTACTTTAACAGATTTCAAAAAATGGCAACAGCAAAAAATAAAGTATTTTAAGTCTTTTTTTTTTGCATGTAAATGTGTATTGTATGTATGTATTTGTATATTTTATCTATAAAACAAAAAATTGCTACAAATACAATTTCAATATGCAGTATAACAAAACATATGAGAAGTTTGTTAACATTTACATACCTATACATATGTATATGTATGTATGTGCATTGCATTTTCCAAAAATAAAATAAAAACAAGACAAAAATACATGACGTTGCATGTACATACACATACATAGATACGTACATATGTAGTATCCCCCCCTCTAGTCAGCCCAGAACATTATATCCCTATGTCAACACTTTTTTCTCTAGCGACAATTACACTAGTTAAAATGTCAACAACGTTCCCTTTATGCACGAATTATGTAAATGTAGTAAAACCTCTACTTGTAAAATCAACAAGAAATAAATTCAGTGAAGTGCGACTTTGACCCGCGCACGAAGGGTTCCGTACGGACACGAGATATGTAATTCAATACGAACTTTAGCCAATATAAACTATAGTTTTTGCCTTTTTTTCCGTTTTTGATTTTTTCGGTTTTAATCGTTTTTTTTAGTTTTGGGGTTTTTTGAATTTATTGGCGCTTTCTGAGTTTTGGAACTTTTTTTCTCGTTTTGGGAATTTTTTTTTGGTTTTTGGAGTTTTTTAATTTTGGCGATTTTTTATTATGGCGTTTTTTTTAATTTTTGCGTTTTTTTCATGTGATTTTTTTTTTTGGTTTTTGCGTTTTTTTTGTTCTGGCACTTTTTTTTCGTTTTCAGGATTTTTTTCGGTCTTTGGCGTTTATTTTAATTTTTGGCGATTTTTTTTTGTTTCGGCGATTTTTTAAATTTTGGCGATTTTTTTTTATTTTGGCGATTTTTTTCACATAAACAATTATTTTGGTTTTAGCGCATTTTTCGCGTTTTGGCGATTTTTTTCTGTTTTTGGCGTTTTTTTTTCATTTTGGACGATTTTTTCATTTGGGCGATTTTTTCGAATTTGGCGATTTCTGTTAGTGCTAGATTTTTTTTAATTTTGTCGATTTTTTCGATTTGGCGACTTTTTTTAAATTTCTGAGAAAGAAACTGTCAAGCGATGAGCATCTCCTCTTTTAAAATAAATCTCTGAATTAAAAACCAAACCATCTTTTATTTTTCAAACTTTCTTATAATATCTTCACGTCTTGAGAAATTATAAGGCATTTATATAGGATAAGTATATATTGGTTTCTTATCCAATCTCACTTTGACCTAGGTACTAACTACCTAACGACCACTGGTCCACATCCAACTCCTAGATAAATCTACCCCCTAAAGAAACTCCGAAGCCTCCAAAGCATTCCAATTCAAGGAACATAAAAACTGTTCATTTCAGTTAATATGTGTTAAGCTATTATCGAAAAAAGGATATATTTCAAAAATATTTAGCTCTAAATAATTTAAAAATAATATATATAATTAAAAAAAAATAACATTAAACAAATATATATTATATGTTTGTTTAAGTTTATTCCCGCAATCCTTATAAAATTGTAGACGCGGGTCAATAATATGTATTTTCATAAAAGAAGTACCTCGTCAATAATGCTAAAGTATACTTCTACATTTTCAATGACAATCTAATGTTAAATGACAATAGATGATTACATTGGCTGGAGAACACATGGTAAGTAGTAGTGCTGACAATTTCACTAGTAAATCACTACCATTTTACTATTCGGATTTCCTGCAGGGATGTGAGTGTATAATGTACATATTTGTGCATATAAATATTTGAAAGTAGCGGGTAACTTTTCCAACACTTCAGGCTGGATGTGTTAGTTCCTTTGAAGCCATTCTCAACACAATTGCACAGCTGATTTACAGTGTTAACTTCGCAGTGTGTATAATAATTGCGTTCACGTACTCAAAAAAAAATTAAAAATTTTTACTTAACTTTACTGTATTTTACTAAATTGCGTTCGTTTACCCAAAATACAGTAAATGAAAACACAAGTTGAGAGAGTAAAGTGACAGTTCTTGACTTAATGTTTTGCAAATTTTTACTGCAAAAATTTGTCGTAGCAAAGTTTAGTAATTCCCGGTTTATACACTTCAACTTTTGTTGATCAAGTCTTAATTCAGTTTTAAGAAAAAAAGAGATATTTGTATTTCGGTCTCCGTCTTTTTTACAGCTGAATTACGAGTGGAGCAACAAAAGTTGAAACGTGTGAACCGGGACTTTCTTAGTATTGCACTTGCATTTAAGGTAATCAGTAACACTAAAAAATAGTCATGTAATTTTTATTAATTTAACCAACCACAAAACAAGGAATTCAAAACGAACTTAATTACAAAATATTACATTAAACAAATTACAAAACTTATGCTTAGATTGTTCGTGTTATAAAAATATTTTATCGAGTACCAACAATTAAAAGAGTTGAATAGTCAAAAGTTTATATATTTTTCAACACTATGTGAAGTTGGAGTCAGCTGTTTCTTTAATCTTACTAATTTTTACTATTTTTCGCCAACAGCTCTTTTTGAGAGTGAATTTTGAAATTTTCGTAGTAATTACTCATTTACTGCATTTTACTGCAAAAGTAAAGAAACTCGTAAACCCATTTTCCATTTTGTCACTTGTGTTAACTTCACTTTATGCATAAAAAAATTCAAAGTTTAATGACAGGGTCCGAAAACAGAAGACCAATTGAAAAGACATTTTACAGAAAGTAAATTGACTTTTCCTTAGCAATTTTGTTGTGTTGAAGTGTTTGTATAATTCAATTTTCAAGGATTATCTATTATTTAATATCCTTAATCCTTATATGTAATTTAGAATACGAGTATGTACTGTAGGTAAATTAAAATTTTATATTTTGGCTTGTTTTGCAAACCAGTAGAGCGATTCACTAACTTTTTTTTAACGATAATAGCACCGTTAAAATAATTATAACGAAATTTTATCGAATTTGCTATTCAGTAAAATTTTTAACGATATTCGCTGTAGGTTAATGTCAGCTGTGTCGTTATTTAAGCCACAATAATTTATGTGCTTTTAATTTTATCGACAAAAATTAACTTTCTGCGTCCTATCAAAATAAGTTTCACAATCACACCATCGTTATTTTAAGCGACAAAATGTATAGACAAAAGTTTCGATTGTCGGATCGTTAAAAGTTACTGAATCCTAATACAGTTCTAGTTCTGATATAACAAATAACAATTCTGAATAACTCACTTTTAAATGAGACCTCCTCCACTTCAAAGACCCTGTGCTGCGACATTATATTTAAATATGTATGCTCAAAAGTATTTGTTCATTAATACATACATACATACATCACTTTCATGCAACCAACATGCAATAAACCATACTGGAATATGCACGGATGTGTGTGTGTATTGGAAATTGTTTGTTGTTGTATAAAACTTCGATTTGTCTGGTAAATCTAGAGAACGAATTTTTCTGTATTTGTTTGTAAAATGCTGCAGATATGTTTTATTGTTATTTTTGCATATACATGCATACATATGTATGTATGTGTGCATACACATACACATACATATATTATTTTTATTCGTACTATTTTTGTTGTTTTACGTAAGTATTTAGTTTTTAGATACACGTGGTGTTTTATTGGTTGTAGATTTATGTCCACAATATACGATTATAAATTGTAAATACAGTTTCAGATGTAACCCAACTCTTTGTTCTCTTTTCTTCGATATGGAAATATTGGATATGGGTTTAATACATTTTTCGTATTCGGATATTAGCAAATTTACATTCAATAAATTTTTTCAATAGAATAGAGTGGGATATAAAAAATAGCTAAGGCATTTTGGCAACTTTTTTGATTTAGGTTGTTTCTCTGAACCTCCCTCAAATTGACAAATAAAAAAATCTTCATATAACTAATGTAAATATCAGTCTATAAATTCAAAGTACACAAAATTGCTTAGAGAAGAGCTTGAGACATTTAAGCTGTAGTTTCTTTCGAAAGGTATTTTTACGACGCTGCACAGACTGCAGTATGGAACCATTCCAAATTGTTAGAAAAACACAAACTCTATAAATTATAAAAAATTGTTACATGTTACTCGAATCATTTTTAGATCCTTACAAAGCACATTGAAGCCTGCATGTAATGGAACCGATACAAGACTAGTCACGTGACCGGTCACCAAGTGAAGTAAAGCAGCAAAAAAATATTAATGCATAAATGCATGTACTATACATATATTTAAAACAAATTCGAAAGAAAGCAAGATTTTGGAAAATCTACTTTTGTCTCAACCAAATTTTCTGATATACATATGTATGTATGTAGATACATATGTATGGCTGCAAAAACTACTGCACTAGGACTTTTATTTTTCGCAATTGTTTGCTAGTGAGCAAGTTTTGGAAATGTTTTCGTGTTAGTGTATCCTTTGAATGTAAAAATCTATATTAAGTCATTAAAATGTTTTTCAATTACAACTATAAAGGACTATCCATTCGATTCGAGTACAATGTGCAATGATTACAAAATCCTTTATGTGTGTGAATATTAATGCACATGAATTTTATGGCCAAGACCCGTATTGGGGGATGTGTTTTTCGTACGAGTACGAGTACATAAGTTCATCTGTTGGCGTTAATGTTGCTTATGCATGAGTATTTTTTTTTGTGCGCTAGCAATATCACACGATTCTTCTAAATTGCTTCGATGCGCAATTATTTCAATTTACTTACCAACAAAAATATGTACATGTTCATAGAGACATCTAAAAACTCCAACCCTACACAAACTCCCGCCCCAACATTTCTTCTAAAAATTAAAAATACGTACATATGTATCTAATTGAAAAAACAAACAAACAAACAGTGCGTGGCTGTGTTTGTATGCAGTTGCAGTCGTAAAGTAAAAACTCGTCGCAGTCATTTCAAAATGCTTCTGTTCCCATAAATCAGTTGTGTGTCTTTTAATCCGTTTTAATTGCTGTAACTATTCTGTACACGATTATGTTCTAATGCAGTTAAATTCTTTTTGTATGTGGTCAACTTCTGCACATAATCGCCATTAAGGTTTTATTTTCAAAATTGCAACAACAGAAGCAAGGAAAGAGCTTTGAAATTAATTTTGTTCTGGGAGAACCAATTAATAAAAAAAAAACAAAGGACTCAAAGCAAAAGCACACGTAAAAAATAACACGTCAATTTCAGACACAATTTATGAGTATGAAGAAATAAAGGTTTGTGTGATTGCAGATAAAATCAGGAAAATTTAAAACAAAACAAAAAATATAATGAAAGTTAAATGTAAATGAATCATTGACAAGATTTTTGTAAATAGAAAATGATTTTAAGACAGAGGAATTTGCAAATAACAAGTGGAATTCACAAAATTTTTGAATGTGTGCGACATAATGCATACATACATACACACATATACATATCCATATGTACATACATACGAGCATTAACTATTGCGTTCGCTGCCTATAAGCAGCAAATAGCCTCTACCGATCCTTTAGTGGCCACATAAATGTGGCAACAGTTTGTCATTTTAAATTGCTTCCGATACCATATTCATGCTTTTTGTGTTAAATGACCAGCATTTGAACATATTTTATCATTTATCGCTACCAACGACAAACGACAATCGACATTGTCGTGCACTACAGACTCAACAACAACAACAAAAACGGAAATAAAAAACATTTTTATATTCCACCAACACTCCGACTTGCGAGATTCTCCACTCTTCCTCAATATTTGCAATTGCAATATAAAATTCGAAACTTGAATGTGCTCGTACTCGTACATCGATAGAAAATAACACGCATTTAATTCAATATTTCTGAAAATCATTGGGAAAAAAAGAGAGTAACAGAAACACAGAAGCAGAAATTATACAAACAGATGCTGTGAATGTGAATGAATGGCCACTAAAAGCAATTAAAGACTAATGGGCCACATTTGTAGTTAGAGCCATGTTTAATTGTTTTAGTCAATATTCATACATACACATGTACCTACATACATGCATATTTATATATATTCGAATACATAAAGCTTAGTCTGACCATTTTCATTAAGGACTTAAAGATTTTTCAATTTTTTATTTTTTAACATCTAAATTGTTTTTATTATTTTCGACAAACAAAATCCGTTCATTTCAGACAAACAGGAAGCATTTATTTGGGGAAGGAACACATAATCAAATTAAATTAAATTAAATTCATATTCATTTCTAAAAATAGGGCCTGTTCGTAAATGCATCACTGCGCTGCAAATAGAAATTTTAATGTCCTAAAGTGCTTCACTGAAACAGAAAAAGAAATTAAGAAATGTTTTTCCTAAATTCAAGTAAGTTTAAGTAATTTTTTACAAAAATCTAGTAAAAATTACTTAATATGAGTAAAAAGCTTGTTTTCGGTAGCTATTTTCTATGGGAAAATAGAGTTTGAGTTTTCCAGCTCTGAAATCGTTTGCTCGATTTTGCTGATTTTCAATAGCAAAATTTTTCGGAAAATTTCTGACACACCAGTCCAAGAACAAAGTTTTTAGCTATTCTGGGAGCTTGGGAAAACCGATTTCACGTACAGACAGACGGACAGACGGACATATACACATATATATACTTTATGTGTCGCTTATTAATATTGTAGAAATTACAAACGGAATGACAAACCTATATATACCCTTTAACCATTTTTTGGTAAAGGGCATAATAAAAAGTTTATATCCTCAAAAATAGTTCATAAAAATACACAATAAATTTCTCACATTTCAGGAAAAGTTTACTACTGACTTAAAGGAAAAATTTACTAAGAGTAGGAAAATGGTTATAAACTGAAGGAAATTTTATATTAAGGACTAGTCAGATTCGTCTTAAATCAAAAAATAAACTTTAGGAAGTGAATTACTCCTGATTAGTTCATGAAATTTGACTTACTTAAAAGATGCAAAGAGGTATACTAAATTTTATGAAAATATTTACCAGTTTTAAGTATTTTTTCTTTGAATTATAGAATTTATTATTAATTTGCATTTAGCAAAAAATCTAAGTAAATTTTTCATATTTTCGAAGAATATTTGAACTTGAAAATTATTTTTTGTAAATAAAATAAAATTTTAAAACTCAATAATTTCAATGCTTATTCAGGCTGCCTTGTTAGACAATTGGTTAGAGTGCTTGCCTATCAATCAGAAGGTTGCTGGTTCAATACTTGTCAACTCTCAAAGAATTTATATGTGTGTATGTATGGTGAATTATAATTAAGAATATAATATGAAGATATAATAAATAACATATCATTTGGTATAGAATTTAATTAAAAATAAAAATAAGTACCAGAATTAAAGACAAAAAAAATTGGAAAATTTACTAAATTTGAGATCAAAGACGAAAAAAATTTTTTGCAAAGCTCCGAATTTTATGGGAAAATTTTACTTAATTTTAGGAAAATTTTTCTTAAATATGAAAATATAATTAGTATAAGCTAGTTCATTAATGAACTAGAAATTTAGTAAATATTTTACTGGTTTCAATTAAAAAACAGCTTTGGCGCCATATGACAAATTTTTTTTATTCAAATCTAGAAAATTTTCCAAAGTTTTAGTTAATTTTTTTTGAGTGCATCCATACCATAAGGTATGAACATGCACGGGTTCATCACTGCCTATTAAAATATATATTTATTTTGAAGCTTTCGAATCACAGAATTTTATCAATTATTGAAATTCCCGCCCAACACATAATATTTCCCCTAAATCGAAACAGTTCGTTAGTACCACGATTCAACACCGTTCTTGTCATGAGTATTTTTTTTTTTGTTGGGTGCATATAAGGAATATGGTAATGTGAAGTAAAGTTCTCGTTTGTTTATATTAAAAATAATAGTACTGTGTTAGCTACTCGTACTGTACCAGATGAATCGATATCAGGTGGTCTCAATACTGTCCAAGTGAGTATTATCGCTGCTGGTAATTTTAATATCCCTTAGATGCCAACGGGGCTGTTGTGTATATCTTGGGCACGAACATTCGTAGTTCTTTCAGACTGCCGAATAAATGTAGCGTTTTCCAAGCTGAGATTTTGGCGATCCTCAGGGCCACGGAAGTGGTGGCCAGGAATGTAGCTGAAGGTGGGAAGGTAACTTTATACGTCGACAGCCAGGCTGCTCTAAAAGCTTTGATGGGACAAATGTCAAATCGAAACTTGTCAGTGCCTGTAGGAAACTACCGATAAGTCCTTACTACAGGGAACTCAGTAATTTGGTAGAGAGCAGGACAAAACATTCAAATAGGGAGGATTGTACAGTCTCAAGGGTTGCGTGGCAAAAACTTGACTCAGGAATACCCAACCTGCTCCTGAGCACGAACAGGAAGGCGATACGAGTCGTAATAGGCGCGTTGACTGGTCACTGCTCGGTCAGAGCAAGAACCACTATTTTGGAAGACTGGCACTCAAGATTTATGTAGGATGTGCAGGATGAAGAGGAACCAGAAACCATCCAACGTATTATCTGTCACTGCCCGTAGCTGCTTACATGGCTGAGAAGACGTTTCCATGAGATCACTACTTATATCGGGAAGTTTAAACTAGAGGACATCAGGGACTTCATCATGGGAATACAGTTGCTTAATGACGGATAATAGGGTCACTTCTAGGTACAAATCGGGGTAAATATTACTTTTAATGGGCAATAGAAAGGAATCACAAAGAACCCAACTGAGTCTCCGAATGGAGGTGTGCTTTAGAACCACCCTTCCTAACCTAAACTAACATAGATGCCAAAACATATTTTTCACTACATTTTTTGACACCCCAAGTATGAATCTTTCAAATAGAATTGATTTGAATATACCTTTATAAATAGATATACATATCTTGGGGCTTGGGGGAAAAATAAATTCAAAAATTTTAAGTAAAAAGTTATAATGTTTTATTAGTTCACGTTGACACTTGTAATCTTTATTGCAGCAATTCTTGAATATGTGGGAGAGTGTTGAATAGAAGTACGTATATATTTTACATTTTGTTGGAAAATAATACGTTGCTGGAACTGGGATTTACAAAACAGAATGTGTTGAGGAATTCAGACAATCCTTCTTTCTGCTTCTACTGAAGTATTGCTTATATACAGAACTTCATAGAAGCACTAAAAGGACAAGCTTTGGTTTTTATTGGCTTCTTCAGGGAAATTAGTAAAAACATAACCTCAAACCTTAAACAGTGTCTTTCCCAATAAAAACAAAGTGACTGTCAATTTAATAATTTTGACAGATGTTAAAAGTTTTATTGGAAAATGTTAACTCTAAAACAAAATGTTGAAAAAATTAACTCTTATAAATCATAAATAATGAAAATGGATGGAGAAATTATTGCAGCTCATAAAACTTATTTATTTACAAACAAACCAAAAGAAGCAAATTTTGCGGTTGGTCTGCGATATTCTTTTAATTTGTGGTTAAATTATTGATGTACGTGTAAAAATTCCAAAACAACAAAGAAAAAACTAAGCAAGAACAAAAAAGATTGAAATGAAAGCAACCCCTAATTGAGCTGGTTGGCAGATTATTATTAATAAATATAATAAAAAAGGAGAGAGAAAAAAACGAAAACTCAAAAGCTATTATAACGACATACTACGTTGTTGATGTGGCAGAATCGTCAGTCCTTGACAGAAACATGCCACTACTGCCACCACACCATCATCATCAGCAGGCAAACAGACAAGTTGCCAAAACAAAACAAAAAATTAGCACTCAGATGATTAAAATGTAATTATGGTTTGAACTTTTTTGTTCGTTACTTTTATTTTATTTATTCTGATAGTCGATTGTAAAAAGTGACTGACTGACTGACTCTTTTCTCTCTCACATTTTTTTTTTGCTTTTATTTTGTTGCAGAGTTATTAAAAGTTGTAAAAAATTATAATGGATTTATGTGAGTTTAGAGTTAACAAACAATTAATAATTATTTATATTATTATTATAATAAGTAGATGAAGTGAATAAGTTCAATTGAAAAATATAATTTCTTATAAAACTGGGGAAATATTTAAAGAAATATTTAAGTGCTGTCGCCATATTACATGTGGGAGAAGCTAAAAAATAAGATATTCCAATAGAATTCTGACAATTCATGTTTAACGAAAATCTCAACAATTCAATCCAAAATCTGTTGAACCTCTTACATATCGTAATTAGTTGTTGACAACGGTATTAGAAAGTTAATTTGGGTTTACTTGGTTTAACTTTTTATGGAGTTTTTACTGTTTTTATTTTATTTTTTTTTCATTAGATAACTTTCATTTGTTCTCACATGCTTTTAAAAAAATAATATGTATTAATAAAATTCTCACGCTTCTTTCTATAAAATATATTAAAAATTACACTTGTTATGCCATTTATTGAATTTGATGATGCGTATGCATTTGTGATTGAAATATATAGAAAATAAAAGTTGAAAACTAACGATGAAATCCTTCAGGGATCAATAATGTCGTTTCATATGTGATTTAATTTCAATGTAGAACTGTGAAAAAGAAGGGAGAAATGACATAAAAATAGTGGTTGTTCTTTTCTTTTTTTTTTTTTTGTATCGAAAAATACCCAATTAATTTTTGTTACACTTGTTAAAATTTGCGAATAATTGCTAATCAAGCTGCAGACATTTAGCGTGGGAAATTTTTGAGAGAAAAATTTTAATTTGCTAGTAGATTCGGTTTTGATTACCGTTTTTGGGATACGTGAGAATTGTAGAAAATATAAATTGAATTGAAAAAGTGAGGCAGCATTTTGGAATAGGTAAACTGAAATGAAATATTAAAACCGTAGCGATTTTATTCAATCGAGGTCGTGGTGTGTGCTCCCATCGAACATTTGGCAATTTTTAAAACAGATGAAAATATTAACTGCCTGTCTCATAATGTTGACATATCGATTGCGTTCTCATATTTATATTTTTAATATTTGTTTTTTATATAAATATGAGAACGAAATCCACTTGTCGACATCGTGGGACAGGCAGTAAAACTAAATTATAAATGTATGTAGACATTGTATGAATATAATTGAATATATATGTACATATGTATGTATGTATGTATGCATTCATGTTAATTTGCAACAAAAATAATACACACAAATAAGAATTCACGAATGGTTCGATTACGAATAAAGGTTGCAATTATAGGGATTCCGCAATACTTTTGCGATGCAGTTTTTTCAGAGCGGTTGCCACTCGGTAGCCAATTGCTAAAGAAATATTGCTTGGGTGCTATAAAGCCCTGATTACCTACTGGAAATTTCAGTTGTTATTAACATTTGTCGTCGGCTGCACACTGTTTAACAATTGCAACTCAACTGAAGTTTTGTCGCTAACCATAATTCGTTGTTTACATTATGAAATATTTTCTGCAAAATTTTGAGTTTATGAATGGAAGGGAAAAGATGTATTAAATAAATTCAGTGAAGTGCGACTTTGACCCGCGCATGAAGGGTTCCGTACGGACACGAGATATGTAATTCAATACGAACTTTAGTAGCCTATATAAAATATAGTTTTGGCATTTTTTTTCGTTTTTGGGTTTTTTTTCGGTTTTAAGCGTTTTTTTAGTTTTGGGGTTTCTTGAATTTATTGGCACTTTCTGAGTTTTGGCACTTTTTTTCTCGTTTTGGCGATTTTTTTGGTTTTTGAAGTTTTTTTAATTTTGGTGCTTTTTTTATTTTGGCTATTTTTTATTTTGCGATTTTTTTAATTTTTGCGTTTTTTTCATATAGGTGATTTTTTGGTTTTGGCGATTTTATCGGTTTTTGGCGTTTTCCTTTCATTTTGGCAAAATTTTTAGTTTTGGCATTTTTTTCTCGTTTTGAGGTTTTTTTTCGGTTTTTGACGTTTTTTTAATTTTGGCGATTTTTTTCGTTTTAGCGTTTTTTTGTAATTTTAGCGATTTTTTTCATTTTGGCGATTTTTTCTCATAAACAATTATTTTGGTTTTGGCGCATTTTTCGCGTTTTGGCGCTTTTTTGGGTTTTTGACTTTTTTTTCATTGTGGAGATTTTTTTCATTTGGGCGATTTTTTCGAGTTTTGCGATTTATTTTAGTGCTAGAATTTTTTTTTAATTTTGTAGATTTTTTTCGTTTTGGCGATTTTTTTTTCAATTTTTGGCAATTTTTTTTTGTTTGGCGATTTTATAATTTTCAGATTTTTTAGTTTTACCGTGTTTGAAAATTTCAAGAGTTTACCTCTTACGGTTCCCAAGATATAGCAAGTTGTCAAAATTACATAGTCAAAATTGCATTAACTGATGGACCACCCTTTAATTTAAATTTTTTAATATTTTAATATTAATTGTTGTAGCCTATATAAAAATAAACTAATTTTACAAATTTCAAGTGTCAATATAAATATGTACATACAATTGTATGTATATTACATGGGATTATAGCATTTTTCGTTGCTCGATTTGGAACACCCTTTAATTTTTAATTCGCATGTATTTGTTGTTGTAGCGGCCAAGGTTCTACATACTCTGTTCAAATTTCAGGTCCGTAGCTCTTACGGTTCCTGAGAAAATACCGTGTGACGGACAGACGGACAGCGTAGCGAAAACAATAGGGTTCCTTTTTTCACCTTTGGTGTACGGTTCCGTACAAAGGATACTTTGTTTCATGTAAATGCGTTCTCGTTGAATATCTCTATGAGAAAATTTTTTAAACTGTGGACGCGCGTCCAGTTTCAAAATAGAATTTAAAAATGTTTCGGAGCAAATGTTTTACTATATAGACGGGGACTAATCGAACCAATGAGAACTTATATGGCAGAACTTCTACTGGAAATGACAGTCGTCAACAACTGGAACCCAAATGAAGTTGGGTTTTTTACATTAAAATTTTGGCCGTTATTATGAGTAACTTTCGATCTTCGACTGTAGTCGAAAGAACTGATCGAACGAATTCTCATTTGGTATTAAGGCGAGCATTCATTATACAAAGAATGTCCTTACTGTGAATACCACTCAAAGTGATTTTTAAAATTTGGAACAACTTTACATAAAAATAAAAAAACAATAATAATAATAATATAATAATTTTTTATACTAAAATACTTCAGCGAAAGTTAAATTCGTTGCTCAACGAAATTTTCTATGCTCATAATATGAATTGAACATTAGATTTTCGATGTTCGATAGCCAGTGAAGATCGAAAATCGAATGCAGCTCATAATAAGGGCCTTTATTTATAATGTAGAAGTATTTAAATATAAAATATTTCAAGCGCTCGCTTTACAAATAATATTATTAAATTTAACTTGAAATAAATTTATTAATCATAAATTTCCTTAGTATTTTTATTACTTACACCACACATTCCACGTATTACTTATTTCGTTCCATAAATTTGTTGCGGTTGGTTTTTTTGAGCTGAGTTATTACATTAACAATTTTAACAAATAATTATTCGAAACTGATGCTCGTATGTGTATGTATGTATGTATGTATATTAATTTCAAATCAAATAACATAAACTGAATCAAGGGATAAAACATTGTTTAATGTTATGAAATCTCATAAAAATCACAATTTACCAAATCGTTAAGTTTTTATATATATCGCCATCAAATTATGAGTCTGTTATGGATTATCGTACACACTTACACACACATACAAATATTTGTGTGGTTCCAGCATTTTGAACAAATTATTTATTTTGAAATTTAATAGCTCTTTAACACTTTCTAATCAGCGGGTGTAATTTTAAGTACAAATCTGTCTTGTTCCTTGAGAGATTTTTAAAACAAAGAAAATATTTTGGAACATATAATTTTTAATGTAATAAAAACAACAGAATTAATAAACACCAATTATGAGTTCAACATAGACGAACGTAGTAGTTCACTTTGAGTGCCTTCATCACTGTCAAATTTTTCTTTTTAAGTGTTATTTTTTAACACTTTTCTTTTTGGTTTATTCAAAACAAAAGAAAAGCTGAAATGTTTCATAAATATTATTTATATATTTTTTATTCTATTTTTTTTTATTTTGTTATTTCTGTGAGGAATTTTTTTTTAAATAGTGAGTGCTCATAAAAAAATGCTATTAAAATCAAGTTTATTATGAGGATTAATAAGACGGTATTTTATTTTGTTTTATTTTTGGTTTTGTTGAATTTTATTTTCTATTTAAGCCGCGCGTAAGAGCGTGTGAGTTTGATTTAGTTTAAAAAATTATGCGGTACTAGAAAACTAAAACATATAAAATTTTATTCACGTAGATATGTGCATACTAGAGGTGAGCACAAGATGTTTGCTTGCTTCATTCATTGCTTCATCTTTAATCGAAAAAAATACAAATAATCAATTAAAAATTGACAAAAAAGTTTAATTGATGCAATTAAATTGTTAATTAAATTTCTGTGTAGCATGATAATGATAAAATTTGTATAAAAAAAATTCCAAAATTGTATCGAAAACGAATTTAATTTTTGTCCTAAACATATTTAGCAAATATGTATGTAACCACGTAACGATCCACTTATGTACGAGTACATCTTAACATATTTAACTCGATATACATATTTATCTTTACTCACGTGAACACGAGTGAATACATATTTACCTATTTATGTATGTTAATTATTAAATTTAACAGACACATCATACATATCAACAATGTTGGCATTGTACTCATATGTTGGTGAGAGTAAAATTTAATGATTTCATGTCTAATGGAATTGTTGTTACATATTGGTAGTTTAATTTTCACGTATTGTTGCCGATTTAATCTGTCGTTACGAAAATTGAAATAAATGCTCTTGTTTATTATTGGTATAGAGGTTCATTCGTATGAACTCACACTTGGGCGCCTTTACAACATTCAGTTACAATTTGACTCTATTCGCAGATTGTGACAAGTATCCACAAACTACATACATACACACGTACTTGTTGTCTGCATTAATTCTTGTTTGCAATAATCATTGCAAACATACTCATGCACAATTACGATATTAATAGATAGATAGTCGGTTGTTACCGCGAAAATCGTGATAAATTTTTACGGCCTTTTTCACTACTTTGCATTAAAATGACAGGTATAACTTCAATACAATAACTGATATTCTACAGCAATTATCTGTTCTGTTTACAATTATCTTTTATGCCAACCATATTACAATGCAAGCGTGAGTTGCAAATTAATATCGATAGGAATGAATAAGCGTACGTAGGTGGTGCGTATGTATGTTCAACTACAAGTAGGGTTTAGAAGCTCAGGATTCCCCGGGGAAAAACACGCGGCTAAACATATGGACATGTAAGTAAATGTTTATCGTTAGCTAAAAGCCAAAAGTCATAACTAACAAAAATATAGTTTTACAGGAGAAGCAGAATACTAATAAAAAAAAATAAACGCACTTGCAGTTATGTAGCTTTGTTTTTTGTTAATAAACACAACATTTTTTATCGTAAAGTTGTAAGATTTTTGTCAAGAGTTTTCGATTTTGAATTTTTTGTTACTTACGGCTTTTTGCATTTTAGCGTACTTGTATACATACATATGTGCCCTTAATTATGAAAGTGGTCTAAGTCATGTGCATTTTTGCTTCGAAATATCAAATAAATCTTTTAAAAACTTCAACAAATATTTAAAAAATATTAAATAAGTCTAAATAAAAATGTTGCATAATATAAAAATACTTTTTAATTTGTTCAAATATATTCTAATAAATATCTGGAGCAGAGAAATATATGACTTAGACCAGTTTCATAATTAAGGGCACATATGTATCTACATAATCTTTCATAGTAAATTTATGAGACGAACAATTTAAAAATTGTCGCTCTGGAACAGAACCTTACAGAATTTTGGGTATTATTATGGTTGACGAATTTTTCGATTCGACTTTTACGGGTACTACACGTAGATTAAAAGAGCATCCAACATTTTCACTCAATCTAGTACAAACTGTCGAAAGACAATTCGCAAACTGTAATAAGGCGAAATGGTATATTGGATAAAACGCTGCAGTTCCAGAAGGATAAGTCAAACTTTCAAGCCAAAAAAAACTCTAAATGACTTTGAACCACGAGCACTTACGTTTCCACATATCGATGTTATTACTAACAGCGATGCCTACTTGGTGCTTTTGGCACTATTTTTAGTGCTTTTTGAAGATTCAAAACGCCAAGTTTGGAGCGTAAGTGCCAAACTAAGAAAAAGCAGTAATTAGTGCTTTTAATAAATTTGTGTATTTCTTCAAATTACTTAAATAAAAACTTTATTTTTTCAGTGTAAAGCATACATTTTTCGTTTGATATATTTCATTAAATATAGAATAGCTTAAAAAATATTAAAAATTATTAAACTTCACTTGTTTGGATCTTCACTCGTTTTTCACGTTTGTGCTTTTTACGCTTTTTAGATCTCAAAATTATGCTTTTTAGTGCTTTTAGAACCAAAAAAGTTGGCATCACTGATTCCTAAAAGACTTTTCAGAACGAAAAGAAAATAACACCGTAATGGCAAAACTGCGATTTAAAACAATTAAATCTTATACAAAAAAAATTAAACTGGTTATTTAAGCAGTGGATTTGGTTTTAACAATATTAACATGCAATAATTGCATTTTCAACGACGCACAAAAGTAACTGAAGAAGCAAATAACAAAAGTTTTACTTAATTTAACAAATACAAACATGCATGCATATTTTTTCGGAAATTACATAAAGAGTTAAATTTTTTGCTCCCATTTTGTGGGGAAACTGAAAAGTCTGAGGAAACTCAAACCCTAACTATAATGGAATTACTGCAATAACAATAATTAGTTCGAACCAGTCAATATCAATAGAGGCAGACAATTTAACCCACAGGATAATTTCCATAAGCACACACATTTGCAAATACGAAAATCGGGTTTACTCTCATACAAATGAATACAATTTGAAAAGTATTTAACGTGTCTATTGCGCGGCAATTGTCGAAAAGATATTTAAGAAAATGATAAATACACGAAATAATTAAATGTTACGATATACAAACACACATCAATAAAAATGTAAGAGGTTTGTGACTATTCAAAATGTGTGGTTGAAGTCTACTGATGATTTGATACAGCAACAATGAAATGCATATCGACCAAGCTGAACCACCAGCAAATAAATTTCAAAATAAAAATGTACTCGTATTCATAAAAGACATCTCAAAATTAATGGCCTGTTTCTCACCTGCGAAAGAAAACGTTCGACTTACAATTTATATTGAAAACAACAATAAAATATGAAAATTTGTTTTTGTTTTCAATATAAATTGTAAGTCGAACGTTTTCCTTCGCAGGTGAGAAATAGGCCATAAGTTATTTAAATTTTTAATAAAATTACATTAACAAAAAATTTTAAAAATGTGTTTAAAAGAATTATACAAATCAAAAAAAGTCGATGATAATATATTTGTAATACGGTGCATCAAAACAAATCACATATTCCATTTGCACTGAAAACCATATATATATTTTATATTTATATAGTTTTATTATATATTTTATATTATAAAAGCTGAAATTTCAAATTTCACCAGACACAGTGGACCAAACGCAGGTACACTTACGATAAAGACGAGGCGGCTTTCGAAAACTGCTAATTGTTCCGTTCTGCTAGTGTTTGTCAGAATATTTACAAATTAAATTTAATGTTGTTTCTTAAAAATTATCACATGTAATTTGGCTTACCGAGCGTTAGCAGCTTCAATCAAATCATAAAGTTCGAACAATAATCGGTTATGTTCTGTAAACCGAATCCGAGTAAATTTCTCGTTTTCAAAAAATTAATAATGGTCCAGCAGGCGCGTTTAAAATCATACACGATAATTTTCTTTCAGATATGATATTTGGGAATCTATGTGCATATATATATATATATATATATATATATATATATATATATATATATATATATATATATATATATATAATAAAAAATGTAAAAAATATGTCTATTCTATTCTCTTCTATTTCAAATCGATCGGTTTACAAAAGAGGGCTGAATAATAACGTTTTTTATTCAAATATTCAATGGATTGTACTAAACTATCATTCAATAGATTTGACGAATAATATAAAAATATCACTCGCAGTAGTTTTGCAACGAAAAAATAACAAGTAGCTAAATATTGTAAAAAATATATATTAATGTGGATTATTATCAAAATTGCATCAATTTGTTTAAAATATATAAAACAATATAATCAGGGACCTAATTCCCGTATTCGATTGCAAGCGAGTTATTACTCGAATGTGCGAGTCTTTTAACTTTTGAGATTTTCCCATTCGATTTCGTATAACACACATATCGAAATTTCTAATGACAGCATTCGATAACGTGTATACATTCGACTGCAACCCTTCGTGTTTTTACTCGCAAGCAAAAATGTATTCGAAATAACGTTTAACATACAAAAAGCGAAGGAAAAGAAAATGTTAATTCAATATTTTTCTCATCTATTTATAAATGAATGTATGCACAATAGTGACCTGCACAAGACCATTTATAAGTCATTTCAAGACATGAGAGATTTTTCAAATGCTTTAATAAAGCGAAATATTCTAAAACAAACGCTAAACTGAACTTGAGCCTAACTATGAATTATTTCTGATTAAAATTCACTACAGTTCAATTAAAGAATCTAAAAATTTCTCGCTAAACAACACTGTTGGCAAAACATTTTTTTCAGTTGTTTGTCTTGTCAAAACAGTTGTTTAGCGTTTGCTTAGAATATTTCGCTGTAGTAAAGATTTTTAAAAATCTCTCATGTCTTGAAAGGTCTTATAAATGGTCTTGTGCAGGTAACTAATGCACAAATATACGTATAAAAAAATTCAAATATATTTCTAGTTGACTTTATTTCACAAAATTTATTTGTGTTATTTCAATGAATTTCATGACAATTTAAAAAATATCAGCTTTGTTTTATTCCATTTCAAAGTTCTATTACTCTATAAAAAACACCCTTTACAATGGGTCTTGAAATAAGGTGGTTCATTTTGATATGTAAAAAATGACTATTACAAGCGAAATCATCAGATGTTTCTTCCATTGTAAAGAATAGGATATGACATCATTAATGGAAAACAATATCAACCAAATGCCCGCCACGGCTACACTTGAAGGGCCATATTCTTTTCATGAATTTTTCCTTCACCAATTCGCACATTTGCGGCTGAATGTTATCGATATCTTCACGAATTCCATCTTTGCAGGACTGATTGTGAGTCGTTGGCATAGACCCTACCCTGTCTTTGACGTGGCTTCAAAGAAAAAAGTCTAAAGATCTCTGTGGCCAATTGTGATAGTCTCTTCGAGAAATCACGCTGTGTGAAAACTTTTCATGCAAAAGGACGATGGCATCGTTACTTGTGTGGCACGTAGCACTTCGTTTTATTAAAAATAAACATGGTCCAGGCCAATATCTTCCTATTCCAAGTAGACAAAATCGTTGGTGGAACGCAGAATTCCAAAGATCGACGTGAAATGAACAAACATGGGTTATCATCAACAATATGGGCTACAAGAGCACACCATTCTTAATTGTTCTAGAGGAACATAATGAAATTCGGTACTTCGCATCACTAACTTGTTCCAACAACTCTAAATTATCCATCAATTTCGCTATTGCTGGCGGAGAAGGTGCCGAAAAATGCTTTAGTTTTTCGAACTTTAACCGTGAAATTTTCATATTTTTAGAGTTTTGAAGGTCAAAATAAAATACGAATGAGAGTCTCTCAGATGATGCGGCACCTGCCAAATAGTGACATATTTTTCGTGCGAGACATTTCCAAGTCAGAACTCTTCCCCACATGTCCTGCATGCGTTGCTGTGATTGTGAATGACACAAAATTTAATCCGGTCAAAGTGGCACCAGAACTTTAATCGGTTTCTTATATAAATGAATACACATACACCAGCACTGGTCTGTCTATATGACACCTATTGTCTCCGTTTGGAGTGATTTGAGCATGATTTCGAGGCCATTTCTCTGTAAAAACTATTTCACGTTCTCAACTGATACACCCTTATGAAATCTTAATTCTAGATAAAAAAAATACCTAAAAAACTTTAGTATGTACAAACACATTATATATGTACATAAGATCCCAAAGGAAATCATATGACAGGAAAATAAAAAATAGAATAAAACACCCATGAAAAAACTCCATTTGAAGTGAACAAACAACAATAAAAACAAACGGGGTGGTAAAGCATGCCGACAATTTAATATCTAATGTATGTATGTAAGTATGTTTTAGTTGTCTCTATCTCCACATAAAGTTTCAGTTTATTCATCTTACCATACACCCCCGCTCAATTTCCACTATCCAAAAGCGTCAGTGACAACTCGAACTGCCACCGCAAGGCAGGCACTAAGCTGTCAACCCTCTTGAATACAGGCAATAAGCTTTTTACCACTTCCCCATCTTTCCTCTGCTTCCATACTCAATTTTATTTCGATTTTGGAATACGAGCACAAGACGTGCAGGCAGACGGCATCCTCCATGGTAGAATAGTCGTAAAGAAAGAAGAAGAAAAAAAGAAAGGCACGTTTCAGACTTGTTATACTTCAGCTATAAAATATTTTTATTCCTGTTGCTATAGTTGTTACTGCTGTTGATGGCTTTTTTGTTTTTGGTGTTGGAAAGATTTTTAGATGTGAAAGCCGCAAGCATATGTTGCTCGATAATTTGCCGAAAGTTTTAATGAAAGACATGGGAGCCATTTTTAACAAAACAGAAACGAGCAAGAGAACATACCAACAAAATGAAAATGTCGTACATTAAAACATGAGGAAGGAAGTTGACATAATGCCGCCATTTTTCTAAATGATTCCTCGGTGTATGTGTGTAAATCTATTGTACTCGTACATAACGGTTTTATTACTGTTTCTCTATCATGCTGATGATTATGATGTTTTCTCCGTTAACGACCAATTCTGGATGCTGAGTAAATTGAGTTAAAATTAGTTGAGTCAATCGTCGGTAGTTGATTTTATTTTTTTTTTTAATTACCATGACTTCTTGGGTTGTGAAAGTTTTAATTTTAGATTATTTTAATGTTTAATAATGATAAAATTGAGTTGTCTAATTTACAATAAATACTTTTCATTTCAAAGGAATATGAATGCGGATTCTTCCAATGGATATTTTAAATTTATTAGGGCTGTACTTCAATCGAAATCAAGACACAGCATTACGCTGTCATGACAACGGCAAATGAAATTTTTTATTAATCGTTGAAACAATCCATGGTGGATTATAATTTTTGTATGTATGGAATGAAGCAATTCGCTTCTGAAATTAAAAAACCACTCAACGAATTTTATAGGAGAGGTGGACCTATGTCTCATCCATGCTTGCGAATAGAAGAAATATCTCAGCTTTGTAGCGATGAAAGGTCACCAAACCGTATATTGAAACATCTTCAGGACATTATTATGTTGTTATGTTGTGAGCAAACGCGATACCCACCCATCTTCTGCTCACGTTTCTCATCTTCTAATTTTCTTCAAGTATGCGATGTACATAAACCATTTCACTTTTTAAAATACTTATCATTTCCCCTATCTTACGCATCTTCATTCAATACCATTTTGTGAATTTTCTTAACCGTTCCTGGATTTTCTTAACCGCTTGGATATCTCAATTGCTCGACCAGTACGGTGTTCGTCTTGGCAGCACGTACGGCCTCGGTTTAAATTCTGGCACACAATATTTTATAGAGTAAATAGCCCAGTTCAACTGTAATACTGTTTAGTATTAAATTCACTGAGATCGTTAATTTTTCATGGGTCAAAAAATCTTATATATAAATACGGCACACATTTTTTTGTCGTACACTTTTAAGTATCTTATCGTCCACAAACATTAGCGAGAAATACATGGATTAAAAGGTATTTTCGTCTAGATATGCACAATATAATATAATTCTGAAAATTAGCATAATCATCCGCAAAGTAAAATAAGAAATATTTTGGCTACTAAGCATAGCTTCAAAATTTAATACGCCTCATTGACACCAGAGGCGCTGCAACACGGCATTATTAAAAAAACGTACAAAAAAGCAGGGGGCAAATTACGGCATTCGATACGATTCGAAATTTTAAAACATTTCCATATAAACTCTATTGAAATACTTCGTAATTTCGTTCGATAACGAGTGCCTTAATTTGCCCCCCAGAGTTATAAAAGAATTAACCTTTTCTCTATCCCTTCTCTATCACTATTCTTTCTTCAACTCACAGGTAGCGCAAAGGGTCCATTGCATTGGACCCAAGTGAGCTGGACTATAAATTTCACCCTTCCTTCCCAGCAGCCTGCTAACCTAATCTAGCCTAACCTATTATTTGGCAAAGAAAACTTCATATTCCTATTACAAATGTAAAAGTTAATACTCGAACTCGTAGAAACTTGATAAAAGATAAATTAATATTACCACAGAAAAGTATAAGAAAACCTTAAATCAAAGATCCATACAACGAAATCCATTCGAGAAATTAATACAGAAAAGGCCTCAAGACGTAGAAATTGCCTGATATTAGAGCAAAATACATTTGTTTTATTAATTGCAATTACATAAAGTACGAGAGCTGGCCAATAAGTCCGTTAGTTTACGAATGTCCATCCATCCTTTGCCAGGAGACTACCGCGAATGTTGAGAAGAAAATTGAAAATAGCGAATTTCGTGTGCTAATTAAACATTATTTTTTGCCGGAAAAAACATGAGTCAAACCGAGGCTAACCTTGATAAGTACTAAGGGGAGTCTGCTGATCAATCTCAATGGTAAAAAAATAGGTTAACCGAAGATGCTGAACATTCTGGACGTCCAGTTAAGGTCTCTACAGCTAAAACAATTGGAAAAATTTACGATATGGTGTTGGATTGTCGCAGTTTGAAAGTGAGAGATTGTGGAAGACATATGTAGGCATCGACACGAGATTGTGGCTCGCCTTAAAAAAGTATCAAATAAAAAGACCGCATTTGGCGGTTAGATTACAACGATAAAATCATCTCACAAACAAATGCCTATTCTGTGCCTCGTTTCTGTAAGGAATGTAAGAGCTTTTCGTATCGAAAAAATTTTTATCACCCTGCGAAACACAGGGTGAGTAAGAAAATAACTGTATTTTTTGATATTTTTTGTAAGGTTATAAAATTTTGTATGTGGGTAACCCTGTCAAATAGGACAATCAATATAATTATTTAATTTTTCTCGATGCGAGAACTTCTCACAAGTTACAGAAACGGGGTACTGATTACCTCGACAAATCGCATTTTTGTTTTTTTTTTTTGAAGTATATAAAAATTGAAGAAAGGTTGGACAAATTATATGGAGCGCAAAAGAGAATACGTTGAAAATAACTCGTAAAATGAGTTTATCCAAAATATCTGTGTTTCATTCAAAAATTCAGTAACTTAATGAGTCGTCCTCGTATTTCACAAGATTTGAACCTCTGATTGCTTGTATTACGAAAATGTCTTTTTATATCTTATTTTACATTCCATGTACAATTTTTTAACCCATTGGCCACTTTTCCAAAATTCAATTTTTAAACAAAAATATTGTTTAAGTGTACATACATACATCACTAAAAATACTCGTATGTACAACTAATAAATATGAAAACTAAAATCATAAATTTTTCACCAACGACTGTCAAACTAAACAACAACAAAAAAACTTTTATAATCCAAAAAAAAAAGTTAGTTAAGTCAAATGCAGTCGGCCACACCGCATAAAATACACTTTATAATTGCAACAGATGTATGTGTGTATGTACACAGAAAAAATTGTTCCCAAAAAATTTTCAAACAAAAGTTTGTTTGAAACAAAATTTTGTTTCAGTAAATATTTTTTACTATTCCAGTAAATAGTTTAATCCAATTTTGTTTAGAGCAAAACAAAAAACAATATGGAGTGAAAAATTCTAGTTGATACAATTAATATAAAGTAATACTCGGGGTTTTTTTTAGAAAATTTTGCATTTGAGTTTACAAATTTCTTTGAAGGACCTAAATTGAAAAAATTAGTATTTGATTCAGAGAATTTTGTGTTTGAAATGGAAAATTAGTTTTTTCTGTGTATGTGCCCATAATTAGGAAATTGATATTATACCTAATTTACATTTAGCATTTTTTTTCATGAAATTTCATGAATTTCATTACACGAAAGTTTTTAATTTGCTAATTGCAGCGCTATGTTATATAAAAAGAACGTAGAATGAGTTTCTGATGCGCTTTTTTTTAACTTTTTTGATATAAGTTGCTAATCCAGGCCTCCTATGAACAAATCTAATATGTAAGAAAATTTTAAAATATTTCCATTTAACAAAAAGTATGTACGGCCTGGCCCACGATGTCGACAAGAAATTATCTATCCCTTAGTTATATTGAAAACAAAAACAAATTTTCTTATTTTGTAAGCGATAGACAATTTCTTGTCGACATCGTGGGCCAAGCCGGTAATTTTCATTGGCAATTTACATACATATCGTCAGCCCATTATTGGTTTGGAGCATATGCCAAAAAGTCGGAACGGAGAAAAATCGACAAAGAATGTTTGCATAAAGTTTTGTCAAAGTATAACCGATATAATTTTTTATGTTTTCACCATTGCTTCCGACACATGTTTGGAAGAAATGTGTTAATTTTTGTGAACTTTCAATAATAAAGTGTTAGAAGTTAATATTCTTTATTGAAAGAGAAAAATACTGTTGTGTGCCACATACGCCACTTTTGATAATTCATTTTTAAAAAGTAGCTTTTTGTGCTGCATATGTATACAACTTTACTGCTGTACATTGAGAAACTTGTTAAAAAGAAAATTAATGCTTTAAATTTATTTTTTCCATAGAAATACGTATGTCTGTATAACGATGACCTCAAAATTAAACGAAAACCTTTACTAAACATTGTAATTTTTGCGATGTTAGCATTTTTTTTTTTGCGGTTGATCTAGTTTTTTTTATTCCTTGTAGTGCAAGTAATTTCTTCAAAGCATTTAGAAATTTTTCGCGTTGCTTTCGACCTTATTTTATTTTAACAGTTTTTGGCGATTTCTAAGAAGGCATGTTCATCGAACTATGCGAAGTTCATAGGTCGTCCCAATTGTGTTTATTACATTTCGGAAATTAAGCAAAAAAAGAGTTAAATTAATTTTGTATGTTTTTGTATGAATAATTTTACGCAATAACCAAACAGTGGCGTGTACAGCAAAACAGTACTTAAAAATAGCCGAAATGGAGCAAAATTAGTGTTAAATATCTCAGTAAGCATAACTAATTTCGCAAAACATGTTTTGGATTCAGGAAGAGGATATTCGAAATATGTATACATGTATGTATACCCCACACTTAACTAATTTTTTTTAATTGTCTGTGGGTCAAACCAATAATGGGCTGACGATAAATCGAAATCAGAAGCAAAACCAATGAGTTTAACAATTTTGGTTTGCAATTTCGTTTATTTAATTAGTTTTTATAAGCAGATTTTGTAAAAAATTTCGTTTCAAATTTGTATGAAAAATAACGAAAATTCGTTTCAAAAAATATTTTTTCCATACAAATTTCAAAACGAAAAAAAGTTTATATTTACAAAATTTGGCCTTTAGTGTTTCATATTAAAACAACATTTCGCATCTTATTTGTTTTTAATTTAAAAAAATAGACAAAAAAGTTTTCAGAGTGCACAACATGCTATAAGAGCATAAGTATAATCTGAAATGGATTGGGTCAATATAGATTGCCTCTCTCCTCAACCTAACCTAACCTATTCAGAAAAAATTTATAATTGTAATCTGAGTTGCCTCAAAGAGACAAGCTGGACCTCGTGCCTGATATACTTATTTTCGCAATATACACACAAAGCCGAAACAATTAATTTTTTATCAAACATATCCATAAAATAGTCATTCATACATTTACATTCTTTACTACACATGTAAGCTAAAAAAAAAGTTGCTGCAAAAGCGTGATTTCCCGCTGGGTAACAACTTGCAACACTGACCATCAAATATTTCAGATGATGTGCATAGTTGGTGGTTATACATAAAATAACAAGAATCAAAAATATGGAAAACTTTTGACAGTTTGTTGTGCAAGTGCTGTGTTGTTTGTTCTATTTTATATTGCAGGAGTATTTCGCATTTACAAAAAGTAAAGCAAGCACTTGCATAAATGGAGATTTAAAACTCGCATTTGGTGGCAATTTTTTTGCCCTCGAGCCATCGAGCACCTGTGATGTTGTTTGTTAGTGGTGAAAATCGTCATTATCATCATAAAAATATACATACATATCGTTAACTTAATACGAAAAGGCCCTAACTCAGGAGGTGTATGTAGTAATGATCTATCGAAGTATGTAAAAATATCTATTTCGAAAAATTATGAGTTGAGGCATTTTCGTATTAAGTTAACGATATGTATTTATATGCTTGAAACAAAAACAAAACACTAAATCGCTTTAAAAGACAAATACATAAATAAAATTTTAGTCTCTGTGGAAGTTTAGTGTCCTGATAAGGCAACGAATTGCATTTGTAGTATGTTTCACCAAAAACACCTTCGCTTCAGCTTTATTTTTCAATGTAACAACAATTTATAGCAAATGTTTCCGAAAGATGACATGCTAAATAAATAAAATACCATACATACCTACATACATATGTATATATGTACACATAAGTAAATTAAATGATACCTAATAAAACGTTTAACTACCGCTTCACGGCTGATTGAGAATTTCTCTGTTTTTTTCCATTGATACTTTTCACACCTTTTGGGATGAAAAAAAAAACGAAAAATATTCAACCACAATTCCTTAAAAATTAATAAGCAGTTAGAAAAAAGAAAGGAGGACAATCAGTAGTGTGGTTTAAAAAGGAAACGAAAATGTATACCGTTAAATTCAACAGAAAGAAAAACACTTAAATCCTTAAACTTATTGTCGTTAATACATTTTGTTTTTTGTATCTGTTGCGGTTTTATCATTTGACTTCTTGGGAACATTTTGAATGCCATATGTTTGGCATAAGTGTCAATATCGAATTTGTCTTTTATCCATTTAACATTTAATGCGGCATGTACATAATTTGAGTTACCCAGTTGCAGTAAATTTTTTTCTTTTTCTTCGAAGACAAAATGCAGCGAAAATCAATGACCATTTTTATAAAGTTTAAATTTAAATTTTAATAAAAATAGTTTGATATTAATTTGCATTATATTGGAGCAATATTGTTTATTTTAAGGTACGGTCACACTTGGCAAACATTTGCCCAAAACAGCGTAACAACTGCATACCAATGAAAACTTTTTGACTCACGACACATAATTATTAATATGTAGTTTCAAAATACATATGTAAATAGGTACATATTCACCCTTATTGGGAATAAAAGTTCTCGTGAAATGTCTTCTCTAAAATTGTGATCGCCAATGTTTGCGTTGTTGTTGTGACAGTATACTATTTTCTAATTTTGTTCACCATTTGAAATATTTCACGTGAACAAATTGTTCGCCTTTTATTCCCGATAAGGGTAATTATGTATATCAAACTGTTTAACTTAAAAATCACGTATCTGAGGAAAGATGTTTTTCTTTGGTTACGCTGTTTTGGGCAAATATTTGCCAAATGTGACGCTATATGATAGTGATAGTAATAATCCCATAATAATTATTATTTACAGATTAATTCCGCAACTCATGCGAATATACAAATTCTTGCAACAAATATAATAGCGGATGTTGCCATTCAAAACGGAAAATGAGATTAAACACAACAAATTAATGACTTTAAGTTTGTAGTAAATATCTGAGAGACGAGATAAGATTGAAGTTAATTGTTTAACAAATACTAAATAATTATTGAATATAAAAATTTAGTAAATATTCAACTCTAGGCCAAATACAGAAAGATTGTTAAGTTTCATAGATCATGATATTTTTTTCGGTTTTCGGTGAATTTTTGATTACAGCAGCAACTTTTGAAATGCACACGAAGGAATTCAGTGACCGTTTTCATTTGGAGAGATGATTTTAACTGTTGAAAAAATGTATATAGACAACCCATATGTTTTATTATTGTTTAAGTTTTACTACTTGATGTGGGCTTTATATTTCTTCGAATAAAATTTTATGAATTTTTCAAATATTCGAATAACTTATGTTCAAATATTTATTTATTTATTATTAATTATATATGTATATAAGTTAATATGTATAGATATATTCGAAAGAACAGAGATGAAAAAAAATCATCTGATTAATTTTAAATAATTTAGCAAATAACGACACTGATTATTTTAATTTTTTTATTAACAAACAAACAAACACATTCTTACACAAGAAAAAACAATTAATTTTATTACAAACTTAAAAATATTATTAAAAGCGAAACGGAATTAGTTAAAAAAATAGACGTTTTTAAAAATTTCGCTTTTTACTGCAACAGAGGGATAACTTAAATAATGCTAGTTGTGGAGAAATTGCTTTAAAGCCACACGGAAAATCTTGGTGCGTATTAGGTGTAATACACTATTGGGCGCGTCTTGATAATTCGTCTTAAATAACGCAGTCCAATTCACGAATGGTTATGGCTAAGTTCCCAAAATGTTTTGGAAATCGTAAGAAAACGATCCCATCTTAACCTTAAGAGAAGTAACAAAACATCGTTTCTCATATTCTAGTCTACAAGAACTTTAGCTAAATTAATAAGTTTTCATTATGTTGCATAAATTCTAGTGGAAGCTCTTCCCTACTGGATTACCAACTTAATGATTTTAACAAGGCGTGAGACTAAAATAATCGATTCTTGCGAAGTACTTACTTTATTTATTTGGCAATTTGTTCACGTACTCTATTTAATATAAAAAAATCATTCTCCTCATTTAGCAACTTGTACATCATTTTTTAAGTTTTAGATAACGCGATTTGTAAGCGAGTAATGAAATTCGGTAATCAGAAAAGTAAGTCATTATATGACAAATAGTTCTAATGGTAATGTGTAATTTTTGCTGGGTACATATGTTGGTTCATATGTATGTATGTATTTACCATACAAATCTGGTACTACATATGTAAGTATGTGTATGTTTCAAAATACATACATATAACATCAAAATTCAACTTAAATAACAGGTTAATTTCGTATTTATTACATGTTATAATTTTTAAGAAACACATTGCAACAATCACAATTATAATTATAATACAAACTGCAGCCTTTCGTGCATACTTTCCAGCTTTATACAAAAGTTGCATTGCTTTTCATTTAAGTTAACGATATGAACATACGTACATATGTACATACATACATATGTACATATGTAAATAGAAATTTGTTTGGTAAAACAAACAAAAATCAATTGAAAATTGTGGTTCTAAAATGTAAGCAACTTAAGCTAAGCTTTCTGGTGACTTCGGAAAACAAATATACACTTCGCCAGGAAGATCCAATTGGACAAAAATAATACGATAGATGTATGTATATTGTCATTTCCACAGAAAATGAAATATTGTCACGGTACGTTGCTTGGTGCCAACAAAGGGCTTTATATGGCTATATCATCAATATTTTCAAATATTTGTCGTATTTAATAGGTGAATTTAAAAGAACAAGTGTTTAACGTCATCATGGAATTCTGTTTAGAAACGGAAATCAAGCTTCATTCCAATTGCAAATGAAGGCAGTAACTTCGATTTCGTGCAGAAACTTCCTATTTCGATTCGGTCTGCTGAAAAGCTGATGCCTAATCAGCCCTTATTGGATTGTATGAACAGGCTGAATGGCAACAGAAAAAATATCCTATAATTTCTTATCTATACCCATTTGATCCCAAATAACTTTTTAGTGGGGGAAGCGGCGCAACATTGTGCTTCTTCACAAGTATCTTTTCAAACCAAAACGAATTACCTGAGTAAATAAATACATCTCGCCAATAGTCTCAAAATAGTATTAACAATTACATATATATAAGTACTTACATAGGCAATGCTAGTGTTTACTGGTGATCTTTAATATTTAAGCAAAATAATGGAACCTCCACTAAAATAGTTTTCATTTTAACACTTTCCTTCACACAAATTTATGCACTTTGCTTTCTACCACTTTCTTGCAGCATTTTTGATATATTACTTTGTATAAATTTCAACACAGATATAATTATTTCAATATAATTTAATCACAATAAAAATTTTCACTTAGACTGAATTTTGTGGGAAAAACTAGGAAAACGCCAAAAACGCGCTCTAAATAAAAACAATAGACAGAGTTGCAAATTAGAAATTATGGCCCTGCCACATTATAAGAACTTGCGTGTTTTGAAAAATGAGATGCCGGACCATATAGTTTGTGATGTGGTCACACTGTTGACGAAAGTGGCACCACCACCGCATCTTACTGTAATTCTAGCCCGGAAAGCAAACATTTTGCAAAAGGAAATTTCATACCGTAACTTAGTATAGAAGCTGCCAGACCTATTTAAACTGGTTTTGTCTGTTTATCTGTTTTACAAATGATGTATTATCAACGTCATGGCACTTGGAAGATTGTTTTGGTCACATTTCTATTAAAAAATTAATCGAAATGATGCAGCACACGTGCAGCAAAACGTCATTTATTCAATTCAGTAATAAAGTATACTCTAAGAATAGAGATCATGAGTTGCAACCATGTTACACAAGAAATTTGAAGCAAAAATAGCTCAAAAAATTCGAATCCTGATTCTTCAAGAAGACTCCGGTACTTTCTAGCTGTCACTCAATGAAATAATGATATAAACTATTCTTATTTCAAGCTTAACATTTGTTGAAGCACTAATAATCCCAAATTATTATTAGTTACTTATTCAGTAAAAGGTTTTTTTTTATCAAAAATACATTGAAATTGATTATTGAGGGGTTTAGCTGGATCCTATGCGCATTTCACTGTTGCTAATGCAGATCATCAGGCAATATTTACCCAAAAATTTCTTAGAACAACTGGAGTTATGATAAACTTCCATTTAAACACATGAGAAGCTCAACATATATCAAAGTCGAAACAAGAACTCAATAAATAACGTTTTTTTATTTTCTTACTTTACCATTGCTACATTGGCTGACTTTTTTCAGCTCGAATTGTAGTTGTAAGAGGTATGTAAATAAAATAAATGCAAATAACAACAACAGCTATTGAAGAGTAAAGTGCTGCCACACAAGTATTTTTGACCGGGTGCGTTAAGATATGTACAAATGCATGTTAAACTTAAATTGTAACAATTCGCTTTTTTCTTATTTCGAAATTGAATGAATGGAAAATTAGAATTCCTTAATTAATCATAAAACATCGTTTTTAGAGGCTGAATACATATACATACATATGTACATATTGAGGGCAATTATGAATAAAATTCCGCGAGAAATTTTTCCCAGGGAACAATTTCAACTAATAGCAAATGATAGGGAAAACAAAAAATTCTAATTGGAAAAGGAAAAAATTTCGCGCGTAATTTTATTCATAATTCCCTGATTAAGTATTGTTTATTTATTTGGTGGTTTTAAAATATGAATATTAAGAAATTTTAAATTTTTGATATCTTCAACTCAATCACGCAAGAACGTCTGATTGGATTTGAAAAATAATATTATTTTCCCAATTGCCTGCTCAACACATCGATGGCTTAATATAAAAAGGTGTTTTCTTCTATAAAATATCGAAAATTCGGGTTCCGGCTTTTTTATATTAAGCCATCTATATGTATCAAACTTTGCACGCATTGGGCTCCTGCTATGATCCAAATTAAATAAAATTATGTACTACCTTCCCGTTTCTTGCCAATATACAATATAAACAAATAATTTATTATATCGCATTTGTTGAAGGGGGTCATGTAAAAATTTTGCAATTTTAACACGATACACAGTGATCATATCTAGCCACTGTAAAATTTTTTATAAGATTGTCTATTTTCTTTTCTAACAAGAGTACATTATTTTCGTAAATTTTGTGTTGACCTCCATTTAAGGAACTAGTCCGACATATAGGAAATACCAAGCTGTCAAATAATATACAAGTCTAATGACCCGATTCATAATTGTTATGCAAAAAAAAAATAGTTAATATTGCACACATACTAGTTTTTAACAATAATAAAAAGTTTAGGTAAATTATTAATTTATCTATTGCAAACTATACTTTGCTTAAAATTATGTTTTTGAACCAGAATTTGTATCAGTTTTTACCATCAAAAGACGCAAATGAGAGATTAGATCCTGTTAATGGGGAAGACAAAGCAACTGGATCAGAGGCACGATTATCTTCCAATACAATGGTGGTATGTGGATAATGATCTAATTGCACAAACAAATAACGGTACTCCATTTGGCCAGAAGATGCCTAAAAATAAAAATAAACTGTAAACATATGCATGACATAATGAATTTTATCAATATTGTTATGAATCAATTTTTTAATAATAAGAATGGATGACATCTTTAAAAAGTATTGTCATACAAGTGACCTATATAAATAATTTCGTTAGAACCTCCTATGAGCCGAATAAATAAATAAAAATAATAAAAAGGAATGATTATATACATATGTATTGATATTGATATTTATCTCTTGTTATGCAAATTAAGTTTTCTTATAGGCTTCTGTAAAACAGCTCTGTTTGAACTAGTTCGCGACTTGGAACTCATTTTAGTTCAAAATAACTACACGTTACAAGCCTAGCATTTATATCCCGTTTAAAACTTTGATATAACTTTCTATAATTATAATTAACAATAGTTTTTATTCAACCTTTTGTATAATTATGTTATTGTCCTTCTTTTAACTTTTTTATTTAATTCGTTTTTACTAAGAAATGGCGAGTACATAATTCTTGTACTTTATATAAATGACTTAATTTTCTAAATTATTCATGAACGAGCTTTTGAGACGAGTTGCTCTTTTCCATTGAGTACAATTTTTTTAATCTTATGAAGAAATGATTTTTTATAAGCTCACCACTCTGGATTCTAAATGTACTGTTGCTTTATTTCTTATACCCTGTATGTAGAATCTCATCCGTAGGTGCGGTACACCATTACGCTCGAAACTGCTGTGTGCCACATGTTGACGACGGCCGCGGCGGGATTCTTCACCAAATCCTTTAATAGGAGCACCCAAGGAGTCCTGCACGCGCGGATCCTTTAAGATATGTAACTCAAACTGGTAATTATTATTACAAGATTTTTGATCAATAAATTACCTCAATAACTCGTTCCAATGCATTTGAGTATATGTTATTTGGACTAGAACTACTAAACAATTCTCGAAATATTGTCCAAAACATTACAGCGGTTACACCAACTCCCATCAATATAATGGCTGTATAACTCGCTGTCTTAGTATTTTCCTTGATTTTCTCACTCAAAGGTCGAACATCAGTCGATACATCTGTGCGACCTGCACCATTTTTACTCAGCTCCAATCCTTGACCGGTATCATTTCGTTTAACTTTTTGTTGCCAAACGGCACACTGACTGATTTTATTTTTCTGTTGTTGTTGAATGTAAGCACTCATAATCAAATGATGTTTTTGTAAAAATTGGCGTAACGCAATTATCTGCGACATTTTATCAAAATTTTTAAAACTTTCCTAAAATAATCTGCAAAAGTCTTTGGCAATAGCGAATTATTGGTAATAGCAACAATAATGAGTGATAATGAGATAAACAGTAGTGTGAGCAGGGCTGCCAGAAGATTTTGCTGAAAAATCTGCACTTTTTTGAAAAATCGTCGTCATTTTCGGCATATTAACAGTAGACAAAATTAACAATCATATGTAATACCACGTATTTTATAAAATAATAATACATAATTATTACATTTATTATTATATATGATTTAATTTATTATTTAATGTGTTTCAAAATGAATAACAATTTAAAAAAATACGTGTAGTTTCAACAGTGCAAGCAAGCGACTTGTCTAAAAAAATATATGAAGAGCACTAAAATTCCTATACAAATTTTCTGGACAAGTCACTTGCTTGCATTGTGGAAACTACACATTAGATTTCAACCAAAATTTCCAAAAGTTTACAATACCGCAATGTTTATAGAAAAAATCTCAATGCGCTATTAAAAATTACAAAACTTCAATCAAAGTTGGCTAAGAAAATTAAAAAAAAAATTATTAATAAATAATTCTGTGCGTGGCTGAACAAAAATATATGGGTATTTACCCCAGCTAATAAAGTCTAGTTTAATTTTTCTTCTCTTCCTTACGCTACATTTACACATGAAAGTACGTATACGTATTATGAATAAAAATTCTAATGAAATAAATGACTTTCATGAAAATTTCTTGTTCGTTTTCATGGGAAAGTGAGAGTTCATTTTAAAAATGTCGTTGAAAAGTAAAATTGGAAAAAAGTAGTTTGCTTGCTACTTAATTAGAGTTACCCAGAATATTCACGTACACAAATTTATAGGGCAATAAGTTGGCTATGAGTATTGTTGTTAATATTTTAATAATATTGTTTTCGGAAGACATGAATTGTCTTCTTCATGTATATTTGAACATAAAATCTTATAACTCTTTAAATATTTATTAAAAATAAACATAATTTATAAAAACTGTTTGCCACAATCCCGTACATTTGTAAAAAAAAATCTTTGAAGGGGGTAACACTGTTAACCTTTTTCATTTAACTTTCTGAAAACATAAAAAATTTACTCTCTTGAAAAAATCGTTGAAAGCTAAGTTTTCCACTGATAGTGTGTGGTAGTAAAAAAATTTGATTGTATTGCTACTTTCTTGCAATTAGTTTCATGTGTACATGGTAGGCTAGAAACTCACATTAATTACTAAAAATATTTCATTCATTAAGAACTGAAATTACTGAACTTAAGCATGATTAAGAAATTATTTCTGATTTAAATTATCTACAGTTCAATTAAATCTATAAATGTTTCACAAATAAATCATTTTAAAAAATCTGCCTGCTCGATGTAACAACAGTCTTCGCAACACATTCATATTAATTCATGACCGTTTGCTTTTTCTACTAGAAACATAATTTAAATTAAGAATATTCTTAGCAAAGCATTATTAAGCTTACCACTATCTTTATATTGCAAATATCTTTAATTTTTTTGTAAACATGTACATTGCTTTCTTATTTTAATTCTCATGGGGGCAAATTGCGGCACTCGTTATCGGACGAAATTACGAAATATTTAAATAGAGTTTATATGGAAATATTTCGTAATTTCGTTCGATAACGAGTGCCTCGATTTGCCCCCTGAACAATCAGTAGACACATCAGTTTTTGTAGAAGCAAGCCTCTTCAATTCTCATTTAAAACTGATCTTTGATTTACATACAGACAGTCTGTTTGTTCTATTCTTTTAAGCAGCGAATGAAATAAGAAACTACTTTTTGGTGCAAGTTGTAGTTTCCCTCTTCTTCATGCTTTCCTATCTCTTCCATAAACTCAGACTTGCTTCAAGAAAAACTGCCATGTCTAAAAAAGTTAGTAACATCCCACTAGATTGTTTCCAAATCAAAAAAAATGTGGTTTGAAAGCAAAGTTGGTTTGATCAAAATTGGCATATTTTACCTTAAATCGGCATTTATTTAATTAAAAAATCGGCAAAATACCGCAAAATCGGCCTTCTGGTAGCCCTGAATGTGACATATGCTAAACAGCTGATCAGAAAATTGCTAAAATACACAACTCAGCAAGCAACAAATAGATTACTCAATGTCGATAGCAAAGTGTATCAAATCCTACATAGTCAAGACATTCATCAATGCAACAATTAACAGATTATACTTTCTAATTCATGAACCAATTATTTTTACACGTAATTTGTACTACATTTCTTTCGCTGAGTTTTCTAGCATTGATGTAAAAAAGTTTAAGTTGTTCAGGCAAATAATTACCAATAAGAATTACTGAACTCTATACTGCTATATAAGTATCCTGCTGCAAAATACATACATATGTAGTACAAGAGTTTGTTTCATTAATCGTTCAATTTTCCATCTATGGCCTTCATTGTACAAAGTGCAGCCAAGTTTATAATAAATATCTGAAAAATTCTTGGCAACTCCTACGATGTTGTGCTAAAATAATGTCAGATGGGAAAGTCGCGCGTTAGGAGACGGTCGCCGCGACAAATTTTTTATAATTTTTTTCTGTGAGTGTGCGGAATATTTGCAGAAAATAAAAAGGTTTAAACATTTTAACTCAGCAAATAATGACAACATTTCTATAATTCTTGTTGCTGCAACAAAATTTCAATTAAACAAATTATGAAAGTGTGTTTATTGATGGAAAAATAACTTTAATTTTATTTGTATATGCTGCATTGAAAATTCAATAAAACGCATTAGTATAAAAAATTGTGTATGTGGATTGGATGTGTTCTGTGGAAAAAATTGCAAAATTAAAAACGAAAGTCAACTAAAAAAAAATAAAAATATGCTTTGATAATACATATACATATAAGTAAATACATAAATCCAAAGAAAATATAAATGAATATACTTTGTAGTACCAACTGCAATCATATAAAAAAGGCTTCCGTAGCATTTGAAAGCATTTTAGTATTAAGAATATTTTTTATTTTAAATATCGTTTAGTTATTGGTGTTGCTATTCTATATATATTCTCTAATTCCTCCATTTCTTTATTTCCTGTAATTACGCGTTCTTTTCGGCACCATATGTACGTATGTACACATATAAATATATCTACATATATAAACATATGTACATAGATGTTTACAAAAGCTACAACAATATTCCATATAACACACCAGTAAAAGTATAAATGAATAAAGATAGAAAAAAGAACAAACAAACATATAATAATGAAAAAATCCAACAGCCTCCTACAAAAATAACACAGCAATAAAAAATGTTAAACAACGATTACTAAATACATAAATAAAAAAGTCCACATAGTAAATGTTAAAGAAATAACACAACCACAATTAAAAATAAAATAAAAGAATGTGCGGATACAAAAGTATGCAGTTTTTAAATACATAATTGTAATATCTACATGCACACAAATATTTTCCGCGTACAAAAAAATTTTGTAATATAAAAAACGCCTTTTAATACTTCCAGAACAAAAAATTAACCTAAATTGCTTATTAAAATTAATTAAGGAATTCCAAACATATCCATCTTCACATCTATAACAGCAAATATATTTACTTCATTGTTGCTGTTAGAACTTAATTAATTATTTCCGCCCTCTCCAAACTACTACATACTATTTGTAAAAATGGATTGGATTATAAATGATGAGATGGGTTTGACGGTTGGCCATGTTGTCGGTTGGGCTGCTGCTTCCGCCATGGTAATAGGCGGTGTCATTCCTTACGTTCCACAATATTTAGAGATAAAAAAGACGCAGGATGCAGATGGATTTTCTCTGCATGTTTGTTTTGCACTTTTAATTGCGAATTCATTGCGTATTTTGTTTTGGTAAGTTATTTAAACAATTGTAATTTATTAAATTCCATAGGAAAATAAAATAGGTATTTGTTTTTTTTAAAGTTGACTGGTCAATGTGTGATCATAAAAATATATAGGAATAATTTTAACAAACTCTTATCAAATTTTTGTCATGGAAATTTTAAATTTTAGAATTAAATTAAGTAAAAAACTTTGATTTTTTCTCCTAATAGTATCAGCAATTTTATATATTTCTTAAATGATATATTGTCTTAGCCTTATTCAAAATATGTCAACTCAAATTTGGTCAAAATGAGTTTCCGATGGCAAATAGCTTGCCTATGCAATCAATATTCATCTACATACTCGTATAATATAAATTTCGAATGAAAAAAAATCATTTTTTTCCGTTTTGTAGGCATCAATTTTTTTTATTCTGCTATCTCAAAGTATAATTTTTTTTGGGAAAATAAATGCTAACTCCCATGTAAGCTTCCAAATTAAAAAAAAAATATATGTATATATTTATAATAAATTAATCTAGCTCATATCTTATTGCATTTGGCATGCAAAACACGAATCAGGTAAGGATTTTGATATCCTATAGCTGGTTTTTGAGAAATGGTCACTTTTACCATATTAGTACATACGGGTTCCGATATAAAAAAATTGGTAATGCTCACATTAATTTCCGCTAAATAGATTTTCCAAAAATTCGCGGTTTTTGGTGCAATTAAAAGGGAAACAAGGTTTAACAGATGCTCTGTTAATTGACCCTTTAACGCAATTAAAAGAAACCCCGTTTACTTAAGCATTGAGATCAATAATCCGAAGCATTTTAAAACACTCTAATGATTTTTTCTAATTTTATCTAATTTTCCATCTTTTCTATATATTTAATTAAACAATTTTTTTTTGGATTTAGGTTTGCTTTTATTTGTATCTTATTATATCAGTATTTCGTTAACCTTTGGTTAACTTCTTCAGAATATATGTATATTGTTTTTAGTATGTACATATGTACACCAGACCGTATCAAAAAAAAAGTTCTCCGTACACCAGCGAATATAAAGTATTGTTCCCAGCACATTTCAAAAATAATTTATTTTTGCCGAACGTAGGGGTCGCCTTTTTAGTTTTTTCGTTATATCTTATAGCTCCCCTATGCAATATTCATCTAAATACTCGTATAATATACATTTCGAATGAAAAAAAAATTTTTTTTCCGTTTTGTAGGCATCAATTTTTTTTATTTTGCTATCTCAAAGTATAATTTTTTTTGGGAAAATAAATGCTAACTCCCATGTAAACTTCCAAAATTAAAAAAAAAATATATGTATATATTTTATAATAAATTAATCTAGCTCATATCTTATTGCATTTGGCATGCAAAACACGAATCAGGTAAGGATTTTGATATCCTATAGCTGTTTTTTGAGAAATGGTCACTTTTACCATATTAGTAAAATTTGGTAATACTCACAGTAATTTCCGCTAAATTGATTTTCTAAAAATACGCGGTTTTTGGTGCAATTAAAAGGTAAAATTATTTAACAGATACTCTGTTAATTGACCCTTTAATGCAATTAAAAGAAAACCCGTTTACTTACATATTCTTTTATCTAATTTTCGACCTTTTATATATGTATATTTAATTAAACTATTTTTTTGAGCTTTAGGTCGGCTTTTATTTGTATCTTATTACATCAATATTTCGTTAACCTTTCGTTAACTTTTTCAGGATATATGTATATACAGCGATGCCAATTTAGCGTGTTTCGCTTTTTATAAAAAACGCGCTAAGTTAGCGCGCTTTGAATAAAGTCGATAACATCATTTCAGTTCAATATTTTTTAATTTTTTTGTATAAGTTTAACAATTTGCTAGTATCCGAAACTCTGATAAAAAATTTCAAGTTTGTTGTTGATTCAGCTGTCGCAAATAAAATTACCTTGATTGTGGTTAGAATTAAAAACTCATTTTAATACTGTAAACGGCAAATGTTTTTGAAATTTCACAACTAAAAATATGTATTAATGAACCAAGAAGTTTATATAACTTATTAATCTATTCTAGCTAAAGTACAAAAAGCATTTCAATCGCGACTATTCGACCAATTATGTATATGTTGTTACAAAGTTTGGCAATTAAAATTAAAATAAAAACTTTATATATACGATTATTTGGAAGGCGATTCTTATTCCGTATTAAATGATTTTAGTTATTTAAGGCTTTATTCAGAAAAAAATAATTTGGGTTTACAAAACGATTAACAAACAAATTTCTATTCAAAATTTGTTTTGTAAACCTTTTTTAAACGAAAATTATTTTTTTCTGAATAAGGCAGTATGTATTTAATTTCGAAGAAGCAATAATATTGAAAAATCTAAAAAAGGGTTCCTAAAAAAATTTTATTTACTGATACATACATACAACGACTTTTATTAAAGTTTAATTTAGCGCGCCAGAAAATAGCGCGTTTTGGCTATAAATAGTTGAGAATGTTGTAACTTAGCGCGTTCTAGCGCGTTTTGAGAAGGGCAATAGCGCGTTTGGGTTGTAAATAGTTGGCACCGCTGTGTATATTGTTTTTAGTATGTATGTACACCAGACCGTATCAAAAAAAAAAGTTCTCCGTACACCAGCGAATATAAAGTATTGTTCCCAGCACATTTCAAAAATTATTTATTTTTGCCGAACGTAGGGGTCGCCTTTTTAGTTTTTTCGTTATATCTTCCATATTTACAGTCCGATCTTAAAGTTTGATATATCGAATTTTTTGTCTCAAGAAGGCGAACTCATTCAAACGGGAATTTTTTAATGTTTCTTAGCGCGCTTAAGCGGGTGAATTAATTAAGCGGAAACTATTGTGTATGTTTACCTTTTAAACTGTTAATCGAATAGAAACATTATGTATGGACCGATTAAATTAATTACATAAGAAAGTTTGGAGTAAACCAGCTACAGTAGTGATTGAGTTAGAGAGCGACAAAGCTGACCACCTCTAGATTGGAAAAAGCTTTCAGTCAGGCTGAAGTTTTTTTTTATGGTATTGTAAGTTTTTTCTTGTAGCTTTTCAATTCTTATAGGTATATAGTATTGAGTAAAAGATCTCACAACTTGATTAAAAATAAATATATTTAAAAATATCATGAGTTCGTTTTCAGACAAAAAATGGCAATTCTAAACAAATGTTTGTTTTTTGATCGACTAAAATATGCTATCTCAAAAAATACGGGAAACCAGTACAAAATAAATTTTTTTTGCATGCCTATAAATTAGTAATCATATTTAAGCCATCTTATTAAAGGCACATCATTTATTTTTACAATAATGAGCGAATTAACTAGTTTTTTCGTTCTACTGAGAAGTTGGCTTTCTTGTGTAGGAGTATATTGAATATAGGTTCTCGAAATGTTTCTTAATTCCGCTCAATTTAAAATAAAAATATAATCCGTTGTTCAATTTCATAATAAATGTCTTAAAAATTAATGAATTCCACCCTGTTTCATCAATTTTATTATATCATTACAAAAAAATAAAGAAATAAATAATAAAAAATATTTATTCGTACATGTATTATGTGACTTGAATATTTCTAATCATTCTAGGTTATCATCAGCTATTCATATTTGGTTACGAGTACATATGAGATTTAAATACATATTAAAAAACCACTGATAATAATATTAAATTGTTATAATAACTTGTTACATATGTACATACTCTTGTACACAATAATGGTTTGAGAGGCTCATCATACACATATGATGAATAGATTTCATTACGATAATAAACACTACATGAACTAAAAAGAAAATGTATAACTAAAAAGTGCTTGAACATTAATGATCGTATTAATAAAGAATATTTTTTTTTTACGTATGTTCATGGGATTAATTTCTATATATGTATGTACATATGTATATAAAAATTAATCCCTTTTTTGGGCCCGACATCACTCGTGAATGGCTGGACCGATGACCTCCATCCCTTTTTGATTTATTTGTTATTGCCTGCAGAAGAAGAATATGTAAAAAATAAGGAAACAATTTGTGCTGTTGGTATTCTTTTCTGCCTTTGATAAGATTGGTGTAAAATTTATAATACTATAAATACAGTAAACAGTAAAAAGACATGATTTTGAAATAAAAAGAAATAAATAAAAATAAATACAATACCACAATACTATTAATACAATAAATACAATACTATAAATAGGTATATGTCGTTTGGATTTCTCTCGGAGGAGGCTCCTTAGTACAGAATTTTTGATGGCGATATAACCTTTGTGTTCGGCCAAGTAAATCTCCCATCCCTTGTAATAGCACGGGGGCACGAAGTAACCCCAGATTAACAAACAAACAATACTATAAATACATTTTATAATCTACTTAGTTTCTTAATGAATGTGAACGAAATCGTGGGGAAATGCTAGTAAACAATAAAAACAAACTTCTAAATTAAAAAAAATTAATATAAAATAATATTCAAGATGAAACTAGTTGCATAATAACTTAGTTGTGAACAAGTTTTACTCAACATTATTTTGTTGCATATCATTAAAATTCCTTAAAACATAATTTTCTGCGTCCAAGTTGTGCATTATATACATTGTGTTCATACTATCCATCAAGCCAAAATTTTAGCAGAATTGTCACACAATTGTTGTTCTTTTAACTAAAACTTTAGTAAGAAATGTAAATTCGTATATACCTAGTACATACCAACCATTAAACCAGAAAACCTTATTCACAATTGGTGGGCAATTTTTACAATTGCATAACCGTACTCATGTTTTTTAATACTATCTCAGCGTATTTTGCAATAGTTTAAGATAAGAAAAGTTTGATTAGTTTTTTATATTTTTCATATAAAGTATTATTAGTATTATAAGTATTAGCCATGGTTATTAGAAAATTAACTCAAGTGGAGCTGAAAATAAACCGAAAAATTTTATTAAAATGTTTCATGATCTGGTGCTACAGAAGGAACATAACTTTGTAATAACTTATGTAGTATTTATTATAACTTATGTAGTATTTGCGTTTATTTTGCTGAACATTAATAGTTTCCATTTACATATGTACATACATACATATGTATGTATGTACAGAAGGGTGGATCAAATTTTGTGAACGCAAATAAAAACTAGAAGTCGTATAGCAAAAATGATGTCTACGGAAGTTCGTGGACTCATAGTGACAACGTATCGAAATTTCCGCGTGGACATAAAAACGTTTTGAAGATTATAACCAAGGAAACCACAAATATGCAATTGCATGTTTTTTCTTGTCTGATATATTAATCCGGAATTAAGATATTTATCCGTTTCAGAACTTTTAATGAATTCTGGCATCGATTTGTTAGTGCATATTTTTGCATATTTTACCCTTTAAAGCATGTTTTTGCATACTTCAGTCTAACGCTCATATTTTGAGAATTTTTCGAATTTTTAGAACATATTTGGCGTTTTTAGGGCATATTTTTGTACTTTCTAAAAAATTTTTTTTTAAATGTTAAAAATTTCTACTTTTTTCCGTCAAAATTTCATATTGTAGTGAAAGAAACAGTAGTATGGGAAATCAATATTTTGCTACCATTATGAAGTTAGACTTTAAAAAAGGCCATTGTGCATGTTCTGGCTTGCGAATCGATTTCACACGTTTTCTTGTGGGTTCTGATGTTAAATCACATGCTACACGTGTTTAAGTTCAAATTTAGAATGTACTAATTATTAGTATGTGTTCTAACATCCAATTTTCACTCACTTGTAAACAGTCTTGTGAAAGAAAAACGAAACAAGAAAATTAAAAAATTTAAATCTTAAATATCCAATTTTTTTCTGCTAAATTTTAATGCTGGAACAAATACTATTGATTTGTATATTCCAAATTTCAACTTAAACAGGTGTAACATGTATTTAACATCCTCACTGGACGCTAATTTCAATAAAAACTTGGTTTAGTAATTGTGACGCAGAAAATTTTCAATGTTTAAAAGTTTATTTAGATGTGACCGCTGGCGATTTTTATTTAAAAAGCTAAGTGAAGAGTTTTTGTTTATTGCAATAACAATTATAAAAAAAGCTTATCTTATTCTTCAAAATACAGTTTGTGATCGCTTTTTGAAGTAAAGTTAAATTTTCGCTCTTAATTAATTTTTTTATTGTTTCCTTCTTCTGTTTATTTTATTTTTGTCTTGTTTTATATGTAAATTTTATTGAATTGCTGAATTAAAATTAGTTTTTCATTTCCAAATAATCCAATTTATGTTATTTTTAAGAGCATATATTTTGAGTTTTTAGTGCATATTTCGAAGTTTTTAGTGCATATTGAATGCGCATAAAACACTTTTTTGGAGCATATTTCTGGTTTCCCTGATTATAACATATTGGGCCTTACTTATTACGGTTGTAGAATTTTTCAATTTGACTTCCATTTTCTGTGCTATATTAAATTAAGCATACACAATTTTTCTTTAATATAGTACAAACTCTCGAGGTCGAATCGAAAAATTCAACAACAGTAATAAGTCAGGATTTGTTTTAATTTTCATGCTTAATAATTATTTCTATCTTGAACAGATTTTCTTTTAATATTGAATATACATATACACTCAGGTCTCGTTTTATGCGTTAGATGAGTTCCAAAAAAAAATTGCATACATTGAATTCCCATAAAACGATACAATCCATTCATATAAAAACTTATAATTCTTTCTAAAACACGTTTAAAAATAATTTCTTGTAACATAATTTGTCATTAAACTTTGCGATTTGAATTTTTAAGTATTTTATGCAACTCCTGATATCCGGAAAACAGTTCAGTCAGTCCGCGTTTAATCTTCAATGCTCTTTTCGTATACGGATCCATATTAAGAATTTGATTTTGTAAAGCATTAACTGAGGATATTATAATTTTTTTTAAAGTGAAGTGTTCGCAAAATAAAACAAACTTTAGGTGTGTTCATTTACTTTCCTACGAAAAAAAAACTAATCAGCTTAGCAATAAGACTTGCTTAGTGTAAATTAGGACTGAACAAACAAAATTCCTTGACAATAAAATTGAATTTATGTGGTTTAATGAAATAAAAACAATAAATAATACTAACTAATACATGTTTTTTTTAATAAAGAAATTCACATTTTTGAGTTTCGCTTTTTCAGATATTTTTGAAATAAGTAATTTGAAAACAAAACACACAAAAGGTTGTCGGATAATTATTGCAAGTAAAAATTTTACTAGCAATAATTTGTAAGAATTTTTTTCTCAGCATTATAAAAATTATTATGGCTTTATAAAGACTTTTTAAGAAAATTTTGTATGGAAATTTCTTCTAAAAAACCTTTTTAAAGCCCTAAAAAGTTTTATAAATAAGGCTGCAAATGAACAATATATATATATTATATATCAGTGATGCAAACTCGATTTAATTTAAAAACGGTAAAAGAGCTTAAAAAACATAAAACTTCAAAATCTGCTAAAATTGTAAAAAAAATTGTTAATTTAAAAATCGCATAAATTTGAATCCGCATAAAACAATATCTGAGTGTAATTAGTTTTAGACATTCCAAAAACAGGGCAAAGAATATAAATACTTACATAATACATAAATATTACTGATACTCTTTACTAAGCTTCTCGTACAATTCCTTCAAAATACTAAATTTTTGAAACATATTAGGCCAGGTCCAATTGATAATATTATCCATGTCAAAAAAACAATTATTTTGAAAAATATTTAAAATGTTAAGTTATATTCACAAGAGACCCGTAAACCAAAAGTTGGTGGGAACCCCTGCTGTAAATCACCCGTTTTTTATCTTGTTTTTAACAAAATATTTAAAACAAGAAGTGTTGAATATATACATAAACACGTAAATACATGCTTACCTGTGTACATACGTCCATTTATATGTGTACATACATACAATATAAAAGAGCGACGATAAAAAATGCCGGGAACAACTTTATTGGCAGCGAAAACTTGTTTAGTTATTGTTATGTATCTGATTTTCTTTAACGTTAATTAATTTTAACCATGGACAGCCGGTAAAAATAATTCAAGTTCGTTGATGTTTTCATATTGCTGCAAAATTTGTCATGTTTCTACTGTGGTTTTAATTATTTTTATCAATAATTTCTGTTAATCATCATTTGATGAAAATATGTATGTATATTTCGAACAGTAAAAATTATTAAATTAAAAAAAGGTAATTAATTAATAAACTTATATTAAAGAACTGACAATCTTAATAATGCTGATAAAGGCAGAATATTGGAAATTCATGTTGCTCTAAGGTCATATTGGATGGAACTGGAGGATGGCTCGGTATTTAGAAGAAGTGTTCGCTGGTTACGTAAATGAATTCTAAATTTTATATTTATTTAATGACATCTTAAGAATTTGTATTTATTTATTTCACTATTACTTAATATTCTAAAAAAGGGAGATGTTATATATAAATACATACATACATATGTATGACGTATATTAGTATGTTAGAAATATGGCAACACTGTTACATAAAATGAATTGAATAAAAGACAGTTGTCATCTAGATTGAAACTCAATAAAACATTCAAAAACTTAAATAATTTCTTAAATTTAAAGATGTGAATATAGCTCATTTACTCAAACAACGTTATAACTCACAAAAAATTTCATTCTTTCTGCAAAACTAGTAGCACTATTGAAGTAAATGAGCGATATGTACATTAGGGTTGCCGTTATTTTTTTTATTTCTTCTACGATTTTTTTTGGTTTTTGACGTTTTTTTAATTTTGTCGATTTTTTTTTGGCGATTTTTCTAATTTTGGCAATTTTTTTCATATAGGCCATTTTTTTGGTTTTGGCGTTTATTTTTCATATTGGCAATTTTTTTAGTTTTGACAATTTTCTCGTTTTGGCGATTTTTTCGGTTTGATTTTAATTTTGGCGATTTTTTTCAATTTAACGATTTTTTCATTTTGGCGATTTTTTTTTCATTTTGGCAATTTTTTTTTCATTTAAACAATTATTTTGGTTTTCGCGTTTTGGCAATTTTTTTTAAATTTTTGGCGTTTTTTTAATTTTGGCGATTTTTTTTCGATTTTCGCGATTTATTTTAGTGTTAGAAATTTTTTTAATTTCGGCGATTTTTTCGTTTTGGCGATTTTTTTTTAAATTTTTGAAATTTTTTTTTGGTTTCGCGATTTTATAATTTTCGGATTTTCTATTTTTACCGTTTTTGAAAATTTCAAGAGTTTACCTCTTACGGTTTCCAAGATATAGCAAGTTGTCAAAATTGCATAGTCAAAATTGCATTAGTTGATGGACCACCCTTTAATTTAAATTTTTTCAAATTTTAGTGTTAATTGTTGTCTATATAAAAATACACTAATTTTACAAATTTCAAGTGTCAATATACATATGTATGTACATACAATTGTATGTATATTACATGTGATTTTAACATTTTTCGTTGCTCGTTTTTGAACACCTTTTAATTTTTAATTCTTATGTATTTGTTGTAGCTGCCAAAATTCTACATACTCTGTCCAAATTTCAGGTCAGTAGCTCTAACGGTTCTTGAGAAAATAGCGTGTGACGGACAGACGGACAGCGTAGCGAAAACAATAGGGTTCCTTTTCACCTTTGGTATACGGAACCCTAAAAAAGTATCCATACAATTAACGGCCAGTATAATGTACATATGTAGATACATACATATGTACACGAGTTAAGTTTCATTGGTTTTGTTTTTCCTCTACAGTAATTTTGTAACTTAATATGATTGTTGCTTGAGATAAGATATCTAGCTTAATAATAGTTATCAGCTAGGAGCTATTGACATAAATATGTACATATATGTATATATAGGGGTATTCAATCGTTTAACCGTTAATCGACGTAACAAATTTTTTATATTTTGTAGTATTACAACTTATTTTTTGTGTGAATAATGATTTGTTTCGTCTTATTTACAAAAGCTGAGTGTTTGGAAATTTTTATTCATACGAGTACAAACAAAGAAGTATGTTCAGTGATCCTAACTTAAGTAAAACTTCAAAATCCTTGGACATGGCTAGAAGGAATTATTAAGTATTTATTTAATAATTTAATAAAAGCCAATAGTACTGTTGCCAACGATTCAACTAAGGATTAAATTTAATGAGAAAGAGACAGTACAGAAACGAAAGCTAAGAAATTCAGAATTGAAATTTTTTGCAGAATATTCGTCGCTGAGCTCTGCCATTATGAGTCAGATGATGACCCGCCAACAGAAGGAACTATCATTAGTAATACAAGAAATTTTCTAACTACATTAACCGATCTAGTTTAAGAATTATTATGTGTGTTATTTTGTTTTACTAATAAACTCAAATTAATAAATAATTTATGCACTTTTATTTGTTGAAAACACTTGATTTATGGAAAAACTTTATTAATCGGTTAACCGGTTAATACCGAAATTAACCGATTAAGTAAAAACCTCGATTAAATCGCGCGATTAACCGATTAATCAAAATTCCTTAACACTTTACGGGAGAAGAGAAAAATATTAGGTTTCGTTTTTAAAATGTAATGAACTCTGCACACTACAAATAATACCGAAACTTAAAATTAAAAATAATTTTTTATGTGTCTTATTATATACATACATACATACATATGTACAAACGCCGATTTTTAATGTCAAATATTATGGGTTTACTCGTTAACACCTAGTTCAATTTCGTTAACAATTGCCTGTTTTGTTTTTAACATACATACATATCTATGGTCAGAAATAGAAAGGCCCTAACTCGTAATTTCAGGAAATTGTGTTTTTCAGTGATTCCAATGCATTTTACAAAAATGCTCCTCGTCAAAAAAATTAATTGCAATAGTTTAAAAATATTATTTTACAAGTAGTTGTACTGTTTATTATTATGTTTTTACGTTTTCCTGTGAATTTACAGTTATTTGAGTTAGGACCTTTCTACTTGTGACTAACGATATGTATGTATGTATGTACATTTTTACTTAAAACTTTGATTAGTTTGTTTGCTATGCCAAGCATCATAAAAATTTGTTTACAATTATTTCTTTCCGGTTACTAAATTGCCACCTTTAGTCCTAGTTTACACAATGTAAGTCGCATTGCTAAGCTGATTAGTTTGTTGGATAGAGAGACGAGGAGGAAAGAAACGACACCTCAGCTTCATGTACTGTCAATACGAATTGCTTTCTCATTCGTGATGTAAAAGAATTTAGTAAAGTGCGACTTTGACTCGCGCACCTAGGGTTCCGTTTGGACACTAGATATGTAATTGTATGCGAACTTTAGTCTATACTATACATATAGTTTTGGATTTTTTTTTTTGGTGTACGGAAAACTGCATAAAAAATGTGAGCTGAAAAATAAAACTTGCATTGTGTGAACGTCAATGAAAGTTCAAAGAAGAAGAACTGATAAGCTTAGCAATAAGACTTTACTAGTGTGAACTGGGACTTAGTGAAGAGGGCTTCATTTAATTGAATACTAAAATTAACAACTTAATTGCATACGTGTGTACTAAAAATGTATTTATGTATGTATGCACGTATTTGTATGTACGTACATGTGCATATACATATACATACGTATGTATATTTTTTGATAATTGCTCATTTGTTTAAATTTTAAATATGAGTATAGATACGTACGTATGTACGTATGCATGTATGTACATAATTTATCTTTGTTGTGAATGATCTCATTCTATATCGGATTTAATGACAAAACAAATAAAACAAAAAAAATAACTTCATAGACAGACAATAGCACTTAATGAAGAAAGAGTGAGTCAAAAAGCAGTTTATAAACTTTCTTTAAATTAAATTTATTTATATTGCTGCTAAAATGAAATAAAATTTCAACAACTTAATGCAAATCAAAATAAAAAAAATAAAAATTTAGAGCTTTAGTTAGTATCAAGCAGAGTTCTTAAATTTTGGATTACGATTAGAAATTAATTAATTTACATACATTTTAAAAATAATTTTACTGATTATTAAAATTACTTATAAACATTTTTTTTATAATTGATTATGATTTTATAATTGATTATGATTACTAAAAATCGAAAAGAAATCTGGATTACTGTAAATTACGATAAAATAATCAAAAGTAATCAAAAATAAACTCACTACTTTCAAAGATTACTTCATAAATAATGAATAAGAATTAAATGTAATCGGATTATTTTTTGTTTGCTTCTGATTCTTTTTGATTATTTTACAACAAATAATTCAGATTACTTTTCCATTATTAGTAATCGTAAGTAATTCGTAAACTTGTGAAACTGAATATAATCGTAATTTAAACATAACTTACACCTTTAAAAAAAAGTAATCAAAGTACTGATTAATACGATTACTAACCAGCTATGGTATCGAGTAAAATTCTTTGAGTGTGAAGATAAATTTCGAAATTTAAAACCCAAGACACAAAACCAGTTACATTAACAGAGCTATGTTAATCTGTTAGACACGAAAATCTTAGCAGTATACACTAGAAATGGAATCCTGGCCATATTTTCCAAAAAAGAAGCTAAATTCATGTTAGTTTTTGTATTTTACATAAGACTATAGTAACATTTTCTAAAGGGTTTTGTCATCTGGGTGTTATAAAAGGGCACAAAATACATAAATTCCAAAAAAAATTAATCTCCCAGGTACATACATATGTTCGTTCTCCAGGAATTAAAAAATTTCATTAAAAAAATTGAATTTCCTTGATAGTTAAAAAATTTTAGTTCCCTTACATTTTTTTATGACATTTTATATTTTTATAAAGAAAAATATAATAATCTGCATGTTTTAATTTTTTTAGCTCATGTTGTTGAAAAATATGGCCAGGATTCCATTTGGAGTATATACTTCCATGATTTTCATGTCTAACAGGGCTCTATTATCAGGGTAACATATCTCTGTTAATGCAACTGGTTTGTGTCTTGGGTTTTAAATTTCTAAATTTATCTTCACGCACGTAGATTTGATTAGGTTAGGTTTCTAAGAGTAGTTACTAGATACTTCAACATGTGGAATTTATTTAACAACGAACTATCACTGCTGTAAAATAGAAAATCTAGCCAGACATTTAATCACCTCGTTCCCATGATGAAACCGTTTATATTCACAAACTTGCCATTTAACATATTCCTTAGTTTCGTGTGGAATATTATACTAAACAATATTTAGCACACAGTGTAGTTTCCGGTTTATAGCTCCCTATCATCATATATATATATTGGGTGTTTTTTATTGAGGTATAGAACTTTAAGTTGGCATCACTTTTTTAACTGGCGGCCATTTTGTCAGCTGTCAAGTGATTAATATTTAGTTTGGTTTGCCATTTCATCATGAACAGGTTGACAAAAGAACAACGCTTGCAAATCGTGCAAATTTATTTCGAAAATAATGGTTCAGTTCGCGAAGTTTACCGCAAGCTCCGTCCAGTTTATGGTCGACATAATCGTCCATCAGAGCAATTAATCCGGTTAACCATGGATCGTTTTCGCACTACGTTTATTCTATGTGATAATACGCATCCGCAGAGACGTCGAACAGTGCGCACCGAAAAAACAATTGCCGCTGTAGAGCAAAGTGTTGAAGAGGACCCGAATGAATCGATTCGCCACCGGAGACCGGTATAGAGCCATGATAACCGACTATTTTGTTCCCGAATTGGATGGCATGAATGTGGATGAGTTGTGGTTCCAACAAGACGGCGCTACATGCCACACAGCGCACGTCACAGTCGATTTATTGAAGGAAACATTCGATGAGCGCATAATTTCGCGGAATGGACCTGTCAATTGGCCACCAAGATCGTGTGATTTGACACCATTGGATTATTTTCTTTGGGATATGTGAAGTCGCTCGTCTACGCCAACAAACCAGAAACGTTAGGGGACTTGGAAGCCAACATTCGTGGCGTTATTGCCAACATACGGCCCCATATGCTCGAAAAAGTGGTTGAAAATTGGACCTGTAGAATTGGCTTTATTCGAGCCAGCCGCTGCGGCCACATGCCCGAAATCATATTTAAACATTAATGGCATAAAATTGTCCTTCCAATAAAGCCAAATTGATGGACATTAAAACGATTTTCTTGTGTTTTATTTCAATTCGAAGTTCTATACCTCTAAAAAAACACCCTGTATATGTCCTTTATTTATCTAAAAAAAATATAATGTAGATGCAAAAAAAATGCAAAAAAAGAATATTTAGATAAAATTTTCACTGGGAAAATAGGGCTTCAATCATCATAGGGCGTATATCATTATATAGACCACAAAAATAGGGGTTCCATTATCTCATTTTTTGCGTCTAGTTCGTACCGATCAGTGACCAATCAATGTGTACATTGCTTAAGCTTCTTCATTCCACTCAATTACAGTGTTTCCAAAAGTTGCAATTAATCGGCGGCATTAACGATGCTCCCCTCTTTGCTCGCTGAAACATTGTGCGAACGCTTTCGAAGTTTATTGATGATATCTCGGGAATGTTATGAGATATGTAGGGACTTTTCGTAATCATATGTATAATAATTGCAATATAATTTTTGTTTAGTTTATTTGAACTTTATAAATTTTTTATATATCATAGTTAAAAGTGACTTTGAACACTAAGATTGTTTACAAACCTATTACGTCTAAGCAGACTTGTAAACTAGCATGTTTAGTTTGGAGAAAAATTTAAATTAATTATTTTTGTCTACTTAATTCGAAACTAAATCATGCTAAGTGTACTTAAAACATATAAAAAGGGAGGTTCTTTAAACAACAAAACAAATTATGCTAAGTGCATTTTTGCTCATAAGTTTTGATAAAATAGACCGATTACTATTAAAATTTTACAGAATCTAAGTTAATAAAGGATGAATTAAGAAATCCTACTCCCAGCATAGCATGTTATGTCCACATAGCATGTTTTGGCATTGGACCGTCGATATGTACTTAAGCCCCGTTCAGACTATTATACAAGTATTAATACTTTTGTGGAAAATGCAGCTCTGACATGTTGAGTTGTTATTGTTTTTTGAAATTTTTGAAACAAATATAAGACCAGGGATGCATTTTCGTCAAAAGTATTAATACTTGTATTATAGTCTGAGTGGCCCTTTATTGATTAGCCCTTTGAGTGCCGGCCTGCTGTCGTTAACTAGATTCAAACCTTTTATTGTTGATTGGCTTCTTCTGGAGGCTAACTTATGCCTTCGCGATCGCTGGAATCTCGACCTGGAAATAAGAATTTCTTTCCGACTTTCATTGAGAAGATATTAATACGAGACGTCTTTCAAATGTTCAAACACCAAAACAAAAAAACGAAGCGAAAAACTTTGAGTAGTCTCAACTTCCGTATTTACAATAATAAATAAATATAGTATAAAAACCTACTTACAACAATTAAACAATAGAATAATAGCTTAAAATTTTAGTAGAAATACAGAATAATAATAATATTTTCTTTGTTCGGTATTTCCAACTCAAATATTTTAGATCATTAATTGGCCGCTGGATATAGAAGTGTAGCAATCGTTTTGTTTTGAATGTAAATGTGCGTGCGGAAATTGTTTTATGTACATATGATTTAAATTAAAGAATTTTTTTTGTTTTCATGTTCAATAAATACCAGTTATGACTCAATATAAAAATTTAAAAAAATTAAACAAAAAATATAAATATGTACTTAAATACATAAATCAAATTGGCTTAATTATAATAATCATAAAATAAGATTATAGGCAAATAACGCGACTAGTCCATACATGCATGTAAGGACAACTTCATAAAGCACCAGAACTAGTCCAAATATAATCCAAATGTATGGACAAAACATGGTCGATTTAACATTGCGATGTCCTAGTGTTGGACCACATAGTCCAACTTTGCATTACATCGCACTAACCCCAAAACTACCCTATATAGAATAGTTATAGACTACTCGCTTACAATTTGTAAGTTCCTAAGAAGAACGATCATAATCGTTTAAACACGAACACTTATCGTGCAATGCTTGTTTGAAAACGACATGATCCATGAGTGCATTACTTGGGACCATGATGTAACTAGTCTGTTTCATCTAGATTGGACCACATAGTCCAATAGTCCAATATTATTTGCAGGGATATTATCTATACAGACATACATAGATACCTAAATCCTTACATTATTGGAAGATTCATAGCTCTTCTAATCTGTTGATAAAATCGTTATTCCATTTCTCAAAATATGAAAAATATGAAACTCAAATTTTTACTGAACTTTACTGCATTTTACTAAATTGCGTTCGTTTACAGTAAATGAGAACTAAAATTGAGAGAGTAAAGTTACAGTTTTGACTGAGTGTTTTGCAAATTTTTACTGCAGAATTTTTTGTCGTAGTAAAGTTTAGTAAGATAAAAACATATGATTCAATATGTAAACAAAGGAAAAGTAAGCAAACGAAAGGTCAAATATTGTGAAAGTCATTAGTGTAATGCAATTCTTATTGCTAAGCTGATTATTTTGTTGGAAAGAGAGACGAGGGGAACATAACCGTTTCTTTTCCACTCGTCTCTCTCTCCTAACAAACTAATCACCTTACCAATAAGACTTGCATAGTGTAAATTAGGACTTAAAAAATAATTAATTTATAAAGTATAGGAATAATAACTGTTAATATATGTACATATTTTGTCTAATTTTATAGGTTAGGTTAGGTTAGGAAGGACGTGTTTTACCGCACCTCCAGTCGGAGACTCAATTGGATCCATTGTGATTCCCTTCTGTTGCCCATAAAAAAAGTAATATTCACCCTCCCATTTACGGCCAGAAGTGACCCTATTATCCATCACTAAGCCAGCGAATTCCCATAATAACGCCCCTGATGTCCTCTAGTTTACACTTCGCGACTTCAGTAATGCTTTCATGGAAACGTCTGCTCAGCCATTTAAGCCTATGACGTTGCAGCTTCGGGCAATGACAGATAATATGTTCAATGGTTTCTGGTTCCTCTTCATCCCCGCACATCCTACAAAAATCTGGAGTGCCAGTCTCCCAAATGCTGGTTCTTGCTCTAACCGAGCAGTGACCAGTCAACACGCCTATAATGATTCGCATCGCCTTCCTATTCATGTCCAGTAGTAGTTTATATCTTCCTGGCTCTAGTTTTGGCCAAAAATCCCTCAAGACTCTACAATCTTCCCTACCACGCCATGAATTGTTGGTCCTGCTTTCCACCCAATCACTGAGTTCCTTATAGTAATGACCTATCGGTAATTTTACCGATCTGTCCGACATTGCCTCATCCAACATTTGGTTACAAATTATTAAACATGGTGACAATTATTACTGTGTCAGAATAGACCTGTTAGGGGAAACATGCGTGATTTCTACATTAGCATCTCATTGGAGATCATGTGTTATGCATTAAAATTAATGACTCGCACCAATACATTTTCTTTGCTTCGAAGTAGTTTTTTCATAGGTTTAATAATAAATGTTTTTATAAGTCGGTGATGAACCCGTGCATGTTCCCTGATTTTAAAGCTTTTTGTGTGTTAATTTTCATCACTTGAATAATGACGAATTTATTCGGATTTATGACAGCGTTAAATATGAATACGCTTCATGTAATGATTAAGAAGGCGTGAAAAATACAAGCTCTTGGAAGTACTTATTTTTTCTTTTGGTGGGTATTTATATATGTATGTATTAACGTATGTATATTTTTTCCATGCAATACACACATACATATGTACATACATAAGTTAGTTACCGACTTGTCTATTGCATTAGTTTTTCTTTAAATATTATTAATCACAGTGGCGTCAAAGCTCTTTAAAGCGCATTCATGGGGAATGTCACTAGAATAAAAATGGGAAAATCAATTCTGCACAATGTTGAGAATGGAAAATGTTAATTGCACCCTGAAGACGATATAGACGTCATGGTGGGAAAAGGGTGACAGGGTTGTTTCTATTTCATACACAGTTTGGAAAACAACACAAAAGAGAAAAGCACTTGATTGCTTCTCTGGTCAAGTGCAATGTCATTTTATTAATGCTAAAATACTACGAGCCACATATACTTATCTATGGATGTCTGTATGTACATAAAAACATGCATACCTACATACATACGTTCATACATACTTACAGCAAATTCATGCCAATCGGTAATTCATGGCTGTTTGTGATATTTGGTTATGAAACATAGAAATATAAAGAAAATTAAGTATATTTTCAAAAGTCTAAAAGTGTCTTCACATGGTAATACAATGTATTACGACATGTCAATAATTGTTGTAGAATGTACAAAGTCTTATCAGGTCTGTTCCAGATGCATAACAAAACAGTACGAATTTGTACAAAACTATCCAAAAGCGTTCCACGGGCTCTATCTACTCTGTAATTCGAAAAGAAAGAAAATGCTTTCCCATTTACATGTTATAAGCATACAAATTCGAAAGCATTTTCTTTCAATTCGAATTACATGGCGGACCCGCAGATAGCAATTTTGAGAGCGAATGAGGGAGTAATTTTTTTCATTTCCTGTAAAGATTAGTACGAACTTTATCTTGTGAGTAAGTTCGGACAAGAATAAAATAATCAGATGTTTTTGTTTACATACATATGAAACTGAAAAATTAATCAGAAAATTTGCAAGTATAGGAATCAAGTTTTTACATGCAGTATGCAAAGTTCATATTCGTACACCCTCAACTTTAAAAAAATAAAAATTCTATAATATTCTATAATACTGAAATTTATTTATTTGACATATTGTCAGAAGTGTAAATACTACAATAATTGAAATTTATTTGCTGGTGGCTTAGCATGTCTATATACGTATTTCATTGGCGCTTGAACCAAATCATCAGTAGACTTCAACCACAAATTTTGAGGTTTGTTACTATTCAAAATTTGTGGTTGAAGTCTACTGATGATTTTGTTCAAGCGCCAATGAAATACGTACGTAGACATGCTAAGCCACCAGCAAATAAATTTCAATTATTTAACTATAATACTTTTATTTTTCTTGTAAAAATTTATAAAAAGAGGCTCTATTTAACAAATCAAATGATCAAAATGACATTTCATCAATAATTTTATAGAAAACAGTGGAATTCACAACCTATCCTTAAGAATAAAAATTTACATTCGTACACTCAAATAATCCTAAAAATTTATGCTAAAAACTAGTTTGAGTATGAAAAATGGCTTAAGTTTTCTTTTGTAATTCCATCAATTTCTATTCTCATTTTTGATTACGATTATGAATTTTGTTTTTTTAAATTGTTAAGTTCTACTTTTCTTTAAAAAAAATTTTTAATAAAATATATTTTTGTTTAACTGTTTCCTTAAATACAACCTCTTTAAACAAAATACATATTGCTAGAAACAAGTAATTTAAGATATTACCAGGCAGTGGATTTTTTGATTGAAGGTGTACGAATACGAACTTTGCATAGTTTACACATTTATTAAAATGCAAAATGAAACGTTTTTTAAACAAACTTAAAGTTTTAAGTGCATTTGCGCAGATTTCTCCATTTCTTTAATATAAAAAAATGTTTTTTTTAATAATTCACGTAGCTTTTACTTTTTTGAAACTTGTTATTTAGCTGTTGACAATGATGCAAAATTTTTGTTTTTATAATGTTTTCCGTTTTAAGCGAATAAAATCACTTGAATTAAATTTAATGTAAAAGGTAAGCAACACCAATTCGGAGAAGCGCCGCAGTCGGAAACTGTTTTGGAGTCGCCTTTACATTTGCCGCCAGCACATAGCCATTTACTCTCCCACGAACTCTGAGTTGGAGATATTATCCCGATGGGACATTAGAAGAGCAGTGTCCTTATTTGACATTTGGTCGGCGTGGAATTTATTAAGAAGAAATAACGTTGATACTACGTTGATAGATCTGCCAAAAGAGCGATCACCAACTTGAGCAGAGCAAATCGCTCTGAACCATCCGGCGTCTTTATTGTGATAATCATTCGTTGCATTATACATATATATGTATGTATGTATATGTATATCTAGGGCGGTGCAGTTTGGGGACTCGAAAACTGGTACGCATTTAGTTTGCTTACACAACGAATCGAAGCGTGTTGTGTGTTGTCACTGTCGCTAACAATATGCACAGCTCCAGAACCCGCGAAGACTTATTCGCATTTGTCTTACTGAGGGCGGGAGATAGAACTCATAGCGATGTTAGCCGTAAAATGCAAGGCCTTAGCAGCTTTTAAAGTACTTGGGTACCTTCTTCCTGCGTTTACTGCTGACCTTTTTAGGTATAGTTTTTTGCAATATTGTTGTTTTTGGACAACTAGTAATAAGGTTACCTGTCATCGTATCGTACTTTTTGTCGATTTGCCGTCTATTTAGGTCCGTCGATTTGTTTTAGATTTTTCTTTTGCATATAGCTCTCACGAGTGTAGGAGTAAGGAGATCAAATCCAAAGAAAAGAGTTCATTTGATTAAAACTCAGAAACCATCTATCCACCATCTAAGCTCGAGTACGGATCAATAATCACACGATTTCATCCCGCATCACTATGATAGTCAAGTCGTCATATCACATGGGTAGAATGCAAAGATCACAGCGAATATGTGAGCCGGCACACCACGTCGTGGCAGTTATCAGGATATGATATATAGTTTTAAGTTGACTTTCATGTGGATAAGAAAAAAATTTGCGTTGTGTCCTATATACCAGAAATTGCAGAAAAATTTTTCTTACAATTTTAGAATCGTAATTTAAATTATCTATTATGCGGGATGACCACCGCAACTTTTAACCCCACCCAATGTAGTGTACATATGTACATACATAAGTATGTATGAATGTATGCATATTCATGTATTTTATTTGCTCGGCAACCATTTACATTCATAGATATTTATTTTATACTAATTAAAAATTTCCATGCCAAAAGCTAAAACTAAATTATGTCTGTTGTTTCTTTTTCTATTTGTCCACCATTATATAAGTTTACGTCCACCTTTATAAAGGAGTGTCTTTAACAATAAGGATTTTTTCTTTTTCAATGAAGCAACATTATGTCGTTGCCCTTGTTGTATTAAGCACGTAACTTAGCATGCTTAAAATCAGTAAATATAAAACCACGTTACTACATATAATATAGATAGGTACATACATATGTATATGTATTTATTAAACCTTTCCCTAATTGTATCGAAAAAATAGCACTCTTATGCACGAAGCTAACTGTTGCATCTGAATATTAAAATGTTCTTCTTAAGATAAGTATAAATATTAGGAAACAAAAAGTATGCATAATTTTTATGATAATTTGCCTTATAAGATGTACATACATCCTTATGCAAAACGATAAATTGGCATGAAGTTAGCATGAGTGACGAAATTGGACTAGGTGCTAACAAGTTTTTCCATACAATTTATATAACCCACTATTAAATCCTAGATTGATTTTTAAATTATGTGAGTAAGTACCTAAGAAGAACGATCATAATCGTGTTAAAACGTCATGATGTAACTGGTCTGTTTCATCTAGATTGGACCACGTAGTCCAACATTATTTGCATGTGTGTGAAGATATATTTAAATTTAATTAGCAGAGACAAAAACCAAACAATTTTACAGTGCTCATTTTGCAGTTAACAGAGCACTGTTAAGCACGGTGACGAAATCCAGGAACAGGGACTAATACTATACCCAAAAATTAATGGAAAATATGGTCCGAGATCTGAATAATGAAATATACAACAGATATATAAACAACACAGAAACTTAATTTTAAAAAAGGTCCTATTTTGGAACGAAAACTGGTCATTGTGGGAAATAGAAAAATTCTACATATATCCCACTATATAGAAATGGTGCTCTTGGTGGCTATTTCTGTTCCTTATGGTCTAGAAGATATCATGAGCCTGTCAATAGCAGTCTGTTATTTTCGACAACAGGTAAACAGCAGGTAGAGAAGCCCCAATTTTTTGGAATGGTATTATTTCTAGTAAATATTTGTCTTTAAAAAATACTTTTTATTCTCTAAATAGAAAAATATGTGAAAGATGTTTATGGCTATGTATAGATTTATGGACATACATACATACATACATACATACATACATACATATATACATACATATGTATGTATATTGAATATTTTAGTTGTTGAATGAAGAAAGATTTTGCTGATGTAGTATGATCATTTTTATTCTGTGTCCGTCTTCACACATATTGAAAAGCTTTCAAAATAACACGATTTAAATTTGGACTTGCCCACATAAAAAATTTTTCATATTCTTTTATATTCCAAAAATAGTATCAGGTTATATGAAAGTGTGATGAGAATTTGTAATGAGTAAAATAAATTCGTATGTACATACATATTAGAGCACTGCACTGAATACTCGAGCATTGTTCATGAGTAGTCTACTCTCAGTAATTTTCTCTTTTATGTATGAATTTTACTAAACTGAGCATGCTCATGGTGCTGCTCATGCAACGCTCTAATACATATGTACATACATACTTTTGATAATCGAATATTCGTATTCGAATTGTCGAATTTTCGGCCATTTTTAGATATTCGTATCCATATCGAATATTTTTCCAAACAAATTAAATAAATAAATGAATAAAAATCCTAAACGAAAGTGGAAAGGACCTAACTCGTATTTTTTACGAAATTGAGTTTTTCAACGATTTCATTAAATTTCATAGAAATACACATCGTCTCAAAAATTTATTTCGATAGACGATAGATTCCTGCACCTACTTTTAATCGAGATTATCACTTTTTTATTGAAAAGCCGTGTGTGTAATCAAAATTAAAAGAAAATTCGCATAGTGAACTATTTACTCAAATCACAACCTATTGTGGGAGTCGTAGTTCGTACATGAGTTGTTGATAATTTCAATGAAAAAACATTGTTTATAAACAAATGTTTCCAAAGAAACTACCAACAACGTTTGTTCGACTCCTACAATAGGTTGTGAATTGAGCAATTGTATTATTTTTATTTCTTTATTCTGTTTCTATTTAAAATTATTAAATTAGGCTGAGGTCCACATTTAATTTTGTAGTGAAATTATATTTGTTTATTTTTGACAAAATATTTAGAAAGATAATCATCCGTATTGCGTAAGTCGCGTCGAATATTCATCTACGAAAATTTTGTCACAGATTAAACAAACCTTGTACACATTTTCTTTAATCTAGTACGAAATTCTCCTAGACGACGTGACATACGTAATACGGGTGATTGCCTACTACTGCCTGTAATTTCTACTAACAGGTAATTTAGCTAACGTTTTTACCTACGAGTTTGCCTTATAAATTTACACGATAAATATGTGTACACTAGCAGATATCTATGGCTAGAAATAACGGGCATAAAAACAGAAATTCAAGTGGTTCTAATCATGTGATCACGAGTGTACGTCTATCTTAACGCTAAAGGTATTTACAATAACTGCTATGAACTAATCAATTGTTTTCATAATGGTTATACAAATAAAAAAAAACTAACTTATTGTTTATACGATAAAGTTTTCGGTGTGTAACAATTTTACGTGGAATTAAAACGTGCATCATGTTAATGTGCCTATTTAAAAGAGTAGGCGTACAATTTAGGAACCCACGCCCTCCACCTTTCTTATACGTATGTATATGTAATAAAGTCCTGCACAAAACCATTTATAAGACATTTCAAGACATGAGAGATTTTTCAAATGCTTCACTACAGCGAAATATTCTAAAACAAACGCCAAACAACACAGTTGGCAAGACATTTGTTTCAGTTGTTTGTCGCTCATGTCTTGAAAGGTCTCATAAATGGTCTTGTGCAGGACACTAATATGTAATACTCATGTTTACATGCATCTCCGTACATAGAAAGCCTCTCCAACTCCAATAAATTAAAATAAAATCTTTTTAATTAGTTACATACATATATCAACATACATATGTACATATATATGTATATGATTTCTATTGTTTTGAAATTGATTCATTCATATTTTATTTTATTTACTCGTGTGTTCCAGTTTACGTACGGAGATTTCTGTAGAAGTCGGTAACTTAAATACATTGTTTATACATAGTACATACATATGTGTATATAACATTTATTTGTGGATACATACACTTATACATATGTATATGTATATGTGTTTAAGAATGTATAGACACACTGGAGGATTCGCAATTAAACTGGGTTAAGTAAAACACTCAATAACACAAACATAAAATTAGTAGTTCAAAGAAATAATCAAACATATTTAAACCCATAGTACATTTAAGATACAGTACGATATTCGTAACTAATTTTTTTTTTTCTAGGATTATTTGATAAAGACCTTAAATGCTAAAAAAATTGGTATAGCAGCATTTTGTAAAGACCGGATTTTTCAAATTATGCACCGATTCATTATATTTTTCATTATTATAGGTATTATATTTTTGCTGCACACTACAGCGAAATTATCTAGTTTGAGAAATTCTGACACAGTTGATGATTATTTTATTATTTAGTATGTTTTAAGTTTTTCTTTCTAATATCAGCATTTGATTTCAATCAAAACTGCAGCTCTTTTTAAATTCTGATTATGAATGACTAATTCAGATTATGAATGTAGAATGTATTTAAAAGACTTTGAGACAGAATTTTGCGAATTTTTAATATTGACGATGATGAGTGAGTGCATTTCATTATTGTTTGCATTTCTATGGGTTTTAATTGCATAGTGTTAAGTTGCATTAGCTGTTGCTGCATTTGTAAACATGCATGGAAATACAGTGCCCGACAAAAGTTGTTGAGCGAAAGACGATACTATTTCATGAACTTCGTTTGCTTAAAAACTCAGCAAACATCAAACATTCGCATTTATGTACATATGTATGTATGTATATTTGATAAGTATTTTTTGGTTTAGGAGAGAACAAATTTGAGAAAACAAATTTGTATAAGAATAAGAATAAAAATCCAGATTCCTAACGCTACTTTCTCTGATATTTAATTTCTCAAAAGGAAACTATTTGGGCATACGTGGCGATAAGCAGTCGCTAAAATACTCATGACAAAAATTTATTTTTGGCACCGAGGAGAAAAGGTTTTTCTATTTTCTTTTCTATTGAAAATTACGGGTATATAAAATAATAGGACTTGGACACTGGACTCTCAATTGAATAAAATTTTAATATATTCGCATTCGATGAAATATTAATTGTATACGTTTAATATAATATGTATGTTGATTATTATCAAATGTTTTTGCCTCACACTGTACTTAAACACATATGTACAAACATTCATACATACATTATGTATGCATATAAATTTTGAACAAGATTGTAGTTAATTCGGTTTTGTATGCGTGTATGTAAATACATATGTGCCCTTAATTATGAAAATGGTCTAAGTCATTTTTGCTTCGAAATATTAGATAAATTTTAAAAAAACTTCAAGAAATATTTAATAAATATTAAATAAATTTATATTAATCGAGACTAGTACAACTCTAAATTAAAATGTTTCATAATACAAAAATATTTTTTAATTTGCTCAAACGTAATCTACTAAACATCTCGATATAAGAAATATGTATATGAATTAGACCACTTTCATAATTAAGGGCACATACATATGTATGTATGTATAACTAAAAATAATAATAATATGTAATTCCAAATACGAACTGTAGGTAGCTACAAAATTTTACACACAAATAAAATTTTTAAGGAGGTGACGATTTTAATTACGCAGAGGCATAACAAAAAATTTGCAAAAATTTTTAAAATACGTACACATATTATTAATAGAGTTGTGTCCAATAGACTTGTGTCGAACTCTTTCAGTATATCGTTTTTGACACAAACCAATGATCGAACCCATGAAATTTAAATGGGTTTGATCATTGGTTTGTGTCAAAAACGAGCTACTAAAAGAGTTCGATACAAGTCTAAAACCGAACAGCTCTTTTTGAAATAAAATGAGCTGTTGAACTCAAGTTCGGTTAAAAACGTCACGGTAAATTAAATGGGTTTGAACCAACTTTTGATTCGAACGCGAACTAACTAGTTCAAAAAGATCTTAAATTATATATTAAATTTAAACTTGGATCGAACTCGTTCAGTAGCTCGTTTTTGACACAAACCTATGATCAAACACATTAAAATTACATGGATTTGATCCTAGGTTTATGTCAAAAACAAGCTAATGAAAGAGTTCAATACAAGTTTTTTTAACAATTAAGGTTTACAAGTTAATTTTTTTTTAACTCAAAATTATCAAAATGGTTTTTTTATTTTTTTTCATAAATAAGTTGAGTGAACAAATCGCTAACATCAAAAATTTTTTTTGCAAACACAGTACTGTTAAACAACATAAAATATGAATGATCTTAATGTTTTGAGGTATGGTTATATGTATTTCAATAAAAGAGCGATATGTTGTTTACGAAATGTAAATTTTGTGTTGCGAGGGTTGCTGTGGGTGTTATGGACCTTGACAGCAATGACACTTTTCTCTTAAAGAAAAATTAAAAATGTTTAGTTTGGTTTTATTTTTGTGATAAAAAAACTTTAAATTTTGGTCTACTTTTAATATTACTCCTCGTATTATTATGCATTTAGTCATTAAAATTCTAGTTTTTCTTAATAGCCTTCTTATATAGAACATACACACTCATCTATATACATACATACATATGTATATATGTATATATATGTATTCATATTGTTCCTCCACTCCCATATTATTATAGCCAACAAATTGTTTACCTCTTACAAAACAAATTCCAAACCCTTTTTGTGCATTTCGTTACGTTTGTTCAAAGAAATCTTAAATGTTGTTTTGAATAGAATGTTTATGATTGGAAAAGGTTGAGTTCCTCAATCAAACGTCATTTGTATGAGGAGAAATGGAATCAAATAAAGGAAGGCATACATATGTACATATGTATGTATGTGTGCACATATCTATGTATTTTCCATTAAGAAAATATTTTAAATGTTCATGGATGAAATTTTATCATAGAGTATAATATTGTATAGTGTTCCAGTTCGAAATAAAATAAATGTAACGTTGCCTCTTTCAGATATTTAACCGGCCAATTAATACAAATGATATAAGAAAGATATTCGCTTAACTTGATTAACATTAGGTCTGTCTGGGTACTTTTCCAGTAGCAAAACTCAGTAAATTTTTTTTGGGAGAGTAAGACAAATTTTACTCTGTCGGCTGAAAATATCTCAAAAAGTACGCAGACAGTATCCAGTGAAATCTCGCAAGAAAACAGCTGATCGGTGTGTAAACAATTAAAATAACAAAGCAAAATAATTTTATACAGAAAAATATCATTATTGGAATCATTGGTTCTGCTTTTACGCCACGGTCGCACTGTATATTTGGACGTTTCTAGCATGAAATAAAATGTTTTGTTTATTATAATTATAAACGTTAAAAATCAACACAATTCTAACTACTTATCTCTGCCATTGTTAAATTTGAATTTAGATTTTCATTGCACAAAAATTATTTCATTCAAAAAGTAATAAAAACAGCTGTTCAAACTAGTTGCAAAATCTTGCAAGCGGAAATTTCTCCAGCAACATTTTGCAAGTTCTCTAACTTCCAACTGTAAAAACATTCTCTTTTTGGCTCTCTCGCTGCAAGAGATTTACTCAGTGTCCACACTTGCAATTTTGTTGCAGCAATTCTTGGTTGTTTTAGGAGAGAGAGGTAAGAAGCTTGGGGAGGGGTACAGTGTTTCATGTTCTCGGCAATTCTCTTTTGCTTTGCAATTTTCTCTATTCAACTTGAAGTTTGGTAGGGTTGAAGAAGGCATAACAAATACAAGAATTGCAGTACTCGATTTTTCTAATGTGGACACTTACGCAATTCCGCAGCAGAATTGCATGCAACAAAATTGCAAATGTAGACAGGGAATTAGAGTACGCAGACAACATTTTGCAAGATTTTGCAACATTTTGCACAATATTGTGCAAAATATGAGTACGCAGACAGACCTATTATTTATTAAATTATAATAAATTTAAGAACATCAAATCACTTCATTATAACAAACTCCTTTTCATCATTGCTTACAATTTTATTTAAATATGTATACCTTTTATTTTTTAATTATTGGTAAATAATAAAGTATTTATTTTTTTCAGGTTTTCCAAACGTTATGAACTTCCACTTCTTGTCCAAAGTGTGGTGATGAATATTACAATGTTCCTAATGATACACTTGTGCGTTAAGGTAAAACGCGTCAATGCCAATAACAAAGAGCGTGCATTTTTAGGTAATTATTCAATCCAGCAAACTTTTATGACACACATACATATGTACATACATACATACATACATACAGTGTTCCACAACAATAGAATAAAAGAAAGATTTAACTAGAAAAATCTAAATTGCAAAAACAAAAATAATTCTGAGAGTTAACTTAATTAAGTTAAATTTTTTAAGCATTATATGCATGCGGAATTATGCGTTAGAAAGATGAGGTATTAAAAAATTATAAAGTTTTAATGAACTAAAGTTCTGCACAAGACAACTTACAATAACTTTTAAGACATGAGGGATTTTTCAAATGCCTTACTACAGCGAAAACAACCGCTGAACAACACTGTTGTTTACACGCGTTGTGTATGCATGCTCCTTTAGTCCCATTTCACACACTTCAACTCGTAATTCAGCTGTAAGAAAAAAGAGATATGTGTATTTCCGCATCCGTGTTTCTTACAGCTGAATTGCGAGTTGAGCAACAAAAGTTGAAATGTGTGAACCGGGACTTATTTTTCTGAGCAGATAAAAAACGCACACATGCATTGGCAATACTTGTGTGCGCTGGCTTTAAAAGCCCACCTTTAAAAACATATGTAAAAGCAGATTACCATCTACATCTTACACACACACCCAAAAGTACAATATGCAAAATAACAAGCATACACGCATCAACACTACTTCTTTTGATTGTTTGTTGTGAACAAGAACTCTTCGTCCAGGTTCACACATTTCAACTTTTGTTGTTCAACTAGTAATTCAGCTGTAAGAAAGACGGAGACGGAACGGACAGCTGAATTACGAGTGAAGCAACAAAAGTTGAAGTGTGTGAACCGGGACTTCGCGACATCGGTTGTTAACACTCATACACACGAACACCAATGCATCCATCGTGCTCCCCTATAATACGCGACAGCATAAGTTGATCCACATATCGCAATTTAGCAATCTATAAATCATTTTATCGATTCGAATTTAGTATTAACTGCTAGAATTTCATAATAATGCAGCTGGTTGGTTTATATATGTATAATGTAATCCCACTTTCTTGATTTAGAACAGAAATTATAAGATACATATTTATTTTCTAATTCATAAAAAGTTCTTATTTCAGGTTTAAGAAACGCAATAGATATTTAGTTTAAAATTAGCAAAAAAAAAAAAAAATAATCAGAACATTTTTAAATTTTACGAAAAAAATAACTGTGAAGCTACACCACATGTATTTTTCTACAAACTTGAAATAAATTTTCTTTTTAATGGCAGTTTTCTTTGTTTTCTTCTCTTTTTATATTATATTTTTAATATACCATTAATAAAAACAAAAATAACTTGGGTAAAAAGCAGGTGATGATCTACGCCTACCGAAAACCGTAATGGCAGATACCGATGCAGCGGGCTCAATATCGATATCAACGGAAGCTGGCCCATTGAAACGTACCCGTTCACGGCACTATTTAACCGGTAAACAGAAATTCAAAAATTTTACTCAAAGATAACGTAATCAATAAATCGTATTTCAAATACATACATATGTACATACATATTTATCTTTTCAATATTGTTACTGCGTAAAATTTTAAAATTTCATTTACATATCTTATCGTACAAATAGTCAATGGTTTTGAAATAAGTTATAATTCATTAAATTGCAATGAATTTTATTTCGTTATGTTTTTATTATTTTTAATATGATATTGTAAAAGTTATTTTGTTAATGGCGAATTGAATGATTGGTTATTTTACTTTTAGAACTGGATTTAAAGTATTTTTGGAACTGGACGGACTTTCAATCTTACTTGGATTTTATGCTTGTTGTTTGGGCGATAGGAGCCGCCATAACATATCTGATGCTTTCAATTGAATGGTTCATGGAAACGGTTGGTTTTGTGGCCGTTTTTACAGAGGCCATGTTAGGTTTGTCATGTTATCTCTTAAAATAATTATGTATGTGTAAGATTGAAGTGAATTCAAATGAATCTTAAATTTTTGTTGTAGGAGCGCCTCAATTTGTACGAAATTTTAAGAACAAGTCCACATATGGCATGAGCATACACATGGTGCTTATGTGGACAATTGGCGATATGTTTAAGACTTGTTACTTTGTTGTTAGAAAAGCTCCTTCGCAATTTTGGATATGTGGCACATTACAGGTTTGAACTTGTTTCCGTTCCCCCCCCCCCTAACTTTTCTATTTAATCCAGTTTTGTGTATTTGCATTCTAGGTTAGCCTTGATTTGGCCATATTAATGCAAGTATGGATATATCGTAATAACTCTAAACCTCGTGATGTTCGACGTGGAGATTAGCAGTTTGCCCCCGAAGAACAACAACAGCAACAAACACAAATTCAACAACAGCAAAATTCTCACACTAACAGCAATATTAACAACAATAACTCCGACAGCATAAGTCAATCAATACCAAATACAATTAGTAGTGGCAGCGGCGACGACCACCTATTAACTGCTCACGCCGATGACGAGTTTAATAAAAACTATCACGATAATCGTGCGTTTCAGTTTCACAATAACAACTCCCTAAGTCGCAAGGGAGGAAAAAATGTAACAACAACCAAGGATGAAAATAATGGTAAGAGTGCACTGGAAGTACTCGATGTCGTTATTGTACACAAAGGCTATAGGAATCTTAAGGACGACGGTGAACCAACCAATAATATCTGCTCGTGCAAGCACCAAATACTAACAAAGCATTTGCTAAGCGAACCACGGAAAAGACATAATGCCACACAAACTCCAACATCATTGATCAGTTGCGATCGTCGTTGTGAAAAACATTACCCATGCTTAGCAGCGTCAATGAAACGGATTTATTGCAAATGTCCAGAGGTTCAAAGGTGTCAACACCACTGCCAACACAATGTAGCACCTACCTCACGTTGCTGCTGCTCCGCAATGAACTCCGTTCAGCGTTACTCTCGTCATCATAATCTAGAAGTAATGTCAGGAAACCAAAGAGATGAAGCAAGAGCTTTAACAGAATTAGAACAGTGGCCAATTTGTGTTAAAGACCGTAGTTTTAAGCGTCATAAACGTTGCTCTTCAGGACGTCATGATCGTCCATCATACATACATCATCTACACACACAAAATTGTTCCTCTATGGGCCATATTCCAAATATATGCACCAAGTCTTCCCTAGATTCAAGTGACGATCAGAATCAAAATATATCGTATTCGGGTGCGATGCAAGAAATTGCTATAGAAATAGATGCTGCTACAATGACCGAGGACAACACGACTACGGCCACTTCTAACTTTGCATTTAAAGTAGCAGCCGATAATGCTTTAGCACCCATAATACGAGCTCCTATCCACGTCGACAGCGATGATGGCAGAAGAGGAAAACGACTTAGAAGAAGACCTTCTCTGAATTCCAACACTACCATTGAAACTGATGAATTGTCAAACGAAGACGCAATAGACAGGGAAATGAGTTGTTATAATAGTGGTAGCTTACGCTATTGCCACTGCTGTGACTATGCGCATAAGGAGGATTCTTTGACTGTAAAACCAATACAAAATGAAAGTGTTAAAATAAAACGAAAACGTTTTATTTCTGCCAACGATTACTGCAGTAGCTGTTCAAGGTGTTCTAGTTGCTCATGCTCTCATTTACATTCTAGTAGTTGTAGCAGTATTGAAGAGTGGCCTTTAGAAGGTCGACATTCCGTAGGATCAGGTCCACATGATTCACATGCATTCACAGTGTCAGCCGATTGCCATCATTGCCATCCACAGAGGAAGAACTCTCAAACAAGTACAGGAGATTTGGAGGAGCAAGAAAACGATCATAATGATGAACTAGAGGAGGAGGTTGAGCCCCGGCCTTTAGTTACAGAAACTAGAAATAGTTCAGCACGTACTAGTCGTCGCAGTAGTGTAAGCATAAGTTTCTGTTCATGCAACTCTAACACCTGCTGTTATTGTAGTGGTAGCTGTGAAGATTCACATACTGGTCATATGTGTACTGCCAGAGATGCCACAATAGCCTCATTTACATTAGGAAAACTAGGTCCATTCGACGGCGAGGAGGGCCATTCCAGTACATTGACACCGCTAACAAATCCATCATCGGTTGTATCCACACCTGGAGATGAAGGAGATGTTACCATACGTAGTTTAAGCAATGCTTTCTCCGAAGACACCTCCTCTCAAAGCCATTCGGCCGAATATTTTTCACTCTCCTCCAGCAACCACATGTCGCAGGGAACACCTCGTAAACTACTAACAAATAACAGGAATTCGTCTACACCGGCAGGAAGTTCGGCTGCTACTATTGGCATACCTAATGTGGCTATCATTGACACTTCAACCAATACGGCACCACTACCAAGTGAAAAAGATGATGCAAATGGCCATAAAGGACGTAAGCCTTGTAAACACTACAGTAAGCGCCATCGTCACAAAAGGGCAGACTCACCTGGCGACTCATACTTATGACGAAGTGTTTCGCTGGTCACTTGGCCGGCCATTGATTTTAATTCTTTACTTCAGCAAACTATTCGCCAATCAGCCACACTACAAGAAACAATGAACGCAACGAAGGGAGCGGACAGAAAGGACTTACTTTCGACTGGAAAGATGAGAAAAACGTCTCCGCAACATTTAACTGCCGTACAGCATCAGCAGCATCATCGTGATTTATCAGTTGGCAGCAATGATTCTTCCTCAGCTACTCTGACATCGATTGTAACAATTACGAAGTTTCCACCACAATCGTCTTCGTCTTCTTTGCATACATCTCGGTCGTTATCTTTATGTTCGACACCGGCGCAACCATCAATACAATCTTTGTCAGCCGTGACCGCAATACGCGGCTGCAATGGTTCGTCTGTAGTCACGACTACAGCCTCGGCACCAAATACGGGCCGCGCAAGGCGTTCATCAAAATTTTCCACACTTGCCACAGAAAGTTTCAATTGTGATCCTTTACTAAATGCAGCACAAGAAAGGCGTTCTACCGAAATAATTTTATAGCAACTTTGCCATCGCCTGGTTTGTGTAAACCAAAAAATTGCTTCCTCTAAAAAATCAACTCTAAATTGGTGGTATTGCTGTTTCTTAACAGACTAAGTCTTAGTTTTGTTCCAATTTAAACAATTTTCCATCTTAGATGTTTTATGTAAGTAATAGTACCATGTGGAATAGTTACTGTTTTAAATCCAAGTAAAAGGCTGTGCATTAATTATTATTATTATTCATTTTTTTAAGAAACAAGTTCTCTATTTACATGATGTATAAAATAGCATGCGAACTTTTTCCTAGTTCTGCCATATTTCAAATTCTAAACTTTTGGGCACGAATTAATATACTAAAGCAAAAAATGATAATTAGTTGTGAGATGTGATATTCGAAATTCGGAAAAATTTATAAATTGTAAATTATCTATGTTGTTTCTCGGGGGCATTCTTCTTCTTAATTACAAACAGTTTTTGTAAATCATTTTTAATAAATGCTTTGTAAATTTTTATGTTTTACATATATGTATAAAATCTTTTTAAAATTAACACAATCGTATTGAAAAATGTATTCAAAAAAATTATTAAAAATTTTGCTTTTAAATATAGTATTTATAAGAGAGAAAAAAACATGGTGATAAATTGGTTAGATAATTAGAGAAACAATTTTGAAACTTAAAGAAAAAAAATTTAAAACTAGACTAATTTTTTAGTAAAAAAAGTTTTGATTCATTTCCTGCGTGGTTGTCGACTTACATATATATAACCCGTATTCAGAACAATATTTTTATTTCAATTTATCATTTATTTCACTGTTAATTACCCGTTGTAGAATACTGGTATGTGTTAATAAGCTAAAATCAAGATAACACCATTATGATTTCCCAAATCAAAAATACTCCAATCGACGTTTCAATCTGCCTGTAATTTTTTTTTCTTCTATGATTTCGATTAAGATAAATGTTTGGTTATCTTATTTCAGTATTTCACGTTTATAACTGTACGAGTAATATTAGTACGGCCATCAAAGAAAGTAACCAATTTTATTTAAACAGAAACAAATTTAAAAAATCACCATTAGACTTGAAAATGTGCCTAACAGCCAGATTTTGTAAAAAATTTCGTTTCTAAACATTTCAAATTTGTATGAAAAATAACGAAAATTCGTTTCAAAAAATATTTTTTCCATACAAATTTCAAAACGAAAAAAATTTTTCTTATTACATAATGTGGCCATAAGTATAGATTGTTTTTCTAATAGACACAGATTTTTGTTGAGTTTATCTTGATTTTTTGCGGATATTTTGAATGCAGCAACAGCAATGCGAAAATATTTATTTAAGCTTGGGTTCTTTTATAAAAATTGTCTCTTTAATTTACTTTTGGTTTTCAAAATTTCGCTGAACCTTTTGTTTTTAATAAAATATCTTAAGTTTAAATAAATATTAAGTAAATAAAAGAAAAAGATGGTTATACAATTTCGAAAAAAATAGAATATTTATTCTCTATTTATTCTAGAGCGCATAGAAGAGTTACATAGTGAGTGCATGCCTCTGAATTTATCCTTGTTTTTCTAATTTTTTAATGCAAACTATTTTAAACTCTTTATTCTGTAAAAAAAACTCGCAGCCAAAATATCTATAAAAAGTCTAAATTTTCGTTTTTATTACCTTTCTTCCTTCCTTCAACTCCTTTTTTCACATTGTTTTATTTTTTCTAAAATTTTTTATTTTTAGTTTAATTGTACTTGAAGAAAAAAATAAGCATATCCATACTTTAACAATTAAATTATAGTTTTACGCGATCTCTGATAAAACATAAAAAACTAAGAAAAAATAAATAAAATATATGTATAAACACATACATACATATGTGTGTATGTATGTATGTATGTACATATATCCCAACAAATAGTACTGCATATATTTAGAAGTTGGAAATCAGAGACTTTTCTAAGAATTTACTAGTTTTTATTTTTTATTTACTTTAACAACACGTATTCATATCATTTTTTGCGATTTTTATAACTTTAGTTAAATTATTTTAATTTACAACAACATTTTTAAATTGAAGTTACATATTTTAAATTTTTAATAGAGTTAAGTTAAAAATACGTAAATGTTTATATACATTAAAAAGAAATTTATATATAGAAACATACATATATAAAAAAAGCAAATGATAAACTTGTAAAAATCCAAAATACATTGTTTTTTACTTGTTGGCAGCGTTTGTTTTCGTTTATATTTTAGAAAACAAAAAATTAACTTGAAAAGTTGAAAATATAATCTACTTCCTTAAAAATTGAGATTCCGTATAAACACACACAAACAAATATTCACTTTAAATCAATAAAGAAAAAAACAATAAAACTAAGAAAGTGTTAATAAAATATTGCAAAAAAAAAATTAAATTAAATACATACATTTATGCCACATCTAAACTTAAACAAACAACCAAAGAATATTATTAGTAAATTGAGCCCCAAGGGTAAATTATTAAATTTTGTTGACTAGTATGTAGTTTTTCTGTATTTCTTATTTTTATCCAATAATTAGCAAAGAGAAAATATTTACTTCGATAGTAAAAAATTTAAAAAAACTGTTGAAGTCCTTTATACCTTGCTGTCTAGTTCTAAAACTCGAATCCATTTGTATATATACATATGTATACAGTGTGCCAATATATAACTAATCCAATGTCTAATGTGAGAAATTCGCGTGTTATTCCTTTATGGGACATAGAAAAAAATTCAAATGACTATATTATAAAAATATGTTGAACAATATTTTGTTTCAGAGAATGCAATCCTCCATTCCTAACATCTTGAAACTTTTATAGATAAAGCAAATAATTTGTTTAACTTGTAGAAAGAGCATTTATATCATTTTGTTTTTTATTTTTTGTAATGAAAGCATTATTTTTTGTCGGAAGGATGGAAGGAAGTCAGCATCAATAAAAAGTATGCATATTTTGATAGTGGTTTTCATTTTCAATGACGGTATATACTTACATAGATATACAGTTCATAAATTACATGAATATCTATGTATGTCTGTATGTAGATGGTAAAGGAAATTTCAATTCCAATCGAAATCGATTGTTCGAAAACTTTTATTTTCGAATAAATTTTGTGCAAATGTTTTATTTTACTCATTTGAATTTTTAGCAATTGCTTAATTAGGTCCGTTTGTTTACCCAAAAATTTGTGCAATTTTGTACTGGATTTTATTGAAATGCATTCGTTTACACATGCATTTGTAAAAGAGAGGGCCAATTGAGAGATTAAATTGACAGTAGTTGACTGATAGTCCGAACATTATTTTAATTGACAAATTTTTGCCAGTAAAATCCAGTAGATGAGAAAAATCATATGATTCAATAAAATAGACAAAAGTAAGCAAATGCAAAGTATAAATTGTTCAATAAAAACATTTAAAAGAAGAAAAGTTGAAGTAAAAGTTTACTAAAAAAAACTGAAAATTATTATATTCAAGGTGAAACAAATTATTGCCTTGGGTTTCAATCTCTTATATCAAGTATTTAAAAAAATTGGAGTATTTACGAAGATAAACATACCCATTTTCTGTATGTCAATTACTTTCACATACGGTTACGCAAAAAAATAAAAAAAAAAAGAACTGAATCGTAAGAAATGCAAGAGAAGAGTTCTTTCCAGGCCATGTGGAATGTATGAAATAGGAACAGAAAATAAAAGCAATTTTCCAGAAATTTCAAAAAAAGTTGGATTTAATGCAAATAACCAACTAATAAGGGCCAATTTCACCAACTTTTTTAAATATCAATTCATGTTTAAAAATAATTTTTCCATACAAAAATTAATGAAAATCAACATTTAAATATGAATTGATATTTAAACAGAGTTGGTGAAATTAGCCCTAAGAAGTAACTATTTTAGGAATTTTCCTTAAATAAATAAGTACATCAGTTAAATACTGAAAGGCAAAAAAAAAAACAAGAATATAATCAAGAGGTACTTGCGGCCGAACTACTTATTACAATGTGAAGAATCCACTCGTGCAGGAGATTATATTTTAATTTTTTATACATAATTGTACAAAAATAAAGTCGCTGTTTTAATTTCAAGCTTTCAGCTTTTCATACTGTTCGGGTATTTTTGTTTTCGACCTACAAAAAATCAATAAAACGTTCACATGTCATTGGTCTGCAATTGATTAATGTATGTACATATGTACATATATGGTATACATAGTAAATGTTAATAAAATCTGTAAGCTATCTGTGTGTCGAAATTCATTTAAATTCGCTTAGCTGCTTTTGCGCTAATTTTAGTTGGATATTTATTATTAATATATTAATATTAATTGGATATGTGCAATTCTTCTAATGGTTAAATATTAAAACAACTTGATCATATTTTCAGAATGCTAAGGATTTAAAAATTTTTAATTTCTATGGTCCACAACCGTAAGTCAAATTGTTAAAAAAAGGAAACCAAATTTACGAAGTACGTAAACGAAGAACCATGTAACTAACAATAAACTCAATCTAAATCGTGATATGTGCTTGCAATCTTCTAAGAGAATGTATTCAAAATCATTAACTATGGGCCTGTTCGGATATGCATCACTGCGCTTGCTCGTCTGATGCAGAGCAGTGATGTATTTCCGAACAGGCCTATTGTAAATGAAAATAACAAGACCCAATTATTGACACTTTACCAATCAATATTTAAGAAGCCTTTTCTTTATCTTGTGAAATTCGAAATAATACAATATATGTACATGATCGGTGTCTAAAGCCGAAATCCAAATATCGACACAAAGTACCGATTTTCATCGGCTCACTGAAAGTCGATAAGTGATAAGCTAACTTGAATTTATTTTTTCAACTAATTGAAATGTAAGGACATAATTGCGACCCACTGCATTGTTAATAAACCCATATAAACTTATTCTGGAACTAAATGACAAATAAGGACATTTTGGTTTATTACTTATGATTTTATTGCAGTGAGCCGACGTAACATGTCATGAGCGACCTTTTAAAATTAGTAAAATGAAAGATTAACCCCCCAAAAAAAATTAAAGTGTGCTTGAAGTGTACGTTAAGGCAATATTTCCAAACAAAAATCGGTCTAACGTGCACTTGAACCATATGTTAATTTTTTTGCATATAGGGGCAAACCTTTTCATAAGACCCGATTCACACGGAAATTTAAGGAAGTTTAAGTTGAGCAAAATATGATGGCTCCATTTTTCATTATATTCTGTCATAAGCCCAAAAAATTGCCGTATGTAAACCGAGTATAAATTAATCACTGTGCTGTACATGAAAATTAACAGCAGCATTATTTTGACAAATTCTTTACAAACTTTTTTCTGCACACGCGCCCCTAATATAATTCAAGCAAATACAACAATTTTTTATAAAAGTGTAGTTGGTAATGCCAATTTCATGAAATTGACATCTAAATTTATTTACAGCGAAATGAAAAATGTTAGCAAATTTTATGAAAGTTATAATAGCGGAATTCACTGATCGTATTAAATATAAAATCCTTTTAAATCAGTGAACCGCACAGAAAATCATACACATGCTTATACTCATTTATTTAGTAGTCACTGAGAAAGGGACGAATGAAATTGTATACGTATGTATGTGCGAAATTAAAGTTAAAATTTAATAAATTTGAACAGCAAAAATTAATTATGGAAGCTTAAAAATATTTCGTGATAAAAAATGTTTTTTGCATTTTTTGTTACGACATTTAAAATAATAGGGAAGATAGTTTAAAAAAGCATTTTAATGGTTTCCACAGCACTGTGAATAATTTTAATTTTGAATTTATATACTACTTTGTTGAATGGATTATAAGATTTTTTACTTAAATTTTTATTAAATCGATTATTTGCAAAAAAGATTCAAAGAATGAATTATAGAAAGTATTTTAAATTACCCTCATACCTAAATAAGAATGGCAAGCGTCACGTTAGCAGCAGGGTACGTATTTTCAGTACAATCAAATAATATTTTCACACTTACATAAATGTACTGAAAATGCGTACCCTCCTGCTAACGCAACGCTTGGCGCTATTGTTTAGGTATGAGAGTTACAAAACTTTTCGTTAAGTGTAAATTTATTTTACTTTAATTTTGCTCACCAATACAAACATTTTATTTTGCGAATCACTGGTGTAGACATAGTTAATTAAAAATGTATGCATTTTGTTTTTGCCGTGTTTTAAATTTACCAAAAGATCTACAACAGTCAACCGTGAATACCACTAATACTTTTTTGTTTTGTGTTATAAAATGATGTAGCGTACTAGTACATAGTTGTAAATTAATTTTTTTCAACATATGCCATGTATGTATGTACACATATTACGTAACATATGTAAATAAAAAAAACTTATAATCCCTCCCTATTCCCATTTTTAACTTTAAGAATCTATAGCTTTTGTTCCGATATATAAATTAATACATTCTTACTATGTATAGTCACTTCATATAAATTTGTAGGGAAAATTTTTACATGCACGCATGTAAATCGTTTGTTAATTACTTAAGCGTCTATATTCGATAAAAATATGGTAGGTATTTGGTTTTTCTGAACCCAATTGCAAGCAATATATAACAAAATCTTAATTAATCGTGTATTAATTACAATAATACAGTAATCAACTTAGCAAAAGTAACGGTATGTACTTAAGTTAAAATCAGTAACAATAGAAAAACGTATTTATATCACGAAATTACTATATACACAAGTCTTGAATACCACTGACAACATCAATATAAAAATAACTAAACTGAAAAAATTAAATTGTATTGTACTCTTTCTCGAAAATTAAAAAATGTATTAATAAAGTCAATTTTACCAAAGTAACTGCGCTCTTTTCTTTAGTACTTATTTAAATTATACAACCATGGAATTACATTCAATTACTTCCTGATAGCGAATGTTGGTAATTAGCCGTAAAATAAATCATGAAACTGCCTTACCAAAAAAGCATAATTATTCCGCCAGAGATGCCATATAAAACACTTTTTAACGAAAATATTCAAAGTGGTGAGTTGGTCTAGCCAGAAACCACCATAAATTAATAAGGGGTTGCCAAGACCTATAAAATTTATAGCATTTTTTCATTTAAAATTTATTAGCACTATTGATGAATGTAACATGTTCAAACTGATGATGATTTAATTCAATTATTTGAGGTCATACCAAGCACCATATTCATAAACATATTTCCTGTCATCGATTCGTATTGACATAACAATAATACAGGCGCCAAATTATCGCATTCGATTTATTTACGTATCGAATTAAGGATTATTGCATTCGAAAGCTATCGTATTGGAATTATAAAAAGTGTACCATCGGTTGTTGCATCCCCTGGACAGTTTATATTGAATTAAAGAAAAATTTTGTGTTTATTTTAGCTGGTACAACAACCGAAGTTGATTCGAATACCGCAATAATGTTTTTTTTTGTTTTGAGCAAATACAATAAAAAATAATGATAATTTTCACGTGTAGTTCTTATTAATTAATATTAATAAAAACTAATATTGTTAAAGTACTTTCGGTGCTAAAGATCGTCACGTTGCCAGATTTTTAATTTACGGTATGTGGGCCAAGGGCAGGACTATTGATTTTTGCCTAGAAGTGACTGCATTTTTGGCTAGTACATATCGCTCATTTGCTTCAATAGTGGCACAACTCAAAAAAACCAGTTTTGCAGAAAACGCGTTTTAAGTTTTCAATTTGCATACAACTCAATGGAGAAATTAAAAAAAATTCTTCTCCCATGAGATGATGGTACAAGCTATTTATATGAAATTTTTACACAAGATAAAATACGAAATGCCGCATCTTTCTGTATTATTAACTCAAAAAACTAATTTTTTGAGTTATGCCACTATTGAAGCAAATGAGCGATATATGTACATATAGATTTTTTTAAATGTCGTACTTAAATATATTTTTTTTTATTTTTATTTATTTATTTATAACAATAACCAACCGAGCCCATAGGGCCATATATAGTTGGTGGACTACAAGAATAGAATAAGAATAATTATACATTTAGGCAACAAATAAACTAGACACAAAAATTGCAAAAAAAAAAAAAAAATAATAATAATAGGTATGTAGTTATAAAATTATTAAATGAGACTACTACTTATAAATTGGAAGATAAATTGCGCATGAAATTAACTATATGTATTCAGAATCTAGGTCAGTTCAATTGTGAAAAATGTTCAACAAGCTTACCTTTGAATGAATTACGAGTAAGATGGAATGCTCTTAAGGATCGTGGCAATGAGTTCCAACATTTGGCGACTCGTACAGTAAATGATCTTTCATAAATAAGACGATTTCTAGTGGGAAATAGAAGCTGTGGGCTTCTACCACTTTGCAAAAACGTAAAAAATCTACGGACATAATCTGGGCAATCTGTGAGCAACTTAAATTTATGTATGTATATCGGCCTAACATACTGTGTATGCGAATCGAATGAAAACTCGACAGACTGTCTGTGTGTAAGTAAATGAGCAGTTTTTTTATTTTTTTTTTTTATTTTTATTTATTTATTTTAAAAGGGAATTGAAGAGGCTTGCTTAAAAAAACTGTTTTGTCTAAAACATGACTAACACGCATACTGATTGTTCAGGAAAATTAAAATAAGAAAGTAATTTCCATATATACAAAAACTTTAAAGATATTTGCAAAATAAATATTGTGGTAACCTTAATAATGTTTTGGTAGGACTATTGGTAATTTAAAATATTTTTCCAGCAGAAAGAGAAAACCATCATGAATGTGAATGTGTTGAGAAGACTATCATATGATTGTTATTTTTGTCTAATTAATAAACTTATGCGGATTTTTTTTTGGCAATTTTCGAAATTAAAATGCCGATGATTTTTCAAAAGTGCAGACTTTTCAATAAAATCTTCTGGCAGCCCTCCTGAGTCTGTTTTGTGTTCTTTTCATTTCTTATCAAAGTTTTGTGCAGCCAAGTTGACCATGTTTCAATTTTTACATTTTACACGTGAGGTTGTGGGTTTGATGTGTTGTAATATCTTGGTGTGTAAATTATTTTAATTTTTGTTTCATTTACAAGATAAAGAAAAATAAGTATTAAGTAAAACAAATAGAAAGAGTCAAAGTATATATACATCGAAAACAGCAGCAAATAAATTGTGTGAATAAAAAATTTAAATATTTTTGCAAGAGAAGTAAACGAATTACATACACCACACTAGAAACAGACACACTCAAAACAAGTGTAATATACACAGCTGATAAATAAACTGTCTACATCACACATAGTAAACGACGCATTGAAGGATTATTTATTCTTTATTCATTCTTCAATCGGTATTTTAATAATTTTAGCAAATATAGTTGAAAAATTCTATAAAATTACAGTGAAATAAATTTACATTAAAAAGGAGTGTTGTTATATCATTATCTATTTAAATATAATTATGTTTCCAGTTTGCCTTTACGTTTAATTTTTGTACATATTCCAATTATTTGGTGGTGTTAAATCATCTTCGATATTTACTATTTAATAATTTCGGGCGATGACATTGATTTTTTCATAACATTCTCAATTATCAAAGAACGATTAAAAAAGAGTAGTAATTAAAAATTTTAATAAACGGCGACCAAATGGACTAGAATTAGCAAATACATACACACATACTACGTACATACAATATATATTCATACATTCATATCGCTCCTTTATTGCAACTCAGGCGTACATACATACATATGCACATAAGATTGTCAAAAAAATGCGTTTTTGATGTTAATATTGCAGTAAGAAATCTTTATATCATATCTACATATGTATGTATATCTTGTGTAGAAATATCATATATCACATTAAGGAAAAGAAAATATTTTTATGTGTACATATATTAATTAATTGTATACATACCTATAAATTGAAAACTTAAAATTATTTTCTGCAAAACTAGCTTTTCTGAGTTATGAATCTGTTGAAATAAGAGGTGTATGTACACATTCATATGTATGTACATATGTATGTATAAAATATATTTTTAAAAATTTTGAAAATTGATTTGTTTAGACGTTCTTCCTTGTTGTAACTTTGGACATTGCCATGCACACACCCACAAAAGCAATTGTGGATGGTCGGAAAATGAAGTAATCATCCAGTTTGAGGGGTAAGTTAAGAGAATGAACTGTTTGATAAATTTTTAATTCCAAATTTATTTGCTGGTAGTTTAATATAAGAAAGGCACAACTGAATTTTCGATATTTTATAGGAGAAGAAAAAACCTAGAAAAACTAAAGCATTTACATACATGTAGAAATAATTATTTAAGTTACCATAAGTCCTTGCTTTTGAACTGTAACGTACTAAGATCTTCATTTCTTGTCTCCCAGAAAACGTTAAAAACGCGATTTCGAAAAAATTTAGATACACGCTTTTTATATTAAGCCATCGAAATGCGTTCCATTGTTGCTGTAACAAATCGCCAGTAGACTTCAACCAAACATTCTGAATAGTTACAGACATTTTATATACAGACTTTCAAAAACTATTTGAGAATTCGCAAATAATAATATTTTTGAAAAATAAAATGAAAAAAAAATTTCGTTAATTTTGCGCAAAATTAGCAAGATTTATACGGCAGACTCTTGGCTACATTACTGCCATATATAGCTAAGCGCTATCACTAAGTCTTAATTAGCCGTTGGCCAAAAACTGATGAGGCCATTTTTTGAGGGTGCACTGATTTTCGAAAGTCCCATAAAAAATGGTCAGCAAAATCGCCAAATTGGTATAGGGTTTTACTACCCTTTGGTTGTACTATCGAACCTATACTGTCACGACCGTGTGTTTTTCCAAAAGCCCCAATTTGTTGCATAATGTAATGTTTAATTTTTCGTAATAAAATTTAAATGGTGTATAGTGCTAAAATCATTGCTCTTATAGAAGATCGATCACCAATATTTTTAAATTAATTCAAACGCAAACCCTTAAATATCTTGATACATAATAAATGGACTTATATTACTTTTGAATATAACAGATCATTTTAATAAAAAGAAAACAAATACAAATTATTGCATTAACGCATATTTATTCACATAGAAAATGTTAATCAGACAGAAATCCATTATCAATAAACTTTTTTCATTTTTTGTAAACATCGAAAATTTCTGTTCCTTTATTTTTCTTTTCCATAAATATTAATAGCGACTTCGTGCATAATGGATTATTACGTTGACGTCAATGTTTTACAAATAGGTGGATAAGATGGAAAAGATAATTTTAGCCTGCTTCACGTGCGTTATTTTGTTGTCTATTTATAATTTTATTTTAACTATATATTTTACTTTTCTTAACATTTAATCTTTTATGCAGTTTTGCTATTCATTGTACATCCTTCAATTATGCTCTCAATGCTATACTTTTTTAAATATTATAACTGAATAATTTTTTAAAATAATTACCTTATAAATGAAAAATTTAATATTTGCCCTAAGATATCGGTTTTATAATCAGTACAATATTCTCCATAGCGCAGTGCCTGTTAAATTTTTAGTCTAAAAAAGTTATATGCCTAGTGTACATATTGACTTCTCCAAATATTGGAATAGGTATACTAAGTATAATTAAAATCTACATTGAATCATGGACAGATATGCAAATTTAGATTGACATTAACATGCATGCATATATACACATGTATATGTATGTATGTACATTCATATGTAATAATAAAACAATTATTGAAGGAAAAGAACTTTTGATGACCATGATAATGAAAATGTTTCTTTATTTATTAAAAAATATTCAAATTGACTGAGTAAGGGTGTAGTTGTGGGATGTGTGTATAAGCCTACTAAAAACTGATGCAAATTTCTTTTGTTTTTCTTTAATTTAAACATCGATTTTCAATTATGTATGCACACATGCATATGTATGTGTATGTGCATGTGTATGAACTAGTGAGGTAACGAAAGTCAAATTTTGATATTGGCGAATACGAGTATTTGAAACGATATTCGCGAAAACGAAAATGAGTACGAATATTATATGTGGAATTTATAGACATAAAATTGAGTTCTGTTTACGCATGCAAAATGGAATATGAAAAAATTTTTATGAAAAAAAACTTCATACTTCATACTTTTTTTTGGCGTACTTTAAAGTTAATAAAAACTATCCAACATTTTAATGATCGTCATTAAATATAGAGCTGTGCAGCTCATGAACGAACTAGTTCAATTAAACGATTCACTTCACTGATTTGTATCGAACACTTTCAGTAGCTCGTTTTAGACACAAACCTATAATCAAACCCATTTAAATTACATCTGTACTTAAGTGGTTTTGGATAAAGGTTTGTGTTTGAAAAGACCTAATGAAAGAGTTCGATACAAGTCTTGTGCTTTTTCAGCAAATTTTTTGTATCGCCCAAGTACATAAAAAAGTATATGTATGTAGATATATTTATTAACAAATTCCACTCATTAAACTATTTTAGTTTTATTTATTTTTTATACTTCCTCTGCCTTGTTTTGTAATGTATGACCACACACACACACACACTTTATAAATATGTCACTTTTATGCTTTGGTTTTCGCTCTTTCGTTATGCTTGACAAAATATTTTACTACAAATGAACTGAGCTACTGAGCCAACTGAATGAAATACTTCAGTAAAGTGAACTGAGCTGAAAAGAGTGGCCACTCAAAAGAGCTGGGGGCAAATTACGGCACTCGTTAACGTTCGAAATTACAAAATATTTCAATAGAGTTTATATGGAAAAATTTTAAAATTTCGAACGGTATCGAGTGCCGTAATTTGCCCCTGATAAGCACAACTCTAATTAAATAGCACTTGAAAATTATACAAAGCACACTTTTCTATACAAAGATTAATGAAAATTTAATTTTCGCCATTTATTTAGAATTTATGCACATATTTAATTTTCTTGGAAAAATATTCGTATTCGCCTGAAGTTGGCGAATACGAATATCTAAAAATGGTCGAATATTCAGCAATTCGAATACGAATATTCGTGCATCACTATTATGAACATATCGTCACCTTAAATGCAAACAGCCGTAACTACACTTATATTTTTTTACAAGAGAAGCAAAAACCGTTTCAAAATCAATAATAATAAATTGTTCGTAAAAATTTTCTTCGAAATTTATTTAAGGTATGTGTACTTATATGTTTTTAACCATTTATTTCCTTTTTATATATACATACATATTTAAGCTTTTATGTTACGTTACGTTCTGTGTAATAGATGCATTGGTAATTACGTCCGTTTGAATTTATTTTAATAAAGTCGTCATTTTTAATCACAGGGTTCTAAATTTTTGCGTGAACATGTAGTTTGATAAAATGAATCATAATCAATCAAAAACTCAATTTCGAATTTTTGTGTAGTTACGTGCGTTTGCATTTAAGGTGACGATATGCGTGTATGTATGTATGAATTTTAAAATTTCCTGCTTTTTGCATCTAATTTTTATTCTTGTCTGTTGTGCTGTAAGTGATTGGCGACTGCAATTGATTTCAACAATTGCATTTCTTTGTTATGAATGTTTATTTATTTTTGTTTCTTGTTTTTAACCCCCGACTAAAAAAAGGGGTGTTATAAGTTTATAGTGTGTGTCTGTGTTTCTGTGTATCTGTGTGTCTGTCCGTGTCCACGTACATACCAAGCGGCTAGACCGATTTTGATTTAGTTTTTTCTATTTGAAAAGTGACTTTATCGGGAGGGTTTTCAGCTATGTCTTAAGAAAATCGGACCAGCCGTTTAAAAGATATCATCGTATCTTCTCTGGCTAGATATACTCGGGTGTTTTTAAAATTTTTAATTTTTGTTGTATTAGCAGAAATTGTTATTGAAATAAAATACCCAGAAGATATAATTAAAATATCTTATTTTTATCATTTAAAAGAAAATCATCAAAGCAATACTTTTTTTGTATTGAAATAATTGCGTTCGCGTAGTCAAAAGTTTTTAAAATTTTTTACTGAACTTTACTGCATTTTACTATATTTCGTTCGAAAAGTGTAAAAATTTGAGAAAATTTTGAAAGTCTTTAAAAAATAATTAATTTATAAAGAATAATAATAAGAGGTGTTAATGTAAATATTTTATAATTTATTTTATTAATCCTTACATTTTGCAAATTATTCTAATTACTCAGAGTTGTAAAACTGTAAAGTATCTGGTTACTTAGTATTGCTTTTGCTTTTACGGTAATGAGTAACATTAACAAATACTCATGTAATTTGTATTAATTTAACCAACAACAAAACAAAGAAATCAAAAATATTATTACATGAAATAAATTACAACATTTATTGTTACATTTGCTTAATTCACAACAATCTTTATCGTGTATTTGTGTATCAAATACACTTTTTGTTTTTTAATTGTGAACACCCTCTGTGTAGTGTATTGATGTATTTTGTATTTTAAATGAATAAAGAATAACAAGCTACATATAAATTCTCTCAGAGAGCCTCTCTCTGAATACAACATTTTAAAAACATATGAAATAAAAGTGTAATAGTGTATTTAATTTTTATATGAAAATTTCATACAACAAATGTTACACTCTTGTATTTAATATGATAATACAATCGATACAGAGATACAAGAGGTTTTGTGAATTAAGCAATTGTTGTTGTTATAAAAATATTGTAATACCAATAATTAAAAGAGTTGAATAGTCAAAAGTTTATATATTTTTCAACAATGTGAAGTAGGAGTCAGCTGTTTCTCTAATCTTACTCATGTTTTAGACTCGGCAGTTTTTCTTGAAGCAAGTCTTAGAGTGTAAACCTGCTAACTCACTTCAACCAAATTTTACTGGAGAGACAAATACATGACTTAAAGATAATTTCTTTTCTTTTCTAATACATTAAGTTTTTTCGACATGTAGAGTTCCAAATGAAAATACATATTTTGGGCAATCTTCTTCTCTATCGAACTTACAAAAAGTGGATTTAGAAGGTTTACACTCTAAGCCGACGATATGTACCTACGTACACTTATGTATGTAAATTCAAAAGCAGACACCCAGCACTGCTATAAACAGATTTGCTTATACATACTCTTACATGTACATATGTATATATATATATATATATATATATATATATATATATATATATATATATATATATATATATATATATATACATATATATATATATGTATCTGTTAAATACACAAAAGCATACAGAAAATTTAATAAACCCATGAATTTGCACCATTAGTGTAATACATATTTGCATTCAGATTTTCAGATTTACAAATGTACATGCATGCATTCAATGGCATCTGCTTGCAAAGTTTCTGGCAAGCATTATGTTCTTTGTTGTTGAATAATTATTACGTAAATGTGTGTGCGGTTTATACGCTGTTCTCTTTCTTTTTCCTGGTCTGAGTTGTAAAAGAACATATGAACCATGTGATTTTGGTAGTGTGACTTCATCATGACATTGAGGATGACTCAGTGTTAATTCATTAAGAGACATATTAATAATTTGTTCTTTGTGATTTTTGCAATCCTTTGACAATCTCTTTTTTATGTGTCACTTGTATGAATACGAACAGTTTTAATGCTTGCTGTATTCACATGGAGTTGTAAAACGTATTTGGAATTATTTGACAAGCAATTTTTTAAATTTTTAGGATTTTTAGCGGTTTTCAACAATGTCGAATAATGTATTGGCATTTTAAATTTGTTTTCCTAAATTTTACACTATCGCATTTAATAATCAGCTTTTTATAAGTGTTATCATACGAGTAGGTTGCATCCAGCCTTCAGTTCAGGGGGTCACATAGTGACACTCTAAACTAAATAGTAGTTTAGCCAGAATACCAGTGTAAAAATCATTGTTGCCGGCTATTTTTTGGCGCCTTTGAATTAAATAAAAACAATTCGGGCCTTATTTTGTAAAACGCAACATTTTGCCTGGATAAATTTTATATGAGTTTTGTTTTTCTGTTTGTTGTTTTTTCCATATAAGGGTCTTAGTTTGTAAAAAACTCTAATATGAATTTAATTCTTAAATTGACAGACTAGGTGGGACATTAGTCTATTATCTTGCAAACATGAGTTGTGTTGTGTTGCTGTTTCTGGGAATTTCAGAAATCGTATGAAAATTCAAACAATTCTAAAAATCTAAATTTTGGAAATGTTTACCCATAGCGTGCATACTTGGACCAAGGCCAAACCGGTCTTTCGTACCTGTAGACACTTATCAAACTCTAACTAAGTTGCATACCAACCGAGTTTAAATTTATAAACGGATTTAGAAATAAGAGGCTAAGGCCTTATGAACCATATATATTTTGTTTCAGTAAATTTCAGATATACAGATGTATGTATGTATGTCTGTATTATTTTTTTACTAAACATAATTTTTTCCGTGTTTTTTAACATTTTTCTATTTTGAATTTGTTCTTAGGAAGTATTATTTACTAAAACCATACATACTGTTTATGACTTTATTTATAAAACATAATTGATTAAGTGTAATTCGCAGCTTTGTGCTTAAATTCCTTAGAAATTGACTAACCCCCATATGCAAAAAATTAACGTATGCTTCAAGTGTACGTTAAACCTGTTTTTATATGGACATTTTGTCTTAAAGTGCACTTCAAGCACACTTTAATTTATTTTCATATGGGGGTAAGTTATTAAATATTTTATTGAAAGACTTTTTGTTAAAAAACTACCTGCATGATGTTTTACGCGTTCTATTTATGTGCTTTCTGTTTATTTAAGGTTCCAGGATGATGAAAGTACAATTTAATAGACGTATGTATATATGTACATGTGTATATCAAGACAAAGTATAAAATTGGTATAACAGTGGTTGCCAAACTTTATTCCTTGAGAACGAACCTAATTTTTCACACATTCCGCTGAATTACACCATATTTAAATTTATGTCGGTGTGGGAATCGTAGTTTTTAGTACCCCTAACTCAAGATTTTGGGGTTGTTTGGCAAATTGTAAATACAAATTGTTGTTATACTCGACAATACCTACCAGAAAAATAGTAACACGTCACAGGTATTTTTTTTTGTCACAGTGTAATAAATACATAAAGTTAAGCTATGTGCAAATTTATCATCTAATCATATAATTTTTTACAGATCACTTCAAGCCCCACGCCCCTTAAAATTTTGGACTGATGCAAATAATATGTATGCATGCAAATATGTATACCACGCATGTACATATATTGCGGGATATTTTATAAATAGCAATCAAAATATTTGTATATGATAAAAAAATTAAAAAACTTCAATAAAAAAACGAACAAATACCACCGTCAGATCTTAAACTCCCAATAAATACAATCAAAACGACTGAAAACATGTCACGATCTAGAGAGAAAGTTGTATCATCGTTACGCAAAATATTCAAAAGTAATACAACAAAAGATGAAACGCACGAAGACAAAACTCCAGAAGCAGAAGGAACTGTGAAAAAACCAGCTGTGTTTCCCGAATCTCCAGGAAAACGAATTCGAAGACTGGAAAAGAAGTAAGTTGATTGCATTGATGGTAGAATTGAAGAGAAAAATTTGTGATTACTTTAATGAATTGCATTTTAGTATAAACTTCGTTGTGACCAAAATGTTTATATTCTATTTTCGTATGAAATTACTTACGAACAGGGCCCTTTTTTATCAAAACTTACAAGTGTTGTAATATGTACAAGTGAAACAGTGGTGAAAATAAATTATTTTCATATAAAGATATATTTTATTTTACTATTTACATAGTGGTTCCAAACAAACAAAAAATGATAATATATACATAGATTATAGTCGCTCAAAGTGGTACCAGAGTGCCGAACTTTAATCAGCTTCTTATATACATAAATTATGGTTTTTGATCTACCAAAATATCTCAAAAAACACGCAATCAAGTGCAAAATATAAAATTATTTGCATAGGTAAAAATTAGGAAGAATATTTAAATCATCTTATTCAAGGGACACTGTTTATTCTTATACCGAGTTTACATCTGTGTGTCATGTGCCCCAAAAAGCGTAACCATTAATTAATAATGAAATTGGGCACGTGACATACACATGTAAACACGGCCTTACAATAATGAGGGAAATAAATAAACACTTAGTTATCCTGAAGAGGTACGGGTTTTACTTGGCATTTGTTGAATTTTAGTAGCTGCGGTTATTGATTTTATCAATGATAAAAATGTATTCGGTAAATTATGAGTCTTTCGAATAAGATAAGTCTAATAAAATAAAATAAGTACTTTATATTATTTCATAAATTCAACAATTCACAATTTTTTTTTATATAATTCTCCAGGATCAAACCAATGTCAATAAATCCAACTCACGAATTTAGTGTTAGAGCACGTAGACTTATGAAGGAATACAAGGAAATACAAAAGATCCAGAGTTGCAAAAGCAATCCAGTCTTTACGGTAGGTCCTGCTTGTTAATTTTGTTTTAGATTTCAATTTGTGCTAAATTAACAGTCGTTTAATTTACAGGTGGAATTAATAAACGACAACCTGTATGAATGGTACGTCCGCTTGCACTCCGTTGATCCGGACTCTAAATTAGCCAAAGATATGATGGAATTAAATGTACCTTTTATACTCCTACATTTGGCATTTCCCGACAATTTTCCATTTGCTCCGCCGTTTATGCGCGTCGTTGAACCTCATATAGAAAAAGGCTATGTGATGGACGGTGGCGCTATTTGTATGGAGTTATTAACACCTCGTGGTTGGGCTAGTGCGTATACAGTTGAAGCAGTTTTAATGCAGTTCGCTGCAAGTTTAGTTAAAGGTCAAGGACGTATAATGAGGAAAACCAAAAATACCAAGGAATTCAGCAAGTAAGAAAACTCCAAATGAATTTGTCGACCATAATTCGCGAATTTATGAAATTTATTTTATTCCTTGTTTTTCTTTTGTAGACGCCGAGCTGAAGAAGCTTTCCGTTCTTTAGTTAAAACACATGAAAAATATGGTTGGGTTACACCCTCGTTATCAGATGGTTAAAATGGCATGAATACTATAAAGTTCATTCAAACGAACAAATAAATGGCCTGACTATATTGTGGAGCATATACATATTTTAAAAATAAAATTGGTATGTTCATTTGCGGTTTGACTATTTAAATTATATACATATTTGATTTACTTAAGAAAATCCTTATTTTTTGGGACACACTTTTTTTGATTGGTTTGGGCTATAATCGCCAAAATTGTAATCGTCTCTAGTACAAAAGTAATAAACTTGGCGCCTGAAATGGGTAATCAGTAACAAAAATAGCGAGGTTACTTTTCTGATACCGAGTACACACTATGGACATCTCAATAGTGTGTACTAGTGGAAACGTTTTTCATTGCCGATATTTGGTCGTTGTGTGGCATTGCTTTCCATATAAAAAACATAATGTGAACGGCGTTGCACACATTACGAAAATGAAAGACAAGAAATGCCAGATGTGTACTCGGCGTAAGTTTATTACTGTTGCAGTTATATTGTGGCATATTGAAGTAATTGCGTTAATATGCTCCTTACAGGGGTTAAAAGGAACCAATATACATATATTGAAGTAAGATAAGCTGAAAGTCATTCACCCGTATTGCGTATGTCACGACGAACATTCGTCTGCGAGAATTTCCAACTATATTAAAGCAAATTTGTAAAAGGTTTGTTTAATCTAGGAAAAAATTTTCGTAGTCGAGTATTCGACGTGACATACGCATTACGGGTGATTGCGTTTAAATTTCTGAAAACCCGTGCAGCCATTTTTAAAGTGAGAATCATCGTTGTATTATTGGTGCTGATTTTGTAAGGCGTTTATGATAGCCTATGTCTTTTTTTGTACTAGATTAAAGCAACTCGCAACCTTTACCCCCTTATGCAAAAACAATTGATAAACTTAAAGTTGGTTTAACAAACGAATTTTGTATGGCAAAACTTACTACTTAGAAAAAACGACTTAGGCGTGAACACCAACGCCTCACACAATCATTCCCATTATTTCAATTCAAGCACTTATTTACTCCTTATTGCAACACATGTATTGGTTACATTTATTTTTTTATTATATAACATATGTACATATGTTTAAGAAATTTATTATTCGACATATTGTCATAATTATATTTTAATTTGAAATTTATTTGCTGGTGGTTCAGCCTGGTCTATATGCATTTAACACATCCCGATGTGTGGTTGAAGTCTACTGATGATTTGTTACAGCAACAATGAAATGCATATAGACCAGGCTGAACCACCAGCAAATAAATTTCAAATTAAAATATGTACATACATATGTCTAGACTGTTACCCATTTCTTTTGGTACGACTCGGTATTTATTTGTTCTTATTGAGCTTTTTATACATTATAAAAAACTTTTATTCTCCTTTTTCATTCTTTATTGCACAATTTTATTAAAACTTATTTGACGTGTTGATAAGTAAACACGTGTAAATGTAAAATTAAATTCCTTAATTCTTTATTGCAGGTAAATATGTATATTCGAAATAGTTTTGAACATGGTCGAAAACTACATATATGCAACAATAGAAAGAATATAGTAGAATACATCCATCATGCGCAATGTTGGAATCTTTTGTAACTATGTACTCTGTAAAACAAATTATTCTATAGTAAGATTGTTTTAATTAATATGTATGTATGTATTTTCAAATCACTCAAATTCAAAAAAATTTCACATTTTACTATCAAATCAACTACATAAAAATCTACTTAAATTACAAAGAACAATAAGTTACATATAATTTAAATATAATATTGTGTTAGTGCTGTCATCTTTAATTTGTTTATAATGTTAAATATTGTGTAATCATTCTCCTCCTGGATCTCCTCTAGTTTATGTAATTTCTTTTTAACGAAAAGTGTACATAAAACAAATACATATATATTTTTATTATTAAATACTGGATCATAAACTATTTATTTATTTTTATATGTCCATAAAAAAATATATTGCGAAATAAGTGCAATGACTATGAAATTTTGGATAAAGAAAATGATCATAAATAACGTATTGTAGATGTTTACTTACTAAACATACATACATATGTATGTATATGGCCTTCATGGCACGGTTAGTCAATTGAATTTAAATAAATAAATCCAAAAAAAAGATCTTGTGATATTTTCCCATTATTATCTTTGCAAGTCAAATTAATATCATAAAATATTTTACCGAAATTTTAATTGACCTAATTCAAATACCTGTAAAATAAACACTCTAACGTGCACTCTCATTAATAGTTAAATGGTAAAATAGTTTATATTTAAGAGCTTTCATAAAAAACAATACGAAGGCCAGTTATTTTAAAATTAACAAATGTTTCTCATACATGATATCCTGTAAAATGTTTGCGTGTCTCTGTATGCAAATAACTTTGCTACGAAAATTTCTATGTTAATATGTATGTATGTTTCTATGTACATTATATGTATTTTTAACTTTGCTGTTACAGTTTTACAAGTGAAATCTTTTCGAATTGGAAGCCCAACTGCTATAAAATTACAAGGATAATTATCACAATAAATTTAAACAAACAAATTAAAAAAATTTAATACAAAATTAAATAAATCGTTATTCCGATTTAGGCGTTTGCTTACATACATATACATACATATTTATATTGATAGTTAAGAGATAGACAAGTTTGCAAATGTCGTAAGTTTCGATGTAATATATATCAACTTCGAGAAAAAAAGTGAATGTAAATGGCAAAAATCTCTAACGCAAACGCAAAAATTGTATCAGAATTTATAAAAAATACCTACATATGTATTTTATTAACGAACATTTCCTGTAAAAATGCATAAACGATTATTCTCACCGTTTTTTCTTGATTTTAGGTGATATTAGACATAAAAATATGTATATACATACATATGATTAGCACTTATTCATAAAAAAACATTTTCCTATGTGAAGGCAGTCACAAAAACTTTTTTTAAAATACTGTTAATAACATCTTCGGCATATGGTCTAGTTACTCCGCCCATATTTGTGCAGCCATATTATGCAAATTTACTTAGTATAATATGTATTAATAAATAAATAAATAAATATTTGATTTATAAAAAATTTTTAAAGTTAAGTCCCACATACAGTTGGTTGTACGAACCTTTTGCAAACCAAAGTCCCACAACTTTATTGTTACATATGATAAAGTCACTGGAATAACGGCATATTTGTATTTGTCTTGATTGTATATACATACATATGTATATATGTACGAGTACATACATTTGTATGTACATCACTAAGAAGTCTTTATACTTTTAAATTCATTCTGAATTTTCTTTAAATTGTAGGGTTTAGCAAAAAAATTAAAACTATGAGCCATGTTAAAACCTTTTATTTGTCATCTCCTAGAAAGTCGAAAGTGGTTAGTATTTGTTGTTAGGCCTCATAAATGTGATTAACGCTTTCGTTAAAATTAGCAATAATTAATCGAAAATAATGTCATACATGTCTACATATGTATGTACATACATAGTGTTTATAAATTTACCACAACTTGTATTGCTGCATTAAAAAAAGGTAACACAGATCTAAACTGACCTTAACTTTAAATTGAGCCTACTTTAATGTTCGTATTCGCAAAAAAACTTTCGCAATGCGAATGAAATTCGTTAACTAAATATTTTTCTGTATCTAAATGTATTTGATATTAAACTTGATAGTAGCGACTGGCGTAGTTACGTCGAAATTGAATCGTATTTAAGATATGTATATTAACTTAACTGCGCAATAATTTTTTAATACGTTAAATGTTCGCCATTAGGATGCCAAACACAACAAGATTGGCTTACAAGGCGATACGAACTTTAGCTTAATCAAATAATAATTGTAGAAGAGTGATTATTATTGGCCCCTCTTGCAAGCCACTTTCGATCTTCGACTTTATAGTATAGTAAGAAGAGCTGATCGAACGACTAGATAAATAAAAAGAAGATAAAAATAAATTTTACTATGGCGGAGTTATGGTTACACATACATATGTACATATATTTTTTAACATTTCCATACAATGATGCGAAAGCATCTCATCTATAGCCAGCAAAGATCGAACTCATAACAAGAGTCATTATTACGAGTATTGTTGTTTAATCTAGATATACATAATAATAAAAATAAAAACTGCATAAGGAAATAAAGTTCTAAAACCCTCCATGTTTAGATATTTTGTATTAAATAAAAAAATAAATCAAAACACAAATACATACATTTATGTATAAACAATTGCTCAGTAAACAAGTATCAGAAATGATTTTTCAAAGAAATATTCGAAACGTATTTTCGTTAATTATTGATAAGATTAGATATGTAAAGAAAACAAACTTTATAATAATTTTCTAAGACCTTGAAACGTTCGTTTTATAATTTTGTAATAAACGTTTAAATCCATTTCCGTATATTTTTCTGTTTGAGATTATTTTTAATTAAGATTGAACGATAATCTCCATACAAGAGTTAATTTTGTGATTTAAAATTATGTATTGTAAAATACTACTGTGAATATACAATTAAATATTTTTAATGTACATCAATATTTTCATTTATTATATGTATGTATGAAGAGGTTTTTCTTAAAACTTGACTATTGCACTTTTGATAGAATTGATTTTATTGTTTTTGTTTGGTAAAATTGAAACGAAAACTCAGCGAAAATATAATTGAGCCAAAACTCTCTTCCCGCAAAGTGACATTACTAAAAAGCTGTTTATTTTCTCAAATTGTGCAGAAACACAAAAAGTGGAAGTTGTCAAGTTTTGAAAATAACCTTCTACTATTATTGTATAAAAATCGAAAATATAATTTATTTTTAACATATCGCACCTGATTAACAATGGGGTCATAAAAAATTTTCTCATTAAAAAAAATTAAAGAAAACAATACAATATTTTTACAGTGATTTATGTACATATTTATGTACATATGTATGTATGTACATACGTCAAATAACGTGTCGCAAATAGTAAAATTATGTATTTAAATTTAGAACTCTATTGCTCTATTGTTGGAAAAGTGCGATAATTCTTAATGTAGCTAATTATTTTAACATAAAAGGAATGTATCGATGTTCAAAATATACAATATAAAAATTTAAACACTTATTTTAATTCAGTCTAACAGCAGGTTTGTATATTTATTTATTTATTTGTGTATACATAGGTATGTATATATATACATATATATGTAAATTCCGTTCACTTCCATTTGCAAATTTCATTATACATACACTTGTACATATGTACTCGTATGTACACACTACTAATTTTTCACATTTTATTTGATAACTAACCCTATTTTGCCCTTAATTTAGATACATATTTCTGAAAATATTTTCATCAAGAAGTTTATGGTTCGGTTATGACCGAATTTCAGTTGCCTTATCAACTGGCAACACAATCGAAATTAAAATTAGTATTATGTATGGTAACTTGCTCCAGTTGCCTGAAAGTTATCGAAAATATGATTATGATTATGACAAATTGACAACTGAAAATAAATAAAAAAAAACTACCAAATACTATATATAAACATACACACATAATATGTACATTGCATGTAAGTGCTAAAAAATTGATAAGTCGTAATTTACACTACGCAAGTCTTATTGCTAAGCTGATTAGTTTGTGGAAGAGAGAGACGAGGGATAAACATAAACGTTTCTTTTCCCCTCGTCCCTCTCTCTACTAAGAAACTAATCAGCTTAGCAATAAGACTTACTCTTACTCTCTTATATTATTTTCTTTGAATTCTTCCATTTTCGTGTATGTGTCTTAAATCTTTTGATGCTAATGCTGTGTCTGTATTGGAAGAAAAATCAAAAAAGACTTAAGACCCAAACTCGGAAAATATGAAAATTCGGTCTAATTAAAATTTAATGGTGTTTTATTGATTAAGCGGGTGGAATTCGTACGTATGGGGCCAAACGGCCATTTTCAGAGGCGCGTTTCCGAAATATTTAAATGCAAAAAACTTGAAAATTCCAAAAATTCATTAATTGCCTTTTGCTTGTCTTAAGTCTTTCGAATTTCGTTATACATTTTGTTGGGCGCAATTTGTCAAAGACTTAAGATACAAGCAGTCATTTGAAAAAATTTAATCGAAATTTTTGCCAAAGGAAACCATCTAAGAAATCGAAAGCCTGAAAGCATGCTTTGTTGTTTTCTTGGTAATTATTTCGAAGAATTTATTTAATGTTTTAGCGTTTGTGTCTTATGTCTTTTATGTCTTGTAATTAAAATCAACCTTGAATTATAAATTCAATTATTATAATATCAAAATATTTCAGATGCTGAGTAGTGGTAAACAACTATTGATACTGAAATGACGTGAGAATATATTTTATATATATTTTATATTCTTCTAGAAACTGTATTGCAAAAGAAATTGTTGCTGTCGTTAGAGATTTGTTAAATTAACTCGTTTATAAAAAAAAAATCCCTTTGTTCATTTTGAGTTGTGAAAGTTTATGATTTAGTCGTATGCGATATTTATTATAATTCAGTCTTGTTCCAGTTTTTGACATCGACGTCACTTTAACACAATATGTAAAAAAAAATTGGAGCTTGTGTACCCGTTGTCGAAAACAACTGACTCCTGTTGGCAGGTTTATGATATTTTCTAGACCTTAGGGAGCGGATAGATTCTTCTCAGTAGCACAGAATTGTTTTCGAGAGCGAGTAAACAAGCCCCAATTTTTTGGTATCGTGTTAAAGTGATGTCGATGTAGACAACTGGAATAATGTTATGAGTACACTAACGGCCTGGCCCACAATCTCGACAAGAAATTATCTGTCGCTTAGTTATATTGAAAACAAAAACAAATTTCCTTATTTTGTTTTTGTTGCCCTTCACGTGAGAGACTTATATGCATGTATCTCAATTTAAAATATTATCCTACAGTCTTTAGTGTATAAATTTCAAATTAAATCAAATTACCTCTTCTTTGGTTAAATAAAATCAAACTACATGTGTTCTAAGTTTTAATTTAGTTATATGATTGATTCATTTTATTAATATTTCATCATTTCATCTTGCTTTGAAATAAAAATTTCAATAATTTTGCTTTTTATTTTTGTGTGAAGGCTTTTATTCTACCTCATTTTTGCTTGCGTATTGAAAATGTATTTTGCTTTTGTTTCTAATTGCAACATCATATAATATGTATGTAAGTATGTGTGTGTTTATGATTTTTTATTTTTTATTTTATTTTTTGTCATGTATATATTTATGTACTTCTTAACTTGTTAATGTTTCTAAATCTTAAAAAACTACATAATAATAAAAATATTAATATAAAAAGTTTTAACAAAAAACAGTTCCTGTACTTTTATTTTAAATTTTTAATTAATAATTTAAATGCAAATAAAACATTTGGAGAACAGACGAATTGGAAAATATTCATATTAAAGAAAATAATAATTGTGACTTCCTCAGATCTTTAGTTTTTTTCATTTAATATTTTATTTTTAAGTGTAATAAATATTTTTATAAAAAAAAACAAAGACATGCTACTTTTACGTTTATGTTCTAAAGAAATATATATATGTATGTTTGTCTTAAACTAATATTTCTGTATGCTATTCAAAATAAATAAAAGCTGGAAGTTTATTAAGTAATTCGAATCGAACGAAATTGTTTTCGACTTGGAACAGTTTCCTTTTCAATTCTAATTACATAATAAAACCCCTGATATCGTTTAACTAAACATATCTCGTACTTAATATTTCTTTTAAATTAGTTATCTTAATATTTGCATTATTTTCTCCACATTATTTGCACTAAATATAAATACGATTTCCGATCTCTTATTGTAAGTAAATGTTTATAATAAATGTTATAAAAATAAAAAAACATTTTTCTCTTCAAAAAAAAAAAAAATAATAATAATGATAAAAGAAAATAAAATTTATATTTTAACTTAAAAATCATAAGATTGATTAATTTCTCATAAAAAAGAATGTATGAATGAATGTTTGTATATACAAAAGAGTTGGGGTTTAAAACTAAATGGTAGGTAGTATCTATTTTAATGCTTTAGTATAAAAGATAAATATTTCTTTAGGTTCTTATTCCTTAATATATCTAACGCATTTTATAAGAGAATTATTTTATAAGAGTCTGACGAAAAATTCAAAGCTGATTTTCAATGAAATAAAGTTGCAGTTTTTTATTTCTATTATTTGGTATATAATTTTCTACATTAATTTTAACATGTCTAGACTTCATATTCTTTAAGTATTTATTTTCGAGTAATTGATTAAGTGCTACAGATTTTATAATGGATGCTTAATATGTGAAATACTGTTATTAGTAGATTAGATTATGTTTTCAATTTTATCTGCAAATGTTTAACAACAAGCCTGTGGTGCTCTTTTTAAACTTTATAATAATTGTTGGAAAGAGCTTGCAAAAGACAAACGCAGTCTATTTTTTATATTTTGTAATATTTTATTACAGTTTTCTCAACAAATTTCAAAGTTTACGATTTTCTAACGATAGATTTAAGGAATTTTCATCTTGATCAAACTGTGCTTTTTAATTTAATATCAATTGCTTTTGACGTTTTTAAGATCGCGACTTAAATTTTTTTTTTTTTTTTTTTGCGTTTGCTTAAATAAAAATCTTAATAATATTTTTGGTGTAAATATTTGTGTTGGTGTGGTGAATGTTTTGTTACATTTTTCATTTTCTTAAGTTAAACGCTAATAAAATATTAAAAAAAATTAATAAAAAAAATCAGATTAAATATTTCCAATTTGTGTTGTGGTTGCTCGTCAAACGCCTAATGCTTTCTTTTTATATGTACATACATATGCACGTATGTATGTATATGTATAAAAGAATATAAAAAAAAAAATAAAATATTTTCCCCAAGGACTCACAGATTGTTTAAGGTTTTGGTTTTTGTGCTAAGCATTATTTATTTATTTGCAAAGTGTTTTACACGGCACAATTGGTTGAATTTGCTTGGCAAATTTTCTTCTCGTTTCAGATTTCCTTTCAACAATAACACATTCGCAAGGCAATCTTACCGCAGATACTCGTTGTTTTATACGTTGTTTAATAGCCGATTCAATTTCAACTTTCTGTTTATATGGGCGATATAGAAAGCGGTGAAGCTGCCAAATCTGGTATGTATTCCTTTAAAAGATCTCTTAAGCGCAAAATTTCTTTACCGGCAGCTGCCAAATCACCTTGAAGGGATAGTTCACGTTCACGCAGACGTTTTATGTCACGTTGGCAAGTCTGAAGTAAAAAATATGTATATATATGTACATACACACATATGTAAATAATATAATAAAAACTCATTTACGTCCCTATTCACAATGTATAGTTAAGAGTTAACTTGAACTTTAACTGACAGTTCTTCATATAAAACTTGCCGTTAAAGTCCCTGTTATCTTTTAACCACACATTGTGAAAAGGTACGTTAAACTATTGTAATATTTATATTTTAACTTACCACATTCTGTCTCAACAAATCCAACTTGTCACATTTTAGTCTGGTCACTTCCTGTCTCAGATTCTCAATCATAACCACAGTTTCATTGCTGGGCGATGAGCCCATCATGCCCTGGGAACCATCCAAACACAAAGAGCAGGCTTTTGTGGTAGCCTCGGCCGAAGACATAGACTCTAAGCCAGTATCACTGTCAATATAGGCAGCACCGCCATCTAAATGGCCCAACATTGGATCCAAATCTACACTGTTTAAGCTGGAGTCATCACTTGTCTCAGACATTGTGGCTGCTGCACCTCCACCACAGTTTGTTGCTGTGCCAGAGTTGTTGCCATTGTTTCCATTTTGTAAATCTTTGCTGTTGTTCGTTAGTGAACAGTGGCCATTGTTGTTGTGGCCTGTGCCATTGTTTAACGGTCCACGTGATGTGATGTCGGGTGAGGATGAAGTCGAGTCATTCGAAGATTTTGATTTCGAAGACGATTTGGAAGCAGTACGACTACAGGTCTTAAAAACGAAAAGGAAAAATAATCATAAATGAAACATGAAGTCGTTTTGTAGATTGTATGCAATTTCTTTAAAAATTGTTTTTTAAGTTAACCGAGAACTTCAAAATTTTTTTACGAAAAAGAAATAAATTTTTTCAACTTGCAAAATATTTTATTAAAAGAATTCTTTGTAAACAAATTTAAAAATCTGAAAAACTATTAAAAATGTGTGAAAAGTGCTACACGTTGCAAGTTTTGTTAGTGGTAGCTGTCGTGGAGAACTTTTCTCAACTTTACATAAGTGAATAATTTTTATTTTTATTTTGTTAAACAAATTCTATTTTCGACATTTTGGATAAACTAAAAACGACAATGGCAAGACTGTTGTAAATTTAGAGATGGTAAAATTGAGCCTTCATTACAAAAAAAAAGCTTTCAGCAAATTGTAATACGAAGAATACAAACAATTCACATATTCCATTTGCAATAAATGCTGAGTATATAAAGCACCACACACAGTGGACCACTAGTTGTTCCGTTCTACTAAGTGTTTGTCAGAATATTTACAATCACAATTACAATTATTTGTTCATTAATAATTATCAGATGTAATTTGGTTTACAAAGCGATACGAACTTATATATAAAAGACATGTTGTTTTTTTCATTATTGTATTTTTTCATTGTTTTTGTAATCTTGATATCAGGTGGAAATTAATGTGCTTGATTAAATTTGAGTTTGACAGTGAATGAATGTGTTCAAAAAAACTTACATTTAAATTAGGCGTCTCTGTCAAACTTGCATCCTTCTTTGAGTTCGTGCTGGTGGCCGACGAGTTCATTTTTGTGGAAACACAGAATTTTTCTACACTCGCCAAATTACTGGTATCAACACTCTGTGAGCGTACACGCGAAATCAAGGCTTTCTTGACCGTATCAATAAAACGTGATCCCGCTGTCGTGTTATCGGCTTTTGGGGTTTCTGGCGTTGGGCTGGCTGCCATTTGGCCAACCAGGTCGGCACCCAGAAATTCTCTAGTCTTCTCTTTTAATTCGTCTACCAGATTTTGCAAAAGAGACGTACGAGTTCGTAACTCTAGTTTAGCAAACTTTTCGGCCTTGTAGCAAGCATTCTCAGCATTTATTAGTTTCGTTAAAAGGAATTCTTTAAACTCCTGACCCTTGCGGAAGACGGAAGGGCTAGGCAGGGTGGGTCCGAAAAAGGGCACATCATCTCTGGCCGCTACACTGACCTTGTAACGTGTATTTGGGGTATTGGCCTCCAAGGGTTGTACTACGATGAAGGCATGCAAGAAATGACTGGCAATCATGTCGGGTGAAAAAGGCGTATTAGATTCTTGAAATACGATTGCGACAATGTCATTGCCAATGTGACGTTTGCGTTGCAACTGCTGAGGATCGCCCTCAGTGTAGGGCAGCATGGTGGAAACATGAAACATTATTTCACGTTCCTTGAACACTTCATAAATAGCAGTATCTCCAGTGTGACCATTTTGTATATCCAAACCACCTCTATAGCCTTTGTGATCCTTTAGCTTAATACGTTGGCCGATTACATCTAGGAACTCCTCAAACGCTGTTGATGAAATATTATTGCTGAAGAGCTCTTCCTCGGTCGTTTGGCCATATCTTTGGTAAAGAATACCGAATTTAAAATTCGAAACTAGAACATGTTCGTCGTACACGCCAATTAATTGTGAGGCCTTGGGACACAGGACAGGCGTGAAACTGTCTACATTGATTTGGTCGTTCAGCAGGCGAACCATTTTGTTGGGGCTGGGTGAAGGACCCAGACACGATACCGGTATCAGCTCATGCATGGTGCCGCTTCTTAGACGCAGCAAAATACGTATGTGCTCCTGATTGGCTACATTTTCCGTTTTAATAGAGATCAAGACCGGGCCCAGTTGTTCGTCGTAGCCCACCAAATTGGAGTGTTCACGTCCAGCATAAAATCGCCGATAGCATTTAGCTGTATCATCTGTTTCGAATTTGGACATCCAAGTGGTTTGAGGCAACATGGGGTTGCCTCTCGCATCAAACGTGCACTCATGGTCAGTACCATCTATCCAATAGCCACTCAAAGGCAAACTAATCATGGGATATGGCGCTCCCTTGGCCAGCACCTCCTCCAGCACACGCTGCGATGCCGGTATCGTTGAGATTATTGAAGATTGTGACGATGATTGGGATTGATAGTGATGTCCATTCGATAACAATTGACCGCCGCTGGCAGTGATGATGCCACTCAGTTGGGGAGAAGCGGGTGTGCTGCTGGAGGAGTTCGACATGGAATGTCTCATGGTAGTGCGTGAGCCAGAATGCTGCAAACTATGAGGTGTGACAATGTGCATGTTATTACTAGCATTGATGTCATGAGGTGAATGTGGGTTGGGTACACGCTCATCATTTAAATTACGATGATGTGTCTGCTGGAAAACAAATAAAAAAAAAACAGAAATGATTAGATTTTGAATCAATCTCTTGTTGTTTTATGTTGAGAAAAGAACAATTATTGAGTTATTGACTTTAAATGGCTTAAAACAATAGATTGAAAGAGTTTTAGGTGATGGTGTTGTTGCTGTTGTTGTTGGTCTTGGTGAGCCTAATGAACGTTAAACATCTGACAGTTTGCCAGGCGCCAAATACAACATAATGTTTTTCCACAAAACGTTATAGACTCTATTCGCTGCCTGTCTATTTGTCGCTGTCATATTATGTGCTTGAGTTTGTGCAAAAACTAAAATCCAACTAACTCTTCTCTATCTATTTGGCCATGTTGCAAACAATAATGTACATATGTACGTGCCTAGAGTCAATCTTTTTGGCATCAACGTCAACAACAACAAATTAAATGCAATTAAATAAACTGCAAATATTTTCTAACACAAAAGTGGGCATATAGTGCAGAGAGGCGCTCGCTGTTCGAGTGACTTGTTTGTGTTCGAAGGTAAATTGCTTTGGAATTGCATTGAAAAGTTTTTATCACGTATCCATCACTGCTAATAATAGTGTATGTGTGAGTGAATGGTGCACATTGCAGACAGCAAACCCACCAAAACCACACCAAACATGCAAATACGGAACTTAAATTTGACTCTATTATACATACGAGACCATATTTATATGCAAACATTGCACCTACTTGGCAAAGGGAGTCTATACAAAAAACATCAACAACATACAACTAAAAAAAAACTTTGAATACGTGGGTGGGTGAGTAGAAAAGTACAAAAAAAATATATATAATAAAACAATTTCACCTCAAACATTTTACAGGGCGCAGAGGAAAATTGAAGACAAAACGAATTTTGTTAAAACGTTTAACAATTGCAACGATATAAATTTACAACCTTCCTTCACAAACTCTTCTTCGACGTGCTGCATACACACATACATACACACATACATATTTTGTACATACATACGTATGTACATATCGATGGTCCCAATTAGAAAGGCCCTAAGTCGTATTTTCACGAAATTGAGTTTTCAGCGATTCCAATACATTTCACACAAATACACTTTGTCACAAAAATTTATTTCAATAATGTAAAAAATAACGCTTTTACAAGCAGTTGTACTGTTTATTATTATGTTTTTACCTTCTCCTGCAAAGTTAGTTGTTTGAGTTAGGGCCTTTCTACTTGGGACCAACGATATGTACATATGTAAGTATTTACATACATACATATGTACGTATTCTAAATGCTGATAAACTACTCCTTCATAAATTTCATTGTTGGGATTTTGTGTTGGCTTTAGATTTTTTTGCTTATGGAGAAAAAATTTTTTTGTGTTTTGTGTGCGTTCAAATTAAATTCAAATGTTTGGAATAGTGTTCGGAATGATTGCAAATTGCTATTAAAAATATACATACACATTTGCCAATATTTTCTTTACATAGAATTTTTTAGAATTTTCGAAATTTTGCACGATTTGTGACACTTTAATGGAGGCTCAAATAATATTTATTGTTTGTTTGTTTTAAATTTATATAAAATTCACACTTTAATATGAAATGCTTTACTTCTAACTCAAGTTTAAACATGAATTCTGCCACTTAATTATTTTCAATTTGTACATTTATGTACATACATATGTACTCGTGTATGAAGTAAGAAAAGTATTACTGGGCACTAGAGTTGAGCGATATTTTGAAACCTGTTCTTTTTCACAGCGATTGAAAAATCACTAATCACAACCGCGACTAAATTTACCAAGTAACAGGTTTTGGAAATATAGTTCTTTTATACAAACTGTGATTGTTCTTATATGCTTACTTAACATTAGATGATTTTTTTATACCTTCACCTTTTGTCGATAAAAAAAATCGTCAAATCGTGTCAAATCTTCTTTTCTGGAACTAAAGGGCGTCTCACATGTTCATATTTGAAATTTTTGTCTCTCTGCGTCTTATACGAAAATCACAATATTTGGACGGGGTTGATTTGCTAATTGTTTTTTCTTGTCGCTCTTCTTTTTAGTATTTATCAAAATACCAATACTAATAAAGACTTTTAAAGCAGAAGAGCTGAAATTAGTTAAACCGTGATCACAGTCATAGTTTAATTTCACTGCTGCTCTTCTTATTCGATTTTCTTAAAATAACAGAAATGCTACAAGCAAAATACTGCTAAACTGTGATCGCAGTCACAGTTTAAAAGAACAGGGATTTAGAAATCACATTCACAAGGAGCAAAATTATTAAAAAATCACGTTATCGCTCATCACTACTGGGCAGTAAGCAAATACAATGTATGTACATACATATGTATGTACACATATGTTTGTATATAATAAAAAGCATAAAAGAACTTTCAACTTTCAGTTTTTACATTTCGTAAAAAATTTTCAAAAATCCAATATTTATTTTTGAAAAGGAAATGAATACGAGTATTATTACAAAAATAATTTTAATAAAAAAACAAACTCCAAAATTAGCACAAATAGTCACATTTATTTAATTAATTAATTAAATTGTTAATATGCCGAGGAACCGGAATGTGAAGATACAAATCTTAACCTTAGAAATTGTAAGAATGGTTGAGTAGTTATTCTTCAGTGCAGAACTTTCGTTCACATGAGCACTGATGATGGATGGGAGCGTATAACTTATGTAACATTGTGATCCTAATATGTATAATCAAAATGATTTAATTAATAAAAGCTGCTTCACTTGTTTATCTATCATTTTTTCCTGATATAACGCGGTTTCATACAACACGTGACATCTATCGCATTAGAGTTGAGGACTACGTGTGCAAACATAGGTAAGATTACGATCTAGACTGTTTTGTTTTCTTTTATATTGCCCTGCACTCAAAAATTGCAATGCATTTAAAAATTTATTTCCAAAAAAATTGCCATAAATTTTCGAAAATTAGTGAAACAACTACTGAATTTTTAAGGCTAAAATTAAAAAACAAAATCATCGAATCTCATTCTTTTTTTAAGGCCAATAGGGAATTTTAATGAGCACGAATCTCAAAAAATTTAATTGTTGTTGTTTTAGCATTTCGTTGCATGCTGAAGATATGTATGTATGTATGTATGTATGTACTCGTAATAATTAGTTACCGTACCAAAAATTGTACAGAGTGTACGTACGTATACGCAATATAATCTAAATTAAAAACAAAATCATGTATGTAATGTGAAAAAGTAGATTAAATGGTGTGTGTAATAAACAAAATTTAATTCTTTCCTTTTACAGATTCAAAAAATAAATTTAATGATTGTATGCTTAAAATTAAAGTCTTCGTCCAGTGCTAAGGTCGACATTTTTTATGAACTTTTGGTCAGCTGATTTCTTGTTTTTGTTGCCTTCTATGGAGTTTTTTCTTCGGGTTCCTGTATGCAAACAACATGCACAATACTCCTCCACAGTCGTAACGTGGATAACAAAACAATATGAAATTGGTTTGCCCACCACTTTTGTAATATCTAACGTAAAAAAAGAACAAAAAAAACTGTTAAGCCCTATAAGAATTTAGACTCCGAGTATAATGGTAAATGATAACAGTCAAACTACAGAACAACAAAGCGAATGTGCAAAAAAAAAATAATTTCTCTCTGTTTACTGGTTCGTGAATGACTCATAAAAAAAATAAAATTTGCAAGCAAGAGCACTTTCATCACTTCCATTTGATTATAAATTTTATGTCTAAAGGCCGGGGCACAATGAATTCGTTAAACTTCGCCTTTTTCAACTGACACCTAAGTTGAAATACATGGTTTCTTATGAGGTCTGTTACATTCAGCACGTGTCCGTCAACGCAAAGTACAAAAATTTTTCAATTTTTAACTTTTTACGTACGTTTAGATATTGGTTGGTTTTTTGGTATGTTCTGATTTAGGTTTTTGAGTTTTGTGGCAGCAAAAATAAAATTAAACAAACGAAATAAACGAAATAAATAAAAAAAAGCTGAATTTAATAAATAAAATAGAGGATCTACCTATAGAAAATGTTCAAATACTTCCGTCAATAAAGTATTCATTGTGCCAACCGTCTACATCAGTTGAAAAAGGAGAAGTTTAACGTATGACGGATTCATTGTGCCCCGGCCTTAAGTCTTGATTCACACACGTCAGGTCTGAATCGTCAAGTTTTGAGTTTTTAGGAGAGAAAGAAAAAAAAGAGAATGGATAGGGGTATACAGACTTGACCATCAAGTTTGTTTTTTCGTTTTGTTTTGTCATTCGTAATACTCTACGACAACGCAAATTAATGAAACTTGATGATACAAACTTGACGGTGTGTACGCAGGTTCCTAAAGAAAATTGAACAAAAACTGGTCAGGTAAACCTGATATGTGTGAACCTGGACTAACTGATATTAAAGTTGCCTTTATACCTTAAAGAGTCCATTATTTAATTACATGGATGATGCTTAAGACTTAATACTGCGTACACACACAGCAATTTTAGTTGTTCAACTCTTTAAAATTTGTTTGCTAAAATTTACACAAGACCGTGTCTACGCTGATATTCCCCTCATGCTGGAGCACTTGGAAACCAAAAGGATAGACTGCTGCAGCCAATTTTAGGCGGTCATTTAAATTAAATTGTATTTCGTACGCAGTGACAAGTTATGTAAGACTAAAAGTGTCATCATGTTTTATTTAACTTTACTTTTGAAACTACTCGAATGTGTGTGTACACAATTTATAGAATACATATTATACATATTTCGCCAAGTCTTTTTTCTTGTCTCAAAAATATTTAAGTTCAAAATTACATACATAGATACTTATGTACATGAATAAGTACATACTTTCGTGGGCAAAATTATACAAAAATCGATATTTTTGCATATGTGTATGTGTGTGAAACAAAATCGAGGAAATCATTTTCATAAAACCACCATAAATAAAAAAGAAATCGCAGCTTATAGATATTATTCATGTACATATATAATTTAACTTTAGAAGTTGAATGGGAAGAAATGAGTTGCCAAATAACATTAATTATTAAGTTTAATTTATCTATTGTCGATTATATACTCCTAGAATTTTATAAGACGAACTGAATTTTTACTTCATATGCTGTGCTATTGCCATTCTCAACTCAACTAAGTTTGGTCGTCTAAGCGAGTCACAACTAATTTTTACTTGACTTGACTGGACCAACTTAACAGTTATTTAAGTTGTTATTGGCAATTTTCAGTGTAAAAATTTGGTTGATTCTCAGACAACCAAACTGAGTTGAGTGTAGAGAAAATGTTAGCCCTATGTCCTAATTTACACTATGCAAGTCTTATTGCTAAGCTGATTATTTTGTTAGGAGAGATAGAGAGAGACGAGGGGAAAAGAAACGGTTCTGTTCCTGTCGTCTCTCTTTCCCACAAAACTAATCAGTTTAGCAATAAGACTTGCATAGTGTAATTTTGGACCATTCACATCAATGAACATGTGCCAACCTATTGCAAATGAAAGAAGTTCCATAATTTGTAAATAGATTTGAACGTTGTTTTCTTCTTTCTTTTGAAAATTAGAACAATCTTATCAAATGAAGTTGAAAGTATATACAATAATTTAGATTTCAAATCAAATTTTTAATCAAAAGTGAATAACAATAATATTAACATTAATATATTACCTAAAGATTCAAAGTTGAATAAAACTTTGTCTGTGTGCAGTGGAATAAATTGCTTTTGTTTGGCAACTCTTATTTACATGTATCTTATTTAACCTGCTGATACTTTACATTCAAATGTGTTTCATATTTGCACTTAGCATTTGAATATTCAGTAGAACATTGACATTAGTCCCCAGACAGAAATACTTATGTTCATATGTATTAGTAAAATTCTTAAAATTTATGGGAAAATATTCCACCTTTAAAATGATTCAATTTCAATGTAAAAGAAAATAATTTAACTATTTGAGTTCTACATTTACATACAAGAAACATAACAATGAGATATCTTTGTTGATTAAATAAATTTCGATCATAAAATATGTAAGTGGTTTTACGTTCTTTGTGAATCACTAAATGCATATTTTGTACGTTTTTTTTACCATTGAAGGATTTTTAAACTTTTTTGTTAGCCTGTTGTTTTCTGTTAGATATGTGTTTAAAATATATGCATGTCAATACTTTACACTCTATTAGGTAATTTTGACAATAAATCATCGAAATTTGTATAAGAATTGATATGAATCCAAGTATTTGACACGTATTAAACTAATATAAGAATATAAACCCAAATTAATAAATTGTTCATATTTATCTTAGACAAAATACATATCGCTCATTTACTCAAAGAACGTCACAACCCAAAAAATTCGATTTTTGGTTTAATGATAATATTGTTCTTCATATCGTATAAAAATTTCATACAGATATCTTGTTAGCTCAACTCTTGAAACAAAATAATAATAATAATAATCTCCCTTAATGGACACTTTCTATAGGCGGACACACCCTTTAGACGGACACTTTTGACAGGTCCCGGCAGCTCCATAAGAAAAGAATTGCTTTCTTTTGAGCGGACAGTCTCCTTGTGTCCGCACATTGACCCTTCGGTGTGCGCTCAAGAGGATATTCCTCTGTAAATGGAAAACTCTAAACTCGTTTTCTCGCACACTAGTTTTTTTTGAGTTATGACGTTGTTTAAGTAAATGAGCGATATGTATATTAAATGATTAAGGTTGTATTTATTATTAACTTGATTAGCCAAGGATTTGAAGACAACATTTACTTTTTACTCATTTTAACAACTTTACAAATTTGGTAACTAACTGATTGCTTTTAAGTAATTTCAACTTTTTTCCGAAAATATTCGATTAAATTGTGACTAATTGTTCACGACGAAACATTTTTAGTTTTTTTTTTCAATAAACGCTTGGTTGACTGACAGACAGACTACATAACTTGTTGGTTGAGTTCTATTGTTATATAACAAAAAAAAATCAAAAAAATAACAAATAAAAACTAAAAGGTGACAAAATTTCAACTAATAAAAACAGTTGCCAAATCAGGTGCTTTGTTAGTAATTTTATTTTAATCGAATATGTATGTGCGCACACATACAAATTCAACAGAAAATTATTTAATTTTTGTTATACTCGAAGTGCGTCTTGGAGTCTAGTAACAAATTTTCAAAAGACCTTAAATTAGAAACACACATGCATATACATAAGTTACACACATATATATGTATATTCATATACATATGTACGAGTACATACCCTGCAGGAGAATAGGCGTCAATTGTCTAAAACCTACTAGTATAATTACTAGAACAGCAAGAACTAGTGCGAAAAGGGTTAAAGTTGTTGTATAAAATTACTAGTTCTGATGAGTACTAGTATATAAAGTAGTTCCAAGTTCCAACCACATTTGCAAAATAAAATTTGACTGTCTAACAGAGCCCTTGCACTGTACGCAAATTAGTATTATACAATTATTAAAGTTTTAGGTTCACCTAAAAATAATTACATATAATCAAATAATTACAAATATCCTTTTGTATTTTTGAATTTTGATAAATAATTGTGAATTTCAACAAGCAGTTGTCACTGGGTAACAAAGGAATAAAACCACAAATTTTATAGAATTTTTCTTTGCAAAAGAACTGGTAATAAACACAGCCCTAAACTAGTGCCAATGGCACTAGTAATTTTCTAAACACACTCAATGCTAATTTGAGCATTAAGATGTTATAGGAGAGTTTACAGTTGGGCACTAGTTTGATCTCCTGGAGGGTACATAAAACACCTGTTTTAAAACTTTAGTATTTGAAATATGTACATACATACATACACATGTATGTATGTAAGTATGAATATAGAATAATTTATTTAAACATTTTTGTATGTACATATGCATGTGTTAAATGGTTTCCTTAAAAGTCCTTCCTGGTAAAATTTCAAATTTTTTAATACATTAATTAGCTCAAACTAAATTCATCACATCTTGTTTATTTTTACGCAACATTTGTTTATTTGGTTTCTATATTTTAAATACTCGTTTTCGCGATGTTTTAATCCTAAAATATTCACAGAAAAATAAAAATTGTTTCAATACATACATACATATATTGTTTCCAAGATTTCAAAGATCTCAAGTCAATGACATTTCAAAATACAGAACAACACACAAAACTGTTAAGATATTTTTGTTTACCAGCCGCCCCTTTGGAATGATACTCGAAAAAAAGAGATAAAATTAAAAAAATCAGTATCAAAATAGACACACGGAAAAAACTAGGAAGTTATAACAAAAATATGCTTGTTTATAACTTTAGACTGCAACAGAATGGAAATACATACAACGGAGTAACACTGCAGCCAACAATTTTCAAACAACTAAACAACAGATTCGAAGAAAATAAATAAACGAAATAATGTTGATGTCAAGATTACACTCTCGGACCAAACTGAAAATACGTGTGGCGTGGCGGCCAATATACATACAAGCCATATAAACACACTTAAACCTAAAACAAAATCTTTAACCGAAAACCAGCAAATTCGAAACACAAATGTGTGTTTGTTTGCTCAGCTAAACTAGTCAATATTTATAAATTGGTTTCATTTTTCTTTTTCTCTTTTATGGTTTTTGTCTATCTAAAGAATTAATATCGTTGAATTCATTCTTTTTTAAGAGTACTTGGCAAAATATTATAATTCAGAATAAAATTAATATGGGTATTCCTTTTAGATAGCAAATAAAAAAATACATATGTATTTCTTTGCCGTACTATTCGTGATATACGGTCAGCAATAGTAAAAAAGGAGACCAAAATTGGATGTCCGGAATGCAATTAGTCAAGAACAGCCGCGGTGGACATATGTATGCCCGAAGTCATTTTCAAACTTTTATGTCTCGAATAAAAAATTTTTGGATTAAAATTTATTTTGCGTAAAAATACACTCTTTACATTAAAATGAGTCGATTTGTGTGGGACAAAATCGTACAGCAGAAACCTAATCTACGTACAATTCTATGAAATTTTTGCAAGGAATTGTGAATAAATGAAATATTGCTTATTTTGTTTGGAAAAAATTCTAACACACTATGTTTCGAAAATGAACCAAAATATTTGTTCGTTTTTGTAACATTGAATCATTTTCATTTGAATGACCAAACAAAGAGCTTTCAGTTATTCTATATGTTTTCGATTATATTTATGAAAAAGGCTATTTTTAAGTCACATTTTATAAAACCAATTTTTAAACGTTATTGTTATAAACGAATCATGGGTGGGGAAACGCTTACGTACACATGTATTTGAAAACCCGGTTTTTAATCAGAAGAAACTAGATTTTTTTCAGTTTTTAAAAACAAACATTTGCTTACACTATACAATAATATCTCTAAACAATTATTAATTAATATAACAAAATTCTTTTGCGTCATTAAACCCATTTATTTCGAGTATTAACGGAATATCACGAAAACTATAAGTAAATTTGAATTTTAATTACCAAATTTAAGACTAATTTGAATTGTAATTACTTTTAATTTTTATATTTATTAATCTCTTGTAGCACAAAATTTTAAACTAACTAAAATTAACGGATATTGGCTTGTAAGAAATCAAAAAAAAAATATTCATACTTAAAGTAACAAACCATAAATGTTTTTTTAAGTAGAACAAAAATAAAGCAAATTAACAGACATGTGCATGATTAGTGCAGAACAAACAACGGCAAAACAATTCACATATTCCATTTTACATTAATTGACAGCGCACACATTGGACCAAACACAATAACGTTCATGATGAAGGTGTAGCGGCCTTTAAAAATAAAATTTTTCCCTTCTGCCACTCTTTGTCAGAATAATTTGATGCAAAAAAAAAATTAAAAACTTATCACATGTAATTCGGTTTGGACTGATTTTAGATTATGAAATTTTTTTATGAAATTGTTGCAGCCAACTTTTTTCATTTGTATAAAGAAGGAGCGAAAGAAGCAAATCAGATAAGCAGAATAAAAAAAGTTGATAAATATGCTTTAGATTAGGGATGTAACGATACGCCGTTTGGCCGATCCGTTACCGATACTCAAAAATAAATATCGAACTCAAGTTAAAATTAACAAAAACTTTTTATAGTGTAAGAGATTATTAATATTTAAAATTGATATTTGAATTCATTCTGAAATTAACAAAAAACAAATTTTTTTTTTTAATGAATACATGATTTAGCATTAAGAGAACATTTCACTACTTAGCTGCAAAGCAAAACAAAAGAAACGTTTAATTTTTCAGTTTAGACTTTATGTTCTGCTTTTAATATATTATATCTCTTAGTTTTTATGCAAACAAATTTTTGAAAATTGAATTGTTTGTTCAAAACAGCTTTAAAAAATTTTAAGAAGTATCGCCGTATCGACAGTAAAATATCGCCGATATCGATAAATCAGAAATATCGCCAATATATCGGAATCGGTATCGGCATTCGTTATATACCTACTTTAGATTCTATGTCATATTTTCTATTTACAAATAGCAGATGTTCCGTGCAACAAATTTCGTGAAATTTCACGAAAACTTTCATAATAATAATTATAAATTTGGTATTACTCACATATACGAACTTTAGCCTGAGCGAATCAAAAAATGGAAAAAAATTTTATGGCTTGGAATTAATTTTTGGTATACGATTTATCGAAAGAAAAAAAAAACGATTTACCCCATTGTATGCGCATATGCATTTTTAATGAATACCCTGAATGAAATTTCCTCACACAGAAATTTTGAAGTATTAATAGAAGTAGATTTTTTTCACTTTTTGGCAAATACTACAAAATAAATTTTCTTCAAAGAGAGAACAACCAAAAAAAAAAAAAACAAAAACTACTGCAGATTAAAAAATAAACAAAATAAAAAAGTTTTCTAGACTAATTATTGTGTTATTTATAGTGCAAAATAAATGCTTTTAAAAATGATTATCAGCAAAACTCTTTCAAATTTAAGTGTAAGAATTTCCAGAATTGATACACTCGGAGAACGAAAGAATGATTTATTTATTGAGTTTATTGAAAACTGAGTTTAGTTGAAAATATAATTTTAATATTTTTCAGGTCTTATGAATTTTAGTTCGACCTACATATGAAATACATATAATAATTGCTAATTGCAAAAGCTTTAATTCATTAAACAAATTAATATCTAATAAGCAGAATATTTCAGTTTCGAAATAAATTATGTACCATCCATCAAGTAAGTCTAATATTTATTTGTATTTCACATTTCATGTCTCATAACACTTTTGTTATTCGTTGTTCCACTCGAGTGATTTTTTTGTAATAATACTAGTGGTATAATTAATTTACAATTTTCTATCATGATTATAATTGCACATACGAGTCTAAACTTTAATTTACTTCCTTTTATTCTCGGCGGTCATGCTGCATGAGAACATGAGAACTTTTTAATTCCCTCTTCTTTTTCCCAGCTTAATAAAAAACTTTGCCCAGCTTAAATCTCAAATTTCAAATGAGTCTTTATGCAGAAGGAAGAAAATATGTAAGTAAATTAATATATATATATATATGTATATATGTATGCATATGTATGTATGTAAGTATGTATGTATGTATGCTTGCAATGAATGGCTGAGTTTGTTGGATGATTTACCTCAAGCCGAGTCATCATACAATGTCAAAATCACAAACGCAGCCCATTTTTATTTTAATCAGTGGGTTGGTTGTTGGTTGAGTGGCTGGCTGGCTGCTACTGTGACTGTGTGACTGACGATGAATTTGCTTAGTTTTAAAAAGTTTACGTTAATTTCTTTATACTTTTTTTTCATTTAATTTTTATATAAAAACAAGTTGATTGTCTAAAATGTACGATTACGTGATATGATGTTAAAAAATTAAACAACTAAATTTTTGTTGCATTTCATTTTTTGTTGATCGTTCAAACAGTTTTTGTTGGGAAAACACTAAAACTTTTCTACTTCTTTCTTAACGCTTTCATCATATTACGTGGTCTTAATTGGTGGTTGGTTTAAACTTTAAGCTTCAAAAGTTGTTGTTGTGGTTTAAAGGTGGGTAAGGTAAGGTGGTATAGGGAGAAGGAGAGATACATATTAAGAAACCCAGTAAAGGTGCCAATGTCAGCGTTATCATACGAATGACTGAATGTGAATGAAATTTAATGTAAATGTATATGTATATGTATATGTAGTTCTCTTAATAACGATAAATAATAAACAAAAAAGAAGAAAAAAGAAGTAAAATTAAAAAAAAAATATAACTACGATAATTTTAATTAAATTCAGAGCAAATAGTTACTTGCGTTGAAAGGGGGGTTTTGCTTGGACGATTTTTCATCTATAAAATCTTAAAGCACTAAGACGGACAGACAGACTGCAAGAATGTACGAGTATGTATGTATGTATGTATGTATGTGTTTTATTATTCAGAATTATTTGCTCAGTAAAAATATATAAGAAAACAAATAAAGAAAAACTGATTAGAAAAGGTTGTAAGAAATATAAATATGCTGAGCACGATAGTAATTATGATGACGCTGTTGCTTGCTAATGGAAATGGTTGACTAAATTATTTATTTCAACTCCAGTAGTTTTTAACTTATGGCAACAGCAGAAAAATAATACAATTATAAATTAAAACAACATTTAAAATTTAACTCTGGGAATTTTCAACTGAAGCCTGACATTCCTGGGAAAGAATTCAGATTTCAAAAAGAAAAATAATCTATTTTTTTCTTACTTTTTCTTTAGTGGGAAGAAAATTAATGAGATTACATTTTGCAATAAAAGACACTTAAAGAAAGATTAATTGAAAATGTTTATAGTTTCTAAGAAATTGCTTTTAAATGTTAAAGTTTTGTTCTCTCAGTGTACTTTTAAATGATGTAAATTTGTGAAAAAACCCAACAGCTAAAAATTACTTTTTATTTTACTCACCCACATCTGCATTTTTTCTAAATGTGAGCATTTTGTTAAATTTGAAGCTCATGCGACGTTTTATAGTTTATTTGTAATCAATTTTATAACATGTGGCTTTCTTGCGTTCTTCATTGTGTACACTGAAGGAAGGAAGCCAAAAATAAAATAAAAGCCCAAATAAAAACTGTACAGAACACACAGAAAAGCTGTTTAAACGAGGTCACAAACAAAAACTCATAAAAAATTCAATGCAATGTTGGCTGCAATATTTACGACGGCGCGTTCACCATGCGATACGCGGTAGCTGCTTGCTACTCGTACTTATGGATGTGGTATAACTGCATTGAAGTTAAACCAATATTGTAAATATTTACATACATATGTATATTCACATATTTGTTTCACTTCTCTTTTTTATTACTTCACAATTTTTTTTCTTTTTGGAGGAGCTGCGTTGTTTTTAGTTTTTGTTTGACTGCACAGAGTAAGAGAAAGAAAAATAGACCCCAAACATGCAGCCAGTCCTGCAGTCTGCCTGATTGACGTCAGTTATCAGGCAATGACTACGAACCACCACGCGCGACGCCAAAGTAATTAATAGAATCGTTTAATGATTCGTACCACATTTGCATGGATGTATGCAATTTCTTTAAGCAGGGTTGTCCAAGCGGTCGATATCAATTTAAGGTTCGATCGAAGAATAAAACCTGATCACAGAATTTATTAAATCGCATAATATACTTACATATACATATTAGGCAATGTTTTGCTTTCAAATATATAAGTATATACATACTTACATAAGTATGTATATGGAATGAGTTCTTACCTCAATGAATTGGATGTCTTTTTATTTCTACCCACTCGGCTAGAAGAAAGCAAAAAAGGAGGGCGAACAATTTTAACCGCTATGAATATGGTCTGTCTGTAGATTTATCTGTTCCCTAAAAATTTTAAGTAATTCGTAAAAATTTAAGCAATGAGAGGTATCGTCAGAAACGTCTCTAATGTATACCGTTATAGGCTAAACTAAATTTAACATCGTTTTCTCTTTTGATTAAAATTTAATTTTTGATTGTTATTATTTACAATTCAAAGTTCTATCGGGCTTAAAAACACCCTTTAATACCTATAGTTTTATATACTCTCAAAATTTGCAGAAATATTTTGATATTGATTAAAAAGTTAAATAAACCATTTCAAACTTTTTGAGTGGATTCAAGTTTATTAAAAATTCAATTTTAAAATAGTGTTATATTTGAATTTTTACCACCGTCTTTAAGAAATGAACACTTTCTATAAGATGAGAATTGCTTAGATGATATCGCTCATCATTACTATTTGGTAATTTTTAATAATTGCAAAAAGAATCAGTTTTCGTCGTCATTGGCAATCAGTTCATGCAGTCTTATTTAAATTTATACAATTTGTAAACATATGCACAATGTACATACAATATATACGAGTACTCCTCAACATTTATAAAGATTTGTCAAGATTTTATTAGTATGAAAAAGAAGAGAACACAAGACATAAATTTTGCATTAATTTCAATTAAATTCAATTCGAGGCACCAGCTAGTGCATTTTAAGTTCGCCCTTGTTTCCACTCACGGCGTGTGTCCAAATAATCATACGCTTTATGTTAAATATATTAAGAACGCTAAAATGTCAGTGTAGTCGTTTTTTCTGTCACAATTAAATATGTACATATGTATGTAAATATTTATACACTAGTTAGACAAACAATTAGAGATATAAAGGGTCCGCCATCTAACGTTTCTTTTTCAACTAGTGCTTATTTCGTGAATGGTAAGACTTAGCTCATTTCTGATTTGACAGATAATTAGATTTATCCTTCCGCTGAACGAGCCAACTGACCATCCAATGCGTTTTCACTTCGCTAAGTGGGCCTGCGATCGTTTTACAGAAGATGCCGATTTTGCCAAAAAAAATCATCTTTTCAGATGAAGATGAAAATTGTCGCATTTGGGGCACAGAAAACCCGCACGCATACATTGAAAGGCCGACGCACCCAAAACGAGTCACTGTTTGGTGCGGATTTTGGTCCAGAGGCATAATTTCGAAAATGAGCAAGGAGTGGCCGTTACAGTCAAAGACGATCGTTATCGGGCCATGTTGAACGAATTTTTGTTCACAAAAATTTAAGAGGAGGATATTGGCAAGATTTGGTTTCAACAGGAGCTCGCTACGTGCCCCACAGCCGAAGCTTCAGTGGTTTTTTTCTAGCATTATCAAAAAATAAAAAGTTATCTGGCGGACCCTTCACTTATGATTTTAAGTAATGTACAGTATAAAAAATACAGACATACTTATATTTATTTAAAAAAGTTTTTATTTATTTGAAAATTTTGCTTGGTTTCTGGTTAAGCATTGTCTATATGCATTTCGTTCCCGGTTATAAAAAAACAATATTTTGTAACTTTCCATTTGAAAATTTAAAGAATTTTTTTAAAACACATATTAGAAACAATTAGAATATTGAGAAACAGTTACATATGTCGTGTTATTCGCATTATTACTCCATTTATTTAAAAAAAATTTGATTCTGCCCATCCTCTGTGTGATGAACAACGAATTTGTCGTCGAAATATTTGCTGTCTACAACAAACAAGAACACTAGAGAAACATATGACACTAAAAATAGCATATATTCTTGACAAACACACGCATACATGCAGACATAAGTATGTACTTATGTATGTATGTATAAAACGATGATTTCGAGTTCGCATTTTTAAAATAGAAATGATTTTTTTCCGAATTCAAATTGCACTCTTGGTAAAATTTTAAATGCGAGTTGGAAAAAGAAAATTTTTTAAATGTATACGAGTATATGTACATTAGGGTCATAACTTTTTTTGGACGTCATTCTCCGAAGGGTCTATGCAATATTGTTTTGATAATAAAAAACATTTATTTAATTCAATTTGGTAAAATTGCAAAAATGCATTTGATATTTTTTTTATTTAATTTTTTTTAAATATGTATAGTAAAGATATGTATGTATTTTATATAGTACATATGTTTATACAACCGTGTATATAAATAACACCCAATCAGGATGTGAAGATTGTTTCACCAAACTGAGTCTTTTCCGACTACCTTAGATGATCAAAAACTGATTAATCAGTTCTGTGCTTAAAATAAGATTCGAAAATGATTCCTGAGAAATGTTTAGAAAGTGGTTTGTTTGAAAAACAAAATGAATATGAAATACAGTGCGAATATCACGCATATGCTCGAAATGTGACTGTTTGAAACATTGCTTCGCAAGCGATTGTAATTGCTACTACAACCTAACTCGAAAATGAGTCGAAATTGATCAGAAGCTGGAGTCATAAAATACTCTTTTAGAAGAGTCGCAGCTAGAGTACCATTTTCTCCCGAATAAACAGTCTTTTTCGACTCGAAAACGTGCGCATAAATTATTAATTTAATCGCGAGTAGGACTCGAAAAGGACTCCAATATGATTATTAACAGTAAATGGTTATGACTAGATTTAAAGGAAATAAACTTCAAGTTATGCCATATATTTTTATTGGTGTGTAACTATCGTCAGTTTCATTATCAGTATATGGATCACTCACTATGTCCAATTACAATTGCATACTTTATTCTAAAATTTTAGTAATGCTAACTTATAAAATAGAGATGTAATTAATGAAAGTCCAAGATTTCACACTTAACAATATTCGTAAATTGTGAGCTTTTGCTTGTTCTTCCTTCTTTGAAAATACATACATACATATGTACATATCAGGCGATGATCAATAAAAAAATCGTGTTTATGTTAAGAAAAACTTACATATACTTACATATGTACTAAGTATGTACGTTCAAGAGTATGTACAATGTACATACATATAACGAAACGAATAGAAATAGGAAACTAGATTTTTCTTTACACAAACTTGTCTGAATTTGTGTTTTTCAAATTGTTGCTTTATTTTTAATATTTCATAAATTTATTATTAGTCAATCGTTAGCACATTTTGAAATCTTGACGGACGGCAAGTTTAAATTCGTATGTATTTTATGGAAGCCCCATTTGAGTTGTCTGTATTTGACAGATACGAGTATTGCATGTTGGATTTTGATTTATAACACTTTTAGCTGGTAAAATCAATAAACTGCTGTTACAAGTACGAATTATAACAACAACAATTGCAGCAAAATAAAATTAACAAAACATTAGTAGCCAGCAAAACTCAACTCTACACAAAATTCAAAAATTTAATATTCAAACAGAGAAGCATGCAATCGCTCGTAATATCGGAATCAAGCAACAAAACACCAAAATAAATTGTTTATAGAAAATTTATAAAACAAATCTAATGGAATTGCCAACAAATAGTATGGCCGGCCAATCATTAACACTTTGCAGCAGACGAAGACAAACAATTTACGTTAAAAATGCGTGCAACCACCAACCGACCACATCTGCAATTCAATGAACGTAAAATGAAATTCGTATCAAATAAAATTTATCCACAAAAAAATAATAATAGAAAAAAGGTGTTAACCCATAAACCTGAACATATTCGTACATACATACATACATACAAACAAACGGAGTGAATACACTTCAAACAAACAAATAAAATCAAATGTATTCATATTAAAACATGTATATTTTTATTACATATTATTATTATTATTATTTTTTTTTAATATATACAAAAACAAACCAAGAGTGAGTGCATTTTAAATTTTAGAATGATTCACTTAAGCAGTCATTCACAAATTGCCAATGGCACGTTTTAAATTGAAATTGCACACAAAATTTTAAAAATGATTTGATGATGATGGTCAGACAGGAGTGAAATTATTATTGTTTTTTAATCGTATTCAGCTGCAGGTTATTTCTTTGCTTAAAAAAAAATCAGGCACACTAAAAACTGTATTAAAAAAATATATGTACATACCAATATACGTATGTATGTATGTATGTATGTATACCAAAACAACTTTCTTTTTCAATATTAAATCTTTTCTTATTTGTGGTATTATTTTTTTTACAAATATTTTGCTTTTAAATTGGATTTACTTTCTATTTTAGTGGATGCTTTTTGTTTATACGGAAATTATTAGCACGAGGTTACTTCGAAGACAAAATAAATCGGTTCAACAGGTTTAAAACCAATCATTCAATATTCATATCAATGAAGAAAATGCCACAAAAAATCATGAATGATTTTTATTTTTCAATAAAATTTCCGGTAGATAATAGAAACTTGTATCTTTTTTACGAGTATTTTTTACTGTCAACTATTTACATAGAAGTAAAATCTTTAAGAAAACAAAGGGAAAAAAATTACAAGAACTAAAAAATAATTTATAATTACGAGTATCGAGGCGAATCAACAATAAATTTTATATGATTTCGTATTCAAACGCTTTTGATTTTTTTACCTTGACAATATTTTCTGTCGCTCAGCAGTAGTTCAGTCTATCAAAAACTTGTTCGTTCGATATGTGTGCATATACATATGTATGTGTGTATATGTACCCTGAAGGAAATGTCGATGGTGAAAATGTACTGAGTCGCTTTTGACTTTGTCACCAGTACTACTCTACAATTATCCCCCATGCAATACTTTATGCTATAGACATTTAGCCTGTGCTTGTCATTGAAAATCTACTAGTAACACTAAAACAATTGACTAGGTAGTGACTACATAGTTCTTATGGGAACATGGAGACATACCAACCAGACATTTACTGGTACATTTCTATACCTTACGTACATACAAATTTATGTATGTTGACAAGTTGTTGCAAAATCCACCAGAAATACACCACATATATTTTCCCTATTTCTTTAATACTGACATATAGAAGAGAAATTGTAGACAGTGTAGCTACTACTAGAATTTTAGTGTTGACATAGAGACATTTGGCCCCAGTCTGACTGCAGGGTAAGTATGTAATCACAAACACATATGGACATTTAAATTTATACACTTTTTTAACAAATTTTTGCATATAACGAGTGATTTTTTTGCTATTATCTTTTTGGCAACACTAGTTTTGACAGCTCGCGCACGTTTTGTATCTTGTGTCACTGTCAAACATCTTCAGTTTGGTCTATAATTTAATCATGAATCGTCTTACAAACGAACAACGTTTGCAAATTATTGAATTTTATTACCAAAATGCGTGCTCTGTTAAGAGCATTCATCGAAGAATTGTGTTCAGCGACGAGGCTCATTTCTGGTTGAATGGATACGTGAACAAGCAAAACTGCCGTATTTGGAGTGAAGAGCAGCCAGAAGCATTGCAAGAGCTACCAATGCATCCACAAAAAACAACCGTTTGGTGCGGATTATGGGCTGGCGGAATCATTGGGCCGTATTTCTTCAAAGATGATGCGAATCACAACGTTACTGTGAATGGTGAGCGCTACCGTGCGATGATAACAAACTTTTTTTTGCCCAAAATGGAAGAGCTTGACTTGCATGACATGTGGTTTCAACAAGACGGTGCCACATGCCACACAGCACGCGAAACAATGGACCAATTGAGAGGCGAGTTCGGTGAACAGTTTATTTCACGCTTGGGACCAGTCAATTGGCCGCCCAGATCGTGCGATTTAACGCCTCTAGTGGGGCTATGTTAAGGCTAATGTCTATAGCGACAAGCCCGCTTCGATTGACGCACTGGAAGCCAACATTGCCAACATTATTCGTGAGATACCGGCCGAAATGTTGGAAAGAGTATGCCAAAACATACTCGGCCAACATTTGCATGAAATAATCTTCAAACGTTAAATTATATCGACCCAACTATCAATCCAAATAAATATTTCATGAATTTTTCTGAATTTTGTGTGTTTTCTTTTTTTTTAATTTCCGATAGTTCTTAAAAAATCACCCATTACAACTTAACAGTTTTATTTTTGAAGGCTAAAGTTAGAAAATGTTTATGTGTTGTAAAAATGTAAAACTTACGTTTATTATGATAATTCTGACAATACTTATGTACATATATACATATATCATTAAGTATTCATTTCTGTTCGCTATCGGAAAAGTTTCGTACTTCGTGTACAGGTAACCCTGCTAAATCGCGGTAGATACGTTAAAAAAATCACGTGTAGTATAAAACCGAATTATTAAGGAAACAATATACATATTAAGCGTTTTCATGAGAACTCTTAAAATTGCCATTTGTGCAATTGGGCAAACTTGCGAGACTTGTTTCATGAAGCCCCTTTTGAACTTTTGGGCAAACAGTTTATGTAAAATTGAATAATATAAGAAAATTTCAAACAATTTTTGATTTAAAAACATTAATGTATTTATATAAAAACAAAAGAGTGTCTGTGATTTTAAAAATGCCTAAAGAAAGCCAAAAAAGCAAGAAGTTGTAGCTCACAAAATGCACAATTGCACAGCTTAAGTTTCCGACCAAAACTATTGGGCAAACTTAACAGGTTTATGTAAATAAATTTCTATAAAATTTTTGACATTTTATTTACGAGAGTGTAAAAATGCACAATTGCACAGTTTGCGAGGTTTCTCATGAAAACCATTATTATTTAAAAAGTTAAGCAGCTTTAGGCTTAAAATCGTAATGTTATATTCAGACATTATTATTCTAAGGAACAAGGAAATCGATTCAGTTTTTAACCTTACAGAGCAACGTTGTTTTCGAAAGTCGCCACACTCCCATCAATCATCAGTGCTCATGTAGATTTTTGTTTGTTAAACTGATGATATTTTTAATGAGAAATATATATCTTCTTTTTAAGTACATCTCATTTCATAGCCTTGCACTTAACATAAAATAATATACAGTGTAATGTAATAGTGGGCTTGAAAGCCATTGTAATATAAAGAAGAAATAACGAAATTGAGGTCGTCTAAAGTATTATAATAAAATAATATAATTTTCGCGTTGAGAAGAATCGTGTTTTAAGAGGGTCAAATGTACTTAAATTCCTAAATCAAAGCTTTCACGTAAAAGCGAAAGTTTTTATAAATTCCTTCAAACACAGGTCATAAGTTGTCTCCAATTTAAATTAATTTCTTTACAAAAGTTTAAGTGCAAATAATGTCCAGACTAAAACAGACTATTAGTCAATTTTATCAAAAGCTTTGGGTGTTTCAGCAGGCAACCTAGAAAAGCTCAGTAATTATTATTGTTTAAAAATAAACTAGGTCATTGAAAGTATTATAAAAAAATATATGCATGTATATAAAAAACATTAAATAAGTTTTTCCTCGAATTTGTCCATAAATTAACATATTTTTAAATTTAAAAGGCGCATCAAATGATTCAGAAAAAGTAACTCGAGCTTTGTATTTTTTTTTATTACTAACAAAACTATTAATTTTATTAAAATCAGCTTGAGAGCGTTTGTGAAATTTTGTTCGTTACAATGATTTCATAAAATGGCTGAATGTACAATACAGTCCATAATTCACATTTGATTGGACAATAGTTTATACAAATTGTTATAGTTTTGATATCAACGTACTCGTACATACACACTATACAAATATACATACAATCGTACATCATAAGAGGAAATATAAAACTAAAGTTTTAAATTTTATTCATTCATGCAGTCTGTTTATTCTCTGTAAAAATAAATACATACATAATTATAACAAGATGATGGAAAAAATTAAATGAACGCACTAATTATAAATTTTGAACTATTGAGTCTAAAATAAAATTTAATGAAAAAGAAAAACCACGAACGAATAAGGGTTTATCATATTTGTTGATTTGTGTTTTTCCAGCTGGTTCTCAAGGGAAAAATTTTCTCTTGAAAGGATTTTGGAAAATTTTTCATTATATGAAAATATTGGTTAAAAAATCATTTATATTATATTATTTTATATTTTAAGCCACTTAATATTGCATATGAATATCTATTCTATATTACCTACACGATTTTAAAATTTTAAAAATTACTTTGATTGTATGTACATTAATTTCAAGGCTTTGGCTACAAAAACTTTAGAAATAACAAATGTTTTTCGGTGAAGATAATAAATAATCTCTTATTTAACCAAACTTGTAGCATAAATATGTATGTACATATAAGATAATTTTATTTAAAAAAGGGTTTACGAGTACTTATAAAACAGTTTTTTTTAGAAAACTGCTTTATAAAGTTCTTATAAATCAAAAATATTTTTTATGAATAAGGCCTTTACTGTTTTCAACATTCTCGAGTAACAATTAACTATATCGTATGTACTTGCTTTCAAAATAAGAGCCGAAAACTCATCAACAAAAAAATATTTTTTTAAATATGTATCTGAAGGTCATGTTTTATGTGTAACGAAAAAAATTATACAAACTACGAGTATGTATGTAAAATGTGTTTTTTTTTTGTTTGCTTAAAGAAAAACAAAAAAGTTACAACCGACTCAAGTAACAGACACAAGCCCCAATTTTTACTAAAATATTGCACAAGCACCACACGAGATGTTTTTTAATCTAGAAAAAGAACAATGAATAAGTCTTGTATGTAAGTACATTCATATCTCTATCTTAATTTTTTAAATGATCATGTATGCATTTGTTTATTTATTTATTTTTATTCTTCTTTTGTAAATGAAATTAGTTAAAGAAGAACAAACACATTTTAACTGTTTAAAGTTTTTTTTGTTAATTTTGAAAAAGAATTAGCAAACAAAAGAATTGAAATGCTTAAGCAAATTTCATACTGTGCCCCAAGATCATTTAAGTTGTATGTATATAAATACTTGTACAATACGTAAGTATGTATTTTGACATTTTTTTATAGTTTTCAGAGAGAGAAACTAAATGGTTTGTATGCATATCGTTACAGAAATGCAAACCGTCCTATTTGTGAAATTTATAGAAGAAGCAAAACAATCACATGTGTAAATTAGGTGTTCCTATAATATTAATAAAATTCTTATTTATTACTGGACATAGAAAGGACATTAATTTTTTTACATACGAGAGCAGAAACAACAAAGAAAACCACTTCGAACGTTTGTTAGTTAGTTTGTTGTTTACATTTTCGATTACCATTTACCAATCGCCGTATTACTTGAGTAAACCAAACAACAACTAACTGACCTACTTTTGCGTAAAATTAACGAAATCTTCACTTCAGACGTATAAAACAAGTGTGAAAATAAAAAATATTTAAGTGCAACTAAATTAAATAGTAAACAAAGAAATATGAGTATTTTAATACTCGCCAAACTTAACATTGAGCTCACAAGTCACCTAAATGTCATTCATTATATTATATTTGACAAATCACTGTCAATACAATATTAAATATACAAAAGACCTGACTGTTCTAATGTTTTCTCGAGGGCCATTTAATCTTTTTTACATAAGTATAAAACATATTAAAGGTTATTAAGGGCTAATTGTTTAAATCACGTCACCAAAGTGATTTTTACATGGCAACGAAAAAAAAACATTTTGAAAATATGTTATTGCTTTTCACACAAATTATTATTTGCTTCTCTTGGGTGCTGAGTTTGCATGAAAAACAAAACCATTTTTACAATCGACGTGTCAAAAGACACGTTGATTGCTGAAAATCTTAGTAAAAAGTCGGGTGAAAATTTCGAAAAGTCGTTTTTCTTCTTCTAATAACTTTATAAGTCTTCGTCAAATCGATTTAAGATATTCAATAATTTTTACAAACTCAAAAAGTGTAGAAGAAAGTTTCAGGGATGGCCTGCAAATCCCAAAGATTAAAAAAATTTTTGGAATATTGAAGCATACATACTTTTATTTTACTAGTCCTTTCGTTCTAAAATAAACTTGGTTAATTAACTTAGTGTCATTCCTATCACTGATTTCTTCTTTATATGGGCATTTCCACAGAAAAGTCCACCTTTTGTCACGTTACGTTACTTTGTGATGTATCTTGTTTTGCAAAGAAAAATTATTGTTTTATAAATATAATTTTTTTGGATATCGGTGTAGAGCGCAATTAAGTCTACATTCGGTAAAAACTAGAAAGTAATCGAACAGCATAGCTCTAAAATACAAGCTAAATTGCACGGTGACGTAACGTGACAAAAAGTGGACTTTTCTGTGGAAATGCCCATATTAACAATTAATATGTGTAAGAACTCCTTAATGTCTGATTCATAGTAAATATGTATGCATTTATGTAGATTAGGGCTGTCATACGTCCTGGTTTTCCAGGATTTGTCCTGGTCCACTCTTAAAATGTCTTGGTTTTTTTTTGTACAGGAAACTACGAGAGCCACTCTGATTAAATTTTTGTTTTAACTAAGTGAATGAATTTAAATGATGTTTTTATTTTTGTTTTGTATCTATAGTAATTGTTGGACTTAATTCTGCAATACAATATGGTTGATACATGTATCAAAATAAAAAATCGTTTTAAACAATTAGTTGTGGGTACATATGTATGTATGTACGTATCTGTTGTACATTCGTTTGTGGTTTGTATGAGTCTCCTGGTTGACGAGCTCATACTTCTGGCAGTCCTAATGTAGATATTAGAGGTGTTCTTATTTGTATGGGAAAATTTTAAAAAGTGTTTTTTCTAGTTCGCCGGCACGATTCTTGTTCCCTTCTGTTAAAAAAGTAATCCTGTAAAATTTGGTGTCAATCCGATAATTTTTAGTGGACCCGGAAACGATTTGAAAATTTTCATGGGGTCTATATGGGCAAAATATCCATTTTTAACGAAAGTAGTTACATTTTAATTTTGAACTTTATTTTATCCATCACAAAAGGAAATGAAACAATAACTGTTTTTGGTTTTCTTCTCTTAAAATTATAAAAAATAAATATCAAATGCATGATATTGACTGTTTTGTTCTCTAAAGTCGCAATAACAGTTATCTACTTAAAAAAACATAAATTTATTTTCGCACGCTTTACTTTTGGCGCAGAACATATTCCAAGAAATTGTGTACTCTTGAGCTACTAATAATAATTGCATATACTGCTGATAACGGGACATTTTCGAGAACATCTCTTGTGTTTTTAATTTTCGCTTTATTTTTGGCTTTGGAAGCAAACAGTTCATAGTTCTACTTAAAATCGTAATTTGTGATCGCAGTGGAGTGAGTTCTTATCAGTGAAATCGAAAAGAATTAATAATTTAATAATAATAGATTTTTCTAGATTAATTTGTTATTTAATTATTGTTATATAATAAAAGAAATTAATAATGTCGAGTGCTTCAGTTATTGGAACGCGTAAAGCCATTGAAAATTTGAAGAAAATCGATCTAATTGGAAATGTTTCTCATCAAATTACTGGTGCAAAACTACCGTCTAATCGTCAGGTCTTGCAAGTTTTATTTTACAACATGCGGTTTGTAGAAATGACTGCGATGCTTGGTGCGAAGCTAGCAATTAGTGCAGTGGAAATATTTTGGCAGCAAGCACGTATACCTATTCGAGAAGAGCACAAATGCGTTGAAAAGCTTGTAAAATTATACGACAAATGGAAAATCATTCAGAAAACAGTTCCTGGTAAAAGGTCGAGTTTTTGAATAGTCTAGACGACTTATTTGATATTGCTACCGCTGATGCACTAGAAAAAATTCGGATTGCAGAAGATAGAGAGTTTCTTGAAATGCAAAGAAAAAAAGGACGTCCCGGTTGTATGGCTGGTGTTGACAAGGTTTTGTGGGATCGGGAAAATAGAGCAAAAGTACAAAAAGATAAGGAAGCTGCAAGGAAAATAAAGCATGATGAGGAAATGAGCCGCACAGGTAAGGGTGACGAACTTCAATATTGTAATGTTTTATTTTTCATATTTTATAGATGTTTCTCAATTAATGGAGTGTAATGATGAAGGTGATATTAGTGACATATCAAGCAACGAGATGCATAATGATGAAACACATGTAACCTCAAAAAGTAATCATGGTCAAAAACGAGGGCGCAAAAATTTTTTAACAGCAAGGTTGCTAGCAGCTCTTGACAATGCCAAAGTGTCTGATGGAATGGCAGTTCATATTCTCATAGCAGCAGTTAAAGCATTTGGACTACGTGTAGAAGAACTTGCAATCAATGGTTCAACTATTCATCGTTTACGCCAAGAGAAACGGTTAAGGGAATCTGAAGAAATTTCAGCTAATTTCACTGATAATGTAAATTGTGATTTTCAGCAAGAGTTGGTTTTTGATATTGTAACAATCTTTTCATCATTTATAGGTGAGTAAAACTGGATCGCTGGTAGCTCATTTTGATGGAAAATTCATGAAAGACTTGATCGGCCCCACGAAGGTTGAGCGATTCGCAATTTCTGTTAGTTTCAACGGCACATCAAAATTTCTCGGCGCACCAAAAGTAGCATCTTCGAGTGGTGAAAATATTGCTGATATAGTGTATGAAAAATTACGTGAATGGAAAATTGTTGATCAAGTCAAAGGCTTGTCATATGATACAACGTCAACAAATACTGGCATAAAAACAGGTGCTGCAGTTCTTTTAGAAAAAAAAATTGGCCGTAGTCTTATCAATCTACCTTGCCGCCACCATATTTATGAGGTCGTTTTGCGAAGTGTTTTCGAAACAAAACTTTCTTCAACCTCTGCACCAGAAGTTCCCATCTTTGAAAGATTTGGAAAATTTTGGCCAAATATAAATAAACAAGCTTTCAAAAGTGGCATTGAAGATTCGACCATTTGTGAAAAAATAAGTGCAGCTGAACTAGAACACTGTAAAACTTTTTGCTATGCTCAACTGGCTAAATCTCAAAATCGAAAAGACAATAAAGAATTACTACAGTTGGCTTTGATGTTTGTAGGTGCAGAGCAGTATAATTTCCGAACGCCTGGACCAACTAGCCATGCACGCTGGATGGCAAAGGCTATATATTCCTTGAAAATATTTATGTTCCGTGATCAATTCAAACTAACGAAGAAGGAATTGAATGGTTTACGCGATATTTGCGTTTTTATAGTGACTCTTTATATCAAAGTTTGGTTCAAATGCACAATGCTATAGACGCACCGCTTCAAGATTTAACTTTTATTCAAGATGCCATAAAGTATATTGAAATAGACACGGACATATCAGCTATAATTCTAAAAAATGAGCAACCATTTATGGTACATTTCAGAGCAAGTAGTAGCTCTGGCTTTTTATGATTCGAAAATACCCATAGAAGAGAAACAGAAAATGCTTAAAAACCTTAAATTAAAGGAACCAGTAGTAAAATTAGAAAATGGTCGAAGATGTTCGAAATTATTGGATTTTAAAAATATTTCGTTGTGTGATTTCGTGTCAGAGAAAACAAAATGTTTCTTTAGTAAATTTGGTTTGCCAATGGAGTTTTTACTGTTAGAGTTGGGAAACATCATACGCATTTCAAGAAGGTTGGACCGCATGTAAGGACTTATTTGTCGTCAATGATATTGCAGAGAGGGGCGTTAAGTTTATTCAAGACTATAATAGAATCTTGACAAATGATGAAGACGAAAAACAATTGTTGCTTCAGGTTGTTGAGGCTTATCGAATGAAATATCCATCATATAACAAAGCTACTTTAATAACATGATAAATAAAATAGTAATGATTAATAAATTTATTATATATAAAATACAATTATTTTTTAATATGAAATTTCATTTGAAAGTAGTTACTTTCGTTAAAAATGGATATTTTGCCCATATAGATCCCATGAAAATTTTCAAATCGTTTCCGGGTCCACTAAAAATTATCGGATTGACTCCAAATTTTACAGGATTACACTTTTAACAGAAGGGAACAAGAATCGGGCCGGCGGTTGATAAATTTCAAAAATTTCAAAATAAGAACACCCTTAGTAGATATGTATGTACGTATACTGTAGGATATTGTCATCTTTGATATTCGTATTTTCCATATTTATAATAATTACAACTTGACCAAGCAACATTTTGGGTTAGGTCATCACATAAAAAGGACAAGCAACTCGCCCTTTTTTAAACAAGAATAAAATTCAAATAAAAATAGATGATTAGATCATTTGGCTGATAGTACGAAAATAAAACACTCCCTTAAGTACTTCATACAGTTTAACATGATGTGCTATTGTGCAATAAAAATATTTAAATTAATTAGAAATATTAACAAGAGGGCGGGCGGAAAAATAAATATTTATATACAATTTCTTAATTTAAGTATCAATTACTCAACGCATTAGAAGCCCTTTAACCACTTGATTTGATATATTTAAATAAATTTTACGAGTTCAACACCTGTTTTTTGCTTATATTTGAATATACCAAAAAAATATATTGATTACCAACAGCCGGTTTTCAAAATAATATTGGAATAATACAAAATTCTCTTGAAATTGATACATTAAGGAAACAAATATGTATAGTATGTATATTTTCACACAAAGGGCTTTTTTTATTGAATATACATAGCATGTGCTAATAAATTGAAGACAGCTGCTTTCCTTGCTATTGAAAACTAAAATTCAAAGTATTGAAGGCTTCAAAACATCTGTTTGTATGTGTTATTGTGTGCGTATTATTAAAAAAATACCTAAATACATATCCATACATACACATGGATGCATGCATACGGATGTGCATATGCAATCTTTTGTTAAGGCAGGTGCTTAATAAAAAAATATTGTAGATATTCCTATATGTACATATGTATGTATATGAATAAAAGGAATATGAACAAAAATTTAGCCATAAAAGGTGAGAAAAGAAGCATACAATAACTTGATGTTAAGTAAATATCGAAAAGAAGAAAATAAAATGTAAAATATATATGGTTACCTTAATATAGAAGAGCCCTAACCATTATTTTTTTTTCTTAAATCGAGTTTTTTGTATATTTTGATAGAAGGTATAGAAAAATGCTAAAATCTCGATTTCAAAATAAAAAAAATAGTTAGGGAATTTCTATATTAAGGTAACGATATCTATAACGAAAGATCTGACCGGAATAGGGACAATTTAAGCAAAACTAAACAAAAAATTAGCGAATAAAAAATTTTTAAATTATAATTTTTAAATCTTAACGTTATTCGTTATGATTTACAACAAACTTTAAGTCCTTGCAACAATTTTAAGATTTTATTCAAAGAAAAAAACCTGTTTCAAACAACAGCAAAACAAATGTAATAAAAGTTTAAACATGTAAATCTTAACTAAAATGAAATATGTAAAAAAACCAAGAATAAATATAATAACAGTGTTTGCAAAACTTACAACTTTAGCAGATGATAAGTACTGTTCAAAGTAATGTAGAAAAAATGCAAACATTAAACGGGTTGCTGGAATTATAAAGTACTCGTACAACATACAACATTTTACAAAGTATTATTTCAAAGATGTGACACAAACTTGTACGAAGTCTAATGGAATTATTGTGTGAAAATATGTTAAAATATATTTACAAACCGTTATTGCATTACAAAACCGCAACTAGGCGAAATAAAAAAAATAGAGAGCTCCCAAACAAAGAAGAAAAAAATGTACTATTGCTTAATATTCCCAACTCATCTGCAGTTTTTATAGCGCTTGGCTTCTGTATAAAATCTCAAATGAAACTCCAGCAAAGTGCATAATTAGTTGAGTGCAGAGGAAAAAAAATATATTCGAACATTCCCATTATGCGAGCGAGTATTAACATTAAACATCTTATTTTTATGACAATGGGAAGTTTTTAGTTTCTTTTTTCTTATTTCACAATAGCTTTTTAAACTTTAGTTTAATGAGTTACTTTAATTACGAAAATGATTTACAACTGCCTAAATACCTTAATACATAGATTAATATACATAGATATAATTTTTAACCATAAACTACTAAACACAAACTAAGACGTCAATTTCATTAAAAAATATCTTTAAAAATCAACTGTGAGTATAAGAAATACCGAGGTATATTTATTTGTTTTTTTTCGTTTAAGTAATGTCTATATGCATTTCGTTCCCGCTTATGGAATTTATTAGTAGACATCAATTTTTGTTTGAGGCTTTTAAACATATTATGATTGTATATTGTGATTCTCAATAATATTAAGACTTTTACTGTAAAGTTTTTTTATTTTTGGCTAATTTAAAATATCTTTTGGGTTGCTGTCTGCTGATGAGTTCTATAAGCATAACCAATAAAAAAATGTTTCAAATGTATGTAACTGTGCGACAAGTCGAACGATGACGACTTCGTGGAACAGGCGTTTTAAGTTTTACATAACAGAAAAGAAATATCTAAATATAACACTTTTTTTAGCATTAGGAAACGTGGCTTTCGAGATTTCACATTCCTGCAATAAATTTCATGAAAAAGTTCATAGAAAAATGGAGAACAAAATCAGATAAAAATATTAAAAAATGCTTTAGAGATTCATAATCTATAAATACATACTTTTTTAAATGTGCGTCCGCCCCTCAAAGTTGGCCTTCAAGCCTATTTTTCAATGTAATGTTGGAATCCGTTGTCCAATCTAGATGAAACAGATTAGTTACATCATGATCCCATGTAATGCAGTCATGGATTATGTCGTTTTGACACAAGCATTTAATGCTGCGCGATAAGTGTTCGTGTTTAAACGATTATGATCGTTCTTCTCAGGCACTTACAAATTGTATGCGAGTAGTCTATAACTATTACATATGGGGTCGTTTTGGGGTGGTCCGATGTAATGCAAATTTGGACCATGTGTCCATCCCTAGGACATCGCAATGTTAAATCGATCACGTTTTATCGATACATTTGGACTAGTTTTGGACTATGCCTTGTCCTTTATGGAGTAGTCCCTATATGCATGTATGGACTAGTCGCGTTATTTGCAGGGTTACTATTCACGTTGTTCGCATTCGGTAAACTAACATTTACTGCCCTCTACCATCTTAAACATGTACTATTCTGAGGCAAATTTTGTTTTTCACATGATTTTCGTATTAAAAGTAAAAGTATAAATAAAGATTTTTATTCTTTTGAATGTTTACTATTCGTACGAATCAATAGAAGATGCCACTGGCAGGAGAGTTCATTAAACTTAATGAATGCTTATTAATAAAATTAGGATTTAATGTTAATTGTATTATACAGATTTTTAATTGTTTTCTGACAAAAAATAAACATACATATAAATAATTAGTGTGTGCGTTGCACGTTAAGCAAATCATGAACCGACGAACCATCTAGTCTGCCAGCAAATTAATGCTCACGCCTGCATGTGGTCACTTTACTTCACTCCAATCAAATGGTCATTAAACGCCGACTATTCAGTACACAGAGTACCAACACTCGTACTTGTGGCAGCAAATAAATTCCATATTGAACGTAATTAAATGAAAGTAAGTGTTGTTGGTTGATTTTTAAGCAAAAAAAAAACACTTTCGTAAATAGACATGGTAAATAAGTGTGTATATATTAGTGATATAACGAATGTAACTATTTGATATTCGATATTCGCGAATACGAATATTATATGTGAAATTTATAGACATTAATATAAGAAATCAAGTAAATTTCATTTACAGAATTTTCCATGTAAAAAATTTAAATGCACTATGTGCAGAGGTATTTTTGGGACAGAGATGATAATGATGATAACGATAGTGTGCTTTATGTCATTCAAGGATAATTAAAACTCTTTCTCAAACGACTAGCTATCATTTCAATTCCTCTCCTCGTCGATTCTCGCAACTGTCTTTTGTGCGCAAGCTTTTGTGTTTGAGTCATCAATATGTGAGAGTATGTTTAATGTGACCTGTTTTTATTGATTGATGGCCATAACTTCCGTACCATTAGCGGTTATTAAAGTAAAACATTACTGAGAAAATATATGTATGTATGTATGTACATATATATTCCACAAGTCATTCAGTTAGTGTATTTACAAACAGTAACTAAATAGTCAAGTTACTAAATAAATGGCTTAAAACGGAAATGGTGTCAGATTTCTGTGGGTTTTCCTTACACGTTGACATGTAACGTAGAAACATACATACATACATACGAGTTCTTTGGACGCAAACGAACAAAAGTTCTTTTATTTCTTTCAAGTTTTGCCTTTTATTTTTTTCTTGGTATATATGTATAACAAAATATCTATGTATAATTAATTCCCTTTCTTTTATTAAATATTATTTATATGGCGTCCGTAAATATTTAATAATATACTATACATATGTATGTGTGTATGCATGTCTGCTAGTTGGTAGGATGTAGGAAGGAGACACATCATTTTGTATGTATATTAATTAGCAAGCAAAGAAGATTGAGTCTAAAAAGTTGGTGGAGTTGGTAGTTATTTTATTACTAATATGCTACCCACATCCATATGTATACATATGTTTGACTACTGTAACAGCAACATAATAAATACTCCTGGGAATAATTTTGTACTGTTTGAGATATATATGTACATAAGTATGTGCATATCGCTTCCGAAAGTATATAATCAAATAATTTATTTCTTTAAGAACTAATTTTACTTTGTAATATGTACTTTAAATAAGCCAAATAATATTAATAAAAATTTTATTAAAACTAAAACTTTTAAAAGCAATTCCAAGCCGCTTTTACTGTTGTTTTTTAAATGTTTTTTGAGATAAGTTCAGAGACTTAGGTCTGTTCGTAAGTGCATCATATTATACTCAGCGCATTCGTAAATAAATACAAGTATGTAGTGGCAACAGACTGTAGAAAATACAACCCTGCAGCAAACAAGTGCACACATAAGTCATAGAATTGTGTTAGAGTACATTTTTAATATTTTTGGAGTATTTTGATGCACATAAAACCGAATTATTAATCAATCAAAACATATTGATCTGGTAATAAGTATAGGTTTTGAGTTATTGAATAATTCTTTACAAAGACAATCTCGCTTAAAAAACATTCATAAAACATTTACAAATTTCATTTTTACTCAGCTTTTTTCATTTAAATAATTTTTTCTTTACTCCCAGCAAATGCTTGATAAACGTTTCCCTAAGGGATAATATTTATTGAATTAGGTCACACTTTTGATCAAAACTTTTTATTAACAAAAAATACTCGAATGCTTTGAACTATTTATGCAAAAAAAATTGAATTTTTCCAACAGGAAGCAAATCGCATCAGCTAAATGCGCAAATAAAAGCGAATCTTTAAGAAACTAGGTCGACTTTAATAAGAGAAATACAAATGGAAATAAATTTTCATTGCAAAACCTTAAGACGTTCGTTGATTCTTGCTTGGTGGCATCTAACAACAAAATAAAATCATTTACCAGCCATGTTGCTATTTGCAGGAGGAAAAAAATCACTTGCAAAAGGCTCAAACTGTAAGGGGAATTAAAATACAACAGTACAATGTAGTACAAGTGAGCATCATCAACAGAAGCAGCCACATAAACATCTACTCGTAATCCTAAAGAAGCATCTGTTCATGACAACAAGAAAAAAATTCAGTGCATTGAATAAATTGAAATGCAGGAAAAGAAAAATAAAAAACTTAAAAAATATTTGTATACATAATTGAAAAATGATTCGATATCAAAAAAAAAAAAAAAAAGAGGGAGGATTTCAAACAACGTGGGAATTTGTTAAAGTGGCAGGTGGACTTTTAAAAAGTACAAAGCAACAATAAGAATAATAATGCAGATACACTTTTCAAAACGTAAAAATAAAACAAATCCATATGCACTTACATAAAATATGTACTCGTACATACATCAACATAAAAAATTACGTAATAGTTCAAATATTACTTAAGAAAGAAATCTGTAGACCATTTACATGTTTCTTGGCAGTTACATACATAATTTAATTGTAAATGTGTTTTTTTCTATAAATGTTAAATTTCTTGCTGAGAAAAAATTTAAATATCTTAATACATACAGTCAGTCATTAATAGTCACATAAGAGTAAAGAAAGAAAAAATAACAGCCGGAAACGGAAACGAAAGTCCTGCAAAAGAGTAACAACAACACTAAAAATCACTTGCCAGTAGAAGTGAACGAGAAGAGTAACTAATAGTTTGTTAGTTGTTAATCAAGTGAGGAGTGTTTCTTTATCTTAATATTGAACTAAAATATTAGTTTAAATATTTATAACTTACTTTTATTGAAGAAATAGGAGTTTGCCTGTCTATAACTTTTAAATAAAATTTAGAACAATCAAAAATTGCAATTAAAAAATTTCTTACAGCAACGAAAACTTTCGCTCTTTAAAATGAACTTAAGCGCAAAAATAGTACTGTAACAAAATTCCGACTTAAGCTGCCAGCCATTGCAATAGCGAAAAATATATGTAATAAAAATATGCAAAATCATTTTGCATTACTAATTATATGCAAAACAAAAAGGCATTTCAAATGAAGAAAGAAAAAAAACATTTCAAACGTGACTTTACCTTACCTGACATGAGTCATCAACATAACTTGTGCTAATCTACTGCAGAAGGGACACACCTCATTTGAAAAGCATAATACATAAAATATAATAAAAATAAGTAGTAGTAAAAAATAGCTGAAACAGAAACTTACAGCCAGGAACCCTTTTTGCTTTTTACTGTGTGTGCCTAAGTTAAAGGAACAAAATATGGAACGGCATAAACTGCTTTCAACAAGAACATTATGTGATGATGTGATATTGTTATTATAATCACAGTCGTATAAACTAAGTAGACATTATGTTGGATTTTAGATGTAATTTATATTATAAAACGTTGTCATGTCATAATGCAGATACATATTAAATCAAAAGAGCATTAATAAAGGCTAACAAGAGCTTACAGGAAAAGCAAAAGCAAAAGCACAGAAAAAGCTGAAGAATAGCAAACAAAAAATGGGTCCCCAAGTACACAAGTATCTTAGAGCTTAAAACAATACTCGTAAGTAAAGTAAACGAGTACATATAGTACAATATGTTACTCGTACAATGTTTACTTGCGATACGAGTAGTATCCACAACAGTAGGGTTTCAGATTTGCAGAATGTTTTCCGTCATGGGAAAAGAGATTGAAAACATCGTATTGTTGGGATTTTTTTTTCAATAAAAGTGTGCTTTTTCTTTTTCATTTGCTGACTGTTACAATTGCATTGCAACATCAGATACAAGGCAGTGATGTAATTTCAAGCCATTATTCCCTTTTAATGGTTTGCTTCATATCTGAAAGGTTTCACTTTTATTGCTGCAATAATAATAAGCAATCTAAACAATACTTAATAACTTTCTTCATAAAAAAAGAGTTTTTTTTTTGGTTAAATTACATTTGTTTTTACTTTAATTAATTTATAAAATTCAGTTCATAATAATCATTAACGAATCCAAGTACCGCTTAACTTTCTAAAAGCAGTTTTCATTTTCATTTCAAAACTGTTTTTATAAAAATTTAAATCGCTGAAAGTAAAAGTTTTGTTTATTGTAAAAAGCAATTTCATTTGTACTTTCACTTTCTTCACTTATTAAAACCTCAAAAATGTGATCTAATTTTTGCATTCCTTCCCAAAACCAAAGCATTATCTAACTTTGCTCCTACTATGAAATTATTACACAACTTCCCGGGAAAGTTATTACGTATTTTTTCACGTGAAAATTTGTTTGAAACCCTTATATAGATAGATACACTATACAAGCATATTTCAGGTTTTTACCGACAGACATTTATTTTGACACACTTTATAACAAAAAGTTACTGACACTTTATTGTCATTTGTATGCGTTCAACAATGAAAGGTAGATGAAATTTAAGAAAAACAAAAGCAACTGCTCTCTACTGCTTACATTTCGAATTCTAAATATTTTATAGTGCTTTTCCATGGGTATAACTACGTACTACGTGCATACGTACAATCGATACATATACAAAAAAAAACTTCAAGAATATTAAAAAAAAATAAATGGAGAACAAAAACAAATACCGCCATTTTCGTTGCAACTGTTACTGCCAATTGTATTGCAAATGTCATTTTAAGCTGACAGCGTCGTAATTTATTTTGAAATGTCATATAAAGAATGAAATTGAAATACAAACAAAAATAATTATTATTGCTTTTATGTTATGAGATTTCCCAATATTCATTACATACTCGTATATTTGTATGTACATATGTATGTACATAACTATTGTATTTATTAATGATTCCAAGCACATGCGTTTTTTAGAGTTCGTCATAGGCAGACACAGACATATTGTTAGAACACTAACCAAGCAAGAGAACTAAATAAATGACAATATTAAAACGCCATCTTGTTTCATTTAAATAAAATGCCTCAACGATTCCTTCAAATACAACAGAGAGAAGTTTTTTCGAAGAAAATTAATGAAGTTTGTCTGATAATTTCCATTGTTTCATCCAGATTCTTTTGTAAAAATATATTTTTGAATAAAATAAATTTATGGAATACATAATCACCCTTGTTCCAGTTGTCGTCATCGACGTCACTTTAACACAACACCAAAAAATTGGGGCTTGTTTACACGCTCTCGAGAATAGTTTTGCGCAACTGACAATCTATTTTCGTTCCCTAAGGTCTAGAAAATAGCATAAACCTGCAAACAGGAGTCAGTTGTTTTCGATAACGGATTCACCAGCACCAGTTTTTTGGTGTTGTGTTAAAGTGGCGTCGATGACGACAACTGGAATAAGGGTGAATATCTTAACCAGGAACAAGTTGAGTATGTATTTCAATATTTTATTAATGACTGACTTCCACAACGTCCCTTCCAAAAAATAATTTTGGAGGTCAGCTTATTGTTCAAATAGCCGATTTAAACCACTCTCTGCCCAAGTAGATAGAAACTGGTGCACATGAAGTTATTTTTGACGAAAGATTTTATAATAAAGGTATTCACGTCAAAAGTTGCACTGGTGCGAAAAATCAAAATTGCAAAATTTTCAAAAAATATAACAACAACCACATAGAAAATTATTTTGCACAAATGATGGAAAATTGTCAGGGTCTGAGTAAGTGCAAAATTATCAGGGTAAATTTTGCAAAGTTGTGCAACTTTTTATGGCATTGCCAATCCAAAAAAAAGTGTAAAAAGTACTTAAAAAATCAACCATACATCAAATTAAGGTTGAAGATGTTTTCGGTACAAATAAAGTAATTGAAAAATTATAATTTTTTTAAAAATTCTTCGCTAGAAATTGTAAAGAAATCTTTAAATTTGATTTTAAGATCACAAATACATAATTTTGCTATATTCAAAAGACCTATGTATGACTTAAATTGTTATTAGAATTTTGTTAAATAATACCAATATTATTAATATAGATATTTTTATTAGTGAATTAATTACAAAATTAATCAGCAAAGTTCCAACACTTTGTTTCAGCATTTAAACAAACTCTTTTAACAATTAAGAAACATACGAGTACAATATATATTTGCACATATTGTGTTGCTTTATAGACAACTAAACAAAATGGGTTGCTCAAGTCAGAGAGTGCAATTATGCTTTTTTGCACAGTTGCAAGAGTTGACGTGAATACCTTTAATGTTGTTTTTAAACTTAATATAGAGTATGTTATATCATACTTGAAAAAAGTGAATTACTCCAAATGAAGAAAAATATAAGTAATGTAGCGCTATCATATACATAAATACAATTTCATAAATTTTAAAATATAATTTCATAAATTTTAGTTAAGTGTATTAATAACCAATCAAGAAAGAAATATAAGGACTATTTAAGACTTTATTGGAGTGAGCCATAAAGTCATATGCATGTATTTAATTTAGATTATACAAAACATATATTTCTTTACACAATAAAATATTGTTATTGTAAAGACATTGAAGAAATTGTTAGTTAAATATTTAACAAAATTTAAATCAACAAATAAACAGAGTTACTTAAGGGAGCGGAAATAAAACACGAAGTTGGCAAATATTAAATTCCTCTATTATACTCGAATTATTCAAGTTAATTCTTCACCATTGATAAATAACAATGAGTAAATAAAACAACTAAAACAGCAATTGTAGATAACATTTTCAGAATAACTTTGAAAATAATAATTAAATTATGAAACAAATTCCAATATTGGTTTAAAATGAAAATGTCATTCGTTCTGTTTTTATTTTATTTATTTTTTTTTGTGCCCATAAATGACTTTTTATAATGAATTGAAAGAAGAAGAAAAAAGAATGAATGAGAGTTGACTGCTTACATTATAGCAAACATGAACTATTAATAATGATATAATATTTTTATATAAATAAAAGTAAATTGTTAATCAAATATTAGCCGTATCTTGTCACATTTCAAAATGCATTTAAATTACAACAAATGAATGTGTTAACAGATGTACTCGTATTAAGCAACATAACCTCATTTCACGAGCAGTTTATTATTGGTTTCCCAGCTCCAACAGGAACGAGCTTTATCTCTGAACTCGTTGATAAGGGGAAGCATTCAAATTGTTTGTTGAAAAAGAACAGGGAAAATAAAATCAATAATAATAATAAGATTTTATCATATGCAAACATTGTGCGAGTATTTATGAGGCGCAGGCACCTTTGTTTATTTATTATACGCCGAAAGTCTGCCACATAGCCAGACGCACAGACAGATAGGCACAACAAATCAGCGGCGGCTTGATCGTTATGATTTCTAAAGTTTTTGGGGTTAAAATATAGAGGGTATATTTTACTGATAAACTTTTTATTACATAAGTGGGACAAACAAATAAATCTAAAGCAACCATTTAAACAAAACAATATCATACATATGTATGTAAATTTAGTTTGGAATTTTTGAATTTTTTTTAAATATTCTATTAATTTACAACATAAACGCATGATAAAAATAATTAATTACTTAAGCTTAAAGATTAAACAGAAAAAGTGTTCTTCAAAAGCATATACACACACTGCGAATCACTTAAATAAGACATTTAATTAAATTAATTTTAAACGAATATTTTTCTGATGAATAAAAATTTCATATCCACGGAAATAATATATTCCCCTACTTAAGAAAGGAGGAAATGTTTTTGCAATGAAGACACAGTAGGAAGGGAGGAATTACGGCATGAGGTGCTCAATAACCTACTATGGTACTATCGACTTGGTATTTGAAACGGAAGACATGAGTATAGCATTGTAGAAATGTATATTACAGGCACGTTTTCACAATTTAAAAACTTATTTGGACCCATACTGTGGACCTAATAACACTACCATGCTCCAATTCACACTGCCAGATCTTTAAATCCCCGAATTCGTTAGCAAGATACACACAAAAAAGTAATATGAATGATTTTGTAATATTAATTAAAATATTTGTAGTATTAATTAAAAAATTAATTAAATTTTCACCTATAAACAATTTGATAGTATCAATTAAGTTTTTCCACTCCAATTAATTAATACAATTAAAAATTTAATTAATACAATTAAATCCTTAATTGAAAATATTAATTATTTAATACTTTTTTCTGTGTATAGAACATCTAAACTGGCATTCCATATTCTCCGGATCTTAATTAGCATAATGCGAAATTTCTGGGGGTGAATTGTTAGAAAAGTATGCAAATTAGTGTTACAAAATGAACTCCATATCACTAGATTATATCATAGAATACACAGAAGTGAAAAAAGTGACAGATAAAAAAAGCTCCAATCAGGTTTTTTTTAAATTCGTGGAAAAAAGAGAAAAGTATAGTGCATTTTATACTGTAGTGTATTACTACTTACCAATTTACACAGCTAATAAAAGTTTATTTCACTAGAAAGAAGTATCAAAACAAAAACGACGACAACTTTTGAGGGAAAACGAGAGGAACAGAAAAATATCCTTATCTTCCGTCTCGTAACACTTCTGTATGTTTTGTGATCATATAGGATAGCTTCACCGCTCAATTGCTAACCGATTTTTTGAATTGTACGACATTATAACATTCGTCGAATATAATTGCAATACATAGATATGTAGCAATTAAAATATAACACTTCCTTTTATGCAAGTGATGCATAGAAACTTTAATTTTTTTTACAATTTTCAACAAATTAATTTTTATAATCCCCCAATATATAGTTTGCAATATATACGAGTAGTATATTTGTTCAAACTAAATGCCTTATTTGAGTGATTGGTAGTGTATGCGTGTGTGTACTGAAAGAAAGTACCTAACATAACCTTGATCGTCATACATAAATAAGTTTTAAAACAATTTCATTCAACAGTCATAATAATGAAAACGCTCAAAAAAAACAACAAACTGTATGCATACAGTGTAGTACGTTCAACGTACAGTGTTAACTACGACAAGTTATGTAGTTTTAATTTAATTTTTGGTCGCTTAAAGAGTATCGATGGTCTCAAGTTGAAAGGCCCTAACTCGCATTTATTACGAAATTGAGTTTTTCAGTGATACCAGTTCATTTTCAATTAATTTCACAAAAATTTACTGCAATAGTTAAAAAAATAACGCTTTTACACGCCGTTGTACAAAGCAGTTTGTACAAGCATTTGTACTGTTTCTATTATGTTTTTACCTTCTCCTGTAAAGTTTAAATTATTTGAGCCGGAGCCTTTCTACTTGTGACCAACGATATGTAACTAGCTGCATGATAACTCGTGATTATTAGTTTTTCCATGAATCGCATGAGCTTTTGGATTTGTTTAAATTTGTTTATACATAATATATTAAGATTGTTATGGCTGTATTAGTGATGAATTTCAAATATGTATGTATTGCGATATTTTTATGAATTGACATTCGAAAGTGATTATAAATTTTTGGAAAATTGAAAATGCCATTAAAAAATGTTTAACCCCGCGAAGCCAAAATCCTAAGACAGTCGCATATTTGAAAAACTACAGCTTTAGCTTATTTGGAAAATTACATCTTTTGTGATTAAACCGAATGATTTTCGCTGAGAATTGACTGACAATTTTTACAGCATGTGGGCATTCGAAATCATAAGTTATAAATAATTCACGACTAGATTTCTATTTTCAACCGAACTCAGAAAGCAAGATAAAAACATTTTTATTTTTGTAGTTGAAAATTTGTATTTAATTTATTGTCATTTAATGGTTCTCAGAGTTTGTTGTCTTCCGGCGCCTTGAGTGAACACAATTAGGCGTCAGATAAAAATTCGCCTATTTCGCCCATTCTTATACGTATGTATGTTTATACATAAATATGTATGTATTTATGTATGTACATATGTATAGAGTGAGACAATTTTCCTAATGCACTGAAATATGATTGAAAGATTGTTTGCCTCTTTGTGTCATTTATTTTGCTTTTGGACTTATTTAAATAAAACTAATCAGTATTTATTTTAAGTAAGTTTTCCACAAATTTGGACAGACATACATACTATGAAGTAAATATAAACATATAAAATATTCGATGAGTGGTTACATTTATGGAGTGAAACTCCATAAAAAATTTCGTAATTTCGTTCGATAATGAGTGCCGCGATTTGCCCCCTGTTTTTTATTGACAGAGATACTTGCCACAAAGACTGAAATTGCAATATTTCCCATTTTCAGTATTGAATATTTTTTATTTGCTCCAGCGCTTAAATATAAATTTTGTTATCATTTAAAGATGCTAAGCCAGATGAAAGCTAAGGGCTAAATTTCAGCCGACTTTAGTTTTTTAATGTTGCTTGGATTTAAAATAGTGTGTCTTTTTTTATTTCTTCACATTAAGAAAACATCTGTTTGCAAATACTGATTGGGTGCATAAATGAATGTTAAAAGTGCTGAGTAGCAATCGAATGCCAAATTATATAGTTTTAACGTTTATTAAATCATGTGAAATCACTTAAATTGAATGAAAGTATTCAACGATATAAAATAAATGTACACAAAAACACACAGCAAAAACAAAATCATACGGAATTCAGTTCGCTCTGTATAAATTGTAATTATTAATTTAAGTTTTTTATTTATTTTTATTTTCGTCTCGTAAGGGGTCACGCCTTTTTTTAATTTCAGTCCCAAATACATTTCTCATCATATAAAAACGTAAAATACAACCACACATGTACATACATATGTACTTAATTTCAATTCAATTGTTATTCGATTGTTTTCATATTGTAGAAAGACAAGCTCAGCAAGAGAATTCTTTTCAACGTTCAAAACACGTTTTATTTTATATTTTTTTCATTTTATTTATAAATAAATTTTACTCATACATGAAATCATTTAATTGACCTTTTGGGAACTAATAAATATGAATATTTGCGGTCTTTACATTATTTATTTTAATCAAAAATAATAGTAACGTAATGTTGTATTTTAAGATCAAACTTTATTGATACTTCAAGCAGTAATTAAATACATATATTTTGGCAAATGAATGCGAGTAAAGAGATTTGTGTGCGGCAATATTTTCTTTATTCTATCTGCGTTAGAAAGCTTGGCAAATATCAATTTTAATATCAATATAATTAGCTTTAAATTCAACCTACATTGCGAAATTTGTTACACAAAACAAAAAACTGTGTAATAAATAAATACACTTCTTGTTTTTAGGTTTTAATAAACTTCGACTTCGAACAAAAACTAAAAGTTGAAACCGGATTTTTCGATCATTTAAAAATTCCGTAATGTAAAGAGTCTTCCAATAGGGACAGTTCGTAAGTTACATCTGTCAAATTGGCTGTCATTTGTTTATTCCGCATTTAACAACATTGTGAAAACGAGCAAATTGTTCTACCATAATGTTTATTCGATGACTACGTAGTTCTTTTAGCCATAATTGAGTGACTTAACCCTAACGGCATGTGGTTTAATGAAGTTACAAGTCACACAGCTCATGCCAAATTGGAAGTTCTCACATGGACGTTTCAGATGATCATCATCCAACGAAGCCGCCGATATTCGATGATATCGAGCCCTATTTTGATTTTATCGTAAGCGACATGTTATGGAAAATGTACTTTTTTATTGAATTTAAATTTAAGTTTAGAATTATCAAAATGCCAAAATTGTTGATAACTTTTAAGCTACAGGCTGTACAATTTTTCCGTAAGCGACAATTTACGTACAAAAACAAATTTAAATATTTAAAAAAACCTCCCAAAAAATTTAATTTTTGTCGCTTACGATAAAATAAAAAATAAGCCTTGATATCTCATGCACACTTTTATTTTATTTACATTTTTAAAAATAGGAAGCGCTTAACAAAATACTCTTTACCAGCTTTTCTGGGTCAGTCACTTTTTTCCCAAGAGATTTTTTAAAAACTTTATTAATTTTTAGTATATGTATGACGTTAAGAAAAAAGAAAAACTTATCTTATCACAATTATGTAATGATTCAAAACCAAATAAAAACAAGTTTTACTTACAACCAGCTTTAAGTAGTTTGATTCCCCGTTAAATTAAAAAAATGCTTGTAGAATGCAATCGTTCTGGTGCGACTGACAAAATGCAAATCTTGATCAATGAATTAGACAGAAAAATGATCTTAAATGTAGATTTCTTTATACAATTTCTTAAAAGAATAAAACAGGTATTTTAACACAAAATTGTGAGTATGTCATGAACAGTTTCAATTGCAGGTACAAAAATGCACATTTTTTGTCCAGTTCACAATCCCACAGTTGAAAAACGTCAAGTTACTGTTAAAGTAAAAAATAACAGAAACAAAAAATCTTGGCATTTGCCATAAATACGAGTATTGTTTGTATGCATGTGGAAGTATATAAGTACTAGTGATGTAACGAATGTCAATTTTCGATATTCGCGAATACGAATACGAATATTTCAAACGATGTTCGCGAATACGAATACGAATATTTGAAACGATATTCGCGAATACGAATACAAATAGTATATGCCATATGAAATATTAAAAAATTGTTATGAAAAAGGACTTCACACTCTTGTTGGCGTACTTTAAAGTTAATAAAAAGTACCCAAAATTTTAATGCTCGTCATTAAATAATATTTTAAAACGATACAAAGTACAAATTTCTATAAAAAAATAATGTATTTGTACAAACTAAAATTTTTACTCATTTATTTAAATTTCGTTTAGGATTTATGCATTTATTTATTTAATTTTTTTGGAAAAATATTCGTATTCGCATCCGCCTGAATTTAGCGAATACGAATACGTTCGCATTCGCCTGAAAATGGCCGAATATTCTACAATTCGAATACGAATATTCGTGCATCACTAATAAGTACGTATATGCTGATGTCAGTTTATGTTTTTTACTGTTTGGTAAATGTTTATTTTTTATTATTATTATAATTTTCTTATTCAGTTTTAGTATTTCGTATTATGCAAAACGAAACTCGAAACATAAAAACCAAACCAACAGCAGCAGTAAATGGACAATCAATTGCGCAAGTTTTTTTTTAAGTTGTAAAGCAAAACAAAACTGCATACTGCTTTGAAAATTTCTTCAGATAGTTCAGAAGCCGAGTGACAAGTGCAAATATACATGCACATGTACATATATGAAACCTTATAAAGACGATTTCATAATCATAAACTAGAATTCTACTTTCAATAGAACAAAAAAGTTTGTTGCAAATGAGCATGTATGTAAATAAATGATACATAATTTTTCTTTCTCATCGTCATCATCATCTTGAATGCAAGCAAAACAATCATCCATAATTATTATCACGCCGCTTGCAACAACTTAGAAGTAAAACACATACATAGATACATATGTTCATACATATGTACATGAATACCAACTCACCCCACTTCCAACCAACCAACTAAACAGTCAGCCAGTCAGTCAGCGAAGCATGCATCCAGCAAATACATACTTCAAGAAAAACACATTACGGAAAAGAAAGTTTTTCTGGGTCACCAACGCAATGAACTAAACACAACACCACACACAACACAACTAGAAATACTAAATACGAGTATGAGTATTTTTTTTCTTCTAATAAATAGTGCGATTATGAAAAACTACAACCAGCCAACCAGCCAACCAGTCAGTCCGCCGGTATTTTAGGAACACATATTCAGAAAATAAAAGAGCAGCGAACGGAGCGAGCTAAGCTATGCAACATGACGAGCAAGTGAAAAAAAAGCACAAATAAAAACTATTTTAGTTCTTGTTGTTGTTGCTGCTGTTGTTGTTTGTTTCTAAACGGAAATCATTGCGAAATGTATTGAAGATGTCAGCGGTCTGGCTGGCTGGCAGGCTGACTGGCTGGTGGTAGCCAGGACTAGTAAGCAGTAGGTTGTATGTATGTATGTAGGACTAGCAGACACTAAAAGCGTTAGTTAGGGCTTGATGATGCTTGAAACAACAAAACTACGAGTATTTCCTTTAACATTTTTCACAAAAAGTTTGTTGCAGAACTTCTCTACTATAAAAACTTTTTTTATTAACATTTAGATTGTCGATTGTATGTAAATAAAATGCAAAAGTTATATAGACCAAGCTGGAGAAAAAAAACAAACGTTTCCTGCTATGGACTAAAAAAAAGATATTGAATATTGATAGAATTTGCATAACGAAACCATTTTACCACCAGGTTTTAAAAGTGTTGCATTACGCAAAATATAAAACAGAAAAACTTAAGAACTGTTAAGTACGATTATGAACGTTTGAGACCTGCTCTCCTTTCTGAACAAAATTTTATTGATTTCAATTATACATACATATTTCTTTTAACTATTACATCCACTTATAATTACAAGAAATATTGTACGAGTACAAATAAATCAAATGCTCCACATTGCACAAAAACAAACACAAACATAAATTAAGTCTTTCCTAAAGCGACAAAGCAATAAGCCCATTAGTATTTATTCTCTTTTTCTAGTTTGTTTTATGTTAATAAGTATATTCTTAATTGTATTTAATTCCTCTATAATTATTGTAAATTAATATGACAGCAAATAGAAGAAAAAAAAACTGAAATAAACAAATCTTTAATTAGTCGCAAAACCTAAACAACGCCAACAATTAAGAACAAATGTATTAATTATGAATAAAGTGGTTTAAGAATGAGGTTGTCTTCAAAAAACACTTGGGGAAAAAACGAGAGAATGAACAGTCAGTCAACTATCATAAGTATGAGACTATTACAATAACTTTAATTAGTTTTAATTAACGCCAACCTTAACGTCAACATATTAATAATGTTTAAGTTTAATAACATAAAAAATCTAAAATAAACATTAGATAACTTTAAAATAAGATGCATTTCTAGTTTTAATTCGAAATATAGTTTTAAAAATAATTTTAATAAAATTAAGATTTATGTAGTTTCCAGAAAGTATGTATGGGAGTTTGCTTAAGAAATTTTGTGATTTTATATAATTTTATATATATAATAATTGAAATTTATTTGCTGGTGGTCTAGCGTATCTATATAGTCACAGTGACTGTTAAAAATTTGTGGTTGAAGTCTACTGCTGATTTGGTTCAAGCGCCAATGAAGTACGTATATAGACATGCTAGACCGCCAGCAAAAAAATTTCAATTATTATATGTACACTTCTGACAATATGTCAAATAATAAATTTCTTTAAATAATTTTATATAGTTAAAATATTTTTATCGGTCTATCTCTCCGAACAGAAAACTCTTATTCTGGTATATGATACAAATCAATGAATTCAAACACGCGGTTTCACAAATCGCGCGATACATGAATGAAATTTAACTTCGAATAAAATATTCTAAGCCTCGGAAACAACAAAGCAAAGCATAAATAATTTATCTTTCAGTGGAGTTTGATTTTTTAAATCGGCGCGATTTGAAATCGATCATCACATATCCATTGCTTTTTGTTTTAAAAAATACATTCCTCATGCAACTCATCAACATGAGCGCGGACTTTGTCTGAGCTTCGTTAAACTTATAGTACAATGAATTAATTTTTATTCTATTAAGCAATTTGGATATTTTATTTCTTTCTATTCGATAGAATGGTGTGTGGAACGTTTTTGATGTAAAGAACGGGTGAAGTTCATGCTCATATAATTTATGCTTTCTAGCCGAGTTTGAAGAATTAAGCATATGATGAATCCCACCGATTCACAATAGAACACAACTGGAACGAAAAAATCGGTAAAAGTTCCCTGTGTAAATATGTCGTATGAAGCACAATAATAAAGAAAAAATAACAGCTCTAATAATTGATAAAGCTGTTCACTATTTGTGCAAAGTAACACAAAATTTATTTGTTCGTTGTTCGCCGGTGTAAGAAATACAATTGAACCCATTGCACAGTTCGCCGTGTTTGGCGAACTTCAGCCGACACCGTGATTGTGTGTATTTCCCTGTACAAAATTATATATTATTTTTGGTGACGAATATTCGTGGCCAAAAATTTCGTCGCTCGCCCCAGTTGTGTTCAGCGAATTATTCTAAATCTAGACAATTTTCCTTAGTTTCAGCGCACCAAATATGATGAATTTTTTTTTCACACATCCACGAGAATTAAAATTATTTACTTCTTAGCAAGATGAGCATAAGATATTGAAATCTATGGTCACAAACGATAACAGTGCAAGTCGAAAAACATAGTTTCGAGGAAAACCACTTTTAACGTATGGATGTTTTTAACAAAAAATAAAAATGGACAAATTAAAATTATTTTAACGTAAAGTAAGGATTATTTTATCAACGAATGCACCCAAGACTTTACTTCGTATAATTTAGAGCTTAAGGCTGGCAATTCTTGTGTGTCATTTCCCCAAAACAACGTAACCAACTAATTACTAATGAAAAACTGTTTGATTCAGACACATATTTATTGATTTAAACAGTTTGGATTCTATAAAATTGTCTATTAATTTTATGAAACTGTTTAACTTAATAAATACATGTCTGAATCAAATAGTTTTTCATTAGTAATTAGTTGGTTACACTTTTTTTACGCTTGTGTGGCATTTGGCATACAGATGTAAACACGGCATAAGTATCATAAATTTTATTTTTTGTTTATATCTTCATTTATATGAAGCTTCATTTGTAGAATTGTGTTGTATATATAGTTCGAATTTGTCATAAGTCGACTCATGCTGTTATCACTTCTACGAGTAAGCAGAGAAATATCTGAGCACAAAATTATAAAATAACAATAAATAATTATAGAAATTTTAAAAGCAAAGGAAGAAAGGCTCGTTGGGTTTAAAAAATGAACATGTGTTTCTCCATATTATAATTTTTATCTGTCAGATACTGATGCAACACCTTATCAGTTTTAGTTACTTCGAAGCTAATGAAATTAATAATAATAAAATAAAATAATGAATTTCTCAAGATAATGTATTAGTAGTCGGGAGGTGTACATTTAGTTCTGTTGCTGTCTTTATATCCAGAGTGTAGGTTATTATTTATCAATTGTTTAAAAATCAAGGTTAAAATTGTAAGTGCTTTTAACATATTTTACTATAGCTTTGTATAGGTTGGGATCATTGGCATGTAGTTCCCTGTAAACACTAGTCCAAAGCAAACTTTCACGAGCAAAAATTATGCACATTTTTACATGAGTACCCCACAAAAATTAAACAAATTAATAAGCAAGACAACATACTTTTTATTGTAATATTTTCTTAGGATCAGGTTTCTCATATGCCACACTATGCGAAACATACGAGTATTTGGAATATGCTATAGGTATTGATATTTATGGACCTTTCGAATCAGCAAACAAATCGTTTTAATCTTAACCCATTAACCGCCAAAATGAAACCAATGACGATAATTAACAAAAAAGTTTATTTTTAATTTCATTGTGCTCAAAGTTAACATAAAGTAATGGAAAAATTTAAAAAAAAAATAATAAGTGGGCGGAGTAAGGAGGGTGTACTCAATTGAGTACAGCGGTGGTTTACAGTTGGTATTTTTCAAAACACGATTTTTCAATACATAGTGTTGTCAAAAATTTTTTACACTGCCAGCGAACTCTTGCATGGCATACGACACATATGAGTTGATTTTCCAGCTTTTTCGGATAGTGCCCTATACCATATTGTGGAAACCCTAGGACCAATGAAGACGAGAGTCGAACTTTATTTTGCGTATTTTGCCGTAAATAGTATCTTGCAATGTAACGTCGGAATAAAAGCTGATCCATATCATCATTATGAGTCATTACATATAACCGCCAAGCGTTTGCAATAGCCATATCTATTATGTAGGTGAACAAGACCCACCGCCATTTCTTACCTCGAATGGCCATTCTGTAAAGCGAAATTGACTGATCTAGCTCATCCACTCCTTCACTTCATTTAAAGAAATAATTGATGTTTGCATATTTTGGGAGTCCCCTCTCTATTGTGAAAAACACAAAAGTATGCTTTTGTATTTCTGGGGAAACAAGTGTTGCCAGAATTCGCATGTGGATTCTGCCGCTGTACTCAATTGAGTACAGATATATCTAAACTGCGATAATTTTATAAAAATGAGTGGGAGGCAATTTGTTTCTAACTATTTTATAAATAAAAATGCTTTAGTTTAGGAAATTAAGGAACAAAATAAATTAAAACACCGTAAACTTTATAAAAAGCGGAAAATCCATACTTGTCACGATATATCAATTTTGCACCAGACTAAGAGTTAATTTTTTAACAGTCTAAATATATATCGACAGGTTTTGTTCATTATTTCAATAGACTATGGTTCAGATTTAGCTAGAAACGCCAATTAATTACAACAACTTTCAAATATGCAAAATTTTCACCTTTTTTTGGCTGTACTCAAGTGAGTACAGCGGCGGGTAATGGGTTAATGAGTATATACGACTTAATTATAACTGTGCTAGTTCATTTATGCTTTGGGCTTTTTGTTTAACATTGGCGGTATTCGGTGTTTGATGCAAATTGTCTTGCGTCATTGTAAATGCAAAATATCGTAGCTTTTCTTTAAAATCCAACAACAAAATACACACACAATCCAAAGAAAAGCTACGGAATTTTGCATTCGCACTCACGCAAGACCATTTGCATCAAACACCCCATAACGCCATTATGTTTTTGCTTAGAAAAAAATGGCACATATTCATAGTCAAAAGAAAGTATACTTTAAAAATTAAAAATAGTATTACCACACAATGTACTGGACTTAAATTCTTAAAGTATACTTTGTTTTCACTATGAATAGGAGGATTTACTGGGACTACATATCCTCTAAAATTTGTTCATTATTAAAACTTGACTTTAACCTACCAGGTACGAAGAATCTGCCTTTAGCTTATTGCTTACTTTAGGTTAAAATAAAGAATTAGTTTATACGTCTAGTAAAAATTATACCTTTAACTAACACCAAGTTGTAATAATAGCAATTAGACAGGTAGTGTTCTTTTTTATATTTTCTAAAAGTTGAGGAAACATAAAAATTTCTAGCATTTGAAGTCCTAGTTGCAATATTTTATTACTTACAAGTATTTTATTTTTTATTTAAGTACCTATTTTATTTAACAGCAAAACCTTTGGCTTATAATTGTTTCTCATTATTTTATGCACATACTATAACTTATTCAACACAATGCAATTAACTTCATTATTATACTCCTGATCATGATTATTATGTTAATCTAAAATCATTGTTCAGCTTCGTTATTGAATTCATATGAATTTAATTTTTTGCTCCTACATTTTTGCTGCCTTTTTTTTATTTTTATTATAATGTCGTCATAAATTTATTTCATTTTTGGTTTTAAATACTTATTCCCTGGGATGTACAAAATAAAAATACATATACATAAAATAACGTTGAAAACGTGCTTGCATATCCGGCCTTTATATTAGACTTTTTCCCCCTGCAAACAGACATCATGACAAAATACACAACAACAAACAACAGACCTGAAGTCTAAGACCCGGCAGTCATCAGTAAAAATATTTTATTTATTCATTTTAAAAATCATTTGTTAAGATTGCAGACATGTCTATAATTCATTAAATGACACTTAAAGACATGCAAAAGGAAAATTTACGCATTAATTAAGCCCGGCTTCAAACTAAGTTCAAGTAATTATGAATTTTAACTATTTCAGAAACAAATATGTACATATGTAGGTAGTCAAAATTAAATTTCAAACAAATACATACTTCCTACCAATTAAAAATCACCTCCTCTAATGGTATTTATTTTAAAGAAATCTTCGAAATAGAAACTAAATTTTTAATAAAAATTACGTCTTAAATAAACCCATCGAAATTCCATTCAACACACACAGTTTAGAGAAAACGTTTTCTCTTGAAATTAAATAATTATTTATAAAAGATAAAAAAATAGCATTTGATACATTTCACCCATTAATATTATTCGCATTTGATTCATTCCGTGGCTCATTTATATGTGTATTCGCCGTTGATTACTACATTAATCATCAGGAAAATCAAAAAGAAAGTAAAAGTATTTTCGATTATTAACCATATTAGAGGTGAGACAAAAAGTTTTATTATACAATGCTCTGTTCACAAATAACTCTTTACATGCATATGGATCTGTGTAACAGTATTGTAACAAAAAATTTTAAATAAAAAATGAAACAATACACATATTTGTACTCGTACATACATCATTCAAAAATAAAAATTTAATGCTCTGAAAGAAGAAAACGAACATTTTTATGGTCCGCATAAAATATTTACATTAAGTAATTTTCTTTAATTTGATTTTAATTGCTTAAAATTACAACTGCACAAGCTTTTTGTGTCAAGGGAATTTTTGAAAAAATATATCGACAATCAAAGTGGCATCTTTTATTTGTGGAATAAATGTTTATTTTAAATTTCATTACATACTCGAATTTAATAATTTTCTTTCGCTTACATTAACATGTAGTTGTGTATACGCAAGCAAATTGTTGTCAGAACGATGATGAAACTCTCTTGTGCCACTGTCCACCACCATTCATTCAGATTAGAAGACAAATCTTCCATCTGGAAAATTTACCAGATATGAAATACCTTAGGGATTCAGATTGGAAAAATATAAGAAAGTATATTGAGGAGACTAGGTTTCACTATCCTACACAATCGTACGACTTTTGAAAATATACAACCCTGACCTAATGCATTCTTGTGTTCTCTAGAAAAATATTCCCTCCATCTTGAATGATTTTCCTTCGGAATTTGTTCGCCATTTTATTAGCGGAGAACTGTTAAAAATAAAACATTTAACGTCAACAGTATGAACATATGTATGTATGTAATTATTTTTTTTTATAATAAGTTAGTTTTTAAAAGTATTTTAACACATAAAAAGCAAATTTATGTATAATTGCAAAGGATGCGGGAAAATCTGTCTACAGCTGGAGGTTACAACAAAGATTATAAATTTAACATCTGTGTGCTTTCGAACAAAAACATATGTTTCGAAGTGAACAAAAATTCATGGGAAATTCCCGATAGCAAATTGTTCGTCGCAAGAAAGTTGCAGGGGGATAAAATATGTCTTCGCCTTTTTCACGATAAGGGTGACTAATTTTCTCAAAAACTGTAAAACTATAGGTACGGTCACATTTGACAAATATTTGCCCATCAGTTTCATGCAGAACTAATAGATATTGTCATATTATTAAAGATGATTGGAAACTGTTTAACATAACAGATACATACGTGTCGGAATCCAAAGGTTTTTCATTAGTATTTATTTGTTGGTTACGCTTATTTGGGCAAATGTTTGCCAAGTGTGACCGTACCTTAAGGAGTTTGATTTTTAGGAAGTTTTAAGTGTTTTTTAAAATTTCGAAAAGGAGCTTGCCTTTATATTGAAGTTGCTTTAAGAGAACAATGAATTTTATTTTAATTTTTTTTTTCGTATAAATTAAGCAGCTCTTCTACTACATATTTAGAAATACAAAAATTAAGATGAGTTAAATGCATAAAACGCATTAAACAAAGGACAATAATTATGCAAGACACGTTTAAAAAAATAAATAAAATACGTATGACACCCTCTCCCCTACAGGCAATCAACTTTCGCGCCATGCCTTCTTCTACTCACTCAACAAGTAATAATTTTTGTATTTTAAACATAAACAAATAGATATTGAGTGAAACAAAACAGAAGTAACAAAGCAAAGGAAGTATAAACAGTTTTGTACGTAAGTATCTTAATATCTAAACGAATGAGTATCGATCGCATAGTTACCATAAGCAGCAGCATTACTTTAAATGAAATAAATAAAATATGTATATATGTACATATTGTTTAAATAATTGATCATTTTCATGTTTACTTTCGCATGTACTCGTAATCAAGTTGAAAATAATTTAATATTTTATAACATTTAACAAGAGATACTTTATTACAATTACAAAACCTAAACACAAAAAAACTTACTAGAGTGTTAATTTCGTATGTATTGTATTTTTAGATACTCTACGTATGTATGTATGTACAGGCAAATCCTGTTATAACGAACGACATATTGTCAGGCCTATTCGTTATACCGAAAAATTCGTTGTATCACAAAGAGTTTTTTCAAGTCTTAAGGCCAAATTTTGTAAATAGAAACGTTTTTTTTTTGTATTGAAATTTGTATGGAAAAAATATTTTTTGAAACGAATTTTCGTTATTTTTCATACAAATTTGAAACATTAAAACATTGAAAAATTAATCAGAAATAATTTTCAGTCAGGCTTAAGTTCTGTAATTTCAATTCTTATTGAATGAAATATTGTTATTAATTAATGTGAGTTTCTAAAGAAGAGCAGAACAATTAAACTTAGACTTTAAGCTGGGGGAAATACCGATACTTTTCTGTGCAGCCACGTACTGCTTCAGCACCCATGTCTATCTACTTGGGTAGAGATTCTTATTAACATCAGCTCTTTAACTTAAAATTTTAATGAAACGGAATATTCCGTTCACTTAAAAATCTAAAAATGTCTAATTTTTTCAAGTTTCATTTTAATTATTATTATTGAAGTCTACTGACGAGTTCCAAAAGCGGGAAGGAAATGCATATAGACAATTTCTTAACCATAACAACAAGTCAAGTTTTGATATTATTATTGAAGATATGGTACAATACAATGAAAATAATGACTACAATTTGTTTTCAAATAAGCTACCAAATACAGTAGTATTCGCTATGTCCTCGTCCAGACTTGCAATTTTTGTTGCAGCAGATTGGGTAGGGGTACACAGTTTATGTGCTCGGCAATTCTCTTTTGATTTGAAATTCGTAATTGTTTATATCAAGTTGTATATGGCGTTTTTTTTTTAATTTTATTTATTCAGTTGTGTGAAAAATAAAAAATATAAAATAAAATAAATAGAATTGTTAATTTTTCAAGGAAATTTGTGGTGTAATAAAAATTTTTTAATGCATAATTGCAATATATTAGAATTTCATAATGTGGACACTTATGCAATTTCAAAGCAGAACGAGATTCGTTATACCAAGATTTGTCTGTATAAGAAATAAATGTTTATGCATGTGTGTGTATAAGCAGTACAACATAGATACATATGTAAGTACGTGTAAAAAGAAGTAATGTTTAACCTGGTAGGTAGACTTTATTTTTATTTTATAAATGAAAAGCTAGCTCTGTTGTACGAGTATCTATGAAGAACGAGCAGTTATTGGTAGAACGATATTGTAATAGATATAACCGCAGACATGGCGAGATAACGAATACAACAAGGCTCTTGGACAAACTAATCGTACTAAAGTTGGTTGGATTTTGCAAAGAAGGCATGTTTATATTTTGAAGGAAACGAAACTACAATAAATAAACAAAATAAAAAACTTTGTGCAGGAAATCATTTTGACCTTGTACTGGGTTTTTGAACTTGTGCGACTACGAGCAGAAGTCCCATGTTTTGTACAGAATATCAACAACAATTTCAAGTACCCAATGTACTACTTGGAATTGCATTTAAAAATACACATAAATACCATATTTACATACATAAGTACATAATAATAATAATAATGACAAAGCCAATTTAAAGGATGGCAGATTGACAACACACACATCCATTAAGTAAATACTGGAAAATTTAATGGAAAAACCAAATGAAAATCGTATGTTTTGAAATACATTTAGACATATTTTCTTCTATTATTGTTTAACAAAATAATCTCTACCATAACCTTTCATAATTATTTATTTTTAAATCAAGCGTCTCTGTATGTTAATATGTATGTATGTATGTATGTTTAAAATCTGTTTTAAGGAGAACTACTACGACGCAGAGAAACAGAAAATACTTGTTTATGGCCAGTTTATTTTTTAATTTATTATTTTTTTTTTTTTTTTTGGACGGAAGCACACATATTATAAGTTTCCAAGCATAAACTGATAACATTGAATAGGTACGAGAGGAGATACACATTAAATTTACAAAAATTCCAAACAAAATATTAAAAACTTTAAGGTTACAAAATTTTTTATATGTACGAGTATGTACCAGTACATGACTGACCATGACAAAATTTTTCTATTTAAAATTACTATATATACATATGTATGTACATATGTATGTACTTACATAAATTATTTCAAGAAAATCGCAACTATTCTATAAGATACACTCTACAAAGTTATAAAAAAAACATGCATCAATAAAAAAAACAAAATATATTCATAAAAAATTTAGCAACAGAACAAGGGAGAATTATTTAATTGCAGTTTTTGTGGATTAAAGAACAAATAGACTCAGTCGTCGTCACTTCGTCTTCCAACAGCAAGCAGCCAGCAACTTGGGTTCTATGTGTGGGGTGCAATCCAAGGATACTTTACAAGATAAAATAATTTTAAATCAGCAACATATTTATACTAGACATGTACATACATACATATACATATGTACATATATACTCGTATATATGTACTTTGAATTTAAAAAGAGTTTTCAGTACTAAATCAAACATGTTACATACAAACAAAATGAACGAGGGAATATGTATTATCTTTTTAGTTTTTACATTTCAAACTAAATTAGAGCTAAAAGTAATGTTTATTTGTCAAGAATTTATAAAATTTTTATGTATATGTAAATCAAACATAAATCATGCGGCGGCTTGATTTAAATTGAATTAAAGAAGCTTTTCATCAATATAACGAACAGTTACATTTTATACTCGTAGATTAATCTTTGATTTTATGCTACTGAATAGCTTTTCATATTCATAGTTCATTGTTTTGACGAAATTCGTTTCATTATTCAAACCAGTTTTTTTTTAAATTAAATAAATATTTGATTGAACTGAGTTTTCTTTCTATCTTTTAAGTTGAATTTAAGGCATAGATGTTAAGTAATGATTAGTAATCGTACTGATTACTAATTTAATTACTTTTTTCTAAGAGGTGAAGTAATGATTAAATTACGATTATATTCAGTTTCGCACAATTACTAATTTATTAGGATAACTAGTAATGGAAAACTAATCTGAATTACTTGAAATTACAAAAAACAATCAAAAAGAATCAAAAGTAATTAAAAATAATCCGATTACTTTTAAAGATTAGTTTTAATTCCTTTTGATTATTTATTAATAAAGAGTGATGTACAATTCTATTTTTCTTCAATGAAAATTCCACTGAACCTATTTAAAAATTCAGTGTTTTGGGTTAACTTTCAATTAATCGATCTAACTAGTATTTTTAATTATCTAAAGCTAAAAAAGCATCGCTAAAAATCTAAAAAGTTCATTTAGTGATTTTTTGGCAATAAATATAAATAAGTAACGTATAAATATCGCTAAATTTGAGTTGTTACTTTTAATACGAGTATCACACTGACATAGTAAACATTAATTATTTCCCTTGTTACGTTACTGTTACATTACTGTTTGGAAGCATGAAAAATAAAAGATTTAATTTTGTTTATGACTTCAGAATTATGTTTGTAATTTAACCCCCAAATAAAAAAATGAACAAATTAAATTTAAAAATGTATGCCAAACCAGCCTGGTGTATGGAAAAGATAAGCAGATTTTTACAAGATTTTAATGAAGTTTTCTTTTATTTGTGGTGGGGGAAATTTTTAAATGCTAAATGAAAACGTACGCAAAGAAATTTTTGTTATTGATAAGAGTTAAGAAAATAAAATTCCTAATTAGCATTACAGCAGTTTTGTGGTATAAAGATAGAAAAAGTAAGCTAAGTGGGCATTAAAAGATAATTTAATTGAAGAAAAACGGATGTATAAGATACTAAAATTAACCCAGCAACCACATCAATTCCATCGATGTACGAGTACGTATGGATATTTATGTATGCCTAGTGATCTCAATCCACCAGCTGAATTAAATTTTTTTCTTTACCTAAATGCTTTGGTGGGGCTAAACATTTTTTATTAAATTACAAAATTAACAAAATAAATATTTTAGTTGTAAAACTGTATTTACTTGGTAACAGTATGGCTTGCATTCTATTGAAAAAAAAACACTTTTCAATCACATGGCGATCGTAAGTTGAAAACTTTACACATGGAAATACATACAGACATATGTATGTACATAAGTATACATACATACATATGTACATTATTAAGCATGAATATAAATTGTTTTGTGTAAATAAACTGGAAAACAAGCGAGAATAATTTAGCTAAAGTAGAAAACAAACCGCACAAAATAATCTGAATCAAAAGAGAAAGTTAAAGACGACTGACTGACTGATTGTTTTCTACATCAACAAAAAACAACAAAAAAAAACTGAAGAAAGACAACGATGTGAATTGTGATCATCACCATGTTTAAGGTATTGACGTTAATGTTAAAAAAAATAAATAAATAAAATAAAATATATACGCGACTTAAAAATCTAAACGCTAAAAAGTGCGTAGGGTGCTTATTAATAATAAACTTTCTTTAACAAAAATTAAAACGCAAAAAACAAAATAAAATTAGCAGTAGAATTAATAAGGAGGTAAAACCAATGCTGTGTGTGTTTCCTTTCCCACTTTTCTTTCTTTTCCAAAGTGTAAGAAGAAAGAATTTTTTAAGATTTCAACTTGAGCAAAAGTTAGTTCTGTCTGGACTTGCCATCTTTCACAGTATTAAAGATATGTAAGTTTAAAGCCAATTACCCCAAAACGTTATAAAAACGGTTATTAAAGTAAATGACAAGTTTGGCTTTTTGTTGTTATGTGTCAAATGGTCAAAAGATCAAAAGTAAACTATGTAGTAACATTTTCTATTCCCGAATCAAGTACATTTAAATTAAATCTTGATGTAAATTGATGTTGCCTTGCATTGCGGTTTTTAGGCATTTAATTTTTTATTTTTTCTTCATGAACTACTTACATACATATACCTGATTTACATTAAGCATTTTTTCATGAAATTTCATGAATTTTGTTGCACGCAACTTTTTCTATTTTCTAATTACAGCGATATAAAAGAGAACGTTATATAAAAAAGGACGTAGAATGAATCTCTGATGCATTTTTGGCAAATCTTTTGATATAAGTTTCTCTTCTAAGCCTCCTATCGAAAAATAAAAAATTTTCATGCAACTAATTGCATGAAAAAAATGCTTAATGTAAATCAGGTAATACACATACACATGTACATAAGTATGTAGAAGAAGGAGATAAATACTTTTAACAAGCTTTAACTTTATTTATAAAAAAATGTGCTTTTTATAAAGCGAAAATTTTTGTAAACTTAAATTTTTTTTTAATTTCCATAGAATTACAAACGGATATTCGTGTAGTTTTTAAAGCCTGGTACTCTGTCCAACATTTCACGCGAAATGTTGACATAATCCATATAAAAAAATTCACATGAAATAAACAAAAGTCGATCAATTTGCATACTTCTAACCAATAAAAACGACAATTTTTTCGGAAAAAGCAATATGGGCATCACTTTTTACGTGCCGAATTTTTCACGCGAAATAATCAATGTTGCTGAAAATTTTTCACAACTTCGAACAGAGTACTAGGCTTTAGTGATGCAGAGTTAACGATGTGAGGTATCGTTCTTCATATTGTGTAAAAATTTCATGCAAATATCTTGTTTACTCAATTCTTGATACAATTTTAGTTTTTCATTAAGTTGTGTGTAAATTGAAAACTTCAAACTCATTTTCTGGCAAACTGTTTTTTTTAGTTATGACTTTATTTGAGTAAATGATCGAACTATTTGTTTTCTGTATGATACACTTTGAAAACAGCTAGTTGTTCTGTTATGCTGGTGTTTGCCAGAATATTTACAATTAACTTACATTTTTTATACATACATATGTAAATTCTTATTTGATATGATGGTATGATAGATTTAGGACTAACTTGAAGGTTACTTAAAGGCCAGATTTTTTCATTCATTGTTAAAAATTTAATTTATCCTACCAGATGGGATAATATTGTCTTTAATGTAAAATTGTAGTAAGGAACAACTTTTTATACGACCATAAAATCCTACATTTAACTAACGCCAAGTTGTAATAATGGCACTTGATCTGTACAATGTAAATTATGTAATATTTATGGACATAGGGGCCTGTTAGGAAATGCAACACTGCGCATCAAATGAATATTTAAATGTGCCAAAGTGCTTTCCTGAAGTACATACATATATAACAATAACAAACAAATAGATTTTAAGTATGAGGTACAAATATGGCTACTACTATAAAAGATTATCTGCGAAGTTGTAGTGTATTTTAAATTAGAGTTTAATCATATGATGCAGAGCAGTGATGCGTTTCCGAACAGGTCCTATCTCGAGCATTTGCTGCAAGAGTATGGCTCAAAAAATTTGTTCTTTTAATTAATATTAGAGAATTAATCGTCATATCGTTCTTTATATTGTGTAAAAATTTCATACGAATATTTTGTATACTCAACTCTTGAAAAGAAAATTACACACACATATTTTATTTTTCCACTGATTTGTTAGTAAATTCAAAATTTTAAATAAATCTTTTGTAAAACAAGTTTTTTTGCGTTATGACTCTCTTGCAGCAAAAACTGGATGTACTTGCTATACGTGCTTATATAATTGGAAATATGGCATATGTACATAGTTATGCATACATACATACAATGTATGTAAATATGCATGTACGTGCATATCTTTACATACATATCGATGGCTTAATATAAAAAAGGCGGAACTCGAATTTTAAATATTTTATGGGAGAAACAAAAAACTGAATAAAAACTAAAGCATTTATTAAGTTATATACATAAGTCCTTGATTTTTAATTGTAACGAACTAAGATCTTCAAGGATGATAAAATTATACGTTGTCTCTCAGAATACGTTAAAACCCCGATTTCGAAAAAAATTGAGATACGCCCTTTTTATATTAAGCCATCGGCATGTACTTACATATGTATGTATGTATGTATGTACTTATTTATTAATTTAATTCATACCTCTCCTCTGTTGTTGTTATTGTTTGGGTGATTATTATTTGTTTGATTTGATGATCCAACCGAAACTCGCGATCCGGGCAGATCGCGCCACCTAAGTACCCCCATAACAGCTTGTCGGACCCAACGACGTTCGGCTCCTTCTGCGTAAAATGCCACCTTCAAACAAAGACTCCAACGTAAAAACAAAAATTTGAGACGTGCTCTTTGAGACGATAACAAATAGATGCCTCCAACGTTCGGTTCGATTCTTATACAAAAAAAAAAAAACTAAAGACTTTTATTTGGCAACAATAGCAAAATTGTTCTTAGATATAACAATTACGATGATGGCGACCAAAAGCTAATGTACAGATACACGCACACATTCAAAAAACACTCTTACAAAACTTAATGTTTGTTTCCTTTTATGGCAGATAAGAGTAGAGTAAGAGTTGGTGTTTCGTTGTAATGCTTGCGAAAAGAGTGGAGAGAAGGTGTGTAAAAGGAAGTTGTGAAAAATGGGGATCAGGCAAAAAACAGCCTGTTTCTTTATTTTTTATTTTTTTGTCTTTTTTTCTTGAGTCTGCTGCTAAATGAACAACATGGATTTGAGTTGTAGGATTTTATTTAACAGTGGGCGTTTAGAAGAAAAAAGCTTATACATATGTATACGAGTATTTTGGTTTTTGTGCAAGAAAATCCAGTTTTAGTTTAGTAAAGTATTAGCAGAAACCGGGAGAGGGACTTTGCTGTTGTACGAGCAGTTTTGCTGGCAAAATATTTTTGTTATTAATTTTTATTTTCGTTGCTTTAGCCTCTCACTTTAGTTCAGTTTTATATATTTTTTCTTTCATTTATTTTATTTTATATTTATTTCTTAACTTGTTAGACAGGTTTTCTGTTTTGCAGTTCGCTATTGTTTTTAGAACTTCATGTAACAATTTTAAGCTTTATTTGTGTGTGTGTGTCTGTGTGTTTGTATTTAATTTTAGATATTAACAAATTACACCTTTTGTTTTTGAGCTTTACTTTTTAAGCTTTTTCCAGTTTACAACAAAAATATAATTATGTTTTCAATTTATTTTACTTGAGATTCTGTTATTTTATATTTTAGTACACTTTATGTTTAAATTAAATTACTTTATCAGAATTTTTTCTTTTATAATATCTCTAAATTTATTTCCATGACACAATATAAAACCACAAATCCTATTTTATATTTTAAAAATTTCACTGTTTGCTGAGGCTACATCGTGGTTTTCATTTAGTTTTTTTTGCTATGTTTTATTTAAACATAAAAAGTATGTATATTTCAATTTATGTGGTTCATTTCCATGTGTGTATTAATGTATTTTTATTAATCATTTTTTTCTTCTTTCATTTCAGCAATATTTTTCTTCCCGCTCACGAAATTAGTTGCATTCACACTCTAGCACGTCTCACGAACGAATGATTTGTTATGTTTTTTTAAATGTGAGTTAGTTTCTTGTGCGGTTGTGCCCCGAACAGGGTTGGATAACTTAACATAAAAATTTACAGAAGTTGAAAAAATTAAATGAAATGCTGCATTACACTTCATCCCTAATATATACATACAAACATAATTTGGTATCATTACGTTTTGTTTTTAATTTTACCTTTCAAATAATCTTTTGTTGAAGATTTTTGGTTTGCCATCCATAATATACATACATATACATAATATTTATTAATTCTCAATAATGTTTTGGCAGTTCTTGTATTATCATATAAAGTTTTCTTTTTAGTTTTTTCAAGAATTTTTTGGTTGAAGTCTACTGATGGGTTACCTAAGTAGCAACAAGCTTAACCAACAACAAGCATAAACTCTTCGTAAGAAGTAAAATTTTTTTTCATACTTCAAAATTTATGTGGACGTACAAAACTGACTTTCGAAACATATCATACATTTCCGATGATGTATATACATATGTATATGGTGTACAGATACAAAGTTAGTGAAAATGTTGTGATGATCATGTTGTGGGCATCAACTTTGAAACTCCTTAAATGATTGCTTGTTTACCGCGTTCTTATTACTTGTCGACGACGTTATGAAAAGATTTGTATTGTCAACGTCTTGTCCAGCAGTGATCTTAATTAGTACACTTTGTTCGAACCAATTAAGCAATTAACGTTTTCTATATCAGCACTTGTATGATTAACACATACATAAATGTGTCAAATCGCTTTTTAGGTTTTATAAAAAAAACAATAACTCTAAACTTTTTTGTTCATATTTTATTTTGTATATAATTTTTCGATTTCATTATCAGTTTTGAATACCGTTAATAAAAGCTTTCAAAAAGTATTTTTTTACGAAAACAATGGCTACTCTGGGTGGCTTAAGTATGGTATAGTAGAACTATATGACAAATAATTTTGCATAAATCAAGTAAAGTCTATTTATTTGACCTCTTAGCTGAATTTTCAAATGTTATTAATTTCTAAGGGGAGACATATTTTTTTGCTATATTACCGTTTAAGATTACGTTTTTGCTCCCGCCTTAGATATGCACAAAAAAGGCGCTTATGGAGAAGAGTCACAGTGTTGAAAATTTCAACACAAATATATTTCTTGGTTCCCTGGGCCGATTCATAATAAAAGTGTGTAAAAACGGAGAACTTCAACACCTCCATAGGCGTACATTTTTTATATCTTGCTTGTAGTTACAACTTACCCAGCAAAAAATTTCAAAAAAGGTAATCGGGTTTGGAATTGGTAATCAGAAAAGTAAGTCATTATATTGCATGTAGTTGTGATGGTAATGGGTAATTTTTTGCTGGGTAGGTATGTAATACGTACTGCGCAATGTAACAGATTATACTGATTTAACCGACTCTGCAATAATTAAATGAGAAATTTTACAAACTGTCAGCAAGTTTGTGTGCAGAAGAGAGAATAGCAAGGTATTAAGAGAAGTGGTAGTTTAATTTTCCGTGATGCACAGCGTTGCCAGAACTGTTGATTTTTTGTATCGATATAAAATTAAAAATTAATTTTCTTTACAAGACTTTATTTTATCAAATAGCCAATATAAGATAATGCATTATGTATGTATGTACGTATGTATATGTTCATGAATACTCATAAACTATCTTAAGAATTTTTATATTGCTCTTAATACTTTTATTCTTAATAATTTTTAGTTTTGTTAACAATTAAAATTATTTTGATGTGGGTAGAACTTGCTTAACGTCAACGTCAATGTCTAGTTTCTTTCTTTAAGCTAAAATTTTTCATTGCAATGGGTCAATCTGAAGTCGAAATTTATAATCATAATAAGCCTGATTATATTTTTCATAATTGAACTAAAAGTAGGTATACAATTAATAAAGGGTTTGCTTTGATGATTGACCAAAATATGATTTTATTTACACAGCTTCTGGCAACATTCGTGATAAAAATACATAAGCTTAGGGTGGGAAGCACTGTTGCCAGAAAATCTTACCAAAAATCTGTAAAAATTGGCTAAAAATATCTGACAAAATAATTTCAAAAATCGAAAAAAAAAATCTGCAGCTTAATTTTGAATTGTTTTTTTATTTTCGAATTAATATTAACCTACAAAAACAAAATCGTACGTACATAATGATTTTGACAGTAACACTATGGTTATTTCTTTTACGGAGTAAAGAAAATCAATAAACATGTAGTGTTACACAAGCAATTCAGAAAATCTGCAATTTGGCAGTGAAAATCTACAAATCTCACTTTATCATTTTTGCAATGAAAAATCAGCAAAATGCAGAGAAATCTGCAAATATGGCAACAGTGGTGGGAAGCTTTGGTACTACATTACTGGAAGTACCACATAACTTATGCGTAGCACGGGTAGTAAAATGTACCCAGCAATATATACAAATATATATGGAAGCTATTTTTAATTAATGATATTTTCATTGTGACCAAAGTATTTATGTATGTATGTATTAATGGCCTGTACAAGACCATTTATAAGACCTTTCAAGACATTACATATCTTTCAAATGCTTTACTACAGCGAAATATTCTAAACAACACTGTTGACAAGTTACACAACTGAAACAAATGTCTTGCCAACAGTGTTGTTTAGCGTTTGTTTGATAATATTTAGGTGTAGTAAAGCATTTGAAAAATCCCTCATGCCTTGAAAAGTGTTACAAATGGTCTTGTGCAGGACTTTAGTATGTATGTATTTAAGTATTATAGGTCTGCACAGATATAACTGTTTGCACCATTTTTACGTGTGTTGGTTCTGGTATGTACAGGTACAAATGCTATTCAGCGTTTTTGTTACTAGTTATAACTTATCGGTACCACTCTTCTTTCTTGTTTGATCTCTCTCTCTCTCTCTTTCATAAACTCAGACTTGATTCAAGAAAAAAAATCGAGTCTAAAACATGAGTGGTAACAGCAACTCTGAATAACATACATATGTTCATCGGACTTGTAATGGCGACTCAATATACAAAAAAACTAAATGGGATGTATTTTGGGGAGTGGCAGATTTTTTTTAGCAGTTTTTATTATTACTTTTGTATTGTAATTTATTGTGGTTTCCTTTTTTTTTGAAATGTATAAACTTCTATGATTCATCCAAGGAAATCCTTATTACTTTTACAAAACATTTATAACATTTATGTATGTATGTAGTATATACTACATGCATATGCATATGAATATGTATGTATGTACATAATTACGTATATTCTACATTTATAGTGTAAGGCTAAACTTATAGCAGAAATAGGTGTGTGCCGTAGCACAAAGATTTAAAAGATTGGCACATATCTAAGATTTGTGTTTCTCCTGCATCTCGGGAAAACTTTAGCTTTATTCTACTTCCTTTCTATTTGGTTTGGTAGAACATACATATACTTACATACATACATATACATTATAAAATCATTTCCATTTAATCGCTTTGCACTCGTTGTTTATGCTTAGACACAATAAATTTAAATCAAACGCACTTATACAGTTCTTTTTGGCATTTGACGAGTAGACAGACAGATTTTGCTTTAGGGTGCTTCAATTCGTTTACTTTATTTTGCTCAAGTTTTTTCATGTCTTAAGAAGAATATGTGCATTTGAATATTTAGACACTACAATCACAAAAATATATTTTATTTAATACTAAATTGGATAAGAAAATTTGAAATTGTAAAGGAAATGTTAGATGAAAATTACAAATAAAATACGAGTATTTACGTACATACATACATATGTACGTACATATACATATATGTTAGTCAAATGAGAAGAAATGCTCAAGATTTTGTATAATCTGAATTCAATTGAACTGTAATTGTAATATGCACATATGAATATATGTATGTACATACATTTAATGTTTTCTACTTCAATAAATAAACAGAGAATTATTAAAAAAAAAACACTAAAGGTGACATGGCCATAGTGTCATAGCGATAACTAAACCAAAATTCAATTGGTTTCTATGGTAATGGCTATGACGTTATTGCGAGTCACCTATAATCAAATACAGTGTTGCCCCTTAGTTTGGTTCGAAGTTCTGTTTTCTATGGCTAGGTTATGTCACGTCTGATTGCACCTTAAAGCAAGCCACGTACCTTGCGACCGTTGGTACAACATGAGCATGAGGTTGTGTATGAAATTGTAAAGAGTGTGGGGTCGTAGTATGAACTTGTGTCTCGGTTGTACGAACGATTAAAAAGATTTGATTTTTTGGCAAGTTGTATAGACAGGTTGTAAAATGTAGGAGTTTGTTGTACAACTTCATATAAAAAGTATACAATTTTGCGGGGAGGAATTGCTTTTGACAAAAGGCCATTACATACTTTGTCGTCCAAATTTGTGTTTGTGCGCAAAACACACAACTTGGTAATCAAACGTGTTGTACCAACGGTCGCAAGGTGTATGGCTTGCATAACTCACAAGTGCAACATACATACATACATATGTATATATACATAAATAATTTTAAATCATGTACTATTCATATGATACGAATTTATGTACATAAATATGTAAATTGTTGCCAAGGTTGCAAAAATGCATTACCGTAATCGCTGTCGACAGCAAGTATTTCTTTCTAGCCTTTTCAGAATATTATATTATATGCCAAAAGTAGGCAAATGTTATATTTTACTATGGAGGCGACATGAACACGACTTTCTCTATGAAGGAGTTGAAAATAAGAAAGTTAAACTTAGCTGGAATTTAGATATTCCATTTAAGTTAACAGTTTTACATGCATCACTTTTTATTGCTCAAGTTTTGATTTTATAATGAGACAGAAAAATATAGTTATGTACACAAAAGGATATAATACTTTCTCACACGGGACCGGGCTAACTCTCATGCTCTTTTTTTGTTTTTGAACGTCGTCGCTAATTGACATTGTAAAATTTAGACTTTCAATACGCAGAATAATTTAAAAACTGCAAAAAAAATGTATATATATTTTTTCTTATCTGTATGACAAATCATTCTTATTCATTTCATTAAAATCTTAACAATATTTGGCAGGATTTGAAAATACAATTTTTTATTTAGATTTATCAAGAGCGGAAATCTATGTGTGTATGTATGTATGTAACTTATCCTGTTTGCCAAAATTGGCAATATTACTACAATTCATTTCAGAAATCGATTTCATTAGATGAAGATTTTTACAAATTTACTAAAAATAATATATAACAAATTATGTATTATTGGTTTCAGCTGTTGTTTTATATTTATTGCTTCCTTTGGCTCCTTATAAGGAGCATAGTTCCTCAAAGGGCTTTTATTGTAGCATTTTAGTTAAATAAATTCTAATTTTTTTATTGTTATAACTTTTGTGATTTTTAATTATTTTTTATTTTCTTTTGGGTCCTTCTTACTACATTTTTGTAGATCTTTAGAAACAGATTATATAGCTTTTTTTAATAGGGTTGAAGTATAAAGCAAATGGCTATTAAAGTCCTGCACAAGACCATTTACAAGACATTTCAAGACATGACAGATTATTCAAATGCTTTACTACAGCGAAATATTGTAAAAAAAACGCTAAACAACACTGTTGGCAAGACATTTGTTTCAGTTGTTTGTCTTGCCAATAGTGTTGTTTAGCGTTTATTTTAGAATATTTCGCTGTAGTAATGCATTTGAAAAATCTTATAAAGCATTTGAAAGGTCTTATAAATGGTCTTGTGCAGGACACTAATGGCTATTTTAAAGAATAATCTAACCTAGCCAATACACATACATAAATACATATATACAAACATAAATTTCTTTCAAAAACTAATTGCAATTTCCAAACATGCAATAGCAAGTTCTAAATAATACAAGTACATACATAAATATGTACATAAGTATGAGTAAAGAGTGCATGCAATGCACTGACATTGAAATCTTTTAAGGAGTTTAAAATTTAGAAGTTGTAAATTTTGGACAAAAAATCATGTTAATGGAATTGATTGGATTATTGGATTGGAAATTAAAATATATTTTGCATTACAGTGGCGACCTGGTGTAATTAAACTCTTTTACTCAATATTTAATTGCCGTAAACTAAGAAGTCTATAGACTCCCACCGAGTAGAATTTAGATCAGTTTTAATCTTGATTTGATAAAACGCCTGTTTTGTAATTTTTACATTTTTAACTTTTCGGTTAATTTTGGGCCATCGTAGCTACATTTACTCAATAATTAACTTCAATGTATTGAAATAAAAAACCACCAATAATATTTCACTGAATAAGTAAAATATTAATTTTGGAAAAAGTATAAAAAAAAACTTAAACTTAACTTTGAACATTTCAAAAAGTACCATTAAGGGCGTGTGTCAAACGGTAGAAAAGTACTATGGTAAAAAAATATTTGCCTATGGGGAAAAAATATCAGTTTTCTGCTGCGCCAAATGATATCTTTTTTGACAATGTAAAATTTTGACAATTTTGCTTTAGCATAGAAAGAAGCTGATAAAAAAATTGCTGCGGCGGCGAAGCAAAAAATTTTTCTACAAGCCGCTGGCTACCAAAAATTTTTTTAAAAGGAAATTTTTTACATAAAACAATAATCTTGTTGCAAAAAATTATATAATATTATATACATATGTGATACATAATTTTTCGCAAATTAAAATAAAAAATACATTTCTCACAGTCTAACTACATTTAAGAGACGTAAAAGTCTATGTAATGGGGCGCCGGCTTGAAGCGACGACGGTGTTTTTACCTTTTATGATACCATGCTTATTATTTGCTGCTTGTCAAAAATTTATCTGTTGTGTCAAAAATTCTACTAGCCACCAGGGATAGTGAAATTTTATTCAACTCAGAAGTGTCAAAAATTTACTTGCAGTCTGGCACAGGCCCTAATTTAAAAAATATTTTTCCATCCAGAAAAAGTTAAAATTTTTTGATCCTTTGCACTAATATAAACTACAGTCTTGTACATGTAAACACTCATAGTTACAATTTACTTAATTACAAGTAAATAAACAAAGAAAACAATCCCCAATTTTGTTCACTTTCATATAAATTTTTTTTCGTTCTTTCTTGAAGTTGTCCATTGTTTTCCCAGCAGGTTCTTTTTTTCCTTTTCAACAGGAAATCCAAGTTTTTTCTTACCAACTATTCGCATATATTTCACGGTCTTTTGAGTTTGGCTTTTGCATGTGTGAATTAACTACAAAAAAAGGCAAAGACAACATTTTGAAAAAATATGTATGTATGTGCATTATATGTAAAGCAAATGTTGAAATCATTTAATCACTGCATTTTGTTGGCTTTTTACTTGCGAGTTTTTTTTTGTACATGTCAGCTGGTGCACAAATAGTATCAACTATCTCACAAACTTCGTTTTTAGAAAATTTTTAACAAATACTAAATTTGAGCCCTGAAGTGAACTATTAAAAAGACAAAGCAAATTATTACATTTTCAGATTTTTTACTTCAAAATTTGGTTAAAACTTGTCTGAAGAGTTTGTGCTCATTATTTTTTTTATACGAATAAAAGCAGTTGTGCCACGTTTTATCAAATTCGGAGATGCTGAGGCCAAAAGCTTAAAGTTAGAGGTTTGTATGCAAAAATTTTTTAATTCCATATTTCTAATTCTTTGGAGTAACTAGTAGGAATGATTACTATTGTGCATAAAGTATGTATGTGTGTAGTCGTATGTGTGTAGTTGTAAACGAAAAGACCCAGACCTTTATGACTACATAGTGGTACATAGTAAGTCATCAAATCATCCATCTAGGCAGCTCAACCAACCAACCAGCCATCCATCCAACCGCTGTTAAATGTTGCATCAGCATTTATTACAATTACATGCATACCCACACAAACTTACTTACATATGTATGTTTGTATAAAATGTGTTATCGCTGTATTGCACTGCTATTGCGGCAAGTAATACATTAGAGTAAACTGAAGTCGTTAGCGGGAGGTATGAAGTTTTTCTTTTTGTTTTGTTTGGAAAATGTAAGTAGTAGTAAAAGAGTTTTGTTTTAATTGCCATATAAAACAGCAACAACGAAAACGACAACAACAACAAATAATACAAACCGACTGAACAAAAACAGTATGAGACTCCCACCATTATCAGCACATTTAATGTGTTGCTTTAGTTCCTTTACACTCGTGTACAAGCATTTTTCTGCCACAATTTGTTGCATTTTTATTTTATTTCACGTATTTATAAATGTGAAAATGTGGAAATTAAAACAAACTACCAAAAGAGTCTTGTCTAGTTATAAATGGATTCTAAATCATGTGTGTGGTTGTGTGTGTGTGTGAGTGTTAGCGGGGCTGAATGATTTCTCGAGTGAAATTGCAACAGCAGCAGATTGTGGAAAACATACGAGTAGTAAAAATTATTTTTGTATATTTTTCTTTCTTACTATTAAAATCATACGAGCGCAGTTTGATAATTCCGCGACTTAAAGTGACCTTTACAATTTGTCCACTATTACAACTTTCCGACCAAATATATAATAAAATTTTTGTTTGGTGGCAACATTTATGTGGATACTTTGGATATTGATTGTTAAAAATACTTAAGCTATGTACAGACGATTGTCAGATCTTACAATATTGTCAGATCTGTCAATGTGCTGACAATGTACTGACAATTTCAGTCAGTTCTTCATCTGACAAAATCGTCAGTCGAAAAATTGTCAGTTCACACGGTTGTCATATGCATAAATTTTCATATCTGTTGTTATGCGTTGCCAGACTCAAAGCATTTGTTAGAAATTGTTAAATATCATAAAATAATTTTGTGTGCATATATTTTACTATAAAGTTTTTCTTGAAAAAAAGCGTGTGCAGTGTTGCCTTAAATAAAAATTCTCTTACAATGACGACATTGTCAGATGCATAAACTTTCCACATCTGACAATATTAAAATGGCTGACAAATATCTGGCAATAATTTTACAATGTGTTCACACGATTGTAAGTAAGATGTCTGACAATTTGTTGTCAGCTGCTAGTCTTGCAATGGACTGACAATGCTTTTTCTGGCAACGACATCTGACAAAATTTGTCAGTTCACACAGTTGTAAGAAATTTTGAGCACATTTTACTGGCAATATTGTAAGATCTGACAACCGTCTGTACATAGCTTTAGTGGCAACTTGCTTTTGTTTATTTGCCAAATTACAAACATAATGAAACCATTTTTGTCAATTCTTTTGGTTAATATTATTATGTGTTTTGTGTTGTATTGTTTTTATTTGTTTTCCATATTTTGGTCAAATAAATTTGGCTGCAATTTATAAAGTAGAAAGTGTGGCAACAGATGAAAATGTGTTAACTTCAAGTGACTATACCTCACGATAAAAGTTACAGGTAGGATGAACTTTTGGTTAGAGTGAAGTTGTAATAATGAAAATGTATTTATCCATCCAATGAAATCCTACCTTTAACTAACGACAATTTATAATAATTGCTCTTATTGTATTTCCAGATCAGTAACTTTAACTGAAAAAGTAAATTTCGTGTGCCGATTAGACATTATTTTTTATGCAACCAAAGAAAGTCCTGATAAGCAATATGGGGACTCTGCATCAATTTAAAATTTAAATCTTTCAAAAGTGAGTCACTGTATTTCGCAAATGTTCACCTCGCATAAAAAAAATTGTTGTCACGACAGAAATAGTCGATAAAATTCATGGAATGATGTTGTATGATCGGAAAATGAAATTGTGTTATGTATGTGGGCATGAATGTTTGAATATGAAAAGGCTGTCCACACGATGGGTGTCACGATTGTAAGAATATGCTCCAGATTTAGCTGCTTGTAACTATTCCTATTCCTGTTTCCAAATTTAATCAAGGTGAACAAACGACTATTTTGGGGGCCTTGAGTTTGGAAAGAATAAAAAAACTAGAAATACGATGAACTAAATGACAAATACAAAGTTTTTTTTTGCTTAGAGTCCTAACTAAATTGGAGCGTCAAGCGTTGCGTTAGCAGCAGGGTACGTACTTTCAGTACATTTAAATTTATAAAATATTATATGAATGTACTAAAAGTATATACTCTGCTGCTAACGCTTGACGCTATAATTTAGGTTGGACTCTTAGTTTTATTATTATAATTGTTGGAACTTCATTTGTTTCTACATATATTTATGATTTGATTAGTTCGTATCGCTTTGTAAGCCAAATTTCATGTGATAATTACTAATGAACATAACATAAAAAACAGCTAGTTGTTCCGTTCTACTAAGTGTTTGTGAGAATATTTACAATTAACTTTGGTGTTATTTGTTCATTATCATAATGATCACATGTAATTTACGAACTTTAGCCTAATCAAATCATAAGTGTTTTGGCTGAAAAAATCCCTAAAGTGAAGAAATTATCAAACTGCCTTCGTATCATCAACATTTTTCTGTCTTTGCTAAAATATGATGGAGGAACCGAAAACCTTGTTACAGCCACATAATAGTTTATGAATGAATAATGTTGCTTACTTTGTGTTTGGTTTAGGGTCTCTTTTTAGTGGATTTTTTCTTCTTCTCCTAATTGTGAATGAATGTATGTATGTGTGTGTGTGTGGGTGTGTAGGTGCATACGTGTGTATAAAAAGTACAAGTACAACATTGAATTGTTGTGAAAATATTATAATTATTTTCCGGTTGCTTTAAGCCAAGTCTATTTATTTTCCCTTCTTATGTTTTCTTTCTGTAAACTTTTACAAAATCAACATTTATTTTTCAACAGTTGCAGTTTCGAGTACTTAACGCTTTCTCATATTTATGAAACGTGGGGGAAACGATTGAAACATACAGAAATTAAAATATAAAGCATCATACATACATATGTATGTATAAGTATGTATTAGCGCCCTTGGTAAAGTTTTCTAATAATTGTCTACTTACACAAACATTTACATTAGTCAATATTAATTTACAAATTTACATACATACACACATATGTTATTTGTTTACTGCTAGAACTTGTTTATGATTGAAATATTTTAAGTTGAAATTTTGTATTACCGATCTTATTTATCAACATCCCAGGTGACTGTTTTCGAGGCTTGTAACTTGATGTCTGAGGCAGCATACGAGTACATTTTTAGTAAATTTTTTGGATATTCAAAGTGTGATTTTTTAAAGCCTTGAATTAGTAGTTAACAAAACTATTCACATTGAAACATTAGGCCCAATTAGCTTAAAAGACACTCAACTAAAACCTTAAAACTGTTGCGTATTTATTTTTAAAATTAAGATTTTAAAAGTGTTTAGTAAATACATTGATAGGTAGCTGCCTTTAAAAATAGAATCACAAAAAAATCACAAAGATATTTTACAGACATTTTCACCAAACACTTAAATTGATTTGTTAATTTTATGAGTTACGCTCCAAAATTGATCCCTATTCAATAGGTTGGAACCGAATTGCATAACCTTATAATAATCGGAAAAATGTATGTCATAATGTTTTATGTAGAAGAAGTAAATTGAGAGCTGGATTTAAGCAACTGGCGATTATTGCAGCACCTCTATTAGCGAAACAAAGCATTTTTTTCATTACAGTCTTTACAAACGCAATTTTTTTTTCCAAAAAGTAGTATTTGTTCAGAAATACAATTTTAACAAGAACTCAAGGTTTTACATAAGAATCTATCTTCGTGAGCCGGCGTGACCCAAAACTAAAAATTTCGTTTCTCCCTTGATAATGGCTTGAATGATCTTCCACTATTTGCTATGGTGCAACTTTGAATTGAATAAAAAAATCTTGAGTTTGTTTGTTTCTTTTTATTTTCTTAATTTTTATTATACGCAGAAATCTTTTTTTTTCTTATGCAAATTCAGTTTCACACATAAAAAACTCTCACCAGAAAATTTAAATTGTATGCATTTGGTTTATTGTTATTATCATGTCTTAAAATAATATGTAGGCATGTATGTATGTTCGTATATAATAACAAAATTAGAAACCACTTGTAGTTTTTATTTTTTTTTATAAAATTCACAATTATAGCAGGATGTAATTATTACTTTTCTATCTACAACTGTCATTAGTTCTCGGAACCATATATACTTGATAATTATTGCAATGAGTTGAGTTTGGAATAAAAATCTTAAAAGACCGAACCAAATAAACTTTGAAATTTATTAAGCAAACCAGCGACTTGCAGACGTCTGACACATTCATTTTATAGCATAGATAAATATTCGTCAACAGAAGAAAAAAAATTATAAAAGTTACAAAAAAAGAAATTCATAAATAGAATAAGAAAGGTTGTTAAATTGTTTTGAGCATTTTCGCCAACAGTTGTCAATAAAGTTGTTTATGAGGGGCGTCTGATAAGACTGGCAGTCTACGAGTAATAACTAAGCAAAGTAATTTCAGTGTCTCTAAATTGCTAAGGGAAGTGAATAGAATTAAACTCAAATTAAAAAGAAATAAAAGTGTCATTCTTTGTTTTTTTTTATTTTAATTGAATGCTTGCTATCTTCGTTTTGCCGTTTGTGGTCTTTTTGTTAATACCGAACCAAACATTTTGTTTTTAATTTACATCAGTTGCGTTGAAACGATATTTCTTTTCTATTTGTTATTGAACTTCATGTGCATTTAAAATATTGCCGTTTAACATTATCGAAACATCTACATAAATATGTTTTTCAAACAAAAGACATTTTCTTATGAAAAATATAGTATACACATTGATACATCATATACATACGTACATACATATGTACATAGTATACGTATGTACATAGTATACATATGTACTCCAAATGACAAACCAACAGAAATTTTTTGCGTTCATTTGCTAAATATAGAAAGTTAATTAGATATGAAAGCTTCTTCTTTGAAAAGAATATCTTAGTCACAGGATAATTAATCAGGATAATTTTATTTAGAGCTGATAGGTTAATATTTTTAAAGTTATTTTGAAAATAATCTGCCTTATCGTGGTTGGCGTATTTCATATATGACTACGACTGTTTGGTAATAGATTAAAGAAAAGCTTTTGAAATATTTTTTAATATACATATTACCAAACAGTTGTATTTGAAATACGCCAACCAAGATTAAACAGAATATATGTACATATTAATCTAAAATCTCCTATTGAGTGGTTCAGTAACGGAGTGATTCAACTGCATTTTTCATTTTGTGCATCATAAATTCAATAATATGTATCAGATGCAATTCATTGTTATTCAAGTTTCTTTCACACTCACTCTGACTACAAAAATTTCAAGTATTTTTATACATTAACAAAAAGTAATTTAAAGTGAATGGAGTTATCGAGAGATACATAATTAATTTTCAACTTTTGAATTCAAATGAACAGTCTAGTGCAATATTTATTCAAATAGATCTACTAATACTAATATCTACCACTAATGTGGTGCTGATAATTTAATTTACATATCGCTCATTTAATAATTAAATAAATAAAATTTAAGTAAGACAACAATTAAATTAATTCTTTATATTAACTCCAAAATCGCTACTCATGAGCAAACACATTCCACTCATTGCAACGACATGGCAACTCCAATTTACTATTACTGCCGCTTAGTACAGACACTTTTAGGTTTGTGACAAGACTAGCATCCATGTGTATGGGCAAATGCAACAAAATAATAATACAGGGGATGCATTCCATAACGAAGAGAGTAAATTGCCCGACAATTTCAGACCAATGGAATATGCATATATTCACCTTACGAACAAAGAGTTTTCCAATATCTTCACTGAGTCGTATGTAAACGGAAAACCTTAAATTCATTGAGATGTTTATGTTGCAATAAAGAAGCAATCGTCTATGTCCTGGCTTTCATAAATTTTCTCGTGAGTTCAGATGTCCACAACTGTTCAAGTTGATTCAGAAAAATACAAATTAATAGCATGTGATTTTATTTAGCATCCGAATTTGGAGGAATAAAAAATTGAAATAGTGCGATTTAATATTTTTGCAAACATTTATTTTATATGCATTTTATAATCATGCACATAACAGACAAAGTATAATATCCACATAAGTAACTAATATTGCCGTTATTATTTTTTTATTAATTCCACTTTAATACCTTTTTACATAAAACTGTGTTATTTACACTCCACACCTAGATTCCACTTACTGTGGTCTAAAGCTCTATTATTAGTTGTTAAATTGTTGTTAGCGCTACCTACTGTCCATTGCTGTAAGTTCGTATCGGAATTCTGAACCTTACCGTTTCTCATGGCTTCGCTAAATTGAATACTTGTCACTAGCAAAGAGTGCAACCATCAGACAAACCACCAGAGGCATGATTCTAAAAAAACGAGACAATTCAAATACTGGGAAAATTTTGCAATATTTTCCACATTTTTCTCTGTTTTCTTTTACAAAATGCATCTTTAAGTTAAATTGGCAAAATTAAATGCATAAAAATGAAGGTAATAGAACATAGTATAATTAAAAAAACACTTAATGAATTTTTGGCATCATATATTTTTGCATCATAATCATGATGTAAATACATAGATGGGGGCAAAGTCAGTCAAAATAAAGTAAACTTTAAGAAATTCAAACCAGTATTCCCATACAAAATACTGATTCTAAACTCTTAAAGTTTACTTTGTTTAGACTATGACTTTGCCCCATGGATGAGAGCTTTTTAATTTTAACCCATTATAAGTGAAAATTGTAAATACCAAAAGTAAAATTTTCTAAACTCGAAAATTCACAACAAGAAAAAACAAACAAACCAACTTTGATTTTTTTATTAATTTGTCGATTAATTTGTTAGACATTTTAATTTTAAATATAATAACAGAAAGCTGCATCAAAAGCCTGTATCAAACGATTGGCACAATCTCACTGCAACAAAGTCATAACTAATAAGCCAAAATGATTTTATTACTTAATGAATTCTTGAATCAGTCTATATGACTTTATTACCAATGCAGTGCGGTGCAGTTATGCAATTATATTTGAATAAGTTGAGAAATAATACAAATTTACCTTGTTACTTATGAATTTATTTCAGTGTGCCAATCGTGTGACCCGAGCTAAAAACTTCTATTTAGTCGGGGTTTATTTTCACTGAACTTGTGAAAATAGCTGAGAGTAAAATCTAATACACGTGATATGTCCTTTTATTCAAATTTGTATTATAGCAAGAGTTTCGTAAAAATTTAAATTTAGGAAATGGGTTTTGCAAATGAAGTGTCAATTTATAATTTCAAAATTGCTTCTTATATGCATACATATGTATGTATGTATGGATGTGTATGTATGGACATGTTTTATTTTAGTATATTAAATGTTTTACTTACAATTTTAACTCCATTGTGATGGACAAACACATTTACAATGAGAAGCAGTTCTAAAAATAAAATCTTTCATGGCTTGGGTGCAACGACCGTTAAAGTGCGAATGTCCATTTTAGGTTTCGTTTTCTCTGTGTATCACTTACAAATAATGTACGTATATATACACATGTACATACATACATATGTGAATGTTAGTGCTTATATCATGTTTTGACATTTATTGCTTTGAAGCAAATGTTCTTGTTGTTAAACATGTCAAAATTTATTAGAGAACAATGCTGGAGCAACGTTTTTATGAATTTGGCAACAAGGAAAATAATAAAAATTAATTGTTGCACAAAATTTTCACAACAATTCATTGTATATATGAATACGATATAAAAACTATCCAAGAAAAAATTTATTAGGTTTTTGGAAGCAGTAAAAATTACATGCCTTATTTGAAGCGTAAGGGAAACATTTACATCTGTGTGGAATGTGTCTAAAAAATTCCAAATTATTATTTTACTTATTTAGTAAAATATATTTTAATTAAAAATACATTGAAATTGATTGTTGAAGGGTTTAGCTGGACCCTCTGCCCATTTTACTGTTGCTAATGCAGATCATCAGGGAACCTTTACCAACCCAAATATTTATTAGAACAGCTAGAGTTATTATGTTATAAACTTTCATTTAAACAAATGAGAAGCTTAACAAATAACAAAGTCGAAACAAGAACTCAATAATATACATATGTACATGTTTTTTATTTTCTTACTTTACTTCATTGGCTGACTTTTTTCTGCTCTAATTTTTTTTTCATTAGTAGTTAATGGTAACGTTTTTTTTGGCACATGTGCGGCGTTTGATATGGTGTGGCCTGCTGTGGCCAATGCGTTTAATGCACAAATATTATAATTTTTACTCACCTGAGAGAAATACGGTGGGAGTTCACATCTTTGGTCTTCTAGACGGGAACACTGTACGCGTTCCAGCAGTTCAAAGAGATCATGCGTGGCGCCTCTTATTCTTTCGGGACTGTGTGTTAAACTGCCGCCAGCACCTTTTGCTGCGTTACTACTTATAAACGCATGTTGCCGCCTGGAATTAAAAAAGAAATCGAGATTTTAGTGTTTGGTGCAAACGGTAATGTGGAATTGAAAAATTAAATATGTTGTAATGTTTGTTTGCAATCCAACAAACAAAATACACTTTCCATTCGTAGGATTAAAAATAAAACAATTTCTATTATTCCACAGAAGAGGCACATATGTGTATAAAATATAAAATATCAAATAAAAGATTTAATAAACAAACATTAGCATTACTAGATAATCAGTAATGAATCTTTTCGCTTATAAAAAGAAACTCTTATTTATGCACATTCTATTAGCGCTTACAACGAAGCTATAGAATAAGCGAAGTCTATGAAATGAATATCGTATTAAGCTAATCAAGAATAGTTTCAAAAAAATCTCTACTAGCAAGAAATTCTTTAAATAAATATCTTTTAAATATGCATCCTTTTCTATTATTAATTTGCATACATAAATACGAGTATATGCATATGTATGTATGTATTTATATCCCCAACAATATTAAAATGTTAAGAAAACAAAATACATATGTATGACGTTTTTATTTACAATAACACATTTTATACATATTAATCTTGTTGTTGTTAGTGCAGTTGTCGTGGTTGTTTTTCTTTTTTTCTTCTTCTCAAGTATGTCCTTTAACAGTGTAATTGTGTTAAGGTGTTAATTTATTAGTGTTCTAGTTTTAAGAGCCTGTAAAGCGGTCTCCAAGGAATTGTAGCATATATTTACATACATACATATAGAAAGACGCGATTTATTTTAGTTGTCAACAACAGCTGCTGCTTGAGGAAAAGTTTACAAAAACAGATATAAAAATATTGTTTGTGATGAAAACATGACAACATCCTCTTGACTTAAAACGACGAAGAGTAAACATGCACAAATTTATTGCATTTCTTTCACTAACTACTTACATACATCGTGGATAAACAAATGACTACAAAAACAAAAACTATGTTTGTATGTCAACAACACTGAGTCGTGTTTCAAAACAAACAACAACTAAAAAACGCTCAAAATTCAGAAAAAATGGACGACAAAAGTCTAAGTGCTTTATACATATTTTTTTCTTTATTATTGTATTATTTTTCCAAATGGAGCTTTTGTTCAAATTGTGCAAATAAATATACATACATACATATGTATAGTTTGGCCTTTCTTTATTTTCTAAATACGATTTGCGGTCTTGACTTTGTGTTCAGTTAACTTTTAAAATAAAAAAAACCAAAATTTTTGCTTCAATGCTGATTAATCAACTCGGCAAATACAAGTGTTCCTTTTCTAGTTTCAAAGTAAAAAATAAAAAACAAAACAATAAAAATCAAAGGAACATACTTCCTTCCTGGTGGTTTTTTTAATGTTCGTCAAGATTCAACCACATGTGTTGTTTATACCGCAGCTGTGTTGTTGTTGGTTTCCTTCAGGCTGTTGTTGTTATTGTTTCACTGTCACTGAAGCGTTAACCCAGAAAAACTAAACTCAGTTTGAGTATAAAGAAAAAAGAAATCTTTAAGATTTTTCTGCATTCTCTTGTTTTTACGTAACAATGGGACACAAGCAGAAGCACTCATATTTCCAAAGAGGCAAAAAAAAAATTATGAATGACTTAAAAAAAAGTCACTTCAGAATCGATTGCCATTGATAATTATGTATAAGTACGATGTTCAATGTCTGTGAAATATAGCGTGTTTCTTGTTTGAAAGCTACAAATAAATAAAAAATTAGAAACATTGGCTGCAGTCAATTATGGCAGCGAACTGAAGAAATGTTATAAAATAATACACCCCTTGTAAATATGGTTAAGATTCGCAAGTTTTTGTTTTTTTTGGACTATAAAATTATGGGGTTGGTAGTGGATTTTTTTTTATGTATATGCAAGCAGTTTTAATAAGTCTCTTAAGGTTTCGGGCGATGTATTTTTAAGATGGACATCATAAATACGTATAACCGTTGGTTGACTCAACATTATTCAATTCGCGCAAGATACGAGAGCGTTTTTAAAATTAACCTTCCTAAATTAACCGTGCTAAATTTTCTTTATTTCTCAACATTATCTGCTTTTAGCTCTATATGTTTTTTTAACGATATGTATATAATAGCTTCGATACCCTGTTTATAATAAGAACTGTCTAGCTTCTTAAAATAGCCATCAATCGCGTGGTGACTTATATCTCAGTTATGGTTGCGAATCGACGCAAAAACTCGGCTTTAGTGCGTTGTAACATCGCCAAACACTCTATCGAAGCATCTTCAAGACGCTGTGTTTTGATCTACATGTTGTAAGAAAAAGCGGAATTCATTTTGCGTACACATTTATCATCTTCAGCTAGCTCACGCACTTTCGGCCTGCAATCATCCCATACCATTTTTTTTATTTGTTATATGTTTTATAAATTAAGAATCAAGCTTTTAAGGCCAAATATGATTCATATTCTACTCATATTTTGTTAATTTTTTTAACCGTTTCTGTCGTGGACGCCTCAATTGGTCGATAATTACGGTGCTTGTCTTGGCAGCTCGTATGGCCTCGTTTAAGCTCTGTCATTCAATAATTTACAGGAAGGAGCATTTCGACGTGGTGCCTTGAAACTTAAGAAAAATGTTTTATAAGGTAAGTGGCGTCTTGAGCTAGTACTCTTTATCAGAAGATACAAAATAGAAAGCTTTGTACTGCCCAGTTTTCTTGGAAAACAAACACGCAGGAAAGGCTAAAGAAAAGGCTTAATGTCTACTATGCATGCAGGAACTCCTTAGGAAGAAAGTAGGGCCTGCAACCTAAAATAGTAAACTGGATTTACACATCGGTTGTCAGACCGGTTATTTCATATAGTTGTGTGGTATGGTGGGAGACAATGAGGACGGAAATTCATAGGAGATTACTAGCTAATGTTCAGAGGTGTGCCTCGCCTTGGATGTCATTCTTCACCTACTTCCTATAGAGGGCTTTGTGTTGATAACGGCAAATAGAAGTCTCGTAAAAGCGGGTTTGCTGAGGACAGGAATAACAGGCCAGACATCAATCTTAAATAAGATCAACTTTAGTGATCAGGGATCCATAACCCCTGGGTATTTAATTATTGAGTAAAATCCGATAAGCTATATGAGAGTAGTGCAGTCTTTACAGACGGGTTAAAAATGGTGAAGGCACACGGGCTGATGTATTGGAACGAACATTCGTAGTTCTTTCAGACTGCCGAATGAATGCAGCGTTTTTCAAGTTGAGATCTTGGCGATCTTCAGGGCCAAGAAACTGATAGCCAGGAATATAGCTGAAGGTGAGAAGGTAACCTTCTTCGTTCACAGCCAGGCAGCGCCAAAATATTTAAAGGGACACAATGTCAAATTGAAATTTGTTAGTGACTGTAGGAGAGCCCTCAACTTGTTTATGGATAAGTATAGTGTCAGAAAATGTTGGGTTCCTGGGCCCAGAAGTATTTACGGAAATGAAATTGCCGATGAGCTGGCAAGAATATGGTCGGCGTTAGATGAGGAAATGTGTGACAGATCGGTGAAATTACCGATAGGTCATTACTACAGGGAACTCAGTAATTGAGTAGAAAGCAGGAGAATAGTTCAGTTCAGTAAGATCCAAACTGCTACTGGACATGAATAGAAGGGCCATGCGAATCGTGATAGGCGCGTTGATTGGTCACTGCTTGGTCAAAGCAAGAACCGAACTGGCACTCCAGATTTTTGTAGAATTGTACCATTGAACATATTATCTGTCACTGTCCGAAGCTGCAACGTCACAGACTTAGATGGGTGAGCAGACGTTTCCATAAGAGCATTAGTGATATCGAGAAGTGTAAATTTGAGCACATCAGGAGCTTCATCATGGAAATTCAGTGGTTTAATGACGGATAATAGGGCCACTTCTGGGTTCTTTTAACTGGCAATAGAAGAGAATCAAAATGTACCCAACTGGGTCTCCAACCTAACGTAGCCAAAGTGGCAACCTTAACCAAAGTTATTTTTTTTAACTTCTGCTGCCATCTGCACGTTTGGTCGGATAGTTTTGGGACCGCCCTCGTACATTTCAGTTATGGATATTGAAAAAAGTTCTCTATGCTTTTTTCATACGAGATCCAGACCAGCGGACTTCAGGATTAAATAATCCCAACTAGAGCACCAGTTGCCTATTGCTTTTACTCAAAATTGAGTTTTTTATTAAAAAGTGTAGTGGCATAGCAAATGTTATCGATTCTGCCAGAAGTCAGTGTACAAACTTTGTTTTGTTACCTGTAACAAAGTCCTGAATCTGAATGAAATATTAGTAATATCTAGATAACTACTAATTCTCTAAAAAAAAATTGTTTGTATAACTTTTTAAATGTTGATTCAATCATACTTTTTACTTGAAGTCACGCTATTAACTAAAAAGGCAAAATTTTATCATTCGTATGTGAGTATAGGAAGGACAATTTCCTGTTGAGTTAAGATCAACCTAATTACACAATAATTACCTTGAAACTATTTTAAATCCCTCAAAACACTTTCAAAAGTCTGTCCTTAGTTTTCTACATACACTTTCTAACAAAAACCCTTTACAGTATTTGAAAGTTGTATCCTTTACAAATTTGTTATCGCTAAAAAGTATCAGTAAAATAAATGTTCCTATGCAGGACATTAGTTTGGTGTTAATTTAAAGGACATTTACACTTCATGCTTGCAAAGTATGTATGTGTGTATAATAAAAAAAATATACCCTGATTCGCAGTGACACTATTTCATTGTTACATTTTTTTTATTCATTGCATTTAACATGTTTACCACTTTGTGATATGTACATATACATTGTATGTATGTATGTTATGCTTATTTTTTGTTCTCCATACATTCGTATTTATTTTATTTCAGAATTTTTATCAGTGATTTCTAACCCATAATTATGAAAAAGTTGGAAAAATTAAAAATAAAAAGTGTAAAATTCTAATTTTCAGTCGCGTATTTCTTATGAAAAGGGAATTATTTTCAACATTGACATTTCATTCCATGCTTTTGCGCCTTTACAAGATCCTGTCATTTATCTTGTAAACGTGTTATGTGTTTTACATTAGCTTACTCAACTACTATTCATCAAGCGTATGATTGTATCTTTTCGAATTCTCTAAAATTTTCTCAGAACTTTTTAAACGCCCCCACGAATTTGTTGTTTTTATATTTTTATTTTTTTTTGTGGAGAAAGACGTTTTTGAGAATAGACTTGCGTGTTCTTCCGTCAGCTAAAAAGTCAAAAATGTAGAACAAAATCTTAAAAAAGTCTCACATTAATTTTCCCTTCTATTTTTTTTTATTTTTTTTTTTCGTTCTATTGCTTTCAATGTAATTTAGTGTCAGAACGACACGTAAGGCTTAATTTATCTCTGCTTAAATGTCATCACTTACATATCTTTATAGTGCCTAACGATATGTGTGGACTCAGTTACGAAGGTGTATGGGAAATAAAATGTTAAGCGAACAACAATAGCAAAATAGCAGTAATTTATTGTTCTTATTTTTCCTTCTTTAAGCATAAAAACAATTTTAATTTATTTAGCATTACATACAAATATATGAACCCAGCAACAGACAATATGTGTTCACACAAAAAAATTATTTAACGTCGAGTGTGTTCTATGCACACACTGCCTTCAACAATACAACCGTAAATGCAACATCAGTTCTGCATTTTGTATTCGCATTCAACATCGCGGTGAATTTTTCATTAGCTGTCGCTCTTATATGTAGTTTTATTTTTTCATGATCTTCCAAAAATTTACTTTTTAAAACTGTCTTGTTTGGTTCAACTCAATAATGTTGGGGTCTGATATATTACGATATCATATCGCACTTTCTCCTCTACAGGGGAAGGCCAACACAATATATACAAATTTTCAGTAGAGGCAAATAACTATTTTTATTTTAATATACTCTCATTTCAGTTTTTTGCCGAAAGATGGGGAGAAAATTATGTAAGATATTTACAGTGGGTGGATACTGAACACTGTATACCATTTTCTTGCAAAAAGTGAAAATTGAAAGATTTTGATTTGGTCCCCTTTAAAGGAACATGTGCAATATTTGTCTACGGACACTTTTCTAAATTTGGGAGAGTGTCATTACAAGAGCCAAAATAATGTACAAATCTGTATTGGAATCGGCGTAACCTCGCTCACTTTTCAAAACACGGGGCACTAACATCAAAAAAGGCCATCTTATGCGCAATTTTTCGGTTGGGCCGAATCATATTAAATAGTTACAAAGTTTCATTTGCTGTGTAGAAGTGCAATGGCATCTACAATTGGCGTTATTCCGCCCAGTTTTCAAGGCACATCACAAAAGTCCAATCTATATATGTATGTATGCGGAATTTTTTCACTGTTCTGATTCATATGTAGATACTTTATTAGGGGTAGCGCTGCCAACATTTCTAAATGCAAGGTTGTTTCATTATCAGAGCCTAAAACTAGTAGAAAGTTTTGCAGGAATCGGTTCGCCAAAAGTACAAGATGTATAATGTTATAATTAAGTGGGCGTGGTCACGTCCGCTCCTATTTGAACATGAGACATAATGTGTCCTTTCACGCAAGGAAAGATTTTTTTGACGGAGTTCTGAAGTTACGATAAAAAGAAATATAATTTCTCTAAATTGTAATTTTGAAATCAGTCGATTTCTTGAACAGATTATTTTTCAACAATGTTTTTTCTCTAATTTTTTTTTCTCGATTTCAACTTGTTCGATACATCATGCCAACCTTTAAAGACTTCCGTTTAAGACCACGAGGCCATTCATTATATTTGACTGAATAAAACTATCCAACATTTCATTTCGCTGTCTTATTAACACGAGCAAAAAGTCAGTTAGCCCTTTTATTCAAGTTCTACAAATAACAATATGTTCAAAAACCAGCAACCAGACGAGAAAAGCAAAAAAAAATGAAGAAAAACAAATCTGTGAAAAAATTGAAAAGACAAAAGATCACAATGAAAACAATGCCAACCACATTAATTCAAATTTAAACGTAAATGATGATTCATCAACATCATCATCATTATCATTCAGCACAATAATTATTATGTGCACAATTACAAGCGCAGAGGTGGTAAGGGTTTCATTTATGATCTTCAAAAAGGAAATGAGGTGGAACCAGCGAAGTTTTATGTTTCCAACATCTTTGAAGTGATTATAAAGCGTTAAATTTTCATTCTATACAGACATCGCACAACATAAGCAACAAGAACAACAAAAAAACCAGACAGTTAAACATTCAAACTCACAAAAATTAGTTAAAAGCTTAATGACAAACCAGATCTACAAGGATATTATTTACAGGGTTGCAATTTTCAATGAAAATTCAACTTTCTTTTTAAACTGAAAGAAAGTAACAAAAGGAAGAAACAAGAAAAGTTTTCCTCAAGCACCAGATTTAGTGGTTGTTGAAGATTTTATTCTTTTGTAAAAATAATAACAGGGGGTAGTCTGATTATTTTTAAAGCAACAGAAGAGAATGCTTGAAAAATTCATTGTTAAAAACTGGTTCCACTTATTCTTAAAATAAATACAGATTTCAAGGAATATTTTACCCAAAAAAATTTTGTTTGATACGTGTGTTTAAGTTTTGTTGTACATAAATTGTTGCTCTTAAGTGTAGAAAAATTACAAAATAGTGGATCTGCAACTTGGTCATAAATTACAAGTTTGCGTTTGGAGGTTGGCAACCAACACAATTTGAATATTATTATAATGTCAAAGTAAAAATTAAAGTAATGCTTTAATGACATCTTTAAAGTAATTCCTGGAATTTGTAGTTAGCCTCGGGTGTCATAGAAAGGATTAAGTCTAACATCTATAACATCTGGCATCTTAGAATAGGAAGCTATGAATAAAACTCTAAAAGGGTTGTTTAAGTTCACGCAATGTACACGTTAAAACCCATCACATCCATCCAGCTGTTGTAACCGACAGCAGAGTTTATCTCTCGAAACATGCCAAGTGTAAATTATCTAACATTAACACTAGCTTGCTCTCTTACTTCACACTTCCTAATACAAACTACATGCTAATAAAAGTCTGTCTCTCAGTCAATGACCCATTAAGAGACACATGATCATTCACACGTGAAACACAACAAGAACGTCACTTTTTGTCTTTCTGTATGACATATTCACACTTAAGCCCAGCTAAGCCACTTCAATTTTATAAAAATAACAAGAAGAAAAATCTCGTCTTAACAAACAGGATTTTGCTGGAGTGCCCGAAAGATTAATGATTTTACAATTGGATTTTTTTTTATTTAGCTGAGAAAAATATACTTAAGCATATTTGGATGCACACATACATATAAATATACATATGTATACATACAAAAATTTCATATTTACATGTAGTATGTATGTACATACGAGTACATATGCATATGTATTGTGTTGGCGTTATGTTAACAGCATGCGATCTAATATTTATTGCACAATAACGACCTCGTCAAACATTTTTGAGAGACATTCTATTTGTAGAGTAAACAGAAAATTTCCAAATGAATATTTACATATGGATATAAAATGAGATCTAGAAATACATACATATTTAAAAAGTAAAACATTTGGAAAAAAACTATAACATTTAGTATATCGCATGTTAAAAGCCAAATGTGAATGAGGATCTGCAAGCTGGCAACGCATCTGAAGTTGGGTTACCATCAATAATCGAGCCTAGAGTTTATTAATTTTATCGCTAATGAACTTCCATAGAAAACGTTGAAATACAAATAAAGTTTTATTATAATAATCGAATAATAAATTTCTTGAATAAAGTTTTATGAAAAAAAATAAGAAATTATTTTCTTTTGGGTATATGTATTTGTCATTTACTAGAATCGGCGATTTTACGTTGTTACACTTTTTTTACTCCAAAGACAGTGTCTACGCTGATAATCCCCTAACGTTGGAGCATTTGAAAACCAACCTTCGTTAAGATATCGCCGAGATACTGCCAAAAAACAATCTGAGGCGGTCATTGAAATTACATTTTATTTTATGACAAGGTCCAAACATTACAATGAAATATGAGCTTTATGTGAGTTTTATTCAACTTTGCTTTTGAAACCGAAATATTTATAACCCTATATCGATGGTCATGAGTAGAAAGGCCCTATCTCGTAATTTCACGAAATTTAGTTTTTCAGTGATTCCAATACATTTCACACAAATGCACTTCGTCACAAAAATTTATTGCAATAGTGTTATTTTTTACACTTTTACAAGCTTTTACAAGCATTTTTACAAAGCAGTTGTACAAGCACTTGTACTGTTTATTATTATGTTTTCACATTATGCTGTAAAGTTACAGTTATTTAAGTTAGGGCCTTTCTTCTTGTGACCAACGATATGTATGTATGTATTGTATTTGTATGTATTTGAATAAAGGTACACAATAAAAAATTGTTGCCTTTACTTACTTCCTCAAATAATTAATCGCCTCAGGATTAGTTTACCGCATAATACTCACTTAAAAAGAACAATTGTTTAAACCTATAAGCTTAAAAAGTTATAAATAAAAATTAGAAAAGAAAACCACCATCATTGTCAATTGAATAGAAGTGGGCGCTAAGAATATTTTTACTGTGTATGTATGTATGAATTTGATTGTAAAGTCATTAATCTGATCTAAGATCATTTTGCAAATATTCAAGGCTGCCATGTGCTGTTGACTTCACAAGTGATTTCAAATTGCAAATAATAAAATGTAATAAAAATACAAGACAGTTATCGTGCAGTGCAATAAGTAAATTTTGACCAAAACTCACTTCCAGAAAATTTTACAGGAGAGACGAAATGCTGTTAATGGTTTCTATACAAAGCTTAAGAAATTACATTAAGTGTTTTCGACATATAGAGCTTCAAATTAAAATAAATATGTATTTTAACAAATCAATGAGACGTATTTTCTCTTTCGAACTGCATTAAAATGTCATATGTTATAAAAAGTGGATTTAGCAGGTTGACACTCTAACCCAACGATATGTATGTATGTATGTATGAGTGATGCACGAATATTCGTATTCGTATTCGAATTGTCGAATATTCGCCCATTTTCAGGCGAATACGAATACATTCGTGTTCGCCAAATTCACGAGGATGCGAATACGAATACGAATATTTTTCTATTTTCTAAACGAAATTTAAATAAATGACTAAAAATTTTAGTTTGTAAAAATACATTAATTTTTTTATATCAATTTGTGCTTTGTATCATTTTAAAATATTATCTAATGACGATCATTAAAATTTTGGGTACTTTTTATTAACTTTAAAGTACGCCAAACAAGAGTGTGAAGAAATTTTTCATAACAATTTTTTAATAATTCATATTGCATATAATATTCGTATTCCTATTCGCGAATATCGTTTGAAATATTCGTATTCGTATTCGCGAATATCAAAAATTGACATTCGTTACATCACTAGTTTGTATGTATGTATGCACGTGTGAGAATCGACATATTGAATAATAAATTTTTATTAATTTATCTCAAACTGGTTTTTTGCAAATGCTAAAATAATTTTATCTGACAGTAATTATTTGTCTTGAGATTAGGAAAACGAAATGCAAAGAGTACAAGTGGTGATTTTAAGTTGACAAGTAACGATATGTCACATTTATTCTTTTATGGTTGTTTTAATAAAACAACAAACGTTAACGAAAAGAAAAAATGTTTATTAAAATCTAAAAAAACGCCCCCTATTTGTGTCTGAAACACCCTATAAGTGGTATGCAAATTTCAACACAAGGCTTACGATTGAAACGAATGTTTTTTGTTTTGCTTTGAAAATATGTTTCTCAAAAACTAATGTCAGCTAGTTTTCATCAAATCAAACTCATAACGAATATTAATATTCTGGAAATTATTTATGAAGTATACATACTTACATATCTAATACTTGAGTCAGTATAACCACCTTTAAGCTTTATAAAAAAAAGTTTTTCAGACTTTATTTTTCAAGGCACTTTTACCAAATTTGTATTAATTGTTTATTAACTAACAATTGCAAAATAACTACCATTAAACCTTATAAGAACAAAAACAAGTTTTTTTAAATATTTTTTATTTGTTTTCAAATTGTTAATTAAATATTTTATTATTTTATAGAGCTTCGAACAATTTACAGCTAATTTGTTACCATTATTTTGATTTTATTACTATCAAGTTGTACAATTCGAATACAATACACTTGTAACGCCCGCGTATGCAATTTGAATTTGTTTTTTATTTCTGTTCTTCCAATAATTTATTTCTAATAATCCATTAAGTCGCACCATCATACAAATAATTATTATAATAATGCAAAATATACTTAAGAGAGTAGAAAAAACTTGAACTCAACTTACATATACAGACATTAAAAAATAAAAAATACTCAACTTGCCAATTTTAATCCCTCATATACAATTAATGAATGACTGAATGAATTGTAATATGGCCGGCTAGAAAGAAGTATGCAACCAACATGGACAAACTGACGGACAAACGAAAAATGTTTATTTTCAACGTGATTATCGTGGTTGGCTACAATGATTGAGTAAAGTGCTTTTGATCTTAAAAATGCGAAAAAAACACAAAATACCAAGCAACCATATATGAAAAATTAAGAAATAAATGTTTAGAGGCTTTTATAATTACACACGTTAATAGAAATATGTACATATGTATTTATGTATGTATGTTTGTATGTGTGTATGTATGCGTACACTCATTTTAACGACCTTCCAAAGAAATTAATAAGATGAAGTAATTGAGATCCGGAAGCAGTGCAACTTCAGATATAATTTCTAATTATTTTCAAATTGCAGGTAGTTTAATTCTTTGATTTTTATGCTGAGTCAGGGACGGCGTTGAGTAATTTAAAATTGTAGCAAAAACTTTAAGAAATTTTACTTTTTTGGCCTTAATTGTACTAAAAGATTTTTTTACTTAAAATTGCAAATTTTTATTTGTTTTTATTAAAATAATCGACTTTGTTCTGGCTATCGAATGGTTTTTACAAATTGCTTGCAAGATGGGATGTTAAAGCATATGGTTACAGCTGTTTAAGTTGAAATTTAAAGTACATAAATTAACAAGAATGTGTTCTAGCATCCGAATTCAGAAGAAAAATTATTTGGAAAAGGACGAGTTCACATTTTTTGATTTTCTCGTCGCGTTTTTCTTTCACAAGACTGTTTTCAAGTGAGAAGAATATGAGTTTCATGGTTAAAAAGTGAAAATTGACATTAGCAATCGTTTGAATAGAAATGCGGAGTAAAACTGGGGAGATTCTTTAAAAGTACTAAATTAGTCATTGGTGTACTATTTTACTATTGTACTTTGAATAGTATTAAAAAAAGTACAATTGTACCAACTTTTCTATCCCTGTGGTGAGTACACATTTGGAATTTATTTTCTTGTCATTTTTTGGTGTCATTTTCTAAAAGTGTGCAATGCCGCACAAACAAACGTTGCCACTACTACACATCACGGCGATCCACAAAATTTCATAATGTGAACTCAACCAAATTTGCCAGACATGTCGAGAAAAATTAAGTTCTTCGATGTTCTTACGAGTATGTTAGTTGGTGCTCCAGTAAAATTAATGTGTTAAAGGAACTCGAAGTTTTACTTCAGAATTTTTAAACCTAAAATCTGAATTTGTCAACTAAAAAAACTGCAGTTGTCACTTGCCATACACATGACATTTTGGCAACTGGCAACGCAACTAAAGTTCCGCTACCAACTACATTACAGTTTTTGAAGTGATTACATTTAAGATGATAAGATTTCAGGTAAATAGTGTAAAATAAAAAAGTTTCCGGAAAATATTGTCAAGAAAAGTTTAATAGTGTAAATTCAGTCTTAGTATTTTAATATTACAAAACGTTATCGCTACTATTTAGTAAAATTTAACGAGTATGGAGTGTGTAAGTAAATGTTCCCTCAATAGCAGGTTATTGTCGAAAATTTTATTTAAGACTAGCATTTCTCTCGACTGTTGCAACACCAAACGAAAAATAATTTAACATTTCAATCATTAACAAAAGTCAATAAGCAGTTTTATTCATTATTAGCGCCAGTGCTCCTTGCAATCAAGTTTTTGTGCATTCAAAATATTTTAATAATGAAAGTTTGTCAAACGAATAAAATGCTCAAATTCAAAGAGCTTCTTAACATAAAAAGATACTTATGCATTTAATATTCATAATTAGGAGTAAGCCCAACAGCAATGTATGAAGCTGAACATCGAGAAGTGCTTAAGAGCATTTAAATATCCCGCGAAATTTGCGGCAACATGGTATTTTCTTTTAACATGCGTTCCATAAATAATTGTGGCAAAATTATTTATTATATTATAGGACATTTTAAATAAAACTTGTTGAATAATTTATCACTGAATAGCCAGAACTAAAACATTTGCGCAAAAAAAAAAATAAAAAATAAAATAAATAAACAGAGCATGCAAACTTTTTCGTTATCACGAGCATATTAATTTAATACAAAGTTAAAAAGCCGCATTTACGAATATACATACATACATATGTATATAACTATATATGTATAATCTCATTACCTTGCAGCGCATGTTTGTGTTCCTTTTAATTTGAATTAATTTTTTTTAAATTAACATCGTGCACTTAATTCGAATAAATGTGCAAAATATCGTGCGCAAGCGCGTGCCGAAGTGTTAAAAATTTGCATATTTTTCTAGAAAGGAAGCATCCCTTCTTCTTCAATTTCAAGAGGGCATATTTGAATTGCGCGCAAAATAAACGGAAAGTGAGAACGTGCAAATAAACTTTCTAAAGATATGGTATGCATATGTTTTTTTATGAGAGCAAGTAAATCTTTTTGTAATTTTTTTATTATCTGTATTTGTTTTTGTTATTTCAATTGTCCTTCCTCCATTCATTAATTTTTTTCTTCCATACTTACAACAACTTCTTCATGTATCTTTTGCGAGCCACCAAGGTATAGGATTCTTTATGACCGTTGCTAATGTATTTCATTTTGTCTTTTTTTCTTTCTTCGTTTTGTTGTATTTGTAATTAATCCAAATATTAAAATACAGGAAAATTTCAGTCCTGGTTGTGCAGGACAACCTTAAGAAGAAGAAGAGAAGTTTGAAGTACAAATCAGGTACAAACAGAATTGATTATTATCGGCTCTGTAAGATTGATGTTTTACTTATTTCTTTTGTGTATTTAGGGTGAATTCACTTTTTGTTTTGTTTTTCAAAACTTGTTTTTCTGTGGTAAACAAACAACTTTTTTTTATTTTTTTCCTTTTCTCACTAATCGAAAGAATCTTAAGAATCTACTTATATATATATTGCACCATTCCTTTTACACTTTTGCTTTAAAGTTGTTACTAAACACTTTTTTAAATTGTCAAATATGTGCATGTATGTATATTTTCCTAATTAAATTTTTACACAAAATATATTGAATCAAAAAAGGTTTTAGTTCTCATTTTTATTTCTGAACACGTCTTACTGCTTCCTTAAATAAAATCGCGTACACGTTTTTTTTTATTCAGTATTCGTTCGATAAAATTACTGTGTGAAAGTTTTGTCAACTTGTCGTTGCAACAATAAATTTCAAACTAAATTTTATTTCATGAGTGGTTAGAATTTTGTTCAATTGTTTAGAGTTCTTTGTGTGCAACGTGTTTCGTTTTAACCCCTGTTTAATTGTACATTTTTTCAACTTTACGACAAGACATGTTGTAAACTCGAGTTGGTTTGATCATACAACCAACTTTGTATTGTAGAGGATCATAGACAGTGTTGCCAGTTTAGATACTTCTAATAAAAGTTTTCCCTAAAATGCGGACATTTAAAATTTTTTACTTTCAATGCTGTTTTCGTCTGATAAATACTTTTTGTAGGTGCTGTGGAACCGTAGCTTTCAGAAGCCCGATGAGATTTTCAGCCTTATTTAAGTGATGAAAGTGCACTAGATGTTAACGAGTTCCTCCATATCATTTTAAGAAATAGTAAAAATTAATAAAGTTAATATTTCGTGATGCATACATCATATACAAAACCATAAGCAATTTGGAATTCAAAAATTTAAAAATAGAAAATATAACATGAGTGGTGGGAGTTCACTATTGTACAATATTGTCAACAAATTGAAAAATACAAAAGAAATCTTTTTACACAACATAAATCAAAAGACATTTGATTTTGTCCTATACATTGTGCTATTTGTTGTATAATATACACACTGGAAATTTTATTGTACAATATAGATTATAGCACAATAATATTGCAAATAATTAATAAAGTTAAAATTTGAGATATGTTATTGAAAATAACTACGAAAATTTAACGAAAATTCGTCTTGAATTGCGCAAGAATAAATATCAGAACTTTCATGAAATTTCATGAATTTGTTGCACGCAACTTTTTCTATTTGCTAATTGTAGCGATATAAAAGAGATTGTTACATAAAAAAGGACGTAGAAAGAATCTCTGATTCATTTTTGGCAACGGTTTCGATATAAGTTTCTCTACCAGGCCTCCTATTGAAAAATAAAAAATTTTCATGCAACTAATTTCATGAAAAAAAATGCTTAATGTAAATCAGGTATTACATTAGTTTTTAACAAGTATACAACTTTTTTTGGTTTTTTTTTGATATGAGAAATACAGAAGTAAATTTATTTTATTGCGGCAACACTGATCGCAACAAAAATTCATTTATGTTGCAACTTTTTGATGCATTATTAAGTTGTAATGATTTGAAGGCCAGTATACTTACATAAAGTGTGTGTTACGAATTTTATTATTTGATCAAAATTTTTAAGTTGGCGTTCTTTTATTTTCTAATTATATTAATTGATACTCCTTCACTCACGATGAAAAAAAAATTCATACGCGAGTGTAGTGAGAGTGACAAGGACTTGTTCGAAATTTTGAGGCCGGAATTTTGTTTGCCTTCTAAGTAAATGAATTCAAAATATGCTACAGTTAACTTCTAAAATGCTAAACTGCCACCAACCAATACTGTATGTAACTTTAAATAGAGCATGAAACTAATTTTTCTATCAATTGTATATGGTATACATATGTAAGTATATAGTACTCGTATATGTTTTGTTATGAGCAAATAGAATAAAAAAATTAATGTGGAGAGTACATTCACCTATTTGCGTTTCCTTTATCCTATTGTGTCACTCCATGATTATTTCATACAACACATTTATATTTTAACGCATACAATTACGCCAAATACACTCGTAGAGTGCCACACTGAATACAAAAGAAAGATGAGCGCGTGATTGTTTTGGTCCTACACCGCAATTATATTGGCTGATACTAAATGTGCGTGAAGTGAATTCTCGCTGTACAAAGTGATACTTTTTTCGACATATCAACCAGATTTATATTAGGGAAGTAACGATACGCCGTTTTGCAGATCCGATACCGATATTAAAAAAGAAATAACGACGATACCGATTCGGAAGACCCGTTACGCATATTGAACTTAAGTTAAAACTAACAAAACCTTTTATTATACAAGATTATAGTGCAAGAGATTATTAATATTTAAAATTGATATTTGAATTCAATCTGAAATTAACAAAAAACTAATTTTTTTTTTAAATGAATACATGATTTAGCATTAAGAGAACATTTCACTACTAAGGTGCAAAGCAAAACAAAAGAAATGTTTAATTTTTCTGTTTAGACTTTATGTGCTGGGTTCAAATTACGGCATCTGATACGACTCGTCATTTAAAATAATTGCAATAGAGTTTGTATGGAAAGGTTTTTAAATTACGAGTCGTATCGAATGCCGTGATTTGCCCCCTGCTTTTAATATGTTATTTCTCTTAGTTTTAATGCAAAAAAAAAATCGTTGAAAATTGAATTGTTTGCTCAAAACAGCTCTAAAAAAGTTTAAGAAGTATCGCCGATATCGATATATCGGAAAATCAGAAAAATCCCTAATTTATATATAAGTATACATATGTATATACTTATGTATGTTTTAATAAGCAAACCCAGCAAAAAATATATGAACGCTTTTAAAATTAAATAATATTTCATGCTTTCTTGAGTGAGCATTTGTTTCTTCGAATGCACTATTAATATCATGGCAAATACCCAGCTAAAGGTCATGCCAAAACGGAATTAAATCATCCATCACATTGCTACATTTTCATAAAACATGTTTTATCTGCAACAAACAACAAGAGTACAGTAGCTCAGTGGTAGATAGTGTGCATTGAGAGTGTAAACAGCTCAAGACCTGCACAAAACCATTTATTATATTTGAAAAATCTCTCGTGTCTTATAAATGGTCTTGTGCAGGACACTAGTTCGTATCCTGCGATAAAAATTTTTATTTATTTGTTTGTTTTGTATTTACGTGAAAAATATCATCGGATCAGGGAATTTTCATGTGTTTAAATTCATTCATTTGAATGGATATCAAAGTATTTAAATTGTGGCACAAATACATGATCTCCAACGACAAGCTAATGTACAAATCATGCATGTTTCACCTAAATCGAACCAATGCGTCATCACTTGAACCCATGATTCAAAGCATGACTTGTAATGTTTTTTTTTGCAGGGAATATATAAAAAGAAATACATAATATAAATAGTCACCATTCGAAAAAGCAAAACAATTCTTGATGTTAACATTGTTCTAAACATTCACATGAGAGATTGAAAAAATAATGTCACTCACTCATCACTATAAAACACTTCCAGATGCAAAAAATAAATATGTACATATATACGAGTATGTAGATATAACATCGCCACTTATTGTTAACTAAAGACAATATTTTATTTCTTATTGTTGTTGTGAATAATTGAACCTACTTGTCCAAAAATTCGATAGCAAAGTCCTCTGGTGGACCAAAAATGCTGTGCCTTTAACAGAGCAATCAAAGACGGGAAGGACATGAAACTGCGCTAAAAATTGCGTATTATGAAGAAATAAATGCGGTATGTGACACGCAACTAGTTACAAAAGGTGGCGCAAAAGTAGTTACCCGATGTTCTTTGAATGTTTTAATTTTAAAATGAATGAGCATGCGCCATTAATCTATACCGCTCGGCCACTCCTTCTGCAGACTCACTTCGTTCAACTGGGGAAGGAGAAAGTAGTTGGGCATGGCTCTGTAGTGCTCGCTGTTCACAATAGTAGATAGTTTGGCCCGCGGCGATTTCGGAAAAATAATACCTATCATACCATAGACCAACTTTGAACGGGTGTAGTTAGGAAGAAAATTACAGCTAACCAAGCTAAGTGTCCATCGGTCAAATTTAAATAATGCTTGGAAAAAAACATTGTGCGAATTTCCGTAGCACCTTTGCTGAGTACTGCGCATCCGAAATGTCCAGTTCACATCACGTCCACGTGATATGACAAGGCACCTTAATTACTCGTCCAGAGCCTTCAATGTGGAATAAGCTGTGTGGCGCGTACTAGCGAAAAGAAGTGGGTAATCATCGACCTACTATACCCTTCCCTATTATGAAATGGGCGAGGCGACCGAATGGAACACCAATTTGAATAAAACAAGTTTATCGTTTCCACGTCCTGTTCAACGCCAGATCCGTCCATGGTTATTCGCCAACAAAGACTGAATAAGTGACAGCCAATGCGACAGATATTCATTATATGCAGCATAATTAGTTTTGCTAGAAGTTAATATTAACATTGTCGAATAAATGAACTTTAGCATTAGAACAAGTATTCTTTATTGACTACAAATTATTATTAATTATACCATAACAAGCCATTCGTGGCCATGTGGGTAAATACATAAATATACATAAGTAAGTGCTTATAATCAAACATACAAATTCAGTTTTAAGGAAGGAACATTAAAATTACAAACAAATAAATAAGTATGTATGTGTAAGAAAATTTCAACAGACGTAAAGTTTGAGGACTTTTTCCAAAGTATGACAAGAAAAGAATGCAGTGGAAGGAAAAATCACAAAAGTATTTGGTTTTGCTGTCGTGTTGTATTTATTATGTTGGTATAGGATCTTGGGGGAGTAAGGCTGCCTAAGTAGATTAAACGACATTGAAAGAGTGTGCGAACAAGAGAAATGGAGGGACAGAGGAAGTGTACCAACAGTGGTTGTACCTTGTGAATGTGATGGCCGGAAATGGGGATGGAGTAAGTAAGTACCAACTATTTGGGAGGATGGATGGTTTTTCTTTTACAAAACATCATTCACAATTTTTCCCTGTTTCATTTAGAACAGAGGAGAGTTTGTGTTTTTCGTTTTATTTTAATTTTGCATTACAAAAAGTTCTTCTTAGACTTTCTACTCCTTTTTCTTTTCCATTGCGTTTGTATGTTGTATGTGCGGCGGTTTTTGCCATCAGTTATGAGAGCTTTATCAAAGACATTATGACAGACAGGCTTTGTTTATAGCAGTAGCAACAACTGAAATATTGCTATACAATATGTATGAATGTACCAGTATGTATGCATGTAGAAATAAAGCTGTATACAGCATAATTTATAAACTGCTTACAACAGGCTACACTATTTCCAAGAAGAAGACACCAACTGATACGAGTACCAACTGTTAAGGCTCAGTTAGCCGACTGTAATGTAATTTAACTGCAACAGTAGGAAACAACTGATCGATATTTTTATATAAAAAGTAAGTTACATTATTTGTATTACTTTTCACATAACAATATCGATCAGCTGTTTCCTACTGTTGCAGTTGCATTGCATTACATTCGGCTAACTGAGCCTTTAATTTCATTACATAATTACACAGCTGTTTCGCCATTTCGACAATGAAGAATAGTGCTAAAAGCATTGTATGTTTTTGTTAATCTCTGTAATGTTTTCAATATTTCTACAGAATTGATAGAACTTTTTTATTTTTTTATTTATTTCAAAAAGTTAATATACATATACACACATATGTGTACATACTAGCGTTCACCCGTTACGTGAAAAGCGTGCAAGCGTAACAAACAAATAAAGAAACTCACTTTCACATTTATAGATAATATTAAGTTATTGTGAAAGCAAAAAAAAAATTTATACTTTTTTATCATATTTTTAGACATAAATCTTTTAAAAACTTCTTGAATTAAGGGAAAATATTAAACAATTTTATATTTTTATACGTCTTTCATTGCAACGAGTATTAAACTGCTTGACTGTAGAAAAAATTATTTTTTTCGAAACTAAAAATATTCGAATACTCGATAAAAATTGTTCGAGTAATTTTTTTTTCATTCTAAGGGCCAAATTTTGTAAATAGAAACGTTTTTTTCGTTTTGAAATTTGTATGGAAAAAATATTTTTTGAAACGAATTTTCGTTATTTTTCATACAAATTTGAAACGTTTAGAAACGAAATATTTTACAAAATCTGCTTATAAATTGAAAAATTTTGTTCGTTTGAAAACAAAATCATTCGTATTTGAAAAAGTTTTGTTGGACTGATAACTCCAGTTTAAACACATATCGCTCATTTACTATAAGAACGTCACAACTAAAACAATGGACTTTTTGAGTTAGTGATGCAGAATTAATCATCATACCGTTCATCACATTGTGTAAAAATTGCATACCACTAAAGACCAAAAAAAAAAAGATTCGTGTCTCACAGTTTCGATCCAAGTCATGCACCTTTTATGGACCTCCAAAAGGTTTGGGGCCTTGGTGTCGTTTTGCATTTTATCAGGCTCATATCTTGCAAACCGTTCGTTTTGATTTATTCTCCGAGGCAAAGTTGCAGCTCTTGTCACAAAGAACATATGAAATCAAAAAACTTCACCTTCATGATCAAAATCCGTCTTTTTTCTGGTCTTTTATCACGTAGTGGTTTCCCTATATGGTTATATTTCCATGACTTAAAATATTACACACAGTGTAAGCAAAAAAAATATGTAATTGAGTTTTGCACACTGTTGGAGGAGATTGAAGCTGTGTAAATTCAACTAAAGCTTTGTTCACACGGCATGTCTCTGTCGCATGTGCATTTTTCATACGTACGTTGCACATTACAATTTTTTAATTAGACAAAGTCATAAATATTTTGATGTGACAAACCATATATCTGAAAAATGCTGTGGAAATCCTGATATTTGCAGCCGACGCAACATTCGTTGCAAGTGATAAATCCACACACACCGTGTAAACATGACTTAAGTGGAAGCCAGTTACTGTATTAAATATTAAAAAAAAGAGAAACAATTATAGCTTTCTACTTTTTTATGAAAAAGAAATAAAAATGAGAAGAGTTAAAAAGAGAAAAAAACTTGTTACTGGAAATTATTTTCCTGAATAGGTTCCGACGGGTAACAAAGTTGGCACTTTACAATTTTTGTTTTAATTTTGCACAGCATAATTAAAGAAATGAAGAAAATGCGAAAAATGAGTAGAAGGAAAAAATCTACTCCTATAGAATTGAAAGGATACAAATAAAGTCAACGTCTGCATAAATTGTGACTATATGAAATTATGTGGAGAAAAATAACAAAATAGAAATAGAATTTTATTATTCCATTAAAATCTTGTATTAAATAAAGTGAAATTTTCTAGTCGAAATGGTCACAAGAAAATTTATGTCAGTATTCAACTTTAAAATTATTCTAAAGAGTAAAAAAGAACGTAGAAAACACAAAATTTTTACTATTTTTCATTGAAAATATGTTAAGTTTAGACTTTCTTTTACTTTCAACAATATTATATCACTCACGTCCCTTTTCACAACGTGAAAACGTGATTTTTAAATTTTTAATTGTATTGATTAATTTGAGTGGAAGAACTTATTTAATATTATCAAATTGTTTATAGGTGAAAATTTAATTAATTTTTTAATTGATATTACAAATGTTTGAATTTATATTACAAAATTATTCACACTACTTTTTTGTGTGTGCAAGTTATTCATACAAATCTTGCCGTTAAAGCCCTGTTAGCTTTTAATTGTACATTGTGAAAAGGGCCGTTAATCGATTATGGCACGATGAGTATTCGCTAAATTATAAAATACGGATCGGACCTATTTTTGAATGTAAAGGCTTACAAATATTTTTTAAACTACACGAATAAGTAATAGAGCTTTCGAAGCGCTACATTAGCTAATTCAGTTCTAATATTCCAGTTTTCAGTTGATTTACTTATGTTAAGTTTTCTTTACCTACACACATTAGTACTTAAATGAGGTGCGTTGCGTGGCACAGTCAGTTTAGACTGACTCTGCGCCCTGAAATTAAGTGTACTATCGATATGGTTGGAGTGTTTTGAATAACATTGTACTTCTTACGAATAATTCCTTAAATATAACAGGTTTTTCAACTTTGAAACAAATAGCCGACATATTAAACAGTCAGAAACTCTAGAAAAAAGTGTATATGGTTGGGAAATTTTCCACTTAATAGAAAAATAGAGTTTTAGGATGAATTGTTGAACAAAACCAACAGCAATGCCACTTCATAACTTGGATGAAGGAAAAAATGAATGCCAGGAGAGAACAAAAACCTTCCATCATGTTCAAGTGTTTTGTCATTTTACTTAAACGAAAATAAAAAAATGCAATGGAAAAATGCAACAGAAAAAAACATATGTACATACTCGTAAGTCTATCTTCAGTTTTATTTATTTACATTTTTTAATTTATTCAGCAAAAAAAGAATGTTCACGTTCAACATCAATTTGTGTTTGCATGTATGTATGTATGACTCTGAGGATTTAAGTCAGACTAAGTAAAGGCCGAACGAAGGATGGGTTGGCTGCAGAATTATTCAGACATAAAAATTGCATGAGCCTTTAAATGCATTTTAATGAAATTAAAAAAAACAGAACAGAAATTATAGCAAAAGAAAGCTATAAAAACTCAATTTCATAAAAACCAAGAGTAAATCTGTTATGAATAAATTTAAACGCAGGTGTAGTATGGCTCTACACAGCACACAGAAAGTACGCGAGTTTTAATAAAACATCCAATAATTAAGCTTTTAAATTTTTGATGAAAAATTTTTAAATATGTCGTCGATGTCACTGTGAAATAAAAAAAAATGTGTGTGTAGAAAAAAACTTTTAAATCAGATAAAATTGTCAGTTAACAAACAATATGAGTCCATCATGCCAGGCAGGGTTAACTAAACATTTACCCTTTTCACACTCTTGTATAGAGACATGAATATAAATATTTAACTATAAAGGTAAATGTTAAGCAGAACTCAGCTGAAATCTACTTTATTTATTTGCTTTAAAAAAAATTTTAAAATAAACTCATAATAAAAAATAAAACGAAAAGGGAAATGTTTAGAAAGAAAAACTCTACTGCTAAATTTTTTCTGTGCCAATATTTTCCATTTTGTAGATCATTGTCCTTTCGGAGTATGTGCCACTTTGTGTTATAAAAGTCTGCAGACGAAAATATTATGCATTTGTTCTATGGCACGCGTTTCAGGCGCTCACACATGCATGCTGTCATCACCGCCGTCTGATGTCATCACCATCATCTAATGGAGTACAAACGTGAAAACTTTGCCTTCTATATTGAGTGACAGTTTCATCTATCATGTCTATTACAGATAAAAATCTACTCCTGCCTCATGTTAAGGGTTGAAATCAACCAAACAAAAGCAAGATTTAAAAGTCACATCATTTTCATTTCATACATCTTAATTTGTATTAGGCATGTAAACCTTAAATCCCTTTTTTAAGTTGTTAATTTTTATTATCACTTTACAGAAATATAAACCAACCTTCAAATGACACTTGCAAGTTGCAACAAAAATAAATCAAATACAAAATCATTGTAACGGTACTTTTTTCGATTTGATTCTGAATTAGGTGGACCAAGCCACTACACTGTCTTGTAAAAAGTTACATACCTTAACATTAACAAATCTTTATAAATACATACATACGAGTATGAATGTTAGAATTTTAAATACAATTTCAACAAAAGAAATTTCATTTCGATATCTGTGGGAATATATTACAATTACATCACATTTTCACTTTCAAAAGGATGAAAAAGACAAGAATCATTTAACAATTAATGATCCGTAAACAAACTTAACACATGTAGTTCACTGCGGTAATCTGCTGGTATTGAAGAGGAAAAAGTTGAACGAGAAATATTGTCGGAGGTGCAAATGACACCTTTAATAGAAACAGCATGTGTTAAGAAATGCTCAAAGTGTTAGGGGCTGGTCACACTTGGGCAAATATTTGCCCAAAAAACGTAACCACAAAATAATAATGAAAAAGCTTCCAATTCAGATACGTGTTTGTTAAGTTAAATAGTTTCCAATAATGTTGAAATCAATGACGTTGTCTATTAGTTGTTTATGAAACTGTTTAACTTAAGAAACACGTGTCTGAATAAAATGGTTTTTCACAAACATTGAGTGGTTACGCTTTTTTGAGTAAATGTTTGGCATGTGTGACCGCACCTTTATTACTGTTCTTACATTGTAATTTTGCCCATTGTCCAGTTAGTGTACTTTTTTTTAGTGCGTATGGTTTCATTCTCATCATCACCATCACATTTTTAAGACTAATCGATTTTTCTGTGGGATATTTAGTAATACCAGGAGTATTCTACATTAATATCCACCTCTCTCGTGTGCTTTTGAAATTTATACGTTTTTGTTTTTAATTTTTAATTGAATTCTTTCGGTAGAAATTTTGCCCTCTCGAATTGTCAATTCAAAGGACAGACAGAGATAACTGGGGTGGAATAATGGAAGACCAATGACTAAATGAATTATAAATTAATTGATGCAGAATGATGTGATGTCTGTGATGTTTTTGTCCAATTTGTTACTTCTTTTAGTTTTGGTATAAATTACACTATGCAACAAATTTTCGTCTTTTTGCCATAACCTCAAAAATTAAATGTTTTCTTAATTAAGAGTCGCTGAACACGAATATGGCACTCACTTATTTTTCTTAAGAAGCGTTTTCGAGATATTCGCGAAAAACGTGTTCTTTTGCAGTTTACAAAGATATTTCCAAACATCTTGAGAACTGTTTATTAAAATTTGGCAAATTTAACATCATTGTAAAGATGTAAAGATTATTTTATCAGCCCATATTTTTAATGTATTGATCGGGTAAAAATTCATTGAGTTACGGCTCTTTAGATTCAAAAAAAAATTGAAGTTTTTAATTCTTTTTTTTTAAATTCAGTATTTTAAGTTGCACCTTTATTTTAGTGGTTCGTATTTTTTGTTGCATAGTGTTATTGATTGGCAAAGTCATTAACCCTTGACGATGAAAACTGGTGCTGAAGTTGTGTTTTTCACAGTTTGTTTGCTGTTTCCGCATGTCCTTGTAATGAATTCATAAAGTCCTTCCGCTCCTGAAGTAATTGATTTTGCTAAGTCCCAGTTCACAATAGCCAAGTCTTACTGCTAAGCTTATCACTTTTTCCTCTTTGAACTTTAATCGGCGTTGACACAATGCAAGTTTTATTTTTCAGCTCATATTTTTTATGCGTAGTTTTCTGTATGCATGTGTGCTTTTTTTAATATTACGAATGACAGTACATGAAGCTGAGTACTCGTTTCTTTTCCCCTCGTCTCTCTCTCCACAACAAACTAATCAATAAGACTTGCATAGTGTAAACTAAGACTAAGTGCATACATAAGAGCTTATGTCTTACCACAGTTAATTATTTGGAAACAAGTATGGACGGTTTATGATGGCACTTGTAAGATTATGCACTTCTGCAAAAAAAATATTTTATACTTGTTTTAATTTCCGTTACATCATTTTTACAATTATTTGCCCATTGCTTAAAAATAAAAATATTTAAAATTCAAAATAAAAAATTAAACATTTATTTGTATATAAAAATTAATAAGCCACTCATTAATCCGTTTATTTCATTTCATCTAACCGACAGGCTGGACACGTTCTGTACATGGAAACCTAAAAATTATTTGACCAAATACAATTTCATGCATCGAATTTTACTCTAATGGACTTGTTGCAACCGAAGAATTATTAAATTCTCACGTAATATTGCTGGCTTGCAAATGTTTTCTTTCAATTTGTCTCTAACCGCAACGTTTACGATACCGTTTTACTCAAATCTCAACGTTTATTTCCAATAAAAAGTAAAATAGAAGAAAAAGAAATTGAATTTAAAAATTTTCTATTCCATGAGAATTTCTTCTTCATCTACCGCAATACTCTAATTGTATTTAATATATTTCTATGGCAAAAAGGAAAAAGTGCTTAAGTCGAAATAAGCTGATTTTGAGTTAATGATACCTTCGTAATCTGCACATTCGAAAGTACGTACCCCTGGTCAAAATCTCAATTAATTTGTATGATTTTTCAGAAACTTATAGCACTATGACTTGCGACTTATTTTTTTAGACTTCTAATCTCATTTGGAATAAAAGATTAATTTAGGTAATACTTTGGTAGATTTTAACTTAAATGTATTACTTATAGTGTGTAGAACAATGTTTGCTTACAAAGATAAAGGTTAACAAAAAAAATTCCAATTTAACTGTAAAATAAATAATTTCTGAAAATCGACTTGAACTCTGAAAAATGCCCTCCTGCAAAACAGTCAAATATGCCTTAAGCACTTTTTCATTGTTGCCACAGATTTAATATGTTTATGTTGAATAACACTTAATTCATGGCAATCATAATTATCCATGTATGTGTGTGTGTGTGTGTGTGTATGTAAATCCCAAGCTATCATCAGAATGATTCACTGTCACTCGAAAACATTATGATGATCTATCCCTTAATCAAGGCTGCAGTAATGCAAGCTCACTTATCATAATTCCCATAAAACGAAATATTTTCAAATCAAAACTATAAAAACACACAACGCCTTTTTATGGTTCATCTGAAATTGACTTCACTTTAGTGATAAAAAAAAGTTGCATGGGGACTGGCTGCTCATACTCACTTACATTGAAGATTTGTCAGATACATAAGCATACGAGGATCGTTCAACGTGTACATCCATTGCATATGAGATTTTGCTTCTGTTTAATTTAATTAAGGTAAAATTCGTGTATTTGAGAAAGCCAAATTGCAGCATTTGATAATTTTTAAGAAACGATTATAATTATTCTGAAGAATTTCTAACAGTGCAGAACAACATGATACAGCTTAATCATCTGCGTTTGTGTGTGTGTAACCTGTGTGTCAGGTCAGTTTTCTTTATGGTGGGAATTAGTGATGAGCGATAACGTGTTTTTTTAAATAATGTTGCTCATTGTGAATGTGATTTCTAAATAGCTGTTCTTTTAAACTGTGACTGTGATCACAGTTTAGCAGTATTTTGTTTGCAGCAGTTCTGTTATTTTGAGAAAATCTAACAAGAAGAGTAGTAGTGAAATTAAACTGTGACTGTGATCACGGTTTATATCATTTCAGCTCTTCTGCTTTAAAAGTCTTTTTAGCATTGGTACTTTGATAAGTACTAATAAGAAGAGCGACAAAAACAAATAATTAGCAAATCAGCCCCGTCCAAATATTGAGATTTTCGTATAAGATGTACATAGTTGCTAGAAAAGACGATTTGACACGATTTGACGATTTTTTTATCGACAAAACCTGCACGTATAAAAAAATTCATGTGGTAGCTTTATCTAATGTTAAGTAAGCATATAAGAACAATCACAGTTTGTATAAAAGAACTATATTTCCAAAACCTGTTACTTGATAAATTCAGTCACAGTTGTGATTAGTGATTTTTCAATCGCTGTGAAAAAAGAACAGGTTTCAAAATATCGCTCAACTCTAGTGGGAATTCTGGGACGCACACTGCTTTGCTTTGTTTTGTTTTAATTCAGTGAGTGGCTAAAAATGGGAACGGAAGGACTATATATGAGAAATTTGGGCCATTGTACAATATTGGGGCCAACATTGTACAAGTTAATATAGTTAAGGCCCAACTATAATATGAATAAGCTGGCTTAAGTTAATGCCAGAATTGAACGATAAGACTGCCAAATACTTAAGCAATTAAGATGTGACTTTTAAGTGGCCACAATTTACTCACATGAACTTAAGTATTCTTTAGCCACAGCTGCACATATAGGTACTGTTCACAATTATTTAGTAATTTTGTTTCTTCTTATAACTACTAAATGAATGCAATTCAATCAAATTAACTTGTTAGAATATCATAATCATTTAAAAATTAACGTATAATTATATCCACTACTTTATTACTTGTTTTGTTTGTTTTCCCTACTAAAAAGTACAACAATGATCATATGTACATAAATAAACTCATGTGTATGTGTGTATATGTGTATTGTACAAAAAAGAATGAAATAAAAGTTTTGCTTTCCTTTCTGAATTTAAAATAAGATACAATAAAAAAATATTTAAAATCGTTTACTACTTTCTGCTGCTGTTTGCTTGAGTTTAAAAAATGCACAAACAGTGTTTTCCGTACAGAATGTGCGTTTCAGTTTGGCTCTTAGCTTAAGCAAATGATATTTGACGAAACTTGACGAAAAGTTCCATAAGTACATTATAGTTTGCCACATATGTTTTATATGTAACCGCACAGTTGCTTAAGTTTGCTTATTCATATTGTAGTTGGGCCTTTACGCTCAAGAAATGTTTCATGGATTTTTTATTTTGAAATCTCATTCTCACTATCTATATATGTATGTATGTACATGTAACGGATATTTCAATAAGTCGTTTAATATCCCGGCATTTTAACAATGGCAAATTTGGCGCGTTTCAGAAGGCACATGATTCCACGTCGTTTACAAGCTGTCATAGAAAGGCACAGTGGGCCAACAAAGTACTGAAGCACTATATTTTATTTTATTTTTTATTTTTTGATTACGAAATTTAATTTTACTATTAATTATCTCAACATATATTTAAACTTGTGTCCACTTAATTTTATTGCGTTTAAAAAAAATTATCACTGTTTTTGGAATGAATTAATAAAACTGTACGGTACAAATTTTCAAAGAAACGTTAACTTTCGTTAAACTACAGATTTGGAATATATGTTTAAACTTTAGTCGCTGCCGGAAACATGTGGACAATTTCACAGAATGCCACGTACGATGTCATGTACGATGACCAATCAATTGAGCGTACAAAGGTGAAGAGGAACCCTATTGTTTTCGCTACGCTGTCCGTCTGTCCTTCAAAGGCAATTTTCTCAGGAACCGTAAGAGCTACGGACCTGAAATTTTGACAGAGTATTTAGAACTTTGGCCGTTAAAATTATAAAATCGCCAAACCGAAAAAAATCGCCTTAACCCTAAAAAAACGCCAAAACGGAAAAGAGCACCAAATTAAAAAAAAGTTCTAGCACTGAAACGAATCCTCAAAATTTAAAAAATCGCCCAAATGAAAACAAAATCAGCAATATGAAAACAAATCGCCAAAATAAGAAATAAGTCCAAGAACCTAAAAAAATAGCTAAAACGAGAAAAAAGCACCAAAAATAAAAAATATAGCATATTAAAAAAAATGCCAAAATTTAAAAAACCCACATTAAAAAAACGCTTAAAACCAAAAAATCCCAAAAACGAAAAACTTCCAAAACTATATGTATATTATATAAGCTAAAGTGCATGTATTATTACATATTTAGTGTACGCAAGGAACCCTTCTTGCGCGAGTCAGAGTCGCACTTTCTTGAATTTATTTAAATTTAATTATGATTTTACAAATATTTAGAAGGTTTTTAAACAAAAATTTTAAATCTTAGATATAAATGTTTTCACATAATTGTTCTGATATTAAATTATATTTTAGTAGAACGAAGCAATTGCAATATTTCAGCAGTTTTAGAAGTAGTAGCGGAACAAAACCAATTACTTGCACCCTGTTGTAGCAAGAAAAAATCAAATCGCAAGTAAAAAAAAATTAAAAATTTTTCTGCCTCCCATTTTAAAATGCACGTGTTCTAAAAAGGGTGAGAAGTTTCTGCTGTCGGTAATACTTTTCTTACAATAAAAAATTAATTTTTTACATCTATTTCTATTCAAGTTTCATTTGTAAATATTACACGAGTTGCATGCACGTTGCTTGCAAGAAAACACTCAATAGTTTATTGTACCTTTTTGCGTGTTTTTTAAAGTTAAGCAGCAGAGAGAGATACATACATACATATGTATCTACATACAACGTACACTTGTTACACTTCAGCTACTTTAAATTGAAGTGTGTTTTGGAATGTGCACAATAAAATCTGCAAATACGTCAAAGCCAATGTAAATATTTGAGCGGCAAGCGAGACACTTACGTCCGTCTTTAAGTCTACCGGGTTTTACGTTTCGCTTGTACTGCTCTGTAAGAGTTGCACGCAAAGCATTAACTTGGATGTCGTTACAGCTAAATTTTCCTCTGTGTTATAGTAATAAAAGAAACTCACACAGAAATAACAAGAACATGTTAACCGCTGCAGGCGGATTTCCATAATATGTGCAAATAGAAAAAGTTTTAGAAAATTTTTTTTGTCTTAAGCATTAAGGAAATAATATCAAAAATTAAGAACAAGTCCAATGCCTGATTGCTTATGTTTTTTCTGCTCTGGGCTGTATCGCCTCATATCAGATAGATACAAACAAATTTATTAGAGCGAGGAATATATGTACGTACTATTTTAACATTTCTACGAAACTATTAGTAGATGATATACAAAAAAAACTTATCACATGTTTAACAGCGCATAAAATGCTTTCCATTTCTGCAGTTTCAGTTTCGTATGCACATCCCCAGAGAATAAATGCTTCATATTTACAAGTAAACTGCTTTTAAAATTCCAGTTTCATTCAATACTATCAATGAAACTGATTGATGTATTCGTATGTCTCGCTACTAATGATTCTAATGCCGAGTACATACTATGGTATTTTGTGACATCGCAATGGTGTATACTGGTGGCAACGTTTGTCATTTCCGATGTTTTTCGTTGTGTGGCATTTCTTACATATAAAAGACACGGCGTTGCACACTTTTTTAAAAGACAACACAAGAAATGCTAGATGTGTAGTCTTCATAAGATTCGAATAAGTCAGAATTTCATCAAGAAGCAAATGTTAACAATGCAAGTATGAGTGTATTATTTTATACGGTTGGGTCTGATAAAATTTAAAATGTTAATACTAGAGGGGAGAACTACGAGAAAAATAGCAAATCTTGGCATAAATTATGCTTAATGCATTAAACACATTCACCACAGCAGGCTACACGAACACACGACTTCAAATGCCGCTAGCAGAATTTTTCGCCACGTAGCCAGCTACTTAATTTTTTAGAGACGGCAGCAGCACCATCTGCACCTCATATTTAAGTACAAATACATAGTTCAGTATTGCCACCTTCAAATATTTCGCATTTATAAAACTTAAATTACTCTTTCAAAATGTACTTATGTGACGTAAATGTATAAAAATGAATCAATTTATTCTTTACATCAACTTTTGGTTCTAGTTTCTATTAAATTATATGAAATAATTGTAGGATGTCACTCATTCAACATTTTGTATAATACTGGCAACTGAATTTTCTCATTGCAGCCAAAGAAATAGAAATTAGTTTTTCTTATACGAGTATTAATTAATAATGCAATTTGTCAATAACAGATAACTCTTCATCCGTTTTGAGATACAGATACCTTTGATATCTGTATGTTTCAGTGTTGTCTCGTGATTATTATAATCGATTCTAAACTTAAACCCCTCTATGTCAAAAGTTATTTTTTGTTTCTTTCATCGATTATTACCTTTCTGTTTAATTTGTGTAAAATTCAAAAGTGATTGATTAACCAGCCTTATCTTTGTATGACACATAAATGTTATTTGACTGTGTTTAACTTTACATTGTCATTATTTTGCCCACTTCCTTTGATTTCTTTAAAACAAACTTGTTTTCACTGTACTTTAATTTCTTTCTGGGTATCATAAAATAATAAAAAATACATTTGTGAATATGGATAAATCAATGTGGGAATGTGTGCCACACTTATTCACTTTCTGCAGCAACACATGATTACTTACTTCGAGTATGTTGCAATGTTACAGTTTTTTCGTTCGTATGTTTAAATGCCCCAAAAAATTCTTAATGATTTCTTTTTTTTAAATTATCTAAAATAGATCAAATAAATACTGAAACGGCTTAAACCGGAATATATATTCGCAAGACAATAACCCCGAAATAGTACCCTATATAATGCCATCATGACTCTTCGTCAAGGATGTCCAATGCCAAGATTTTTAGCTTTAAATACATGTACATACATGAGGAATTGAAGTTTTTATTAAATTTATTACACAGTCAATAGAACGAGTGAATTCAATTTGAAATTTAAGAAATAACTAAATTAATATATCTTGTACTGATCAGAACTATTTTTTAAATTTGTGGAAAAAAGTTCATTACATTCTTTCTGTCTGGGTGCATCTCACAATCAGCAATGCCGATTGTTAATTTTCTTAACAAATTCGCTTGCATGTGGCACGCGAGCCAACAGAAACTTGTTAAAATACAACAACAACTTGCTGCAGCAACAAAAAAACTATGCAGGGTTTCCCCATTTTCCATATAAATAGAAGAGCATGAGTATTTCATATCGCCATAGTGTGGTTTAAATTTTGTGTCAGTCGGTGAATGGCGGCTCAGACAAATGCAAATTTATTCAAGGTTTTTTGAATGAATTTTTTTAAACATCTCTCACTTATGGCTTTTCTGTGATCGAACAACATTTTCAGAATATCGCGAATATCAAGTATATTATGTTAATATTCAAAATACTGTTTCAAATACATGTAACTTAACCTTGATTCATATGTTGAAAAATCTTTAAATCCTTAAATCTTTATGCTCTTATGCAAAAACGATTATTAAAGTTAAAGCATGCATTAAAACCGGTTTCGCCATACAAAATTCGTTTGTTAAACCAACTTAAAATTTACCAATCGTTTTTGCATAAGGGGGTTAAAGTTTAAAAATAAATAGATACATATTGCAAGTGATGATTTCAGAGTTGATGAAAATAACTAATGAAAATATTTACTGTAAACAAATAGAAAAACATCCAAAAACAATAACAGATAGTTTACAGATTTCCCGTTAAAAAAAGGAGTCTTCATGTTTTCATAGTTAAATTTTCTTATAATTTTCCGCAAATTACGTTTCTGCTATACTCTTCGTCAAGGATCCCGAGCAAATTCACCCACCCCAATGGGCATATACAACCTTTAATATTTCCTATGGCAACACTGCTTACTACAAAACTAGTGCATACGACGACATGGTATCTATTGTTGTGTGTTAAAAATCGCGCTTGCTCTCTTAATACAAACATTTACTATTAAAATACATATCCACTGGCATGTTCAAATTACATTAAAATACATGTACTTAGCAGTGATGCCAACTTTTTTGGCTCGAAAAGCACATCAACATTTAAAAAAAGCACTAAAAGCGTAATTTTGAGATCTAAAAAGATTAAAAAACACTAACGTGAAAAACGAGTGAAATTTAATAATGTTTAATATTTTCTAATCTATTCTGAAATATATCGAAAGAAGAAGGTGTGCTTTGCACTGAAAAAATAAATAAACCAAGTTTTTATTAAATTCATTTTAAGAAATACACAAATTTCTTAAAAGCACATCTTAATGCATTTTCTAAATTTGGCACCAACGATCAAAAGTTTAGTGTTTTGAGTCTTCAAAAAGCACCAAAAGTAGTGCTAAAAGCACCAAGTTGCCATCGCTGTTACTTAGAGACGATACAAGCGATTTGTAAGCCTTTTAATTAAAAATATTTTGTCTGTGTTTCAAGGCAGAAAAAATAGTTTAGTCTGACCACCGGTAGACAAATAAAGTGTACAATTTGTTTAAATACATATTGTAGTGAATGCATTGTTGTGATACAACTTGTTCTCTTGTTTTTCAGTCATTCACAATTTTATTTTCATTGTTTCACTTTTATTATGTTAATTTATCTAACAACAAATTGTTACTTCATTTAATAGTTGCATTGTTTTCAGTGTATCATTAAATGTTTTATTTTTTGTATGACTTCAACACAAATATTAATTTTAATTTTAATTTCAAAGAGATTTTTAAATGCATTAAATCGCGCTTATTTGCAAGAGAAAGAAAACTATCAATCCAACCACAACATTTTGGTTAAATTATTTTCTGGCAAAATTAATAAATGCTATTGGGATACTTCAATGATTGGTGTTGCTGCCACTGAGAATGTTGGCAAGATTTAACGCTTTAATTTTTTATTTCTGTTTCATTTTCACTCAATTGAAAATTAAATTAACCAACTATAAATTATGTGTGTGAAAATACATTTGAAAAATAAAAATAATAACACATAAATGACTCAAGCCAGCATATATAACAGAGCTCTGTTAACATAATAACAGAGCTCTGTTGAATATTAAAAATTTGTTTGTCATGAAAATATTTGGAATGTTCCTTATTTTGCTGAATGTTGCCTGTAGGAAACAATGAGCATGAAAGGGTTAAATATGTTCCAGCGATTAAAGATAAACCGAACATTGCTAATTAGAAAATATACATACATATGTATGTATGTAGACGTACATATGTATGTTTTGTAAATATATTTTTACTGTCATTATTTACATTATTCTACGCACGTCCACGAGTCCGCTGCAAAATATTGGGCGTTATCTTTGTTGGCGTATTTCGACTCCAACGGCATTTTGGTCCTAGATTAAAGAACAAATGTTGCGGTGTTTTTTAATCTATTACAAAAACGTCGTAGTCAAAGTTGAAAACGCCAACCACGATGAGAGTAGATTATTCTCACGATTTATATTTAAAAAAAAATATATTACCGAAACAGTTGAGCATTTAAGCGCTACGAATCATTTACAAACTTTTGAAAGACATAAATAACAGTTGGAGAACACAATACAAATAAGATCTGTGTCACAGTGATAAAAAAGGTATACAACTTCTTCCACAGCGGCTCTCTCTAATGAAATTGACAACGTTTATGAATTTTTAAAATTTTTTATTTAACTCTTTTTCCTAAGCAAGTTAAGCTTAATTTTAAATTGAAAAAAAAAATAGCTCAGCTGTGTTATCGATTCAGTTTCTTGTTGTTCATTCAATACAATATTTTATTATTGAGATCTTTCTTTCGAAGTCACAACAATTATTATTAATTCTAGACAATTTTTTTTGCACATATGTACATTCACTGAGGAAGAAATTATTACATGTGGAATTTCGGGAGTCTTTTCGTAAAGATATGTTTTGATTTTTTCTGTGAGGATACCATGTGGCTGGGAGTTAAAAAAGACACCATATCATGACCACCTGTCTAATCTAAAATATTCACATAATTTCTAAAAAGAAGAAAGAAATTGGCCTCATTAATATAATATTATGGATTTGGGCACTAGAGTGGTGTCAATTCGACACAAGTGTGTTTCTGATTCGATACAGTATGGTGTCAACTTGAAAACAACGCGATATTAATGCAGCATCTGTAAAGCATTAAAATGTAAACTTTTGTTGTCCAATTGAGATATTTGATTCTATATGCGTCATTATTTTTGTTGGCTTTTAATTTTATTGGCATTTTTTAACACTTTGTGGCCAATAAATTTTTATGCTAACGATCGTAGAATAATGAATGGATAAAATATGAAATTTTGATATGGAAAAATAAAATTATTTTTTTGTCTTGCTTTTTTACTATCGGTTATTTGATATTTTTCCGTTTGGTGGTTTGAAGTACTAAATTTTTTTTAAACGAAACCAATTTTAATATGAAGAGTTTTTAAGCAGTGACTAGTATGAATAAAAAAAAGGTATTTGCTTTTTACTTAAAAAGTTTGTTTTAAAATCCCAAATATGTATATAAATGTTTTTTGTTTTTTAAATAAATTTTTAAGTAAAAAGCAAATAGTTTTTTATTCATACTACCCAATGCCTATATGCATTTCGTCAGTAGGCTTCAGCATAAAAATTCTTGAGAAAAGATAAAAAACTCCCTTTGTTTATAGAAGAACTTTGAAAATAAAAAAATACTCAAACAAAAAATGTTTCACATCAAGCATTAAATGTTTACATCATCGATTCTGAGTCCGTTCTTTAAATTTTCACAACATTTTTTCAATTGTTGCCACATGGGCAATAAATGAAATTCATTAAATTAAAAAATTAACTTTTGAGTTAATGATGCAGACTTAACGGGAATAAAAGTTCAAGTGAAAAGTGTTCCCTTTCCCTAAAATTCTGATCGCGAATGTTTGCGTTGTTGTTGTGTCAGCATACTATTTTCTAATTTTGTTCACCATATTTTTGTTCGTCTTTTATTCGCGATAAGGGTGATTATATATAAATATCATACAAATATTTTGTTTTACCCAACTCTTGAGACAAAAATTAAATTTTCCTTTTCCATTGGGATATGTGTAAATTGAAAACTTCAAACACGTTTTCTAGCAAAGTAGTTTTTTTATATGTATATGACGTTGTTTTAGTAAGTGAGCGATATTTATATTTATCTGATGGTATTTTTTAGAAACCAACTTTGTAAAAGAATTTCACCTAGCAAAAAAAGTATATATGCATTGCTCATTGATTTCAATAGTGTCACAACTTAAAATATGTAGTTTGAAAGGAAACGAGTTTATTGAAACTATTTTTTTAAGCTTTAGGTCAGTAAATTTTATAAATTTCTTTATATTTTTATTTATTTTGAGCCCGAAAAATAAAATATTGAAAAAAGTGATGGAAAGTGTGAATTTTAATATGAATATACAAAACATTTATCAAGAGAGGAGAACAGGATACAATATAAGAGGAAGTAGTATCAACAATAATTATAGAAGAGAATATCAATATCAGCAAACTATTGACAACAGATTCGAAAGATATCAAGAAAGACATTACGTTAATTATGATAGAGAAAGCAAAAAATATTTATTATCTTTTCCAAAAACCATTACAAAATTGTATATGTTAAAAAACTTTTAAACACTTTTTTTCATTTATGAACAAATATTGTAGACTTACACCCATGATACAATAATATAAAGGTAAAACCACATTTGACGTTTAAAATTAATTATGACTTTTACCCAAATTATTTGAATACTGTTTTTTTGTAAACAGAGGAAAACGTTGCCACATACATATAATGGTAACTTTTATTTAGGAATGCTTTTTGAAATGTGTAATTTGAGTTTAGAAATTGTAGTTTAACACATATTTTGTTTTAATGTTGGTTGTTTTAATTGGACATGAGGATAACGAAATATGTGTGTTATAATACTTACAAAAGCAAGTGTTGGATTTATTGTTTAATTCAACATATTTCTTAAAAAGAAACGCCGTAAATAGAAGCGATATATCGATGTTTTATTTTGTTATCATTAGATGATTTAAATGTCTTGCAGTGGATAATAAATTTACAAGCATTTTGTTTTAAAGAAGTAACTAATATATTCTAATTAAAAATAAAATATAATTGTTAGCACAACAGATAATGCATGAGCGTATGTTTCATACATATAATACACATTCGCATACACTTCGTGTGCAAATTTATTGCACAAACACACATACTGTGATACTTGCATTTAGGTAAACAGCTTTGAAAGCTCTTAAATTTGTTCGTGTTTCTTTGCAAGGATCTCGGCGACATCAATGCTTGATGTTAGCTTGCTCTCGTCGGTGTGAAAGTACAAAAAGTTCTTTATAAGAGGTTGCACATTGTGCATATGACTTGGACGTTGCTGAATAAGAGTTAATGCTTTGTTGATAGGTACAACAACTGTTCTCCTTTTTTTCGCTAGGACATGGACCATGTTGTTATTATCCCATTTCTCCTAAAAATGGACCATGTAGTCCAATAATATCCGTAAGGACGCTACAACCCGAGCAACAATTTCATCCGAATAATGTAAGGCAGCTACGTTAAGCACACAAACTCGAATATTTGCATTTCAGCTCTTAAGTTTCTTGGTTTTTTTTGCAAAGAGCAAGCAATTTTGTCGCCGATATCTGCTTAGATGTTGTGCTCTGGTCAGTGCGAAAGTACAAAAGGTCTTTTGTAAAAGTTTGCAGCTAATGTAAGGCAATAAACCAGAGAGCATAGACAAAGTTCCGCCTTGATTCAGTTGGAAATTTCCTTGCAGTCCATTTTCCTTGTTGTATCTTTTTTGCTACAGTTGTTGGTGCTGCTATAACTTTTTATTGTTTATTTTATTTTTCATAAATATATGAAATATGTAATATGAAATATTTTAAATTATTTTTAATTAAATAAACAAGAATGTCAAAAAATTAATGAAAAACTCGGATTTCATAAATTAGTAAGGTAGCATTAATTTTGAGAGTGAAAAATAATTGGGGTAAACGTCAGAAGGTTAATATGGCGACGAAAAGAGAGAACGGTTTTACCTTTATATTATTGTATCATGCTTACACCTATTTTGTTTTTATACCAATACTTTTCAAAACTTGTTAAAAAAATTATATGACACACATTGTTATTTATAACTATAAAATAATTTTTTTGATTGAAAAGAAAAAAAGACAAAAACTAATTATCAAAATATAAAAACAATAATAATTCTGAAGAAGTTAACCAAAGGTTAACGAAATATCGATATAAAAATAAAAATATAAAGAAATTTATAAAATTTACTGACCTAAAGCTTAAAAAAATAGTTTCATTGAACATATAAAAAGGTCGAAAAATTAGAGAAACGAGTTTATTTAAAAATATTAATTTATACACAACTCAATAAAGACATGAAAAATATTGTTCTCTCAGAAGGTTGTATTGTACTCGTAGTACAAACTTTTTATATGAACTTTTAACAATATGCCCAACGTCGAATTTTTCTGCGATTCCTGCATTTTTGAGTTATTATACTATTGAAGTAAATGAACGATATGAGTATAAATGATCAAACAGAATTGCGGCGTAAACACATTTTCCATACAAATTGAGTCAAAAAAGTAACACTAGAAAGAAGTCGAGAGATAAAATTTATTTTATTCTCTCAAACATGTTACCATCAATAAATTTCATATATTTTGTGAACAAAACTACAAAGAAAAATAAGCACAAAAGAAAATAAAATAAAAATTTGAGAGCATTTGAAGTTACTGCCGTATATATTATTATAGGCTTTGTTAATTTGACAACGATTTTTCCTCAAGTTGCGGACTTATTCTGTTTGAAAAAAACAATATGTATAAATAAGTAAGTTCCTTAAAAAAATGTCTCTTGAACTAGACATTCTAAATATTTGCTCTTTTATTTTAAAAGCTAACAAGATATTTACTTTGGTTTGTTCTTTAAAGTTTAAACGTTGTAGCGCTTTGTTTGTGCTCGTGTAAAGGCTAAACCAGCTAAATTATTTGCATATTTTGCAGACGTACTTGTATGCAACGTATTTTATTATTACTTTTTGTACTTTAGCAGAATGTGGGTTTATCGTAGTCTTCTTCTTATTTTCTTTTAGGAATGTTTTTCTTTAATTCAATTATTCTTCCAATAGACGTGTGCAACTTCAAACTTATTTAAATGCACGTGACATCTGAGCTTCAGTTCGACTTGCAGTTCTTTTTTTTTGTCTTTTCTTAGCTTCTTTGTCTATACACATATTGGACTTCTTCTCTTTTGCTTTAACTCTGGACAATGACTTCTGCTAACAAACATTCAAGAACTTGTGAAGTATGCTGAAGAGAAGGAAAGTAAAATTATTAAACAATTCCCCAACAGCCTACCAACCAACTCCTTTTACACATCCTTTCAGTTGTTCATTGAAAGCAAACAAAAAAATGTCATTGTTACAATATTTAATACTGAGTTTGCTATTGTTGTAGTTCTTTGTGTTATTTGATTCTAGACACTTTGGAGCTTATGCATGTACTGTCCTCAGAATTGGATTTAATGCCTTGGCATAGCAATCAACCCTTGCATAAAATCCTCCATAGAGACTTTCTTGTATCCACGTTTTTTAATTTTTTTGTCTACAGTTTCTTTCGTTTTCGTTTCGTTAATTTACAGTCCATGTTTTTATGGTTTGTAGTTAAATACACTGTTCGTCTCTCAAACATACAGAGCATATATTATAAGTACATACAATTAATTCAGGACCATAGAGATAAAATATCAAAAGCCAGGGGTTATCGAATTTCTTTACGACACGCTTGAGTCTTGCAAACTTGCAACTTTTTTATCGAGTGACTGGATTTTGCAGAAGCAGACATTGACTGCAAAATACATATATACTACCAGCTGTATTAAACCCATTAGGCCTGCAAACATGTGACTAAACGTTCATATACATAACTATTGTGTTACCGGCGTCGGAATGAAGGAAGTAGAATACAAAACCTAATCCAAAACTTAAGTTAGAATCAAGTGGAATAAAGAACATCCCCGCATAATTATTAAGCTCGTTTTGCAAACTTTATATTTTAAAGTCAATAATAAATCAATGAAATTATCATTCGATCTATCTTCTTCTCGTTAAAAAACACAACCACTAAAAAGTTCATGTATTTCCCTCAAGTTTGCTGGAATGTAATTTTTAAATACTGTGAAAGGGGTTCTCTCGATCTCAACAATGCAAGTACATACATACATATATACTTATAAATATGACACTGAATATATTTCGGTACCTGCTCATGTATGTATGTACATTAGGCCTGGTCGATTTTATTTTGAAAAAATCGTATAGCAAAAATGTAATCGATACGAAATTCTAAGGAAATTTTCCGAAGAAACCACGTGGCTAAAATCAATCCCTATATCACGCCTCTGGACATAAAAACGTATTTCCTCTGCTGTAGAAAAACAATTTTTTTTTTAAATTACAATTTTTTTAAATAAAAAATGTGTGTACTGAAATAAATGCTACCGAATTCGAATCATTATTCTTATTCCCACGTACGTACTCCCTGCTTTTAATTTTTTTGAGAGCTACCTTAGATTTATCCATAATTATTGGTTCCCATCTTTCATCTTTAAAGTCAATCCCCCTTGGGCAAAAACAATTGGTAAGCTTAAAGTTGGTTTAACAAATGAATTTTGTATGGCAAAACCGGTTTTAATGCGTGCTTTAACTTTAACAATAGTTTTTGCATAAGATCAGTTGTCAAAGAAGAAACAGCTCGGGAAGAGGAAATAAATTTTCATATTGAGAGGTGCAAGACTTCCTTAGAATTATATATAGATTTCGTTTATAATATACGATTGCTTAATTTTTATTCATCCATACAAATTGAACCGGCCTAATGTACACACGTACACATGTATGTATGTACGTACGTATGTATGTGTGTATTTAAAGCGCTTGTAGGTGGGAGTTAAACGGATACGTGATTTTTTTACGCTTTTGCAAATTTGTTTGTAATATTTTCATTATTTATTTTAAACATTCTAAGGCAAACTCTGTGGGCAGAAAAATAAACATAATATTAAAAAGTTCATAACAATTTCTTCAACAAGCCCTGACATTATTTGTGAAATGACATGACAACAAAATTAATATTGAATTTGTAAATGAAACAATGTGAATTCTAAAAAGTTTACTTTTAGCCTGATGTACAATATAAAAGGTCCTTCCGTCCAGTAAGACGTTTCATTTTGATATGTAAAAAACGAGTATTGGTAAGCGAAATAATCGGATATTTTTTTGATTTCAGAGAAGAAAGTATGTCATTAATAATGGAAAACAATGTCAGCAAAATTATCGCCACCACTACGCTCGCAGAACCATATGTTTTTCATGAACATTTTTATTACCAATATGCACATTTGCGGCTGTATGTCCTCAATGACTTCATGAATCGATTGTGGGGTATCTTATCTCTCACCTAGCCGGAAAGATAAAAGCCTAAAGGTGTTAAATCACAAGATCTCGGTGGCGAGTTGCTATCGCTTTTTGGAAAAATCAACCGGTCAGGAAACTTTTCACGCCAAACAGCGATCGATGATAGTGTTGTAGTGAAGTTTAACAATTTCAAAGCGCTATTGAAGCGCATATCGTTCCATTCCTATTAACGCAGTTTTTACTTATCAACTGTTGAAATGGCGGAACACTCACTCATTATTATTGCTGTTAAATCTATTAAAATTTTTACGGCCATTAAATTATTTTTCCGAAAAGAAAATTCAAAGTTAAAACAAATTTTGATTTCTATTAAATTATCCTAACATCAAATTTTTCTTCTAATTAAGTTTTATTTGTAACTTAATTGTTTTATTTCTTTGTGTTTGAAAAACCCAAATGGTAAGTCCATGTCATCAATATCATACTAAACGTAAATTATTTTTTTATCAGGTTGAAAACCAATAAAATCTAAGGCTAAAAATTACTGTTTGAAATAAATTAAATTTTTAGTTCTTGGAGGGAATATGAAGAAATCATTCATGCCTTGTCCAGAATTCCGAAACGCTTTACAAACGTTTTCTTCTTACAATTTCTTTTTGTAATATACATATGTACACACATACATGTGTATGTAATATAAATAAGGTCAATATAAAAAAATCTGTTTCTATGTTTTGATTTGTTTTTTTTTTGTGTGAATATAATCTAGTTTAAATCGAAAAAAATTAAGATTGTAAATTAGGTCAAAATAATAGAAGCGTTTTCTTTAAACATACATACATAGATTAAAAAAGGCTTCTATGTTTTGATTAGACTTTGGTGACAATTAAATTAAACGATTTTACAAACTCATTTAAAGAAAGTGAAACAGTTGTTTGAATGTCTTTGTTCTTCTCGCTTTCACTTTGTAGCTGTAAAACAGCGTTTAAATATTTATTTTATATCTAATCAAATTATTTCTTGGACAGAACGTTAATGAACAAACGGTTTCTGAGATTAAAACAAAAAAATATTATAATAAAAATGATGTTATTTCTTTAGAATTAACATGTATTGTTTTCGGTTGAAAGTTAATTAATTTTATAAAAATAAATATCATACAAATAAGCCGGTTTAATACATTCTGACATATAACAGAGAGACCTCAAACATAAATTTACTATTCCAGAGAATAGTTTAGAATTAAGTAGGCTGACATCATAACAAGACAATAAGGTGAAATGAAAAAATAATTAACATTTGGTCAGTAAAACTTACAATTTGGTCATAGCGACTTAAAAAAAAAAACTATTTATGAAGAGTTTAATTACCCTACAATTATTGTACTTTTGTTTCAGATGAAAATATCTAACTTTGTTTACAGAAAATCTTCGTATCGCAAAGTTGATATTTTTTCTTAAGCCTGATGAAAATACAATCTTGTGGGAGTAGAACCTGGTGATGCTACCACTACCACTCAAGAGCCACTCAGACTATTCTACATGTATAAAGACTTTCATCACACTTTACGACAAAGAAATCTAAAGACATTTCTTTCGACTGCCAAAAAATCTAAGGTAAAGCGACATTTTGTGTTCACACCATCACTCCTCATATTACATTAAAAAACTTAAGTATAAAGCAAACAGCTGTTGAGTATTAACGTGCCTAAATTAATCCTTTACTTCTGGCGGCAGAGTAGTTTCATGCAAGCTGTAGTTTTGCCGGTTTTTTAAAATAGACGGCGGTTAACGTAGTTGATTTAAATAAGATAAATAAAAAGAAAATACGATATTTTCGTTTCGTTCGTTTCGTTTCGTTCGTTCGGTTTTTTAAAATAGACGGCGGTTAACGTAGTTGATTTAAATAAGATAAATAAAAAGAAAATACGATAATTTCGTTAATTTTTAGACATGGCTTACACAAATAATATATTTCGATACGGTAAGCATATTAAATTTTTATAGCTGGTTTAAGACAAAGACATATACCATAAACAACGACACGGAATCGGCGTTGAAACAGACGACTTGTTAGTTTGTTTATTGCTTGATTTTGTAATAAAGCAACTCTGATCAGATGAAAAGTATTATCGTTCAGAAAATTTTCAAAAAATGCTCAAGTATTACGGGATGTCAAATTTGTATCGTATTATTTACCATTCGTTATGACATTTTGCATTCACAATATCGCACTTGCACGTATTATTTGAATTTTTGACATGTATTAATACAAAGTGTAATAGGCTGCGTGGCCCTTTACACACCAGCCAACTTCTTAATAGCTCGTTAGATTTGTCGCGACAGGTACTTTTTTGTGTAATTCGAAACGAAATAAAAAAATGCTTTGTAATTTGTATGCTTATAGCATGTCAGTTCGAAAGCATTTTCTTTCATTTCGAATTACAGAGTAGACCGCCAGAATTTGATTATGCTGCCTGAAGGTCGCAATAATTGGGTATGTAATGATTTGTAATTGTGTGTGTATAATGTAGTAAAATTTCTTGGTTATTTAAAAAAATTTCTTTCTATATAATTTACTTTCTCTCCTTATTATTCTACAAAATATTTGATTACATCTGTGCATTTGATTAGAGGGCCACCTTAATGTCGTTCGTATTCGTTATTCATTTTCATTTAATTAGTGTGGATTACACTGTGATAAAAGTATTTAACTTTTGTTTATTTATTATTTTAGCACGCATATTTATATTTTATGGTTTGTATTATTTATTAAATAATAGTATGACTTTCACGGTATGAATGAATACCTTTTTCATATATTGTTTTTTTTTTGTTTTTGTAAATATTTTTGTTGAATAGACGTGATTAGATTTAGTAATAATAGAAAATAATAACAATTAAGTAATTGTATACTTTTATCAACATTTCGATAATAGTTTTGTTGAGCTGTTGTTGAATGAAAACAAACGGCTACAGTAGCGAATAAGAGTACTGAGTTTGTTGCATTGCACGAAAATATAAATACATACATACATACACTGGAGCAATTATATTTTTTTAAAGGACGCTGAATACAATTGACAAATATGTAATTAATCTGAGTTGCATCAGAACTAAATAAAAGTAATTGTCTATTATGAGTGGATTTAAAATTAAAAACTCACAGCAAATAGTTGGAGATATTTCACAATTTAAGTTGCGGAATGTGATGAAAATGTTACAATAAAACCTCAAGTTACATGTTGACAGTCAACTTTCAAGACAGAAATTTATTTCCACCCACATTATGTGTGTAATTATTCCCCCTTTATTTCTCTATTCACATATTAAATCATTGAGTCTTCACAATCCAAATGACACAACAAATCAAATCTTTAGCAGTGCACGTACGTATATGTTTCCACATTATTTTTGCAGGTTTCATGACGAAGGGGACTGACTTGCTTTGACTTCTTTTTTTTTAATTTAATAAATGTGTGTTTAAGTGTTTGATCTAAATAAAATTTTATTTGTTATGAAAATCTCTCAAAATTTCTTCGAAATTAAATGCCGTTGATATTAAAAGAAAACTCTTTTGGTTGCACCCCTTAAAAAAGTAAAACATTTTACGGCTGTTTATTTTTAAGTGTTCAGAATTTAATGGTTTTTCAACAAATGTTTTCTAGTCTTGAGATAATAATGAGATTATACATACATACATACACATATCGCACACTAAATCATAAACTGTCACAACTCAAAATGATCAAAGTGGTTTTGTTTTTTTTTTATAAATCAGTTAACTAACGAGCCCAACAATTTCTTTTACAGTACAGTCTTCTTGAATAATCTAAAATACCAATATGCTTGTTTTTATGTTACAACCTTTCGTCACAGTCAACAGTTGTTTGCCACTACTCAGCATCTGAAATTGTTTGAGTTGTGACTGTTTATGATTTAGTAAGCGATATGTACTCGTATGAACATTCGTTCGTTTATTTTATATTCATAAGTTTTGGTTGCAAGCCAATTGATTCAAATTTCATGGCACTAAATGGAAAAGTTTCGGTTATTAATTGCGGCTGCTCTTAATGAGGATTAAGTACTTGGGATCCATAAAATGCGGTTTATAATCGACCATATTAGAATAAATTTGTTCAACAGATGGAGCAAAGTAATAACAGCAGTGCTGCTCAAATAGGCCATATTTGTAAGTTTTCAAAACCTCTGATGAAATTTTTATCAATTTGACAGGACATTTTTGTCAATGTTCGGAATTTTCGTGAGTAATTTTAATCATTAAAACATGACAGATTTAATTTTTTTCTTACGACAGCGCATAGGCATACATTGGAGATTGAATCACAAAACGTCTTTAGAGTGAGCAAATGGAAAAATTTGGTACGAGAATTTATGAATTTGTAATTACACCCTTCAACACAGTTGGAAAATGATATGTATGGATGGATGTATGTACATTGGAGTGACCGTTAATTGTATGGAGACTTTTTCTTTTTTGATTTCTTCTACTCTCACCCCCCAAATCGGTTTCGTTTTATTTAAAAAAATAATTTTCATACCGAAAAGTTGCGTTTTAGCGTTTTAGGTTAGCCTTCAAGTCCATTTTTCAATGTAAGTTTTTGCATGTGATTATCTTTTAAAAAATCATTTTACAAGAATATGACATATGGTAATATTTTAGCTCTTTAAGTCAACAACATTAGTCTCAAAGAAAGCTTTTTGCTGAAATTAATATTTTAGAAAATAATGAGGAAATTAGCCAACAAAATACCGCCAATTTTATGTAACAAAATTATATTTATATGGAAATGTTTTATTTTAAGCATGTACAATAAGAGCTTATATTATATTAAATTAGTTCATACATAAAATGTACATATAGTCAAAATAAATCTAAAAATAAAAAAAAAATACATTGAATATATAGGCCTGAGGGCCAACTTTGGGGGCCGGACGCACCCCCTAAAACGCAACTTATCGGTATGAAATTTTTTTTTTAAATAAAACTGAACCAATTTGGGGGGTGAGAGTAGAAGAAATCAAAAAAAGTAAAATAAAGGCCACCCTAATGTACATATGGATGTATGTATTTATGTGCATTGGCACACTGTCACAATTTATTTATTCTAAATTCAAATGTTTACAAAAACGTAACAGGATGCTTAATAAAGGCTCAGTTAGCCGACTGTAATGTATTGTAACTGCAACGTAGGAAACAGCTAATCGATATTTTTATATGAAAAGTAGGTTACGTTACATTACATCTAGGTAACAATTTTCATTGCTTTGCACATAACAATATCGATCAGCTGTTTGTGTTGCAGTTACTTTACATTGCAGTTGGCTAACTGAGCCTTAATACGCATATTATTTCAATAATTAACTAAAATAAGTTAATGGAAAAATAGTATTCAGATTTTAAAAACTTTTAAAAATGTAATTGAGTGTAAGTACCTACCCTGCAGGCGATGAGCCTTGACTAGCCGACTTAATACTACCAGTAGTCATTTGTCTTTGCGGCACGGGATGACAGTGATGCAGAGGCGATGATGTGGGTGTTTTTGTCAAAATACTATCGCTGCCATTCATGCGCCTCGGTGATGTTGATTCCTGCTGCTGTTGCGTAGCACTAATATTTTCGGGATCCTTATTGGTATCATTGTTAACAACTTGATGCTCCATCATTTGAACTTTTAACATTTTGCTATTTAATTTTCGTTGCTAACTGAGTTGATACGAGTATTATTTGATTTGGCTTAAACTAATATTTGGTGTAATACTATTTGGTTTATGTGAATTTAAAATTTACATTAAAAAGCGAAAGATTGTGCCCCTCCGACCTCAGAATTAATTTCCACTTTTTCTAAGACATTGTTTGATTTTTACTTTAATTTATTTCATGCAAATTAAGATTTCATCCTTTATCTACATTCGAAACTTTAGAGTATAAAAAATTATTTATATGTATATTTTGAATATGATATCGCTGCTGATTAAGATATTGATTTTGTCCTTATTGGTTGATATTCTTTTGTTCTATTTTTATTTTGGTTTATCATTTAATATTGACGTTACACACATTTTCACTTTTATTGTTAACTTATATCTGAATAATTTTAAATAACTTACATACGTATACCAACAACAACACTGACAATTATAAAATTAAAAATTAGTTTTTTATAAGAAAAAAAACTGTCATTCAGTTAACATAAGTCACGAAATTAAACCATATAGTTGCTAGCGATTTTCTCGATACAATTTGATATAAGAAATCCGCGCATTTTTTATGTAAAATTGTATGGCAAGACTTGGTTAAGTTTCCAATTTTGCCACTTATGCTAACTTCATGTCAGTTTTTCTTTATACATAATAAGTTATGTATGTATGTATGTATAACTGTTATAACATGCATATAGAGAACTTCACTAGCATCGAATTTGACTTGAAGTACTGCCTCGCGCCCTTTTTAGTATTACAAAACAAAAACACTTTACTGACCGAATACTCGAATTTCTGATAAACGGACAAGTACTTGAGAAGAAAACTACATGGGATATCAAAACACTACAATTACAAAAATATAGTTGTAATTGAAAAAAATTTAATTACAATTAGAGTTGTAAAAAATGTACTTCGATTTTGTCAAAGGTAGAGTAGGATGTACATACTCGCACGTACATACATACATACATCTCTGGGATTAGAACTCATGGATGATCACTATTTGTGCAATGTATTGTCCGAGAACTATGAAATTAGGTTGTGGGGAGGAGGATATTCGATTTGAATTTTTCCACATTTCAAGTAACAGGAAAGCCCTCTGCAGGTAGTTTGTTCCACAAACGAACAGTACGACTAAGAAACGATTTCTATCTGTAATGCGTGCGCTGTTAGTGAAGCACGTTTTGTGGATAAAAAGTGAGGTTTTCAGGATCCAGTTCCCTGATTTCATTGCAACATATTCCTATTAGAGCTTTAATGCTCCAATGAGTCCATAGAGGTGGATCTCTCCTGTACGCGGTCGAGCAGCCCCAAGCGCCGGCCCATACACCTGAATTGTATTCCATTTCCGGACGCACAAATGTTTAGATCAGATCGAATTAGTATCTAGTACGCCGTTTTAAAAAGCTTAGGCATTTAAATGCGTCTTATGATACTTGACAAATGTGATCAGTCCACCGGACATCACACTGAACATTAAGAGCTTACGAATCGTTTCTTATCACATCATTTGCATTATACCCATCATAATTTTATAGTACAAAGCGTTCTTCATTCAATTTCAATTTGTCGAAAATAGTAGCACACATTTATTTATTTTTCGCTTGTTATTTGATATGATTGCCTTCTTTTAACTCACACATGAACAAATACACTCGACGCGAAAATATTTGTTCTAAAGTGTCATTTTACAATGTAAAACTTTTTTGAAATAAAAATAACAACTACAAAAGCATAAAAAAGGTCATGAATTCACAAACACTCATTCAGACGATAGACAGAAAGAGAACATGGGAAATGAAATGTTTCCGTTTGAATTTAATAGTGCAAATTAAAAAGGAAATGTAGAATAATTTTAAATATATTCGTGCTAACTAAAAAAAATAAAAATTGCACACACACACACACACACACACACGCGGAGACACACTGAAGCAGGTGATACAATTAAATTGATCATGTTTACATTGAACGAAATTAAATGCAAGTGAAATAAATAAAGTTTATTAAACAAACAATATTAGCATTTATGAATGTATGTATGTCTGTATGACTATTTTTCTAAATTAAAAAAAAATCAAGAGGAAATTTATTTCATTTATTTATTTTAAATTCGAAACCAGATGTATTCTGGAAAATCACATTAGACAAATTCTTCGTAAAAAATATTTTCTGTTAATTAAATATTGTGGGAATAATAATAGTTTGTTAAGTACAATCTTGAAAATAATGTATGTATAATGTGTATGGATATATGTATGTGATTATGCAATGGATGGTAAATATTCACCTATTCTGATTAAAAATTTTTAAATAGTTACTTATTTAATTTTACAAATGCAATTATAAATGATATGGTAACTAAATTAACAAATAATTTCACTTCTTTTAGTCAACTAGAAAATAGACTTGGGTCGAACGCGTGCATTAGTTAATTTTTCCCACAAACCTAATTTAAATGGGTTTGATCATAAGTTTGTGGCAAAAATGAACTAACTAGTGAACGTATTCAACCCAAGTCTAGGACCAGAACCTTTTGTGGGAGTAGACCCCCGACTTCTAAACCAATGGAACTGCACACTATCCGCCGTTAGCACATTGAAGCACCCATATGAATTATAATCAAATGACTTTCATTTATTTACATTTCTCGTTTACTCGTATAATAAATAAAAATAAAACACTGTTAATCTGATCGTACGTGGAAGCTATTTGACAAAATTTAATTTCAGATAAGATAACATTACATACATATTTAATTTTTTTAAAAAGCAAAAAATAAAATATTGTAACAAATAAATACTGATGTGAGTATTTATTAACATTAATTGACGTCAAATATTACAATATTTATTTGTTTGCGCACTGCACAAAACAAATCTTTCACGTTCATACAAAAATTTTTCAATTGTGCTTTAAAAAAAACATCAACTAAAATTGATTTATAAAAATGCATTTTTTAAACTATTAGATTTTGTTCGGATCTATTGTTAGATTTTTATTTGTTAATCAGTCAAAAAATAAATATTATTTCACGTGTTACAGCATCCATTGTATTTTTGTGTATTGGGTGGGTTATTAAGCTGATGCAACAAATGTTTTTTATTTTTTTTTGTTTTCCTTATTTTGGGTCACTAAGTGCCATAGTGCACTTATATATAATGAGACACATTCATTATTCATTCATCTCTAAATATGTACATATGCACACACATCCATACATATGATCCATATTGTTTCACAATTGAAACACAATCTATTGGAAATTTCAAAAACATTTCTTTAGAACGATTCGAAATTTATTATGGCTGACAGCGTTTGGCGGTTTATGGTCGCACTGTGTTTGTATGTATGTTAAATTTAGATTGCTGGAAAATAATACCAATTAATACTTTCAACTGTAAACAAACGTCCCCATTCTCAATCGACCAAATGCTGGATGAAAAATTTAACCAGAAAGAAATTACATACATACATATATACATATGTACGTACACATGTATGCATATATACATACACACATCTGAGTGATATGTATACAAAAAGATTATTTGAAATACATATTTAGATTCATTTATGCGATTTAAATTTAGGAACAAAAAGTACAATAAATAAGATAAAAGTTTAGGCTCTTAAGCCTGGAATTCTGTTTAAAATTTCAGGCGAAATGTTGACATAATCAATATAAAAAAAATTTACATGAAATATTTATGAAAAATGTTGCATAATTTGTACTCTGTTCAAGTCGTGAAAAATTTGTGAAATATGTATATCTGGCAACATTTTCTTGCCATCTGTGAAATAATGTGACTGGCATTTATTTCGAGCGAAATATTGACAGCTGATGTTTTTGATTACAAAAGTCGATCAATGTTGGATACTTCTAACCAATAAAAACGACGATGGTCACGCCATTCGATGTTTTCGATAGTTGTTGGAAAACTATCGATAGCATCGAATTCTTTTACTTGCGGTTTACAAGTAACATAAAATTTCGAACTTTAACATTAAATTCTAGTTAACTTAGGCTTCTAATGTTAATGTTTGATTAAAGTTTTAACATGACTGTCAAGGCATCTGTTTTAAGAACACATTTAGTGTTAAAGTAAATCCCGGTTAACACACTGCAACTTTTGTTGATCAACTCGTAATTTAGCTGTAAATATATTTTTTTCTCTCCTCATTTGAGAATTTTGAGAAATTAATTTAGGTGAATTCTAAAATGTTTTTAACCACATTAATAATGTATATTAAAAAGATAACCAAAAGTAAAAACAAATGTCCTTCAAATAACTTTGGAACCGCAGAAAACTATAATGTATTTATAAACTTCATATGAAATAACCTTCTCAAATCAATTAGAACTACAAAACATGATTAGAATTACATATGTATACAGCTTCAAGATCATACACATAAAAAACTTTGCATTTGCAAAATCGTCAGTGTTGAGGCTGAAACAACAAGAACATAATTTGAATGTCAATGTTTCAAATTATCATATTACGTAAACTAAACTTATTGTTGCTACAAGAACAAAACATTTTGCCAAAGATTCAAATTGATATTGCAACAAAGTTGTCAATGCTTTTTACAAACCGTACGTCGATTTTACGATGCCTTTTTAGAAGTGCCAGAATAATTTAACAATAATTCTTGTTAAATATTATCAAAATAAAAGAAAAAGCTAGCTGTACATACATTTGTATATACTAGAGACCTGCGAATTAAAATCTAAATACGTTTTGCTTTTTAAATGTACCCGCGTGGTTTTTAAATTTATTCTCGTATACTAAACCAATAATAAATGATGTCGTATTATAAGGAAAGCACGATGGATGTATTGGTGTACTTATGTACATATACATACATATATGTATGAGTGTTAACATGCGATGTTGCCAAGACTTCTTGTTGATAACAAGCAATCAAAAGAAGTACTGTTGACGCGCGTATGCTTGTTATTTTGCATATTGTACGTTTGAGTGTGTGTGTGTGTGTAAGATGTAGATCAGGGGTGCCCAAAACCTTCTTATGGAAGCGCAAACACCAATACGTATATACTATATTAACGCACACAAGGAAAACCAAAAATATTTCATTACGTACACTGGTAAAAAAATTTAATTTCATTTTCACAAAATTTATGTATAGCGAATATAAAAAAACGTCAGTCATAAATGCTAGATTAATTTTGAATTCTTGAGACTTAATTTTGTCTAAAATTAAATATCGCATGATTCGTCGAATGCAAGAGAGAAATATGTACAAAAAAAAGCGAGTCCATGAACATGTTAAGCTCTTCAATTCTTCGAGTCACTGTGTTTCGTGACAAGGGAACTGCCTCAATTGAGTTCGCCAACACATTTCCACTTTCTCCAAATCAAGACAGCACTTCCTTACACATTTTTTTTAATAAAAATGTCATCAGAAAACGGTCTGAAGTTCTGAGCAATACTTAAACTTGCAACATAAGATGCATTTAGGAATGCAGAGTAAGTAACATTCGAATTAAAGCTAATGGCCTATTTCTCACCTGCGAAAGAAAACGTTCGACTTACAATTTATATTGAAATTGTAAGTCGAACGTTTTCTTTCGCAGGTGAGAAATAGGCCATAAGACTTTGAATGTTTACTTCTTCAGCACAACTTTCAATGTACTCCAAGATTCGCAGCGCATCGTGAACCAAAAAAGACTTTAAACTCGGCAACTAACTGAACTCTTGACCCGCCTTTTGTCATATCAGCAATATTATGCGAATGAACTGTATTAAAATGCCTTTCCAAATCATATTTCCTAATCGTCTTGATTATTTACATACATTGTGCTCGATTTTCCACACTTTGAGCGAAAAAAAGTCGGTTTCCCACGTGTCATTCATTCTACAAAATAAAATGTACAGTTAAAACTCATAACACAAAATTATTTCTTCAAGTGTTTCATACTCACGAAATCATTAAAGAAAAAACAACAAAATTTACGCTTGGCACCAAAGCATGCGTTCTTGTTATTGTGCATATGAGTGTATTGTTGTTTTGTACTTGGGGTATGTGTGTATTTCATAAAAAGAGTTGTGTATACATATTAAAATGCTCAGCCAATGCTTCGCGCTTTTACAAAAACAAAAGCGCACCAAGCGTATAGGCCGTGGGCACCCCTGATGTAGATGGTAAGCTATTATGTATTTAAAGGAGGTTTATTAAACAAGCGCACAAAACTAATGTCAATGCATGTGTGCGTTTGTATGTGCGCAGAAAAATAAAAGAGCATGCACACACAACTTATGTATGTATGCATGTGTGTACATGGATAACGTTCGCCTACGCGCCCATGCGTATGAAGAAGCAAGCATCAACAATTTTTCAGTCACGAACTAGATTTTCTTCTTTACTCCTAAATTAGTCTTACAATTCGCTGTAGTAAACCATTTGAAAATCCCTCATGTCTGAAAAGTTCTTGTAAGAGGTCTTGTGCAGGGTTTTAATATATACTACGTATGTAGTACATCTGAATATTTGTTTGATTTTTGCTGTTATACCAGAGAGAGCAGAGAGCCAACACGAGAGTTTAATTAATGGCTTTAGCGGTTTTACTTCATCAGGTTGATATGAACGTGTTGCGTGCCCTCCATTCTTGAAGAATGACAAAAAATATAAAAGAAATCACTTCTTTTCTTTTTTATTTCCAGTTACTTTTTCTCTATGTTATGGCAAATATATTTGAAGTTTGGCTCACAGACAAGTAGTGGTAGTGGCGTTGGCACCAGTTTTTGCAGCGAGTTAATAAACAAAGTTGTTGGCAAAAGATGTTTTGCATTGCAATTCATGTTCTTTCTGTATTTGTATGCAATTTTTTCCGTCTTCATGTTTACAAAATATTATCAAAAATGATTAAATTTTCATAATCTAAAGAATGTTGCTTTTGCACCTGTTCTCCCATTGTACCGATAGAGTCCGCCATAGGAAGCCGAATACGTTACGTTCTGTCATAATTGGAGTAAGAAACGTTGTTTTCTGTGATTTCCTTTTCTTTCATTTAATGGGATTTACTTAAAATCAGAGACAGAGGCTAAAATATTTTGCAAACGCTCGAACACTCGGAAAGTTTATTAAATGTGTAAATTTCCAATTTCTTAGAATATTAATTAAATGAAAGTCAATTTGTCATTGTGGAGAAGAAAGTTATTTTTTGCTGACAAAGAAGAAAACGATGACGAACGATGTTGTTATACAAATTGTATTTAGGTGATTAATTTGTGGTCATTAAAATTGTTTGATACTTATATGTACATACATACATATGTACATAAGTAAATAAATCTGATGCCTGCATGACTAGTTTATTTTGTAACATTTACAGTTGGCTAGGTATAAAACGAACTAATTATAGCAAAGACTGACTGACTGTTTATTTTTTTTGAAAGCCGCAAAGATTTTTATAATTCTTTGGTTTTTTTCTTCTTGTGTTTAATTTGAAATAATAATACCATATGATTAAAAATTTTTACCTCAATGTCAAATAAAAAAAATTTATGAAGAATTTCACTATAGAAAGATTTAAAATTTATTGAGATTCATAGCTATTGCAAATGCTTAAAGTCTGCTATACACGACACGTTTTTTACATATGACATGTAAAATTTCTCACTGCAAAATACATACAAAAATACAAAATACTTTACTTTGCTCAAAGCGAATTGATATTAGGTAGCTTCGATTTCCAACTCTGCATATTCACCTTGTATACATATTTTTTAGTGTAAAACGTTTTGCTTTCATTTGACAGCACAAAAATTAACATCTGCTCATCAGCGGCTGAAAAGAGATCACTTGGTATGAATTCGACTTAGTAGCTGTGTTCCACTATTGATGGAGCATTAGGCTGTTGATGTTGAAATATTACAACACCAATATACACATATACATGTACATACGAACTTAAAGAAGAAATCTTAAAAATGGCTGAACTCTTTTACGGTCAATCGAACATTTTTGTGTCGGTAGCTCGATATTTTGAATCCGATAACAACCTTGGTTTATGCAAAAGCAGTGAAAAAATAAACAGAGACTATGCCAGAAGCAAATAAGATGTGTTGACTTTCATTCAATCATTTTATGCAAACTCTGCGCAAAACCACTTCGAACAAATTATAAAATATAATCATACATAAAAATTTATTTCTTATTTTTTCATAATTTTACGTTCCTTGCACGTATTTTAGCTGAACTAAATAAACGAAATCAAAAATGTTTACTTTTTAATAGTCTTGGTTTTTTAGGGTTCCGTACACCTAAGGCGAACGGGTAATTTTCTCGAGAACTATAAGAGCTACGGACCTGAAATTTGTGCACTACAACAAATATGTACATGCGAATTAAAAATTAAAGGGTGTTCCAAAACGAGCAACGAAAAATTTTAAAATCCCATGTAATACAGAAAATATAGAAAATTTTTATAGGAATCACTAAAAAATTTTAGTGCTTTTCATATATATTTTTTTTTTTGTAGACAAGTCGCTTGCTTGCATTGTGGGAACTACAAATTAGTGTATTTTTATAAAAACTACAATAATTAACACTAAAATTTAAAAAAATCTAAATTAAAGGGTGTTCTATCAGTTAATGTAATTTTTACAACTTGCTGTAAAACTAAAAATACCAGAATTATACAACCGTCAAATCGAAAAAATCGCCAAAAAGGAAAAAACCAATATTAAAAAAATCTAAAACTAAAATAAACCACCAAAAACCGGAAAAATCGCCGAAATAAAAAATCTCCAATATGAAAAAAACGCCAAAAACCAAAAAAATCCCTAAAACGAGAAAAAGCGCCAAAACTAAAAAATTGGCAAACCCGTAAAAATTACATAAACGAAAAAAGCGTCAAAACTATAAAAACGCTCAAAACCGAAAAAAATCCCAAAAACGAAGAAGGCTAAAGTTCGTCCAAGAGTCAAAGTCACACTTTACAGAATTTTTAATGTTATAATGATATCGAAGATTTTCTCAAACATATAATAAGAGTTAAAATTTGTAAGACTGCAGTTAATTACGTATTATTTGAGGCTTTTAATATAACCTTCACATAAAATCATAAAACCTTTAATAATTATGTACCTCTGGCAACGCATGAAATTTTAAGGAGGCATAACAAAAGAGAACAATTAAAAATGCATTTCCAATAAAAAAGCCGGCAGTCACACTCACGTATACACGCACTCTAGTAAATATGCAAATAAAATTTGGTATGATTAAGAGAAAGAACATGATGGCGATGAGATGCGAATGCATAAGTACGCATGCATATGTACATACATACATACTATATACATACATACATAATTGCATACCTGCATACTAGTGATGTAACGAAAGTCAATTTTTGATATTCGCGAATACGAATACGAATATTATATGCATTATGAAATATTAAAAAATTGTTATGAAAAAGGACTTCACACTCTTGTTGGCGTACTTTAAAGTTAAAAAAGAGTACCCAAAATGTTAATGATCGTCGTTGAATAATACCTATTTAAAAATGATAAAAGCACAAATCTCTATAAAATAAATACCTATACCTAGCATTTGTACAAACTAAAATTTTTAGTCATTTATTTAAATTTCGTTTAGGATTTATGCATTTATTTATTTAATTTATTTGGAAAAATATTCGTATTCGCATGAAAATGCCCGAATATTCGACAATTCAAATACGAATACGAATATTCGTACATCACTACTACATACATACATATGTATGTACATATGTATGTATGTAATTATATAGGCTGACTTCCTAAACGCAAGTTGCAATTCATATTTACAATGCATACACTTCGTAAACGCATATGTAAACTTTCTGGCAATGTCCAATGTTCCTAATCGTTTGGCAACTCATTTTAATGAGTATCAGTTGTCAAAATCGTGCATCATTTTTATTTTGTAGGCAAACATATGTATGAGTTGCATAGCGACGTTCCTAAATGCCGATAAAATGCAAAAAATGTCTACGCAGCGCAAGTTTGCTCTTAATACATGCTTAGCATTGCACACGCATTTTATTAAATTGTGAATTGCAACTTGCGTTTAGGAAGTCGGCCATACTATGCATGTTGCACACACATGTGTAGATTATGTACGTACTTACATATGGATGTACTTGCGATAATAAATAATAAAAAAAATAAGATCAGACACACGAAACAGACCATTTAAACACATACATACATAAATATGTACATAGGTAGGTACATAGTTACATATCTAATTGTTGTCGTTGTTGTTGGTTTTGCATGTGGGTATAACTTGTTATAACTTATTTACTACTGTTCATGCTTTTATTATTAATAAGAAACCGTTATTGACAACTACTCACTTAATGCAAATTTATGTGTTTTTTGTTTTTACTTTCTTTTTTTCTTCTCAATAACACTTTTTGCAGGAGGGATTTATTGTGGTTAATGAACTGTATTTGACAGTTTTGTTGTTGTTTCTATGAATATTTTGTTTTGTTATTTCCAAGTGGTTTCTTTAGCACTTTTCATTTAATGTTTCAACAAAACTACACATTTTTACTGCATTGCATTTGGTTTTGTGCACAATGATGTGTGTATGTTTGCATATACGTGTGTATGTATGTACACACATATGGTGCATATTTATGTTCATATGTATGTATGTCTCTCTTTATGCAGATTTAACAGACACGTTTTTTTTTTTGGGGAAATATTAAGAAATGGATTTCTGTGTACATACATTCATGCATACATATGTACATATGTATGTATGTATGTACATACATTCATACATACATATATACATATGTATGTACATATATTACAATGCATTGCAGTTCTTTTGCCAAAAACTACACCTTGCACAAGGCACTTACATACATACATACATATGTATGTATGTACATAAGTATGTTCATAAATAAGTTCTACAAATGTACGAATCTTGTCTAAGGTCAGTTGAATTATTGAGCTCCAAGCACGTCGCATGTTTTTATTTTGTATTAAGAAGCTACAAATGTCGGAAAAATGTTATTGCACGTAGTACAAGCATACATACATATGTACTTGTAATACAAACATACATACTATTTCAGTTCACTGGCTCCATTCTATATACATTTATGTACATAGATATGTATGTGTGTATGTATGTAAGTAATTGGTTTGGAATAGCAATTAATATTTATTTTGCATTGCACTTTACCGTAATGTTTTTTTAACCGAACATCTTTTTTGCTTGTACATTTGAAACCAAAATAAAAGCGGTTTTACAATTTTTTACACTTGTTCATTTAAATTTTATTTTTCACATATGTATGTAAGTACATGTGTAAGTTGTTGACTACTGTAATTTTTTAATTGTGTTTGTATGTACATATGTACATACATGTGTATTTTTTGATTTCCAAAACGAACGTACTCTTGCAGATTTTTTTAAAACAAAACTTATTGCATGGATTTAACCGACCGTCCACCTACTCAGCCAGATTTTAAAATTGAAACTAATAGTTGCTAACTTCAGAAATTCAAATGCAACCACAATTTAAAAATATTGTGTTTGTAAAAAATACAATAAGCTCACAACAACAGCAACCCAAAGAATCGCCGAGATTCAACATTTTCTCTTACACAAACAACGAAATTTTTTCCTCTTTAAACTCTTTCAAAGCAAATATTTATTACAAAACCCGCTTCTCATATGTTCCACAAAACTGTAAAAACTGCAGTCACAAACAGACCTGCCAGTACTGAAGATTCGTGCTCAAGTCTGATAATTAGTCCCCAAAGTTGGGGATTTATCAAATCTTTGGGGACAAAAACATTTTAATCTAAAATAATTTATTAATCGAGCTTATTGAGTATGGCAAGTTTTTAGGGAATGAGTTATGTTTATTAGAGATGTGCAAATGTCGTGAATCACGCGTGACACGATAATTAATCACGCGTGAGTGGGTGAGCGTGACTTAAAATAAATTACTCGTTCGTTATCGTGCGTGACCTATTTTTCAGAATCATGTACGAATTCTCATGTTCTCACGAAATATCATTCCTGCACACGACTTACACAAACTATTTGAGAATTCACAAATAATAATATTTTTGAAAACCACAAACGAGGTTTGTGACTTTAAATGTGTGGTTGACCCAGGTGGTCAATTTTGGGCAACTTTAACTCCTCTCCAGCTCAAGCCAGAAGGCTGCCATGTTATGTGTTATAAAGCGGAAGTCCTCCAATACGGATGTTAGAAGTTTCACATAAATCCAATCAGTAATTTAGAAGTCCTGGGTTTAAAACCATTTATTTTGTAAAAGTCCCCACTGTGCAATGTAAATTTTACATATGCACGTGCATACACATGTATGTACATGCATACATACATAGTACACACATATGTATGAATGTGTAAAAACCTATTTTTCAGCCCAAAAACCATAAAAATTGTATTATATACTTTTTCGTGAGCGTGCATGATCGTGATAATTTGTAAATTACTCGTGCGTGATTAAGAATATTTTATTTGTGAGCGAGCGTTATCATGAAAATTTATAGTATCATTCGTGCGTGAAAGTGCGTGAGTAAAATATTTTTCCGCGTGAGCGTGTGTGTCGAGTCAAAAACGTTCACGTGCACATATCTAATGTTTATTAATTAATGTGATTTTTTAGGGAAAAAAGACAAGAAAAATTAAACTAGACTTTTATCTGGGGGAAATAAAAAAAATCGTTTGTGTATAGAGAATTTATTCTATTCGGAACTATAATAGCGTTTTTTTATACTTATACTTAGAAAAGAAAAAACACCCGAAAAGCGCAAAAATGGCAACGCTGTTGTAGATTGAAATACAACCAGTACGCATGTACAACAAATAATTAGTACTGGCAACTCTACATAGAAGAGAAAAACAATGTTTTTGCTTTGCTCAGGCTCCAACTCTGTGTGCTCCCCAAGTTAAAATCTCTCGAGTTCTTTTTCTTTTGTTTACCAATTGATTGTGTTGTTTTGGTATGCGGCTTCAACACATCTTTCTTTTTTGTTTTGTTTTGGTTTTGTTTCGTTCTTTTATTTTGTATTTTTGCAGTGTCCATGTGGGGATAATATTATTTTGTTATAAAAGTTGATAACAACACGATGATGATTACATATAAACATCATTATCGAAAAAATTTGTTGTTATGCACTTGTTTGGCGTTTACATGTCGCTCCTCCATCAGAAAAAACTCAGTAGTTAATGAAGAAAAAGTGTTCCTTCCCAGCAACAAATTAGACATACATATTTGTCATATAGTAACTTACTTTTGTGATTCCCAAATTAAAAAAAGGAAGCAAATAATGATTGAAAAAAAGAAAAAGAAAGAAGGCTGATTATTTTAGTTTTAACAGATTACATGAAAATATTGCCAAATAAACAAATTAACTAATTATCAAGAATAATCCATTTAAGTGTCACGCCTTGTTACAATTATTTAGTTGGCAATCCAGAAGCGAAGAGCTTCCACCAAAAATGCTAAATTTCAAAAGCTCAAAAAATAAGATTTTAGAGTTAATAATGCAGAATTAATTTATTATTCACATTGTGTAAAACTTTATAAATGGATACATGCCAATATCTTGTATATTCAATCCTTGAGAGAAAAATAAAATATTCTTTTTCCATTAAGTTGTGTGTAAATTTATATATGTATGTACATATGTATGTATGTATGTATGTACATTAAGGAGGGAATATACAACAATCGTCTATACAATGCAATCACTATAAAAAAAATTTTCATCGATCCATCTGTCTCAATAGTGAACATAGAGAAGTCAAGCTTATGACCAACCTTCATTGAGTTTGCTCCCTAATATTTTTTCCAAACATATCTGCCCTTATTTTCACCCTTTAAGTTTTCGAAACCGCTCCAACTATACCAAAGCTACACGCTCAAACGTATGACCGACCCTCCCTAGTTGTTCCTCCAAAACGTAGCTACCTAATACTTCCAGGTCTTATTAAAAAAAATTTATATTCTTTTAAATTTCTATCCCACCTCCCATATTGCTTTCCCTAAGGCTGGTGCTCCTAGAGGAGTCATGTGTGTGACCCACACCAGACATGTTTTCAAGCCCAACATTTTCTCAGGCCCGTAAATGATATGTACATATGAACATGCACATGTACATACATACATACATATCGTTAACTTAATACGAAAAGGCCCCAACTCATGTTTTTCATAGTATACAGGAGGAGGAAAAAACTTAATAAAAAAAGATGAAATATTGATACAACATTTTTTTAAACGCAATTTTTATTAAAAACACTTTACAAATTTGGTGTTATATTAGTTTTATTATTTTTTTTTTAATTTAGTTTAGTAATGGTCTATCGAAATATCTAAAAATATCGATTTCGAAAAATGATGAGTTGGGGCCTTTTCGTATTAAGTTAACGATAAAAAAGATACATTCTTTTTTTTTGTCAACCCTTTATTTCGCTGCTATTCAAATTTTGTAATTTTTTATGATGAAGTTTCAATATAAAATGTACACAAAGGCAAATGAAACCAAGTTTTCAAGTGCCCCAAAAGTTCAAAGTACTAAAAAAAATTACAAAGGTTGGTCGATTAAAACTTTCAAATCAGTGCAAAAACTATTTATTTAAAAGTATATTTGTCCCCAAATTCTGAAAAAATATATTTAATTTATTCTATTTTTTTCATATTTGTAGGACTGTGTTGATGAACTAAGAGTAGTTTTTGCATTGGAAGACAAAATATACTTGTTAATACATTGCATTGAAATACCAGAGATCATTCTGGAAAAAGATGAATAAACGTTTTTATTGGATACACGTACATACATACATAAGTATAACTCTATCCCTCAAAATTTAAATGTTTAATTTTAATAGGAGAGAACAGCGGCATTTCTAAAAACAATATAAACATAATCCACTGTCAACTATAGTAGTATGATAACACCTTACTGAAGATAAAACAATTTAAATAGAATGAAGTTGAACAAACACATAGACCAGACCGACTACACAATTGCTTACTGAGTGAATAAGCGTGGGGCTCCCGGCGGCAAGTTCAAATAAATGCATAGAGAAAATATAAACAATAATAATTTGAGATAACTACCAGTGTAAAAGCAACTGGTCATAAGAAATATAAAACTGAATACAATGTAAATACAACTGTCGTTATTTTGTAAAAGGTTTGTCATCAAAGTGGGAAAATAAGGAAACTTGATACTATGATGAATGTTTTCTTTTTTTTTAATTTTAGAACATTTTCAAAAGATACATACCTATGTACATATATACATACATACATAGTATATATTAATGTGAGTAGTTACGGTGGGGAATACAGTATTAAGCCGAGATCCCACTATCGGCACAATGGGCCGATTTTCGTCAGCTCACCGCAAGAAAGTCGTAAGTAAGTAATAAACCCAAACGGCCTTATTTCTCAATTAATTGTGAAATAAGTCTATATGACTTTATTACCAATGCAGTGTGGTGCATTATGTCGTTATATCTCAATTAGTTAAAAAATTTAGCTTATTTCAGTCATAAACTTTATATCAGCAAGCCGATGAAAATCGGTACATTGTGCCGACAGTGGGATCACGGCTTTAGCTAATAAAAATTATGTGTATCGACATACATATGTACATACAATACGAAAACTCAAAAAAATTAACTAAAACTTGCTAAAATTTTCTAATGATTCATTCCACGATTTTTGAACTATTTTTATTTACTTTTGTTTTTATATATAATTTGAATTTCTTTTAAATAAAATAAACATTCAATAGTACTTTTATCTTGTTCAATATTTGTGTAGCATCTTCAGGATACGAATATGTTGTTGAACGGCATATCTGTCAATGGTGAATTGACAATACTGACAGCCAATTCGACAGATGTTGTTTCAACAATATGGTCCCTATTGGAAGACCCTTTACATATTAGCATAAAAGTATTTTACCAAAAGTATTTTTAAGTCAGTTACTTTATTCTGATTAGACAGGGGTTAAACATTTTATATTTTGTTATTTGAATATAGAATTTTTTAGTTTTCAATACAAGCACATTAACATGCATGAAAATAGTTTTTAGCTAGAAATTAATGAATTATTAAGGGTTTTCATAAGAACTCTTAAAATTGCAGTTTGTGCAATTGGGAAAACTTGCGAGATTTGTTTCATGAAGCCCCTTTTGAACGATTGTGCAAACAGTTTATGTAAATTTGAAACAAACGTCAAAAAGTTCATTCAATAAAAATAAAATCATAAAATTTCAAGCAATTTTTAGTTTAAAAACATATTTATATATTGCTTTAAAAATAAAAAAGTGTGTGTGTTTAAAAGTACCTAAAGAAGTCCAAAAAAGCAAGAAGTTGATGTTTACAAAATGCACAATTGCACAGCTTAGGTTTACGAGTGAAAATTATTGGGCAAGCTTAACAGGTTTGTGTAAATAAATTCCTATAAAATTTTTGACATTTTATTTACGAGAGTGTAAAAATGCACAATTGCACAGTTTGCGAGACTTTTGAACAGTCTCGTGAAAACCCTTATTATTTTCCCAAATATTCATTTATTTATATGTATGTATGTGCATATATGTATACATATCGCACTTAATCAACAAGAGGGTATTAACTCAAAATTTTAAAATTTTCAGTAGAGACGAAAAACTGTTTGTGGCTATATTTTCAGACAATTTCAAATCCGAACAAATAATAGTAAGCAAGCTCCATTTGAAAATATATTATCATTGTTTTAATTTTAAATCCTTGCAATTAGTGGGCAAGCATATATATGTTTTGAAAAAAGTTACAACTCAAGCCAAAATAGAACAATTTTATCACATTTCGAATTAAAATCTTAATGTAAAGCAAATTTTATCAACAAAAGAGCAATCGGGATACGCAGAAATTTTTACGTCATATAGATATTGATGTTTTGAGTTGATTTCTTACAAAAAGTGAAATTTTTAAAACTTCGAGTTAATACCCTCTTGTTGATTGAGTGCGATATGTATGTACACATATGCTTCATTATTGAAATGAATTATGAATCAATCAAAGAACAACTTTTTGGACAATGCTTGAGTGAAATGGATGCAATCAATTCTCCTCATGTTCCCTTGAGTGTTGGCACAAAACTACAGTTAAAATTTAAAGTTATAAGATTACTAAACAATTAAGCGGATCTTTCATAAGTTGCTTTGTTTAAATTTCTAAAGGCAACAAAAAAAAAAAACAAACAACAACACGAATAGATTTTCAATGCATAAACTTAACGACTAAGATTTACGAGTATTTGAGTGGAATCGTTGAATGTAAATATTTCTGTGACAACTTCTTTACTACAGTTTGAACGAAGGAAACATATTTTTTTCTTACCTTAATTGCTCCAGCTTTGATTCATCGTAACTTTCTAATTTTTGATAAATGACATTCGTTTGTGCTTTTCGATATTCAATGAAACTAGAACTCTTTTTAAGGCCTGTTTTTTTGGGACTGTTACGCCAATACTTTAGCATGCGATGTAAAGCTCCACTATTCGCCAGATGCATCTGATTTCCGCAATCAAAATCATTATTAGAGAGGGCATAATAAGAGGACATGACTGGTTGTGGTTCGTAAATCTTTTTCTGTGATACATTTAATATTTTATTTCTAATTAACACTACTTTTCACTTTTTCTTTTATAACTTTTAGATTTTCATTTTAATATTTTTCAATATTTACAAAAAAAACTTGTTTCCTTCTTTTCTGATACTCTTACTGCAAACCACAAACGACTACTGAATTTAGTTTATAAAATAAGGAAAAAAACCCAGATTTGATTTGGTTCTTTTTATTATTTTTCTTTAATAATTACAAAAGCGAACGACAAGTTTGTGTTCTTAATGCTACACCATATTCTAAGTTTGATAAGTTTCAATAATTAATACTCGTAACATACTCGTAGTTACTAGGCATTAGAAATTTTAAGCCTTTAGTTTAGAAGCTATTATTAATTATTAATTAACCGTCTTATTATTGGGATTATCAGACTTATTTTTGCAAAATATACTTCAGAAAGCTTTTCATAATAATATCTGTGGATCCATAATAATACCTGTGGCAATAAGGAAAAAGTGCTGAAGTCATATTTTACTGTTTTTTTTGTTTTCTTTTACAGTTAAATTGGGAAATTCGGTATTCACTTAAATTTATTTTAGAAAATTTCGTTCCACACATACCAAATATACCAAAGTAAGCTAACTCGTATTATTCCATATGAGATTATAAAACAAAAATGATAAGAAGCAAGTCATTGCGCTATAACTTCCTGAAAACGCGCAAAAAATTAATAAAATTTTGCACAGTGGTACTTTCAAACATGGAGATTAAAGGCGTATCGTTAGCTCAAAAACAGCTTATATCGACTTGAGCACTTTTTCCTTTTTGCCACAGATATACATATAAATAGTACATGCATTTATAATTTTGTGCCTTTTAAAACATATCAGGAAGTTTTCTGAATTTATCAATTCAACAGTAACCGGACATCTTTTAGAAGTTTTAAGAAAACTGCGTTTAGTGTACGTCTAAGTCGTCGCTTACCTCCTGCAGCTTTTTTTTAGATTATTTTTTGCACTTAAAGATAAACCACATTGCTGTAACGCAGAGAATGAATGCATCTTGTGAGCGCGTTAATGTTTCAAAAATGCCATACACATTCTTATTTATATTAATAATTTTTTTATTTTATTTTATTTTATTTTATTTTTTGTTCTATTGAAGAATTATTTTACATTAAGCATTAAACACCCGTACGAGTATCAGTTTGATTATTCCATACTAATATATACATACATACATATGTACATAATTTATTTTTTTTATTCATTCTTGATATTTTTTCTTCACTCTTGACCACTTGTCGTTAAAAAGTTTCATTTTCTCTCTCACCATTGTTGTCGTTGTTGTATTTGTCGCAGTTCGAATATTAAATTACAATCACGATTTGAATTTAATTACATTTTATATAGTCTAATTCTTTCAAACTAATTACAGTCTTCTTTGCAGTTCGAAATTGTATATTTTTAGAAGGCACTACACATGGGCAAGAAGGTTTGTACTACAGATGAACACCGTTTAATTCAAAGATCAAGGTTATAATTAGGGTTCCGTACACCAAAGGTGAAAAAAGGAACCCTATTGTTTTCGCTACGCTGTCCGTCTGTCCGTCACACGGTATTTTCTCAGGAATGACGTGAATACCTTTACTACCCCAAGGGTGTTCAGAAAGGTTAATCAAAATTATGATCCATTAGCAACAGTGAAATGCACATAGAATCCATCTAAACCCCTCAATAAACAATTTCAATGTATTTTTATTAAAAAAAAAATGTTTATTGAATAAGTAAAATATTGATTTGGAATTATTAGTGCGTTAACAAATGTTAAACATAAATTGTAACAATTCAAAAAGAAAAACACACTAATAAAGAAATTGTTTAGAAGTAATTATAGTCGTTTTTATCTTTCTGAGTTACTTTGACTGAAAATATACGTTCGCAGGTATGAAATTGGACTCTTAGGGTGCCACCAAAATCATTATGAACATATTTTTATTGTAGGAAAACAATGCACCAATATTATCATAATATTAGTGCATTAACTGCAGTTGCCGTTCTACAACTTTTTTAGTTGTTTTTTTCCACATTCCGTTCACAATTAAAACTTTAGTTAAAAATTATTGGATGTTTTTGCGCTTCAGATTCCAAAACATAATTTGTCAGACATTAAGGCGGCTTTAATGACTGATAAAAACAAACAAAGCTTATTTTCAAAAAACACTCAGCGCGAAATAGTGTTCAAAGTACTCGTAATTTATTGTGATGATAAGAAATTCATACTAAAAATATAAAAACGAAACAAGTAAATTTTTTTATTGCATAAACAAGAGATATCTTGGCAAGTTTTTTAGTTTCTTTTCTCAAGTTTTCGCATTTTAATAAAAAAAAATAAAAGTTGCATTAATAAGAACGAAAAATAAAATACTTGTCATACTGTGGAAATTTTGTTGCACGAGTGCGACCCTTCGGCAGTTCAAAGTACTTTTGTATTTGTCCTAAAACGTCCCTGAAAAAAAACAAGTTGAATGTCAGTCAAAATGCTTTATTCACTTGTTGTGATTCACTCAATCAATAGTTTTATATATCGAATTTATTCCGTAGTTAAAAAAAAGGTCGGTTGTGATTCTGCAAGAACAACCAATTTTCCCCGCGAGAGCGCACAATTTTAAGAGAAAAATTACTCTCGATTCAATTCGAAGTTTTGAATACAAAGTTTTTGCAATGTTTTCCACACGAAAATTTTTAGAAAATCGCAATTGTTTTTATTTTTAACCGAAACTATTATTTTAATTTTGTTTATAATTCCTACACTGAAAGAATTTTGCTTCATAAGTCCAATGAAAAAAATTCATTAAAATTTTTTCACAAATCTTATGGTAATTTCACAAATCCAATGAAAATATCATGAATATTGTGAAAGAATTTCATTGGCATTGCTTCCTTGATATTCTGGTTTCGTTAGAACATTTTAATGGATTTATGACAACAATATTTTATAATTATTAAGAAACCCCTTTATATTTAAGTTATTTCATTCTTTTCATGAAATTATTTTATTGTTTCGATGAAGTTATAGCACTGCATTAATTACACTGTTAAATAAATTTGATGAAGTTTTCAATAAAATAATTTTAACGAAACTTGTTTTCATTAATCCAACGACGCGTAACGTTGCTTGAATTTTAATGAATTTTTCATTAGATTAATGTCGAAATTCATAGAATTTCTGCCGAAAATTCTTTCAGTGTAGAATATTAAAAAATGGCATTTTTAAGGAATTGCTGAATGTTTAAGTAAATAGTGAATGAGTATTAAAAATTTGAACTTCCTTAAACGACGAATTTATGTTAAAACTACTGAAATTTAACGGTATCTCCGAAATCACTACTTCACAGGAAGTCATTCTTAATGGCTTCTTTGAAAGCCCCCTTTTCACTGCGCGAACATATTTGCTTTATTTTAATATTTGAAACTTCATTTGTTGCTGCTTAAACACAGCACTGGCAAGGGAATTGTTTGAAATTTTCCTGTTAAGTTAAAGTAAAGTTTTGATCAATATAAGGATGTTCTATTTAAACTTTGTTGTCAGACCGGATCCACTCTTGGCTGCGTTTTTGTATATATAATAACTTCGTCAGCAATGAGCGGGCGGACAAGCTGGTCAGGGCCGTTTAAACAGAAAGCAGAAGATTAGATGAAATAGGCTGAATGCATGTGGGGTCGCAAAGCAAATGTGGGCACGCTTCCACGACAAAAACACTAACAATAAATAATAAGTAAATGTAGGAGGAGAATCTTGCAGTTTCATAGCCTGGCACAATAAGTGATAAAAATTTCTAGAAAACCTAATAGGCTGATCACTGGATCTAGCATTAGAGCAGAGCAGAGTGGTTGTTATCCATCAAAACGGAATTTCGCAATCCTATTTGATTGCTTGTAGGTCGCAATTAGTTACGTGAACCAAATAACCAACCAATGTACACCATTAATAGGAATTTCAGAACTATTTCAAATAGTTTTTGTACTATTTATGTTTATGTTTCTGTAGTGTAGTGTTAAACAAATTAAACCAAATTTTATTGAGACAAAAAAAATGCAATTTTCAACAACTTAATTAACAAACTGTCACTCACTTATTCACACACTCATCCACGCAGGAAAATTAATAGCAACAACAGCAACAACAACTAGAAAGAAAAACAAGCAGGAAACAAGGTACGATTAAATTTGAAGCTAAGATTCTTTGAATATTTTTCCTTGTGCTCTTTTTATTTTCGAAGATAAACTAAAACAAAATATGAATGTAAATTGAAGGAAATCTAACGGACATGCGCCGCGTCGTGTGAGTTAAGGTGGTGACGAAAAGATAAAAAAAAAGCATTAGACATTAAAAACACAATTAACTAATTGAGGAAGTGGCACGTTCCTTAAAGTGCTGCAAATGGCATAAAATTAGAAGAAGAAGAAAAAACAACAACTACTCGAACAATAAACTGTCATCTGGGTTTTATTCTTCTTCTTATTGTTGCGTTTATATTTTTTTTATCAAATTAATCTTTAAACGTTTGTCTTTTAAAACTTATATGCAGTTTTTCTTATCACGATTAATTTCCCAAATAGAGACGTTGTGAAAAATTACGCCCCAGCTGTTAATTACCTTTTATCCTCCAGGATATTGAATGTCGTACAACACCTTTTGAATGTAGCGAGCGCGGGGCGGTAAGTGTGCATTTGGGCCGCCACTATAGTTTGCCAATAGAAATGCTTGTGAGATTAGAATTATACATTCGTGCATGTTTAAGTTTTACTTACGTAAAAGGCTTGAAGGAAGTAGTGTTTGGCATGTGTTTCAATGTTGCAATTGAAGATGAATAATAAAAATTAAGAAAAAAAGTTGCGTCTTAATTTTAATTTTTTTTTTTTGGTTTTTTTCCTCAGCTCTATTTGCTTTTAATGAGTTTTAATCCCGAAGCAATGTGCACATATTTTTCAAGAGTTATTTAAAAAGCAAAATTAAAATGTTTACACTAATGAAAGTGAATTGAGTTGATTTAACCAAATATGCATATGAAAAGCAAATTAAATGTAATAGAGGGAATTTGATTTCCTTAATTAAATTTATATTAATATGAAATTTTTATCTCTATTTTTATTTATTCATTAGCTGCATTAAGTTAACAGCTGGCAGTTGTATATTCACATACAAACAAATCAATTTTAAAGAAATTTATTGGAAACAGTTAAATGTATGCGAGTTATTTTATTGATTACCTAATCAGTTTATTCGTAGATTTATCGACAGTATCTGGGAAGTGCTTACCTCTGCGCTTCAGAAAGCAACAAACTTCAAAAAGTTCTTCCCATGAAGCTGTAATTGTAAAGAACCATAAATGAATGAATGAATGAAGAGGACGGTCCCGAAACTAATCGATTTGTTTAAAAAAAATTACTTTATTACTTAAAACATGTGTTATACTTACTTAAAAATTTTTCTCGAACGGCAATAAGACAACAGCTAATGAGCAGTTTTAATTTTTCCACAGTTTTAACAACATATAAGAACACATGTTGTAAACCATAATCGCAAGAAGTTCAAGGCAGCCAACTAAAATTACAACACTCAAATAAGTGTTGTAAACCGTAATCGCAATTTGAAAATTACAACATTAAAATAACGACTGTTGTAAATCATAATTGGACCCTTTATAAAGCCTTTATCTAAAGTGATTCATATCTAAAAACGTTTTTGATATTATTTGGTTTAAGAATCTTAAAGAATCGACTGTAGGCTTCACTCAGCAAAAGGAATGAAAATTTTACCAAAAACCGTCCTTTATTATTTTATGTTACTTACTATTGCGGAAGGGATTAAAAGTTGCGTTTTGGCTGCCAAGGATTTTTAATTTATTTATGAAAATGTTTTCAAATATTTTATTTATTAAATCACTTCTGGCTTGTACTTCATTTAGAATGTCATTTAAACTAACTGCTGAATGCAACATCAAAGATGTTGTCAGTATGTTGCGAAAGCAACGCATGGAACACGTCAGAGAAACATTTTGCAGTTGAAGAGTTTGTCCACTTTTGGCCAAAAAATAAACAACTAATATCGCTTACTAACATATGCAAATCAAATACAAAGCAACAATAACGTTTGTAACACACTAAAAGTATATAAAGAAAAAAAAATACTTTAAAAAGAAATGTAAAGTTGCAACAAACAGCTGAAGTGAAAAAGAAAAGAAAATTCATTCAATTTAATGACAGCGTGTTGCAATACGGTAGCATGTCGTTAGTAGCTGCTGCTGCGATTCCCCCATTAACGCACTATTGCAACACACGATGGATGAATAGCCACATGAATGGACGGACGGATGGATACATGAACGGGTGGACGGACAGACACGTAAGATAGACAAACAAATAAAATGACATTTAAGAAAACTTAATTTATATCCATACACGTTTTGTAGTTGAACTATGTCTTAATTTAACTTACAACAACGTTTTGTTGTTTCTTTGATTTTTTTTTCGATGTCATGAAACATTTTTCAAATAAATGTCACTTGCACATTTGACAACAGCAGTGATATGCCTTTTGGTCACTTTTTATTTTCGAAATGATAACGGGAAATGACTTGGTCGACTTATTTCTTCTGCAACAGCCTGAATAAAAGTATTACGAGTGAAATGTGTATCTATGTATGTATGTACACACATAAATATGTTTCTAACAAATATTAATTAAAACTAACATTTAATTCACTACGATACAGCTTTAGTTATTTGTTCAGTCATCCCCGTGGGGCGGCTGGTGAATGATGATCCTTTGAAATCGAATCGACCAGTTGGTGCGTATTTCTATTAAGGGATGACAACATGCTGTGAGAAAATGTGTCCTGAATATTTTGTATCTCTCCTTTCTGTTCGGTATGATTAGAAAAAAAACATCTTCTGGAGAAATTTCTTAACAAACATACTTACATCACTTTTCTTTATCACAAAAGAATTTAATAGCAACATATGCCATCAAATGCAGTTTTGTTAAATCTTGGTGATCACATCTGTAATAGTTAAGCAAAGGAAAAAATTCAGGTTTGCTTTGAAAGTGCCACATCTCCCAAAAAAATTCAAAAAATTTCAAGACGGAACTATTGGATTAAGCAATGTATTTTTCTTCGAAATATTTTTTAATTTGCAAACGATTTTCCTATATCCCTCGTTAAATTTGCTAAACAAGCATTCTGGTTTCGATAGGTTTTTGCTAAGGCTTTTTCTAAAAGGATTCACGTGCTTTTTTTAAGTCCAATCAATAATAGACATCAATCATAATAGACAATGTCTCGGTTTACATTTTCTTGGTACTCGTATCATACACTGAAAAATATATGCAACATTTTATGAAATATTTTGTTATTTCGCACTACGAAACTCGCTCATAAAATAAGTAATTCAAAATAAGTAATAATACGTAGTTTACATTATGCATTTTTTCACGAAATTAGTTGCATGAAAATATTTTCTTTGTAGGAGGTCTTTGCCCGTAACTCGCTAAAGCTAATTCTTTATCGCTAAAAACATTTAAAGTCCATTTTCGACTACGAACACAATTTTCAAACGTCTATTGCCAAATCAAGCAATGGCGTAGAAATATAATCTGACGATGTTTTACTGTTTTATGTCTTTAGCTTTAGCTTTAGCGAGTTACATAATACATCGGTGGCTGGAAAAGCAAAACTGATCAAAAAAGTTGCCAAACATTTTCCTAAGATTCATGGTACGTAATTTTTTATAAATCTCTATCGTCTATAGAGCTGCTATTAGTAAATATAAAAGGTTCTGTGCAACTTAATTCATTAAATTTCAATGAAAAAATATAGAATATAAATTATTACTAACTTTTCAAAATTAAAAAAAAATTTGTATAAATCCTTGTCTAAAATATATTTTGTACGAAATTTTCGTTAAATTGATTTCATTTTAATTTTATTACTACTACAAAATGCTACATCAACACAAAAATTAATGCAATTAAAAAAGTTTTTTTTTATTCATAAAATGTTGTATGGACTATTTTCAGTGTATGCACTTCACTCTGCAGAGCTCTGTGACCCAGTCCGCTAACAGGGCAACTTTTACACTATAATCAAATAATTTTTCAAACATTAATGTTCTCAAAATACATTTAGTTGCATTGATTCGAATATAAATCAAATAATATAACACGATATAGGTTAATGTATAACGAACAAGCACTTACTTACGCTAATAAAAATCACACACATTCACATGCAATCTTTCAAACCCACATCCGCAACAACGAACGAAACTCACGAACACGAAAAGGTTCACTGTAGATGTCAACAAAAGTCAAACAAGAGCAAGAAAAAGGACAAAAAAAATTTTAAAAGTATTTATTACATGAGAAGGAGTCAACGGAGACAAACAGAACAATTGAAATGGCGCCAATAACAACAGGAGCAATGGCTTTTATTTTTTATTTCCTTTTCTTTTTCTTTTTATTGTAGTAAGAAAACACGGAACCACATTAACAGTGATTCACATTGATTGGTAGATACACACTGACACACTTCTTTATCAAATTGCAATCATGCTCTTTAAGAACTAAAAAACTACTTTTCTGTTATTTTCTTACGAAGAAAAATGGGGAAAAAAGACCTGAAGAGAAAATGAGAAATTATTGATTTTTCTTATTGTATCTTTTGTAAACAAACTGTTGCAAATGCTAAAGGGACACGAGAAAGCGTTCGAAGAAAAGTTGTCTTCACAAAAATTACATCATCTAAAGCTACGGTCACACTTGTCAAACATTTGCCCAAAAAAGCGTAACTACTAAATGCTTATGGAAAATCTTTCAATTCAGACAAAAGTTTGTCAAGTTAAAGAGTAGCCAAAATTGTTGCATTCTAGGACATTGTCTATTAGTTGTGTTCGAAACTGTTTAATTTGACAACCTTGCGGCTACACGTTCAATAAATAGCTTTAAATTTTTTCACAAATATGGTTTGTCAAAATTTGCTAAAATTGAAGTTGTGACGTAGACTGCAAGCAATTTGATTTGCAATTTTATGTACAAAATGCCGTCGTGGACGAAACAATTAAAAATTTTCACCTACATATTTTATTTCAGCAAAGAAAATTACTTCTGTTTAAAATTTTTTACAAACAAAAAAATTATTTTAAAACAGCAGTTAAATTGAAAGAAAAATTTAATGAAGCGTTGAAAGAAAAATTTAAGTCCACCTGGTATTCAATGCCCAAATGTATAAGTGTGGTAGTAAAAAATTGTGAATGTATTGAACTTTGAAACAAGAATTGAAGCAAAAATTTAACAAAAACGGTAAACAAGTGCCTGAATCAAAACTTTTTCCATTAGTTTTTGTTGGTTACGCTTTTTTTAGGCAAATGTTTGACAAGTGTGACCGTACCTTAACTTTAACTAGCAAAAAAAAAATTAAGAAATTGGAGACGTTCTGACGTCTAAAAAGAATATTTAAAGATATTGTTTACATCATTTTCCTCCCACAATTTTTTTCACTGAAACTTTTGTTTTTCATTTCTTTTTAAAAACAAAAAAAAAAATATTTTCGTTTGACATTTATGTATATAAAACAGTAAATTGAAATTGAAAGTTAAAAGTTAAAGTTAAAGTTAAAGTTAAAGACATATTGCAAAAAAAATCAAATATAGAAACCAATTCGAAATTAAAGTTGCAAACTAATATTACATTATATTTCTTGCATCGAGTTCTTTAAAATACAACCTTGGACATTCAGCGACTTTAGAAGTGATTAGAAAAGAAACATAGGGTCTTTCAATAGGAGGTTTCATTTTGACATGCAAAAAAAAAGAGTATTTTTAAGCGAAATCATTGGATGTTTATTAAATTGTTAGGGCTGGTACTCACTATCCAACATAATCGTTCCACTTTTGAGCAAATGCATAACTTCTCTAATGAGTTGTTATTGGCTTTTGGCAATTCCCGAAAAACTCCCTAAGATCAGGATTGCATTTTTCTCAAAATCCTTAAAGAAGACGTTGTACAATTAATAATGGAAAAGAATATCAGCGAAATTGCCGCCACAGCTACGCTTGCAAGACTATATTCATTTCATAAAATTTTCATCACCAATTCGCAAATTTCCGGCCAAATGTCCTCGATAACTTCACGAATTCCACCTTTGAGGTCTTGAATCGATCGAGGGACATTAACATAGACCTTATATTTCATGCAGCATCAAAGAAGAAGAAATCACACGGTCAAGAAAATTTGCACGCAAAAACGAATTTGGCATCGTTACTTGTGTGGCAGGAAGCGTACTGTGTTTCATTTTTATTAATAGCGTAATTTTGCGTAGCATCTGTCAATTAGTTACAGTCGAAACAACTCTTAAAAATGTCGGTCTATTCAAAATTAAACTTTTTATTGGAATACCCTTTAGTAAATTAAGAATCCATAAGTGCTACATTTTCCATGGTTCTAAGTGACCTTTGAAGTGCTTCGTTTTTTTTAATATACTCGTAATTCATACGTTTTGTAAAAAAAAACAAAATAAAAGAGCTATTAGAAACGCATTTTTATTTTAAGTAAGCTCTCAAATTCAATGGAACTCTTTCCACATTCGTGACTTACAAATATTCATGTTTTTTAATGCGGCCAAAGAGGTTTGTAATTAAATATGCAAATTTCAGCCGTCATCATTAAAAAAGTCCTTGCAACCATAGCAAATTTAATTTTGCATGCCCACTTTTAAAAAAGGCATCCTAAATTATGGAAAAATAAGCAATGTGAGGGATTTTTCTCTTTTGTGCAAAAATAAAAAATCAAGATCCATAAAAAAATATTATTAAACTTTATCAATGCAAAATTTATGGCACAACTGTCAACCCACAGCGAGCAAGTCAAACAATGGCGGAAGAGAGGAAATGAAGAAAAAATGAAATATGGAACATAAACTGAAAACCATTCTTGAATAAAATTGTCATAAATATTTGCATGTGCAACTCCCTTCGTCGTCAGTATCATCATCATCATCATCATCAGCATACAAATCGTAATTATCATTGTCATTGCTTTAATTTAAATTTGATATGCAGAAAAAAATGTCATTAAAAAGCAGAGTAGTGATAAATTTTTATAGACATTTTAACGTTTTGCGATGTGCATTTTATCGTTGCAACACACATATAGTGTCTAAATTCGCCATACAGCGTGTGTCCTATTTCATTCTGTCAAAGGAAATAAATTGTAAAAATTATTATTAAAAAAAAAAATTAGGGTGATTTTTGCAACTAAAAGTCTCTTTAATGTTGTAAATATGAGCACGACACACAAAAATATCACAATTAATGAGATAAATTAAAGTGGGATGTGTTGGAACTGCTAATGATCTCATTAAGTAATAAATGCCAAAAATTATATTCAAATATTTATGTATGTGAGCGTTTTTGTGTGTATGTATTATCGCTCCTTTATTACAACATAATCATATGTCGAAAAAATTATTTTTTGGAGTTAATAATGCAGAAAAAATCGGTACATTTATCATATTTAATTCGTGTAAAAATTGCAAATAAAAGTCTTGTGCACGTAACTCTTGAGAAATAAAAAATATTTTTATCTTCATTGGGCGCATTCATAAGACGTAGCTGATGGCCCCAACAGTTACTTCTTAGAAACGGCTTGATGGATGTACTGCAAAATAACCAGCTGATGAATGTAAACAATTGAAAAGGAATAAAAGAGGAAGAAAGAAAATAATTTGGATTGGTTAAATTAATTAGTTTATCTAAAATATTTGTACAACACAAAATATTTAATGAAGTCTGCAGCCCAGGAACCTTCCATTTTTACAATGAAATTTTCTCCGCAAAATAAATATTATCTGTGTTTGCACAACACTGCAATAAAAATAAAGACCTGCACCTATAGTGTTTATATTTTAATGCTAAGCCGCCATGTGCTCAAAAAATCTTTAAACGCAATAGCAAATTAAATATGTAATACTTATATAATTAAATAGACAGCGTAATAAACATACATATTTTTGATGAAATTAGTAAATCAATTTTATTCCTTTATCGCATTTTAAATGTAAAATTTAACAAATATTTGCAGCCGCCACCTAACAAAGCGGCGTTGCATTATAGTATAAACGGCACAAAGAATTAAACACATTCACCACAGCAAGCTACCGACTACGAAATGTCAAAAATTGAATACACATGTTTATATGAGAATGATTATTTTGAAGACAGCAAGGCAACAGGGCGCCAGGTTGTTCTCTATGCTGATTTTGTCGTTGTAGTCCAATTAAACTAATTTCTATTTCATTGGCTGCAATGAGAAAATTGAATGTTGCCAGTATAATACAAAATGTTGAATGAGTGATATCGTACAGTTATCTCATAGTTTTTAACAGAAACAATATCCAAGAGTTGATGTAAAGAATAAATTGATTAATATTTATACTTTTACGTCACATAATTACATTTTGAAAGAGTAGTTTAATTTTTATAAATGCGAAATATTTGAAGGTGGCAATACTGAACTATGTATTTATACTTATATATGAGGTGCAGATGGTGCTGCTGCCGTGTCCAAAATAATTAGGTAGCTGGCTACGCGGCGACAAATGCTGATAGCAGCATTTAAAATCGTGTGTTCGTGTAGCCTGCTGTGGTGAATGTGTTTAATGCTTCAGTCTTTTCGATCAGCTGTTCCGGCTATGCACAACATGTTGACTATAGGCAGCGAAAAAATTTTACGATGCTAAAAATGGCAGCAATTACTCAACTGTTGAGCACTGTTGGGATTTGTGGTACAATTGTACCAAATTTGGTACAATTTATAGTCGCGTTCGAAATTGCATTCGAAGTTTTTAAAATATAAAAATGATTTTATGTTTATAGGTCGCATTGTAGGTTGCAGTGTCTGTGTCAAAGTATGCAGCATGTAATATAAATGTGTTGCGGAAACACTTTGCAAAGTGTGCACCACCCACTATTAGTTAATGTCTTTATGTTTTTGTTTAAAAAAAAAATAAAATTTTTTTTAAGATTCTTATTGTGTATGCTTAGTTAGAAGATGGCTACATTTTGGTACAATTGATGTTAATTTGGTACAGTTTTACCATTTTCATGGCCATATCTCAACACTGCTGTTGAGTGGAGCGAAGCCAATCAACTATGCGTTTCTAAGACAAACACTCAACGGTTGCGCAACTGTTACACGTCTTATGAATGCGATCATTGAGTTGTACAAAAATTTAAAACTTCTACTTCCTTGTGTATAATCAAAAACTGCCATGAAGTTAGCATAAGTGGAAGAATTAAACAAAGTCTTACTTTAACCTGATGTAATGAAACTTTTCACTAATTAAGTAAACAAGTTTAAGTCAATTTATTACTTAAAATGAATTATCAAACTTTTAACTCGTTTTAAGTCCAGGTACGTACTTTTATTAAATTTGTATAAGTAGTTCTGACATAAAATTGTGTTTTGTTTCTGCTTCTAGATTTTTGCTGCGAGAATTCTATGCATTCTGCCTAATTTTAAATACAATTTTACGAACGCTGTTCTGTAAGTTTCTTACCCACTGTGCTTAACAATGAAAATGTGGAAAATGTACATACATACTTACATATGTATGTAAGTCAAAGTTATTTTTAAAGTAAGTTTGCTTGTTGTTGTTGTTAATTTAAATTAATTTTTTTGTTACTGTTGTTGCTGGTTATTACACCACATTCTATTGTTAAAATTTTTATTGTACGAGTATGAATATAATCGCATACACGCATAAACGCATAAATGATTTCAAATTTGTATAAATGAATCTAATCACAATGGATATACATAAATAAATCTAATTGTTAATATTCCCATGACAAGTCAATACAATTGGGTTGAAATCAAAAAAAATAAATAAAATAAGACTTTTTGCTTTTCAAATCAATAAGAATACAAAAACATGTTTTGTTTGCACTTTGTTAATAAAACTATTTGTTAACACTTCTTTCTCAGAACTTTTCCCACAAAACAATCACTTAAGGAAAACTTCACTGAAAACAGGGTTAAGAAAAAAGACTTTTCTTTAACAAACAATAGGAAAAACTCAAAAACAAAAAGATTTTTCTATGGCACAGTTTTTCTTGTTCAGCAAACTTCTTGCTGTTGGAAACTGTGAAAAGCTGGCGGAAAGTAAGAGTTTATTGTGGCATTTACAGAAAACTGCCAGAGGGTTGTTTGTTGTTTTCATTTCCTTTGCATATTTTTCTACTTAGGATGTAAAGAAAGCAACTAAGAAACATGCTTTTCATTTGCTTACATCCCATAAAAGAAGAATAAACGGAAGATCTTTTTTTTTTTGCTTCTGATTTATAAGAATGCGAGTGAGGAGAAATCGAAAGAGGGAATAGAAGAATAGAATTGTTTAAGTATGTACGAGTACTTACATCGAAATGCACTACGCTATTGACATACGAACTTGTTGCACATTTTGAAAACGTTTAATATGTAATAAGTGTATTTATTTAGGCAACGTTTATTGAATTTAAGGACAAAGACTTTACATTAAGGAACAAAAGGACTTCATACTTGTACATTCGGTATCAAAAGTGTATGTATTTGAATTTTACAGTAAAGAACAACAATACTATGATTGATTTTTATAATTTTAGCACTTGGTGTAGACTTGTGTCGAACTCGTTCACTAGTTCATTTTTGGCACAAACCTATGATCGAACCCTCTTAAGTCACATGAGTTTGTGGCAAAAATTAACTATTGAACGAGTTCGACCCAAGTCTAACTTGGTGCTGATCTTACAACATAATTTTTCCTTTAGAACTCTCTTAATTCATTGTTTAATTTATCAAGTTCAAAACGGATTGCGATGATTTGGTAACCACAACTAAGCATTTCCTTACAAAATTATCGAACTTCTGATACACCAGGAATGAATTCTCGACTTTTCCTGCTAATAAGCAAATGAAGCTCGATTAGAATACATGTATGTAAGTGTTGAAAGCATACACATATGCTATATGTATATGTATGTATGCATATGTATATAATATATATTAACGTCGGTATTGATAAACGATTGTTAAAACTAAAACATTTTATAAACCGGTTGTCTGAGACAAAATTCCTATGTTAAACCAACATTAACTTTAGTAGACTTGGGTCGAACTCATTCAGTCGGTCTTTTTTGACACAAACCAATTATCAAGCCCATTTTAATTACCATCAAACCCATTAGACCCAAGTCTAGACCGTCTGAAAGAGTTCGACCTAGACTTGTATCGAACTCTTTCAGTAGCTCGTTGTTGACACAAACCAATGACCAAACCTATTTAAATTACATAGGTTTGATCAATGGTTTCTGCCAAAAAATGCTAGCAGCATTTAAAATCGTGTGTTCGTGTAGCCTGCTGTGGTGAATGTGTTTAATGCTTCAGTCTTTTCGATCAGCTGTTCCGGCTATGCACAACATGTTGACTATAGGTAGCGAAAAAATTTTACGATGCTAAAAATGGCAGCAATTACTCAACTGTTGAGCACTGTTGGGATTTGTGGTACAATTGTACCAAATTTGGTACAATTACATTTGCATTGGTACACTGGTACACTTTATACTTCAGTGGTACAAATTGAAAAAGTTTGTGCTTTGCATTACAGTAATAATAATTTCTCCTAACATAGTTGCCCAACTGATCATAAGTACCAAAATTTGCAACATTGGAAGTTTATTCTCATATTTTTCATTTGTTTTGGTAGAAATTGTCCCAGTCCTTTATAGTAGGTACAGACTTAGCAAAGTGTTTATGCAACTAGACTGGTTGCATTGTCGGTCGCACAGTGTGTAGTCTTGTTTATAGTCGCGTTCGAAATTGCATTCGAAGTTTTTAAAATATAAAAATGATTTTATGTTTATAGGTCGCATTGTAGGTTGCAGTGTCTGTGTCAAAGTATGCAGCATGTAATATAAATGTGTTGCGGAAACACTTTGCAAAGTGTGCACCACCCACTATTAGTTAATGTCTTTATGTTTTTGTTTTCAAAAAAAAAATAAAAATTTTTATGAATTCTTATTGTGTATGCTTAGTTAGCAGATGGCTACATTTTGGTACAATTGATGTTAATTTGGTACAGTTTTACCATTTTCATGGCCATATCTCAACACTGCTGTTGAGTGGAGCGAAGCCAATCAACTATGCGTTTCTAAGACAAACACTCAACGGTTGCGCAACTGTTACACGTCTTATGAATGCGATCATTGAGTTGTACAAAAATTTAAAACTTCTACTTCCTTGTGTATAATCAAAAACTGCCATGAAGTTAGCATAAGTGGAAGAATTAAACAAAGTCTTACTTTAACCTGATGTAATGAAACTTTTCACTAATTAAGTAAACAAGTTTAAGTCAATTTATTACTTAAAATGAATTACAAACTTTTAACTCGTTTTAAGTCCAGGTACGTACTTTTATTAAATTTGTATAAGTAGTTCTGACATAAAATTGTGATTTGTTTCTGCTTCTAGATTTTTGCTGCGAGAATTCTATGCATTCTGCCTAATTTTAAATACAATTTTACGAACGCTGTTCTGTAAGTTTCTTACCCACTGTGCTTAACAATGAAAATGTGGAAAATGTACATACATACTTACATATGTATGTAAGTCAAAGTTATTTTTAAAGTAAGTTTGCTTGTTGTTGTTGTTAATTTAAATTAATTTTTTTGTTACTGTTGTTGCTGGTTATTACACCACATTCTATTGTTAAAATTTTTATTGTACGAGTATGAATATAATCGCATACACGCATAAACGCATAAATGATTTCAAATTTGTATAAATGAATCTAATCACAATGGATATACATAAATAAATCTAATTGTTAATATTCCCATGACAAGTCAATACAATTGGGTTGAAAACAAAAAAAGAATAAAAAAAAGACTTTTTGCTTTTCAAATCAATAAGAATACAAAAACATGTTTTGTTTGCACTTTGTTAATAAAACTATTTGTTAACACTTCTTTCTCAGAACTTTTCCCACAAAACAATCACTTAAGGAAAACTTCACTGAAAACAGGGTTAAGAAAAAAGACTTTTCTTTAACAAACAATAGGAAAAACTCAAAAACAATAAGATTTTTCTATGGCACAGTCTTTCTTGTTCAGCAAACTTCTTGCTGTTGGAAACTGTGAAAAGCTGGCGGAAAGTAAGAGTTTATTGTGGCATTTACAGAAAACTGCCAGAGGGTTGTTGGTTGTTTTCATTTCCTTTGCATATTTTTCTACTTAGGATGTAAAGAAAGCAACTAAGAAACATGCTTTTCATTTGCTTACATCCCATAAAAGAAGAATAAACGGAAGATCTTTTTTTATACCCTTTACCAAAAAATGGTAAAAGGGTATATATAGGTTTGTCATTCCGTTTGTAATTTCTACAATATTAATAAGCGACACATAAAGTATATATATTCTGGATCCTTATGCATAGGGAAGACGAACAAGCGATGTCCGTCTGTCCGTCTGTCCGTCTGTCCGTCTGTCCGTCTGTCTGTACGTGAAATCGGTTTTCCCAAGCTCCCAGAAGAGCTAGCGACTTCGTTCTTGGACTGGTGTGTCAGAAATTTTCCGAAAAATTTTGCTATTGAAATTCAGCAAAATCGAGCAGACGGTTTCAGAGCTGGAAAACTCAAACTCAATTTACCCATAGAAAATAACTACCGAAAACAAGTTTTTATTACTTTTTTATTAAATTAACTTATTTTATACTTCGGTATGAATAAAATTGGTATTTATAATTAAAAAAAAATTTTAAAAACTTAACAGATTAAAAAACGTTTCCAGGGTTGGAAAACTTTAACTTTTTTCCTAATAATTAAACATATTTCATGTTTTAGGAAGAAGGCTATTTTCTCAGGAACGGTAAAAGCTATGGGTCTGAAATTTGGACAGTGTATGTAGAACTTTGGTCGCTACAACAAGTATATAAAAGATAAAAATTAAAGGGTGTTCCAAAATGAGTAACGAAAACTTTTAAAATCCCATGTAATATACATACAATTGTATGTATGTGTGTACATATGTATATTGACACTTGAAATTTGTAAAATTAGTGTATTTTTATATAGGCTAACACAATTAACACTAAAATTAAAAAAATTTAAATTAAAGGGTGGCCCATCAGTTAATGAAATTTTGACTATGTAATTTTGACAAATTGCTATATCTTGGAAACTGTAAGAGTTAAACTCTTGAAATTTTCAAAAACGGTCAAACTAAAAAATCCGAAAATTATAAAATCGCCAAAAATTTAAAAAAATCGCCAAAACAAAAAAAAATCGCCAAAATGAAAAAAACGCTAAAATTAAAAAAAAGCCAAAAACCGAAAAAAATCGCCGAAACAAAAATAAATGATTATGTGAACAAAAATTGCCAAAAATTAAAAAAAAAAATCGCCTTAATGAAAAAGAATCGCAAAAATCAAAAAAAAAATCGCCAAAACGAAAATAAATCGCTAAAATTAAAAAAACGCCATAAACCGAAATAAAATCGCCAAATCAAAAAAAAAAAAATTCCTATATGAAAAAAATCGCCAAAAATTAAAAAAATCGCTTAAATGAAAAAAAATCGCCAAAACGAAAAAAAATCGCCAAAATTAAAAAAACGCCAAAAACCGAAAAAAATCGCCAAAACGAGAAAAAGTGTCAAAACAAAAAAAAATCCCACAATGACAAAAATCCGCAAAAATCGCCAAAACAAAAAAAAACATTTTTATATGAACAAAAATCGTCAAAAATTAAAAAAATCGCCTAAATGAAAAAAAATCGCCAAAATCAAAAAAAATCGCCAAAACGAAAATAAATCGCCAAAATTAAAAAATAAAACGCCAAAACCGGAAAAAATCGCCAAAACAAAAAAATTGCCTATATGCCAAAAACAAAAAAAATCGCTTAAATAAAAAAAAATCGGCAAAATCAAAAAAATCGCCAAAACGAAAAAAAATCGCCAAAATTAAAAAACGCCAAAAACCGAAAAAAATCGCCAGAACGAGAAAAAAACTGTCAAAACTAAAAAAATTAAATATATAAAAAATAAAAAAAAAATCGCCTAAATGAAAAAATCGTCAAAATCAAAAAAATCCCCAGCACGAAAAAAATCGCCAAAATTAAAAAAAGCCAAAGACCGAAAAAAATCGCCAAAACCAAAAAAAAATTGCCTATATGAAACAAATCGCCAAAATTTAAAAAGCACCAAATTAAACATAATGCCAAAAACCTAAAAATTGCACTAGAACAAAAGTATGAATTCTTTCACAAAATGAATATGTACCTACATATCTCTGTGCTTATGTTTGTATCTCTATACTACATAAACGCACTTTGGTAAAGGGTATATAAGATTCGGCACAGCCGAATATAGCACTCTGACTTGTTTTTGCTTCTGATTTATAAGAATGCGAGTGAGGAGAAATCGAAAGAGGGAATAGAAGAATAGAATTGTTTAAGTATGTACGAGTACTTACATCGAAATGCACTACGCTATTGACATACGAACTTGTTGCACATTTTGAAAACGTTTAATATGTAATAAGTGTATTTATTTAGGCAACGTTTATTGAATTTAAGGACAAAGACTTTACATTAAGGAACAAAAGGACTTCATACTTGTACATTCGGTATCAAAAGTGTATGTATTTGAATTTTACAGTAAAGAACAACAATATTATGATGGATTTTTATCATTTTAGCAAAATTTAAACAAAATAAGTGATTAGCACTTGGTGTAGACTTGGGTCGAATTCGTTCACTAGTTCATTTTTGTCACAAACCTATGATCGAACCCTCTTAAATCACATGGGTTTCTGGCAAAAATTAACTATTGAACGAGTTCGACCCAAGTCTAACTTGGTGCTGATCTTGCAACATAATTTTTCCTTCAGAACTCTCTTAATTCATTGTTTAATTTAAGTTGAAAACGGATTGCGATGCTTTGGTAATCAAAACTAAACATTTCCTTACAAAATTATCGAACTTTTGATACACCAGAACTGAACTCTCGACTTTTCCAGCTAATAAACAAATGAAGCTCGATTAGAATACATGTAAGTGTTGAAGGCGTACATATATCCTTTATATATATGCATATGTATATAATATATATTAACGTCGATATTGATAAACGATTGTTAAAACTAAAACATTTTATAAACCGGTTTTCTGAGACAAAATTCCTATGTTAAACCAACATTAACTTTAGTAGACTTGGCTCGAGCTCATTCAGTCGGTCTTTTTGACACAAACCAATTATAAAACCCATTTTAATTACCATCAAACCCATTAGACCCAAGTCTAGACCGACTGAAAGAGTTCGACCTAGACTTGTATCGAACTCTTTCAGTAGCTCGTTGTTGACACAAACCAATGACCAAACCTATTTAAATTACATAGGTTTGATCAATGGTTTCTGGCAAAAATGAACTAGTGAACTAGTTCGACCCAAGTCTACTACCCAAGTCTAAAGGTAGGATCACACGATTGCCTCAAATACACCAATCTGACCCAATTTTTATTGTGCTGAATTGATGCACAATAACTAAATTATCCCAATCAAATAAGTTGCAGTCAGATAATTGCCCCATTTTATAAAAATTTGATTGACGCAGATGGGTGAAGAATGAAGTTGCGACAATAATTGCCGCAGCCCAGTCATACGATTGTTCTAACTTGCGCAATTTAAACAAGCAGCTGTTGTAGTAGTTTGTTTTGTTTTACTTGCAAATATTTTTGTTTAAAGAAATAATTTTTTTCTGTTTCATTTTGTCCGTGAAAATGATTTGTTCGCTTAAAACAAATAAAGTTTTCTCTTTTTTCGATATTTTCTACTTATTAAATATAATGATATGGATTAAAGATTAGCACACTGTTCCACGTTAACATTTCAAATAATTTATAACTTTATGCCTATAAAGTAAATTTAAGTTTACTGTACTTACGTAAACCCTTGGCGCACACGATAAAATAAATTAATATAAGATTGATTTGATTGCTGCTCGAGAACACAATAAATATTGGCGCATTTTTAACATTTTTATTCGGGGACGGTTGCCTATCAACCGGCAATCACACGATTGCCGTACCAAAGTTGCATTTGATTGCGGCAAATCATCAGAATATTTTTTTCGATTGTCGTATGGCACAATAAATTGTGAAATCACACGATAGGCATATAAAATGGATTAATAATTGATGCATTGCGACTACCTTGTGATCCTACCTTAAGCTTTAGACTTGTATTGAACTCTTTCAGTAGCTCGTTTTAGACACAAACCAATAATCCAACCAATTTAAATTAAAGTAAACGAACTGCTGAAAGAGTTCGACACAAGTCTAATTAACTTTATGAATACCGTCTTAAAATGTATTACTGGTGTATTGAAAAAGTTCTTAATTGTTCTGTATAATAAACAAATATAGAATGTAATTAAAACTAAAATAAAAGGAAACATATTTCTTAATTAAAATCTTTTATGTATCACAATAAAATTTATATAAAGAAATAACTAGATATTTATTAAGAAAATATGGATTTCATGATTTCTTGCAAGCAATTTGCATTTTATCTTATTTTATTATTTAAGCAAATATTTGAAAATTTTATTGTTTTTTGTCATTTCTTTTAGGACATAACAATAAAAATAAAATTTATTATCTTCATAAAGTGTCACGTTGTGACATGAATTGTTAATGCAGCATTTTTCTCGATATCGATTGAATTTTATCTCGTGGGTTGGTTGGTTGCACTTGTTGTGATTTAAATATATTTCTGTTCTTTTTTTCACATTTGCATTATTTTGCTTGATTAAAAAAACTTACAAATAATAAAACGTTTTATTTATGTGCACACCTTTTGAAACATGTTGGTCCAAATTTATTTTTTATGTTTATTGCAACAAGATCAAACAGCCGATCAGTCGTTATTGGCTTGTGGTGGTGGCGGTTTCAAGTCAATCATATGTTGCGAAGTAATTAATTAATTTGCAGCTTGTCTTGGCCTCACAGCAAAAAAGCAAAAAATAAAAACATGAAAATAGGAAACACAATTTTTTTAGCAATCAACGTAGTTCAACTGCTAATATCAAAAAACTTGCCGGCACTCTGGCGAATTTTGCAAAACCCGTGACATTTTTTTTCCTGGCAAAGAGCGGTGATCACTCACGTATGTATATATATACATATATGTATATAGGTATATATATGTATGTATGTATATAAAGGAAAAGTAAGGACTACGCGAATAAAATAATTTTCGATGCTCAACTTCTAAACTCTTTATAATCTCTAGTTCTGCCGTTAAGTAGATTCTTGAATATAAATTAGATTTATATTATTTTCGTTCCCAAAGTAAATACATTTAACAATTTTCAAACCCACAACTGCATTTTATTGCAATTTGTAATTGAGTTTGGAAAGAACAAAATTTAAATGATCCCTTCTTCTATCTTCCATTCAAATAAGCTTTAGCATGAATTTTTACTTTAATGGACCGCTCTATAGCAAAATGTCCCATTGTGCAACAACCAGACAGACAGAAATTTGCATGAAAATTACTCGTACAAAGTCGCAGTTAATTTGGGTGTCGATTTCACATGATTATTGATGTCACCATTCGCTAATAAATTCAAAGTGGTGATTGTGCTTAAATAACTTTATTTTTGAAAGAAATCAAGCTCTCTGCCAAATACATCTTTGGCTGTTCCCAATCCCCAACTGAAAATTTTTTCTCTTTTCTTAAGAACGAAATTTTTTTTATTAACTATTTTGAAAAATTGAGCAATTGTTAGCATTATTTTAAAGAACATGATATTTTTCACGAGAACTAAGAGGAAAAATAGCACACAGTAAATAAAATTGGAAGAAATTTTTAATTTTTTTATAACTACATTTTCATTGCTTCTGGAGAATCAATATTAAAAACGTGCAGATAATTAGTAGAAAAGTGAGTAAAAAAGTATATATATTAGCTATACAGAAAATTGTACTCGTAATACTGTTACAGTTTCAGAAACTGCTACCGATGTTTTTAAAATCGATTTTAATAAATAAATTTATAAACTAAATTTCATCTAAAAATTTTTATTTTTATTTACTGAAATTTGTATGAAAACAATGTTTCGCGCTTAAGTTTAAATATTTTACTTTTTTCACTATTCTGGTGCGCCAAAAAGGAAATATTTTTTGGAAGCTTAAAAATAAATTATTAAACTTTTTCTAGAATATTTTTTAACGTGAAGAAGTGTATTGACAAGGATTGTGTTTTGTTTTTTTGGAATTTTTTTCTCTTCATTCGAGTATTGAAGTCATTAAAAGTAAAGGCCCAACTATAATATGAATAAGCGAACTTAAGCAACTGTGCGGTTACATATAAAACGTATGTGGCAAACTATAATGTACTTATGCAACTTTTCGTCAAGTTTCGTCAAATTTCATTTGCTTAAGCTAAGTGCCAAACTGAACGCACATTCCGTACGGAAAACACTTTTTGTGCATTTTTTAAACTCAAGCAAACAGCAGCAGAAAATATTCATTGATTTTAAATATTTTTTTATTGTTTCTTATTTTAAACTCAGAAAAGAAAGCACAACTTTTATTTTCATTTTTTGGTTTACAATACACATATACACACATACCCATGAGTTTATTTATGTGTGTTCATTGTTGTACTTTTTAGTAGGCAAAACAAATAATATAATATATACGTGAATTTTTAATAGATTAGGATATTCCAACAAGTTAATTTGATTGAAATGCATTCATTTGGTAGTTATAAAAAGAAACAAAATTACTAAAAAGTTGTGAACAATACCTTTATTTGCAGCTGTGGCTAAAGAATACTTAAGTGCATATAAGTACATTGTGGCCACCTAAAAGTCACATTTGAATTGTTTAAGTATTTGACAGACTTATCGTTCAATTCTGGCATTAGCTTAAGCCAGCTTATTCATATTATAGTTGGGCCTTAAGAAGTACTTATGAAAGTATGTCAGTCACTTAATCAATACGTGAAGGGACGGACCATATTTCTTTATTTGTAAAATCAGATCATAGCTCAAATTTATATATGTACGTAGCACTCTTTGTTAAAATACAAGGTACATATGTATGTACACTTGAAAATGACATTTGGCTTGTCTTTAAAATAGATATAAAATGATTTATAGCAAAAACCATTAAAGGGACGACGAAAAGGGTTAAATTACTTTCAACTTAAAATAAACCCTGCACGCACAGCAGTTTTAAAAGATCTCATTGCGACTTCTTTTCAAGCAAGCTTGAATCAAACGTGTTTGAAACGAATTCAATGTTAAGTTTGTTTCCAACTACCACACAAGTTGGGCATAGTTTGATACACTGCAAAATATGAATAAATAATTAAATTAAGGGTGGCTGCTTTTATGGTCGTGAATAATAATATTTAAAATTAATTTTATTACATTCAACAGACAAATTATAATCGTTGTAAGCAGTGGATATTTTTAATATTAATCTATTTATGAATCTGGAACTTGTAAAAAATTAATTTAGTTTGGAAAAAACAAACATAAAAACGTTGTTAACCTTTTACTTTACGATACATAATTGATACTTTTATTTTAATTTTTTTTTTTGAAATTTTTCAAAATTATGTCTTAAAATTATAAGAAATCCATTAATATTATTATTTTACTCACCTTTTGAAAGCGATAATACTGCGCTATCAGGTCGCATTAAACTTAAATTGATGGTATTTGTAACGCAATCCAACTACTGATTTGAATAAATTAAGTTGAAAAAAGTTGATATTACAAACGCACGCTCACGCAGTCCAACCGTTGAATGCGATCTACAAATAAACTAAAATAAAACGAGAAACAAAAATTAATAAATAATAAATTTATTTAAATTAATGTCGATATGAAACAAACAAAAAAAAAGATGCGACTTGCTGCTGACTTTTTAACACTATGAAAACCATACGCTCAGCAAAGTTTTTCTAATATTGGAGTAATAAAATAAAATGATGCTGATTTTACGAGAAGAATCAACAAAGCCTTAATTTTTATTTATACATACATATTCTTGAGCAAATTAAAAGAAAATATTACGTGAGATAAAATAATTTTCAAGTCTGAAATCAATAAGCTTAAATGAAACCCAACTCAAGTGACGTTCCGAGGCAAGTTTGAGCTATAATTTTAAATTAAATTTTCATAAAAAAATTTATTCTAGCGGCAAAGATTTTGCCAATAAATTCATAGATTAACTTCAATGCATTAAAAGAATCAGAGCTTTTGCATGTGAAAATTAAAAAAAAATAATTAATTTGACTAGAAATTGAACAAAAAATTCACAAATTTCATAAAAAATCGGTGCATATTGAAAATAAAAATTATCAGTCACACAAAAAAGTAATATCAATTAAAATAATTGTAATATCAATTAAAATATTAATTAAATTTTCACCTATAAACAATTTCATATTATAAATTAAGTTTTTCCACTCAAATTAATTAAAACAATTAAAAATTTAATTCAATTAAATTCTTAATTAAAAAGATTAATTGGTGAATACCAAATTTTAGTTTCGGAAGATCAGAAGTTTAAAGGGAAGGATTTTTATAATCAGTTTCCTTAGTTTTTAAGATGTAAATAAAACTAATATATTTCATATTTTTCGCAACATTTAGTCGTCTTTTTACCGACGTCCGGAGGAAAGTTTTCATCATTATAGTGTTTGTCATTTCCGATATTTTTCGTTGTATGACATTGTTTTCCATATAAAAAACCTAATGTAAACGGCATTTTGAAAATGACACCACAAAATGACAACACAAGAAATGCCAGATATGTATTCTGCATTATATTCTGTCAAGGAATTATAAATATTTATTATTTTTGGTTATATGTATGTAATGGTGAGTATAGACGATACTACAAATCGTACGATAAATCGTACAAGCATGAAATTAGTAACGTCTATCATGCTGTCGTACTTATGAAGTATACTTTGTAGTATGAAAATCAAAAATTTTTGATTTTTATGGGCGGAGCTTCGCTAAGTACGATAATAAGTATTGTGAATCATTCTGTTGTACAGCAAAATTTGTTTTATGAGGAGCTGATTTAGAAAACGCAGTGTTTCTGCGGCTCAATTAAAAAAAACATAAAACACTATTTTAACCATTCTTTACAACATGCCCGTTTAGTTTTTGCATTAGTTTTTTATTCTTTTCAACTGCATAATTTATTTATCCGCGTGTATATTGCCTTTTTCAAATGAATTAGTATGATTTGTAGTAACGTGTATCTGAAAACCCGTACTACAACTCATACTACGCTAAGTAGTATTCCCCCTTGTCGGGGGAAAAGAAAGGCAAACAGTTTAACTGAAACTTAGATTTTTTCCACAGAAAATAAGGGGATAGTAGTTTTTATGTTGTACCATGAAAAACTTTTTATTCGTCCTATAAAAATCCAACAATTAACAAATTTTAATTTGTTGTAATTGACTTTACTGTATTTGAATATTTGATTTCTATTTGACGCGTGTCAAATTAAAAACGAATTTAAAAAATTTATTTCTTGTTGGTTAAGTACGTCTAGATTAATCTCGTTGCTGCTCAAGCACCACATCAGAAGTCTTCAACAACAACCTAAAGTTGTCCTAATCTAAAAAGAAACCAGACAACAAGCACAGGCTGAAAAATATTATATGTTGTCTCTGAAAAATTTTCTTAACCTGCTATGATTGTAGTTTATCAAAATGTACCCAACTGGGTCTCGGAGTGGAGATACATTTTAGCACCACCCTTCCTAACCATGATTATAGCTTTTTAATTCTCAATAATCTACTGTGAGTTTGTCTATAAGCCTTTGGGGAATTTTAAGATTTTTTGAATTATGCTTGAAGTCTACTGATGGGTTGCTTGAGCAACAACGAAGTTCATCTAGACTTGCTTAACCAACAACAAATAAATTTTTGATATTTAGAGTGTGTTAATAGAAATACATATTAGTATAGTATATCTCTTAATTATCAATTTTAGAATTTTTCAAATTCGCAAAAAATTGGTCGTACAATAATTTGAAAGTTTATTTTAGTCATTAAAAATTTAAACAATATTTTGTTATTATATTGTCAAAAATATAAATAATGTTTTGAAGCCAAAGTTAAATTTAATGGAATTTCACTTTCACACCTGCTTTAATTACATTCGTTATTTATGTGTTATACTTGCAGAGCGAAAATTTATTAAAAGAATGAAACTTTCAAATATGGAAAAACTGTAAATATTAATTATTTCTCGCATAATTTTCCAAATGTCTTGTGTTGGTTCATATTTGCCCCTTTCGTGCCAACTAGTGTTAATTTGATTTACATATTTTTAATTCAGTTCACAAAATTCGAATAATATTTGCTGGCGGCAATTTCTAATCAAAATCATAAAACTATATATACATACTTCAAATGTAATGATTGGTTAGTAACCAAATGAGTTTTAACTAAAACTAATTAAGACTGAATAATTTTAAAGTTTTTTTTTTTCAAATTATATTCGTTGAAAACATTACAACACTTACTACACAAAGTGAAGAAAGATGCATGAAACTTGAAAATTTTGATTGAGATTTTATTTCAATCAGTGCCAAACCACGACATTAACTAAATAATAAATATTAATTAAAACATCGTAAGAAAACAATATTTTTTATTTATGAAGTTTTGATTGTTTTTTTTTTGTATTAATTAAGCAACGTCTATATGCAATTCGTTCAAATAAATAAACTTCGGTATTTCTTATATTTTTTATGAAACACAGATAATATTCAGTTTCCAAATTTTAGCTTAGATTCTTTAAGTGCAGATTTTAAATTTCCGAAACAAACAAACTCACACACATGTATGCGCTCTTCCTTAACGAGTACAACAGTCAACAAAAACGTTTCAATTTTAAGCTTTACGTTCCATTAATGATCGTGTTGCATTGTAACACCGAAAGGCATGATAAATTGGCATTGTCTGGCTAATTTTGCATTAAACTGGAGTAAGGATAGCGAAAGGAAAGTAAAATTTAACAGAACACATTCGAAAATTGATGAACTCGTGTCAAAGAAATGTACAAAAAATTTTACATTTTACCCCTAAAGTCTCCCAAAATATGTGATGATGCATCATGAATGATGATGCGCGAGTGGCAAATATTAAGGGTTGCTCTTGCTTGTCTTTTTTTATTTTATTATTAATGTCAAGTTTGTTGGCGTTGTTGCCGTTACGTGTAAAACAAAAAACTGATGCTGACTCGTGCGTGCGTGCGCCTGCGTTTTGTAAAAAAAGTGTCTGCCTCTTGTAAACTGTCACAATGTTGATGTACGAGTAGAATGAAATATTTATAGAAATTGGGTGGAAAAAATTTATGACTTCCTTCAGTACTATTAATCACAAAAAAGTTGTTATGGTACTCATAAAATTTGTTATGGAACGCTTTGTAATCAAACGAGACTCAAAAAGGTGTTGCAATGCAAAAAATAAATATATAAAAAAATTCATGAAATCGTATTTCTCAAGAGAGCAAAATTGTCTATTGAGGAAAATAAGAACCCAGATGAAACCAGTTACAACTTCCGTACACTTGTAGGGTATCAAGAAAAATTTATTAAATTTTTAGATTTTCCGCACTTTTGGAGTTTTTTATGTCGAAAATCCGAAATTGCGGCAAAATGTATTTTCAAGTCAATCATCGCATATGTGTGAGTGACGAATACATACATACATATGTATTCGTCGGATTATGATTTTTTGATACTAGCGGCAATTGCAGGGTTGTTGAAATATAAGAAGAACAAACAGTTCTCCACAAAATCCAAACTAAATTTTGTTTCATGCGCACACTTTTGCATGACGTCACAAAGCAAATGAATTTGTTTTGTTAACCAGAGTTGGAGACGATAAAATACCCAGCGAAAAAGTTTGCTACTAGAATGCAAAAAAGTGTATGTACTCCCCAGTCGTAAGTACTTACAATTTGACTGAATAACCCATTATTTTTGTTTAAGAAGTTCAAAAAGTATGCCGTACCCTATACTTTTTGCCTACAAACATCCAAAAGTTAATAGATTACTGATTGCCTAAAATTAATCAAAATATAATGGGTTATTTTTCGCATAAAAATATGCAAAAATTAAAGAAATTTATTATATGACATATTGTCAGAAGTTTACATACAACAATTGAAATTTATTTGCTTGTGGTGTAGTATGTCTATATACGTATTTCATTGGAGCTTGAACCAAATCATCAGTAGACTTCAACCAAAAATTTTAAACAGTCACTGAAATGCTAAACCACCAGCCAATAAATTTCAATTGTAATATGCAACAAATTTTAGATTACTTTTTGTTTAAAATTATTCAAAAGTTAAGGGGCATTTTATTCTTTTTGTTGTCTTCGGAGCTTATTTTCACGATAAATTTTTCTGTAGATATACATATTTCGTTATAAACTGGAAAGTACTACAATAAGTACTTTCGCGTAATGGTATAAATAAGTATTTATTTTATTCATTGTGCTGTAATGTCATTATTATACATATAAAGTAATTAGATAAATATGAACCACTCATTAATTTGTAAACCATTAAAAGAGTAATACCCATTACAAAATATTGAAAATTTTTTGCTAGGTAAATGATTACCCGTCAAATAAAAAAATATAAACTTTTTGATTTTCGTCAACGTATGTTGTAGCCGAAAACCCATAACTGCAACTCATATAAGCAAGCTGCTTGATAGTTTATTTGATCGTCTGCAGGAAACATTAGGAATTGAGCAGTAATTGTTTTCTTTAAGCGAAAGTTGAAAATTAAAATTTTGGCGGCTAAAGTTGGAAGTGGATACACAGTGCAACGACGATTCAATTGTTTATTTAACTTTTGGCGTCAAATATAAATTTTATTAATATGTGACACATACATATGTATGTATGCTGTCAGATTTTAACTGCCGTATTCATACAAAATAATTTTTATTTACAAAAGGTTTACAAAACTAATTTTGTATAGAAATTTATATGTTAAACCTTTTGTAAACCAAAATTAAAGCCTTTAAAAACTATATGAAACAAAACCAACACATTCATAACATTAAATTGGAAGTTACAAATACATATATGAAATTGAGTTTCTATTTTATTAACAACAATTTATTTGCCTGTTAACATTTCGGAAATAACAAAACTCTCCATTAAAAGACTTTTTTTTAATAACACAATAAAAAATTTGTTAAAAACTTTATTAATTTATACAGAAAACAGATCTAATAAATTCTTTAGCAAGCCATGTTTTATATTTATTAAATAAAAAAGGAGACAAAAATTTTGTTTACGAAGGACTTTATATGGTTTATGATTATTTTGGTTAAGCTGCAAATAAAACAAGAAATAAATTTTCTCTTTAGATATTACGAGAAAATAACAAAATTATTCGTTTTCTTTTTGTTCACAAATGAAGACAGAAGTTCAATTTCCGTTCATTATAAAACATATACATACATACCAACGCACAGTAGATATAAAAGTAACATAAAATGAAATATTTGTGTGTGTCCTTCACAAAAAACATCCTTTTAAACCCAAAATTCATAGAAGCTTAAGAACAAAATGAATTGAATGAGTAAACACCATTTTAAAAATTATGCAGACTTGGTGACTGACTCAGTTTTTAATGTATTTGTGTGTGGGAGGGAGCTCCTTGTTCTGTCATCCGGTTTGTTTGTTTTGATTTTGTGCAATACATATTTTCCTTTACTGTTACTCTTTCCTGTTAATTTCTATTATTAAATTAAATTAGTTCATTTAAATTAATTTAATTGCAATTTTAAACCGAAAGTAAAAATCTCTCTCTCTCTCTAATCATGGCCCTGTATTCCATCTCTCAAAGGACTACTGAACGATTAATGAATAGAAATTATTTTCTTCTTTGATTTTACAATTTACATGGATATTATAAGCAAAATGTTTTACATGAATTCACATTCATACTTAAAAATTTATGAACATAAAAAACAAACAGATAAATATTCATTCACTCACTTGAACAACAATCAAACACACTCCATCATAAAGTCCGACGATGCTTAGAATATATTCTATCGAGATTAAGAACAGAATAAAAGGCATCAAATTTGCATAAATATTGTACATTTAGTGGGGAATCGGCATTTGCTTCAGATTTCTTTTAAAATTGAGTTTTGTGTACAAGACTTGGGTTGATTTTCAAGAGTAGATACATCTCATTATTATAACTTACCCAAAGAAAAATAATTCATGGAAAATTTCAATGTTTTCTGCTACTGTTTGATTAATGATTAAGTAAAGTATATTTGCTTCAAATGAATAATTTCTCATGTATGTTCATCATAAATTCATCATCTGATTGAAGAGTTTCGCTGAAAATATAACAAATATTGATTGATTGATTGTTTAATAGATTGACCATACGAATCCTTCAAATTCATTTTGCCTTTTGTGTATTATTCACAACATAACGAAATAAAACAACAACAGAAGTTTGAGAAGTGTTTATTAGGCCTTGACAATGAGGGTAATTGATTAAATAGATAAAGCAATAAAGACTTGCAACAATAAGAAATCGACTGGTATGGGCAATTTTATACCGCAGATTAATGATGCTCGATGATATCATAGACATATTCCTAATAAATATTGTCTACTATAATTTACAAAACCATCGCATGCTTAATAAGAAAATATATAAAAAGAAGCTCTCAGAACCTTAGGAAAGCATATCGAATATCGAATTGAAACTAACACACAAAAAAGTAATATGAACGATTTTGTAATATTAATTAAAATATTTGTAGTATCAATTAAAAAATTAATTGAATTTTCACCTATATTTTTCACTCAAATTGATTAATACAATTAAAAATTTAATTAATACAATTAAATTCTTAATTGAAAATATTAATTGGTGAATTTTTTTTCTGTGAACATTTTGCTCATTCTGCTCTGTAATCATTCAACGCACAATTCTGGAATAAATACTCGTAACTTATGAAATGCATAAGCAAAGCTGAACTCGCCAAAATGAAATTTGCATCTGACATGTCAAATCCCCCACAAATTTTTAAAATTTGCCACAAATCTATGATCAAACCCATTTCAATTACATGGGTTTGATCATAGGCTCGTGGCATAGTTGAACGAATGAACGAGTTGTACCCAGCTCTAAAAAATTGTATTCCCTTATGCTAGGAACACAACTGGGACGAATGACGAAAATAAATTAATAAAAACATATTTGTGTATATGAAAATACACACAATCATAGCGTCGCACTATGGGACATTTTATCCATTTTTGCGACCATAATTAGTTACAGCCAAACGGTAGAACCGATTTAAATAATTTTTTTAATAAAACATTGGCCACTCCCTTAAATTCCTCAATACTTTTACCAATAATCTCACGAACAAATTTTTTTATCTCACGCTTGACAACTTTTGACTTATATTAATAATATACATACGTACATATCAGAGATCAGCAATGAATCGTGTTTTTGTTATTCATACTGACTCATGAAATTTTAAATATGAATGCGTGAGACATCGTTTAAACTCAATTACTCTGATATACGCTCACTCTCAATGACATTAATTTATAAATAAGTCGAAATAAATATCAATGCGACGTTGACATTCATATTCATACCACACTCACACTTACAAAGCACCTCAGTTTGTTTTCTGATTTCAGGAAAGTACTTATACTCAGCGTTGTCAACTTTTAAATTTCAAAAGGCACTGAAACCAGGAAAAAAGCGCGTAATTTATATGAAAAAGCACTAAATTTTGATTATTTTATTATATTAAAAAAATGTTACACATAAATATGTACATAAAAAATATAGAAATCCGTAAGTCCGTAATTCCATACCTAAAATTTCAAATTTGAGGCATCTGATACACGTTTTAATTCTATAAGAATCAGTGATTTTTAAAATCAGCCCTTTGAAATTATTATAAAAAAAAAATTTAATTTTGTTTCGCCAACGAACAAACGAATCACCCCAGTTTAGTCAAATTGGCAGTAATTGACAATTGATTTTGAACTCGGGGTTAGTAGTTAATTTTTTTTAAATCAAACGCAACATAGATAAATAACAAAGTTAAAAATTTAATTTAATTTAACAGTTTTTAATTTAACAATTTTCTCGTTTCAAACCGATTTTATATAAAGCAAAGCATTAACCAAGTGTAAGGACATTCTGTCACGTATTTTAAATTTAAACAAATTCATAGAGATAAAAACATTTTTCATTTAAACATGTAAGTGAGAGGAAGTTTATGGGAATCGTTATTAAATTTCTACTTCCGCTCAAAACTCGATATAGTACTTAAGTCTCAAAGACTCCATTGCATTAACTGAATCATTATCCATCCATTTTACATACTAAACAAAATTTTGCTATTAAACTATACTTGTATAATGCCTTCTTTGTCATGTTGCAAAACAGTGTTTACATTAATTATGCTTAAAATGTTAAAGTTTGAGGGCAATATGGCGCGAATTTCTTCAACCAATGCTTGTACAACCTTCTTTGAAATGGTCTATTTAACTTCAGAGCTTGTGCTTTTTAAATTATAGATTTAAGAAAAAAAGTGTAAATTTCTTTTTGAATTTTGGGTTTAGTGCCACCACCACGAAACAAAAAGCGCCAAAATGAATTTAAAAAAGCACTGACCACTAACTTCACAATTTTTCGCGTCGAAAATTTCAAAAAGCACTAAAAACGGTGCAAAAAGCACCGAGTTGACAACGCTGCTTATACTACTCGCATTGATTTAACTCATTTAGTTCATGTATGTGTGTTTATTTAAAAGTTTAGTCATTAAACAGTTCGCAAGTAGTGTACAATAGTAATAAAAGGGTTGTTTTTCAATTCCAAAAAAAACCCAACAATAAGCAACAGAGAAACAAACACACATCCTCATAATGAGAACTTTAATGTTCGTATGCGAAGTTCACATTGTGAGTCATACTTATTTATTTTGCATCGTCCATAGGCATTGAGTTAAGAGAGTCGAATTCAATAACGTCATAAATGTTGCTATGTATGAGTTCGATGCTCACTTCAAACTTTCGAGTGATTCGCTTCATATACAACATTGCAATAAATATGAGTGCGCATTGCGTACAAGAAATTATACGTCATATTTAACTCTATTCACTCTATGCACTACTCATTTCTGTTCTCTGGTACATATCCCTCCACAGTATAGATAATGTTAAAATAAATCTTCAATAGGAGTTTCTCGCCAAAAATTTAAAAACTTAACATTACTTTTAATTGGCTTTATTTTTGCAATTACTTTTTATATATTATTTCTAATTCCATTTGTAATATTTACTCTTCAATTAATTTTCATAATCAAAAGTATCGTTAAAACAAGAAAAATGGATTTTTTTTCCAATTTGGGAAGCATCATAATGCTGCGCATTCAATTGACAAAGAAACTGATGACACCCAAAAAGAAGTCGGTCACAAGCATCAGTTGTTGAGGCTTTTAGCAGTTTTATATTACGTTAATGAGAGGCCTCATCATTTGTCAACGTATTTTGTTGAAATGTTTGTTTATCTTAAAACTATGAACATGGATGGCGTACCAACTAATTCCAAGTCATTAATAATTACAACAAAAATATATGAAAAACAAAATTAAAAAAGAAAAAAAGAAACAATAAAACAAACAGCGGGGTGTTGCAATGTTAAACAAACACATTGCTTTAGAACTTTTTTTATTTTTTTTTTCAAAATAAAAACTGGTCACTGGCCAGTTGTTTGGGTCATTGTTGCACCGTCCATTAATCATCTGAAAATAATCCTTAAAACAAACATTGATAAACTCGTACATATGTATTTGTGTATGTATTTCATTTACACATTTGTTACTTAGAAACTAAATTTTGGAATTTAAATATCAATTCCAAAAGGAAGTACATACATACATACATGTACATTTACACACACATATTTACATACATGCCAATGTTTTCTTTTGCATCACGTTTTAATTTCTATTGACACAAAGTATTGCACAAACACTTTCTGTACTTTTTATAATTAATCGTATTTTTTGTGCAACATTTTTGTTTGGTTGCTGCCACTGCACGAATTGGCGTCCATACGCTGAAATTGTTTGTTTAACTACTGTTTGTCGTTTGTTTGATTTTTGAATTTGTAAATTTCGAAATTATCGGGGTTGTATGTAATGCTTTTGTCATTTACACAGTATTTTTTTATTATTTCTCTAGTGTTTTATAATTTTTTCAGGGTTTGTTTATTGCATGCAAAAAATTCAACTCTTTTCCATTGCGAAATCACAGAAGATTAAAGGATAATGAATATTTAAAGAGATTGACAATAACGACACTATTGTGCATTGCATAAATAAAAATAGTTTTATTTGTCTAAATAAATTTTTTTAGCAAATTTATGATAGAATAAAAGTAATATAACCCATATATTTGCAATATTATTGTGCAATAATTGATAATAATTGATATATATTTTATTAGTAAGCGTCACAATATATTAAATACAACCACAAGTCTTTTGATTTACGAGTATATTGTGCAAAAAGGAATATTTTGTAATGTGTTTATAACATTGTACAGCAATGATTTCACACAAAAATAGAGCCAAATAGGACATTTAAATTTCTATTTGCAGGCCCATTGTGAACGCTATGTTTGCGTTTTTGTTGTGTCACTACACCATTTTCTAATTTTGTTCACCATTCTTTGTTAATGGGAAATATCTCACCATAAAGTTGAATGATAGCAATAAAATACTCCATAATATTGTATAGTTTATGGGTACCTTATCATTTTTTTTTTCAATTGCCGCAGCTGCTTGAACAAGTATATAAATTTCATATAATCATTGATTGTTTCAAACAGTTTCTTAACTTTTCTATCACGTATCAATTTACGGTATTTTTCGCATTTTTCTGCGTATGTCATTGTCTATTTCAAGCAAAATTTCTACCTCAGCTATTTGTATATATTTAACTATTGCTTTTGTTTTGTTGCATCTAATAATGATTTGGCCATTTGTTTCATTTTACTTTCTCATTTCAATTAGTGGTACTCAAGTATGCATTGCCAAACTTCAACTCTTTATGATAAATTTATGCAAGCAACTGCATACAAGTTCCTCATAAACATCCACATTGGCATTGAACTCTTGAAGAAGAAAGCCACATATAGTGCTTATGCATTTTGCCTTCAGAGTTTAATTTATGATTAATAAATACAGTTTGCTCTCTTTAGAAAGGAAAACGATATTTTATATTTACCACAATTTTTTTGGAGTGAAAAGTACATGATTTTGTCATGATTCCTGGACGAGAAGTCATATTAATTTCCATATTCAAAATATAAATAGAGAATTTCAGAACTATAAAAACATCGGTGGGAGGACTAGAAGTGCACAATTTAGAAATGTGTGATCATTTTGATAATTAGTACGCTTACAAGCTAAATTTGATATTTTTGTTATAGTAAAACAAATTTAAAAAACGAAATCGTAAATCCTTTCACCATCATTAAATAAATACTCAGTTGTTCGTTTGTCTTTCAATTGAAATGTAGACTACATAAATTAATTATTAATTGCAGATATATTTATGCAACAGCGAAAACATGAATGACAATCGCAGGCGAGGAATACGCATATAATTTTGCTTAAACGTCACTTTTGGCAACTGTTGCAATATTTCAATACAAAGTTTCTACTTGACATGCAACGCCACGTTTTGTTTATTTTATTGTCTCAGCAAAGACACAACAAACAGGCAAACTTAGAGACAATGGTCAATAAATAGAAGAGAAAAAAAACAAAACTTCGTCGGCAACTAAATGGTTTTTTTTAAAGGAATGCAAGCCATTAATCTTAAAGCCTCTAGTTTTTATGCTTGTTAATAAAACATTTACATATGTATGAACGTACTACGTAGGTATGGCGGCAATAAAAGCAATAGTACATACAGCATGCGTATGCAAAGCAGTCAATTTTATGCAAATTTTCTTTTTGGAAGCATTATGTTGAAAGTGAATAACTAAATTAGAAATCAAATATTATTTTCCGTGTCCATTGTACCTTCAGAAAAATTAAAATATTAGAGATTTGCACTATTACTCCGCATCCAAGACAACGACAGCTTGGAGGGAGGATAAGCATCATCTTGATCATTGTTATTAAGAGGTTAACATAGAAATACGGGCTGGTTTCGGGTTATTTGTAAGCTCCATAGAACTGTAAATTGTAAAATAATATACAAAAAACTATTTTTTTTATTATTTATATTTGAAGAATCACATTTGCACCACCTTTGCGATCATTGCTGACTGTATGGCATAAACAACACGAACAGTTAGGGACTTCACAATAGCGTTTTAAAGTATGTCTTAACATTGCAACGTTTCAATTTTAATACTTTAATATGGTCTGGCAAGTTCGTTGTTTTTGTTTTGTAATTGATGAAAAATATTCTCTTTCTCTAATATATAAATAATATAAAGATGTACATATGTGTGTTTGCCAGACTTTGATAAACAAAGAATGCGTATTTATATCGTTGCCTGCTCACAATGAAAGAATTAAGATGGCGCAATATTGCCACATTAAAATTTGAATATACTCATTGTGAATTCCCTAAGTGTTTGTTGGCCTCCAAGGCTTCATTTGTTTCGGGTTCACCAGCATTAGCCAGTGACTTCCCGTGGCCCCACACAATATAATTGCAAGATGTCAAACCACACATCCTTGGAAAACAAAATCAGTTTATCGCCAAATTTTGATTTCAATAAGTCGATGGTTACGGTCGCCTTATGGTACGCAGTTCTATCCATATTTTCAAAAATAATTGTTCATGATGCGGTAACGATCCCTCCCCATTGATCGTAACGCGGGCTTCAACTTAATTTAATTATTCCACCAGAGTGTATACCGCCGAAAACGCTGCATTTTTCTGGATGTAATGGAGTTTTTAGGGTTTCGAGCCTTATTTTCGATTTTATCGTAAGGGACAAGTAATAGAAAATACACTTTTTTATTGAAATTAAAATTTTAAAATTTTAAGCAATAATGTACAAACAGAAACATATTTGATTATTTAAAAAAAAACTTCTAAAAAATTTAATTTTTGTCTTTTACGATTTAATAGAAAATAAGGCTCGGTATGTTTATTGTGTCAATCTATTTATGATGAATTGCCACATTATAGTGATCATAAATGTCACAGAGAGAGCACTGTATGACAGTTCGTTTGACAGTTAACTCTTTTGTAAGTTCTGTCAGGCTTAACACTCCGTCTTCACGTAGCACTTTCATAATTTATTTTTTTTTTGCTTCTTTCTTGAGGCGGAGAAGACGTGTGGCAATTTTTTCCAAAAATCTTATATATTCATAGGGCATGGATTTCCTAAAATAATATACTAAAAAATTATATTATTATATTATGTTTGCTTATATTATGTTTTTGGATGATGTCTTTTATATTTTGCTAGAATTCACAGCCTGGAAAAGTTAATGGAAAAATACAAGAAAAGTGACGGCAGATTGATTAGCAGTACTTGCTCGAGCAATCATTGCGCAATGGATTGACACTTATTACAATCTCTGTCTACACGTAAGATATTTCATGGACGCAATCAAATTTAACAATTGCCGCAATCGATATTTCTACGTGAATATCCAGTGTAAAAAACGCCGCAAGCTAGGAATAAACGTATTGAATTCAGAGTTGATGCTCATGATTTGAATGTATCACTACTTTTTATATGTATGTGCACGATCTAAGTATCCCGGTGGAGCTGCATTCAAATTTTGTATGGATATGATTTAGAAGTCAGCCAAGTTATTTCTATTCATCATTTCAGAGAGTCCTATTGATTAAATTGCTCAGTAAAAACAGAGACTCCAAAAAAGTCATGAAAATTTAGAGTTTGCCATCTGGAAGTAGTGAAAATTTCGATCCGATCTAATGATTTTTACATAGGGTTGTCATTGCAAGAAGTTCTCTTTTTCGATTCCTGGTCACTGAATTGGAAGCGATATTAAGAAAAATTCCCTTTTTTGTGTTATATGATAATATTTTCATCTAGAAAAAATTGCAAATAGCTACATCTTTTAACAATTCATTTCTTTTTATACGAATCTAAGCGAGAAACAGATTTTCAGAGTTAAACAAATAACTTTTAAATTTTACACTAAAATTAGTTCACAAATTTCTTTAAAAAAATAAATTTTTTTTAATTCTGGTGAGTATTTTTTAACACCATGGAGGAGTTACAAGGTTTTGTATGACTAAAATAAGCTTTTACATGGTTTTTTGCTCACTCTCGGTAAATTAAAAATATCGATTTTTTGGAAGCAATGAAAATGTAGTTCCACTAGAATGACTTTAATTTTTTTACTGGGTTGGCACTTACACTCTATTTTAATTTTGGCAAATAAAATTAGCAAACATAACTGTACACAATAACTTCTACTTATGGATCTTGTCAATTATTCTGAACTACATATATTTTATAAAAAAAATTGCCTCGTTTAATAGTAGCGAACACTATCCGTGGTAAATAATGCGTTAACAACATTTTCCGCAAATAAAAACAATTATTGTTCCTATTTGAAACGATGTTATTCGTCTTAACACTTTTTTTAGGAAGTTGAATTTATTTTATGAAAATAATAAAAAATTTTGCTTTCTCGTTAACAAAACAAACAAAAAACAAAAAAATTTTCTTTTTCTTTACACTGCCCAAGTTTAATACCCTTTTGTTTACTGTTTAATGTTTGTTTCAATGGGTGCATGAGTTCAGGTTGAACGTTTGAATAAATTGTTTTTATTTTAGTTTTTCCCATTTTAATTATGCATTCGATATATTCCATAACAAATCAAATTTAAAAGTAAAGTTTAGCTTTCGATGCAAGTATCTCATGCGTAATATTACAAGTATTTGCGGCGCATAAAGTTTTGTTCATATTTTAACACGGTCTGTACAATCACACATTCATATGCTGATGGATAGATACTTATGTATGTTGCACTCATTCATACTCGTCTCCGGAGGAAATAAATCAAATGTCTTGAAGCAATTCATCAAGTGGAAGCCATGTCAATATAAGTATGTGTGTATATAAGTTTGATTACTTGGAGCCTTGCTGGATCCATTAAGCAGAAGCATTAGCAAATAGAGCAATTGTCTGTTGTGAATTTCCCTTTTTTAGAGATCTGTTTTAGCTTCGAATAAAATTTTTGCAAGTTAGCGTTCGTTTTTTTTTATTTATTTGCTTCAAAATGTCACTGATATTGATTGACATTTGCGTTTTTTGTGTTTTTTTAATATAAAATGTATTTATGCCTTTAGATTTGTCTCTTGGCGTTGGAAATTTAATTGTATTTCTTTACATGAAACCAAAATGATAGATTTGCAAAGAGTAACTTTAAAATCGCTTCCGCCTTTATGTGTTAAAATGACTTACATACTTATGTATCTTATGTGCTAAATATATTTGTTTGAAAAAAATTTTAAAGCTCAATCGTTACGTTTAAGGAGAAGATACAAAACTCCCCTACCTACCGAGTTTTCTTTTTTCTATAAAATTAAAAAATTTATAAATTTGTAGTAGAGGACGTTTAAAAACAATCTTCGTTGCATCTCCTAGAATACCTTCCAAATTGCATTGCTAGCATTTTGTGAGAAAATTCATTTCATCTTAATTTAGTTATGAATATTTTCATGTAAATAAAATGAAATAATTACTTACTTATTTCATTTGAAATTAAATTTTTATAATGGGAGCAAAAATGTTCTAACTGCAAATTTTAAGAATTTTCAGATTTCAGTTCATCAGCTATATTAAGGATTACGTGACTACGTAAGTCGATTTTTAATAACTATGGCAAGTATTTGTGGCACGAAATTGCTCGCTAAAACTCTGACACAGAAAAATTTCTTCTAGGTTGTAAAAAAGCTATTTATGGCAAAGTTGCCAAAAAATTTCAAAAGTTGAAGAAATGGAAAAATGTCAAAAATGCCATATGCCACAAAAAAACTTGCCCTGGTAATAACAATGAGCGAAATAGGGAATGAGATTCTCACGTTTTTTTTTATTGATTCGGAAATGCATCTGAATTTAATTTTTCTCATACAATTTCGATCCCTGCCGCTCTGATTGATTGCCTATTATATATATGTTGTGTTTTAGATAAATTAAGAAATAAATTAATGTTTTTTTTACAAATTGCATATTGTTTGCGAAAACAAACACCCCACGCAGAATTTGTCACACCATAAATATGTACAATGTATGTGTGTATGTACATATGTATGTATGTATGGATGTATGTGCACATAAATACGTAAGTGTGGAGTATGTTTTTATAACAATATTGGAATAAAATGCAAATACAAAAGTTTTTAAAGTAATTACATAAATTTTTCTACAAGACAAATAAATTTAAAAAAAAAACATTAAAACAGTTTGTATTGGGTTTGTTGTGAATACTTTATAAATTTACAGTGTTGTGGAAAACAAACCCAACACACTTCCTACTTCACTTAATATTTTACACATTCGATTATTTCAAGCAGATCTCTTTACATACCTTTGTATACAATCATACAAGAAAAATAAATTCGTATGTCCATTTTATAAATAAAATATATATATAGTATATTCGTTCTCAGAATTCATTAATCAGGATTGTGTAAAACAATTACATCCAACCGACTGGAGAATTACATAATTATCACAAAAAATCTACGAATCTATAAATCAGAAGTCCAAGATTAGATTTAAAAATTTATTATAGATTTATATTTATTAATGTTGCTGGTGCTGTTGGATCTAGTAAGAACGGGAAGGGATAAATATTGTAGACCATTCCAATCTTTAATAAGTTTAAGATCTAAAAACATAAGAGAAAAGGCCATTAAGTGATAAAAAGTGTAACAAAAATAGTTCTATAGTTTATTTATTAAGCATTTTTGCGAGCGTGTGTGGTAAAATTCCGTGATTTAGGATATAAAAATATATCAAAAAACTTAAATGGCACGTTTGTTGTTTCTCCTGAGGCCATACAATTTTTCATTCTAGTACAAGTCGAAGACGTGAAACAGAAATCTATTTATAATGTTGGAGAGCAGGCCATTTCGATTTATTACTTATAAATTTATTACAGTGAGCCGACGAAAATCGGTCCATTGCACCGATATTGGGACCACGGTTTAAAAGAGTTTTTAATTGTAGTTGCAATCTATAAAAGTGTTTATTAGCAGCAATGAAATGAATCTACACGTGCTAAACCAACAACAAAGCAATTTTTTCAATTCGTATTTATATCGACAAGAATTAAATATAAATTAAATATTGTAATATATCATGCCACTTTATATAACATTGTTTTTTTAATGAGGCTGTCGTTAGCTGAATTAGTTAGCATGTTGACTACAAAACAGAAGATCCTGGGCTCGAACCCGGTATCCAACAGTCATTAAATAACAACACCACGCATTTTTCTGATGTGCACTAGTGTCTCTTTGTTTCATTTGTTTTAGGAAAGTTCAAGTGATGAAGTCATAGACACTGGTCATTGAACTATTCCTGCGTAAGCGGATACTAATCATAACATAACATCAGAGCGATCTCCTCGTCGGTGTTGTGTAGCAGAATCATCGGCGAATTAAAATAAAATACAGCTTTAAAAATGTAATCCTCCTCAATGACACCATTACATAAAAAAGCAGAGTTGTAAAAGAATGAAGCCTTCCGTCAACATATGTCTTCTTTACCACTATTTCTTTCCTAAAGAAGGTCAGACCTATTAGTAGTAGTAGGCATTCCTTGCCTACTTCTTCTTCTTCCTTACTTCTCCATAAAAAAAATGTGTCAGAAATTATTTTCTGAAACAGTTGTCTCCATATATTTTTGCTGAGTTTGTTGGTTTTATTTTGCCCAACACTGTATACATGCATTTAAGAAAACACTTTGGATGAGCTTGTTGGCAACGCCACACACAATACATCCACAAACTGACTCATAGAAACAACACTGCGACAATCAACTATAACGACAATGCACTTAGTGTGAACTCTTTCACTACTATTTTTTGTCTTGCGTCAATTGCTTCAAGTTTCTAAATTTTCATAACGAATAATTATAGTTGCTTACTCGAATAATCGTTCATATCTACAGTTAATGAATAAATTAGACAACAAGAAAAACAAAACAAGGTGCGCCTTGCCTCAAAAGTATATATAAAAAAATTATAAATAAAAATAAACTTTAGCAACCTCTCAACTATTTAAAATGTATTTGATTTCTTTAAGCTCAATAACATTTTGAGTATAAAGTTGCCGCTTATTTTAGGCTTATCAATCAGCGTGCAACTTGTGCACAGTTATCGCATTTCAATTCACTAAGTTTAAGTGAAGCTCAAACCATTTCAGCAAATTTCCTATTCGGAAATTTTTATTGTACAAAAAAACATCAATTATTTTAACGCAATGAATGTAATTTTATACCAAGTCCAGCTTCCAACTTTATTCTATTGTATCAACTCTAAATTATAATTTAAGTTCAACGTAATTGCTTCTGGCATTAAATATAACAAACATACATTAATGTACATATACCCATGATAATGTTTTTATTACAAAGACGATCTCTAAAGAGTATTCAGCGTTCGACCTTTACCTTAATAAACATTTATTGCCAACAATAATCATGCAAACGTATTTATTATTATTAAAGTATTTTTCCATTTATTTACTTTTTTCTTTTCTTAATTTATAAGAAACAAAGAATTATGCAAACACAAAAACAAATTTAGAGAGAAGAAAACTATAGGAGACTCAAAGTCAGACAGATAAGTATTCGTGACAGTATATTTACGTGTCAAGCAATTTTTTATTTCAACTATAAATTTAAAAAGTCACTAAAAGTGAGAAGTATATAGAAGTAGAAGTAATCTGTAATGCTCTATTATCATAAATAATTTCATTAAGCTGATGATGACAAAGTGTGTACTATAAATTAGAGTGCACTAAAAATTATAATTTTGTACACTTCAAGTAACACTTGGAGACGTGACGCAGCATTAAACAAAGGAAGACTATCTTCCAAAAAAAAACAAAATGTCATGTGCTCCTAATCTAGACCGAGCATTAAGCGCGACTTTTACGTTTGCATTCCAAGCAAGAAGAGCTTGGAAAGACAGTCGTACTCTAACAGGAAAAGTAAATATGTAATTGTAAAGGCTCAGTTATCGGGCTGTAATGTAATGTAACTGCAACGTGGGAAACAGCTGACCGATATTTTTATGTGAAAAGTAGGTTACGTTACATTACATCTCAATAACAATTTTTATTACTTTTCACATAACAACATCGATCAGCTGTTTCCTAATGTTGCAGTTACATTACATTACAGTCGGCTAACTGAGCATTAAGTCTTGCACTTAAACTACAAAGACAGCAAAAATGTCTGGTCAGTCACCCACACATCTCAATTTAAGATCTCTATTACGACAAGCTACTAAACGTACGTTTTAACTTTTTAACCACATACATATGAACACAAAACAGCCATTAGAGCCATAAAACCAGCCAGAAGCATCAACAGAATAAAAAAAAGATTATTATTCGACTACATTAATAAAGTAAATTAATGTTATGCTCGTTTTTTTTTTTGAGGCGGAGGACTTTATGTCGGCAACAATGTTTTCTGTGACAACTGATTTCAAAATATATTTTATGAACTCAACGCATCCTCTAAAGCAGCTACCTTATGGCTGCCATACGTCCTGGTTTTTCAGGATTTGTTCTGGATTTAGACAAATTGTCCTGGTGTCCTGGTCCCCTCTTAAATTGTCCTTGTTTTTGGTTGTACAGGAAAATTTACCAGCAACTACAATAAATTTAAACGAGAGCTACTCTGATTCAATTTTTGTTTCAACTAAGGCCCTTATTATGAGCAACTTTCGATCTTCGACTGTAGTCGCAAGTACTGATCAAACGAATTTTCATTTGAATGTCCTTATTATGAATATCACTCAAAGTGATCGTCGTGTCGTTTACAAATTTTTTTGCTCATAATATAAAGTAAAGATTCGATTTTCGTATATAAGGTTTTGTTTTACGTTCGTTTGTGACTTGTATGAGTTTCCTGGTTGACGAGTTCACACTTCTGGCAGCCCTAAGCTACGTCCAAGCCATATGCACAATGTGCAAACTTTTATGAAGAGCTTTTTGAGCTTTCACACTGACGAGTGTATGTGGCTTTAGAGCAGCTACGTCCAAACACAAATACACTGATATTTGAATTTGAGGTAAATAGCTTTGAAAGCTCTTAAATTTGTTCTTGTTTCTTTGCAAAGTAAGATCAAGCATTGCTGTCTGTTGTATTGTTTTTGTGGATGTTGTACTCTCGTCGGTGTGAAAGCACAAAAGGCTCTTCATAAATAAATTTGCACATTGTGCATATGGCTTGGACGTAGTTGCTCTAAAGGCTCAGTTAGTCGACTGTAATGTACAGTAACTGCAACAGTAGGAAACAGCTGATCGATATTGTTATGTGAAAAGTAATAAAAATGGGTATTGAGATGTAATGTAACGTAACCTACTTTTCACATAAAAATATCGGTCAGCTGTTTCCTACTGTTGCAGTTACATTACATTAAAATCGGCTAACTGGACCTTTAAGCACTGTGAAACAACTACAACTACGATGATGTTTTTTAAGCCAGTACAATCATTTACGTATATCCCCTGAAAAACTAGATCATTAATAGCACGACAATGTTCCAATAACACCAGACAGTTACGTAGCCAGCTCTGGGTATAACTGCCCTTAATCAATAATTTGAAGATAGATAGCAGCAATAACATCCGGCCCTGTTCTGTAAATCGAATCGATTTTGAAATCGTACGATTTCCGAAATTAATAATTCAAATCGAATCGGTTTACAGAACAGGACCGATTATACCCGGGGAGAACATTGAACATTAGTGATGGAACTTTTTAGTTTTGACTGACAAGTTTATAATGAAACCTTTAATTATTATTACACAGAAAAAAGTAAAAACAAAGATTTAGTTAAAAAAAATAATTGGTTTTCAATCGCTAACGAAAATTTTAGTATTAACTCAACCAATTTAATTTTTTTTTTTAATTGAAAAGTATTACATTATATAAAAATTTAATTGAAATACATATTTGCAGAGATTAAATTAAAAAATTAGTTGAAATATTCTTGAAGATTCAATTAAGCAATTAATTAAAATTTTAAAAATGCAATTAAATTATTAATTGAATTACTTAATAAAATCAAAACATGGAAAAAATATCATAAAAAATTTCTAAAAATGGAAACATTTGCTTGTTGTATCAAAAAATATTTGATGTATCGTATTGCTTTTGAAGTTCGAAGGGTACACAAAAGTACAATTGTACTAAATTTAGCATTTAGTTTACTCCATTATAAGGTTTGGCTTAATAACACATTAATTGAATTAATAAAATGACTGAGTATTTTAATTGAAAATATTTTTGAATACTCTAACAAACTGCACGATATTCACAATATACAACAAAAGTTATATTACAAATTAATATGTAATAATTATTTACCATTTTGCGTTAAGCTCTGTTGATAACATTTTTTAGATAGAGCAGTAAATTCAATTAAAATAAACATAGATTTAATTAAATATGTACATATGTCGTAATCAAAAATATTGTTTTTTTCTTAATTTAACTTAATTGAAAATTCTGTTTACTAATAAATTTTACATATTCCAACTCTATATTTAGAGATGACCAACTCTAGAAAGAATACCTGGCAGAATTGTTCGTGCGCTTATACAAGCAAACAGTGCATATTGAATCTTGGACTAAATTTTTTTATAGCAGTCGCCGTAGATATCGAAGAACTATTGAAGTCAGTATGTTACAAGTCTTTAAATAAACCACAGCTTAGTTAGAAACAATTATAAATAAAATTTGCTTGTTTTTAGTTGTCGCAATCGTAACAGTGCAACTACCCAAGTAATGCATGAGCTGAAAGCGCGTCGGAGTTTTACATTATTATTATTTTTTGTTTTTTGTGTTTAATCATACAGAGATAAACTAAAAAAAACAAAACTTAAAAAATATCACCAAGAAATTAAAAAAATATATTGATATAGTTTGGCCTGTTAAATGTTGTAAGATGCCAAGGAAACAATAAAATCTCATAAACTTTTTTAACAGACAGTTTACACGATACTTTGGTGCCGGTTGTGATTTCAGTATTTGCTTGTAATACTTAACTTTCACAAAAAAAAATAAAAATTAAACAAAAAATTGTGATACTGCTGTTCGATTAAACAAATTGATTAGATTTATTTCTTTTTGAATTATTGGGGAAGGCAGCAACTTGAAGTTGCACTATTAAAATGTGGTTTGCTTAACATTTGTTCAAATAAAAAAAACGATTTTTATTACCACACACCCAGTAAACATTTAAGTCTTAATAAGCAAGTTTTATAAGAGGAAAAAACTATATGACAAGAATAAGTAAGCTATTATTTTTGTTTGAGAAGTTCAAAAAATATCCAAGAATTAATGGATTAATTTTTGCCCACAAAAAGCTAAGTTTCTTGACAGACATTTTAAAGTCAGTTAATCGTAAAATCAAACTTAATTAAAACACGAATCATCTTGTTTCCAAAGTTAAATTTCACTATAAATAAATTTTTGTCTATACAAATTTATTTCATTAATAACTGGAAAGAATTAAGATAAAAGTACTTTCAAATAATGATATAATGATTACGGGTAGTCATTAGTAAGCATAAGCCTTTAAGAGAGTTTTACTCATTAAAAAATCTCGAAAAGTTTTTGCTGGGCAATAAGAATATGACATAAAGAACAGATCTGGATATCGGCCTAATGACTGATGTGGATCATGTTTAATGCTCTAAAGGTAAACTGTGATGCATTTTGTGTATCGAATACCAAGCATTTATTGGGTTTTCCCTGCTACAGAAGGAAAGATATGCGGAACTAAAACTGTATATACATATGTGCACACACACATACATAAATTGAGCAGAACAAAATAAAACAAAATAAAGAAAAAGATTTTAAACAAAACTTGCAAAATAAACCTGCATTATAAAATAAAACATGAACAACGTTTAAACCTTTAAAGCAGGACAAACAGTTTTGCACCCACCATATACATACATACATACATATGTACATATGTATATGAGTCCACCAGCGCAGTAGTGGTGTAACTCACATTCGATTTTTGATTACTGTTCTCTTTATAAATACGTAATTTACGTTACCAACTATTAAACGAAATTAGAGTAAACCTCATTTTGGTATTCTAGAGAAAATGGAGCTGAAACATCGTTTTTTCACAGATCGTAGTATTGCAAAGTAATAAAGCAATTAAATAATTAACAAAACCATTTATTTAAATAACTAAATGTGGGTTACACCACTTCTGCGCCGGTGGCCTCATATATTCACTCGTACGGAAATATTGATTGCCTGTTTCTCTCCTGCAAACATTAAAAAACCACTGGGCATGTACGAGTACATTTTCATAAAGACGAATGTTTTCGAATATAGAGTAACAATGTTTGCCTGAATTTGCATAATCCGTATAATTCATATGAAATATAATTCGAATGCTAATAATGATTACCTCAAACTCTAAGCATTTTATTATTATTTATTTATTTTTTTTCTTAAATTAAACAAGTTTGACCACATTCAGATTAATAGTTACAACACCATCACCTCAGCAGCGGCAACAGTCAAGTCAAATGAAGATATTTTTTATTATAAAAATATTATCTTAAACTATTAAACGAAAAGCGTGATGAAAAACAGAATCTAAAAAATCCCGCACTAGAAAATAACTTTAATTGCACTTGTGAGAGTGAATACTAGTTACTATAGGGCCTTCCAATAGGGACTTACGAAATTTGATGATCGCTCTCCATGTTATTGAAGCCACACCATTCATTTATTCAGTACAAATTGTTTAATTTATTTATCAAAAAAAAAAAAAAAAACGGTCGAGCGATATAATTTGAGGATTGCCGAACTATTTTAGCCAGGGTGTCTAATCGTCGCTTTCGATAACGAGCTGGTGCGATCAGGTTTTTCAGTTTATGGCTTTCGCTTTCGAACATTGTAATAATATACAGGCTTATCATGAATAAACTTTCTCATGGAAATTTCCGAACGTGTGAACAATTGGTGTCAAAAAACTTCATAAGATTGCGAAATATTTTGACAATTTATGAAGAAAATCATTCACAAAGATTTGTCTGTTGGAAAAAATTGATGATACGAAATTAAAATCCATGTGAACGAAAAATTTGATTCGAAAATTTTGGCATGTGGAATTTATGATAAGCCTGATAGTTTGATATCGAATGCCATAATCTCAAACTGAAAAAACGTGATCGAATGAGCTCGTTATCGAAAGCAACGATTACACCCCAGAATTGAATGATATGAACACCAACGACATGTGGTTTCAACAGTATTGCGGGCGCTACGTGCCACACAGCTCATGCTACATTGGATATTCTGCACGAACGAATTGAGGGCGTGGTCATCTCATGTGGAGTTGAGGTGAAATGAACATTTTGTTTGAACGATGCAATATTAAATTCCTTTCACAAACTTTGTTTTATATAAATTTAAAGATAGGAAGCGCTTATTACAAGATCCTTTACAAGTAATGCGCAAATTATTATATGTAGATATTATATATTGAAAATATTTATTACAAGCAATCCTTGAAGTTTGCTGAAGTAGTATATTTAATTATATATACCCAGTATATTTATTAAACCTGAACTTTAAATTAAGGCAGAAACAATTAATCATTAATCACAATCAACTCATTTATTATGATTATTTTTTTAATTTTTTTAGTTCGGTAATAAAGTATATGTTCATATATGCATACATACATACATCCATGCAATATATTAAATATTAAAAATTATTTCATAACAAAAGTAGCCTAGCCCAACTTAATTCTTATTTGTAATTACTTCTCAGATGCCTGAACTTTGCACAATGGTGCAGGTATGTATTTCGCTAGAAGTGAAATAGTTTATGAATTTCTTAAGATCAAATTTAAGACATAAATATTAAATACTGAAGCAATGAAATTTTAATTAGAATAGTAATGTGTGTTCGAATATTTCTTTATAATTAATAATAATTAAAAATTTTACAATTACATCCGCCCCACTCCAGCATGTATCTGCGAATAGAATTTATGTAGAGAGATATTTAGTAGATTACATTTTCACAAATCTAAAGATATTTTTATATTATGCAACATTTTAATTTACAGTTGCACTAGTCTCGATTAATATAAATTTATTTAACATTTATTAAATATTTATTGAAGATTTTTTAAGATTTATTTGATATTTTGAAGCATAAATGCACATGACTTAGACCAATTTCATAATTAAGGCTATATAGGAATGTAATAGCACAGTATTATGCGATCAAAAACCATTTCGTTTTTAAAAAATCATTTGAATGCCCATAAATTATTGGTAAATTTGTATGGCTGTGTATACGGTTAACCAATATAATTTCAACTACGATACTAATCATATTTGCTAAGAACAAAATGATATACATAAGAGCCTGCAATACATACTAACAAAAACTTTTTATATATGAAAATTTAAGCGCTAAAAATTAATTTAAATACACGCACACTTTTCTAGTTCTATTTAACTATTTTCATATTTTTTGACTTTCCAAATCGCTTCTTCTATCCATCATCTGTCAATTTCAGTCAGTAACTTGATTAAATGTTATAATATGTTGTAAAAAAAATCATTTATTTGTTAATGCTGTCGTTTTCATATGAATAATGTGTTTAGTCATTCCAATGAAATTCAATTGCTGATTGTTAGAGGAATGAGCAAAGACATTCATTCCTTCAATCGACAATAAAAGTGACATTTTTGTTGTTACTTTTTTGTTACTGCATGATCGATTGGTTTTTTGTTTGTTTTCAATCTCCGTTTATTTGTTGTAATTTATCATGTTGGCTTTAGTTGTTTGTGTAACAATTTATTGGCATGTGAATTAAATCGATATACATAAATACTAGCGCTCTAATTTTAATCGGCTTTTGAATTGTTCGATTAATAAAATAAAATAATGGATATTATGAATTTTATACTAATCGTTGTTGCGTTATTCGAACTCCTACGGGTAAATGTCAAAAACTAAAAAATTTTCTTTTTCTTAAAGAAAAGTAATACTCCGGCAAGCACGGTCTGATGTTTAGAGCACCATTGCAGCGCCTCCAGCGTAAAGTAGGCGCACTAATTTTCTAGCTCTGCAGCAGTTTTTTTTTAATTAGTATATATATGTATAATCAATATTGACTTCGCCCAACATGAAATAATTTCGGAGCGGAAAGTTAACATATTTCACTGAATTCGAAACTTATCGGATATGTTCATTATTTCTAGCCTGTATATACATTTCTCATTCATTCATAATACACCTAGTTAATCCACAAGACTGTCCGAAATATTCGTAACTGTAATACGAGTTTTTTATTCTATGAATTTAATTCTAAAAAGTAATGCAATTCTATAGACTTCAAAAATTTCGATTAATCGGCAAAACAGAAATGCTCTAGTAAATGCATACAGAGTAATCGCTTGTTTGTCGGTGTTGTTCATTTTGTATACATTATATACATATTTGTTGCCTTTGTTTGGATATTCGTTTACACGATTTTTTATTCTTGAAATTATTTAAATACTGCGAGTGAAAAAATTAACACAGAAAATGGCACAGTGACACTTTTTATCTTCCATTTTGTAAGGTTACCAGTTTAAAAATATTTGAAATTGTAAAAATGTCACAAAAATCTGATATGCAGCTTATGTTAAAATAACAGTCCAATCAATCAATACCTTTCGAAATTATACGATTCAAAAAAATATTTTGTTATTGGTTTAGCACGTCTAGATGCATTTTATTGCTGATAACCAACTCATCAGTAGACTCCAACTACAATACGCGTGAAGTAAAAATAAATATTGAAAGAAATTATGTAGACTTGGGTCGAACTCGTTCACTAGTTCATTTTTGCCACAAACCACTGATCAAACCCATTTAAATTACATGGATAAAATTATGTACGTATATGATAAAAAAATTTAATCAGGAATAATTCATTATAATCCAATTAAATTTAATATGAATCACATAAATTTTTCAATTTAAATTTTTTTGCTTATATTATTAAAAATTGTTGCTGAAAATATAAAAGTTTTGGTGCCGCTTATTTTCTCAAATTGATAGCTTGGTATTGAAGCATAAATACAAGGGATATTTCTACAAGGTATAATCGGTTCAATTTGCTTTAAGAAATTTATACTTTTGATGTCAAAAAATTTAGTAAAAAATGTGTGTTGACATCAAGCGTATATTCAAATTACAAGTGGCGAAAATAGTCACCTGAGCAGTTGAGAGAACATCTCATATGAATTATCTTTGCATAAATAGGAATTCATAGTTCCATTAAGCAAAATTGGCTAAATTTATGGTAAAAATGCAGTAAACTCTGATGCCGAAACTACAACATAATTAGTTATTGCTCCTATCACTGAATTCAATACAACTTTTTTAAAACGCAACAAATTAAGTTGTATTACTTTACGGGGTTTTTTTTAACGAATTATGTATATATGTATGTATATCAAAAAAAAATGTACTATTGTATTGTAATATAATAAGACAATCAATACAAATTTACAAAAAATATTTGCTTAATTCACAACAATTTGAATCATGTATTTGTGTATGAAATACACTTTTTGTTTTTTAATTGTGAACACACTCTGTGTAGTGTATTAATGTATTTTGGATTTTGAATGAAAAAAGAAGAACAAGCTATATACAAATTCTCTTAGAGAGCCTCTCTCTGAATACAACATTTTAAAAACATATGAAATAAAAGTGTAATAGTGTACTTCATTTTTATATGCAAATTTCAAACAACAAATGTTACACTCTTGTATTTAATATAATAATACAATCGATACAGAGGTACAAGAGGTTTTGTGAATTAAGCAATTGCGAATGGAACAATTGTAATGGAGTATAAAAAATATTTACTTTCCTGGCTTGGCTTATTCCACCTAAAACTTATTTCCTAGCAAATTTACAAATTATCAGCAGAGGCACAAAAGTATTGTTTTATATAGCAAGAGGTATACAACTGCCTTTTTTTTGTGAAAGAGTAGAGAAAATGATTTAATATTTTGGCAGCAGGCAGATATGACGTATAACGTTTTCTTATAAAAAGTTAAAATTTTGCAAGTACGAACAAGTACGATATATTAACACACTTGCCCCTGGATTCAGTAACTTTTATTACAATAATCGTATCGCTATAATAAATGTAGCGAAAACTTATCTTCTTTGCTATTCATTAACATATTTTAACGATATTCCCTGTCGGTTTAAGTAATATACTGAAATTTATTTAGTTTTTCTTTAATTCTTCTTAGTGCTTTTCGCTCATTTTGCAATTTGGTGTGCAGGGATAACACATGAAACACAATTAAATGGCGAGTAGAACACAGATGTACACTATCATAAAAAATAAATTACGGAATCACATTATCGCTGCCGCAAACGAATAGATATGTCGATAAATATTACGGTTTTCGGTTCGCACATATTTACAGAATCCAGTTACTGGTCACCTTATATTCAGTTAAATAGAAAGACAAAAAAAAACACAGGAACGTAACGATGTGATACAGCAGAGTTAAATTATAAAAACTTATTCAATACTAGAGATAATTTTATAGCAGAAAATATATTATTATTTTACACTTATTGCCAATAATTGGCATTGACATTTAAGCCGGACAACAACAGTGAAACAACAGGTAAATTCTTTAATGATATTTTTTTTTTGCTTTAAAACAATGAAAAAATTCTTCAGAAGAAGAATTAACAAAGCAAAAACAATAAAAATCTAATAAGTGTTACGTAATTTTTAAATCCCAACAAATTTACTAGAAAATGTTTCACATAAAAACTTAATTTAATAGACCTGCTTGATTTTTTATTTTTTTTTTCTACAAAATACATATTTAGTAAATATTCAAACCATTGGCGATGCTAACAGCCATCGAATAGAGTTGCACAATCAAAATTAAAGCAAAAGAAAATCAAAACACCAAATATGAAAAGCCAATGTTAGTTATTGAGTAAAACTAAAGGATTAGTGTTGTTTTTTTTTCTTAACAACAATTTACCAATATGTTGCACTGCGAACATCTTAAATTTCATTGTAATATTCATGGTACACAGTGTCAAAAGTAATGCCAATTATACTGCACTTCAGCTCATAAGTTGTCAAGATAATGTCTTTTGAACAAACACGCTCTGAGTCTATTTACAGTTTTGTGGTACGAATGCAACTCTTTCAATGTTGTATGTATGCATGCATGGATGTTTATTTTTCAATTCTTTCTGATCCGTAACACTCAACTTCTTCCACGGAAATCAAAAATCTATAGTAGCTGAATATATTTTTTAACATGCTCACATATTTGGAAACATAAAGCAAATAAACAAGCAATAAATAAAATCACTGATTTAAGCAAACATACTCGTACAATCTTAAAGTTGCAGTCTCAAATTAACCTCATAAAAAGCGATTTAGAAATACGAGTAATTTTTTTTCACTCAAATCTGTTATGGAAACAAAACAATATTTCAACATTTTTCCAAAATCTGAAATATTAGGATGAAAAACTCCAATGCTAAGGGAAGACAGACAAACTGATTTTATTTATTTATATAAACGGAAAACGAATTTTGGCATTCCTATCAAGTTTTTAATTTAACCCTCAAACGAGCATAAATTTTGCGAAATGTTATAAGGACACAATGCAAAACTTGTTGCTATGGAAAAACAAATGTAGTAATGCAACGGATTTGTTAAAAGAATTAAAGTAAATATATTCGGCTTGACTTTTGAGTATTTGCGGAGGACAACATTTTTGTAGAAAATGACTTCAACTTCGCAACATAAAAGTTTTATTAGTGATAAATTAATATTCAAGCTGTTATTAAAAATGAACAGGATATGATTTGGAACGAAATACAAATTTTTATTAGTGGAAATAAAATATTAAATAAAGGAAGCAAACAGTAGATTTGGAAAAAACTGCAATAAAATATGTATATGCTTACTTATTGTAATAACCAGTGCCTCGTTTCTGTAAGGAATGTGAGAACTTTTCAAGTCGAAAAAGTTGTTATCATCCTGTGAAACACACAGTGAGTAAGAAAAAAAAACTATATTTTTTGACATTTTTTGTAAGTTTACATACAATTTTATGTGAGGAACCCTGTGTCAAAAATTTAATTTTTCTCGATGCGAGAACTTCTCACAAGTTACAGAAATGGGATAGAGGGCTCGGCTCGTACTTTCATGCAAGTAAAAATTAATTTGATGAAATGCCCTAAAAATTAAAACTATTGTCCAAAATATGCATTTACATACGAAACAAGCACTAAAAATACAATTATTTTTTATTATTATTTAAAACAAAAACAAAATAAAGCTGAAAAACTAGTTAAAACAAAAATTAGAAAATTTTTCGTTTTTTTTTTTTAAATTATTTTAACCTGATTCAAGTGTCCCGAAAATTTGTTTCAAATGTGATAGGCGATGTTTTTATCTATGGTATTATTTCTCTATTTTGACCTTTTACATTGTAAGCTTTTCTAATATTTTCTTCAACGGAATTTACTCATTTACTAGGATATTATTTCATTGCAGTAGTGTAATAGTTTCACTTAAAATACATAGTTTGAATATAAAAAGGCTAAATGATACATTTAATTATAAATTTTGTTTAATTTTTATTTTTTATTTCGAAATATGCGTTGAATAATTGGTACAACTGCAAAAATATGCATTTATTGCCAAAATATATTAAAATATGCATTTACCATCAAAATATGCAACTACAAATCGATGGCAAATTACCCTAGTAATAACTAACCTCCTGTTTCTACAACACAAACGGTCGACTTGAGTAAAAACTTTTTGCCCAATCTAATCGAGTGGCCGGATACAGGTGAGGCGCAAGCAATGCTCCAAAATTTTGATTCCTGCTCGCATTTTCTGCACATTCGTTAATAGTTGTTCATTCCATGACTTTGATTTAGAATTTTTTTCTTCAATAGAGTCTGAACACAATGTAACGATTTTTTATTGCGGTGCGGTTTTCCATACGATTTTGAGGTAAAAATCCGCAGTGCGGGACGGAATAAAATTAAAATCTATTTTATTTTCATTGCGGACTTTCTTATTCTCTCAATTTTCTCTTGCTGACGTTGCCGTAGTTTTTGAATAATTGGCTGTGTTCACAATATTATTGTAAAAAAAAACATGTTTTTGAAGTTCAAACATTTTTGTCATAGATTATAAAAGTTTAAAAAATATATAAAATATGTCTACGAATGTATAAAATGTTAATCTGTTTTTGTTTTTAGTTATAAAAATGTATGCACGAAAAAATTAATAAAAATTTAAACAAACAATGACAAGTATTGCCGTCGCCGTCTTCCGTTGTATTATGTTTATTTTTCTATCCCGCAACGAGAAATCGCACCGCACCGCAAACATTGTGTTTAGACTCATATTTGGCATTTTGTAATATATAATAGTTTTTACCATTACTGCCATCAATCATAAAATCTTTTTATTGTGGCATGATTTCCATTTACGCAATGATGCTCAATTCACATGTAACTATTACAAATTACACAAATTTTGCTTAAAATTGTTTTACAAATATTCTGTGCTAATGAAAATTGAGGAAAGCAAAAATTTATATTTAAAAAAAACATACATATGTATGTATGTATGTGTACATATGTATGTATCTTTTTTATCTCATGGTCAATTGATATTTAAAATGTTTGTGGACTTAAACGAAATTTGTTGGTTGTAAATTTTAATAAAAGTTCCAGAGTTTTATTTTTTTCATATTAAATGAATCTTAATTTGTTTTCAAAATATTTACATAAAATATGTGTTAATATTACTGTCATTTGTTGAAACGTGTAACATATATTATTTTTTATTTTTCGATGAAGTTATTATTGTAAAGTTGTGTGTCTGGCTGGTGAAAAATTTTGACATGAATGGCCACCGTAATGTGTCTAAAAATTAACGCAAACGCGCCTCAAGATATCTATCGAAAAAAATAGAAAAATAATTTAAATACCCTTTTGTTCACAACATAAAAGCAATTTTTTGTACAGTCGTATTAAAATGCAACCAGGCAAATGATAAAACAGTAGAAGTTTCGACACATATTTTAGGAATGCACAAACACATGCACCCCCTCCTTTGCCCAACATGTATAAATTGTACGTTTAAGTGTGACGACACCATCACACCTCACTAATTCCTCGTTCACTCGTATTGAGCTCTTTAGTAATCATGCATAATCGATTATCGATTTAGTTTTTTTTTGTTCGCCGCAATTCACGCTTACGAAAATGTCATTTCTTAAATTTATCGCCAGTTATAGACAACAATACATAAGTTTAGGTTGTACTTGAGGGCAAATGATTTGTGCAGATCCAAGACATTGAATATATATAAAAAAAGATAAAACAAGGCCGTGTGTGTCTGAGGAAACTTTTTACTTGTAAGTATACAAGATCGTAATTGAAAAGCCATCCACGGTAACAACTTCACTTTCAGCATACAGTTTCTTCGAATTTCTCATTTGAATATGATTAGCTCAAACTCCTTGATCACTGTTACCACTTTAGCTTTTCCGAAGCCAAATACAGCCAATTATTTTGTATTTTGGCTTTGAATTTTATATTTTAGATTCGTGGCTATGGAAAACCAAACTAAACAAACTATCAGTGTTACCAACTCAAAGAAAAAAATACAACTATTACATACATTTGTGTGCTGTTTTATAATCCCCTTTTCTCTATTGACATACGCACAGCACAAGAAAAATTTAAATTTCTTTAGCACAAACAACATATTAATTACTTGCTTGTACTCGTAAAATATCTATAAGTGCTTTTTTATACTTTTAGAAAGTTAAGCAAAAAGCATCCCAGCAAAAAATTTCAAAAAAGGTAATCGAGTTTGGAATTAAGCATTTTTGGTGGAAGCTCTTCCCTACTGGATTACGAACTTAATGATTTTAACAAGGCATGAGACTAAAATCATCGATACTTGAGAGTACTTACTTTTTTTGTTAGACAAATTATTCACGTTATTTATTTAATCTAAACAAATTATTTTCCTCATTTAGCAAGTTGTGCATTATTTTTTTTTTAATTTTGGGTAATGCGATTTGTAAGCGAGTAATGAAATTTGGTAATCAGAAAAGTAAGTCATTATATGGCAAGTAGTTCTGATGGTAATGTGTAATTTTTTGCTGGGCTGTTCGCCTTCGCGCAGGAAAAAATAAATCAGGGCTAATAAATCAGTGAAAGCTTAAACGCTGGTAAACTAAAATGTATATGTGGTTTAAACTCAACAGGAGTAAGTGACTGAATCATACCTTATGTGTAGTTTAAAAAATAATATTGTGTAAGAAAATTGAACGAATAAGATCTGAAGAAAAAGTAGAGGTTTGGAAAAAAAGCTGAGTGCTCTTTAAATTCAAAACATATGACATGTAAGTAACAACTTCAAAGCACCTGTATTACCTGCTTTAACACATTTTAAACCAAAAATAGAGACTAACTTGCACTGATTTATTAGCCCTTAAGCTGAGATTCCACTATCGGCGAAAACCAAAAGAGCTTTATTTCTCAATTATTATTTTCCAAATATTTCCCCCAACATTCATAAAAAAATAAAATTAATTTGAAATCCATTTTAGGAAAATTTTGTATGAAAAATTTTAAATAAAATACATTTCAAATTCATTTTAAATCTTATGAGTATAGGGGTTCAAATTTAAAATTGTTATACAATTCAACCGAGGGTTGCGTGTTTTTGGAGACCAGTAACGGCAGTTTTGCTTGTTGACATGGCCGTTTAAGTGAAAATGAGCCTCGTATCTCTAAAAAATGGGATTTAAAGTGCGAAAACGCTCCAACATCGTTTCACAAAAAGTTTTGCGTAAACCAGTCACTTTCTTTCAGTTATTGAACGATTTTAATTTTAAAAAGATGTAACTTTATATCCTTTTTTAAAATTTCATGAATAATCGCTCTTGCAAGTCCCAATGAGACTGCTCTTTTCCGTATTGAAAGTTGCGGATTTTCGTGTCGTGGAACATTAATATCCGAAGCAGTTGCGGGGAATCTCTGCATCAAATTTACAGACGTTCCACCACGTATTTGCCGAATACAGAACTTTGAACACAATTATCGACGAACAATTACGTAAGAGTCATTATTCTTAAAAAATGTCTCCACTCGACCGCTACATCGTGACTAATCCTCCCTCCGCACCGTTTATTGTTTTTTGAAATAACCGTATTTAAAAATATAAATTTGACAGCAGAAACCCTGTATATAAATACTTATCTCAACCAATTTTTAATTGTATGCCACAAACAAATATTTAAAATTTCGAATTTTCGTTTCAAAATTTTTGCAATGCACAATTTAAACCCTTTTTACATTTAAGTATTAAACACACTCTTGGATTTTATCTTTCCTCAAAACCCATTAAAATATTAAACCAAAAACCTGCATTTTCTTAAAGTTATTATTAATGCTTTTTCATGTTGTAGTTTCTATTGTAATGAAAAATAGAAGAAAAAGGTATCAAATTTGATTTCTTGCAAACCAATAGTCAGGAGAGTTTAAAGAAACAGAGTTGTCTGCATTTTATGTTTAACTTGGTTTTGTTGTAAACAGAGAGCTTAAGCGTTTGATAGCAAAATATAAAAAATAAAAAATTGGTAACACGAATGCATAAACGTATTAACGAAAGCGAAACTTTATTTAGAGACACTGCCAAAATCAACAAACAAGACTTAAATTGAAACTCAGACCCCAGTAAAGATATGTACATGAACCAACAGCCAGCAAAGCCAGCCCGTCATACAACAAGCAGACTTTGTGGGTAACAAACAAACTGACATACGAGTACAAGCAGACGGAGCGACGGACATACAGGCAGGCAATCAAGTCAGTAAGTTACTAAGTCAGAGTTGGAGTTAAATTGAGCTGAACTTTAAAGCGACTCGAAAAAACAAAACGCAACAAAAAGTATAAGTTGTATTAAATGTTCAAATGTTAACGATCGAACCAGCAACATTTTTTTTATTTATTTTTATTTTTTTTTTATTTCTTGTAAGTTTTGTGTTGCTTTGCACTGGTTTGGTTCATTCATTCATTCGGCTTTAAAAGAATTTCAAACTGAGAAATGAAGTTGGGGCAAAATAACAAACTGAAAACGAATTAAATGCTTTTACGTCGATTAAAGACTGACTAAAGGTTTAGTTGCAATTGAGCCAGCTGAAATAACGGTACATTGACGCGGGTAAAATCCTCGTGAAACGCTCTACTCAAAATATCTTCAGTCTAAGACGGTATATGTACATATAAGGCTCTAGTGAAGAAAAAGTGCAAAACGAAGACCTTTACTAAAATGTTTTAAATTAAAACATTAGCCAAGTGCTTTCAAAAAAAAAATGTTCAATTCTAATTAAGCATATTAATTCTTCATCAATGCCAAATTTTTTAAACAATATTTCAAAATAAAAGCAAAACTAAAAACGAAAATTTTGTTAAACCAAGTTGAATATTACATATTGCCAAAAATCTTAATTGTGTGCACGTATTACTTGTATTATTAAATATCTAACGCTCCCACATCAGTTAAAACGAAATCAAATGTGTTTGTTTAATCATTTGTATTTCAAGCTCTGATGATTTTATTGTAAAACAAACAAAAAAAAAAAACAAAACACAACTTAAAGATGTCTGTATGTAGATTATTGATGCACATATTTTGGATAAGGCAGATATTAAAATATTTTTTCAATTAACAATATAAAGCAATTTAAAAAAAATCAAAATCATGTGTTAATATGTTGTAATAGAGCCAGTGAACTTTTTTAAGTGAGATAATTTACACGGTCTTATAACCACACGATATCTTGAGGAAACAAATAAATAATAATAATAATAAAAATATATAACAACAATCGAAAATATTGCTTTGCCGTAAATGATCGAATAAATCAAGTAATAATTATTACATGACCATGCATGCATTCATTCTTAAATCATTGTTTTCACATCTTACAACAGCAACATTATCATAGTTACTACACCATTTCCTTGTGCAATATTTAAATAATGAAATACTGCTCGTACAATGAATGGGTGATCACAACTAGAAAGGAAGCAGAATGTTCATGGTCCGCTAGGCTGGCGTATATGTAAAAATTTCGACACGTATTTTAAAAATATGCAATACGTATTTTGGAAGACATATAAAAATTTAACTAATAGTAAAAATAACGTCCTTGAATGTTCTGAAAAAAAAATAAATTGAATTTTAAATGAAATCCAACACACAAATTGTTACACTACTCAAATTATATGACATGAAAGCATGTCGTGAGATTTTTTTTAAATTCAGGGCTTATTCAGGAGGCAAATTAATCCTTAAATGCTTTGAAAAAAAAACTAAATTGAATTTTAAATGAAATCCAACACACTACTCAAATTATATGACATAAAAGCATGTCGTGAGATTTTTTTTTTAATTCAGTGTTTATTCAGGAGGCAAATTACGGCACTCGCTATCGAACAAAATAACGAGATATTTCAATAGAGTTTATATGGAAATATTTTAAAATATCTTACCCAATCGAATGCCGTAATTTGTCCCCTTTGGCCTCCACTGTGAACTGTGCAAGTGCAGCATACATACATAATAAGTATATGTAATTGGCAACATTCTTCTTTTTTAGCCATAATGTCGTATGTTTGTTTACGGGAAGTTAATGTGTGTGTTAGTTACGTAGGCGTACTTGAAAAACAATGTTTTCTTTGTATGGGCGTGGCACAAAAAAATGAGCGGAAGTAATTATGTGTGCAAAGTTTCATAATAACCAGGAACTCTTAAAAAAGGTATTTTAGGCGCGTAAAACATGACATGAAAAACGCACAATATGCGTTTATATGTGCATATTTTTTTTTTCAAATATGCACATATTTTAAAAAAAATTTATTTCGAAGAAAAGTTTTCAATTTACATACATACAACTAAATAAGGATATATAAAAATTTTCTTTTCTGAAAAGCTACGTGTGCTAGGCTTTTACATTACATTTTCATACAAGATTAAAAGTTAAGTTAAGTTGCCGCAGAATTGTTTCACTACTTTCGGCTTTAATAGCAGACAATTTCCTCTTAACATCATCAAAATGACAATTTCCATTAAATTTTGTAGGTGTATGTATGTGAGCTGTACAACCATTCTAGAATTAAAGAGCTAACGAACAAAACTAGACACCTCTTCAGTAAAAGTTTTTTTTTAATTTTTTCTGCCTCTCCAAGTACACATCTATACAGTCACAAAATATTTTCTTCTAAACCACTTGGATCCTGCCTTAAAACATAACGAAAACTTACTTTTCCTTGCTAGTCTTTATCTAAGTTTGCTTATCCCTTCAAAAACAGTTAATGGCACAAGTCTTGTTTTGTTCGTCAGCTCCTGAATTCTACAACAATGCAAGGGAATAAATTTGCAAAAATAAAGTCAGTTTTGCATTAATAATTTGTCAAAAAATTTTATTTTTAATTTGAATTTTTGACCAAATATCATACAAAACCATAGATTTGTACCAAAATATGTAACAAAAATATGCATTAATAACCAAATTATGCAAAAATATGCATTTTCAATAATATATGCAAAAATACATATGCACTAACAAATATATGCCATTTTTAAGCAAATTCATTGTTTCGTAATAATATTTCGTTCTTGCCATTATCAGTGTTAAGGGGAAAAACATGCATTTGCATGAAACCCCTGTCCCTGATAATAACACATGCAACAAATGAAGAATTTTGAAAAAACACACAGACTGGATAGTACCACCACGGGGTAGTAGGACCCTATACTCAGTTTGACGATTTTGGTGACCAATTTTATTTTGGTCATTCAAAGATTTCGAAAATCAGTGCGCCCTCCAAAAATGGTGTCATCAGTCAGCTAACACAGACTTCCTGATAAGTCGAAACTAATCAGGTTAGCATAGTGTAATTAGGACTAAGTCTAAGCTATGTATGGCAATAATGTAGCTAAGAGTCAACCAAACAAATTTTATTAACATCTTTTATGCCAAAAAAATTATCTTCAAAAATTTCTGAATTTTTTTTTTTCTTTTCCAGAATAACTTTAATATTTTGCTAACAATATTCGGCAGAGTTGTGCTCGTAGCTAAGGTAAGGCTGCATAAATTTTGTGAATAAATATATTAATATAATCGGAACGTGTCTAGGCACCCTAAATACTTCACTAAGACCACTTTCTACATTAAAAATTTTCGTTGTTTATTTACTAATTAAACCATACTTTAATTGCATTTTTTTACTTTCTTTAGACTTGTTGTATTTCTGCCCCCGTAGCCAAATTCGATCGCTAAACTGCTGAACAAATACAAAATTAACATTTTTTCGCGATGACATAAAACAATAAAATATCAGCCCAATTAGATTTCTTAGCATTGCGTGATTTAGAAATAAATGTTCGAAAATTGTATTCGTAGCTGTAAATCGATAAATCGACTTTATAGATTTTTACCGTTAGAGATTTAGCTTTAGCTTTAGTTAGAGAATGGTGTTGCTAATTTTAGTTTATTTTAAGGGTTTGTTTATGCTTTGCCAAATATTGTTAGTGCAAAATGATTATGATTGCAAATTGTGCTGAAAAAAGTGAAAACAAAATATTTGTTCCTTCTTTAAAAAAAATTTCGAGAAAAAATTTATTTTTTTTGCACAAAATATTCTTACTGAAACTCAAGAAAAATGTGTGCAATTGATCATTCGAAAAAAAAATTATTCTCAAAAAAGTGAAAAAAAAATTTTTCCTTTACTTTTGCAAAAAAAAAGTGCACGAGGATCATTTTTTTGACATAAAATGTTAATAAGATTTGTTTGGTGGACTCTTAGCTACACTATTGCGATATATGTATAACTAAGCGTATAACTGATTCTGAATTAGCCTTCTGTTGGGTGAAAAACTAATTTTCGAAATCTTTGGAGGCCCATAAGAAATTGGTGGTTATCAAAATCGTCAAACTGAGTATGGGATTTTACTCTTGGATAGTACTATCGAATCTATACTGTCAAGACTGTGGGGATTTTTCACTGTTGCACTATGTAATCGGTTAAGCATAAATAGCTGGAAAGCTTTATTATTTTAAAGGGGCGTTGTACTGTCAACATTTTTTATCTAAATTTTTTGATGCGACGATATCGCAATATGTGTTGAAAGTTTCACAAGAATCGACTAAATATATTTAATTTAACAACATTTACTTCTTATGGGCGTGACCCTGCACACTTATGTTAAATAAAAGCATTTAAAAATTATGTAAATTTTTAGTTATTCCCTGCGGGGTCTCCATTATCCATGAATTTGGTATGAGTATCAAATCAGACATCGCATATAGCTAATGTATACCGCTCATGTCCACGTTTCGTCCATGGTATGACATCGAAACCCTAACATATGGCGTCAATGTTCAACAAAAGAAGCACCGTCCGCAACTATTTACAATATTAAGAAAAGAGACAGCACAAAATTGGTAAATATTTCATCTCTATTGTACTACCGCAAAATACTTTGATAAGACAACAAGAACAAGGACATCACACCTGTTCACCACATTAAAAACAAATTTATGAATATTTCACAGTTACTCTGACGGAATCATGTTCAAGTCGATGGCTCGTGAAGACGTAGAGTAAGAGGATTGAGTATAAGGTGGCCTCTTCAGCCCGGCTAATAATCAGCTGTTGATGCCAAATTGAGCAATTCGAACCAAAATGTCAAAATTTGCTTAAAAGTTTTAAATATCTTTTGACAGATTGGTAATGTAGTTATATTGTTGGAGAGCTAAGGTCACCTGATGGTAAATTCGCCTTGACGTAGAGTTAGAAAAGCCATAAATAAAATACAGGACGAACGCCCAATAACGCCCTTTTCGTTAAAAATTCTAGACTTTCAGATTTTTCTAGTTGGCCTACTTTTCTACGAAAAGTTCAGCTCTACATCTATAGCAAAACTGCCTAATTATATTGTTTAGTCAGTCAGTCATGTCTCAAAATATTCTTTCTTTAACACCTTCATAGTTCAGTAAGTTTTCATTGTACAACTTTCAAATTTCATATATGAGATTACCTTGATGATATGTCCTTATCATTTAATCATTGAGGGCTGTTGTTGCTTCGAATAATTGCGTGTAAATGTGCAAAGGATGGATGGAGCTAGTTGGAAAATTTTGCATTTTTGTTTTAAATTCTTTGAGGCAAATCTAATTTTAAATATGTTCATATGTATGTATATGTAAAATGGCATGTAATTAAAGTTTTTTCCCTTAAATATTTTATAATGCAAGCGAAAAGTGATAAATTTATTAATTACTTACAAGCTTAAATTTTTATTTGACATCGGTGCCGTGATAAATTTTTCTACTCACCGATTGAAAATTGTTGGAGTGAATGAATCCACTAACAAAATCGTTTTTAAAACACTTGAAAATCCTAAAACTTATTATTCGTTATTTTTTATTATTAAATTATAATCTTGACCACTTGTTTATTTTATTTTCAGATGTTTAAAATATTTAAAACTTTTTTGTTTGCCTTTGCTTTTGCTTTTATTATTTTAGTTTTGCAAAGTGCATCTGTTGCTTTTGTGTGAACGTCTGACCAATATGACCAAGAGTAATAAATTTATTTCTATTATTATTTTTGATTTTTACTGCCACGAAAAGGTCAAACTGCTACAAGTACGAGCAGATGCACACACTCATGCAACAATTCGTTGGCAATTTCATACAGAAATAACTTCAGCCACTATTACAAGTTATTTTACTATTGGTAATTCTGCTGACGTTCTGTGCACTTTGCAACTAACAGACATATGTGTATGTATGTAAATATGTATGTATCTATGTACGTATGTATGTATATACAATACTTGTGAACGTTTCAGTAGTTGTATGTTTGCACTTTGGCAACAACAACACCAGCATCACCATCTTTGACTATTTAACAATAATCACACATATTTAATTCATCTTTATAGATTTTTTGGAATCTGTTTACAAAAAAAAAAAAAGTATGTCTGTGTTCATCCCACTGCACACTATAATACAAAATTAAAACTTTGACTATATTTTATAAATATTTTAGTCAAGCAGCAGATATTTGGCACTGCAAACCTTTTGGGAATACATTTGCCATTTCTTTTTAGGCATTTTGTCTTTTGAGAGTCTGGCGTTTTTTGATGCTATTTGCTGCTGATTAATATCAGCATCAGCGACAACCAGCAAGTAATTGTTGGGAAAATATTTCATTGCTTCACAAACGTACACACAAAGGCCTGAAATGTACGAAAGAGTCAGTGCAGTGCATACGAATATTTTAGAAGATTAAGAAACATTCAGTCAGTCGGTAGCTGCCTTCCCATTCACTTTAAAATGGCATTGACTGACTGGGTGATGAAGATTGACAAATCGAGCTAATTTGCTTGAGGTTTCTGTTTTTCATTTTACTTCATTCCATGTCAATTATTTTGCGGTTGTGATTGCATTGAGCAACCTGGCTTTTTTTATTATCATAATTTTAAAGAGAATTGTGTGTAAATAAGGCGGGATTTCAAAATTTATATGAATAAAAATTATGTCAAAAAGCTAATGAGTAGTTTTTAAAAGCAGGGATTCAAAGGTTTAATTTTGGGGCATATGTATGTATGTAAATGATATCGTTAAATTTAAATCGACTAAGGACCATTTTCACAACTTACTTTTAGCTAAAGGTAGGATTTTGTTTGCCCGATAAATGGCTTTGCATTATAACATCTTCATTTATTATTTTTTTATGCATTAAATATTATTATTATTGATAATAATGGCAATAAAAAATTTTAATAATGCAAAAATATTTATCGGGCAAACAAAATCCTGCCTTTAGCTAAAGGTAAGTTCTGAAAATGGCCCTAAGTCCTTTTTTATACATATGTATGTATGTATCTATATATTGAACTTTTATATAAATGTAATACATGACTTCATACATTCTTCAATATTTTCATTTTTACTGCAAAATTATAAAATTGTCTGTGCCAAGTACATATCGTTAACTTAATACGAAAAGGCCCTAACTCATGTTTTTCATAGTTTACAGGAGGAGGAAAAAACTAAATAAAAAATAAGAAAACACTTTACAAATTTAATTTTATATTCATTTGATTTTTTTGGAGGATACACCTCCTAGTAATGATCTATGGAAGGGTGTAAAAATATCGATTTCAAAAAATTATGAGTTAGGGCCTTTTCGTATTAAGTTAACGATATGTATGTATGTATACCGACAGTAAAATAATGAGTTTTAAATTAACACTTTTTGGAATTTAAAATTTCTATTAATTTTTATATGAAAGTTTCAATTACAATTATACAAATTTGGAACAACTTAAAATTTAAAAAAAAATGTGGAACAACTCTGAATATGGTCATACTAGTAATTGATTTTGTGATTAAGTAAATTAAAAATTATTTCAGTTCTTCATAAAGTTTTTTTTCACCTAAAGTATTTTTGTGATTAGTTATGCAGACATTTATGCACACTCGCATTAAAAAATTCTCTTTTTTTTGGTTGTAATATAAAATTAAATAATTATTACAGAGTGTCTAGTGGCATTAAGTCTCTTCTTCTGAATCTTAATTCTCGTGTTAATCTCGTTTGACAATCAAAATGTAGAAAAGAATAAAAAAATCAGTTGTATAAAATCTGTAGCAGCTACAACAAGAATTGCAGCAATAACAATCTGCTGCAATTAGTAAACCCAATCTTCTTTTTTTTAAGACAAATTGAAGATTTGCAAGAGTTGTGTGAATCTGACATTAACAAATATCAGAAAAAAATATAATAACTTTAGAAACAACAGCAAAGAGCAAAACCAATTACCACAAACTGAAGAAAAAATTAAATCTAACAAGCCCGCTACAAAAATAGCAAGTAACAAAACTAAAAACGAAAAAAAACCGTCAACCTATTGAAATAAAAACGGCAACAGATGCTTTTGCATTAAGCTGCATGCAACTTATGTAATCGATCGTAGCAGAGTTCACACAAAGTCAACTCAGTATAGCAGAAAAAAACAAACGGATTTCCATTGAATTTGAGTAAAAGAAAACTTTGTTAAAACTTCCAAATTGATATTTAGAAAATATAGAAAGAGGAGAGATAAACTTAATCCCAGATTGAGCGAAAGAAAATCTTAATAAACTCACTTTTCCGTGACTTGTGAGTTTGGTTTCCACAGTGACATTTGAAAATTTAATGTCAGACGAACTCTCAAAAGGTTTATCGTCCAGTCAAAAAGATGAATTTAGTGGAAATTTAACGCCAGCAGAAAATAAAAATAATTGCAAAGAAATTCATTATATGGACGTCAAACACGAATCGCAGCAACAAAAACAACAACAACAGCACCAGCAGCGTCTTAATTTTGATGACCCACAACAGATAAATTTAAATGGTCGCCCAGTGGGCTTACGCCGGCAACCAACTAAATATCCACATGGTTTAGGCATCTGCTTACAGACAGTCAAAGATGAAGACCAGTGCAATCATCAGCAACAACTACAACAAGTAACAAATTACTCAAGAGCTTCCACGCTGCGCAGCAGTTGGGATGGTTTCAAGCAACAACAGCAACAACATCTACATGAAATGAAATGCCAGTCACACGACAATCAACAGCATCAGCAACAGCAGCAGCAGCAGCAGCAACATCAAAAACATCAACCCCAGTCTCAACGTAAATATCAAATTGGCATGTTAAACAGTCCCGAAAATTTAGCTGAACTACAGGTGCGGCGTTACAAATACCCCCTCACAGGCAACTATTATCTCGATCCACAAGAAGCTACAAAAAAATCACCTACATTAAAGTTGGATTATGCAAAACGTTTTTGCAAATGGAAATACGTACGTTGGCCTTTGATATTTACAGCCAGTGTTTTAGTCTTCTTTGGCGTAATTACCTACAGCATATGGCTGCATGATGTCAGCATCGCCAGGGAGCGGTACTTGCAACAACGCAAACACAACAACAATGACGCTGCCAGTGAAGACTCAAATGAAATTGTCACCGCCACAACAATCGAAATGACAACGATGCCGACTGCGGCCTCATCCCCAGCAACGGCACGTATTCATCGTCTCCAAGAATCCACCATATTAAGGGCAATCAGTACCAGATCTCGTACCCTGCCGAAGGAACAAAAGTTAACAACGTTGGAGTATGCTCTGTCCAAAGGTGTTTTGAGTTGGGACAAACAGCGCAAAGACAGTGTGACAACTCTTAAAGATGCAACAGCAGTGGATGTAACTACAATGGCTTCGGAAGAGGCGGCTTTAGTGCCGGCTAATGTTGCAAGATTTACTTCGGGTCATCAGAATAGTTTTGGCATACCAATCGAAGATGATGAACGCATTTTAAGGTTAATAAACGGGGTAAGTATTCGATACATCTGGATAGGAAGAATACGATATACACACATTACATTTAATGAAAATTAATGGGTAGGGTCTAGAAGCCGGACTAAATTTCTTTTTAACTCAAAATTCGGGAAATCATTTAAAAAAAATTCAAATTTCCCTTATTTAACTATTTCAAAAACGAATTCTTTGAAGTACAAAAAATGTAACAAAAATTCATACGCATTGTGTTCGCAAGAAATAACAATTAAAGAAAAAAGCAAAACAATGAGAATTGTATCCAAAAATTTACCGTTCAACAGATTAATTAATTTTACTAATAGAATTTTCAAAAGTTTACACACACTCGCGCATTAAATGTTTCCGCGAATAATATGTTCAAATTCTTCCACAGCTTTTCCCCTCTTATGAACACTCAACAACAACAGCTGTGAATAATATAGCGAAAGTTTCGCCCACAATACCACCGGTGACTCACAACAAACCCACAACTCCCATGACCAACAACAAATCTTCAATATCCGACAACAAATGCTTCTCTACGTCGCTCAGTATGTGCCAAGGGGTCCTCGATTATGATCTTACTTATAATGTATCGATACAATTGACACCCGAAGAAGTCAGAGACTATCAAACACTTATGAACTCGAACTGCTCAGCAAGATCGGTAGAGTTCATGTGCGCTGTATTAGAGCCAGAATGCAGGCCATCGCATATTGGAGTACTTCCGCCCTGCCGAAGAATATGTAAAGGTAAGTAAAGCTATTCTACTTTGTTAAACTCAACGCTTTTCAAGTAATTTAAAATTACAGCCATCTTGGAAGCGTGCTCAGAAATTATTGCCAACTCCGATACTTTGACGGCAACTTTCGATTGCGATTTGTATCCCGATTCCAACGATCCACATCGTTGCGAAGATCCTACAAGGAGAAAGGGTTTTTGCTATGAAGGCGAGTTCGAGTGTTACGATCGCTCTTGCATACCCCAACAATGGCAATGTGACAACATTAAAGATTGTGCAGTGGGAGAAGATGAAGACAATTGCCTTGTATGTGATCAATCGGACGAGTTTCGTTGTCGCTCAAACGAAAAGTGTGTGCCGGAGACGGCACGTTGTGACATGAAATACGACTGCTTTGATGGTTCGGATGAAGATGATTGCCACGAATTTGGGGAGGCTAATCTGGAGGGAGATCTCATAGGTTTCGACGAAGAAGATTTAAATGCTTTTCCTCGAGTCTTTTCCTATGCTAGCATTTTGTCGCCCAATCAAACTAATGAAAAACTATACACATATATAACGGCAGCGACAGACGGAGACTCGGCGATGAAGTTGACACTGCATGAAGTGAATAATAGAACAAGTGGTGTATCACAGGAAGAAGTGACCAATTCGATGCCAGGGGAAGGACCTAAAGGATTTGGTACATTTCTGATAAATTATCTTGTTAAAATGACTTATCTATTCTTTGCATTTTTAATTTCAGTGAACTTTCGCGACAGCAAAGAAATCATGATGACAAGTGATTCGGAGAATAAATTGAAATTTTCTTCGGCTCGTGAAAATCGTACCACCAACCGATTCCCTTCAAGCACCACGCCCTTACAGCCAGCTGCTTCCAATATCATCGCCATTACAACGGAACCACCTAAAGTAGTATTACAAACACCATCGCCAAAAGTGCCACCGGTCGCTTGTGCAGCCCATCAATTGCGTTGCGTGAGTGGCAAATGCATAACTGTTGATCAGCTTTGCGATAAGGTAAGAATGAAAGAGATACGCGAATGACATGACACAAAAAAGCCACTTAATTTCTTTTTAACGCATTCATTCATTCAAGCTCATATAAAGACACGCATTAATGGCTTTAATAATCGTTTTTTAAAAACATTTAATGCGTAACATTTAATGGAATCAGAATATGATAGGCATGTTGATTGACATTCTTGGCTTTTTACAATATTTCTTTTTATTATTATTGTTTTTTATAGTTTTAATAACAAATTTTTTTAACGTGAGGTATTATTTTAAAATAAAAAATTATCGCAGATGTTTATCTTGGATCGAAATTTGTATTAAATACTTTCACATCTTTCAAAATTATTTACCTTGGGATTTCAAAGTCTATTTGTGTTTTTATTATAATAATTTTTCAAATAAAAGTCGCTTGAAGAAAAATAATATACGAGTATGTACATACATACACACTTACGAATTTAAAACTATGTACATTTGTAAAATCCTTGGACATATAAATTTCATCAAAACTTTTCAAATATTTATTTGCTTGAGTAAGCTTCCTCCATCCGATTTGAAATTTTATTTGTATTGTCAAAGCAAATCAAACAAAAAAAAAAATATTAAAAAGTATACGTAAATTTTGGAAAAAAAGTGGGGTAAAAATAACAAGTTTTAAATATTTTTATCGCACTTTTTCTCAAAATTTATATTTACATAAATTATTCAGTCATATATTAATTATTTCTTAAAAATATATTGTTAGTGATTATTGAGGGTTTAGCCAGATCCCAAGCTCATATCACTTCTGCTAAAGGTGTCTTTACATTGTAATGCAAAGTATTGCGACTTTGTAGGATCAAAATATTATGAAATTCTCTCCGTTTTTTGCTAAAAAGAGAGCAAGAGTCTGTTGTAGGTATTTTTTATGTTTACACTGACACGATAAGTAAAATGCAAGCAAAGATATTCTGGTATGTGATGAAAAACGATTTAGACACAAAACCAATTTGGAAACGATAAAAGGTGTGATATGTTTTGTATAGTCGTTTTGCCGATAATTTTAAAATTTTTTTTAAATAGTTTTTCTAAAATTTTTGACAAATTTCTTAAAATTGGCTCAAAAATGATACTCAAAATCGATAGGAATTTGTCACACCTTTTCAAAACGATCGGTTTGAAATCGTTTTGAAAATGATTCCATCACATTAATTAATCTGTTGACTTAATAACAAAAATTGGAAAATTTCAACAACAAAAAATGCTCTAATAAAACTAAATATTGGAGAAAACATTTTATTATTTCAATGTAATTTTACTTCAAAAAAGATAGTTTTGTATAGGTTTTTTGTTTTTGCTGTACCAGTTAAACAGCTGATGCTTGCAGCCGTAAAATATTATATTTACAAAAACAGCATGAAAATTTCCTCAGTTGATTTTGTTTGTTTTCGCAAAAGTGTCAACATTTCCAATAAATATTATTAGTGCTGCCAATGTTTACTTTGAAAAACATCTCTGGTGTGATGAGAATACTTAAGTTTCTAAAATGAATTAGAATATAAACAATTACCGACCGCTTGTCAAATTTTCTATCCTTATTCTCTCTTTCTCGATACATTTTGCTTCTACATCATAAGATTTTGTATATTCTACAGCATTTTTGATATGTCGTAATACATTGTATTACCATGTAAAGAATCCTTAATGCAGGGAACCTTTACGCAAAACATTCTTTTGCTACGTTTATACGCACGACTTATTTGCAAATAATGTCAACATGTTTTTTTTGCCATATACATAACTATTTTAATGCGACTTACTAACTCATGATTAAAGCACTATTTGCAAATAAAGTGTGTGAGGTTGCTACGATTACTATGGTTTGCCAATAAAAAACAATAAATACATAAATATTGCACAAAAACTATTGATAAAAGAAAACAATTAATTAAAACAAATAATTATTTTTTATTTTATGCATTTACATCTCTTGCATTTATTTTTTAAACATAAGTAGGTTTTCTATGGAAGTCCTACGAAGTTTTTGTTCTTTTGTTACTCCGTATACGCGCAATGATTTATTTGCAAATAATGCACGTGGTATTAGAGCAACTAGAGACATGTGATTTAAAGCGATGTGACTTTCAGAACATGTCTCTATGTTAAACTTTCATTTAAACAAATGGGAAGCTCAACTTATATCGTATTTGAAGCAAGATCTCAATAATCAACATTATTTTTATCTCTAGTTGTTCTAAGAAATTTTTGGGTAAAGGTTCCCTGATGATCTGCATTGGCAATAGTGAAATACATACGCATATTAATTTTGGGGAACAGTGCAATAATAATATTAAAAAATTATACTTTAAATATCTAGTCAGCAACTCGATAGTGACAATATTCGCATTTCACCAGAAAGCGATTGATGTTTTTTAAATGTCTCTTCTATATGGAAAAATTATTTATTATTTATTTCCATCTTTTAAATTACTTTACAAACTAAATAATTTATTCATTTGTATCTGTGGGATTTCAGCTTCCTCAACTCTAAATAAAACACACATACAATCGAAATTAAAAAAGCATTATTACATTTAAATCTCCTAAACTTTTTGAATCTTTTAGTAAATTAAAATCATTTAAATATTGCTTTACATTTTGAAACATGTGTACTTGTGTTATTATTTTATTGCAGATAATTGATTGTCCGGATGGGTTCGATGAACTTTCCTGCACCTACAAAGATCGCACGACAACTCCACGCATTCGAGCAACTACCATTCTACCCAACAACTATAATTTAGCGAACAAAGAAACCACTGCAAATGTCACCAGCACACGAGCGGATAAGCGCACAATACGAACAACAACAATTAAGCGCAAAGTTAAGCCATAACAGAATAGGGAGGAGGTATCATCCGTTCCGAGTTTTCTGTTTAAACTTTTGAATAAAAGGCATAATGGTTGATTAGTGATTTGTTTCTCTTTTTTTAATGATTAAGTTTCCAGATTTGTTTTTGTATAGAATATTGTTGATAAATGTTTTTTGTATTAATTTTTTTGTAAAAAAGTCTCTTTATTTTATATATTTTTCTTTTTGTACATTAACTATACATACATACATATGTACATACACACATACATACATACTTACATTCTACATACGCAGATACGGTGTAAATTATTTAAACACAAAATGTAAATCATAATAAATTAAGTCCATACTTACATACATTAGTACGTACATTATTAATAAATATCTACATTTGTATATGAATAAAATATATGTATATTCCTCCTTATTGTGAATGGCGTCGTCGACATAAAGACAACAGTAAAATTTGTCACTTGTCTACTATTTATCCGCAACAATTGGCTCTTATTGACAATCTCTGACTTGCTTGTTAATAGTAGTCAATTGCTGACAATTTTTATTGTCGTCTTAATGTGATATCGACGACGCCATTCACAATAAGGCGGATTGTATCACTAATATTGTGCGTCTTAATTAGTGCGAGGATTTATTTAATGCAAGAGAATCTTGGCTCTGGAAAAGAGAGCTAAGAAAAATTAAAATAAAAAATTATATTTAAGGAAATTGAAGAAAATGGGCGGTGGTGCTTCAGGAATATTTTGAATAAATAAATATGTATATCGGAAGATATTATGTAATTCGCTTCGAAAGAAACCTGTTCGATTTCGAATTACAAATATGTGCTAAGTCTAGGTAAGCTGATTTGGAGTTAATGGTAACTCAGTAATCTTGGTCAAAATCTCAATTAATTTTTGAGATTTTTCAGGAAGTTATAGAACTATCGCTTGGGGCTTATATTTTTTAGACTTCTAATCTCAACTTAAATATATTACTTATAGTGTGTAGAAAGATGTTTAATTAAAAAAATTAATGTTAACTTAACAGAGAATTTTTCAATTTAACTGTAAAATAAATAAATTTCTGAAAATCGAATTGAACGCTTAAAAGCGCTGTCCTGCAGTAAATTATTACTTAAGCACTTTTCTGAATTGTGAACAAAATGACACCAAAATCATGCAAAAGTCTCAAAAATTGACGAAGTTACAGAATTTTTAAGTTTTTATTTCAAAAAAGGTAGTTTCGAGATAATTTAGGTTAAAGTTTATTAAAGAGGTTAAATTTTATCCTTGTATCATCGGTAGAGGTTTTAAAAACGGACTTGTATGCCATCTTGCGGATAAAAAATTAAGTAATCGGTCAATTATAGTTCATCTTGAGATATGTAGGTAGCGTTAGGTGTCAAAAACCCAAAACATGAAATTTAGACTTTAATTCACGTTTAAAAATCACAAAATTATGAATCGAAAAATGCAAAAATATCAATTTCAAAAAAATAATGAGTTACGGCCTTTCTATATTAGGGTCCCAGTAAACAAAAAGTGGAAGTCATTCTAGTGGAACTACATTTTCATAGCTTCCAAGAAATCGATATATTTAATTTGCCGAGAGTGAGCAAAAACCATGTAGAAGCTTATTTTAGTCATACAAGACCTTGTAACTCCTCCATAGTGTTAGAAAATACTCGCCAGAATTAAAAAAAATTATTTTTTTAAAGAAATTTATGAACTACTTTTAGTCTAAAATTTAAAAGTTGTTTGGTTAAAATTACATGAAAACACTGTTTTGGGCTTAAATTCGTATAAAAAGAAACGAATTGTTAAAATAGGTACATAACTATTTACCATTTTTCCTAGATGAAAATATTATCATAGAACACAAAAAAGGAATTTTTTTTAATATCGCTTCCAATTCAGTGACCAGGCATCGAAAAAGAGAACTTCTTGCAATGACAACCCAATGTAAAAATCATTATATCGGATCGAAATTTTCACTACTTCCAGATCACAAACTCTACATTTTCATGACTTTTTTGGAGTTTCTTTTTTTGCTGGGTTAAGAAAGGTTTTCGCAAAAAGTTTTTCAAAGGAATTATCATATTATACGAGCATTAGAACGTCGCATTCGGCGCCTGCAAATGTATGCAAGACATGACATCATTCATGTGTTGCCTGAAGACTTTATAAGTGTAGTTAGAAAAAATGTATCATTCTTTTGAATAGTTGCAACTAAATCTTGTTTAAAATCTAAAAAAAACTATTTTATTGTTAAATACTAAAAAAAGAGAGTGTGGGTTAACGATAAAAAAATCGCAATAAAAAGCAAAAAAAAAAGTATTAAAAATACCGCCTCCTAAACAAACAAATATCTTTTAAGGCGCAAAACAGATTGTGTTACTGAGTCTAAACTCTCAAATGAATTGTATGACTTCATTTAGGTATTTGGATTAAGGGGTGTTTAAGTTGTTGTCAACACATACATGAGATTGAGTAGTTACTCCCCCAAAGACCAAATGATACAACATTAATGGTTCACTTAATTTATTTTTATTTATTTTGTTGTAAAATCCAGTTATTCGTTCAATAAGCAGCTTTTGATTGATTTCAATTCAATCGTCTATGAGATTTTCAAATCGCTATTTTTCTATTTACTTATATTTTTTACTATGTTTCTTAATTCCAGTCTCTATCAAATTCGATTTTAGGTCTTTGTTATCTATCGCTAAGCGTTTGCGTTTTTGGTTGCACAGAATATTTGTTCAATTATTTAGTTGAATTTTTTGTGTAGCATTCAATTAATTTTGCACCATTTCATCTGCAAAAATCAATCCCTCCCTCTTTGTGTTGTTTTTTTTTCGCTTAAGTTCTTAAAATGTATTGATTTATATTTTGCGAACAATTTACGCGATTTTTATACAATTTTTACTATTATATAACAGACAGCTACATATGTATGTATGTATGTATGTATGTAGCTATTGATTATGGTAAAGTTTTTCCACAATCATTGAGTTTAATCTATTGCTTTTCTGTGTGTAATTATGGTTTCAGTTTGTGAAAATAATTTCTCACTTCAACTACTTATTTTTGTGGCATATAAAAGAAAATAGTTTAGAAATATCTTCTTTATCCACAAAATCAGAGTTAAACTCAAATAAAAATTTATTTCGTTTGATTTGTGTGACTGTGACTGTCAGCTGCTTTTGCATTAGCCTTAAGCGTATTAATTTTAACCACAATTGAATTCCATTGTTCCTCACTATTTTTAACAAAGGAAAATATTGTTTCTCTTAAAGCCTAAAATTGTTTAGTTTCTGAGTTCATTTAATGGTGGCTGATGACTCCGTGAAAGCGACGTGAATAATGGGGAAATCGAATACAGGTTAGTGGATTTTTCGCTACAAAAATGGAGTAACGATTTTTGTTTTGACTATTAAGAATAAAAATTTTCTTTTAATTTTTTGTCGATCTTATTACAGAGAATACCAAGCGCTACACACCGACTTCGGAGGGAACATGCATCAGAGAACAGATTGAATGCCTTATTTTGTTGTTTTGAATGCAATCACAAAAAAGTTGCATATTGTGGTCAATCCACAACATTTGAAAAAAAACAACGCATGACACATTCGAAAGGGATGAGTGCGGCGAATTTTATTGCGTGCACTGCTTGTTTTATAAAAATGTTCACTGGTCTTTTCAAAAGCAATGAATACTCAGTGAATGGTGCGAATAATTTTTAATGTGATTGAACACAACGTAGTCTTTGTATTTTGTGCTTGTATAAATCTCTTATATTAGTATTCATAAAACACGATATAGATTTAAAATGTATTTTATGTAAAATTTTATATGAAACACTTATTTGAAATACATTTGAGATATATTTTACTTTTTCCAAATTTTACTTTTTGTATTTTATTTTTTTCGAAAACCCTGAATATAGGCATTTATTTCTTCTTAAATTTCGTCCCTCACACAACATTTTTTTAATTTACAATCATTAAAATCACTTAAAATAAACTTGTTAATTAAATGTGATAAAAAAAATCCATTCATACCATCCATTCTTTCATGCTGCATCATTTCATTTCGCTGCTTGTGTTGTAACAGAGAGAGTCTGACTGATTGTTATCGAATAAATGCATTGCAAAAGCAACGAAATTATGAATTGTTAGAAATTGCGAATGGTTTCAGTCTGTTCTTTGGCATGTATATGCCACTCAGGCGTGGCAAATATTTGACAAAATGAGTGTTAACACTAAATATATACATATTGACCTTAATTTTGCATGTACCTGAGAAAAAAAGAAAATTTATTATACTCGTATATTATCAGCCTCATTTATAAAAATTATTAAATTATTATTATTATAAAGGCTTAATAAGAAAAATGTTGTACGAAAATTTATTTTAAAAACCTTTTATAAAGCTTTAATAATTTTTATAAATAAGTCTGTATGATTTTATAGTAGTTTAGGAAATCATTTTATACTCAAACACTTTCTTTCTGATATAAGTACATACATATTTTTGTTAGACAGCATTTCATTAGAGATGCCTCAACATATAAAAATATGTTCCTTATTCAAACATGTGTTTTTTTTTTGCAAAATACAAGCTTATTACAAATTTGTAGCAAAAAACTTGTAACAAACTCCATTTGTAATTCAAATTACAGACCCTATGAAAATGTAATACAGAGTCGTAAAATTGTATGAGCAACTTTAAGTGTGATTGTGAGAATTAAAGAAATATGTATCTATATCTATTTACAACACGACAAGAAGTATTAATTTGTGGCACCAGTAGCAACACCAAATAACTACAAACAACAAAAACCAACAAACAAACAAAATCCGTGGAAATTCTTTAGATTTTTTTATTTTGCATTTTCTTCAACGTGAGTATTTCGATATCTTGAGAAAAATCTCAATCAAATGTGAAGTAATTTTTATTTTAGCATTTCAATTACGTAAAAAACAGCCAAAACAGCAACAACAGATAAAATTCGTATCACACGTGAATTGCATGACCTTCATTGGCGGTATTTTATTGCAGAATTCGTAAATCACATATTTAATGTTGCACGCAGGCGCATGTGTATGCATGCCCGAAAAAAATAGTAAAACAAGAGTTCGTAAAATAAACAAATAAAAAAAATTGTCAAATAAGTTTCAGCATTAAAAATTTAAATTTAGTTGCTGTACGTACGCAGCCAACAATCTGCATGAATATGATGAATTTATCAAATTATTTGTAACAGAAATTAAGGTGTGACTGAAGAAACATCAGCGTACGAGTATCAGCAATTTGGTTTGACCCATAATAACAACAGAGATGCATGCATTGTTTGCATATTAATGACAGAGCTTAATACCAGAACCTCGCTCCTGCTTGGCACCATTTCGATATGTGTAACCAAACTTTAGAGTTTTTATATGACTTAAAAAAAATATCTGAGTATATTTACATATATATTTTTAAGTCTGTAACATATTATAGTAAAGACGTTTTGTTTATTGTTGGTTAAGGAACGACTATATGCATTACAATTCTACTTAAGAAGCTCATTAGTAGACTTCAAACAAAAAGTTCTTGAGGAACTTCAACATCTGTCAAAGTTGTATGCTTCTTACAAACATTTTCTTATCAATATTCTGAATTGCAATATGGGCCCTCATTGCTTTATTAACGTCCACAAAGTGATGTTTATATATATGAAAACAAAAACAAAATTTTAAAAATGTTTTTAGTTTTCGAAAAAAAAAAAATAAATTCATTTCATAATTTTTAGAATTTGTATGAAAAATTAACGGTCAGTCCCGAGATGTCGATAGAAAACATTCGATCGACAACTTGTAGTGAAACCAACAATATTTAAGAAAATTTCTTTTCCTTTCGAAAATACATAATTAATCGCTCGAACGTTTTCTGTCGACATCGTTGGACAGGACGTAACACAAATTTTCAAAATGTTGTTCTTTTTTTCATGTGAATATCACTTAATAGACAATTAGGTCCATAATTCCTTGCTTGTGTTAGCAAGCCAACATTTTATAAGTTTTGATTGATTCTGTGGTATTGCACCTCTCATATGCACGCAAAGGTTTCCCTCTCTGCTTTCGGCTTGAAATTCACTTGCAGCTCACATGTACAAACATACATACATATCGTTGGTCACAAGTAGAAAGGCCCTAACTCAATAATTACACTATTTCAATAAATTTTTATGACGAGGTGTATTTGTGTGAAATGTATTGGAATCGCGAAAATACGTGTTAGGGACTTTCTACTTGTGACCATCGACATGTACACTGGAATGGCTATTAATATTTTTTTTATTTCTTATATTCTCTCCCCCAAAATCGGTTCAGTTTTATGTAAAAAAAAATACAAAAAAATTCATAGCGATAAGTTGTGTTTTAGGGGGTCGTCCGCTCCTCAAAGTTGGTCATCAAGCCCATTTTTCAATGTAATTTGTTTGCACATGACTATCTTTTTAAAAAACTAATTTTAAAAGAATATATGTGGCAATATTTAGCTCTTTTAGTCAACAACATTAATCTCAAGGAAAGTTTTTTTTGCTAAAATTAATATTTTATTAAATAATGAAGAAAATAACCAACAAAATACCAAAAATTGTATATTAAAAAATTATGGAAATTATTTATTTGAAAAATTTTTTAAATATTTTAATTGAACTGTAGTGAATTTTAATCAGAAATAATTCATAGTTAGGCTCAAGCTCAGTAATTTCAATTCTTATTGAATGAAATATTTTTATTAATTAATGTGAGTTTCTAAAGAAGAGAAGAAAAATTAAACTTAGACTTTAAGCTGGGGGAAATACCGATACTTTTCTGTGCAGCCACGCACTTCATCAGCACCCTAGTCTATCTACTTGGGTAGAGATTCTTATTAACATCAGCTATTTAACTTAAATGTACAATGAACGGAATATGAGAAACGATTGTTGTGTATACAATTGATTTACCTTTGGTAAACACATTTATAAGTATCACTATTAATTTTCTGTTTTTTTCAATTTTTCATTTTTCTATTTAGGTTAGCACGAAATTATTTTACTCTACCTCAGTATGTTTAACTATTCTTACTTATCTTTTTACGATCATCACATTAATTATTTTTACTTATTCGATGTACCATCGGTACATGCATGTAAGTATTTTTGTAGTGGTCTATGTTACTTGTTGTTGCATTCTACAGTTTTATTTTGGTTATTCCAGCGTTCTGAAAACTGTGATAACCAAGTGAACAGTGATTGCCAAGTGAACATATTTTTGTCACGTGCCCATGATGTATTAAGTGAGAATTTTTTTTTTTTTTTTTTTACAATCGTTTCTCATATTCCGTTCATTGTACATTTAAGTTAAATAGCTGATGTTAATAAGAGATAGACTAGGGTGCTGATGAAGTGCGTGGCTGCACAGAAAAGTATCGGTATTTCCCCCAGCTTAAAGTCTAAGTTTAATTTTTCTTCTCTTCTTTAGAAACTCATATTAATTAATAAAAATATTTCATTCAATAAGAATTGAAATTACTGAACTTGAGCCTAACTATGAATTATTTCTGATTGGAAATTATTTATATTAAGCATGTGCAATAAGAGTTTATATATATCTATTAAATTATTTCATACATATAAATACTTAAAGTAAAAAAATAAAAAAAATACATTGAATAAATGGGATTGAGGGTCAACTTTAAGGGGCGGAACACAACTTATCGCTATGAAATTTTTTTGTATTTTTTTTTGGGGGGGGGGGAGAATATAAGAAATCAAAAAAAAATTCCATGCAACTAACTGCCACGCTAATGTAATGTATGTACATATCAAAGAACTGTATGAGTTGATTCACTTTCGCTGTCCACTCACTTTTACAATGAATTTGTTTTGGTTTTTAACATCAATATGTACTAATGATATTGCTTGCAGAGTTATCTCTCTAACAACTGACGGTCATTAACTCACTCTCTTATTTGAGTGCTGTTAGTAAAAATAAATAAAAAATTCTTACTGTTGTTTGATTGTTTTGTATAGTAATTAAATAACTCACAAAAGCACGTTGACTAGATAAAGTCTTAAATTAATAAAACATGGCGTATTAATTAATAGTTTTTCTCGTATTAAAACAATTTATAAAATAAAATGAGCCTAGCTATTTTATTTTATAATATTACATAAAACTACATTTGTCAGAAGGGGTTTTAAGAAGTATTCAAAACAATCATACTGAGTCATTGCTTTAGTGAATCAGATGAATGAATAGAAATTGCAAGCAGTGACATCTCATTGATATGAATCATGCAATAGCATCATTCCCCAGTGAAAAAAATGGAAGTCATTCTAGTGGAAGTACATTTTCATTGCTTCCAAAAAATCGATATTTTTAATTTGCCGATAGTGAGCAAAAAACCATGCAGAAGCTTATTTTAGTCACACAAAACCTTTTAACTCCTCCATAGTGTTAGAAAATACTCACCAGAATTTAAAAAAATTTATTTTTTTTTTAAGAAATTTATGAACTATTTTCAGTCTAAAAATAACTTGTTTAAACTTACATGAAAACACTGTTTCGGGCTTAAATTCGTATAAAAAGAAACGAATTGTTTAAAAAGGCAACTATTTACCATTTTCCCTAGATGAAAATATTATCATAGAACACAAAATAGGGAATTTTTTTTAATATCGCTTCCAATTCAGTGACCAGGCATCGAAAAAGAGAACTTCTTGCAATGACAACCCTATGTAAAAATCATTAGAGCGGATCGAAATTTGCACTACTTCCGCATCGTAAACTCTACATTTTCATGGCTTTTTTGGAGTCTCTTTTTTTACTGGGTCATTATTTTAATGAAGATTCATTTTAGAAAATGCAAAATTATGTCGTTTGATTCGTAATCATGCGGACCACTCAACATATACATATTTATATTATTTATTTATTATTTATTTATTAAACATATTAATGCAAAGTAAATTTGCATAATATGGTGTTGCACAAATATGGGCGGAGTAACGTAGACCATATGCCCAAGATGGTATTAACAGTATTTTAAAAGGTTTTGTGACTGACTGTACACGACCTATGCCTTCACATAGGAAGTAGGCAACGTGGTTCCACAAAAACCCGCAAGATTATACGGTTATCCGTGGCAGATCAGTCAACCAGTGCGAGCGAGACGAAAAACTCTCGAAGGCCAAACAACACACACAAGCCTGCCCGCACTTAAGAAATAATTACGATGACGCGAGAGATGTTCCCCGATCCATAGCTGCTTAACGACTGTACATATTTATAAACGTTACTGATACATATAAACATTTAAATTTAATTGTATTTCTATACCGCATTCAAACTTCGATCAAGTCCACCCAGTTAATTGGGTTTTCATTGGTTTTGTTTTTAACTTTATTAATTTGCATATTAAATTAATAATTTTGGCTGTTCACTACACACATTCGCATTAGAAAAAAAACTGCAAATACTTATATGTACATATGTACATACATATGTGCATGCATGTACATATGTATGTAGTATGTCTCAAACTATATAATTTTATTTTTATGCGTTTTTTTATAGGAAAAAAATCAATGACACACTAGTGCTGGTGACGTTAGTGACGCTGTTGACTATGTGCTGAAGTTAAATGTCAAGATATGTATGTTGCACACACAATTGTACCGTTATATTTATCTACATACATATATGTACATATGTATGTATATGTGTGTATGTATGTATATTCCAGTTACAGTTATAATTGCAGTTATACACTGCTCATAATTCAAAGTGCGTATGTAATATTGCAAATTATTTGATAAAGTGCAACGAGTCGTCATATTTAAACTTGTTCGCCGAATTTTTGTGTGCAATTTTTCGCGTATTTTCTCGAATTTATACTTGTACTTACATACGAGTAACTTTGATTAGTTGGAGCATGGTTGTGTGTATATTTTTTATTTTTATTTTTGTTTGTTTTGGCAATGGAAATGAATGCGTCTATTTGTACCAATTTATTTTTTTAGTTAATTTTTTTCGATTACAAATTAAGGTTAATCGTTGTAGTATTTTGGCCACAGTTCTGACTTTTTCATTTTGGCTTGAAAATATGTATCATTATTGTCTAATAAAAATGTTTAAAAAAATAATTTTGTTGGTTATTAATGTAAATCGTTTACAATTTGAAATTTACTGAATTTGCGATATAACTTTGATAAATGTGTATCACAATATTAAAAATGTTTTTCAAGTTAATAAGTTAATATGTATATTCGGTGAACTCACAAAAATAAAATATATGATTTTTGTTAGCAGCACACCTAGCATACGTACATACCCTGCAGAAAATTTGGTGACAATTGATCCAAACGTACTCGTCCTATGACTTGAGAAAATACTAAATTTATCAAAAGTACGGAGAAGTGTATGGCGAAAAAGACATATCGTGTAAATGTTTACATATTCACCATTTCCGTGATGTATCGTCATGATCTTGAGCCAATTTAATTTGCACTAGGTGTTGTATTGTAGTAAACGGCACTGAATATGTTTGATGTGGTTATATATATAAGTACATGCGTATGTATATTTGTAATACGTAAAAATTACAATTCCCATTTGACATTTTCAATCTTGAGAGTCTACTGGAAATCACATGAAAAGCGTTTTCGAAACTGTTACATGAGATGATTTCTCCACAACACAGCGAAAGGCGCTTATATTAATAGTAGAGGGAATCGTTTGAGATTTGTGCAGAGATTATCTAACGAGGTTTTCATAAAGCATGTTGTGACTTATCTTACAACTGGTGAAATGTTCAGCCGTGTAATTTTTATATGATTCATACAGAGAGTGAGTTGCAAAAAAGTCATTGATGATGGTTTGAATTTAATTTTTTTTTTAATTAAGAAAAACACCACATTACATGCTATTTTTTCAGTCTAAGTTTAATTAATTTTCAGTTTTTTAGGGTTCCGTACACCAAAGGTGAAAAAAGGAACCCTATTGTTTTCGCTACGCTGTCCGTCTGTCCGTCACACGCTATTTCATCAGGAACCATAAGAGCTACGGACCTGAAATTTGGACAGAGTATGTAGAACCTTGGCCACAACAACAAATACATGAGAATTAAAAATTAATGGGTGTTCCAAAACAAGCAACGAAAAATGTTAAAATCCCATGTAATATATACACAATTGTATGTACAAATGTACATATGTATGTATATTGACACTTGAAATATGTAAAATTAGTGTATTTTTGTATAGACTGCAACAATTAACACTAAAATTTAAAAAAAAAATTTAATTAAAGGGTGGTCCATCAGTTAATGCAATTTTGACTATGTAATTTCGACAACTTGCTATATCTTGGAAACCGTAAGAGGTAAACTCTTCAAATTTTCAAAAACGGTAAAACTAAAAAATCTGAAAATTATAAAATCGCCAAACCAAAAAAAAAATTGCCAAAAATTTAAAAAAATCGCCAAAACGAAAAAAATCGCCAAAATTAAAAAAATGTCTAACACTAAAATAAGTCGCAAAATTTTAAAAAATCGTCTAAATGAAGAAATCGTCAAAATGAAAAAAACTTCAAAAACCGAAAAAATCGTCAAACGCGAAAAAGGCTCCAGTAAAAAAATAATTTTCATAATGAAAAAAATTGCCAAAATGGAAAAAAACGCCAAAATTAAAAAAATCGTCAAATTGAAAAATCGCCAAAAACCGAAAAAAATCGCCAAAATGAGAAAAAAAAGTCAAAACTACAAAAAAGCGCCTAAATGAATAAAGTTGCCAAAATGAAGAAACGCCAAAAACCGAAATTCGCCAAAGTTAAAAAAAAATCGCCAATACCAAAAAATTGCCAAGAATTAAAAAAACGCCAAAAACCGAAAAAAATCTCCAAAACGAGAAAAAAAATTTCAAAACTAAAAAATTACCAAAATGGAAAAAAGTCAAAAAAACGAAAAAATCGCCAAAACAAAAAAATCGCCAAAATTAAAAAAATCGCCAAACTTAAAAAAACTTCAAAAACGAAAAAAAAATGCGAAAACTGTATTTTGTATAGGCTAGTAAAGTTCGTATTTAATTAGATATCTCATGTCCCTTCGAGCGCGGTTCAAAGTCGCACTTTACTGAATTTATTTTTTTCTTTAAAACAAAAACAATATTTAATAATCGAACAAGATTAAAGAAAGCAGTTCAAAAAATCTTTAAAAAAAGGTAATAATTTGAAAAAGGCAGATTTTTTTATTTTTTTAAGGAAAGTAACACTTAGGCTACCTATTGCCTACTAATATTACTTTAGGAAAGGGATAGTGATAGAGAAGATAGGTGTTGAGGGAAGAGAGAGAGGAAAGTTTCATTGTTTTTACAACTAAGCTTTTTTACACGTTCTTTTTAATAATGCAGTGTTGCAGCGCCTCTGGAGTTATATGAGGCATATTAAATTTATTTGAAGCTGTGTTTATCAGGCATTTTATTGGTTATTTTACTTCATCGATGATTCTGCTATACAACGAAGGAGGGTGCTCTGATGTTACATTAGGATTAGTATCTGCTGAAGTCGGTATAGTTCAATGACCAGTGACTATGCCTTCATCACTTGAACTTTCGTACAAAAACTGATACAAAGGCATATAAGAAAAATGCGTGGTCTTTTTATTTAATGACTGTTGGATACCGGGGTCGGACCCAGGATCTTCGGTTTTGTAGTCAACGTGCTAACTACTTCAGCCAACGCCACCCTCATGTATGTATTTTATTTTAAGTTCTTAATACTTTTTTTTTTAATTTTTGTTTTCAAACAAAAGTAGAGGACATCTGCCTCTTGTAAATTAGAAGTTGCTGCATTTTTCCATGGAGTACTTAGAACTATCCTTTAGTTACGCTAATGAAGCAGAAATAAACATATCAAAACTAACGAAAAACTATCAGAAGCCATTAAAAACAAACATCCTTATTTCTTTTTATCAATTCTTTTCATATTCAAGGCAATTCAGCACCCCTTCAGACAACCAACCACTCAATAATCAATGATTATTTGTTCATTTGTTTCTTACAAAATGTGGCTTGGAGTTTTCTTTGAGTAATTTTGGGTGGAAATTATACACATACACAGTTGTTTTTATTAAATAATTAAAGCCAAAATATATTTACAATTTATCGCCACCATCAACGTCATTATAACCTTCGATGTGATCAACTATTATTAATAAATTGTTCCTTAACCGTGAAATAAATATTAGTTGTGTGTTCTATTGAATTTTTCATTTTATTTCTTCAACTCAGTTGTAAAGAAAGCATATGTTCATCGAAAAAAGAGGAAGAAGAAGGAGGCAAGGGTATTCCTGTACAGGAAATCGATTTTTCAAAAATTTATTGAAATAGCAAAATAATTAACTTCTGCATTAATTGTGCAGAAAGGACAGATGAATGGATTAATTACTATTATTCTTCATACTTTTTTATCAAATATCGTCAAAATAATTTTGTTTCATAAAGTTTCATATATTAAAAAGATCTAAGGACTTCCAGTCCCATGGGGGCGCTTTTAACGTATACTTGACGTGCTTGAATCATTTGTAATTTTTTTTTTGTATATAGGCCTAAAAAAATTTCCATATAAAAGATGAATGGATTAATTTTTGAAACCAGTTTTAGAAGACTGTGGTACAAAATGAATGAATATTCTTCATTGAAAGTATTTTTGATTAGAGTTACGGCTTGCTTTTAACCCCCGACTAAAAAAAAGGGGTGTTATAAGTTTGTACTGTGTGTCTGTGTGTCCGTGTATCTGTGTCTGTCCGTGTCCACGTACAGGCCAAACGGCTGGATCGAACTTGATTTAGTGTTTTTTTTTTGAAAGGTGACTTGATCGAGAAGGTTCTTAGCTATGTTTGAAGATAAAAGGTCCAGCCATTTAGAAGAAATCGGGTTTTTAAAATTTTTAATTTTTGTTATTATAAGACATTTACTTTGTGTTTTTGTAATAGATTAAAGAAAACTTGTACCAGTTTCCTTTAGTCATTACAGAAACGTCAAGATTTCCATCGACAACGTTTAACACAAAAAGTCTGTTACTCACGGTTCACACTATGAAAGTTATCTTTTAATATCCTTAAAACCTCCATTCGCGTCTACAAATCGAAAGTTTTTTTATGAATGTTTTACATATTTCGTTTAATATGTAATATTTTTCCTTTTTCTTACATTTCCGAAACAAAAACTTAAATATGTTAAGAAAAATTAATAAAAAAAATTTTAAGTTTAATCAAAATTTAAAGCGTTAATAAAAAATTCATTGTCAGAGCTACGAATTAGATAACAAAAGAGAATTTCCAAATACATAAAATTGTATATCACATCTCATTCTTCTTTCGCTTCACATTCAAAAACTCAGATTTGTGTAGTGCTTGTAATTTCCTTCAACAATTGGCCTTTCTTCGAAACATTTGTCACAGAAGTAATATTGGGTTTGTGAACATCCTAAATGAATTCTTTCGTTCAACCCTTTTGAATGTTTTTTTTCCGTTTTAAACTTTGCTGGTCCGCCAGCTTCATTTCATTTTTAATCAGTCTTAAGATGTAAATCATTTTAAAGTGACACCTTGATAAAGTGTTTTATTTAATTTTTAATTCAAATAACAACAATAAAAAAACCTTTTAATTTTATGTAAAACTGGACTTGTTTCAATGTTTGAATCCTGCTGGGAGTACGAGTATGAATGAATGATCATGTGTTGTCACATGATTTAATGACATTTTATGTAAATGTTTCCTTTTCGTTTTTTTTTTTGTTGCTTTGAAAGATCTAGAATAAACAAAACCTCTAAATGACAATAACGAACTATAAAAATAAACAACAACTTTGCTTCTTCTTTCTGATGTATTATTCCTCCCCTGTGTACAACTGCATTTTTCTAACAAAACTTTACGTTTTGTTTTTTGTTTTCCCAGCAAACACACGGACTTTAACGTTAATCGACTTTACATTGAAATTGATTATTGAGGGGTTAGCTGGATGCCATGCGCATTTCACTATTGCTAATGCAGATCATCATGAGGGAACCTTTACTTACTTACTAATCATTAAATTTTTTTGTAGTTATCTAGACACTAAAAAAGGGTATCCAAATACATACATAATTTAGCATGTATGGATATTTGGCAATGTCTAGATAAATCAACTTCTTTAACAATAAAATAAGCACATTTCAACAACAATATTCCAACCGATATTTTAAAAAACACATGTGATTCTAACAAATCTATATCTAAAAATAATCTTGAAAATATTATTTAAAAACAAACTTTGTAAATATATCGGAGTCGAAAGCCTTAGACGCTACTACTCTTCTTCGTTTTAATTAATTTTTATAATTGTAGTTATAATTATTAGTTTTTTAAAATAAAATAAATAAATAAATAAATCGCTTGTTGAATAAAGTATATGTAGTTTAAAAACATATGAGCTCAAGTTTGGCCAGAAGTTTGCTGGGTTGGTAGTTTTAATGCATTTTGTGTACATAAATATCTAAATGGGAGTACGTGTGCATGTGTAAAGAGTTTGTTGTTTTTACTCGGTTTTTTTAATTAAACTGAAGAGGTGTATCATTTTAATTTTGTTGCAGTTGTTGTTTGTGTAAAAGGGAAACATCATTTTATAGCATGTAACGGCACATGTTATCCTTTCGCCTTAATTAAAGTCTTTTTGTTTGCTTCCTAAAAGGGTTATAAGGAGGTACGGCTCTCATTAATAACATTTGACCAGTTGGGAGTTTTAACTTATGAAATGTTGAACATTTTTTAACATAAATCATACATATTGACTGCTTTTTCATGAACTTTTAGCATAAGCAGATTGGAGTGGACGAGAGGAAGCGGATTGTTGTGGACGACTTTTGACTAATTGATTCATTTATTTTTGGCATGTGGCAAAAATGATGCCTGAATATTTATTTTGAAATAAAATCTGTCAAAATTATAAAATTAGTTTTATTTATTGCATTTTTTTATTTAACACATGGCAAAAACAAACTTTATGCATCTACATGGGTATAGTTGAAGGTTGGAGTGTCTCTTGCACAATTTTAAAAGTAGATTTTGCACTCATTAGTTTCACTCATTATAGAGATTTTAAAAAGTTTTTGTTTGTTAGAAAAAGTCATACAAAAGCATTCGACAAAGTGATGTCAATAAGTTTGCCATATATAATTTGCCACATGTACATATATACATAACTAACTAAATCCCTTACTGAAAGAAGAACTACGGTATAAAATCAGTGTACAAACATCATTTTAGCTTAGTTTAGTTTATTTATTTTCAATTCATTAATAATGAAGCCTATAAGGCCGAACAATTTATTACTTAAGGTAACATATAGAAAAAGTACACCTTAAAAACTATACATTTGCATAATATATTTTTCTCTTTATTTCTGGCTGTGTTGGACTTTGGGGAAGCTTATTAAAAAATAATCATCGAATCAAATAGATATTAAAATTCGTATACATATAAGTTCAAAATAAATTCATAAAAATTAAACAACAATCGTCATAAATCTATACAACACAAATCAATATCGTTAGCTTAATATAGAAAGGCCCTAACTCATTTTTTTTTTTTTGAAAGGGTGTGCCAACAAGAACGCAAGATTTAAATTTGGCGCCATTCGATCATCATCATCGTTTGACATATGAACATTTGTTATTGTTTGCTAATAGAAGGTACGATGTTAGTAAAAATGGAGCGCTACACGAATGAACCACGCATTCTCATTGTGAAATTGTTTTACCAAAATGGTGAAAGTTTTGCGTCTACAGTGCGCAAATTGCGATAAATTTGGGGTCACAATAATGCTCCAAAAGAGTCAACTGTAAGGAGATTAATGGATAAATTTGCCGAAACTGGGTCTGTTAGTGATGTAAAGTCAACAACGCCCCTTTGACCAGGTCGATCGACCGAAAATGTCGCAGCTGTACGTGATGATGTCTCTCAAACTCCATCCACCTCAATTCGACACCGAGCTCAGCAAGTTGGTGTCTCCAAACCCACTATGCAGCGAATTTTGACGAAGGATTTGCATCTTCATGCATACAAAGTTCAATTGACTCAGGAACTGAACCCAATGGACAGCGAACACATGTCATACAGCCAGAGAAACAATTCAATTGCTGCATTAGTCATTTCCCGGGCGTTTTATTTCGCGTTTTGGAGACCAGAATTGGCCGCCTAAAGCGTGCGATTTAACACCATTAGACTTTTTTCCTTAAGATTTTTTTAAGTCGGTGGTTTACGCGAACAAGCCATCGACGACTCAAGCCTTAAAAGAGCAAATTGGAAGCTGCATTAATGAAATACCGCAGCATTTATGCAAAACGGTCATTGAAAATTTCATTAAAAGATCGCTTGTGTGCCAGCAAAACCACGGTGGCCATCTGCCCGATATGTTGTTCCACACATAACCTCATTCTGTCTACTTTACGATATAATAAAGTTTCACGATTTTTTTTAATATCTGTGTTTTATTTTAAATTTAAATCTTGCGTTCTTGTTGGGACACCCTTTAGTAGTACATACATTTTTGTTGACTATTGCCAAACAGACGTATCATTAATATGTATCTGTAAGAAACAGAGTTTTCCTAGTGAACATTTTATCTTTGAATTTAATTTGGTTATATAAAAGCGTGAAGGCATTTCCTTTTTATTTGATATTAAAACTTAACTACACAGATTTTATCTGATTCGCAGACGTGAAATGGAATGAATTGCTTAAATACACTTTAATTAAAAAACGAGCAATTATTGAATATTAAGTTTGTTTTACAAGTTATTATATGTATATTAGTTCCCATATTAGGAAAACATTGGGATTAAGGGACGTTAAATTCAGATATTTTTCTCATATCGATTTACCAACAAACAAACATTCGCATTTTCTCCATTTAATATCATAAATTATGTACAAAATTATGAACAAAATTTATGCCACACTTTAAACTAAATTAGTAAGAAGTCATAAAATTATTTACATACATACATATGTATGTATGTATTTAAGTAAATGTCGAACTAATTATGATATAAATTTCTGTCTCAAGCAGCAGAATGAGAAAATATAATCATTTAAGTTCCATTATATGAAGTTGTATATTAATAAAACAATACTGCATTATAATAATGTACCACTGATATGAATTAAAAATTATTTATATTTAATCAAAATTAATTCCTTCTGATATCTGCGCTCCTAGTTATTAATTCGCTTTTGCTTGTGTAAATTTACTCCCAATAATTTTTGTTTTTTTGCTTTTGCTTTCCAAACTAAAGTAATTGCCAATAGTTAGTTTTCTTTTTTTGGATTTTCGGTTTTACTTTTTGAGTCCATTTTTCTTTCATTCTTCTGTGATTCGCAAATTAATGGCTTGATAATTACATACATATGTGTAAAAGTTGTCATCAGTTGCAAGGGGAAAGAAAGCTCTTAACATTTTTTTTTATATCGAATTGAACATGATCTCGATACTAATTGCCTGTCTGTCTGAATTCGAGACCAGAAAATAAATAAAACAAATGTGCATTTGCCAACACGAACTTTAAAATTTTAAACAAAAATGTTACAAATGTATGAAACACACAATCTCTATAATTTATGTGCATTCACATCGATTCGTACAGAAACAAAATTTATAATTCGCATCAGTTGGAAATACAGCAATAAATATATTTTACATAAATTTTCTATATTTATGTACGTGCAACAGCAACAGCAATGTAGTTGCATGTATATTTGGTGTAATTTTGATTGATTTATAATTGAATGTGAATTAATGATAAGATTATGATAAATTACTTTCCAATAACTCTCTGCATGAGTTTGTTCGCAGTTCTGTATGCGCGTATCATTGGAATTTTAATACGAAAGTATGCATTAAATACATTCACCACAGCAGGCTACACGAACACGCGACTGGAAATGCCGCTAGCAGCATTTGTCGCCTCATAGCCAGCTACTTAATTATTTTGGAGACGGCAGCAGCACCGTCTGCAGTATAGGTCTGCACAAATATACCTGCTTGCTTTAGTTTTACGTTTGTTGGTTCTGGTATGTAGTGACATAACTCAAAAAATTATATCAAAAAAGATGCGGCATTTTGTATTTTATCTTGTGTAAAAATTTCATATAAATAGCTTGTACCATCACCTCCTGAGAGAAGAATTTTTTTCATTTCTCCATTGCGTTGTATGCAAATTTAAAACATAAAACGCATTTTCTGCAAAACTGGTTTTTTTGAGCTGTGCCACTATTGAAGTAAATGAGCGATATGGTATTCAGCGTTTCTGTTACTGTTGCCTTGCTGTCTTCAAAAGAATCACTCCCATATAAACATGTGTATTCAATCCTTGACATTTTGTAGTCGGTAGCCTGCTGTGGTGAATGTGTTTAATGCAGTATACTTACATACGTACCAGCATGTGCAAACTCATGTAGCACGTCCCGTGTAAAACTGTTGCTGTTTAGTATAAGTTTACCTGCGAACATTGTTGCTGCCATTAATTACCAAATGAATCTCGCTGCTGACGACAACAAAGAGCAAAAAAAATCAGCAATAATCAAAAACGCCAAATTCGTAAATTACATACTCGTAGGCATGTTCACACGTAATGAACTAAATTTATGCTTCATGCGGCAAAACTGGTTAAAAATAAAACAACTACATATGTATTAGTGTTAAAAACCCAAAATTATAACAGCAAATTATTAAATTATCATTGACGAGTCTTTTTCCTCTACAAATTATATTAAAAAAAAATTATATGCAAACCGAAAGATAATTTGGACAAAATTAAATGCAAAAGCATTAAGATCAGCTGGAAAAGCAAAAGTTAAAAAGTAGTGATTAATTACCCAACATATCATTGCTATTTTAAATTAAAGGAGATGAATGTCAGCAGTTGCATGCTTTGCAAACTACCAAAGGCTTTTGAACATTCTCATGAAAACCCTTACAATGTATTAAAATCAATTTACTATAATTTTTTATATTTTTTTTATTTTATATCAATATCAAAATGAAAACAATGACTCGAAAAGTTTTTAACCCCGAATTATGAAATATCAACTATTCTATTATTATTATTTTTTATAAATTTAAATATATTAACGTACAAAAAAAAACAACTCAGATTTGGTGTGAGTTTGAGTTAATTCATTTATAATACGAACCATTGAATTTCTTTAATAATTGACAGAAAAACAAATTTTTTTTAAAGTTAAAATGACTAGAGAAACTTTAGCGAAAATTCCCCAATCTTATTGTATTGAATATTTAACAAGATTGTCTGTCCTCCACGTTAACTTAAACTAAACATATTCGTTACGAATGAAACCTAAAATAATGTTAACTGCATGGGCCCAGCTAACAAAAGTTAGTGCTCGTATTTGATATCAATATTCATTATACAATTCGCTTTAATTCACTTGAAGTGTTACAGCAACTTTATTTAGCATGAGTTTGAGTTGCAATGAATTAATTTTCGTTTTAATTCTATAATTTTAACTACGGGATGCAAAGTGGAAACTGCATACGACAGCAATTTCTACGCATGATTTCCCTTGAATAGTAATTTCAAAACGAATTGCATTCCCAACTGCATATTTATACTCTGGCATTATGACACACATATACATACATACATGCATATACATACATACATGCATACATGTGTAAACTAACTTTAAGCTAACTATTTCGCAAGTAGTACTGACTGACACTGGATTACTTCGCAATGTAATCAACTGACTACTTTAACATTGCGATGTCCTAGGCGGTAGTCAATTGGCTCACTCTGCATTACTTTCAGCTAACTTAAAGTTGACTTTTTTAAACCAACTTGTAGTCAGTAAATTAAAAAAAAATTTCTGGGGTTCGAACATGTATCATCACAATTTGTGTACTCAACGCGCTACCACTCAGCTAAGCTACCATCTTAAATAACAACAGCAAAATGTTAACATAAAACTGAAATGAGTTTTAAGGTAGCTGAGAATAAGTTTGTTGGCTCTCATCAAATTCGACTACGTACTCAACTTAAGAATTAATTTTGGGTTTGTTCTGGATGACATTGCAGTTAGCTTTTAGTCAGTCTAAGAAAAGTTAACTATAAGTTAACTATTTTTGTAGTCAACTACACATTCTCCGATAGGGTAGGTATAGTATTTAGTAGTTCCAAGTGCATACGAGTAATACTACAAATTGTTGTAAGCCGGAAACAGCAAAATTTCTTCTTATTTTTGCATATCATGCCAGTCATTTTTTGTGCCTCGTTAAACGTTTTCCTGTAAATTTTTGGATGGGATGTTTGAGTTTTTATTTTGACAGTGTGCGTAGGTTCATAAATACATAATAGCCCAATTCGCAATCTTGTGCACATGGCCTTGCCTCGTTGCATGTGCAAAATAGTATAGTATATTCAACTCACCACTTAACAATTCTTAGTGGTGAGTATCGATATACTATACCATTTTGCATGTGCAACGCTACGCTGTCCGTCTGTCCGTCACACGCTATTTTCTCAGGAACCATAAGAGCTACGGACCTGAAATTTGGACAGAGTATGTAGAACCTTGGCCGCTACAACAACAAATAATGAGAATTAAAATATAAAGGGTGTTCCAAAAAGAGCAACGAAAAATTTTAAAATCCCATGTAATATACATACAACTGTATGTACATATGTATGTACTTATGTATGTATATTGACACTTGAAATTTGTAAAATTAGTGTATTTTTATATAGACTACAACAATTAACACTAAAATTAAAAAAAATTTAAATTAAAGGGTGGCCCATCAGTTAATGCAGTTTTGACTATGTAATTTTGACAACTTGCTATATTTTGAAAACCGTAAGAGGTAAACTCTTTAAATTTTCAAAAACGGTAAAACTAAGACATCCGAAAATTATAAAATCGCCAAACAAAAAAAAAATCGCCAGACATTTAATAAAACCGCCAAAACAAAAAAAAATCGCCAAAATTAAAAAATTTCTTACACTAAAATAAGTTGCAAAATTCGAAAAAATCGTCAAAAACCGAAAAAATCACCAAAACACGAAAAAGGCTCCAATAACAAAGTAATTGTTCATATGAAAAAAAAATCCCCAAAATTAAAAAAAATCGCCAAATTAAAAAAATCGCCAGATTGAAAAAACGCCTAAATATGAAAAAAAATCGCCAAAATGAGGAAAAAAGTGTCAAAACTAAACAAGCACCAAAATGAAAAAACTCGGCAAAACGAAGAAACTCCAAAAACCTAAGATCGCCAAAAAAAATCGTCAAACATTTAATAAAACCGCCAAAACAAAAAAAATCGCCAAAATTAAAAAATTTCTTACACTAAAATAAGTTGCAAAATTCGAAAAAATCGTCAAAAACCGAAAAAATCACCAAAACACGAAAAAGGCTCCAATAACAAAGTAATTGTTCATATGAAAAAAAATGGCAAAAATTAAAAATTCGCCAAATTAAAAAAATCGCCAGATTGAAAAAACGCCTAAATATGAAAAAAAATCGCCAAAATGAGGAAAAAAGTGTCAAAACTAAACAAGCACCAAAATGAAAAAACTCGCTAAAACGAAGAAACTCCAAAAACCTAAGATCGCCAAAATTAAAAAAAAATCGCCAAAACGAAAAAAATCGCCCAAAAATAAAAAAACGCCAAAACCCGAAAAAATCTCAAAAACGAAAAAAAAGTGTCAAAACTAAAAAAATTTCCAAAATGAAAAAAAGCTCCAAAAACCAAAAAAAATCTTAAAAAAAAAATAAACAACCATATGAAAAAAATCGTCAAAATCAAAAAAATAGTCAAAAAAAAAATCGCCAAAATTAAAAAAACGTCAAAAACGAACAAAACTGCCAAAACTATATTTTATAAAGGCTAAAGTTCGTATTGAATTACATATCTCGTGTCCGTACGGAGCCCTTCGTGCGCGGGTCAAAGTCGCACTTCACTGAATTTATTTTTAGTTAGTGATTCAGAATTCATCCTCATATTGTGTAAAAATTTCATAAAAATATCTAGTTTACTCAACTCCGGGGAGAAAAGTAAAATTTTCTTTTTCCATTAATGACCGTTATTTCTACAAACAGGTACATAATTTACCTAAGGTTTTTACCTACGAGTTTGCCTTATAAAATGTAACTTACACGGTAGATATCTGCACACAAATAGATATCTATGGCTAGAAATAACGGACATAAGTTGTGTGTAAATTGAAAACTTCAAACTCGTTTTCTGTCAAACTGCTTCTTTGAGTTATGACGTTCTTTGATTAAATGAGCAATATTTAGTTAAACTGGGCAGTTCGGCAAAAGATAATATTGCACTCGCTTACACAAAATTTATGGAAAAAAATCGACTAAGCATTTGCAAACTTTTTAAACTGAATGAAATAGAACAAATAAAAACTGTGATTTATACTTTTATGATTAAAAAAAATAAGAAAACTATACAATAAAAAACTGCAAGTGCATTTCCTACCAAACAATTACCGGTTTTTATTTTTTTTTTTAATTTTTTATATCTATCAACCGCTAGAAATAAGCGCTATGACCGGGTTCACACAAGGCAATTTTAGTTGAGCAGCTTTTTAGTTTATGGAAGAGAGAAGAAAAATAATGAAGAACCAAAAAATTGCTCAACTAAAATGTACGTGTTTGAGCCAATTTTAAAGGGCTGGTGCGGCAACTTTTGCATTTAAATTTTTTGGCAGTATACTATATGGAGATCGATTAATGAAAACCGGTTTATAGCTATTTTTAAAAATTGTTTAAATGTTATAAATACATTGTAATAAATTAACGTACCTTTTCACAATGTATGGTTAAAAGATAACAGGGACTTTAACGGCAAGTTTTGTATGAAGAACTGTCAGTTAAAGTTCACGTTAACTCTTAACCATACATTGTGAAAAGGTACGTAAGAGGGATTAATCATGTTTATTAATATTGGAAATAAAAAAATTCCTTAATACATTGTCCCGTAATTACTTATGAAACAACTTATTGCAATTTGTTTTTTTTTCAAATTGTGGTTAAAGCATACGTCTACACGGAAAGAAACAGCTTTTAGTTTTTCTAGTCTAAAACAGCTTAATTTGGCGAATATGAATATCTAAAAATAGCCGAAAATTCGGGAATTCGAATGCGAATAATACGCACATATGAGTATGTACATTGTACATATGTATGTATGTATGTAGGTATTTCAAATCTTTGACTTTCCTAGTCAGCTTGCTTGTTATTATTATTATAGATTTTTTTTTAAATATATACAAATGTATGTATCTATGGGTACAAAGTGTGCTTGGTGTCTCTTTCTCTTCCGAGTGGTTCAAACAAAGTTCAACGAAGCATGAAAACAATTAAAAACATTTTGCAATTTTGCCAAAATGTCAGTCTTGTTGTGCGAGTAACATTAATAACAACAACGATAACAAACACAACAGCAGCGGACTGCAACTTGCAGAATGCATTAAATGCATTACGAGGCTCATCAATTTTCCGCAGTTAAATAGCACAACCAAAAAGTGCATGCACACTTTAATAAGAAGAAGCAGTGACAAAACATTTTATTATTACATATATTTTTTTATTTTTTTTATTATTAGTACATATACGAATATCCTGATAATGACGAAGATGATTATGACTTTATTTTTTGTCAGTAACTCAATGCAACCAACCAAATCAAATATAAAAAAAATAAATGAAAATCCAAGGCTGCTTGTCAAACACATTTAATAAATGATGTTGAATGATGGCGCCAGACTGACAAAATCAACAATTCAAAAAAAAAAAATCGGAGAAAACAGCTCTAAATAGTAAATACAAGAATAAACAAATTATTAATTTTAAAACTTAAATCTTGAACCCCTTAAATCTTTTTTAAATAGTTTAAAGATAGATAAGTAGATTTCAAGCAAATATGAAAAGTGTTTCTACAATTATCACCACACGTCGAAACGGAAGTAGACCGACTATTTAAACACAAGGACAAAGAGAGGGTTTCTCCCATTTCTGTTTCATAACAAAAGTTTTCAAAACAAAGACAAATATGCAATCAGAAGTTGCTAAAGTTGTATGATTACGAACGTCTGCCAAAATAAAAAAAATAAAAGAAGAAACTTAAAGAAACCGACAGCAATTGGTTTAATTGTTAAGGGTGAATTCCCTACGGACACAAAAGGTGAAGCACTTAATGAACCCTCAATTTAATGTTGAGAACATGTAAAGATGTTTAAATTTTATTTGAGAAATTTATTTATATGGTATTTAACACCACAGGCACCAACTTTACGAAAGCGAGAAACACACTAAGACGATTAAATTGATACAAATCTTTTTAGCATTCATTCCAAATCAAAAGGTTCAGCATATTTGTTCCTAATTATTGGAATGCTTTCAGCAGAAAATTTTCATGGTTGAAAAAAAAGACTTGTGTACATTACTTTAATGTATTCATCATTCATTACTGCGCTGTCTGCTTTTAAGTACTCGTAGAACAATGTGAATATTTTTGATAGAGGGAATACCTATTAGTGTAGACCAGGGCTATTAAACTTGGGGTACGCGTACCACTTGGGGTACGCGAAACTTTCCCAGGTGGTACGCCAATCTTCGAAAATTTTAAAATTTTTTTCATTAACTAACCAAGTAATGCAATTATTTATTATTATGTTTAATTTCCTAATTTTATTTTATTTTTAGTTGAATAATAAAGTACTGAAATCGCCAAGATCTCCTAATTTTTATGTATTTAATTTTATTTATTCTTGTAATGTTTTTAATAATTTTAATTTCTTTTAAATTTTGTTGTTTTTTACTATTTATACATGAAATGGATTAAATATTTTAAAATTGTTTCGTTAATTATTGGGCTTATACTTGTTTATACACATAAATTTTTTTTGGTGGTACGCGAATTGTGTGTTGTGATTTTTGTGGTACGCGAACCAAAAAGGTTGAATAGCTCTGGTGTAGAGTATTCTATTGAAACTTTGAATACTGGAGCAAGCCACTACGTAATTTGTGAAGAGTAATCAACAGAAACTTGTTCACGGCGCAGGCTAATGAGATCAACTTAAAATTTAAACTAAATCCCACTATCCCCTGATCAGAACATTTGATCATTCTCGTTAGCTTGGTGTGGGGTTGACAGGGGTTGACATCTCCTACTCAACTCAGTTGAGTAGGAGATGGATAGTTTAAGTACAGATGGTACTCTTAAAATGACAGGTAGATAGAGGAAAGAAGAGCTTAACATTTTGTGAGTTCTTACAAGTCTACTATGTGGGTTTTGTTAATTTTTATAATGTAATTTTTAATTAGGAGCATTACTTTAAGCTTCACTGAGGATTCATTGATATACATATGTAAATATCGACGAAGCGGGGTGCTACGTTGCACATTAGCCTGGACAAATCTTTGATTTAAATATGACTGGGTCTGATCAGGGATTGAACTCGAGCTCCCGAAGACCGTTATTAGCTTTGTAGTCGACGCATTAAATACTCCAGCCAACAGCATCCTCATGTTCATATTATGGATATCCAAAAGGCATACATATATCCACAGTAATTTAACTTTTCAGCTTCTGCTTAATTTAATTTGTTTAAGAAATTCATCTAGACAATCGTATTCATCTCAATTTATAGTTAAATAGAAACTAGAGGTAAAAATATTTTTAATATTTTATTGTAGGCTTAATTATAGACTACGTTGTAGATCCATTCAAAAAGTATATATATATATATATATATATATATATATATATATATATTAATGTACTTATGTACATGGTCAGATACAGTTTTAGTGGCATTTACATATTTTAGGTACTTTTTCTTCGCTACAGTCACCTTTTTTAATTCCCATCAATGCTGTTCCTTTTTCATATTAAAACCACAAAACAAAGTAATGCCTACGCACGTTTTTAAATGTTTTATAAGTGCCCAAACGCCCTAACAGTACGGTACGGTACAGTATGGCGACAGCAACGTTTGGCTAACCCAGCCTTAAGTATTACTTTAAATTTATGATTGCATATTTTGTATAAAAAGCTTGCATAGTTTATTTGTTTGAAAAGAAAAATAACTACATATTTCATACACAACAAACATAAGTATGTTGTATGTACGTAAAAACGTCACAATAAATTAATTCAAATCATAAATCTCTTTTTTTCTTGATTGTACAACTGTTCTCAATTCAATTCAAACACACGAAATAAATTATATTTTTTTCTTAAAGTGACAATAATACATATTAGTGAACATTTATATATGTAAGATTATATTAGAGACAAGCCCGTCGTTAGCAACTAAAACAGGGAAACAACAAAATTTACCAAAATTTTACATAGAATTTTCAACACGTTTTCATTTCCAAATCAATAAAAGGATTCTGCTTAACGCATGATTTATGAAATGATTTTTTTATATTTTTCCATTTTATGTTTTTTTTGTTGTCCAAAGACCTTCAGTTGTATTCTAAAATTAATATTACCCCTCATTTTTATTTAAAAAAAATATAATAATAATAAATACACCAACAGATCGTTAAAAAAAGCACAGACACGTTTTTTTTTAAATTTATATTTTTTATTTATTCGTATATTTTAGAAATGGAACAGTTTAGTACAATAAAAGCATGTATTTTATGAATCCAATTCTTAAGTGCATGTTGTACATCTAAACGTTCGAATGCAATAAAATATGTACGCCCCTTTTTCAGTATTATGTATTACTTTTTACCAGATATGATTTTGCTTTAAATTTTTATTGTTTATAAACTATTTTATCATTAATTTTTTTTTACATAATACGGAATATTTTTAGGACCATAAACAAGACGTTTCTTTTTTAGGGGAGGGAGATGAAGAGAAAGCAGCTGTGTAACACGATTGTTGCAACAACAAACTAACTTTAAAGCTAGTTTTTATAGAACCATGTTTCTTGATCACAGAAAAATTAAAAAAAAATTGCATTTTAGTACTTTAAATGAAAATTTAAAAAATACGTACATAATGTACATACATGTATGTAGTATTTGCAAATCAGAAGCAAGTGGCAGACGCAAAGCAAGTGTTGCTTCAGAAGCAGTGTGGCCATTTTCGCAGTTTTACGCTTAAATTTATAATTTATTTGTCCCAATTTACACTATGCAAGTCTTATTGCTAAGCTGTTTAGGTTGTTAAGAGAGAGAGAGAGAGACGAGGGGAAAAGAAACGTTTTATTTTTTTATTTTTTATTTATTTTTATTTTATTTTATTTTATAATATTCGCCGTAAATACAAAATTTTATAAAAAAAAGTTTATATCTACACAGAGAAAACAGATTCATTGAGACAGCCGAATTTTTTGCCAACACACATCTCTATTGTAATTCTTTTAATGGTGCTGTTCAGTACATCTAACCATCATAGAATTGCAACAACCGATTAATAGCTAGTTTTTTTGCAATAAATTTAGATAGACAATTTTTTTAGTTGCAAATACCAATACAGTGAACTCGCGAAAACGTGAATACTCGAATACATGAACGACTCGAAAACGTGAACACTTTAATTTTTACAGTGACTACTCTAAAACGTGAACACAGTCTGAAAGCTCTAAAACGTGAACAAAATTTGCTTAGGTCTTTGGTTCTATTTTTTTAATTTACTTTTAGTTTTGGGAATCCCAGAACAAATTTTTATGTTTATGTTGATCTTTTTGCAACAAATATATGCAAATACATATGCACGTGATATATGGAAAGAAAACGCTGTACTAAAAATTGTTAAACAAAACACATACCAGATGTAGATGAGCGATTTCTTTGCTAAAAACTATTAGAAAACAGAATCCGCGTACCATGAAATAAGTCCCAAATGAAATAACTCCCAATGATTTTTCCATACAAAATTCATAATGAAACAAGTCCCAATGCATCAGGAAATATTTAATATTTTTATTGTTGGGAGTTATTTCATATGAAAAATATGTTGGGACTTCATTTTATTTTGTAATTGTTTTAATATCTTTTATTGAATTATGCGTTTAAAATTATCATTTGAAGGTTAACTGTGCTATTTTGTTCCAAAATTTTCTCAATCGAAAACGTGAACATCCTTGGTAAAAATTAGTTCACGTTTTCGCGAGTTCACTGTAATTGGTACTATCATATAATTCATAATATTTTAATCGGTTAATCATATCCGTTACTTAGTCACGGTCGGTTGATCTAATCAATTTAAGAATTGTCATAATCATATCATTATTACATGGATTGTTTTTTGATTCATAGAAAATTTATAGAATGAGTGGAAATATAGTTTATTCAACTAATATTTTATCGGGCTAACCATTTTTCAACCAATCTTTTTTCTGGGTGTATGTAAAATTTAAAAGTAGTAAGAGTGTTTCAAACATATCGCTCATTTTCTTTAAAGAACGTCATAACTCAATACTTTGTAATTCATAATAAGAATGGGAAAAGGGAAAAAATTCTCAGGGAAGTGTTATTCATAATTCACATTCATTGCAAAAAAAAAAACAATTATTCAAACATACATACCTACATATGTTTGCAATCTTGCTTCTTTTAATGACTTCACTCACTTAATCAAAGTTCATAGTGTCCCAAGATTTTAAACGACAAAAAAATCATCTGCACATATTAAGGATCTAAGACCAGTTTGATATTTAAAAAAAACACTTTAAGCCAAAACAACAAATGTACACTTCTTTAATATAGGAAAAAAAATCCAGTTTTCAATAACAATTTTTTTCGTTCCACACATCGGCCGTTAAGTATGTGTTTCCGTCAGCAACTGAACATACTCGTATCATTTGTGCAACAAAGTGTTCAACATTTTCCGCACGTGCCGGCGCAAACAGAAAAAGGCACAACATAAATATTGCTGTCTTAAAGACATGCGACTTAATGGCTGTTGTTGCATCATGTTCAAATCAATAAAAACAAATCGTTATTTATACATGTGTGTTTAACTGATGTGCAAGAGTGATTTCATACAACCACCTTGACATTGCCACAAAAGAGAGCAGAAAGAAATCGTTGAAAGAAAAGCCAAACAGACGTCATGATCTGTTAATAACCAGGCATTTAAACGCAGGAAGATGCCAAATAGTTCTATGGCTAATTGTTGCTAACTTTAAGCATAAAATATACTTATCTACACATATTCATATTTATATCTACATATTTATATCTACATATCCATATGTATGAACACATCAAAACTAAACAGACTACAGTAAAAGTCAAATGTGGAACTTCAAACTGGATAAATGGGTCAGTGGTACGTACGAATTGTGGCAGCAAAACAAAACAAAATTGCAAACATTTAATACAACAACAAGAGCAGAGTGTTGTGTGGTAACTCGTGTTATTAATTTCTAATGCTTTTGGTTATTCGATACTCTCGATGTGAGTACTCGATGTTATTCTATGATTTTAACAGCAGATATTATTAAAGAGCCGTTTGCTAAGGCTGACATATGCATCTGAGTACATATAGATATGTATATGTGATCCCTCTAACTTCAAATTTTTGACCGCTAAGAAAAAAATTTTAAAATTTCCATTGTAAACAGGACAACATGCCGAGATAAAAAAGATTACTTCTTATCTGCATATAAAAAAACATGAAATGACTTTCACATTAAAAAGTGTGTATGTAACAGAAATACAACTCTGAAAGTATGGAGTGAATACTTTTCACCATCGTGTTCATAAAATAATTGCCACCATGAAAAATTATGCCAGCACTTGTGGCAACAACAAAACTAGTCTGGTCTGCTCCTCCACTCATTCCAGTATCGAAGAAGTGAATGATTTTTTTTATCTTCATAGTTGCTTGGCATCATTTATAGATATTCAGTTCGCATTCATATGTGGCAACTTACATAAATTAGATTAACACGCGGTCGTAAATAATTACAGAATTATGAGTTGTAATTTATTTTTGTTTATGTATCTGTTTCTTGTTCATCATATGTCCCGACCGATGACGATGACGACATATGAAAACATTTCATTTGCTTCACTTGTTTTAAAATCAAACAAAATATTGTCTGATTGGCAACCAGTCTGCCAACACTATTTAGTGTCTGTAAATGGGAAACATGAATGAAGTATACTCAGACACACAAATGCATTTGCTTCTGCAACATGTTACACAGTCTCATGATTCATTCACTGCTTCATCGTCTGGCAAAAAAAAACCAAAAAGCAAAATACATACATACATACAACATTTGTGCATTTGAAATAAGGAGATCAACAGAAAAAGATGTTTTGTGTGTGAATTGGACTTGGGTTTTCATTGATTGTTTTACAAAAGAATAATATTGCCTCTGAAGAATGTTAGCAACGCAAGCCGCATTGTGGTGGATTTGTGTGGCACATTACGAGTACAATATGTATGTACATTTAATGGATTTTTTTTAAAATAAGATTGTGCTAGTATTTTGCTTTGTGTTTAGTGGGTTTTAGAACAGTTGGCAGCATAATCAAAGAAAAATTCATAAAAAGTGAAGTAAAGGGTCCGCCACCTAACGTTTTTTTTCAACTAGTGCTTATTTCGTGAATGGTAGCACTTAGCTCTGTCTGTTTTGACAGATAATTAGTTTTATCCTTCTGCTGAACGAGCCTACTGACCATCCAATGCCTTTTCGCTTCGCTAAATAGGCCTGCGATCGACTTACAGAAGATGCCGATTTTGCCAAAAAAATCATCTTTTCAGATAAAGCTCATTTTGATCTTGGCGGGTATGTAAACAAGCAAAATTGTCGCATTTGGGGCACAGAAAACCCGCACGCATACATTGAAAAGCCGACGCACCGAAAACGAGTCACAGAGGCATAATTTAGAAAATGAGCAAGGAGTGGCCGTTACAGTCAATGGCGATCGTTATAGGGTTCAGTAGTTTTTTTTGTAGCATGTTCAAAAAAAAAGTTATCTGGCGGACCCTTTATTTCTAAACTCCAATTCTTAAAAATCTTCGAGAGATTTGTATGGACATAAACAGGACATACATTTTTAGGCCGGAAAGTAGAACCTAATTTAACTCATATTGGTACTTATGTTTTGAGTAAAGAATATTAGTATATGTTTGACATGGGCTTTTCTACAAATTCGAAATAATACGTCAACATTTCATTACTTCTTAAGAACAGTACGTATTTAGAAGGTGGCGTTGGCTGAAGTAGTTCACTACAAAACAGAAGGTCCTGGGTTCGAGCCCAGTCACCGACAAAGTCATTATAGCAAAACCACACGAAAATAAATATGTGCTTCGGTAGTTCAGTGGGAGATGCTGAGATGGACTGCTGATTCAACGTGCGAGCAAGAAGTATTTGATTTAATATTGTGTTTAATATATCTGTGCAGATAAGGAAAAAGTGCTTAAGTCATATTTTACTGTTTTGCAGGAAAGCACGTTTAAGCGTTCAAGTCGATTTTCAGAAATGTATCTCTTTTACAGTTAAATTGGAAAATTCTGTGTTAACCTTTATTTTTTAAAGCAAAAATTGTTTTACACACTACAAGTAATAGATTTAAGTTGAAATATACGAAAGTATAACCTCAATTAAGCTATTATTCCAAATGAGATTAGAAGTCTAAAAAAGATAAATCGCAAGTCATAATGCTATAACTTCCTGAAAAATCACACAAATCGATTGAGATTTCGACCAGGGCTACTTTAAAATATGCAGATTACGGAGGTACCACTGACTCAAAATCAGCTTATCTCGACTTAAGCACTTTTTCCTTTTTGCCAGAGATATTATAAATGTAAAAACAAAATAAAGTATTAGAAGTTAATCTAAGAGTAGATATAAAAATCTGATGTAAAGAGCAATTTTTTTTATTTAAATACATAAATTTGAAAGAGGCATATCCTATATGCACTCAGAAGCTCATACCTGGAAACCTACCAAGTGGTACAACACGAACAAAAATTATAGGATACCGAAGCACGGGTCGAATCGTCGCATCCGCGAACGTACAACTCATCACGTAAAAACACCATTTTTGGATCATGACATACGTCAACAAACTAAAATCCCATTCAGCTTATACGATTGTCGTGATCGATACGATCACGGGATTGACGACTTGAGCCCATGTTGGTAAGGGAGAATAGTGCTATCTCTCTCTTCCTTACCAACCTGCTTCCAGGTAGACGAATATTTTGTTGGGATATGCACATACATGTTTATACATATGTATATACATACATATTGCTCATTTACTCAAACAACGTCATAACTCAAAAAAAAACTAGTTCGACAGAAAACAAGTTTAAAGTTTTCAATTTACACACAACTTAGTGGAGAAAGAAAATTTTATTCTTCTCTCAAGAGCTGAGTAAAAAAGATATTTACATGAACTTTTTACACAATATGAATAACGATGTGAGAATTATACCTCCATCATTACTTCAAAAATCAATTTATTTAGTTATGACGTTCTTCGACTAAATGAGCGATATGCATGTAGATGCATTTATGTAAATGTTTTTATCGATTTAATAAAGTTCCTAATTACAATTTTCAGTGCATTTTATTTAACCCGACTGACCCAAATACTTATTTGTGGTTTGTGCTTTTATCTTTTACAACTGTCACAAACAATTTGAACTGATCACTTTTTTCGTGCACTTTGTTTCACCATTGCAAGCAAAGAACATTCGTTTATTCTTTCGCTCGCTCATTATACTTGAATTAAATAGAATAACAGACTTTAGACAGTGCAGACAACAGTGCGATTAACAATATCAGTGACATGAGATAGAGTCGAATGCAAGTTGTCTGCTATTACACATAAATTTTTACATCTACATATTATACATTTTTATTAACAATTCAATGTATATTTTTATTTGTTCTTGTTTTTCGTAAACAGAGAGAATTAAGCACCATTGCAGTATTCGTAGCAAAAAATCGAATAAAAAGTTGTTATTAAAAAAAAACTTAAAGCAGAATTGGGCATGCGCAAGTTAGAGTGTGATTCGAATTAGGTAATACATATTAGGGGTTTTCCAGAGATTTTCAGTGCCGAGAAATACAAGGTGAAATACAAAACTTGTATCATGTGCAAAAAAAAAAAACAACAACCACTACTAGTCAGTCCATGCGTGCGTACATGTAACTCATATGTTAAGAAAACATGATCGCTCGGTCCAACATTGCATTACGTCAGGCGAACCCCAAAAAACGGTCGAGAAGTTGTTGAAGTTGAACGATAATTCTTATAGAAGGACGACTTAAACATAATATCCGAGTTGTAATGATAATATCTAGCGTGCTTTTTTAAATAAAAGAGAATAGTGGACCAAACTGTCCGATAATTAAGATTTGTAACTCCCTCCATATTTCTTTCTCCTTCTATTTTATGTTAGAAAATTCTTCATTAAATAAATAACAAATAAATGTACATATCGCTAATTTACTTGAACTTGGGTTAATAATGAAGAATTAATCCCCATATCTTTAGTCACGTTATGTAAAAATTTCATATAAATATCTTGTGTATTCAAGTCTTGAAACAAAAATTAAATTTTATTTTTCCATTAAGTTGTGTGTAAATTGAAAACTTTAAACTTGTCTTCTGTAAAACTATTTTTTTTTGTTCTGACGTTATTCAAGTTAATGAGCGATTTGGGGATTTTTTGGTATAAAAAATTTTAAATTGAGCGTATGTGACTTAAAACATCCATAACTGGAAGCCCTGTTAGAGAATTGACAAAAATACCTGGACGTACATAACTTTGTATATCGAGAACCTATATTTAAAAGACTTTAACTCAAATTTGGTTAAAATGAGTTTCTGATGGCAAATAAATCCCCTATGCAATATTCATCTGTAAAATGAATTTCGAATCAAAAAAATGTTTTTTTTTCGTTTTCTTATTCTGATATCTCAAAGTATAATTTCTTTTGGTGAAAATAAATACTACCTCTCATGCAAATTTCCAATATTTTTACAAAATTAGTAATTTATTATAAATCTGCCTATCTTATTTGATTTTGATATCCTATAGTTACTTTTTGAGATATGGTCACTCTTAACATATTAGTACACAGAGTTTCCGATAAAAAAATTGTTAATGTTTGTATAAGTTTTAAGTTGTTAATCGAATAGAAACATAATGTATGGACCGATTATATTCAATGATATTAGCTTTCGAAATTGATAACTTAGAGTGACCTTGTTACACTAGAGTGTGAGTTATAGATTGATAAAGTTGACCACCTCGAGATGTAAGAGGCTTTCAGTCAGTCTTAAGTTATTGTTTTAATGGTATTTTAAGTTAATTCTTGTAGGTTTTGAATTTTTATATCTAGTATTGAGTAAAATATTTCATAAATTTATTAAAAAATAAATATTTATATTCAAAAAAATCATATATTTTTTCCGACAAAATGTGCTAACTCTAAAAAAATATTTGTTTTTTGATCAACTAAAATATGCTATTTCATAAAAATAAGCAAACCAGTGCAAAATAAAATATTTTTTGCAGACCTATAAATTAGTAAACATATTTAAACCATATTATAGAAGGCACATCATTTATTTTTAAAATAATGAGCGAATTAACTAGTTATTTTGCTCTACTCTACTGAAAAAAGTTATCTTTTTTTGAGTTGACGTACTTATTTTGAATATAGGCTCTCGATATACATACTTACATATTTATCTTTAAGGATGTTTAATACGAGTAGAAATTATGAAGATATATCTACATACTCGTATGTATGTATGTTCATGCATATGTATACATGTACATATGTATGTAACAAGAAAATGAGTTAGATTTTATGTGCATTTTATTAAATTTTCTTAAATGAAAGAATCTTTTGTTAAAAATATTCTATTATCCTTGTGCAAACAAAGTAAAAAGTGACCGAGAGATAAGACACAGAACAAATGACAATGGCTTTAAAATGCAGTCTATTTGAAAGAATATTAAATGAATACGATGTGCGTGTGTTATCTCAATCATGTTGCAAAGAGTTTCAACTATTGACCGAAAGCACATATGAACAATGAAGAATGAACAAATATTAAATATGATTGACATATTGAGACCGATAACATTGAGATGAAGAATTCCAACACAAAATATCTGATCATGTGTATGTGCATACATACATATTTATATTATACACATACGTACATATGTATGCATTGTTGTATTCAAAAACGTTTTCACATTAACTTTTAAAAATCTAAAATGTTTTTGTCATGAACGGCTCGTGCTATTTTTTAATTCTGTTAAAGTTTTAAAAAGAAAAATTTGAAAGCAAGTTTTAAAAAATATTTTCTACAGTGTGTTTTTCCCTGAAACACTCACAAAAATCTGCCCTTATCCGTAAATAAATTAAGCAGCATTGAAAAAAAACACCTCATTTGATTTACCGAGCAAACCCTTTTTGTGTTGCGAATTTTTTAACGTCTGCATGAATCGAAATGAGTTCTGCTGTTCCGCTTAATTATATATTCAAAATTGCAAAATACGAGTATTATTTAATTTATTATTTTTATTAACATCATTTACGCGCATCGCTGCGATCATTCACGCCATAAAAATAATTTTTATGGCAGACTTTGTTTTGCTCATGCAAGGAAAATGCTCGTTTTCCTTTTAATCAAATGAGCAACTAATGTGCATTTCAATCACATTTGTTTAAATATTGATATTTTTTTTTGGCGCCATATGGCTTCCATATCCTGCTGTGTATTAAACTAAAACAATCAATGTAAAAAAGTAATTACAGTTTTTATATTACATTTCGCTACATTTCGTCAGCAACAAATTTAGAATTTTCCTCTTACTTTTGCATTTGTTTAGCAAACACGTTGCTGTGTTATTGTTTCTTGAATATCAAGCTTTTATTGGAATTAAAATTTTCTATTTATTTTTCATTCTATATATGAAACATAAATATTAAGGATAATTAGAGCTAGATCATCAATCATCCTCATTGTCTCCTTCCTATTCTTCTTAAAATTAGTAAACAAGATAAATAAAATTGAGTTCAAAACACTATATTTTGCATAGAAATAGTTGCCCAAACCCTTATTTAATTGCCAGTAGGAGGCGTGGCGTAGAAAGAAGATCAAAAAAGTTGAAAAAAGAGCTTCAAATATTTACTGTGCGTCATTGTCTTAAGTAGTAACAAAAAAGGATATTAAACTTAAAAATACAACTATTTCGCCACTGCCTTGTGTAACTTCATCGTACTTTCGAAAGCTTTCTTTTTGTATCCGAATATAATCTTTGTTATTTAAAAATTGGGAGCGGGAAAGTCCATAAAATGTAAAAGCTTTAAGCAGGGAACGTAAGACAGTATTTCAAATACTTCTATCCAATTAATTTTTATAAAATTTTTCACACAATTGTAATGCAACAACCTTGCGTACATTTATAAAAGTGGGCAGTACCATGCCCATAATATTTTATGGGAAAACTTGGGAAAAAGAGTGACACCGATAAGTGTGAAAATAAGATTAATTTCCTATCAAAAAAGCTCAGCCTGCAAAATTTTGTTGCAATATCTGTAACTATACGATGAATATTGACCAAGTTCCAAATTTCATTCTTCTCTAGAAAGTGTCAAGGTGTATTTTACATATTTTTAAGAAAATATCACTTGAAAAAACCAAACTCAATTTATTAGCATTATTCTAAAATATTTTTCTTTTTCTGCTTTTAACTTCGTGTTCTTATTCTAGTTGATCTGCATTCTACAAGAAAATCTGACTGCGATATTGTGTTGGAATGACTTTGAGTTTGTTCTCACTATTTTTGAGAAAGACTTGAGTTTATTTGAGGAAAATATTAATTAAAAATTGTAATTAAAGCGGCAGCATTTTAAATAACAACTTAAACGACCAGTTTAAGAAATTAGTTGAAGAAATGCAGATGAATCCCTTGTAATGTTAAAAGGATGGATAATGGCAGGATCGCCATGTAATGTTTGAAGGTGCTGGATTTAACGGTTAGCCCCAATGTGTAGTAGTCAGCGTGCGTATAATTGTGAGGCCTTATAGTCCCTTGTTTAGTTTTTACAGCTGTCAGGGCGACCAGCTTATCAGTAGGCGCTCAAAAGAGGTGCCAAAAGATTTGAGAATTTAATTAAAAAACAAGGCAAGTTATTGCCAGTTTGCGTTTAGAAATTAAAGTCTGATTTTATTTAACATTTTGATCTGCTTATATACTATTTTACATGCTTACATGCTAACATAAATTAGTAATAAAAATAAAAGTGTGTTATTTAAATTTTATAAAATAAGCGTTTTGTTAATTATTACAATGAACTGTGTTGCAATGCAATTAAAGTATGATACAGTGATTTACAGTAACTGAGGTACACTACAGAGGCTCTTTTCCCAGTAATTTTAAAGAACAGTGGGAAGAAATAAGATTACAAGAGATGGAAGGCAAAAGGTAAGGAAATAATTAGAGTAAATACTGCCAACAGGCTTTATAAAATTAAAATTTGTTAAGGACTTTGTTTGGGAATTAACTCACATATAAAAATTTTTCTGACACAAACAATATGGCCGATGGTTCTTAAAACGGTTGCTCTTTTATAATGTTTGTATTCCATTTTATTTATTTATTTATGTTGTATTTTATTGTAATTTAAAAACACATAATTTAAAGAGGGTTTTCTTACACAATTACAAAAACGTATACAAAATACAAACAATATTTTTATTCTAATTATATTGATTCAGGCATTTTTAGTTATTAATCTTTTTTTTCATAAATAAACCCTAACTTTTTGTTATTCAAAAAGATTTATTTAATCTACTCGTATTGAAAAAAAAAACATTTATTTCGTTGCATAATTGTCGGAAAAATAAGTTTTTTTTTGGTTGCTCATTAAATATTCAAATGAGATTTAAACCCTTTTTTGACGGTTGTGGTTGAATAAAAAATAAAATTTTAATGTGTAAACATTAAAAAAATTTTATTTTTATGATAATTGCGACTATTTTTTTTAATGGTTTATTTTGATTACTTAGGTAACGCTTTGGTGTTAAATATTAAATTTGTTAAAAATACTTTTTAAATACATGAAAAATGTGTTAAACAAATCAGATCTGTATTTTCATTGATAATGAAAAAAATCATTACTGTTCGCAGTAATTTAAAAAAAAATCATTGGTTGGCCTCAGCGTTAGAACGCAAGGTTGAACGCATATTCCTCGAAATTCAATACAAAGCTCTATTATTTCAAAAATTGGAAACTGCAGTATTTTCAGGTAAAGAAGTGAAATAATATACATGTGTCTGTAGGTTCATGTATGTAGTTCATTTTATTTTATTTTTATTTTTATTTATTTTATTTGAATACGCTTTTAGGCACAAAACCTTTTCTTCATCGAAACAGTATTTCTGCAATAAACAAAAAAAATATTTCTGCTTCAGTTTGTGCCATGTCTCTCTCTCCAATATTTTTTTCTCAAATACAACAAACAATAACTGGAAGATTCAGTTTTGTAGTTTATAGCATGCCAGAATGGTTTAGAGGGAGTTACAGTTTCAATCAAATGTAACATGGATTTCTACATTACATTATGTTTGCTATTTGCTTTAGTAGAATCTATGAGCAACCAATATGGACCATGAGTGCTTGTTACTTGTTTTGTTAAATAAAAATGGACCGTGAACACTTTATGAATAAACTCCATGTATGTATTTGTGTAGGTTGGAAAATATACAGATAATAATAATTGAACTAAACAGACTAGAAAGCGCCCTTCAGCAGCAGAAAATATATTAAGATATATTAATACTGGAATCAGCAAGCTTTCGTTAGAAACAGTTATCAAATACATACATATATACATATGTATATATGTATGTAAGTAGGATCTTCGAGATATGCATTAGTGTCTTCGCTGATACATTTCACAGCGTCCTCCTACGCCGATATTTAACAAAAAAATACGTATATTTAACACCAGAGGCGCTGCAATGACGCTATAACCATTTACAGAATGCACAATAAGCATAGTATTAAAAGCACATATAAAAAATAAATAAAATTAAGCTTATATCAACTCTATCTATCGGTTACTTAATGTTCTGTATTTGTCCTATCTATTTTCTACATCAGGTTTGAGCAGGAAAGTGTGAACTCAATCTAAATAAATAAATATGCATGTGTGTATACATACGCCCCTCTTTGATAACAAATATTATTTTGAAGACATTTTTTGATTTAGCTAGATATAAATTATATTACACATATAATGAATTTCGTCAATAACCGTACGTAGGGCATGTAAATGTTAATAGTTACGCCAAGTTGCATCCGCAAAGTATGCATATCCTGCAAAAAAAAAAGTCATAATGCCACAGATTGCGCTGCTGACAAACGAACTGAGCGTTATTTATTTGTGTAACTACACTAAAGCGGTAAGACCAAAACAACTGTGTGAATGAAACCACACTGCACACACCACCACAACAAACTGTAGCTAACCGCATCCATCAAGCCCAACCGGATAGTGTTGGTGGATAAATACAGCAGTTACACACTGTCTGTCTACTGGCACCGGAATGGCCTAAGGTGTTGCCAGGGTCTCCATAAGAGGAACACAAATATTTATAATGTTTAAGCAAGATACAGCAACTCGTACTTACATATATACAATATGCATAACATATGTACATACATACATATGTATGTACTTACAAAGTTGCTGCACAACAGAAAAAAAGTGGTGCATCTTTGGATGTGTTTTGCACCATTGGTGGTTGATAACAAAGTTATTGTTGCAGTTATGTTTGTATGTATACATATGTACATATGTATGTATTGTGTCTATTGTTGTTCTGTGCTTTTCGTCCTGTTGTTGGATATTTGTAATTCAGTTCATTTTTATTTTTGTTACATTGTGTAAATGTTTGTTTGTATGCATTCATGTATCTTTTAAGTAGCAAATTGTAAAGTTTATTTATTTAAGAATCTATTTTTATTTCTGTTATTTTTTATTGTTATTGTGTAATTACACTATAAAAATACAAAAAAATTTATTTTGTATTTATTTGTGTTGTGTTTAATCAAATACTTTATCGTAGTTCCTGAAGATAAACCTTAGAACGTAAATATGTACATATATTCATTGTAAGCTAAATATTTGTATAGAACTCTTATGAAAATTAATTATTTATTTAATTACCTGTTCAAAGAGAAGCGATGAAAGTATTATGATTTTTAAATTTTATCTTATTTATTTTTATTATGCTAAATTAAAGTTTTTGGAAGTAGGGGACGTAAGTTTTTAGAAGTAGATTTGAAATGAAAAGCTAAGCGCAAGTACAATGCTTGGTTAACGTCTTCAATAATTCTTCCAAAGCCATTTAACGAACAAGAATATTCAAGTTTAGAAATCATAGAAGAAAGGACTAAAGTCCCTTTAGAGTAATTCCACTACTTTTGCTTAAAAAGAATTCGAATCAACTTCGAATACCAGTATACGCAAAAGTTCGATATCTCAAAAGTTTAATAAGATTTAATCAATAATTCTTTTTCCATAAGACCTTTGACGAAAAAATATTTCTAATGACTGCAAAAACTTGTTTTAATCACTGTCTTTTTTAACTGCAAACATACAATTATGCCAGTCTTATCACTTACTAACGATTTCTTTTTCTTGTCGTATCGCCACAACTTCCAAGGAGTGCTTGAATGCTTGTAACTGGCTTGTCTTTTTAAGGATATACATATGTATGTATCTATAACAGAAATATCAAATATTATCAATACTTTTTGTTAACAGCTCAATCACCTGACAACAGCGTAGCAATAAAGGAAGCATCTCTATTAATTATTATCTCAAAAATGTAAGCATAATCCCTACAATTAATTCGAAAACCTCAGGATTACAAAACAAATAACCTGATATAATGGTTGAAGGGCGTATTCAAATGTCAACCAAATATCTGATCACACAAAGAATCCACAATCTGTAGTTTAAAATGGCAGCATCTCGTCAACCATCAACATTGTAGTGCTGTCAAGCTTAGCTGTCAAATAGAGCGCCCTGTGCGCAGATCTCAATTCGTTTCACATTCAATACATACATACATATGTATGCATGTACAATATTGAGTGGCATAAAAAGGCTTTTCGAGACTGATTCCAAATTGTTACTACAAATTAAAAGCGGACAAATTTTGCAAAGGAAACAATGGTTTGCCACAGATAAATGAAGAGCAGGCAGCTGTTTTATTTATATCGAAAAAAAGGCTCATCTTCCACCACCTTACTTACACACACGAATATTTCGATTATAATCGCAATAAAACATCATAATCAAATATCAAAACATGAAATTATCGGCATTTATCGTACGAGTTTCGTATCGCAGTCAGTCAGTGTGCTCGACATTCAATTCCAAACTTCCCCTCATAATGAACTAGTTTTTTTTTGTCCTTCTATAAATTGCTTTGTGACATTTTTACATAAAATTAAAGCTGAAACCGGGTAAAAAACAACAAACATACTTTTATTTACTTTGTCTGCCAGTGAAGGGGTGGATTTAACGTCGACAATCGCAAAAGCAAACAATATTGTTGGAATTTTAAGGATGCTGCACTATAAATAAATACACAACATTATTCAATCCATAGAGTGGCGTGTTAAAATCTCAGATTATTTGGAAACATTTTGACCTTCATCAGAGATAAAAAAATAAACTACATGTACATAATATGTATGTATGTACATAAAAATATTGCATGAAAGTAAGCGAAACGGTCAACCATATGAAAACCACTTTTAATTTCGATCATTTTATATTGCTTTAAACAAAATTATATATAATAATTTATTCTTTATCACTTTTCTGTGAAAACCATTTTAATCATATACCAATCAATGGCTTTATTTACTTATACAAAAATTAATATTAAATATACAAAATTAAAAGTGGAACACTTTTAATGAAACATTTTTCATATCAATCATATTGCAGCAAAAGGGACAACATGAAATACATAATGTATGTATGTAATAAAGGCCTGCACAAGACGTCTTGTAAGAACTTTTAAGACATGATTGCAATTTCAAATGCTTTACTACAGCGAAATCTTCTGAAACAAACGCTAAACAACGTGTTCGGCAATACCTTTGTTTAACTTATTGCAGGTATAAGAGTAAAGAAGAAATAGTTCGTGACTGAAGAATTTGTGGTGCTTGTGCTTTTTTCTCTCATTTGCGCATATACAAACGTCATGCATGTGCATACATACATACCTACATAATTTGTGTATGCTCTCTTACTTTTCTGCGCACATACAAACACACACATGCATTTACATGAGTTGTGTGCGCTTGCTTTATAAAACCTCCCTTAAACACAAACATAATAGCTTACCATCTAAATCTTACACACACACCCAAACGTACAATATGCAAAATAACAAACATACATGTATCAACAGTACTTCTTTTCATTGTTTGTTTAAACAAGACGTACACCAATACATCCATCGTGCTTCGTTTATACTGCGACAGCATTTATTATTGGCTTAGTATAATGCATGCCACGAGAGTACATTTACACAGGCCACTAATATACATACATACATATGTAGCTTGCAGTGATGGATTTACTAACAGGTCTCATGTTTTGATCCGTAAAAAGGAGAGAAATTCATAAAAAATTTATCGAATGGAGTAAAAAAATTTCAGCTCACAAAGCATTATGGACTAACTACCATTGCCTCGTTCATAACACATCTTCGGATCAGTGTTTGGTCTTCGCCCATAACTACACAGCTTAAGCAGTCATTGCAATACCAACAACACAGTATGTGATGCGATCACAGTAGAATAAATCAATGAGAGTAGAGTGCTAGAGTGTGGAAAATAGAAAGTGTGTTTGGTTTTTTGCGGTTGCGGTGCCACCGACACAGTAAGTTTTATATGTGTACAGTATCAAAAATGACACAGTTAGCTGATCTGCCAAAACTAAAAACAAAAAAAACCAAAGGGATAACCAAACAATTTTTTTTAAACGCCAATACATATTCAGTTTATTAAAACTACAATACAGATTTACGCCACCGTTACACATCAAGAAATGTTTATGCAGAAACGACACAAAGCAAAACGTACAAAAGAGACTCGATTGTGAAATTGCAAAGTACTGAGTGCATTAATACACCCTGAGTGCTGTGTTCGCTCTCATCGACTTTTTGCAATGTGTCTCTGATACAGTACGAATAATGCAAAGTACAATTGTGATCGCATAAAGATATTTGCAAAAGAATGTTGAGTAAAACACACACAGCACAGTTTTCGTTGAGGTGTAAGAGATACAGTTGTCAACGATAGACTGTGTGTTTGAACTGTGTACTTATTGTTGCGGTGTATCGCTGCAGTTGTCTGCTTCATACGTCCACACATACATATGTACATATGTGTGCAAGTATATAGCACTAACATTTTTAGTGCTTTTATTTTTTTATGTGAAAAATTTAGTACAAGCGACTTGATTTCGTAATATTTTTTTTTTCTTAATTTTATATTAAAAGCGGGGGTTTCAGGGCTTAACATTTGTACTTTGTTTTAAGTAGATTTTATGAGTTCGAATCTTACTTAAACCAAGTGGAAAAAACTTGAATTAAGTACGGCTTTTTTCTTTCTGTGTATGTAAGTATATACATACATACATATGTATGCATGTACAAACCATTTAATCCTACACAAACAAACTACAAATTGTGTGCAAGTACGTATTGTACATATGTGCATATGTACATATGTATGTCCAAAATAAAAGTAACAATTACAACTGTGACATTAACTGTCCTTGGCTGTCGGCTACACAATATCATAATTGTTATTGTCCAGGCAATAAATTAGATAATTTCCATACGATTTTTTCCAATTCAAATTAAAAACAAAAATTTTACAAATATTTTAATTGACCATATGAACCGATTTGTGTACAAGAATTGAAATGTAACAAAACAAGGTAATCATGGTTTGCGCAAGCGTAGCGATTTTAAATTCGATTTGTGTAGTGAAGTATGACAAACTTGTCATTTTGTTAGGAATGCATTCGATACTACAGCACAAATCCAGAGTTAATAGAATCTCGGAAATGTTTACAAGATTAATTACAACAATAAGTTGCCATTAGCTTTCCACATAATAAATGAAATAAAATTTAAACTATCCTGCGGCGTTTGAAAAGAGACCCTTTTAATTTTACGCCACCGATATTATGTACAGTGACCAGTCAGATTTTTTAAATTAAATATTTTCAGTACACAGATGCGACCATTCAGATTTTTTAAATTAAATATTTTCAGTACACAGATGCAACTATTAATAAATCGTATTTTTTTTCTTAATTAGAGGGTTAGTTACTTTTATAAAATTATTTCAGTGTTTTTAAATAATAAAAAAAACTTTCATTCAACGAAAGGAATTTTAATTTTATTCAAATAAAAAGTTTTAATCGCCACCGCGTTTAGCTAGGAAATACATGCAGAGCTGGCGAACAAAACCAGACTAGTCCCGTTAACTGTTTTTCACAGGAGAGGCAAATAACTGAACTACTAACTAACTAGCAAGGAAAATTCATTTTTCTTTATTTTTTAAGGTAGGATCGAACTGGTTTTGAATGAAAATATTTCGTGACATCATAGATGTGTACTGGAAGAACCCCAAAAAAAATTTAAAAAAAATCATGTACTGAGGACATGTCTAGTTTTGTTCGCCAGCTCCTCACATAGTTTAACACTCTATAAAAAGAGTGTGCCGTAGTCGACCTTGTGTTTTGATGAAAATAGGGCGTTGCTAAAATTATTTCATGAATTATCTGCACTCATGCGCGATTGAATATTGAGTGCCGATAAATAAAGGTTTAGTAGAGGCTTCCTATATTATAGCAGTGGCACGTTACTTGTTCATACATATGTACATACATACGTAGATACATAAGTATGTTCATATGTAGATAATAATACCATCGTGTGTGAGGTTGGAATATTGTCAAGATATGTATGTATGTATGTACATATGTATATATAAATAAATTTTATTTCATCTTTTCTCAATACATATTTCATTTCTAGTGGTTTGCATTGTTTGTAACCAATTTAGCGTAAAGAAGCTGCAGTGACAGCTTTGTGTCGCCTTCTTTCTACTGCCATTTTTTCTATTATTTTTTTTTTTTTTTGAGATAAAATTCGACAAATGATCAATTCTGTTTTATTTCTTTTGGAGTTAATATTTATGTATAGTACTATAGTGTTATAGTAGATTTATTATTAGTTATTGATGATTGTTATTGCAAAAAGGGATTGAAATGAAATACACTTTTTATTATGTACATAAAAGTAACCAAAAATACAGGCCTTATTTCTTTAATAATTATAAGCTCATATAATCTATCTAAATTTTTGCAAACAAAATTATAGAGTTCGTTTAAACTTCCTCTATTAAATACATACGAATGTACTTAGATATATTCTCTTGAAATCATCAAAATTTCAATTTCCATTAAGTTTGGTAGGTTGTATGTGTGCTTTTTATGTAATTCTACAACAATGCAGGCGAATAAATTTGCCAAAAACAGTTTTGCAGTAATAACTGTCAACAATTAACATACATACATAATTTTTGACAAAATATGACACAAAACCATGCATTTATACCAAATTGTGAGACCAAAAAATATGCATTTTCAGTAAAATATGCACTAAAACAAATCAATGCCATTTTTACGAAAATTCAAAAAAAACGCCAAAAATTCAAGAAAATCGCCAAAACGAAAAAAAACGCCAAAATTTAAAAAAAAAACATTTCTAACACTAAAATAAGTCGCAAAATTCGAAAAAATCGTCCAAATGAAAACAAAGCGCCAAAAACCGAAAAAAATCGTCAAACGCGAAAAAGGCTCCAGTAACAAAATAATTGTTAATATGAAAAAAATCGCCAAAATGAAAAAAATCACCAAAATTAAAAAAAAATCGCCAAATTTAAAAATCGCCAATAACCGAAAAAAATCGTCAAAAAGAGAAAATAAGTGTCAAAACTACAAAAAAGCGCCTAAATGAATAAAGTCGCCAAAATGAAGAAACGCAAAAAACCGAAAATCGCCAAAATTAAAAAAAAATATCGCCAAAACGAAAAAATCGCCAAAAAATAAAAAACCAAAAATTACCAAAATTTAAAACAAATCCAAAAATGGAACAAATTGCCAAAACAAAAAAAATCGCCGAATTAAAAAAATCGCCAAAATAAAAAAAATCGCCAAAATTAAAAAAAAAACGTCAAGAACGAAAAAAAATGCCAGAACTATATTTTATATAGGCTACCAAAGTTCGTATTGAATTACATATCTCGTGTCCGTACGGAACCCTTCGTGCGCGGCTCAAAGTCGCACTTCACTGAATTTATTTTTTTTTTGGTAAGGATATTTAGTTTTTGTCACTATTAGGGTTAAGGGAAAAATCATGCATTTGCATTTGAAAACCTGTTAAGAACTTAGCAACAATATTAGTTGACAAGTGGTACAGCTTGACGTCTGGAATAATGAAGCAAAACTCACACAATAGTCGAAATGCGATTAAAAACCAAAACACAGCTGATAAAAAGCAGTTGCCTCACATTGACAAAATTTTTAATCCATAATAAGAAGTTGGCAACAACGACTCAACTTTCACTTTAGCTGTGAATCATAATCGAGGCATAAGTTTCTGGTACTCGTATCAATGATAGCACGAAATGATAGTTACGAATAATAATAATAATAATAAATAATGTGTTAAGTTAAGTTTAAAAACAAAAGTCATATTAAAAATAAAATCCAATGCATTTTTTCAATTCAAATAAATTTAAATTTTTCTTTTCCTGGAAATGTTGCTATGCTTATCTTACTGTGTACTTGCATTTCCTTGGAAACCAAACAACATTTAACTAATAATTTTTGCCGACATTAAAACCCACATTATAAACTCCTGTTCGCGCTGGCGGCACACCAATTTTTGTCCGCCCTTATACATATGAGAGTGACAAAAGCAGTCGGCCTGCTTCAAGTGGTAACAGCAACAACCAACATTTAATCTATTGTTCTATACAAGTTTGAATGTGGATGTTTGTATGTTTATCCCATAAAAAAGTTGCAGTGTAAGCAAATAATCCCTTGTTGCCGAAAGCAAATGTTATCCGTCGTAAAGTTTACTTTAAACGAAAATCAAAATTAAATAATAACGTTTATTTTTGTTTTTGCAGTCTAAGGCAAACACTAATTGTTAGTTATGTTACGATACATAAAATATTATATTCCAAATGAAAGGAAAAAAAATAATCCTTTAGTGTTAAAATTTGCATAAATTAATGTTGAAATGCTTTCGTTTTGAAAGGGTTGATTTTGAAAACCCGTTGCGAAAGTTTTGCAGTATGAATGTAGGAAATATGAGATTTAAGTGTGTACGAGTACTTTACGATGTTGTCGAAGAGGTACTTCAAATTTAAATATTGAATGTTTCGTTTTGTTTAAAATCGTTTGTTATTTTAAAAGTCCTCTTATGTAAAAGACAAAATAACATTTTGAGCTTCACGTATGAAGTGAATGATTGCAGTCGAAAATTTAAACGGACTTACGCCCTAGGACATGTAAATGCACAAATATGTAAATTGCAAACTCAAAAAGTAGTGGTGCTAGAAAACAAATGTTAGTATGTAATTACTGTGAAGATTTTTCACAAATTTCTTTTTAATTTGATGGACCGTTGGACGGTGATATTGTGGTATTATTCCTCATATGCATTTATCGGCTGGTGTTTTTAAGAATTTTGGGCGTTAACTAGAAGTCGCCTTAATCCGCATAATTCTCGCAATTGTATGGTAGGCAGTAAGCAGGTAAGCAGTAGTTATACAAATTATTTCATAGGGTTAAATTCCCAGCAAAAAATAAATGAAAGCGTTCAAAATTAAATAATGTATCATGCTTTCTTGAGCATTTGTTTCTTCGAATTCAAACTGAATATCATCACAAATCACAAATAATGCTATAGTTTTTTAACTCATTAAAAACGCATGCGTTATTACTGGGTAATATATTGAAAGAAATACTCAGCGTAAAAAGGCATGCAAAAACGGAATTAAATCATCACATTGCTACATTTTCATAAAACAAGTTTTATCTCCTACAAATAACAAGACTACAGTAGCTAAGTTGTAGAGAGCATGCCATAAGAGTGAGAACAGCTCGGTTCGTATCCTGCGACAAAAATTTTTATTTATTTGTTTGTTTTGTATTAACGTGAAAAAAAACATCATCGAATCAGGGAACTTGCATGGGTTTAAATTCATTAATTTGAATGTATATCAAAGTATTTAAATTTTCGCACAAACGCATGATCTCCAAAGACAAGCTAATGTAAAAATCATTCATGTTTCACCTTAATCGAACCAATGCGTCATCACTTGAACCCATGATTCAAAACGTGATTTGTTCTGTTATTATGTATATTTTTGCTAGGTTATTTTACAATAGAAAGTAAAAAACTTATCGAAAAAACTATATGAATCCTATCACTAACTCGAACAAACCACATATTATATACATATTTTTAGGAATGAGAAAAATTCACGTTCATCGTCAACTTTATACATAGTCTTTCCCAACTTATGAAATTCAGTGAAGTGCGACTTTAACCCGCGCACGAAGGGTTCCGTACAGAGATATGACATTCTATACGAACTTTAGCTTACATATGTATATAAAATATAGTTTTGGCATTTTTTTTTCGTTTTTGGGTTTTTTCTGGTTTTAAGCGTTTTTCTTAGTTTTGGGGTTTTTTGCGTTTATTGGCGCTTTTTTAGTTTTGGCACTTTTTTTTCGTTTTGAAATTTTTTTTTGTTTTTGACTTTTTTTTTTGATTTCTCGAATTTTTTTTTTTCATTTATGCGATTTTTTTATTTATGTCGATTTTTTTATTTATGTCGATTTTTTCGGTTTTTGGAGTTTTTTCTCATTTTGGCGATTTTTTTCGGTTTTTGACGTTTTTTTCAATTGGCATTTTTTTCATTTTGGCAATTTTTTTTTAAATAAACAATTATTTTGGTTTTGGCACCTTTATCGCGTTTTGGCGATTTTTTTCGGTTTTTGGCGCTTTTTTAATTTTGACGATTTTTTCATTTGGGCGATTTTTTCGAATTTGGCGATTTATTTTAGTGTTAGAAATTTTTTTAATTTTGGCGATTTTTTTAAATTTTTGGCAATTTTTTTTTTTGGTTTGTGGTGATTTTATAATTTTTGTATTATTTAGTTTTACCGTTTTTGGCGATTTTTCAATTTGGCGATTTTTTTTAATTTTGGCGATTTTTTTTTTCATTTTGGAGATTTTTTTTTATATTAACAATTATTTTGTTACTGGAGCCTTTTTCGCGTTTGACGATTTTTTTCGGTTTTTGGCGCTTTTTTCATTTTGGCGATTCTTTTCATTTGGACGATTTTTTGAATTTTGCGACTTATTTTAGTGTTAGAATTTTTTTTTAATTTGGCAAATATTTTCGTTTTGGCGATTTTCTTGAATTTTTGGCGACTTTTTTTTGGTTTGGCGATTTTATAATTTTCAGGTATTTTAGTTTTACCGTTTTTGAAAATTTCAAGGGTTTAACTCTTACGGTTTCCAAGATATAGCAAGTTGTCAAAATTACTAGTCAAATTTGCATTAACTGATGGACCACTATTTGATTTAAATTTTTTTTAAATTTCAGTGTTAATTGTTGTAGTCTTTATAAAAATACACTAATTTTAAAAATTTCAAGTGTCAATATGCATATGTACATACAATTGTATGTATATTACATGTGATTTTAAGATTTTTCGTTGCTCGTTTTGCAACACCCTTTAATTTTCAATTCTCATGTATTTGTTGTTGTAGCGGCCAAGGTTCTACATACTCTGTCCAATTTTCAGGTCCGTAGCTCTTACGGTTCCTGAGAAAATATCGTGTGACAGACGGACAGCGTGGCGAAAACAATAGGGTTCCTTTTCAACTTTAGTGTACGGAACCCTGAAAATGATTAACACACAAAAAAGTAATCTGCCTGAATGGTCAGTTGGCCGACTGTAATGTAATGTAACTACAACGTAGGAAACAGCTGATCGATATTTTTATATGAAAATTAGGTTACGTTACATTACATCTCTGTAACCATTTTCATTACTTTTCACATAACAATATCTATCAGCTGTTTCCTACTGTTTCAGTTACTTTAATTGAAAACGTTAATTGGTGAATACTTTTTTCTTTATAAACATAAAAAAGCCACAATTTTTAATTTTAGGATGCCACAAAAGTACACAATATGTAATTTAATTCATCTGATATGCTTTTACATTATAATATGGAATTATCACAGATTTGTGACGCCTTCACATCGTGTTCTAGTAAATACATCAATGGACAAATCATGTTATATTGCAAGGAAAATACAGAGAGTGGAAAAGCATTTAACATCAAACTTACAAAGTGTTCATTGTAATGTATCAAACGTCATTTTAAGCACACAGTAGGACAATCCATCCATTCAACCATCTAAACATTTATTGAATAAATTTATGTACATACAACATATGGGCAATTCCACAGAATGACACGTACGTTGACCAATCAATTAAGTTCCGCTTTACCAAAACCCAATATTTTTTTTAGATATCCGATTTTTTCTCTAAAACGTAGTTCGGTTTAGTGAAATTTGTTACAGTTAAGCGTACTGCTTAAAATCAGTACAATATAATAGAAAAATACAATAAAGTACGTAAGAGCGAAAAGGACAAATACATTTTGCCATTTAATTTTTTAAGGGACAAAACATGCACAATTTTGTCAGCTTTACGTTATGCAATCGATTTCTAATAAATAAATTTGTCATTGTTTATTTTTTCACTAAAACGAAGAAAGTTTTATACAAAGCGTAGTTGTGGGATTGCCTTTGGTTTTCAATAATACGATATTTTCATTAAAGCGATGTTTCGCTAAAGCGAAGTGAATAAGAATAGCTGCGTTTAAAATCAGTGCGAAGATTTGTATCGCTTTCAGTAATAAGATTTTTTTTTCAGTAAAGCGTGTTGCGCTAAAGCAGATTTTCAGAGAAAATTAAAATTTTTCTTTATTTCTTTATGTACTTTTGAGTTAAAATATAAGGAAAAATCTAACCGAAATACAAGCTTAATTGATCGGTCAACGTACGTGACATTCTGTGGAATTGCCCATATGTAAAACCAAAAGAAACTACACTGCAGCATATTATCAAGTGTCAGACTTAACGTGCCATTATTTCTATTGATGTTGCATGGTTGCAGAAAATTATAAAATACATCATCATTATTATCAATCTCATCGTCATCGTCATCGTCATCGTCTCTGTCTACCACTTTCTGCAGTCATCTGTAGGGAGGTGTGTTGCATGATTGGTTGTCTGCTCATCTGATTCCCTTCTTATGTAACTCTACAGATTTGTACATACTTAATAAATAGTTCTCTTGTACATATTGCTCCACATGTGCACGTATATTTGTGCCTGCATATGTATGCCATTTTGTGTTTTCCTTCCTGTTTTTATGACATATTCAGTAAGTTGCCGATTTTTATTGAACCTCATAACAAATTCTACTAAATTAACCAAATTTGTCATTCTGCAAATGACAATTGTTAAAACAACGGGACCAACTCACATTGCTTACTGATTTCTTCAAACGTTCAATAATTGACAACAAATTATTCTAACTGAAATGTTTGCTGGGTATCGATAAGTGCTGTCAAATTATTTGATATTAAAGTCATTCGAACAAAACTTATAAATTTTTTCTTGTTCGAACAAGTGAATAAATGGATTTTTTTTCGGATATTCGAACAAATAACGAATAAAAAAATTAACTCGTCTACTTATATCGAGCCTTATTTTCGACTTAATCGTAAGTGGCAAAAATTAAATTTTTCCCGAGAAGGTTTTTTCAAATATTCAAATATGTTTTTGTACGTAAATTATCGCTTACGTTAAAATTTTACTGCCCGTATGTTAAAAGTTATCAAAAATTTTTGTCATTTTAATAATTCTAACCCTTTCACGTCAATGGGAAAGATTTTTCCCAAGATTTGAATTCCCAATTACGGTAACGAATTTCATCTAAATATTAATTTTGACAGCGTGAGTTTGTAAAACAGTGATAATTTATCATAAATAATAGTTACAAATTGGCAATACTAAAAAGTGTATTGTTAAATCATTGAAGAGGAAACCCATATTTTTTATCACTGTGAGTGAGATCTTTTTGATTTCGTTTGTTTTGTCGCGATTGAAGTTTCATTTCTCAGGGGATGGTCATGTGTTGTCATCTTTTGGTGTCATTTTCAAAATGTATGTAACGCCGTCCACTTTACTTTATGTTTTTTTATATGGAAAGCAACGCAACACAACGAAAAATATCAGAAATGACAAACGCTGCCACTAATAAACACGACTGCGATGTCGCGAAATTCCATAATGTGTATTCGGTATTAATTATTCAGAATTTCCTTTTTGCATTTAAGCCCCTCACTTACTACAATATATTTGCTCAATTCACAACATATTGTGGTTCTACATGAACATTTGTTCCTACATAATTTCTTAAATTCACAACCTATTCTCGGAGTCGTACGTCGTATAAACGGTGTTGGTAATGTAAATATTTTTTTATAAAAAATTAGGGAATTCACAATGAGTGTCCTAAAATTTTAGTATGGCAACATTGTGCCATCTTAAAATGTTCATTGTGAGCAGGCAACAAAATTTTTTAAATTGGAAATTATGGTTGGATAAATGTATCCAAATAACTTTTGTTCTGCTAAGTGCATAAAGACTGCGAAAAATACAAATATTTGTTCATCAACTACAGCTGCGCTGAAAGTTTTAACATGTTTAAGCTTAAATTAGACGTAATTAGCCATAATCATAACCATACAAAACAGCTGTTCGAAATAAACTAATGAGCAACACTGTATTTGATTACAGGTGTCTTGCCAAAACGACATAGCCATAACCATATAAACCAATTGAAGTTTGGTTTCGGTTATGAGTGTGGCAATATGGCATGCCACGTCTAATTTAAGATCTAGTTTATTGAAAATTTGCCATCTGGTAATAAATTTGATTTACACAAAAACAACAAACTTGACATCCCATTGGCATTGTGAACTCCCTAAATGTTTTTATTTAAATTACTCACAAATCATGTACGAACTACGACTCGTACAATAAATAAGTTGTGAATTGAACAATTATTAATTTCTTTAACTGACCTTGAGCAAGAGTATTCCTTCCAATTTCCCTTTTACAAAAAAAAAATATGAAAATGCGAAACTATACATATAGGGTAGTTAAATTAGTTTGTTGAGAAGAAAAGGATTTCAAGGTTTCGGAAAAGTATTCCTTTTTTTCTTGTTACGCAAAAACTTTTGAATTCCAATGAACAGCAATTTTAAATAACGATTTTAGTAAAAGATTTATAATAAATAAAACAAGCTGGGAAAAACAAAAATAGGATTTCGAACGAGGTCAACTATAGTTTTTTTTTTTAACTCACAATTTACATACATACATACGTTGTATGCATTAAGTTCTTAAAGGCCGGGGCACATAGAATCCGTCATACGTTAAACTTCACCTTTTTCAACTGACAGAAGAACTAACGTATTGAAATCAGAGATTCGAAAGTGTACTAATTTTCAAGAAAAATTTAAATTTTTTCATTACGATTGCACCAAATTTTTTATTTTTATTTTTTAATACTTTTTTTAATTAACCTAAAACGTACACACATGTCCATACATAAATATACGTAAGTGTAAAAACTTAACATATAACAAAAAAGCACTTTGAATTTCAACTATTATAATACTATTAATTATTGTTATTACTAGTATTCTTTAATGTCAGAAGGTAAAAAAAGACTATTAGTTGCTGATATCGGAATATAAAAGTGACATTTAGGATATACTTTTCCATCCTTTGTTTTGATTTGATTGGGGACAGTCGATGCAAATAGTTGGTTTCTCACCTTAATACGAAAATACACTTTCCACATTTGCAGATGAATTTGGAATAGATAACATTCCTCCATAAATTCTTGAAATATCGGAAAACATCGGTTCATTTACTTAATTTTTCATTTCTATTCAATACTTTTTAATGTTATTTTTGGCATGTAATAAAATAGAGAAAAAATTTTCAATTCCATTCCTGGTTCAAATGCTTGCGTCAATGTTAGTTAAAAAAGGCGAAGTTTAACCAACGTATGACGGATTCTATGTGCCTGGGGCTTAAATTTTAAAAAATTAATTAACTACTTCTGACTAACCACTACTCGCCTCTTGTTGCTCTTTATTAATTATATAATGATGAATTGTTTTCGGCAGAGTACAATACAAAAAATTTATTTTGAGGACATCTGCCTTTTTAGAGGATTCGTTATGTTTGAGTGGTCAGAATGTTATTAGAAACTTTTCGATTGTTTTTCGACCATTTGCTACTGAACTCTCCACTCCACACTCAGCATGTCGTTTTGATGATGAATAGAAAGCATTTAAGTAAATCTCTTTGTCACACATAGACCCAATAACAATGTTGGTGATTTCTAATTATTTTTGAGTACGCATTTTTGCATTCTATTAAAAATAAACAACAATAATATGATAATTTGTTTGTTGTTTTTGAAATAGCAACGTTTTTTTTATTTGATTCTTTTGTGTTTTTCATTATAGTAAATTTTAAAAAATATATGGACATACCCAGACAAAAATTAGACATTGCCATCAGAACTATTTGACATTTAATAGGTGTGTTTTTAGGGTTCCGTACACCAAAGGTGAAAAAAGGAACCCTATTGTTTTCGCTACGCTGTGCGTCTGTCCGTCACACGGTATTTTCTCAGGAACCGTAAGAGCTACGAACCTTGCCCACTACAACAACAAATACATGAGAATTAAAAATTAAAGGGTGCTCCAAAACGAGCGACGAAAAATGTTAAAATCCCATGTAAAATACATACAATTGTATGTACATACATATTTATATTGACACTTGAAATTTGTAAAATTAGTGTATTTTTATATAGACTACAACAATTAACATTAAAATATTAAAAAATTTAAATTACAGGGTGGTCCATCAGTTAATGCAATTTTGACTATGTAATTTTGACAACTTGCTATATCTTGGAAACCGTAAAAGGTAAACTCTTGAAATTTTCAAAAACGGTAAAACTAAAAAGTCCAAAAATTATAAAATCGCCAAACCGAAAAAAAATGAAAAAAATCGGCAAAAATTTAAAAAAAAATCGCCAAATCGAAAAAAATCGACAAAATTAAAAAAAATTCTAGCACTACAATAAATCGCCAAATTCGAAAAAATCGTCTAAATGAAAAAAAAATCGCCAAAATGAAAAAAAAAACGCCAAAATCCGAAAAAAATCGCCAAAACGCGAAAAATGCGCCAAAACCAAAATAATTGTTTATGTGAAAAAAAATCGCCAAAATGAAAAAAAAATTGCCTAGATTAAAAAAAATCGCCAAATTAAAAATAAATCGCCATAACGAAAAAAATCGCCAAAATTGAAAATAAACGCCAAAAACCGAAAAAAAACCTCAAAACGAGAAAAAAAAGTGCCAAAACTAAATAAAATCGCCAAATCTAAAAAAAAATCACCTCCAAAATAAAAAAACGCCAAAATAATAAAAATCGCCAAAATTAAAAAAACTTCAAAATAAATCGCCAAAACGTGAAAAAGCCAAAACTCAGAAAGCGCCCAAAAACGAAAAAAATGCCAAAACTATAGTTTATATTGGCTAAAGTTCGTATTGAATTAAATATCTCGTGCCCTTTACGGAACCCTTCGTGCGCGGGTCAAAGTCGCACTTCACTGAATTTATTTTACTTTTACAGTAAAATGCAGTAAATGGGTAGTTACTGCAAAAATTTTAAAATTTACTCTCAAAAAGTGTAAGAGAGGAAAAATAGTAAAAATTAGTAAGATTAAAGACACAGCTGACTCCTTCTCCACATAGTGTTGAAAAATATATATGCTTTTGACTACTCAACCTTTTTCATATTGGTACTCGTGGCAATATTTTTTATAACACGAACAATCTAAGAAAAAAAATTTTAATTTATTTCATGTAATATTTGTAATTAATTTCATTTTGATTTCCTTGATTTGTTTTTGGTTAAATTAATAAAAATTACATGACTGTTTGTTAATGTTACTGATTACCTTAAAAGCAATTCTAGATAACCAGATACTTTACAGTTTTACAACTCTGAGTAATTAATAAATTGTGTATATTAACATTTATTATTGTTATGCTTTGTAAATTATTTATTTTTTAATGACTTTCACAATTTTTATTTAACCTTTTCTCAAATTTTTACAATTTTCGTTTGCTTACATTTTGAATCATATGTTTTTATCTTATTACACTTTACTACGACAAATTTCTGGGAAATAAGTACACTTAGGGCGACTTTTTGGGTTCGAGATTAAGATTGGTTTATAATTGAGTTTGATGTTTTTGAATGGTAGTTTAAACTTCTTGTAGTATTACCATACTGAGGAACAAAATAGTGGCAACATTTTCTGTGCAAAAGTCATACATGTTATCAACACACTTTGATTTTTTGTGGGAAGAAGAAACTGCCATATTTTATTATTTACAAGTGAAACATTGCACGTGTTAAAGAAAATATATATACACACATATATATACATATATTTATTTAAGTGATTTTAAATTATTTTACCATATAATTTTTACTAAAAGTTATATGTTTCACAAGTGCTTGTTGTCAATACTAAAGTAAGATTAAATCACCACGATTGGCAGCTTAAACTAGCAAGTAGACCCATATAATCGACTACCCATAAATTGCAAATAAAGATTAAGGTTAATTTAATCTCTAATCTTGAATCTATAGTTAATTTTAAAACCAAAAATTAAACTGAAAAGTCAATACACAAACCATCGCACAATCAGTGCTTTCCAAACTTGGTGTGCAATAGTTGGACAGCTTTAAAAGTAAATTTTGAAAATTTAAACTTTTATTCGTTTAGAAATTTGTACGGAAAAAATATTTTTTAAACGAATTTTCGTTATTTTTCATACAAATTTTAAACGTTCATAAACGAAATTTTTTTAATCAAAATTTTAATGTTTTTGCTTTCTAAACATAGAACAAGAGAAAAAAAATTAAATTTTGCTTTTTATATTCAGTTTATAATACATATATGTACATATGCAAAAATAATTTGTAAAGAATTAATTTTTTAACGTGCAAAAAAGTGCCTGGAGTTTTACGGAGCCGCTAAAAAAATATAACAAACAGTTAAAGAACACGTCTGCTGATTGAATAAAATATATAATAAAATATATAAGAACAATTCAGCGTAAGTTTTTTTTCATATTCATACAAACATATATACATACATACACATCGATGGTCACAAGTAGAAAGGCCCTAACACGTATTTCCACGAAATTTAGTTTTTCAGTGATTCCAATTTCACACAAATACACCTCGTCCAAAAATTGATTGCAGCAGTGTAAAAAATAACAAGCTGTTTTACAAAGTTGTTGTACAAGTACTTGTAATGTTTATTATTATGTTTTACCTTCTCCTGGGCCTTTCTACTTGCGACCAAAGATATGTAAGTATGTCTGTATTGGGAGAGGTTGTGAGAACAGTGGACCTAAGCGTTGAAAAAATCTGAGCAAATTAAATAAATAAGATGAAATATGTTAGACCAATTCAGTAACCTAACTAGAGTTGAACGATTCCATTCACTGAGTGCAATGAGCGCTTTCAGCTCAATAGTAAGCGATTTTGTTCCTCTTTTTATGTGTCGTTCTATTAGCTAATACAGGCACATAGAATCCGTCATATTCGCACGTTAAACTGTGCCTTTTTTTAACTATCATTAACGCAACGACAGATAAAGTTGACACAATAAGTACTTCATTGACGGAAGCATTTGAACAGCTTCAATAGGTTAGTTCTGAATTTTATTTATTAAATCAAACTTTTTTATTTATTTCGATTATATCTTTTGTTTTGTGTAAGGTCCGTTCTACTTGAGACCAAGGAGATTTTTTAGTGATCCTGTTTATGAAAAAACAAAACCATTTTGATAGTTTTGAGTTGACATTTTATGATTAAGTGTGCGATATGTATGCATGTATGTACTACATACCAGAGACCTGCGCCGATTCGGCTAAGGCCGGCTAAGCCTAGCCGCCGATGAGTTTTGATAACCGCCGCCGCCGAAAATTTGACGACTAAAATCGGCTTAAAACTAGCCGCCGATTTATTTTTATTTTCCCTTTTTTCTACAAGAATTTCTAATATTTTTTATTTTGACATTTTCTATGATTTTTTGAAGGTAATTTTAAGGTTGTATACCTGTAACTGGCAACACTGATAGATTCCGTTGTTAGTGATAGAAGAATAGGAGTGATGGTAGTCTAGTGATTTTTCCGTCGAATCTAGCGATTTTGATACTTTATAGTTTGCAGAGTACATACTATAGATTTTGTGACTCTCAAACCGTCATTCAAAAAGAAATTTGACATAAAGATGCAAAATATGAAAACTGGATACGCTTAATTGATAACAAAATTGTTTATAATAAAGTAAAATAACTTTTTTTTATTATTTAACAGCTTTTCGTATCATTTCGTCTTGCACGAAAAGCGCTAAGTTAGCATCGCAGAACAAGAACATGCTAATTTTGTTACGTTATTCTGCCAACTTTTTTGCTTGAGAATGTACATAAGAATTGACTTGATAAATTTAATTTGTCGGTGTTTTGTGCTTGTTAAGTTTAATAATTTTTTTCGGTGCATTCGTATACTGTATATATAAATTAATGAGCAACAGCAATATAACCAGTTTTTTTAAAAATCAATTGAAAAAGGCTCAGAACTCAATAAAAATTGTGAGGATTCCACTAGCTCGGAAAAATACGTGGAGCTTACTGAGCTGGAAACGGATTTGAAGCATTATCAAGATATAATGAATCAAAAAATAGAATGAACATGAATGAACATGTACAATCAAATTAATCAATTCAACATTTATTTATTCCTGAGAAATGAAACTTATATTGCGGAATATACATGTATTTTTTAATTACTTCAAATTATTCGAATTAGTGCGACAAAATATTATTTATTGAATCGCACTACTGAATAACAGTTCTAGAGTCATCGTAATTATTTCTTGATTTACTTTGTATAAAATGTATCAATAAATAAATAGTAATAATGTTTATTAACAATTCAAAAAATTAAACCCATTTTTAGTATAAAGTAATATAAATGCATTTATATGAATGTATTAATACATATCCATATATACAAACATGAAAGTGCAAATGTATACATACATATATGTATACATTTTGTAAAACGAGATATATACGAATTTATCAACTTAAAATATTTAAACACTTTTTTATCGAAAATCTTGAAAATAACTGAATTCAAGCCGATTTTTTTGTATGAGCTGAACATAAAACGGCTAGCTAATCAATTGTCGGCTACAGCCGGTTTTGAGCCGCCGCCGATCTATTTTCGTCTAGCCGCCGCCGCCGATGAAAATGCTCGGCGCAGGTCTCTGCTACATACATCCATACATAAATTATTATGTAGGTATGTACATATGTATGTATGTATGTATGTATGCACGGTTTTCATCAATTCGCCAAAATGTTAACATCTTAACCTACAAGAGAGTTTTTTTGTTCTAGTGGAAATATGGGAATTCCATCTGGTAATGCTGAAAATGGCAAGAAAATTTTTATGCAAAAATGCGCTCAGTGCCATTCTGCAGTAGCAGGAGGGCCATCAAAAGTAGGCCCAAATCTTCACGGAGTTATGGGACGAAAAAGTGGAACATCACCAGGATATAAATATTCCGATGCCAATAGTAATAGGGGCATCACTTGGACGGAGGAAATTATGTTTGAATATCTGGAAAACCCCAAAAAGTATATACCTGGCACAAAAATGCTTTTTCGTGGAATCAAGAAAGCTCAAGAACGAGCCGATATTATTGCTTTTCTTAAAAATCAAAATTAATACAGCAGAGTTACTACATACATACATATTATTAAACCCATTATGTGTAGTAAATTTTACGAATTAAAAATATTCTGTTAACAAATTTTTATACATACATACATTTTTACTTATGTGCTTAAATATGTATGCTGAATTTCTTTTTGATAAAACAAAGTGGTAAAAAAATCGCTGCTTACCGCCAATATCCATGTGTAAATTTTTCTACTTTCAAGTCTGCAGGCATTATTTTTAATCAATCAAAAAGTATGTAAATACTTACATACTTTTATATTTTTTTACATATGCAATCACTATTTTCCAACTTTCACATATTCATAATACTATAAGTACTATAAGTTATAATATAAACTCTTTTTCTATATACAAAAATAAACTCCGATTTTGTTGAACACATTTGTAGTATGTGTTATTTGCGCCATCTTGTGAGCTGACTGCTTGCTAAGCAATAAAATATCAGCTGTACTAAAAACACCACCTTTTTGCTGGTAACAAACAGGGATGGAAAAGTTGATGTAATAATAATTTCACATGATTGTGAAATTATATGAAAAAGTACCATTGTTGATTTTTCTTTCATTAATTAATTCTATCGAAATATACAAAATAATATATAAAAAAATTTATACACAAGCACAATGTATATAAAAGACATATTATTTAGCTAATTGCTAAAACTTTTCTCATCTAGATATTCATTTAAATATTAGCTAGAAACGAAAAAATCTAAAATATATATGATAAAGATCCCACCGGATGTTAGCAATATATTTTGCTGCATTATGATTCAAGGCGAAGCCAATAAGATGAACTCATGTTGATATGAAATGCAACACTATATACATATATGATGCAAGTTTTACTGTCCAAATGTTCGCGAGCATTTTGCTTGATTTTGGCACCAAATAATCTAGCAGCTTATCATCTGCTGAAATAATGTCACCTGATTGAATTCGCGTTCTAGATTTTTTTTGTATCTGTACTTGGATTTTGTACTGCGAAGATCAAAAAGTACTGCATTAAATAGTTATCGAAATAAAAATGTAGTGTTCCATCTCTGAGTTATATTGTTTCTAGTACTTTTATTTTTGCACAACGTATTACTGACTACAGTCGTTTCGTATCTTTTGTGTTCAATGTAAGTACGATAATAAAAAAAATATATTGATTTGTTATATGACGAAAAGTTATTATTATTAGAAAATCAATCGAAAAGTAAAGTAAATGAAAAGTATTAAATAAGTGCGAAAATATATAATAATATTCTGTATAAAGTGTTGTATAATAAATCGAAATTAAGAAAACTGTTGTACTTGTGAAATTTTTGAGACATCCGTAATAAGTGTTACATAATTTTTGTACTTTACGGAATGAATGTTAAACTTCAATCGCAATCTTTTTTTTTTTTTGTTAAAACCTAAAAAGTAGAAACATTCTGTTTGGAGTTACATAAGAGTACCCAGAATTTTAAATGATTCAGTGGTTAAAAAAATTTTACAAAAAGTTATTGCTGAAAACTGTATGATTAAAGTGATTATAAAACAATCTTCAATGTCATTAATTTTCGCGTTAATGCTGTAATGATTGTATTTTTTCATGGCGAATGTCATTTGATTTTCATTACACACGCATACATATATAATTTAAGTTTCTCTCACGTTCTGCACTTTTATATGTTTGTGCGTATGTGTGTGTATCCATATGTATTTCTCTGATGACGTTTTGTCTGTCAATGTTCTCTTGAGTTTAATTCATACTCCTTTTGTAGGTTTTTAAGATCAAAGTCTAAACACGTGGTTGTAAAACAGCTTTAATTGCGGTGACACATAAAATGAGTGATAATAAAATTTAAAATTTCCTCTTGTTTTCTATTTCAACGTTTTTTTAAGGAACTTATTCCAAAAACTTTTATGCAGTAGGTATATTTCTTGAAAATACGACGAAAAAATTAAAGAAATGCAGTTAGTGCCCTTTGACATTGGAATTTTTTACTAGAATTAATTCTAGTTTTACACATACATATGTATGGATATAGTACGTACATTCATTCATACAAAAGAATGTATACACCAACTTATTTACATACATACATAATATATGTATACATACATATGTATGTAATGTATGTACATTGTATTCTTTGGCACTTGATCAAATAATCAATGTTATTTGTACATCTACAAATACATATGTATATATATATAAGAACGTAAATATGTATGTGTATTATGTTATGAGTAAAGTAAATTCCACTTAGAAGAAAGATTCTTAAATATCAGATCGTCAGCCCATTATTGGTTTGACCCACCGACCATGTCTGATATGTGTGCATACATATTTACATATTTATAAGCAGAGTGTAAACAATTGTTTAAAAAATATTTAATTATGCATGTACTACATAAGTACATATGCTTACGTATACAACTAACAGAATTTCCGATTTTGGAATTTATCCCACAATAAGATTGGGTACTAAAATTTCGTGTTAATCATGTAGAGATAATCAGAATAGTTTTTGCGGAAAAAATACCGTTTATCTTACATAAACCTTTGTTGTATTGTAGTTTGAAATAATTGATTAGTTCTTAAAAGTAATTGACAAAGCCCTGCCCTTAATTCTGTTGAGCGCCTGTGGTCTTACATGGTACGACGGCTTAGTCCGGAAATCACTGAATTATCAAACAAGATGATCACAAGCATTTTGCACGCACATATGTATGTACAAGTTTTTTTATGTATGGATGTGCCTGCATACATACAAAGACAAATTTCCGTCTTTTTGTTTTCTTTTTTAGACATCTACAAAAATGGGTTGGATTGAATTCTGTTTCCAAACGGAATTGAATTCTGTGGAGTACTCAAAATTGTCTCCTTTTTCTCATACACATGTTCATTCAGATTGTATTTCACACCTTAAATGCATTAGATGAAAATACCTATAATTTTTATTTTCAATAATAATAAAAAATTAAATAAATAAATATAAATCCGACAGTGTAAATACATTAGTTTTTAAATAAATATGGTTTTAACATTAGATATGTACCTATTAGGAATATTATTTTATCTTTAGCGTAGTAATCACTCGCATTTTTGTTTTTTCTTGTATGATGCAACAATTCAAGTGTTATTTGCAATTAGAAAGAACTACACAACATACATACATACATATGTATGTATTTATTTCTGCAGTCGTCGTAAAGAAATTCTAGGTTGAAGAAAAACTCTCATGACTTAATAATTAAGTGCGATTAGGCTTGTGTGTGTTGTTTGGCTTTCGAGAACTTTGTGCCTCACTCGCACTTAATGCTTTCTTCAACTAACTATCGCTTACAGGTATTCTGTAAAATTTCCATTATCGAGTGCAAATGTGCTTAATAAGATTTATACTGATGGAAACCATAAAAAACTTTAGAAATGAATCTTGTTTCCCGATACACTGGCTCTTTGATACATTCCTTTGACATTTTTAACTTTAATTAAAACATAAAGTACAATAAAATTATTATTGCGGACAAGCACTTGGGTCTTATTTAAATAAAAGCTTTTCATTACTATTTTATTATTTTTTTTTATTAATTTTCCATCTTTTCAGACTCCAGACTTCATACGTAAATAATAAATCAATATGGGTGTACCAGCTGGTGATGTTGAAAAAGGCAAGAAATTATTTGTCCAACGTTGCGCCCAATGCCACACTGTGGAAGCTGGCGGTAAACACAAAGTTGGCCCTAACTTGCATGGCTTGTTCGGACGAAAGACTGGACAAGCTCCCGGTTTTGCTTACACAGATGCCAATAAGGCCAAGGGAATTACATGGAATGAGGATACTCTCTTCGAATATTTGGAAAACCCTAAGAAATATATCCCTGGCACAAAAATGATTTTCGCCGGTTTGAAGAAACCCAACGAACGCGGAGATCTCATTGCCTACTTGAAATCTGCCACCAAGTGAATTTCATAATTTTAAAAACTCACAAAAGCAGTAATTAATTTAGTAGAAAAAACTCACTACCAACAACCACCAAACGAAAAAAAAAACAACAAATACCATCATCCTCTTAAGTTTAAGTTTGAAAATAAAAATAAATAAATTTAACTGACCTCTGTTTATGTTGAACTGTTGAAAAAAAGAAATGTTACTGGACATTCGAATGAAGTATGTGTGAAGTTTTTTTTCCCGAGTGCTAAAATAATTTATATGTAAAAAATTTAATTGAAACTTCTGCAAACCATTTCGCTGTCTTTGAAACACATACATAAATACAACGTTGAAGTCAGTACTAAACTTTAAACAAACTTCTAAATAGGACAATTTTAATTTTAAATAATAAATTAAACAAAAATTCAATTTTAAGTTAACTTAATAAAATACAAAACAAACTATTCTTAGAGTTTTATTTTTGAATTTAACACATGAAAGGTACGTGTTTTATGGAAAAGAATTTAATAATGGATATGAAACAAAGAATTATAGTTAATATATATTTATGAACGTTTCCAGAAAATTGCGAAATTCTAAACATCAGTAGAAATGCTTGAAATTTATTTCGATATCTCTTGCCGTATTTTCCGCTTTGGTGTATAATATAAATCAAACGATTCTGAAACTAATATTTTCATTGATATGATGAATCCTAAGCTCGGAATTAACCAGCAGCTGAAATGCAACATAATAAAATGAAATTTATTTTGACTTCGGAGACAGACAAGAGCAAAAAACACGATTTTTAATTAGTCAATTTTGCAGTTAACATTACGCATGAAAAATTCTTAGTGTCTACTACAAAATATATAATGTTTATTATATGCAAATTAGAAAGCATTTTATTTGCACAATTTTTGTGCAAAAGTACTTCTTAAAATTTTTTATTTTATTTGGTTATCTTGTGTATTCCTAAAAAGCATGATACATTTTACTTTCATAGAAAGTTTCTTTCCTCCGTCTCTCTCACTCCCTGTCACACACCTAACTAACTAATCAGCTTAGCAGTAAGACTTGCATAGTGTAAACTAGGACTAACTAATGTAATAAATAAATTATAGAACATTACACCTGTATGGCAAAGAGCTTGTTCATGGATTTTACCTCCTTGACACCATTTTTGACTTGGATTAGAAGCCATTTGCTTCAACGAGGCTACTTCACATTTTTCGCTCGTGCATTTTGCATTCAACCCATTACAAAATAATAGAAAACATAATTATTGTGTATATTTGGGTTATAATTTAGGATTTTCTTTTTATTTATTTTATCAAGTTGCATTTCTCAATAATAATTGTATTATTGATTGGTAAATGTCAAGAAAAAATATGAAAGAATGATAACATTTAATATTAATTTATAGATAATATAATTCATTAATAAAAACAAAACAAAGATTAATTTAAGGTGTCTGCTTTCCTTAGTTATATTTTTTTTTCTAACAGAGATAATGTGCAAAGATTAACATTTTAGCCACATTATATACATTATAATTTTTTTAACTAAAATAAAAATTGTCCAAAAAAAGAGTTACAAATATTTACAACAGCAATGTTATTATAAAAAATTGAAAACCATTAAAAATTTAAATTGAAATGAAATGATAATAAAAAGTGAAGGAAAAGCAAAAGTCATGTTTCTAACCAATATGAAACACAACATAAACTTAGATTTATTGATTTGTTAAATATTTTTAATTTTTAACTTATGTAACATATCGATTACAATTTCTTTTCACATTTGTTTGTGGTTTAAGCATATTTAAATAGTATTTTTATGATAAATCTTGAGGCGTTTAGTGAAATATTTTAGGCCTTTCCACTAATAGGAGCGGATCCTTGCTTTTGGTTTTCATTATCCTTTTCAAGCTGCTTACCCAAATATTCCCTATATAGATACAATTTTATAGAAAAATAAATGTAAAAAACTTGGCAATTTTGAGAATTCTTATACATTTTCTAAGTTGAGTAAATTAAATTTTTGTTACATACATAAGTATGGCTGTGTTAACAAGGATGCGATAAGGCATTTTGTGAGACGACTTACCAATTATGCACCATCAGTTTTTGTACTGCTAGAAGGGCTTCATAACGTACATTGGGGTCCTCATGGCCCAACAATTGCATAACAATGTGTTTACCACCTAATTGTTCCAGAACACTGCAAGGAAAAAAAAAAAAAATTAAATATCAAAAAAAAAAAAAGAAAAAAAGCAACAATAAGAAATATCACGAAGAGGAAGGTTAACGAAATATTGAACTAAAAAATAAAAATATAAACAGACTTAAAGCTTGAAAAATAGTTTAATTCAACATAAAAAAAGTTCGAAAAATTAGATAAAAAACTTGTCTTTAATAATAAAGCCGAATGTGCTTCTTTTTTATTATACTAAAATTTTGCAATAATTTTAAAGTTCACCGGGTAAATCTATGTAAATTATATTACATACATACATACATACATATGTATGCATGTGTGTAAAAGAGAAAATATTTAAGAATGTATTTTTTTATCTTCTAGAGAAAAGTCTACAATGATGGAAAAATTTACAGTTCACCAACAGATTTGTTTTCTTGTATTATAAATGAGAAATATTTATTGCGTGCATTGCTTGTTTTATAAAAATGTTCACTGGTTTTGTCAAAAGCAACGAATACTCAGTGAATGGTGCGAATGCTTTTTACAACGTAGTCTTTGTACTTTGTGCTTGTATAGAACTCTTACATTAGTATTCATGAAGCACAATATATGTAGATTTGAAATGTATTTTATGTGAAAATTTATATGAAACAGTTATTTGAAATAAATTTCAGATCTATTTTACTTTTTCCAAATTTTACTTTTTGTATTTTCTTTTGTTCTAACACAGTAAATATCGGCATTTATTTTTTCTAAAATTTCCTCCCTCACACTGCATTTTTTTATTTATAACCATTAAAATTAATTTGTTATTTAAACGTGATATACAAAAGATCTGCGAATACTGAGTGAATGGTATGAAAGAAATCCATTTCATATCGCTGCTTGTATTATAGCGGCATTGTAATAATAGAGTGCGTATGATCAATCAACAAATCGCAATGAATTGTATCATAGCAATTACATTTGTTATTGTTGTCGAATAAATGCATGCCAAAAGCAACGATATTTATAGATATTTATTTATGTATGTATGTATATTGCTTAAAAATTAAATTATAAACTTTTAACTTACTGTTTTCCCCTGGGATAATGACGAACATACTCGCCAATATCGAAACAGGCAACGGATAAAATAATAGGATCCTGCGATGTTTCCAAAAGATGTACTAATATGCGCAATAATTCGTAGTTTTTCTCATTCAAGCGTTGAGCATTTTCACGCCAGAATTTTGCTGATTTGTGTACAGGAGACCATTCCAAGCGAGCGCTACGTAATTCAGTAGCGTATTCATCGAATGAACTAAGATCCTGTACGGAGTTTTGCAGTTTTTCCGTAAGATATTCCACATCTGCGGTAATGTCTTCATCGTCAAAGCGACGTTGTTCCAAAATTGACAACTGTTTTAAGACTTTACATTGAACCATGGCAATACAATGTTCCTTGGCTACTTGATTATCGGTTGGTTTCTCGATCAAATTACGGAAGACGGCCAAAATGATCCGTGTAACCTGGAGAATTTATTAATTTTTTTATTCAATGATTTAAATAAATAATATCTCTTACCTTCTCTTTGGCGCAGTCATTGAGTATGTCAGCCAAAATGGGAATTACGCTGAATTTGTTCATTTTGGTTGCCAACAGAGGGTTAAATGTCAAAACCCATAAGCAAAATACGAGTTGATATTGTACCTTAATTTATAAGAAACAATTGCACTTTTAAAATATAACTACTTATCTCACAAATATAACGCACCTGGAAGTTGACACGTGATGACAAAATGCGTACCAAAGTGCTGATGCCATCAACACTAACGAAAGCAAAACGATATTCATCAATTCGCAACATCATTTGCAAGCAACGGGCCACTGATTGTATATACTCATTGGCCTAATTATTTTTTCGATCATTTAAAAATACATACAGTACATGTTTATTATTATTATTAAATTGTTTTTTGTTTGTTTGTGGATATGTAGTAAGATTTTTGGGTTCTGTTAATAGGGATTATTGAAAGAAAGAATACATTTATTTTAACATAACATACATATGTAATTGATTGATAGAAAATAATTGGAAACTACAAATGAAAATTCATTGAAAAGCAATAACACAGAAAACCGACACCAAAAACTAAAATTACATAAAAATAAAAATACTATTTTTATTTATGTATTGGTAATAATTATCAACTTTTCAATCTCTATCCATTCATTAAAAAATACATTCTCTACTAGAAAATTTTGGTTGATCATATGTAAATTAAAATAAAAAATTGTTTGTTGTGTATTAAGGACGTCTAGATACATTTCGTTGCAGCATCATTTTGAATTCGTATTCACATACATAGATCCGGTATTAAATGAAAGTAAAATATTAAGTTTTTTTATTGATTTATAAGTTATTATATTTGCTGCCTTATGAGCCATCGGTTCAGTTCAATAACTCCAAATTTATTTATATTAAAAATTTAAAAGCACACAAAAACACATTTTCTACATTGAAAGCTGGGATAAATTCAATATTTTTGAAGGATTGCAAGGCGATTAGTATGGTTAGTAAGAAAACAAATTCATAATATAAATTTAAAATTTATAAAGTGTTTACAAAACATATCTCAATATAAAATTTGTTTTATAATCGTTTTACAAACAAATTCATTATGAATTAGGCATTTAATAAGACCTCACTTTGTCGAAAGTATGTACTCTGGCTTTCAATATTTTAACTGTCATGGTGCGGTTCTTAAAAAACTGTATTACATAATAGTAAAACACATAACAAGTATGTATGTATTCTTCTGAAACAATAAGATGTGGCTTTTCCCATTTATGGTATGATTCGGTTTTATAAAAGAAATAAATATACACTAATGAACACTACCGGTATAATAGTTTTGCCCTCAGCAACAGCGGCTTGTTGTTCGGGAGATAGTTCACGATACGACTCGTTTAAAGGCTGATCGTAGTAAGCTCCATAGGGACTGTATTGATTACTGGGGTGCTCCTTGTTGTGGTGATCTTTGCTATGTGCGTTTGAGTGAACCACAATTGTTTGGACACGTTTAGCTATATTGGCCATGTCATTAATGTAGGCCTTGCACTGTTGAAATATTTTTATATGATTGTTGTGGGATGATCAGTAAGTAACCAACAAAAACAAATCTCAAGTTTGCAGATTTTTATTTCATTTTAAAACATTTGTGCATTATTTGTTTTTGCGAAATAATTTTGCGTTAGCGAGTAGTGTTGTTGATGTTGTTTCGCATACATACGTAATTAATTAAGTTATAAATTTTTATTGCAGACGACAGACAATTAAGGGGGAAAGAAAAAAAATAGTTTTTATTTAAGTTGGATACTCGAATCTTAAAGAATTAAGTTTTTAGTCTTGGCAACCAGAAAACAAACACAAACATTATTTCGTTCAAGTGCGATTTTGAAAATGAAAAACGTTTTTTTAAACGGTGTATTTAGTATGTATGTATGTATGTATATATGGGTGTAGGTATGTATGTATTGTATGTAAGTTTTTTTCCCATAATGACTCTTTAATTTTTTCAAATGCAGGTGTTAGTTATTTAGAAATCTGCATATATATATATATATATATATATATATATGTACATACATATATATGCGTTTTACCTCTAGCTTTTGTACAAACCTAAATAGGTACATATTGGGCTTAATTACGAGCGTAGTAGGTATTTTTTTTCTTTTGTATATATATATATATATATATATATATATATATTATATATATATATATATATATGTACATACATATATATGCGTTTTACCTCTAGCTTTTGTACAAACCTAAATAGGTACATATTGGGCTTAATTACGAGCGTAGTAGGTATTTTTTTTCTTTTGTACTAGACTAAAGAATGCAACTTTTTTTATATAGTAGTCGAAATACGACACTCGTAATTAGGCCTATTATATTCTGAACTCAGTCATATGTACATAGTATGTATTTATGTACACATTTGCATACATAATTATGTATGTATGTATGTATGGATGTATGTATATGCATGTTTAAGCTTTCAACAAAAATTTAATATGATAGTATGATTTAAAATTTTCCAGTATAAATTTAATTAATATTATGTTTTGGATACATGCCCACGCAGAAAAATACAATCGGCCAATGTTGGTAAAGCGTTTTCTAAGGTGGTGCACACGTTGGCAAGTAGTAAAATATTCACAGCCTTATTTATAAGGTAAAACTTTATGCCAGTTAGCATAAGTGGCAAAATATAACATTGTCTTAACGAGTTTTCCCATACAATTTCACATTTAAAATCACGCTAGGATTTAAAACTACGTTATGCGCGCATTTTAATGTCAAATTTTATGCCACTTGTGCCAACTGCCATGAAGTTTTACCTTGTACATAAAAGCGCCAACACGCAAACGATAACGTCGATCTACGGTTGGCCGATTGTTTTTCATGTCGATGTCTAAGTATTGTGAAAAGTTTAAATTTATTGCTTTAGCAATATTAACCTTTATCGGGAATAAGAGGTGAAAACTTTGTTCACGTGAAATATTTCCCATTAAAATATTTTGAAAAAAAAACGAAAAAATAATACATTAACAACAACAACAATACAATTTTAGAGAAAGGAAACACAGTTTACATGAACTTTATTCCCGATAAAGGTGGTTATAATTTTGTCTAATAAAACATTTTCCCAGTACTTCACTGATGAAATGCACATGCCTTATCTCAGAACTAATAGTTAATTTTAAAAAATTAATTCTCGTATGTATTACAAAAAAGTGTATCAGTTCAACAAAATATACTAGATATCTAAAAAAATTTGCGATTTAGCACGCTGCAAAGCTACACAATTCCGTTTTTTTCTTGCAATATGCTGGATCAAATGGCTCTATATGTATATTATGCCTATAAATTAAGTGTGTATAAGTATTTTCTACTCCTTAGAGAATAGTAGCATTTTTCGAAAAAGTATCGGCAAACTATTTTTCAGACTGTTTCTTAAGTAAAAGTGCTTTCCCAATATTAACATTTTTGTACGGCAGGCAGTTTCTGTCTGGGTAATTATGTACAGTTAGTGTCACTAATATTCGATTTTAAGATTCACAACCGAGCAATGGACATATTTTTATTCCCTAAAATCTAGAAAATAACGTGAGCTTGTCAATAGCAGTCAGTTGTTTTTGAAAACAACGTGACATCGACAAATGTTTGCAGAATAAGGGCGATTACTTCACAAAACATACCTGGGGGTTTATTCTGTAATCCGAATCAAACGGAAATGTTTTCGAACTGTAATGTTAATAACATACCAATTCGAACAGTTTGTTTGTTTATTTAGTGTTACAATAATTGTTCTGAATAAATCAACACAAAAAAAGTTTGCTTTTCGAATCGAATTACATTAGTTGGTACTTAAATCGGCAACATTGGAATTAACAGACTATCGAAAATTTTTACATAAAAAAACTTACATATTTATTTTACATTTTTCTAAAGGAAACTTGCTCCGGTGAGTGCTACGAATTACAAAATGTTTAGAAATCAAGTCACATGGAATGTACATATATTTTACATCTTCGAACACTAGCTGTTGTTCGTAAACCTGAATGGATTATAAACAATTACACAAATGGATGATAATGAACAAATTTATGCGATTAGAATTATTATAAAAACATTTACACATCACCATATTTTTACTTTCTTACGTATTTACTGTATTTATGTATTCATACTTATGTATGTACATATGTATGTACATGTCGTCGGTATAGAGTGTAAACTTGCTAAATCCTCTTTTTATAACATATGTATGACATTTTAATGCCGTTAAAAATAGAAAGAGACGCCTCATCGACCGGTTAAAATATTTACATATTTTAATTTAAAACACATGTCGAAAAAAACTTAATGCATTAATAACTCACAAAATCAAGTTGCTGCGCAATATGACATCAAGAACATTAAATGTTTGCTTTGAATTCACAACAGAAGGACTATTATTAAAATTTTGATTTCATACTTAAGGATTTCAGTTTTTCAGATCAAATCGTATATCGCAAACTCTATATTAAATTATTTCAAATGCAGCAATGTTTATTTTGTTAGAGCAAATATGGCCACCTCCATTTTTCTTTTTGTAATTGCCTGTAAACCTCTATGCCAACTATTACAACTTCCTTTTTATTTTCATTATAGTGTTGTTTACTAAATAGAAAAATATACTGTAAATATATGTATATGAACATTCTTAAGCTACATATTTTTGTTATTTATTATATAATCTAGATGCAACGAATAAATAATAATAATAATTTTAAATTCCCTTATGTATATTTATTTTTTTTTAAGTTATTTCATGATTAACACTAAGAATTCTTAGGTCTGTACCTAAATGCAAAACGACACCACCAATTACAATTGAAAGTTCAATATTTCACAATTGATGATAGATCTTCACTTTAAATACTTGATGAAATATTAATTGAGCTTCTAACATTCACCCACATACCTGGAGAAGCAGGTAATTATTAAATTAAAAAAAATATCAAAAATAAGATCAGATGCTCAAGATACATAGGTATAAAAATATTTTATGTAATTTAGTTATTATTGTGATTGGCGATTTTGTGGCGAAATTCAGTCGTTTTGTACTAAATTAAAGAAAAATTTAGTTTGTCTTCTTTAATCAACTACAAATAGTCGAATTTGAAATCGAATAATGCCAAACACGATAATTGGGATTACTTGATAGTGGGAGTGCATATTATTTATAGATAAATATTGGATTAAAAGTTCATAAATTTTGTTTTTATATAAAATTACACATTTTCATGAATAGACAAGAGAACCACATATGTTTTATATGGATAAGGAATGTTGTTTTGTATCGTTAATATGAATTTAAAATAACAAAACTAAGCAAGCAATACGTAAATAAAAAGCAAACTATTTCAACAACAGTAAGTATTAAGCCTATAAAATTTTACGAAATTAATGAAAGCATAGCACGAAGAATATGTACATATGTATGTATGGATAGGTATTTATATGTGTTATGTGCATAGCTCTTAAGATATAAGTTGAATATATTTGTTTTTAAACATGTATAAATTATTTACGATGCAGAACAAATTTAAATACATATAAGGAGACATGAAAACCATAGGAAATATATTAGATACTAATACTAGTAGGCATTTAACTTACATGAACAATTAGTTGCTCTTTCAGAAATTGTAAATAAAAGTTCAAATCTGATTTAGGCATCATCTCATGACCAAAACATGCCATTTTAGCTAAGATGCGAGCAGACATGTTGAAAATGAATCCGTCTTGGCGATTCAACAAATTGAGGAAGGGACCCCAAACACATTCTTTGTGCTTTGAACAGTATTCGTGAAAGAAATCGACACGAGAACGGTCTTCTTGCAATAAATCATCAATCATGACCAGAATATATTGAATAGTCGAGTCTTTGGATATACGAGACAATAAATTTAACAACGTCTTTACTGTCTGACTAGGATTCGATTGCAAGTAGGCAGCTTTTGATTTGTCCAGAGCAGTTATGCACTGATAATCCTCTTGGGATATCATCTGAGATTGCATGTATGAAGCCCAGTTGATAGTTTTGGAACGAATGTCAGCAGCTTGTTGTTGCAACACCGAAGTAGCTGCAATCATATCTTGAAAAATTTTACATTTTATTGAAATGGAAGATGATTCGATGAAAACGATTTGTATAGACTTCGATTTTTCTCACTTTTACAATCTTACCAACGCTTTCGTCGGGTAAATTCATCAATTCCTTGACATCAGACATTTTTAATACTCTTTTTTAAATAATAGTACTTCACAAACTTCCTGCGTTTTATACGTTTCGTATAATTTTCACTATAAAATATTCAATTGTCTAGGAAAATTTTCTTTTCCAATACGAGAAACTAAAATTCAGCTGACAGATCTTGTGACTTTTTCGCCGAAGATAAAAATTGAACAGAGTTGCTATCTCTAATTTGCTGAGGGAAGTGCTTGGAAAAAAGCGAGAAAATTAATGGGAAGGATTGCTATATTAAATATAATATATAAATGGTACATGGTTGTGTCTTGGAACCAAAGTTTATAGTTTGTGCCAAAGTGAAACGCATATTTTTTCTCAGTAAAATGTACACCTAAGCCTAACTAACGTATGAATCGAATCAGTTTTAATGGTGATCATGGGCCGTAATATTATAAGTTTTTGTCATAGACTAACAATACAATAATTAATATTGTGTGTTTTTTGTACTTAGTACTTACATACATAATATCGTCGGGTGGGTATTGTCATTGTAAACAAGGTGAATTCAGTATCAGGTGACCTTATCAGCCCACCTGTTTATCATCTGTTGATGCAAAATTGAGTGATTTGAACCAAAATGTAAGAATTTGCTCAGAAATCTTTTGACAGCTTGGTTTTGTAGTATAGCAAAATACATGTTGTTTTTGTGTTGTAAAATTGTTCTACTGATAAGGTCACCTGATACTGCATCACCGTGATTATAACAAGCCAAATCGTCGTCTCAGACTAGGTTTAGCTAATATGTCACAAAGTTGGAGTGGAGAAGAACGACATGAAGGTTTACATGAATTTTTCGCAAGATTTACTCGATGGTGAGTATTGTCATTATACCAAGCCAAATGTAAAATTTATTATCCTGAAACACCTAACGAATATTCAGATTTGTATGCTGCTTGTAATTACTTATAAGAAAATTACACTCATTCGATGCTACTGTTATGAAAAGTCCGATTGTAATGTATGTCAACAGAGTACATGTGGTTATTGCTGTTGTAATATTTCTTGTAGTAGTTGGGGTACTAGACCTTGGTCATCAAGGCATATCAAACAGGTACACGTATCAGGCATATTGCTCATCCGCTGATTTTTTGTTTACAAGTTTATAACGAAGAATTCATTTGACAATTACTTTTATGCCTTGTTTGATGCATACAATTTTTTGACAATTACTATGTAAAGCTATGTGAGAAGCAGAGAGTTGCCAGAGAGTCAGCAGAGACTTGCCAGAGAGTTTTGCCTAATGCATGTACCTGTATTAAATGTGCCTTGTTGGTCATGTTATATTATGATGAATATAAATATATGGTATTTGAATGTTATAACCGAATTCCACTGTAAATATATATTTATGCATATGTGTATGTTGTGTGTATTTGTACATAAACATCCAGCAAATATGTTATTCACACCCAATCTTAAACGCAAGAGAAGAAGTCATAACAAATGGATATTTAAACCTTTTCCTTATGTTGATTCTAATAAAAAGTATGAAGGAATATTTACTGGGATATCTGTGGAGGTTTGTGCAAATGAGGACATTGTAGCTTTATACGACAATGGGTTCTATGGCAAAGGTAGTCAGTCAAGAAGTACACCACAAATCGTGTATCATAATGAAAATTTTACAACACCGAAAAACCAAGTACGCGAAACCTTAAGTTTGAGCTTGGAAGAGGCTTTCTTTTTGGCTTACTATCTTAAAGTGCTCAAAATAGATGACTTGCTAGGAAACGAAATTGAGTATATGAATTTCTTACAAAATTGCCTTGGAGTAAATGAACTGTTTGTGGAAACACTAGCATCATATTTATATTTAAAGTCGAAAGGTTGGGTAGTAAAGAGTGGTCTTAAATTTGGTGGTCACTATTGTAAGTAAAACAATCTTTTTAATTTGCATTTCATTGGTGAGCAAGTTCCGTTTATATTCATTGAATTTCAGTGATTTATCGCAAGGGACCAGATTTCTATCACGCCAGCTTTGTGGTTATTGTAAGCACTCCAATAGATACTGATTTTATGGATTCTAAAAATGTAAAGGGCTTACAGCGCATTGCAGAAACTTCGGATAAAGATGTTTTAATTCTAGAAGTGCATACTCCGCCTGATTTCCACTTCGTGAATATAGAAGCTATATCAAATATAGAAATATCGGAAATGGTAATACGAAGGTTTAATTGCTCATTATATGTTCAAAACCAGAATACAAAATAAACTTTATTTCATTTAAATTTTTTGCACTCTATGTTTCTTTGGTATCCCACTACGTCTGTACTCTGAGCGTTCTTGTAAATAGATCTGCTTGCATTCTTCTTTGAAAGCCTCATCTTTATACCAAGTTGTAAGGCAATCTTTAAGGGAAGAATTTTCTTTGCGGCATGTTGCAACCATTAAAATGCCCTGGTCCTTACAGCAAGACTCAAATGCTTTAACTTCTTTGTTGCAATGCAATTCTTTTGCTCTATCGCGCATAATTTTGGGTATAAGAACTTCCACCTCCACTTTTCGAAGGGATAGGTCGTTGGGATCTCCTACGGAAACATAGTAAAATTTATAATTCTATATTCCAAACATTACAGTTAAACTTGCCTTTTCCATGAGGGTTTCTCGGATTAAATGTGTTCAGTTCAGTTCCTGATTCTATATGCATTTTGGTTTTAGCTTCTACTGAATAATATTATCCACAAATATAAACATGCAATTGTTGAACAAGCAAAACAGATGTTTTAAATTTTATCGATATTTCTAAATGTGTGCATATATACCACCAGGTGGCGCGAAGGTCAGACAATTTTCATTCCTATGCAAGGCGAAATAATAGGTGTTCTGAACTGCTTATTAACACATTTCGCCACACACAATTTGATTATTCCAGAGGCGAATCCATATGAATATGCTTTGAAATATTCCAAGGAGTATTAATAAGGTGACCCCACTAAGCCTACTCTACTCTGTATTTCGAAACGAAAGAAAATTATTTCGAATTCGTATCTTATTAACATTACAATTCGAAAACATTTGCTTTCGTTTCAAATAAAGAGCTGACTCATGTTTGATAACCAAGCCAAATTTCAAATATGAATTGTGTGGGTATAAGCCTAACGATATGCTTTTATTTGTGTTATCTGCAAACATCCAACAAATATTCAGTTTTGTATGGTGTTTGATAGTTCATTTAAGAAACATACACTCTGGCAATGTTACACTGTATTGAAAAGTGTAATGGTAATTTATATCAACAGTGTTGTGTGTGGTTTTGGTGTACTATTTGTTGTAAGAACTTATTTTCCTATGTAATTTTTTTAAATTTTTATTATAATTCTTTAACATTTTTCGCAATTATTCATGAACTATTGCGAATTTTGAATTTAAACTTGGCTGCAGTAAGGATAAGAAGCTTTTAATCAACATAAGAATTTAAATATTAAAATTGTTCAAGAAAATTGCTCGGGAACAAAATGTCAGTAAAGTTTGACCTCTGAAGATCACAAAACCAAGTCATAACGCATACCAGTGAAGGAAAATGACTTTTTGGATTTTGTACCAACTATGAAAGCAAAATGTACTTTTTAGATCATGACGCTACCATTTTTAACCCCCGACTAAAAAAGGGGTGTTATAAGTTTGTGGTGTGTCTGTGTGTCTGTCCGTGTCCACGTACAGACCAAACGGCTGGACCGATTTTGCATTAGTTGTTTCTGTTTGAAAGGTGACTTGATCGAGATGGTTCTTAGCCATGTTTTAAGAAAATCGGTCCAGCCGCTTAGAAGATATCGCATCTTCTCTATATATTCGGGGGTTTTTAAAGTTTTTAATTTTTGTTATTTACTATAGTAAATATATTTAATAATAAAAACCGAAACGTAAAAAAATGTGTATAAAAATTCAGACTTTTTAAGAAAAATTTGTTCTAAAAAACCTTTTTAAAGCCTAAATAAGTTTTATAAATAAGGCTGTCAGTATACATACAATAAAAAATAACATAAAAAATATTAAATATTACATTCATAAAGGTACATTAAAGAGAACATAGGCAAAATTAATGTTACCATATAGTGAAACACTGACATTTTTAAATTGTACCAAGTAACTCGCGGTAGTACCACGGTACCAACAAAGTAAAAATGTGCCATTAAAAGTACAATTGTACTATGATTTCCATCCGTGACGCATACCATTTGAAAGGTCATTTCCTGCTCTTCACCCTGACATCACAATGAAACATCTAAGGTAAATAGTTTCAAATATATGTATATGTATGTACATATGTATGTATGTAAATAATTTTGTAGTCTGATATTGCTAAATTTTTTCATTTTGAATTTGCTATATTTCGTACATACAAAATTTCATCAAAATCGGCATTATTGAATAATGAAATTACTTAATTTTTTTTCAACACAAACATTTGACATTTGACTTCATGGTATGCTTCTGTTGTTTTTTTTCATCTTCTTTTCATTTATTATTTTTCTTTTATTTATTTCTTACGTGTGCTTCTATGCAATATGTTTGGTTGATATCTGCATGAGATTTAAACCAATTTGTAGTCACTTGCAAAAAAAAATAATTTATAGCTAGTGTTTTTTGACAACGGATTATTTTATTTACTAGAGGAGTACAACTTTATATACAACATTGCATACATATATACATTACATTGCAACATACACATGTATATATGTACATATACATACATTCTTGACAACATTTCGTTTTTCTTACACAAACAAAATAAATGTTGTATTTGTATTTTCTTAGGTCATGGTTCACACACTGCAATTTTAGTTGAGCAACTTTTTATTCATGGTCGAGAGAGGCTTATAAGTTGGCTACCCTCTTCATTATCCTCTGTTCTATCTTCTATTAGCTTAAAAGTTGCTCAACTAAAATTGTAGCGTATGTACCCAGTGTATTTTTGTAGACCTGCACATCAATTTTTTAGATTTGCATGAAATGCTTCACATTTGGAATAAACAACTTTACGTAAGTTTAGATTATTATAGGAGAATTTGCTATACGAAACATACTGATGTCAGAACTAGAAATATGAAGGTATATGCTAAAAATGCTAAGATGTTAAGTATTTTAGCTAATTTCACCCAATCACTTTTTGATAAATTCCGATCAATTAAATTTGAAGTGTCATCTAATTTAACCTCCTCAATCTGTTCATTAACATCCTCCTGTCCATGAGTTCTCGATTCAATCTGTACTAAGTAAAAGATAAAAGAGGAATGTAACAACTTTTCGATAAAGAGTGGTAAATGGCCCTTAAACGTCGAATGACTGACAAACAGGGAAAATGTAGCTAAAAGTTGTGCAAGAGTGACCATAACGAGACATGTGCTGAAAAAGATAACTGCAAGGAAAGATCGTTATTTATGATTAAATATTTTTTATCAGGGTAATTATGAATAAAATTCCTCGAGAAATATCTCCCTTTTCCAATTAGAATTTTTTGTTTTCCCTATTACTTGCCATTAGTTGGAATTGTTCCCCGGGAAAAATTTCCAACGGAATTTTATTGATAATTGCCCTATATATTTCTTTTGTACCTATATGGGGTGTTCCATGAAAATTTCCAATATTCATAGCAAAATAAATTAGTTGCCATGAAATAAGTATAAAACTAAAACCATTTAACCACAATTTTTCTGTTCTATTCAATTCAATCCTTAAAGCAATCAGAGTGAACATTATGACAGTTAAGGCAGGCATACGGAATATTATCACGTATGATGACCGTCTTTCAAAGGTTATGTCGTAATCCATTGTTATATACGGGTGCTCACAGCAGGAGTAGTATTTGCTCACATGCGATGCGTTAAATTTGGTGATCTTATATTTCATACTATTCGTATCAATGGAACTGAATGTCATACTAGAATTTGGCTCTAAATGCATGATGTCTACTTCGAGCCCATTAAAAGTCCATGAACCTAAGTGTATGCTGCACTCGTGCTTATCATGCGGCCAATTCTTCATATCTGTACTACAAAATATATTTACTTCTATTGAATCAGTCCAGAGCACTACACCGTCATTTTTAACGGAAACAAATCCGTTATGATGCATTCGAATGAATTTGTCGGGCGCATTGTTATAAAACTCTAAATCAGGAACCCATACAAGTCTTTGACTTATAAGTATATGACTTATGTTACCATAATTTTGGGGACTCCACACCAATTTGGGGTCACGCCATTTCTAAAAGCAAATATGAAAGTACATTACGAGAGTTATTTATGTTCGTACATACATATGTATATAATTTGCTTACCACTTGTAAGAGACCCACTAAGTGAAATTCTCCAGTTTTTTCGGCAAAATCGAAATGTTGAATCTCAATATTAACAAATAATATTATCGCTTCATTAGTATGAGCAGGTCTTACTGACGGATTATAATTGCTTAAAATATCTTTCCGCAACTCGTCTCGCGCCTCATTCGCTGGATATACTGTAAATAAGTTTTTTTTTAACGCTGTCTGTCGACAACTAAAGTCTGGTTCAAGAGGTTACTCACTTTTCTCAGCAATATTTAATTTTAATACTGAGACAAAAATTAAATTTAAAATTAAAATTAGCATTTCAGTATATGTACACGCATAAATGCCGAATTCAAAGTGTGCACGTTTGCGTCTCAATATCGACTAAATTCCTTGTTCTCTTCTGTCATTGTGATGACAGATTTAGTTCATCACTGTAATGGATTTTGCTCATCTTATTTATTTTTTTTAAATCTAATAATAAAAAGTGAACCAATTATTTTTTAGTGCTTTCTTTATCTTGTGTTATTGCTTAATAAAGTGAATGTTGTAAACAAACATATGTACACATGAATTTTTTAAATTTTAATGTAATGCTAGTTAAAATACTAAATGACAATACGTATGTAAGTAAGTTAAATTTTACCATTACTTATTTCGTTAAGTATTTTAACTTTTGCACAAAAACTGATAAATGCGTATTGGAGAAACTGGATTTTACATGAGTTTTGTTTTAAATTTAGGGTTTGAAAAAGTTGAAAAATTTTTAAAGAGAAGTTTGAAAAGTTCACAAATAAATTCATCATACGTAAGTACACAAATGCGCTCGTATGAAAAAACTTATATTTTTAGGAGATTGTTTTAAATATCTTCAGAATGATCTTATGGATTATTACCCGTATTGTGTTGAATACGTACAATCCTCACAAAAAAAACATAAATGAGAAAACAATACTTCTCAAATCTTTCTGATTATATTAATAATTTGGCTAAGAATGTACTACGAGTATGTGTGTATATCAATATACGAGTATGTATACATTATTTTAAATGTTTATAAAATAATTTAAATGTTGATAAATGTACATACGTATCAGTGATCTGCAATGATCCGTTTTTTCGCTATTCATACTGACTCATGAAATTTTAAATATAAATGCGTAGACATCGTTTAAACTCAACTACTCTGATTTACGCACTCTCAAACTGAAATTGATTTATAAGTATAGGTTGCAATAAATATGAATGCGATGTCGACATTCATATTCATACCACACTCACACTCATAAATTACCTTAGTTTGATGTCTAATTTCAGGAAAATACTTATACTACTGACATTGATTCAACTCACTTAACTCATGCATCAAACCCATGTAATTTAAATGGGTTTGATTATTGGTTTGTGTCAAAAACGAGCTACTGAAAGAGTTTGATACAACTCTAAAATCTGACCCGTTAGACAACATTGCAATAAGTATGAGTGCGCATACATACAAGATATTATAAGTCATGATTTTTCACTACTCGTTGCTCTTGTCTGATACGTACATAACTTTTATTTTATAAAATATTATACATTTCGCAGTGCAGCTACAATTGTAATGCTAAATGGATATTTATCAACTTAAATTTTAAAACCTTATGGTGCCCTCATAAAAACAGGCTCTTACTATTTATTTAATACTCTCATGTGTACTCGTACCATTCTTTCTATTAATGTGTTTTATCATCGTACTGACTCGTGGCAAGACATATTTTTCTTTCATTTATTATATAGTAAGTCTAAATTGTGATTAGAGAAAATGTTTCAAGATCAGTTCCCTATTGAATCTCTTGCTGTAATCACTGTCGAAAGAACATTAACGGTCTTCTACATAAAATAAATAAATAATAAAAAAAAATTAATTAAAACACAAATGCAAATACAATTTGTGTATCTCAAAAATTAATTTTTATTTACTTTAATTCTTTGAGGTTGCTTAAGAATTTAATTTGTGATAAAAAAAATGTTTATTTCCTGTTGTAGTGCCACGTTGTGCGTATTTGGAATATTTTTATTTTTGGCGCAGAGTGCGAATTGTAAGTTTCAAATAAAATGTTTTTTAGGAACCATTTTGAAAATCTTATAAAAGGTGGAAAAAATGGGAAGGTCGCAAATTCAATTAGGAAATGTTAAGTCTTAGCTAAAACTATCTGGATACAGAGTATATTTATTTACATGCATATTTACCTACTCATGTATGTATGTACACACATGTTTACATATGTACATACGTGTATATATGTATGTACAGACATACATATGTACAATGGATTTTTTTTGATTTCTTAATTCTCTCCCCCCAAATCGGTATAGTGTTATGTATGTATGTAAAAAAATTCCAAAAAAATTCATAGAGATAAGTTGTATTTTAGGCGGTGCGTCCACACCTCATATGTTAATTGACGTTTTGTCTCCCGATTACCGGGATTTTCCAATTGAATTTTTCACAATTAAGATCATTCAATTGTATGAGTTCCATGAAGAATTCTAGGAAACTGAAAGTTTTACATTAAAAATAGTGTAATCGTGTGTTAAAACTACATTATGTGTCGATTTTTAATGTCAAATTGTACGGTGGAACTCATTAAAACCAACTTCTATTTTATCACTTGTGCTAACTTCATGCCGCTTTTTCATTATACATAATGCTGCATATGTCTACAATCAAATCCCATTAATTTTCTTTAAGAAGTGAATAAAACAAGTATGCTTCCATGTTTTATCAAAAAAAAAACTGAAATATGTTTCTTAAGTACTTTCTTGTGCTGGAGGTCTGCCTGTCTACACTGTAATTCGAAGTGAAAGAGAATGCTTTCGGATTTTCATTTCAATAATATGTAAATTCTAAGGCATTTTATTTCCTGAATTTAAATTGGTGATAGTATTACGAGATATTTCGTTATATCAAAAACAAAACTAAAGCGGTAATATATGCGATTTTACTCAAGCTCAGAAAAACTCGAGTTCTTGTGGCCATTTTTCATTTGAAGCAATTTTTTTTTTGATTTCGCACTAGATTAAAGAAAAAATGTTGCAATGCTCTTTATTCTTCTACTAAATCGTCGTAGTCGAAGTCCTAATACGACACTCGTAATAAGGCCCATTATAAATGTCTCCAAAAAGAAAAAAAGCAAATTGACCCTAAGCTACAACATACATACATACATACATATGTATGTATGTATGTATATAAAAAATAGACTTGTATCGGACTCTTTCATTAGATCGTTTTTGACACAAACTGATTATCAAACCCGTGTAATTTAATTTGATCATAGGTTTGTGTCTAAAACGAGCTACTGAAAGAGTTCGATACATATTACGGCACATATATCGATCGAAACTTCAAAATATTTCAATAGAGGCTAAATGGAAATATTTTTTAATTTCGTTCGATATAATTTGCCCCCCGGTTTTGTATTTCCCAATGATTTGCTTTTAATGATATGATTGATTACTTTAGGCGACGATAATGGTGACAGCAATGACTCGTACAATATCACCACACTGGATCGATTGCATGTTCAACTATTTACAAATTATGATAGCACAGCGCATCCCATGGCAACACCCACACAAAGGACAAATATAACAATATTTTTATCGATTGGATATATAGACATCGATGAAATGAACGGCAAAATGACATTACATGGATGGATTACCCTTGTAAGTGATTGTAAAAAAGTTTAGACATCTATTCAAGGCAAATTCGCCTTGCATCTATTAATGTTTCACAAATTTTAAAACTTTTAGGGCTGGAAAGACGGAGGTCGCACATGGCGTCCTGAATATTTTGATAACATAACTATGATTCATTTACGATCACGTGAAATATGGAAACCCGATATCACTCTATTGAATAGTGCAGGCAATGCTGGTGATTACTTGGGTGATACGCAAGCTTTGTTGTCATCGGACGGTAGTTTTATTTGGGTACCACCAGTCGTCTATACAGCATATTGTAATTTGAATTTGAAACTGTGGCCTTATGACTCACAAACTTGTAAATTGAAAATTGGCACTTGGACAATGACTAATATATTCCCGAAGTTCACAGATATAAACAAAACCCTGGACTATTCAAATCTTATTAAGTCCACGGAATGGGATATAGTTGATGCCAAGGCAGAATATGTCACTAAAGATTTCTATAGTTGTTTGGAATACACATTCAAGTTGCAGAGGCGATCATCCATGTACTCAGCAGTGCTTTTTACTCCAGCTTCCTGTATAATAATTCTGTGCCTTTCAGCATTTTGGTTGCCTCCCCAAATGGGTGAAAAAATTTTACTTAATGGTATCGTTATTGTGGTTGTAGCAGCATTTCTCATGTATTTTGCCCAAATGCTGCCGATTTTGGCAGAGAATACTCCATTAGTTGGTAAGTTTAATAGAATGCAATATATTTCCTTATATACGAGTGCACATACATACACATACACATGCATACATATGTACATATGTATATACATACATAGTATATAAATATTGATTTTTTTTATTATTATTTCCATTACCTTTCCAGTTCTGTTCTATAGCTCCAGTTTGCTTATGTTAAGCATGTCCACAATAGTTTCAGTCATGGTATTGTATCTTTCTACTGCCAAACACAAGCAACGTGTTCCAGAGTTTCTTAAAAAGCTACTAAATGGTACTACTGGAAGAATTCTTCTTCTCAGTCAGTTCGCTTTAGAAGCCGAGCCTCAATCACTTTTGAATAATGGTACTAAAGAGTTGGATGAACATGTTTATGATAACCCAGACCAGTGTGATACTCCGGATCCCACGAACGTCCATGTCAACCAAATACCTTCAAGTCGTTCATTGCAATTTGATTGGATATTACTAGCCACTGCTGTTGATCGCGTTTGTTTTTTGATATACTGTGTGCTCTTTGTGATTTTGGCTATTGCTTACTCAGTGTAAAAATTAGCTTTTAGATTTTTAATTAAATAAAAATGTAAATTTAAAAAAATGTTATCTACTTACATATGTACATACACACATATCGCAAGTAGTCGCAACTCAAAAAAAACTAATTCGCCAGAAAACGAGTTTAAAGTTTTTAATTTACACACAACTTGATGGAAAAAAAACTTTCCTCTAATTTTTCTAAAATCCACCATTCCATCCATTTTCAATGTAAAGTTTCATGGCAAAACTCATTAAGATCATGTTTAATTTTGCCATTTATTCACTCAAAAAAAAAGACATGTACTATTATTAATACATTTTTTTCCCTAAATTCAAGTAAAAAAAAATTCTATGTTTAAGTAATTTTTTATAAGTTTAAGTAAATTTCTAAGTTTAAATAAGTTTCTCACATTTCAGGAAATGTTTACTGACTTAAAGGAAATATTTAGTAAGAGTAGGAAAATGGTTATAAACTAAAGGAAATTTTATATTAAGGACTAGTCAATTTCGTCTTAAAACAAAAAATAAACTTTAGGAAAATGAATTACTCCCGATTAGTTCATGAAATTTGACTTACTTAAAAGATGTAAAAAGGTATACTAAATTTTAGGAAAATATTTACCAGTTTTAAGCATTTTTTCTTTGAATTACAGAATTTATTATTAATTTGCATTTAGCAAAAAATCTAAGTAAATTGTTCATGCTTTCGAAGAATATTTGAACTTTAAATTTATTTATTTTTCAAATAATATAAAATTTTAAAACTCATTAATTTCAATGCATATTCAGGCTGCCTTGTTAGGCATTTGGTTAGAGTGCTTGCCTATCAATCAGAAGGTTGCTGGTTCAATACTTGTCTCCTCTCAAGGAATTTATAAGTATGTATGGTGAATTTAATTAAGAATATAATATGAAGATATAATAAATAACATATCATTTGGTATAGAATTTAATTAAAAATAAAAATAAAGACCAGAATTAAAGAAAAAAAATAGGAAAATTTACTAAATTTGAGATCAAGGACGAAAAAATTTTTTGCAAAGCTCCGAATTTTATGAGAAAATTTTACTTAATTTTAGGATAATTTTACTTAAATATGAAAATATAATTACTATAAACTAGTTCATTAATGAACTAGAAATTTAGTAAATATTTTACTTCAATATTTTATTTCAAGTAAAAAACAGCTTTGGCGCCATACGACAACTTTTTTTTATTAAAATTTAGAAAATTTTCCAAAGTTTTAGTTTATTTTTTTTGAATGTGCTAACTTCATGCTAATTTTTGCTTATACATAGGGCCGTAAAAATTCAACAGGAAACCAAATTCTAAAAAAATATACAAACCAAGAAACAACATTTTGGAATTTCAAAAACAAATTCATTAAATTTTTTTGTTTTCTGTTAACTACTCAATTGTGAATAACACAATCATTTTAATTGAAAATAATTGAGTTGATTTTGTTTTCATATGTTACAAATGTTTGTATTTACAAAAATCGTTGTAGGTGCCTTTTTAAATAATATTTTAATTGTAGGTATTCACAAATAAATTATTTGTATTTAAAAATTTTTTTTTCTGTATACTTCACTTCACAGTTAGCAATTCATTCATTAAGATTAAAATTCCTTTTAATAAATACATACATACCTACTTACATACATACATATGTATGTATGTATGTATTTTGCAAAACATTCATAAGAACACAATTCCCTAAAATTTAAACTTTTTATTGATCATCTATAAACGGTTTGAGTTAAAAATACCATTTGTGTATTATTTAATTATAATTAACCACTAAATAAATAAATAGTAATAAGTAATAAACCTAAAATCACAAAATATTTATAACTACATATGTACATATGTATTTATTTTGAATACTATACACTTACATATGTAGATATGTACTAGTGACCTGCACAAGACCATTTATAAGACATTTCAAGACATGAGAGATTTTTCAAATGCTTTACTAAACCGAAATATTCTAAAACAAACGCTAAACAACACTGTTGGCAAGACATATTTTTCAGTTGTTTTTCTTGCTAACACAGTTGTTTAGCGTTTGTTTTAGAATATTTCGCTCTAGTAAAGCTTTTTAAAAATCTCTCATGTCTTGAAAGGTCTTATAAATGGTCTTGTGCAGGTCACTAATAAGCACATACATATTTAGTTTTTGCTATGTACCACCAAGAACATTTCCTTAATAAAACGTAGGTAAGGGAATAAACAATTTTGTAACAATTACGATGGTATTATGTTCACATAATTACAACATACATATGTATTTATTTTTTGACATACATACATATGTACATACAAAAAAGGATCATAAACATAAAACCATGGGTGGCATTAAACAAATATTTGCGCTTATGAGTTTGAGCGAGAACGTATGCGGAAACCGGACATAAAGACCATATCCAGCAACAATGGTGGCATGCCATAGTTGCTTAACTTTCTATTGTTTGTCTTAATATGGCTAAGATAAAATGGCTTGTGAGAGTAACTAATTTGATTTTAATTATTTAATTAAATGCATCTGGGGGCGGTCTTGATTCATAGTTTGTGTTACCACTGTAGAGCCAATACGAGCTTCTGGTCGATGCAACACTTGTCGTAGTTAATGGCGAAGTTATTGCTACAGCCGATGGTGATGAGGATGTTGAGGGCGCCAGAGTTGGTATTGATGTACTAAGTAGGCTTGTTTGTTGAGATCCTGTTGTTATGTGCGAAGGAGTTATCATACTAGATGATGCCGGCACTATTTCAGCTATTGGCGACGGCAATGATGGCGATAGAAAACTTAAACTGGAGGCTGATGAAGAAGAAATGTGGTCCGAGTGTAAAGTGGCGGGTGATTGATGATGATGGGAATGATGTAAACTATGGTGCTGTGCTGCATAGTGATGGTGTTGATGATGATGAGGAACTTTATATGGGTTTAACATACCCATAGTGGTAGTAGGATCACATCCTTGAGCCTGAGCCTGACAAGCTGCCATTAATCCATGAAAATCAAACTTGTATGCATAGCGTTTGCCATGGACTTTGGTCATTATATTTTTGTCGTAATAGTATCTGAAATAAGAAAAAAAGCAATCATCTTTAGGATTCTATTTACTTATTTACTTTTTTTTAATTAGTTAAAAATATCCTTTAAAACTTTTTTAATTTGAATCGGTGTTTAAATTAAGACTGGAGCAGCACTAGCTTCTACAAAAAAACTTTTGGCACATGCGTATTGAGTGTCAGTCATACTTATATTCGGAGTATACTTATACTCACGACTGTGGATATTTATTCGGACAAAACAAATATACGCATGATACTCAGAGTAATTATTCATCATACCCCAATAAGCACTCAAACAGTTAAAATTCCAGCACTTGAAATTTAACTGAAAACAAAGTTGAATTCAAACAATTTTTCAAGTAATATCCAAGTTTGAAAATATTTTGAAATAAAAAATCAAACAACATACAACGTGTTCAAACCTTGTCAAATAAGTAATTTATTTTTTAATTAAAATTGAAATTGTGATGAAAAATATCATAGATATATAAAAAAGTGGTTTTTTAAAAAAACAAAAGGTGTCCAAAATCGTGAAATCAATAGTGAAGGTAAATATGCATAAAGAAAACTTGTCGGTTGCATTTCCTTTCTATTTTAAACGCATTGTTTTTGAAGCTTTTTGATACTTGAATTCAATTGTAATACAAGGTTGAATTACAGTATAATTCAAGGCTTGAATTGAACTGTAATACAATTGAAATGTTCGAATTGAATTCAAGTACCCATTTCACTGCTATTGAAAAAAAGTGTAAATCAAGCATAATTCAACCCTTGACAATTGAATATGGGACTTGAATAACAATTTTTTGTTGTTGTTAATTAGATATTTGGAGGAACTAGTATTTTGTAATTTGTAAAATGATAAATGTATTTCTAGTAAATATTTAGTTAGTATTTTACCAATTGTACCATTTCAATTTTATTGCAGCGCTGGTGCTTTGAGTGTGTACAAATAAAATATAACTGTATATACTCATGTGCATCTGAATAAATACTCAAAGTATTTTTATACTTTTGCGTACGATTGTAGCTGACATAAGTACATATTTGTACACATTTTATTTGTAGTCGTTTGCTCTACGTAATTTAAGGAATGTGTTTAATCATATGTATTCAGTTTAAATTTGATGAGTACATTTGCGTATGAGTATATTTTTTATTTTTAACTGTTTCAAGCGTTTATAGTTGTTTAGCGGCCAATACTCAAGAGGTGCCTAGAACGATACTTAAAATTTTTTGAAGTAAATTGTTATATGGCGACAAAAACGCATGTGAATCAAAATTAAATATGTACCTATGCAAAAATAGTTCAATGTAAAGAAAACTTCACAGTATATACATAAATTCAGTATAAAGAGATCAAAATGTGTATGTATATCACAATGTGCACCGATAGGAAAAGCATTCCATTTATTTTCAACTACTAAACGTAAAAGCAACCCACGCATAATCCAAAAAGTATGTACATATGTATGTACATTAGAGTGGTCGTTAATTGTATGGAGACTTTTTCTTTTTTAATTTCTTCTACTCTCACCCCCCAAATCAGTTCAGTTTTATGTAAAAAAATTTCACCGAAAAGTTGTGTTTTATGGGGTGCGACCGGCCCTCAAGCCCATTTTTCAATTTAATTTTTTGTAATGACTATCTTTTAAAAAAAGCATTCTACAAGAATATGACATATGGCAATATTTTAGCTCTTCAAGTCAACAACATTAGTCTCAAAGAAAGTTTTTTGCTAAAAGTAATATTTTAGAAAAGGGTTTAGCTATTTCTCCCTTTATTTATTGTATTATTTACTTTCTTAATTTAAGAAATCCAAACATAAGAAATATGTGCATTTTTATACTCGTATATTAAAAAAATCAGACATTGTTGAACTTTAAAAACATATTTATCAGACCAAAAAAGTCATACAAATTTTAAATTATATGATCAATTCAAAACATTTTTTACTATAAACAATGTTATGAAATAGTTCAAATAATAGTAGTTTGGTATTACTAATTTTAAAGATACATTTACGTAAGTTTGAAATTTTTTTAGAAATATTAAATTTTGACATAAACGCAAAAAGAAGTCAAATCCTCGACTTTTATTTCTTGCCAGTTACATGATTTTTCATTCAAGGTAATGATATTGGATATTATATTTTCATTGAAAATTGCACACAAAAAAGTAATATGAATGATTTTGTAATATTAATTAATATATTTGTAGTATCAATTAAAAAATTAATTAAATTTTCACCTCTAAGCAATTTGATAATATCAATTAAGTTTTTCAACTCAAATTGATTAACACAATTCAAAATTTAATTAATACAATTAAATTCTAAATTAAAAATATTAATTGGTGAAAATTTTTTCTGTAAAATACTAAACCAAATAGCCACAATAAATTAATAACCGAATCTTTTACAAATCGTTGTATATAAAAATGCTATATCAGGGTTCGAATCGTCACATCCGTGAACGTACAACTCGTTACGTAAAAACACCATTTTCGGATTATCACATTCAGTTCATACGAGTTACGTATAACTTAATTTGTTTTCGTACGATTGTCGATACGGTCACGTATGACGATTTGAGCCCTGATTTTGCAAATAAGATTTGCCTATAAACGAGGTAACAGATAACAATGTGTGGCAATATAGTACAAAGATGGTAATGTATGCTATCTACGTATAAACGGTGATTTTTGTATTAACAAATAGTTTTATTTGCAAATAAGATTTGCGTATAAACGAGGTGCATAATTGTTTTGCAAAAAATTTATTTTATTAATACAATTTTGTCTTGATACAAATTATACAATGAATTCAAGCATTGTTTTAAGAAAGATTAAAGTCCTTTATGTCACTAAAATATAATTTTATATTGAAAAAAGTATTGTACTGTTTGTTTTCCAATTGTACTGATTTTTTCTCATATGTACTGATTTCTAGGATTTCAAAACTGGCAACCCTAATTTATGCACATATATGAGTTATGGCCTTTCTACTTGAGACCAACGATATTTCTTTTGCTTTTTTAGCGTTTCACGAACGCCAAACGGATGTTTGTTGTCGCTCTTTATCTTTACGAACTTGTTACATTTGTGGTAACAACTAGAGTTTATGAATACCTATCTACATACATACATACATACATATGTATGTACATATGTAGTACGTAATTCCAATTCATTAAAATTAAAAAAAAACTATGTATGTAATTAATGTAATATAGCAAATCAACTAATTGATGAATCTGGTTCAATTGGACAAAAGCGGCAGCGCTGTTGTGAATGTAAGGTTTATATGTAGGTATTATCAACTCTTATTGCATACATGTGTTTGTTATACATACATACATACATTTGTATGCTCATATCTACATACTTACTAATGTACATATGAACTTACCGTAAAGCTCTACTAAGTTTATCATAGTTCATATTCGGTTTTGCTTTGCGCTCTCCCCAAAGTTTTGCTACCATATCAGGGTCGATTAGTTTGAATTCTCCATTGGTGCCTTCCCATGATATGCAATTGCTTTTTGACGAATCACCAAGCAGCTCAAGCAGAAATTGCCACAATTGTATCTGCCCCGAACCGTGAACAACCAATCGATGTGAAGCAGCATTTAAAAGTTGATATGGATCTAAAAAAACCAGAAAACACACATAAATAAGATTACATACATGCACATGTACATACATATGTATGCATGCACCCACTTATCAACAATTAAAAAACGGAAAAACCCAAAATTAAGGTATGTATGTATGCATGTAGGTACCTATCATTTATTTGAATTAAATAAAACAAATAAATGTATCTATAAGAGAATTTCATAGTACATAAATACATACATACATATGTACATATGTATGTATCTTTTTTCAAATGGTGTATTCATACATGGATAGACATGTAAATAAAAAAGTGTACCATATAGGTAGGTAGTAAGTAGATACTGAGTGCGCACATAGCTGCCAAATGAAATAGGTGTGAATTCGTAAAATTTTACACGAAAAATCGTCAAAAATAAAACAATCACTTCTATCAAATAAATTCGTAATTTTTGTATAAAATAAGCTAATCTCTTACCAAAAAAGGAATCAATTGTTTAAAAAACAAAATAATTACATGTTTTAGTTTGGTTTTGTTTAGTTAACTTGACTAAATACTCTTTCTACGTTTGCTGAACAATACGGTAAAACTAAATTTCTTCTTATCAGAAGTAATTTCTTAATCGGGCTCCAGTTCAGTATTTTAAATTCTTATTGGATGAAATATTTTTATTAATTTATGTGAGTTTCTAAAGAAGAGAAGAAGAATTAAACTAGACTTTATTAGATGGGGGAATTTTTTTTTTTTGATAAAATTACTTATGATGGGAAATAAAAAACTAGAGTCCTTTTTTCGTTTCGGGAATTTTTTTTAAATTTTAATAACTTTAATTGCCTGAATTTAAATTCAATTTCCTGTCTTTCACACTCTTTAACATTGTGAGAAAAAGAACTTTTATTTTCTTTAATAATATTTTAGGGATCAATTAGACTTACTTTAAATTCGAATTCAAATCTTAATAAAATTTTATCACACGGTTGCATATGAAAAATTTTAATGATTTCACATTTTTTAATTTGACAAGTTCTTGGTCAAGCTCAAAATTCTTTTAAAGTTGTTATAAATGGTGTAAATTTATAATTATTTTAAAATCGTCAAATTGAAAGCGAAAATCGTCCAGATCGTCAAAATGCTATTTTTGCAACCCAAAATCGTCAAAATGACGATAAATCGTCAAATCTGGCAACCATGAGTGCGCATACAAATTTTAATATATGTATGTATAGCTATGCATGGGGGAGCGTACGTATATAAATACATATCCAGTAGAAAGTGACGATAGTACATACATATTCACTATTAATTGTACTACTGACGAATGCTTTTTGCTACAGACTAGAGATGGGCAAAAATATCGATATTTGAGTAAATAAATATCGATATACATATATCGCCGATATTTCAAAACCCGATATATCGATACATCTATTCTTATTTACGACTATCGGGTTTCGATATTTTTAAAAGCTCTATAAATTTTAGCAGTTTTTTAACTCTAGGGTATTGGCATTACTGCTGTTCTGTTACGAATCAGCTGACTCTTTTTTCTTTATAGAAATCTTATACGAACCTTCAGTTTTTTTCTCACGTTCTGTTTTGTTTCGTAAGTAACAGCATAATATAAAAACATTTCGAAATAAACTGTGATTGCGCTTGAAGAATTTAAAAAATTAATTAATTACTTTTAATTAATATTAAAAGATATCAATGAACAATGAAAAACTCATACCTTTAGTGGAATATTTATTACAGAAAAAGTAACTATTAAAACTTAGATATATAACGGCACAGCACAGAACAGCAACAGAGAGTATAGACTAATGAAGCCTTAAGGAGCTACAGTAGGTTACTTAGGACTTAAATTATCTTATAATACAAATTAAATATACAGCAGGGTTGCCGTTGAAAATTTCGAAAAAGTACCATAAAAATGGTATTTATGAAGAAAAAAATTAAAAAAATAAAAATTAAAGTTGTTTGTGAACAAAATAATAACATTTATTTCAATTTAAAAACCAAACACGAATTTTAACAATAAACTAAATACATTAGACTAAAATAAAATTAATTAACATACTACTAAACAACAAAGTTTGGAAATTTAATACGCCTCATTGACACCAGAGGCGCTGAAACACTGCATTATTGAAAACGTGCAAAAACCAGAGTACTTAAAACTTCTTTTTATATCAAACTGCAACATATATTAACATTAAATCCATCAAATAAGTAGAAAGAAATGGTATTTGCAGAAGTTTAGGAAAACATATTTTGCAATTCTCATGGAAAAAAATTTCCTTTCAAAAAAATATATTCTTCCGTATATGTGCATGACAATATCCAATTATCAAGTTTTAAAATTTTTGTTGGCCAACTTGAGGCTACAATGTTGAAGTCTGAGAGATGTGTTAATGGAAACTTGCAAACATAGACGTATTTTCATAAGGATAAAAGAAAAAATATTTAGAAAACAACAGTGTCTAGGAAGTAGATTGTGTGCCCCTCTAATTTTAAGGTATTTTTAAGGAATATTCTTTTAAATGAGCAAATATTATCTATTGAAAATGTAATGTTGCCGAAAGGACAAAAATTAAGAAAAGAAATATTACATATCTTTCGTAATGAACATCATTTTTAGTAATTTTATCTCCCAAAATACCCCAACAAATGTGTATGTTTAAAGCCCTCGCGCTAAGTGCAGTGGTTAAAAAATGTTGTGTTTTAGGTAATGAAATATTTTTCACAACCTTTATTGATCCAATATATAATTTTTTTTTTAGTTTCACGCACATTTTAGATTTATTTGAAGATGGCCAAACGGAGTAACTTCAAGATCTTTGAAATAAACGACGACTTCACTTATAGACACTAGTGAAAGCGACGTGAGGCTAATGCCAGTTCTCATCTTGGTGTTTCAAATACTGCTCAGTCATCAATACGGAATAATATATCAGATTCCGTCAAATAAAACGGATAGTAAAAATATAGAAATAAATTTCTTTTTTTTTAATTATTACAAACTAATATTTGTGTGCCATTCATTTAAATTTCGTTTTGGATTTATGAATTTTATTACACATATATTATTATAAACGAATACGAGTACATACGAGTTTAGAAAATTACTAGTGTCATTGGTACTAGTTAAGGGCTAGTTTATTACCAGTTCTTTTGCAAAGAAAAATTCTATAAAAGTGGTGGTTTTATGCCTTTGTTACCCAGTGACAGCTGCTAGTTAAAATTCACAATTATTTATCAAAATTCAAAAATACAAAAGGTTAATTATAAATATTTGATTATAATTATTTTTAGGTGAACCTAAAACTTTAATAATTGTATAATACTAATTTTCGTACAGTGCAAGGGATCTGTTAGACAGTCAAAATTTATTTTGAAATGTGATGCCTTGGAACTACTTCATATACTAGAACTCATCAGAACTAGTAATTTTATACAACAACTTTAACCCTTTTCGCACTAGTTCTTGCTGTTCTAGTAATTATACTAGTAGCTTTTAGACAATTGACGCCTATTCTCCTGCAGGGTATCTAGAAAATACGTACAGTTTAAAAATAAGCTCTCCATAAAATAATAATTTTTGGAGTTTGAGGACAAGAAATTTAAAAAATATTTTTGCCAATTTTTTTAGTGCGTTCATGAGTAAGCTTATTTAATTTTTGTCTACGCACTGTGCTAGTCTAACAAATGACTTCAATTCAATGAATTAAAACTAATTTTTTTTAAATAAAAATTTTTTAAACAATGGAATTTGTTTTTAACTTATTGTTACGTTATTCCCCGGGGGGGTAAAAAATCGGAGAAAACAGCGTTACGTAATATATGGACAGCCCCTAACTAGCTTTTTCCCGCGTTAATATGCTTCAAAAACCCGGTTTTAAAACTGGTTAAACAATCAAACCCGAAAAGAAAATTACCCTAATCCGTACACAAATACAAAAAACCCGGTTCCAAAGCAGATAAAAAATATCCTATATTTGATGTTATTAATGTAGCCTTCTATTGGTGAAAGAATTTTCAAAATCGGTTTAGCGGATTGGGCGTGGAAGCGCAGCAAACAAACAAACTTACTTTCACATTTTTAATATCTGTAGCAAAAAGGAAAAATTACTTAAGTCAAGATAAGCTGATGTGGAGTTAATCCGTGTAATCTACACATTTGAAAGTGCCCTGGTCAAAATCTCAATTCATTCGTGTGATTTTTCAGGAAGTTATAGCACTATGACTTGCGACTTAACTTTCTTTGACTTCTCATCTCATTTGGAATAATAGCTTAAGTTAGGTTATACTTTGGTATATTTCAACTTAAATAAATTGCTTAGGCCAGGTTTACATCCGTGTGCCAAGTGGCACACAAGCGTAAAAAAAGCGTAACCAATTAATTACTAATGAAAAACTGTTTGAGTCAGACATGTATTTATTAAGTTAAACAGTTTCATACATAATTAATAGACAATTTTATAGAATCCAAAATGATTGCAAACTGTTTAAATCAATAAATATATGTCTGAATCAAACAGTTTTTCATTAGGAATTAGTTGGTTACGTTTTTTTGGGCAAATGATACACAAGAAATGACAGATGTAAACTCAGCCTTATAGTGTATAGAACGATGTTTGTTTAAAAAAATAAAGCTTAACAGAGAAAATTTTAATTAAACAGGTCATTTTATTTTTACAATACGATAGTTAATACTTGTCGTAAATTACCTGTCTTTAATTATGTATTAAAATTTATCATTTGTTCAGTCAGTAAATTTTTTTTATCAAAAATATTTATTTTTTTTGAAAATTTAATATTTAAATAATTTTTTTTATTAGAGTCACAACAAACCATTAAACATCATAGATCTTGTTGTAACCGCCGCAGGATGAGTTGCATGTCCGTGATAATGTGAATGGTGTGTTGGCACTGGTTGTTGCATACGTACACTAAAACGGCGGTTAAAGTCTTCAGACAAGCGCCACATAACTCCTACGTCAACACTGACACTCATTGTTAAAAATATTTAAATACACAGTGTTCACTTTTTCTCTGAAGAAATTAAACTTGTTTTTTGTTATTGCGTTAATATCGACGATTAGTTTTAAATCTGTTGACATTAATTAAAATCCAATTCCAAGTATTTTATTTTAAAATTTTCGTTATACTTCGTGTTATACTTCCACCTCATTACAAAGGAATTTCGCACAGGAAGTTGATATTTAGTAATAGAAAAGCAGTTTATTTTTCAAATTCCAACGTATCCATCCATATTCCGTTATTTGTTACCACCACGCATGAGTGTCTAAAATTAACTGAATATTGTTTGTATTTATTAAGATAGCTTGTGGCATATAAATAGCAGTGCCATTTGTATTGAAAAAACCAAGTTCCGTCACCCAATGGGTGGTAGATTTATTCCTTATGGTGAATAATGTTACTGAATTTATATTTGGTGTATCCGTTTTTTTTTTGGTCCTTAAGCCGGAAAAATTTAATATGTATTGTGCAAACCTGTGTCAACTTCTTAGATTAAATTAAGTTCTCTATTATGTGAATATTTGCGGGGAGGGGGGGACTCAAAAGGCTTAAATACTTAAATATATTCACTATGCAATACTATTTTCGTGTGTATGCATGTGCAAATCTGAATATATGTGTGTGTGTGTGAGTTTTTGACTTGTGAAGTTACATATACATATTTCCTGCCAACTTTATATTTGTATAGATACGCATACATATACATAGATACATATGTACATACATATACATATGTACATATGTATATGTATGTGTTTCTATGTATATACCCTGCAGAAAATGCGAATAGTGAAATTTTAGCGATTTAGTATTCACATTGTCAGTAGTACTACTGACCAGGTGTACCCCACCCAATGGAATCATCTATTGACATTTAACATTAGCTTGTCATTGAAAATCTACCACTAGACTGTATCACTGCTGAGTAAGTAGTTCTTTTGGGACCAGATGGAGACATTGGCGCCAAAGATTCGCTAGTAAATATTAGGGGCTCTAGTCAACAATATCGATATTTCCTCGATCGATGTCAATAGTAAAATAGTAGTGATTTACTAGTGGCAGTGTCAATAGTACTTCTGACTGGGTGTACCCAGCCAATGTAGTAGCGTAGTGACACAAATATAACATAGGATTGGCATTGAAAATCTACCAGTAGACTTTAGCACTATTCTTTTACGACCATATGGAGATATTAGAACCAAGGATTCACTAATAAATTTTAGTGCTCCTCGTCTACAATTTTATAAGGGTTGGGGCAACAAACTTAAACACATACATACATATGTAATTTTTTAACATTATTGACAATGTCACCAGAAATACACTAGAGCTGTTGTCTCTAACGTATCTCCACTGTCGCATAATACGAAAGTTGTCGACATTTCAACTAGTGCAATTAACGCTGGGAAAAGAGTGTTGACATAGAGACATATGGTTCTAGGCTGACTAGAGGGTACATACATTTATACTTGTAATGAATATTTTGAAATGTTAAAAATACTTTAAAACCTAGTTTTGTACGGTGTTTTCGCAATATTTATTTATTTGCAATTCCTTGGCGTAAAATAAATTTTTTATTTATTTAAGTATTACATATAAAAATTTAAATTTCTTACTTGAAAATGTCTAAAAAAGCACGATCACTGTTTAATATAGATAAATAAAAATTTTCGGAACCTCGTATACTAGTCTGAATGATACATGACTAAATGGTAAATATGTACGCAGTTGAATTTTCTATTTTATTTTTTTTGAGGTGAGCCTATAAGATATGCTCGGCTCAATTCGCTTTGAAAAATGTATACTTTTTCAAAAAATGTACTGAAAAGTGTGTGTTGACATCTAACGGATATTGAAATTCCAACCGGCGAAAATAGTCACCTGAGCAGTTGAGACCACAACACCTTAGAATTTATTTTCATATGGAACGTTACCCACATTTGCATTAACATTTTCTTTTGTGTTTTCATTTTGAGACATTTTTAATATTAATTGTAATGAACTGACAAAAGCTAGAGCTGGATCCGCCAGTGATGAGGATCTGACACTTCTTATTTGCCTTGAGTCGCAAAGCATACAAGTCCAATCGATTCTCTTGAAATACTTAGTCGTCGTAATTGCCAATGCGAAAATTGGTGTACTTTTTAAGGCCAGGGGGTCTACTCTGTAATTCGATTCGAAAGAATAAGCTTTCGAATTTGTATGTTTATAACATGTAAATTCGAAAGTATTTTCGTTGGAATCTACTCACCCCCAGTAAAATATTTTCAAATTTGTTTTTATTTAAAACGAGCCTAAAGAGAAAACTGCATATTGGAGATTTTGTCATTAAAGTGCTAGAAAATATAGTAAGCACTTATTATAATCGTTAAGGGGAAATAAGTGCATATTCTATCCGCTGTTTCCGTTTATGTTACCTTCTTCATTCCTTATTTCATCTCAACTTTCAACATAGTGGGTGGCCTTTGCTATAAACCTACAATCACTTGCTTTTATTTCACTGCATTCATTTAACCCCGCCACCGTAAAATACATTCAAGAGATACATGAATGCGCAAAGAGTCATGACATGACTTTATGACCCCATGCTGTTTGTTAGTGATTTCTTTGTTTGCGAACGGAATTCAACGATTTTTGTGACTACTTCCACTTCTGTGTATTACTCCATTCTGCCTTTCGCCTTTGAGCTTCGCGTAGCCACTGCTGAAGCATCTAGGATTACTTTGATTTTTATTAGATGCCACATCCTGTGAGAAATTATCATATTTACATCGTTTATTACAGTTCATCACCAAAATGACATGACAATGCATTCATCCGTTCACTCCTGTGTCGTTTACATTCTTAATAACTTCATCAAATGTGTATAAATGATTTTGTTCCTTGGCACTTTGTTTCTTGGAGGAAATATTTTTTATTTATTTTATTTTTTATTTTTGCTAATACCAACGAAGTCTTTTGGATACTCGTAGTTATTACAGTGGCACGTTTATTTCTAAATTATAACTTTACTAAGTTTCTTTTATTTATTTACTAGGCTCCTTTTCTTATTTAAGGGATTGTAATTTAATTGCGCTAAATTGTTCAATTTATTGGATTAATTTTCAAATTAAGGCTGCAGGCATGCACACTTCCCCTTAGCTTGGTGTAAAATTTAAAATTTGTGCATATACATACATACATATGTATGTATGTATGAATATTAGAGCGAGTCTCAACCCAACTCAACTCAAGTGACGACCAACCCCTTATACAAACATCGATCTTTTAAGTGAGTATGCCCAAAATATTTTAGCGGTCCAACGATGACCGTTCGTGAGCTGGACCGTGTCTTCCAAGACAACGCACTAAAAAAGTACGCAATTTGAAAGATTTTACAATTCGGATCCAATGGTGCATTAATTACACTTTACCATTCGTACCATCAGCAATGCGTTATTCTACAAAAACTAAGATTTTTACAGTCCAACCTAAATTAGAGCGTCAAGCGTTGCGTTAGCAGCAGGGTACGTATTTCCAGTACATTTAAACGTATAAAATATTATATGAATATACTGAAAATACGTACCCTGCTGCTAACGCAACGCTTGTCGCTCTAATTTACGTTAGCCTGTTAAGCATTGTTAACGGTCTAGCTCACGCACGGTCAATGCTAGGCCCGTCAAATATTTTGGGAGTCCCCATTAAAAAAACCGAACTTTAATTTGAGACGAGTAACAAAAACTTTTTGTCAGTGAGTGGCTCTAATCGACATACATATGTAAGTACATAATATGTACAATTTAAATTCGGCTACGGAGATGAATTTTGACAACTTTATTCTTTAATTCAATAATAATATTTATCAATACAGCGAGTTTTCGCAGCACAACTCAAAAAAAATATTTGATAAATTAATTATCAAATATATTCATACATTCAAAAAAAATAAATACGGATTTGACTAAATATCCAATAAATTATTTGTAATTGTACTTATCAATTCTGGAAATATTTTTTTCACAGAAAATTTAAAAAAAATTTGTGGAATATCGACATTTTTGTTATTGAAACTGAAAACAATTTTTTAGTACGTATGTACATATATATACTTTCAAAATGTTTATGTTCATAAAAAAATCAAGGCAACTACCATACAAGAAATGAGCCTGTAGGAAACGTGTGGTTAAGTGAACCCAAGTCACCGCTTTTGTCGACTATTTTGGTGACATTGTCAACGGATCGTCTAAATATTAATAATGTTTTTGATACTTAAAAAACACTTTCTCAGATACACAAAACTATGATTCTTCTTAATGTTTTATTGGTTTGTTGAAAATTTAAGTGGCGTCAAGCAAAATTCAAGTTTTTATAAAAACTAGTTTACGAAATCAATTTAAAATGTAAATATAAATGTGTTTAACAATAATTTCAAGAATCAGACAAAAAGAACTTACAAAAGACAAATAAAAAAGCATGGATTGCGACTAGTGATATTGTCAATAATAAGTCAGTACAATCATACTATTGACATTTTCGTCATATGGTGCCACAAGAACTATCTAGTCAGTATTGACGCAGTCTACTGGTAGATTTCGTAGGACAAGCTTGTGTTAAATATCAATAGTAGATAGCATTAGCTGGGGTATAATTTGTCAGTAGTATTGGTGACTTCGTCAATAGATAATCAGTATAATTTTACTATTGACATTTCCTGCAGGGGAATGACTGAAACTAACACAAAGAAAATTTTTTCACTAACACATTTGCAACAATTTTACATTGAATTTAATAGTGACAGTCTATGGACTAGTCATTTGATCGATGGTGGTTTTATTTATTAATTATAGTTGATCCACTCTAGCATATAAATATGTATGTATGTTAGAGCGAGACATCTAATGTACATATGCCAAAACTTTTAAAGCTCGAGTCTTATCAAAAAAAAATACAATTCATTCTGTCTGTGAAAATTAAAATTTATATGTGTTAAAAAAGTTAAGTAAAAACAATAATGAATAAAAGAAATTTACAAAATTTTATTTAATGTACATATATTTCTTTTAAAAATTTTAGATATTTGTAAAAAAGCCAGATGCGTTGGTGGTGAAAAGGTGTGCAGAGTGCTAGATAACTCCTAGAGGTTATTCTGTTTTTACTTATTTCTATCTTTTATTTTAAATATTTTATTCACTTGTATATTTTGAAGTGACTTTTTTAAATAAAAATAAAACAATTAAAATAACAAAAATTATATTTATCGTCAGTATATCAATTATGTATGATTGCTCAATTGTGGGGGATATATTAGTCAAATATGATGAGTCAAACTTGGAACTGGAATGAGCAGTTCGACTAGATTTTATATTCATTAGTTAAAGAGAGAGAGAGATGCAACATCACACGTACACAAAAGTTTCCACAACATTTTTCATTTTGCCCTTAATAATGTGATAGAAACTTTGTTTTACCCAATGATGAATATATTCTGCATGACTTCCGATCAAATGACCGGTAAATTGACTGATACTATTCTTCTACGGTACCAAAATACCAAACTTTAAAAGTTACCCTTGTGTTCAGAGCTTAACGTAACTTTCTTTTTAAACACTTCTTATCATATAATGAGTTAAACATTTTCCGTTTATCTGATAACAAAAGGGTGTAATGGAAAAAAAAACAATGACCTTTAATACATTTTTCGCTTATCAGCGTTGAAAGATCTACCTAAATTGTTTTGCTATTATTAAAACATCTTCTTTTGAAAATGGCAAACGAAAGGAATTGCAATTGACTTTTGACCACAGAAAAAGTTATAAAGGGATATTTTCTTTTCACCAACACCCCAAGGAGCTATTTAATGTTACAATTGGTATTTAAACGATGGGAATCAAATATAAAAAAAGAATCAATTTTATATGGTCAATCTATGTAATGGGTGTACAAAAAAATTAAATATGTACTATGTGTTTTCTTCAATATCTTTTTACAATAAATTATTTGAAGGAAAGCACATCGAAATCATTCGTTGTTAAAAACTTTTTATTTGCCGACAAAAGATATTTGAGAAAGAAGTAAATTAGCCAGCATTTTGATTTGGTTTTTACCTTCGAATTATTTTTGTATTTGTGAAATTTCATGATTTTACCTTGTTCATTGCTGAATAAGCCGAGGTTCCGAGGGAAAAAGTAGAAAAACTGATAAGTACGGGTTTACTGAAATCAAGTACAGGAAGGAGTCTTGATTCAAGTGCTTAATACTTCATTTCAGCCATTTTTAATCTCACATCTCTACTGCAATATTACCAAAACAAAAGTTTTTTTAGAAATCCTGAGATTGAATCAATCTCAAAAGGCGAATAATTCAAAAATTTCCAGGTTGACTTAATTCCGAGTACGTACTTGAAATAATCAAAAAATGAGATGGATTTAAAAAAAAATTTTGATTGAACCAATCTCAAGATTCGATTGAATAATTATAATCTTTTCTCTCAACTAAAGCTGGCGTTTCTAATCTGATTATATTTATAATCGTCATCGCTCCAACAGTGCAACCCCTTCAGTGCTCTAGGGGAAACTATGTCATTAAGAAGCTAGGGGTTCTTGGTCACCTAGAGCGATAACATCTTTCTGAGACCGGTCACACAGCGAGTTGAGAAAAAAATAATTATACAACCAGAACCAATGAGCGAAACATAACTTGAAACCCTGCAAGCAATATTTAAAGAATGCTATTACCTGTTATAATAATTTCTTGTGTACTTTGTTAATACATGCATACATATCGAGCCTTTGTGTGAATTGAGTCATAACTCAACAAAACCTGGTTTGCAGAAAATTACTGAAGTTAAGAATTCACTAACAACTTAAGGGAAAAATATCATTTTATTCTTCTATCAGGAGTTGAGTACAGACGATATTTGTATGAAATTTTTAAACAATATGAAGAGCAATATGACTGGCGATTAATTCTGTATTATTATTTAAAAAATCACTTTTTTTAATTATGACTCTATTGCAGCAAAGGGTCGATCAATATGTATTTTATTTTACGCGTAGAAGTGTCATATTTCACTAAAAATCCCAAATAATTTTGGTTACAAGGATTTTTTATGAATTTTATGGAATACGTCGAAAAGCAATCCATCACCATCACCTAACCGCTGCCCATTTACTGGGCAGGCGCCGAATTATAAGGACGATATATCACTTTCTCATGTAGAATCTGAATTTCAAAATGATTTCTCAAGTAAAATTTATGACACTTTTGGAGTAATTTAATTTGTTTCGAAGTACCTCTTGGTCAAGTAGTCAAATTTTCAGATCTTATAGTATCGATAGTAAAAGCAAAAGAGATTCATATATTGTTATATTTTTTAATACTTTTAAGCAATAAATGTCCACTTTTTTACGTTTTAAAATTTTTTAACTTTATAAGGATTCGAAAGTTCAGTAATACCTACTCATTCACATTATTACTAGATCAAACAGCACATACATGGGTACAACATTTAGAACAGAATTTTTAATCTAATAAGCAAACGTTTTATTAAAATTTAAGTAATTTTTAATATTTTAGAGGAATATTTGTATATAAAATATATATTTTGGAAAAAAATTTAAACTGGCGTTGCTTCAATGCGTATTCAGGCTGTCCTGTTAGTTGAATGGTTGAGTGTTTGTTTATAAGTCGGAAGTTTGCTGGTTCAATAATTGTCTCCTCTCAAGTTAGTTAATATGCATGTGTGGTAAATTAGTTAAGAATATAATATAATATATATGTATATTAGACCGTATCAAAAAAAATCTCCGTACACCAATGAATATAAAGTATTTTTCCAAGGACATTTCAAAAAAAATTCAATTTTTTTTGCCGAACGTAGGTGTCGGGTCGCCTTTTTAGCTCTTTCGTTATATCTTTCATATATACGGTACGATCTTAAAGTTTGATATAGCGAATTTTTTGTCTTGGGGAGGATCTTAGGTCCATTGACTTCAACTGTACCGTTCTAGTACTTACCCCACAATTCTCATTTCCTACCACCCTAATGTTAGAAATTAATAGCTCGCGAAAAATCATAAAATTTTTGCTAAGAAAGTATTTCGATAATTACAGCACAACTACTTAAAAAATGCTTTTATAAATTCATTGTTGCAGATCGTAAATTTTTAAATTTGTCATAACTTCAGTATTTATATTCAGATGGGTTTGTCTGTGGCAGACCAATTTTTTTATCATTACAGTAGGATAACTGAGCCTTAACATCCAGAATTGATCGATACGACCACTTCAAAAGTAAAACGATACGAATCGACTAATTCTACCATTACTGCCAGTAAAATCCAGTAAAACGAACAATTAAATGCAAATGAAAACAAAGAAGTTTAAGTGTTGATAAAACTTTCAAAATAGCAAAAAAAAAAGAATTATTAACGTGCAGTTTCCACAATGCAAGCAAGCGACTTCTCTGGAAAATATATACATACATATGAAAAACACTAAAATTTTTGAGTGATTCCTATACAAAATTTTCTAGACAAGTCGCTTGCATTGTGGGAACTACATATAAATCAATAACAAAATAACATTTATTTAAGATAATTTTTACATGTCTTCTCTAAACTGGCAGTTAGAATTTTCTAGTTCGCATTCTTTTGTATGCAAACGTTTTTATTGAGAGTCATTTCTTTATATTACTCCGATTTTACTCAGTTACTGGATTGTACTATAAAATTACTCGAACAGACCTATTGCACATACATGTACATATGTATGCACTATATTTACATACATACATACATGTACTATTTGATGCCAAATTACAATAGATTCTTTGTTGAAGTTGCTCATAATAAATAAAAACTGCGAAAACTTACTCGGTTCATTGTCATTTAGCATGGGACTGGTTTCTCTGCCCGTCGCACTGTGCAGAGTTAAGGAAAAATGTTTTGCAAACAAAATTCCACCTTCACGGGATCCTGCACAAACCCAAAACTCCGCTCGGCTTAGTGTGCAAAGCTCTGCACCTGTAGTAGGAAAACGTGAGATATCTGGTTCCGGTTCAATTTTAAATTGTTTTGTCATCCACTTTACCCATCCGGCTACATGTTCAGCTTTCCATACACGTGGGTCCAACGGAACCTCTACGGGAGACAGCGGAGGGGGTGTAATTTCTTTACAAACAACATCTTGCGATATACTGTTACACACAACAGGTAGTTCTATTGCAGATAAAGCGGATGTTGTCTTCTTTATATTATTCGTGGTAGGTTGAGAATCACAACTTATGTCTGTGCTTGTTGAATTATCGGCTTCCGAAAGGTCAGTGCAAGTAACTTTTGATGCGGATGTACAACTGCTATCACTACTATTACTTGTGGAAGAAATATATCGCTTTCGAAGTGCGCGTTTTCTTAACGATTTCTTTGGAAACGTTTCCTTTTCTTCCACGCGGGCTTGTGTTTCTTTTGCAGTTTTGCTGACTTCATCCTGCTCATTTTCATGCATTTGTATTTCAAACAATGTTGGCGAATACGGCTTTCGCATTAATTCCGATAATAAATTTGTTGCTATTATTTCGTAGGTAAGGCGATAATTAAAAACAATAGCCATTTGTTAAATAACAAACTGCAGCAAAAGTCTAAGATACAACAACACGTTTTAAGCTTTTAAGCTTTAAATTATAACAGCTCTATTTATAAAAATTATTAAGGCTTTATAAAGGGTTTTTTAAGACAAATGTTCATACAAACTTATTCTTATTAAACCTTTACAAAGCCTTAATAGTTTTTATAAATAAGTTTGTAAGTGATCTACGAAAAACCAAAAGCTATTCATTCGTAGGTAATTATTTTAATTTTTGAATCGCCTACATTATCGATGAAATTGGAATACCCTCGTAGATATGTACGAGTATGTAATAATATTTATTTTAGCCTAATCATTTAAAATATAAATATGTATGTATATACCTATTGGTTAAATGCAAAACACCGGCCGTTTAATTCAAATTCTTTATTTTCTTCTCAGCTTGCATGATTCATATGTACATACTACACATATGTACGTATGTATGGTGGAAGGAATTCCAGGAAATTAGCGTAAAATTTTATACCTATGTATGTATGTATGTATGTGAACGAAATGAGAGTATGATTCACTGAAGAAATATCAATTGTAGGTATCACGGTATTAGCGACGATCATAGTACAGAGTGTATACTTGTTATAAATGGTATTTATTTTATTTTAATTTGTTTTAACAATAACTTTGTATAATTATGCTGGCACACATTTTGTAAATACATACATACATATGTACGTACTTTAATAATGTAAAATTTTAATTTGTTATTACTTTCGTTATTATATATGTAGGTACATACTATATACATATATACGAGTATTTATTATTAGTTTTAATTTCTTGTTTTACCACAACTTTATTATAATAAAATATAGAATTATTTTTCACCGTCCGTCCTGTTTCCATTCACATGCTAAATAAATAACTTTTCACTGAAGACGACCTCGTTATCACTGAGACGACCGAACCACAAGTGATTTAAAATTTTAAACAAACATTTTTTACCACCTTGTCAACAAGCAGCAGAGAAAAATTGATCAATGAATTTCACAATCGCAGATAAAAAAGAAGAGAACGAATTCCCAATTTATGTACGTATGCATGTATGTATGCGTATCTCTTAATAAATTAAAAGAATACACTCAAAAAATTTAGATAGTTCAATATTTTGGGGTTGTTGGGTTATAAAATCGTTGCTCTAAAGTTTAGAGATTTCAAACGATTCTGCTTTTGCTCTTGTTCGTATACATATTCTGCATATGACAAAAAAATTGTTTTCCAAATAAATCTTTATTATATAAAATTTGTAGAATCCACAGAGCCCGATTGGTGGTTTAAAAATAACAGAATCTTATGAATATATGTACTTCAATGCTTGCATTTAATCAGCCACGTATGCCAAACGAGATCTAAATGAGTTAAGCGTCTTTCGAATGCCGAAAATTTGGATTTCCCTAAGTTATAAAATCCTTACCTACATACATATCTATGGTTATGGAATAGTAGCTTAAGTAGACTTAATGAATTTTAGATTCTGTTCCAGCTGGAATTTTATTTAAATAGTTAAAATGTTGCATATATGAAAGAAAGGATCACACGAAAGTAGAATCATGCGTTAGAGTCTTTTAATCTCTTAGCGGTAGCATCAAAACTTTTTTGCTTAAAAGATTTTTCTTCACCATCTTGTTTCCCGACACGATGCAGGCTAATAAAGATTTTCTGCATTGCAAAGTTTTCCTGCTTAATAAGATTTTCTTGCATGGGTGATTAAATCTGCATTTAACCATTTCATGAAAGGTGTTCTCAATTAGGCTAAGTTTGCAAACGGCCGATTATTCTTTCCAAATTCTGATGATTTTACGTAATGAACAAACAACCAAAATCTTCGGGCGATTTTTAATTTTACACTTTTAGTTTATTTTTCAGTATTTTTTTTGGGTGATCGGACATTGTTTCTTGGGTATTTCTTTACAATGACTACTCGCCCAAAAATTTTGGGCTGTCCTTCATTTAACTGTTTCGCGTCACTTGCACTTGGGCAATAATTGTTGTATCTATGATAATTATCTAAGTTACCCTTGAAAAGCCATACTATAATTCGTAGCCGATGGAGAATATTGCCTTTTATTCATTCATACCAAGGCGAATTCATACTAGGTGGTCGCAAGGGATCAGGTGACTATTTTCGTCCCTTGTAAATTGAATATACTTTGGATGTCAACACACATTTTTCAGTACATTTTCTTGACGTTTCAAGTATAAATTTCTTAAAGCGAATTGAGCAGAGTATACTTTATATGAAGTTTGCTTGATTCATACTTTTATTGCAATTCAGTAACAAACGAATACTATTTATGATTTTCTGTTACTTTTCCTTTTGTTTAATATAAAAATTAAATTACTATTATTTTTAATTTTGTGTTTGTAGCTTTTTGTTTTCTGGAAAAAAATTTTAACTTATTACACTTTTCAATGAAAATTCGCAATAATATGATTTTCTGATATATAAATTTTATTAGAAATTTTGTATCATCCCTTGCGAGTTAAAATTTTTTCTTTACACAAACGCTAAATTGTAATTTTTTTTTAATAAAAAGTTAAAAAATTTCACTTTTTTCCAGAAAAGAAAACGCCTAGGAAAGGGAAATTGAAAAGAGGACAGATGGCGAAGTATGAAGTTATTATGGTTCTTATAGAGACGAAGCGAAACAAGAGTTAACTTTACTTTGTACATTTTTGTATGTATGAAGAATTTTACGCAATTGCCAAACAGTCGCGCTTAGAGCAAAACAATACTTATTAAGCCTACGATTAGAGGATATAGAGCAAAATGAAAGCTTAATATCTCAGAAACCATAATAAATTTCGTGAAACGCGCTTTTGATTTAGAAAGAGGGTATTCAAAATATATATACATTAGAGCGACTCACCAAAAAAGTGCTCGATGTATCCTCCTAAAAATAAGCCTTGGAGTTTTTTGAGAAGACATTTAAAATATTTCGGCTCCAGCTTTGACCTCTCGCGAGCTGAACTAATTTGGAAAAGGTTATCATAAGAAATGTTTTTTTAAGGCGCGTCCAACTTTATATAAAATTTGTCCAAGGACGATCCTCCATGTCCTTTTTTAAGGATATTCTGTAAAAAATAATAATAAAATATTATTAATAAAAATGCCCAAATTAACATATTTCAATCTGAAGTCGATTTAATGTAATACGGTTCTCAGGTTTTTTGCTTTAAATAGGGCAATATGGGTATAAAATTTTTTCTTTTGCCAAGTACATAATCTTTGTATGTAAAAAAATTTTGTTTGAGCAAAAAAATAAAAATCAGAAAATTACAAAATAACTCTTATTTTGTGAGGAATAAATAAAAATCAAGAAATAACTGTTATTTTGTGAGGAATAAATAAAAGTAAAAATCATTGCATCCACAGGTAGTCCAAGTACCTTGGTACATTCCTTTTGCAGGTAGGACTTCTCTATTGGTGTGATTTTTTCAGTTTAAATTTGGAAAATAATCGTTATTTGCGATCCCTGCTTTTTACAAATTGATTTTGACAACCATTGCACACCATAAGGCTAATTTAATTGTCCTCTACTACCACCTCATAGAACAATTTCGCTTTAATTTCAAGTTTCAGTGAGTGTTGTCATGCTCAATAAACGCCTAGATCTTTTACACTGAAAAAAATACTCGGGAAATCAACAGAAGATATTGGTCTAAAGCTATGTACAGACGATTGTCAGATCTTACAATATTGTCAAATCTGGCAATGTGCTGACAATGTACTGGCAATTAAAAATTGCCAGTACAATATTCCTTGTCAGTTCACACGTCGTAAGGAAATCTTACAATTTATTGCCAGACGGTTGTTTGGCAATACATTTATCTGAGAAAATCGTCAGTCGAAAAATTGTCAGTTCACACGGTTGTCATGTGCACAAATTATCAGATCTATTGCTATGCGTTGCCAGACACAAAGCATTTGTTAGAAATTGTTAAATATCAATCGTTTGTGTTTGTTTTAAATGTAAAAAGTGTAAGTATAAATTATTATGGACCATAAAGAAGCAATTGCAATGATTTTGTGTGCATATATGTTATTATAAATTTTTTCTGTAAAACCAAGCGTGTGCAGTGTTGCCCATAGAAAGAATTATCTTACAATGACGTCATTGTCAGATGCATTAACTTCGCACATCTGACAATATTAAAATGTCTGACAAATATCTGGCAATAATTTTTCAATGTGTTCACACGATTGTAAGATGTCTGACAATTTGTTGTCAGCTGCTAGTCTTGCAATGGACTGACAATGCTTTTTCTGGCAACGACGTCTGACAACATTTGTCAGTTCACACGGTTGTAAGAAATTTTGAGCACATTTTACTGACAATATTGTAAGATCTGACAACCGTCTGTACATAGCTTAAGTTTTAATATTGTAAAACTAATTTCATTGCAAAATATACAAATCGAAAAGTATTCGACTCAACCAGTTTTTAAATTTGTAAGAAACCGGACTATTCGACATTCGAAAAATTAACATTTTGAAAAAACCGAGAATCGTATTGTGAATAAACCGGGTTTTAAAACCGGTTGAAAAACCGAGTCGATCAATCTAATATATACACACATGCAAATGCAACCTTAAATTATTGTGCTTTTTTATTACGATAAGTTTTTAACTAAGATTATTTTTCGGGTGTAATGGCAAGAAATTGTCTCTAACACGGACACAAAACAGCTCTTATATCACATTAACTTAATAAGCGTCTCTCTGAGAAAGAAAAACAATTGGAAACTTTATGAATGAATAAATAATAAATATATTTGACAATTTGTAAAAATGTATATGTATACTTACATACATACCTACATACATACGTGTAGTACAATATTTGGTGTAGTTTTGATAATGAATGACGTCGCTAACCAGAGCTGCCACTATTCGAGATGTATCTCCATCTCTAAATTTTTTTCCGAGGAAAAATTGTATTAAGTGAATAAGCGTTTTTACGGATATTTCAAATTATTGCGGATTTTATTTTTTTAATAGGTACATAATTAGTCAATAATTTGGTTAAAGTGGTTTTGCTTGTAATTTGTTTTTGTTTTTATATAAACTAGTAGGTCTATATAGGTATATTTTTATATTAAACGGACGAAACAATCGCCCGTATTTTATTAGATGTAAATAATTTTATTAAGATTCATAGAAAAATTATCTAGGCGTCATTAAAAATTAATTAAAAACCAGCCACACAGTATACATATGTACACATCGACAGCTCGATTCTAAAACATGGTAAGTCAAAAAAGCCAGTTTTGAGGTAAAAGCCTTCAAAGTTTATTGATGATATCTCGGGAATGTTATAAAATAGAAACTTGAGGCTTTTTGTAATCATGTAATAACTGCAATAAATCATAGTTAAAAGTGACTTAGGCCGGGCTTACATCTGTGTGCCAAATGCCACACAAGCGTTTAAAAAGCGTAGCAAACTAAATTCTAATGAAAAACTATTTGATTTAGACTTGTATTTAATACACAATTAATAAACAATTTTATAAAATCCAATATGATTGCACACTGTTTAAATCAATAAATATATGTCTGAATCAAACAGTTTTTCATTAGTAATTAGTTGGTTACGTTTTTTTGGACAAATGACACACAAGAAATGCCAGATGTAAACTCAGCCTTAGGATACTTAAGATTATCCTCTAAGTAATCTTAGCAAAATATAAAAAGAGAGGGTTCTTAAACTTGAAAAATTATGCTAAGTACATTTTTGCTCATAACTTTTGATAGAATAGTCCGATTATTATCAAAATTTGATAGAAACTAAGTTAGTAAATGATAAATTCAGAAATGCTTAGCATGTTTTGGAATTGGATTTGGACCGCTCATATGTAAATACTAGTGATGGACGAATATTCATATTCGAATTGTCGAATATGTGTTCATTTACAGGCGAATACGAATAGTTTTCCACAGAAATTAAATAAATCAATGCATAAATTCTAAACGAATTGAAATAAATGACTAAAAATTGTAGTTTGTACAAATACATTAATTTTTTTATAGAAATTTGTTCCTTGTATCATATTCAAAGTTTTTGTTTAATGAAGATCATTAAACTTTTTGGTACTTTTTATTAACTTTAAAGTACGCCAACAAGAGTGTGAAGTACTTTTTCATAACAATTTTTTAATATTTCATATTGCATACAATATTTGTATTCGCGAATATCGTTTCAAATACTCGTATTCATATTCGCGAATATCAAGTAGGCTTTGTAGCAAACAATTAAAATTTTTATTTCAGCGAAATTAATGTGACTAATTTTGGAATGAGGTGAGTCAATGTTTCTTAAAATGAGCTAAATTTTGCTAAAAAAAAATATTAATAGCTTTTTTCGTATTTAAATTTAATTATAGTCGTACGGGACATGCGTACATGACATTTTGTTTCATCATGATGTTCAAATATTTTCTGGTATTTTTTGGGAAATTATGAATAAAAAATTATAAAAATATTAAATAAAATAAAATAGAGGTATTCAATGTGTTTATTTTAACATAGCGACGAACTTAAAGGGAAATATATTTGCTTTTTCATCTCATTCTGCATATGAGATGAAAAGCAAATATATTTCACAAAATAGGCAAAATTAAATACGAATAATATTAGGTACATTAATTATAGTTTTTTTTCGGAATATGCAGTTTTAGCTGCTGTCACTTCCTGACCTTTGGAACAGAAGAAGTGCAATTGAGATATTTGTGATATAATTTTTACATTTGTCTACTTTTCGTCCAAGTTATACAACGAAGAGTACTTCTCAATATCATCGGATGTTATAAAATACATTTTAATCTCTTGATAAAAATAAAATGCATCGGGTTTAATAAGGTTTTTTGACTTTGCCTTTTAAATATACGTTCATACCGCCTTTTCTCTTCAAAAATTTCTTTATTTGCTTCAGCTAAAGCTTTTTGCTCTTATGCAAAAACGATTGTTAAAGTTAAAGCATGTGTTAAAAGCGGTTTTGCCATACAAGATTCGTTTGTTAAACCAACTTTAAGTTTACCAATTTTTTTGGGGTTTGACTTTTTCCTAGCGGTACGCGATCTTTCTCGGCTTTTTAATTTATAGTTTTGCAATTTAATTTCATTTTCCTTTAATTTTTCTCTGTGCCGTTTGAAATTCTCACCGTTTTTATTTCTCTTGATTTAAATAATTGAATTATAGAATGCTCTTCCAAAAATAATTAGTTATTAAAGAAAATATTTTTTTAATACTTTTAAATTTCTCAGTAGCAATGTCGTACGGAACAAATTTTGCACAGGCGCCTAGTTTGCAATTCTGCAATGAATTAATGCAAAACTTTTGCAGATTTATTAAATTTGATTGTTTTTCTTTCAAAATTTGCAACAAAAAAATTTCAAGAACTTTTAATTTTTTCGTCTCGGTAGACCTTCTGAGAGAAATGCCCATATGCAACCATAATTAATTAATAATACATGAAATTAAAAAACAAAATCAAAATTGCTTTAACTTATCTAATTCAATTTATTAAACACTTTACCCTTAAGTATTATGGCTTTCATAACATAACATATAAGAGCAAAAGCAAATACCTAATACAAGCAAAGCTCATTCATAACATACTGTCCACACCTGATGATTTTATATCATACCTTATAATAATACGCTGGCAGAGCAAATGTAATTTTTTCATTAATATCAACACAAAGGGGTTGATGATTTTATATTATGACGAATCAAACAAATATTTGAAAAATACTTCCTAAAATTATGTAATTTCAAAATTTTTCTTAAACTCAATTTGATCAGGCGGGAAGTTAAAATTTTTATTAAAATTCACATATTTTTAATGAAGATAACTAATAGGTACATACATACCTATGTACATAATATAATTTCAAAATCTCTAACCATAACTTATAAAATTATTAAAATTTTCGAAATAATTTCAATTTTCTTCTCTCTTATTAATTAGGATTTTCAAAAGAAATAAATTATTTAATCAGTTCAATAACATTGGTTTAACAGTAACAGAATGTAAAAACGTTGCTTTTAAACGACCCAAAATTGTCAAATCTGGCAGCTATGAACGTATGTAGTACAAGATCAATGACTCACCTTCACAAGCCAACTGAATATTTTATCGTTTTCATTGGTATTAGTTAGTTGACTATTGGAGCGTGTGGAGATTCCCCAAGAAACAACAATGTGTAATAGTATTGGCAGAACAATGTGTTTTCATCGTCATCATTCGCAGAAAATATTTATGAGTGTATTTTGGCATTTTTAGATATGAAGTCGTTGTTGTTGTGTATTTTGATTTTTTTTCTTTAATTCAATTGAATTTACTATTTATTGCTTAGATGTATGTATGTATGGATATAAGTATGTATGTATGTATGTATGTATGTATATAAGTATGTATGTATGGATATAAGTATGTATGTATGTAAGTATGTATGTATGTATGTATGTATGGATATAAGTTGTTACGCTACCGCTACGAGATTAGAAGTAGGGACGTAACGATAGGCGTTTTGCTGATCCGATACCGATACCGATACTCAAAATGTAATATCGACGATACCGATTCCGATACCAGTACGCATATTGAACTTAATTTAAAATTAACAAAACCTTTTAAAATTGATATTTGAATTCATTCTTAACAAAAAACAAATTAGTTTTTTTAATACATACATGATTTAGCATTGAGAGAACATTTCACTACTATGGTGCAAAGCAAAACGAAAGAAATTTTTTTCTGTTTAGAGTTTATGTTCTGCTTTTAATATGTTATTTCTCTTAGTTTTTATGCAAAAAAAATCGTTGAAAATTTAATTGTTTGTTCAAAACAGCTCTACAAAAATTAGAAAAAAATTTGCCACGATAGCCTAGTGGATGTGTATTTTAGAATGGAAGTACTGTGTTCACATCCTACAGCGTAAGTTTAATAATTTAAAAATACATAAAATAAATAAATTAAAATATAAAATTACTTTTTCTACTGCCGTTTTGCGACATCTAAATCAGTTTGATATTGGGTAAAGTGAATAAGAAATAAGCATTTGTTTTTACTTGAAAATTTGTAAAATAAAAACAAAAAACACATGCATATTTTAGGTTTTAAAACAAATTTTTGATACTGCTAGTGAACTTTCGAGATCGAATGTCTTTATAAATAGAAAAATTCAAGTAATTAAAAGAACTAGATTTTTAAAAGCTTTTTTATATATGTACCTCCAATAATTTAATAAATATTTTACGTAAAATACCAAACACATTAAATTATTATGTACACAGAGAAAACAGTGCCAATAAATACCTCATAAAATAGAACAAAATTAATAAGATATCTCTATGTTTTTTTCAATAAGGAAATCTTATTAATTTCATACAGATAACCTTTTTGAAAAAAATCAAGAAGAAATATTGTAGTTTTTATTAGGTTATATTATTGATTTTTTCAAAAAGGTTTTCTTCTTGATTTAATTATTGAACCAGCAAACTTCTGACTGATAGACAAGAACTCTAACCAATATGCTAACAAGCAGCCTGAATCTGCACTGAAATTATTGTACAAACATGCTTATACAAGAACGAAAAAGATCATGAAAAAAATTGTCTCTATGTTTATTTATAGATATGAAATAACAAGAAACCTAATAAAAAAAAAGATTTCCTTGTTAAAAAAATTAATAAGATACTTTACACATAATCATATAGGAACCTAATGAAAACGGAATACCTTATTGAAAAAATCAATAAGGCAACCTAATGAAATCAATCCGTGAAACCTTTTTGAAAAAATCAATAAGGCAACGTAATGAAATCAATGAGAAATCCCTATAGTTTACAATTTATAAGAAAACCTAATAGAATCAAGAAGATTTTCTCTATGGATTGCTTTTTTGGTGCCAAAAATAACAAAAACTGAGTAAAAAAAAATTTGTGAATAATAAGATTTCTTCTTGATTTTATGTGGTTTTCTTCTTGATAAAATTAATAAGACTTACCACATAAAAACAATAAGGAATCTCTATGAAAAAATCTTCGCTTCTTTCTGCTGGGATACCCCTTAGCCTAAAAACGTTTCATAGAGAAAATTTTCTTGATTCTATTAGGCAGTTTTTTCTCTGTGTATGTACTTCACTTTAATATATCTTTAATTAGTATAAGAAATAAAAACACACTTGAAACAACCAAAGAAATTCTTATTCAAACCCCAAATGAAAGCATCAGCGAAGAAATTAAAAAATAACAATCAATAACAGTAAATATAAAAATTAAAAAGAACAAACACATTTTAGATAAATGTATCGTCGATTAAATATTGAAAGATTTATAAGAGAGAGTTAAACAGAAATGCTATAATATCACTCTCCAAAAAATCAGAAGAAGATTCGTTTAGAAGTTGTATATTAAGCACCATCGCCTATTTAACATTTATCTTGGCTAGCTGGGTAAATTTACTGTGACGCCTAGAAGTATAATTTATTATCTCGAATTAAGTAAGATTAATTTTGTGGTATTCTTTTAAAGCAAATTTTGATTAATAAAATTACTCTAATACTATTGGTATTCAATTAAATCTTAACAAAGCTTCAACTAACGTAACACTTCTTAAAAAATTTTCAGTATACATTTCCTAAACCGTGTATATCTTTTGATTTTACTTACACCATCCGTGTAAACATAAAAAATAAAAGTGTAAAATTAAGAAGAGATTTTCATAATACAGTTCAACCTTGGTATAACGAATCTCAAGGGGACTAGAAATACGTTATATCGAATAATTCGTTACAATGAGGTTCGATATATCGAGGTGAAGTTGCACTTCTATTCGTTATAACGAGGTAATAAAACATTTTTCTTCGAATATTTCAGCCGTTAATCTAACGCATGCTGCTGTCGACTACGTAGGTTTGCTGGAGACGTTGTCGTTGCAAACACAATAATTTTGTGTGTATCTGTTTCATATAATTTGGATTAATTGATAGAAATCGTTATGCAAAGGTTGTACGTTGACAAAATTCGTTAAATAGAGGTAAATAATTCTTTATATTCCGTTAGTCTGCAGTGAATGAAAATTCATTATAACGCGGTTATTGACAAATGGATTCGAAATAGAGAGGTTTACTTTGTATCAGATCTTATGAAGCGTTGTAGGGGATTTCAAAAAATTCGTTAAATTGAGGAAATCGTAATAGTGAGGTCGTTATATCGAGGTTTGACTGTACTTTGGTTTTACAAAGCCTTACGTCCTGGCCCACGATGACAAAAAATGTTCTGTCGCTTAGTTATATTGAAAATAAAATAAGAAAATTTGTTTTTGTTTTCAGTATAATTAAGCGATAGATCATAGTTTCTTGTCGACATTGTGTCACTATCTAGAGATTCCTTTAATTCATGCTTAAAATTTTAGGGATAATTTGCGGTCTCCTCCTGACATAAAATGACTAACTTTAACATTAACTTCAAGTTAATATTAAATGTAGACTATTTTTTTTTATAACATTATTGAAGACGTAGACGTAATGGGACCCCCTAAGAAATCCCTGATGAATTTTAGTTACAACACTGTATATAATGCAACGATGTTTTTGATGAAATACCAATTTTAACAACGTTATTCACAGCTGGTCTTGTACAAAGTGAGTGACAACCCAGTGGTGCAGTTGATTGTCAGCTGACTTTACTCTAAACTTCAAACTCCATATAAAATTTTAACCCAAACTGTCAATATCCAAATAAAATAATGTTCCTAAAAAATATTTGTATGCATGTTGTTGTACTTGTAATACCACTTGGTATTAAACCAAGGCCTATTTATCAGGTCAACGCAATCGTCCTGATGATATTCTGTGTTTTCTTGTTTAAACTGTCAAAAGCTGCTTGCACCATATACTTTAGTTCATGTTTGTGTGTGTTTCTGACAACTTAAACACAAAGTTGTTTTTTGTATTGCTGTGTTTTTGTAGAGTTGCATAGACCTAATAAATGGGCCTTGGTATTAAACACTCTAGTCTCGTAATTCATTTTCCAGGGTTAAACATTTCGGACTTCTCTTGAGTAATATTTTTACAAAAAAGTTGATGGAAAATCTAAACTGGGATTGCCCATAAAAAAAACAATAAAATCGTGCATTCAATTGTGTAATGTTGCCTAAAACACCGAAAAGTGGTTTCTGGAAACTAGTTAAAGGCAGTGCCAAAACTCTTTTTCTTATAGAAGCCATCTGCTTTGCAACTTCTTACGGTATATATTATCGTATGAACACAAATCGTGGTATGTACATATGTATGTGCAAAACATTATTTATGTAATTAGAAAACTGTATTATAATTAATATGGTTTAAATATCTATGTACGAATGAATGAAATATTTTTTAGAAATTTGATTATGCATTTGCATCCATTGAAAGCAGAAACTTATTTTTGAGTAAGATGAGTCATCATTCATTGATTTAAGAATATATAAATAAGTACATATGTATGTATGTATTAATATGAACCCTGCTAGCATTTGGAAGATTGTTTTATCAAAAATCACCTAACTAAGTCTTCCTCGAGTACTTTTGACGATTAAAAACTGATTAAACACTTGCGCGCTTGAAAAAATACTCGAAAATCAGTCGTGCTTATGCTTTAAAATTAATTAATTTATTTATTTTAAAATATATGAGTCATAAATGAGTCGAAACTGATCAGAAAAGCGGGTAATAAAAGACTCCTCAAGAAGAGTCGCATGTAGGGTACCACTTTCTCCCGACAAAACTATCTTTTATGCTCAGAAAACGAGCGCATATTCTTGTTATTTGATCACTTGAAAGTATTAAAAAAGAATCAAATTTAATTAAAAATTTCCAAAAATGCTAGCAGGGAAATTTTAATACCACTTGTAAACATATGTCTATGTAAATAGGTATATATGTACATATATGTATATATGTAAACCGCATCTTTTTGCATATTAACTAATTAAGTAATGCATAATATCTCTGAGGATATCTGCAAAAAGCTCCAATTTCATTGACTGTTGGTTGGGATCATCAATAAAGATGGTATAATCATAAACACATGAATTTATTGTATATGCATGATTACCAGTCATTTGTCAATCGACAACATACATACTTATGTATATTAAAAACAATTTCTGTTCAATATAGGTAGTAAAAGTTTTTTAATTAAATTTAGAAATTGTGTGTAAATACATGCGGAATTTAATTTGCAAACAAAAAGGTACCTACATACATACATATTTACATACATATGTATGTATGTAAATTCAGATATGAAATACCAACCAGAAATTTTGTTTGTTTTATAATGTAGATGTTATAAAAGAAAAGTGCATGTTTATAGAAATATTAATTATTTATTTGCTTGTCAAAATCAGTTAATATTTACTTATTTTTATTTTTACATTTATGATTGCAGAGTTTCGCCAATATATTAACAAAAATTATCCGTTTGTATTGGACTATTATTATAAAGTCGGAGAAGTTATTGGTAATAGTAATCTAAGGGAGATCGACGATAAAATTTGGCGTACAGAGGAAAAGGAAGAATAAACAAAGATAGACTAAAAATATCAATAGCACCAACTCACACAAAAGTAATTTTTCAACTTTATAAATCTACATTAATTATCTTCAAAAATAGTGAAAACAATATTGTCAAAATTGTCAATTTGCACACCCAAACTGTCAACATTTTAAGTTTCACTTTTTAATTCATTAACTCCTTTTTATACTCTCCAGAAGCAATATACATATGTATATTAGTTTAAATGGCTTCAAATGTTTACGTTAAATCATTATTTTGGTTGTTATCAATAGGCGGTCTTGGATACGGTCTTATGCTTTTAACAGCACCCTCAGAAGAAAAGCTAGCAAAAATAAAAGCTACTACAGCTGGTGTTCATCTGACCGAAGACGAGAAAAAGAAGGTGCTATTCCTCAGAAAATTGCAGGAGGCAGCCAACCAAAAAGAACCTCTGAACCTAAAGAAGCCAGATAATTAAGAGAAAATCTTTTTTATTGACTTTCAGTAAGATACAACTTAATTATGAATGAAGATTTAAATGAAACAATGGAAACGGATTCGACTACTCTAGCTCTAAAAAGTCCTGTTGTGAAAAAGGACCAGCTGTTAGAACGTCTTAATAAACGTAACAAAGAACGTCAAAATTATCTAGATGTTAAATTAGAACAACGTCACAAGGACTGTCCCGAATTAGAAGGAGCCGATTACTTTAATCAAACGTTTTTGGATAAAGTACGAGAAATTGAATTGAGAATTAAAAATATCACGGAAGCTACCGCAAAAAAAACAGTCGGTGATGGTCCCAGCATAGATTTGGCCAGACATTTTACGGACATTACAATAGAAATCCAGGAATTACAAAGATATTTAACTAATTCTACAATATTTTTAACGGAATACAAAATAAAATCATGTCAAGAAATTGTGCATGATCTGTTGGTCACCTGCGAAGAGACTAAAGTACATTTAATGCCCAAGAAGAAGTTTGGTTTTAGTGGACGTAAAGTAACGCCAAAGCCAGCCCTTAATCCTAAACTTACCTTGAACGACAAACACGATTCTTTACAAAAATTACAAACTAAAGCATCCACTCATAGCGTAATTAACTGGACTTTATCTAATCTAAAAAATGAATACGTCTGCTTAAAAGGAGAGCAGGTTAATGGTAAAGATATAACTATATCCAACCTAAAAAATTGTTTTGTGGAACTGCAGGGACCAGCCGGCTCAGTGCAAATAACACGTTGTGAAGATTGCATATTTTTATGTGGGCCCGTAGCTCGATCCCTATTTGCTGAATATTGTAACAATTTCACTCTCAATGTGGCTTGTCAACAACTAAGATTACATTCGTCTGTTATTTGTCGTATTTATTTACATGTCACCTGTCGCGCTATCATAGAAGATTGTAAACAAATCGAAATAGGTCCGTACAACTATGAATATTCGTACATTGAAGAGGATTTCAAATCGGCCGGTCTCAGTAAGGAACAAAACAACTATATAGATGTAGCCGATTTTAACTGGTTGTCATCAGAAGTTCCTTCGCCAAACTGGCATTTGATAAAGGACTGCCCATCGGTTAATTGGCAGGATACTAAAAATGAATGGAAAATACGTTACATTGACAATGCTTCATTATAGTCCAGGGTGTGGCAGTTTCATTTGATGTGGATATTCTTCGCTGTAGTAATAATATTCGCCTATAAAAAAACAATAGGAAACGGAACTTTTAGTTACTACTTTAAATTAATAAATCTTTATAAGTTTTTAGGCTTCAAATGGTATTGTTTAGTGCCATTTAACAACTCTAAGAACTGTAAAGATTAGACTTAAATTACTTCAGAAAGCAATTAAATTACATACACACTTTCAAATCAAAGCAGATTATCCCATTTGCCATTGTAATCGTACTTGGCACGTATTTATTAACAATTATTATTAAAGTAGTATATATCCAAATAACATTTGAAGCGTTGTAATCTAATTTCAATTCAAATTACAAAATAAACATTCATTACATTCATGGTTTTTAAATTGAAATGCGTTTATTAACACATATTGTATTGTCTCCAGACTTAAATATTAAATAAATTCAGTGAAGTGCGATTTTGACCCGCGCACGAAGGGTTCCGTACGGGCACGATATATGTAATTCAATACGAACAATATAAACTATAGTCTTGGCATTTTTTTCGTTTTTGGGTTTTTTTCGGTTTTAAGCGTTTTGTTTTTAGTTTGGGGGTTTTTTGAATTTATTGGCGCTTCCTGAGTTTTGGCACTTTTTTTCACGTTTTGGCGGTTTTTTTTTGGGTTTTGAAGTTATTTTAATTTTGGCAATTTTTATAATTTTGGCTTTTTTTATTTTGCCGATTTTTTTAATTTCGGCGATTTATTTTTTAAATTTGGCGTTTTTTTCAATATAGGTGATTTTTTTTGGTTTTGGCGATTTTTTTTAGTTTTGGCACTTTTTTTCGTTTTGAGGATTTTTTTCGGTTTTTGGCGTTTATTTTAAAATTTGGCGATTTTTTTAATTTTGGCGATTTTTTTAAAATTTGGCGATTTTTTTAATTTTGGCGATTTTTTTTTTAATTTTGGCGTTTTTTTCACTTTGGCGACTTTTTTTCACATAAACAATTATTTTGGTTTTGGCGTATTTTTCGCGTTTTGGCGATTTTTTTCGGTTTTTGGCGTTTATTTCATATTGGCGATTTTTTTTCATTTAAACGATTTTTTCGAATTTGGCGATTTATTTTAGTGCTAGAACTTTTTTTTTAATTTTGTCGATTTTATTCAATTTGGCGATTTTTTTTTAATTTTTGTCGATTTTTTTCAGGTTTTGGCGATTTTTTTCGGTTTGGCGATTTTATAATTTTCGGATTTTTTAGTTTTACCGTTTTTGAAAATTTCAAGAGTTTACCTTGAAATTCGGCAGAGACGAAGCCGAACTGTATTGATTTAATGAAAATACACGTGATATTTTTTTAGATTATTATTATTTAACAAAATTAAATTAAAATTTTTAAAATTGAGGCTTTTAGCGCATTCGTTTTTTGGTTGTGGTTCTGGTGATAAATACATTATTTACATTACCAACTATCAAAAAAAAGTGTAAGCCACCTTTTGGTATTCTAAAGAAAATGGAAATGAAAAATCTTTTTTGCACAGATCATAATATTGCAAAGTAAGAAAGCAATTAAATAATTAAAAAAAATGATGTGGGTTACATAACTTCTGCGCCGATAACCTCAATTCTACTCGTGATTAATAAGGAACTAAAACTATTTTTAGTTATAAGAAATAGGAGATCATTGTTAAAAAAAATCCACATCAAGTTTAAAGAGGCGCCATAGTAAAAAAGCCTTATAATAATAGGTTTATATTGTTCTTTTTAATTTTATACAAGAGAATCTAATCAAACTCATTCTGATTTTTAACCCCCGACTAGGGTTTCTAATTTCCCGGACCGTTTTCCCGAGTAGTAAAATGTTTTATTCCCGGGAATTCCATGGAATTTCAAAAATATATGAAATTATATAATTTTAATTATATAAAAAATATAATTTTATGACAAAATATAAAACATTTGCACGCAATTCACACGTTGATTTTTTGAAACACGCCTACAAACGTAGGCGAACGGTATCGAAAAGCAAAAGATGTAGAAAAAAAATCACATTTTCCGTTCTCTGACTCTGAGATTCCACGTACAGACCGAACGGCTACAGCAATTTTGATTTAGTTTTTTCTGTTTGAAAGGTGACTTGATCGAGTGTTATTAGCTATGTTTGAAGAAAATGGTTTCAGCTGTTTAGAAGATATCACAGCTTTTCCAGACATATTCCGTCGAATTGTTTGTCTTTGACCTACCTCCCGAACGGCTTGACCGATTTTATTTTGTTTTTTTTTTCGTTTGAAAGGTACGTTAATATATGTGCGTTGGAGGTTCTTAAAATTTAAAATTTTTGTTATTAACATTTAAAAATACACATTTTTTTCATTGGAAAATAGTTTAAAAAATACAAAATATTAATTGTACGACGTGAAAATTTAGAAGTAGTATATAATTACAATGGCGAAAGTTAAGACTTACGTTTTTGGCTATAAAAATGCAATGAGTTGAATTAACTTAAATAAAAATTAGAAATAGGTTTACTTTAAATGGCATTAATTCACTTTTAAAAAAGCTTTCGTATTTTTGTATAAATGTTCTTGAATTTTTATAAACTGTTTAAGCTTATTTTGGGAAGTTCTTACTTCGTTTTTCTTTAATATAAAAATTAATAGATAAATTATTCAATATATTTTTTTTGTAATAGTAAAATATATATATATATATTAGTCTATCTACACATTTAACGTTATTTTAGCAATAAGAAACTATTTCAAAGTGATCAAAGAAATAGAAAAAAGTTAGCTTTATTTTCCGGCTTAATATTTTACTTTTTAACTTTTTTTCAAACGTGATTAGCTTAATGTTATTTTAAAATTTGGTCACACTGTTAATATACCTTGCTGGGAATTTTAATTCATAATATGAGGAATGGAAATAGGAAAATAATTCCCGGGAAATTGTTATTCATAATTGGACTGATAGATGAAACGGCTTTAAATTAAAAAAAAAATAAAAATATGTCTCATGAAAGTGTACTGACTTCTAACGAAACGAATCGAAAGTGACTCGAATATGATCATTAATTTCATAATGCTGACTGGGATATATCTAAAATTTTGAATATATATATATATATATATATATATATATATATATATATATATATATATATATATATATATATATATATATGTATGTATGTATATTAAATTCAATTCAATGTAAAATTGGTGCAAATGAGTTAGTGAAAAAGTTTTATTTGTGTTAGTTTCAGTCATTCCCCTGTCGGAGATTGTGTTGACTACAAAAATATTTAACTTATAGTTAACTTTTCTTAGACTCATTAAAAGCTAACTGCAATGTCATCCAGAACAAACACAAAATTAATTATTAAGTTTACAATTGGAATTTGATGAGAGCCAACAAATTTATTCTAAGCTACTTTGAAACTCATTTCGGTTTTATAATAACAATTTGCTGTTGTTATTTTAGATGGTACCTTAGCTGATTGGTAGCGCGTTGAGTACACAACGTGTGATGTTACATGTTCGAACTTCGAACCCCAGACATTTTTTTAATTTACTGACTACCAGGTAATTTAAAAAAGTAAACTTTAAGTTAGCTGAAAGTAATGCAGAGTGAGCCAATTGACTACTGCCTAGGACATCGCAATGTTAAAATAGTCAGTTGATTACATTGAATAGTAATCCAAGTGTCAGTCAGTACGAGGTGTGAAATAGTTAACTTAAATTTAGTTTAAATTTAACGAAATTTGCGATAAGGTCATTTCTTGTAAAGACGTTTCTGTACTAAGAAAAAGACACATGTTGGCAATTCCCTCAGCTAAAGTCTAGTTTAATTCTTCTCATTCTTAAAAAATCATATTAGGTCTGTTCATTTACATTCCTAGCAGAAACCCGAAACTATAGAGTAAGGAAGAAATTTATACGAAAATTTTATTCATATCATAGATGGAAATCATGATACAATTATACTTTTTATGATGTATTTTTGATAATCACAAAGTTGAACGATGCGGCAACCTATAAAGTTGAACGATACGATTTTACTAATTCTACCTTAGCAATTCTTGTAAATTCGTAAAATTTTTTAGTGATTGAACAAATATATTAGTTAATAGGAATACTTCATTCTATAAGAATTATAAATACTGAACTTAAGCCCGATTAAGAAATTATTCCTTGATTAATATATACATATTATATGTATGTATAATAATATATTTTAATTCATCTGGAACAGTATTTTTTGACTATTCGCAATAAATACTATTACATATTACTAAAGTAAAGAAAAGACTAATTAAACCCTGCATGCGGTTAAAAATTTAAAAATAATCGGTTTGTAAATTTTATTTTTTACTGTTTTATTTAATCTCGAACACGTGTTAAATTATAGCTTAATATGTGGAAAAGTACATTTATTTATAAAAATTATCTGAAATTAACACTTTTTTAAATACTTCATTTCTTTATAGATTTTTAAATATGAACAAAACTATAAAATTCACACTCGATCCTGTAAAAAAATATACTTGCATAGTACGTGCGTTGTTGGCAGTGTAACAAAATAATGTTTCCCGTTATTCTGTAACTATTTGTTGACGTAACATCAGTAAAATTCCGGAAACTTAAGTTATTTATTATTTACCAAAAATAATTGAATACTATTTGACATCCTCTTAATATTCTATAAGGCGTAGACAATTCAGTGCTGGCTTTTATGTACATATTGCATTGACGCGACGCATACAAATAGTTTCAGAATAAAGGGAATTGTTACTTTCTTAAATTTTTTGTTATAATACAATACTTTTTTGAATCTTACTGGTAGAGCAACTATGAATTGTAGTTAATAGATATTATATCTCTGAGTTAGATTAGAGATTGTGATTACTTTTCGTTATGAAAATAGAATTTAACTTCTGTTGTTTTTTCAATTTCAAAATAAAAACTTAAATTCAAAATCTTTCTTTATTTTCCACTTTGTGAATAACTTGATCTCTTTAACCAGCATGATTGATGGGTCGACTTATTGAGTTTGGTTGTGTCATGGCTTTTATTTCTAGTCTGCATAGAAAATATTTAGATTTTGAAGTCGATATTTTTAACAATATTGTATTATAATTTGAAATTTACCTTAATTCTCTAGGTAACCAGGTGGTATCAATTCGATTTTCTACGACGGCCAGTATTGCTAAGGTTTTTAGATTTGGCGCAAAATCAAGAATATTTGTGTCATTATTATCTATCAAAAATGCTTGCTCTTGAGCTGTTTCGTGAGGATAAGGACTATAAAATATTGAATAAACTCTAAATTAGTATAAAAATATAACAAAGGGAAGTATAATCGGTAATAAAGACTGAATACATACCTAGTGCCCCCAAATAAAAATAAACATGATCCTTTAACAATTCCAACTTGTCGCCGCCGTGGTGTAGGCGGTTTACCATGAGGCTTGACAAGATTCCAACAGTTTGCTTTTGGATCGAACGTATATAAATCATTGAAGTGCTGATCTAACAAACCATTATAGCCACCAAAAACATATATTAAATTATTATAAATAACTATAAAGAAGATAATATTATTGTCAACAAAAACACTCAAATAATAGACTCACACATCGAATGACTTCTCCTTCCCACAGGAATTTTTCCCGTCGTTGACGGTCGATGCCAGACTTTAGTCTTTAAATCTAAATATACTATTTCTGGACAATACATCTCCTCTTGACTATGATACGGACTGTGTTTATCACCACGTCCGCCAAATATATACATTCTTCCATGTATATGCTCGGCGGTATGAAAGTCTCGAAATGATGGCGGCACCCCAAATGTTTGAATGTAACGCCATTCCATTGTGTCGAAGTTAAGAGCATGCACATCGCACGAAAATTCATGTATTTCTTCGACAAAACCACCAAATATGTACATGCAGTTATCGATAACACATGCAGAGTGGCCATCTCTTGACCCCGGAATCGCACCCGCTACCAGCGGTCGCGACCAGCTCAGTTTTTTGGGATCAAAACAATACAAAACATTACAAAGCGTCTCATCATTCCTACCGCCCCACATGTAGATCTTATCTTTGTATGCGACAGCGGTGTGGCCATATCTATTGCAAAGAGTAGGGAAATTATTTTTGTGCAAAAAAACTTGGAGTTCTACTCTGCAATTCGAAAGGAAACAAATGTTTTCGAATTTACGTACTATTAAAATACAAACTTGAAAGCATTTCCTTTCGTTTCGAATTACTGACTGAGTAGATCCCTTGATTACCATATTTTAATTGTGAGAGATTCTTTTCATTTAAAGTATATAATTAATTGTGTGGTAAAATATTCAGTCAGCCACCGAGAGAAATTTATTCGCGTATGTGTATTCATTTGTATGTACATATATGAAGCCGATTGATGTTTGGCACTCTTGTGCCAAACGTAAATGCATCGTAAATGCATCACTGTGCTGCAAATGAAAACTTGCATGTCCTAAATTGCTTCGCTGAAGTATATGTATATCATGCATGGCTACTAATAAATTAGATTATCAGCGATTTTGTATTCCATTTGAAATGAAGGTTTGCTCGAACAGTGATGCATTTCCAAACAGGCCCTACATTGCATTTGTGCCAAGAATTATACGTTTTATAAAAATTTATTTTTCGGCATATGCACTGGCGAAATGCATCGTATTGCCTTGTTTAAGCAATATTGACACAAATTAATTTTTGCAAATACATACATACATAGTATACATATGTATATAAATAACCATACATATTTTACTGTTATTTTTATTAAAAATGCTGTAGTCCGCATTTTCTTTTTTTAATGGCTCGGAAGGCATTATTTTTTCATTATTTTCGTTTTCCAACCATATTCATAGCGTTATTTTATTACTTAGAAGGTATTGCTGAACTAATTTTTCAGAAAAAAAATTAATATATTCATAATACACCACTTTTAAGTTGGTAGTCTAGCAGACACGAATCAAGTCTTTTGTGTCTTAGCGTTGTTTTTTTTATTTTCGCATAGCAAAAAGCAAAAAGTTTTTTGTGCGGAATATATTCATGCATGTAATTACCTTTGGAATGGTACTTCAGGATATTTAAGTATTGTTCCATTTTCGCATCGTCTTTGCGGAACAAGGGACCATCGCAGTGTTTGAGTATTCAGTACATGGACATCAATTGATTCATTGAATCGATAATCATCACCCGTGCAGTAACCACCAAATGAATATATAAAATCACCGACACAGACAGCGGCATGATTTACTCTACGTGGTCCACCATCTAAGTGTACTGTCCAGCGCATTTTCGCGTCTTATATTTGAACAGTATTTTTTCTCATACAATTATGGTAAAAAAAATTTGCTAAAAATATCAGAAGACAATAAAATTTTATTATAAATCAAAACGGGGTGAAGGTCACTTTCCTGATGATATCTATGTATGTATGTATAATATTCTTATATATGTATGTATATACATATGTTCATATTTGTATATAAATAAATTCATACATACATATTATTTTTCTAACAAACTTCCAAGTTTGTTATGCCTTTAAATTGATTTTTTAATTGACCCCAAACTATCAGTATCATAGAGGATGTGATCAGTATTAGCTCTTATAACTACAAAACAAAGATTATGTATGTACCTACATAAATAGTATGCAAGTTGTAAAAAATTAAAAACTGGCTTCATCAGAAATTAAAACAAATACCAAACCTGAAAATGAATAAACAGATTACACTTGCTTAAGCGAAAGTTTAATTATTGATTGATTGATAGTCTTAAATTTTTTTAATTATTGTATAGCTTTGTAAATTAACAATATAAACGAAGTTTTTTTGCACTTTTGTATTATTGTTTTTTTATTTTTTACTCATCCTCCTAAAGAGTGCTTCCTCACAGTTGTAGTAAAAAGGTATTAATGACATAGAACAATATTATATCATGCGTTATGGTCATTGAACCAAAATGTCAAAATTTGCTCAGAAATCTTTTGACAGATTGGTTTTGTAGCATAGAAAACTACATGTTGTTTTTTCTGTTATAAAATTGTTGTACTTGTAAGGTCACCTGATACTGTGTTCACCTTGGTTAAGATATATTCCAAGCACATCAATCAGGTACCCGCGTTCCTACAACAAAAATTACAACAGCAATAACCACATGTACTTTGTTGGCATACATTACCATCTTATTTTTCAAAACAGGGTAGCATCGTCAGATTGTATGTTTCTTATAGGAAATGTTAAACACCATAAAAAACTTAATATTCGTTATGTGTTTATGGATACCCACATAAAAGCATTTTTTAAGCTTATACCTACACAATCCAAATTTGACATTTGGCTTGGTATAATGACATTAGTCACCTGGTGTAATGCTGCCACCTAATATACATGTACGCCTTGATATATTCTGACATCGGAATATTTTACACTAACAAATATGCAAGGCGAATACGCAGAGTTGCAATTTAAGACCACCTTGTATCAATTCGCCGTGGTCATAATCCTACATCTATACCTGATATAAGACAAAGCTTACATTGTAAAATATTTTTTTTTATATTAGCTATTTTTTCTATATGGAATTTGACATTTATCATGATATACATATAGCACGTATAGACGCAGAGTAATACGTCACCCTGTGTATGGCTGTCAAGCATGTGATTGGTTAGTACTCGTCCAATTGCAATTTTTGTTGCTGCAATTTCTTAAATATCTGCTTTGAAATTGCACAAGTGTCCACATTACGAAATTCTAATTTGCAATTGTGCAATAAAAAATTTCTATTACACCACAAATTTCCCTGAAAAATTAACAATTATATTTATGTGTTGTTTTTCACACAACTGAATAAATAATTTATTTTTAAAAACTTCAAATACCACTAAAAACTTGATAAAAACAAGTACGAATTTCAGATTATAAGAGTATTGCCGACCATATGAAACTGTGTATCCCACCCCAATCTTCTCACCCCTATCCCCCATAAACTCAAGAATTGTTGCAACAAAAATTTAAAGTCTGGACAGGGTCTAAGCAAGCCGGTTGGGTAGACGGCGGTTCACATCGTCGTTCAATTACGGCGGCGTTTTTTGCCATGAGCGCTGTAACTTGTTTACGATATCAATGGTTAAGGTATTTTTTATTGTGGAAAATATTCAATATTTTTTTTTTCAACAAAACGTGAATCCAGATATACATTTGTCTGTTATAAACCATGTCATCTCTGCTCTATCAAAACAGTCAATATTCTCGTGTAATGAATTTAAAATACAAATCCAAATATAAAAAACTAAAAACACAAATAAAACATTTGGTATTCGTAAGTACATGTGTATGAACATGATCCAAGTTTATGATTTTAATGAAAGTATAATTTAAACTAATTAGGAGAATGCTGCTTTGTGTGATGAAGTCGCACAAGTGCAATCAGACTTAACGTCAGCACGTGAGGAGAGAAGGTATTTAATTAGACGTTTAATGCGCCATGAAGGATACGATACCATAGATAAAAGTTCTGCATGTGGCGTAACTCAAGAAGCACCAACTGCTTCTAAAAATTCGAATGTGCCTAAAAAACGTGGTCCTAAAAAAAGAATACAACAGGTCAATAATAACATTGAGGAAGTGGAAAAATTAAGATGTACTTCGGAGAATAAATTTGATTTGGATGCTCAAGGCAAACCGAAACTTCCTATTAATCTTTACAATATTCTAATACATTCTTTGGGAGAAATACTACCAGCAAATCCGAATTTCCATAATGCTAACTGGATATATCCCGTGGGTTATGTTGCCACTCGAATATATGCACATCCAAAAGATCCACAACGGAAATGTGTTTACACCTGCAAAATTTTAAATAATGCCGGAATGCCACAATTTCAAATTATACCTGACAATGATTTGGATAGTGTTTTTTTTGGTGAAACAGCGAATGTATGCCATAAAACATTGTTAGAAACCCTAAAGCGATCCTTGTCGGATGGTACCAAACTACCCCTACATATTCAAGGTGAAAAATTCTTTGGATTGGCTAATAATACAGTACAGTCGTTAATTAAGCTAGATGGAATTTATAAACAATGTGCTAATTTTATAGAATTCCCTGCTAATAATGATGGTACAAGTTATAATTTCTCTGAAGAAAAAGACCCCACTATGTCTTATGAATCGTTGAAATCTTTAGTAACAATGACAGCCTATCATACAATGCCAGAAATTAAGGACGAACCGCCTGATGAACTATTCGAATTGAATTAATGTTAACAAAATCTCACTAATATTGCTTTTACATTCAAATTTAAATACAGGCAATATAATTATTTTTGATAAGTACAGTCTTTTTGATTTCGTTATAAAATATTGATTTAGAATTCTTAGAAATTCTTACAGATATCAAGGTATGCTTAGAAATTTATTCAAGAAAATCTGCTACAAAATTTTATCCTTTAGGCTGAGTTTACATCTGGCATTTCTTGTATGTCATTTGCTTAGAAAAACGTTACCAACAAATTATTAATGAAAACTGTTTGTGTTTTATTGATTTAAATAGTTTGCAATAATTTTGCATTCTTTAAAATTGTCGATTAATTATATATTCAACTGTTTAACTTAATATATACATGTCTGAATCAAACAGTTTTTCATTAATAATTAGTTGGTTACGCTTTTTTACGCTTGTGTGGCATTTGGCACACAGATGTAAACCCGGCCTTAAAGTTCTAGTAACTAAATCGCGTTACAAACGCATTCTAAGACAAAGATAAATCTTTAAAAAAATGATATGTTATTGTCATTACAAATATAAAACGAGTTACATATATGGAAAATGAACCGATTATAGTAAAAAAATGTTTGGATTTGCAAATAAAATATATTTAATACAGCCAAAAAATTATAAAAAACTGTATTCCTAAATATTAAATACATACAAAAAAAAAAGAAAACATATTTAAAAACAATTATAACACAGCGTTTTTTTTCTATAAATAAAAATCATAAGACTTGATCAATTTATAAGCAAAATCTAGCTTGAACTTCGTTGAATTGATGGTTTTATTTGAGCGTCTGTAGATATAGGCTCGCATGGTGCTCCCGGAACTGCTGTGGGTATTAATGTTCTGGTACACTCATTGTAACGAACTTGTGAACGGCTGAAACCGGAACGAAAGTTTCGTTCTGGTGTTAACCGACCTGGACTTATTCTCTGTGGTGGTTGCGGATAACGAAATTTAGTTTCTGTTACTGTTGAAGTATTATCTATTGCTGAAGTGTGCCGACGTTGCTGATGTTCCAGTTTAAAATTAGTTTGTTGTTGAAAAGTGTTTTGCTTCTGTTGTACAGATTTATTGACCGTTGGTTTAGTTCTTCGACCGCCAAACATTAGATTTGACACAAATATTGTGGGGGAAAACAGACGTAAAGGAGTTTCGCTAAAAAGTGTCTTATATTAAAATTAAACAATTTTAATTCATTTACAAATGAGCTTACGTTGTTCCAATAACAGGTTTAGCTTCGTTACCACTCAAAATAAAAAGCGGGAAAAATATTGAAAATATGCAACTGCTTACAATTAGAGAACTGGACATATTTGTCAACACTGTTAAGGGAAATCCAAAACCAATAAAGTACGGCCAATTTATTTCGATATAATTGAGACGCCTGTGCAATTCCCAGCCCATATTAAACCATTTATATTCAAAAGAATACAGAGAATATAACAAGCAAAGATGAATAAAACTCAACATTCCACCAATATATGGAAAGGGCAACAGATTCACCAGCATACTTTGCACCAAAAATAGAGCTTGCACTACCAAATTAAAAAGAAAATCTGCCACCAATTTGCTGACATTAGGTATTAAATTTGGTTTGCCTTTCCGCACTTTATACGCTTCATTGGCTATATCAGCAAACCACAACGAGCTCACAATTTTGCTTAATAGAAATATAGGCAAAACCCACATCATACCAAAAATTACTGAGAGTATATATTGAAGCCAACCCCATATCATGTGCAGTTCTTGAGATTTATCACCATAGCATAAAATCAAAATGAACTTAAGTGTTGGTAAAATAATCTGTTCAAATAAAATTATGCTCATCCATGTGAAGCCTCCGTTAAGAGCACAGCATTTTAGAACTTGTTTGGCAATCTTCCTTTCTCTGCAAGCATAAGTAAAGAAAAAAAAAAAGTTATGTACCTATGTAGTTAAAATTTGCTAAATTGAGTAAAATTTTTAAAAGGAATTCAATTATTTCTATTAACTCGAACAATATTTCACGCCCAGGCTGCCCAGAAAAGCACCAGATTGCCGAACATCAATCGGCATTTTATACAAATGAATACACATACGCTTATAAATTTCTCTCTGTTCTCTCTCTGGGCAGCTCTGTATGTATAAAAAAAAAACTTTTATTTTCATATCTGTAGATAAATATGTAGATAAATTCAGCTCCATTTATGTATATAAAAATAAATTGAAGTATGTAGATGAAAAGTTCAATCAAGAACTTGTCTCTAATAAACTTTTTTTAAATTACATATGCAGGTATGACGACTTCTATAAGCAACACTATGGTTGCCCCCTCGGATGGTAGTTTGATTCCTACGAGTTTAAGTATTCATTACTATGGACATTAGATAAAGCTCCATGTTAATTTTAATTTTATTTTATAATTTATTAACAAAATAAACTAATGTTTAATATTTTTAACGCTTTCCCCAAAATTAACTTGTTCGGTAACATATTAATCATCTAAAAATACATTGAAATTGATTATTGAGGTGATATACATAGCTATTTCCCATGTGCATTCCACTGTCTAGTACCGATCATGAGCGAAATATTCATTGCACAGTAAATTTTTAGAAACAATATTTTACTTGTCCAGTGTTATAAATATCAAACAAAACTAACATTTTTATTTATCTCTCTGAATTCACCGCAACTGCACGTTCCATTCATCTTTGCAAAATAAATTTAAGTTTTTGATATTTTTTTCGGATTCGTTATACATACTCCAGTAGCAGCAGTTCTGATTATTAACATCCTTATTAACAATGAGCGGTCTGACCCCTGAGTTTCGATGCGGACATATATAAAAAGAATTCGTTTGCGGCAATCTGTGCTTACCACTTAATAGTGTTCGAAATTATCATATATCAATTTTTATAAAACAATGATTTTGGAAAATTATTTAAACTTCTTACTTAAAAGGTATTCCAGGTTCTGAAGGCTTCTGGTTCCTTCTTAGACTATCCAAACTACGTTCATCTTGATTCTTATTTCTGGAAGATGATCGTACTCTATGGAACTCCTGATGAAACATGGCTGAAGCTGACGAAGGCACAGGTGAATGACTACGATTTATCATGCGTTGTTCACGTTCAGTCTCATTCTCTGCATTTTGTCTATGAATTTCTTCGTCAATGTAAAAAACTAGTGCCATTCCTTTAATGCTGTCCCACAATCCATAGAATAGAGCCAACAAAACCGTCTGAAATAATAGTAATGCATTAAAGTATTTACTAAAATTCACAAAACACACATATGTATGTATGTATTTTGTTCTCCCCTTTGTTGCGAAAAGGTTTACATTAGAAAAATACTAACCTTAGATGATGAGTACATATTAAAATACAATTATTTTGCATTTATATCACTTCATTTATGCATTTAATTTTAAGATACTTTTTTATGTTAATATATACGTTCTAATTTAAAAATTATATGAAAAATGCATCTGGTTGATTGCTGATGTTAATTTGCGGATGACGTTTTGCAATTATTTAGTTGTTTTTGATAACAGCTCAGAGTTGTGTTTTTACGGTCGACGATTAAAGTTTTAATACTATTTATTGATAACGCTGTGTTTATTCAACCTGAGAAGAAATTAGTTAATAAAAACAACAAAAGACGAAGTAAAATAACATTTACAGTGAATAAAATAAAATTTTTCCATAATTAGTGGATTGACAATATATTTTTACCAAGGTAAATTTAATTTATTACATTAATTACGTTTTAGTAAATATACTTTGCATAATATGCATCAATAAATAAATAAATTAAAAAGAATTTAGGATAGTGAATAATTATAATTCCAATGAATATCTTCAACAATGTTTTGTTTAATGTGTGTGCATATGTATTGACGTATTTAAAGTTTAAATTTTAAACACTTCCATATGTATGTGCTTAGTAAGTATGTACCTCTGACAAGAAAAGAAATTATTTTGATTGTTCTTTAATATAATAAAATATTTACATTTGTATGTATGTATGTGGTTTAGTTTAGTTTGATATTTAAGTTCACTATGTACCTATGTATGTATGTCTATTTAAATATTTCCCGTATGTGGAATACATATCGTTTAGATATGAATGTAGAAGAATCGACATTGTATCTACAAATGTATGTACATCATACATATATATGTATATGTATATGTATGTAGATATATAGTACATATATATGTAGAGTTAATTTCTGTTTATATGTCTTATATATACAAACTTTAAGGCTTAATAAAAAAAAATTTCGTATGAAAATTTGTTTCATAAACCCTTTTAAAGCCATAATAATTTTTATTAATAAGGCTGTATGTACATATATACATAAATATGAACATACATACATAGATATGTATATATGTATATATAATATATATCTTGAAAACTACATTTAAAAATAAGAGAATTAAGAGAGAACTTGTTGCATTTAACAGAGTTACCCAGCTGTTGAATTTTCAGAGTCAGAAGCACAGAGGATATCCTCTGTGGTCAGAAGTATGTATTTACAGTGGAATCTCTCTTGAGCGGACACCGAGGTGGTGGAATCAGTTTTACGAAGTTGAAGATCCATACCAGCGCATAGGATCCCAGCAAAAAAATACAATGAGTACTTCTTTAGAAACCACTTCCTAATTACTTCCAAAGTAATATTAAATCACATACATATTTTATTATTATTATTTAAAATAAAAACCCATTAAAAAAGTGATGAAAAAGAAGTAGAGAATTTTACATTACCGTGTCATTGGAGCGAAGTGTTTTCTTTTTGCAAACCCCCCAGGTAATAAAATTAACTGATTGATTTAAATGTTTAAACGAGCAAATTCTTCAACTTTAAAACTGAACGGAAACAAGAACAGGTTTCCCTTAATTTTTGTTATGAAACAATTATGTTAATAAGTAGAATAATTTCTAGGAATTAAAAGTGGAATAATAAGCCACTGAATAATCAACACGTCCTAAATCGGAACTTTTACTGCTTGGAAAAGTGGTAAATAACCACATCCTAAATGTAAAATATATTGGATTTTATTCACCAATAAAAAGCCATGCCTTATTTTAGAGTTTTTCTATCAAATAAATAAATAAATAAATATCGCTTCAATGACACGCTAATGTAGAATTCACTATTTTTTGCTTGGAGTTTGAAGTGCGTCGTATTAGTAGTTGTGCTTCTTATACTTTTTTTTATCACTTTTTGTTTGCTGGGATGCTATCTTGCCATCCTATACGTTAGTGCAATAGTACAATATGCCACAATTGTGGATAGTTCCACGTTTATGTAAAGTGAATAGGTAACCCTTTTCGGTTTTGTTAGATGCTGCTACCACGGAAGACCGAGTGAAGCTATGAAAGACTGGAATTAATCAAGGAGAAACAATATGTCGCTCATTTACTCAAAGATCGTCATAACTCAAAGTAAGGATTTTTTGAAGTATTGATCAAGAAAAAAGAACGTCATAACTCAAAAAATTCAATTTCTGAGTTAATGATGCAAAATTAATCCTCATGTCGTTCTTGTTTTTATTTATTTATTGATACATATTATACAAAGTAAATTTGACTGATCTGCCACGAATAACCGTATAATCTTGCGGTTCATTTGTGGGTTTTCAAACAAACAAACACTTTACTACTTCCTATGTGAAGGCATAGGTCGTGTACAGTCAGTCACATTTTTTTTTAAATCGTGTTAATAACATCTTGGTAGAATTACTGAAATGAAAAAGAAAATTTGTCCAGTAAACATTTTCAGACTTTCAGTCAACAATTATCAAATTACTCTTTCAATTTACATTCTCATTTGCAAATTTATGTGTAAACGAACACATTTCAGTAATATCCAGTACAAATTAGCAGACTTTTTACCCCCATATGCAAAAAATTAACTTATGCTTCAAGTGTACGTTAAACCGGATTTTGTATGGAAATTTTGGCTGAACTTACACTTCAAGCACACTTTTGCATATGTGGGTTAATCTTTAAACCCCAACCAAAAATAGCGTGTTATAAGTTTGTAGTGTGTGTCTGTACAAGTCCACGTGTAGACCAAACGGCTGTTTCGATTTTGATCTAGTTTTTATCTGTTTGAAAGGTGGCTAGATCGAGAATATTCTAAGCTATGTTTGAAGAAAATCGGTTCAGCCATTTAAAAATTATCACATCTTTTCTGGATGTTGAGGTTTTTAAAATTTTTTATTTGTGTTACATATTTTATTTAAAAACAAAAACGAAATAGAAAGTTGTTTCTTTTCAAGCAAATTTAAAACACTTTTTATCACTTTTATGCAAAGAATTTTGAAAAAATTATATTGTAGATATTTACACAAAGATACATTTTAAACCATATACATATGTACATACATTTCGTGCCATAACGAATTTCTATAATAGCCTATTAATATTCTTATGCTTATTTTAGATTTGTATTATCGTTAATTTCCATGTTTTTGACACAATTGAATCTTGTTTGAATATTTTTTGTTCCAATCCTTGTCGCTAATGCTCTTAATCGAAAAGGTTTTAAATGCAAAAAAAAAAAACGCGAGAGTTTGCAAAATTTTAAACAAACCAAATGTAGACTAAAAAAGCTAAAACTTCGGGCAAAATCGCAAAAATTAAAAAAATTTGCAAAAACTTATTAACAGCGGGATTATAATAAAGACTAATATTGTTTAAAAATCGGTAAAACTGTTAGGAAACTGGAAACATGAAAAAATTTTAAACAAGCCATTATGTTGATTAAAAATTGCTAAAACTGTAGGAATGCAAAAAATTCGACAAAAATCGCGAAATTATGAAAATTCGCAAATACTTACTAACAGCGAGGTAGTAACAAAATCTAATATAGTTTAAAAATAGGCAAAACTGCCAGGAAGCTGAAAACAAGCAAAAATCGCTTTTAACGCGAACTTTGCAAAAATTTGCGAGAAGTTGCAAAATCTAAAGCAAGCCTTAAAATTTATTAAAAATTGCGAAAGTCATTAAAAATATAAAAAGTTTGGGAAAAACGCAAATAAATTGCAAGTAAGCAAAAAATTTGCTAAATTTATGGAAGAAATTACTAAACCTGTAAATAGTAAAATTCGCAAAAAAAATATAAAGAAATATACTGATTTGTTTTTATATTTTCGAATAAACTATTTTATTTTTATGAGAAATATTTGAAAGTGGCACCACTGAAATATGTATGTATATCAATATCAGGTTTTGATTATGCTGCTGCCGTCTCCAATGAGGCAACAAATGCAGCCAGGGGCATTTAAAGTCATGTGTTCGTGTAGCCTGCTGCGGTGAATGGGTTTAATGCATTAAGAAGAATACTTGCAAAAACTCGCATGATCGCGAACATTGCAAAAATTCGCGAGAAGTTTTTAAATTGGAAACAAGCTTTAAAATTTATTAGAAATCGCCAAAAACTGTTAAAATTAAAATAAATTCGAAAAGAACGCGAAAAATTTATAAATGCATTGAAGAAACTACCTACACTGCAAGGAATAAAAAACCCTCAACAAATTAAATCAATCGAAAAAAAAATTGCTAACATCGCAAAAATTACAATGTCTAGTAAAGGTTTTTGGTTAATTTTGAGGTCATCGTTAAACCGATCGATTTATTTCTATGCACAGCAAGAAAAATAAATTTGAAGCATTAATTTTCTTTTCAACAAGAAGTTTCTAAATATACAGCAGTAAAATTGTATACATGTGCAGCAAAAAAGCTACTTTCTAAAAATAAATTACGAAATGTGGCGTATTTGACAAAAAACAGTATTTTGCTCTTTTAGTAATGTGATATTAACTTCTAACTGTATTCATACATTTCTTCTAAACATGTGTCGGAAGCAATGGTGAAAATACAAAAAAATTCTATCAGGTATACTTTGAGAAAACTTCTATGTGAACCTTCTTTTCCCTTTCTCTCCATTCCGACTTTTTGGCATATGCTCCAAACCAATAATGGGCCGACGATATGTTAATTATTAATGAACAAATAACACCAAAGATAATTGTAAATATTCTGACAAACACTTAGTAGAACGGAACAACTAGCTGTTTTCGAAGGCCACAACACCTTCATCATCAAATCATATATTAGATTACTGTTTTCGTGAATTGCAGCGCGATCTTCTTCAGATATTTTAGCTGCGCAGTCATTTCCACATTTTTTTATTAATACAAGGATTACACTGAACAATCTTTTTAGTATGAGTTGATGGGAAGATCGTGCCAATGCATATTTCATCTTCCACAGAGAAAACAAAAAATTAATGACCACTTCAAATATTCTGCTTAACTGTAGATAAAATATCAGAACAAAAAATTGTTTTATTTAATTTTTATGTTACTTACGTTACTTTGCGGTCATTAATTTAGGCGTATGTGGGTTACGTTAAAATTGAAGGGCTCGTATTTATCTCAATATTTGGATTATAGATGCTGTATTTTACAGGAGAACGTGTTGTTACTTTAACAGAACAATTTTGCATCAAAAACTCAGTTTTGAAAAATATGTTGGATGTCTACAAGTATGTTTTACCAATATTTGTAGAATTGTTCGGCCTATTTCTATCGCGCTTCTTCCTATCGCCAAATAAAATCGTTTCATGCAATTAATTTCATGAGTTTAGTCATTCCAATTGTTTTAAAAATTAATGCATGCATACATATGTATGTACATATAAGCTTTTATTGTTGCTTTTTTTGTAGCTTTGTCTGTTTGTACATATGTATGTATGTAAGTATGTATACATACATACCAAGGCATATTAAATGTGCCTTGATACATACATACATTTATTTATATATGTATGCATGTATGAATGTATGTTATCGGATTCTATTAAGAATGCATTCGTGAAACCAGGGGTTGCAAATAACGACTATTTTCCAAATTTAAATTAAAAAAATCACACTAATAGAGAAGGAATACATCAAGATACCCCATGTTACATGGACTACCTATGTATGTACATATGTATGTAATGTATATGCATTGATTTTTATTTGTTTAATTTTTATTAAAAAACTCAACTTTACCCGATTATTTTTTGATTTTTATTTATTCCTCAGAAAATAAAAGTTATTTATTGATTTTTATTTATTCCTCACAAAATAAAAGTTACTTTTTGATTTGAATTTTTTTGCTCAAAAAATTTTAATTTTTAATCTGAATAATATATGTACACATAAAAAAGTAAATTTACTTTTTTATATTTATAAGAGTTTTTTTACAGACTCTGGCGATAAATTCACTTTTAAATCGGTTAATATTAATTTTAGAGCTAAAAATAGGCTTTTTACACTTTAAAAATTAAGCAAAAAAAAAAAAAAAATCCAACGGTTACTGTTATTTCGTGAGGAATAAATAAACATCAAGAATTATTGATTAAAAAGTAATTTTTAAAATAAAACTTATAACCGTTACGGTCCCTGAGTGAAACTATAATTTATACCAGCAAAAAAAGTGATGAAAAAAGTAGAAAAAGCACCACAACTAATAATACGAAGCACTTCAAACTCCGAGCAAAAAGTAGTGAATTTTACATTAGCGTGTCATTGGAGCGAAGTATTTGTTTTTGCCAACCCGTGAGTGAATAAGATTTACTTTTTATTTGCTATAAGGTGTGATTTTTTATTGGTGAAGTAAATCCAATATATTTTACATTTAGAATGTGGTTATTAACCACTTTTCCAAAGCATTTAAATCAATGTTTTAGGAAGTATAAATAAAAAAATAATTGTCTCACAAGAAATAATTTGCACAATGTTCCATTTTCTTTTCGTTTTTGAAGTTGAATAATTTGTATTTTTAAGCATTTAAATCAACCAGTCAATTTTAATAGCTTACGTGCTTGTTCGGAGTGTAAAGTGGTTTGTATCAGTAGTTGCGGTGCTTTTTCTACTTTTTTCATCACTTTTTACTAGGTTTTTATTTCAGAGTATAATAATAATAATATATGCGATTCATCATTACTTTAGATATGTGATCAAAAATAATTCCTTTAAACAAAAATAAAATGCATAACCTATTTTGGAAGTAATTAAGAAGTGCTTTCTAAAGAAGTACTCATTTTATTCTTTGCTGGGATGTATAGATTTTGCTAAAATTACAATTAATTTTAATAAATAAATGTCAACTAGATCAGATATACACACACGTACATACATACATACATATATTAATTAAATGTATTAAATAAACAAAACTAAAGTGAATTCTATGTATGATATTTTGATCGTCGATAAGTATTGTAAAGAAATTAAGAATTAAGAAAAAATTATAAAGAGGATAATCGTGTCCTCATTAAAGAATTTTGAAAACGGAATCTTTATAAAATATAAACTCACCCACCCAAATTATAAAACCAATATACGACTAGTTATAAGATCAACTTTCTCCTTGGCTTTTTAAATTTAAAATATGTACATATGTATGTTTGACTTAATAATTAGTTTATTGCTTTTTAGTATATAATACGCACTGATTGATATACAAACTCAAAACGCCCTCAAATCATTGTTGAAGTTTAAGTAACAATTCGCCCTCTTATTCTCGAATTAATTCATTTTGAAAATATTCAAACAAAGGAAAATTAATATTGTGCACACAGTAATAAAAACTATTACTCAACTGATAACACTAAGACAGAAGTCAAAACATTTTTAAAGCAGTTACAATTGTAATATCAACGAATTAAGAAGCGTTCGCTCTCATTCTCACTTTAACATTTCAGAACTCGTCAATATCTATCGGTTTACTTTTAATTGAACTTGCGCAATATGAGTGACGATAATTTACCTATAGTTGAAAATGAACATCAACCAGCAACTACACGTCAAGGACCACCTGATAACGAGTTGGATCCGGAGCCAACAGGTTGTGGAGCCTCTATTTGCTGTAATCCATCCAGCGGATTCCATCGCTTTCTTGCTTTGATTTTCATGTGTCTTTTGGGTTTTGGTAAGTGTGAAAATCTTTTAATATAATTACATAGAGCATTATTTATAACTTAAATGCATGACTTTTAATTTGTTTAACTGCTTATGAAATTATGCGTTTAATTTTATGTTTTTGTATCACTAATAATATTAATCACCTCATTATACTCTGTGAATCCAATACACAATACAGAAATATGAATGTATAGGGCGTATGAATAAAATCATATTTCATTTGTTATCAATTAAAATACGTTATTTTTTAGTTACTCAAATTGGAAAACATTGTTTTGTTCTGTATTATTATTTATATGATGGACCGAAGTTAAGAGTGATAAGAGACTGTTTTGTGCTCTTTAAACATGTTTTACATACACATGCACATTTACATAATTTAGAAAAATCTTATCTTCCAGATACAATTTAATTAATTATACTAACTGCTAGCATTTTCCAGAAAAAATACCAACAGCACACATTTTTCCAGTTTTACCCTGTTCCGCACAACTTGCTTAATTTTTGCTTTCCTATCATTCTTCTCCAGACAATAAAAAAACAAAACAAAAAAGAATGGAGGGAATCGGTCCATCCTTGCACGCCATGAAAAAGAAAAAGGGTACACGTATGTATGTACATACATATGTACAAGTGATGCTCGAATATTCGTATTCGTATTCGAATTGTCGAATATTCGGCCATTTCTTTGAGGGCCGGACGCACCCCCAAAACACAACTTATCGGTATGACATTTTTTGTATTTTTTGCCATGAAAAAGAAAAAGGGTATACGTATGTATGTACATACATATGTACAAGTGATGCACGAATATTCGTATTCGTATTCGTATTCGAATTGTCGAATATTCGGCCATTTACATTGAATATATGGGCTGGAGAGCCAACTTTGAGGTCCGGACGCACCCCCAAAACACAACTTATCGGTATGACATTTTTTTGTATTTTTTTTTACATAAAACTGAACCGATTTGGCGGGTGAGACTAGAAGAAATAAAAAAAAGGAAAATAACGGCCACCCTAATGTACATACATATACCTATTTATATAGATTACCGGAAAGTGGAATGTTTATGTTTATGCTTGTAAAAATGAGTTTTCCTGAACATTAGTACTTCTAAACAAAAAGAGTAATAAACAGATTAAATATCGTTGTGAATGAAAACAATTAAATATTTAATGAAAACAGTTAATTCAAAGTGTTTTAGAAAAAGTTTGGTGCATAAATATGACACAAAAGCGAAAACTTCCAAGAAACTATAAAATAAATAGGTAGATATATTTCTTAAAAGGTTAAGGTGTGCAAAAGTTCTTTCAGAATTAAAAGTTCCAAGAGTTGGAAGTGAGTTGTGCCTCCTGCATTCAACTAAACAGTGCGGAAGTGCAAAAAACACACGGACTTGACAGTATAGGTTCGATTCTACTACCAAATGGTAGGAAACCCCTATACTCAGTTTGGCGATTTTGATAAACAATTTTTTGTGGGTCTCCAAAGATTTCGAAAATCAGTTCGCTTTCAAAAAAGGGTGTCACCTGTTTTTGACCAACAGCTAATTTAGAGTTGGTGATAGCACTTGACTATATGTATATGGCAAAAATGTGGCTAAGAGTCAAGCGAACAACAAATCGAAACTATCAGATGTATTAGTTGCGAGCTAAACGATAAAAAATAAAAGGTCATGAATGTAGGTATGTCACGGAACACCACAGAGAGGTATATTATCTCTTTTATTGTGGGGTACCATCATACACATCCTAATAAAACTTTTATCCGAAGAAGGATTCAAGCCCGTCTGTTATGCAGCCGACGTGGCGTTTTTAATAAGGGAACACCACCCTAGAATAGTAATTGAAAGGGCTACAGAAGCTCTTAACTTATATAACAACCATATAAAACAGAAATTTTTATATTTATGATATGATCACGCTAAAGTTCGTATCGCTTTGCAATCCAAATTAGATGTGATAATTTTTAATGAATAAATAACACCAGAGTTAATTGTGAATATTCTGACAAACACGTAGTTGAACGGAACTACTAGCTGTTTTCGAAGTTCACAGCTATCATCATCAGCGTTCTTTTGTGTTTAGTCCACTGTGTGTGGTGTCGATTGATGTAGATTTCTGCTTTATATGCGCATCTTTTATGCAAATGAAATATGTGAATTGCTTTGATTCATCGTATTTCAATTTGCTTAAAGCTTTTTTTAGTTTGTTCACGTGAAAGCGGAAAATTCCAACATTTGAAACTCCCGTATTTTAAAACAAAACAATACAAATTACAAAACAGGTCAAATATCTAGGAGTGAGACTTGATTGGAGATTATCCGGCAACCTTTTGCAGAAAAGGTTTTGGATAAAAATGAGGTAAATTGTGGTTAATATAAAATCCCTTCAAAAAATACAGAGACAGTGCTGTATTATTATGATAACTTTGTATTATTATGTTAACTTTGTAGTAGTTTGTTCTGATTTAGGTTTCGTGTTTTGTGACGAGTAAGAGTGCTATATTCGGATGTGCCGAATCTTATATACCCTTCACCGACGTACGTATGTATCTAGGCGCACAGTAGTGCGCCAGGCCAAGTTCCGGCCAATGCACGCAGTGTGTATATTTACAGGAAGCCATTCGACCTGTTTGTACCTCATACCTCATAACTTTGTTCCCCGCAATCGTAAAATTATAAAATTTAAACCATAATTAGAACAAATTCATGTTACCTCATATGCGAAGGTTGAAAGTTTTACAGTGAAAGGTTCAGGAGATATAGAGGTGAAAAAAGTGCATATTTTAAGACATACTCACTGACCACTGACCACTGACACACTCATCAAAGCACTTCCGATATAGCTAGAGATCTGAAATTTGTTACACGAGTAGATCTAGGTGAGCAATGAACTAGAAAAATCTGAAAACTCGAAAATGTTAACCAGGGGGCGGGGCTACGCCCATAAACGTATTGTGAAAAAACTGGTTTTTAAAACCTGTTGCAAACCGAGTCGATCACCCTATACTAGACGCGACTTCACCAAATTGTTACTTTTGCGCGATTATGTCTATAATCTCCAGGACAAGGGTTGTATAAAACAAAATTAGGAAAACTTACGATTATGTCTATAATCTCTAGGAATTAAGAAAACCTACTAGGAGATTTTTAAATTTTTGTATTCAAAAATTAAATTGTTTGTATAAAAAACTAAATTAATTTTTTATTTGTCCATTAATCACAGCAAACGACAGTTATTGTGATGAAAAATTCATGTACGAGAAATTGATCTTTGTTTCAAAATAAAATATCACTGAATTTTTTTTTAAATTTAGAAAGAGTCTTATGTTTGATATCTCTTGAAAGTTTTTTCTTCATTATACTGTAATAATAAACAGCACTTGCAATACACTCATACTTACATATGTAAGAAAATAATACTATAAATCCACTTTTTTACAACTTCGTTTAGGTTCATATTTTTGCTACGACAATCCTGGTGCTTTGCAAGAAGTCTTCAAAAAGGATTTAAACATAACAACAACTGAGTTTACTCTAATATATTCAATTTACTCCTGGCCCAATGTTGTACTATGTTTTGTAGGAGGTTTTCTTATTGATCGCGTATTTGGAATACGTTTGGGTACCATTATCTATTTGTTCATTCTTTTGATTGGCCAGTTACTCTTTGCATCTGGAGGTATATTGGGCACCTTTTGGGTAATGATTCTGGGACGATTTATATTTGGAATTGGAGCGGAATCGTTGGCAGTAGCTCAGAACAACTATGCAGTTTTGTGGTTTAAGGGCAAAGAATTGAATATGGTGTTTGGCTTGCAGTTGTCGGTGGCACGTTTAGGTAGCACCGTTAATTTTTGGGTTATGCAGCCCATCTATGATTATGTTACGAAGTACTATCCCGACCATAGAGCTATTGGTGTAGTACTGTTGTTGGCTGCTGGAACATGTGTCATGTCATTAGTATGTGCTCTTATATTGGGTAAATAGAATTAATGAAATTCACATGTATGTGTGAACATATGTATGTGTTTATTTTGAAAATTACTGATTTTAGGTTGGATGGATAAAAGAGCTGAACGGATTTTACAGCGCAACAATAACCCTTCGGGAGAAATCGCCAAGTTAAGTGATATAACTACTTTTAAGGTCACTTTCTGGATGGTATCCGTCATATGTGTATCGTACTACGTGGCCATATTTCCTTTTATTGCTTTGGGCAAGTAAGTTTTTCAATGTGCATAAATATTTTATATTTACCAAATACATACATATGTATGTACGTATGTATGTATATGAACATATGTTAGTATTTAATTCCTATTTTAATGCAAACTGTCTTTACAGATCATTTTTCATGGATAAATTTCACTTTACCCCAGACGAGGCTAATACGGTCAATTCTATAGTTTACCTCATTTCTGCAATTGCTTCTCCTCTGTTCGGGTTCGTAATTGATAAAACAGGCCGTAATGTTTCCTGGATTTGTGCTGCTACCTTGTCAACCATAGGTGCTCATACTCTTTTAGCCTTTACGATGCTGAATCCTTATATAGGTATGGTTATAATGGGTCTATCCTACTCAATGTTAGCGGCTAGTCTGTGGCCTTTGGTAGCTTTAATTATTCCCGAATATCAGCTGGGCACTGCATACGGATTGTAAGTTTATATTTTGCGAGTACTGCCGGTATTAGCTTGTATACATATGTATATACATATGTAATTCAATAAATATTTATATTTTCCAGCTGTCAGTCTGTACAAAATCTTGGATTAGCAGTTATAACGATTTTAGCTGGTATGATAGTCGATCACAGTTACGGAGATCATACCTGGGTGGAGTTATTCTTTTTAGGCTGGTTAACAGGTAGAAACCACAATTATTTCTCTATTTACATTTTTAAAATTACATATTTTTTTTTTTTTAAATTTTAGTTGCCTTGATAGCCACTTGTGTTATATTTGTCTATGATCGTAAAACTAAAGGAAACTTAAATATGTCACCGACACAACGCGTGGAGTACAATAATGCAATGTATGTAGAATTTTAATATTAAATAAAAGGAAACATTAGCTTTTAGCTGTTATTTTTGTGCTTGCACTACATTATTATTATTACTATAATTATAATTATTGGCCGATAAACTTATCTTTTAAATATTCTGATCCAAACGAAATTTATAATTTACATACATACTTATGTATGTACATACTATGTCTTAATGAAATGTTTAATGCTGACTCAAATATTAACTACATAATTCCTTTCACCTTAAGATAACTGAAAATTCTTTCATATTAAATACATATTTACATAAACGATGGCAAGTGAAAGAGAAGCCCTTTAAGTTATGCATATTTGTCAGTTATTAGATACACAGTATTCTGTCCTCAGGTTGCATTATTTTACTACCAAAATTCATGAATATATTCTAATGAAAATGCAATAATTTTGCCTAAATGTAACGTATAAGAAATAATTATTATACATACATATGTACATACATATTTACAATTATTATACATACATACATTTGTATGTATGCTACTCCCAATTTGCATTATGCAATTTTTTTCACGATATTTGTTGCAAGAAACTTTTTCTTTTCTCTAATAGCAATGCTCGAGAAGAGAATGAGTGAGTGACATCGCAAAATTTGCGTAGCATTAATCTCTAAATACTCGTAATTTTTACTAACTTTATTGGCAAATAAAAAAGTTTCATGCAGATATTTCACAATGTAAATTCAATGTTAGTCTAGGAGCAAGCAATGTTTTAAAGAGACAATTTTAAGAAGCATACATATGCGTCCCCTTCTCTCGCTCTTTCGACCAGTGTTTCAGTTATCTGATTTGCGCAAGTAGATGCTATATGCAATACATGCGGTTAGTTTCTGTAACGAATGTGAAAACTTCTCGAATCGGAACAATTGTCAACTTCATGATGAGTAAGAAAAAACTCTATTTGTTGATATTTGTTGTAAGTTTATTTAAATTTTAATATCAATAACCAAACCTGTGTAAAATACGACAACAAATATAATTATTTAACTTTTCTCGATGAGGAAACTTCTCACAAGTTACAGAAACCAGTCACCACAGTACACTGAAAATATCGCATTTTGACTGCTTAAATTTTTTCAGTGTAGAATTTTGCACAAACTATTTTTATGATATGCCCTCTCTCTCTCTCTCTCTCTCTCTCTGTGTGTTTCGACATTGATCACTTGAACTGTAACCTTAATAACCTTACGTAATCATTATCGCCAGCCAAATGGATTGCGTACTGACCAAAGCTGCAATAATAATTGTTCAATTTTCCTATTGTTTTCATGCAGCGAATGAAATAACAAAAGAGAATTGAAGTAACTTTTCTGTACAAGGAAGTCAGTACGCCTCTTCTTTGTTCTTTCCCCTCTCTTCCATAAACTCAGACTTGGTTCAAGAAAAACTGCCGAGTCTAAAACATGAGTATGTAATATTCAGATCAACGGATTATGGTGGCCACTCCAAAATATTCACATTCTGACTTCAAATTCATTCTTTTGCAACCCGTGCAGTATGGATCGGGGCATTATCTTGTTGAAATATCCATGGAAACATCATTTCAAGTATAGCTTTGTAACTATACGCGTTCATTTTAGATGTCATAAACTGAATCTCACTCGTAATCGTCCCCACACACCGTCACACTAAATCCACAACTATGCAAACTACTAATCATCTACACTTTCCAACTTAAACTTCGAATTATTCGTTTTTCCGTAGATAGGCTGGCATAAACACCCGTTTTTGTCCAATTTTGGAGCAGAATCACTCTAATTGGAGGCATCTTCTCTTGTAATTCGCTGCCTATGTCCTTTCATGTTTTCTTTTCCAGATCAAATAAATTGTAATCTTAAAGTTTGTATTAAGAAAAATTAAAATGAAATTGCAAAAACTTATGAACCTATTCAAGTAAGCGGCAGTGTATGTATGTATGTAGAATATACATACATATTAACATATTATACACCCTGAAGGTAATGTCGATGGCGCAAATGTACTGAGTCGCTTTTGACTTTGTCACCAGCACTACTCTACAATTATTTTCCATACAGTTCTTTGTGCTATAGACATTTAGCATATGCTTGTCATTGAAAATCTACTAGTAACACTAAAACAATTGACGAGGTACTGACTACATAGTTCTTATGGGAACATGGAGACATACCAACCAGATATTTACTGGTACATTTCTATACCTTAAGTACATACAAATTTATTTATATTGACAAGTTATTGAAAAATCCACCAGAACTATACTACATCTGTTTTCTCTATTTCTTTTATATTGACGAATAGAATAGAAATTGTAGACAATGTAACTACTACTAGAATTTTAGTGTTGACATAGAGACATTTGGCCCCAGTCTGACTGCAGGGTATATACAAGTATTTAAATATTCATGTACTTATGTATATATGTATGTATGTATGTATGTATGTGCAAAAAACTACTTATTGCGCTTCCATTTTTAAAGCCGGCCGTATTTACCATGCTATGACTAAAATATTTTATGGAAGAATATTATTTTATATACTTACTTACATTTTTATGTATATCCTTAGCGCCGCGACTAGATTGATGAATGCAGGTGATGGTATAAATAACGATGAATATGCCAGCGATCAGGAGCCATTACTAAATAATTAAAAAAATAACACTTTCTTTTTTGTTGCTAACACGTTTTTGTGAAACCAATTTAAAGATAACTATAGAATAATTAAAATAATTATTTTTATATATAAAGAGCTTGCGTGAAATTATATCAGGTCACACATTTGTACATACAGTGGATCACAGCTTATTTCAACCAGAATCCTAAAAAAAATAAATAACATATAATTTCCAAACTACATAAACAATTTCAAAAACATTTAAAAACGCCATTCGCATCAAAAAATTTCTAAAATGGTTTGCCTGAGTCATTCGACAGTGCAAAGCATAATATTTTGATTCGTTCATGAAAAGACGATACATGAGAAAGGTAGAAAAGCTACTAACAAAATTTTTAATGAACTAGATGAGCGCTAAAGTGTGAGAAAAATAAGGGAAAACCCGAAGTTGTCCGTTCAAAAATAAGCTATAGAAGCTAAAAATGAGCTTAAAGTGAGGTACACACTATCGAACATGAGTGACAGTTTTGCTCAAATTTTGCATTGTAAACAGTAAACCACAGAATTTTTTGTGATTGAGTGACAGTCAGCGGCCACATTGGTTTTTGACTGATAGTGTGTACCTAAAAGCTTACTCATGTCTTAGACTCGGCAGTTTTTCTTGAAGCAAGTCTGAGTTTATGGAAGAGAGTCGAAAGAAGAGGGGTACTGACATGCTTGTACCAAGGTGAATTCATATTCGCCTTGGCTTGTACAGAAAAGTTACTTCAATTCTCCTTTGCTATTTCATTCGCTGCATTAAAACAATTGGAAAATTTAACAAGAAACCGTCCGAGTGTAAACAATCGAGCAGTTTTAAAAGAGAACTGAAGAGAACTGCTTCATGAAAAACTGCCAAGTCTAAAACATGACTTAGTTCGATACATCAATCAGCAATTAACAAACTAATCAGCTTAGCAATAAGACTTGCATACTGTAAATTAGAACTAACAGAAAAAAACCTTGAAACTTAGTTAATCATAGTTTTTCTTTTCTTTTTAATTTTAACCCGTTGGTTTTCACCCCTTAAATTATAATTAATGTCTACTACTATTTCTTTAAAATTTTCAAGTGGATGACGATTATATTTTTATTTTAATAAAATGAATTTTTCAATAAAAAATCATTGGGGGTTATTCATAGGATATTAAATACACTTTACAATTTTTGTATATATGTACATATGTATGTATGTATGTATGTATTTATGGTGAAAACCAAGAAAACTTTGAAATTTAAGGGAAATGCTCAGCAGTCTTATGTGAAAACTTGCGAAAATATTTTCACGGAATATTTAAACATCCTAATTCCTTTTTTTACGCCTCTTTTTAAACTTAAACACCGATTTCTGAAAGGTTCAGGCGTAAACTTTAAAATTTTAAAACACCCCATCAAAAATTTTGTTTCAAAAAAGCAGGTTTTTACTATTATAAAATAAAAGTAGCGCTGATAAACCTGCTGATATCGCTGCTGATTTTTGTATGGCGAGTTATCGGTTTGGAGCACAACATTTTTTCTCTCTATTAAATCACTTTTTTCCAGTTATTTTCTTCATATACGTTCACTGCTTTTTAGCAAGTTCGTATTTTAAAGCGAAGTATGATTCGCTTTATTGCTCTATTGCTTCAAAAAACATGTAAATTTTTTACTGGGACTGATATGCATATCGTCACCTTAAATGCAAACGGACGTGAATACACTTTTATATTTTTTACAGTAGAAAAAAAAACGTTACAAAATCAATAATAATAAAGTATTCTGGCAAATTGTCTTTGACATTTACTTGTAGTATGGAGACTTATACATATGTTTTTAACTTCTTTTAATTTCTTTAATAAAGTCGTCATTTTTTATCGTAGAGGTCTACATATTTGTGTCCACATGTAGTTTCATAAAATTAACCATAATCAATCAAAAACTCGATTTCCAATTTTTGTGTAGTTACGTCCGTTTGCATTTAAGGTGATGATATGTAACATACATATGCATATTTTTGTTTAGCCTCCTCTCCCAGACTCAGTCGTTAGTTATTATTTTGTTTTTTATGTGTTGAACAGTGTTATATTTTTACTCCTTTACTGTTACCACAAAAAATTTTTTCGAAAGAAACCGGTTGCCAGAAACGGAAATTATACTTGTTTATATTCACGCAAGCTCTTTAATGTTAAAGGAAAAAAAACATATCTGTTAAAAGCTTTATCCTTTTATTAGTAATATTTTGTGCAAAATGTTATTTTTTGTTTTATTTTGTAACATGTGCATTTACAAATATATTAGCGGAGTTCGATGTTTGATGCGAATTGCCTTGCGTAAGTGCAAATGCAAAATATCGTAGCTTTTCTTTGGATTGTGTTTGTATTTTGTTGTTGGATTTGAAAGAAAAGCTCCAATATTTTGCATTTGCTCTTACGCAACACAATTTGCATCAAACATCGAACTCAGCTATTGTAAAATAATTTTTTTAACTTTTTTATTTCGAAACTATTTTAAACAATTATGTTAAGATCTTTAAGGAACAAAGTGAAAGCATATTTTTTAATATATCAAACATTACACATAGAAAATCTGTTATTTTACAACATGAATAATAAAATTTGTATTAAATTTTTATGATCAAAGTATTTAATTATATATAATTCAAAAAATATATGTAGATCAGTGTATTACAATTAAAGCAAAAAGACTAAATTTGTTAAAAAATATAACCACACCTTCATTTACATACCTACATATCGCTCATTTAATTCAATAGTGGCAAGAGTTAATAATGCAGAAAGATGTGGCATTTCGTATTTTATCTTGTGTAAAAATTTCATATAAATAGCTTGTACAATCTCCTCCTGAGAGAAGAATTTTTTTCATTTCTCCATTGAGTTGTATGCAAATTGAAAACTTAAAACGCGTTTTCCGCAAAACTGTTTTTTTTGAGTTGTGTCACTATTGAAGTAAATGAGCGATATGTATGTATGTATGTATATTGTAATATAATATCAATATAGATAGACCATATTATTGCGGCTTCAAATATTTAGCATTTATTATGAAATTTAAATAAAAGGTTGACTTAAGTAAATAAAATGGTAATTTAAGTAAATAAACTCTCAAAATAAATATAAGAAAAAAAATAAACAGTTGAATAAAATTATGTAAATTATCGTATATTGTGATGTTTTACATCTCCATACATAGTATGTACATATATGTATATTTTTTATTTACTTTTTGTCCTGATTTGATGTTATACGGCCTTAAAATCGGCTTATTATACTCGTAACACTTTTTGAAATCTGTATTATTTATTTTACCACTACGAGTACATACTATATGTGGGTGTAATTCAATGTTATGATTGTTTTATAATTTTGCGTTAAAATCCATGTATTATATAAATTGTACGAACTATAATAAAGTTCCCTTTTACCAAAATTAAATTTTTCAAATTTATTTATATTTATGTGCAAAAATGCGAAAATTATTAAATATGGTTGGGATAGAAAATGGCGAGGCAGAAATAAATTCAAAATTGTCACTTTATTCGTGTGATACCAGTTTACAGAAGATGGAACAATCACTCATGTTGTGTACAAATCAGACCTTATTTTTAACCGACTGCGCGACGCAAAGAAGGGTATTGTGTTTATCAGCGTATGTATGTGTGTATGTCTATTCCTTTGCGGCCTTATATAAACCGAATGCGTGCACCGATTTTAATGATTATTACGTCAATCGATTTGTCCTAAAGATATGAAAGTAGTAAAAATTGAATATGGCGACTAACAGACAGAAAAGGACATATTATCACTTATGTGGTAGAAATCGAATGATTTAAAACGATTGGTTTCAAGACGCCTAAAGAATTTTGTACGATTTCTACAATTAATGTTAGGCCAGCCGCACTTTATTGACTTCCGATAAGTGGTATAGAAGTTGCAATACAAGCAATTTAGAAAAGCTTTGAAAATCTTCGAAAATTGTGTCGTCTTGTCTATGGACGAAAAAAAGTTGCAATTGTGATTCTTTAAGACAATTGTGATTTATTGTCTATGCTAGAACGTTCGTATATATGCGTTACGCTTTTCTTCCAAACCATTGTATCCAACAACTATTTTTTTATATATGTACATACATATTTTTCAAAATACATATCGTGTAATAGAAAGACAAAAACCATATTTGAAGAAAATAATTTTGAGAATTTAAAAACAAAGGCTCAAAAATATTTTCAAACAAAAACGACCTAAATCTTCTTAGTCCCTGTCTAGACTTGCAATTTTTGTTGCAGTAATTCTTGAGTTTATATATAGGTGAGAGAGGTGAGAAGATTGGGGAGGCGTACACAGTTTCATGTACTCGGCAATTATCTTTTTGAAACTCGTATTTTTTAATTTAAAAGTATTTGATGCTTTATTATATTTTCTTTCTTCAGTTGTATGAAAAATACAAAATATAACAAAAAGTAAATAAAATTGTTAATTTTTCAAGGAAATTTGTGGTGTAATAGAATTTTTTACTAAATAATTGCAAAACTAGTATTTCGTAATGTGGAAATTAATGCATTTTCAAAGCTGAATTTTAAAAAATTGCAGCAACAAAAATTTAAAGTCTGGACGAGGACTTACTGAATTATTGTATTCGTTAGTCCTCGTCCAGAATTGCAATTTTTGTTGCTGCAATTTTTTAAAATTATGCGTTGAAATTGCATAAGTGTCCACATTAGGAAAAAATCTAGTTTTGCAAATATCTATTAAGAAATTTTATTACACCTCGAATTTTCCAGAAAAATTAACAGTTCTTCTAACTGTGTACCCCTCCCCAATCTTCTCACCTCTCTCACCAATAAACTCAAGAATTGCTGCAAAAACATTGCAAGTCTAGACTTAAACAAAAACTCTTAAAAATTATGCTAAAACCTACATACATAGATATGTATGTACGTATAACACAAACTTTAAAACTTAATTAACGAACATATTTACATGTCACCACTTTTTTTAATTTGTTTTTTAATATCGTTTTCCAAGCAAAATGTGTACATATACGTACATATGTACATACATACCGCTCATTTACTCAAGGAACGTCATAACTCAAAAAACTAGTTTGTCAGAAAACGAGTTTGAAGTTTTCAATTTACACATAATGAAGAAAGATATGACCATTAATTCTGCATCATTAACTTAAAAATTCCATTTTTTGAGTTGTGACGTTCTTTGAGTAAATGAGCGATATGTACTTACATAAAGCTCTGTACATTTCAGCAAAAAATAGTCCTTTTGGTGGTTTCCTTAGAAACGTCAATAGTCCAAACAGACAAATGCACCTTTTTCTTGCTTTGTGCTTTAAACAATTTACCCAACATTTCATCTCAGAGAAGAACAGAGAAGAAACTACTGAAACACGTATAAACATCTATATATGTATACATATTTACATACATATGTACTTATATCAAGAAATCTAAGCAATTGTTCCAAAATCAGATCAATCTAAAATGAATTACTATGATGAGGAGATTACCATAAACAATGGAGACATCCAACCATCCAACAATGACAAGGTAAAGCGCATCTCTAGTCGAGGAAATAATAGTGACAAACGTAACCCAAATGCCAACGATAGATCTGTTGCACAACAGGGAAATATTTCCATGGTCAGTAGGACTAGACAAGGCAACGTGGTAAGTTCTGATACATACATATGTACATACATATGTAAGTACATAAGTATGTACATACATACAAACTCACATTTATAAAGTTTTATTTGTAGATTCATGAAAATTTAACAGATGACGATGGTTTGCTTCAGGATATCATAGATCACGATGGTGAACATGATGACGAAGATAGTGATATAGAAGTAGAAAAAGTTATTGCAGTACAACCATCAGATCAGGAGAAGAAAGAATTTCCAAGACACAACGATTTTCTTCGATCTCATGCTCTTTCTGGTAGCTCGAGATTAATCAATTTGCCCACTGCTAAGGCTTTAGATATTGATACAGAACCGTCTGAGACAGAATCTGAGGGAGGTAGTCATCGTTTAAGGGAAGCTACTAAAAGTCATGCGACCATGTCTGATACGCGAATTTCATTAACATCTGAAAAATGGGAGAACTTATCAATAGACACAGAAATTAAAGAGTTGTTTCCTTATATTTTGAAATACACACCACAGAATATAGAGATCTCTTATCACTTGCAACCTTTCATCCCAGAGTATGTACCAGCTGTGGGCGATGTGGATGCATTTCTGAAAGTTACCGAACCACCTCATTTGAAGTCGGAACATTCTAAAGAAATTCAAGACCATTTATACAAATTGGGCTTATATTGCCTTGACGAACCTTCTGGTTCACAAAGCGAACCGAGTCTTCTAAATATGAAGCTACGTTCTGCTTTGACAGGCAACAGTAAAAACACTCGTTCCACTTCTGCTCAAATAGTGCCGTTTGTAAAATCAACCAAAGATATTGATAAATGGATAAATGAAGTTGAACAAGTTCACATGTCCCAGTCTGTCTATGATGCTCAACCCCGCAAGGATATTGAAAACATGATAACTGACTGGCCACGTTCCTATGCGGAAACCATAGACGCTATACGGGAAGCTTATCAACAATGCCTAACTGAAAAAAACTCACTCGTAGACTACATTCGTACTTTATGTCAACAATTTCTCTTTGAAGGACCACTTGAGACACAAGCAGACTACTTATTAAGTGTACAGACATTATTCGCTTTGTATTTGGCTGCCAACCAAGCTTGGGATTAAAGTTGCAAATACGTGCATACATACATACATACTTACATATGCATGTATGGATGTACATATTTCATAACTTTTAATTTTTTTTAAATATCCAAATTGGCATAGCACAGTCCGATAGAGCATAAAAAACTATAAGGGAACATACATATGTATACATATATTTATTTTTTCGCTAAGGTGAAAAAAGTTCACACACCAACCGCGATGTAGTTTTTCTTTTTTGGTTAAGAAAAATTAAAAAAAAAATAAATAAAAAACAGCGTATAAAATTATGAATATGGTAGATTCTTTTCTGGCGTTACATGACACTTGCACGACAAAAGGTTTGAAAAAATATTTTAAAATCATGTTTGAAAAAAGGTTTCTCTTTTATTTGAGAAATTATTAAATATCTCTGTATTCAGTGAAAAAATAATAAAAATCAAACCTGAGGATCTCAGGCGATAAGTTACAAAAAAAAAGAAGTGGGGTTTGACTTGACTAACAAAATTGCTTATCTCTGTGAATTGGGCAAGTATTTTTAGTCAAAACTTTTTTGTTAGGACTTGGACTGATACACATTTATTTTATTTTCCTAGCTTCCAGATTAAAAAATCGTTTACCCTTTTTTTCTCTTAGCCTGAGTATGTGGCGTTACTTAAATTTCCACTTGATATTTTTTGGTGCACAAAAGTGTAAGAAAATTGTTATTTATTTGTTATTTATACATATTTATAAGCTTTATCTGCGGCTGCGTTCACGTTTTGTTTTGGAAAATATACTTCAAAATTTATGAATGTATTTTTAATTGTTAGTCGCTGATAAATAAAATTAAAAACCGGTTTTAAGACTGGTTAAACAATCCAACCCGAATCGAAATTTACCCTTACCATCAGAATAATGTATTTTTCGGAAAAAACCCGTTCAAAAAACCCAATACAAAAAATATGATTTGTTTGACGCTGGTAATGTAGCTTTCCATTGGTGAAAGAATTTAAAAAACCGGTTTAGCGGTTTGGGCGTGAAAGCGGAGAAAACAAACGAATAAACTTTGTTAACATGCAAAATTTCACGCACATGCGATGGTCAGCATAGAGATAATGAAAATAAATGCTAATTTTCCTGGCTTTACTTTATATTGAAATATCATTTTAAGGAAAACTAAATTTTACCGTTAATTGATATATAATTGCCTTCTCTTCATTTCTCTATGATTAGTTGTTGTTGTAACAATAGTTTTGCAATAAAAGTATTACTGCGCAATTATTATTTTCAAATAAATCATAAAATTGTCATGAAATTAAGTAAAACTTACCAAAACGACGAAGCCTAACTTTGCAGGCCATTATTTCGCCATCACAACTAAGGAAAGCTTCGAAGTCTTAAATTTAGTTAATTTTAAATATTTCATATATATATATGTATATATATATATATGTATATATATATATATATATATATATATATATATACTGCCTTATTCATAAAAAATATTTCTGTTTAATAAGAGGCTTATGAAACAAATTTTCTATGGAAATTTGATTAATAAACCTTTTATAAAATCAAAATATTTTTTATGAATTAAGCCCATAATATATATTAGAAAAATAATATATATATATATATATATATATATATATATATATATATATATATATATATATATATATATATATATATATATATAATATATATATTAGAAACTACAAAAATACAAATCTGTAGGTGAACTTTAACATTGGTGTACTATTGTATTCTTCGAGTTTGAATAGTACCAAAAAAAGTACAATTGTACAAATATTGCCAACCCATACCTTCGGAACACGGTTGCCAGAAATGCAGATTTATCTGGATTTTGCAGATTTTTACCCTCAAAAAAGACGAAATCCAGATTTGAAGAGTTTTGGCCTAAAAATGCAGATTTTTCAAATCCAATTATAGTGAATTTTTTTAAATTTTTTCCTATAACTGTTACTACTTTTTGTTTCTTTTATGTGTGAACGACTTACAGTTTAGAGAGTTACAATTCTTGAACTTAGAAGTCATCATTAAAGACAAAGAAGAAGTAACTTTGGCAAGTTTCTGGAATAGATAGATCTAATATAAAACGAGCTTAATCATTTTGCAGCCCTAAGTTAAATTAAAATGTAATGTCTTTACCACATTCATTTGCAAATTTCGAAAGAATTTTGAGTCAAGTGAACTTGAATAAAACAAAACTTCGAAGTCCTTTGGATATTTATGCAACAAATTAAATCTTTTTTTGTATAATTTTTTATATATCCGATTTCTTTTCTCATTCATTTTATATTGTTTGCACATAACTATGAAGAATTTTTATTTGTTTGTTGGTTTTATTAATTTCGTTCCTCCTAAATAAAGACGGTGTTTCCACACTTTCTTTTTTCTTTAACAAACTCAAGACTTTGCAAAGTTAAGTTTGCGTGTGGAAAAACCGTCAAACTCATCAGTGCACTTCAACCAATGTCGCAAAATGGAAGATGTTATCTTGTAAGCTTTTTCTGCCACATTCATAAAAAATTGTTTTGGTTTACAAAAAGTTTACAAAACTAACTTTGTACGGAACTTAGTTTGTTAAATGTTTTGTAACCCAAAATAAGTTTTGTGAATATTACCTTTTATGGTTGTGTACGTAATTTTTAATAACACATTGATAGTCGTTCTATATACATATGAACTTTTTTTCCTTAGTTCAAAAATTTTTTGGTGGAAATCTGCTGATGAGTTTCTTAAGTAGAAACGAAATGCACATTCTTCCAACATTAAAAAATAAAATGTGATTGAAAGTTATTTAAACAAATTTTTCTAAAAAATTTAAATTAAATAAATTTTAAGCCGAGTTTAAATTTTATGAATATGGGTTAAAGAAAAAATATTTATATTACACATGTACATCCATATTTATGTAAATTTTTTAATAATATATAAAGCAGTTGTTTTAAAAATAGCATTGAAGATTTTTTGAAGATTTTACAAATAAAATGCAGATTTTGAAGATTTTTTCGTAAAAAATTGTTCAATTTTGCAGATTTTAGCCTTAGAAATTCTGGCAACACTGCTTCGGAATAGTATTTCATCTTTTACTTATTTACATTTGTATAAAAAACTGTAAGCAAATCAATAAACCTACTCAAGCAGGGCTGTCATATATGGCGATTTATCGCCAAACGTGGCGATTTTTAAACTTATTTGGCGTTAAAATTTTTTGGTTTGGCTGCATGGCGATTTTTCTGGCGATAAATAAATTTCTTGGCGGTTTTTCTGGCTATAAATAAATTTGTTGGCTATTTTTTAACAAAATTTAACTCTAAAAATTTTTCTAATTCAGGAAAATTAGTTTGTTGAAGGAGTAGTTTCAAAAATAAATCCTACCAAAACTCGTCTGCAAATTAATTAATTTGATTTTGATGATTTTTCTTATATTAATTATAGTCAGTAATGCGTTTTGAATTTGGATGAGAAAGATTTACAAGAAATCATTTTTGTCGATTTGATTTCTAGTTTTGACGATTTTCTGAAAAATGTTGATGGGATAATTTTTTAAAAATTTTTTAAAAAAATTTGTTATATAATAACAAATTTATAATCAAATATATACATACTAACGAAAACTTCATAAAACTAATATTTGGCGGCTTTAGGTGATTTTTAAAATCAATTTGACGAAATAGGTGGGAAAAAATATGACAACCCTGTACTCAAGTACAATAACAGAGAAATAGTAATATAAATATAATTCTCTTTTGAAAGAAACAAATTACGTGCTATCAGACTAGTGGAATTATACCCAAATTGGGAACTTTTTCTGAAAAAAGGGGATGATATAATTCAAGTAGAGTTTATACGCGAAAAAATCACGGGAATTATTTTTTTTACAAATTCCGGGAAATTTTCAAGGGTAATTTTCGGGAATTTAATATTTATGTTTATGGAATTTGCTTGTTTGCATTGCTGTTCGTTATTTTATTACCTAAAAATACAAATCTGTAAGCAGCGGTAAAGAGGTTTACGAAATATTTTCAACATAAAAAGTCTATATACAATAAAGATTGGCAGATGTAGATGGAATTTCCATCCATGCTATAACTCAAAGCATATGAATTTATTTGTTTTTGATTTGTTTTTTAAAATGGTTGTTTTTCAAATGAACGAATAAAGTTGTTTTAGATGTTTTTTTCCATAAATTATATATTTTATTGAAGTCATTCATATGTTTTTGAAATTCCCGGGAATAAAACATTTTACTTCTCCATTCCCGGGAATTTAAAAAGTCCGGAAAATTAAAAACCCTAAATTCTAGTTCAGATATGTGATGATAAGAGGCGTTTGAATCGTTTTACGTTTAACTTAGCTTTCGTTTCTGATACTACTATAGGTTTCCATTACATGTCTGATATTTTCCGAATTGTGTTCCAACAAACAATGATTGTCAGATATAGTTTCTTGTCTCATATTCTGATCCATTCGAAGAAAGGTTAAATAGTTCCAACTTAAAAAATATATATCATGTACATAAGTTTTAATTAAACGAAAAGGAGGAATATCTGGAATGCGAAGTTTGGAAGTTGATTCCTTAAATCTACGCATGTAGGTTGCTAAAATGCTTACGTACATGTGTATGAATGAGTTCATACGTTTCAATAATGGTTAGTGTGAACTACTTTTCCTTTATACTTAAAAATTTGTTAAAAAAAAAACAAAAAACACATGTATACATATGTATTTGGGGTTTTAAAACAAATTTTTAATTCACAATTACCCAATGTATATAAATGAAATATTTTTGTGGATTCTTATGGATAAAATAAAAAATTTTATGGAGAATTATGGATATGAAATCTTATAAGTGGGAGATTCCAGTCGGCAAAAGTCTGACAGCCCTGGTTCGATTTCTCTTTAATTCAAAATAAAAGTACTCAAACTCTCACTAATGTTATGCTGAATTTTTCTCATGTAATCTACAACTTCACTCTGTTTTGGAATTTTGTGCATGTTGGACGTCAAACCACCCGTAAAATTCATTAATTATAATAAAAAAAGTAAAACAATCGTGAGTTTTTTTTAACAATTTATGTGAGATTCATTCGGATTTAATTGTGTTAAAACGCAAAGAAAAATCATAATATTAATGAAAACTAGTAAATTCGTTTTAAATTAAAAACATTGTTTGTGTTTACCTGAGTATGTTTTTTATCCCAAAAAATAGTTTGTTAAATACATAAATATATTTCTAAGTACATACACACATTCATACATATGCATGTTTGTACATCGGCATGACAAGTGTTGTGAAGAAGTAAATGAAAAAGTGTAGTTTTAAATGCGTTGCTTGAAAAGGAAGTAATAATAATAGAACAGTTGAAAAATTATTAATACATATACCTAAGTTGAGTGTTGACACTCCTCCATACATGTATGTATGTATGTATGTGGAAATGATAAATATTTTCCTTTTAACGTTTCACTAAGGAATATGTATATCAAATGTACTCCTTGCTTTTTCGTCTAACATTTTAATAATTTGCATGAACTTAGGAGCGTATGCCCAAAAGGTGAGTTGAAAGAGCATTTCTTTGCATTATACCAAAGAATATATGTAAATTTATATTCTTTTATTATACAATTTAGGTATAGGTATACCGACATACATATGTATGTAAATACATACATATGTATATGAGGTGCATAACAAAACGCAATAATTCTGCTTACATTTATAAATTCGAAAATCCAAAAAATTAAGAACCCGGTAAACTTTTTTTCGGTTTTTGGCGATTTTTCTTATATTTAGCTCTGTTGCAGATTTTGGGGTTTTCGGTTTTTTTAAATTTTTTTTGTTGTTTTGACGTTTTTTTTGTAATTTCGGCGATTTATTTTAGTTTTAGAATTTTTTTTAGTTTGGCGTTTGTTTTTCGATTTTTGGCAATTTTTTTCGGTTTGGCGATTTTTTGATTTTGGGATTTTTTTATATTTAGCGTGTTTGAAACTTTAGAAACTGATATAATACTCTTTAATTTTGGTATTGTGTATACTACTGGCAACGTTTGTCATTTCCGATATTTTCTTTGTTTGGCATTGTGTTATGTCGTTTCACATATTGTTATCGATCAGCTATTGTTATCGATCACATAACAATATCGATCAGCTGTATCCTACTATTACAGTTGCATTCCATTACAGTCGGCTAACTGAGCCGTCACGTTTTTAGTAACTAACATCGTATCGGTTACGACAACTTCAAAAATAAGGCGATATGATTTGACTAATTAACGAAGTCATAGTCTGAAGCTACATAACCTAAATTGAGATATACATAATACTCGTTTTCGAATCATAATGTTTTAAAATGTTTGCTTAAAAGCAAAAACAAATGTATTTAAATAACGATGTTTGACAAAAAAAATATCCGTGACGTGTTGCTATTTTTAGGTAAGTATTGTGGAGTATAACAACAATCTATATTTAAAATTTTCCATTTTTTTTTCTCTACTGGAACCATATTATTTATGACTTTATTTCGATTTTATTACAATTTGCCACACAGTGTAATTTAAAACATTATGATAATATGACCTTTATGACTACCATTTGAATATCTCAAATATTTTTAAAATCTGTTTCGGGTTTTGAATTTTTATTGACGATATGCTAATTATTTGATATTATAAGATGTAAGAAGGTAAAATATAAATTTTTGCTTTAAGAGGAGAACAATTATCTCTCCTTCGTAACAGGAAATGCATTTTCAGCTATAAAATGTGCCTTGATACTATAGAGATTTATAGGTACTATGTATTATTCTGGGATAACACTTAAATAAAATTACACATTTTTAATTATTTTTGTAACTTAATACGTGTGTGAACTCCCATTCACACCCTTGTGCTCATCCACTTGTAATTTCATTGAATACGAGTACAAACACATTTTAGGTCATCACATAAAATAGGCCACAAATAATGTTTGTAGTACAGTAAGTATATGTATCTACATACATACATATGTGCATACTACATGCCTTTATAACAATATTGTCAACCAAAAGCGGAAATTGAAAACCTTTAAATACAGTGAAAATCTTTGTATTAAAGTGTTATTATAATACATATTGAACAAATTCCTATTCGAGGGCGAATGTCTAACGAATAAATTATCTAAAGTACGAGTAAAAACTATCTGTGCGAAAACTTAGGGGTGGTCGTATTTCCCTGCGTATTAAATTTTGAGGAAACGCTTTGCTTTAGTGTATGTGCCCTGTAGGAAATGTGAACAGTAAAACTATATTAATTCGGTATCACTTTTGTCACCAGCACTGTTAACCATTTATACAATGTTCTTTACAGACTAAACACTATTGACTAGTTAGTTCTTATGGAACCATATGTTGATATTGGAACCATAGTACTTTTTGACAACAATCGATTGTAAACTACCTACCTCGAACGTCTGATATTGGTATATACATATTGGTATTGGTATACATACATATGTATATAAGTATCTATATGTGTGTAATTTTTTTATGGCAACAGGTATTTAGCAGAAATGAAATCTACACAATATTGTAAGAATATTACTGTAAGAAACTAGGGGTCTAAAATCAAAACCGAGCTCCCGTCGAGAGGCATCAAAATTCAAGCTTGTCGTTTGGTAAAAACATTTACATATAGCCAAATAACAAAATTAAAATTTTTAAAATTTTCGTTCCAATTTTGTATGAAGGATGCCTTTGATATAACTACCTAGCTCAAGAATATTAGCGACTTCAAAATGAGAAAATTTAGCAAAATCCGACTTTACAAAATTATGTATATATTTGAATCTACTTACCTTAGATGTTCCATTGAGCTGTAAATAACAAAAAATTACCTTCCCAATGGTATGTGTTAAGAGTTTGGTTTCCCAACTTCAGAGGTAAAACTTTACTGAACTTATGTTCCCGGGCAATTTTCCAATTTTCTCGAAAAATTTGATTTTTAAAATTCTTCAAAAAATATATGTTGATTATTGACTGCTTATCTTTACTGTGGTCAAGTTTAAATATTGAACTCGCAAATAGTTCATGAATAATAAGGAATGTATATATGTATATGTGACCTTCTTCGAGAAAAGGGGCCTAGTGTGTCAAAAAACAGGAACTTGGAAAAATCGATAAAAATGGGAAAAAACATTAACATTTTATTTATTAAATGCGTTTTTCTCAAAACTTAATTTTCACACACCAGGTCTCTTTTCTCGGAGAAGGTCGCATATACATATGTATATACATAGATATGTACATATATACATATAGATGTTATATCACCAATTTTCCACCGAATACCAACACTTAACTCAATTTAAAAATGCAACAAAGAATATCATGCGTTATAACACCAATTGCCCACCAAATAGTATGGTTACTTCGAAAAATTAAGATTAATGTTGATATCGATGTCTTCTGTTGTTTGCAATTGGGGTATGATAAGAATTAATTCGCTTTTTTATTTGATTCTGATGTCTTCTGATAACTTCAAAGTTACACAATTAATAATAGGCACATATACATGTATAATTTTTCCTTTGATACTTATAACAATTCCTTCTAGCCATTTTTTATTTCCCGCAAAATTCTTAGCACAAACATCAATCAGTTTGTGATAAAAATTGATTAATCAGAAGTTGTCTAAGAAAAAAGTTACATAATAATTGATACATAAAAAACAATTTCAATGTCATAGATGCATTGATTTTAGCATTGTTTTCTCCAATATCTTTCCTTCGTCTTCCTGTGTACAGTGTGTACACGATTATTCCCTAACGAATATTTTTTGCGAAGATTACTTCACTTAATTTTCCACAGTTTGGCAAGTATGAGCTAAAATGAAAAAATAGCTAAAAAAAATTAAAATTTTTCGATGTAGTCTTTAGCTATAATTGTGCACAAGACAAGAAAACAAAATTCTTCGAGATATACTTGTGAGAAAGATCGTAAGTTCTTTGGAAAATACAATTTTACCCATTATATACATGAGTCCATAAAATCCGAACAGGAGCTAAAACTAGAAAAACCCAATTATATTTTTTAGTTTCGATAAGAAATTCGAGAAATTTCACACGAGAAGGATTTTGCATTTTATGTGTTGCACTCCTGACTTTTGTACTCTTTAAAATTTCCCCAACATCACTGTCGGCTAATAAATAAGATGTTTTATTGTTGGAAAAACATAGTCATATCCGCCACAATGTCATAAAAAAAGTCTTAAAATAGTCGACAAAAGTATTTACCTGAAGACAACTTGGCTACAGATTTCCGTCATTACAAAATTGACGTATTCATGGGTTATGTTTGTTTTGAGGGACGATTTGGCTTGTGTCTTATTAGCATATCTTATCGACTTAGGAAAACCCCACTAGGAAAGGGCTAATAAAGTGACCGTTTTCAACTTTCAAAGTTCGAAAGTGTCTATTGGAAGACCCTTTACAATGAGATGAACACATTAATAATTATATTAATATATCGTTACCTAAAACGCAAAACGCCCTATCTAACAAAAAATTCAAAATCGACTTTTTATACCCTTCACTAAAAGAGGTAAAGGGTATACATACATATACATATAGGTTTTTATACATTCCGTGATATTTCATCAATATAATAACTACAAAATAATTCAAATCTGAGCGAACAAAAATAGTGACTTTATTTTATTACATTGCCTCAGTTCTCAGCTCAATATTTTCCATTCTAAAATTTTTTATTTCTTCTGTAACATTATGAAAATCTTAGTTAACTTCTTTTGAGTTTCAGGTAACGAAATCTACATGTAAAGTTATAAACAGCTTGCAATATTGTTGTTATTGTATTAAGATAATGTAAGCAAACACTAAATTATTACAGTACAAATTAAGCAAAAGAAACAAAACTGAGTCATTAGTATTATTAACGCTGCTTAAAGCTAAGTTAAAAACAGGTTTTTAATAATTCATATAAAATTTGTGTAAACACATTAGTTCATTATTTATTTTATTAATAATTAAAAAGTGATTATCAATACACATTCAAAAAAGTTTTCTCTCCCTCAAAAAAGTTTATCTACACTCGCCGCGCCGGTCTATTTGAACTAAGATCACCCGGTGGTCTAAATTAGACCACTTGACATATGTAAATAAAGATATGCCTTTATTTAATATAAAAATCTGTTTACATGTGTGCTTGCAAGTACAAATGCCTTTTTACCTCTTTTATGTGCTAATAATTTTGAAAAATTATTAATACTGTGCATAGCTATGATTTTTTTGTATTTTTTTTACATAAAACTCAACCGATTTTTGGGGGGCGGGGAGAGAATATAAGAAATCAAAAAAAATTCTCCATACAACTAACGGCCACTCTAATGTACATATTCATATAAATATGTATGTATGTACATAATTAAATACATATGTATGTACATTCTACATATTATCATGCAATAATTGTTCACCCAACCAACCAATTCAGTCATCCGAGTGCACCCGTTTTAAATATAGATTTATGTTATTTATGCATGAATATACTATATAAATATGTACAAACATATATACATATGTTCATTGGGGTTATAGGGCATTTTTTGTTGTAAATATCAAAGTTTGACGGGTAGTGCTGAATAGATAGTCCATGGAAAAGTAGCAATAATTGAGTTTTTACTTTTTTGCGATCGTTAAAAAATGAAAATGAAATGAATAAAGTATGAAGTTCGAATTTTTTTGATTGCAGTATTTATTGTAATTTTTCGAATTTGATTTACCCTTGGTTTCAAACCGCCAAATATAATTCATAAAGTGAACGAAATTTTTACTTTAATATCTAGAAAGGTATTGAAATGTATATCATTTTCAAAAGATTTCAACTTTTTCGCTCGTGGTTTATTGAATTTTTATTGTTACGGAAAAAAATTTGGAAGGTTTCAGAACTTCATTTGGTGCGGAAGGCTTTTGTTTCAAACTAGCCTAAGATATCGGTTTTTATAATCAGTACAATATTCCCCATAGCGTAGTGCCTGTCAAATTTTTAGTCAAAAATAAGTTATATGCGTAATGTACATACATATGTATGTATGTATGTAGCTATAAAAGCATATTATAAATTTTCACAATTGTAAGAAATGTTATCAAAAAAAAATTACAACTTGTTATAAGATTAACCTAAATACTTCAATTCAATACGCAAGATAAGAAATACATTTAAATTAACTTAAAATAAGTCAAAAGAGTATAGTAAATAAGTCATTCCAAAAATAACAGCATTAAATTCAAACGGACAAATAGTTAAACAATTTTATATACATATGTATCTATGTATTTAGGCGCTATGTAAATATTTTTAATCTTTTTTATCAAACAGATTTATTTTCTTGAAAAAAAGAGATACAAAGAATGTTACTAATGCTGAGTACACATTTGGCATTTCTTGTTTTGTCATTTTGGGGTATCATTTTCGAAATGTATGCAACGCTGTTCACATTGTTTTTTTATATCGAAAGCAATGCCACACAACGAAAAATATTGTAACTGACAAACGTTTTCACTAGTACACACTATTGCGATGCCACAAAATGCCATAGTGTGTACTCGACACAGGAAATGGCCAACAAATTACTCTACTTTACAAGTGCAGATTTTGGGACCGAACCCTTCCGAATCAAATAAAACTCGGTATGGTAGTTAAGTTTGCAAAACTAGCATTTCACCACAAAAAATTTAGAGGAATATTTCCAGTGGTTCCTAAATTAAAATGAATTCATTGTATGAGAAAATACAAAATTTTCTTGAAACTATAAGATCAGTGCTAGATATACCGCTGATTGTATCGGCTCGCATCGGCTCAAAACCAGCCGAAATTTTATCTGCTCAAAACGACAAATTTTGGAGAAAAAATTATGAAAATCGATTTTTAGCTTCAATTTTTATTTTCTCATTAAATTGTCAGATGCTTATTTGGCACACCTCTGCCATCGATATTATTATTTAAAATACAGTTTTGAAAATGCGTAATAGCCATAGTGTCAGGAAAATCCAAAGTGTTGATTTTTTTTACAAAAAGTTCTGAAAAAGACATTGAAAAATGTAATAGTTATAAGAATCATATGCAAAGAGTTTTTACTTCAGAATGGGGTATAGGAGCTTCATGTGAGTCCTGAAAAAAAAACAAAATAGCAGGAGAAACTGCCTTAAATCAATAATTATTTAAAAAAAAATTGTAATCAGCCCTGTTCCGGCGGTCTACTCTGTAATTCAAAACGAAAGCAAATACTTTCGAATTTGTATGTTAATAGCACGTAAATTCGAAAGCATTTTGTGTCGTTTCGAATTACAGAGTACACCCCCTGTAAACCGAATCCGAGTAAATTTCTCGTTTAAAAAAAATTATTAATGGTCCTACAGACGTGTTTAAAATCATACACGATAATTTTCTTTCAGATATGATATTTGGGATTCTATATAATAAAAAACTTGAAAAAATCTAAATAAATATTTCTATTGTCGGAGTTAGTTTTCGAAAATCGAGCGGTTTCAAATCGATCTGTTTGCAGAACAGGGACCCTTAGGTCCCTTTCTCTATGCGCTGTCACATATACATACATACATACATATGTACCCAATAAGCAATTTTGCTACAAATAAAGTGTAAAACAATTGTTCAAGTCACACATTCAATTGTCAAGGGTTGAATTATGCTTGAATTCAATTCGAACAATTCAGTTGTATTATATTTCAATTCAAGCCTTGTATTACAATTGAATTCAAGTATATTTCAAGCTTCAAAGACAACGCTTTTAAAACAGAAAGGAAAATGCAATTAATTTGTTTTCTAATAATGATTTTCTCCATATCTCCATACCTTCACTATTGATTGCATGATTTTAATTACCTTTTGTTTTTTAAAAATTAACATTTTTATTTATCTTTGATATTTTTCACCACAATTTTAATTTTATTAGTAAATAAATTAGGTATTTGACAAGTTTTTAACATATACATACATACATACATACGCATGTGGTTTGAATTTTTATTTCAAAATATTTTCAAACTTGAAAATTACTTGAAAAAATGCTTGAATTAAACTTTGTTTCCAGTTAAATTGTAAGTGTTTGAATTTTAATATTTTGAGCGCTTCTTGGGTAGTATTATATTATATACATTGGTACATATGTATTTGCATAATAATTAACGAAAAGTAATTCTAGCTGGTGTGAGACATATTAAAATTTCAAAATACGTAGTGCACATATAGGTATAACACATTTATATGTACATATATTTAGTACACTATATATTATACATATCTAGTTATGTATGTCTGTATATTATTTTACTTATTTGTTTGAGACGCAGTAATAAGCTGTTGACTTTATTATGAATACTTTAATATATCTATTTTGTTAATTAATGTTGACATACTATATTCATACATACATACATATGTACATATGTATGTATGTATGTATGTATGTATGCGTGTATGTGAATAGTTCTAAACTATTCTAAGAATCTAAAGCTTTTAAATTTTGTTTTCAAAAATTCTATTCTGTTTCAAAGAAACTTTAACTATTTTTATATTTCGAGCGGTAGGCCTGCGATGTCATTGCTCGTTAAACATTAGCATATAATTTGCAATTATGTTAATATTATTAAAATAAATAAAAATAAATATTTTTATATTTAGTTTTATTATTATTATTCGAACTTCATTTGTATCTATATTTATGATTTGATTAGGCTAAAGTTCGTATCGCTTTATAAGCCAAATTACATTTACAATTGCAAATTACTCAGCCGTTATTGCAAGTGGAATATGTGAATTGTTTTGAATCATCGCATTACAAATTGCCGAAAGCTTTTTTTGTAATAAAAGCTCAATTTTACAACAGTCTTGCCATTGTCGTTTATTCTTTATTAATTAATTATTCTTTATTAAGCACATGTTAGTTAATTTGCTTATTTTTGTTCTACTTAAGACAAACTTTTTTTGTACGTTACTATTAAGTCTATTTTTTAAAATTTAATTTTTGCCATAAGACCGTAGCTATTAATTATAGTTAGTTTTATTATTAAGCAGAAATCTACATCAACTGACACCACACACAGTGCACCAAACACAAAGAACGCTGATGATGAAGGTGTAGCGATATTCGAAAACAGCTAGTTGTTCAGTTCTGCTACGTGTTTGTCAGAATATTTACAATTAGCTTTGGTGTTATTCATATATATTATATATACATATATAATTATTATATATATATGTTAATAATTATCACATGTAATTTGGCTTACAAAGCAATACGAAGAATAAACGTTAAATTTCTTCCACATGACATAAAAAAATTAGGTAAAATGCGAAATAAGTTTGGAAAAAACTTTAATATGTACTAAGTATGTACCTGGAAAATAAAAAAACAAATAAAAAATCTGACTTTTAGGAATAGTTAGGTATGGTACTGAACCAGTGTTGCCATAAGATGAAAGCGAAGAAGTTCTAAATTACAGAAATAAAAGTACTTATATGTTCTACAACACACACATTTTTAGTTCCTCTTATTTCTTAAGCGGGCCGTACACTTGCAATAAAGTTGTAAATTTTATGTATATCACCATATAAATTTTACATCAAATGCCACTAATATACATATACGTATTGGCATTCCTTACATATCAGTAATATGTACGTATACATATGTACATATCGTTATCTTAATACGAAAAGATAATTTTTCGAAATCGATATTATTACATATTTCGATAGACCATTTCTAGATACACCTCCTCCAAAAAATCAGATGATTATATCACTAAATTTCTAAAGTGTTTTTAATAAAAATTGCGTTAAAATTTTTTTTATCAATATTGCATCTATTTTTATTTAGTTATTTCTCCCTGCAAACTATGAAAAACATGAGTTAGGGCCTTTTCGTATTAAGTTAACGATATGTATATGAACATATGTATATGCATGCGTATGCATTGATAATGTGAATTTTTAAATCAATAAACATTATTTTTTAAAAAAGTTTGAAATTAAATTCAATAAGAAATAGTGTTGGAAATATTTTATGTCAATTGTGTGTTGCAGCTTTATTGCAAAAAATATAATTTTTCGTTCCTTGCAGTTAATAAATATGTATTTAATTTAATATTGTTCAATTAAGTAGGTAATCCAATTATCCGTACAACAGTTGCAGCAATACTAACGTAAAATAAAATTGCAGACCTTAAACACGTGTTACGTTCAAACCAACTTGAGACAATAAACACAATAAACTAGGTCACTTAAAAAGCCACGAGACTTTTGCTTCGTATGTCTAAAACAGAAGAGCTATTGAATAAAAAATATGTGTAAATTTATACACATAAATATGTATGTGTGTACATATGTAAGTATAAATGCAAGTACGTACGGTTACAAGGGGGCGGGCAATGGCGGTCATAAGCACCCACCTTGCCTAGTCGACCACTAGTGTTCTTGCTACTCCACCAGTTAGTATAGCCACTGATCCGACTCTTCTAGTTCTAGTATGCGAACCCCCCGAACTGAAGGCTGGAAACGCTCTTGTATTTACAAATGTAAATGTATGTATTTATTTATGTATGTAAGCTTACAAATGTGCATACGTACTTGAGCACTTACATATGTACATATGTGTGTACTTGTGTAAAAAATTTAAGAGCTAAGTAAAAACACAAAACAGCAAAACTACAAGTACCATACGAGAGCCTACGCAGGCAATAATCCGCTTAATTTTATAAGAATCTTAAAAGTAAGAGAAATACGAGTATTGCGTCGAATATTAAGACTGACATAAAAAAAAAACAAAAAAATAAATGACAGCAGTTAATTTGTAGGGCTTATGTTTTTTATGCAACCGACAATGTAATTGAAATCGGCGACTACTAAATAACGTTCCCAATTGAATACAGCACTAACTGGCTGTTACCCGCAACTTCATCCATGTGGAATTTAACAACTAATGGTTGTTCCCTCCTCTACTAAGCATTGGAAGTAAAAGTACCCACAATACGTTTCTACCGTTTAAAGTAAATTTAAAGATGTGGTTCCCTTATTCCACTTCCTAAACCACAACTTTATTGTTTGTTTACATACGTTATCTTCAAAGTATCGCTTACAAAATTTTAAGACTTTCGTTATTATAATTTGTTTAGATATGAAATAATTAATAACTAGTTTGCATGAGGATATCCTTTCAGTTTTCAGTCAGTAAAATCCTCGTCAAAATCGCTAAAAGAATTTCGGAGAGTGGGCGGAATAAACTGACAGACAGACAACAAATACATTTTTTTTGCTATAAGTATAGTATATGCTTTGATATGCATGAAGTAAAAAGCTTTTTTTGACATTACAAACCAACACATCAATTTTATTTATTTGTACAAATGTAAACAGAGAAAATCACGTAATTCAATCCAACCAATTTCAGTTGTCAAGTTTAAAACTAATCGTCGGTTGGTTATTGGTTTGCGGGACAGTATATTAAAAATATTGGTTTTTTGTCTGCAGAAAACCAATAACAAAACAACGACGTAATGTTGTTGCAATTTTCATTAAAAAAATATATAATCGAACTGGATTGGTAATTTTATTTTTCATGCAAATTGCTATTGAGAATTAATGAACTAACTCTTTTGGTTGTTTAAATGGTCAATGAACTGATAGTAATAATGTTTGTTGCATTTTATATACATAAATGAAGAAAATAAAGAATCAGAAAGTTTAATAAAAATCTTCCTGACTTAAATTCATCGTATTTCTCTGATTGGTTTAATTTAAAATTATCAGTAGTCTATTGTAAATGCTTGGGAAGCTGTGCGTGCACATTCAACTTTAAGTTGAGATAGACTGCCGAATAAATCTTTTATGAAGATAATCTTCATTTACAACAGAGATCCTCAATGTATTGGATATCAGTTGCCCAGGTTTGACAGGAGATTGTAGACAGACATTAAAATACAATTTGCTTTTTGATCAATGACATTACTTAAAAAAAGAGGAAGTTAAATCAGACCAGCTGGGGAATGTTTATTTACTGTGGCGCTATGTATGTCTCAGCAAAAAAAAATTATAAAATTACCTGAAAACACAATAAAATTACTCAAAGGCGTAAAGAAATGCACTTAAAACTTTTTTATTTCAATATTAGTTTGCTGTAAATTAATATATACATATGTATGTATTACTCGTATTAACTGCTTTTCTATATTTTAAAAGCAGATAATCGTAGATATCTGTTAAAATTATTTTGTAGATTGAAAAGTTCCTTTCCACATCGACACTCACAATCGGTGCATCCGTAAAATATAAAAGATCGTTAGAACTTAAGTTTCCAATTGTAGATATGCTGTACAATGTCTAGAAACTCTGATTTGTCCTCACCAAGTTATTAAATTTTTTAAAAGTAGCAAAAAAAAAATACACATTACCATCAGAACTACTTGCCATATAATGACTTACTTTTCTCTTTCCAAACCCGATTACCTTATTTGAAATTTTTTTCTGGGTAGTTTTACAAATTTACCCATCAAAGGAACTTAGAGCATTCTTTTAATATTTTTGATCATCGATACTCCTTTTCTTAAGGATACTATTTTCGTTAGGAGCAATGAAAGTTCCCTTTTATGTACGCAGGCTGTGTCTTTTTGTAAAATTGCTTGGGATTCTTCAATTGATTCGGCGTGAGCAATATGAAATGTATGTACATATAACATTTCAAATTCTTTTAAAATATTCGCAATAAAATGCAGACGCGTTGAATCATGTACTCCATGGAGTTAAAATTGCTTCAGGTGGCAATGTTTTGGGGCCCAAGTTTTGGGCCTTGTCAAAAATTTGTGAACATTACTCAAAGTAATGAAACACGTAACGAAAAAGTAAAAAAGTGGAAAAATGACCAAAAAAATTATTTAAAAAAATAAAACAAACTACCTAAAACTAAGAAAAACTTTTCAGAAAATCGTTTATACGGCATTTGTTTATGTACAGTAATTAAAAAAAAAACTGCAAAAAATTACTTCAACGTACACATTTGTATAAAAAATTTACAACACGAGTTTTCCGTGTTGGTTAAAATTATATGAATATGTACATACATATATTTTATTATTTATTTTTTCCATAAATTTCTGAAAGGGCCGACGGAGAATTAGTGGTTTTAATTATAAAAAAAGTTTTGCGGTCGCTGATTAACTCACTACTCAGTTTATCATTTCAATGACTAATGGTTAGGGTATTCATTTAATCGGAGTTTTGCTTTAATCGGTTAATAGCACGATTAATTAATCGAGGTTTTTGCTCAATCGGTTAATTTTGGTATTAACCGGTTAACCGATTAATAGAGTTTTTCCATGAATCAAGTGTTTTCAACAAATAAAAGTGCATAAATTATTTATTAACTTGAGTTTATTAGCAAAAAAAACACATAGTAATTCTTTAACTAAATCAAGCAAAAATTCATACATAAATATTTATTCATTAAAAATTAACAAGTTTGTGAGGTCGTTATATAGTTTAAAGAGATCTTCTAACACAATATTTCAGAAAAATAATTTGATTTAAATACCTAGGACTTAAGCGATTCTCCTCTTTAGTTTTGGTAAGACCTGACTTGAAAAAATCGAAAGCAATCTATAATACAGAATATCTAGTTTCTCAGTCCTCTTCCTGCATTTCTCAAAACATATAAACTCATTCATTATGCCACTAGAGTCCAGGGTGTCTACTCTGTAATTCGAAACGAAAGCAGTTGCTTTCGAATTGCAATGTTAATAACATAACAAATTGAAGGCATTTTCTTTCGTTTCAAAATACAGAGTAGACCTCCCAGTTTTATCTTTTTTCAAGTTCTTAGCACTTCTAATTGTTTCATTTAATTTTGCTAGAACATTTCCTGTATTACTATCGATAGTTTCTTCTCTTGGCGGGTCATCATATGACTCATACTGGCAGAGCTCAGCGGCGAGTATTCTGCAAAAAAAATTCATTTATGAATTTCTTAGATTTCGTTTTTGTACTGTATTTTTTGCAAGAAGGAAATATTTCAGAGAGTAGGTGTAAAATAATTGAATTCGACTCTCATTAAATCTAATCCTTAATTAAATCGTTGGCAGTAGTATTATTGGCTTTTGTTAAATTATTAAACAAAAACTTAACAATTCCCTCTAGTTAGGGTACCAAAGTTCTTACTAAACTCTTTTATAGACATGTCCAAAGATTTTGAAGTTTTACTTAAGTTAGAATCACTGAACATATGTACTTCTTTGTTTGTATGAAAAATATTATCTAAACACTCGATTGAAACTAACCAGTTTAATCGAAAAAGCCAAATTTAAATGAACCGATCAGTTAATCTGGTAGTAATTAACCGGTTAATCGATTAACGGTTAACCAATTGAATACCCTACTAGTGGTGAATTGAAAATATTTAAGTTCTGACTCATCTTATTATTTACAATTGTTGTGCGAGTTAGTTTTTCTGTTCATACTAGAACTGTCATATGACCTGTGAGATCATAAGATCTTGTCAGATGTAAACATAAGATATAATGTTTTTAGTTAAAAATTAATTAAAAGCTTCTTTATCCTGAAAGTTTGCCAGAAAACGAGTTTAAAGTTTTCAATTTAAATAACACTTAATGGAAAAAGAAAATTTAATTTTTCTCTCAAGAGTTGAGTTGTATGAAATTTTTACACAATGTGAATAACAATATGAATTAATTCTGCATCATTAACTCAAAAATACCATTTTTTTAAGTAACGACGCTGTTTTAGTAAATGAGCGATATGTAGGTATGTATGTATGTATTTCTCTAACATACGTATGTATCGTTAACTTAATACGAAAAGGCCCCAACTCATAATTTTTCTAAATCGATATTTTTACATATTTCGATAGACCATTACTAGATGCAGCACCTAAAATTAATAAAACTAATATAACATTAAATTTGTAAAGTGTTTTTAACAAAAATTGCGTTAAATTTTTTTTATCAATATTGCATCTTTTTGTATTTACATAGTTTTTTCCTCTTCCTGTAAACTATGAAAAACATGAGTTAGGGCCTTTTCGTAATCATTTTCCATCGCAAACGAGGTCATATTTTAATCATGGAACATGCTTCGTATTTGAGAAACTGTTACATACATATATACGATTCGTATACAAGAGCCCCGGAAGGCGCTTTTATTAGTCGTAGATGCAAGCATTTGATGTTCATCTAGAGATTATCTGACATCTTCTTTTTTACAGAACATTGAGAAAAGTATGAGGCTCCTCAACGTTAATCTTATGTCAGCCATTGGGGCAGTTGTAAAAGAATCATTCGATAATGATTTGGCGAATAGTATAATACTTACCCCATTATTCATAAAAAATAAAATGATTTGAAATCCATTTAACAAAATTTCGTATGAAAAATTTTAAATAAAATACCTTTCAAACTCATTTTAAATATTATTAATAAGGGTTTTAGTATGCATTTTATATTTTTATTTTCCTAATTAAATATGAAAAAACCAATTAAATTATTTTAATACTTAATAATAAAAAAAAACTTTTCATTTATTGATTAAAGTCTAATTTAAAAGTGGAAGTTAGAGTTTTTTCTAAAACGAAAAATAATTTCACAGCTCACAAAATAAAAGATAAATTAATACAGAAAAAATGAAAAAAAATTACTCATATGTTGAATTTAAATTTTTTAAACGTCTATCGATTCCATCTTTATGTGGGGAATATAAGTAAATTGAACGGCACTTCCAAATTCCAAAGTATTTATAAAAATTACATCTTCATATATGTACATATGTGCATAGATACATACATACATATATATTTATGTATATGCCTCAACTCACAACTTTTATTTCAATTTCAATTTCTTGGCATCAAAATAAGCAACCAATACAATAAGAAAACTAAAAAGTCACGTTTCTTTTTAAAATAAAACAAAAACGCATGCCTGCTTAAACATCGAGGAAACAAAAACAACTCGAACAAAGAAATATTTAGTTTTGAACTAAATAGGAATATAGACGGACGGCTCAATGTCTGTTACATCATCAAGAAATACAAGAAATTACATACATGTGTACATATCCCGCATGTACATGAGCAAAAATAAACAAGAAATTTTGTATAAATATTTTTTTAAGAAAAATAAAAAAATCTGAAAATATACTTTGATCTCATTTCTACAGTTTTATTCGTTTAAAGAAACTCTGAAATGTTTTCTTTTAAGAACTCGAAATTTAAAACGACGCACAGTGTTCGACTTCAGAAATTAGGATGACAACAATAAAAAAATAAACTTAATTAAAAATTTAAATGGGCCACACTATTTGCAAGCCAAGACCCAGACTACATTAAAACTACGTATATGATTTTTGTATATCTTTCACTTTGTATGCTTATAACGGTACTCTAAATGACATATTAAAAGAAAATAAATTCAGTGAAGTGCGACTTTGACCCGCGCACGAGATATGTAATTCAATACGAATAATATAAACTATAGTTTTGGCATTTTTTTCGTTTTTGGGTTTTTTCGGTTTTAAGCGTTTTTTTAGTTTGGGGATTTTTTGATTTATTGGCGCTTTCTGAGTTTTGGCACTTTTTTCACATTTTTATGCCATTTTTATTATTTTGGCGTTTTTTTTTTATTTTGGCGATTTTTTTATTTTGGCGATTTTTTTTTATTTTGGAACTTATTTTTTCGTTTTGAGGATTTTTTTTCGGTTTTTGGCGTTTATTTTAAATTTTGGCGATTTATTTTATTTTGGCGATATTTTTAAATTTGGCGGACTTTTTTTAATTTTGGATATTTTTTTTAATTTTGGCGATTTTTTTTCACATAAGTTTGGCGCATTTTTCGCGTTTTGGCGATTTTTTTCGGTTTTTGGCGTTTTTTTCATACTTGCGATTTTTTTTTCATTTAAACGATTTTTTCGAATTTGGCGATTTATTTTAGTGCTAGAATTTTTGTTTTAATTTTGTCGATTTTTTCGATTTGGCGATTTTTTTTAAATTTTTGGCGATTTGTTTCAGGTTTTGGCGATTTTTTTCGGTTTGGCGATTTTGTAATATTCGGATTTTTTTAGTTTTACCGTTTTTGAAAATTTCAAGAGTTTACCTCTTACGGTCTCCAAGATATAGCAAGTTGTCAAAATTACATAGTCAAAATTGCATTAACTGATGGACCACCCTTTAATTTAAATTTTTTAATATTTTAATGTTTATTGTTGTAGTCTATATAAAAATACACTAATTTTACAAATTTCAAGTGTCAATATACATATGTACACACAATTGTATGTATATTACATGAGATTTTAACATTTTTCGTCGCTCGTTTTGGAGCACCCTTTAATTGCCAATTCTTATGTATTTGTTGTTGTAGTGGCCAAGGTTCTACATACTCTGTCCGTAGCTCTTACGGTTCCTGAGAAAATACCGTGTGACGGACAGACGGACAGCGTAGCGAAAACAATAGGGTTTCTTTTTCCACCTTTGGTGTACGGAACCCTAAAAAGAAAAACACACAAATACTATGCGTATTTTGTGCAAATTCAAAAGTAAATAGAAGGCGTTGTTGATGCGATAATAACTTTTTTTAATTCAATTGTAACTTCTTAACTCTTTTTTAACTAACACACAAAAACACATTATTTTCTAATAAACTCTAAGTTTTTTATTAAGTGTTAAGCTAAGTAAGTTTTTTTTTACAATTATTACCAAACTAAACTAAAAAATCTTTTGATCTCTTTTATATAAAATGCCTGCTCCAATTAATTGTTTTTCAAAAATATAATATGAGCATCAACTCAAAATAAGTTATTATTATTTTTTTATATTATTATTACTTTATGAAATTTCTTTTACTTTTATTATTGTTAAATATGTGTGAACATAAGTTTAAAATACTTACTTTTTGAATACCCTAAATATTTAAAAAAATTTAATATAAATAAAATTAATATAAAAATACAAAAAAATTTTGACTGCATCTTACTTATTTACAAATTTATGATTTTTGTCGTCCTAAATTCTTAAATCGAACACACTGTGCAACGTGCAATATACATTTTTGCGATGTATGCATGTGTGTACTCGTATGTCTGTAGCAAAAATGTACGAGAGGAAATGATGAGATGGGGTTGGTTAATAACTTACAAATTTAGCTGAAGCACATTTTTTGTTACTCTCTGAAATGTGGGTGGTCTGTTGAATTACAAAGAAATTCTGGACGATCCATATACACACTATACAATTTGCCTGTACATACATACGTACTTATGTATGTATTTGTATTAGAGTTGTTGATCGAAAACGAATTATTCGAATATCTCGATAACTTTTTTTATTTTTTACAACTTTTTACAAAATGCGCAATTGCACAACTTAAGCTATGTACAGACGGTTGTCAGATCTTACAATATTGCCAGTAAAATGTGCTCAAAATTTCTTACAACCGTGTGAACTGGCAAATTTTGTCAGACGTCGTTGCCGGAAAAAGCATTGTCAGTCCATTGCAAGACTAGCAGCTGACAACAAATTGTCAGATATCTTACAATCGTGTGAACACATTGTAAAATTATTGCCAGATATTTGTCAGACATTTTAATATTGTCAGATGTGCGAAGTTTATGCATCTGACAATGGCGTCATTGTAAGAGAATTATTTCTATGGGCAACACTGCACATGCTTGATTTTAAATAAAACATTTATAATAAAATATATGCACACAATATCATTGCAATTGCTTCTTTATGGTCCATAATAATTTATACATTCACTTTTTACATTTAGCACAAACACAAACGATTGATATTTAACAATTTCCAAAAAATGCTTTGAGTCTGGCAAACCCATAACAACAGATCTGACAATTTGTGCATATGACAACCGTGTGAACTGACAATTTTTTCAGATGAATTTATTGCCATACAACCGTCTGGCAATAAATTGTACGATTTTCTTACAACCGTGTGAACTGAAAAGGAATATTGTACTGGCAATTTTCGATTGCCAGTACATTGGTAGCACATTGACAGATCAGACAATATTGTAAGATCTGACAATCGTCTGTACATAGCTTTACATAAGTATGTAAGTTTACGAGTCACAAATGTTATGCGAACTTAATACGTTTGTGCAAATAAATATAAATATAAATATAATACATATACAATCACTTTATTTGCAAAAATGTAAAAATGTATTTTTTTTCAATGATGAATTGTCAATAACAATTTTTAAGTTTTCTTTGTTCACATTTGTTGAATTTTCCAAGCCACTTTGTATGAAAATTCACAGAAAAACATCAATTTAGCTTAATAAATTCAGAATAATGTTGAATAATAAAAAATAGGACACAGCAATTACCAAAACATGTTATCTAATAATGAAGCCACATTTCAGTCAACACTGATTTTCACTTTGTTCAGATAAATTTATTTAAATTTATGAATGAGAGGGCTAAGCACGACCGTGGGACAAGGTATAAACATATGTATGTCGTTGATAATAATGTCATTAAACACAGGCTGCAAAGTAGGAAGGAGTATGTGCATAAAATTAGTCTCTTCGATGCATCGAAGAAAAAAAATCTATATATTTTGATACCGAAGCTATTGTCAGATCTTACAATGTCTGCCAAAGTTGCCACAAGAAACAACAAACGAATTATCAGACATAGGTACATACTTAGCAACGTGTTTATGCAACCAGGCAGGTAATGCAACCTGCCCCTTTTAATAATATTAAAATTTGTTTTACATATCCTCGTTGCACTGACAAAATCAGCGATGTGCTTTTTACTAAGTTTTCAGGAGAGCAAAAAAACTGTTTTATTTTGAAACCTTACTATATTTTTGAAAACTGCAATGCTGCGAGTATATTGAAATACATATATTTAGCATTTGTATAAGTGTTTCGGAAAATTAATCTTAAGTAATTGTAGATTTGATAGGTACAGCGGAATTGCCTCAAAAACTGCACATAACTCATTTTGTTGTTCAGCTTCAAGAGGATTTCTAATAAAATTGTTTTTTATTTTAACACATAGCTGTTTTTTTTAAAATAATTTTTGAAAAATATGTAAAAGCTTACTATAAAATTTTACAGCCCGTATCTTAAAAGTTATCAACAATTTTTGCCATTGCGATAACTCTAAATTATGGGTAGGCCCATAAAATTAAAATTTCAATAAAAAGTCTGTTGTCAATTACATCTCGCTTACGATAAAATCGAAAATAAGGCTCGATATACTATTATAATTTTTATTAAAACCAAAATAGATTATATCATGAGTTTTATTCGAACTGTATGTGTTTAGCCAAAGTAATTTAATTATTCTGACTTGAGTTTGTGTTTTAATTTAATTTCTCAATTAAATTATATTTTTATTTTGAGAAAATTGTAAAGCATGTAAAATAAAGTTCGTACATCAGAACTTACATATATGTACACTCTAAAACACTTTTGTTGAAAATTAGGTCGATAATAGTAGGCAACACTTTACACTTTACATTACTTTCGACATAAAATAACACAACTATATTTTTAAACCTTTTGTTGATTTTTGATATTGATTTTGATTTTGTGATATTTTTAAAATATGTTTAATCATGCTCTCAACCATTAAAGTAAATAAATAAATAAATTTCATATACGACCTTTTCAATAAAACTGCAAACATTCACCAAACACCTGGTCAGAATATCGGTACACAAATTATTTTTAAAAACACTGTTTTTATTAGAAATACTCCGTGAAATGCACTAAATCATTATTATAATTGGTAAACACCTTCTTGCATTTTAAATACGCATGTAAATGAGAGCTTCTTTTAATTTTGCACATAAATGTTTTGTCCACTGTTTACATAGAAAAAACATACTACAAGTATTGCTATGACATACATATAATCTGCTTTAAATTTAATTTTAATTAACTTAATAAAAAATATGGCGTGCTTCTCTTGCAACTTGTATGCTTTTGTACTTCTACTTTTTTTGTTAAACATATTTCTGGTGTTTTACGCATATATGCTTAATTTTCAACATTTTGACGTTATTTAGACATATCTGGCTGTATTTTAAGTACAGTTTGCTTAAAAATAAACCTTTTTAGCAGTAGATTCCAATTTTTGTGTAAAAGAGGACAAATATTGTTTATTTTATACAAATAACAACAAAATCGATATAAATTTAGACATTAAGAATATTTCAACAACAAATTAGACAATATATGATCCTAAATTTGAGCCAATGTTTTAGAGTGTATCAAAAACAATCTCTTGATTGGATAGTTTTTCTAGAACGAAGTATATTTCTATCTTCTTTTCTTTAATTCTGTATATCTATTGAATCCATTACGGAATGTCCACACCTGATGGGATGTCCATATCATGATGAATGAACGAACGAACAACTTTATATAAAAAAAACAGTACTTTTTATTCCGGGATTTTTTTTTATATGAAGTTGTTCATTCATCATGTAGACATGCTATATCCGTAAAACATAAAACTGTTTAGGCAAAATGTATTATTTTATATTAAAACTTTGAATTTTGTGAGTTGAACTTGCTCTGTAAGCAAATTTGATATAAACTCTTTGCTTGAGAAAGGGCCAAATTTTTAATCGTAATCGAGCGATTAATGTGTTTGATTACGGTTATGAATAAAAGGTGGCATTAATCACGATTTCTATTACGATTATAATCGCTGTGCAAATCCTAGTCCCACTGTATAGAACGTAATCGATTCCGTACTCATACATTTACTACTAATTATTATTATTATGTATTTATTTAATATTGTCGTATGTATTTTATTAACGAAATGTTAAAACTATTAATGCAATAAAAACCGGATTTTTTGCTTGTGTTTCAGCCGAAAAAAAATACTAAAACATTTTCTAACAACTTTAAATTTCTCATTTTTACATAACGTCATTTAGTTGAACTTGAAATGTGTTTTGCTCATGATTTATTTATTACTCTTTTTATGGGAAAATAAAAAAGGGGGATAATACAAAGTCTTAAATTTACAGGAAGTGTTTAAAAACAGTTGTTTTGAATATTTTTAAGGTTGTAAAAATTATTTGCGGTGAAATTTATTATTATTGATTAAGTTTGTATTAATAGAAATTTTTCTTTAAGGCGACTAAAAACGAAGCTCATTAATTTTTGAAAGGACAAGAATTTTTTGTTTAACAAGTTTAAAGTTTGTTTTTGTGTTATATTTGCCAAGTCCAAGTGCAGAAAATCGTACATGTTTTGAATGTCAATGAACTTAAATTATGAAAAAGTAAAACAAATTCAATATGTGTTATATTTTGCCTTAAAATATTTTATCTACCACTATTCCCATTATACCCCTTAATTGAATCATCGATAGTATGAGGTGTGTAAATATTTCAATTGATATGATTCACTGCAAGATAGTCCTAATGCAAAAGACTTATTTTACGGAAAATTAATTTAAGAATATAAAGAACGATATGATAAAAAAATATTTTTTTTAGTTATGACTCTCTAGAATCAATAGCTCGATATGTATTTTCAGAAATATTTAGAAATTGTTCTGCTGCGCTTTTACTTTGAAGCAGAAAAAACTTTAAGAAAGACATGCGTATGAAAAGTTGATGTGCTTTACTTCATACATTAATATTTGCTTAAGATAAAATTACTTAAACTTGCCAGTTGGAAATATGTACAAAATAGGAAAGGAATATTTCCCCCCCCCCCCCCGCCCCCTTCCTTAAATTTAAAATGAATTTTATTTCAAATTTTTTATACAAAATTTTCCTAAAATAGATTTCAAATTCGTTTTATTTTTTTTATAAATATTGGGTCTTATGTTTAAGAAAATGTATAACTTTTTTAAAAGCAAAAAAAAAAAATAATTAAACATTCATAGGCGCAGTTGAAATTGACTTACATACATATACATACGTATGTATGTACATGTATACTTTGTTTCATTTATTTACACATGAAATAGTTTCTTTTAACCTTTGAAACTGCTCAAGGTGCTTGTATAAATAGCTAGATGCCTTTAAGACTTCAGCTGTGCTCACAGTTTTTTCTTTGCTAAATGTGTTTGCTTAGAATAAGCAATATTTTTCATGTATGGAATTTATTACTAACTAAATTAAGCTCGCTATCACTTTCATAATTAAGGACACATATGAATGGTATGGGTATAATTTTTATACTATGGATAAAATTTTTTTACCAATCATTAATGTTTAATTATTATTTTTGTAAAACCAAAAAATTATAAATTGTACTGATAAAAGTAAAATATTTATCATCCCTATATGAGCGCCCCTCCTTCAATACAAAATGATTGCATATGTTGTTGTACATATTATTGTCGGTTTGACCTATACTATGCAATAAATGACACAATTTTCCTGACAGTGAAAAAGTAAACAACGTTGAACAATGCTACCATCACATTGCGCAATTGTACAATAAAAATCAAAAGGCTTTTGATATTTGCCAATATATTATACAACCTTCGAATATGACATACCTACACATTGGCGATATTATTGTACAATACGAAAAATTGCACAATTATATTGCAAGTGGTTGGGCCGCTTTACGAATAAGAAGACAAAAAGTCTCACACTAAGAAAAAAATATGCATACGTACATATGTATACTCACTCATACGAGTTAGTTTGATGCCTTGTTCAATACTTTTCTGAAAGCTTTCTTAATCCATAAGATTAAGATATATGTATGTATAAATACACATGCACATACTTTATACACTGATTACATACGAATTAGCCTGAAACGAAAAAATTTAATATAATCAATCACACTTTAGAACTTAATTTATTTTCAAATGATGTCATAATAATTAGTTTTGATCAACCAACTATTTTTAAATTTGTATATTCACATATCGTCAGATGAAACGCAAAACCACGTAACTAAAAAAAAACAAAAAAAAAATTTTTAATTAATTATTGGTTATTACATCGAAACACATGTCCCTATAAATTTTCAAACGTTTATCATAACAATCAATCGAATGCAAAATGAGAATTAAGAAACTTTACGTCAGTCACTCGAACAATTTTGTTTAAATTTATATCTCTCCTGTAAAATTAAAAAAAACTCATATGTACATATGTAGATACGTGATTATGCCTTTCAACTAACGATTTATGCTCCTGCATGTGAGTATTTATGTATAGTATATATGTACTTACCTAGAAAAAATACGAAATGTGCATACGAATAACGTGAATTTTAAAAGTATGTACTCACATATTTATGTAATTAAAAAAAGTTGCTGATAATGACGTTTAAATTAATTTATTTATTTCAACTTCACCATTGTATTTGTGTTTGCCTTTAAACATTTTCATTCACAGTTTTGTTATTTATTTCCCACAAATGCAATTCATGTGTTTTCTCAGAAACTTTTCGAGGGTCATTTAAACAAATAGGAAGAAGAAAAAACAAAGCAACAGTGGTGTATGCGGATTTTTTCGAATCTAAAAAAACTTTTTTCACTAAAGTGGGAAGAGATGATAAATATTGGAAATCAATACCTCGATTCTGTAACTTTATGGGAACAGAAATTCTAGACTTGCATCGAACTCTTTCAGTAGCTCGTTTTAGACACAAACCTTTAATCAAAATCATTTAATTTACATGGGTTTGATCATTGGCTTGTGTCAAAAACGAGCTACTGAAAGAGTTCGATACAAGTCTGCGAAATTCGTAATATTTATCGACATAATGTGAAAATGCGATTCCGTATTTTTCTTTTTTACGATAGTCTCCAGCTTTATCTTACTCGCCATTTACTTGAATATTATGTGGTATCTCTGTATAGAAAATTAGAAAATAAACGAAAAGCACAAAGAATAATAAAGAAAAACTCAATGAATTTGATCTTGTGATTTTATTTTTTTCTCCAACCGACATCGAATATCGTTAATAGCAAAGCCGATAAATTTTCGTTATATTTATTATAGCGTTACGATTATCGTAATAGAAGTTACGGAATCTAGGTACAGTAGGAAACAGCTGTAAATAATGTAATCTTTGTATATTTATGATTTGAACGAGCTAAAGTTCGTAACGCTTTTTAAGCCAAATTACATGTGATAATTATTAATGAACAAATAACATCTAAGCTAGTTGTAAATATTCTGACAACACATAGTTGAACGGAACAGCCAGCCGTTTTCGAAGGCCATCAAACCTTCATCATCAGCGATCTTCTGTATTGGTCCACTGTGTGTGGTGTTAGTTGATGTAGATTTCTGCCTTATATACGAAACTTTATTGCAAATGGAATACGTGAATTGTTTTGATTCATCTTTGTAATCTTTTTTACTTTTTTACTACAAAATGCTTATTTCATTTAATTCACTCTAAACCACAACTTTTTAAAATTCGGAGTCCTTTCACAACAGTTCTTGGCAAAATCTTTTGGTTTTTAATAGCATATTTTTGAAATTTTGGGCTTATATCCTGCAAATGTCCATTCAATAAATTATCCTGCATATGACGACGGACTGTCTACGCAGATATGTGTGCTTACGATGTAATATTCCTCCAGCTGGACTCTAATTTAAGAAATGGATCCGACTTGTAGGCGTGGCTTGTGGGGCTGCGTACGTGGGGGATTTTCTAAAGTTTTGTTTTTGTTTAGTACTGAATTGCGTTATTGAGTCTGACACATGAAAATCCCAACTTTTGCAAAATTTTGATACTTCATGCAGGTTTTGAGACAAATATACATACATACATATGTATGTACGTATGTAGTTTTGTAAAATTTAAATTTGTAAAATTAAATTTGTGTTTCTTTGAATGAAGTTTCGTTTTGAACAAAAATATCCAAATATCATATGCGTGGCGGCTTGATTATATGAGCAAAAGTGTATGTATGTACATACATGTAACATTTTTCCGTTTTCTTTAAGAGATTTGTCGGTATTATGACATCTCAGATACTGCATTTTGGGATAGAGAAATTTCTACGATGCAAAAGTTAAAAAATACCAAACCGCACCTTTGAGCAATTAGTAAAAGTGAAAATCATTGTAAATAAATTTCTATACTTAAACACGCACTTGCGATTGATTAATACTTGGAAGTAGTTAAAAAATAAAGTACACTCCTCAAAATAAATATGTATGTATATTTAAAAGTTTCCGATTCAGCAGAGTTCTGCTTAGTGATAAGAATTAATTGGAATTCCTTTTATCTATTAAAAATAACTTGTTCGTTTTATTATTATTTTTATTTCGCCTCATATTTCAAGTGGAAGTTATTTAGTACTTCATTGCGAATAAACACAAAATACTAGATGAAGGAGTAAAATACAACAAACTGTCTTAAACAAAGAATTTGGTTGTTGTGTTTTCTAAGAAAAAAAAGTATACGGTACGATATTCCCATAAAATTATTATTCATTCATTATTACTTAGAAAAATGCAAACTTGGAAATAGCTGAACAGACGAATCAGTTGTTTTAAAAAAAGATTTTTTTAGGTTTGTAGAACCGAATTGTTCAAAAGGCGGTGTTTTTAATTGTACGGTTTTCTCAAAAACAAGCTTTTCGAATTGAAAAAATCCATTTAGATTTTCTGTCTCCAATAGCGGATAATATATAAGTATATATTTTTTAATATTTATTTTTTTGGGATACTTTTTAACAGTAGGCTAATTTAATTTAATATCTCCTGCCAATTCATTTTTGAAAGATACGAGTACTTTAACGAATGTACATGGAAGACATCTTACTTATTCAATGATTAGTGTCTTATACTTTATTCCTGTACAGTGATTTAAGCACTGTACTTCCGTGCAGCTTTCCTAATAAAACTATATTATATACATATATTTATTTTATTTATTTATTATATATTATTAATATTATTAGTGCTGCTGTTTTGTTGGTAAGTAAAATATCAGAATATTCAATATGTGAAGAGTGCACAAAAAAATTAAGGAATAAAGGAAAGGAATAGTGAATAGATGACAGATGGTGGAATGGCAAATAATTAAAAAATCGGGGGAAAACAGCGTTACGTTATATATGGACATCCCCTAAACTGAATTGAAAGATTTTCATTCAACTGTAAAATTTATATTTTTTGACAATTACAAATTGGAAACTTCTATTGCATTCATTCATTGATATTTATATTTTTTATTTAAAATTCAATGAAATTAAATACAATTTTAAAAATACATAACTTTTTCTACACAAAATAAAGTTACAAACATAAATTTTGAAAGGTAATTGAGAGACTCGAACACACACAGCACAATCGAATTGAAAGATTTACTAGTCAACATGAAAAATCAAAATCTTTTGATTTTTCTTCAATCAACTCGACAACTGTCAAACTAATCAATTGACAAACCCCCCATACACGCTTTGATTTGGACAACAACCGACTCAATTCAAAATTTAATTGGATCGTGTATGACAAAAACAAAATTAAAAAAAAAAATTTTTCTCAAAATTTTGTTTTTCTTTCCATATAAAAATCACTGGGGTATAGACTTGTATAGAACTCTTTTAGTAGCTCATTTTTGACACAAACCAGTGCAATTTAAATAGGTTTGGTCATTGGTTTGTGTCAAAAACGAGCTACTAAAAGAGTTCGATAAAAGTCTACTTGGCTGACTTAACTTAGACAATTAGAGCTTGAGAGCGTTTAATTTGTTTTTAAATTTCATACACATGATTTTGTGAACAAAAAAAAAGTAAATAAATACCCCCAATTATTTTACTGAAAGCATTTTGTGTTGTAATTTTATTCTGTTAGTAAAATCAGCAGAAAATTTGTTCCACAATTAACTTAAATCTTAAAGTTCTAAATCTACCAAGAATAAGTTTATTCTTACTTTTTAATGATTTTTAAATTACCAATTCTTACTTTTTGTTGTAAAAAAGAAAGAAAGAAATAAAAATAATAATTTGTTGAAAGAAATGCTGTGTAAGCAACTGTTAAAGGCCAGTCGAGAAAAATATTTAAGTTCAGCAAATTGTTTGTTGTTGCCTTGAATATAGTAAAAGAAAAACTAAAAAAATTATATCTCAATAATATTCATCGTTCTTTGAGAAAGCATGCAATCATATCGAAAGTTACCAAAACCGTATTCATGATTTTTCAAATAATGAAATTGACAAAATTTACATAATATTGACATTTTAATTTTAATGTAAAAATCAAATAAAATATTTTAATTTCATTCCATTTTACAAAACAAAAAGTTTAACTGAAACTAATGGAATGTAGACAAACTAAAATAACAAAAATCTACTTAACGATAAAGTTATAGAAACGTGAGAATTTCACAAAACGTGTTTAAATCCAGAAATTTCAATTTTATTTGCATTCGGTTGAGAGAAGAAAAAGAAAACGTAAAACCAAATTTGTTTTTCCAACGCATTTGTTTATTTTTCTGCACAAAATCATGATTCAATGTCCATATTTAACAATTTCCTACAAAAGTTTGTTTGCTAGTTGAGCTTTTGTTGGTATTTAGTTAGTTTTGGGCAAATTCAAATACGGCATTCCTTAAAACTGGTTTCAAAGAATTCGCTTTAATAATTTCATGTGTGCAAGAAAGCAAGTTTCTTTCTTTTCTTTTTTCTTTTTACTCAGTCAAAAGGAGAGAAAAGAAAGAAAACATTTTGTGCGTTTGTCTGATGAATTTATTCATGATATTCTATGCTACGCTGCGATTACCTTTTTTAAATCATCTCAATAGTGGACACATTAAATCTATGCGGTTTTACTTAGTTAACTCGAAGATAGATAACCGGTATTTAAAGTTTTTATGTATATTTAATTTTTTTATTTTGTAGGCACATGCAAGTTTAGTGTGAATTCATATTTAATCACATAAACAAAAAGAAGAAAACATTGACGGTATTCAATGTTTGATGCAAATAGTCTTGCGTCAGTGTAAATGCAAAATATCGGTAGATTTTCTTTAAAATCCAACAACAAAATACACACATAATCCAAAGAAAATCGACAATATTTTGCATTTACACTGAAGCAAGACAATTCACATCAAACATCGAATACCGCCAATATGTTTGTGAGTGGCAATTCGTATAAAACATGCTTCTTCATGAAACGAAAAGAATGTTTTGCGGAACCAAATTTGAAAAGAAACTGACTACGTTTTAACTCGTAATTCAATATTAGTTAATCGTTGTTCTATGATTGAACTTAATATTGTAGTAACGGACAGTGAATAAGTACGTTAGAGTTAATTACGTGAAAAGCTTATGATCGATTTTTCAACTCGTTAAAAAACTGTTGCTTGATATGTATTAGAGGACGTTTAGTGTTCGATATTGACCATAATTTACCTTAAGTCGCTTAAAGTACGGTCACACTTGCGCAAAATTTTTAACAAAAAAGCATAACCAATAAATACTATTGAAAAACCTTTTGATTCAAACACTTGTTTATTCAGTTAAATAGTTTCACATGTACAAAACTAATAGACAATACCATCCATAGAACGCAACATTATTGGAAACTGTTTAGTTTAATAGCCACGTATCTGAATCAAAAGGTTTTTCATTAGTGGTTACGCATTTTTGATCAAATGTTTGCAGAAGTGTGAACGTACTTTTATAGAAAGTGATTTTAGATTCGTATTGTATAGCAAAACTTGTGTATATTTTAGTCCATAAAGTTACAGTGAAAACTGTTAATTGGACTTGCAAATAATCGGCATTTATCACGAAAAAAAAACGGCAAACATTTTATTGCCGTGGAAATCGCTTTTCGCTAAAAGAGGTTAAACATTAAATAAGAATATAAATTCTACCCTTAATTGTATTCATAACTTTCTGAATATCTAAAATTCTAAAATATCTAAAATTATTTTAAAAAAAATCTATTATTGATGGAGAAAAATCTTTTCCATTTGAATGTGGATTTGATATTATCGTCACATCTTGTCTTCCGTGTTCTTAACGATTTTTTTAGTTACTATTATTTTTCTAATTTTTTATGTTGATGAAGCTTGTTAGCTTCTTATTATTTTTTTCAGTAATTCTCAAAATTATTTTTGGAAATTTTTATATAAGCAGAAAAATATCAAACAAACTGCCGTATTCAGAAAAAATTATTTTGGTGTACAAAATGTTTACAGAACAAATTTTGTATGGAAATTTGTTTATTAAACGATTCGTAAACATAAATTATTTTTTTCTGAATAAGGCCTTAATTCTGCAAGTGTGCATTTTACTGTTGCTAATGCAGATCATTAGGTAACGCTTACCAAAAAATTTCTCTAAACAACTAGAGAGATATTGTGTTAAACTTTCATTTAAACAAATGAGAAGCTCAGCTAATATCATTGTTGAAACCAGAACAAAAACTCAATAATCAACATGTTTAGTTTTTTTAAAAATAATTTCTGACTTTATTTCAGCTCGTTGTAAGAAATATGTAATTGATAATAAATGTAAAAAACAACAGCATCTATACATTGCTTTCGCCAGAATAAAGTGTTGTCACAGAAGTATTTTGAACGGGTGCCGTCAAGTTAATAATTGTTGCTTTTTTGGGGATTTGTTAAAATTAAATTTAAAATTTCAGATTACATATTTTCCATGTTTACAAGTTCACTGCGATGTTTTATTTTTGATGGCTCCAATAAGAAAATCTAGAAACTCGTACTTATGCATGTCCAGCTCCAGTAATAAAGTCTATCCCTGCCTGAATCAAGCCTCATACTTCATTTCTAAAAAAATAATAATTAAACTTGAATACCGTGCCTTGTTAAGCCTTATTAAGAATTTGACGTTTCGAACGCCACTAAACCTTCATCATCAGCGTTCTTCTTGGACCAACACAGAAGAACGCTGATGATGAAGGTTTAGTGGCCTTCGAAAACGGCTGGCTGTTCCGTTCAACTATGTGTTGTCAGAATATTTACAACTAACTTTGATGTTATTTGTTCATTCATTAATTTCGATGCGTTAAATTCAAATCTGCTTTCAGTTTTTCTCTATCACGTAGAGAGTTTTTTTATGGGCGTGGCTAATTTTGCCCCCTAAATTAGTCGGCCATACTAATATATTTTACTATAACTCGAAACCCGCTATTTCGATTTTAATAAATAATAAACCAAAGGACGCGCCACAAAATTTTGTTAAAAAAAATTAATAATCATTTTTTACCTATCTTTTATGGTTTCGGAGTTATTCAGAATTTAAAAAATAATAAAGTTTTTTTATGCAAAAATCGCGTAATTTTTTTACATGAAAATTGCAATAAAAAAATCAGAAACTCAATAGTTTTATATTTTTTAAATTTTTCTTAAAACCACATATCCTAGGAATAAAACAAGCTATAAAACGTGAAAATCCAGCAATAAATCTTGATTTTATTCGCAATTTAAAGCAGGTACCTAAAAATGGAAAAATGTGTGTAATGCATTAAATGCTGATCCAATGTTTTTTTATTTCAGCTGCTAATAATTTCTCAATAACTCCGAGTATTCAGAAATTATTGGCGAAATAAATAATTTTGGTTTAATATTAATTTTTTTAGCTCTCAAAATATAATGAAAAACTTTTAGTCGCAAATATTTTTCACTTTATGTATTATTATGTATGCTGTCAATAAACTAAGCTAGAAGCGCTAAGTATGTATATTCAGTTTTAAGAAAAAGTGCTAGCTTGAACTACAACACTTAACTATTTGAAATAAAACACCATTTTTGTAAGAAAAATATTTGTACTTTAAAAACGTTTTAAAATTAAAAAGTGTCTTGTTATTTACTAATTGACATTTTTATTCCTATTCATATCTTCAATTAAGTTTCTCGTCGAATGGACCAACAAAAATCTGCAAGCATTACTTCTAATGATTTTCCATTGCAACGCTTTTCTATATATATCATGTCTTGATGAAACCTTTCACCATGTTCATCTGATACGGCACCAAGATTTTCGGGGAAAAAATCCAAGTGCGAGTTTAAAAAATGAATTTTAAGCGACATATGGCATTTTAGAGCCTCATAGGCAGAAAGCAGTTCTTGAATGATTTCATGGTAGTTTTCACTTTTTTTATTTCCCAAAAAATTGTTACACACATTCACAAAAGCCATCCATGCTCTTTCTTCCACGCCGTTCAACTTCGTCTTAAAGACTGCGTCCTTCATAAGCTCTCGTATTTGTGGACCAACGAAAATTCCTTCTTTTATTTTTGCATCACTGATTCGAGGAAATTTGCTCTTTAGATATAGAAAGCCATCACCATCCTTGTTCATTGCTTTAACAAAGTTTTTTATTAGGCCTAGCTTTATATGAAGAGGTGGTAAGATAATTTTTTCCTTCTGAACTAGAGGTTCTTCTGAAACATTTTTTTCTCCTGGAATAAAATTTACTCTCTTTGGCCAACTTTTAACTTTATAGTGATTTTCTTTTGAGCGACTATCCCATTCACATAAAAAGCAACAAAATTTGGTATATCCACATTGCAATCCATTTAACATTGCTACAACTTTCAAATCAGCACAAATGCTCCATGAGTACTGTGTGTATTTAATTTTGTTAAGTAACACTTTCATATTATAATAGTTTTCTTTCATGTTTCTTGAATACGCTAGTGGGACTGATGGATATTTGTTGCCATTGTGAAGCAAAACTGCTTTCAAACTCGTCTTTGATGAATCAATAAAAAGTCGCCATTCTTCAGATTTATCACTGAACGAAAGTTCTCACAGAAGACCATCAGCATTATTACAAAATATTAAATCCCTGTCTTTGCTGAAGTATTTCAAATATTCTTCTTCTCTGTTTCGAAAGTATGTGACTTTCACGTCTTTATCTACCAGATTCCATTGCTTCAATCTGGATGCAAGAAGTTCTGCCTTTGTTTTTGAAAGTCCTAAATCACGAACTAAGTCATTCAGGTCGCACTGCTTCGGAAAATAACGTTTGCTCGTTGGACTTGTAAATGTTGAACTTGCAGAAGCAGCCATCGTGGCGTAACTGGATTCAGTACTTTCAGACTTAACATCTTCTTCCTCGTATGTAGGGGACATTGGAAGTAAATCATTACTTCTTAGAGGAACTGGTCGTTTGGCGGATGAAATATTGGGATATATGACTTTATTTTTGTTCTTTCTGGAAACCCACGTGTTGTAGTCATACAAAAGTAGCAATCATTTGTATGGTTTTTTGGTTCGTTCCAAATCATTGGTGTCGAAAATGGCATAGACTTGCGATTTCCTTTGATCAAACCTCTTAAAGCCGTTGAACAGCTATTACAACATATTTTTGGTAGCCAATATTTATCTCTTTCATCGATAGGAAACCCAAGGCATAGCTTATAAGCGTTCTTAACCTGGGAAGTTATTGTCTGGCGTTGCGATTTTAAAGTTAAATCACCACATACATAACAGAATGAATCAGCAGAATTTTTACAAAGCCTTGGCATTTTGAAACCTGCAACAATTGGATACAAAACTATTACTTCGCATCATAAATACAACATTTTGAATTAGTAATAATAATACTTACCAAAAAATAGATGAAGAAATTATCACTTTTTAAATTCAGCATATGCTAAAATTTTTAGCTATTTTTTTTTTAATTTTGTTGCGGTTGAAAATTTACTTTTCGGTTTCACAAACAGTTATTGTATGGCAACTGATGAGTGAACATATTTATGTATACCCAAAATTCTTTATTTTATATTTTCTTTTAGTTCTGTTACCTGCCCGCAATGCCCTTTCAGTAGCATTACCAGATGTAAATGTGACTGCATTTAATGCATTACACACATTTTTCAATTTTTAGGTACCTGCTTTAAATTGCGAATAAAATCAAGATTTATTGCTGGATTTTCACGTTTTATAGCTTGTTTTATTCCTAGGATATGTGGTTTTAAGAAAAATGTAAAAAATATAAAACTATTGAGTTTCTGATTTTTTTATTGCAATTTTCATGTAAAAAAATTACGCGATTTTTGCATAAAAAAAACTTATTTCTTTTTTAAATTCTGAATAACTCCGAAACCATAAAAGATAGGTAAAAAGTGATTATTAATTTTTTTTAACAAAATTTTGTGGCGCGTCCTTTGGTTTATTATTTATTAAAATCGAAATAGCGGGTTTCGAGTTATAGTAAAATATATTAGTATGGCCGACTAATTTAGGGGGCAAAATTAGCCACGCCCATAAAAAAAATCTCTACGTGATAGAGAAAAACTGAAAGCAGATTTGAATTTAACGCATCGAAATCCATATAGTCCGCGTAATTTTATCTAAAGGACAGCCAAAAAATGTTATTTTGTTGTACAGTGTAATTGTCACATGTAATTTGGCTGAAAAAAGCGATACGAACTTTAGCCCGTTCAAAGCTCTTCATATTGTTTAAAAATTTATTTGTATACTTATCTCTTGAAAGCGAAATGAAATTTTCTTTTGCCATTAAGGTGTTGGTAAATTGAAAACTTCAAATGAGTTTTCTGGCAAACTTGTTTTTTTGGAGTTATGACGTTAATTGAGTAAACGAGCGATATGTAAAAGAAAATTAATCAAAAAATCTCCCAAGATGCGATTCAATAATGAATTTGAGTTTTCAGTATTTTGTGAATGAACTTTATTGTTTATTTTATTTTTTACTTACGTTCATTCAGAGAAAGTATGCAACTAATTAATTTTTTTTTATTTTTTACTTGTTTGCCTATTTATTTTAATAGAGTTTAACTATAAATCTTTTTCTTTTTATACATACATACATACATACTTGCACAGAAATTATGTATAAATAAAAATCAAAAATTAAGATGCCGACAAACAAAAACTATAGTATTTTTGTTTGTATAACCAAGAGGACAGGTTACGTCATTCGATATCGAAAAAATTTCATGCAGTCTTAATTGTGGTTGTATGGAAATTTAGATGAAATGGAACGCCGGAATTTGCCCCCAAAATGTTACTGTCAATGTTTTACAAAATTAATATGTCCACAGAGTCGTACTTCTCTTTAAAGGTTTTATTAATAAAAAATATTTTAGGTTTATAAAACTTTTATAAAATAGATTCCAATATATAAATATATGTGTATACATGTATGTACATATGTATAGAAACACAGATACTTTTTTTGTGTGGAGAAACGTACGAGTTTAAAATGGAAATAATTTAAACTAAGCACTCCGTTTGGTTAAATATTTGGTTAATCTGACTGCACAGTGTTTCTTTATACATATGTATGTACATATATACATATGTATGTATATACATATGTATATTTAAACTTTAATATTGGATATGGGTGCAACGATAAACTATTAGCGTCAGGGTTTTGATTCCCACGAAAGTACTTCTACTTCAATACAATTCCTTTGTTACTAAATAATATGTAACAAAAATAAAAGAATAAATTAATAAAACTTCACTATATTAATTAACACTTTATAGTGTAACTTATCGGACGACGATCTCTCGTAGATTATTCACCGGTGCGCGAACCCACTTCCTTTAAATACTTTAAAGGAAGAAATTTCATTAAAAAGTAAAATTTATTTCAGCCCCTCAAAAGTGATTTTCCTATTTTCGACTTGATTATTTCGTTAAAGATGTTTCTTTAATTTTTTTCTAGATTTTTGGCGTTGAAATAACTTGCGGTTAACTAACTAGAAAAGGAAAGGAGAAGCAAAAACATTTTATCTCAAACAGCCCAAAAATGGTAAGTGTTTTCTGAAATAAATTTGTCACCTTTCCCAAGTTGTTAGTTTTATTTTACCTAATATCACCTATAAACAAAATTAAAGTTTTGTGGCAGAAAGCTTTAACATACTTGTGCGAAATGAGTCATAATCCAGCGGTAAACATTGCCTACCACATTACATTTCTTTAATGATGTTTGCCACACATTGTGTTGAATGAATGCTAGCTTACAAAGTAAGCAATATTGTATTCGGACTCACCACTGCCAACTTATAATGTATGTTAGGCAATATTGAGCTTTTGATGTTGATTGGATGAACACTTCAGTATATCGCTTACTTTGTGTGCAAATTAAAGGCGTTCACTCCACAAATGCGGCAATGCATTTGAAAATGTATACAAGGTGCGTATATGAGGTGGTATGCATTACTGTCTGACATGTGTGCATCGAATCATCGCTTCTGTAATGGAAATTTTTTCCGTTGGGTAAAGTACTGCACAAGACCATTTATAAGACATTTCAAGACATGAGAGATTTTTCAAATGCTTTAGGCATTTTTTGGTCAATAATTTCATCGTTGGAGCTAAATCTCTTTCCAGTGAGCCATTTCTTTAGGTTTAGAAATAAGAAGTAGTCAATAGGGTCTAAATCTGGAGAATAGGGCGGATGAGGGAGCAATTTGAATCCCAATTCATGGAGTTTTACCATGGAAACTGCACATGCGTTTGTGGTGGAATGTGAACAAACGCGGCACCCATATTGTTGAAAGCTTTATCATACCCAAGTAATCATTCATAATAGTAACAGACATCTACAATCTCACGCACTTTTACTCTTCGATCGGCCAACACTATATCGTGGATTTTTTTTCTACATTTTCGGGAGTACTGGCCGTCAGAACGTTCAGCTTCATTTGTACTTGTGCGACCACAACGAAAGTTAGTAAACCATTTTTTACAATTGAAATCGATGGTGCAGAGTCCCCATAGTATTTATCGAGTTTTTCCTTGGGTTGATTGAAGTTTTTTTTCGCAAAAAATAATCTTTAATGAACACTCGAAATTTACGTTTTTCCATTTTTTGAAAAATATATGAGGTTGTATGTTTTGAACAGCTGTTAAACGAAAAGTAAATTACGACAGTTGCTCAAAATTCGACAGAAGTCTATTGACAGGTGGTACTTGATGGGAACAGTGTTGCATTTCATATAACTACGAGGAAAGTTCGGACTTATTAATCCGCCCTCATATGTTATTGTTAATTTTGCAAAATATTTCAAAATAATTTAATTAAACGACTTGACAAACGTTTTTCGTGAATATTGTGTCATATTGTCAATAGCTTGTAGCCCACCCGCGATATTTAGCCGTGTGATGTTTTACCGTGTTGTAGAAAGTACAGCTTATCCACATTAATGAAGTAAGTTGTGAGAAATGATCATGGACCTGTAGCGATCGATCACCACTGTAAAGTTCTGACCTACTCATTTGGCTATTTATAGTAGAAGCGATGCGAAAATTATCCATATTTCGCTGAACTATTTGCCTTGATGGACTATACCGACAGTAAAATGATTTTCCTGGACTGCACAAAATTTTTCGTTAGAAATCTGCCCTAATTTCATACATATATATATAAGTATACATACGAGTATTTAGTAATTCTCAGTTATGTTTTGAGAGCTGTTATATGAACACATGAAATATTCAAGCTTTTTTAAGGCCTCGTTTCAATAATAAATAAAATAAATTTTTAATTGCATTATCAACCATATGAATTTTATTTTCAAACCAAATAAAGAAAGGCATGCAAAATTTATTGTAAACATATTAAATTTTTTTAAATTATTGTTAATTTATTTAAAAACTTAAATAAAAAATTACATAACATGTACATTGTTATTCTAACACTGGTTTTAATTACTCCTTTTTTATAACCAAATTTTATAAAAATATAAAAACGATACGCATCTTATTAGAATAATTAAAAATATCAGAGACCCTGAAAAATGTTTATCATTCTGTGAAATACGGAAATGGTAAGAAAATTCAATAAAAAATAATGTTTTAATAATTTTCGAATTTCAGCATATTGGTTAAATTTTTTAAAATTATTGGTAGTGGATGTACACCGTGAAATTTTGGTCGTATTTTTGCTCCAAAATACAAATGTGACACATATAACCGAATCGAACACATTTTTTGAGGCCTCACATCTGTAACGATGTGAATATCATATGTTAGTAGTACACGACATGTAGCAAATGAGGCTTAGGCCCAGAAATTGACTTCTCAATTATGTGCCATTTATCTTTAAGTGCCACTTAATTACCGAATTCATTTTTTCAGTACAAAGTTGAGAGACAATTAAATGCCCAACCTTGTGGACTTAAATCACACTTAAGTCTTACGAGCACACACTATGTTATTGCGCTTGTGTGTGTTTATTGAAAACATGTAGATGCACATTACGTGGTCGCATTAAAAAGAATTTCGTTTAATTTTCATAAATATATAACATATACAATATATAGTTTCATAGCATGCAAAAATCTATAGAAAAAATGAATACTGATGCTCTTTTGGTTTCATAAAATGTGTTTTTATTCAATTTTAGTTTTCTTCATTTTGATAACCTAACTTTTTTTTATTGATAATAAGCAGCTGTTCTTTAAAAGGCCTTCCATAACACTGGCAAATTTTGTAGTGCTGCAATACTTTCAACGTAATTTAATAAGAACTTTAATTAGCCACTGAAAAAATTAAGCTACGTTTAAATGCCACTTAAATTTAAGTGGCAATTAGCTAAATGGCATATAATTGGGAAGTCGATTATTGGGCCTTAGTGATGCCGTCAAAATTACGTCAGAGCCACATGCGCAAGTGGTTTTTTACATGCCGTGTACTCAGGAATGTTCTGAAAATTAAATTTTTTAAATCACATGTGATTTTTTCACTCTTTAGTTTAATTTTTTTTTATTGTATAGAACATCAAATATCATTTATGAAAGAAATGTATCGTATATGATCTTAAAAACGTCAGCAGGACCATTATTACTTTTCAAATCACAAGTGATTTGAAAAATGTGATTTTCAGAACATACCCCACTATATGCTTAAAGCATACCTTCGTTCGTTCGATAATTTTCATCGTTGAACAGGTCATACAAAATTAAATTTAAGTTTTGTTCAATATGTTTGGAAAATTTAACAACTCATTATAATATTTTCTTTAAATTAAAATATAGTCAAATGAATCTTCTATACTTAAAATTTTATTTTCGTGGGTTTCAGTTTAATTCTAAAGCCCTCTTCTGAGTGCATGAATGGCGTTCTATTATAACAGATTTCAAATTTGTTCCCTTGAACCGGTTCCATATGAAATTCGAGGAACAGCTTCACCAAAATGCATTTGACTACCAGTTTAACGAAATTTTGAGCTTGAATAAAAGTATTTCAGATTGTGTAAGTTAGTAAATAGAATTGACATAAATATTTAAACAAAAGGAACTTTTGCCTACCTATACATGTTTTAGCTCCCAGGCCGAAACTAATAAGACAGTTAGCGTTATTGGCATCGCTCTTATGCAGAAATCGTTGAGGCTTAAAACTTAAAGGATCCTCAAAGTATTTCTCATCTCTTTGTATGGCCAATAAAGGTATCATGAGTGATTTTCCTTCGCTTAGAATGTGTTTGCTATCTGGGATTTGAAAGTCCTTGCGGCAGATAAGTTCAATTTCTGGTACACTTGGATATTTACGTGCAGTTTCTGTTAAATATATTAGAGAACATTCGCTCAGGAATTATGATTTTATTATAATATCTTACCTTGAATACACAAATCAATAAACTTAAGTTGTTTCAAACCTTTATAAGTTAAATGCGCCTGCTTATCGTTTAACTGCAAGTGAGTTCTGATGTCATCCAGAACTTTAGCCCTTAACTCGGGCTGTTGCAAAATCTCTAACAACGTAAATAATGCTGTTGATGATATCGTTGCCATTCCATTTTCCAACAAATGTTCAGTAATATCGGCCAACTTATTGATTGACAGCTTTTCTCTGTCAAATAGATTCTCAATGTTCCAACAAAATTTTTCATTTGCTTCAATATCGTTGCCATTACGAAATTTCACTAGAACTTGTAGAATATCTTTCGGTATAATGTCACCCTCTTCACGTTTTTCGACATTTTCTCGAATAACATCACGCAGCCGGTACGTAAGTGATGATTTTTTCGGAATCCGATTGTAAGTACTGAAAAAAACAACAAAAAAAATATATTCTCAAGTCGTTCAACCTTGTTCTTGAGTAATGCAATATGGACCGGTAGCAATCTCAGGTTACAGTACTTGTAATTGTTCTTGGTTTTAATTTTTTAATACTAAATATTAACTAATGTATGTATTGATATATATATGTATAAACTATATATGTATATATGTGTATATATATGTGTATATATATATATGTGTGTGTATATATATGTGTATTTCTGCCAAAAATTCTCAATGTTATGTCGGTTTATGTTATGTATCAGTTTACGGTCCTTCAATCCGGTCTGTAATAACGATGTTGCAAAATTAAAAGAAAACTAAACTGTTTCGCAGGAGAGTGCTTTAAAGAGTTTAAGTCGATTTTCAGAAATTTATTTCTTTAATAGTTAAATAAGGAAATTCTCTGTTATCCTTTATTTTTCTAAGCAAACATTGTTCTACGCACTATAAGTAATAAATTTAAGTTGAAATATACCAGAGTATAACCTAAATTAAGCTGTTATTCCAAATGAGATTAGAAGTCTAAAAAATATAAGTCGCAAGTCATAGTGCTATAACTTCCTGAGAAATCACACAAATTAATTGAGATTTTGATCAGAGGTACTTTCAAATATGTAGATTACGGAGGTGTCATTAACTTAAAATCAGCTTCCACCAAAATCAACCTCTCCTAACGGACACCTCCCATTACCGGAAAAGTTTTGTAGAAGCAAAATTAAAATAAAAGAATAAGTACCACTCTCATAAGCAGGCACCTCTAATGACCGGACAAAAATACTGTCCGGTTATGAGAGGTTTCACTTTAATGCACTGTGCATATTTCTTGAAAATTAATTTATTAGTTGCTTACAACGCACTGGTATCCTATTTCGTTGTTTAAAAAAAATAATAATGATAAAAATACTTACTACGAACATACAGCGGACGGGCGTATAGAATAATTTAAATATTGATGAAATACTGAATCTGTTTGTTTGAACAAGTCGATTTCTAGGCCGTAGATTAGGTTGGCGATGATATTCATAGTATAACTAAAAAAAGAAAAAAAGTATTTACAGTAAAAATATAAATTTTGATACGCAGCATCTCCAAGAATTTATTTCTTGATTTCATTTCTTGACATATAATATCGTTTGCTTAAATTAATCTTATAATTTACTTTCAGTAAAAACATCGTTTTCTAATGTTTTAAGTTAAAATTTGTTAAATTTGTCCATAATCAACTTAATATTTATTACCAGAAAATATGAAGTCGAAAACGTAAAAAAATAAATAAAAACAATAAAATATTTTATTTTTTGTTTATTTTAAAAAGTTTACATATATTAAAAAAAGTTTTCAGTTTACATACAACTAACTAAAGATATAAAAATATTTTCTTTACTCAAGAAAATTAAATTTTTGCACAAGATTAAATATGATATAACGATCTTTTGTGCATTATTAACTCCAAACACGAATTTTTCGAGATATGCTTATGTTGCACTAAAGGAGAAATACGTAAATAGAAAAGGAAAAGTGTTGTTAAATATTTATTTTTATTTAATAGTTTTATATATCTTATATTTTCGAATGTGAAGTTCAATAAATTTGTTCTCGGAAACCTTTTGTGCATTGGAAAATGCCTTGTTTCTACTATTCATTCATTTTTATATAAATTAAAAGAACATATTATGGATGAACATGCGTCCTAAAGACATTTAAAAAATTGCAAAAAAATTTTAAAATTGCCCCAATCAAAAATATTCCCCAAAAAATGTACGCAAAAAAATTCGAAAACAAATTTAATTTTTTTCCAAAAAGTTTTTTCAGGACGCAAGTTCATCAACACATGTCTTTTCATGCGATATATATCAACATAAAGGTTGATAAATGGTAGAAAAATAAGAAAATTTTTGAATTTTTGGTCCTTTTAACCAAGTTTCCAATCTTAATTATTTTTTAAACAAGAGCTAACCTAAAAAAATGGTTAGCACCATTGGATTCAGTTTCAAATTCGAGCACAGTGTAATTTGTCAACAACAAAATTCGAATTGTTGACAAAATATGACACAAAACGATGCATTTATACCAAAATATTAGAAAAAAATATGCGTTTATGACCAAATTATGAAAAAAATATAAATTTGCAGCAAAATATTCTGCAAAAGACTTTATACATGACTTGCTTTTACTATTACTACTATTGCAGATTGTTAAATGTCTAATTCATTCATAAGCGTATTTGAGTTATTACTATTGTTACACGTTCTGAATACTTATTTGGACTCGACCTTTTGCGCGTGCAAATCTTCAGGAACAATTCCTTGGTCAGGCTCAAATTCAGTATTTTCTTCAATTCTTTTTCGAAATAAAATTTTTATTATTAATCAATGTAAATTTCTTAAGAAGAAAAGTAATGAAATGCAATACGACTTTTTTTCTAAATTAAATACGCAACTGTTTATTTAATTTAAATATGTGAGTCCTCATTTTCATTGAGTATATACTACATGCATCGTTTTGACAATTGGAAAAGGGACAGACTTGTGGAGTAAATGACTTAATAAATATTGTGCCAGTCTAATATATCTAAATACAAAGTATGTACACACATGAAGTCCATCGTATTATTACTTACGTTCTTAGCAATTTCTGCGCATCGATTTCATATGATGAACTAGATCCCGACGAAGTTACGGCTGCATTCAAGTAATTTACAGTAGTGTCCCCAATTTTCTCAATCATTGGAAACACGGCCTCTAAACGAACAGCACTAAATATAGGAGATATTTTTTCCATTATATTAAATTTGCGATAACCGCGCACATAATCCCATTTGGGATCGTGGAAATAGCTATATGAGCTCTCCATGATATGACGAGCCAACGAAAGATCTCTTATAAGAAGAGCGGGATGAAATAGAAAATATATACCCACAAAACGCTCTTTTCCAGATCTATAAGCCTCACAGATGGCATTAACATAATGAAACTCCCGGTTGTAAACTTTTTTAAGAAAAATCCAAGTCAAATCGCACTTCTCATGGGGAAATCCTTTGCGACGCCAATAACTGTAAACATGTCGAACTGAGAGGAAAACGAGTGTGTAAACTAAAATTGGTATGAGCAACCACATTTTCAAATCGATAAATTTGTTATTGTATTAATTTATTTCATCATGAGTCTCTCAAGTCGTAAAGGTTCATTGGGGGGTTTCTAAGCACGCGATAACTTTTCTTTTCGAATGTAGCATGTATGTATGTACATATGTATGTATGTATGTAGATATATGTATCTGTATGTATATATATGTACATATACATACATATACATATGTACTTATTTGTAATATTCTTTGTTTATTTACCGAAGCGATTGGTTTAAGCTGCGCTCACTGACTGTTTTAAAATCTAAAAATGAAATTTGCCATTTTCACTGAAAACAAAGTTGCCGCCTGTCATGTTATATGTACGTACATACTTACATATCGTTACCTTAATATAGAAAGGCCCTAACTCATTATTTTTTGAAAACGAGATTTTTACATATTTCGATACATTAGATGGATGTTCTTATATCGAAATGTACAAAAAATTCGATTTAAAAAAAATAAGGAGTTAGGGTCTTTCTATATTAGGGTAGCGATATAAAATACATATGTACAAAAATATGTATGTATGTAATTTTATGTACGGATATAAATAACTACGCACATATGTACACATTGACCAGAAAGGAACCGCTCGATTGTTATATCGATCATTTACACCAACAACGTCATAACTCAAAAAAACTAGTTTGCCTGAAAACGAGTTTAAAATTTTAAATTTACACACAATTTAATGGAAAAATAAAATTTTATTTTGCTTTCAAGCGTTGAATAAACAAAATATTTGTATGAAATTTTTACACAATATGAAGAACGATATGAGGATTAATTTTGCATTAACTAACTAACTAAAAAATTTAATTTTTTGAGTTATGACGTTGTTTGAGTAAATGAACGATAGGTACTTATAAGACATCCATCCATCCACTTGGTACATGGAAAAGAGATACTTATGTACATATGTACATAAATAAAAAATTAAGAAATACATACATATTTATAGTCATCTGTCCGTCCATTCGTCAAGCTGTTTGGTATTTGGCAAGTCCAGAGCCGCAGACAATTGCAGCTTAGCTTTAGTGCTGTCAAACTGGCGTTTGAAAGTAATTTTAACTGATTAAAATAATGGAAAAATTTCTGGCTATGTAAATATACACATTTCTCAAAGTATGTTAAAGTTATTCGCAGTAGGATATTAAATTTGTGTTTCCAATTTGGTATGATTCTTTGGCTGCGAAGAAACGCCACTAAATATCAGCTGATTTTTTTTCTTGAGACAAACCGATAATTTTGAAACTGAATACCATTAGAAATAAGAATAAAGTTATATACATATCATTGGTCCCAAGTAGAATGCCTCTGACTAAAATAACTGTAACTTTACAAGAGAAAGTAAAAAAATAATAATAAACAGTACAACTGCTTTTAAAAACATTATTTTTTACACTATATCAATAATTTCTTGTGACGAGGTGTACACTGCAAAACTTTATTCCGTATAAAAACGAGTTAGGGACTTTCTACTTGTGACCATCGATATAATCTTATCAAATTTCCTTAGCTATTTATTTAGTGTTTTCAGAAGGAAATTTTCGCCATTGTTTAAATAGCTCTACGGTACTGCGATCTTCGGAATGAGGGAGATGATCATTGGAAAATATGCAGACAAATATGATTGGGTTTTGTTAAAATTTTATTAATTTTTTAATAAATCACCATAAGGGCATTTATGAATAAAATTCCGCGAGACATTTTTCCCGAGAAACAATTTCAAACAAAAGCAAGTACATATGTATGTATGTATGTAATAGAAGAATCAAACAAAAATTGTTATTGGAAAAGGTGGACATTTTTGCAGAATTTTATTCATAATTGCTCTGAATATGTCCTATATTTACAAGTATTATTGCATTTAGTAGCGTTTTTTTTTCAAATTAATTTTGACAACACTTTTTCCCATACGTTTATTTCGTAAAAGACGGACGAGTACATATGTACATATGTATGTATGAACATATTCTTTCTCAGATTTTTTATAAACATTTATTGTTTTCTTTCATTAAATTTTTTATTCATTTGTTTTTATTTTTGGCAATCAAGATTAGAGCTTCTTCATCTTAAAAACACTTCAACAACAAGAAAACTGATAATTATTTTTCTCCTCCTTTATACCGAACACAAACTGTAAAAGTGTTTGTGTGCTCGTATACCGAGCTGTATGGTACGTTATCGGTTATTTTCTAATTTAATTTTACTTTTAGTATTTGAGCTTGGTTTCAATCATGATAATTATCAGTTGTTTCCCAGTTCATATACCTACTGAAAATAAAAGCAATATCAGTGTAGTTACACTGTACCTATATATATATGTACATACATACATATGTACATATCGTTAGCTTAACTTGCACAGGTGCTAAGTTCACATCGTGACAAGTCCACTGAATTTCTGAAAAATTGAGAATGGTGTTGATGATAACTTTTCTCAATTCCTATCGAGCTTCCTCAGGGATCGCACTATAAGCATTGTTATAGATGAGATATCATCTAACGAGTTGTAGGTGAAGTCAGCGGTACGGAAAGGCTACGTTCTTTTTCCTGCTCTATATCTTATTTTTACATAGACTTGTTTTGAACTCATTCAGTAGTTTGTGTTTGGCACAAACCAATGATCAAACCCATTTAAATTACAAGGGTTTAGGTTTGTGCCAAAAACGAGCTACAAGTATATTTTTATATCTTTTTGCCATTCATTCATTCTCATTCGGCAATAGACCAAGCCTCCCAAAGGTTGTGTCTATGAGGCAAAACATGACTGACACTTTGAATGGGGTAAGGCGAATAAGGTCGATTTTAACGCTCGTAAGACCCAATATTATTTAGTCGTAAGTTTTTCGTTTGTAAAACTTTTACTTATCTCAAAATCAGCTTATATCGACTTACGCAATTTTTCCATTGTTTGTCATCGGCAGAATTCAACCAAAAAATTCTTGAAAAAAGTTAAAAAAATAAAAATTTTAATTAGTTTTACAAACGAGAAACTTACGAGTAAATTCGATGGGTTACGAAGGGTGGAGGGGGTGGGGGTTGATTGGTTGTGGTATAAAAAGTCCGAAAAAAGCGTGATATGCGCAATATGTGAACAGCCCCTAAGTACACCCAACTCGTAGAAGAGGACTTATGCATGCAATTTTTCTCAAAATATTTAGAACAAAACGTTGTCAGATCAGAAACTTAATAACAAAAATACTAATGGTTCTCAAATGGAGAATGAAATTTTGACATTTTGAGAACGAGACGATAAAAAATACCACCAATAAAGATACAACCGTTCCCAAAACAAGAAAGACATGTTACGAGTATCAAATAAACAACGAAATGTCAAAGTAAATACGATTGTTGCTAAAATTAGAGTGATGCGACGTCAAAATGAAACATTGTACTGTCAAAATTACGAAAATTGTTGCTAAAAACCAAGTGATCCATAATGCAACACCTCCACTTGAGCCATTTTTTTAATGAACAAATAACTGTAATTAGACAGTGTTCTTAAAATCTCAACACCACACATTGTTCTCGATCGGGTTTTTCCTATGTGCATCGTAAAGGATGAGATATGTATGTATTTTGATTGAATAAGCGCTTTGAAATATTTTTTTCGAAGCTACTACGAAACATACATATATACTTATGTATGTATACATAAGTATATATGTATGTACGAGTATATGTCTATACTCGTAGTATTACAAAATTAAAATATACATACATACATATCTATAAACATTTTTTCAAACGCAATTTTATTAAGAACACTTTAAAAATTTAGTGTTAGCTTTATTATTTTTTTTAATTTGGTTTAGTAATGGTCTATCGAAATATGTAAAAATATCGATTTCGAAAAATTATGAGTTGGGGGCCTTTTCGTATTAATTTAACGATATGTATGTGTATAAAAAATTCAAAAACAAGAAACACCCGCAGCGCACTACAGTATTTTTTAAATTGTTATCAGAAACTAAAGTAACTCGTCCTGCATATTGTTTCCTAATTTGGATTTTGTTTGCTGAAAAAACAAGCACTACAAAAGTATTATACTTTCAGATACAAAGTAGTTCAGTTTTACCATGCACCGAACGACAAATGTTTGTTTTAAAGACAAATGTTTGTTTTAAATCGCCAAATTTTAAAAACCCCCCTGTCCATTTAACTATTTTTTTTTCATCTCCATTCGCCAGCAAATAACCGATTCAGGGATAAATTATCCATGCTGACAACTCTGCTTGTAAGAAAAAGAATTGTGCTCTAAAAACTTTTGTGGAATATTGATTGAACTGCAAAATGTTTGCCAAACATGACTTGGCTGTAGTGGACACTCCAAACTTGTACATACATACATATGTCTACTGTAGTGTAAGAATATCATCACGCATATATGTAAATTTTAAGTATCACTAAAATCGAAACTAAATCGATACGAAATGTGAATAACAAAATTCAAGGTAAATATGTATGTATGTATGTACTTGAGTAACGTACTTGTACACCAGTAACATATTAAATTGAAATTTAAAAGTTTTCATTGAAGTTCGATTTAAAAGAAATTATCATAATAAATATATGAATATTGAAAGAGAAGAATCCTAAATAACAACATTTCATGTAAAAAAACTCACAAAATATAGAACTAAATCTTAAATAACTAATACTTAATAATTAAATACAAAATGGAAGAAACAAACATAAAAGTGAGAAACCACAGAACTCTTTCATGGGGTATCAAAAAACCAAGAAAATATTTTTTCTTATTCCTTATTAAACGCTTAAAGTAGCTAGAGGCTACATCAAAAATAATTATATAATAATTAATAACCTGTAAAGTATTTATGAATAGAGTTTTTTTTTTATTTTTGCTTATTGAGCTGCTATCAAGCATTCATGAATTAGACCAAATATGTTTCAATCGGACCAAAAATAGTGATGCAAATATGAAACGCAAAACGGGATACATTTGGCGATGCCTTATTTGGCACAATATTTTTCCACCCAATCTCTATTGAATGTTATATATGTATGCACATATCTTATTTCGTAATTTTTAATTACACACAAATACATACATATATTACGCAGTATATAAAAAAATAAAAATCATTGGTTTAACACTAAAAAACCTTCACTTCAATACCAGAGAAAAGAAACTAAATTATTGCAGATTTCGTGGAGGTGTAAAAATGTAGTTCATCTACGAATTTGTTTATAATTACATGACCATAAAGAAGATGCGAGCGAGTCACATTGCAAAATTTAAACTTTCTACATCAAAAGAAAATGAAATAACCAAGTTGTGTGTTGTACTTACATACATTCATACATTCATACAAATTGTCAAGAAAGAGGCAGTCATAAACGAACTGTAGCAAACAAAATTTCCATTTTTGGAATAAAATCTATCCAATAACACATGTTGTTTAATCCATCATATTTTATTTACAAAACTTACATATCGAGAGCCTATATTCAAAATACGTTAACTCAAAAAAAGCTAACTTTTCAGTAGAGCAAAAATTAAGTTAATTCGTTCGAATATGATTTAAATATTCTTACTAATTTATAGGTCTGCAAAAAATATTTTATTTTGCACTGGTTTGCGTAATTTTATGAGATGAGCATGTTTTAGTCGATCAAAAATCAAATATTTTTTACTTAATACTAGATACAAGAATTGAAAAGCTACAAGGATGTGGTTTAGCATGTCAAAAGAAAAAAATAAGCTTAGTGGGCTTTGAAACTTTTCAAAAATATTATTATTTTATGAATTCTCATATAGTTTTTGAAAGACTGTGCATAAAGTAAGAGGTTTGTGACTGTTCAAAATGTGTGGTTGAAGTGTACTGATGATTTGGTTCAAGCGCCAATGAAATACGTATGTAGTACTTATAAAGACATGCTAAACCATCAGCAAATAAATTTCAAATATTGTATGTACACTTAAGACAATGGGTATTAGAATAAAAAAAAGTATTTGCCTTTTACTTAAAAATTTGTTTTAAAACCTAAAATTTGTATGTGTTTTTTGTTTTTTTAAACAAATTTTTAAGAAAAAATTTTCTTTAAAATTCTTTGAAATATTTTACTTTTAGTTAATTTTAATTATTATTTTTCGAACTTACTTTTACTTTTATTTAACGCGTGAGAGTTTTTCTATGTATAAGTATTCGGGTTTTGTAAGCTTTTTTGAATTGTGGTTAAAGCAGCGTTGTCCACAAAGAGAAACAGATTCAAAATATGTTTGTAGTGGTGAGTGCATTGGGAGAAATTTGCTGGTAAATGTATTGAATAATGTTTTTGTATACAAAATTTTTTATGTTTCATTAATAACATGAACTATGTTTAATTAATAAGCTTATCTCTGTCCTCCCCTGACAAACTACACATTTCTAAATGACGACTTTCATAATGACGCTTAAAACTGTATGCACCTATTTTTTTAATTTTTGATTGCATACAAGGCACTCAGCTTCAATAAATATGTTTAGTGAAAATAAAAAATTTTTCTCAAAATATACCTTCCACATTTCAAAATAATAAAAAATGGTTAATATGTAAACATAAAATTATTCCAAGTGTATTCAAATATTGGAAAAAAATCATAAAAATACTCAGTTGTTCTTCTCTTTTTCTCTAACTTGTAATCTCAACTGTGTATTTTGTTGTTGTATCATAACAAATCAAGCGACATCAACCTTCTTGCTTAAAAGTTGGCATAGAACTGAATAAAATTATAACTTTTGTGCTCTTTGCAGTGCGCTTCGTCAACATTCCTGTTGTGTATGTGTAAATCGCGAAAATTGTCCGGCCCCCGGGGGCATTGTGTGCGCATCATTGATCTAGACGCGCTAAATCAACATCCAAATTCAAGATAACTTAATGTTTTTGCGAAGATGCAAAAATGAGCAACAAATAAACAAAATGCTCAATGTCCTTGCAATTCGAGTAAGAAATGATGATAGGATAACTTCCTAAACGCATATTGCTTAACAAAATTTTTTTTATACAGTCTCATCAACTCTTCGAAACATTAATATTTCCAATTTCAAAGATTTAAATAAGAAGTCGGTTTTGCAATATGCAAGTAATTACAATATACAGACATATGTTGTCTTGGGAGTAAATAAGGCACGGTCCAGCTCACGAACGGTAATCGCTGGACCTCTCAAATATTTTGGGAACTTTTTAATTTTCCGAACTTTAATCTGAGAGGGGGTAAAAAAAACTTTTTTTCGGAGTCGCTCTAATGCACATACCTACATATGTACTCGTACTACCGATACATCAAGGAAAACACACGCAATAAGTTAAGCAAATTTATATAAAAAATACAGTTTGTCTTAATTTAATTGTACTTGAACTTGACTTTGATTTCATTTCAATTCATTTGTTTTGAATGAATGATGGAATAATTGACATGGGGAATTTGTTTTATTTATTAATTTTTTTTACTTTGCTTAAAAAAAAATTAAATGATTCGTAATGAAGATGACATCAGCCAACAATTATTGCCGAATGCAATTTAATTTTTCTGCTGTTATTTTGTAAATTGAAAATGCAAATTTAATATATTAAATTTAAAAAAGTACGTAAATTGTGCAATAAAAAAATATTTAAACTTTTACATTTACCCCCATATTCATACAAAAATCAAATGAATTTCAAATCCCATTTAGGTAAATTTTATATGAAAAATTTTAAATAAAATTCACTTCAAATTCGTTTTAAATTTTATGAATATGGGAGTTAAAATTTAATTTAAAAAAAAACATGTACATACATATGTCGTCGGTTTAGAGTGTAAACCTGCCAACTCATTTCAAGCAAATTTTATAGGTGAGACAACATATTGTTAACATTTTCTATACACAGTTTAAGAAATTAGCCTAATACATTAGTTTCTTTCGACACACAGACCTGAAACCAGCAAAAAATTTCAAAAAAGGTAATCAGGTTTGAAATTAAGCATTTTTGGTGGAAGTTCTTCCCTACTGGATTACCAACTTGGCAACTGGTTCACGTAATATATTTAATCTAAAAAAATCATTCTCCTCATTTAGCAATTTGTACATAATTTGTTTAAATTTTAGGTAATGTAATTGTAATCGTTTCAATAAAAGGTGCTACGCAATTTTTACACACAGGAAATAAAACAATGTATCTAGCCATAATATCCAAAAAGCATAACCGGCCGACACATTTTAAACCTCGTTTTTTTATGAAAATCGATTGTTATCGATTATACGATCGCAAATATCAGATTTTGGTCAAAAAAATCTAGTTCGAAAATTATGTAGCTTAAGGTTTTTTTTTGTGGTTATGGCACGTTATAATGAATTTTGTAAAAACCTGCAGAAGAATTTAATAGAGCAAAAATTATCTGATTTGATGTATAGTAAAAAATTTGCTAAAAATAATAATAATGCGGCCTAATATAATTTTGTTATTGTTCCCTCTCTTTTTGCATTCCAGATGGCGTATTTGGCACCAAGACGACGTTTAGGATCGACAGGAGACTCAGCACCACCATCCGAGTCATCTGAAGGCACCAACTCTTCCGAAAATCACGACACACCTTTAAACTCTGAGTGTTCTCATGGTCGGAAAAATAGGTTTAACAGTCACAATTCCGTGTTTCTGAATTCAGAAGGAGACACCGATACAATTAGCACCGACACGGCCAACAATACCATGTTATCCGACTACGAAAGAGGCCAAGTTGAAAGCTTTTTTGGTGGCTTGGGAACAGATATATTTGTTAGTTCTTCTTTGGCTAATCTGTATGAAGGATCAGGAAAGGACAACGATTGGCATTTAGTTTTCACTGGTATACCAGTAATCCTATATGATCGAGGCAGTGCTCGAGCTAGATCAATACCGAGGGTAACTTTAGTCCTGGCTGAGCGTGGTTCATGTTTTGCTTTATGGTCGGATCTTATAGACAACTTATCCAACTATCGTGTGGCTGGTCCGTCATTTCACACAATGTTCTTATCAAGCAATCACCAACAAATGATTGGTTTCAGTTTTGATGCTACGGAATCTGCTCGTGAACTGTGGCAACATATGGAACGTTTAGTTAGTGACCCCGAGAACATTGCCCTTTCTATACCTGGACGTAAAAAACAAAAACAGAAACGCATTAAACCAGCGCCTTTGCCACCTAAAGCCCAAATTTCCCACCCATGTCAATTTCATCATGTCACCAGTGTGACTAAAGATGACACCGAGCGCTACTATAGTATGCAGGCTTTTGCCGCAATGAGTCAACGTTAGAATGACCATAAGTAACACAATCCGTCAAATCTAAATGATATTTGTATTTAATAGTTTTTAAGCAAAAATTGATTAAGTGATTTTAACAAATATGTATATATGTATACATATATACTTATGTATATGTATGTGTTTATATAAAATATTATCCATCTTTTCTTCTTAATTTTGTGACTTAATTAAGAAAAAAAAATATTATCTGTGATATAAATACAAATTAATTTTAGTTTTTTTTTTAACTTCGTAACTTGCAAAATTTTAACAAAAAATTTTAAAACAAATGAAAATACACATTAATGAAGTCAGTATGTAAATGTAAAATTGTTGAACTTTTAAAAAAGTTTTGCAAAAGCCATGACTTTTTTAAGTTTGAGTAATTCACAAAGAGTTTTCGGAGAAAACTCAATAATCAGTAATAGAGTCCGATTTACAAAAATGATAGTCTTTTCTTATTAACTTTTATTATTACTATTACTATTATTATAATTATTATTATTATTATTATCATTATTATTATTATAATTACTGTTTTTATGTAATCCAATAAGTCAATATACATATGAGTACATATATTTATAATAAACTGTAGAGTATAAATATTTATTAAAAATTAAAAAAGCAATTATAATTAATGTCTAAATAGTAATTAATAAAAATAATTAATCTTGGGACAAAATTCTAATTGTTCTTGTGTGAATGCAAGAAATCTCAAGTTTTTATAAAGGTATGTAAATAAAAAGGTATAATTGGACTATTTTTTGAGTAGTTCCTTGCATTGATTTAATTTCATTTATAACACGACATCTCGAAGAATCACTGTAGGTAGACTTAAGAAAAATTTTAAATTTCTCTAGTCTACAGATATATCGTCATATAAATTGTAAAAAAGACACAAGTTGCATTTAAGATATTTACAGGAGAAGCAAAATGTGTTTTAAATTTTAGTTTATAGTAGTTATTTCGAATTTCGTTAATAAGTTCGATATTTTTGAGTAAATGTTGTGGGTAGATGGAATTTCTTTAATTTAATTAATTAGTTGAAATTTATATGACGACATGTATATAGTATTTTACGTTGTTAACGTTGAAATATTCTATTTGTTCAAGCTTTAGGTCTGTTTATAGTTTTAGTTTTTAGTTCCATATTTCATTAACCTCTTCAGGATATTTCATATTTTTATTTTGATATTTAATTTTTAAAATTTTTTTTTTCAAAAACAAGTTACAGAAGTCTAACGAAATATCGAACTAAAGAATAAAAATATAAACAGACCTAAAGCTCGAAAAAATAGTTTAAGTGAACAAATAAAAACGGGTCAAAAATTAGATTAAAAAAAATTAAAGAATCTGAGCGGAAATATTACATACACACATACATACATACGTATGTACTAGTGATGCACGAATATTCGTATTCGTATTCGAATTGTCGAATATTCGGACATTTTCAGGCGAATACGAATATGAATATTTATCCAAAGAAATTAAATAAATAAATGCATAAATCCTAAACGAAATTTGAATAAATGACTAAAAATTTTAGTTTGTACAAATACATTATATATTATATTATTTTTTTTATAGAAATTTGTTCTTTGTAACATTTTCAAATATTATTTCATGACGATCATTAAAATTTGGGTACTATTTATTAACTTTAAAGTACGCCAACACGAGTGTGAAGTCCTTTTTCATAACAATTTTTTAATATTTCATATTGCAGGCGTAAATAGAAACCCTATGCCTATAGATTTCACATATAATATTCGTATTCGTATTCGCGAATATCAAAAATTGACATTCGTTACATCACTAATATCTACATCTGTCATTTATTCCAAATGCAAATATATACACAAATTATTTTTTTAAATTAAATTACTGAAAGCTTCTAATTACTCTAGTCAACACTAAAGTAAAAAATTTTGTATACGTTTGGGATAGCAGAACTCATTATTTTAAAATAAAATAAAAATGGAATGGAATCTGGACTTTGTTTTTGATGTATCGCTCCTTTATTGCAACAAACGTAGTTTGGTAGTCAAACTAAATAATTTAAGTAAAAAATACCAACGATATCTCCCGTAATGTTAATTTTTATATCTTTACTTATTTTCCTAAAAGTCTTCGTAATCACTCTCACTTTCATTTTCAGTTTCTCTACGGGTTCTTGATTTATATTTTTTAAAGAATTAGGCAGTTGTAGGCTTGAAGCGAATAACGTTGTAAGTGACAAAATGATAACTTTTCGGAAGAGCAAAAAATGTTTTCAAAAAGGAACGATTTTGCTGTGGATATTTTTTTAGCTTAGCAAAAATTATTTTACTTTTTGTACCTTTGTTACATTTATCAATTACTTTAAACAATTCCGTTCGTATAATTTTGTTAGTTACTTACAACTAACTTTCTTCCACTAACTAACTTTTTTCAATTTCGCGATATTTTTACAGCGTAACGGGCATAATTTTAAATTGTTTGATGTTTGAACAATGCAAGTGAGTAATGTTAATGTTAAAGTTTTGAAAACTGTGTGTTTTACAACATTATTCGCGGCTGCAGTTATCGAAATTAAAATTTTCCAGGTGGAAAAGCTATCTACAGCAAGTGTTTGTTAAAATTTGTCCCAAGTTTAACTTAAATATCTGTAAAAATATCTTCGAAAAAATAGCGATTCAAATAATTTTTTTCTTTCCAGTTATTCAATTAATCGATATAGGTACTTATGCAAATTGCTCGAATAAAATTTTAATCATTTGTGAAAGTTACTACCGAAAACATTTTAAAAGAAATAATTGTTCTATCATACTCATGAACGAAACGAAACTTTAATTAAGATAAAAAATGTATGTACATACTTTTTGTGGTTTGATTTGTTTTACCAAAAACTTTTTCTTTCAATGAGCCCAGCTCTAATAGAGCCGGAAAAGCATCTGTCTGAGACATTTAAAATACTACTTTTTATGGAAAATAAGCAGGCAATTACATTTGAAGTCTTACCCCAGTTGCATGAGTCAAGTTGTGACACAGTCAACCATCTTTTCATGAGTGGAACTGTCTTTTTACAGTAAAAAATTTTGGATAAATTTTTGTGCCAATTCGGTGTGCACATATATACATATAAACTATTTCGGAATTAATTTAAAATTTAATTCTAAATAGTCTACTATTAAAACCGCTGAATTTAAAAATTAAACCATAACTTTTTACTGTGTGGCCAATTAAACATGAAAAACAAAGTGTTACAAAACAGACTCAGAGGCTTCTGATTTTTCAAAGGGACATGAAAAGAAAATGCAATCATTGTAGCAGGGGCAAAGCCCTAAATGTAATAAAAACCGTCTAAGTGTTATAGTTGCATGTATCTTATGTGGTTGGCAGCGTCTTTGCAACAGAAACTAATTTTGTTTTCAGGTCTATCGCTCATGTGTTTGAATGGAAATGGTTGACTGGTTGGTTAGTGATTCTGGTTTTAATTCTTTTGTCTTCTTCTTAAAAACCATACATATGTACATATGTATGTATGTATGTATGTACGTATGTCCATACATGCATAATACAAATTTAAGTATTTTTAACATTTTTACTTTTATTAGAGGCCTAAGCCGAAAGTTCGTTAAACTCAGTTGAACACCAGCTTACACTGGATCCATGGAACTGAAATTTTCTCCAAATGCTTATGCACACACACACATCCATGTATATTACATACATACACACATATCAATGGCCTAATATAAGAAGGGCGTATCTCAATTTTTTCGAAATCGCGTTTTAACGTTTTCTGGGAGACAACGTATAATAGCATATTCCTTGAAGATCTTAGTCCGTTAAAATTCAAAAACAAGGACTTATGGCCACTTGAAAAATTATTTCTGCATATAAATGCTTAGTTTTTTTCAGTTCTTTGCTTCTTTTATAAAATATCGAAAATTCGAGTTCCGCGTTTTTTATATTAAGCCATCGATATGTACATATGTGTGTTTTTGCGAATGTATCAAGTAAGCAATTTCGAATCCACATAGTGATTATAGAGTCAAAAAACATGTGGCTTAAATCTGTTGCAAAAGCTCTAAATGAAAAAGATTCTAAATCGTATTGCATGGAATAAAAAATTATCGCGGCAACATCCATACTCCCCCTTAGAGAGAGAGAGAGAATGAGCGACCAGGACGAATTTTCCAGAATAAAAATCTAAAATATTTTTAGAATATCAATTAGTTTATATTTTTATGATATTGAAAGATTATTTTTTACCCCTTTTAGACACGCAAAGTTCACTTACCAAAGTCTTAATTCAGCTGTGTGAAAGAGGGAGGGATAAATACTTTTTTCTTTTTGTCTGTCTTTCAGCTGAAATATGACCTTGCAAAGAATACTTTTTGTGTCTTAAAGGGGTGTATCTTTACGAATGTATAAATTATTTAAATCTATGAAATGAAATTCATTTATACAACTACGTAATACTATAGAGATACTGATGGATACCACGGATACTCTGTGAAAAATGTGGTTCTCAAGAAAAAGAGTTTTGCGATCACTGTTGTATAAATTTTGTACTTTCATCATCCTCGAAGCCTAAATACACAGAAAGCGTATAAATAGAATGCGAAATACAACATACTGGTAGTTTTTTTTTAACAAAAAGTCTTCTAACAAAATGTTTAATTTGACTGAGTTAATTTAAATTTAAATTTTAATGAAAATTACTCTGAATCAATTATGTTTTATAAATAAAGTCATAAACAGTATAGTTCCGGTACAAAAATACTGCCTAAGAACGATTCCAAAGTAGAAAAGTAAAAACCGAAAAAATTTTATTTGGTGAAAAAATACAGAAATATATCTGAAATTCACTGAAACAATTCATATATGATTCGAAAGGTCTCAGACTCTTCTTTCCGAATGGGTTGATATTTAACTTAGTAAGTGCCTACGGGTACGAAAAACCGGTTTTTAACCGTAATTCATGATTTTGGAGGCGTTTGGAAAATTTCAAATACAGATTGTTATACTCGACAATACCTACTAGAAAAATAGTAGCGCGTCGCAGGCATTTCGATTTCATTAAAATTTGTCACACAGTGTTATCTAATTGCCTTTTGTTTCCTTAGTCGTTTGTTTTAGCATTTTCAGAATATGTAGTATGCACTGGCTGCTAGTAATGCAAATTAGTTACACTTGTGCAAATGCATTTTGTTCTTATGATATTATTTACATATATTATAGATTTGCAAAACTTACAAAAGAAAAATAAAGAGTTTTTCTTTTCCAATATAAAATAAATTATTTTATTTGAATTAATACATTTGAATATTATACGATGTATCGATAGTTGCGCTCTTATACTCGTATTCGCAGGTTACATAAGAATGCATCCGAAAGACAAACAATTGGTTACTTTAATTACGAAATATAACCTGCATACATGCCTTTGCACTCGCAAACATTCATCTTTGCGATATGTTTTCCAGATGAAGTGTAATTGTGACCGCAATGCAAATGATGTTTTACCCACAATTGTTAAAATTCCAATACTCTACAATTTCTTTCTTATGTTCGTTTACTCTTTTAACTTTTTACTTTAACACAAATGAAGATCTTAATATTGTTTGCAATGACCACAATTTACACAAAGATGTTACATTTCATTGATATTTGTTCACATAAGGCAACTGAGAAGGGTCCAAAGTGAGGAGTGCATTATGTTGTACGAGTATTTAATGAAACACAGTACACATACAAATCATAGACTTGCTACTTTGAACGTAATTATAACATAGAAGAAAGATATTTATTTCAAAGAAAATTGCATTTGTTGCTTGAATGCTTTTGCAAAGACTGGTTGTAGGTTATGGAAGACTTCCTTCGAACAATTATTTTTAACTGATTGCAGCATTCGTAAAAAATAGTACAAATAAGGGAATTCGATATCGATCAAAATTTCTAAATATTTCAATGAAGTTTAAGGGATTTATTATTTTATCATACGCATATTTTGTAATTTACATTTTTTCCATATGCATAAAATTTTTCAACGCCTATATATTAATTATTACCATTAACATAAATATTTTTAAGATTTGAATGGGCTAAAGTTCGCATCGCTTTTTTAAGCCAAATTACATGTGATAATTATTAATGAACAAATAACATCAAAGTTAGTTGTAAATATTCTGACAACACATAGTTGAACGGAACAGCCAGCCGTCTTCGAAGGCCACTAAACCTTCATCATCAGCGTTCTTCTGTGTGTGGTGTCAGTTGATGTATATTTCTGCCTTATATACGAAACTTTCTTGCAAATGGAATTCGTGAATTGTTAAAATTGTTAAAAAAGCGACACGAACTTTTAGCCCTTTCAAATCATAAATATAAAAACAAATTAAGTTCGAAAAATAATAATTAAAATTAACTAAAATTAATAGCCATGGGCCTGTGGCAAAAAATTAAAATAAATATACTTAATAGTAACAAACCAAAAAAGTTTGTCTTAAGTAGAACAAAAATAAGCAAATTAACTAACATGTACATAATTAGTAAAGAATAAACGACAATGGTAAGTCTGTTTTAAATTACAGATGGTAAATTTGTGCTTTCATTACAAAACACGTTTCAGCAAATTGAATTACGATGAATCAAAACAATTCACATATTCCATTTGCAAGAAGGTTTCGTATATAAGGCAGAAATATACATCAACTGACACCACACACAGTGAACCAACACTGAAGAACGCTGATGATGAAGGTTTAGTGGCCTTCGAAAACGGCTGGCTGTTCCGTTCAACTATGTGTTGTCAGAATATTTACAACTAACTTTGATGTTATTTGTTCATTAATAATTATCACATGAAATTTGGCTTAAAAAACCGATACGAACTTTAGCCCGTTCAAATCATAAATATAGAAACAAATTAAGTTAGAAAAAAAATTATGCTAAATGTCGTAATTTACACTATGCAGAGAGACGACGGGAGCATAAACGTTTCTTTTCCCCTCCTCTCCTCTCTCCTTACAAACTAATCAGCTTAGCAATGAGACTTGCATAGTGTAAATTAGGACTTTAGCTAGGGCTATTTAAAATATTATATTAGTCTTATATTTATATAAGTTTAATATCATGTAAATATTTAAATAAATAAATTAGGACTTAACAACTTACTGCTGTATAATAAAAAAAATTTTTAGATTTGAATATTAAATTAAAGTTTCCATGCAAATATTGTCTAAATAAAATACACTTGAAATTCAAACTATAATATGTACTGCCATTAATCTTGCAAAAATTTGGAAATTTTCGTCGAAAAACACAAATATGTATGTAATTGTTTACTTTTCACATATTGGTTCCAAAAGTACATTATCTCTCAACCTACAACAAAATTTTTGATAACATTTAAAACTTAAAAGATTTTCTTATGTAAATCACTAATGAATGTCAACAAAAATTTATGCAAATATGGAAGATTTTGTAAATTTTAATTAAAATCTATATCTGCATACAGAATGTACATACATATGTAAATATGTATTATACAGATAACATAAAACTCCAATTATATGAATTCGTATATATGGATGTGTGTATACATGTTTATGCACCGCACCTATCAAGAATTTTTACGTCAACAGATGTACTAAAATAAATATAGAGTTTTTTTCAAAAGTTTTCTACTCTTGTGGTCCTGAGAAGTGCATGTACAGTGCAAGATATAAAAGTAAATGGAGAGAATTCGTTAACGCTCCTTATTCCCGCGTGAATCTTTTGTTTAGTGTACTCGTAGTATACAATACATAATATTGTAAAATATGTAATGACTTACTTTTCTGATTACCAAATTTCATTACTCGCTTACAAATCACATTCCCTAACATAAAAAGAAATATTGTACAAGTTGCTAAATGAGTAAAATGATTTTTTTAGATTGAAAAATATGTTACGTGAACAAGTTGCCAAATAAAAAGAGTAAGTAATTCTCAAGAATCGATTACTTTAGTCTCACGCCTTGTTAAAATCACTAAGTTGGTAATACAGTAGGGAAGAGCTTCCACCAAATATGCTTAATTCCAAACCCGATTACCTTTTTTGAAATTTTTTGCTAGTTATATATGTACATATGGTTACTGCAAAATTAAATGTCAAAAACTACTTATTTGTTAGTGTTTCTTATGTGTATGTTTCTGACAGTAACACCATGGTTATTTCTTTTACGGAGTAAAGAAAAACACGAAATATTGATGTTACACAAGCATTTTAGCAAATCTGCAATTTGGCAGTTAGAATCTGCAAATCTCACTTTATAATTTTTGCAATGAAAAATCAGCAAAATACAGAGAAATCAGCAAATCTGGCAACAGTGATCATAGATAATATTAATTAAAGAGTTTCTCAAAGCGGTTTAATATTTTATAATACTTAAGCCTTGCGGATAACAATGACGGTTTATTTAACGGATACTTAATTACTTTTAAAATTTTAAAGCCGGTTCAATTTGTTTTAGAATAGACATATTTTTAGTGTAAGATTTTTAAGATTCGATTGAAAATAATTTATTGTTGAAGCTGTACGATATTGAATTTTCATAGTCTAGTAAACTCAGTTCATAGTTTTTTTTTACTTTGAAGTTGGCTGAAAAATTTCAATGTAGAGAAAAGCACATTGGAAATGGTAGACAGGACTGGATGGCGAAAAGTGAATTTAGTCTTGCTCTTTGTCTGGAAGAAGTTAGAACACAAAAAAACAACAATTGCATTATAGAGAAATGAAGAACCAAGAGCAAACAAAATAATAATAAAATAATATAGAATCACATACATATGTATCCATTTCTATAAATAATTCTTAAGCAAGTGAAAATGAAATTTTTATGGTTCATTATTATTTTCCACGTAAGTAAGTAATGCTTTGAAACACTTCATATACCTATTAAATGCAATATGAATTTTAAGATTTCCGCAACAGAGTTTGCAACAACACCTATACCAACATCATCATCATCATCATCACCAGGCACAACACAAACGATATTCATACACGAACAAAACTTTAAGGTATTTATCCAACAGGTTGAGAATCTAGTTTTGAACACAACAAAAGAAGCACTTAAAGTTACAACGCATGTCTATAGAAATCTAACCAAATCCCTGCCATCCCGTCTGGAATACGCCATCGTACCCATTACAAGCCAATACATAGGCATGGTAGAAAAAATCTTCAAATACACAAACAGCTACTCTGAACAGAGAAATCTTCTGCGTCGCTTCCGCTACAACAACGCACAAATTGAACGTTTGCGCCAGCAATTAATTCCAGAATATCCTAAATTTGAATTTCATTTAATCTCTCATGAATTTTATTATGCCGGGAAAAATGTAACAGAATTTGATCATTTATATTTGAAGTTTATGTTGGGATTTCAGCAATTATCGCAAACGTTATGGAATACAATGCCCGACGAAGTAGTGGAAGAACATCAAGACTTATTAGAAATCTTAAATGAAATTTCCAAGGAAAAAGAGCTGAGCGAGAGAGATAAATTGTATGACGAATTTATTGAAATGTTTTTGTTTAAAACTGAAATTACCGCATCTGAGAATCGTCATTTGGAGTAAGAATATTAATTTATATAAATTTACTTTAATAAAATAACACAATACATATGTATACATATAAGCAATCTCTTTGAATTTAAAACTAGAAATATTGATTGGTTGTAGGGTCATCGGCAGAGTGGGATGTCATCACATCTGTTTCGTTTTTAAAATCTTTTCTCAACATTTCCTAGGATTAGCAGGTATAGCTCGACATTATTTAGATTAACCAGATGCTTATACATCCACTGGAATGGAGGTTTGAAGAAGCCCTAATCGATATTTAGACAGATTAATAAACATTTTGTCAAGGCCTTAGATGAAAGCAGGCATGTTTACAAATAAATTAGGCAAGTTTTCTATAAATTCACTTCAGTTTGTTTCCAGAAAATTTATGTTATGTCAGCGATAAACAATCAAGATATCTTCGCAACAGGTGGAACAGAGACATCAAGACGAGAATTTCGAAGAAATTTTCCAAATTCGGCTAAATTGAAGCAGAACTTCAGAAGATATTTTTGATGTCAACTAATTTATGAGACAGGACACCAGATATGTAATACTATGCGGGTTTTTGGGATTTTTCGATGTTGAGAGTTTTTTTATATGGTGTTTTTTTTGGGTTTGGCGATTTATTTTAGTTTTTGCGCTTTGTTTTTCGTTTGGCAATTTTTCAGTTTTTGGCGTTTTTTTTCATTTTTGCGACTTTTTTCGCTTTGACGACTTATTTTCATTTTGGTTTTTTTTTCATTTTGGGGATTTTTCCGGTTTTTGGCGATTTATTTGAGTTTTGGATTTTTTTTAATTTGTCGCTTTTTTGGTTTTGGCGATTTTTTCCGTTTTTGGCGATTTTTTTTGGTTTGGCCTTTTTTTCAAATTTGGGATTTTTTTGTTTTACCGTTTTTGAAAATTTGAAACGTAACCATAAGAGGCAAATTACGGTTCTCAAATTATACTAACAGCCCTTTTCACAATGTACAATTAATTTGTCGCTTTTTTGGTTTTGGCGATTTTTTCCGTTTTTGGCGATTTTTTTTGGTTTGGCGATTTTACAAATTTGGGATTTTTTTGTTTTACGGTTTTTGAAAATTTGAAACGTAACCATAAGAGGCAAATTACGGTTCTCAAATTACACTAAAAGCCCTTTTCACAATGTACAATTAAAAAATAACAGGGACTTTAACGGATAGTTTTGTATGTAGAAGTGTCAGTTAAAGTTCACGTTAACTCTTAATCATACATTGTGAAAAGGGACGTAAGTTGTCAAAGTCACGTCAAATGCCACACAAGCGTAAAAAAAGCGTAACCAACTAATTACTAATGAAAAACTATTTGATTCAGAAATGTATTTATTAAGTTAAACAGTTTCATACATAATTAATCGACAATTTTAAAGAATCCAAAATGATTGCAAACTGTTTAAATCAATAAATACATGTCTGAATCACACAGTTGTTCATTAGTAATTAGTTGGTTCCATTTTTTTGGGCAAATGACACATACGAACCTTAGCCTGTTAAATACATATATAATGTTAAACTTCAATTTGAACAGTTCCCTTAAAACACCCTAATTAAAATGCATGATGTTGTTCTTTGTATTACTGCAATTCAATATGTAGTTAAACATAATCGTAGAATGCAACCAACACAACTGTTATTTTGTTTGAAAAATTAAAGTACTAATGCTTGTATTGTTGCAAAGTGAAATGGTCTTTATTAATGGGTCATGCTTGCAGGAAAATAGTCGTGTTGTAAGTAAGTGGCAGCACTGGAAAATCTTTTAAAATTTTTCACTGTATTCGTCGTGTTGGAATTGGCTGTTAACAATAAAATTTCGAAATAATGCTACTTCCCAATAGATGTCGCAGAAAACAACCACTGTAAAAGTACTGCATTATTAAATGTTAAAAGCTTCGGAATAAAGACATTCAACTGAAATACTTAAGTAAATAGGTATGTACTGTGACAGACCATCCATATGTGAATAGGTTTGAATTAGGGTTGGGCTCAAAAAGAACGAACTAGTTCAATTGAACTATTCCCATAAGTGAACGATGTGAACTAGTTCAGACTAGTTGTTCCTTTTTGGTCTTTGTTGTTATTTTAGTATTTCTTGTTCCTTTGGTCTTTCTTATTCTCTTGGTACTTTTTGATATCTTGGTCTTGTTCGTTTTTTGATCGTTCGTTAATTTTTGGTCTTTATTTTGTTTTGTTTATCTTATTCTCTTTTCCTGACGAATGCACATGCAAAAGATTTCAAGTAAAATATTATAGTTTCTCGTTTGCATACTGTTAAAAAGATACAACTGTAGTGTGCCTATTAAATTTTTAGCACAATAATCAAAACAAAAAAAAGAAAATGTATACTTAGTGAAATATACAAGTGAGTTTTACAAAATTAATAGAAATAATTTGTAGTATTGAACTAAAAAACAGATTCTGAAAAAGAATATTAGAATTAAAAAAGTGATTATAATTTGTTTTAAACTGGAAACGGATTTCATTTTAAAAATTTCAAAAATATCAATTTTTATCTTTTACTTATTAAAAGCATACAACAAATAAGACTACAAAGCACAAATGACAATACGTCTAAGCAAGGAAAATTTTTACTCAATTAAAAGAAATAATTTGTTGTGTTGAATATAAATCAGTATTAAAAAAGTGATTAAAATTTGTTTTCAAATGATCAAACTTCATTTTAAGCATTTTCAATCAAAAATTTTTAATTAAATAAGGTCGTTTAGAATGAAATGAAATTACTTTAGAATATTAACAAACGAATAAAACATTGAAGAGGATTCAATGTATGTATGTGTAATCTCTGATCTGTTGTTCACTGAACAACTGACGGAAAAGAACAACTGAACGAAAAGAACGAACTAGTTCTTTTTGTTGTTGGGAAGAAAAAGGAACAATCCGCAAAAGGAACAACTATGCCCAACTCTAGTTTGAATATGGTGTGATTATGTGATTATATACACATGTATTACTGTTAGCGATGCGCCAATATTCCTATTTGAATTCAACGAATATGAACCAATTGCAAAATTCAAGCAAATGCATGTACGACGAATATTTTTCAAAAAACAATAAATAAATAAATCAATGCATAAATCCTAAACGCATGGCATAAAAATATTAGTTTGTAATATCAATCCTTCAATCATTGTACGCAACTTAAAAACAAATAAAACATAATTCTTATACAATTAACATTAAAAAGTCAACTTATACTTATTTTAGATAATATTTGTTCGAAAATTATTTCCCCATATTAAAATATAATGGAATATTCTTTAAATATATTGGAGGGGCACACGATCTAGTTCTTAGATATCTGCTGTTATATAAAAATATTTTCCTTAGTTCGGTTAAATAAAAATTACAGTAATTTTGACTTAGCTTCTAGGGTATTCATTTAATCGGGTTTTTGATTTTAATCGGATAATCGCTCGATTAATTAATCGAGGTTTTTGCTTAATCGGTTAATAATCGGTTAAATTTGGTATTAACCGGTTAACCGATTAATAAAGTTTTTCCATAAATCAATTTATTAATTTGAGTTTATTAGTAAAACCAAAAACACACACAATTATTCTTGAACTAATTCTATTAATTTTTTTTTACAACATTTCTTGTAATACTATCGATAGTTACTTCTGTTGGTGGGCCATCATCTAACTCATAATGACAGACCTTAGCGACGAATATTCTGCAAAAACGTTAATTTCTGAATTTCTTGGCTTTCGTTTTTCTACTGTCTGTCATTAAATCTACTCCTTAATTAAATCGTTGGCAACAGTACTATTGGCTTTTATTAAATTATTAAATAACAATTATAATAATTCCCTCCAGTTACAGTACCAGAGTCTCTAGTTAAACTCTTTTATAGTCATGTAAAAAGATTTTGAAATTTTACTTAATTAAGGATCACTGAACATACTTCTTTGTTTGTATGAAAAATAATTTCTAAACACTCACCTTTTGCAAATGAGACGAAACAAATAATTATTGACACAAAAAATAAGTTGCAATACTAAAAAATATGAAAAAATTTGTTACGTCGGTTAATCGGTTAATTGACTGAAATTAACCGGTTTAACCGATAACCGAAAAAATCCAATTTTAAATTAACCGATCAGTTAATCGGGTAGTAATTAACCGGTTAACCGATTGAATACCCTATTAGCTGCACAAACAACTTCGCACGTCTTTTTGTGCAGATAAGTCAAAGAGTTTGACTACAATTGATCTCAAGATTGTTTGGCATAATGTGACTTTTCTGGCTAAAAATAAAAATTAAATTCATTAATTTTTTTTTTTTAAAAACTTGTATTATTTTTAAATAATGACGATCATTAAAATTTTGGACATTTCGAGTATGAAGTTCGTTTTCATAAAAAAATTTTCATGTTTCATTTTGCAGCCGTAAATAGAAACCCCCATTTAATGTCTATAAATTTCTCATATAATATTCGTGCGAACGCGAATAATAATTTAAATTTTTGCGAAAGCGAATGCGAATTCAAATAATTACGTTACATTCAAAAATTAGATGAAAATTAATTTGTAATGGAACAGGAAGTTGTATTGTGTACATACATCCCAAAAGCAATTTTGCTTGAAATCAAGTTTAAAACAATTGTTATTCAAGTCCCATATTCAATTGTCAAGGGTTGAATTATGCTTGACTTACACTTTATTTCAATAGCATTCTCCAGTGAAATGGGTACTTGAATTCAATTCGAACATTTCAATTGTATTACAGTTCAATTCAAGCCTTGAATTATACTGTAATTCAACCTTGTATTACAATTGAATTAAAGTATATTTCAAGCTTCAAAAACAATGCGTTTAAAATAGAAAGGAAAGTGCAATCGACAAGTTTTCTTAGAATTCCTTTATGCATATTTACTTTCACTATTGTTTTCACGATTTTGAACACCTTTTGTTTTTTAAAAAACCACATTTTTTATATATTTTTGATATTTTTCATCATAATCTCAATTTTATTAAAAAATAAATTGCTTATTTGACAAGGTTTGAACATGTTGTATGTTGTTTGATTTTTTATTTCCAAATATTTTCAAACTTGAATATTACGTGAAAAATTGTTTGAATTCAACTTTGTTTCCATTCAAATTTCAAGTGCTTGAATTTCAATTTTTTGAGTGCTTATTAGGATATATTTACTACATATAACATTTTATTTAAATTAAGCCTTGAATTGAGCAAATATTCATTATTTTATTACAAATATAAATTTTTAAAACTAATAACATAAACATATGTATGTAAATAATAATATTTATAATTCACACAATGTAGACTATCAACCCACTTGCACTTCGGCCCTAAGTTAAAAGAAATTTTTTGTTTTGATAAGTATTACCAAACACCGCACGATTTTGGTCTCATTTTGGTATTTATGCCAACTTATTTTTAGAATAGTTTTTTTTTTTTAATTGTCATGACTTAAAAATTGTTGGTATGAAATTAATGGTAACGGTGGGGATGATTAAGACCGTGATGGTGGTTATGCATATGGAAATGCCTTTGGTTATGATTGTGGTTGTTAGTGTTATCATGACTAGGAGCGGGCAGTGAAACTTGTTCAGGTGTAATGGAGTGTCTTGGAGGGCGAGAGTGGCTTAATGGTTGTATGGAATCATCGTAGCGGGGACAGGGATGATCGCCTATTGGAGATGCAGTTTCATAACGTTTAGACAGCATTGTAAATTCCTGATGTGCAGAACAAAGTGCTTGTAAGCGTTGTAATAAATCTGTTTCAGGCAAATCACGTAGATGTAAAGTTCTGGCCACTGAAGTGCGAAAATTTTGCAAATGCGATAAGCGATGATTGGTGTCAGACAGTTGACTTTGCAAATGAGTCAAGTCATCGCGCAATGACTAAAACAACATGCATACATTCATATACATATGTATTAATAAATGGGAATTGAAGAGTAACATTTTACTTACATTTATAAGAGTTTCATCACGACATCTTCTATTGTGACTCGATTCACTTAGAGATTTGAGACTTTCTTTCAGAGCACTAACTTGAGACAAAAGTTTAATTTTATCTTCTTCCAAGTCACATACTTGGTTAGTTAATTCGTCAATTTTTCGTGCTCTTTCCAGAGCTGTTATTTTATGTTCAATAGCTTCAGCCAATTGCGACTTAACTTCTGATATTTGTGAACGAGAGTCAGCCAATTGAGCTGTAAGTTTGTCAATGATTTTATTTGCCTTTTTAGCACGGCACAAAGCCTCGTCTCGTTCACTCTGCAGCAAACATTTTCCTCGAGCTCCATCTTCTACAATGCTCAATTTTCTTCTAAGTAACTCCAAGTGTAAGTCCCTGCGCTGGATTTGTTCTTTAAGAACACGAACTTTTCTTTGCAGGTTATAGAGAGAACTTGTGCTCTCCTTAAGCGGTATGTCATGACAGGATCTTTCTCGCCTCAATTTAGTATGATTGTGATGACAGTGAGCGCAGCAGTTCTTTGAAAAAAAAACAAAAATAAATAGAACACTTGAGTCATTCTTTACGACTCACCTCCTTATCAACACAGCGATTATGATGATGATGCCTGTTACTTTCGTGATAATGCTGATCTTCCGTTGATGCTGCTAAGCGTTCTGCTCTTTTCAAAAGACTCTCAGCCATAATACTTGTGTCATTTCCAAGGGCGGACGGTGATGAGCATTCATTCCATTGAAAAGCTCTAGCCAAACGTTGCAAGTAGTCCGACAGGCACATATGATCTTTACGTAGAGAGTGAATTTCAGCGTGACACTTCTCTAAGCGTTCCTCCAGCTCATATTTTTGCGTTTCTTCATTTCTCAAACGAGATTGTGTGGTTTCTTGATTCTCTTTCAGTTTGCATTGCTCACTAGATATTTGTTCTTGTAAAGTACGAATTTGCTAAATAAATAAGCAGTTTCAAAATGTGGTTACATTAATTTAACTTAAAAAAAAGTTTTAATATTTACCTCCAGCATGCTCTTGTTTTCGCTTAATAACTCACGTAGTTTATCTTTCACCAATGTCTCGCATGGCTCAGCAACATTTAAGTGATTGGCTAAGCACCTAAGGAATTGTATGCGGTCATTCTGTACTCGATCTAAGTTGGTTTGTAAGCGGTGACATCTAGATTCGAAACCCCGTAACTCGTCCTTCAGTTTTTCTGAGTTTATTTCAGATTCACTTATGCGATCTCTGTGCAATTGTAAATCTCTCTCATACTGTCTACATCTGGCTTCCAGTTCATTTCCATGATTACTCGAACTTTCAAGTTGGGCCGACAGGCGTTGTTTCTCTATATTAGATAGCGTTTTTAAATTTAACAATTCATTTTCACAACTACTCAAGGTGTCACAAGTAGAATTAACTTTAACTTTAGTACGATGCAATTCTGTGATTAGTTCCTCAGCTCTGTTAAGCACGCGTTCTGCAGTTAAATGAGCGTTTTCACATACCTCTATCCCAAAACAAGTACTTAAACGCCTCATCAAATCATTTAGCTGACTTTGGGCTTGCTCTTTTTGGCTTTCTTCAATTGATAACTGATCTTCCAGATGTTTTATTTTCCCAATCAATTCTCTACTTCTTTCATCTGCACAACACTTTTCTCTTTGAATTGTTTGAATAGTTGTATCACAACGTGACTGTACTGACTTCTCTCGATTCTCAGCAGCCTGAAGTCGATTTTGCAGAGATGATATAAGAGCTGATTGGCGAGCTGCTTGGGCTCTCAGATTTTCACATTCATTGTCTTTGAGGGAGAGTGATGTTTTAACATCAGCCAGCTAAATTTTCGTACAATACATACGTATATATATGTACATATATAAGTATATTAAATTTTAATTAAGATGTGGATTGTAAAAATCATTGAAATATTAACACATTTTACCTCACTCGTGAGGCGTTCTTTTTTGTAAGACAATGCCGCCAATTCACTGCGCAATGTAGTAACCAGGTCAATGTTATGGTGATGTTCATTCAGTGTTAAGGCGGTGTTGTTACCACAGTTACTGTCTAACTGTTAATATAAAAAATAATAATAAAAATTTACTGTTTATAATTTACATACATATGTATGCACATATGTATGTATGTATTTATGTACATAATGTTTGAACGAATTTCATAAGCACTATATCAAACTGTACTAAATATGTATGTAATTATGTACATGTAAGAAAATTTATTTTTAGTTAATTTCAAAGAGAATTTTTTACAAAGCTTTCACTGGCTGTAATATTACAACAAAATTGTTAAAGAATTACTTACACCGGTTCATAAAGGATTGTTAAAGTTAAGTTCCTTGAATCGGTTTTCTACGAAAAAAAAGTTCTACGTTAAACCAACATTAACACTTTACACGATTGTTTATGAATACCGATGTTAGTATTTTCAAAGTTATGACCAGATTTTTTCTTAAAATTTTGATTTTCATGATTTGAATTTCATTTTGTTGCCTGTATAGATTTTGGGTTATTAAAATATTGAAGCTTATACACTGCCTGCCACTTGAATAAGGAATCACATTTTTTTAGTTTAATTAAGTATATCTCCTAAACTGAAATTCAGAAAAAATTAATTTTTTGCGCAACCAAAAAATTAAAAAATTAAAAATTATTGCTTTTTTATCATTCATCAATGCTTCTTATAGGAACTAAAGAATCTAATAATATTAATAATAATAATAATAATAATTTATTAACAATTTATGTAATTTTTGTACACGAAAGTACGAAAAAGTTACAATTGTACAGGTTGTGTACACAATACATATGTCTGTGTAAACTTATGAGATTTTTATTTAATATTTTACGGAAAATAAATACGTACACATGTATTTACCAAATTATGGTGATGGTGATGAGGTGATAACTCAGGTACGGGATCATGATGGTGATGATGATGCAAATGATGACTATGATCACTATCCAAAGGCATCCTTTACAAAAATAAACAGACAATCCAAAAGAATGCGGCCCAAAAATATCTAAACACAAATTGCTTTCCGCTTTCAATATTTTCCTCAATTGAATTTGAAGCAAGAAATGAAATCCCTTCACGACTATTTATAAAACTAAACTGAATAATTGCTTAGCAAGTAGTCAAAAACAAACGCCAACTAACAAAATATGCTCGAATCTACCATGACACCGCAATGCATGCCAACCAATTTATTTATGTACCTCTCAGAAATTCCACACGTACCCACCGGTGTATAACAACGTATAACAACAATACAAAATTAAGTTTTGGAATTTATAGTAACAAATTAATGAATGTTCTGTTTGTTTATTGTATTACCTGATTTACATTAAGCATTTTTTCATGAAAGTCAGCTTTTAGACACGAAAGCATTTGGTAGAAACATTTAGTCTGGTTGCAATTTACGGGTGGGGAAGAGAGAATCATTTTTGTGTTCGGTACTCGGCGACACGCTTTGTATTCATATACAAATATGCTTGTTATTATTAAATAATATTGGAATGTCGCCGGTAACATTTTTGTCCATGTGAACGAGAAGGAAACAACAAAAGAGAAAATGTTCGCCCATCTAAACTCAGACAAATTAGTTGCATGGAAAATTTTTCATTTTTCAAAAGCAGGCCTGGAGAAGCAATCACATTAAAAAAGTGCAAAGAATGCTTCGGACATTCGTAATACATCCCGAGCTTGAAAAGTAGGCATTAATCACATAAATAATGGGAGAAATAATGCATTATTTTCTAAAGCAAAACAATGCATTCCCTTAGAAACGAGAGGGTAATTTGATCAAACATAATAATTACACATTGATTACTTTGTTAGAAAAAAAATTTGTTATTTCTTGCTGCCCTTAGGTCGCCTTTATACTTTGTTATTTTTATTCGAAAACGCGGTTTGTGTTTGAACACTTGCCAGTGAAGTTAGATGGAAGTAAAATTTTTTTTTCATAACTTTTGCAAAAATTATATTTAAAAATTATGCCTTGGAGAAGATTGACATATAAAATAGAAATGAACAAATATTGATTCTATTAATTAATGAATAAATAATTGTAGGAATAATTTATTATGAATGCCTAAGTAATATAATGCAATGCATTATAAATTTGATTAAAAAAAATTATTATGGAATTCATTCCTGAGACGCATTAAAATAATTCATACGCTGTGCATTAGCTTCTCCTTTAATGTTAATTTTTATATCCTTTTTCCCACAGGGTAATTTTTTTTACCAAACTCTATGCTATGGAGCTGCTATTAGCAAATAAATATAATTAGCATTTTGTTTGTTAATTTAGAATAATTTAGGTCGTTCTCTTGGCAAATTACAATTGATTGATTTTTATATTCGTTACTGAAATGAGTGAGGCACTGGATTAAAATTTGAAAAAATATTTTTTTAAATTGGAATCTTTAAATTGTATACAATATGCACATACATACATTTATGTACATATTCTAAATTATTTTAATGATTTTAAAAAGTTAGAAAAATGTGGGTTTAGCAGGTATCCTCTAACTCACAATAGCAATCACATAGCATCGCTCATTTTTTATACAAATGTACATATCGCCCATTTACTCAAACAACGTCATAACTGAATGAGGGTGGCGTTGGCTGAAGAAGTTAGTACGTTAACTTCAAGACCGAAGGTCCTGGGTTCGAGCCCGGTCTCTGACAGTCATTAAAAAAAATAACAACGCCACGAATTTTTTTTGGACACTGGTCACTGAACTATACCCGGCTTTAGCGGACGCTAATGCTAATGCAACATCAGAGCGCCCTCCCTCCTTAGTTGGCATTGTTTAGCAAAATCATTGGTGCAGTAAAATAACCAATAAAACGGCAGCTAAATACAGCTTCAAAAATTTAATATGCCTCATCGACCCCAGAGGCTCTACAACACTGCATTATTAAAAAAGTGCAAAACAGCTGAATTGTAAAATAATGAAGCTTTCCTCTATCCCTTCCTTCACCACCTGTCTTCTCTATCACTATCCCTTTCCTGCTACTTCTCTATAAAAAATTCAATTTTCGAGTTAATTGAATTAGTCCTCATGTCGTTCTTCATATTGTGTAAAAATTTCATACAAAAATCTTGTTTACTCAACTCTTGCATGCAAAATAAATATTTCTTTTTTCATTAAGTTCTGTGTATATTGAAAACTTTAAACTTATTTTCTAGCAAAGCGTTATGAGCATCATACAATATGTACTACCAAGAGCAAAATATTTGCACACATTTTTATTTCGCTATTTGTGGCACATTGGTCGGAAAATTTCCAGAGTTAATGATTAAATTTAAAGTAATACATTTTTTTGTTCGCCTTTCGTTAATCCGAGTCTTAGGGTAGTTGATTATGCCTGTAGAAAAATAACATTTAATAGGGCACATTCTAATTCTTTTTCTTCTATTATCTTTTCCTAGCTCTTTAATTGCAATATTTCGGGACTTTAGTCTCAAGTGTTACTTAAATCAGATAATAAGCAGATTTCAAAATCTATGTATATCTAAACAATATCAAAGCACGATTAAAAATGTTAAAAAAGCTCTAAGGAAGTTTACGATAACTTTTGGTAGAGGTTACACATCATGAACCAATTTATTACGTTTTACATACGGTTTAAAACTTTGAGATGTAATTTTGTCAACTTTAGATAACAACAATTGCAATAATTCGAATAATTTTTTATCGCAAAATTAAAAATTGTTTCCCTTCAAACAAATACTTAATTTTTTTTATTGGAATTAATATTCGAATCGCTTATGTTCGAATGACAACTCTAGTGTACTATAGATGTACATGTGTGTATGACATACATACACTGTATTTCCATCTATCGTGACTATTTTCACTAACCGGCCTAACTTGTCTAGAATTTTTATAACTGTAAGCATTACTACGAGTATTATGTCTATAAAAGTGAAATTATTTCAGACGCATCCATATGAATGCTTGTATAAAACAATCAAAAAGGCTGCTCCCATGTAAAATTTTAAAAATACATACTTATCAACTGACCTGAGTTGAAGCAGCGACGATATGTTTGTGGTACAAGTATGTTTAAAATCCTGTTAATTAATATTAACACAAAACGTAATTAACAAATTTTTAAAATAGAATAAATTATTTTTTTTATAAGGAATTGAAATACAGCCTTGAACCTGAAACCTTTCATTTCAACATAATGAGTGTAAAGATTAAAATAAAAATATAACATATTGAAAGCTGCTACTTAATTAATTCTATGTATTTAAAAATTTATTCGCGTTGAATATTAATACAACAGTTTATGAATTGTGTAGGTTCTGCGATGATATTTTCTTGTTACTAACTGCCTGTCCCACTATGTCACCAGCAAACGTTCGATCGACAACTTAGATTGAAAACAACAACAAATTTTGTGATGTTATTGTTGTTTCCAATACAAGTTGTCGATCGAACGTTTCTAGGTGACATCGTGGGGACAGGCAGTTAATGGGCCATTCAATTCTATATAAATATGCTTTGGTTAATAATATTAATATGGGTTGGATCATGCTCTTGAGTGGACTTCGTCAATGTTGTTGTTGATAACTGTAAGTGCTTGGGTAATAAAGTTGCGTATTATCTATTCGAAAAGCCTTGACACATATCCACTTATCAATACTAGAGCTAAATTATAGTGGACTTCTTCTGTACAAGAGCTATGTGTTTTGGGAAGACTTCTCCGGATGTTTTCAGAGTTTGTCGTCGTGATCATATTTCAACCTTTGGTTATGACCAAGGAGTATCTATGTAACTAGCTGGTAGGCGGCCCTATTTCATGTGAGAGTTTTGGTTATATTTGCTTTGTATAGGACGAATGTTAAAAACTTCTTTTTGTTTTAGTTATGGTGCAATTATTATTGTGTTTTTGGCGTTCTTTGGACCTTTACACATCTAAGGTTGTTGTATTATTGTGAAACAAATTCTTATATATAAAAATACAGTTTTGTTCTACAAAGTTATAAAGATTTGTCAGCCTCAATATTTGCTTGATTTGTTCATGTTTTCACACTCGTCAAGGAATTCTCAATTTTTTTTTATTATCAAAAATGGATTCGTCAAGTATTTAGATGTAATTTTTTCAACATAATGTTGATTTAAACATTTAAATTAGTTTTATTAAAAAAAGTATTTGAATATCCCAGCAAAAAAAAACACAATAAATTCAAATAGAAACTTAATGTGCGAACATCATCATAATAAAGCAACAAAGATATTTTAATAAAACGAGTATCAAGTCCAATTTATAAAATAAAGTTTATTTTGGCATTTATAAAATTGTTCTTACTTTATAATATTTACTTTTGTTTCATTTCTTTGGCAACAGTGTCGACAATGTTTTTGAGCAAATCGTGGAGCTTGTCCATATTTTCCTTGGTATTCACGCCAGCTTCTTCAACAGCTTTCTTAACGTCATCCTGAAAAATTTCAAGAATTGTGTCAAATTCATTTCAATGAATAATGTTTAATTTTTGTTCATTTAGAGAACGCTGCATTCTCTTCTTAATTAATGCAAATTTACAGAAAAAATGTTTGTTTGTATTTTTGCATAGTGTAAATCGGGTTGCATTTTTTATTATACTTAAAGAGCTGATGTTGCTGATTTTTACCTTGATTTCTTTCACGACAGTGCTTTCTTCAACGGTTTGAGTGAAGTCCTTGGTAGCTTTTTGGATATAAGCAGACAATTCATCGATGGGGTTGGCGGCAGGGGCATCACGGCGCAAACGAGCCATCTCAACCAACTATTAAGAAGGATATAAGTATTTAATATACATATGTGTACATATTTATAAAATCTTAAAAAGTTCGGACTAGAATTAACATATGTACATATACATACGTATGTATATGTATATAAACATATTTTTCAACTAACTCTTTAGTATGTAAACAATATTTATAACTTAATAAATTTATTTTCGGCAGGAGTTAAAGAGACTTACCTGCATGCAGCAGACGAAAGCTGCAAGAATTAAGAACAATCTAGTAACGGCGGCCATTTTATTAAAATTTATTTCTTGTGTTAATTCGAACTTCACTGGTTAAGCTGAGAATTCCAACTGTAATGTTTTAAAAAATTTTGTTTAAAATGTTAACTTTTTTTGATGACAAGTTGTCTATTTTCTATACGATTTGTTTGTTTGTTTTCAATTATGAATTTTGTACATTTTTGAGATGCGATAACGACTTGAACTTATAGTTCACTTAAGATTAGTATATGTACACATGTATGTATTTAATTAGGAAATATATTTAACTTAAACTTATACACAAATAGCCAGATAATTCTATTTATTATTACATGGGTGAAGGTTCGATGAGGGAGTGATAATAGTCAACTACATTAAAATATGTATATATGTATGTACATATGAAAATATGTATGTAGATATGTATGTATGTAAGTAAATAAGGAAGTTTTAGTTTTGTATTGTGGACAAATAAAAATCAAAAATTAAAATGTTTGATTTTGTTTTGTTTACAAAGATTAAAGTTCAACAAAAATGTGAATATGTATTTATGTTTACGACTACGATGTAGTAGACATGTATCAATGTACATACATACATATGTATGTATGTATGTGCGTACATACTTAGATTTAGTTCCATTTGCCTAGAACATAGATATATCTACATATGTATATATGTATAATCGAACACCATTTAATCGCTTATTTGGTTTCAAATTTATTATCCCAACAATAAAAATTTTTGCACTTTCAATTCAAATTTCATGCCACGCTACTTTTTCTGCTTGGTTTTATTACCTTTATTGGTAAATAAATTCAGTAAAGTGCGACTTTGACCCGCGCACGAAGGTTTCCATACGGACACGAGATATGTAATTCAATACGAACTTTAGTAGCCTATATAAAATATAGTATTGGCATTTTTTTTTTCGTTTTTGACGTTTTTTTAATTTTTGCGATTTTTTTTTATTTTGGCGATTTTTTTACTTTTGGCGATTTTTTTGTTTTTGGCGATTTTTTCGGTTTTTGGATTTTCTTCCATTTTGGCCATTTTTTTTAGTTTTCAAATTTTTTTTCTCGTTCTAACTATTTTTTTTTATATTTTTTTGGCGATTTTTTCGTTTTGGCGATTTTTTTTAATTTTGGTGTATTTCGGTTTTTGGCGTTTCTTCATTTTGGCGACTTTATTCATTTGGGCGCTTTTTTAATTTTGACACTTTTTTTTCATTTTGGCGATTTTTTTCGGTTTTTGGCGATTTTTCAATTTGGCGATTTTTTTTAATTTTGGCGATCTTTTTCATATTAACAATTATTTTGTTACTGGAGTTTTTCTCACGTTTGGCGATTTTTTTCGGTTTTTGGCGCTTTTTTCATTTTGGCGATTTTTTTCATTTGGACGAATTATTTTAGTGTTAGAATTTTTTTTGAGTTTTGGCGACTTTTTTCGTTTTGGCGATTTTCTTTTGGCTTAGCGATTTTATAATTTTCAGATTTTTTAGTTTTACCATTTTTGACAATTTGAAGAGTTTATTTACATCTTACGGTTTCCAAGATATAGCAAGTTGTCAAAATTACATAGTCACAATTGCATTAACTGATGGACCAGTTTTTCAGTAATTCAAAAGGTGTAATTTTCAAAAATAAAAAAAGAAATGAAATAAAACAAAATTGAAGTAGAAAAAACGCTGTAGTGCTTAGTGCCCATTAGAGTACAACTTCAGCAAAAAGATCAAAAGTTCATATATATTTTAAATTTTAAATTTTTATATTCATATAAGGTATAATCGGTGCAATTCGCTTTGAAAAATGTATACTTTTAATGTAAAAAAATTTACTGAAAATGTGTATTGAAATCTAAGGGATACTCAAATTACAATCGGTGAAAATAGTGACCTGAGCAGTTGAAATCACCTGATATGGATATGCCTTATATCTGAAATATTAATATAATTTTTAGCATTGTCAATCAATTCAATGTCGCTCTTCAAAATTATTAATATTATTGTGTTTATATTTTTCTAATTCAGTGTAATGTTTTTTTTCAGGGACCGAAAATAATTGTTTTTTTTTCTTTCATATGAAAAGGTTACTACACAGAGACAAAACTACATAATATAATCAAGAAAATTTTCTCTAAGCAACGTTTTTAGGCTTGTTTTCATGTGGTTAATCTTTTTAATTTTATTAAAAAGAAAAACACATAAAATCAAAAAGAAAACTTACTATGCACAATTTTTTTTACTCAATTTCTGTTATTTTTGGCATCAAAAAAATCCATAGAAAAAACCTTTTAATTCTATTAGATTTTCTTCTGAATTCTATAAAAAGGGACTTCTTATTCATTTCATTAGTCTACCTAATTGATTATGTATAAATCATCTTCTTAATTTCCTTAATAAGGATGGATATCTTCTTGATTATATTAGCATGCTTCTTATTTCATACATATATCTACATATGTATATAAGTAAACATAGAGACAATTTTTTTCTTAATCTTTTTCGTTTTTGTAAATTCCTGTTTATGAAATACTTGGCCAAAGATATTTACATTTCTTGTTCGGCATAGTCCTTACAAATACATCTCACTTTAATTGGTTACAATGACCAAAATGAAATATATCTTACGATGGTCGTTGATTATAACTATTATTTGAATTCATCAATTTTAATGGTAAAACCTTTTCGTCATTTCTCTTATAACTGTTAGGCCTCTGGTTTTTTATTTATACATACATACATACATACATAACATAAACAACACCCTGTCGGAGAATGTGTGGTTGACTACAAAAATAATCAACTTATATATGTGCTCTTAATTATGAAAGTGGTCTAAGTCATATATTTCTTTGTTCGAGATATTTAGCATATTACATTTGAACAAATCAACAAATATTTCTAAATGTTCTATCATTTTAATTTAGAGTTGTTCTGGTCTCGATTAATATAAATTTATTTAATATTTGTTGAATATTAATCGAAGTTTTTTCAATATTTATTTAATATTTCGAAGCAAAAATGAATGTGACTTAAGGCAGAATTATTTTTTTCGTTCTGTTGTATTGCGGACAGATCTGTAGAAAATAGAATTCAACGTTAAGTGACAGCCAAAAGTGTGTATGTATTATTGTGTTGTGATACTTTATGTACAAGTGTAATCAATTCTATAGGTTGCCCGCTGATTTTTTTCACAGAAAAAGTAATTGCAAAATATTTTATACGGAAAAGAACGGCACAGAACAGCAACAGATAGTAAAGACTAATGAAGCCTTTAGACCACTTTCATAATTAAGGGCGCAACATTTTTTGTTAATTTACTGACTACCAGGTGACTTATCAATCAAGTTTAAGTTAGTGTAAAAGTAGTGCAGAGTGAGAAAATTTACTATCGCCTAAAACATCGCAATGTTAAAATAGTTAGTTGTTTCAATGGAAACAAGTAATCCAAGTAATCCAAGAGTCAGTCAGCACTACCCAGAGGTAAAAATATACATTACGTAATCGATGATATTAGTAATACTTAGTAACAGTCAGTGGTGATTCGTTCACTTATTTTGCTATTTAGATTTAACATAAAAGTGTCATAGGACGCATATGTGGCGCGCTCTCGCTTATAAAGTAAGCTACGATGTCAGTACGTGGCACTAGCATTGCACTTACATTGACAGTGGAGTTGTAAGCGGGCATGATAATAAATTTACCCTAAAAGTAGGATAGTATTTTAATTTTTTTTAGAACAAACTATTTGTTTTAAACAATAACTGAATCCTTACTTACATCGAAATAGAAGCTATCAGTAATACATGATATATCAGATTACAGGTACATTACAATCCAAGTACTTAGATTGCTCGCTTACGATGTCATACTGCCGTCAGTGATTATTATCGAAGTACTTCGCTTCATTTACCGCTGGGATTTTACCTGTCCGAATTATGTACATACATACATATACAACAATTTATTGAATATATTATTCGAATACGCAGTCTGTGATCAGACATGTTTAAAAAAAGCTAGTAAAATTTTATAAGTAAAAAGTATAACGTGGCTCATATTTCAGGAATTCAGATGACATGTGTTATCTGTCAGTGTTTCTTATGCATACATACCTGCATACATACATATGTATGTATGTGGACATGAAATGTACTTGATCCATCAACAAAAATTTCTTATCTCTGATCATAAATTTTTATTTTATGTCTGTGCTGCATATTTGGCAGTTAATTACTTTTCAAACTTTACGAAATATGCATTTTGTTCTATCACGAAATTGAATTCATACCCTGTAGTAAGCATGAGGCTAAATGTCTCCAAGTCAGCAATTTTTGGCCACATTCTCAATGAAGCGTCTATATATTAATATTTGCTTTTCATTTCGTTTTTTACATACACAGATACACGGCGTCATAGTATTGACGTTAGTAGTGTAGAATGAAGTTACTAAAAGTCTATGTTTCCAAAGTGTAAATCTGATCCCAAAGGAGCTACTCAGTCAGTAGTATTCAAGTCAGTAGTAAATTTGTACTTATACGTATATGTTAAAGCAAAAACATGTTTTTAGCAAAAAACATAGTCTAGGGTATAATTCGCCAGTTATACTGGTGAAAAAGTAAGTACTGAATCAGTACTGTTTTATTATTGACACTTCTTATAGGATATATAACGTCCATAGTGAAATAACAAGAAAATTCCACTTTGAATCTCCCGTATTTCAGAACCGTTTCTTTTCCCCTCGTCTCTCTCTCTCTCTCTTTTACTCCTAAAAAACTAATCAGCTTAGCAATAAGACTTCCATAGTGTAAATTAGGACTTAGTTAAAATTATACCATAATTTTGGGAAATATAAGCAATAATTTTTTTTAGTGAATCCTAAGTCATTTTGAAATTCAGGCGGAAATCTTATTTTTTTATCTTCTTATTAATAAATGTAAAGAAAATTTATTACATTATTTTTTGAAAATCATTGTATTATAATATGGACGACTGCTCAGCTTCCAAGAAGACGCAATAAAAATTACCATGTTCATGTAAAAAATCATTCTTGTGATCAACTTGTAAATCATTACCAGGGAAAGCAGAAATATGCTCTAAAAAGTGTTTTATGCGCATTCAATATGCATTAAAAACTTGAAAATAAACCCTAAAAACTAAAAAAACTATGGTTTTAAAAACAATATAAATTTATTTATTTGGAAAAAATATACATACATACATATATATATTTTTTGCATGCATAACATTTGCATATAAAATAAGACAAAAATAAAATGAATAAAATTCAATAAAAAAATTTAATATAGAAACACAATTTTGCTCCAACATCAAAAGAGATCCCTATATCAGAATTAAGTCTGTGGAACTGTATTTTGGAGAGATATTCACATAGATTTTCAAATAAAAATCGTTTTCAGTCATATCTAAATAAACTTTTATACGTTTAAAATTGTCTTTCAACTTCTTCTTCAAAATAAAATTTTTATTGAATCGTCAAGAGTTGTATAATTGTGGAGTGATTGATTTTATTCGAAACAACTGGCTTTATTGAAAACGTATATTGTATGGCGTAATAGAACATTGAAAATGAAAAATTTAAATAAAAAAACGTCAAACATGCTCTAAAAATCTAAATAATGCTAAAAGTATATATGTTAAAATATGCTTTAAAGGGCAAAATATGCAAAAATATTCAGTAACCAATCAATGTCCAAATTCAAAAAAAGTTCTGAAACGAATAAATATCTTATCACCGCATTAATACGTCACACAAGAAAAAACATGCAATTGCATATTTGCGGGTTCCCTGATCATAACCAAGGACCGCCAATATAAACAAATATGTACATAATTATTATTCACCCTTATTCCAATTGTCGCCATCGACGTCACTTTAACACAACATCAAAAAATTGGTGCTCGTATATCCGTTGTCGATTACAAATGACTCCTGTTGGCAGGTTAATTCTATTTTCTAGACCTTACGGAACGGAAACAAATTGTCAGTTGCGCAAAATTTTTCTCGAGAGCGAGTAACCAAGCACTAATTTTTAGTATTGTGTTAAAGTAACGTCGATGACGACAACTGGAATAAGGGTGAATAATTTATATTTATCTACATACATACACACATAAGTACATAAATGTTTTATATAAATCTTTCTCTTACATCGATTTACTTTGTCTGAAAACATAGAGAAAGAATTTCTAAATTATCTGGATATTGTTAATAATCACTTCCCGGAAAGTGAAAACCCTATACTTTTAAAACTTCATATTTACTTCCTATTTTTGTCAGTGGGTTTTATTTGTCATCCGTCTGTTACAGCTTGAGTAATTACAACTGTTAAAATTGCGGTCTATTAAAAATGAAACGTCGTGTTGAAAAATTCTTTACGTGTTTGTGAGAAAAAACACTTGTATTGCTTAAAACAAATGTTTTGCTAAATGTTCTCCTATACATTTTGCAACAAGACTGTATATACGTTTTTTTCTAATTCAATTAAAATACACACATAAAAACATTTAAATCACAAAAAAATTTCTGAATCTAAACAAGTGTACAAATGCTGGCTACACATCTGGCATATGTACATACATATGTTCTTATGTTATCATTTTAAAAATGTGAGCAACGCTGTTCACATTCTGGTTTTTATATGGAAAGCAATGACACACAGCGAAAAACCTCGGAAATGACAAACGTTGCCACTAGTGCACACTATTGCGATACCATAAAATGCCATGGTGTGTACTCGGCAATACTGATAAATTTTACAACTTCCGTAATATTATGCACTTACAATTGATCACGAATTAAGTTCGAATTTATAGAACAATGGCTCATTTTATTTGCATCATATGAAGGAGGACCAATGGGAAAGTGATGTGAATACAAATGTTTATATACAGCGAATCCTCTCCAACTGCCAACCTCACTCACTGTCTACCCAAGATTTGGTATCCTCTGTCGCGATAACGAGGCTGTGACCACCGACCGGGGGCGGTATAACCCTAAACGCAGTATAGAGTAAATACATGCAGAGAACTCAGTACGCCTGGGTGCATACTTGACAGCCCAATACCAGAACCGGAAGCTATGGCCTAATGAGTCATTCACTCGTCTTAAAACAACTCGATTAGGGAAACCGTTACAATAGAAATTACTAATAAACCCGCTTTAAATATGACACCGGCCCTATGCCACTCAGCCCTGTGGCTGAGTGGTAGCGATGCTAGCCTCTCAGTCCAAAGGTCTTTTGTTCGATTCCCACCATAGACCCTGGATGTTTTCCCCAGGCAAGCTAATCGCTTTGCGCGTTGTGTTTGTTCTTAAAAAAAACTCTTAATCATTCATTGTGAAAAGGGACGTAAGAATTTTATTGATTCAATTAAATTTAGAATTGCTTCGATTATTTTTAGTGGAACAACTTTATTGATATTATTAAATTGTTTACTAGTGAAAAGTAAATTAATTTTTTTAACCATATTTCAAAATTTCAATTGTTATTACTCGTTTAAAAAGAGGATATAAAAAGTGTGTCTACAGCAGACGAAGAGATAGTTTTACATTACTTTTAGGATATGATCGCTTTATTATGTTAACAAAATCGCTTAAGTTACAATTTACCATTTCAATATATATGTACACACATATGTATGTATATTGAATTTTAAAGAAAGGAAAAATAAACCTGCTTATGTATTATACAATATACTATAGACACTTATGCTGGTTTTACACTACATGACTCTTAAACCTGACGGGCAAAACTTCCAAACATGCCGTGCGAGACATTTACATGACATTTGTAAAACTCAGAATCTAAAGTTTTAATTGAAAGACATGCAAAGTTGCTTGTGATTCACAAAGGTGATAAGAATGGCAAGACTGATGTAAAGACGTGTGGTGTAAAACCAGCATTAATTGATGCGGACTTTTTTAACTCTATGGAAACACTAGATCCAATTAAAATTCCTCTATAATCAAATCATGATGTTATCAGTTGCCGTTGGTTCTATTGTTATTGATATTTCTCAATTAGTTCATATTACGCTTCTGACGAAATAAGATTATTTATTTTAGTTTTCGTTGAAAATGAGTCCTTCTAAAATATTACTTCTGCTATTAAGCATTTTTTGCTTAACTCAGGTACTTGCTAAAGTATTTAACTTAACATTTATTTCATAAAACAAATATTACTTGTATATACTTACGAGTATGTTTCTCCACCATGATTGCAGGTTATACAAATGGCACGTTTGAGACGGGATGAAAAGTCTGCATCAAACATAAAACTTCCAACTGAAGCAGATGTAAAAGCGTTGGGTGAAATTTTAATAAAAAAATTGGAAGATTCTTTCAAAGATTGTGATCCAACTCTAAAGGTATTTGCAATAACAGTTATAAGAAATGGGAAAATAATAGAAATTGCTAACATATTTGTAGAAAATTTTATCGTGTGCCAAGACATCCTTGCAAAAAACTCAGGCTGTGGCTGTAACAGCTTAATAGTTTTTGTGCCAAACATATTAAGGGATATGTTACATATTACTCGACAACGAAGGAAAACGAAGTGATATTAAATTTTAAATTTAATAGATTTCCATACATACATATGTACATATACTCGACTAATTAGCTTTTTTCATATCTACACTACTATAACACACCTCCACCCACCCGCACATACTATAAACAACAATTAAAAAATTATGTTATATATTTTTCTACGTTTTTCTAATGAATTTTTTATTTTTATTGTAATAAAAACTGTTAAAAATATAAAATAAAATGTATTTTAGTTTTGAATCTCGGAAGCAATTAAATGAAAGATCAATACAAAATATACGGGAAATCGTGCTTCGGTTTGCTTTACTTTTCTCCGTTCCCAATTATGGACGCAAACCGGGGTATGAGTTTACTAGAAAAAAAATCGACAACTGTAAAATGCGACTTAATTTGTAGAATCCTATGCATATGTATATAACTATATACTTACATACATACATATGTACTAGTGATGAAACGAATGCAATTTTTTGATATTAGCGAATAGGAATATTTGAAACGATATTCGCGAATACGAATATTTAAAACGATATTTGCGAATACGAATATTATATGCAATGTGAAATATTAAAAAATTGTCATGAAAAAGGACTTCACATTCTTGTTGGCGTACTTTAAAGTTAATAAAAAGTACCCAAAATTTTAATGATCGTCATTGAATAATATTTGAAAATGATACAAAGCACAAATTTCTATAAAAAAATAATGTATTTGTACAAACTAAAATGTTTAGTCATTTATTTAAATTTCGTTTAGGATTTATGCATTTATTTATTTAATTTTATATTATATTATATTAATACGAATACATTCGTATTCGCCTGAAAATGGCCGAATATTCGACAGTTCGAATACGAATATTCGTGCATCACTAATATGTACATATTATGAAATTTATTTATTTATTTACGCTCATGATTATTAGCAGAAAAAAGTATCAAAAGTAAAATATTTTATTGTTCTTATCCAGAGCTCTTTTGCATAACATTGTTTGTTGGCAACAGTTTTTATTCGTTAAGTTCATTTTAGATTCGAAGTAAAGTTTAAATCTAAAATTTAGATAAATACGTATGTATGTACTTATTATTTACACATACATACATACATATATATGTGTGTCCGTGTAACAAGATTACTGAAAGTGCTCCAGAATCCCTATATATCTCAACAAAACTATACGCAAATATAGACGATGTAGGGAACTATATTCTGCTATATTTGCATATATGTATTATGTAAACTCACAAGCAAATCATCAAATCAAATCTAGTGCTGGGCTAGGACGCGTAGCAAATTGTTAACTGATACCACCACAAAATTTCCACAATAGACAATTTTCTTAAAAGATCGATTCCATTTTTATTTGTGTTTTGCAATTTTATTTGTTTGATTCTTCGAATTATTATTTTAATACAAATCAAATTGATTTCGTAAATAATGATAATGATAATAGGTGTGTTTTTTTACTTTTGCAGTAAAATGCAGTAAATGAGTAGTTACTGCAAAAATTTAAAAATCTACTCTCAAAAAGAGTTGTTGCCTCAAAAAGTACGCGAACGGAAAAATAGTAAAAATTAGTAAGATTAAAGAAACAGCTGAGTCCTACTCCATATAGTGCTGAAAATATATAAACTTTTGACTACTCAAACTTTTTCTTATTTTGGTACTCGTGGCAATATTTTTTATATCACGAACAATCTAAGATAAAATGCTGTAATTTATTTCATGTACTATTTGTAATTAATTTCTTTTTAATTTTCTTGTTCTGGTTAAATTAATAAAAAATTACATGACTGTTTGTTAATATTACTGATTACCTTAAAAGCAAGTGCAATACTAGGTAACCAAATACTTTAGAGTTTTATAATTCTGAGTAATTTGAATAATTTGCAAAACAAAAGGATTAATAAAGTAAATTACAATGTATGTATTTACACGTATATTAACAGTAATTATTATTATACTTTATAAAATAATAATTTTTTAATGAATTTCACAATCTTTATTTAAATTTTTCTCAAATTTTTACACTTTTCGTTTCCTTGCTTTTCATTTGTTTACACTTTGAACCATATGTTTTTATCTTACTAAGCTTTATTACGACAAATTTCTGCAGTAAAAATTTGCAAAACATTCAGTCGAGAACTGTCACTTTACTCTCTCAATTTGTGTTCTTATTTACTGCATTTTGGGTACGCGAACGTAATTTAGTAAAATGCAGTAAAGTTCAATAAAAATTTGTAAAAACTTTTGAGTACGCGAACGCAATTAATGTCACCAACAAGTCAAGAAAGTGCTCAACAGAAGTGGTGACTTGGGGACACTAAGCCCCACGGTCCACGAGTAGCACAAATAAAAAAATTTTATGATTGATTTTTTTAAATCGCACTAATATTATATCCTAACTTTAACAAAACTGAACTATAAAGTGGTTTTTAAAATTTTTCCATTATTAAAACTGTCCGATAAAATAAATAATACAATTTTTGTTTGGTGGCAACATTTCTGTGAATATTGTGGGTATTGATTGTTAAAAATACTTAGTGGCAACTTGCTTTTGTTTATTTGCCAAATTAAAAATAAAATGAAACCATTTTTGAAAATTCTTTTTTTTTTTGTATTATTATGTTTGTACTATATTGCTTTTGTTTTGTGTCATATTTTGATAAAATAAAAAGAAAGTGTGGCAACGTATGAAAACGTGGCAGTTTCAAATGACTAAACCTCACGATAAAAGTTACAGGTAGGTGAACTTGCCTTTAACTTATCGCTAACTTTTGGTTAAGCCCCCGTTGCAACATGCAAGTGCAAGTGAAACAAGTAAGAGTGCTATATTCGGATGTGCCGAATCTTATATACCCTTTACCAAAGTGCGTTATGTAGTATAGAGATACATACATAAGCACAGAGATATGTAGGTACATATTCATTTTGTGAAAAAATTCGTACTTTTTTTCTAGTGCAATTTTTAGGTTTTTGGCATTATGTTTAATTTGGTGCTTTTTAAATATTGGCGATTTTGTTTTTCATATAGGCAATTTTGTTTGGTTTTGGCGATTTTTTTCTTTTTTTTGGCGTTTTTTTAATTTTGGCGATTTTTTTCGTTCTGGCGATTTTTTGATTTTGACGATTTTCTTCATTTAGGCGATTTTTTTATTTTTTATATATTTATTTTTTTTTATTTTTTTGTGACAATTTTTTTTAGTTTTGACACTTTTTTCTCGTTTTAGCGATTTTTTTCGGTTTTTGGCGTTTTTTTTATTTTGGCGATTTTTTTTCGTTCTGGCAATTTTTTTGATTTTGACAATTTTTTTTCATTTAGGCGATTTTTTTATTTTTTGCCAGTTTGACAGTTTTTTCTCGTTCTGGCGATTTTTTCGGTTTTTGGCGGTTTTTAATTTTGGCGATTTTTCTTCGTTTTGGCAAATTTTTTGATTTTGCCGATTTTTTTTTATTTAAGCGATTTTTTTAATTTTTGGCGATTTATTTTCATATAGGCAATTTTTTTTTTGGCGATTTTTTCCGGTTTTTGGCGTTTTACTTCTTAATTTTGGCGATTATTTTTAATTTTTGACGATTTTTGTTCATATAAGCATTTTATTTTTTTTTTTGGCGATTTTTGCGGATTTTTGTCATTGTGAGATTTTTTTTTGTTTTGACACTTTTTTCTCGTTTTGGCGATTTTTTTCCGTTTTTGGCGATTTTTTAATTTTGGCGTTTTTTTTCGTTTTGGCGATTTTTTGGATTTTGCCGATTTTTTTCAAATAAGCTATTTTTTTAATTTTTGGCAATTTTTTTTCATATAGGCAATTTTTTTTTTGATTTGGCGATTTTATTTCGGTTTTTGGGGTTTTTTTAATTTTTGCGATTTATTTTCGTTTTGGCGATTTTTTTGGATTTTCGCGATTTTTTTTCATTTAGACGATTTTTTTTTAATTTTTCCGATTTTTGTTCACATAAGAATTTTTTTTGTTTTGGCGATTTTTTTCGGTTTTTAACGTTTTTTTTTTAATTTTAGCGTTTTTTTTTCATTTTGGCGTTTTTTTTCGTTTTGGCGATTTTTTTTAATTTTTGACGATTTTATAATTTTCGGATTTTTTAGTTTGACCGTTTTTGAAAATTTCAAGAGTTTAACTCTTACAGTTTTCAAGATATAGCAATTTGTCAAAATTACATAGTCAAAATTTCATTAACTGATGGACCACCCTTTAATTAAAATTTTTTTAATTTTAGTGTTAATTGTTGTAGCCTATATAGGCTAATTTTACAAATTTCAAGTGTCAATATACATATGTACACACATACATACAATTGTATGGATGTTACATGGGATATTAAAAGTTTTCGTTACTCATTTTGGAACACCCTTTAATATTTAGCTTTTATATATTTGTTGTTGTAGCGACCAAAGTTCAACATACACTGTCCAAATTTCAGACCCGTAGCTTTTACCGTTCCTGAGAAAATAGCCTTCTTCCTAAAACATGAAATATGTTTAATTATTAGGAAAAAAGTTAAAGTTTTCCAACCCTGGAAACGTTTTTTAATTTGTTAAGTTTTTAAATTTTTTTTTTTAATTATAAATACCAATTTTATTCATACCGAAGTATAAAATAAGTTAATTTAATAAAAAAGTAATAAAAACTTGTTTTCGTTAGTTATTTTCTATGGGAAAATTGAGTTTGAGTTTTCCAGCTCTGGAACCGTCTGCTCGATTTTGCTGATTTTCAATAGAAAATTTCTGACACACCAGTCCAAGAACGAAGTCTCTAGCTCTTCTGGGAGCTTGGGAAAACCGATTTCACGTACAGACAGACAGACAGACGGACAGACGGACATCGCTTGTTCGTCTTCCCTATGCATAAGGATCCAGAATATATATACTTTATGTGTCTCTTATTAATATTGTAGAAATTACAAACGGAATGACAAACCTATACATACCCTTTTACCATTTTTTGGTAAAGGGTATAAAAAACTCAATACACTCACATTTTTTACTAACACAGCCACAGTGTCACTTGCGAGTCAGCTTGCAATGGAAATTTGAAGCAAGTAAATTTTTACGCTTGTCGCAAGTAAAGTGAAAAAACGAAAAACAGTGCTGCCGAGTATAGAGTTATTTCATTAATTTGATTAATATTATATATATATAAAAAGGATATTGATAAATGACACCAAGGCTCATTTTAGAGCTAAGTTCGAGTATAAATTTCATGGTTAAATAAAAGAAATATATTAACAACACAATTGAAGACAAAATTGATTAATTGGAAATACTGCAGTTGAAGTAAAGCAGTTTTTGCTACAACTTGCACTCTGCTGTGTAGCCACGCAACAAATTTTTGTTTTTTTGACATTTCTCCTGATTTTCGTTAGTAATACATATACAGTACTTGCAAGTAATTACTGGCATGTGAAAACGGGGGTTTAAGTGAAGTTGTAAAAATGAAAAAAAATAAAATCCTACTCGTACCTTTAAATAACGACAAGCTATTTGGCTTCATCTGGATGTAATTCAAAAGTTTCGAATTAAAACTTTCATGTTAGTTCCCATTGCTACGTTCGCTATTTTTTTTTTAATTTTTGTAAATGATTCCAGTCCCTAACTTTGGAGACAAACTCATAATATGGCAACCCTGCTTATGGTATACATTCAAGTAAATTAAATTATCCCTAAAGTATGCTTCGTATTATCCATTATTATTTCAATCACATTGAACAATTCACACAAACAAGGGTTTAAAAATTTTAAGCTCAAAGCCAAGATGGTTCGAAAACTTCCTTAAAGCATATTTATGTGGCTCTGATATATGCAACTTTGATTTCAGCATGAAAATGGAGAAATTCACATCTTTACACATGTGCTGCTTCTTTTTTATTTAGATTTTTTAACAAAAATACTATCAATATTTTACATGTTGCAAGTACTACTAATTTAAAAATATGCAACCAACATGCAACTAAGTTAAAATTTCTAACATCTTTATAGTTGAAACTGACAAAATTGAAAATGGCTTAACTAGCATGAAGTTTTTCCTAATACATAATGCTTTAGATAATCATATCATCATTAATAAATTCTTTCGAAAGTTCTGATTATAACGATACATAAGAAAAATCGCAGATGACTGAAAATTATATATCCCGCTATGAGTCACTTCGGCAGCGAAAGAAACATATCGTAAAAATTTTCTAATAAATCTCGATGATATTGTCTGTTAGGATTCACTAATACTGGGAGAGAAAATCAACTTTCGTCGTGTATGAAACTTTGAAAATTTACTTTAAAAATTCATATAATACCAAATACCAATCATTCAGGATTTAACATTGTCAGCGTTAGTCGGTTTGAATCATTATGATGTTAGCTACCGCGAAGCTTAAACTTATTAAATTTGCATTTAGAGATGCAAATAAATACAAGATATTGAGTTCTCTTAAAGGAAAATACAAGTTGTCGCTTCTTGAATACACACCTACTCTTAAGTCAACCGTGTTTCGGAACCTTTTTCTGTTCCTTTTTTAGAAATACATACTGATGATTTTGCACACATGTTATATTTCAATCGTAATTTTACTTCGAGTTGAATAGTACTCGTACAACTTGACAACAGTGAAAGATTTCTTCATTCTTCATTTCACTTAAGTTTATATTTGCCTTTTCTCTTGCGTTGTTGCATCCTTCGTCTATTTTTGTGTTCATGTTTCTCGAGCTTGCTTTCATCTTCCTCGAAAGTGTGTTTGATTTCCTCATGAAATTTTTCTATTTCCTTGCCAAGTAATTTTCGTTGTTCCACCATTTTGGAGATTTCCGAACTTGTATAATTTATTTTGTTATCAATTTCTTCAAGTTTAACATTAAAATGGTTTTGCAACTCCTCAATGTCGTGCTTATGTTGCTAAAATCAACCTGAATAAACGTATTTTCCTTAAGCTCTCCCAGTGTTCTGACATACATACCTCAATTATTGCATAATAAGTATCACGAATAATATGACCAGAAATTTCCTCCGAATGTATTTTAGATTTAAGATAATCAATTCCCTTTTGAGCATTTATTTCCATTAAATCGCTTTTCAATTGGGCTTGCGCTGTTTGGATTTCGTACCAATTGCTTTCGAAACGCATTTGTATGGGATTCCAGGCTAAAGTTAAAAAAGTTGAATCGTTATACGAGCATGACGCGGAAATATAGAGAAGATAAATAATAGCTTACTCTGGTTTCTGATTATAGATTCTTCAATTCCCCACAATAAACGTTGTTCTTTAGTATTACGCTTTGTGTAGAGACGTGCATTTATGGTATCCTTTTGTCCTTTTAATATTTCCTTCAGTTCTTCATTTCTATTGCAAAGTATTTCTAGGATACCTAAGTTTTTTTCAGCTCCTCTAAATAAGAAATTCAAATTTATTTTCTATAGCTCTGTCATTATACAAAAATATGCATATGGTCGCACCTTAATGGTTGGCATACCAATTGCTCTAAATTGTAATTGTCTGGAAATTTCTGTAAGCCTTGAAATATTAATTTCAAAAACGATTTAATTTCCTTCACATCTGTGTGCAATTTAAATCTTTCCAAACAATCTTCTTGTTTATGTGTCTTTATTACATCAACCCATACGCAATTTTCTTTAGCTCTTCTTTTCAAATATTCCTTACTGCTCCATGCGAAAATATTATTGGAAAGCTTTTCCATACTTGGATAGTCGCATTTATCTTCTAATGTCAGCATATCTAATTGCTCATTAACAGTTTCCTCCAAACATGCCAAAGCGACTATTTTGAGGTAGTGAAAGCTGTGGCGACTGCTAAATAATTCGCCAACTATTTCTGGATTTAGTCTATCAAAACGAGGGTACTTTGGATTTTTATGCAGAAAAATAATTTTGTCATGCTTTGCTGGAGTCTTTTCTTTATGTGATTCCATTCCGAAAAATTAGGAAATTTTTTCAATAAGCTTTTGAAATTAAGCAACTGAAGTGTACATACATACATACATATATGAAAACATACATACATTTATTCAAGGTGTATTTAAACAGGTGGCAGTGCTACTTCAGGTGATAATTTTTTGCTCTATGTGATTTGCATGGTGTGGTTATACAGGTGAATGCGTATGGATTTGTTAAACAATAATACGGCAACCATATCTGTGTAAGGAACCGAAAAATGTTAGAAGCACAAACATTTTTGGACCCAAACCAAAACAAACCGAAGTTTCTGACATTCGTTAGCGACAAAGCAAATAGAGTAAAAAATTATCAGCTGAAGTAGAGCTGCCACCTGTTGAAATACACCTTGGTGCTTTGTATCTGTTGAATGTCAAAAACTTTGCTTTGTTTTGGTTGTGGTACTATTCTTTTTGTGCTTTTGACATTCTTCGGTTCTTTACACACCTACGGTTGCCGTATTTTTATATAACAAATCATTACGCAGTCACCCATGGTGTAATTATACAGCTAGCTACACCTTGCAGTCATCTGTATAATTAAACCATGCATTTATATGTAAATATATATACACATATGAATGTACATACCCCCAAACCAAATGCTGCTTCTTTTTCCATCTAGCATTTCGAGTTTTTCTAGTTGGAAAAATGTAAAAAACATCCAAAAATTTTTTTCAAGGAAAAACTGAAATGAATACCTTTATTTTCAATAAACGTGCATACAATTTTATTTTTCAATAACTTGCAGGCTACACTTTGAATTTTTGTTTCAAAATTCAATACAATCACACTTTCTTACTACCGCACTCATACAGGTGGACTTCAATTTTTCAGTCAACGCTTCATTAAGTTTTTCTTTAAAAATAATTTTTGTGTTTGTAAAAAATTTAAAACAGAAGTAATTTTCTTTGCTGAAATAAAATATGTATAAAAAAATTTTTAAATTTTTTCTCGACGACGGCATTTTGAACATAAAATTGGAAATGAAATTGCTTTCGACAATCCATATGTGTGAAAAAATTTAAAGCAATTTATTGAGCCACAAGGTAATGCAAAAATCGTCATTACAGAAAAATCAAAATATTTGTTATTGAATCAGCGATTTTCGTATTCAAATATCAAAATAATTTTTTTCTGTGTAATGACAGTTCTTATTGTAAACTGTTTGAAAAATAAATAACGAACATTTTTATATTTTTTAACAATTTAAGAAATACTTGATATTTTTCTATAATTCTTATAAGACCTTCATTATTAAAAGTAGTGACTATGGAGAGATCTGCTTCTGAAAGAAGACTAAGCTTTATATCCACTGCTGAGGAAGAGCATTCCATTGTAGGACTCAGCAGCAAATGTCCCCTTCATAAAGGTTTTAAAGAAGAAAAGCCAGAGGAGAATAAACAAGTAGATGCTGTATATGACAGACCACTGCTAAGAGCTCCCTACGATTCAAACATTGTGAAGAAAATTTTAACTCAATCCGATCGTTACAAAAACTTAAGGCCCAAAGTTGTATTTCAATTACTGGGTGAACGCCGCAGCTATACAGATTTGAAAACAGTTGCAATTTCACGTTTGGAGTCAAATTTAAAAAAAAAATTCTTTATTTTTTCAAAAGCAATTGAAAACAAGGAAATTGATGTCATGCCAAAAGATGAGCTTTTCCACTCCATTTTCAGTTGGAAATGGAGTGATTTTCTCACTCGTCGGAAGCTCACAAACTTTGTTTGGGTTGACATTTTGTTAAGAATGAGAGAAAATCGGATGCATTTGTATAAATTCCTAAAAGATTTATATGAGTTGCAATGGTTTTTAGGAAAAATATTTGATTTTCTACTTTTGGAAGTCGGAGAGGAACGTATTGACATTTATGAACACATCAAGTAATTATGGTTCAATATTGCAAAAAAAAAATTGTTAACTTGGATCTTGTGCAATTACTTTGACTATTTTTTTTATTTTTCAGTGAAGCCAAAAAAGTCCTGGAAACTACAGATTATATCGAAAATGAATTTCATATGAACTATAAAGAATTTAGGCAGCTGCTGCATAAAGAATACTTCTTTACAAACGCAAAACGCAGTTCAGAGGACAGATTGCTTAAAACCTATTTGGAAAATCGAATTTTAAACAGTCACAGTAAGTTGTTTGATAAATAAATCCCGCTTAGCGAAATTGAGAAACATGTATCTCTGTCAGACATTAGAGGCCAGAGTTACAACTGGGCTTAGTGAAGATTTAAAATAGTTTATAATGCTTCTCTACTTCACTTTGCCACTATTTAAATAAACTGAACTGAAAATTGTTTTAGTTTGGGATCCCATTGAAATTCGGTATCACACAAAATGGTACAAGAATGTTGTCAAACAAAATCAATACCGTAGCGATATAGCCCTGGAAAAATATGACAATGATATTGCCCACTACAAGGAAATGTTAGATAAGGAGAAATCTATTGATGGAAATTATATGGACTACTGCTACTCCTCCATAGAAGTGTACAAAAATAGTTTAATTCAAGTTCAAGAAAAACTCAATAAAGAACTTCATGAAATGGAAAATAAATTAACTTACATAAAACTGCAAACTGATAAACTAACGGAGCAGCGTCAATGGTTAGCAGACGAAATTGAACGCTTCCACGAGGAGAAAGAAAAAATTGTTTCCCAAATTGAAGTTGAAAGAGATAAATATAGACAACAACTGGAGGTACTTGTACAAAATTTTCTTAATTCAAATATGGGGATTCAATATTATACTTTTCTTTAATTTCTAGGGGGAAACAAAAGAAGTGTTAGTCAAAAAGCAAAGGAGAAGAAACAAAAAGCAAAGACGTTGAGTACTACAGCTATGCGTGTCAGTTAAATCGACACTAAAATACAATTTCTTAGCAAAATAAAATCGTAAATAAGCTACAAATGCTAAACAGAAACCAATTCTCTTCCGAAATTACAAAACGATCAGACTGAATACGATTGGCGGATTTTGCCAATCGTACGCCTAGTACGAGTAGAAGGTTAAAGGAAAATGTTGGGATGTTCTTTTATCTAGTACTATAATTTTCTTGGTGTTAGACATAGAATTAACTTACACAATCTGAAACTGCACTAATTTATTAAATAATTAATTATTTAACTGACTATTTCATTATTTATTTCAAGATTTTCAATACCCCGTGTGGCGCAACAGATATCTTTTTTACATTACAGCCTTTTTGAGTCCAACATTTTGTGTGTTTCTCGGAATTTATTTGTTTAGAAACGTAATTTTAAGCAAGCAGTTGTGAAAAATGGGTTGCCATTCAAGAAATTAGGGAAGATGCTTTTTCATAAATAAATTAAGAGCATCGTGTTTCGACTTCGACGGCGACGATTTTGTACTAGACTAAAAAAAATTTAAACATTTTTCTTTAATCACACCAGTAATGAATTAAGCCCATTATAAATATGAACGTTTTGGTTGCTTGGAGGTTTGCATGTTTGCTACCTTATAATGAAAGAATCGCAAGATGAATTCATTTTGTACACAAACTGATTATATGCTGGATTGAGACATATGTATAGCCTAAAAATGTTTCATGGAGAAAATCTTCTTGAATCTATTAGGCAATTTTTTTCTCTGTGTAGTTCAGTTTTTCTAAACTTAGGATTAACTATCCTAAAGTCATAATAATGGCCCTAAAATAAATAAATTAACAAATAAAATTACTTTTTTTTTATTTTTCTGCTGCCTTTTTGTGATATCGAAATCAGTTTGATATTCTCTAGCTTTTGAGATTGGTAGCGAACCTAGGAAATCAAATGTTCTTTGGAACAAACCTGAGCGACAGGTAAACTTTTATCGATTAATTTTTAAGTGTAATTTTCAAAAGTTTTACACGATATCTTCGAAATCGATATCATTAATGAAAGTCTTGGTCAAGTGGGAATGATTGATGATTGATTGTCTTAATTAATACTGCTCTTGTGTGTTTGTTAACATACTTGTAGTTTGTTTATATACTTACGTTACATGCAACAGAAAGAAAAACCAAAACTTCCCGACACATCGACAAAAATCATGATGACGCATCATGTATCATGTAGCACAGATTTTTAATAAAACATTTTCAAATAGGCGAACAGAAAATTATGCAGAACGCCAGACGATACTTGCACCATGTGCAACATTCGAACTGCAAAAGCAATATCAAAATATCAACACATTCAAAGACGGGCAATAAGAAAAAACAAGAACTAACAAAATAACAGGCTGGCTGACTGCCATAGGATACACAAAAGCCCTTTTTAAATTCCACTACAAATAAAGCATTTTTTTGAAAGGGAATGTTAACAACATGTGGCACGTACGAGTTAAAGAAGATGCACACCTGTCACGTGATAAACGTGCGTGAATAGGGCTGACGTGCCTTTCTTTTTCTTAAAAAAGTTTGGCCGACTCTAAAAAATTAAACGGTTTAATTTGAAATGCAATAAGTAAGGTTTATGCGTATTCACAAAATATTTGCACTCTTTATGTCATTTGGATTTATTTTCGTATATTTTCTAAAATAATCATTATCCTTCATTTACAACTAACATTCAAAAATTAAAAACGTCTCTAAAACTTAAAAAATACCTCTCACACGACTGGTTCCCAGGGACTAGGCGGGTAACTTTTACATTGCGTTGTCATTGGAGGTGGTCAATTGACATAATTAACATACTTGGTGATAGGTCTTGGACCTAAACTTAAGGTACTTGTCCTGTGGTGGTTCGTTTAGTACCAGACTCAGCTTGGTTTCATAAGGACCCGTAATATTTCGATGTCACGCTGAGTGTGAAAATTTCATAGCACTATTGTTCCAATTTTGTGATACATATTATGTATGTCATTTTTGTTTGATTGTTTTATGAAATTTGTTGTACCATTCCCACACGCAAAGAAAAGATATGGTTGTAAAATGGTTGAGAAAACAATATTATATTCTCAGAAACAAATCTGTGGTCGTTGAAAACAAGTTATTATTATTTTAAACATTAATTTTGTTACGGTAAGCAAAGTTATGTTTGAATTTAATAATTACATTATTATATTCATAAAAAAGTGTGATATGGTTAGAGTTTAACAATATAGTTTTGTTAAAAATTTATGACTGCAACATAATTTTAATTATTATTTAAAAATAATATAATGTAAATAACAATATAACGTTATCCAAAAGCATACTATTTTAAGTTTTAAAAAAAAATCTTTTTCAGAAACATCTTCTGTCAGTTTAGTGTTTCGTTTGTAAGCTATCGGTATTGCACGCGTTGTGTTAAATAAATAAATAAAACACAAACAAACAAAAGGGTAGATAAATAAAAACATATACATACGTATGTACATATGTTTATATCTTTATAAACACGTGTTTGTATTTCGAGTATACACACATATCTAAGTATACATTTCTATATATACATTTAATTTCAACAATATTAATTTATCTTTATTTTGGATTTAACGCACAGCTGTTTTAAAAAAGAGATCCACCAATAAATATATGATTGAAAAATAAAATATTATATAATAAATAATACTATTGTCGTATTTAAAAAAATTATTATAATATAAGAACATGGTATTGTGAGTCTCAATTATATTTTAGTCACATCTAACAATAGTGTTGTCATATTTACAATAAGAAGATCATTGTTATTGTTGATAATATTATTATTAACTCAGATAATAATATTATGAAAAGTTTGCTTTCCTATTGACAATAACATGATTTAACTAACACCATATAATTGAATCATAGTATGTTGCTGTTTGATTATGGTTACATCAACCATATTTTTTCTTTGCGTGTACATATGTACATACTTACTAATTTGATCTTGTATGGCCATAATCGAAAAGTCCTGAATTAGTGGCCATTTTTCTTTCGCAGCAGTTCATGGGGGCGAGTGAAAATTTAATCACGGTTACATCCCTGTTTCTTCTAACTACAATTGCTCTGGCTATTAAAATAATCTGCAACACCACCATCATCGTCATTTTCGTTCGCAGCAGTTTATTTTAAACACTCTTACAAATTTAACGAAGGAAGATTGTGTGCCATTGTTTTGCAAAAAATAAAAAATTCTTAGAATTGAATAACACGGAACAATATCTTTTTAAGCTAACAAAAATTTAACATGAATAAATGGAAATTTAACCGGCTCTTTTTTGTTGCTATTGAGAAATAATCTTGAGGCATTTTTTAGTAAATAGGGCTAAATAAAGGTTTCAGCAATTAGATATTTCAACAGGAATACAGAAAATAAAAGCAAGTAGAAATTATGTATAAGGTCAGAAATTAAAACCAGTATCACCACAGACAGAAGACAAACAAGCCGTGTTGCAACAATGAGCCCTTTTTATTTATCTGTGGCATCAACATGCGAACATGTCTTCACAAAAGCCCAAGATTGCTACTTGAGAGCAAAAAAACACAAAGTTTATTGAAAAATCTTTACCATCGGGTAGCAGAAAACACATATCGAATTGTATTTTAAATGGAAATTTATAAAACCTGCATGTCTTCACAAAAGGCATATTTAATACATTTCTGTAATGCAACAGAATTATTAAAATCCTTTTCCAAAAACATAACAATTCATTCTGTTCATGGGATTAGAACCACTTTGCATTTTTAATTTAGTGCAAGCAGTCGAATATGATTTGTACATTAAATTATTAGTAGAAGAAAAACATTAAATTCTAATTAACATTAGAGAAAAATTGGCAAGGAATAAAGCGGAAGGAACCAAAATTGATGTATATACACATATCGTTTGCAAGGATATTCCAGACACAAAACTGTGCGCGGATACTTAAAAGATACTCTGCTCGTCCAGCACCAAAAATAAGATCTGAAGCTGAACCCAAGCAAGTAGCTCAACGGCAAAAAAGAGCCATTGCTTATTGTGAATATCTGAAATTATAAAAGTGAAGAAACAACCGCCGCTGAACAATACACGCAAATAAAAATAATAAATCGATTGTAATTTGCTGGAGAGCATAATATGACATGCGGAATTCAAGTAAGACGTCAAAGTTAGTGATTGGCGTACTGTATGTACTTCGCCACATTTACAAAGGATATTCAGTAGTTATAATAACCTAATTTCATAAAAAAAATAATTAAAATGTTTCATGTTTGATTGCTGCATTAACGAAAATTTTTTCAATTTTGCAATTTTTTAAGTCGCCATATTTCGCACACTAGACGGTGTAATGAGATATGACGTTGTTCGAGTAAATGAGCGATATGTACATCCATACATGTCATCTGTGTTTCATATAAATGGCGATATATTAAGTTTAATTTTTTTAAAGAAGGTATGAATGTAACAGCTGGTCAAAAATCAGTTCTGCTTATGCATACATACCTACCTACATACATACAAAAATGTATGCATACATATGTAAGAAGGGATGTGCATATTGCAACTTAAGGCAGCAGTTTTAAAACGTAATGAGAAAAGAAGTGACGAGTACATATTACACGCTCGTTGCTTTGTTGCACAAAAGTATATGCATGTGCAATGTACATTGTACATACATACATATGTATGTATGTATCTCTTGCATGCTGCCTCTTTGTTCCCTTTTGCGACACATACATATGTACATACCTAAATTGTACATATATTCATCTGTTATTCTCGTTGTTGCTGGCTGCCGGCGGTGGTGATGACTTTTTTTGACTGAATGCTACAAAAAGTTCACAAGTGCTTGTATGAAACAATTAATGTTGCGATATTACGTGTGTATGTATCCACATATGTATGTATGTCTGTAGTTCTTTTGATGTACAGAGAACATCACATACACCATGCGAAAGAAATTATTTTGCATTTGTTCTCACGACTTGTAAACGAATTCTGGTCGCCTAGTCCTGAACACCTAAGAAAATTTTTAAATTTTACATAGAATTCCCACGGCCAAAATTTTCCCACAGTGTTCAAGCGGATAAAAATAAATAACAAAAAACTTACACTACCATGAAGGGCAGGGGAAAAATAAAACGAGAAGAACGAAAAATGAACTCGGCAACAACAACTACCTATAGCAAGTGCAAGTTGAAGATCAAATAAAAAAGAAAAAAACGTTGTATGGAAGGATTTGCCTGTGTACATACATATGCACATGCATATGAACGACGTATAGTATACGTACATACATACATATAGAACTATACAAATACAAAATACCAATGCTGATGAACGATTAAGGAAAAGAAAAGGTAAAGCATTTTAGTTGAGTTTTGTACTTTGAAGAAGATAGTTGTTTTGTTCGATGAAAATATGTAAATAATATGTGGGTTCTTAATTTCAGAAAACTCCTTTCAATATGTTTGGCCCTTTTCATCAAAAAATAAACGTCAAAACACTATATGTATGGATCTGTATAATGAATACCTCGGGGATGTTTCTCAAAACTTACAAGTGCTGTAATACAAGTAAAGCATTTGGGAAAATATTTTATATTCATATAATATATATATCTTCACAACTATTTTACTTGTATTTCAACACTTGCAAGTTTTGAGATACACGCACCGCAGCAGTTGAAACCCTTTATTAAACCCCTTTCAGTATGACCTTTATTTGAAGGCCTCTTAACAGCCATTCTCTGGAAGGCCTTTAAGAGTCATTAATTTGAAGGCCTTTTAGAATATCTGCAAAAGAAGTGAGAACGAAAGGCCTAACTCGCAATGACAAGATCTGTAAAAAAAGATATGAATATGGGATGGAACGAGCAGGCTTTGTACATCCAAAAGAAGGAGTACATAGCCCTTTTAGAAGGCATCCTTCTTTTTCCCGCTGGGCATATGTAATACTTATTAGACCGCTGCAAAATACCAATTGCAATAACTTTTAAGACGAAGGATTTTTCAAATGCTTTACTGCAACAGCACTGTTGGTAACACATTTGTTTCAGTTATTGCAGGTATAGGAGTAAAGGCTCAACTATAATATGAATAAGCTGGCTTAAGCTAATGCCAGAATTGAACGATAAGTCTGTCAAATACTTAAGCAATTCAGATGTGACTTTTAGGTGGCCACCATGTCCTTACATGCACTTAAGTATTCTCTAGCCACAGTTGCACATATAGGTATTGTTGAAAATTTTTTACTAATTTTGTTTCTTCTTATAACATCAATCTTCAATCAAATTAACATGTTGGAATGTTCTAATCTATTAAAAATTCACGTATAATTATATCCACCACTTTATTACTTGTTTTATTTGTTTTGCCTACTAAAAAGTACAACAATGAACATACATAAATAAACTCATATGTATGTGTATTGTAAGACAAAAACTGAAAAAAGTTTTGCTTTCTTTTCTGAGTTTAAAATAAGAAACAATAAAAAAATATTTAAAATCAATGAATATTTTCTGATGCTGTTTGCTTGAGTTTAAAAAATGCACAAACAATGTTTTCCGTACGGAATGTGCGTTCAGTTTGGCACTTAACTTAAGCAAATGACATTTGACGAAACTTGACGAAAAGTTCCATAAGTACATTATAGTTTGCCACATACGTTTTATATGTAGCCGCACAGTTGTTTAAGTTCGCTTATTCATATTATAGTTGGGCCTTAAAGAAGAAAATACTGCTTGACGGAAGAATTTGTACTTACATACATTTTGTTAAGTCTATAGTACACGGCATGTAAAAGATCACATGCGCATGTGGCTATAACGTAATTTTGACGTCATCACGAAGTTAGATTTGCTACATGCCGTGAACTAGTAACATATGTTCATCTAGACGACAAAAATACTATCAAAATTTTACTGCATGCCACTACTAGTAATTTAAAAACAAATGCAACCAACATGCTGAAAATATCCGTGACGTCATCGCCACACACGCATGTGGCTTATTACATGTCGTGCACTATAGGCTTTAAGCTTAAATTAGACGTGACATAACCAATACCATACAAAACAGCTGTTCGAACCAAACTTATGGGCAACACTGTATTTGATTATTGGTGACGCGCCATAACGCCATAGCCATTACGATAGAAACCAATTAAACATGCGTTTGGTTATGGCTGTGGTATTGTGGATACATCACGTCTAATTTTTGCTTTAGAACTAGGGTTTGCCAAAAACCGTGGAATTTAAAAAACCGCGGTTACTGGTTTTAAGGTATTAAAACCGGTCGGTTTCGGTTCGGTTTCGGTTTAGAAATTTTGCATGTATATAAATAGGTATGTATGCTGGAAAGATAAAGATATCGTGAATAACAAATGGAATTTTTCCTCACGTGAAATTTTCATTCTCCTCGAAGGGAAAAACGCTATCGAGAATCTCCAGTGAAATTTTTCCCACCCATCAGTCCACGTGAATGTAAAGAGGGAAGAATATTTGTAAAGCTTAAAAATTCATTGAAAATCGGACTAATTTGAGTTTAACCCTACGTCTGCAGCTGATATATTTTCATCATGACAAATAAAAAAAAATTTATTTTCAATATCAAGTTTGACTCTTGTTGTGATAAAAATATATCAGGTGTAGACGTAGGGTAATAACGACAAACACACAAATTTTAGGTTCCAATCGTAAGCTTTACTTACTAATCTTGTCCTAAAAATAAATATTTATAACTTTTAATATGCATGTATATAATTCGAAGAAAAATATCGAATTATTCAGTTCGCCAGCAAAAATAAAGCAAACAAAACCAAGGGAAAAGTGAAAAAATTCACGTGAAAAATATTATTCATGATGAGGGGAATCAAAAAAGAGAACATTTCTGGGAAAAAATTTTCGAGGCGAAAAATTGTTACCCCTGTAGGGTGATGAAGTTTCTCTTGTTTGTATTCAATTCAGTTACTTTTAATAGAAAAGGAACATTAGGTAATGTGGTATGTGTTTAAAAAGCTTAAAAATTAAAAATTTATATTTAATTATCCAAGTAATAAAATTCCAGAAACGTTAAAGCACTCAATAAAGTGTCGTTTAAACGAAATCTTATTTTTGTGTAGAAGCTACCAGCGACAGAAAACACTCTTTTGCTTTCAGTTAAAGAAGGCTTTATTGTGTTCTTGCCTTGTGAAGCAATAATATGTTAGTTGTCTTGTTGTTCGTTTTTTTTTTAATAAAGTAAAAATTCTTGACGAAGAACGTTAAAATGATCGCCTTTTAATTATAGATTATAATTGTTCCTGCAAGGAATTTTTTTACAATTTTACAATTTTCTTACCTGTCATTGTCACACACTTCTGAGTAATGTATACAAGTCTTGAATTTAAATGCAAAGTACATTTTCTGTATTTTTAAACAAGATAATAAATGTTAAAAACCAAACCTTTCTTGTCGTTGGTTGGTTTCAGTTTTTATGGGTTAAAAAACCGCGGTTTCGGTTTCGGTTAAAACCGAACGGCAATCTCTATTTAGAACGACCCTGAAGTTTTTAGTTCAATTTCGAACGGCAGTTATCCAAAACAGAACACACCAACTTCCAAAGCGTATTGAATAAACAAAAAGATTTTTTGTTTAGCGCGCACAACAAAAAATCCTTGAAAATATCACCGAATCAGGAGAACAGCAACTCAAAGTGATGAGTTGTGGCACAACTTTATTGTATCTAAAAACATACATGCGTCCATACATATGTATGTATGTATTTATGTGTTGTACATAGTCACAAGAAATTGTTTTTTAGGTTGTAATAAAGTATGTTACACTCACTGAAGTATCTACATTACGTTGCACCAAAGAAAAAAACTTGTTAGAGTTTAGCATAATTTTAAAAAGCCTTCAGCTTTTTCGGAAGATGCTATATCTTCTAAACGACTGAACCGATTTTCTTAAAACATGGCTAAGAACCCTCTCGATCAAGTCACCTTTGAAACAGAAAAAACTAAATCAAAATCAGTCCAGTCGTTTGGTCTGTACGTGAACACGGACAGACAGATACACAGACACATACTACAAACTTATAACACCCCTTTGTTTTATTATTATTATTAAATTAAATCCTTACTAATATTATAAATGTGAAACTGAGTTTGTTTGTTTGTTTGCTACGCTTTCACACCCAAACTGCTCAACCGATTTTGAAAATTCTTTCACGTCTTGAAATGTCTTATAAATGGTATTGTGCAGGACTTTAATACATATGTATATGTCATTAATAATTAATTATAATTATTATCAAAGTAATTTTTATCACAAGATTTTTTTGCATCAAAATTTTAAAATATCTTTACAAAAATTTCAATCAATATTTTATGTATCGAGAGCCTACAATCATGAGTCTAAATGAGTTTCCGATGGCAAATAGCTCCACTGCAATATAAATTTCAAATCAAACAAATGTTTAATTTTTCCTGAGTTCTGCGTTACATACACACAAAAAAGTAATATGAATGATTTTGTAATATTAATTAAAATATTTGTAGTATCAATTAAAAAATTAATTAAATTTTCACCTATAAACAATTTGATAATATCAATTAAGTTTTTCCAGTCAAATTAATTAATACAATTAATAATTTAATTAATATAATTAATTGAAAATATTAATTGGTGAACACTTTTTTCTGTGTATTAACGGCGCTATGTATAAGCAAAGATTGGCATGAAGTTAGCATAAGTGGCAAAATTGAACATGATCTAAAATAGTTTTGCCATGAAACTTCACATTAAAAACCATTCCAGGAGGTGTATTAAGATTAGGTAATGCGACCATTTTTAATGTCAAATTGCAAGGAAGTACTCGTCAACAACTAATTCAATTTCGTCACTTTTGCTAACTTCATGCCAATTTTTGTTTATACATAGGGCCGTAATAGTTTATTTATGCTATTAGATTTAATAAAAGTACCATATTAAGTAAAATCTCATAACATTGTACCTTATTAGCTTGTAAATAAAGACAAATTTTTATAAAAATAAAGAAATGCTTACGACATGGTTTCCAAAATAAGCTCTAGTTGAAAACTGCCTTTTACAATCCACACGTGTGGGTAAGTAAAATGATTTCTACCTTGCATGAATTTTGTTAATTTCTACCTCTTATGCCTATGCGTTCTAGAATCAAAGAGTTTCTCATTAGTAATTAGTGGTAACGCTTGTTTTTTTAACACATGGCACACAGATGTAAGCCCGGCCTGAGCAACGCTTAAAAACAAGAGCAGGAAGAGCATCATCTAGACCGGAATAATATTAGGCGTTCATAACTTTTGAGATGAAAAAATTAAAACGAGTTAACATACACACATACTTACGCACATACATATTCATTTGAAACTTAATACAACAAAGAAAGGTATGGGGGATTATATTGTTGTTGTCTTTCGTTAAATAAAAGTTAAAGCACTAGCATTTTCAACTTTTTTTTTTTAAATTCTTATTTTGTGGACACACATGCATGCCTACAGATACATGTATGTATGTACATATGTAAACCCAGACTGTTCAAACTGGCACCAGAGAGCCGAACATCAATCGACTTCTTATATAAATGAATATACTTAAATACGCGAATAAATTACTCTTGGTTTTCTCTGTGTCCAGCTTTGATGTAAATACATTAGGCTGGATCAATTTGTTAGTGTGAAAAATGCAAAAGGCGTGTAGTAAAAGCGAAATCTACACAAAATTCTAAAGGCCCAACTATAATATGAATAAGCTGACTTAAGCTAATGCCAGAATTGAACGATGAGTCTGTCAAATACTCAGGGCCTAATTTTGTAAAACGCAACGCCAAGCGTTAAAAAATTTTACATCGAAAAAAATTAAATTACACAAGCAAAATATATACAAAATTTGTCAATGCTAAGCGTTGTGTTTTACAAAATTAGGCCCTTAAGCAAATCAGATGTGACTTTTGGTTGGCCACAATGTACTTACATACATGCACTTAAGTATTCTTTAACCACATCTGCACATATAAGTATTGTTCACAATTTTTTAGTAATTTAAATTTAAATTTAATTTAATATAAAAATTTATATCCACTAAATTAATGCATTTCAATCAAATTAACTTGTTGGAATGTCCTAATCTCTTAAAACATCACGTATAATTGTATCCACCACTTTATTACTTGTTTTATTTGTTTTGCCTAAAAAGTACAACAACGAAAATATGTACATAAATAAACTCATGTGTATGTGTGTATATGTGTATTGTAAAACAAAGAATGAAAATAAAAGTTTTGCTTTGCTTTTGCTTTTCAGAGTTTAAAATAAGAAACAGCAAAAATATATTTAAAATCAATATCAAAATAAATTCAGTGAAGTGCGACTTTGACCCGCGCACGAAGGGTTCCGTACGGGCACGAGATATGTAATTCAATACGAACAATATAAACTATAGTTTTGGGATTTTTTCGTTTTTGGGTTTTTTCGGTTTTAAGCGTTTTTTTAGTTTGGGGGTTTTTTGAATTTAATGGCGCTTTCTGAGTTTTGGCACTTTTTTTCACGTTTTGGCGATTTTTTTTTTTTGGTTTTTGAAGTTTTTTTAATTTTGACAATTTTTATTATTTTGGCGTTTTTTTTATTTTGGCGATTTTTTTATTTTGGCGATTTTTTTTAATTTTGGCGTTTTTTTTCATATAGGTGATTTTTTTTTGGTTTTGGAGTTTTTTTTGTTTTGGCACTTTTTTTCGTTTTGAGGACTTTTTTTCGGTTTTTGGCGTTTATTTTAAATTTGGCGATTTTTTTCGTTTTTGCGATTTTTTTTTTTAAATTTGGCGATTTTTTTTTTCTTTTTGGCGATTTTTTTTCACATAAACAATTATTTTGGTTTTGGCGCATTTTTCGCGTTTTGGCGATTTTTTCGGTTTTTGGCGATTTTTTCATATTAGCGATTTTTTTTCATTTAAAAGATTTTTTCGAATTTGGCGATTTATTTTAGTGCTAGAATTTTTTTTTAATTTTGTCGATTTTTTTCAATTTGGCGATTTTTTTTAAATTTTTGGCGATGTATGTATATTACATGAGATTTTAACATTTTTCATCGCTCGTTTTGGAGCACCCTTTAATTTCTAATTCTCATGTATTTGTTGTTGTAGTGGCCAAGGTTCTACGTACTCTGTCCAAATTTCAGGTCCGTAGCTCTTACGGTTCCTGAGAAAATACCGTGTGACGGACAGACGGACAGACGGACAGCGTAGCGAAAACAATAGGGTTCCATTTTTCACCTTTGGTGAACGGAACCCTAAAAATGCACAAACAGTGGTTTCCGTACGGAATGTGCGTTCAGTTTGGCACTAACCTTAAGCAAATGACATTTTTTAATACATTTATTTTTTTATTGTATCTTCAATTATGAACTAACAATAAGTATTCAAGTTTTAAATCTAAAATATAGTTATTAGGCCCGACCACTGTCGGACATAAAAAATGACATTTGACGAAAATTGACGAAAAGTTCCATAAGTACATTTAGTTTGCCATATACGTTTTAAATGTATGTAACCGCACAGTTGCTTAATTTCGCTTATTCTTATTATAGGCGTCTAAAATCAAAACCTAGCTCCCGCCGAGAGGCATCAAAATGCATGCTTTTCGTTGGGTAAAAGCCTTTATAAACCAAGTGACAAAAATAACATATTGAATATTTTCGCACCCGATTTTGATGAAATTTTGTAGGAATAATACCTCCGACACAACTACCGTTAGTGCAAAATCTTAAATTAATAAACGTTAATGATTCCTTCCCAGAGATTATTGGTATTACTTTTTTTTGGTACATTTTCTATCTTATTGACAAAGTTTAGTGTATGAGACATATCTCACTGATAATTTAATATATGAAAGCAAAAAATTTTTTTCGTTTTTATTTGGTTTTTAATTCTGGTCTTTATTTGTATTTTTAATTAAATTCTATACCAAATGATATGTTATTTATTATATCTTCATATTATATTTTTAACTATATTCACCATACATACATATAAATTCCTTGAGAGTTGACAAGTATTGAACCAGCAACCTTCTGATTGATAGGCAAGCACTCTAACCAATTGCCTAACAAGGCAGCCTGAATAAGCATTGAAATAATTGAGTTTTAAAATTTTATTTTATGTACAAAAAAATTAATTTCTAGTTCAAATATTCTTCGAAAATATGAATAATTTACTTAGATTTTTGCAAATTAATTCAAACAAAAAATACTTAAAATTGGTAAATATTTTCCTAAAATTTAGTATACCTTTTTACATTTTTTAAGTAAGTAAAATTTCATGAACTAGTCAGGAGTAATTCATTTCCTAAAGTTTATTTTTTGATTTACAACGAAATTTACTAGTCCTTAATATAAAATTTCCTTGAGTTTAAAACCATTTTCCTACTCTTAGTAAATATTTCCTTTAAGTCAGTAAACATTTCCTGAAATGTGAGAAATTTATTGTGTATTTTTATGAACTATTTTTGAGGATATGAACTTTTTATTTTTTACTCATATTAGATAATTTTTACTAGATTTTTGTAAAAATTTACTTTAGCTTAGACAAAATTACTTAAGCCTAGAAATTCTTTTTACTTAAATTTACAAAAAAATTTCTTAATAATAGTACATGTCTTTTTTTTGAGTGTGGATAATGATTCCTTCTCAGAGATTATTTGTATTTCGAACTAAACTTTTGTAGTCTCAGTACATGACTTTTTTTGGTACATTTTCTATCTTATTGACATATCTCACACATAATTTAATATATGAAAGCACAATATAATCTCTGAGTGATGTATATCAATAAAAAATATGGTTGACATTTGCACTGACAATTGTGCAGTAATGACAAGTACTGTAAGTAGTGTTCATAATATGTACACATGTACAAATGTATATATATTCAAAATATAGTCCCAAATTTTTATACAAATGGATGCATTTACCACATACTAAATTTGGCATCTATAGCTGCTGCTAAATATGGTATTCCTAATAAAATAGACAAATCTATCAGATATTTGAATTACCGCTTTTGTAATAGCACATATGTACTATACATATGTACATACTAATCGAATACATAGTTTCCTAAAATTTAAGAATATATGAAGGTAAAATACAAATTAAAAATGCATAAACAAGATGGTCTCATGAACAAGTAGTTAGTAGTAGTAGAATTTTCGAGCAGTGCGAGTTATCATTTAATTTAATTATCATTTCCTAAGATCAAGGGTGAACTTTAATAATGAAGTAAATACCTACTAAAATGGTTCGATAATCAATAAGCACAAAGATTCAAATATTTTCTGCTTTTGTGTAAAGTATTACAGATGAAAATTTAGTCCTTGTTCCTAGACTTTCAAGTGTTGTAAAAGGAATTTTGTTTATCCCACATTCGTCGGAAAATGTTGAACACATTCTTTATTTCCAATATTTAGCTAAAACAAAGGCATTCTATTAAAGTCAACAAATTCGCTTTTCTTCAATTTTAAAATAACAGATAATTTATAGTCTAAATTTTAGACTCTAATAGGATGTAATATATAGTAATTTTATGTAAATTTTTTTATTGTTACTTTTGAATTTGTATAAAATGTTTTCTTTTGTTAGGCTTTTTAATACATATACATATGTACTTAGGTACATACGTATACATATACAGATATATATGTATATATATATATATATCACAAAATGTTACCGCTATGGTCTAAAAAGTGCATTTTGTTTTCATAGTTTGTACAAAACTACAAAAGTAATTTTCCATCTCTGATGAATACAACATATACATACACACATACATATGTGGATGGATGTTTTTCAAAGAGAAAAACTATATTGTGGTCACCTTGTAACAAGGAAACAAAACAAGAAAACAGCATACAATGACGGGCTTAGTACAAAATGGAAATACTAAAAACAGTGTGACCGTCAACATTCATGTGTATGTACATTAGAGTGGCCGTTAGTTATATGGAGAATTTTTTTGGATTTTTTATATTCTCACCAGGGAAGGAAACTTCTTGGACTTTGTACCAACTATAAAAACAAAATGTAGTTTTTCTACCACGACGGTACCATTTTTTTAATATTTATTAATAAAAGCGGAAACTTAACAAAAATGTGTATAAAAATTCAGAAGTTTACAATAAAAAACAGAAACTTAACAAAAATGTGTATAAAGTATACAATTGCTTAATTCACAACAATCTGTATCGTGTATTTGTGCATCAAATATACTTTTTGTTTTTTATTCGTAAACACCCTCCTCTGTGTAGTGTATTAATGTATTTTAAATGAAAAAATGAAGAACAAGCTACATACAAATTCTCTCAGAGAGCCTCTCTCTGAATACAAAGTTTTAAAAACATATGAAATAAAGGTATAATAGCGTATTTCATTTTTATATGAAAATTTCATACAACAAATGTTACACTCTTGTATTTAATATGATAATACAATCGATACAGAGATACAAGAGGTTTTGTGAATTAAGCAAATAAAAAATATCATAAAAAATATTAAATATTATATTCATAAAGGTACATTCGTAGATTTGACTATTAAATACATAAAACTGAAATAAAACAAGGCAAAATTAATGTTACCATATAGTAAACAATTTACATTTTCATATTGTACCAAGTAACTCGCGGTAGCACCACGGTACCAAAGAGGTCAAATATGTACCATAAAAAGTACAATTGTACCATCATTTCCATCCGTGATTCTCACCCACAAATCGGTTGGTTACCATCCCTGATTCTCACCCCACAAATCGGTTGGTTTATGTAAAAAAATTACAAAAAAAATTCATATCGTTAAGTTGTGTTTTAGGGGGTACGTCTGCCTCTCAAAGTTGGCACACCAGCACATTTATTTATTCAATGTGTTTTTAGTTTTTTTTGACTATCTGCATTTTAAATAAAAAAAATATTTAAGGTTTAATAAGCGCTTAATTATTTGACAATTAAACCTGTAATAAAACTAAAATATTTTTTATGAATTATACCGTATATGTATAAGTATAATATAATTAAATAGAAGTAAGCTCTTATTGCACATGCTTAATATAAATAATTTTAATATAAATAGAATTTCTTTACATAACATTTCGTTTTTTGGTATATTGTTGGTTATTTTCTTCATTGTTTTCTAAAATATTAATGTTAGCAAAAAACTTTCGTTCAGACTAATGTTGTTGACTTGAAGAGCTAAAATATTGCCATATATCATATTCTTGTAAAATGATTTTTTAAAAAGATAATCATATGCAAAAAATTACATTGATAAATAGGCTTGAAGGCCAACTTTGGGGACGCACCCCCTAAAACGAAACTTATCGCTATGCATATGCTAGATTTTATGGTAGCTAATTTTAGCCTACTAGTAAATTTTATTATATATGTATTTCTAGGGCACCACTTGAATGCATACACACAACAATTCATTTAAGTCAATTCAGCCGTTTAGTTGCAGAATACATAGATAAATAACCTAGATACCGACTGCAGTGCCATCTGCGAAACGTTTATATTTTGGTTTTCGTGTAAATTGAGAGATTTATGAAATACGTCGATTTACAAGATTTCTTATGTGTTCAGTCAGTTCTTACCATATTTGTAAACCAATGTGTTCTCACATCAATTTTAAAAATAACGTCTATTTCTAATAACTAAATTTCATGTGGCAAGTAACAAGGGAATGAATAAAGGTTTATTTGGATGTGTTTTGAGCAAACGCTTCTGATATTTTAAAAACCAAATTGATATACATATGTAAGTATATAATTTCTTAATAAAATAAATTTTTTACGCGATTCTGTCTTTATTTTCGACTTACACGGTTTTTCATACAAAAATTTAAAATTTCGATTTCACGGCTTTATTAGGAACGTATCTATCGTGTAAATCGAGGGATAGGTGTATATGCCACTTCATCATCTGTACTTGCACTATCCCTTTCCTACTCTCAGGTAACACAAACGATGGTCACCCTATGCTGAAACAACTCAAATAACAATATAGTTTATCCGAAGCAAAACATAATGCACAACGAAGATACGCTAAAGAAGAAATGCCAAACGAATGGTTATTTGTTGTTAAGATTGAAATTTACGGGTTGCCATTTTTTTTGCTTGAAAATTCCTGGTACTGAAATGTAATCAGTATGAATTTTAAAGGTAACCCATAGTTTGCAAGAATTTTATAAATACAGAATGCGCATCCTGACAGTAAAATTTTTTTCGTTCTGCGCACCCATGTCATATCATCTTCTTCACTTTCAGTATGTGCAGCCTCCAAATTATTGTAGAAATTGTGGTTAACTGGTGGAAATGTACGGCAGTAATGAGATTTCAATGATTTTCAATGTACTTTTTTGTAAGTTCACTTAATGAGTTATTTGCTGGTCTTCCACTTTCTTGTAGTGTTTGATTCCTGGTACTCTTCATCAATGGAGTATTTAATAAAAATAGATACACTGTTTTCAGCTATAAAATTAAATGTAATTGCGCATCACAAAAAAAATTACTTTCGTACGAAATATTTTCTAATAACATACAAGCAAAAAATTTCACATTACCATCAGAAAGAACTACTTGCCATATTATGACTTACTTTTCTGATTATCAAATTTCATTACTCGCTTACAAATCACATCACATTAAACTTAAAAAAATTATGTACAAGTTGGTAAATGAAAAAAAATCATTATTTTAGATTTAATAGATTACGTGAACAAATTGCCAAATAAAAAATGTAAGTATCTCCCAAGAATCGATTATTTTAGTCTCACGAATTATTAAAATCATTAAGTTGGTAATCCAGCAGGAAAGTGCTTCAAAAAAAAAAATGTTTAATTCCAAACCCGATTACCTTTTTTGAAATTTTTCGCTGGGATAATAGCACAGCTTCTTATGACAGTATTAACTCTGTAAGCCAAATCAACAGAAATAATTTTAATTGTTTTTGTGCAATAACTGCGTATGCCACAAAAACTTAAAAAATCATACCGCGTTAGTCTCTGTTTTAAATTTCATGTCTCTTGAGAAGAGTCGTTTAATACCTATTTATTTAACAGAAATATCAGAAGAATGTGAAACAACGCTTCCAGTTTCATCGAAATCCAGTTCTAGTCTCGATTAACATACAATTATTGAATATTTCGAAGCAAATATGCATATGACTGAGACTACTTCCATACATGCATACATATATAAGTATGTATTAAAGACCTGCAAAAGACGTCTTATAAGAACTTTTAAGACATGAGGGCAATTTCAAATGCTTTACTACAGTGAAATCTTCTGAAACAAACGCTAAACAACGTGTTCGGCAGTACATTTGTTTAACTTATTGTAGGTATAAGAGTAAAGAAGAAAATAGTTCGTGACTAAAGAATTTGTGGTGCTTGTGTTTTTCTCTCTCAGTGACGCGTATACTAACTTCATGCATGTACATACATACATACCTACACAATTTTTGTATGCTCTCTTATTTTTCTGCGCGCATACAAACGCACACATGCATTTACATGAGTTGTATGCGCTTGCTTTAAAAAACCTCCCTTAAACACAAACATAATAGCTTACCATCTAAATCTTACGCACACACAACCAAACGTACAATATGCAAAATAACAAGCATACATGTATAAACAGTACTTATTTTCATTGTTTGTTTAAACAAGACGTCTTGGCGACATCGCTTGTTAACAGTCGTATACACGTACACCAATACAACCATCGTGCTTCGTTTATAGTACGACAGCATTTATTATTGGCTTAGTATAATACATGCCACGAGAATACATTTAAAAAACATGACGTATTTACATTTCAAGACTGCTTACGCAGGCCACTAGTATGTATGTATCTTTTTTTTAAACTGTCTGCACCACAATGCGTTAACGCGAAATGTATATTTTATATGAAAATTTTAATATATTTTAAAATTTTTCATTGAAAACATCTTTAAAAATATTTGAGTTTTGAGGATTTTCTTAACATGGTTAAGCGCTCTCACTGTGGTAGGACTTTTCAATACATTATAATACTGTTATAAAAAATCAAACAACTGGAAAAAGAAAGTGTCAAAAGTTATCCATGGCATGGCAACCCTGGAATTCGATTAGAAAACAATTTCAAAAATATAAAATGGAGAAACAGAAAAATATACACAAAAAGGAAATAAAACATGTATATACATGTGTCTGTTTGTATGTATGTATATTGAGGTTGCATGTCACTAAACTTGAAAATATTGAGTTTGTGTCTTTAGTAAACATTAAATCAGCAAAGTGGCTACGACGGTTCAAGAGCTCTGGATAAGACAGACGGCTGCAGATAATATATAAAAATTTTACTTTTTCGATTGACGGATACGCGGTTTTAAATAAAATAATAAATTAATGTGTTAAAATTAAATGCAGTGAAATAAAGGAATTTATAAAAAAATATCGATTGTTATAAAAATACGCAATACAAATTACATGTGTACATACATATGCATATAGTATGTATGTATTGTATACTAATGAACAAGAATAAAATAAGAAAAGTTCACCTCTAAGAATTTAAGGTTATAATAATGCCTATTCTCCCGCCAAAAAGAAGTTAATAAATCATAAAATTAAACAAATAAAAGAAAAGAAATCAGATAAAGTATTTAAAAATTACGTGTGTTGCAAAATTAAAAAATTACTGTGACAAAAGCCCAAAAAGAAGTACAACGTCATTGTTTTTATTTTCCTGCGTACATACTTATGAACATACACATGCATGTAAACGCAAAAGCCGCAGCTCGAGTCCTTGTTCTCCTTGTTTTTTCTTTCAATGTGTATTTGTAAAATCAAGTAAGTTTGTGATCCGAGTAGTAGGTATAAAAAATCAATTTTTGCTCACGACATCTTTGTTTTGGTCCTCCATAAGCAATCAAACGTCTAGACAGTGTTAATATTTTATACTTAACTTACCGAAAGCAAGCATCTCGCCCTCTTTGCCACTTTCGGGTTCATAAAACTTAAATCCTGTTTTAATAATCATATTGTACGGAGCCTTTAAAACAGATACTGAAAATCTTGTTTGTTAAGATTTTCTGTTTGCTTGGAATTTTTTTAACTGGTTCGCCTCTACCCTTTCTTGTTGTACCCAATACATTTCAACATACATGTGCACATACATACATATGGATGTAAATGTGGTGCTGTCAGATATGGCGACAATAATTTGTTTTTGGCGATGAAATTTGGCGATTTAATTGGCCATATTTTAACGTTTTCAATAAAATAGAATACTGTTTAAAATGTGAAATTTTTCTACAACATACTTGTAAAATATTTCGTGAAAAAATTCTAGGTGTTGTAACTCTTTATCTCAAACAAAATTTTCTAAGATTCAAAAAATTAAAAAAAAATTATGGACCACAAAATCTTATTTGGTGCAAGGCCTATTTATTAGGTCTATGCAACTATCCAAAAACAATGCACAGAACTAAAGTGCATGTATGGTCCAAACATGAAAACACAGATTATCATCAGGACGATTGCATTGACCTGATAAATACGCCTTGATTTGGTGTTTATGAAAGTGGGAACAATTTCCTTTTATGAATTGGAACCAACATTTTCATAACGAAGTACCAAAAAGCCTGCATGAGTTCTCGCCTAAAGTGTATGATTACATATTTAAGTAAATGTCAATTCAGTTTTATCACAAGATTTAAATAATAATTTTGATCTTGGTGTTCAATTTATCCTATTTACATACTTATATTGATCTTATGAAATAATTTATTTTTAAATATTTTTTATACGTCCGTATTTACATATTTATATGTTAATATAAACACTTTTCTTAATTTTTCTTAAAAAAATATAATTTTTATGTTTTACGATAGACATTACCTACTGAATTTAAAATTTAACAATATTTGTAATGTAATTAAAAAATAAAAATATTGTTTGTAGCTAAAATTCATTTGGCGAGGAGACTGAAAATAAATCTGACAACACTGCTTGTAGATATTTTTTTTCATTCAGTATCTTAGCCTTTGCTTAGTACCTCAACTTCGCTTAATTATAAAAACTTCCCTGTTTGTGTTATTTTCTCTTTGTTTTTTATTTGGTACAAAAACCCTAAATCATCACGGTTTTTTGTCATTTTCATTTCCCCATATTTCTTTTCTTTTATCTACGCAGTCCGTTAGTTTCTTAATTTCATTTTTACTTACATACATACATAGTATATCACTCAATCATCACTTTTCTCATTTCTTTCTTTCTCAGCTCCAAAAATTTGTGGTTTCTATTTGTCAAAATTTTAAATTTATTTTGCCAGGCATTCAGAATTTTTAGCTGTATTCCATATTTCTCTTAAACTTTCAATATGCAATTGTATTGTTCATTTTTATATCATGTCTCTCAATACACAACTGCACTTTGCTAAAACCTATTAATCGATATATGTATGTACATACATGTACGTACATACATACATATGTATGTTCAAACATACGTTACCATGTAAGTATGTATGTACATACATAAGTATGTATTGTGGGTTAGTTTGCTTTTGTCTGTTATTTTCCACCAATAATTGTTTTGTTAGGCTCTCCATCCAACTTTCCAGTTTTGGGTATTTATTTGTAAACAAACACCTTTGTTCTGTTTGGCGTCGGCAACATCGTCGTCAATTTTGAATTAACATCACTTTAATATAACATCAATGCTAAATTTGTATTCCCTATCGATAAATACATACTTATACATACATATAAATATACGGCAACAACTAACTTGAAATTAGCATAAGTGGCAAGATGATATTTAAGAGTTTTGCTATGCAACTTCACATAAAAATCACGCTAGGAGTTAGTAGTGGGTTAGAACTACGCAATGTCAAATTGTATGAAGGATCTCGTTAGCACCTAATTCAATTTCGTCACTTATGCTAACTTCATGCCAATTTTTTCTTTTACATAAGGCCGTTAATATTTGAGTCGGATGATTAATTTTCTACTACTATTTTGGTAAAAGGTCAGTACGTAGTTCTTACGGAATTTCACGTATGTATGTAAATTTGCATTTATTTCTACACTGAAAAATAATCGTGTATCCTTTTGTGTAGAATTACTTTTGCATACACACAAATTCATTTAGTTTTGAATTTACAACACTCAAAAATACTATAGTAGTGGAAATGCAGCTGAGCTATTTTTTTCTTTAAATTAAAGTTCATCCGAAACTTCCAAAATTGTTTACGAAAGAGAATTTTAAAAAAATTTTCAATATGAAAAATATTTTATTAAAATTTTTTTTTGGAAACAAATTTAAAAATACGATTTTTTGGATGAACTAAAAGCCATGTTGTTTTTTTCATTGTTGTTTTTTTTTTCATTGTTCTTGGAATCCTGATATTACCTGGAAATAAATGTGCCTTGGTATGAACATTAATTTTTGTTTCAGTTAAATGAAAAAAGTCTCCACTTATATTTGTAACATCCCTAGGATAGGCAATAAATTTTAAAAATTCCTTTTGAAAGTCCGTACTAGCTAATGGAAACTACTTTAAAAAATTTACCAACCGGAATTTCCGGAAGTTTCTTTTTTCATACATTCATATAGGAAACTGGATTTCGGTACCAGGCAAAGAGTGTTTTAGAGTAAGTAAAAACTTTATAAATAAATTAAAATAAAATTTTTTTCTTTCCGATTGGGATGAAAAAATTTAAATTTCATAGTGAAAAGAAAAAAAGGAAAGCCATGCATTTTTCACTCATCCGAGGAAAAGTAAATGATAAATTCAATAATATTTTTTAAAAAAAATAAAGAGTAGTGTTCCACATAAGTTTGTACATATGTATTTTTATTTTTATATTCAGTAAAAATAAAATTAGATTATGTTATATACAGGAATGTTCTGAAAATCACATTTTTCAAATCACATGTTATTTCAAAAGTAATGGTGGTCATGCAGATATTTTTTCACTCTTTATTTTAATTTCTTTATTGTATAGAGCATCAAATATCATTTATGATTTAATAAACGTCAGCAGGACCATTATTACTTTTCAAATCACATTTGATTTGAAAATGTGATTTTCAGAACATACCCCATAAACATGGATATTTTCACACAAATCTCAGTTTTTTGTCACGTTATCGCACGAGCTAAATTGCTCAGTATCGTACGTGAAAAACATTTTACTTTTCTGTGAAAATATTTTCGAGATATTCGGGAATAACAAGTAGAAAATTGAGGATAAGATCCAAAGATAATTGGAAACCCTGACTCCATATCTGTTTTGTTTTCTATCTGCAATTTATGTTTACTGCTGAACGAAAAAGAAAATTATAAAAATAAAGAACAGAGAGAACAAAACAAGAAATTAAAAAAATATTCATAGCTATAAACAATCTTACACACGTATATATTATTACATATATATGTACATACATACATATATATGTACATATCGATGGTCAGAAGTAGAAAGGCCGTAACTCGCATTTTCTCGAATTTTCCAGTGATTCCAATTCCAATTTCACCATGAATTTGTTGCAATATTTTAAAAAAGAACTTTTTTGCAAGAAGTTGTAAAAAGCAGTTTTTCAAGCAGTTGTAGTGTTTATTATTATGTTTTCCGTATTCATGTGTAGTAATTGGTTTGTAACTCCTGACCCCCAGATCAATAAAATAAAATATTTCGTGTACCTCACACCCATGCATACATATGTACATGTGTAAGTATAAATATCTACACATAGATATGTCTGTACATATCGCACTCAATCAACAAGAGATTTTTGAAATTTCACTTTTTGCAAGAAATCAACTAACAACATCAATATTTATATAATGCAAAAATTTCAACGTATTTTACTTTATAATAAAATTGCTAAAATTTTTTTCTGATTTGCGACTCTTTTTAAAACATATATATATATGTATGTATGTATATTCTTATCCAATAATTGGAAGGTTTTAAAACAAAAACAATGTAAATATATTTTCAAATGGAATTTGCTTGCCATGATTTATTTGGATTTTCAAAATCTCCTAAAATGTAACCACAAACAGTTTTTCGTCTATACTGAAAATTTTAAAATTTTGAGTTAATACCCTCTTGATGATCAAGTGCGATATGTACATAAGTATACATTTGTACATATGTATCTATTGTGAAAATCATTAGGAAGGGCATAGGTAGTGGAAAATAATACATATATTTTCTCAAGCTTAAAGGTCACAAAACACGTTTATACATAAGTATTACTTACATATGCACATATGTATTTATGTATGTGGATATATACAAATATACATGTTGCATTTCGTCATCTAGAATCCAAAAGGCCGTAACAACCAAAAAATTCAAAATAGACTTTTTGATTGATTATGATGTGATTACCCAAAATACATCTTTCCTTAAAATTTTACTCGCATACGTATTTATGTTCAAAAATACCGATTTTATTCATTATTCAATTTGGGACCTAACAAGTAAATAGTCGTAAATTTATAAGGTTTTTCGCTTCTCCTTTTGGATTTTAGGTAACGATATGTAGATATTCATAGATACTATATTTTAATAGAGAGTGCATTTGTTTTGAATTACAAAAACAAAGTATACATCCATACATACATACATACATATGTATGTACACACATGCTAGAGGTGGAAGACTATCGATACTGTCACTATCGACAGTTTTCGACAGTATTAAGAAACTTTATCAATTTATCGATTCAACACTATCGAAAGTTAGAAAAACTATCGATATTATCGTGATAGTATCAAAGCTGTATGGTTCTCGTATAATGTACATATCGAGCCTTATTTTCGATTTTATCGTAAGCGACAAAAATTAAATTTTTCAGAAGGTTTTTTTAAAATATTCAAATTTGTTTTTGTACATAAATTGTCTCTTACGATAACATTGTACAGCCTGTATCTTAAAAGTTATCAACAATTTTGGCATTTTTATAATTCTAAACTATGGATAGAACCATAAAATTTTAATTTCAATCAAAATGTAAATTTTCGATAACATGTCGCTTACGATAAAATCGAAAAAGGGCTCAATATTTATTTACACTAAAAATTCCAAACGAAATATTTGAGATCAGTCTAAGAAATTTCCAGGCATCCAGTTATTTTTGTTTGTGAAAAGCAACATATTTACATTTTTTGCTTTAATGTGTATCATTTACTAATAGTGACTAAAAAATATCGATAGTAACAAAAAAGATTAACTATCGATAGTGCTATTGATAGTTTTCTACCCGTAATACATACATAGATACATACATACGCATGTATATCGTGAGCTTAGGCTAATATTTTAATATAACATGCATATATACCATACCAGGTGATCTCGTTTCAGGAGACGATGATCAGCTGTAACGCGAACTCATAATACGTGGTCAGGTTCAGGTGGTTATTTTCGCCGCTTGTAATTTAAATATCCGTTAGATGTAAACACACACAAATTTTTGAGTGTTGATATCAAAAGTATGAATTTTTCAAAGCGAATTTTGCTGAGTATACCTTATATAAATTTGCCTTTACCAGCTGTTAACCAAGCAATGTAATAAATGTAATACCTATAACAATATCGCAGTTTATTGAGACAGAATTTTGAAACTCATGGGAATACATACACCAGTTAATTTAATTGTTAGGTAGGTACATGGCAAAAACTAAAAATGCTACATACAATGAAAAAACGAAAATACTATCACTTACATGTTAAATTTATTGTTACCTTTGTTAGCTTTTGGTTTTTATTGCTAATTTTTAACCAATACTTGAACAAATCAACAATTTCTAAAATTTCTTTTAAATTATCTTCAAGCGCCTTTTATCTTTGATAAATTTTTAAAACGCAGACGATCTTTTGACAACTTTTCTAAATTTTTCTTTACGAAAATAAATATAGAAATTATTTTTTCCACTATTTGCCGGGCTTCGAAAAATAGCAAGAACAAGCGTAAAAGATCATGAGGAAAAACTAAACAATAGGTTGACATTTAGAAGCCTCGAACGACTTATGATACACGCGGTTGTCAAGTTTAATACTTTTTGCAACTAACTTTTCTTACAACACGGTGCTTGCAATTAACATAACGATCAGAAAATTTTATTGAGTTTGGGTAACCTTTTTTCAATAAAACGTTGCATAGTTTGTTGCGAAAGCATCTGGACGCCTTCTGTTGAAATTTCCTATGCATACATATGTACAGAATAAAGACCCAAGAAAAGGAAAAATTATCACAAAATGGTGAAGAAATTGCCCAAATAACAAAATGAACAAGAGTCCATCTGTTGTTTATTATGCTCAATCATTCAGATATATTATGAATAATCGCCTAAAAGCATTATGGCTAAAATTTACTCTACGAACAAAAACAGGACATGGTTATGCACACTATAACTATTATGTACATACATATGTACATTTAATTTGAAACATGCCAAAGTTCAAGGTAATATAAGCTACATATGTACATATGTATGTATGGATTAGTGATGCACGAATATTCGTACGAATGTATTCGTATTCGCCAAATTCAAGCAGATGCGAATACGAATGTATTCGTATTCGAAAAATTCAGGCAAATACGAATATATAATATTTTTCCAAAGAAACTAAATAAATAAATGCATAAACCCTAAATGAAATTTAAATAAATGACTAAAAATTTTAATTTGTACAAATACATTAACTTATTTATAGAAATTTGTGCTTTGTATCATTTTCAAATATTATTCAATGACGATCATTAAAATTTTGGGTACTATTTATAATCTTTAAAGCACGCCAACAAGAGTGTGAAGTCCTTTTTCATAACAATTTTTTAATATTTCATATTGCATATAATATTCGTATTCGTATTTGTATTCGCGAATATCGTTTCAAATACTCGTATTCGTATTCGCGAATATCGTTTGAAATATTCGTATTCGTATTCGTATTCGAGAATATCAAAAATTGACATTCGTTACATCACTAGTAGGTATGGATATGTAATTCAATATTTGATTAGAAATGAAAAAAAAAGATAAGCAGAAAAAAGACACTGCGCTATAATTGCCTTAAAAATAGCACAAATTAATTGAGATTTTGCTCATGGATACTTTTAAATATGAAGAAGATTACAGAAGTGTCAATAACTCAAAATTAGATTATCCCGACTTGAAAAAATTTTTTCCCAGAGATATAATATGTATCTACGGCTTAAGTCATTTTAACAGTTTTGCAGTAGAGCACTTTTAAGCTTTCAAGTCGATCTTCAGAAATTTGCTTCTTTTACAGTTAAATTGTGAAATTCGGTATTCATTAATTTTTTATATCCTTTAACAAAAAATGGTAAAAGGGTATATATAGGTTTGTCATTCCGTTTGTAATTTCTACAATATTAATAAGCGACACATAAAGTATATATATTCTGGATCCTTATGCATAGGGAAGACGAACAAGCGATGTCCGTCTGTCCGTCTGTCCGTCTGTCTGTACGTGAAATCGGTTTTCCCAAGCTCCCAGAAGAGCTGCCGACTTCGTTCTTGGACTGGTGTGTCAGAAATTTTCCGAAAAATTTTGCTATTGAAATTCAGCAAAATCGAGCAGACGGTTTCAGAGCTGGAAAACTCAAACTCAATTTACCCATAGAAAATAACTACCGAAAACAAGTTTTTATTACTTTTTTATTAAATTAACTTATTTTATACTTCGGTATGAATAAAATTGGTATTTATAATTAAAAAAAATTTCAAAAACTTAACAGATTAAAAAACGTTTCCAGGGTTGGAAAACTTTAACTTTTTTCCTAATAATTAAACATATTTCATGTTTTAGGAAGAAGGCTATTTTCTCAGGAACGGTAAAAGCTATGGGTCTGAAATTTGGACAGTGTATGTAGAACTTTGGTCGCTACAACAAATATATAAAAGCTAAAAATTAAAGGGTGTTCCAAAATGAGTAACGAAAACTTTTAAAATCCCATGTAATATACATACAATTGTATGTATGTGTGTACATATGTATATTGACACTTGAAATTTGTAAAATTAGTGTATTTTTATATAGGCTACAACAATTAACACTAAAATTAAAAAAATTTAAATTAAAGGGTGGCCCATCAGTTAATGAAATTTTGACTATGTAATTTTGACAAATTGCTATATCTTGGAAACTGTAAGAGTTAAACTCTTGAAATTTTCAAAAACGGTCAAACTAAAAAATCCGAAAATTATAAAATCGCCAAAAATTTAAAAAAATCGCCAAAACAAAAAAAAACGCCAAAATGAAAAAAAACGCTAAAATTAAAAAAAAAAGCCAAAAACCGAAAAAAATTGCCGAAACAAAAATAAATGATTATGTGAAAAAAAATCGCCAAAAATTAAAAAAAAAATCGCCTAAATGAAAAAGAATCGCAAAAATCAAAAAAAAAAAATCGCCAAAACGAAAATAAATCGCTAAAATTAAAAAAACGCCATAAACCGAAATAAAATCGCCAAATCAAAAAAAAAAAATTGCCTATATGAAAAAAATCGCCAAAAATTAAAAAAAATCGCTTAAATGAAAAAAAATCGCCAAAACGAAAAAAAATCGCCAAAATTAAAAAAACGCCAAAAACCGAAAAAATCGTCAAAACGAAAAAAAGTGTCAAAACAAAAAAAATCCCACAATGACAAAAATCCGCAAAAATCGCCAAAACAAAAAAAAAACATTTTTATATGAACAAAAATCGTCAAAAATTAAAAAAATCGCCTAAATGAAAAAAATCGCCAAAACGAAAATAAATCGCCAAAATTAAAAAATAAAACGCCAAAACCGGAAAAAATCGCCAAAACAAAAAAATTGCCTATATGCCAAAAACAAAAAAAATCGCTTAAATGAAAAAAAATCGGCAAAATCAAAAAAATCGCCAAAACGAAAAAAAATCGCCAAAATTAAAAAACGCCAAAAACCGAAAAAAATCGCCAAAACGAGAAAAAAACTGTCAAAACTAAAAAAATTAAATATATAAAAAATAAAAAAATCGCCTAAATGAAAAAATCGTCAAAATCAAAAAAATCGCCAGCACGAAAAAAATCGCCAAAATTAAAAAAAAGCCAAAGACCGATAAAAATCGCCAAAACCAAAAAAAAATTGCCTATATGAAACAAATCGTAAAAATTTAAAAAGCACCAAATTAAACATAATGCCAAAAAATTAAAAATTGCACTAGAAAAAAAGTATAAATTTTTTCACGAAATGAATATGCACCTACATATCTCTGTGCTTATGTTTGTATCTCTATACTACATAAACGCACTTTGGTAAAGGGTATATAAGATTCGGCACAGCCGAATATAGCACTCTGACTTGTTTTTAAATAATACATTAAATCTGAAATATACCAAAGTATAGACTTAATTAAGCTATTATTCCCTATGAGATTATAAGTTGGAAAACGATAAGCTGCAAGTCATTTCGCTATAACTTCCTCAAGAATCACCCAAATATTGAGATTTTGGCCAGATGTGGTTTCAAATGTGGAGGTTACAGGGGTTATTAATTTAAAATCAGCTTATCTCGACTTAAGCACTTTTTCCTTTTTGCCACATATATTGTACATACATACATACATACATATTTATGTATTATTACTCAAATGTGTACCTTTGTTTTTCTTTTAAAATTAAAAAAAAAATAGTTCGGTGGCCATAGAAAGTCGAGTAGCGGATATGCTCATCATTTTGTTATAAGATGTTTAGTTTGGTAAATAAAAAGTTGAGTTATTTCCAACACCTTAATGTATCAACTGTAATTTGGTGCTTTTATTACCAATTAAATTCATTCATTATAATAATTTAAACATATGTATGTGCTGCTGCATATGTATATAAGAAATAACATTTAAAACAGAAATTGTTAAAATAAAAATTTAATTCAAATAAAAATAAAATAAGTCATTAAAAAATCTTTTAAAGAAATCTTCAAAAGAAAAAAGTGAAATGCTCACAGTTGCTTGCTTTTTTAATACGATCTTTTATTCAAATGTGGTCGGTCATATTTGAAAATAAAAAATCTACATGTGGTATCAAACAAAAGAATATACACAGACGGGTGTTTACGGTAATGACATCAACTGCTTAGTATATGTAAATACATACATATGTATCTACATATGTGATAGCAAAAAAGAAAATGTAAACTTTTTATATTCGTTATTTAAAAGTGCCATTACTTAGCGTAAAAAATAAAATATTTAACATTTGTTTTGAATTTTTTTAGCTGAATTATCATGAAGTATACAAATACATACACTGATACCCAGAAATGGATGAGTTTGATTTTAATACATAGTTATATTAATACATTAGATCCAATTGCAATGGTAAAGTTTTGATACGCTGATTCGGTAATATTGCCTTCCAATCCACTTCTTGAAAAATCGCACAAATTAATTAAGATTTTGCCCAAGGGTACTTTCAAATATGCAGATTAAGGAGGTACCATTAACTCAAAATCAGCTTAATTCGACTTGTCACAGAAATGATGAAAGAGCATATGCATCTTTATTTCCATCTGTGTCGCTTTCACATATTAAACGTACCTACATATTATGTATTTACTACATACATATGTGTGTATGTATGTATGTATGTACATATGTATACGAATAAATTTGTTGTTGAAAGTGTATTCGATTTGATGTTTTATAAAATCAAACATTTAAGGTCTCCAATTTTTATCTTTCCCATCACAATATTCACAATCATCAGCTTTGTCGCCAGTTTATTATTTACATTTTGATATTTTTATTCTTTTAAATTTTACCAACAAAAAAAAAACAATAATAATAAATGAGAAAATGAATAAATAAAGAGAGTGAAAAACTAGTTACAATATGCTGTTTCCCTGTTCAGCTTTGGATATAAGTACATATGTAGGTATTATCTTAAGAAAGAAAAAAAAAGCTTAACACAACAACCAACAAAACTACTTACTACTTACTTACACATCATATGTATGTACGAAACAAGTTACTACTTATTTCACCTGTTGCATGCTATGTACATACATACATACATATATATTTCGATTTTTATTTATTATTTATTGTTGTATTGAGAAAAATAGTTTACATTTCTTTTATGAGTTCGGATTCTTCTTTTATTTTATAGGCAAGGATAATAGAATTTATTCTATGTATTTGCAATACATAACTAATTATGTACATATGTACACATTAGTGACGCACGAATATTTGTATTCGAATTGCCGAATATTCGGCCATTTTTAGAGATTTGTATTCGCATTCGCATTCGTATTCGAAAAATTCAGGCGAATAAAAACATTTTTCCAATGAAACTAAATTAATAAATGCATAAATTCTAAACGAAATTGGAATAAATTACCAAAAATATATTTTCATTAAATTTTTATAGAAATTTGTGCTTTGTCTCATTTTCAAATATTATTTAATGACGATCATTAAAATTTTGGATAGTTTGTACGCCAATTTTTTCATATTTCATTTTGCAGGCGCAAACATAACCCCAATTTTATGGCTTTAAATTTCACATACATATAATATTCGTATTCGCGAATATCGTTTCAAATATTCGTATTCGTATTAGCGAATATCAAAATTTGACATTCGTTACATCACTAGTATGTACATATCGCTCATTTACTTCAAGAAACGCTTTTTTTTAGAGTTAATGATGCAAAATAATTCGTCATTAAGTATTTTATCTTGTGCAATAATATTTTTCATGTCTTCATTGAGTTGTATGTACTTTAAACGCGTTTTCTGAAAAACTTGTTTTTTGAGTTGTGACACTATTGAAGTAAATGAACGATATGTACATATGCACATATCGCACACCAAATCATAAAGAGTCTATCTAAGATAACTTGAGAAATTTGGTTGTTATTGTCCAGCAAACACAAATTTTGTAGATTTTTCAAAAATTTTTCAACTTTGGTGACGTTTTTATACATTATTTTATTATTTCAAAAAGTACGTTCATTTACGATTACAATGCATATTTGGGGTTAAAAATAGATAAGCAATTGACTGAGTTATTTAACTTTTCATGAAAACAAAATTTTTACCAAAATGCCTGCACAATGATTTTGGTGTTGTTTTTATGCACCTTCAATTAAATTACAAATCGGATCATTATCATCAAAGTTACAGGCTTATAAGTGCGCAAAGGTAAAAAAACCGGGGTTTTAACCGTAAATCCGGATTTTGGAGGGGTCCGGCATATTTCACTATTGGATTCTTCTTTAACTCGACAAGCCCTACAAAAAAATTAAATTCGGTCCCAGGTTTTTTGGACTGTCGCACCGTGTAAGTAGTTTTCCTCCAGAACATGATAAAATGTATCAATGCAATTTTTTTTTAAAGTAATCTCAAATCTTTTGAATATACACATTCATACACGTATGTACATACCTATTGATTTTATGTTATGACGGTATTCCCTGTTGAGAAAGACACTAAAGCATTCAAAATCTATCACTAAAAACGATAATTAAAATTGTGATTACAAAATAGCGACACAAAATCAATTGGTTAGAGAATGAATAGTTGTTCCTCGACTTTCTTTGAAAATGAAATTTTACCAATTGATTGGTGAAATCTTAAAGCTTATCTGCACATAAAAATATACATACATATGGATATGCAAATCTACATATCGTCACCTAAAATGCAAAATAACGTGTTATAAAAAAATACAAAATTAATTTTTTTTATTGACTACGATTCACTACATCATATTACATACATGTGTGTACAAAATTTATACAAAAGTTATAAGCAATCACACCCGTATTGCTTATGTCACGTCGAATATTCGTCTACGATAATTTCCTACTAGATTAAAGGAAATAATTAAAAGGTTTGTTTAATCTAATCTAAATTCTCGTAGTCGAATATTCCACGTGACATACGCAGTACAGGTGAATATAACGTATCATCCATCACTCATACGAATTTAAGAAAAAACGGGACATTTATTTTCCTGTTTTCAATTAAAGTAAGCATTGACTTTTTATTTATGTACATACATATGTATATTGAAATTAATTTCATCTTAGTTTTTGTACAAATTTTCATCATTCTGAAAATTTTTTCAAACGTAGAAAGGAAAGCAAAAAAGTGTTGCGAAACCAATAAAAACAAAACAAAACTAATATTAAGGATGACTATCAGCATCTTCCACAAAGGACTAACAGAAATTCTGGAAGCCAGCAAAAAGAAATGCCAACATATGTAAAATTAAAATCTTTGCTTCCAGCAGACTGTCATCATAGAAGATACTCGTAGTAACCTTTTGAATAACTAGTAAAATAATAGCTTATTATCTTATTTTTGTTATCAACGTATTATCTCGTATTAAACTAAAATATTTAGTAGTGTCAAAATAATATTCAAAGGTAAAAAATGCCAAAAAAAAATTTAAATTATTAATAAAAACTATAATTTTGTTTTACCTTTCGTTTTTTCGTATACATATGTATGTGTGTATGTAGTTTACAAAGCTGATGATACGAAAACCACAATTCCAAATAACGTAAGACAAATATCACTAAAAGCTTGCCCCACGATTTCACCAGAAATCGTTCGATCGACAACTTGTATTGCAACCAACAACACATTTTCTAATGTCATTGTTGTTTGTACAAGTTTTCGATCGAACAATTTCTGATGACATCGTGGAACAAGGACGTAAGATTACTTTGGTATATGGATAATTTTTATCCAAAATGAATTTCTTGTTTTATTTTTTTTACTCCATTTTATGGAGTTTTTTCCTTCTCCTGTAAACTTATGAAAAGTGAGGCTATTTTGCATTTTAGGTGACGATATATACTACATAAGTATATATATACATATGTATGTATGTATGTAAGTATGTATATATGTATATATTTTTTCATTTTGTTTGGCATTTATTGTGTTATTTCTTATCGAAATAATACAAAAACGCTTTTTATTTTAAATATTTAACTTAAATCAAAATCAGCTATTAACGCTTTCAATAACGGACTTCGAGGTTATTTGAAATTAATCTTTCAAGTTGAACAACAACTAACGCAAATATGTGTGTAGTTGCGTTTATGTAATAAAATTTTAAATGAGTGATAAAAAAGTTTTGTAGTTCCAAAGATTATTTGTAATTTTTAACGGCCTTCCAGTTTTTACTCTTTTTTGGATTTTACTTTCATTTCTTCATGTTTAAACATACTTTAAAGGATTAAACTGACTTATTTAGTAAGGCTGCAATACGGTCAATATAATCCAACATGCACAAAATTAAACTGATAACAGACTGTTTTTATTGAAATAAATAAATTAGCCCGATTTACATACACATGGATATGTAAATATATGTATGTATGTATGTAGATGGATAGATATTAATGTCCTGCACAATACCATTTATAAGACATTTCAAGACATGAGAGATTTTTCAAATGCTTTACTACAGCGAAATATTCTAAAACAAACGCTGAACAACACTGTAGTTCATTTATAACGATCAATCTTTTTATTGTTTTAAAGTACATACTATTTTTTATATCAGATCTGAAAAAGACGTAAATTATTCGGTGCTAAGTACTAGTTATGAATTAGTTTTTTTATATACATATATTTCTTTAAAATCAACGACAGAAAAAACTGTATATTTAATAAATTTGCAGCAATACCAAAAAAGGCAAAGTCACATTTATTAAAGTTTAATTTATTTCACATAACAAAACTGGTAAATAGTATCATGTAGAAAGGAGAAAAAAGATAAAAACACTTGTTATAAGCACATACATATGTACATAAATACATACATATGTATATATTTTTCCTAATTAGTAAATTATTGCTATTCCTTATATGCACATTTATTTTTAAACTCCTAAAGTCATTTATAAATCCACATCTAGTTAAGAGATCCAGTGTTGCATGCGTACATTCGTTTTTCTATCGATTCAATGGGAATTTATTTCTTCACATTTTGCTTGCACTATTGCGCAACTTTTCAAGATGTGTTGTTGTGTTGTAGTTGCTACTGCCCCACACGCATTTCCAGTAGGTTTTCCAAATCAACTTTTTTTTTTTGCTACGACTTGTATTCACTATATTGGCCAGCTAATAAAAGAGAAATATGATTTTGCCACATGACAGGGAAAATAAAAATAAAAATAAAATAAAAATAAAAACTGAAAGCCGCAAGACAACAAAATTTTTGTGATTAAAAAAGTTGGCTTGAATGATGAGTGAGTTCAAATTAGAGGTGGAATCGTGAGTAGAAATATTATACGCAGTCACGCTGAAGTGTTGTACACCCAAACTCGTGCGAACTCATGCAATTGAATGAAAATCATACATAGCAACGATCTTGCGTGATTTGTGCTACTCACGTAAGCGATGACCATCTTTAGTTGAAACCAAAGAAAACGCATTTCCTGCAACAATTTTTTAAAGATGTCATTGCAGATTAGATGTAGTCATGCAAGAAAAATTATTGGGGTCTGGCTTTCTTTGAAAGGAGTTAAAATTGATGGTGCTTATTAAAAAAATCAAACAAATATATGTACATATCGTTACCTTAATATAGAAAGACCCTAACTCCTTTTTTCTTTTAATCGAGGTTTTTTCATTTTTCGATACATTATAAGTTCTTCTTTCGAATTATAAAAAAAAAATAAACTTCGGAAAAATAATGAGTTAGGTCCTTTCTATATTAAGGCAACGATATGCAAAAGAAATTAATTAATAATTTCCCTTTTGACATTCAAAATTATTAATTTCATCATTCGTCATTATTTATATATTTCTGCTGACTTTTTTCACTTAATGCTTTGGGTGGATTTAAAACCAGCTTGATCTGTATGTAACTTGAAATACAATCGAAAATCTATTAAATCGTTAAATCGTGCCATGTTTTCGATTTAATGGTAAGCAACAAAAATTAAATTTTTTAAGAGAATGTTTTTTTTGTTGAAATAAATATAAATATATTTTTGTACGTAAACTGTCGGTTACGATATAATTTTACACCCCGTATTTTAAAAGTTATCAACATTTTTGGCATTTTGATAATTATTAACTATGGGTAGGCCCATAAAATTTTAATTCCTATAAAAAACTCTATTTTCGATAACATGTCGCTTACGATAAAATCCAAAAAAGGCTCGATATAAATTCGATTAAATTTCTTATTTATAGTACGCAAAAATACTCAAATTTAACAAGAAAATTTCAAAAATTCCTTTACGAATTATCTAATTATTGTTGCAACATTGCAGTGTGCATACCTTAAATTTTCGAAGGTGGTATATAGTATCAATCTGAAAGATTATTGAAAATAGTTCAAACGATACTTCCTTAAAATGAAATATTATGTACATTAGAAAAATTTTTTGATTTCTCACAGGATTCATACACCTCCAGCCCCATTGTCTTCAATTTGCATTGATTTCTTCTTAAAATGCTTATTTATTTTATTGATACATATTTTGTCCATGTTGTAGAGGGGCGGATCTAGCTGAGGTTTTTGAGAAGTTTTTCCCATACCCTGAATATCCGCACCTACATATGTACATATGTGAGTACGAGATGTATTCAAAGGATATTGGTAACCTTAACTCAACCCAAACTTTAATATCCTCAAAAATAGTTCATAAAAATACACAATAAATTTCTCATATTTCAGGAAATTTTTACTGACTTAAAGGAAATATTTACTCAGAGTAGGAAAATGGTTATAAACTGAAGAAAGTTTTATATTAAGACCTAGTCAATTTCGTCTTAAATCAAAAAATAAACTTTAGGAAATGAATTACTCCTGATTAGTTCATGAAATTTGACTTACTTAAAAGATGTAAAAAGGTATACTAAATTTTAGGGAAATATTTCCAAGTTTTAAGTATTTTTCCTTTGAATTATGGAATTTATTATTTATTTGCATTTAGCAAAAAATGTAAGTAAATTTTTCATATTTTCGAGGAATATTTGAAATTGAAATTTATTTTTTTTTTTAATTAAATAAAATTTTAAAACTCAATAATTTCAATGCTTGTTCAGGCTGCTTTGTTAGGCAATTGGTTAGAGTGCTTGCCTATAAATCAGAAAGTTGCTGGTTCAATATTTGTCTCCTCTCAAGGAATTTATATGTATGTATGGTGAATTATAATTAAGAATATAACATGAAAATATAAAAAAAACATACCATGTGGTATAGAATTTAATTAAAAATTAAAATAAGTACCAGAATTAAAGACAAAAAAATTGGAAAATTTACTAAATTTGAGATCAAAGACGAAAAAATTTTTTTTTGCAAAGCTCCGAATTTTATTGGAAAATTTTACTTAATTTTAGGAAAATTTTACTAAAATATGAAAATATAATTACTATAAACTAGTTCATTAATGAACTAGAAATTTAGTAAATATTTTACTGGTTTCGAATAAAAACAGCTTTGGCGCCATACGACAACTTTTTTTATTCAAATTTAGAAAATTTTCCTAACTTTTAGTTAATTTTTTTTGAGTGCAGAACAATTGGACTTACTTACGTTTGACATCATTTGTTTGCTCAACAAATGGTCCGAAAATCAAACTGTTTGATGTGTGTACCAATATTTGTCATAAAGTAAATTTCTTTCATGGAATTGTTACGATTTTCTTACATTATTTTCCAGTAAAATCGAATGAACTAAAAACGACACATTAAGTATTTGAAAGTTAATCGATAAGCTTAGGTCTCCCTAGCATTTTTAATTTTAAATGTTGTTGTGTTGAAGTAAAAACTGTAAAGAAAAAGGGAAACAAGTAGCGGTTGAAATCGTTATCTGACATTCAATACTTCTCGCACCTTTTGGCATGCAAGTACCAACAATTTGTATAACGTGTCCTATTACTCAATTAATCTCAAATTAATTATATGCTTCTTTATAGTTTTTGTATTAAAAACTGTCTTTACATTTCGTCTATTAGTTGGTTTTTAATGCGTTACTTGGCGGATGACATCGCCTATCACGATGACAACATGCTTCTCTGGTCTTGTCTTGTCGTCTTCATTTTGCGTTGACTTTAATGTTCGTAAAAATTTAGTTCTTTTATACTCAGATTTTCCATATGATGTTGTTAAAGTTGAAAATTTTACTTAAATGGCGGCCTTTTGGCAGTCTCGCCCATATCTTGCGGTCATATTTTCATTTACTTTGTTATACCCTTCATTTTTATTTAATTTTCATGACATGCCTTGTGGCACAATAGCTTTTTACTTTAGTTGCAATAATTTTTTTTACGGGACTGCAAAGTTTGTACGTTTTTCTAAATATTTTTTCAAACGTATTTAGTAAAATAGTGAAATCACATTTAAACTTAAGCCAAGTAATCGAACAGCATATTTACATAAATATTTGCATACTGTATGTAATATACATACATACATATGTATATGTATTACATACCTGCTTGTGTAAATGAGCACAAGTGATTTCTACTAACTTCATTTCAATAACACTGTAGAACGATTTCGTGTCGTTCAAACAGGATATGGGTATATGAAACTATGTGTTCAATACATCTGAGTTGTAGGGTATTATGTTCAGCAATTTTGTAGAAACTATTAAGACAAATAATTTTTTGGAACATATTAATCCTCTAATTCCCCCGCATAACCGTAATTTTTGGAGCTATTCTAACAAATCTTAAAAAACACACCTTAAAAATCGAGTGCGGGAATGAAATGTTCTGCATAAAAATCTTACTACATGTGCCAGAACACAGTAAATCCCAAAGCTTAACACAAACAGCAAAAACCAGCCAAGCTCAAAGAACACACACACACACATTATACCTTAAACGTAAGGTAACGCCGAGTACCAAGTCTAAATATGTTCGAAATTAGACCTTAAACACCTTTTGAATAAATTTTGGCGGTAAATTTGCGTTTGTAGCACAGGTGTCTTTGAAGACTTATAGTAAAATTTTATGTTGCACTGTGTAATTAATGAATTTGGCCATTGTTCCATGTTCGGTATATACATACATATGTAGTTGAGAATTAAATGCAATTTGCAATTATTTTAACGGAAGCTTTGCAGCACAGAAAAATATGTTACAAAAATACACCGATTACATTTACTAAATGCAAATTGAAAAGCGCTTTAGGAAGCCAAATAAATGTTTGAATTCTTTTGAAACTGTTGGTTAAAAGATGTTGCTATAGACCAATTAAGTATTTAAAACGGCCTATTATTATTATTGTATTATTACTTAATTAAAAGTTGTGTACTCGCTTGAAAAAATTTTATAAATACTGCGATGGTCTTGATTGGCATACCCTCCAATCTTGCTTTCTTCAGACGCACTAATGCGGGTTGAACAAGACAAAATGTATTGGTATATTGTGAAATTTCCTTCGATATTGAATTCCATATACATACATACATAATACAAATAATATGGAACATTTTGGAACAAAATCGATTTCAATCACATACACATTCATTCACTGATTGACGCTCTTATTTGATGGTCTCCAGTTCCCATTTTATAATGTCGGAATTCTAAAAGTTGGCTAAACTCGGACATCCAATAATAAAATTATGTATCATTCATTAAAAGTATTTTTCGTGCTCAGAATTAAGGAAATCTTTCCTTGAACTTTTGCAACTTTTTTTCAACCCCATTTTTGACATTTCTTCAATGCGTTAACAGAAGTTGCGGCAAGACACAATACAGTTTTAAGATAATTTCTTGCATCCAAAGAAGTTTTGTTCTCTCCAAAAAAGAATTAAATAAATACATATATACATATATATATATAAGTATGTATATGTATATGTACATATGTATGTATGTATTTACATGAAGTTCTTAATGCAGTTTTATTGAAAAGATATTTAAATTTACGTACATATACATAAGTATGTACTATGTATAAATATGTACATATGTACATGTAATCTTCTTCTACATAGTACTTGTGCGCCTGTTGAACGTCTGTCTGTAATATTTAAACAGAAATCGTAAAGGGTTAAAATGCCCACATACATATCTCCGGTTATCATGAATTTTCCATTTTTTATTTTCAGTTAATTACACTTGACCTTTTCACTACGATTTTGTTCTTTGTTTTACTTGTTCTATTGTGCCTTTCCACGACAGCCATTTTGCCATGGAGCCAATAAAATCCAGGATAGCAGAATCATTGAACAGCAACAATGTCGTATATATTTGTACATATTTCCATGCACACACAAAGAAACATATTGGTTTAAACAAAAACTCTAGCATACAATGCATCATTTTCACATTTGCTTTGCTGATTAAAAATTAGTTTCTGCTTCTAATCTTCTTCCTGTTTTAACATTTAGCTCCGACGTACTTCCCGTTGCTGATGTCAAAAGCAATTCTTCCTTTTTTTTCTCCTTCAGTTATCTAAAATAAAGAGCTCTTCTCATTGCCGTAGTGTTACTGCAGGAATTGTGTGAAATTGGGTCAAGGCTCTCCTTTTGGCATTTTATGTTGCACTCTTTTCTAGGTCATGCTGCAATTTGCATGCAAATATCAAATGTCCTGGTTCACTTTACAAAGTTATCACTTGCTGGTCGCAAGTCGACTCTGTAGTGAAACTAAATTTATTTAATAATAAATTTACCACAATTGCAATAAATTAAATATTTAATCATTTTCAAATTAAATCTTGTTTCTTCTAAATTAGAGAAATTCTCTTCAGTAATTGTAAGCAATTTGTTGCTCATAAGCGTATAAGCAGGGGCCTTGTTCTTATTCCCCATTTCTTTAGTGCTGATAATGTAGTTTTTCAGGAGAACATATGTTCTGCTTTCTTTGAAAATTGCAAATTTAATGTATAATAAACAATAACCTTGTCAAATGTCCTTCATGTAAAGGACATTCGTTTTAGTTGAAATTTTTCTCTTACAGCACAAACGATTCATAGTAAAGAAATACAGATATGTACTATACATATGCGCATGATGTAGTACATTTAATGTGATATTTAATGTAAGTTTCGTACTTATAATTTAATACAAAATAAAGTTGTCACTCATTTTGGTTAGAGTGAACAAACCTGTCAAAAATAGAATACTTGTGTGTTTATGAAAATTATTATTTTCAGGACAACACGGTTACATATCCAACCACAGTTGTAGCTGGCGCCAAAGTATTATTGTTGAGAAAGCAAACTGAACTTCATACATAACTTAAGAAATATAAAGGCGCCAATAAATAAAGAATTGCATCTCTGAATAATCCAAACTTGAACTTTTCTTATTCATAACTATTTATAATTTCGTCCTCTTGAGAAGTTATAATTGCATTTACACATCAGTGGATGGTTTCATCACAACCTACCTTACATGCTTTTCTCTATAGTCTAACTAATTCTCTCATACTAGTAACACCCATTCCACATTATGTTCAGAACGTTAAAAAAAACAAATTTTTCCCCACATTTAATCAATATTATAATATTCCTATCTTGGAAATTTTCAGTCCAATAATAACTTTTTAAAATATTCCACAAAAAGCAAAACAAAATAGTATGCAAGGCAAATACGATTATTTTATGATGCAAATAATAAAAATGACTTGAACAAAAGTGCAGAAAGTGACAAAAGTAATAAGATAATATGATTGACACGAAGTTCAACAATTTGTGAAAATAATTTTTCTACATATTCTTTTAATATACATACATACATATGTATATATGTATGTATATACATATGATTGTATACATATAGTATGTATATAGATTCCTTTAGTTTCTATAAGGAAGATATTGCAACAACAAATTCATTCATTTCGTTCACTTTCAAGGCCCTAAGTTCTTTCAACGATGTAATAGCTCTTTTTGTTTCAGTGCCGAGCTGTCTGTATGCCTCGGACGCCCATCGCTATATTCTTTTTCTAATTTCGGTTTCGATCGGTATCTGTTCCCCCTCCGTTTTATTTTGTAATTTTGTTGGTCCAGAAAATTTTCAGTGTCCGTCGCATGCATCTGTTTACGAAAGCTTGTAAGGTGGAGATATAATGGCGATGTGCATTCCAGCTTTCGCATCCATATAAACCAACTGATTTCAAGCAACTGTTATATAGATTTACTTCGGATTAGATATGTATTTCCAAATGTGTGGTTAGCTGCTTTGGTCCGGTTTGCCACATTTTTCTTTGATCCATCGTTTCTTGAGATAAACTGTTGAGAATTAGTACTGCTAAATATTTTACTAAAAGTGAAAAGAGTATCCTTCACAATCCAAGTCTTTCAATTATCAGGTATGTGATACTCTCATACATTAGATACGACTATATTCGTATTTGTGTGCCGGTATTTTATATTCGTATTCGTATTTTTGTAAATATGTAGGATTAAAAAACATTTTGGGGGGATAACATAATATTGAATCGTGTTATTGTAAACAATTATAAAGCCAACATTGATTTTTTCAAATGTCATTCTCTCGATATTAGCTGCATAATTTTTTTTAGTGATTCCGCCCATATTGAGTCATTTACTACAGAAAAATGAAAGTGAAAATCTTTTCATTTTTTTCTAGAAATTTGTACAAAATTGTAGGAACAATAAAGAACAAATCCACACACACACAGTCGAAAGCGCACACATAAACAATTTTATATATGTATGTATTAAAGTCCTGCACAAGACCACTTACAAGAACTTTTAAGACATGAGGGATTTTTCAAATGCTTTACTGCAGCGAAATCTTCTAAAACAAATGATAAATGCAACACTGTTGGCAAGACATTTGTGTCAGTTATTGCAGGTGTAGGAGTAAAAAAGAAAATACTTCGTGACGGAAAAATTTGTGATGCTTGCTTCTTCATATGCATGGGCGCGTATACAAACGTCATGCATGTACGTACGCACTATTGTTGTTTAAATGTATTCTCGTGAAGGCAGGCCTCAAACATGTATGTATGTATGTATATTATGTATATTAAAAACGATTTATTAGGATCTGTGTGCGGACCAGTACCGCATAATAAAAGAGAATTGTCTTTTAAAGTACCATTTTTACTCCGAAGGAATGAGTGCAAAGAAAAGATTAACCGATTACGTCGGTTAGACGAAATGTAGGTCAGCAACGTTTGTTGTCGTTTTGCTGCTGCTTTAGAGTGCAACATTTAGTGTTGATGTTGTATTAATTTCATTTTATGTTTTTTCTCCTGAATGTGTTTGTACATGTTTTATTGTTGTTGTTTCTTCTGCATAACATGCAACAGCCACCCACACACAGTTGTAGGCAAAAGTGTATAGTATTTTGAATGGTATTTTTGCCAATATCAAAAGCAAATGTCGAAAAGAAAATAGAAAACTGAACTAGAGCACATGTAAAGCCCGTCTAGCTAAATAAGAGGGGTTCCTAACATATCACATCTAACGTAAGAACACACACAAACATACATATGAAAAATACACATGTACATACATATATGCATATGGGTAATTCCAGAAAAAGGTCAACCAAAAAAAATTTTTTTTTGCTCAAAAATTTTTGTTTTGTTTTAAATAATAAAGCATAAAGCTCGATACTTTACAAATGTAAAAGCGTTTTTAATTTGTGAAATTTTTTGAGCAAAATATGGGACTTTTAAAAGAAATATTTTCTTTGCTGAATCTTTTTTTAGCGATTATTTGTAATTTATTTTGTATTGTATTATTTTTCCTTTTTTGTAATTTTCAAATTACCTACTAACAACAACCTTCGCATTAGCAGAAAAAAGAAGAATGGAGATCTAATAAGGGAAGTTGTTTGAGGTTGCTTCCACCTATACCTTTATGTCGCATACGGCGCATAAATAAGCAGTAAATAAGCGTTTGTTTTCGTTTTATTACTTTTCAATTAAAGTTCAATCAATATTAGAAAGGTTACTGCATTTAATTCTCATGGGAAAAAATTTCGCGTCCGCCTTGTCGCGTCCGTATTTATACTTTAACCATTTAAAAAAAATTAAAACAAAATTTTCATGTTTCATAAATCTACACATTTCTAAATTTACAAAAAAAAATTCTTCATAAAATTTCCCTGAATTATATATATTTCTTTCTATAAGTGCACACAAATAACTTCTATTTCTGTCGCGTCCGTTTCTTGCTGACATTTGTTTATATCTTTTTACTATGTTATTGATATCGCCCAGAATTTTTTCTTAAATATACTACTCCTTCATTGCTTTAAAACACTAAGATATGTATTAGATCTTTCCATTCCTTTCTTATTTTTTGATAAAATAAAAGTCTACAAATGTCCCGTCCGTCTCCTGGGAATTGCCCATATGCATGTAATACATACATACATCCATACATAATATATACATACATATGTACATATATATTCCGAGGAAATTATGTGCATTGAAGTGGTAAAATGTTGGTGGTGGACTTGTTGATGGTTCGAGGTGTTGAAGGTAGTTTTACCTTGTACACTTGACGCTACTGTTTTGCTCGTTGTTTTTGAACCGAGTTGGTTTGGATTTCCTTGTTTTATTTTGTTTTTTTTCTTCTGTGTGCTGGTCTGGTTTTTATTACCAACTATTTATTGATTTCTCATTCTTTGCAGGCATTAAGCAGAATATAGGTTTGATGCGATAGTGCAAAATTAAAAAGTACTTTCGAGCATAAAATTAAAAAAAATTGTTAAGTTGGTGCAATTTTTAAAATGGTACTTTCTAAATAAAGGTACTAATATGTAATTAGTAAACAGCAATTATGTACAATATTTATTACTTTTCAGTTCATCATTTAATTTTTTTTATTGTTACTTTTCAAAGGTAGCAAAAATCGTTGTATTTCTGATTAAAATTTTTGTTTTTCCATATTTGTTTGAACAAAAAATTGGAGGTAAACGTTTAGATTTGAGCTATTGTCGTTCTTGTTCTTGTTGTTGTGGTTGTTGTTGTAATGGTCTATTTTTGGTATTACCTGGCGCATGTCGCCTGCATAGATGGCCGTATTCTCTGGTTTTGTTGCATCTTGCAACACATACACGCATACTATATGTACATGTGTTTATTTGTGGATGTTGCTATTGCAGTTGCTGTTTTTTTAATTGTCTATTTTTTTTATCAAGCTGGCTGCAGTTATTTTGGATAGCACATGTGTGTAAGTTCACATATTTGGCATCCGTGAAGTACAACTACAATTTGAAACAATTTTGTAACAAAAAAAAAATCAAGATTTTGTACTTGTTACAAAACTTACGACGCTGCGTGTGTTTTAAAAAGGAAGTAAAAAGTTTATTTGAAAAATGTAGAAAAAGCATTAGAAATACAGAAACGAATCCTGCAATATTAAGAGAGAAAAGAAACAATGCAATAATAAATCTGTTTCTTTGGTTGTTGTGTTTTGTTCTCCAGCGTTTTTTCTGAAATTGATTTTTCGAAGGAATTTCGTTTGTTGTTTTTGTACAATTTTGTTTGTTTTTTTTTGTTTATTTTTGTTTTCGGACACGAAACAATGTTGTAATAAAAACTACGCTGTTGTTTTGCTTTTGTTCTTGTTGTTGAATTTTCCAAATTGAATTAAAAATGTGTTACATGAGTGTTTAATTTAGTGTTTGTAATTTATTGAAAGCAGCCACATCGTTCAAAAGAAAAAATTATAACACAACTCTTTATTTTAGATCTTTTGTTTATTGTGTTTTATGTATATCTTGTGTTAATTTGTATTGATTTTAATTGATGTGTTTTAATGTGTGTTTCGTAACTGATTTTCAATTAAGTGAAATTGAGATAAAAAATATAACAAATTAATAAAAAAAAAGTTAAAAAATACAGCATAACATTATGAATCCTCCCAGTCTTTCAACGGATATAAGGAATCGTATTAAAATGTTTGAAAGTGAGTTAAAGAGTAGTTTATAGAAACTACCTTACCACACAATTTCTTTTTAATTATTTTTTGTATGTAATCCGAGCAGTTCTACTAACCTGCACTATGGGGCACATTCTGATTGTTTCATAAGTACGACTATATCACCACTTTCGAAACTGCCAATGTCATAAACATCTTTTTATTTTACTTAAAAACTATACTAATTACAGTACTACTTCGATAATCCAGACACTCTAAATCCTGAAGATGTGCGTGTTACTGTTGCTTAATTTCTTTTTAGTTCTTTTACTCTAAGTATAATTATATGCATATGTACATTGTGCTTAAAAATATAAATTCAATCAATATTGAAAATTAACTTGGAAATACGATATATTTCAGGTTCAAGTTCAGGTTCAGATTTCTCTTCCCTATAAGGCCCGATTATGCTCAATTAGAAAACGTTCTATAGATTATAATGGAAACAAAATGCAATTTTATTATTTTTAAATCCTTTTTGGCATGAACTCAAAAATAATAACTTTATTAAACATCATTCAAATATCATATAATTTTTAATGCATTACAAATGCTTAAACTACATTACGTTCTGGAAAATTTTTAGCTTGTACTGGCTAAGAGCCGAATTCAAATAAAAAAGTTGACTGAGGTTTAAAATGCATATTAGTTAAAATACAATTTAAGGTTAAATAAGCTTTTTCAAACATTTGTATTCATAATCAGTGTTTTAACTAAAATGAAAAAATGGAAGTCATTCTAGTGGAACTACATTTTCATTGCTTCCAAAAAATCGATATTTTTAATTTGCCGAGAGTGAGCAAAAAAACATGTTTCGTCATACAAAACCTTGTAACTCCTCCATAGTGTTAGAAAATACTCACCAGAATTTAAAAAAAATTTATTTTTTTAAAGAAATTTATGAACTAATTTTAGTCTAAAATTTAAAAGTTATTTCCTTAAATTTACATGAAAACACTGTTTCGGGCTTAAATTTGTATAAAAAGAAACGAATTGTTAAAATAGGTAACTATTTACAAATTTTCCTAGATGAAATTATTATCATAGAACACAAAAACGGGAAGTTTTCTTAATATCGCTTCGAATTCAGTGACCAGGCATGGAAAAAGAGAACTTCTTGCAATGAAAACCCTATGTAAAAATAATTAGATCGGATCGAAATTTTCACTACTTCCAGATCGCAAACTTTACATTTTCATGACTTTTTTGGAGTCTCTTTTTTTGCGGGGAACTTGTTTATTTTAAAACATCCTGGCAACGCTGTATTCTTTATGTCATTTCTAATCAAAAATTATTGCTTACCAGAAGCGTTTTTGTAAGCAAGACAATCTCACAGAATAACTTGCTGTTGCGCATGAAAAAAGCATTTTTTTATTCGAGATTGGCCAGCTAGAAGCAATACACTTAAGGTGAATTCACCTATTGTTTCGGAACAAAATGTTTGTCTGGAGAAATATTTTTTACTGAGAGTTTTTTGCAGGACGATTCATTCATTGCGAACATTTTGTCTGGAAAATCAAAGCTACCATACGAAATGCGTGTGTAAGCAATGCGTGTTAATTTCACAAGTGGCAGCACAGTGGAAACTTTTACGATTTTCTGTGTCACACACATCTTTTTAGTTGTTTAATGCAATTGTTTCGTTCATCTCCATACATATGTATATGTTTTTTTTTTAATTTTCCTTTATTTCTATTCTAATAAATACAAGTATGCTCTGTGCTTTTATTATTCATATAACATGATGTGGCAGCTCAGTTCAATTTTGGCTGAAAAACTAAAATAGTTGGCAGCTCAGTTCGATTTTGTCCGGACAAAAATTATAATTAAACCAATTCAAGCAGAAAATGTTCCGAACAAATTTTTTTCTCTTTTTCTCTCTCTCTCTCAAAAAGAGATGCGTCAAACATATAAAAAATTTTGTCCGGACAAAAATTTTGTTCGGAAACAATGGGTGAATCCAGCTTTAGCTTCCAAAAAGCCATTAAATTTGTTTGCCTTACCAAAGTGCTTCACAGAACAAATAATATATAATTTTTGTGAGCGCCCGCCTTACGTTAGTGCTTTTCAGAAGCATTTTTCGAAGCTTTTGTAATCAAATAAGCAATACATTGCTTCCCTCAGTTGTTAGGGCTTCCAAATCAGATTTTTTTTTGCTGGGTTGCATCTTAGTTCTGCAAATTAACGATTATTATTTCACAAAGTATTCGTATCTACATATATACATCTGTTTGTTTGCCCCTTTTCGAAAAAAATATTGTTTTTAAAAAATAAAAAATTTGGAGCACATTGTATTTAATAAAAAGAATAAAAAAAGTTAAAAGTGCTTTTTATATGTTTATTTTTTATTGGAAATTAAGGAATAAGGAGTCCTATTTTATTTGTTTTAAGTTTTTAAATTAAGAGCACGTCCATATGTATGTAGAGTCTACATTGTAGATCATTGTCTTAATAATAAAGGAAGTACACTTGAACGGCGAATACTAGTGCAACTTGAGAAGGTTTGCTCCATGGCTTCTAAGTCTGCCCAGTTGTTTCAAAGATATCGTAGAAGTTGAACCAAAAAAATAAAAATTTTATAAATGAATTTAAAATTTTTGCATTTTAAAAATTAATTTCAAATAAAATCGACATTTTTCGTTGTATTCACAATTCAAAAATGGTGAGAGATTAAAAGTAATGTTGTTGTAGAATTTCGATTTTTGCTAACATTTGTCTTACAAGTGCGTTAGTTTTTGAGACAACAACAATATGTCTTGGAAAACGGGAATTGAAAAAAACGAAGAGCAGCTTTGAATTTAGCGTTTCAAATTCATCAAAGAAACAACTTTCAATTCACGGCAACCAAAAACATTTATTTATATTTTTAAAGTAGTATTTTTTGTGAGTAAATAAGGAAAGTTTGAGTTTGAGTCTTATTGGTAGAAATGTAAATGTGGTATAATTATAATAAGCATTCATAATGCATTTTATCACAAATCTTGAACCAAATTTTATAGATGCCTTTAAGTCGAATAGAATAATGACAATAAAATATGAAAATAAAATGATAATGACAATAAAATATCAATATAAAAACGCATCGCCATAAAATGTTGGTAATCGTAAAGTTATTGTAGGAATTGTCTATTGTTATGAATTTAGCCGTTAAATCCAAAATTATATTTCTGAACACAATCGAAACTCGAAAGCAAATGTAAAAATGTTTTTTGAAGTGACATTTACATATGTATACATTAACATATGTATGTATATAAAAAGACAACAACGTGGAAAAAAACAAAATTAAAAAAAGACACACAAAATAGTTACAAGCGAAGTAAAAAGTGGTTTATGCATTTTCACTTCTGTACTAATTATGGGAGATGCATTCATTTCAGAAACCGAGAAATTGTTACCTGCTTTTATCATATTAAACAAAACCCGACCGGTTTTTAATAGTTTTTATTTGGCCTGGATTTTTGTGTCGGTTAGTGGGATTTATGTGAATAATGTTTAGAAATCACCTAAACGGAGTTCTTTAATAGTTGGCTTAATATTTTTCAGATTATGAGGAATTTATTAAAAAAATACTCTTGCGAATGTGTGATATCATTTATTTTATGTTAATTAAAAAAAATAGAAATTTTAACTTTGGAATAGTTTTTTCCCGATATTGATTTGATTGGTTGTACGTACATACATATGGGTGGCCGTTGTTTTTATTTTTTTTATTTCTTCCACTCTCGCCCCCCCCCCCAAATAGATTCAGTTTTATGTAAAAAACATACAAAAAAAATTTCATACTGATAAGTTCTGTTTTAGGGGGTGCGTCCGGCCGTCAAATTTGGCTCTCAAGCCCATAAACTCAAAGTAATTTTTTTATTTTTTTTAGATTTATTTTGACTATATATACTGTATTTATGTATATACTGTGTGAAATAATTTAATATATATAAGCTCTTATTTTACATGCTTAAAATAAAAAATTTCCATATAAATATAATTTTGTTACATAAAATTGGTTGTATTTTGTTGGGCTTGAAGGCCAACTTTAAGGGTGGACGCAACCTCTAAAATGTATGTTTTTACATAAAACTGAACTGATTTTGGGTGGTGAGAGTAGAAGAAATCAAAAAAACAAAGTCTCTATACAATTAACGGCCACTCTAATGTACATACTTACATACATATGTACATATGTATGTATACACATATGCCAACCAAATCAAGTGCTCCGAATTTGTAAAGAATTCCGACTTCGGAACCGAAATTTTTAGCAGAGTACCGCCTCACCGTTATGTTGCTGCTTTTATACAAATAATTTGCACAAACATATGTACATACATATGTATCGTTAACTTAATACGAAAAAGCCCCAACTCATAATTTTTCGAAATCAATATTTTTACATATTTCGATACACCATTACTAAACTAAATTAAAAAAATGAATAAAACTAATATAACACTAAACTTGTAAAATGTTTTTAATAAAAATTGCGTTTAAAAAGAAATTCATCTTTTTTTATTAAGTTTTTTCCTCCTCCTGTAAACTATGAAAAATATAATTTATTGCCTTTTCGTATTAAGTCAACGATATGTACATGTATTTTTTTTAAATTAATTTTTATTTATTACATTTATTTAAAACAAAACTTATAAATCAAAGTTTTAATGATTTAAAAATATTTTATTAATAGAGAAACTACTGAAATTTCTTAACGAATTCGTTGTTTTTTTATTTTGCCCAATTATTTATTGTGTCTTCAATATTATATTTTTATTTTGAAATTACTTTGCCGGTTTTTCAGCGTTGTCTATATGCATTTCATTGTTGCCGTAACAAATCATCAGTATACGTTTCTAAATTTCAAATTAAAATAAACTTCTGACAATATGTGGAATAATAAATTTCTTAAATGTTAAATTTAGATTTTATTTTTCATTTTGCCTTATAATTACTTTTATTGTTATCCAATTGATTTATAATTGTATAAAAGTGTAGAAAAATAGAATAGATTCATATCGAATAAAAATTATTTGCTGGGTTTTGTATAAGTTTCTAAGCCTACTACGCTTATTTCTCTTGTGTGATTTTCAAAAATATTATTATTTGTGGATGCTCAATTCTGACTGATTCAAATGTGTGGTTGAAGTCTACTGATGGTTTGTTACAGCAACAATGAAATGCATATAGACAACACTGAACCACCAGCAAATAAATTTGAAATTAAAATAAACTTCTGACAATATGTTGAATAATAAATTTCTTAAAACCGGATAAGGAACTGTTTTGGAATAACCGTGTTTTAATACAATAAATCTTAACTGGGGCGTCAGGTGAAACAAAAATCTATCGACTTCTTAAAATAAATAAAAAACATATGTTTGTACATACATACATATGTATGTATTTTGAATAGAGACTCGAATGATTGCAAGTAACTATTGAACGTACTCGTACTTTAGAATTTTCACAAGCTGGACATAAATTTTAAAGTTCTGATCTCTAGAGCAAATACAGTGTACACCAAGTATGTAATTATAGTCTTGTCCGAAACTGATAGATGTTAAATGTTATGCCAGTATTATAAAAAAATAATATTGCGTTCTTCATATGATCCAAGGAACTACCTAGCCAAGAGTACTAACGTCACCATGCGACGAATTCAATAGTGAATCAGTACTGTTTCAGTACTGACACTTTCTACAACACACATACCCGCATAATAATTTTCCATAAATTAAACAATTAATAGTAACTAGTATAGCGAACGGACAACAAAATCGCCCGTATTCTAGATGTACATACATATGTATAAGTAAATAAATATATATTTTTTTGAAATACATAAAAAATTATCCAAACGCACACAAGAAAAAATGCGTTTTTGGAGTTAATAATGCATACAAAATCGTCATACATATTTATCATATTTAATCTTGTGTTAAAATTTCGTTTCGCTCATTTACTTCAATAGTGTCATAACTCAAAAAAAATTGTTTTTTTTTAGTTAATAATGCAAAATAATTCGGCATTTCGAATTTTATCTTGTGTAAAAATTTCATATAAATAACTGGTACTTCCACCTCGTAAGAGAAGAATATTTTTTCATGTCTTCAATGCGTTGTATGTAAATTAAAAACTTTAAACGTGTTTTCTGCAAAACTAGTTTTTTGGAGTTGTGACACTATTGAAGTAAATGAGCCATATGTAGAGAGCTTGTCCATGCATCTTTTGAGAAATAAAATATTTTTGTATCTACATTCATACCATCAATCATCAATATCGAATGATAGAAATTACTTGAATATTTTTGTTGCAGCTAATTACCACTCGTATCTATTGATTTTTGTTTGAAATAAAATTACACTACACCTTTTTTATTTTGTAAATATTAATAAGAAAAAATAATTACGTTTTTATATTTCTTTTGTTTATTTATCTATCATTTGCATTGTATTTAAATTACGCTACTGCTAACTAAGGCAACTCATTAGTAGACTTCAACCACAATTCAAAAAAGCTTACAATATTACAAATTTGCTGTTCCACTCATCATCAATAGTTCAAAATTATAATAGGAAAAATCGTGCATACAAAACAGATACCAGCAAAAATATATCCGTCTAAGTGGAAGCAGAAGTAAAAATTTCATTCGCATCCAAATTTGCAACCAGGTAAGCGAGAGAGGATGCACTATAGAAAAATGTCAGTATTTGAGAATAAACAGCCGACTAACCTGGTAGTGCTTGTGTTAAATTTCGTCATTCTCTTACATTATTGCATCCTCCTATATCCGAGGAGATGTACTGTGTAGTTTTCGGCATCGCCGAAGCGCTTCTCTTAGCGGTTAGTGCTTACTTTTACCAAATATATTTTTGCTGGGGTACTTCCGTTATTAAAAATTGAACTCTTAAATTTTTATGGTATAATATTCTTCTAACTTCTTGAATGTACCAGCTATTCATAGGAATTTTTTATACAAGACAAAAATGATATGCTGAATTATTCTGTATTATTAACTCCAAAACTTAATTTTTTTTAGATGTGAGTTCCTCGAAATAAATAAGTATGGTACATTCATATGTAATAGAAAAAGATGCAGACATAAATGTTCATACATACATATCAAGATTTAATCGTAAGGAACATGTAGTAAAAACATTAACTTTTTTATTGAAATTTAAATTTTATGGGCCAAAATTGTTGATAACTTTTAAGATGCAGGCTGTAAAATATAATCGTAAGCGACAATTTACGTATGTAAAACATATTTGAATATTATAAAAAAAACCTTCTACTGAAAACTCTAATTTTTGTGGCTTACCATTAAGTCGAAAATAAGGCTCGATATATCGCATAAGTCAATAAGTTTGTTATTTATACTCGTACATAAATTTGTGATTTTTTATGTTTCAATACTATTTGTATTTTAAGGTTTTCGACCTTTGTCTTGTCGGGAAGTAACTTCTACACTTACATACATATGTATGTAAAACAACACATCAAAAAGAATTTGAAAAAGGGATAAAACAACTTGAAAATTATTTGTTATTTATTGGCGCATGAGTTGTTAAAAATCTTGTTATTTTGGTAACTCATAAAAAATACTTTTCTCTTTTCCCACAGATTGTGAGCTAATAAGAACAGGCGACGCAGAAGGTTTAGCCACAGAGAATTTCGTCAGCGAAAATAGAATTGATACGAACGATCAAGAGGACGGTTGTCAGATAAAAATAAAAGCAATGATGATGCCAACGCCTCCACCACCGCCACCTCCCGGAGTACAAACAGACGCAAACGGATTGATTCTACCAAAGAAATTAATAAATCCCTGTCTTCAATCAACCGATCGCAAACAATTGCATCGAGAACTAAAATTTAACACAAAAATGTAAGTTAAAGAAATATCTTCATACCATAAGAAAGATGTAGGAAATAAATTTAATTAAACAAAAGTCATTAACAATAAAAATAAGCAAATTAATTAACATGTACATAATTAGTAAAGAACAAAGGCTATTGTAAATTTAGAGATGGTAAAATTATGATTTCATTACAAAATATATAATGCGATGAATCAAAACAATTCACATATTCCATTTGCAATAAAAGCTGAAATCTACATAAATGACACCACAGACAAAAAAACGCTGAAGATGGAGGTGTAGTGACCTTAAAAAACAGCTCGTTGTACCATTCTACTAAGTGATTGTCAAAATATTTTCAATTAACTTTGGTGTTATTTGTTCATTAATAATTATCACATGTAATTTGGTCTAATCAAAAACATAAATATACAAAAGTATATTAATTTGCTAAAGCAGTTGAATTCTGGTTGATATTCAATTATAAAATGATTTTTTTTCTACAACACGAATTTCGGTTGATTTTATAATTTTAAGATTTGTTATTGTTATTTATTTTATTTTTCGCATGTTACAGGGGAATCAGGGTCCTTAATCAAAAGACAGAACTGCAAAAAGCATACGAGAAGCAAAGAGAAAAACAACAACATCAGCAGGACAATAATCAGCAGCAAACACAGCACTCACCCACCTTTGGCCTTAAAAGCGAACTGAATCGTGTGATAATGGAAAGAGCTCAAAAGTATGAACGCGCCCGCCTACAATCCGAATCTGAAAATGATGACGATAAACAATATGTGAATCCTGAGTATTTAAATGCAAGAGCTAAATTACGAGCGGGGCAAAGGACTGAACTAAAATAAGTTTTAAGAAATTTTAACACAACCAAGAAAAAATAACAGTAACTGTAGAACTCATAAGAATTTAACTCGAAATCATTCTATTTTCTCTTTCGGACTATAAAACCTTATTTTTTTACTCTTATTATTTCAAATTTTGTTTTGCTATCGAAATCTTATTTAAGTGTAAATCAAATAATCATTACAATCGTAACAACAACAGAAATACTTATGTACAATTTTTATAAAAATTACTATTTTTAGTTGAATTTAATGTATGAATGTATGTCGATTATTTTTCTGTTTGTTTTTTAATCAAAAAAATTTATAACCATTGAAACTTATCTTTAAAAAAAATGTATATGTATATATGTATGTATGTAAGTAGTTTAGAAAAAATATATCTATTTTGTTTTGTAAGATTAGTCGTATTATTTCGAAATTTAAATTAAAAAATCTCATTAGTCACCCAAATAGAATATTTATAACAACTGTATCATTCAGAAGCAGGGGAAATTTTATGGACTTTGAGAAATTTCGAATAGGTTTTATAGGACATTCCAGTTTTCGCAAGAAACAAGACATAGATTGACAAAATGACATGCATTAATGATACATATGTACATAATTAATAATTATTATGGCTAAAAATTTAATGAATCCGCCAACAAATAACTGAATTCATCAGTATTTTTAAGTTAAATCATAGTGAAAATTTCCAAATCTGGATTTCTTTTGTATAAAATACTGCTTTTAAAAAATTCGTCTGGCAAACACGTTTTATAAAGCTTTGCCTTACACATAAGGCGGTCATGTCTTAGAACTATAGTACATACTCGTATTTTGATGCTCCGAAGTTTCTGTCAACAGCTCATAAAATAAAGGTTTGCCATAACTTCTATATTCATAATGATGATATAATGATTGGCATGGTGTAATTATACAGGTGACTGCGTAAGGATTTGTTATACAAAAATACGGCAACCAAAGCTGTGTAAAGAACTGAAGAACGTCAAAAGCACAAAAATAGTTTTACCAAAACCAAAACAAAAGCAAAAAAAGTTTTTGGCATTCGCCAGCTACAAATCAAATAGAGCAAAAAATTATCAGCTGAAGTAGCGCTCCGACTTAGTTATATACACCTTGATGATTGGTTAAAAAATAAATATTTTGTTTATTTTTTTGTAGGGTAAATTCGATTTTTATATAAATCAGTTGTGCGAAAACTTCTTACAAGTTACAGAAACTTCACATTTTCCTCAATTGAGTATTAATTTTTGTTTTTCGTGTTTATGAAAAACAACTGTTAAATTTTGTTCGAGTGAAAACGTAAGGGTTTCAGTAAGGAATTTCTCACTGTCGCTGAAAAATTAAAGTAAAATGCATGTAATGTAAAGTAAAAATGCTTAGTTCGGTGGAGTTATTTTTCAGTGAAGAGAAGGAAGTACAAAACGAGGCATCTATTAGACGGAATTTAAGGGACAATTGAAATTCTTTAGAATTACATCTTCTACTGGAAATGAATGTTATTGCTAAAACAAAAACTGTTAACTAACTAAAATTTTTTTAACTTCGATGCATATTTTAATTTAAATTAGTTTTTTATCAAAATGACTTAAACATTTTTGGCATAGAAGAAATTTTACTCCAGAGGTTTGAGGAAGTCTGTGTTTTATTGAAACCTGAAACATTTATCTTACTTGATATATTTTTCTATTGTAAATTTTTTAATTTTAACTGCAGAATAAAAAACTTGCATAATTGTAAAAAAATTGTAAATGCTGTAGATAAAAAACGGAAATATTTATTAGAAAACATAATTTTACAAATCGTCGGCTTAGAGTTCAAGCCTTCCAAATCCACTTTGTATAGCATACATATGATATTTACATGCCGTTCGAAAGAGCAAGAGACTGGCTAAAATATTTATTTTAATTCTCTTCGGCCCTATGTATAAGCAAAAATTGGCATGAAGTTAGCATAAATTGCAAAATTGAACATGATTTTAAAGAGTTTTGCGATGAAACTTCACATTAAAATCATGCTAGGACTTAGAGGTGGGTTAAAATTAGGTAATGGTACCGTTTTTAATGTCAAATTATGTGGAGGAACTCGTTAACACCTAATTCAATTTCGTCAATTATGCTAACTTTAAGCCAATTTTTGCTTACACATAGGGCCGTTAATATATTAGGCTAATTTCTTAAGCTGTGTTCACACTAGTTTGTCGCTCCTGTAAAATTTCATTGAGGCGAGTTAGCAGGTTTACACTCTAAGCCTACGATATATGTATGTATGAATGCGTTTTACTATAAATTGGGTAATTAAAAATTATGCAATTGAATTCGAATTTGAAGCTTTTTTGTAACAAGCCGGGGGGACCCAGTGGGTAAATCTAATTCAAGTACGCTGAACCCAATAGACTTAAAAATCAACATTTTCCCTAGTTTTCTACCATTTATTAACCTTTTTGTGGATATACATATATCGCATGAAAAGATATGTATTGATGAACTTGCGTCCTAAGAAAATTTTTGGGAAAAAAAAATATAATTTTTTTTCGAATTTTACCTAATTTACATTAAGCATTTTTTTCGTGAAATTAGTTGCATGAAAATTTTTTATTTGTCAATAGAAGGCCTGGAGGAGCAACTTATATCAAAAAAGTTGCCAAAAATGGATCGGAGATCCATTCTACGTCCTTTTTTATATAAAATTCTCTTTCATAGCGCAGCAATTAGCAAATAGAAAAAGTTTCATGCATCAAACTCATGAAATTTCATGTAAAAATGCTCAATGTAAATCAGGTATTTCTTGCGTAATTTTTTTTGGGCAACTTTTTTTAAATGCGGCAATTTTTAAATTTTTTTTATAATTTCTTTAGGACGCATGTTCATACATAAAATGTTCTTTTAATTGATGTAACAATGAATGAATAGTAGAAAACTGGGGCAATTTGCGGTTTTTGGGTGCTTCTAACCAAGTTTTCAATCTTAATTATTTTTTAAACAAGAGCTAACCTAAAATTTTTTTTAGCACCATTGGATTCAGCGTACTCGAATTAGGTTTACTTACCCACCAAGTCCCTCGCTTGTTACATTTTTGAACTGACACAGTGTTATTAGTCTGTATATTAAACAAATTTAGTACATTATTTTACACATTGAAACCATTTATTTTTTAAAGTTCTTTGCTTAAAATCTTAATTGATTGATACAAACATGTCACACCTGTTACGTTTGTATAATGTATATGTAAATCAAAATTTATTTTCCGCCATTATTATTATTATTATTAAATTATGTACATGAACAAGAGACAGTACAGGCTTAACTACTGATTAAGCATGTAATTTAATTTCCAGTAATAACGCGTCATAACGTGGAAATACCCTAGTGTAGAAACACCCTATTGTAGATATTTAGTCGATTTTTGTAATAATATGTATGTATTTTGTTTATTAGTTATTTTTGTTAACTCTATTAATTTGATAAATTTATTTTAATTTTAGTTAAACCAGGTAGTCAGAGATCAAAGAAATTATTATTATCTACATAAATACAATAAAAGAGTACGCATGTACATATATATTATATTTATATTTCAAATAAAATAATATATATATATATATTTCTCAAATTTATTTACATAGATGTTATTGATATTTTGAATATGTAGTTTATAATTAATAAAATAGCATATTTAGACTAAAAATATATAAAAATTAATTAATTATAATCAATAAAGTGAAAGAAAAAATGTTTTATTGTATTAAAAATTAGAAAACCACGGCGTTAATTGAAATTAGATTTTATTTATATTTTGAGATTTGCTTTACATGATCGCAGAAAAAATATGAATAAAAATATTTCAGATTTTACGTGAAGGAAGAAGACAATTGGTCTTGAAACTGACGGATGCATTTTGCAGGCGGAAGACATTATTGTCTGATTTCATTGTGTCATGATGCAGATAATTAAAATGTAATCGAAGGTACATACTTTGCAACGTGTTTCCGTAACACGTTTATCATATTTGCATATTTTGCTACACACACACTGCAACCAACAATTAAAAAATAAATACTTACAACATCAATTCTAAATTTTGTATTCACATAGAACATCGTGGAAGAAACACAGTTGCTATTTTTTATGTTCCAAATTTCTGTAAAATTTTTGTATAAATTATTAAAATTTACGCAACACTCATTTTTTCGAACGCCATTTTCTTGTTTCTTTAGCTTATGCAACTTTTTTCAACGCTTGACTAAATCACACATACTCACAGCTTGCTTGTGTTCAATGAACTAAACAAGTAAAAAAAATAAACAACGATTCACATTATGCAAGCAATATTTTGATATTTTTGAAACCTCAAATTCAACATGAAACCATAAACACGTCTACACACTATGAAACTAACAACGAAACATGCCTGGTTGCATAAACGTAGGGCAAAGTGACAAAACACAGTCTGTTAACACTACTTGGTACTCGTATAATCAGAGCTATTGATTGGTTCGCATGAATGAAAATAATTACATTTGAAATGAATTTTTTCTTTTCACGCACTCCTGACCAAATAATATTACGTATAGAATAAATGTTTGAGAACTCCTGACATTTCTTATACCATTCATGTTTTAAATTTCTACTTAAGTACATACATACGTCTGTTTTTGTACGTTTTGAATAGAGTACATATCAGAGAACAGATTGAATGCCCTAATTTGTTGTTTTGAATGCAATCACAAAAAAATCTGCATATTGTTGTTAATCCACAACACTTGAAAAAATTAATGCATGGTAGAATCGAAATGGATGATTGCATCCAATTTTATTGCGTGCATTGCTTATTTTATATAAATGTTCACTGGTCTTGTCGAGAGCAACGAATATTAAGTCAATGGTGCGAATACTTTTTACTGTGGATGACCATAACGTAGTCGTTGTACTTTGTGCTTGTATAAAACTATTATATATATTAGTATTCATAAAAAACGATATAGATTTAAAATGTATTTTATGTCAAATTTTATATGAAACTGTTATTTAAAACACATTTCAGATCTACTTTACTTCTTCCAAGTTTTACTTTTGTATTTTCTTTTTTATAACACCGTAAATATCGGTATTTATTTTTTCTAAAATTTCCTCCATTACACTGCATTTTTTATTTATAACCATTAAAATCACTTAAAACAAACTTGTTATTTAAACGTGATATACAAAAGATCAGCGAATACTGAATGAACGGTATGAAAGAATTGAAATTACTGAACTTAAGCCTGACTTAAAATTATTTCTGATTAGAAATCCATTCTTTCATGCTGCATCATTTCATTTCGCTGCTTGTTTTATATTGGCATTGTAATAAAAGAGTGCGTATGAGCAATCAACATATCGCAATAAATTGTATCATAGCAATTACATTTATTATTGTTGTCGAATAAATTCATGGCAAAAGCAACGAATTTATGAATTTATGTTAGCAAATGCGAATGGTTTCATTCTGTTCTCTGGTATATATGTAAATACATACTTATGTGTATGTATATATTTTTGTTTATTATTTAAAAATGCAATTGACCAATTGATGCGGCAGCCACTTCTCAACTGCCTCTTTATAAAAATGCATACCATGATTTTCTCGTTTTATTATTTTTTTATTATTTCGAGAATTTTAAAAACTGACTACAAAAGAACTCCATCGAAAAGGGAGGAAAAAAGAAGTTTAAGTTAATAAAATTTTAATTGAATGCAATAAAAAACTAAAAAATACATGCATACATATACAAACATATGTACATACATATGTACATATGTATATATTTGAATATCTTTTTGTATGTACGATCTAGAGCGCAAACTAGAAATAAATGCAAAAAATATTTTATACATAAGTATGTATGTATGACACTAAATGATGATCGAAATTATTATTATGTACATATAAGTACTTATGAAAATGATAAGCGTTGAAGAGTTTGTGCAGAATGTGGTTAAAATTTTGTGAACTGACAGAGATGCAAATTTTCCGGACAACACAAAGTCAAGCTCTTAAAATTCCTGAATGCACAAATTATTTACTATTAGTATAATAACAAAATAAATGCTCTTCACGATACGTAAGTGTATGTACGAGTATGTACATTAGGGAGACTGGGAATTTTTTCTTTATTTAAAAGTGTGCGCATTGCATAATTGTATTCTAAGAGTTAGGTGCTGAAATTTTGAGCCATATTGGACGTTTCGGGGACGCGCTTCGAGTTCAAAGGTACGTCAGGAGCATATGTAGTATGTACATTGTATGTACATGCTAGGATTGTAACGAATACCAGTTTAGCGAATGCGAAAACGAATAATGCATTTGTTAAATACAGTAAAAATCACATGAAACTAAATTTGTTTTAGAACATGAAGTTGTATTATACACATAGATGTACTACGTATAGCATTTTATTTAAATTGAAATTATTTATTATTATTATTTCATTAAAAAATGAAATTATATTAATTAGAGATAATAAGAAATATATTTACAAAATGTTAGACAATTAACCCATTCTGTTCAACATTTCATATGAAATGCTGCCAAAATACATATTAAGAAAATTTGGCATGAATTCATGAAATCTTTTGGGAGAAGTATTACTATGTTCATCTTGTATATAGATATATCTTCAAAATTTTAAGTTTTCATGCGAAATAATATGCGTGGCATTTGTTTCGCATAGAATTTACAACAAAATTTTCTGTACGAAATAATAAATGGTGCTCAATACTTTTCAAAAGTTTGAAGAGACTAGTCTTAAGTTTTTTTTTCAAAAACTGATAAATATTTCCAAACACAGCTGGATTTTGGTTTCATTCTGAAAACTTATGACAACTTATTTCTAAAAAAGTTTTCCTCAAATAATAAGAATGGAGAAATAAGTTCGTTAATTTCGAAACGATTGTAAGTTTTTTGATCCTGATTAATGTACGAGTATGTATACTTATGTATATGCTTATGTGTATGTACATACATATATTTATAATAGATTGTGATAATCTTGTGCAAGAATAACTCACAAATAATCACGATCCCATAAGCCCACTTATTTGAACATACTTATGTACATATACGTCTTTATAATATTATTATGCATGTATGGTTTATTACAATTTCCTCTACTAACAAATATGGTGGATGGTTTTTTCTTTTAAGTCAAACCTAGGAAAATCATTATGTACTCGTATAATAATTGTGAAAACGTAATTGATAATTGCGTTTACATTATTGGCAATATTATACTCGTACTTCAATTCAAATTACATAAATATGTTTATATATGCTCACGTATGATAGTATGTATATACAGTCGAACTTCGCTATAATGAATACGCTTTTGGACCAGAATGTCACTTCATTATACAGAAACTGAATTATACAGAAACTATATTTTCCACTTTTATTTAAAGTAAAATAAGTATAAGTAATAAGCATGTTTTTTCCAGTTTCATTTCAAATATTTAGTTTCATTTTTCTTCCTGAACAAAAATTTCTAAAACATTTACACCCTTATGAAAAAACGATTGGTTTGTATGGCAAAACCGGTTTTAATGCATGCTTTAACTTTAAAAATCGTTTTTGCATTAGAGCATTAGAAATTTAACATAAAAATTTTTGAAATAATTCAGTATATGGACACAAAAACGCATGTGAGTAAAAATTATGTTTGTTTAATTTATTCATTGCAAAGAAAACTTCACTCTATGAAAATTCATTATGAGGAGACACAAATACACTTAAATTGTAATGAAAAAGCTGAGATGTTTTAAAACAGTTCATAATAGAGAAAACTTCATTGTATAGAAGTTCAGTATAGAGAAGTTCAACTGTAATACTATAATGATTTCGAAGCCAGTGTAAATAATCGGATAGTCCAGTATATTTCTTCGACGTGCAAGCAAAATAAAATGAAAAGAGTAAAAGAAAAACTGCAACTTGCCAATTTGAATAACTAAAACCAAACTACGACAGCTACATTAACATCAGGTATGACCAAAAACACAGCTGATTCACATTCAAAGCAATAAAAAATAAAAAAATTCACTTGTGAACTTTAACAGTAGGCCGACTTTACAGAGGACATTGAAATCACATCAGACGTCCTTTTTCTCGTAAATAAAAGCTTAAAAGATGCTTTTGAAATTATTTTTAACACTACAACACATATTGGAAGGAGAACACGCACTCTCATACGAGTGTTACAAAAATAATATTCGGGATATTCGACAAAAACTGTAAAAGTTTCGTTATTGGAAGGTATGCAAACTTTGATATGAGCTTTTAAAAAATTGCTCGGATTTTTTTCAAAAGATGTTTTAATAATTTCATTCTTTTGATATATTATGTCGAGCCGTATTTTCAATTTAATCGTAAGCGACAAAAATCAAGTTTTTCAGGAGAAGGTTTTTTTTGTGATATATTCAAATGTGTTTTTGTACGTAAATTGTCGATTACGATAAAATTGTACAGCCCGTCCGTATCTTAAAAGTTATCAAGAATTTTGGCATTTTGATAATTCTGCACTATGGGTATGCCCAAAAAATTTTAATTTTAATAAAAAGTATTTTCGATAACATTTCACTTACGATGAAATCGAAAAAAGTAAGGATATAACATATCTATCCTTACTTTTTTTTTAAAGGTAACGAAACATGTATGTATGTATATTAAACAAGAATTTCTAGGTGAGAAGGGTAAAGAGCTCCCAGTCTCTCCTACAAACTCAAGACTTAGCAAGTAAACTTTTCGTTTGGAAAAGCCGTCATAGCCCATACCTCTGTAATTTTAATAGTGCAAACATGAATACAAATTTAAGAAATTACTACAAATTGAATTTGTACCTATTATCTACTCCCACACTGTGTGTATGTAGATACATACGTTCATTAGCACAAGTCGTATGCAAGATTTTACAAAACTTTCAAGTCTTCAAGTGGAATACCGTAAATAAAAGTTGTACTATACTTCTGGGAACCTGATATATTCTACGCTGCCATGACAGTATGACTACATCACAAGTTTTTTTTTGTAGTGCTGGCTTAAACCATGATGATGTCTATAAATAATATTTATTCACTGAAAAAGATTTTGCATCATACATGAGTACAATTAGGTATGTACATATGTATATGCAAGGATACATATTGCATTCATATTCGTTTATTAGAATTGATAACCTCAAGGAAGGATGAGGCGTAAATTAAGAGTTCTGTTATATGTCAAATGCTATCAATTCCTTTGAGCGAAAAAAAACCAACGACTGTTAAAAAAAAATAAAAATTAATTTTATATAAATTGGTAATTATAGATGGAATTTTATTTATTGTATGTTAATATGTGTATTGGAATTTTTAATTCAAATAACAATTTTCCTTTGCAGCAGGTGTACTTTATACTATTATGTTTTAACCTTCTTCTGTAAAATTACAATTATTTGAGGACCTTTCGACTTGTGACCAACGATATAATATACATACATACTAAATGCCCTATTCATAATATACATATATTTTTGATTTACAAGAGATTTCAGTTTCAATACAAAATTTGTTTTATAAACCCTTTATAAAACAAAAAATAATTTTTGTGTCATTTGCAAAATGCGTGTAACGCTGTTCACATTATGTTTGACATATGGAAAGTAATGCTCCATCTGTCAGTCATAGTGACACATCGTGTTTTCGTAACAGGAAATCATAATCTTTGCTCTTCAAAAAATGTATGCATAATATGTATGTATGTATGTATAAGAATGGAACGAAATCAAATAAAACAAGAGAAAAAGTGAAGTCTTTGGAAAAGTGCACACACACAAACACACATACTCCAATTGCATAGTTGAACGTACTTTAAGCCCACCACTCAATTTCAAGCGGTTTACATTCTCTTTTGCTCGTTTCTACAGTAATTACTTATAGAAGTAAAACAATAACAGAAAAAGCCAGTTTGCTATTTGGAAAAATTGTTAACAAACTTCCACTAAAAAAGGCGGCAAGTGAGGGTTGAAAAAAAATTAAAAAATAAATAATCAAAATTTCTTTCCATTTTAACTTGTTTATTAAACTTGTGTTTTACTCAAAACTTGTGTGTTGCAATGAGAAACTTACTTGCATTTACATATGCACAAATAATCCTCATATCGTTCTTCATATTGTGTAAAAATGTCATGCAAATATCTTATTTGCTCAACTCTTGATACAAAATAAAATTTTCTTTTTCCAATAAATTGTGTGTAAATTGAAAACTTTAAACTCTTTTTCTGTCAAACTAGTTTTTTTGAGTTATGACGTTGTTTGAGTAAATGAACAATATGTGGTATATGTACGTACGTAGTATAAGTATTGGCATAGAGAAATAAATACACACAGTATTTAAGTATTTCATTTTCATATACATATGTAAGTATGTATGTATAACTTTCCCTTATTGCAATATCGTCAGAACTCAAAAAATCTTGTTTTGCAGAAAATTAGTTTTTAATTTACATGCAACTCAATAAAAAATTTGTAATAAAAAAATTTCTTTTCTATGTTTGACGAATTATTATGCATTATTAGCTTCTCAGATAGGAATACGTATACATATGTACATATGTATGTATTCCTATATACATATGTATGTCGTGCGGTAAGAAAAGTGCATATAAATTGACGTCATACTCCTGAGAAACGATCCCACAGAGATAAGCTTTTCGAATGATAAACTATCAAACTGTCTGTCCTTCAATCACCCTGATTGTTTTTTAACACTTCAAATTTTGCCCTTACATAGAATTTACAGCGCTTGATAGCAAACAACGTATGCAAGAAAGCATACTCAAATTGACGGTTATTTCAATAATGATCTTAAAGCTTTTTGTGTAATTTCCTATTTTTATTAAATCCCTGTCAAAATAAATACATACGCACTCAAAAATTCTTGTACACCAAATCCAAATAAATAATTTAGAATTACAAAATTACAATCATAGTAGGCCCAGAAACTTAAAAAAGGAACAACAAACAATGGTTCATTTTAGAATTGCATGGCAAGCAAAAACAATTTTCGAAGCTTTGTTTTTGCTTTAATCACTAAAGTTTAATGGAAAGTTTCCGTTCTTCGACGCGTTTTCCCGAATAACCACCAATGTTCTGTAAGCTTTTTTTTAATCGTGGTCGAAGTCTACGGATGAGCTTTTTAAGAAGCAACGAAATGCACTCTAGAAGTGCTTATCCTTCAACAATTTTTTTAAATTCGGTTTTGCATATTTTGTAAAAAAAAGCGAGTCATTCGAACATCATGGTCCTATGAGCATATTCAAGTTCTTCTGAAATGTTCAGAACCAATTCCAAAAAAAAAAAAATATTCAAAAATATTTCAAGTCTCGCCTTCCAGAAAATATAATAGATGGAGATTGGAGCCGTTATTACAGGTACAAGTTTTAATAAAGAATCTATTTTGAAAAATATGGTTTTTAGCAAAAATTCTGAAAACGATTGGTAGTCATTTTGATTTTCAACAAAATACATTTATGTTTCAAACTTTTTTAGTTGTTGGAGAAGCATGTACACTAGAGTGGGCGTTAGTTGTATGGAGAATTTTTTTTGTTGATTTCTTTTATTCTCACACCCCAAATCGGTTCAGTTTTATGTAAAAAAATATACAAAAAAATTTCATAGCGATAAGTTGTGTTTTAGGCGTTGCGTCCGGCCCTCAAAGTTAGCCCTCAAGCCCATATATTCAATGTAATTTTTTTTTGGTTTACTTTTTTTATGACTATACTTAATATATGTTTGAAATAATTTAATAGATATAAAACGTTATTGTAAACGCTTAGTAAAATGATTTTCATACACATGCAATTTTGGTAAATAAAATTTTCGGTATTTTGTTGGTAATTTTCTTCATTATTTCCTAAAATATTAATTTTAGAAAAAACTTTCTTTGAGACTAATGTTGTAGACTAGAAGAGCTAAAATATTGCAATATTGTAAAATAATTTTTTAAAAATCAAAAAATTACATTGAAAAATGGGCTTAAACGCAACTTTGAGGGCGGACGCACCCCCTAAAATACAACTTATCGCTATTAATTTTTTTTAATATTTTTCTTACATAAAACTGAACCGATTTGGGGGTGAGAATAAAAGAAATCAAGGAGAAATAAATAACGGCCACTCTAATGTACACACACATATGTTTCTATGTAGTATGTGCATGCAGCAGATAATGCGACTAGTCCATACATGCATGCAAAGACTAGTCCAAAGAGGAGTAGGAGTACTCCAAAACTAATCCAAATATTTATATGAAAAAAGGTGGTTGATTTAGCATTGCAATGTTTTAGGGTTGGACCACATGGTCCAACTTTGCATTATATCGGAATAATCCCAAAACTACTCCATATGGAATAGTTATAGAATCTATACAATACAATAGTCTATAATATAGACTATTGTAAGTGCTAAGAAGAACGATCATAATCGTTTAAACATGACATGATCCATGACTGCGTAACATGGGACCATGATGTAATTAGGCTGTTTCATTTCGGTTGGACCACGCAGTCTAATATACATGGCTATCGTGAATAAAATTCCACGTGAAATTTTTTCGTGGAATTATTTCCAACTAATATGAATGATTAAATGAATCTGTGAATATCAGTTATTGGATTAAGGCCATAATGAAATATTTCACTCATTTAATTCTGCCGACGTTCCTCCTTAGATCAAAATACCTTAATCAAATCTGATACATATGTACATATATATAAATATATTTTTTTCTTCATTGAAAAGTTAAGGTTTGTAGTACACGTCATATAGAAAGCCACATGCGGATGTGGCTGTGACGTCACAAGATTTTTCAGCACGTTGGTTGCACTTTTTATTTTTTATTTTATTAGTATTACTACCTACATACATACATGCCGTAAAATGTTCATAGTACGAGTATTTATGTCTGAAAATCCAAATGTGACACATGTACACCCAGTGAAAAAACAGCTTAAAATAAAAAAAAAAACTATATTGAATTAATAAGAAACCTTAACGAAAGTCTTGTCATGTTGAAATTTTTTATTTCAATATGGAAAAATTGTACAGTATAAATTTATTAATTTTAGTTATTTTTAACACCCGACTAAAAAGAGGTGTTATAAGTTTGTAGTGTGTGTCTGTGTGTCTGTACATCTGTGTGTCGGTCCGTGTCCACGTACAGATCAAACGGCTGGACCAAATTTGATTTAGTTTTTTTTTCTCTTTGAAAGATGACTTGATCGGTAGGGTTCTAAGCCATGTTTTAAGATATAGCATATTCTCTAGATATATTCGGGGTTTCTTAAATTTTTAATTTTTGTTATTAAGTATCTCAACATATATTTTCTTTATATTGAAAATTATTAAATTATGCCCTAATTCAGTAAGAAGATATGGGACGTTTTTGTTTGAAAATACTTCTGAGTCCTTGTGTTTGAATTCTCTAAATTATTTTCTTCAAAAATTGTTGTTGTCTTTGATAATGAAAAATAAAAATAAGCAATAAGCCATGTTTTTAAAACATAAAAATTAAATTAAATTATTATACAATAGTTTGAAAAATATATGAAAAAATATGTGTTTGATATAATGTTTGGAACAAAATCATAAAGCTAATACACGAAGCTTCTAGCATAGACAATGGGTAAAGTGAATAAAAAATAAGCATTTGCTTTTTACTTGAAAATTTGTTAAAATCAAAACAAAAAAAAACATACATATTTTAGATTTCAAAACAAATTTTTAAGTAAAATGCAAATGCTTATTTTTTAATCACTTTACTCAATAAATAATTATTGTTCTAAAGAATCACAACTGCTGCTTTTTTCCGTCCATAGACAATACGGCACAGTCGTCGAACAGAATTAGGGCATTAATGTGACGCGTTCTTATTTTTAAGTTGCTGATTTTCCCTGAGTGTAATCATAGGGGACATACATATGTACATACATACAGATGTGTGTATGTATATCCAAATGCAGCACATGTGTAAGCATATGAATATCTACATACATATGTACATGTGCATATGTTGCTAGAAAACCGCATGTAGCAAAATTGACTTCATGGTGAGGTCAATATTATATCAGAGCCACATGCGCATGTGGATTTTAACATGTTGTGTACTGCAGGCTTGAGTATGTGAAGACTTTGTGCTTCTAAAGAAAACCGGAATTCGCCAACTGTTTTCCCTATTTATGTATGTGCTAAATGTCTTTTTCCTTTAATTTTTCTTTTTCCTGTATTCCTTGTCTGTCCCTCTCTCTTCATCGGCTGCAGAGATTTGTTATGAAATCACGCGACACAATCAGTTCAAACAAACATTCGACATTCACCATCCAATTTAACAGCACCTTTGCACACTTTAAACACACATACATACATACATATATATTTACATATTTATGCACATACATAGATAAGTATGTATGTATGTATGTATGTAATTTAAAATGCAAACAAATAATTTTTGTTGTATCTGTGGCATGCAACACGAGCTTTCTTTGAAGCAACAAAATCATCACCCACCCTTCATTTTATTTTGTATCTTTTTTTACTTCATCATCTTTTGCTTCATTTTATTTTGTTTTGAGGGAAATTAATGTCTCTGGAGTTTGTATTTTATTTGTTACGGATATTTTTAGTTTGTTTTGCTGTATTTAATTTGATGTAAATTAAATTGCAATTTTTAACCAAATTTCAGTTTCAGGAAATGGATGCAGTCGCGGTAGGAAGTCATAAAATTTCTGCGAGGTGTTTTATTTTACAATTTACATTTTGTGTTAAAATTCAATTAAAGGGCGTGAATTATTTGCAATAATTGCATCATGGTTTGTTGAGTTGAGTTGAGTTGAGTTGAGTTGAGTTCCATATTCGATCGAAGAATTTCATTTACAATTAAGTCTGAGTGAATAAATAAACGTAATTTATTTGTGTCCACAGAAAATATTACCTGAGCTTTCTGGATGCAACATTAAATAAACTGTTTTTCATAAAGTTCATTAACAACAGATAAATCTAACAAATTCTGTTAGCTGATTTACAAAGCAAAACTTTTATATTTAGGTATTTTATTGTTGAACTGTTTAAAAAAATCTACATCTAGAAATTTTATAACGTTTACTTATGATTTGTTACAGTAACAATGAAATGCATATAGACCAAGCTGAACCACCAGCAAATAAATTTCAAATTAAAATATAATTATAACAATGTGTCGAATAATAAATTTCTTAAAGGTTATAATTTTTATTTTAAAAATTACTTTTTAATCATGATTTCTTGATTTTTATTTATTCCTTAGAAAATAATAGTTCATTTTTGATTTTTATTTATTTGCTTAATCTTTTAAATTGTAGAAAGCGTAATTTTTGTGTTCAATTAATGTTTACCGGTTTAAAATTGAATTTATCGCCAGAGTCTGTAATAAAAGCTCTTATATCGTCGCTCTTTTAACTAACCGACCTAACTGAATTTTTTTTTGAAAAATTAGTTAAGTCCACTACTAGACTTTATGAGTCATAATAAGGTCTATTAATTTAAGGTCTACAATTTTTATGATTGCAAGTATTACTGTTGACCCTATAACAGTAAATATATTTCAGACGTTTCCATAAGAATACATGTATAAGGTAATCATAAAAGCTGCTCTCCTGTAAAATGTTAAAAACGTTAGATAGGTCAGTCAGTTGGATAAAACAGCCACGATATGTTAAATTAAATTTACTCTTTCATAGTTTATTCATTTTAAAAATTTAAATTTGTTGAGCAAAAAATAAAAATCAAAAAGTAACTGGTGTTTTGCGAGAAATAAATAAGAATCAAGAAATAACTTTTATTTCCTGAGAAATAAATAAATATTAAGAAAGAATCGGTAAATTTGAGTTTTTTAATAAAAATCAAAGAAAAAATAAAAAATCACTGCATCTATGGATAGTCCATGTAACATGGAATATCTTGTTAAATTTTTTGTGCACGTAGCACTTCTCTATTAGTGTGATTTTTTCAGTTTAAATTTGGAAAATAATTGTTATTTGTGATCCCTTGTTTACATAAACTCGCTGTCTGTCATGTGTTTGCAGGTGCAATGGATAACCGATTCCTACGAAAGAAGAAACCTAAACTAAAAAGGTTTCAATTATTTATCCTAATCTCATTCATATTCCTGACGTTAAGTAGGCTGACATTCAATTCTTCAATAGATATTTGAAAAATATAGGACTGACTACAACAGTAACGAGTAAAGAAAGTTCAGGAGAATTACTATACTGTGGAATGGGCTAATCCAAGAAAAATAAATATGGGAATAAACTACACCTTTTGGTCAAATTGCTGCATCCAATACAATTTTTAACTCTATAAAAATTATTGAGTAATTAAAATTTATTTGACGACTACTTTTGCAGTTATTAGAAGAAAAAATAAACGATTTTTTCTTATAAATTTTGTTTCAATGATATCTCTCTAATTGGCAGCTATCGACGTGTCTTTTCGAGGTTAAGAGCTGATTAGATTTTAAACTGATAAAATTTTTTATGACCAGGGAAATCAGAAATGTCGCACATGACGAATCGATTTTTGTATGCATTATTTGGGAGCATTTCTTCTTTTTAATCCCCGACCTAAAAAGGTGTGTTTTAAGTTTGTACTCTGTGTCTGTGTGCTTGTACGAGTCAACGTAAAATTGGTCTAGCCTTTCGGAAGATATCACATTATCTCTAGATAATATATTTGGGGATTTTTTAAATTTTTTTTATTTTATGTTAAATAATATGTACATACATATGTATGTATGTACGTAGTTGCAGCATTCAACAAAAAACATATATACATACAAAAATACATATATGTATATATATACATATATACAAGAAATCCTGCAAAGTGAGAAAAACTCAAGAAAAATTATTCGCGTGACTGCAATTATTAATACGAACAAATATTCTCCTCTCATTGTCTTCTTGGGTTTCACTCTTCCATGCAGCATAAAATTCACTTTAATGGAAACCTAAAAATAAAATTCATACTTTTGGTTGGTTGTGCGGACAACAGCACCAGCTCCTGTTATTGGGAATTTCTTGCAAAAAGTTTATTTGTTGTAGAGAAGTTTTTTTTAAAGCTTAAACTGAAAATGAATGTGAGTCTCATCAGTACACTTGCAAAACAAAACTCTTAAGGGAACGTCTAACTGCAAAACCTGTTGGCCTGATCAAAATACCAGTTGGAGATTTCCCAAGAGTACTCCTAAATAAAAAAAAAACACCCACATACGCATTCATTGTACGACGTGAGAGCTAAGAACGGCAGCACAACCAGTTGGTTTTATCGAAAAATAATTGGCAAAGCAGCACTCCATGCATGCACTAGACTAGTAGAAAGAAACCAATCGTTCGTTCACAGTTTAAATGTAGATACAAACATATGCACATATATTGTACAGTTTAAAATTTGAATGTGTTTCATAGGAGTATTAAAAACATAAGAGAATATACATAATTATTTGCTTGTGTTGCATTTTTTAACATTTTCCTTCTGTTTATGCAAATGGCTCAAATATTTAATGTTAAAATATTAAAATTTTTCTCTGTTCAAAAAAATAAATTTTTCTAAATTTTGTCTGCACCTTCCAAGGACTTCAGCTTGTTTAGCACGTCTCTATTAACATAAATACAACAGATACTTTGTATAGTAAGAAATTTTGATATTTCCAGTTTGAGTAATGCCGGATTATGCTAACCCGATGAACGTTTAGGTGTCCTCGATTGAGATACAAAGAGTATCTCAAGAAGACAATAGAATTTGAACATTGTACTATTCGACAGGTGTTATCAATATTACAATGCGTGATATTCACCACTCAGAAGTGTTAAATGGTGAGTATCAATTATTATCATTTTGCAAATGCTACGATGCAAGACTTTGTGAATTGGGTTTATGTTTTTTACTTATGTACATATATGGAGCTTGACAATTTACGTCCCTTTTTACAATGTATGGTTAAGAGTTAACGTGAACTTTAACTGACAGTTCTCCATACAAAACTTGCCGTTAAAGTTCCTGTTAGTTTTTAACCATACATTGTGAAAAGGTATGTACGTTAGAATGATAGCAACTAGCTTTGCTTTTTCCAATTTCAGAATTAGACATTTTACGTAAATGAAAATCTTATCAGAGTAACCGCCACCAAATTCTTCACACCATGCATTTTTTTATAAGATTTTATAAATTTTTTTGCATGAACATTCTTTTATTTAAAGATTAGAGCTGTGGAGAAAACAGGTGACGAAAAAACTGTTTCATGCAATTAATTTCAAGAAAAAAAATTAAATTTCTCTCAAAGAAAGAGTGAGGGGGAAATATTAATGAAGTAAACTGAAAAAAAATAAAGAATGACGCAACGCAGAGTTGGATAAAAAAAAATGGATATTTTGAGTTAATGATGCAGAATAATTCCTCATATCGCCCCAGCAAAAATATTTGGCAAGACTTTGTAATGGGTAGTACTATTTTAATGGCTTACAAAGTAACGAGTGGTACATATGTATATATCTAATTATTTTATATGTATAATAATGACTGTCCTGTAATGATTAAAATAACAACTTATTCATACCATTATCCGAAAGTACTTATTGTAGTACTTTCCAGTTAATAACGAAATATGTATATCTAGAGAAAAATTTATAGTGAAAATGAGCTTCGAAAACAACAAAAAGAAAAAAATGCTAATTAACTTTGAAATAATTTTAAACAAAAAGTAATCTAAAAATTTTTGCATATTTTTATGCAAAAAATACCTTTTGAATAATTTTAAGCAATCAGTAATCTATTAACTTTTGGATGTTTGTAGGCAAAAATTATAGTGTATCGCATACTTTTTGAACTTCACAAACAAAAATAATGGGTTATTCAGTCAAATTGTAAGTACTTACGAATGGGAAGTACATACACTTTTTTTCACTCTAGTAGGCAAACTTTTTTGCTGGGGCTCTTCATATTGTGTAAATTTTATAAAAATATCTTGCATGTAAAATAAATATTTCTTTTTTCATTAAAACGCGTTTTCTGGCAAACCTGTTTTTTGAGTTATGACGTTCTTTGAATAAATGTGCGATATGTACTAAGTTTTATAAATAAGGCTGTTTATTTTTAATGTATTTTTATATACATAATTCACTCTAAAAAAAGGGAGACAAAAAGCGGCAAGGCAGTCGAAAAAGTGGCAATGTGCCACTTTAGTCGGCCAATGTTAAATTTTAATGGGAATGGCTTTACCCATTTGTGTCATGTTTCATAAAGATCGGTTAAATTCAAGGTGCCGTAAAAGTAGTGTCATAACTCGCTGCAATTTTGTTACAAATGAAAAAAAGATTATGTTTTAAAAAAAAATTTATTTGAAACTGTAACACTGATCAATTGGTCACCTCCCTTCCGATTTGCTGTATAATTGCGCTCGTCTTACGGCATTTCGAATTATTGTTCGAAAAACATCTGGATGTTAATTTGGAACTAAGTAGGTACATCAGAAATATCAAAACACAGCGACATTTGCCGCCATCTGTAAATTTGCAGCCAATTCAAATTACGACATTACTTTTGCACGTTTTTGTTTTTGTTTCGCATCCATTATAGCTTCTTCAGCTTTCTCGCAGTTTTTAAGTACATATCGCTCAGTTACTTCAATAGTGTCATAACTCAAAAAATGATAATGATTCAAAATAATCCGTCTTTTACTACCATATCGTTAGAGTATAATCTTTTTTGATGGCTTGATTGCGTTGTATGTAAATTGAAAATTTTAAACGCAGTTTCTACAAAACTAGTTTTTTTTGAGTTGTGACATTACATACATATGTGCATATGCATTCGTTTTTATCATCGCACTTTTCATATTTACAGAGATGTACTAACTTCCATCCCTGTCAAAAAAAAATAATTTAGAAAATAAAAAGTAGTATAGAAATACATATATACGTATGTAGGTATGTATGTATATATGCAGTGTTGCCAAATGTGCAGTTTTAACTGCATTTTTTTTAATTTTTTGGAATAAAAATAAGTTTTGTGTAAATTCTGCAGATTTGCAGTTTTTCCATTTTAATATTTTAATCTTAATTTTGTTATATTAATTCTAAATCCTGAAACTACAATTTTACCCAATGTACTTAATATAACAGTGGCAAGGTTTACTCATACTTTTTAGTGCGACAATGTAGATTTCATAACGCTTACGTTCTTGCTTCGGAATCGCTTCCACAATTGTTCGTGCAAATTCTGATGCTACAACAAATTCTACATATGTTTAAGTTGAAATTAAAAAAATTAAAAATAATATCATGTGATCTAGCCTCCCAAATTACTAGAAAATATTTTAAAATGGATGATTTCCCCTGTTTTTGCTTTGATTATCTCGTTTCGTTTTGCTTTCACAAGACTCATTTAAATTGTGAAGAATTCGAGTTCGTTCAATGGTGAACGGTATAGGAAAATGATTAGATATTTTTTCGTACCTCAGCTACGTGGCATTAATCTTGCTGATATGTGGTTCCAACAGGAGGGAGCTACATGTCACATAGCGGGCGCTACAATAGATTTACTCAAAGAAACTTTTGATGAAAAAATAATTTCACGTAATGGCCCAATTAATTGGCCACCAAGATCGTGTGATTTAACCTCATTGGACTATTTTCTTTGGTGTTATTTTAAATCACACAAACAATTGAACACCTGAAAATTCATATTCGTAGAGTTATCGGCGAAATACGTCGGCAAATGCTGCGAAAAGTTATTGAAAATTGGTGTTCCAAATTGTGCCTTGTCCCCACACCCGTGGCGGTCACATGGCATAAATCATATTTAAACATTAATTTAAATTGATATTAAAAATATATTTCCATGTTTTATTATGATTTACACTTGTGTCAATCTATAAAATACATCCTTTATAAAATCGACTTCATATTCTCGGGTAAATTTAATAAACTTTAAAAATTACACAACAGGAACGCTTTTTGTACGTTTAGATTGCAATTGACCAATAAACACATGTATGTACACATATTTTGAATTTTTTTATGTGTAGTTTTTTCACGTGAAAATCAGTTTTTTTCCTCTAAATTTGCAGCTTTTTTAAAATAGATTATGGCAACGCTGTATGTATGAATGACTGTATATAAAGTAATACATACATATGTATTGATAATGAAATTTTTTACGTTAAGAGCTACATTCATACATACATAAGTACATACGAGTTTAGCTTCTACAGTTCTAATAGTTTAGTAGCCCATTTAACTTTATAGCAGTTACATACACTGCACGGATCACCTGTTTATCAAATTATTTGGCAAAGGATAAGCAAACGAGTAAGTTAAAAACGAACTTTTGCTAATTAACATATACATATGTACACTACAGTATGCAGTAGGGAAGTAACGAATACCGATTCCGATATATCGGCGATATTTCTGATTTGCCGATATATCGATATCGGCGATATTTTACTGTCGATACGGCGATACTTTTTAAATATTTTTTAGAGCTGTTTTGAACAAACATTTAAATTTTCAACGATTATTTTTTGCATATGTACTTATTAAAAGCAGAGTATAAAGTCTAAACAGAAAAATTAAACGTTTCTTTTGTTTTGCTTTGCACCATAGCAGTGAAATGTTCTCTCAATGCTAAATCATGTATGTATGTATTGAAAAAAAATAATTTGTTTTTTAAAACATTTGTAAATTTTGTAAATTTGTTTTGTGTTAATTTCAGAATGAATTCAAATATCAATTTTACACTATAATTTTTTACAACCAACGGTTTTGTTAATTTTAACTTGAGTACAGTTTCAATATGCGTATCGGTATCGGCGATATTTCTTTTTGAGTATCGGTATCGGATCGGCAAAACGGCGTATCGTTACGTCCCTAGTATGCAGTACTTACATACATATGTACATAAGCCCAATTCACCATCTTATGCAAATGGTCTTGCATCGTTGCATATGCAAAATGGTATAGTATATTGATACTCACCAGTAAGAATTGTTAAGTGGTGAGTATCTATACACTATGCCATTTTGCAAATGCTACGATGCAAGGCCATTGCTCAAGATTGTGAACTGGGCTATACTATATTATTTTACGTATTATAATGGTTCGTGCATAAATACATGTACTTATCGTTACCTTAATATAGAAAGGCGCTAACTCATAATTTTTTCAAAATCGAGATTTTTGCATTTTTCGATACATTAGATATTCTTCTATCGAAATGTAGAACAATCTCGATTTCAAAAAATAATGAGATAGGCCCTTTCTATATTAGCGTTATACACAAACTCAAAAAAAACTAGTTTTACTGAAAACATGTTAAGTGTTTTATTTATGTACAACTACCAAAGAAGAAAATTTTACTTATGACTCAAGAATATGGATACGAGTACTAGATGTTTGCATCCAAGTTTTACACAATGCGAATTACAATATGAGGATAATTTTTATGATTGAATAAAAAAAATTTATTTTTGAGTTGTGATGTTAGCCAAACAAATGAACGACATGTGCGATCAAAGTGGGAGGGAAGTGGTTAGATGATTAAGTTGAACTAAGTGAACTAAGTTAGATGATTAGTGTTTTTTTTCGTTAAGTTAAATTTGGTTTATGTAGTTGCATGCATCTAAACGAGCCTAAAGATATGCTTTGATTTTCATTATTACATTCCATTTCGTATGGTATTTGACATTTCCCAGTTGACCATATCTTTAAGACATCTTAAAAGAAAGATTGGTACAAGACAATAGAAAATCGTGACACAGTGACGACAGTTCAAATAAATCGTTGACAAAATTTTGGAACAAATGGCCACGAAATCATGCACGATTAGACAATCGAAAATGCCCACCACCATATCGTGGTCGTTCACAAAATGATAATGTGAGTTCCTGAGGGACGATGTGAGTTCAAGACAACAGACTTTAGTTAATATTTTTAACTGTGATGCTAACTTAGCCCTTTTTTATTTTTTATTTTCTTTACGAGTAGTAGAGATGGAATGGAATCCAACATGAGATAATTTATAAAAAAATTATATGGTAATCACTACAAATAATAATAAAATTATATAGAAGTAATTAAATACAAAAAGAGAACAAACTTATTAAATGCATGAAGCCGTTGAGCTTATTTAAAAATAAAGTGAATAAAGACTTTGAGCATCTTCAAAGAACGCGCTGCGCTAGATCACGAATTTCTTTAATATTGTTCAAAATAAGAGAAATGGCAACGACATTCGTTTCTTGCGAAACTCTTTCCGATGTAAGCAGTGAAACTTTTCTTTAACTGTTAAAATTTGCTTATGCTGGAAAATCGTTATGTCACCCAAAACGTAAAAAAATGTTAGGCCTGAAATTAAAAAAAAGCGCTAGTCTAGCACTTTTTACAATTATCTCTCAGACCTTTTAGCCCCTTTTTACTTTTTGCTCGATATGGCTACATTAAAATTTTTTCGAACTTTTTTTCCTTAAATCTATAGATATATTGACTTATGAAATAACGTGACAGCATTTCTTTTACTCATTTTCATTTGTAAGACCGGGCTTACGTCTGTGTGCCACATGCCCAAAAAACCGTAACCACTAATTACGGAATATAAGTCGCACAGGAACCATAGATGACAATGTCGTGCAAGCCAATTTGTTCAACTGGGGTTTTTCAGCAGACGTACAGTCTGACAATGTTACCCGGCATTAATGCTACCTGTAGACGACATCTTTTTGACACCTGAGTTGTTAAATTTCCCACTGTAAAACATGTAAATACATATCAGTGATCTGCAATGAATCGTTTTTTTTGCTATTAATACTGACTCATGAAATTTTAAATATAAATGCGTAGACATAAAAACATGTAAATACATATCAGTGATCTGCAATGAATCGTTTTTTTTGCTATTAATACTGACTCATGAAATTTTAAATATAAATGCGTAGACATCGTTTAAACTTAACTACTCTGATTAACGCACACTCAAAATAAGATTGATTTATAAGTACAGGTTGCAATAAATATGAATGCGACATCGACATTCATATTCATATCACATTCACAGGTAATGTCAGAAAAATACTTATACTACTCACATTGATTCAGCTCACTTAACTCATGCATGAATGTTAATTTAAAAGTTTAATCAATAAACCAAGTAGTATACAATAGTAGTAAATAGAGTTGTTTTTCAATTCCTGCAAAAGAAAAACTAAAAACCTCATAATAAGAACTTTAATGTTCGTATGCAAAGTTCACATGATGAATAATACTTATTTTGCATCTTCCATAGGCATTCAGTTAAGAAAGTCGAAATCAACAACGTCATATATGTTGAGTATGTATGAGTTCGATGCGCATTTCAAACTTTCGAGTGAATCTGATTCATAGAGAACATTGCAATGAGTATGAGTGCGCATAAATAAGTATAAGAAATTAAAAAAAGTCAGAAGCAAAGCCGTCTGACAAAATTTCAATTAGAGCGTGATCGATTTTTTTCTGACATCAGCTGTTTTTATTATGAAAAATATGTCGCCAGTTTGATAATTTTAAATAAATAAATTCAGTAAAGTGCGACTTTGTTTGACCCGCGCACGAAGGGTTCCGTACGGACACGATAAATGCAATTCAATACAAACTTTAGTAGCCTATATAAAATATGGTTTTGGCATTTGTTCGTTTTTGACGTTTTTTTAATATTGGCGATTTTTTTGATTTTGGCAATTTTATTTGTTTTGGTGATTTTTTCGGTTTTTGGATTTTTTTTATTTTGGCCATTTTTTTAGTTCTGACATTTTTTTTCGTTTTGCCGATTTCTTTCGGTTTTTGGCGTTTTTTTATTTTTTTTGGCGATTTTTTCGTTTTGGCGAATTTTTTTTTTCATTTTGGCGATTTTCGGGTTTTGGCGTTTCTTCATTTTGGCGACTTTATTCATTTAGGCGCTTTTTTAGTTTTGACACTTTTTTTTCTCATTTTGGCGATTTTTCAATTTCTTCATATTAACAATTATTTTGTTACTGGAGCCTTTTTCGCGTTTGGCGATTTTTTGTCGGTTTTTGCGCTTTTTTCATTTTGGCGATTTTTTTCATTTGGACGATTTTTTAGAATTTTGCGACTTAGTTTATTTAGTGTTAGAATTTTTTTTTTAATTTTGTCGATTTATTTTGGTTTGGCGATTTTATAATTTTCAGATTTTTTAGTTTTACCGTTTTTGAAAATTTCAAGAGTTTACCTCTTACGGATTCCAAGATATAGCAAGTTGTCAAAATTACATAGTCAAAATTGCATTAATTAATTAAAATTTTTTTAAATTTTAGTGTTAATTTTTGTAGTCTATACACTAATTTTAAAAATTTCAAGTGTCAATATGCATATGTACGTACAATTGTATGTATATTACATGGGATTTTAACATTTTTCGTTGCTCGCTTTGAAGCACCCTTTAATTTTTAATTCTCATGTATTTGTTGTTGTGGTGGCCAAGGTTCTACATACTCTGTCCAAATTTCAGGTCCGTAGCTCTTACGGTTCCTGAGGAAATACCGTGTGATGGACAGACGGACAGACGGACAGCGTAGCGAAAACAATAGGGTTCCTTTTTTCACCTTTGGTGTACGGAACCCTAAAAAGTGTCATTGTTAATTACAGGATGAACGGCAACATTTTATTAGAACTACAGCTATGAATTGATAATTTTACGCTAAAATTATATAATAAGTTTTGTTCAAATATTCCTTGTCCATATATTCCTTTATCTTAAACATATGTAGGCGTAAAAGTTGCATGTAATTATTTAATATTACTCATAAAAATTACTAGCTGTAATGCCCACCCCAACCTTTTTTAAATATTTTTAGCTACGCCAATGACCTTATGATCTTGACCCGATTTAATACACTTGTGTTAATATAATATGCATGAATAAACTATATCGATGCAATTATGTGCATAATTGGTATCAAAATTCTGAAGAAAAAAATACATTCCAACTCATATTAAATTTTATGAATATGGGTGGGTGAATTTCTTAAAATTAATTCTCAAAACAAATGTGCGAGTGAAGTGTATACTTTGTCACTGTATGGCCAAAGTTGCTCCAATTTTGTTTTTATCAACAAAATCTTTTTAAATAAAGATGGGATTAATATTAGAAATGAAACTATTTAGTTATCCATAAAAACAAAATAATAAGTTCTTGTCTTGATAACAAAAGCAAACACTCTCAGAAGCTTATCATATTATGCAGTCAAGAGATTAGGGCTGTATAACTGGTTTTTTCTTTATGTTTATGAATTGGTAGGCTTACAGAGCCCAAAATACATACATACATACATACACACGTACATACATATATATAATATATACATGCGTATGTATATATGTATAACTTTATTTAAGAACCTTATTTATATGGGATAGAATCAGTAGCTCATTCAGCTTTAAACAGTCAGCTTGTTTTAAAAAAGTCTGCTTTAAAAAAGTGCTAAAGAGTACATACGGCGTTATTTTATAAAATGGCCGCACTACATGTATTCATTTTTACAATATTGTTGTGTTCTTGTTACAATTTGCACGATGGGATGCGTTTATATCGTAGAGACAAAATGTTGCCAGCAAGACAAGAAGACGAAGAATCCTTGGAATCTGTGAAGAAGCCATGTAAAATCTTGGTTACACACCCCGAAGTTCCCAAAGAATCCTTAGAGATAATGAATAAATGTGAAGTAATTGTTTGCCAGGGCTTGCCAGCAAGTCGGTCAGAAATCTTGGAAAAGGTCAAAGGTGTTCACGGTATATTTTGGTCGTCTAATGAGCTTCTTGATGTTGAAGTGCTAGATGCTGCTGGTCCTCAATTGAAATCAGTTTCAACTATGTCAGCTGGCATTGATCACATCGACGTGAAAGAATTAAGGAAACGTAATATTCCACTGGGTCATACACCAATTGTTTTGAATGAAGCTGTAGCAGATTTATCCGTTGGTCTAATGTTGGCTGCTGCCAGACGTTTTCACGAAGGAAGAGCAAAGATTGATAAGTAAGTTTTCAATTGCACTTAATAATTGTACGAATTTAAAACTTGCATAAATATTTTTCAAAGGTCCATGTGGGAAAACTATCACATTGACTGGATGTGGGGTCAAGATATACGGAATGCCACTGTAGGCTTCTTTGGATTTGGAGGAATTGGTCAAGCTATCGGCAAGCGTTTGAGTGGTTTTGATATTGAACGCATACTCTATACTACTCGCAGACAACTTTCCAAGACTTTAGAGAAACAGTTTAATGCTACCAAAGTTCCCTTCCATGAGTTGTTGGGTGAAAGTGATATTCTTTTCATTTCTGCTCCCTTAACTTCGGAAACTAAAGGAATTTTCAATTCCACTGCCTTCGCCAAAATGAAGAAAAATGCTGTTCTAATAAACACTGCGAGGGGACGTAAGTTAAGAATCATTAAGATTTTAAGCAAACAATTTAACTTGTATTATTTTATACAACTTCAGCTATTGTTAATCAGGATGATTTGTATACTGCTTTAAAAGATGGTCAAATATTTGCGGCCGGCATTGATGTAATGACCCCTGAACCTTTACCATCCGATCATAAATTGCTAAGTTTGCCTAATTTGGGTGAGTTTATTATTTTTTTTTTATAATAATATTTGCTAAGAAATGCTCTGACGCACTCTTCCTCCATTCGACAAATACATACTAATCGCGATAGTTGTAGTTATATTGAACAAATTGTTTTCAAAATTATTGCGATAGCGGAAATCACAAAACCGGTGCCGATCACCGATTGACTGACTGCTTTCATAGAAAAATGTTGATGTATGACACAAGTACACCAAGAAAAGTAATTAATATTTAATGATAATATTAAAGTATCTGAAGTACTACTTAATTTTAATTTTGAAAAATTAATATTTTCACATACATAGGTATGTAGTATATTTCCACAGATTAAAACTATTTTATTTATTTTTTATACTTCACTTGTCTTGATTTATTGTATCCCTGTCGGAGAATGTGTGGTTGACTACAAAAATAGTTAACTTATAGCTAACTTTTCTTAGACTGACTAAAAGCTAACTAACTGCAATGTCGTCCAGAACAAACCCCAAAATTAGTTCTTAAGTTGTGTTCGTAATCGAATTTGATGAGAGCCAACAAATTTATGCTCAGCTACTTTGAAACTCAATTCAGTTTTATATTAACGTTTTTGCTGTTATTATTTTAGATGGTACCTTAGCTGGGTAGTAGTGCGTGTGATGATACATTTTCGAACCCCAGAAAATTTTTTAATTTACTGACTACAAGGTGATTTAAAAAAAATCAGCTTTAAGTTAGTTGAAAAGTAATACAGAGTGAGACAATTGACTAACGTCTAGGACATCAGAATTTTAAAATAGTCAGTTGATTACATTGAAAAGTAATTCAAGTGTCAGTCAGTACTGGTTGCGAATTAGTTAGCTTAAAGTTAGTTTAAAGTTAACGGAATTTCCGATAGGGAAAGTAGAGTTTTATGCTTGCGTTAAACTCTTTCTTTCCTTTGACAAAACTATTCATTAAAAATGAACTGAGCTACTGAGCTAACTGAATGAAATACTGCAGTAAAGTGAGCTGAGCCCATTCAAAAGATTAACAATGTTCCTTGATATTAAAGTTAGTTACAAATTATGTTAACTGTGTTTTTTGTTTTACCGAATAATAATCAACAAATTTATTTAATTAAGTGATTCTTTAAGATACTAAATAATTTACACCAATTACTGAATTGCAGTTGTGACCCCACATCTTGGATCGGCCACCGAAAGAACACGCAGAGATATGGCCGATATATCAGCGCATAATGTTATAAGAGGTCTTGCTGGAGAACCAATGCTATCACCGGCTTATTAAATATCTAAATACATGTGTATATACATACATATACTCACATACATATGTACATATTAATAAATAACAAATAATAAATTATAATTATGACATTTTGATTGATTTATTATTGAATTTAAAAATCTAGACAATACAAACTATGAGCAATAAATAACGAGATTAACTAATATTATAGGTTTTATGGCAAAAATTCAAGGTATTTTATACTTTTTCAAACAATTAAATAAATATGTAATTCCCTCTTATCGTGGTTGATTTTTTCACTTTGACATCGACGTTTTTGATCATATGTACGTATGTATATCTTTAATCTAGCAGCAACACATCATAGGCGAAGTCGAAATACACCAACCGCGATAAGGGGAATATTTTTTAACAAACATTAATTTCTATAGTAAAATATCCATAAATGTATGCAAAAATCAAATGCTTGTTGAACGAAAACTATTCATATTCTAATTTTGAACATTAATAACATTTATTTAATTTCTGCTGTTAATTACAAAAAATATTAAGTACTAAAAACAAGAGTATTAAAAGATTCTTATTTTACATAAGTTATACAACATTTTACTTCTCTATAGAAATAAAGAGAATTAATTATACAATAAGAGCAGTCTTACAAAAAAAGCTTTTTTAAAGCAAAAGTTTTCTTTCAGTCCCACATTTTGTGAATATATGTACATATCGCCCCTTTATTGCAACAGAGACATAACTCAAAAAAGCTAGTTTCGCCGAAAATAAGTTTTAAGTTTTCTATTAAGATACTTACACTCAATGAATGAAGGCATAAAAATGTCTTTTACAGGTATTTAGTTTACATTTCTTTAGAAGATTGTAACTGTTATAACGAATTTATCTGCGTTTTTAACCCCAAAAACGAATTTTCTTAGATATGTCTATGTTGCAAAGTGGTACAAAGTAAAGTCCTGCACAAGACCAGATACATTGCAGGTATAGGAGTAAAAAAGGAAATACTTCGGGACGGAAGAATTTGCGATGCTTGCTTCTTTCTACGCATGGGCGCGTATGCAAACGTCATGCATGTACATACGCACACACGTTGTGTATATGTTCTTTTATTTTTCTGAGCACATACAAACGCACATATGCATTGACATTAGTTTTGTGCGCTTGCTTTAAAAACACATAAATAGCTTACCATCTACATCTTAAACACACACACTCAACCGTACAAACGTATCAACACTACTTCTTTTGATTGTTTGTTATGAACAAGAAGTATTCACGACATCGCTTTTTAACACTCATATACACGAACACCAATGCATCCATCGTGCTTCGCATTTATTATTGGTTTAGTATAATACATGCCACGAGAATACATTTAAAAAACAAGACGTATTTACATTTCAAGACTGTTTACGCAGGTTCCTAGTACAAAGAAGGCACTTTATTAAAAATATTTACTTACAGTATACCGTTTAGCTGATTAAAGTAATGGAATTTCTAAGTAAAATATTATAAATTAAATGTATTAGTATAATTTGTGCAGTCATAATTTTACTTTTAAATAAAAAAATATTAACAGGCTTATTTATAAAAATTATTAAGACTTTATAAAGACTTTTCAAGAAAAATTTTTATGCAAATTTTATCTAAAAACCTTTTTAAGGCCTTAATAAGTTTTATAAATAAGGCTGTAAGAATTTAATACTGGCTAAATTTTTTAAAAGATTGACTTATACCACTTTTAAAATAACCGGCTCATTTGTGTGTAGATACATATGTATGTATGTATGCATGTAAGAACTTAAACACTTGAATTTTATAGAAACTTTAGTTTTTCCATAACCGGTATATTGTTATCATGTCAGCCGGACGCCGCATTTATAAAGTTCTAGTTTCCCACCCCGAAGTTCCCCCTTCTGTTATAGAATATTTACGTCAGCGAGGCTGTGAAACAATTATTTGTCAAAATGTTCCTCCCAAGCGTTCAGATATTTTAAAAAAAGTATCCGGTGTAGATGCTATTTTATGGGCACATTACCAACCTCTTGATTCGGAAATATTAGATGCTGCCGGCTCTGACCTAAAAGCGGTTTCAACAATGTCGTCGGGCATAGATTATGTTGATGTGTCCGAGTTCAAGCGGCGTCAAATACCTTTGGGACACACGCCGGGCGTAGTAAAAAATTCTGTAGCTGATGTAGCAATTGGTCTAATGATATCAGCTGGAAGATTTTTTTATGCTGGAAGGCAAGAAATTGACAAGTACGTAGCAACAAGTAAACAAAAGATAAACAAAATATTTGAAGCATTGTAACTAAACTTTGGCATACTTGTGTGTATGTATGTGCATAAATATGTATGTACATATGGATGTATGTATGTATTATAAATTGGTTTTAATGTAAAAATTTAAAATGGCAAAGTTAACAGAAAGCTTTTACCAATCAAAAAGCAGTAGTGTCAATTGTACTTCTTTTTTTCGATATTTCCAACCAATCTACAAAGAAAACGCACTCGCCTACTACTCATGCCTAAAAAATACTGCTCTTCTTTAAGCACAAGCCTGACCTCGCTTAAAAATAACTGTGATGATGCTAGAGCTGTTCTCCAGCCCAGAGCTGCTTTCTGTTTTTACTTGAAATATCTGGAAAATTACGATCCATTCATATGAAACAGGTAAAAATTTTAGCAACAGCTTGCGAAGTTTATTAATATCGACATAAAAAAACAGTACATACATACGAAGTCAGTATTTTGCGGTAGTTAATGTGGTTTTTGCTATGACTTTTACACTTATTGAAAAACTACTGACGGTAAATCGATCTCAGTATCAACCACTGTTAGTTCAATTAACGAATTATAATTCGAACTTCTTATCTAAGCTGCGATAGAAAACATATCCGAATTAATAAATTATAGAAAACATATTCCACAGACTCGGCCTTCGGCAACAGCATGTTGTTCCTCTCGGTTAGTACATATCTAGTTTTTGTGTATTAAAACCTAAACATGTTCTTCTAGAAATTTCTTTAAAATGCCATCGATGAGACATACTACCAAAGATTATAGATTTAAAAAAATACATGTATAGTCTTTAGTACAATAGTACTAATTGAAAACTTCATCCTTTTGTCATGTTCTATGGCCGCTTTTGTAAAGATATTTAAATTAATTAATTATGAACAAATTCGCTTGTTATTCTTTAAGGAAATACTATTTATTTCGAAACAACGGAAATACTGTGTGTATATGAATAATCACAAATTTTTTTTATTTATTTAAAAGAAATATTTCTTGAACTATAGTTATCAGATACAATTTACACAGTTTTAGTTATGCATTAACTTTTCTACTATAAAATTTATGTACATTACGGGAAATAGCTAACCCCGCAGTAATCAATTTCAATGTATTTTGAAGAAATAATTAATATATGAATGAAGAAGTAAAATATTCAGCCTCATTGTGGTTGGCGTATTTCAAATACGACTACGACAGTTTGTTACTAGATTAAAGAAAAACTGTTTTGAGTGGCAGTTAGTTGTATGGAGAATTTCTTTTTTGGATTTCTTATATTCTCTCCACCCACTTGGAGACCTTAAAAGGCAAGCTCTTGAAATTTTTAATAACGGTAAATCTCAAAAATCTCAAAATTATAAAATTGCCAAATCGATAAAAAAATCGCCAAAAAGCGAAAAAAATCACCAAAATGAAAAAAGCAAAACGCAAAAAAAACGCCAAACTAAAAAACGCGTATTAGAATAACGCTCAAAACCGAAAAAAATTCCAAAAACGATATAGAAGTGTAAAAAATATATATTATATAGGCTAAAGTTTGTATCTACTATACATATGTGTCCGTACGGAACCCTTCGTGCGCGAGTTAGTCACACGTTACTAAATTTTGTTAAAAATGATTCAATAATTTTTATAAGATACAATGGAAAATTGCTTTGAATCATTTTATATATCTAACCACAGTCCGTATCAAAAGCTTTTACGATATCGAGTGCAACCAACACCGCAGAAAGACCTTTTTCAAACACGATATTAATATACAAGGTTACATAAACGCTTTATTTGATGTACGCTGTTAAGGGATAAAACCAAACTGTGTTAAGGGCAATATCGCTTATTTACTTCAATAATTTGAAAATGAGTTTTTTGAGTTAATAGTGAAGAATTATTCTGCATTTCGTATTTTATCTTGTGTAAGAATTTAATATACATATGTACATAAATACATAACCCTCACCTCTTGAAAGAAAAATATTTTTTTTCATTGAGTTGTATGCAAATTGAAAACTTAAAACGCGTTTTCTGCAAAACTGGTTTTTTGAGTTGTGACACTATTGAAGTAAATGAGCGATATGTTATTGCGTTCAATAAACAAGTACAATCCAGCTGTAAGGAGTCTTGTAAAGTTTTACTGAGGATACTTAGTAAACTTATTGGACGGTAGCTTTTAGCTGAATTTGGAATAATCACACATTCTTGTGTACTATATACACAAAAACATGTGTTAAAAAGCTTTTTTCAAAGAGCTTGCTTTGCAAATTTTAGCCTAAAATTTAAGAACTGTCCGACAAAAAAAATTTTTCTCATTTATTTACAACAGCTCTCTATGGAAAACTGAACGCATCAACTGGTTAATGGGTCAAGAGATACGTGATTCTACTATTGGTTTCCTAGGCTTTGGTGGTATTGGTCAGGCCATTGCAAAGCGTCTGCAGTGTTGGGATACTAAGAAAATCATTTACCACACACGCACTGCCAAAGTGAACGATAAGGACTTTCAAGCACATCACGTTACATTTGAGGAGCTTTTGAAACAAAGTGATTTCTTAGTAGTGGCATGTCCGCTGACGCCTGAAACGAAGGGTAAATTTAATGGCGAGGCATTTTCGAAAATGAAACAGAACTGTGTGTTTGTCAATGTTGGAAGAGGAGGTAAAAGCAATATTTGGGGGAAAAATACGCACAAATACTACGAAATCTTATGATTGATTACAATTGCTCAATTCACAAGCTAGTTGTGTCATTGTATCGTCTATTAAAATTTAATTGTGTAAACTTGTTGGCAAGTTTCATATAAAAATTAAATAGGTACACTTTTATTTCATATGTTTTTAAAAAGTTGTATATACTCGTACTTAACTAGAGAGAGAGAGACTCTCGGAGTGTATTTGTATGTAGCTTGTTTTTCTTTTGTCATTTAAAATACAAAATATGTACAGTGAAACCTCTCATAACCGGACACTCACCGTCGCGGTATATTTGTCCGGTTATTAGAGTTGTCCGGTTATAGGAGTTGTCTGTTATGAGAGGTTTCACTGCACGTACAAGATAAACGATACAAATTGTTGTGAATTCAGCAATTAATGACAAAATGTAATGTAATTTCTTAAGGAATTGTGGATCAGCAGGCGTTGTATAACGCTTTATTATCTGGGAAAATATTTGCAGCCGGTTTGGATGTTATGACCCCTGAACCTTTGCCGGCTAATGATCCTTTATTAACGCTGCCTAATTGCGGTAAATTATTACATATTTATATTTTACTTAACTAATTTATAGTTTTGCTTTAATTGCAATATTTATTAATTTGCAATTGTAGTTATTATTCCTCATTTGGGCACCCAAACCCTTAAGACCACCATTGAAATGGGAATGCTTGCTGCCAATAATATATTGAATGCCTTAGAGGGCAAGCCGTTGATCAGTGCAGCCTATTGAGGCAAGCAAGTGTTTACCTTCAAACCATTGAAATTATTAAGCAAAATGTAAAAACACTACTGCTACTATTTGTCTTAAGTCTTCTATTTATTTTTAAGAACTTCATTAAAATTTATTTATTAATTCTCATTATCATCTTTAGTATCGAAATTTAAGAACGAATTATCCCACTCTTCCTTACCCAATACCATTAAGTATTTTTTACGTTGCTGCAAAACTAATTCCAGAAGTTTAGTTTCATATTTCTGTGCGATTTCTAAAGCCTTGAGCCAATTGTGCATGCGAAGGCAAAGTAAGATGGCTTCTCGATATTTGCGATTGTGTATAAGAATAGTTTCCCCTTCTAAAGGTCTTCCCATCATAACAGCATTTTCGGCCATATAGTTGGGGCTAGATGGATCTAAGGACTTGATGTACTGCAAGTAAACAACTTTATCTATTTGCAAAGCTGCCGAATAAGCTTCTTCGCTGATTTGCAACTGATTTTTTCGGGTAGCAACAGCCGCCAAGGTTGCCCAAAGATATGCATTTTGGGCCATGCGACATATTTTTAAAGCCTGTTGCCACTGTGATTCCATTAAAGTGCGGTGTAAGACCTCACAATACATATTGATAGTGATTGGTAAAAGTGCGCCCGAGCTACGAAAAGTAACAACGGCATCTTCGAAAGATTCAATTAGAATATTTTTTCCAAATTCCCTAAAAATTAATCAAGTTAGTTTTAAAGCGATAACATATAATTTTTTATAACACACGTTGCATCTATAGTAATCGTGGTCAAGGCTATAATTGTGGGATCTGCGGCTCCCTCTCCAGGACAATACCATATACTATAACAAGAATCATGTATCCCCACCAAAATATTTGACTCAGTTGCCCATTTCACTGTCGCAACCTGTGTACCAATTTTATAGATTTCGCCTGTTGTGACTCCACTTATTCCAGCAATATTTGTTCTCTCCGTACTGTCATTCAAGTTGCGGGTTTCTGTTATGTACAGCTCTCGATTACTGTCAATTAGTACAACAAATTGATCGTTTGCGGTACCAGAACGACATGCTGCAATTTTATCTATTTGGGTTTTAGCTTTCAGAGAAAACGGTTCGGAATGTCTTGTTGATCCAGAAACCAAGTCGAAAATGTGAAGAACTTATGGAAAGTACACATTCGCAACAAATTTATATTAGATGAGATAAATTAAAAAAAATATATTAAATCTATAAAAAAATATAAATTTCTTATTTATGAAATTTGTGTATTCATATACATATTTCCAGAAATAGCTAAAAATATTTAAAAATTGCAAGTGTCATTTAAAAGTTCAAAAGTAAAAGGCAAACAAAAAGTAAAAAAGCTATTGGGTAGTAAAGCTACGGCCACACTTGTCAAACATTTGCCCAAAAAAGCGTAACCAACAACCACTAGTGACAAAAAGTTTGATCCAGACACTTTTTTTTATCAAATTAAACAGTTTCGAACACAACTAACAGATAATGTCTTAGAATCCAACATTATTAACTACTCTTTAACTTGACAAACTTAAACTTTTGTCTCAATTGAAAGATTTTTCATTAGCATTTAGTAGTTACGCTTTTTTGGGCAAATGTTTGACAAGTGTGACCGTACCTTAAGAATAAAAAAAGTATTTGCTTTTTACTTAAAAATTTGTTTAAAAAAACACAAAACACAAGATAAATATTTTGAGTTAACATATCCAATCAAACAAAATTTGACATTAGGCTAAGCTAACAAATAAAAAAACACCTGGCTTGGTGAGGTAACTTTGTTGTTGTAGAAGAGAGTTATATATATTAAAAAAAATGCGTCATGAATATTTGAAGCATTTTTGAAAAAAAATGTATCTGCTTTGCTTCTCCTATTCACAAGCAAAAAAATCTGAATGTAACTAATTTCATAAAAAATATGCTTAATGTAAATTAGGTTAATATGCAATGAATTGAAGATATTAAAAAGTTTCTTCACAAGCTCAATACAAAATAGAATATACTGCACTATTAAGTCTAAAATTACATTCTTTTAGATATGATTATATTGTACGAGTAATAAAGGTACGATTTGTATGCACATATATCGCTCAAAAGGTAAGTTTCTAAACACAACAAAAGTCCTAGAAATATCTCATGTCGAGAATTAATGAATTTAAAACCTAAACCAGTTTTATTCCAGCAAATACTATTTTGTTGTTTTTAGTACAAATTCTTCGACAGAGACTATTTTACGTTTTATAGAATCCGGTAGTTTTTTACAAATAATTTTGTTTTCTGTTAAATCAAAGAAACCTCACTAGCAATAAACATATTAGTAAACTGAGAAATAAGACTTACATTGCTACAGAAAAGAACAGGAAAATACTGAAAAATTTAATAATAAAAATTAATTGAAGAAATATAAAAAATTCAGTAAAGTGCGACTTTGACCAGCGCACGAAGGGTTCCGTACGGACACGAGATATGTCAAACTTTATCCAATATAAACTATAGTTTTGGCATTTTTTTCGTTTTTGGGGTTTCTTCGGTTTTAAGCGTTTTATTTTAGTTTTGGGCTTATTTTAGTATTGGCGCTTTCTCAGTTTTGGCACTTTTTTTTCTCGTTTTGGCGATTTTTTTTTTGGTTTTCGAAGTTTTTTTAATTTTGGCGATTTTTTTTAATATGACGATTTTTTTAATTTTGGCGTTTTTTTCATAAAGGATATTTTTTTCGGCGATTTTTTCGGTTTTTGGCGTTTTTCTTTCAGTTTGGCAAGTTTTTTTAATTTAAGCACTTTTTTCTCGTTTAGAGGATTTTTTTCGGTTTTTGGCGTTTTTTGGTTTTGTAGCGATTTTTTTCGTTTTGGCGATTTTTTTTAATTTTTGGCGATTTTTTTTTAATTTTTTTCGATTTTTTTTCATTTTGGCGATTTTTTTTCACATAAGCAATTATTTTGGTTTTAACGCATTTTTCGTGTTTTGGCGATTTTTTTTCATTTTGGCGATTTGTTCGAATTTGGCGATTTATTTTAGTGCTAGAATTTTTTTTGGTTTGGCGATTTTTTTTAAATTTCTTGCGATTCTTTTCAGGGCGATTTTATAATTTTTGGATTTTTTAGTTTTACCGTTTTTGAAAATTTCAAGAGTTTACCTCTTACGCTTTCCAAGATATAGCAAGTTGTCAAAATTACATAGTCAAAATTGCATTAACTGATGGACCACCCTTTAATTTAAATTTTTTAATATTTTAATGTTTATTGTTGTAGTCTATATAAAAATACACTAATTTTACAAATTTGAAGTGTCAATATACATTTGTACATACAATTGTATGTATACTACATGGGATTTTAGCATTTTTCGTTGCTCGTTTTGGAACACACTTTAATTTTTAATTCTCATGTATTTGTTGTTGTAGCGGCCAAGGTTCTACACACTTTGTCCAAATTACAGGTCCGTAGCTCTTACGGTTCCTGAGGAAATACCGTGTGACGGACAGACGGACAGCGTAGCGAAAACAATAGGATTCCTTTTTTCACCTTTGGTGTACGGAACCGTCATAATTAACCATTGCTAGTTTATAAAGAATAATTTAGCATATCTTACTATATCCTGACTAAAAATGATTAAATAAACAGATGAGAGTTAAACAGAAATACCAAATTAGAATAAAAGTCTTAAACTATGTTCTTACCGGCAGTGTCAGAATTATCGCGTATCACCAAACTGTCTAATCCCAATGAAATACTGCGCCAATTTAGCAAAGGTACCTGAGCTTGAGAACCAGGATATCGAGGATTAAGATGCAAGCGACCCGTAAATGTGTAAACCCATATCGAGATAGAGTCAAGAACCATAAAAAATCTTAAAACAAATTTAAAAAAATACAAGATATGTTTATATTTAGGATCTCAAACTCTCCAACGATATGAAATTCACTTCATACTTCTTTCCCACTTCAATAACTCTGACATCTGTACGACCATCTACAATAACAGGTGTGTTGACATATTTCTCATTGTAGATGTGAACTTGATTCGAGGTAGCTACTATTAGGTGACCGTAACCCAAGGCAAAGTTGATAACCCTGTCGGTGAATTCTAAGGCATCGCTGCTTCCATTTGTAATATCTTCCAATCGAATAGACTTACGACTTGTCGTAGTGGCCTTAAGATTCTTTGAAATCAATTGTTTTTGCGTAATGTAACCAACAATAAGTTGACCTGTCGAAGTACCACAGGCCACTTGTGTGCCATCCGAAGACCAGGAGAGGGTGTGAAACGAACCCACAGAAGGTTCATTGAAACGCACCGTACTGTGAGTCCACTTTTAATAAAAGAAAAAATCCAGAAAAACTCAAGCAAACCAAAACAAGAACTTTAGGACTGACTACACACTTACTCCGGCATTCGAGCACAATTTCAGCAAATTAAATGTTCCTACAAGTAAGACATCCTTTTCTGGATTAAAGGCCAATGAAGTTATGGCATAATCTTCCGGCGAACTTGTAAATAGATTAGCTCCCTGATAGTCCCAAATTTTAAAACGAAAATCTTCTCCACCAGATGCTATGACATTCGACTGGGCAGACCAACTCAACGACAGAACTAAGCCATCATGAGCACGCCACTACGATAAAAAAAAACGTATAGTCTGAATGTGTAAATAGTACAATTTTCTGATTAAACATTACCCTAATTAATTTACTATTTGCCGCCAAAGGTTTCACAGATATGTGACTTCCTTGGCAAAACAATATAGACGACGAATTTGGTGACCAACGGGCGCAACGTATAGGCTCTTCGCTTTGCAATATTGTTGAGCGCAGCATACCTGATCTTGACCAAATTTTAATAACTCCATCTTCTCCCGCTTCAAAAAGTTTACTTTTTATAGCCGATGTTTCATTGCAAAATACAACCACCCAATTTTACCTGTTAATAAGCCCGCTCCATCTGGACTCCATCTACCAGAACTAATGGCTGCCGTGTGAGCCGACGTACTTCGTTCCACCCGTGAACTTTTATTCAAAATAATAAACCTGCCATCATTGCTGCATACCAACAAAGTGTCGCTGTCCTTACCGCCGCCACTGCTACGACTGCCCAATAATAACCAGTGCAAGTCAGTAGGTATAAAATCTTCTGGTAGTTTTGCAATTTCTAACGAATCCCGCGTTGCAGAACTCCATTTCAAAATCTGGTGGTTATCACTAATCACAAACAAAAAGCCACATCCTCATTCCTTTGTAATTACATTTATGCACCAAATATTCATACCTCACAAAATAAATGTCATCGTTACTGCTCCAATCTACACAACTTAATGGCAAAACATACTCAGACTTATAACTGCCACTAATTTCCTTGGTAGAGGAGGTTGTCTTTGACTTTGTGGTTCTAGAATAATCTGTAAGATAATCGTCATTCTCCTTCGAAGGGGTCTTCTTACAGATGTAAGTTTTTAACTGCATTTTCTTTTCTAACACCGTTTTTTTTTGTTTATTCATTCACAAAAACATTTAAGAAAAACTATGGAAAATACATACATTTGTTTTCCATTTTTTTGTTTGTCATGGCAACACGAAAGCGCTGCCATTCAAAGCAATAAAAACTTGTTGCGTACATTTCCGTTTTATAATTTTTCTTTTAACTGCACTAACGATTGCTAGATGGCGCTAAATAAAGTCTGTTAACATCGTCAGGAAACAAACTGTTACCGAAAAATATATAAGTATAAATAAACAAACTAAAAAAGTCAATAAAAAAATATAATAAAAGATGATAATAATAAATTTTAATCAGAAGCATAAATTAAGGGAAAAATGTCAGTCAAAACTAAAATCGCGCACTTCAATTTCAATTTTGCGTTTTAACATTGCGTGTGTACGCAACCTATTAAAATAAGTTTTAACACGAAATTGTTTGTGACGTCATTCTTGCCGGCGTTATTTCTTGTGCTCAGAAATAAGTATGTAATTGCTCGTTTGCAAAGGTTTTGAGTGTTATGGGGAGGGGGGAGGGAGTGGTGTAGCGAATTCCAAAAGAAATTGTGTATGGCCAAACATAAGCAATATCTAGATATATGTATGCATTCCTACTTCACGGAATTCGTTAGTAGTAGACTTTAATCCAAATGATTTTGAAATTGAGTTAGTATGTTCATAGTAAGACTCCTAATAAATTATTAAGAATCACAATATAGAAACATAATAAGTTTAAAAACAGCAAACAAAAATCTTTACAAAACAAACATCTCTATACGATTTTGTATCTGTTTTATTTTCCACCAAAAAAAATTTCATATTAAATAAAGACTTTATATGAAATTAATATACTTTGGTATTTATTATATGATGTATTGATTTATTCTGCATTATTAACTCAAAAAAATACTTTGGTATTTTTTATATGATGTATTGATTTATTCTGCATTATTAACTCAAAAAAATAATTTTTACAGACATTTCTATTTTGCAATAAAGGATAAAAATAAATTTTTCCTGTAATTCGTATATGTATAAAAATTTCAGTTTATTTTTCTCCTTCTTGTTCTTTAATTATTTTCAAATATGAAATTAAGGCAAAATAAAATTTGTATAAAAGTGCTGAATCATTAATAATAAAACATTAATCATTAATACAAAAATCATTTCTTTCACGTGTATTCTAATAGTTAATTATGTATATTGTATGTAAATTAATGAAGCAAAAATGGAATGGGGATGAATAATAAAGAGCTACACAAGCCCTTCTCCAATTTACACATCACTAATGGGCATTTCAGTGTAGTTTTTTCACTCAAAAAAAAAATAATGTTCTACATACACCTGTGCTACACATCGAAACAAGCCCTACATGTATCAGTTATTTCAATCTTAGCGAAGAGTTCTGGTCTGAAGTAAAATATGAGAACAAAACATTATGTGGCAGTGGAATTACGGTAAATTTTTGCAAGCAGAGCGAGATAAATATAATAGGGACAAAAAATTGTAATGGTTGTAAGAAGCAGGTGAAAGAGAGATAATTATATTTAAGATATAAGTGATTTTTTTTTAAATAAATAGTTTTGCTAAATGTATATTTTTATTTTTTTATTTATGTAAAGTGTGTTTCTACTTAAGCTTTTGAAATAAATGTTGATAATTGTAAGCCATTTGAATTATAAATAAGTTGTGCAGCTCTCTAATAAATTAATGCCTAAATTACATTGGTAACGAGTTGTCAGATAATTGTGGATGACGTCCTATGGGATCGTTTAGCTGAAAATTAATGCGCTTAGAGAAAATATATCCCTCCCAAAAATACAAAAATACTTCTACAGTTTGAATTATGTACAGTAATTAGAAAAATAAGAATATTGTTTTTATGCAAATCCAGCGTTGTACTGCGATTTAGGTAATAATAAGTACATGTTCTAATTGGCGAACAAAATCACACTAGTCCCATTGACTGTTTTTTAAAGGACAGGCAAATTACTTAACTACGAGTATCTAGATAGAGACTAGTAAGGAAACGTCAATTTTCGTTATTTTTTTAAGGTAGGATCGAACTGGTTTTCAATGAAAATAATTCGTGACATCATAGATGTGTACTTGCAAAGTCCGAAAAAATCATGTACCGAGGACATGTCTAGTTTTTTTTCACCAAATCCTCCATTAAAATCATGTAGCGGTTGTAAATATTTGCGGAAACAATTTATTTGAAGTGAAAAGCTTGTGAAGCAAACAAGATATTATATTGTGACACTAAACGAAGTGCTTCGGGAAAACCATGTATAGTTTCTTATAAGATTTACTTACACTATGCTTTCCAATAATATCTGACACTGAAGTTAAAGATTCAACAAATTTTTCCGATACTGAAAGTCTGAATTTTTTATCAGTATGAATTGGATAATTTCCTCAATTGGATTTTTACAGCTTTTTAAATATTTTTGAACGTGTTACAAAAATAAAACTTAATTTAGTTTATAATCCTTAAAATAGTTTTTTTATCTATCTGCAAAAATCTTTGGTTTTACAAAAATAAAGATTGCTAAAAATTTAACATTAAATGCATTTTTCCTGACAATTTTGAATTTTCCGGAAACGAAAGATAAATCGGTTGCGTTGCTCGGTAAACTCCTAGTGATATTACACATCGCTCTGTTTTCATAACTACGAATGAAGCGTGGAAAATAATGTTTTCCCAAAGGCTTCAGTGAGTATCGTTAGTCATTAAAAAATAATAACGCCACAAATTATTGTTGTTCTAGGAAAGTTCAAGCGATGAAGGTATAGACATTGGTCACAGAACTACACCGGCTTCAGCGGATAGTAATCTTAATGTAATATCAGAGCGCCCTCTATTCTTTGATTCATGCTTGACACCAGATGCACTGCAAAATAGCATTATTAAAAACTTTCAAACAAGTAGAGTTGTAAAAGAATGAAGCGTTCCTCAATATCTTCCTTCACATCTGTCTTCTCTATCACTATCCCTTTCCTAAGGAAGGTAACACCTAGTGATAGTAGTAGGCATTCATTGACTCAGTGTTACTTCTCTTTAAAAAAAAAAACTTATACTGCTGAGCCATCATTAAGTGTCACAACATAAATTCAAATGTGTATTAACTTTATTGATTTTTTATAGATATGCACATTTCGATAAACATATGTACATATGTATGTATGTATGATCAAACAAACATACGTATACGTAGCATTCAAATTAATTTGTTTGTGTCTCTGTATGTGTTAATGACTAACGAAAACTATATACCTGCCTATCTATGTATGTATGTAGATAAATAATAATACTGCGGTATAGAGTAAAAAAACAGGATGTAACCCTTGTCTTTTATATTTGTATGTATGTAAATACTTAATGTTAGGAATTTTGTTGAAACATTCTTCCAACAAAACTGAAATGGAGGGAGCAAGAGAAATTTTATGTTTGCTTTACTTGGTGTCGAGTGGACGTTCCAAGGTATTAACAATTTCAAAATATGATTGACGTTTTAGACCTATTATCATAATATTTTTTTTTATTTTTCATATAATTTCTATACAATATTCACTTTGTAACGTGTCAAGTGAGTTGACACGTCACTAGTGATGAGATCTTAAGTAAATTTACACGTACAATAATATAACTCATACAAGTTCATGTAAACTAAAATTGACTTTGTCGTGTTCACACTATATACATATGTACATATGTATATAATCCAAAATATTTGTTTTCATTAACAACGTTTTAAAGGCGACAAACAGGCAAAATACTTCCGAAAATATTTTAGAAAAAAATCAATACAACTTGTAACTAAATTAAAGTTTAATCTATATTTCTATGCATACTCGTACTAATGTTGTAAGGAGGTAACGTTTGTACGAGTATATTTGAATGTTATGTGTGAGATTAACCTCTGCAATCACCGGAACTAGTCATTCGATTTAAAAAGTTTTTCGCGGATATGTGGAAAGGGACTTGGAAACAGTGTTGCAAGATTAGGTTATTATATTTCTGTAACTCCCGCATACATAAATATATACATACATATATACATACAACATGGTAGATACATATATGTGTCCTTAATTATGAAAGTGTTCTAAGGCATTTTTGCATCGAAATATTAAATCAATCTTTAAGAAATCTCATTAATCATTTAATAAATATTAAATAAATTTAATTTAATGTTAATTTAATGTTGCATAACATAAAAATATTTTTTTTTTATTTGTTTAAATGTAATCTACTAAATATTTCGACCAAAGAAATATATGACTTAGACCTCTTCCGTAATTAACTGCACATACATATATAAGTTCTTTCTTTTATCATATAAAACTTTGCTGTTCTTACAGAATACAATGCATTGAGTATTTTTTCAAACCTCTTATGATACGATGACGAAGACCGGCAATCGTTACGCTTAGAGATATATTGCTTGTATACCTACAAAAAAAATAAGAAGTTATAAAAAAGGTTGGATCGACAAAGAACTTGAAAGTTGTTTTTTCGATACATGATGGGCAGTACGGGTGGGACCTTGATGATAACGGCATATATGATATAGAGTATAAATGCACAAAAGTTGATCAGAAAATGGGAGTTTAGTAAAATCAACTAAGGGAATATCTTAGGACTATATATTTAATATAAATTTTAAGAGAGAATTAAACTTGAAAAATCTTTAAACTAAATAATAAACATTGTAATGCAATAGACATTTAGGGGCAGTCATGAAATGGGCAACATGTAAATTTTATATTATACTTATACATATATATATAATAAATCCTTTAGCTCCTGTAAGGAGCATAAGTATACTTAAAATGACTTTAATGGCTATTTCGATTATTTACGCCAGCAAATTATTTGAAATAAAGTCAAAGATCTTCAATCAACTCAAATTCATAAATATATCTATAGTGGCATTTTGTTAACATCGATACAGAAGAATATCAAAAAATAAATCGCCGAGTACAGCAGAAAACAATTATAAGATGTCCCAATGGCAAAAATACGAGAAGCGGCTCCAAAAAGAACTTAAGGCGTCTTAATGAAAATGTGTATCGATTTTTTATAGTATACACAGAGAAAAAACTTCCTAATAAAATCAATAAGATTTTCTCTATGAAACGTTTTTAGGCTAAGGGTTATCCCAGCAGAAAGAAGCGCAGATTTTTTCATAGAGATTCCTTATTGTTTTTATGTGGTAAGTCTTATTAAATTTATCAAGAAGAAAACCACATAAAATCAAGAAGAAATCTTATTATTCACAACTTTTTTTACTCAATTTCCGTTATTTTTGGCACCAAAAAAAACAACCCATAGAGAAAATCTTCTTGATTATATTAGGTTTTCTTATAAATTGTAAACTATAAGAATTTCTTATTGATTTCATTAGGTTGCCTTATTGATTTTTTCAATAAGGTTTTCTTCTTGATTTTATTAGGTTCCTATATGATTATGTGTAAAGCATCTTATTAATTCTTTTAATAAGGAAATCTTCTTGTTTTTATTAGGTTTCTTATTATTTCATATCTATAAATAAACATAGAGACAATTTTTTCATGATATTTTTCGTTCTTGTATAAGCATGTTCTTGTACAATAATTTCAGTGCGGATTCAGACTGCTTGTTAGCATATTGGTTAGAGTTCTTGTCTATCAGTCAGAAGTTTGCTGGTTCAATACTTGTCTCCTCCCAATTAATAAATATGTATTTATGGTGAGTTAGTTAATTAAGAATATAATATAATATGTATGTATGTATAAATAAATAACATAAATGTAATACATACATACATACAAATATCGTACAGAATTTAAATGAAAATACATATGTAAGTACAATTTTTTATATTTTTTATTAGCTTGCCTAATAAAATCAAGAAGAAAACCTTATTAAAAAAATCAATAAGATAACCTCATAAAAACTACAAGATTTCTTCTTGATTTTTTCAAAAAGGTTTTCTCTATGAAATTAATAAGATTTCCTTATTGAAAAAAAACCATAGAGATATCTTATTAATTTTGTTCTATTTTATGAGGTATTTATTAGGCACTGTTTTCTCTGTCTATACTAGCTACTCCCGATGTGCCCCGCTACCCCCATCGTCCTTTAAATTTAATTTATATCGATCTGAATTAGTCTTCTTCCATGCCTTTAATTTCATTAAAATCGTTTTCAAATTTTCGGAGGAGCAGGACTCATCCCCTGCCACCTTGCTTGTTTTACTTTTGAGAAGTTACATATGATTGTTTCGAAGAGACAGAAATTTCCCCATCGACGTCCTCGTGGTAATACTTTGAAAATAAACATAGCCTTTGTGAATTTATAGACGCAGGTCTATCTATGTTATAGATTTCATTAGAATCGGTTTGAACATTTCGGATGGGCAGAAATTTCTCCCTATCGCCTACTTGGTCCTAGTTAAAAAAAAGACAATACTCTTAAACCTTCCCGGAGTGCAACAAACTTCATCGGGATCGGATGAGCGGTTTGGCCGCATATAAAGGACATACAATATAGAATATCTTTTTGAATTGTTTCTCGCAATTTTTAAGTCCTCTTTTACAAAATAATATGAGTTAAGTATTGTGGTGAAAGATTTATTTATAATTATATCTTAAAAAAAACTAAACATTTTTCGTTTTACTTCGATGATATACAAAACAAATATTTAAAAAAAGTCAACTCTAATTTTTTTTTGTAAGTGGATAATTTTTACTGCCACTTTTAATAACACCGTCGTCGATTCCACAAAATATGTATGACCTTAACGACATAAAAATAAGAATGACCTTTCAGGGTTTAAAATACCGGCATCAGAAAAACTAAATAAACTAAAATAAATATATAATGTGAAAGGCACGTACACACACCTTTTGAGAGAAGGAAACATTTTTACATCTTCATCAGTTTGTGGGTATGTATATAAATTGAAAACTAAGGCCAAGCTTACATCTGTGTGCTATGTGCCCAAAAAAGCGTAACCACTGATTACTAATGAAAAACTGTTTGATTCAGACACGTATTCGTTAAATTAAGCAGTTTCATACATAAATACTAATAGACAATTTCATAGAATCCAACATGATTTTTTAAATCAACAAATACATGTCGGAACTGGGCTTGAGGACAAACTTTTGAGGAGCGGACGTACGCACCCCCTAAAACACAACTTATCGCTATGAAATTTTTTTGTTTTTTTTTTAGATAAAACTGAACTGATTTGGGGGCAGAGAATGCGGCCGCGCTAATGTACATACTTTTGTACATAAATATGTATGTATGTACATATGTATCAGATGAGTCCATTTATTAAAAAATCAAAAGTAGCGACTATGCTGGTAACATTCATTTAAAAAAGAAGAAAAATAAAACGTTTACGAGATGAATCAAGAAATGATGTTGCTCAAATGTTCTTAAATAAAGACCAACAACCACATCAGACTACGATGAAATGCAACATCAAACAAAGAAATAATAAAAATAAATGACAGCAATAAAAACGAATGTTTTAAAATATGAATTTTCCCCAGCGTGGAAATATTTGAGTAAATTTAAAATCAAATTCATTTCTAATGTAAAAACTGATTGGACAGAAGACAAACGACCGCATTAGACAACTGAATAATATTCAAAATCTATTAGGTATACATACATAAATACAAACATACATACATCTTTTAATTATAATAGATATACTCAGGGAAAAGCTGCAACTTAAAAATAAGAATGCGTCACATTAATTCAATAATTTCTATATACATATTCACAGTCGGACTTTTCTATAAGAAAAGTGTGCTGGGACACAGTCAGGATTTTAAATAGGAAAAGTGTGCTGTGACATAGTCTGACTTTTCTACATCGGACGCGAATTGATGGCTCATTTTCAAAGTAAATCTGGATAATTTGGTAAAGTTGTTAAAGCTGCAATATATTCATTCAAATCATTATTCTAAATTCCATCATTCCATGTCATAATATTTTCATATCGAAACTGTAGACAAATTGTACTGTCCTAATGTTAGGGAAATGTTACTTTCTAACACCACAACTAAAATTAAAAAAAAAACCAACAAATACAAAACAAAATTTTTATCGACAAAATTTGTGTTGGCGACGATTGCTTCGAACCGATAAAGATAAATTAACTACAACGTATTAATAAAAATAATAGATTCTATTTGTTTGCGGGAGCACCAAGGGAAAAAATCCATTTCAATTAATAGCATTTTTTTCTGTAAATGTTTGTTTGACAATAGTGAAAATCGGAAAAGTTTTCGAACCTCAGCTATTCATCACACGTACACAGGAATGCTCCATGTACATACTTAGAAAAGATATGCATGTACGTAGTACTGAGCTGCCCAAAAAAAAAGCAGAGTGCCGAACATCAATCGGCTTCTTATACAAATGAATACACATACGAGAATACATTACTATCGTGTTTCTCTCGATGGGCAGCTCTCACGTAGTAAGGGCATACGTATCAGAGAACAGAACGAGACCATTCGCATTTGCTAAAAACTCATAAATTCGTTGCTATTGCCATGCATTTATTCGATAACAATACCAAATGTAATTGCTATGATACATTTCATTGCGATTTGTTGATTGCTCACACGCACTCTTTTATTACAATGCCACTATAACACAAGCAGCGAAATGAAATAATGCAGCATAAAAGAATGGATTTCTTTCATACCATTCACTCAGTATTTGTATATAATAAAAAATGCAGTGTGAGGGATAAAATTTAAAAAAAAAAATAAAAGCCGATATATACGGTGTTAGAAAAAAAAAAAGAAAATACAAAAAGTTAAATTTGTAAAATGTAAAATAGATCTGAAATGTATTTCAAATAACTGTTTTATATAAAGCATAAAGTACAAAGACTACGTTGTGGTCAATCATAGTAAAAAGCATTCGCTGCTTTTGACAAGACCAATGAACAGTTATATAAAACAAGCAATGCACGGAATAAAATTCGCCGCACTCTTTCGATTGTGCCATGCGTTGTTTATTTCAAATGTTGTGGATTGACAACAATTTGCAGGTTTTTTGTGATTGCATTCAAAACAACAAAATAAGACATTCAATCTGTTCCCTGATACATACACATGAAAAAAGAAAAAAATCGCAGAGAATTGAAAACTCTTTTACACTGAGGATATAAATTTTTACATACAAAGTTTACTTAGAAAAACAATTATTATGTAAAAATTTTGTGGCACGTTAATATGAATTAATGAGCACGATAAGAACGACCTTCACTAGAATAGAAGAGTCTTTTGGAACTCTCACACTAAGCAAAAACATTCGGTTACTATTATGCCAAAAAAAAGTAAACAGCTATAGGTATACTTTAACCGTACTGGTCTTATTTTTGGTTGAGAAGTTCAAAATATAAGGGGCATCCCTTACAAATGCTCTTACGATTTCACTGAGATAAACTATATATTTTCTTAGTTAGAGCTAAATAATATGTACATATATACATATGTATGTATGTAGGTAAATATGTACTTAAATATATAAAAAAATAGTTTCTTCAAATAAATAGTTTGTTGTTGGTTTAATAATTTCAGATGGATTTCATTGCTTATAAAGGCCATAACCCGCTATCTTACACAATCGCACTACCTACGAAAAAGTACAACCCTGAAAAATTTCATAGACTCCATCATACTAACGTTGTAGTTTTTCAAAAATCGCACGATTGTGTAGGATAGTGTATCACGGTCTTAAGCAACACATCAGCAAACTTCAAAAAATTTGCAAGACAGATGCACGACAGATCTCTGAAGAAATTTTCGAGCAAATAGCGACACTTTCGCTCATTTTTTCCTTGTTCTTGTTGAACTGAAAATTTTCATAATATTTTTACTAATGAAATTATACACAATTTTAAATCGAACGTTGCAAGACTAACTAGTTTAATGCATGACCGATGGTTTAGTTTTTCTTTTACCGAGTCTTTGAGTACGGTTTCTGTTACATTGTCTTAAAAGAAGAACTGTAATCGACAAATATAGTGCATGTCCTACGGGATAAGTTGGTCGACCTGGTTGTGTGTGTTGTATACTGTAATGAAAATCTCCATATATTTATTTATAACCAGGGTGACCGATGACATTTTTCAAAAAGTGGCACCAAAAGGGGATTTATCAAAAAAAGGGGCAAAATAAAAAAACGAGAAAACTACATTAAACTTTCTATTTTTAATGTATTTTTATATAATTCACTCTAAAAAAGTGGCAAGGCTGTCAAAAAAGTGGCAATTTGCCACTTTAGTCGGTCAAACGGTCACTCTGTTTATAACTACTAAATGGTTTCAAAAGAAATCGACGAATTGTCCACAGTAATTCGGATTACATATTCCACTGACAACACTATGCATGAGTTAAATTTTTCTTGCTTAAAATTTTGACAGAATTCTTAAGTAGATGCTTATAAGTTTCTCCATACAATTTCACATTAAAGCTCAGTGCATAATGTAGTTTTAAGCCACTATTAAATGTTAGCGTAATTATTATTTAGTAAAATGAAATCAATGCCATGATAAAAAATATGTATGTATATTCATTAAAAAATTTAGGATAAAAAAGAGGACATACGAAAAGTCAGATTTACACAACATCGTGAACATGACTTCGTATTCAAAAAGGATAACTTCTTGCAATGACAACCCTATTTAAAAATCATTAGAAACTATTCCAATTTGCACTCTTTCCGGATCACAAGTTTAGGATATTATTGACTTTCTCGGAAGCTCTTTTTTTTACTGGATATTAAATTATTAAGTATTTATGTCAGATCAAATACAATACGACAAAGTGTTCCACTTCATTAAGCCCAACATCATATTTTTGAGATATGAAAATGTTGTTTCAATAAAATCGCGATATTTACGTATGTCAATACTGTTCTTCAATTTTTATAACAAATTGCATTCCTTAAAAAAATACCCTGTATTAAAGTGCGTGTGAGTTTCATCGTTTTGTACATTTACATACTTATGTACGTACTAAAGTGTGTTTTTTTCTGCTCAAACTAGTTAATTTTGTAGACAAACTATTTCAGTCCAAGCAGCAGCGAAAACTGCGGAGCGACACTAAAAAAATTATTGTTTTGTCGAACCTTCATACCATACATTCATTATTTCTCATTTCGTCGGTCGGCCATTCATTCATTCTTCGTTCATTCTCCGTTCATTCTCATATTCAGTCCTGTGTTCATACAACACAAATTTCATTCAAGTTTTAAATTTAGTTTGCATTCAGTCGTCATCGAGTCGAATCCATTGTTCGTTAATCTTAATACAAATAAATAATAAAAATCAACATATTTTTTAAATTAAAAAATCACAAATTATTTACATACATACATATGTAGTTACATATCTACACACATAATTGTATACAGACTTACATATAAATGTTTATCGAGGAAAAGAAGTTCATATATTAAAAATCTTGGCGGGAAAATAAATTAACGAAATACGTACTTGTATATGCACACAATTTTATACAAGTAAATCAATACCTAAAACAAACAAAATTAAAATTTGCAACTCAAAATATTTAAATTTATTTAAAAAAATAAAACAATAATATTTGGTGAAAATATACAGAAAATAATGCCCACATTTGGTTATATCTGTTCCTTATTAATTTTCGCCGTGCTGTGCCTCAATTCAGGTTAGTATTTTTTGTTTATCTAAGTGTGTATATTTTCCATAATGTGTATATTTTGTGCTTCATTAGTTTAAAAGGATTGCTTGCTTGCAACTTAAATACTCATATTAAATGTATTCTTAAAAAAATGGACTGTCTATTTCACGCCACAAGTTACATCGAGCATACTTAAAGAACGTCATAACTGAAAAAATTAAATGTTCGAGTTTTTGATGCAGAAATAATCCTCATATCGTTCTTCATATTGTGTAAAAATTAATCATACAAATATCGTGTCTATTCAACTCTTGAGTGAAAAATTTAATTTAATTTTTCCATTACATTGTGTGTAAATTGAAAACTTCAAACTCCATTTCTCTCAAACTGGTTTTTTTAAGTTATGACGTTCTTTGAGTAAATGAGCAATACTTACATACATACGTGCTTGACTGTTGCAAACTCAATACAGAAAGAAATATTACAGTAAAGCCTGGTTAATTGCCTCATTAAATATGTTATGATTTTTGGGGTAATTATCCGCGAAAGGTATTACATCGATGACGTTTAATTACCTAATATAGTACAGAGTTAATTATGAGAATATGCTTAAATACCTTTAAAGATGCATTTACCCGAACTCACTGTGGTATGCACATATGTACATAATTAGTCGAAATAAAATTGATTTATTTTTCAACTAAAATATTTTATTGAAAAACAAAAATAATTTATATCACAAAAAATTTATAAAGAACATGAAAACAAAACATCAAAACATGAGTATACATAATATGTATGTATGTATGTAAGTATATTATGGACAATGTCACGTATGATGTCACGGACGATGACCAATCAAATAAGATTGTATTTCAGAGAAGATTGAAAAGCGGAAGTAGCTCCACCTTTGTTAAAAGATAAGGAAAAATCTAACCGCATTAATCTGAAATACAAGCCTAATTGATTGGTCATCGTACGTAACATTTTATGGAATTGCCCATATATAATTGTATATCGCTCCCTTACTACCGCATAGCCATATCAAAAAATAAGTTTTTGGAGATAAAATGCAAACAAAATCGTGATATCATATACATATGTACATATAATTTTGTACCTCTTGAGAAAAGAAAATATTTTTATATCTCCATAGAGTTCTATGTGAATTGAAAACTTATGCTTATTCCTGCAAAACTAGCATTTTGGAATTATGTCTATGTTGCAATAAAGGGGCGATATGTATCTAATATTTTCATTGAGATAGAGAGTTCCGTAAACAGGTATGTATGTACATATGTAGGTAGGTTTAAGGAAAAGTTCAGTTGGGGCATAGTACAATTATATCAGATACATGCACAAGCCCAGCCTGTTAATGTTTGCAATGCAAAAAGTTCTCAAACTTTGTTTACAAGCTACAAAAATGTTGTGAATAAAATTATTACAGCGTTGCCAATGAAATTACGCATGGATGTGTCTCCAATTACACATTGAAGAAAAGTACACCATACATCTTTTGTGTAGGTTAAAATTAAAAATAAGATAAGTACAAATGGAACGCAAAGTATAATTACACACAGATTATACATGACGTACACATGAGAGCAGGTAACTACACACACGATTGGCAACACTGAATGACTATAATCATACAAGCGTGCCACCTCTGCAACTGCAGTTTAATAGCCCTGTAATTGTAATTTTTAAAAACAAACGTATTTGTTTCTGAAACATATTTGTTTACTTATGCCAACAAAATGCATGTGTTTTTTGGTGTTGTAATTTTGTTGTAGTCACGCGGGTACCTGTTATAATTTTACTATGATTTTAGGGTATAATATTTTTCGGTAATTACCCCAAATTGGTAATAAAACTAAACTTAATTCAGCGTAGAATTTTGTGTGAAAATAAGTGTAAGAAACGGGGTTTCCATATTTGAAGTAAATAAGCGGTAAAGATATTTAACCGATGGGTAATTACACAGAGTATACTGTAGTTATAAAAGTCCTTGTATATTCATGCATAATATTTACATACATGTATGTATGTGTATGTTCCTATGTTATATGTTGGTAGGATACATGAGCTGAATGGTTATTTGATAAGTCCTGTACAAAGTTTAGCTTCATATGAATGACATTAATTGTGCCTTTTACGAAGCGATTGTCGTTTTCAAGATTATAAAAAAATTTTAGTTCTTTTTTAAGAAAATCTTAAATATAAGGATGCCGAAGTGTGCATATTTATTTGAAACCCTTATGTCAGTTAGCATAAATGGGAAAATTGAACATCGTGTTACCGAGTTTTGTCATATAATGTTACATTTAAAATCGCGCTAGGGTTTTAAAGCGTGTTAAGGCTACATTATGTGACGATTTTTAATATCAAATTGTATGAAGGAACACGTTAAGACCATATTCACTTTTGCTAACTGTCATGAAGTTTTATTTCGTACATTTGGCGGTTATGTATTAAGAATTTTAGTTGGTTGAGCAACGTCTATATGAATTTCGTTTCTGGTTAAGAAACAAACGGAAATAAAACATATTGCTTTAAAAGAATATTTGAGTTTTAGTGATGTAAAAATACCACACATCCTTATGTATCTACTAGAGGTAAGCGCTAGACATTAAAAAGTGGCCAGTATATGGTAATTGCAATTGAGTGTAAAGCAAATGTAGAGAATAAGGAAACAAAAAACACATAAAACCATTGGATTGTACACCAATATTTTTATTGTACACTTTATAGTGCACCATACTTCATTTCCCAAACTCAAAATTTCATAAAGGGTTCAGTTACAAAAGCAATTCTTACAAATATGTACATATATCCATTGCGAATTACATTGTTTTTATTTTTTAAAGTAATAAATTAATAAATTATAAAAAAGCATCATATGAAAACTTCTGGTAAGGGCCACATGAAATTTGTTGAGTCAGCCATGCATACATAGGGATATTTGGATATTTTAAATAACAGAAATTAAAAATTTTAAAAATCCCAGATGTGTGGGCCGTTTTTCTTTAAGTATAGACTAGAATAAATAATAATAATAATAAAAAGATTATATCAAGCCACGTTTCAACCGAAAAAAAAGAAAGAAATTACGAGTAAAATCGGTCTAGTCGTTTGGACTTTAAAAAGTAATGGTAAACACATTAAGTAAAACTTTTCTGGATAGAGCACCATTTTGAGAATCCTAACTGAACAAGAAAACGATCCAAAACACACAGCAGGTATCGTTCGCCTTTGGCTCTCGTACATTGCTCGCAGATATTGTGTATTTTTTACAGTGCAAAAGTCGATAGTGAAAGAGTTAGGACAACTTATTCTTAAAAGATAAGATCACGAGCATTGCAGTTTCATCCATCGAACATTAGATACTTGAATGAGACACGTATAGTAATTGATTGTAAGAGTAGTTGGAGGTTTGGTTAAAACAAATTCAGTTGACACTTGTCTTTGTTTGAAATAAAACTGAAGTTTTACTATAATCGTTTGTTTTTTGTTTCTATAGACAATCTTAACAACTCTTTGCATAGATTTCCACACACACACACACAGGTAGATACATAAGTATGTACATATAGTTTTTTTTCTCGATACTTTTTTGTTTATAAAATATCTATAGATACCATTTTGTTATAGATTTTTTATTTCTATAAATTCGAAAAAATGTTATGATTGAAGCAATTTGTTAATTAATAATGGGGTTTAATGTTGTTGCACCAAAAGTAATTAATAGTTGTATATATGTATGTAAGTATCTATGTATGTATGTATTTTCTGGCAACAACAGCAATATTGATTATTAATTGTAATTGACAGCTACTGATACTTTTGTCATTTTAATTTGATGTGATTAAAATTGGGATTTTTCAATTTGATAAGCTGTATAGGAATTAATGTCGCCTGATTGTGACTTTCAGTTAACGCAATATGCGTTGGCACGTTGACTACAAAACCGAAGGCACTGGGTTCAATCCCTGTATCCAACAGTTATCAAATAACAACACCACGCATTTTTCTGTTGTGCATTAGTTACCCATTTTATCAGTTGTTGTTGGAAAAAGTTCAAGTGATGAAGGCATAGTCACTGGTCACTGAACTATACCGACTTCAGCAGATGCTAATCCCAATATAACATTACAGCATCATCGGCGAAGTAAAACACAGCTTCAAAAAATTTAATACGCCTCATTTAACACTAGAGGCGATATATTTTAAAAAGTTATTTCAATGTAATCTATGATACACTATCCTACACATAATTAATACATTTAATAACGATATTGGGTATATCTCTGAAGCGATTCCCAATGTTATATGATCACACATAGAGACGTTCAGTCGTTAATGTTGTCTCATTTGTGTGAAAAAGTGAAACCAAAAATGTTACTCCTTCTTTTCTCTCTTCGCAAAGAAAGAAATGTGAAGAGTGCAGGCCTTCTATAAGATATTCTTAATTAGCAGTTGAATTAATTTTCCGCTGTTTTAATGCGTAATAATCAAATAGAACGATTCAGAGTGAAGTATATTGTTTAAAAAAATTTTAAATTTGTATTGTATAAAAAATTAATTACAGTCGCATCAGCTATTAAACCACCTTTTTACCAATTCTTCTTGGTTCGCATACAACTTTGCGAAAAATTCATTTATGTTCTGTTTTTAATTGGTTTTCAATCATTCCTCAATCTAACGCTTCTAAAATAAAGAGATAAGCATACATATCTGCTTGCAATAAAAACCTCAGCCATCCACTGTATTTGAGGCAAAAAAGCTTATAATATAGTTTTCATGACGTGGTCAACATTTGTTTGAATAGTTTATATTTATATATTTTTCTCGTCTTTTCAATAGAAACGCCAAAAAAGCTAAGGAAAACATGCAATTTAACCACACAAAAATAAAATAAAAACGTGCCTTATCATCACTTATTTGTTGCATGAGAGTATGTCATTAACAGCCATTTGTAGAATGCAGCACTTGAATTGTTTTCCATTAAACATTTTCCACAAGACATTTTTTAAATATACTGAAGTCTTCAATAATAAAATTTGTGATACAACTTCGATACATACATACATATGTATGTACATATGTACATATTTGGAAAGCCTTCATACATGTTAGAGTTGAATTTTGATCGAAATTAAAATTAAATTAAATGAAGACCTTAAGGTTGCTCATTAAAACTAATTTCATGGAAAAAATTTGCTTGCATTTTTGGTATTCGTAAAAGCACAGGATCACTTTTTTTTCTCATATTCGAAATATCAAAAGCTATTTAATGCGTTTGAAAGGCTCCATCAGACGTGACATAACCATAGCCATAGAAAACAGCCGTTCGAACCAAACTAATGGGCAACACTGTATTTGATTATAGGTGACTCACCATAAAGTCATAGCCATTACCACAGAAACTAATTGAATTTTTGTTTGGTTATGGCTGTGACGTTATGGCTATGTCACTTCTAATTTAAGCTTAAGTCGTGTGATTTATGGAGCAATCGAATATTCTACAACTTTGACGCAATCAAATTTTGAAATAGAAGTCAATATGTCCCTTACATATGCGAAAATGGCAAATTGTCCAATTAAACATTCATAGTCTGAGTGTAAGCATACTCCGAGTATAAGTAAAATATATGCGCTTGATACGTCTGTGCCTTTTTATTTTTAGTTTTACCGTACTTTATTAGTTTTTCGCTTAAACGAACTTAAGATGCTCTTGTATGTTGGAATCTTCTATAATAATAATGGCTTGAAAGAAAATATTCGAATGCACGAATTGTTTGCGCTATAATTATGATTATACGCAGTTACTAAAATTAATAGCTAATAAATCACTGAATGTTTAAACATAGTTTAAGTTAATTTTCACAAAATATTAAAATCGATTTAAATACACTTTCATTTTTTCAGTGGCTAATTACAGTTAATATCAAATTATGTTGAAAGTATGGTAGCACTACAATATTTCCAAATATTATGGAAAGCTTTCCAAAGAACAGCTGTTTAATATAAATAAGAAAGTTGATTTATCAAATTGCAGAAAAATTAAATAGCAAAAAACACATTTTATGATACAAAAAGAGCATCGGAATGCATTTTTCTATTTATATATTTCATGAAATGAAACTTTGTGTTACATTTGTTGTATATTTCCGAAAATTAAACGAAATTATTTTTAATATGACCACATGATGTTCATGTACATGCATTCAAAAAACACACACATGCACAAAACATATGGTATGTTTGTAAAACTTAAACAACGCTTAAATCCACAATGTTGGCTATTTAAGATTCATTTAATTTTGTGGTGAAAAACAAAATTTTGTGTTTAAATCTGATTTAAAAATAAAATACATATAATCATTGACTGATTTATTTGCCCTAAGACTATTTACTTAAGTACATTTTTTTAGTAGTCATTGTCATTCTCTGATATGTACGATTGAAAATAATATCAGGTATTACAATTCTTATTATTATATATTTCAATTTCCTCTTTAATGAATAACGCACTCGACCGTGTAGCGAAATAATGAAATTAAAAATAACAATTATTATGACATTTCTATTTTAATCAAACAAACCATAAACAAGAATTATGAAGAGTCTTAATTTGATGCATTTGGTCTCAGCTCAGTTCAATTAAAAAAAAAAAAACTCGAAGCTAATTTTTTTAAACTATAAATATTTTGCTTCTAAAAATTTCATGATTTTTTATTCTAATTAACTTCTTGTAATTTAGTCTACTCTGCTTCTAAACTCTTGAATTAGCTTCTCCGATTTAATATTTGTGAGAAAAGTTCACATGCTCTGCACAATTTAAAAAATACATACATACATACATAAATATGTACACATGTAAATTGGAAAATTATATTGCAATTTTCTAATGCCAACCAACAAGCTCTGCTCTAATCGTAATTGCCTGACATATGTAAATACTGGCAGTTGACGACACAACTTTAATTATACTCCCACCGCAGACAGCAAAACTCAAAGTAATGAAGTTTTTGTGGAAAATAAAAAAATTTTTAATATTTAATAGAGGAAAGGTTGAATGACTGTGCGGCAATTACATATATATGTATATACTACATACATATATGTACATATGTAAGTACATACATATATGTATGTACATATGCATTTGTGTACTGTGTTTTCAAAAGGTCTTTGACTTTTGTCCTTTTTTTATTTTGCTTCAGAAGCCAACCATTTGCGTGATACAAAGTGAATTTATTTTCATAAAACAAAACTAAATACGAAATGCATGACACTGATACCTTTTTAAAATTTGTTTATGATTTTATATATTTTTTACGCAGGCCGGAACTCTTCCGAAGGGGTTATAAAACCTCCGTTTATGAGTGTGTGGGTCGTAGTGTTTGCGACTAAACATCATTAAATTTTTAAATAAAATCTAATTTTAAATTTTTTTGTCTCCATTTACATTTAGATACATACAATACATATGTACATACATATGTATGTACATATTTATTTACTTGTGTATATTTATTTTTTGTTTTTGGTTAGACGCTCTTTTATTCAAATGCGTAGAAAAAAATTTATTATTTTATTTTTAAATAAAGACGAAATAAACTCGCGGCTGAAATAAATTATTTTTACAGATCTAGGTAATTGGTTACGCAACACGGTTTTATTAAAAGTTAAACTTATTATGGCGCTTTTTGCTGATATTATTGTACATACATATGAATAAGCAATTAATTAAATTAAAGTTGAATAAATACTAAATATTTATGTATGTATGTATGTATTAAATTTGCAAACAAATAAAACTTATAACAAAATCTGAACAATTTCAACATTTCCATTCCATGGAATAAAACATTGTTTCGATTAAATAGTAGATGTATGATTTCAAAATTAACACAAATTTATATACAAACTTATTTTGATTCAAAATTAACTTAATTGTGCGAGTTTAGGAAAATGTGGGAAAGATAAAACAAAAATTACAGTCACATATCCATTTGCATGTTCTAAATCATTATTTTAATTTAAAAGATAGATGAGATGACTAAAACATGATTTAATTTTTTTTAAATTAATTCATCGAAATGAAAAGTTTTACTCAAGCAATTTTTGGAGGGAGGGGGAGTTTGACGAGGTTTGCCATTTGTGTTGGGTATGATTCGCGTTATTATTAACTAACATGACACGATTGCCATGAATAAAACAATATACTTTATTAAAATAATTGGTGAGGGTTTTTCATCTCTCATCTGATAGAACTTCTAATTACTTACACAAATTATTTTTTTATCTAACCCGTGTTCATCATTCCTTCTTACTCGCACGAGCTTAATTTCATTTTGAATGTAATTTAATTTTTGAATTTTTTATTTAAATTTTAGTCGACGCTGTTTTAAAATGTTGGCGCTGTTCGACAGATGTTTCAAATGGTGAATTTTGCAATGATCCGTTCGATTCGGAATCTATAACAGATCAGCAACGCTACTGGAGCTACGTCAACTGCACTTATTCGGTGGGTGTCAAGTCCGTCAATGCTCGTCCGGTCTGCAAAAAATTAGTACAAGAAGGTGAGTACAAAATATAATAATGGGGTGATTCAATGCCGATTGGAAATCGTTTGCAATAATTGACTTTTAGATATAAAAAATTCTGTAAAAAGTGGATTGATAAATCAAATTGCTATATAGATAAAAGAAGTGCTTTACCGATTCAAGAGTTTCTAAAAATATTTTATAGTACGAAGGGAACTAGTAGAGTAGTAGACAACAAATATACCACTATTCTAACTTGAGATAAATTTCGAAAATAAAAATAAATAAAGTATTTTTTTTTTGTATTAAATAAAATCTAATGTATTTAATTTCTTTGATGAACATTATTTACAAATAAGCTTTCAATATACATATACATATATGTAGTACATACATATATATTCTGACACTCTGAATGCAAACAATTCTCCTATTCTATTTTAATTTTGTATATTAGGCCGAAACTCCAATAAACTGACATCATACACTCAGGGAAAACTCTAACTTAAATATAAGAACGCGACACATTAATTCAATAATTTTCAATAAAATAAAAAATGTATATTGAAATCCTTAAAAATAAACAAAACTAATAAAAAAAAAATACTCTAATTTAATATTTTTCCATATCGAAATAAGAAATTTAGAATTTCTTATTAATTCAATATAGTTTTTATTGATTTTAAACTGTTTTATCTCTGGGTGTATGAATACAACACGTAACCGCTGATGAAGCTGCTGCGGCCTTTGAAAAAAACGTTTTCATATTTATGCTAATGTTTAGACGAATAACAAACATTTTTCTGCAACAACGAACAAATCTCCCAAGTTTAAATTTTTATGGCTATAAATGTTAACCTAATTTAATTAAATAAGAATATTACGAACTTTATTCAAAATTTTCATGAATTCCGCCCTACAAAACATGTAATTTATGCATGTTGTTTTTTTTTTTTTTTTGCAAAAAAATTGTAGCAGGTGAATATCTGATACATACCTATTTGAACAGATAACTGACAATATTGCAAACTGATATTGTTATGGTTTAAGCAACGAAACAGGTGATGTGGGCGCTAGGCTAGTAAAGATTAGATTTTCGCTTAGTTTTAGACACAATTGCTAAGCACGCACTTGTTAAAAACAAATTTATGACATCTGTGAAAAGTGTGCAAAATAACAAAAACAAATCTCTTAAATGCTCCGCACCAACTGCTGTAAGTGCAAATTCTATATAAATTGAAGCACATAAGCACCACATGCATCAACTGAAAAAACAAGCGACAGCTGCGACTGAGTGAGTGTCATGGCACTCACTTGTGTATCGAATTCAATACACAAATAATAGGTGGGACCCTATTTAATCACACGCTGCGATATCCACAGATAAATCTATTTTCAATCCACTGCAAGCCAGTGGAGGGTGAGTGTGTGGTGGATACGCTTAAGTGGTGTACGAAATAAATGCAATATGAAATCAGAGCAAAAGCAGCTGTCATGTTATTATTTAAGCTTCGAAATTTTGCATTAGCCATAAATTTAATCAAACTTGACTAATAGTCCAGCAAGAAACTGTGTTCCATCATACAGACTCGAGAGCAATACCTTTTGCGATTATTATTAAATAAAAGTTATTAGCAATTCACACAAAAAAAAAATACATTTGAAGTCTGCAACAATAATGTTAGTATTTTGAGTTAATCAAATAAAATAAATTAATAATAATCTTAAAAGAAAAATTCTTAACGACAGTTTTTAATTTGAACTTCAATTAATTAACCATAAATATTAGATTCCAGCCACGTTTACTATCTGCCAACTTTATTATTGGCAAAATAATAACAACAATAACAAAAAAAAACAACTTGAAAAAATATACTCGTATTTAAACCACGAGCAACTTTTGTTCCACTACAAAAGACCACAATCAGAAAATACTTTTTTAAGTTGCACTGCAATTGATTTCAATCAAATAATACAGAACATATGTATGTACATACATATGTATGTATGTATGTATGCTACAATCTACAACAGCAACATACAATATCAACAGTCTCAAAAGGAACAACAGCAAATTTATTTAGATAAAATAAATAGTTGTTGCATGTGCTTGTGACCATAAATTGCAACCGGCATGAACCAAAATATTCCCAAAATTCAGAATAAAAAAAATCATACATACATAAATATATAAATAAATATAATAAACAAACAGTAACAATCGGACAGATTGACAAGTTATACATTTTGTCGGAAAATTGTATTGCACAAGTGCAAAGTAAGTACATACATACATACATATATTTACTATATCAAGTACATATGTTTAAATGAAAAACCATGTAACTAACGAAAAATTGAAGATAAGCGATCTAGCTTGGTCTCATTTCCGAGAAACCCCACGGAACGGAATTTCACCCATGATATGGGTGCACTGCCAAGCGAAAGGATGACGGTTTAGTGGGCTTCGAAAACAGCTAGTTGTTCCGTTCAACTACGTGTTTGTCAGAATATTTACAATTAACTTTGGTGTTATTTATTCATTAATAATTATCACATGTAATTTGGCTTGCAAAGCGATACGAACTGCAGCCTGATCAAATTACATATACATATATACAACTTTACAACATAGTCGCTAAAATTAATGCACTTAAATAAACAAATGTCTCTTGGTACAAGCACTGCTTAACAACAAGAAAAAAATAAGACGACAGAAAATATATAAAAAATCTAACAACTGTTCATGAAGATATAGGGAGAAAACAAAATTAGTAACCTGAGCACTTGCAAGCTAATTTTTGAGTTAAGAATTTAGAAATAGAAATTAGAAAATTCCGATTAAAAAGGCTTTGAAGGGTGCATTCGACTTCTGCCGGTTGTCCTATTTGCAGAACATTACTAAAAATTACTTCTACCATGCCCGTAATAAGACTGGTGTGCAAATTACGGCATTCAATATCGATCGAAATTTCCATGCAAACACAATTAAAATTTTATGCAGATTTGTTCGAACTTACACCCCCGAAATCGGCTAGACATTGAAAACATTACAAATGACTGTAAACGGACTCCGCCTACACTGGTGGGCAAATTACAGAATTCAATGTCGAACGAAATTTCAAAATTTTTCAACAAAGTTTACGCGTAAACATTTTGATACTGCGTTCGACAGAGCATGCCGTAATTTGGCTCCAGCGCTATGACTAAACTTTCAATAAGACTATGACTAGGTTATGGTTATCCGTGACTAGACTTTGTCTAAGCGAAATTGTAATAAAAACTACTACTTTTTCTCCGTTATACTAATTATTTATTTCAAACTTAAGGCCCAACTATAATGTGAATAAGCGAACTTAAGCAACTGTGCGGTTACATATAAAACGTATGTGGCAAACTATAATGTACTTATTGAACTTTTCGTCAAGTTTCGTCAAATGTCATTTGCTTAAGCTAAGTTTCAAACTGAACGCATATTCCGTACGGCATACACGGATTGTGTGTATTTTTGAAACTCAAGCAAACAGCATCAGAAAATATTCATTGATTTTAAATATTTTTTTATTGTTTCTTATTTTAAACTCAGAAAAGAAAGCAAAACTTTTATTTTCATTCTTTGTTTTACAATACAGATATACACATGAGTTTATTTATGTATGTTCATTGTTGTACTTTTCAGTAGGCAAAACAAATAAAACAAGTAATAAAGTGGAGGATATAATTATACGTGAATGTTTAATGGATTAATTTTATTGAATTGCATTTATTTAGTAGTTATAAGAAGAAAAGAATTACTAAAACATTGTGAACAATACCTTCATTGTCGCCACCTAAAAGTCACATCTGAATTTGACAGACTTATCGTTCAATTCTGGCATTAGCTTAAGCCAGCTTATTCATATTATAGTTGGGCCTTTATACTTGAGAAAAGTTCATTGTACCTCAATTAACCACAAGCAAAAAATATGCCATCGAGCTTTCTACAGCTGTCGCACGCATTGACTCAATTCACAAAAAATAATACAAATTCGTTTGCAGTTGTGCAATAACTTTTTAACTACGACCAGCTTCCTTCCCTTGATTCTCCTAAACAAGCCTAAAATTAGTTTGTTATGCAAAAGCACTAGAAAAAGAACTTCATGTTTATTGGCAAAAATGAAGACCAATAGAACTATAAAAAAATGATGACTTTTATCAGGCGTTTCTATTTAATTTTTTATTTATTTATTTTTAAATAAATACGAGAATATTATTTTTTTTTCATTTTATTTAACATGTTAATTAGTATCAGCTTTTTGAATCTGCTGTTATTGTAGTTGTCATAAGATGTTATTTTTATTAATCAATAATGCTAACATAAAGCCATTGTTGTTAACTTTTCTTATTTATACTTTAAAGTATTTGTATACTTTATTGTATTTAATATACAGTAAAGCAACACAGTTGCTTATATGTACTTACATATTTAAATTGATAAACTAAATAACACTGATCTACAAAATTCAAACTTTTTCTTTCACACGAAACCGTAAATAAACTTTAAACATTTAATGGACAATTTATTTCTTATTTCCATTTAACTGTGTGATCGTATCAAATAAATTTTGGTTCCCTTGAAGCAGACGATTCAAAGTTATCACTGGTGATATGTTATCGTCTTGATTAAAAATAATCTTTTGAGGGCTTTGGTGCCGGTATAGTTCAATATTGAAATTGGTCTAATTGGTGTTTATCAAATCTTTCGATTAATGGCCGTAATTTCTACAAATACATAGATATTTATTAGTGTAAGTTAAATTTTATGAGTAAAAAACGGCAAAAATAAATAAAACTATTTTAATAATGTTATAAGTTTCCACACTGTAGGCCATAAAAATTAATTATATCTTTGCACTAATACCAAAAATTTTTCTTATCGTTTTAGTATAAAATAATAGTTTAAGAAATTTATTATTCGACATTTTGTCATAATTATATTTTAATTTGAACTTTATTTGCTGGTGGTTCAGCTTGGTCTATATGCATTTCATTGTTGCTGTAACAAATCATCAGTAGACTTCAACCACACATTTTGAATAGTCACAAACTTCTTATCTTATGCACAGACTTTCAAGAACTATTTGAGAATTCACAAATAATAATAATATTTTTGAAAATCACAAAAGAAAAATGTGACAAAATCAGTGTTTACCAGTGTAAAATATACTCGTACTTCCATACTCGAAACCGTCTCTTTGTATGTCTGCTGCAATATGTTGCTTTCCCAAAGATCACGCAATTGTTGCAATTATGTATGTACGCATTAGTGATGTAACGAATTTCAATTTTCAAAATTCGCGAATACGAATACGAATATTTAAAACGATATTCGCGAATACGAATATTAGTTGCGAAATCTATAGACCTTAAATTGGGGTTCTATTTACGCCTGCAATATAAAATATTAAAAAATTTTTACGAAAAAGGACTTCACACTAAAGTTAATAAAAAGTTCCCAAAATTTTAATGATCGTCATTAAATAATATTTGAAAATTATACAGATTTCTATAAAAAAAATTATTGTATTTGTACAAACTAAAATTTTTAGTCATTTATTTAAATTTCGTTTAGGATTTATGCATTTATTTAATTTGTTTGGAAAAATATTCGTATTCGCCTGAATTTCTCGAATACGAATGCCCGAATATTCGAAAATTCGAATACGAATACGAATATTATTCCATCACTAGTATGTATGTATATGAGCACTTGTTTTGTCTGTTCATTCATTTTGTAATTTGTTTACACTCTTAAAAATAATTTTAAAAATGCTCTTTTGCTTTTGCTTGATTACAAAAATTTAAATTAGTTATTTTTTAAAAAAAAAATTAAAAGTAATTATTTATTTATTCTTATAATTGTCATGTGCAATGAGATGAGAAAGTTCATATGGAGAAGAAGAAAAACGACATATGTATTTCGTTGAATTTATTTTTATTATGTATTTTCTAATTATTTTTATCTGTCTGTGTTTTTTTCGCGTGCATATGAAATGTATGCGACTTACTATTCATTAATTTAAGAATTTTCCTCAGTAAATCTACTGTACATACATACATATCGTTATATAAAAATAAAACAGGCGTAACTTACATCAATTTCAATTTTGAAAATCTATCTACTTACAACATTTCCATCTTTGTATGGTTGAATATTCGAATTTAATAAAGAAAGTCAACTGAGAACTAAATGTAGTCGTATTTACATTTAAACTTTAATGGTCGCATTCATAAGACGCAACAGTTGCGCAACCGTTGAGTGTTTGTCTTAGAAACGCATTGTTGAGTATCTCCGCTCCACTCAACACGTTGTGCTCAGCCTGAACAGCTGGTCAAATAGAGCTATTTATTTTATATGCTTTGTTAGGTGGCAGCAACAAATACTTGTTAAGTTTTACATTACAAATGCGATGAAGTAACGAAATAAAGATATATAATTACATTATATATATCAAGCCGTTTCTAAGAAGTAGCTGTTGGGGCCAACAGTTGCCAGCAGTTTCACAACTGTTGAGCTCAACAGCTACGCCCTATGAATGCGCCCAATATTATTTGCTTCTGCTCTAAGATACTCTAAATCTAAGTTACGCGCTTTCTGATTTTATGTGACGATATGTTGTACATCAACTAGTGTGCGCGACAATGTGACTGCAATCAAAAATACTTAAATATTTGTGGACACGAATACAAAATACTCAAATAAAAATATTATAAAATAAATAAAACTTATTCATTTCTTAATATTTGTGAATTTAGTAATTTATCATGGTCATAAATAAATAAAATTTTTTTTTTTGAGAAAGAATAACACCCAGACAATTGATATGGACACGTGTTACCTTATTTAGGAAAGGGATAGCGAAGAGAGGACACGTGATAAAGATTTGAAGTATTCAGGTGAACTCGATTTACAAATCTGTTATTGTGCGATTTGCTAATTTTATGGCATCGTCGGAGCGCCTCTGGTGTGAAGTAGGCACATTACTTTAAGTTTTTTAGCCATTTTATAATTAATTTTACTTCTCCGACAATGCATTGCTGCAAATATTGATGAATATGTATTAACATAGACCCTAATACATATCAAAAATAAATATATATAATATTATATGATGTTGGTATGTACCTTTTTTACACCCCACACATCTGCTAAAGTATTGGAAATATCAGAGAGCCTTTTGACGCGTTTTTTTCCGGATTGAATCGCATATATGTTTTGGCACTTTGTAAGAGGTAAAATTGTATCCAAAATATGTATTTGCTTGAAATGGAAGCACATACGGGTTTTTAAGCTCATTTTATACGCGCGACTTTTACGAGAATAAGAAGAAACTGAACAGAAATAGACAATATTTAACTACATCTGTATGTAGATATGCTTCTATACTTATAGTGGAAACCCCCAAATTCACCACTAATTACGTAAATTTAATATACATATAAATATATGCATGTATTTTAATTGATATTAAAGGAAAAATGTTGCTTTATTTAGAGTTGGTGTTTTAGAGATTTGTGGTTTGGTTGACGATTTAGCGCAGACGGTGTTGATAAAAAAGTTTTAACGTTTTGGGATGTTGATGTTATTCCGAGCGCACTGTATACATGTTAACTTAATACGAAAAGGCCCCAACTCATAATTTTTTGAAATCGATATTTTTACATATTTCGATAGACCATTACTAAAGTAAATTATAAAAAATTAATAAAACTAATATAACACTAAATTTGTAAAGTATTTTTAATGAAAATTGCATTTAAAAAAATTTTGTATCAATATTGCATCTTTTTTTATTTAGTTTTTTCCTCCTCTTGCAAACTATGAAAAACATGAGTTAGGGCCTTTTCGTATTAAGTTAACGATATGTATTTGTATTTATGCTTGCATTTATGTATGGACTAATTAATGTGTGTAGGTATGCTTCGTGTGTACTTTGCAAACAAAAACCAACTCAATTAGAACTTCAAATTTTTATTATTCGCTTTTCAAATCTCAAATATAAAAATAAAATCAGATCTACTTTCCTTTTTTTTCAATTCGAAAATTTTTTAACATTTACTTTACGACTGTTTTTGCGTCCATTTTTGCATTTGTCCGTCCATTCATTTTATGTTTACGAAATAAACTGACTATTTATTATTGAGTCTGCAACTCATTTTACGACTTTTTTATTGCCCGCAATTTTGTTTGTAAAAGTCACTGCAAAATGTTTGCTGTTTTTCCAGCCTAATGCTGATTTTCAAAACTTCTTACGTGTTTTACAACACAAATCAGTTCAAGGTTTATTTAACTTTAAATACTTGTCTTTTTTTAGATTTCATGAACTCTTTTTACTTGGAGCCTACAATGACTCTGTAATAATTAAAAGTAAAAATATTACAACAGCAGTTAAATCGAATAAAATAAAAAGTTTAAGATTTCTTAAAAGCGAAAGTATAATTTACATGCATATGCACATAAATAATATTATGTATGTATTCGATTTTAAATAATTTAGTCAGTCATTTTGGAATTTACTTTAACTTCAGATATTTTTGTGGGAGCAACTCGACTCATAAGGCAGTATCTATTTAATCATGAATTTATTTGTGATTATGTTTTTATATGGAAATAAATGCCACACAACGAAAAATATCGGAAATGACAAACGTCGCCACTAGTACACACTAATGCAATGTCACAAAATCTTATAGTGTAACAAAATGCCATAATGTGTACTAGTGGCCTGCGTAAGCAGTCTTGAAATGTAAATACGTCATGTTTCTTAAATGTATTCTCGTGGCATGCATTATACTAAGCCAATAATAAATGCTGTTGTACTATAAACGAAGCACGATGGATGTATTGGTGTACGTGTATATGATTGTTAACAATCGATGTCGCCAAGCCGTCTTGTTTATAACAAACAATGAAATTAAGTACTGTTGATACATGTATGCTTGTTATTTTGCATATTGTACGTTTGGGTGTGTGTGCGTAAGATTTAGATGGTAAGCTATTATGTTTTTGTTTAAGGGAGATTTTTTAAATCAAGCGCACACAACTCATGTAAATGCATGTGTGCGTTTGTATGTGAGCAGAAAAATAAGAGAGCATACAAAAATTATGTAGGTATGTATGTATGTACATGAATGACGTTTGTATACGCGCCAATGAGAGAAAAGATTCAGAAGATTTCGCTGTAGTAAAGCATTTGAAATTGCCCTCATGTCTTAAAAGTTCTTATAAGACGTCTTGTGCAGGCCTTTTTATGTGTACTCGGCATTAGCAATCGAGAACTTGACGAAATTATCTTCAAGTTCAATATTTCTTCACATCTTTCTTCATTTTTGTAACATAAATATCATTATCATCCTTCCTTCATGCCTTCCATTATTTAAAAAAAAAAATTTATTAAAATTATTTTGGAAAATACAGATTTTAAATTTAAAAATTCTTATAAAAAGTGCAAAGTATATGTATGTATGTATGTATATATTTGCACACACTCAGTGTATAAAATATTATAGTTAAGTGAATATTTTCATACGTACATAAATACTTTTTGTATGCATTTGAATTTAATTACTAATATGTTGTTTATTGCTTGTTAAAGTGTCAGTAAATGTAATTTGCATGAAAATTATCTACTCGCAATAATTATAAATTTAACAGTACATATTTTTGCTTAAAGTGGCAATTGAAACGACCGCTATTTAAAACTGAAACGCACCATTAATATAAAAAAAGAAAAATTAACTATCAAATGGAAACTATGGAAATGGAATAAATATTTAATTTAATTCCAGACGCCAGAAAATGCAGTAGAAATATGCAAGATTAGAAATTATTAACTATTTGCTCATACGAAATTCATAATTTGCCATAATGAAATAAAAGAAAAATATTGAGGGTATTCAGTTCAGTTTTTTTCCTCGTTGGAAAAATGTATTATTATGTATATTATATATATATATATATATTAATACAAACACAGGGAAAAAAATTTGAAAAAAATTTTTGATTTTTTTTCCTTGTGTTTGTTGTCAAAAATTAAATTTTTCCATTTTTCCAACGAGGAAAAAAACTGAAATGAATACCCTCATTGTAAAATAAACAGTAAAAAATTATAATATTTTATTAAGTCCTCGTCCATACAGTGAAACATTTGCTGCAAAACATTTGAGTTTGTAGACAAGAGGGAAAAGAGGAAATCAAAAATGTTTCGCAGCAAATGTTTCACTGTATGGACGAGGACTAACTGCACATTTTTTAGGGTTTTAGTTAATGTAGTTATATTTATAAATTTTTTTAATTAAAATATTTAAATAATTTTGTAACTCGACTATTCTTTACAGTTTATGGTAAACGTGTTATAACCCGCTCCTGCTTCTATGAGGATGTTGATGACCCTGCTGATAAATGTGCCCGTGACACCACATCGTCTTATATTAAGACAGTTTTTTGTCGAACCTGCGGATCTGATGGCTGCAATGGTGCATCTGGTCTTATTCCCTTCGTTGCGTTAATACTGACATCATCGTTAATAATAAAAATATTCAAATAAAATGAGTGTTAATTTAAATCATAATTTTTTTTTAATTGCAATAGAACGCCTAACAATAATTTTTGTTTGAAAAATCATTGTAAACAAATTTAGCAAAATATGTACATACATACATATGTATGTGTATGTATGTATCTAAAAGTGTGCAAATACACCCACCCAACTACTTTTTTTACACGGTGTATGCGTTCCTAAGAAACGAGCAAGTTCAAAGAATTCTATTTCAAAATCGTGTAAAAAAAAAGAGTTGGATCTATTTTTTAAAATATTTCACTTGAGGCCTAATTTTGCAAACCGTAATTTAAAATTATTATTATCACAAAACATAAAATTATAAAAACTCAGGATCTCTCCTAATCAAATTTAAATTTTTTTTTTAAATTCTTAAGGGAGTCACCCATAAATAAATATTGTATACATGTAGTGTGTATTATTTGTAAAGAAAATCACATTTTCACTAAATCTCCTTAGTTGTCTGTATTTCCATTTGCTGTATTTTCATTTGCAGCATTTTTCTTTATTACTTTAATACTTTTATTATTTAGTTTATCTTTGTAATGATTTTTAACAAATCATGAAAACTTAATTATGATTTAAGAAAAAAAAACAGCTAAGTTTTTAAAAAAATATTTATTTATCAAAATATTATTTTTATTTAAATCAAAAGCTTTATCATGAAACATATTTGTATGAATATGGATGCAACATTTCGTACCTAAAGCGGACCGCTACCAGAAAAGAGACGTAAGTGACCGATATTTGATTCATGTTTGCTTTATGACAATCAATCATTTTACAATCAATCTGAAAGATTCACAATTTTATAAAGTGCCATTGCAAATTTAAGATTAAAGGCGTGATGACACGACTAAAAGCTTTTCGCTTTAAAATATATTTTGTGTTTGGAACTTACGTCTTTTTAGCGAATGAAGTTCAACGCAGGACACATTAAACTAAACTAGCACCATTATTAAGTATAAATTTATTTTGCTTCTTTAAATTACAAGAAGCATAATTATAGATTTAAGCAAATCACCTGAATTAACACAATCGTATGTAAATTTTTTATTTGTACTCGTCTGAGCTGCTAAATGCTCTTACACCTCTAACACCTCTAAATTTTTGTATTTTGGGCACATTGCTGTGGATACCGACTACTTTTCATTATTAAAAATACCAAGTACAAAAATAGTGAAACCATTTTGTCTATTATTCATTTGTGTCATATTTTATAAACAAATAACAATTAATTTCCATATCTACACGTACATCAGAAAAAATTTTAAATTTGCGAACAGAGCAAACTTGCCGATAGCTTTTCGCTCGCTTTTAGGTTTAAGTTAACTTTTAATAAACCAAAAATGCTTATCTGTCCGATAACATTCTAACTTTAGTTACTTTAAACTTCAGCAGTATTATGCATAATGAAACAATAGCACGAAGTTAACGTAAAAGGTAAAATGGAATAAGCTAAGGGTACAAATAGACGTTACATGAGCATAATGACATATTCATAACCAAACCAAAATTCAATTGGTTACTGTGGTAATGGCTATGGCGTTATGGCGAGTCACCTATAATCAAATACAGTGTTGCCCATTAGTTCGGTTCGAACGGCTGTTTTCTGTAGCCATGATTATGTCACGTCTGATTGCACCTTAATTTCGTGCAGTTTTACATTATGGATAAGAGTTCAAGAGGTATAAGAGGCATTTAGCAGCTTAAACGAATAGCCCTAATATTTTATTGCATAACATTTAAATAAAGAAAACATGAAAAGAAAATTTTTACTGAAATATTTAATTCACATTATAAATTAACAGAATTGTGGAAGCGCAATTTTTTGTCGTTAAAACGCCACAAAATACAGGAGCGTGATGAAAAAATATCATTGTGTCAATATTAATTTTCAAAAATATATTTATGTATATAAAATGTTTTTTTATGAAAAAAAAAATAGTGAAACACCCCACGCAGATTTCATGTGAAGATTAAGTTTTGAGCATGAGACTCTGATGTGCTGGCAAATGTAGAAAATGAAATAATTATCTCTGTAATGTTTGCATTTTTTTTGGAATTCTGAAAGCTAAGGGGAAGCAAGTTTTCTAATTAACTTAATTAAAACTACTTAAAATTAAAAACTCTTTTTTCCCAGATCTAATTAAATATGTATGGCACAATCAAGTATGTATTTAAAAAAAAACTACAAACAAATTTTAATTCTCTCTGTTCTACTTCAAAACCCTCGTAACTACATAATTAAAACATGGTGTACATATTATACTTGAAAAAAAAACAAGAAATACTATTTTCAATTGAGTTCAGCTTGTTTATTTCTACATACTTACATATGTAGGGATATGTATGTGTTTTCTTTAATTTTAATTATTAATTCTGAGCGCACATCCGATGGCAATGACTTTGTATACAATTTAACGGCAGAGAACCCAACTGAAGTTTCCCCCAGGGAATATGGAGGATGGCGGAAGTATTTAAATAACATATGAAAAGTCGTTTAATGCGCATAAAAATAAAATTTAAAAAATCACATCTCTTAATTGAAAATAAAATCATATTACGACGACCACGCAAAGTTCAAAGTTATCGCAACGCAGTCACTTGTATTGTATCGTAATCAAAGAAAAAAGAATTGCATCTAAACTCCTGATCAAATTAAAAAAAGGGATTGCAAATATGTATGTATTCCATCAGCAATTTTTAGCATTATTTAAAAGAAGTTATTGATGATTCTGTAAGAAAAAACCATAATTATCATTGCGTTTTGTTTCCAAACTAATGAGAATTCTTCTTAATTTATTTAATTTTTCGGCCAAAATCACAAAGATACTTCATTTATAATTTTTACGATTGACTGTGCTCCAGATTTCTGGTAGCTTTCGACTAAAATGTTGAGCATTCATTGCCAAGCCGCGATTATATGGTTCACTAGCATAACTACCCTTATTCCAGTTGTCAATATCAACACAAGACGATATTGTTTGAGTTGTTTACTTCAAATTGTTATTGTAGTTGTCGTTATCGAAGATCATCGATGACAGTCAACATATGATTTGCATTCTACAAGAATATTTCACGGCGATATTGCATTGAAACGACTTTGAACTTTTCGTCGTCAATTTGTATAACTACTTGAAGCAAAAAGTAATTAAAAACTCAAAAATGGGAAAACCTGGAAAAGAAGACACAACATCTGCAAGACAATTTTTGAAATTAGTAGAAGAGTTACAGAAGAATCTCTCTACTGCAATGGGACTTCGCAATGGCACTATTCCCATTAATTTTCAGGAATAATGGGAAGAAAGTATAAATATAAAATTTGCTAATAAGTTTGGCAAGACTTAAAATTTTCAGTTAAGAATAAAATGGTAACCAACAAAGCAATGGGTGGAAGTTCATATGTATATTTAAGCAGTTTACTTTTATCCCTGCGGCAAATCGTCTGCAGCCCTTTTGAAAGCATAAGGAGCAATTCAGGAGTTCCTAACGAAATTCTGCGCACTACATACGAGCATATATATGTACATATATTTTGTGATTGAGAATCACAAGGGAGGTGGACATCAAATAATTGCAACCATCACATCAAAAGTTCAACTTAATAAGACTCAGCAATATTTTAAAAGTCTAAATTAAAAGCTACCAACTGTTGTTGGAAAAACAATTGTTGAAATTTATTCCAAAAATTAGAGATATGACTTCATTCGGGTGTCCCATCGGGCAGTACATGTATGTACATACATACATACACACATACATACTCGTACTATAACAACATTTTTTTTTAATTTCAAAATACATACATATGTACTTACTATTCTACTCTTTGCTTTTTCTATATATATTTATCTTTTTGCTGCAACATGCACTCTGGAAAATTTAATTTTTTATTATCGCCATAGTAACTGTAAATGATTTACTTAAACATATGTCGTTATCTCTCTCGCCTTAAACTCCTTGATATGTGTCATTTTTGCTAATCTTGGCATTAAAATCTCGTTAGCCATTTTTTTTCTATTTTGATCTTTCCAATGAAATTTGTTTAATATTTTGAGAACAAATAAAAATGCGTGTGAGACGGACACAAATTGTAAATTGAAAAAAAAAAATAAAAAGATTTACATACTTCTACTCTCAATGATACTCGTACTTCTAGAAATAAAAAACATTTGCATTAAAAATAGCAAATGCGGGCATGCGATTTGGTTTTAAAGCAAATGTTTTGATTTGCATATTAAAAAAAAAAATAAACAAAATGCTAAAATGTGTGTTATTGTGTGCGTTTTTTTTTTATTAATTTTGGTAAGAAACCGTTCGTGTAAGCAAAAAAAAAAACAAAGTTAAAAATATTAAAATAAATGGCATGTATTTTCAAACAGAGAACAGCAATAATATAACAACAGCAACAATAATAAAAGTCAACAACTTTTGCTACAAACGGCAATAACGGCAGCACCAACCACAATTGCAAGAATAACAACAACAATTGTACGAGTAATTATTTTTATCAACTTAATTTGGTTTAACTACCAGATTTGGCAGCTTTAACAGGTTTTAATGCATTTCACGTTGTTTTTATATATACATACATACATACATACATACATACATATGTTTCGCGCATGAAATAAAATTTGTCAAAAAGTAGTGAATGGTAGAAAAATATACATAAATAAGCACATTTATTTTAAGTAATAAAATAAATATTCCTACAAACGGAAAACGATCACCATTAATCTTCACAATAGACAAATCGTATAGACGTACATACATAAAATTTTAAACAAACATAAAAAATAATGAGTTCTATCGACATTTTGGCCGTATCTTAGGAGTTTCTTTTATGGGAACGAAGCCTAAATATGAACCAACTTCCAACTTAGTGTTCTGAACGCAGCTTCAATCTTATGTACCGTATATTGCCCAATTAGCTTTAGAATTGAAAATAAATTTAAATATTTAAGCCTAAAAAATAGCGTCGAAATCGGACAAGTGTAGATTATCTGTCCACTGACGTGTCCACATTCACGTAAAGTTCACTTCAAAATTTACCCGTACGAAAGGCTGTCGTTAATGTATCGGCCACGTAAACTTTAATAATAAAAATATTTTTGGCGCATATTCGTAGTCAAAGCAAAGTCCATATATATATCATATGTACTTTAAGAGTTTAAAACCAGTATTTTGTATGGTAATGCCGGGTTTAAATTTTTAAATTTTACTTGTTAAACTAAATACTGGGGGCAAATTGCGGGAGTCGTTATTGAACGAAATTACGAAATATTTCAATAGAGTTTATATGGAAATATTTTAAAGTTTCGAACGGTATTGACTGCTGTAATTTGTCCCCTGGTCTATGTTAAATTTAAACAGTAAAACAAGGAAAAGCACCACCACGGACTATTACTAAGTATTACTTATATCATCGATTTTATTGTGTATAAAACTAAACTATTTGGTTATTTTCGCACGCTGCTGTTTTTGCTCACCAACTGTAAAATTTTTACTTTTTGTAGTGTTAACGCTAAAGATTATTTAAAACTGATCGTAATTGTAATTTATTCGACTTTCAAAATCCATTAAAATATCCAACTGTAATTAAAAAGACACACATTTTCCTTTTCTAACTGGTAAGTTTTTACCTTAAGTTATGCTATAGAAAATCATGCCGTTTCTTATCCAATCTATGCACCGCTTCATTTAAACACAAACAGCAACAACCATCACTTAAACACAACTAGATATGGCAACAATTCAAATCGTTATACAGTTGTGCATGAGAATTGTGCACGAGTAACCAGGGATGGTTGATAGCACACAGTGAACAGAAGCAACAGCAAATAGCAAAGCAAACAGAACAGTGCTGGCAGACGTGAAATACATGTCTGTGTTCGTTTATGTTTATTAATTTTTATAGAAGCCGATTGAAGTTTGGAACTCTAGTTACCACGCATTTAAAAAATATTCGCTGTTGACCTGGCAACTAGTTCAGTTTAAAATTGAATGCGAAAGAGTCAAACCCGAACAGGATTGTACCAGTAAGTAGAGAAACAGGGGTGTTGGCTGAATTAGTTAGCACGTTGTCTACAAAAACCGAAGGTCCTGGATTAGAACCCGGTATCCAATAGTTTCTGATATGCATTAATGTTCCTTTGTATCAGTTGTAGGAAAGTTTAAATGATGGAGGCATATAGTCACTGGTCAGTGAATTATACTGGTTTTAGCAGATACTAATCGTGTTCGATATTGTGTATTGACACAAGAGACGCTGCAACACTGCGTAGGCATTCATTCATTGCAAGTGATAATATTTCTATGAAAAATGGCTGAAAGACGAAATAAAAGTATTTGGTAAAACCTCAAATTATTTTAAGTTCATGAAACGCGTCGCCTTCTGGGTTTACTTTAAAATCCAAAGAAATTCTATAGATTAATTGATGCAAAATTGTTAATTTGCTTACGGCGATAAAGTACAATATTTTTTATATTAGGGACGAAATTCAGCCTAAGCTTGAATATTCTTTACTTATAAGAAGCAAAAAAAAGAATGGTCTGGAAACTTGAAAATAGCTTTTCTTATGTACATACATACATATATCTATCTTTAAAAGGTTCGCATAAAAAAATTTGTTATAACAAGGGTCGATTTGAATTGGTTTGAACACTGTACTATCGACATCAAATAGCAACTGCCATTTCTGAAAACTAGGAATTCTTAGGTGCTGATTGGTATCATGCTCGTGAATTAAATTGTAACAAAATTCAAATGAAATTTGACTTCACTTAACTTGTCATCACTCAACACTACCCCATTTTTCTATTTCCTGTATTACATTTGTTTCCTATTACGGACAAGAACCATTCCAACATTGGCTCTCAAACTTGCATTAACCATCCTTCATATCTCTAACAACGGCCACACAAAATCATTTATAACTACAAGTACCTTTCGCAAAAGCTTTTAAGAATACATACTAATTTTTTCTTAATATGTATTTTTTTTTTGGGAAAATAAAATAAATGTTGATATATAATTCTAAAAACCATTTCACAGTTAAGAATATATGTATGTATGTATGTAGTTAGAATAAATCAACAGTTATTTCTTAATGACGTTGTTCGCAAGATACGAGTAAGCTCAACTAAGCTCAATAGGCGCCGCAATGACTGATTGAAACAGACGCACTCAGATACTTGACGACCGTGTGGCGCCAAAACCATCGCAAAAGCTTTTGCTCTCTTTTGTGTCAAACCCACACATGCACGCAAATATGAAAATCCTCCTTGGACTACAAAGTATTTTTAGTTAGTAACTGGGATGTTGTAGCAGTAAAAGTAGAATCAGAGGGGATTTGTGTTTTTGCATTAGAAAAGTAATAGAGAAATTGTTTACGCATCTTCCGCCTCTTTCCACAAATCATGAAAAATATACATACATATACATGAGTATATAAAAGCACAGGAAGCATTTTACATACATACATACCTACATGCATATGTATAGTATACATATGTATGCATGTATTCTGCAAATAAATATGTACATTAATATTTTATTCCATACAAAAAACATACGTCATCCACAGAAAAAAAACGAGTGGAAAACAATATCACGAATTTTTCCTTCAAGTATTTCGTTTCGTTTGAGCTTCTTCCGCCATCAGTGATGTATTTTGCAATCAGTTGCTCTTCAATTCACAAAGTGTTTGCACCGTCAAAATTTAAATTTTAATTAAAAGATTCATACAAATGTCTACATATGTATGTTCATGTATGTGTATATGCAGATAAATAAAAAAAAATTTGTGTGAAATATTTGCTAAAGCTTTTCAATTTCAAAAGTGAATGTTTTCAACAATTTTTCAATCGATTTATTTGAAAACTCATAAGCAGAATTTGTAAAAAAAAAGAATATAGAAAAACATTTTGAAACCTTCTCTGAGTTAGATTATCTAGAGTGCCAATCTTTTCGCGAGCGTCATTATAAAGTATAGATACTTTTACGCTTTATTGGTTGAACAAGTGGAAGGTTCATCTATATATGTAAATAAAAAACAAAAAACAAAAAAAACTATTTCAACAAAAGCACACATAATACATCAAATATGAAAGTAATGGTTATAAGTCTTGTCATTTTGACAGCTGTTTACAAAATTAAAGGTGGGTAAGTTGGCGTTTGCACTCATTAACATTTTCATTTGCATTACAATCATCTTTCCATCTCGCAACAGAGTATTGAGATAATTTAATTATTCTTACGGCAATAAATATCGACTAAATTTAAAATACTTTGAACTTTAAAAAAGATCCACATACAAACATATATACATGCATACACCAACCACTACGCTGTACAGGAGAAATATATGTCTTACACGCACGATTCGTAGCCCGTGTATGTACTTCTTTCGGACGAAATCCTTGTCACTTTCAAGGAACACTACTCCGTCTTCGTTTAACATATTTCAAGAACACTAATACTTCTGAAATGTTCTCATCACATGATTAATTTTCATTATATTTTCCAAAAAAAAAAACTTAACTTAATATTTATTGAGCCTTTCGATATAATGAATATTCCTTTGAAGAAAAAATTATGTGAAGATAACTGAAGACTATAATTAAATATATTTTCCAATGCAGTTAAATATAAATAAAATAATGGTATAATTCGATTAGAAGATTGTACCTCAAAAGCAATTTCCTTGGAATGGTTTTATAGAGCAGAGAGTATGATCTCAAAATATTTCGGAGAAAATGCTAAATTCTAGCTTAGATTTTATTTTAACTATCAGGCAAGTACCAAAAGATATCGATGTATCGTCGCTTGGTTTCTGGTTTGCGGCACAGTATATTCAAAATGCTTTATGTCTGCAGCAAACCAGAAACTAACCGACGATATGTTGAAGATTTTGTGTTTGAAATATTGCATATTTTTAACAATCTTGTATGTGCATTAAAGATTGTTCCTTGTAAATGGTAAATGCGCATTTCAATTTCAATTTCATCATCTGAACTCAGCAAAAAAAAATCCAAATTAAATCTAGAACTTTGTTTGGATCATTTGGGTTAAAATTTATATTTGGGGAAGCCAAATTAAACGTAATAATTTTTAAGCACTTATGGCAACACTTGTCATACAACAAAACATGCAGTGATGTCTACGAAATTTCCATCTAAAGAAATAAACATAAATTAACATATTATTGTCAAACTATAATATGTGCAATATGTTATTTTTCACTTAAAGCTACCTTTTAAAATTTTATTGGGACTTGTTCTATAAGTACTGAGCTTTTGTTACCTTTTTTGAATTGCACTTGTCTACTGAGTCCACTGATGAGTTGACCAAGATGTAACTTGCTTAAACTAAAAGGTTCGCCATCTAACGTTTTTTTTTCAACTAGTGTTTACTTCGTGAATGGTAACACTTAGTTCATGTCTGATTTGACAGATAATTAGTTTTATCCTTCCGCTGAACGAGCCAACTGACCATCCAATGCGTTTTCGCTTCGCTAAGTGGGCCTGCGATCGACTTACAGAAGATGCCAATTTTGCCAAAAAAAATCATCTCTCCAGATGAAGCTCATTTTGATCTTGGCGGGTATGTAAACAAGCAAAATTGTCGCATTTGGGGCACAGAAAACCCGCACGCATACATTAAAAGGCCGACGCACCCAAAACGAGTCACTGTTTGGTGCGGATTTTGGTCCAGAGGCATAATTTCAAAAATGAGCGAGTAGTGGCTGTTACAGTCAATGGCGATAGTTATCGGGTCATGTTGAACGAATTTTTGTTCACAAAAATTGAAGAGGAGGATATTGGCAACATTTGGTTTCAACGGGACGGCGCTACGTGCCACACAGCCGAAGCTTCAGTAGTTTTTTTTATAGCATTTTCAAAAAAAAAAGTTATCTGGCGGACCCTTTATATAATTTGTTTGTTTGTATTCTTCCAAGTTTTGGTGTAATTTATAAAATCTGCAACAATTACGAAATGTAACACATACATATTTATTATTTTAATTTTACTACATATAATGAATATTTAATCGGGCTCAAGTTCAGTGTTTCTTTCAATTATTGTTATAGAAATAAATATTTTATAAATTAATGAGATTTTCTAAAGAAGGCGAGAAAAATTAAATTAGACTTTGCGGAGAGACGAAATATTATGTATTATAATTTTTTTTAATAGGAGCAGCACTCCGGTGATGACCCCTACTCCAACCCAACACATTGCATTGTGCTTCAAGTAGGAAAATAGTTTTCAACATTAGCAAAACAAATGTGTTTTTTACTTTAATAAGAAATTAACAAAATCCAATGCAATAAAAATATGCTAACAATGTTCGCAAACATTTTTTAAAAAGGTCCTGTGTGTTAAATATGAGTTCAAAATATGTCAGATATATCACAAAATACGAAAAACGGGCAACAATGCAGACGATTCAGACTACAAACACGATCAAGGATGGTTATGAGACCTGTCTGAACTATTTCAATTGACCAAAAAAAAATTAAGTCTGGAGAAGATGTCTTATGTCAGAAATAGAATGCATCACCTTCAAAAAGCACAGCTTTAGAAATGACAGTTTTTAAAAAACTTTTTCTTCCCAAATTTCAAAATTATTATGGAGGCTAAAAGCTCGTGCTTCTTCCTAATGGAACTTGAGAAATCGTCTCATAAATTGGAAAATTGTAACGTTTTAGCGAGCATTTCTGACGAAATATTTACTACTTTTGCTTTCGATATATTTCTTTTAGTTTCCAAAAATTAAATTCGGGATTTTAAATAAATATTAAATAAATATTTAAGTTTGAAACCTAATTGATGTTTGTTTTTTTTCTTTTTTCAATAATTTTGAGCTCAATCGAACTGGAAATGACCACAATATTTTAAATGCTAAAACAAAACGAGAAAATAATTTATATATTTATCTACATTTCTAATAATTGTTTCATTATAATGTGTGCGTTTTTATTGTTTGGACAAGGTTATTAACCATCACCTGGTGCGCAGGTTGAATTAAATAAAAACAGAGAAGATCGATGATGCGGCTGAACCGAATGAGTTCACACTCTTCCCCTACGGGAAGATTCATTCAAGTTTCTTTCAGCCAGAGAGATATGTATGAACGACAACTTTTCTTTTTTGTTTTAATTTTTTTTCTAAATGATATCATTTTATAGCTTTTGCATTCAATGCTCTTTGTAGGGTATAAAGCAGCTCATTAAGCAAATTATTTATGTGCAAATACCGCCAGAACTTGAACTGCTACAGGAAAAGAAACAAACAAAAATCCAGCGAATAAAAATATTATTAAAAAATAAGACATTCGTTCTCAATCCATTTAAACACTCACATGAAATTAAAAGTTTTTTAATTATTTTCTTTTATTGAACCTAATTATTTGCATAATATCATATAAAACTAAAAATAAAATGAAAAAATTCAAAAATATTTAATTACTAACGTCGGTCTTTGATGATTTGGGCATTATAAAATATAAATTTCAAAGTTTTCCTCTGTTTCATTTTATGTACTTAATGCAAAAAAACGTTTAGTCTATCGTCAGAGAATATTATTGCCAATACATTTAGACACAGAAAATTTACTTAAACAAACTTTTTGTACACATAACCAGGATTTTAAAAATCGCCAAAAGTCGCCAAAATCAGTCGTATTTAGTTTTTTTTTATATTTATTTGATTATAAATTTGTTTTTATATAACAGGTTTTTTAATATATTTTTTTTTTAAATCATCATATCAAAATTTATCAGAAAATCGCCAAAACTAGAAATAAAATCGCCACAAATTATTTCTTGTAAATGGTTTTCATCCAAATTAAAAACGCATTAATTACTATAATTAATATAAGAAAAATCATCCAAATCAAATTGTTTTAATTTCTTGCAGACGAGTTTTGGTAGGATTTATTTTTGAAACTACTCCTTCAACAAACTAATTTTCCTAAATTAGAAAAATTTTGAAGTTAACTTTACGAAGATTTCACTATATCACAAAGAGACACGAATGAACAACAAATCTTCCTTAAATTCAAAATTTTGTTAAGTGAACGAAAAAATTCCAAAAAAAATGTATGATTAAAAATATGGAAGACTTAAACTTTGTTCGAAATACATACATAAGTATATACACATAGTAGATAAGCATAAGTATGTACATATCGCTCATTTGCTTCAATAGTGGCACAACTCAAAAAAACCAGTTTTGCAGAAAACGCGTTTTAAGTTTTCAATTTGCATACAACTCAATGGAGAAACGAAAAAAAAATATTCTCTCAGGAGGTGATGGTACAAGCTATTTGCATGAAATTTTTACGCAAGATAAAATACGAAATGCCGAATCTTTCTGCATTATTAACTCAAAAAACCCATTTTTTGAGTTATGCCACTATTGAAGTAAATGAGCGATATGTATGTACATATGTATTTGTTTACACATGGAAATAAAAAATCCATGTCTTGATGACTCCTTTTCATCCTTGTTCATAATTCTTTTAATTTCTGTGTCATGCCTTTGTTGTTTTATCTTTTTTTTTAAGTAAATAATTGGCAAAAATTCCATTTTAAAACTCGGTCACATTCACTTTTTTCATGTGGCTCGCGCCTTTGGTTCTGCCTTTTATTTTATTTGGGAATGTTTGCCAATTTATTTATATTTATTTAGCTCACTTTGAGCTACATACGACGTGTTACTTTGGATTTAGAGTGAAATTTGAGCAAATTTGATTTTAATTTATGGGGATAATAAAAGTAAAAGTAGCGTAATTTGAACAGCATGTGCATTCATACATATATACATTCCATAAAGTATGCATGTATGCATACATATGTATGTGTATGTACGTATTGTACAAATTTTTTGCGGAGAAATATTTTAGATGAATGCATTTGTAAACAGGATGTAAAATTTATTTTAAAAAAATGCAATTGCAATGCAACCATATGAATATAAAAATATTTGAGTATTTTTAAATGGATAAAATTTTTTAATTTCTGTTCGCAATTTATTTAATTATTTATTGAAATATGAAGTAATGAAATGTTAAATTTTAAAATAAAAAATAAGGCTTTTATTCGTAAAAATACTTTCGTTTTACAAAATGTTTAACAAGCAATTCTCAATAAAAAACTTGTTTGGGAAACCTTTTGTGAACCAAAATTATTTTCTCTGAATACGGCAGTAAATATTGTGTTATGTTTCTCAAAACCAAGAAGTTTTGCAATGTACATACATTACAACACCTTACATACATACATATGTATATTATACATACATATATATTATTTATGGATATGAAAATATTTTTACAACTATTTTACTTTTGTTACATCACTTGCAAGTTTTGAGGAACACGGGGTCTAGTCCGTAATTCGAAACGAAAGGAAATCGTTTCGAATTGTAATGTTAATACGAGTAATGCTAGGAACACATCTGGCACGAACGACGAATTTTTCGGTGCGAACTTTCGTCATAAAAAATAAAACTCATTTGTGCATATGAAAATGAACACAACAACGCCGTACAACGAAATTCGTCGCGCGTGACGAACTCTGAGATAGATTTATTTGTATTTTGTACGCCGACGAACGACGAAAAAACAAAATTGAGAGAAAATTCTCTCTCTCTCTCAGTTTTTGTACACACAACAACCAACTTTATCAAATATGAGAGAAGAATTCGGTGAGTAAATTAGTCGTTATTGAGCTTCACACGACGAATTTACGCAGCGAATGGTTATCGACGAATTCATCGTCGTGCACGAAATTCTTCGTTCGTTCCAATTGTGTTCCTAGCATAACATGCACGCTGACGTCATATTCAAAGAACGTAACTAATTTCTTTAGACACTTTGTTCGCTGTTATAACAAAAAATTGGATCATCAAGACATTGGGACATTCTTATTCGTCTCCGAAATCAACTCTGAAAATAATTGAAAGACATGATTTTCCCAGGGAATGAAATTCGTGGTACATTGAAATAAATTAAAATTGTTCCTACTCTCTTTTGCACATCCTTGTGGAATGCAAATAAAAAAAAAATAAATACCTATAAAGAATTTCTTCTCTTGCTCTAGTGAAAAAACAATACGACTAGTGAAATAAGACAAATAAATACAAATTTACTTTGAAAATTGCACAATAATTGTTGAAGAAATTTAAAGGAAATGAAAGGTCATACATACTTTTTGCATTTACTTTTTCTTTCTGTACATATGTATGTATGTATGTATGTACACATCTATGCATGTGAAAAATAAATTTTTGCTAAAAATATTATTTTTATTGCTTTTTTGACATCAATTGATTGTGTTAAAGGTCATGTTATTTGTTATTATTTTTCTTACATATGTATGTACATACATACATACATACATGCACACATGTGATTGTCTTTATTGATTATCTGGATTATTCACAAAACTATTAATTTGGTTTTGTAAAAGAGATTTCTTTAATCACAATATTTTCTTTCATTCATTCAGTCATCATTGAGCTTTCATAATGCTGTTTTACTCAATCTTGGGTTTATGTATGTATGCGTGTATGTATGTCTGGCGCCATAAAGACGCCTGTTCCAGATAATAATAGTTTACTAGATAAATAACACATCTCGTTCTATCCAAGTCACAAAAAATGTGGAAGAATGTTTAAACATCCCCATTATAAGGCTGAGTTTACATCTGACATTTCTTGTATGCCATATGCCCAAAAAAGCGTAACCACTAATTACTTATGAAAAACTGTTGAATTCTAAAAAATTGTCTATTAGTTGTGTATGAAACTGTTCAACTTAATAAATACGTGTCTGAATCAAACAGTTTTTCATTAGTAATTAGTGGTTACGCTTTTTTTTTACGCATGTGTGGCACATGGCACACAGATGTAAAAAATTCAAAAAGTGTTTGGAACAAGAAACGCACATTTTTGGTTTTACTTTTTATTCGTCGTTATTTTGACCAGATTTTGTGTACAGAAACAATGACGAACAAACGAGTGTTTGTTTGCGTGCTAAATCATGCTTTACATAAAATTTTTTATTATTTTCTCTCTCAAGGATATTTTGTACGTTTAATTTTGTTTTAATTAAAAAAAATTACTATTAACAAATATTAAAAAGTTTAGTTACGAGTTTAAAAAAAAGTTTAATGACTGTTATCTTTGGATTTATAATAAGCGAAAATTTCACATTTTACTCGTTTGGCATTCCCATGAACAACAGTTCGCTAAAATATTGCAAGTATTCGAATAAAAATTACAAACACAAAATGTATTTTCTTTTGATTTATCTGAATTCGTAGTCCTTAGTGCATTAGAAATTACAATTCAACCAATAAAATGTGTATGAATGAACATTTTTAATAGAATTAGTTAAACTTTAGTCCTTAATTAAACCAAGACTGTGGATTTTGAGTCGAATTGATAAAAATTTTCAAGCTATTCTTCAATCATATCGAACCACATATGACAGAGAACAATTGAACATAAACTATCCGAACTCCGAAGTTTGTTTATTAAATTCAACATTAAGAAACATCTTTGATATTATTCGGATTAATTAATTTTTAGATGCATTTTTAATAACAAAAAAAACTTTGTGTAATCGCAATCGGGGAACACAATTTTTTAACCAAAGTCCTGATATTTCATTTTATATGCGGGTGCAAATTTCAAATATTGTTTGCACTAAAACAGGCAGGATTTCTGGACTAACTTGCAACAAGTCGTTTTTCAAGTGAGCAATTCCTTTGGTTCTATTAATATTTTACGGGAAGTAATTATTACTAAATAGTTTTTTTTTGGAAATATATCCTAAAATTACATGAAATTTTGCGTAAAAAATTCCATAAGAAAACTTTATTCTAAGATGCTTTAAAGTATGTATCTATTGTTAAAACAAATTATGTGAACGTACGGGGTTTTGGTTGGACAAAGATTGTTCTAGTGAAAATCGCTCATGTATTGGATTGTATCATAGTTAAAACAACGAAAGTTCACTCCTCCACATAATTCATTAAGGCCTTATTCATAAAAAATACATTAATATCATGAAATTTCCATAGAAAATTTATTTTCTAAATTCTAAATTAATTTGTATACGATAAATTTATTTTTATATCTATAGTATGTATGTTTGATTGTACATACTTATGTAAGTATGTATATGTATATTTTTTGACCTTATTTGAGAAGCTAGCGAACAAAACCAGACTCGTATCTTTAACTGTTTTTACAGGACATAACTGAACTGTCTATATAGAGACCAGCAAGGAAAAGCCAGTTTTCGAGCCCGAAAAAAATATAATTTACTGAGGACATGTCTGGTTCTGCTCGCCAGCTCCTTATTTGATATTTATGTGTATGTGCAATTGTATGTATGTATGCGTAAAGTAAGCTTTCATTATTGCAAGCTTGACAGCAAATATAAACTGTTCGAGAAACAGGAGCTTCCACTTAATTATCAAAAAGAAAAATCTAAAAAATTATGAAAGTAATCAGTAAGTGACATAATTTGTCCTCTTAAATGTTCTTTTTCAAAAATTATTTGCAAGTTCTTTCTTCTTGACCTTAAGTTGAATTAGAAAATATGAAAAATGTTTTTCATTCACCATAAAAAATTCAAAATGCGCCCAAAAATTTTGTTATTTATTCCAAGCAAAAGCGTGAGAGTTTTACAAATTGTCTACGGTTGACGAGTAGTATGGTATACTTGATTGTTTTTTTCCTAATATGAAAGTGCTTTTTATGGCTGTATTTAGTTGACATCATCAATTATTTTTTCTATCTATTTAGTTTGAAGTTGCAAAGTCACTCGCAATAGTCAGTTCGGCGACCTCAAACATTTTGAGGAACTTGTTTTTCTCTCTTGAAAAACATTTACCACTATTCAATGTACTAATAACATTTGTATGTATGTTTAAGTACAGGAAACAGAAGAATAAACATTGAAGTTCAATATCTAACACACATATTTTAATATGCTTACGTACATACATGTGTGTAAGTATTTGTTACCCGTAATAAAAATGTATGTGAGAAATTTTTCAATGTTCTATAGAACAATTATTTTGCATCAAAAATCCGAATTACCCAGATTAAATAAGAAAATGAAATGAAATGAAAATGAGTAGACGTGAAATTCAAACAAATTATGTACATACATAATTGTATTTAAATTAATTTGTAGTTGAAAATGTAAAATTTTGAGACCATAAATTAGGTGAAACTTCTTAAAACGGTTAAATGTTTTATTTGAAGAACTTGATTTTGATCATTTGACAAATTTTCTTAAAAACTTAAAACAAACAATAAAATTATACTGTCCAATATTAATTAACATATGTGCAGATAAATTTTACAATTTATAACCGTAGACACACAAGCCTGCGTTGGATATTAAAAATAAGTTTTTTGTTGTAAAATGGACTTATAATCCGCATATTTTTAAAGAAAATAAACATATCATTATACACGACACTATCCCGGCTTATGGAATTAAAATATACAGAGCAATATTATGTCTTTTGATTTCTAGAAAATCTTCTACACAAGCCTCTTTCTCCACATCCACTACAATTTTTGAAAACATTGCCAAAATCCATATTTAAGGTCTATAAATTAAGGTGTGGCATTAAACTTTATATTTAGATAAAGTGGGCATAATGAAGGAACTTTCTTTTTTTTTTTTTTTTTGTCTGTTTAGTTTAAAAAAAGTAAGCCGATTTTATTACGAAGAATAAAACGATAATTTTTCTTAAGAGTAAAAAAAATCAGTAATAAGAGATGCAAGTAGTTTGAAACGATTGAACGATTGATTTATCATTTTTACAGCAGCTGAACCATATCTCCAGTGCTGGCATTGTAGCTCGGATACAATCGGAGCGGAAGAGTTTTGCGGCTATGAATTCAACGAAAGCGATATACCCGATTTGCTAAAGGAGCGCAATATCAGTGTGCTACGAAGTTGCAACAGTACCATCAACTCCGAACACGAAAGAGCTGTCTGTCGCAAGACCATTGAGAAAAGTAAGTAGTTGAAATGTCCATATCACACATATCGGCAATTGAAATCAATTAACATTTCTTCCAGTAAATGGCAAAGAAGTTGTCAAACGCTTCTGCTACTACACCAATAAATCCGATACTGTAGACCACTGCATAAAGGAACCTACCGAAAAGAATGTTTATCGTATTTATTGCGAGGACTGTCTAACTGATAAATGTAATGCTGCCTTTAAATTCAATATTTCACTAACTATCTTTACTATCGCTTTTTTGGTGACATTGATTTTAACAACAAAATCTCACAGATTTTAAATTTATTTGTATGCAAAACCTAAAGTTTCACAAATTCTAGAAAAAGACAATTCCATGTTCGATAAATCAAAACCAATTGTTGCATGAGATAAAATATTAAACACAAACACACTAATATTCTGAAATTATCATCAACTTACCTTATTTTCTAATTATAGTACCTAAAGCTAAAACTCGTTACACAATCGCATTCGTATAGAGATTTACCTTTAGAGAATTACAGTACATTGTACATATATGTACATACATATGTACATAAGTCTACATACAGGTCTGTCACAGAATGTGGATGGTAAGATTCAGACTACCACTGCCACAGTGCAGCCCTACAATAAACTTTTTTTAATGCAAACAACTAAGAGATCATCACAATCATGCACCAACTATTTTTTAATATTCCTTTTATTTAAATATTTTTAAAATACTACTTCACTTTGCAAATGGAATCGAAAGCACAAAACTTTTTTATTGTTCGTTATTTATTTTTAGTAAAGCGATTTTAGTTTCTGTGACACATCTGTATGTACAAGTTTGTTTTCAGTTCCTTCTGACTTACATAAATATAATTTTTTGACTTGAATTACGTTTAGGTGTCTTTAAAAAGAATTTGTTTATTGTGATATTTGTTTTGTACCAAATAAGTTAAGCTTTAAGATTTTAGATTTCAATTTTGTTTTTTGTTTATAATAATTCAACTACACAGAAAAAGTGTTCTCGAATTAACAGCTGCAATAGAAGAAACTAAACTATTGCTTAAAAATTTAATTGAGTTAATTTGTTTAAAAATTTTAGTTTTTCTTCAATTAGATGTGCTGATTTGAGAGCTATTTCTTCTGTGTACAATTCTAAATAATTCATATTTATAATATTTTAATTTTCTCATGTGTCTTAGATGTGTTTATCTACATTAGGGATATAACTTTTTAAATAAAGAAAAATTAATAAGATGTTTATTTAAAACAAAAAATTAATAAAACACACCGTATAAAATTATGAATATTTAATATTGCATTAAGAAGACCTCGAAATAATTTAAGATTATGTAAAATAATATTTTTGTTAGTTCAAGTATTTGCTTTAAAAACCAATTTGTGCTTAAACTTTTTTGAGAAAAATTACAAAAGATTATGATTTTCGTGGTTACTATGACATGGTTGACCTCATGGTACTATGCCAAAAAATTGGTTATACCCCTAATGTACATATAAACATTTAGGGTCTAATTCATAAAAAATATTTTAGTTTTATAAGAGGTTCATTAAACAGAAATATTTTTTATCAATAAGGCAGTTGTTAATCTTCAACAATTTCCAATAGTGCGAAAACTATACATGCTTAAAAATTAATGTAAATTAGATATTTAAACATTATTTATTTTGATAATAACTCTGCTTTAGTTAATTTAAGTACTAATAATGAAAAGTCATTAGTTTAATAATGTTTATTAATGTTTTTCTACAATTCCAATATAGCGTTTTCCACAAGAACAATATAATGTTCGGGACAGTAAAAATTTCCAATTTTCAGTAAATATTATAACTCGTATATAGTAAATAGTATTAACCCAATCCATTTTGTAAGTTTTCTTGTTGTAAATATTAAGAAAAGAAATGAAACTTAATATAGAATTTTATGATATAAAGAAATTTCTATTCAATAACATAAAAGGGTCAAGTAGTTTATTTGCCAAAACCCTCCTCTAAATGATGAATTCTTAGATACTCCAAGTGGAAAAAAATTTTTTCTTTTTTTTTATCTATAATTGAAATTTGAGGTCATATTATTTTTTTAATGGAATTTTTAACGAAACCCAGTACAGAACAGATACTGTGGGCATAGTGGAAATTATTCAAATACTATTCAAATACTCATCAATCATTACGGTAGTGTTTGCGAAAATGACTTTGTGGGTGTTACATCGACGACGATTGATGAAAAATAAAAAAAATTTGACTATTGGCATACTGGATGTCACATTTTGATGCGTTTCATCATCAAGCACAAACATACTTTAAATGAGATTTCAAAGTGTGCGGTACGGAAAAAATTAAAAATTAGATACGATTTGTTGCCTGTTTTAAAGTATACTTTCCTATTTTTTTTATATACACAGTTGTAACACAAAATCAAACTCTAAATGAATGCTTGACGGATCATACAGCATGTGTACATCAAACATACACGAAACTGACATCAAGCATTTCGATCGTGTCTAGGCCGCTTAATAAGAAACATAGCAGATCGGCGAGTTGCCAATCGGCAGGTGTAAGTTGTTAAAAGCTTAGAAATTTATGTAAAATTCAAAATTTGCCAACGTTGCTTACAGCCAAGAAAACTTGTTCAATTAAATAAAATTTCAGAAATCTTCATACAATACATACATATGTATTTATTGTTAATTAATTAAGCTCATCATTTAATATCTTTACTTTTCATCGCATTTGACCTCAAAATTGTATTTAAATACTTTGACTTAGTTTAGGACATTCTGACAATATCAGAAAGTAATATGTATTTAAATTAAGAGTTGTTATTGCAAATAAAAGCAGATTTTATTTCCGCCATCTTTCAGCAGATCGTTCATGATTTGCAAAACTGCCGAATAGTTTGATGAACTCAAAATTCTCAACTTAATATGGTCCAAATTGCAGTCCTCCGAAAAGAAAATATAAAATATATTTATAATTAAGGAAGTTCTAGCTAAGCATGTGTTGAACAGTGGAGGTCGGCTATAACGAAATCAGTAAGACCGTTGTTATAGTCGCACTAACAACGATTAGTTCCAAAAAAGTAATAAAACACATAGCAACTGCCATAATTTAATAAATTAAATTATAATATGAGAGGACAGTAAATTTCGTCTTCATTATGAGGTAACAATTTATTAGGAGAGACTCGTCAAGAATTTAAAGCCATATTATTTTTAAAACAATACAGGTAAAAATAAATTTAAATTTTTTTAGAAAAGTATCAAAAAAAGGGTATTCAATGGAGACATAGTTGAAGTAAATGTACTAGTTTCTGTGTATTTATAACTGCATCTTTATATTTTTGTACGATTACATATACATAGCTCATGTGGGTATGGCAAAATAAAACTACATACATACACAGATACACATTTAGATATAAGCTTTGATTATAAAAAAATCATTAAAAATGTTCCACAACTACCGTCGGACCTCTATATGAATTCAAACTTATTTTTTATTAAATTAATTTTTACTTATTATTGCAATCAAAAATAATTAATTAAAATTTATAAGAAAATTGCCACAATGAAGTTAATGTTCAATGTTTACAAAGAACCGCCGAAGTGTAAATTTACTAAATATTAAAAATTAAAAATATAAATTCGTGTGAATTTACAGAAAATCTCATATTATTGTTTTAATTTATCTTCACATAATAAATAGCAAAAGTAAGTAAGTACATATGTATCGTATTTCTAAAAATTAAGAGAATATACTGCTCGTAAGTACATTTTTCTTAAGCAAAAATTTTCAAGGTTGCCTTCATAATGAATATGTACGAGTATTAAAATTAAGGGACACGCAACATTTGATGCACGAACGGCCATTAGCAACTGACATGTCTAAATGATAAAATAGAAAAAAAGGATTTTCTTTAATAAAATTAAGTATTTTCTGCTAACAAAATTTCTTTACATGTAATATTATAAAACTAGAATAAGAGAACGGAAAGATTGCTAAAAAAAACTGAAAACATGAATTTAACATAACAATGTTAAAAAGAAACTAACATATCTGCGCAAAGATATATATACATACATACATATATATTTACATTACGCACACTAAATCATAAACAGTCACAACTCAAAGTTATGAAAATTGTTTTGTTTTTTCATGGACCGCATCTTGTATAGCAAGATAATTTATGTTAATTCGAAAACAAAGTAAAAAACAATTCAAAATGAAGATGTTTTTATTGTTCCAAATTTCTTTTTGCCGATTTTCTTAAATTATTTTTCAGATTTTTTAGCAAATTTTTTTTTAGATTTCTGGTAAAATTTTATGGCAACAGTGATTGCTGGTATATATGTATTACGCAAGAGATCGATTTCTCTTTTTTATTTTAAGCAATAGATTTCGGCTTTTTTTCCCTAGCAAACTACATATATATATTTATAGCCGCTTAGATCGATTACTTGTATTGAAAATAAACACAAAATTTCTTATTTTATTATTGTTTTCAATGCAAGTTGTCGATCGTACGTTTTCTGTCGACATCGTGGGACAAGCTGGTAATACATATATATTTTCGGAAAATAGGTTGTGGAAAAGAGGATAAAGGAATAAAGTGTCTGTGTACATTAGGCTTGCAACTTTCCACATTGAAAATGACAGGACAGAACATACTTTAGACTTTGTATTAGTTTACAATAATTCGATAGCTATCGACATATTTAAATATGTCCATATAAACTCCATAGAAATATTTTGAAACTTTGTTGGATATGGAGTGCCATAATTTGCCCCAAAGAACTTTATTTTAAAAATTTGAGTTGATGATATAATTTTTTGTGTTGCAAATTTTATTCTTTAGTCTCAATGTTAAAATTATGACTTCTTTGAACTCACAACACCTTCAAGTTTCTTACCCTAGTATACAAATGCTGTACTTTAGAAATTCTAGTTGTGTTTAGAATAATCCATTCTATTAAAATAAAAATGTCAAACGCTATAAAAACAGGAAGCAATCGAACAAATTGAGAATTATTGACTAGAAAAGTATAATAATTTAAAAAATTTCCACGAAAGTCACTGTTAAAAGTTAAACTGAAAAATTTGAAGCGTGCCAAAATAAACTTGAACGAAAAATGTTTATTGTAATTTTTTTTATTAAGTTTGCTTTGTTTGTCTATTTAGATAGTAATTCTCAATTAGTTGTTGATAGCTTTTGTATAACGTTATAAAGTTTCAATGCTATTTCAAGAATTCGGTTGAAGGTGGACTAAGTATCCAGTTCATTTCAGGAATAATGAAACGCAGTATATAGTACGAGTAAGTAGACCAGTTAAAATTGAAAACAAACACAAATTCGTCAATTGTATTAATTTTAACATGTCTCGACGAATAAAAAATCAAAAAGAGTTGAGAAAATTTCTACAGATGCCTACTTTTCGGGTTCACCAGGAAATCGTTACAAACATTTCTTTGAAATAGTGACAAATATATGACAGAAAAAATTTAACCATTGTATGATTGTAAAACTTGTTTGAAAATTCATACAACTTAAAAGTCGACATGAGTAGAAAATTGATATGAAATCCAATCAGTTTTTCCAGTGATTTTCTATACGAATTTTCTAGAGGAGTGGAATACAAGGATTAACTTATCCAGTATTTGCCACGTCTCAATGTACCTTCCTTCACTCCCATAATAAAATAGCCTTAATATCTTCAACAGGAATAAAACCACATGATAGCATTTCTACATTAAATAAAATCAACAAATTGTTGCATGTTGCTTTTTAAATTCAATTAATTCAATAATAGTTTTGCTATTTGGGTACAGATGTTAAAAAGTAGTATGAGTTGATAACGACTTTCAATAGAATTTATGCAAATTTTGTTTGGGTTTTTTTTTCAAAATGTCAATTAAAATCAACACCCTGTGTATACGTAAATATGTATGTATGTACATATATACTTATGTACAAATATACATACATATGTATGTACATACCACATATTGTGCATCGAAGTAAATTTGTTTAATGAACGACTTTTCTCTGTTGGAGAGAGATACATATTTCTTTAGTGTATTGAAGCAAAATTGTTAGTTTCTCATATTAAGTTTGTAACAAACAGTCAACTTGTCTAGAAATTGTTTAAAGAAATTTCTCAAAATACTTTTGTGGCATAAAGGTAAAACTGCTTACGTCGAGATAATTAAATTTTGAATTAATGGCACCTCTGAAATCTTCATATTCAAAAGGACACCTCATCGAAATCTCAATTATTTTGTACAATTTCTCAGTAATTTGGATATAATCTCATATAAATAAAATAATAGTTTAATTTGTCTCTATACTTTGGTATACCTATTTAAAATTTAACGTACAGTACTATCTGGATAATCTGGGCACCCTAAACTATGAGCACGTTCGAATTACTGGAGTGTCCGGTTTGTAGATGTTAATTTTTATGTTGTTAATTTTTTTACTATGAATCTACTAATATCTGTATGTAGGTACACACCTCCGTTCATTGTTCAAAAAATCATTGTTTTAATACGATTTTTAACCCCCGACCAAAAAAGGGATGCTATAAGTTTGTAGTGTGTGTCTTTGTATCTGTGTATCTGTAAGACGTACAGACCAAACAGCTGGACCGATTTTGGTTTAGTTTTTCTTGTTTGAAAGGTGACTTGATCGAGTAGGTTCTTAGTTATGGTCCAGCCGTTTAGAAGATATCACATCGTTACTAGATACATATGTATATTTGGGGATTTATAAATTTTTTTTTTTTTGAAAAAGAAAAAGTTATGCGAAACAAAATTCTACAAAAGAAGGATATGTCTTTTAGTGTAGTTTGATGTTCTCTTATAATGCGCATATTATCCTCTCATTTTACTTCCCTGCTGACTATAAGAATTCAATTTCAAAAGTATATTAAATTAGAGCACAAAATTAGTTACTTTCTTGCATTGAACAAAAAATTGTCAGTTCAATTGAGAGTTTGCTGTATTTTTAAAAACAACAATTTTCGATTGGATAATAATTAGTGTGCACCACTCATTCATTCATTGTAAACAACTATGATGTCACTAAATAAAACTAAATGTATCTTATAGTAAACAGATAGATACACACATTCAACTAAAAACACCACACACAAATTTCACTCAGTTTAATTCAAATAAACATTTGAGTCATTTTGACAATAGACGGCAAACACTCTAACAGATACTTTTTAACAAATAAGCAAAATATTACAGAGAAACGAGTTAAAAGTTCGATGATGCAAAGCAAATGAACCAACGAAATCATTTGACAGAGTTGAAGAAACAACAAAACATTTGGATTAAGTTAGTAGGTGAAGATCGTTCGTCGTTGGTGGAACAAGTAGTACATCCACAAGTAAAAGTGAACTTATTTCTAAACAAATTTCAAAATAAAACGCACGCAAAACAAAAATTATACACATATAAAAATCATGTCATCAATGAAATTTTTCTTGGCTTTCGTAATCTTGGCCACTTTGGCCTGTTCTGGTATGTATAGAAAAACAAAAGCAAGAAAAATACATTTTCGAATTTTTTAATTTGTGTTATTTATTTCTATTTTTTTCCAGCTTTTGCCATACACTGTTATCAGTGTGAATCTGTATCGAATGCAAAATGTGGTGAAAAATTCGAAGCTGATGATTCCTTCAAATTCGACTGCTCTCGCCTGGCACCACCGAGATTCTTGCAAAATTTCCTACCCGTTCGTAATGCTACTGGTTGCATGAAGAAAACATTGGAAGCCGGTAAGTTATTAATATAAATAAATATGTACATATACATACATATGTATGTATGTATGTAAATGAAAATATATGTTACAAACATACATACATACAATGGACATACATATATGTAAATATGATATCAAGCCTGGTTTCGATTTATACAAAAATTTAGTTTGAATTAAAATTTAACGGCCGTATTCTAAAAAAATTAATTAATTTGTATTTATCTCTTAGAATACGGCCGTAAGTATGGTATGTACGTTTGTTACTTTAATTCGAATTAGTATTGTTTGTTTTTTCTTTGGGGAAATGATGTCACTTTGGAATAAGTTTTGTTATGAAACATGTCTGACAAGGGGTATAGAAAGAAGGGGGGAGTTTTCTGTATGCTTTTCAGTGTCTTAAAAAGATATTAAAAGAAAAAAACTGTATACAGTAAATTGTTGCGTAGTAAATAAAAATATAATGTATACGATTTGATAGTCATGCTAATGAATACAAATTGTTTTAAACAAACACAAAAATTACATGACTGTTAAACTGGTTTTTTTTTCATAAATAAACTCTTTGGAATAATGACAGCAGCCGCACCCTAAATTCGATTAAAAAATATTCTCATATGATTTATATGGGTATTACCGAACGAAAATAAAAACAAGATGGAGAGTCAGCTCCACCGACAATGTTTAATATTTTGCTGAGATGAATAAGAAAGACTTTAAAAACTCGCTGCGCTTCTCTGCATAAAAACTACTCTATTTTTTCCATTACGACATTAATTTATTATACATACATACATACATACTTATTTAACGCGCATCAAAATGGATAAGAATCTAAAAAGGTTTGTTTTTTATTTGTTAAACAAACACGTCTGGATACATTTCGTTGCTGCTTAAGCAAGTCATCAGTCAGTATGCTTCAATCACTAGTCTAAAAACTTTCAACACCCCACCCAATAATTACAATGCAAATTTAAAGAAACTTCGATTCGATAGTGCAGAAAATAAATATATCGTTCCATAACCGCCAAAAAAAAAGCTTAAGTTTCGAAGCTTCTTATTTTTGTGAACAAAATCGATTATTTGTGATCATTATTTGTAGTCGATTTTCGTAAAAAAAGAGATCAACGAAATGTGTCCGTTAAGCTTTTTTGGCGGCTAATAGATTTATCGCTTTATTTTGATTTAATTTCTTTTTCTTTATAAATTCTTGAAAAGTTATAATGTTATAATAATAGTTGTTATTTCGACAGAATCTCTCAAAATTATATAATTATCTATAACTAAACAACAGTTTGTAACCTTGAGAGGAAAATTCAAAGCAGTTTCAAATAAGCAGCTCGAACTGGTTTTCAATAGATACTTTTTATTCCAATGAAACTCCCTCATACACATTCATGCATATTATTTAATTTTCAAAAAATTACTACACCATTTCCAAAAAACAAACTAAATATTTTCTTACGTATGTATGTATTCATGTGGATATGACAGTAGCATTAGTAATTATTACAAATGTAAATGATTTAAAATGTTTTTATGAGAAATGGTGTACCTTGATAACATCAAACTTGTTATTGAAAATATAATTAAGAATTGCATGTGAATTACAAAGATTATTGTAACGATAATTTGATAATGAAACTTGTTTCAAACGCTGCTACTTTTCCGAAAATGAGAGAAATACAGGGAAATATTATAGATTTTTTGCAGGTTTTACAATAACGCAATGTCTTTTACCATTATATGTATTTTCAGTTAGCGGCAAACCACAAGTTATACGGACATGTTTCTTTGGAGAGATTGCAAATACACAAAGCGGATGCTCTGCAGATCCCTCGTTGCCTTTTGTGAAACAATTATCATGTGATGTCTGCTCTGGCGATTTGTGTAATGGTTCCTCAACAATGGCACCCATTGCCTTCACAATTTTCGCTTTCTTTGCATTGGCGCGCATGTTTTCTTAAGTATAAATTTTACTGAATCGAATAATAAACATTTATGTACATACATATGTATGTATGTGTGTATGTATATCATTCAAAATATATTTTTCTACTCTTATTTTATTTTCATTATTTATTACTTAATTATTAATGGATGGAATGTTTAATTTGGCTAAGATCTACACAAGAAAATATTACGATTTATTATAAGCAATAAAACTAAATACAAATAATTAAAAAAAATATATATTTACGTATGTGTACATATGTGTATGAACATATGTACAAGTTATTCAGACGAAATTACATAATTGAATAATTTTTAATTTATGTATGTGCATAATTTGCCAATTCGACCTTTCACTTCTTAATTGAAGAAGTTTACATGAAGATTTTCCAAAGGCATACATATGTATGTATGTCACTTTCAATAATTAATTTCTTCTGCGCGAGCGCTATTTCAATTAAAATTTCAAAATAAAACAACAGAATCAAAATCATCATATTCTACTTATACACATGTATGTACATACATATAAGCTCGTATATTTGAGTTTTTTTCTTTTCAAACACAAATTACAAATTATTATACAAATTACTGTCTTCAAAATGTGGTAGACAGTAATTCAGAAAATTTAAAAAGTGATCATGTGTTCATTAACGCAAAAGGTTTGCAAGGAGAATTCGCTTAAAGGGGGATTAAAAATTTGAGACACAAAAAAATCTATCAAATTCTTACTGATAAAAGTACTCGTAAAATTTACTTGCAAGTTTTTAGTAGTAAAGCGTTCACTAACTTTTTCAGAGTAATAATGGCGTATACTTAATTTTTAATATTAAATGTACATACGTTATTTTTGGATAAGAGGGGATATTGGTATTTTATAGTAAGTTTTATATTTTCGAGTGAAATTTGACAGGGCTATCCGTTTAGAAATAGCTGATTTATTGCCAAAACATTTTGATTCTGTCCCACTGCGCGACATTTCGTTTATTTCTGTTAACTTTTTTATTTTTTATCGGTCTAATTCATAAAAAATATTTTAGATTTATTACAGGTTTATTTGACAAATTTCCTATAGAAATAAGAATGTCAAATAAACGCTTAATAAACATGAAATATTTTTTTTTGCATTTGAATTAAACTGTTTGTTCCTTTATAATCAATTTCCTTTAGGTCAATCTGTTAGTCAAGCTTAAAATAATACTATTAATTTCTTCTAAATATTAATGTTTAATTTCTTACATTTTATAAATTTTGTGGCAATAAGGAAAAAGTGTTTAACAGCCTGTTTGTGTGAGACGTTGATGATGGAAATCTTGACGTTTCTGTAATAGATCAAATAAAAATTATACAAGTTTCTTTTAATCTACTACAAAAAGCCAAGATTTTTACGTCAACGTCTTACACAAACAATGGGTAAGTCTAATATTTTTATCGCATGCTTTTCCAAATTCAATATTTAACTTCTTCTTAAAACTATATACGTTGAAATTGATTATTGCGGGCTAGCTAGATCCTATGTACATTTCTCTGTTGCTAATGCAGATCGTTAAGGAACCTCTACCCTAGAGATATTATTATAAACTTTCATTTAAAAATAATGAAACAAAAAAAAGTTGAAACAATACTCAATAGATAATCAACATGTTTTTTATTTTCTGAGTTTTCCATTCATTGACTTTATTTCAGCTCGAATAGTAGTTGTAAGAAGTATGTAATTACATTTTTGCTAACACAATTATGTTTTTTTATCACACTATATTTTCTCTACTTATATCTAAAATTTCTGTGTTTCCCGAGAAGTAAAATTTTTATTTTCCGTTTCCCGAAAAACTAAAATTCTAGGCAGAACCCCTTATACATAACGAGTAGTTAAATAAAACTAAATCTTTATAAATACGACCACTCATACCTACATGCATATGAACATACTCGTATGTATACATATGTCTATGCACATAATATGTATATATACTTGTACAGATATATATATAAGCTCAATTACAGTGAAATATTCCATAAACCGACATTCACAGCCGAAACATGTGTGCAGTGGGTTGGGTAACAGAAAACTTTTGTTTGACTATTTACTATACATCCACTCAATGAAGGTTCCGCTAATCAAACATTCACTGTAAACTCTTGCTCATGCCCACGTAAGAGGACAACAAACTGTGAAGAAAATTTTTGTGAAAATTCCACTTGCAAATTTTTTCTATACTTATTCTCTCATATGCTAACAATGTATACAGGTAGACCTCTCTTAAACAAACTTGCTAATTCTGGAAATAAAAAACTCATTCTTAAAAGGTTTCGGAAAACATATTTGTACATATGTACTGTCTTATGAATAACAAAACTTTAGCAGCAGCTTATACACTACGTACAACGAGCTCCTAACTTTTGTGGGAGAGTTTGTGGGAGAGAAGGGAAAATTTTAGATTCTTTCTTTCTGTCCTATAAGCTCAAGGATTTGCAAAGCAAACTCTGCGTGTGTTAAGGCCGTCTAATTAAACTATTTGAAGTTTGGTGGGACGTATGTATACACATGCATATTATAAATAAGTGATGCCTAAGGATCAGAACTTGACATTTATTATTTCGTTTCCCACTGAAAAATACATGCATGTCGTACATGTCGTGTGAAAGCATTTCATCATTGCTACTGCAGACGTTTTCCGTGAATGTCAGATGACTAAACATGTGGCCTCCCTCAGCTGTTTTGATATAACAACAGATAGTGACAGACATTCGAATTTACATGTGAGTCGCATAGCTGACAAGTCAAATGCTTGTAATGTCTTTAACAACACTTTAGCAGCAATTGCTTAGACAGCGAATTTCACATTTAAAGTTCATATTTCAAAATCAAACGAAAAAGGAATAGTAGTTTATATTTTCAACTGAACTGAGATAAAGAATAGAAAATTGTTTATTAGATACGCTATTTTACTTTTATCTATTGAAATCAGACGCAAAACCTGGTACTATTCTATAAGAGCAGCTTTATTATTACGAGTATTATTATTACTGTTTTATTTCGTTTCAACTCGTGATATATTTCTTCGAGTTTATTGTTTAACTTTTTCATCAATTGTTATATTTATTGAAACAAGTTAAATATGGAAAATTTCATATTTCATTATTTTTTTTTTATCTAGCAGTGCATTTTCTAGAAAAGTAAGATCCCCTTAAGCGAGGTCTACCTGTATGATTTTCTTTAATATTTAAATTAAAGGAGCGCCAAACGAAAATACTTTTGCAAAGAGAAATGTGCTCCTCACTTTTTTACTCACGAATTTACTACAAAAAATCACAATTTTACCGACCGGCTGCCGATAAAAAAAAACAACAAGGAAGTCAATTTTCAATATTAAACATCCAAAGACAGAACCGCGCAACTACTACATACATATCGCTCATTTACTGCAATAGTGTCACAACTCAAAAAAACTACTTTTGCAAAAAAAACACTTTTAGTTTCCAATTTACATGCAGCTCAATGACGACATGAAAAAATATTCTTCTCACACGAGATGGTAGTAAAAGCTTTTGTATGAAATTTTTACACAAGCAAAAATGCGAAACGCCGAATTATATTGTATTATTAAGTCAAAAAAACGCGTTTTCTGAGTTATAACACTACTGAAGTAATTGAGCGATGTGTATGTATGTATGTAAGTATAATGTTTATTGAAAGTTTTTCATATAAAATACATACTACATACATACATACATATGTACATATGTATGCCCATATGTATGTGTATATTAAGAGTTTGTTGTAGAAAACTAATAAGGAAAGAAATAGAAGAAATTTGCTTTGTCAGCTGTTGAGATGTTAAATAATAAACTAAAGTAGCGCTTGTCGTTTTAATTGTAATTAAACTGCATTTGGCACATTCGCTCCAAAGGCAGTCTCAAAAAACTTAAAAGAGGAAAATTTGGAAAATTTATTTTCAGTACAAAAATAAGCATGGACGTGGAAGGTGTACGTATGTGAGAAGAAAATTTATTTTTAAAGAAAATAAATGTAAATAAAGTAATCAAATCGCATCACAAGTACACCGTACTGTTTGTTGTTCTTAGTCAAAAGCACTTTACGAGTGAAAATCCTAAAAATATAGTAAAAGTAGAAATAAATATTGCGAAGAAATACAAGAAGAAAAGTCTGTGCAATATATAAGTACATACATACATACATACATACATACTTATTTATGTATGTATATAATTTTTTTAATATTTTTATTTATATTGATATAAAACAAATATTATTGCATTTTTATGTTCTTTTAATGATCATCAAGAAGGAAAGCAAAAAAAATTAAATTAAAAGTGGCAAAATAAAACGAACAAATACTTTTTATGAAACTTATGATTCTGGAACAGAAACTAAACAAAAAACAACGTGCGATTAATATTAAATACCTACAAAATAAAAAATGTTCACACTTATGGTAGCAGCTTTACTCATATCTTTCATAGTTACAGGTGGGTTTCGAATGCCCGCTTTATACTCAAAATTTATATGAAACAATATCTTTTCTCTAGAACCAGCCTCTGCCATTCAATGTTACAACTGTGAATCTGTCTCGGACAACAACTGCGGTGAGGAGTTCAGCATGGAAGAATATTTCAAAGTCGATTGTGACCATGTAGCACCACCAAGATTTCTTTCTAATGAATTGGAGTATTTAAATGCAACTGCATGCATGAAAAAGATCTATAGAGGTAAGCAAAGATACATACGCACATACTCACATACATACATACATATGCCTGGGTAGGTATGTGTATGAACATTTGCATTCGATTCCTTGCACCAATAATAAATAAAAAATATAATTGAAATTTTTTGCATGTGGGTGGGTGTTGCATATGCAATACTATTCGTGCAATAAGAACAATATTGCTTTGCAATTTTGTTAAATTCTTACAACAGCAACAACAAGAAATTTTTATAATTATTTTAGTTTGAAAATAGAATTTAAATAAATATTGGCAAACTTTAACAATATGCATATGTACATACAGTATGTCAAGTAATTGTTTTTACATAGTTAAAATCGTTGTAAATTGTGACTTTTATCGTAAATATTTTTCTCCCTTTTTGTATTATGAAATTTTTTTGTAGTTGACTTCATTTTATATACATTTAAGTGTACATATAATCGTAAGTTATAACCAAAATTAAGAATGAGAGCATAAAGATTACATGAAAACCAAAAAAACTCAAAAATTTCTTTGTCAAGAAAATGTTTTTACATCCTTGTATTATATAGTAAGCAAATGGGAAAGATTTTAAGGTGTACAAAAATGAATATTGTTTTTGGCCGCCATTGGCATCAAATAGGCCTGTAAGACGACTTCTCATAAAAAAAAATTTTTTTTCCATATATACCGCTGAAATTTCTCACTTTCCCCTCGTATTACTGTTCTTAACTCCATTTAGTTCTTGAAATATAATTTGGAAACACTACTTTTCAGTTAAACCCATAAATTTTGAATAGGATATAGATCTGGACCTTGAGATGGAGTATTCACAACTTTACCGCAATTGAAAAGACACCATGTCCTTACCCAAAGTGCCTCATGTTTGAGGTCAATACATTAATAAAAATCTAAAACGTCCATACATATCAGCAATAAAGCCAACCTTACTCGCGCTGTCAACCAAAAACCATTTCAACGTATTGAAGTAGCGCCCAGTAACACTCCCATGAGACAAAGGCAATTGCTAAAACGATAAATAAATAAATAGATTGTACTTCAAGAACTGCTCGCAAATCCCCGCCTCTTAGAGTGCAGCACAAAGAACAACAATTGCCTTTTGCGATAACGCATACTTGATGGCTACTACGATAATGTGATTTGCTGCGACGAAACCAAACTTCTGCTTTATTAGAGTTACAGATCTAACAAAGAATGGATGAAAAAAATTTTTAAAATATTGGGAAGTGAAACCATTAACCCAACTGTAAAATTTAAAATAATTTGGTTGATGGATTGGAGGTATATATAGTATGTATACGTATATATGTTTATGCTGTAAAAGGAGGAATAAATTTGCTTTATTGAAAATATTATGGATGCGGGGCAGTAGCTCAATATATTGAAGTATTTTTTTGGATGAGAGCTTGAGTAAGGTTGGCGTTATTGCTGGTAAACGTGGAAGTTTTAAATTTGTATTCATGTATTGACCTGAAATGTAGGGCACTTTGGGTAAGAACATAGTGTCTTTTCAATTGCGGTAAAGTTGTGAATACTCTATCTCAAGGTCCAGATCTATATCCTATTCAAAATTTATGGGTTTAACTGAAAAATAGTGTTTCCAAATTATATTTCAAAAACTAAATGGAGTTAAGAACAGTAATACGAGGGGAAAGTGAGAAATTTCAGCGGTATATATGGAAAAAAAATTTTTTTTTTATGAGAAGTCGTCTTACAGGCCTATTTGATGCCAATGGCGGCCAAAAACAATATTCATTTTTGTACACCTTAAAATCTTTCCCATTTGCTTACTATATAATACAAGGATGTAAAAACATTTTCTTGACAAAGAAATTTTTGAGTTTTTTTGGTTTTCATGTAATTTTTATGCTCTCATTCTTAATTTTGCTTATAACTTACGACTATATGTGCACTTAAATGTATATAAAATGAAGTCAACTACAAAAAAATTTCATAATGCAAAAACTGAGAAAAATATTTACGATAAAAGTCACAATTTACAACGATTTTAACTATGTAAAAACAATTACTTGACATACTGTACATATGTTTGTGCATCCACTGGCCGAAATGTTGTAGGTAATGTGAGAAATAAATGTATACAAAAATTATTGGCATTTGTGTAATTTATTTAAATAATAACAAGTTTTTAGTGAAGAGACTATTTAACGAAAATTATGTGATTTCAAGAAACTGAAATGTTTCCCGTGTTCTGGAAATCGCATCGTTTTCATATTGTTTACATATTAAAAAACGCAAAACCCGTTTTAGGATATTTTAAAAACCGCGGGATTTGCTAATTTACTTTTAAATTGCCAATTAAAATTAAAGCAGCTTCGGGTTGAAGAACAGCTCTCACGTCATTGTAATTATCTCTTTTTTGCGTCTTACTCGCACTTGTTAATGGTTTCATCAACAAACTGTATCGCTTACAGTTATTTTGTAAAATATATAAAAGTATATGTATACCAACCTATTTAAGCACTCTCCCAGGAGTACCCTCCAGAAATTAATTCTCCCATGTACAGTACTGTCGTATACTTTAAAAAAATATCAAAAGGTTAGAGAACTTTTACAAAACTTACGTCGGAATTTTTACCAAAGTGGGATCTTATGAGTTGTGACTATTGCACATGTCTCTACACGCATCCAGGAGTCCCCTACAATATTCTTTTTCTTCCGATCTTCTACAATTTACAAAAAATGCCCAAGTCCATATTTTATGTCAGTGTTTTAAGGTGTGGGATTTGTGTATTCCTGAAGGCATTAAACTTTAGCCTGTCCTTTTTACATTATTTGTATGTATATTATTTGTTGTTATTTGAAAAAGTTTCTTAAGCCTATAGTACACAGCATGTAAGAACCAGGTCGATTTAAAGCTGTTTGTTGTAGATAGTTCCGGTGTAAAACTATATTTAAGTTAATATTTTGTTCACCTATATATGTATGTATAGTGTTCACCTTAAGGTAATTCAAAAACATCTGGGCATTTTTGCGACCGCCATACATTTTATTCACTTTTCCAGTATGACCTCCAATTTTTCGCGAAAGAAAATTTTTGAAGAATGGATACATCGCAGGACATTAACAATACCCATGGTACATTAATAATACCCATGGTACATGGTACATTATGCCAGTTAGCGTCCCTAAAATCTAATAACATAATAAGGTCTTGCATTCTTCCTATGGGACAGCTGTCAGAAGAAGCTAAAGAAGCAAGAAATAAGGACATGAGGAAATATAGAGAAAAACATTGAGAATAGACACAAATACAGATCTTTCCAATCATCTCTTAATTTATTCAAGTCCTTTTTATCGCAAGTTTGCGACACACTCCTTTTCGAGTTCGAGGTTTGATAACAAAAGAAGTTCTTTCATTATTATCTGTTGATGCTTTTGAAGAGGAAGAATCTTTTAACGATGCATATGAAAGTAAATAAATTAAAATCTCTATGTGTATGTATATGTTATTATCTGTAGCAAAAACATATATGTATATATACATATATGCATATATAACTACAAATAATCTCAGAGGATGTATTTAAGAAACCAATTTTTTATTTTAAAAATTGATTTTTCTTGACAGTCAGAACTGTTTATTTTTTGCCTCATTTTATTAAAAAAAATTCTTTTTTTAACTGTGCAACGGACAGATTTCTAAAATTCTTTGAGCAAAATGTAGAATGAAGCCTCCCAACGGACATAGGGTATTTAGTAGAGGTGGATAGTATCACTATCGAAAGTTTTTGATAGTTAATAAAATAAAATTTTATTAATCAAACTAAAATAATTCTCTGAAAAATAAGTGAGATCGGTGGATGAAATTTTCCCGTCATCCAGTTATTTTTGTTTATGAAAAGCAACATATTTAAATTTTTTAGTTTTAATGATGTTTCACTTACTATCGATAGTTACTAAAAAAATATCTTTTTTTAGCATTAATCGATTGCAGAATTAAAAAACTCATAGTCACACAAAAATTAACTACCGATAGTATCGATAGTTTTCCACCCCGAGTATTTATAGTCCCGTTAAAGTGTTAAGGGTAAGGTCGTACCTACAAATCTATTGAACCAATAGTTTTTAGTATTCCCAGTCAAAGGAAAAACAGAACCATATTAATGTGAGTACGATGTTCGCACTGTAGTCTGTCTATTCGCCTATTATTTCCCTGGTCGAATGCAAAAGTAAATTTGTTTGTTTGTTGCGCTTTATAGGCTGAACCGATTTTTATTAAATTTGGAACATAGATAGATCTGTATCTAAAAGAAAACATAGCCTATCCATATATGTACATATATTCTATTAAATTAGAGAGGCAGCAATATCTGCCTCTCCGAAAATATCCAACCGATTTTTATGTAATACAAGACAGAGATAAACATTCGTCTAAAATTTAGACTCTAAATAGACGCAAAGGTTTTACCTTTTTAAAACTAGGATAGAGAGGATGACAGAAGCCAATTTCAGCTCTCTGATTCTGTCTAACCAATTTTAATGAAACTTAAAGCAATGGCAAACATGCATCCAAAAGAAAACACAGGCTTTCCAGTTTTCTGATTTTTTTTTGCCATTTGCAATAATACCAAAAATTATGATTTTATATGTCAAAGTGTTTAAACTGATTTAGATGAAAACTGAGCTTTTACGAAGCGAGTCCTAATACTACGTTAAAGGATTTATTAAACACACTAAATGGTATTATTCTTCTGAATGCGCCTATAATGCTGTTAATAATTATTTAAGTCCTGCTAACATGTGCAATGGGACAAGTCTATTAATTCAAGACCTAGAAGATAATTTAATTGTGGACATAATCAGCGGTCCCACAGCCTGCCTGCATATATATGTGTGTATATTTTTACAATCCCAATAGTTCGGACAGGTTTCCGAATACACTTCAAACGACCACTATTTCCCATAAAAACATAATTTGCAATGACTATTATTAAGTCCTAGTGATAAAATTTTTCTTTGGTAGCAATCGATTTAGGACTTCGTGTTTTACATGTATGTATATTTGTATTACCAAAAATAAAACGATATCGAATATTGCGTACGCTACAATAAAATTAAGTGCATTTTCGTCACATATGCACACACATACATACATACATATTTAAGTATGTACACATGTATGTATGTATATTTATGTGCAAATCAAAAACTTTACATATGCACATCTTTCATTTATTCTCTTATTTTTTGCAGAACATAAAATTTTAAAATACGTACGTAGCTGTTATTTTGGAGATGTGAATGAAACTAAAATTGGTTGCCGGATGGATCCAACAATGATGGATTTTCAAGATGTTCAATGTTTCGTTTGTAACGATATAAACTTTTGTAATAAAGCTTCAAGCATTAAAGTTAGGGAAAGCTCTATAACAAAATTTTTAATATTTTTAACAACTATTATTATAGCTCCGATCCTTTTTTTAAATTGAAAATGAATTCGTATGTATGTACATACACATATGTACATATTACAGACATACATACATATGTATGTATATTACAAAAGCCAAAGAAAGAAAAACCATGAATGATCGTACTTTGTAAGTTTATTTTATCTAGATATGTACATACAAGCTATGTGTACAGGAGATACTTAGCTTACACTACTTACTTAGTTAATAAAGTAAAATAAGAATTTTGTGTATTTACCTTAATAAATTTAAAATTAAATTAACTTAAAGTTTAAAATAATTTAAAATAAACTTAAATATTAATAGCCTTATTAAAACTTATTAAGGCTTTATTTTAAAGGGGTTTTAAACAGATTTTCATAAAAAAATTCTTATTAAACCTTTATAAAGCCTTAATAATTTTTGTAAATCAGTCTGGCACAAAATTAAAGGGGATTTGAAACATTTCTCTTTGCCTTTTTCGAACTATCAGCATTAACCGCGTATATAAATGCCAAAGACATGAATAAAATAGGCTTAACGGAAATGTGCGTGACTATTCGTAGGGGGCTTAAAAAAATTTTAATACGAGGCAAGCTAAAAAGGCGTGTTGTGAAATGGCTCACGCGGAAAGTTAAAACCTGGTTTTAACGTTAAAACCAAAGACAGCTGATTTTGGATTCACACTGCAAGTTTTAAAATTCAGGTTTTAACTCACAGACTGTCTAATAACTTTGCTCAAAATAAAATAAATCTCCTCCAGAAATGCGTGTGTTTATTGCTGTATTTTTTCTGCTTTTTATAAAACTTATTTGACAAACTGTACAACACCTGTTTTTGTTTGTATAAAAAACTCAGAAATTTTACAATGCTTTGTAAAATGGAAATTTATATTTTATATTTTATTATATAAATTTATTATTATAAATATTTTAAAATTATGGAACTACTCATACAACGTGAAAAAGTGCTTGGAAATAAAGTTATTGTATATAAAAAATGCCCAAACACATTAAAAAATAAAACTTTTTTATCGGCGGAACGATGTGAGAGGTCAAAGAAGATATTTTCGTTATTTTCCGTCACTAGCATAAATATTATCAGCTGCTTCTGGCCATTTTAACTTGGCAGCACTGAATTCAGCACAGCGAAAACATTGTTGCATTTAATAAAACCAACTTAAAACCAATTCAAAAATGGTTTTAAGTTGGTTTTAACAAAAACAATTTGTAGGGTAAAACCAGGTTTCAACTGTTGTTTTTAACGTTAAAACCAACTTTTATTACAACCATGTCAGTGTGAAAATACACAGACAGAATTTTGCTTGGCTCTTTATAATTGCCACATTCCTACACAATGATTTTTTTCTTTTACAGCCCAACCTAAATTACGACACAAAGTGCAACGTAATTTAGCGCTTAGCGTTTAGGCTGAAATGAGTAACCTAAATTAGAGGTTAAAGTTGAACCAGAAACAGTAATTCTCACTCACTTTGATTAATAAAACACTCCAAATAGAAATAAGATTAAAAATAAAAACGTTAAATTAACCTGGAAGTAGCTTAAATTACATTAATTAACAAAAACAACAGCACTTGTGCAGCAAACTTCAGCAAACTTCAGCAAAAATTTTCAAAAAAAGGTAATCGGGTTTGGAATTAAGTATTTTTGGTGGAAGCACTTCCCTACTGGATTATCAACTTAATGATTTTAACAAGGCGTGAGACTAAAATAATCGATTCTTGAGTAGTACTTACTTTTTTTTTATTTGGCAACTTGTTCACGTAATCTATTTCATCTAAAAAATTCATTCTTCGCATTTAGCACTTGTACATAATTTTTTTAAATTTTAGGTAATGTGATTTGTAAGCGAGTAATGAAATTTGGTAATCAGAAAAGTAAGTCATTATATGGCAAGAAGTTCTGATGGTAATGTGTAATTTTTTGCTGGGATGTTCTTACTAAAAATACTCATTATCGAGCCAAAAAACCAATCATCCGAACGGATTGCTAGCATGCTACACATGATTATAGATCATATCCAACAATATTCCACTCATTTGAGCGATTAAAACTTAGCAACGAATATGTCTGTTTAAACAAGTTCGATTTTTTCAACAAAAAGGCATGCTTTTAGGATATTGCTTACGTATGATTACTTTTTCAATCACGCATTGGAGTTCACTAATACCTACTCATGTATGTATACCTACATACATACATACATACATATGTATGTAAATTACACTTTTCCTAATAATAGAAATATCCCTGCTAGCATTTGGAAGATTGTTTTATTAAAAATCACCTAACTAAGTCTTCCTCGAGTACTTTTGACGATTAAAAATTGATTAAACACTTGCGCGCTTGAAAAAAGACTCGAAAATGAGTCGTGCTAATGCTTTAAAAGTAATTTATTTATTTATTTTAAAATATATGAGTCATAAATGAGTCGAAACTGATCAGAAAAGTGGGTAATAAAAGACTCCTCAAGAAGAGTCGCATGTAGGATACCATTTTCTCCCGCAAAACTATCTTTTATGCTCAGAAAACGAGCGCATATTCTTGTTTTTTGATCACTTGAAAGTATTAAAAAAGAATCAAATTTAATTAAAAATTTCCAAAAATGCTAGCAGAGATTAACAAAATAAAAAATTTTACACACATGCATACATAGTATGTAACTTAGTTGTTTTGCATTTATAAATATTAACCTTGAAGTTCCAAGTTTTTATAGAAATTACTCTAATCTAGTGAACTAAATCACTCTGAATCACTTAACAGGGATTAACTGCGAACATCAAGGAGCAAATTACGGCATTCGTTATCAAACGAAGTTACGAAATATTTTCATATAAACTCTATTGAAATGTTTCGTAATTTCGTTCGATAATGAGTGCAGTAATTTGCCACCTGATTTGCAGTAAATAAAAGAAACCCACAATTAACAGGTACAATTATATGATCTCAATTTTACAATAAAAATCGCGCCAAGAAGTGTAAAAAAATATTGATAAATAACGATGAGAAAAGAATCTTTCAGAACCAACAAGACGTACAATCATACATACTTATGTATGTAAATATGTACATATGTATGTATATATATAGCCGACCGGCATTTGATGCAATTTGTTTAATTTTCAGGGGTTATAAGAACATAATTTAATTTAGTTTAACTTACTATTTATTTATTCTTGTGTTCCATCGATTTTATTGGAGGATCACGTTACTGGAATTACGTTACTTTATTAACATTTAAAAACTAAATCACATTTAAATTAAAAAAGCAAATACCTTCATGCATATGTATGCATGCATGTACACACATCTTTATGTACATATGTATGTATGTATTTATTTACATATTTATGAATGGAACAACAAAGAAAGAAAGACAGTAAAAGAACAAAATACGCGCAACCGACCGGCATTTAAGGGCACCTCATTAAATATTTAAACAAATTGATATTAATCTAAATTATTTTTTCTTATTTTCAACAGATATTATTTGCAGAAAACTTTTATTCCTATTTGAATAAACTTTTTAACTTTTTCACACCAGAACACTAAACTTTTATAGAAGACATCGACAGAGGAACATCCGAACGAAGTAAAATTTCGGCCAAACTAAAATAAGTATGTAATATACACATGTATGAATGCATGTGTGCATGACTGCAAGAGGAAGGCATGCAATTAAGGTTGCCACAGTTTTGCCACACTTGTCGCAAAATTCATGCAAAATATCGCCCAAATTACTTTTTTTATTTTAATAAAACATATACATAGTACTCGTGTGTATGTATATACAGGTACATATGTATGTATATATTTATGTATTTGCTTCTTTTAATTTATCATTGTGCAAAAATTTCGTATAAATACAAATTTCTTTTGTTTCAGTTTTATGTACAAATAGTAGCACAAAGTAAAAGTATCAGCTTGAAGTGACAATTGGCCCTTTTCTGTAAACCGATCGATTTGAAATCGCACGATTTTAAAATACTAACTCTGACAATAGAAATATTATTTTAAGTTTTTTTATTATACACTGACCTGTCAGAGAAATCGATCGAAATTGTTTTGATTACGAATTTTCATTTCCATCGATTTTGTTTTACCTTCTCCAGATTTCCATCGACTTGTTCATTCCGAAAAAGCGTCAATTCCATTGTTTTCAATTTAAGTGTGGCAATATTGGGCAACACAAAACAAAAAACACTTGGTTACTCGTATTAGAAGAGCGAACATTTAATAAAGGATAAATTTTTTTTATTGAAGTGAACCAAATTTAAGAAATTATGCATGAAATGTCTGTAATTGCAATAATCGCAGTTTTGGACGCCCAGAGCGAACAAGATTTTGCTGGATATGATCCAGTTTCATATACAAACGTAGTGTATGTTTTAAAGTTTTATTTAATTTGATGTGACAGAAATGAATATTTCACTTCTTACGATGATGCATTTTTTCTTTAAGATTTGAGAAAATATCTTAAATATGTAAAAGAATTAAATAATACAAACATATTTTAAATAAAGTTGATTCAAACAGATTTTTGTATTTTCGCATAGAGAAAATTAGAATTCCGAGCACTAAAATACCACTTTAATTCAATTCGAGCAAATTCTTCGTTTTTCGTTTTCTGAAGAACCTAATTACTGAATTGAAATCATTTCAATCGAATTTGGTTTCTGTGACAGGCCTGATTGAGATCGAGGTCTATAGGGCAGAGATCTTCAAAACCGCATACGCGTGCGAGTGCTTTCACAATAATGTGGAGAGCAATAAAAGATAATATTGAGATAGCACGCGATTTGGAGATAGCTGCTGTAGGGACAAGCCCGCAACAGTTGACGCACTAGAAGACAATATTGACGAATTTATTTGTGAGATACCGGCCGATAATTTGAAGAGTATGCCGAAATTGGATCCATCGTAAAATTTAATTATATAGATCGTTCTACCAACTTAAATCAAGATTTCATACATTAATCTAAATTTTATGTATTTTTTTTTTAATAAGATCAGAAAGCTCTTCAAAAATCATCATCAATATATGTCAGGAAAATTTTTCATATCTTCATTTTGCACCAAAAGAAATCGTAAATATGGGTTCAAATAGTCTCATCTGGCAACTATGGCACTACATCGCTATTTTTCGCAATTATATTTTCTCTTTTCGTTTCTTTTCTCTTGTTACTACTTCTTATTAGTAAGTACTTTTATTTGGAAGAAAAACAAAATATTGCAACAAGCAATAACAAACATGTTGTTGGCGCATGCCTCGACACCTTCATCATCAGCGTTCACTTGTTTGGTCCACTGTATGTATGTGATGTTGGTTAATGCAAAACACAAACAATTTTTATACATACATACATACATACATACATACATTCATACGTACTTAAAAGGCCGAACGAATGAAGTCTTTTTGCATTAACTGACACCACACACAGTGTTGTTCAGTTCTCCTAATGTCTGTCAGCATAATTACAATTATCTGTGATGTAATTTGTTGCTTAGAAATTATCACTCGCAATTTGGCTTCCTCAGAATACTAACTTTGGCCAAATTAAATCAAACAAAGTTTCATATTTAAGTATCTGTATGTATGTATGTATATATCGAGCCTTATTTTCGATTTAATGGTAAGCGACAATAATTAAAATTTTTCAGAAGGATTTTTTTTTAATATTCAAATACCTATGTTATGGCTGTACAATGCCCATATCTTAAATGTTATCAACATTTTGATAATTCTAACTATAAAAATTTAAATTTAAATACAAAAGTATATTTTCGATAAAATCGAAAAAAGGCTCCATATATACATACATACATTAAAGTATGTACATACATATGTATGTACATATGTACTTAGTAAACAATTATTTTTTTATAACAACACCTCTCTGTCTTCTTTACACGTATTCGGGTATACCAAATCATGGATTAAATTCATTTGTATTGCCAACTGTTGCTTAATCGCATTTATCCATTCTTGGTGCTCTTCCTTTGTTAAGGACTGACAAATAATTGTGCAGCTAGGAGCATTTGGATCCATAAGCTTAAGTAAAAATCTGCTACTGTTTAATTCTTTGAAATGCAATTTATTCATCTATAAAAAAGTAGGAACGAAATTTCAAAGTTAGCAAATTTTAAAATACTTTAAGTTTTGTAATAAATTCATTACTTACAGGTATTTGTAGACGAAAATTAAATGTGGGGCTTACATATTTCCTTTTAGGCTCTTGTTTCTCGGTAAACAGTATTATGCATTTAAAAAGGAAACAATATAGATTACTTCGTTTGCCATCATGGTAACACGTTAGAAAGCCATGAAACAAGAGCTTTCCTTGAGCCGATATAAGACCATCAAAATTTTTTATGCCGTTAAGAGCAGCGGCCTCATCTACTTCCTTGCAAACTCCCTGTAAAGTTTTAAATTGTTGCTCAAAATTAAAATAAAAATATTTCCGAACGGAATGCGTTCTCCTACGAGTACCTTGATCATATTGCAAGCTTCATTTAAACAGTCCATATCTTCAAATAAGCCGTTTTTACTAAGATATTTTAAAAGTTCTTTCAGCAACATTTCGTAGCGCACAACTCTTTGAATGGGGGCAATCAGAAGGTCTTCTATCTACATAGAAAAATAAAAGTGTTTATGTAATTTGTTTGCGCTTTGTCAAAGAATACAGTATATTTTAAATTTAGTGATTGCTTTTCATGTATGTACATCAGTGTATAGTACATATGTTTTTTCTTGAACATAATGATAGGACACCATCAATAGTGGCCCCACGATTTCATTGGGGTGAGAGAATGACAAAAGTACCGTTTTATTTACGCTTTGAGTATTGGCCGTCAAACAACTATGCATGCGTACAGCTAAAAATAAGAAAAACACCATCATATGCAAACACGTGCATTCATTTTAAACCGAATACGTATAACTATAAACAACCATCAACTGTGTTCATACACATTTCTACAACTAAAATTTACAGACTGTATGTGCTACAATCATCCGATATAACTATAAAAATACTCTAGAGTCTAGACTATTAATCGGCTAGACATGCGTGTATACAGGGCTATTTTACACTCACATAAAGAATCATTTCAAACCGTCAAAAAACATTTTTCAAGCATATATTTTTTTTGTCCGACTGAATATCCATACTCAGAGTATGAGCATACTCCAAGTATGAGAATGACAGAGAGTTAATACGCCTTTTTATTTATAGTTGTAGCGTATTTTAGGTTTTCGCAGAAACGAAGTGGATGCTCTTGAAATCGGCTATATTCATAGTTGCCTGACAGAAAATATGTGATCTTACGAATTGTTTGACCCAAGACTATTTACTTAAAAATCTTTTTTTGAGAACTCATTATCATTCTCTGATTCCTATATTTTGCTTACTTTTAAAAAATAAGGATGATCGGAACTGATGTACAGCTTTATTTAATTATTTTATTAATGAATGAGTTCCATGCATTTTTCAGGAGGAAGCATTATGTTCACCATGTTCCAAGATCTTAAATGATGATGTATATACATATGTACATATGTATGTATGTATGTACGATCTAAAATACATTGAGTCTTCCACGAATCTATTCCAACATGCGCAGTTCTATTAGATGTATGTAGCTTTACACATTGTCGTAATTGAAGTCAACATGTTTTCTAGTCAACCATGTTCTGATATCGGGTATCAATGTGTTAGTTCATCATCCTTTTTCAGTTCTTGACGAGCGTTCTTGCATTGTTCATATGTATGTAATATGATAATGATATGCATTTACATCAATATCGCCTCTAACATGTCAAACTATCTAATATGGAAATTTTTACTTTTCAGAAAAGCGCAAAGACCCACCAATTGTAATTTTAAGTCGGCGTATTCCTAAAAATATGTATTTCTTATTGAGTTATTTATCGTCTATGAGAATTTCAGCATTTTGGAACGAAGAATATCGTATAAATTAGGGTACCAATATAACGAATCTAAAAAAGGAATTTTGCATATTGGATAGTTTCACAAGGTAGGGACGATATATACAGCTTGTACCATTCTTTGTCGGTATGTAAATGTTGAATAATTTAAAAAAAACAACCGATATTTAATTTCTTCTCATCCTTTTCAAATTATTTGGAATACTTTTGTAATAAATCCTAAAAATATCGCATCTGGGGGCAAATCGCGGCAGTCGATACCGTTCGAAATTTTAAAATATTTCCATATAAACTCTATTGAAATATATCGTAATTTCGTTCAATAACGACTCCCGTAATTTGCCCCCTGATTGTCACGTTCAATTGTGCGCTTTTTACTGCACTTTCGATAACTTTTTAAAGCATTCTGGGCGGTATAGCGATGGACTTTGGCACGAATGTCAGACTTGAGCTCATAAAAATATTTGGTAACGAGAACAAAGCTGATTTCTGATAGCTTTATCATACGAGTATTTCTAATTTTCTTTGTCCAAACTTCATTTTGTAATCGGACCACTGGTTGTGATGACAACAGATACTTCGCGACATGTCGGCATTCTCCCTTCCAGTGTCGCGCGTGATATTTTCGGCGATATGCTTTTCCTGGCGCGTTTATTAGGTGTAACCAATGCATGGTAAAAATTATGTGTACATACATACATATATACTTACATATACTCGTATATAAAATTGTATATATGTATGTATGTATTTATGTATTGGTATGTCTTCATTGTTTATAATACATTGTCTATTAGTATATTTGAAAGATTACTTACACTATTCTTGTGCTTCAACTTCTTTTTGATATTATCAAAATAATTCAAGTTCTTACTGATTAGATATTCCGATATTGATTTATGCAAACTGAATTTTGCATACATATGAAAATGGTGTTCATTTTGTATAAAAATTTTACTTAACCCACGAACAGAATGTTGGTTTTCTTTTAGTGCACTTAGGAAATAACTGGAAAGAGTGGAAAACAAATAAACAAACGATTTTTAATTGGTGCTAAACTAAAAGGATTGTGTGTATGGGAGTTAGTATTAAAAATATATATTATTTGTATTTTTTTTAATTAGGAGCGTCAATTTCACGAATACGAATATTAAAATTACAGGTTTATTTATAAAAATTATCAAGGCTTTACTAAGGCTTATTACGTATGTATGTATGTATGTATACTAAATTTTAAACAATTGAAGCCACACCACAACACCGTGTGTCTTATGGTTTTTGAGATATGAAGCTTGAAAAATGTACATGGTTTTTAAATTATTTGTCAGCAGTATCCATCCAATCACCCTTATCGGGAATAAAATGCGAACTTTTTTTCACGTGAAATATTTCCCGTGAAAAAAATTTGAAAATTGTGTACTGGCACAGCAACAAAGCAAAAGATTGCGTTTACAATTTGAGCGAAAGGGAATACATTTCCCGATAAGGGTGAAAATAAAAACATTTTACTCTACGGAAAAACTCGATTTTTCGAATTGGCAAAACCATAAATTTTTACTTGCATATAAATGCACATACATATGTATGTATGTATGTACTCGTATTTACATACTACATACATATCGTTAACTTAATACGAAAAGGAACTAACTCATGTTTTTCATAGTTTACAGGAGGAAGAAAAAACTAAATAAAAAAGATGCAATATTGATACAAAATTTTATTAAACGCAATTTTTATTAAAAACACTTTACAAATTTAGTGTTATATTTGTTTTATTAATATAAAGGAGGTGTATCTAGTAATGGTCTATCGAAATATGTAAAATTATCGATTTCGAAAAATTATGAGTTGGGGCCTTTTCGTATTAACTTAACGATATGTACATATGTATATGTTTATCGCTTGATCTTGTGAAAAGTACTTACTGCTTATGCCATTTATATATTTCAGCTACATTCGCAAATATCACACCACCATTGCACTCTTTTAGGACTTTTGGAGCCGCAATATCACCATTTTCATTATAGAACTCGACCATGTAACTTGAAATGGAGAAATTAAGCATTCGAGTTATTTACAATCGATTTGCTTTCACTTGTCTACTACTCACTACTCACCCACAGACAACTTTTTCCAAAACATTGATATACTCCTCTTCCGTGTTAATGAGTTCGGCAATAACTGGAAATCGATGTTTTTTATAGTCCCGAAAAAAATTAGTATTGTTCGAATTTCTTAAACGATTCATTTGGGTGTAAAATTTTCAATTTTTATTTCACAGCAAGAAAAAAGTATTTCCGAACCTTCTAAAGTTTCCAATTCCAATGAAATATTTCTAAGTAAAGATATAATTATGTGTTTATAAATACTCTTAACCGCAATAAAAAAATATTATGTGATATGTACATCCATACACATGTGGACAGAAAAATAGGTGTGAATAAAATATTGCAAATTTTTAAATTTTTTCATATTTTATTTTATAATACATAATTTATTTATTAAGTTAACGCATTTTGGCACACAAAAATTCATGCAAAACTAAAATAACAATAAGAAAATTCTAAAATAACGTACATTTCAAAAATTTTCGGATTTTGATGTGGACAATAAAATAGGTGTATACGAAAAAACTTAAAATTAAGATAACTTTTTGTACATTTAGGTTTATTTTTTTAAATAAATATTGAAGCAGGCTATTAATATCCACTATAACCACCGTTATTTTTAAGAAGGGCATCTATTCTTCTGAGCATGGATGATATTAAATTACGGTAAGTCTCTACTGGGATACTGTACCACGCCTTATGAATATTTTCCCATAATTGCTTTTTGTTACTGCAGGGAGGTTTGGAAATTTGTCGCTTTACTTGTCGCTGACTTGGCCATTCAATAACACTCTATTTGTGTTCTCTAAACCATGCACTCACCAGCTTTGATGAGTGCTTTGGGTCATTATCTTGTTGGAATTTCCATACAAGGGGCATATTTTCCTCAGCAAATGGTAACATAACTGTCTCTAATAAATCCCTGCATACAAATCTATCCATTGTGTTTTTAATAAGATGTATAGGACCAACTCCGTACCAGGAAAAACAGCCCCATACCATGATATTTCCTCCTCCGTGCTTAACAGATTTTTGGGTGAATCTAATATGGAATTCTTTTCCTTTTGGTCGTCGTACATTTCTTCCCGCATCGTTTCCAAACAAATTGATTTTAGTTTCGTCGGTCCACAGGATATTTCGCCACTTTTTTTCTCCTTCTGGCCCGCACCATCTTTTATGAGCCAAAGCGAAATTTTTCCTTTTCTTCAAATTAGCCTGTCTAAGCAAAGGAATTTTTCTAGCTATAAATTTGTAAGTTTTTCCTTGCTCCCGAAGTTGATGAACAAGCCGTCTTTCTTCTTCACTGCAATGATTCCCACGACCCATCTTAAATTCTTTTTAATAAAATTTTGTATCTTTGTTTTGATTCAATTAATATTATTTCACGTTTAATCTCACTTTTTGACAAAAAATTAAAATTTTCAGAACTTTACACAATTCACACCTATTTCACTGTCCAAGCCCAATAACACGTAAATAAAAAAAATCGCAATACTTTTTACAACAAACGCTTCTATTAGTGGGATTTCCCTTCTTTCCTTCTTTAAACAGTGATGACAGATTTATAACTTTTAAATTATTCTTATAGGAGTAGCTTATTACAATTTCTGCTAAGATTAAAAAATTAAAATCCTTACACCTATTTTTCTGTCCACATGTGTATATATGTATGTATGTACGTATTGTATTCATGCAATGATACCAAACTGACCACTTGTGGGTCGAACTATTGCAAATATTTTTCAATAAGAGATATACATACATAGATATCGCTCATTTACTTCAATAGTATCACAACTCAAAAAGAAAAAGTTTTGCAGGAAATGCGTTTAAAGTTTTCAACTTACATCCAGGGTGCCCAGAGAAGCGCCATAGTGCCGAACATCAATTGGCATTCTATACAAATGAATAGAACATACGCTTATACATTATTCTCGGTTCTCTCTCTGTGGGCAGCTCTGACTTACAGACATGCAACACAATGAAGACATGGAAAAATATTCTTTTCTCACGAGGTGGTAGTAAAAGCTATTTACAAAAGTTAAAATACGAAAAACCGAATTATTTTATAAGGTAACAAACATACAAACGTTCATATTTATAGGAATAGTACGATTACAAACAAAAAAATTAATAACTACCATTTTATAATTTTGCTTAACAATAACTTTAGCTTACAAAATTTCACCTAATACTAATAATCTGTCATATGTTGGTTGTGTATTACGCTTGTAAAGACACCGGCATTTCACTTGTGTTCATCCCAAGCTTATCACTTGTCATCTTTTACATGCGTTCTACACCTAACATACATATAATGACTAACTTTGACATTACCTTCAAGTTAATTTTAAGTGTGCACTACACAAGTTAATGCTTTTTCATTTAAGTTATACTCGCAACATACATACATATGTATGTAATTGTGAGAACATTTGTCGTAACTTCCAAGTTACAACAGCATTTCATGCCAGGTGGAGAGGTAGAGTTAATTATTATTAATATGATATTTTTAAACGTCAAATTTTACACATCTGTATTACTTTGAGTTTTAGAACATAAGCGCAGATTTCTTTGAGATTGAGAATTAAATAAAAAAAACATTTTTTTAGTATGAGTGTATATACTCGTATATGTATATATTTTCTTTAAATTTTTTCATTAGCATCTACATATGTATGTATGTATGTATATATATTTATCGGTTAACATTTATCTGATGTTATATACAGATTATTTGTAAGTAGTTTAATAAACATGTTTTGAAAACATTTATAATAAGAACTAACACTTAACAAAATTTTTTATATTGTAAATTGTGTATTTTAGTTATTAATAATGACGACACTTTTAAATATTAATATATCTTTTTTTCGTTATTGATTATGTTGTACACATGAATATATATGTATATTTCTATTTAACAAACTTTTAATTAGCCTTATAATGAATGTTGTCGAATTTTTCGATTCAACTTCGAAAGTTTTTTCTAGTCTATTACAGCAAGTCGATGTCGAGTCGAAAAATTCGTCAAACTTAATAAAGGTGAATGTGTTTCGTTTAAATTTATTTATTGATTCTTCTGCTGATTGTTTTGTTTTTAATCTAAAAATTTAATATTGTAATTGTAATGCTTCATTTTATTTTATTATTTGCTTTCTTTAATGATTTTCTTTCTAACGCAGTCTCTAGCATTGATAAATTAAAATATCAGAACAAACATCAAGCTCGATATGGAAAATTACACCATTATATATATACATATACATATTTTTTAATAAATATTTTGGCGTTTATTGGTATCAGTGAAATTAGCAACATCTACTACCGTGCCCGCTAATGGAGAGTCAAAGTCACACTTGGAGGAATACAGTGATTATTTTACTCTTTACAGGATGTTTTGGATTCAAGAGTGTTTATACAAAGATCTTCAACTTCAACTTCATTTGACGATAAATAGAATTATTATTATTATTAGCACTTCGATCTAAAAAAATTACAGTGCTATCAGAACGACCAAACAGTAAAGTCCCCAACTCGTAAATAAATCATCATAAATAAATCATTTATGAAAGAACAGAATATATTCTTTGATTGAAGCTTCAATTATTTTCTTTAAATTATTCCTTCATTGTTACACACCAGAGAGCTGCAACAGGTGTGACCGAGATGTCCTATTCACTAGCAATAAACAATAACAAACACAAGCCAATTAAGCCTTTGGCATTTATGCACATACATACATTTGTTAACATTAGAATATAATACACGAACTAAAAAACAAGAATTAAAGAAAAAAAACCTTTTTTAAAAAGAAGCTTTTCCGGTTTCAAATAAAGTTTGTTAATTTGACAAACTGTATTATAATATCAACTACACAGCTTTTCTATGATATTAAAATTATCCAAAAAAAAATATCCGCCATTATCAGATCATTTCTGTGTCATAATAACATTGCATTGTCATCCGATCGTCATTCAATCGGAATCTGGGAAGTGGATAAAATTTAATTTGAAAGATAAAGATTTTATTACAGGCAGATAACGGGACTTGTTAAACTAAATAAAAGCTTTTAAAAATAGAAATAGGTATGAATCATTCACAACGTTATAACATTTTTTGCACACGCAAAGTTTACTTTGCAAACTCCTCCGCTTACTTTTCCCTTCCCTCCAACAAACTCATACCTTTGTAAAGTAAAGTTTGCATGTGTAAAATCCGTCATAATGTTGTGAATGATTCATACCTACATATTTATTATCTTTACTTGCATTGATTTTGATGTAATAATCTATCCGGCTTGTTCACGAACAAAATCGCATCACAAAATTTAAGCGTAGATGCTCGACTGTAATCGAAAGTTTGTTGCAGCTCTCTGATACACACATTCATAAAAACATGATTATAATTCCCAATTATTTCCAGGCTTAAAGATTTTTTTGTGTTATTTTTTTACAATAGATCCAAATTTATACATGCAAATGCATATGTACATATGTATGTATGTACGTATATGTACATATTGTTCATTTACTTGAACAACGACACAAGTGAAAATATATTCGATTTTTGATTAATAATGCAGAATTAATCCTCATTTTATTATGCACATTGTGCAAAGATATCATACAAACATCTTGCATAACTCAACTCTTGGGAGAAAAAGTAACTTTCCTTTTTGGATTGAATTGTTTGCCAATTTAAAGTTTTAAATTCGCTTTCTGACAAGCTTTTTTTTTAGTTGTGACGTTGTTCAAGTAACTGGGCGATGTATACATACATACATATGTAATCCTAAATTTATCACTGTACTTCACCGCGGCCGATGCGATGCTCCTTGAATGAATTTAGAGATATATTTGTTAAAATTTCACAGTGTTTTGATTACACCAAATCCCTTAATTCTTTTGATGTTTCATTAATGATAATAAAATAAATAAAAATTATACATATGTACATAATTTTGTATTCTACTTATAACAAATCATATCTTCTTAATGCATGTTTTATTTCATTATAACTTAAATCCTAATAAAGTAAATATTTTCTTTTCCTTCATTGCAGTCATTAATTTTTTTTTTAGATTGGAAACTATGTATAAACGTAAACTTGTACATATGTACATATGTATATTCAAATCTATAGCGGGCATACAAAACAAAGCCAAACATATAACATAATGGATTATCTGAATAATATTAAACACATGCTGAGTAACTAACGATGCCATGAGTCTGAATAATTGGTATTTCCCTTTTTATTTCTGAATTATTATAACATCAAATTTTTTATTCAAATTATGTATGCATGTACTTACATATATTTATTATTTATATATGTATGTATATAATTATATGTATATGTATGTATATTTATGTATGTATGTGTATAAACATTTCATTTTTATGAAAAGCTCGAAATAATTGAGCCAAAATTTAGCTTTAAATAGAGTCATTTATGTATTTTGTTTTTCTTTAATCATAATTAAAACTTAAAATTTCTTTTAAATAAACAAATATATTGAAAATGTTGTCATTTTTAAATAATAAACATAATAAAATTTTTATACATATGTGTATGTATGTACATGATTTTAATTAATAATCAATCTTGTGTTTGGGTTTTTCTTCTGTGCACAAAAGTTATTTTTAAACACTTTTTGTTTTTATCGTTAAATCAATTTAATGAAATCAGTCCATAGTCTTTAAATAATAACTAAATATAAACAAATAAACAAAAAATAGTATTAATAATTAACAAGAAAAATATATGGTTCATAACAAAACAAAAACTAAAACAAACGATTAAATTTTCTCAAACAACTTTTAGTTTTTTCTTATTAATTTTTTAATTCAATAATATTTTTACTTGCAAAGAAAAAACACAATAAAGGTATTCATTTCAGTTTTTTTCTCGTTGGAAAAATGTAATTTTTTTGACAACAAGCACAGGAAAAAAATTCAAAAATTTTTTAAAGTTTTTTTCCTGTGTTTGTTGTAAAAAATTACATTTTTTCATTTTTCCAACGAGAAAACCTGAAATGAATACCTTTAATGATAAAATAGGCTCGATAAACATCAACAAGTTTTATTATAAAATAATACCCGACTATATTTCCCCAGAATTCATGCATATTTCAACAAATAAATTACTCTTTGTGTGGAATTCAGTTTTATTTGAATATTCCTCATCGCTAAATAATTATAAAAAAGGAAATATTTATTATTTATTTATTTCGTTGCAGATTTTGTTCATAAAGAAAAACTCTTATTTCTTATATTTTTTGTTATCTTTTTTTAGACGTTCGACAAGAAATAAAAAAGATTTTCTATTTTTATTACAACTCATTTTATTTTACTATTTTTTTTTAGGATTGTAAAAAGATTTATATTCACAAACAGTTCAAAAACAAGTGCAAATGTTTCATCAATTGCTTTGCATCAGCTCTGATTTTATTGCATGGAAATATTATTTCTGTGAACTTTTTACAGCTGAGAAGTTTTAAGGGCGTTACAGCCCAATTCGAGATCCAATTTTATATTTAGAATTATAAATAAGAAAATCTCATTATTATTTGTATCAATTTAATTTCTTAAAATTCTCCACTGATATTTTTTTAATTGAAAATTTCCATTCTTTAATTTTTTTTTAGAATTTAGAGAGTATTATCATTTCCGGAACTTTCGAAAACATTTGTATTTTTGAATAATAATTCTTTCTTTGTCATTAATAATAGGCATGTATGTATGTATGTATGTATGTATGTATGTATGTATGTATGTATATAGTAGGGATATAATATAGTATATGTATGTATCTCACTTGTGGTAAGAACAAGCTATATTTCACGTATTAAAATATTAAAATTGTTTCTTTTTTCTTTCTTGTTTAACTTCTAAGATTTGGTTTAAAAAATTCTTTGCTATCTTTTGTTTCGAACAAAAGCCAACAAAAATGTAATTATGTAAATGTTTTTCTCTTTTTTTTATACAAGGAAACTATATAATCTTTGGAATCAAATAAATTCCTTAAATAAAGTTTTATACATGAAAAACTATCTAAAATTTTGAAATATATCTGCGAAGAGTAGATGTGGAGAGAGAGAAATAGAGTAAGGAAGGCTTTGGGTTCCATAAAAAGCTCCGATACTTTAATACAAAACAAAACAAGCGTATATTTCAACGCTTATGTCCAACAGAGATGAATTTCCTAAACTCCCACAAATCCATAAACTTCCAAAACTCGTATTTCAAAATCGCCGGAAGGACATAGAGGTGGATTATTGAAGGTTTTGCAGCTGTCAGTTTTGCCAAAGCGAATATTTTCATCCATCCAAATGGCTTGGCCCTCTCTAAAAATACGTGAATGAATTGTTTAAAAATAATTTAATTAATTTTATTTATGTATTTTTTTTCAAACGCACCCTCCTCCTATAGTGATCATTTTTGAATCGGCTGCCATAAATAACTCAGACGAATGGCCCAAATCTTTGTCATTGTCAATACCCACCCAAGGATATTTAGCTCTTTCAGGATATAAAGAAAATAGAAAAGTTTCCCCCGTTCCAAAGTAGGCTTGTCTTTGGCCTTTGTCGTCTTTAATGTTACGCTCAAACCAACGCGATGAACAGTAGGCCCCAAATACCTAAATGTTATAGATTTTAGATTAAATGCATATTAAAGCCGTAGGACTGGCTGGTAACTAATTTGTATTGTTTAAATACATATACTATTGCATTTGCTTATTTTACAAATACATGTATTTGTTCAATTCACAATCTCAGTAGTATGGTTTATGGCTTGGTGAAATTATACCAGGTGACTGCATAAGGGATTGTTGTACAACAATACTACAACCATTACTGTGTAGAGAACCAAATAACGTCGTCAGTTTGAACAAAAAATTATCATATGAAATAGGGATAGCACCCAGTTAGATACGTCTTGATTTATGGTTAAAAAAATGATACTTGACACTTGCTTGTGAATAGACAAATTTGTTGTATCGTTATTTTTTTTTTTTTTTTAAATGTCAGAAATTTAACCAGATATGGGAATGTTAGTTTTAATCTACTATATAGAATATTCCCAGACCTGGCCTCAGTCAACTTCATATTTGAAAAACATACACACGAGTATGTATATATGTATAGAATTTAATCGTTTAATTGGAACACCCTTTTGTATTAAAACAAAAATACAATATTGTATAATTGGACGATTAGACAACGCATACGACGTTAATGCAATCTTGTGAATTGAACAATTGCGAAAAAGTAATAGAAATAAAAAAATTTAGCCTTACCTCATTGTTACACGTTTTAATCATCATTAAAGTGGGTTCGTGCTGTTCCACTCTGACATAAAATGTCGTCAATGAGCAACCGTGTTCCTCGGTGGTATACAACAGTACAGGCTGATACATGGTAATTCGAACTGGAAGCCATGACCACAACGTGAAAAGCTAAATGCGAAAAATGAGAATTAAATATTAATCATACTCTCATTTGAGAAAGAAAAATATGTACACATGTATGTATGTATGTATAAGAGAAAATCTAGAAAAACAATACAAATTAAACATGCTTTTAATATTAACAAAATTAAACTCTATTCAAACTAACAACAAATATGTATATGCACATATGCACATACATATGCATGTGTGTATGCATTCACATTTTACATGCATACATATGTACATATACATATATATACTTAAAAAAATTTTTAAAAATGTGTCTCAAGAAGAAAAATAAATCTGTACATATCGGTCGAGCTTTTGATTCAATAGAGACATAACTAAAAAAAATAGATTAGCAGTTTATTGCTAAAAACTTAATGGAAAATTATTAAATTTTTAAGACCGATATGACTATTAATAATAACTCAAAAATCGCGTTTAACGCGTTATAACGATATTGCGGCAAAGGCTCGATATGTATGCTTGTATATTTTGAAACGGTAAAGGTTAAAGTTCATCCCTAGCAAGTTAGGGAGAGTGCGTGTGTGTGTGTGTGGGTATTTGGATGGGTTAAAGGATGAACGAGTTATGACAAATGTTCGTTTTTTATTTGCTTTGGATTTTAGGTGTAATTACTTTTTTTCATATTAATTTCGGGAGTTGTAAGGAGTTCTACAAACTTTTGAATTTCCTTAAATAACAAGACAATTTTAAAATGATGTCCGCTTACATTAAATCTCTCTTTTATGGTTTTTACTAATTTTTTAACATCCATCGCATTCAAATTCTAAAGAAAATAGAAACCAACAAACATGTCAGTAAGAATACAAAATCTCGTTTGATTTTTGACAGAAAGAGGTCAGTGGTGAGTGTTGTTAAATTTTGTGGAAACAGACAGTATAAAACATTTATTTAAGGGATATTTTAGTATAATGCAACGACATAAACAGCTGTTGCGAAACAAATCGTAGTTTTCAGTACCATCGTGATTGGATATAAAAATATATATTTTTTTTACCTTATTGAAGTAGAGATAAGTTGAATAAATTGTCAAATTAATTAAACCAATCATAAGACTTAAAAGATATAAATAAGAGCGTTTCGATTCAGATTAAATAAGTATTTTGTAATTACATACATATGTATACTATATAAATATCATCCCTTTGAATTTGAATCAAAATCTTGCAAGGGCTTTTTAAATGTTGTGTATAAGGAGTTTCATTTTGTGCAAAGTGAATAAAACAATAACGAAACAAAAAATAATTGCATGAAGAGTTTAATAACAAAAAATTTTATTTGTTTGTTATTTGAAGTTTCTGACAACAGAATAGTTAAAAATTAAAAAAATGTCAAAAAGTACATCAAAATATGGAGTAAATTTATACGACAACATCAAAAATTCACACTTACATCCTCGTTTTGACAAACAGTAGACTTTAAATTATGAATGGGATAAACTCCCATGGCAATGGCTCTATGGCCAGGGGATTTTTCGCCCTAAATTTATACAATAATAAAAAAATTTCAAACGTAACGAAATAAAACGTTGAGAATGTAACCGATTTGCAAAGAAAAAGAAAAGAATTTTAAGATAAAAAGATAAAATTATAATAATTGAAAAAAAAATTGAGAAGAAGTACTCAAACGGCCAAGCAAGTATTTGTAGTTTGGAATACAAAAAAGTCACAGCAGCACACGTTTAATACGCAAGCGCACGTACAGCGTTTTAGGCGTTTATTTTTATTATTTTTAGTAAATATTTTAACATTTATTTTAAGGATCACATTTTTTAATTTACGGCAGCATTAAAAATTTAAAAAAGAAAAGAAATTTTATTTAGCGATGATAACAAAATATGATTTTAATTTTATTCAAAATAAATATAAACAATCTCGAATTTTTTTTTCTTTTTTGTTGATTAAAAAATGATGTGGAAAAGTTTACGTTTTTCGAACATGTAGACATAGAAAAACCATTAATTACTATAGAGCAAATGAAAATACATATTGGCTTTGGAAAGCACATAAACAAACTCATAAAGAAAGCAGCAATTTTGTTAGTAAGACTTACATACAATTAAAATTAACTAAAAAAAATAAAGTTTAATTAATAACGAAAAAAAGTTTACAGAAAAAGTAATTTTTATTACCAAGTTCCGACAAGTTTCGGTGTGATGTGCCTTCTATAACAGAAATTGTTGTTTTATTTCATTTGCATAGATTTATTAACACAAAGATACGACATTAAAGTTTATTGTATTGAATTGAATTTGTTGATTAATGATATGCGATACAGTTTTCGTATGAAGCAAAATCATTTAAAAATTTACATGTGAATTCAAGTGATTTAAAAAAGAAAAAGAAGAAAAAAGTAAAAATTACATTTTTGTCAGCAAAGTACATTCGTTCATAAATATATGTAAAGTAATAACAAACAAACAAAATAAAAAATACTTATGTATGTATGAATAAATTTTTCAATTTTCAACAAATCGAGTGTATGTACTTATGTCACGTCACAGTCAGTGAGTTGAATTATTAATTAAAATTAAAAAATAAATCAATTAGGACTAAAAAGCTAAAGCTACTTATAATATTTTTTTAAGCTCAAGTTAAGAAAAATGGAATATGAGGGTTAATGTTTTAAAGCAAATTTGAATATTAGAAATTTTAATAATCGAGATTGTTTCTTTTAATAAGATATTAAATTTAACATACACATTTACGCAAAGGAAAACCAACAACACTTTTATGAATTCTTTAAATAACTTTAAATTATTTAATAATTCGGATACGAATTTTGAAGGGAAAACTTCCCGACAACGGACAAAGTCAATTATCGATATTTTTGTGGCATTTAGTTAGAATGTATACTTCAAAATACTTAAAAGTGGATGGATGTATGTACGCACCCAATGTGTTTCTTATAAAATTTTATTCAGAAGATTTTTTATATTTAGGGAGTTCACAAGATTGTTTTGAAATATGTTTTAATATTGCAACGTTTCAATTTTAATGCTTTAATACTGGCAAGTTTCTTGTTTTTGTATGTGTGTAAATAAAATTTATTAATAGTATAAAAAGAAGTATAGATACTTTTTTAGTTTTAGAATGCACTTTTTTAAAAAATGAACTTTCGACCTACCATAGACGAGAAAAAATGCACTTAAAGGAAAAAGTCGGTTCTAAAGTTAAAACATGCTGAAGCTGTTTTTAACTAGATTAGCATCGACTCTGGCTCTTTAAGCTTAAATTAGACGTGACATAGCCATAATGCCATAGCCATAACCAAACCAAAATTCAATTGGTTTCTATGGTGAGAGTTATGGCGTTATGGCGAGTCACCTATAATCAAATACAGTGTTGCCCATTAGTTCGGTTCGAACGGCTGTTTTCTATGGCTATGGTTATGTCACGTCTGATTGAGCCTTATATCAAAAATCACCAAAAGGCCGCCCGTGGGCACTTTGTTATGCTCTTTTTTACACGTAAATTCGTACAAGCATGCAATTTAATCTCTTTTATATTATATACTTATGAATGTTTGTTTTTGTTTATCATTGATTTATATCGTTACCTGCTCACAATGAAAAAATTATGATGGCACAATGTTGCCACATTAAAATTTGTATATACTGATTGTGAATTCCCTAATTATATTTATGGTGAAAAAAATTAATAATAACACTGTGCAACAGTGCAAAAAACAAACGGACTTGACACACACGATTTTAATACATATCATCCAAGGATAGTAAAACTATAAACTCAGTTTGGCAATTTTGGTGACCAAGTTTTTTTTTTACGGAAAAAAAGAATTTCTTCGTGCACTTTTTTTTGCAAAAGAAAAAGATTTTTTTCACTTTTTTCAGAATAACTTAGGTACATACACATATGGACCCCTAATTTTTTGCTAACAATATCCTAGCTACGCTAAAGCTGAACAACTTTTGCCAACATTTGATCTTTTAATCTGATACCATTGAAATTTCTTTTTTTGCATTTTTTTTAATTGCTTTGTTATTGTTGCATTTCTTGAGTGGCAAATTTTAGTATTTACTATAGTTAGGTTTTGTTATTGTTTTGCGAAATGTTGTGAGTTCAAAATTATAAACATTTGTAAGTTATGCTGAAACAGGTTAAAACAAAATATTCTTTTAAGAAAAAGTGCAGGATTTTTTTTGGCACAAAGTCCAAATGAAACTCAACAGAAAACCATTTAAAAGAAGTTAGCGTCGAAAAATTATGAAAAAATTATATTTTTGAGGTAAAAAGTCGTATGTATGAGCTATTAGAGCGCATAGACGCGTTCAGATTACATTAATACGAGTGTGTTCACAAAAAAGTGCTCAACTTTACCGTAACTACAATTTTAACTAATATTAGTGGTATTTACACCGAGCTTGTTAGTTTGTTAGTCGTTAATCGTTACATTTTTACACGCATTTTATTTTTGTATATTTAACGCGCTACCGTATTAACATTTAACAAATTAACGACACAGCACCCGCGATAAAATAGTTGTTAGTTGGTAACTCAGATTCAGCTGTTGCAGTTTCTATATAAATATAATAAAAAAGTCATTTGTGATACATTTCTAAAAAAATATTTGTGTTTTGGCAATTTTCGTGTACATTAGACTTTCTCGTGATATGTTTTATTTTTTTTTCAGAATAATAAATTGTATCAGAATAATAAATCAGCGGTTTTACTACGAAAGTTACCAGACTAACAAAGTTTTAAAAAGGGGGTCGTTCATAGTTGGTAACTTTAACAAATTAACAAACTACCGAGTAACAAATTAACAAGTTCGGTAAGAATACCACTAATGAAAAAGTCATTTGTGATACATTTCAAAAAAAATATTTGTGTTTTGGCAATTCTCGAGTACATTGCACTTTCTCGTGACATCTTTTATTTTTTTCAGAATAATAAATTGTGTCAGAACAATAAATCAACTGTTTTACTACGAAAGTTACCAGACTAACAACGTTTTAAAAAGGTGGTCGTTCACAGTTGGTAACTTTAAAAAATTAACAAACTACCGAGTAACAAATTAACAAGTTCGGTGTGAATACCACTATTGTTAACAAAAAGTTAAGAGTTTACAAATTTGTTTGGTGGACCCTTTACTATATTATTGCCATACGTAGTTAAGCGCTATGACCATTGCTGAATTAGCTGTTGGTAAAAACTGATGACATCATGAACATAAAAAAATTGTCCACTAAAATCGCCAAAACGAGTGTAGGGTTTTATTATCCTTTGCTAGTACACTCTAATCTATGCTATCCAGTCCGTGTGTTTTTTCAAAAGCCTTCATTTGTTGCATAGTTTAATAATAATATTGTGTTGTTGGCGGACTGGTTACATTAGGAACGCCTAAATTCGCACATAACATAAATATTTAACGACTAAGAGTATGAAAATATGTCTCACCTCTCTAATAGTCAGTGTGTGTGACATCATTTGTATATTGACTTGTGATTGACTTGTTGGTAAGTTATCGCTGGAACGCGATTTAACTAATTGTTTATTACCGCTGTTCAACACGGATCGGCTTTTTAATAGCATTTCAGTCTTCAAAAATATTCTAGATATATATGTGGAACTGGGGAAATGCAAAATACAAAAGAAAAGTATTATTTTTTTACGACAAAAGGAATAAGAAGAAAATAATACCTTAGTCCCCTAATACTAAAAGCGGCATGTAATAATTTGGCCGGCGATACTGGGATTTTTTTGCAAAATTTTATTAAAGCACTGCCAATGTCATTTTTTATATTATCCGGACTCCATTCGTTGTTCGATTGACACTCCTTGTGAAAGAGGTTTAAAATGACCAATGAAATTCGATATAAAACTTTAATGCCCTCATGAAAAAAACAATCCATAATGCGTACTAAATGCTGGAAGGGTAGACCAGCTAAAATCCACCAGCACCAATCCATAAAGACTCTTTCCAATTTCACGCCGGGACAGATTCGTTGAAAATATGAAACGGCATTCTTCTGCACAATAGAAGACAAATACGTACAAATGTATGTACATATGTACATATGTATTTACATATAGTACATACTAAAGTCCTGCACAAAACCATTTATAAGACATTTCAAGATATGAGAGATTTTTGTTTAGCGTTTGTTTTAGAATATTTCGCTGTAGTAAAGCATTTGAAAAATATCTCGTCTTGAAAGGTCTTATAAATCATATTGTGCAACACACTAGCACATACACACATTTGTATGTATGTACATATGTAAAAAAATTAAATTAAATTAATGCATATGGATGGATGGATAAATGTGTGTACATACTGTGTGTTTTTTGGCTATTTGCATAACGGTTTTCCATGTCACTTCGTGCAATAGTTTCGTTTGATTTATGAATACTTTATCCTTGCTACCCACTAAGGCGGCCAAACAATGATAAGCTTCTTCCTCTGTAAAACAAAAAAAAAATCAAAAATAAATAAAAATTTTTTGAAGGGCTAAACTGAATCAGGAATGTTAATATTTCAATGATGATGGCATTCTAACGTACATTCATACATATGTACATATAAAAAATATTATTTCGAACATCTTTTTTTTTTGTACACTATTTGGAAAAAATCTTATTGACCTCAAAAATTTCAAAACAAGAAATCCAAGGGAAATATTTTTTAAAAGATTTATTACATTCACGAGCAAAATATTTGACTTGTATACATTTTTACGTTTTGTTTTTGCTTTTTTGATTGGCTTCGAGCCAAAACACATCAATTAAAATTTATAAAAGAATAAAATGAAACGAAATTTTATTATTATCACTTTAAACTATAAACAATGAAGATAACAAAAGATCTTAAAACGTTCAAATTGTTTTTTTCCAATACTTTAATATATACATATGTACATATTTTTATTTCTGGTAATATACATATACATACATACATAATTGAAAATTTTAAAAGATTTTCTATCCAAATAAAATTAAAACAAAAAAGTAAGAGTGATATGTACACTTCGACTGTGCCGAATATTATATACAGCAACAGGGGTCTAATTTCCACATTCGATTGCGAGCGAGTTATTACTCGAATGTGCGAGTTTTTTAACTTTTGGGATTTTCTCATTCGTTTTCGAATAACACATATCGAAATTTCTAATGGCAGCATTCGATAACGTGCATACATTCGAATGCAACCGTTCCGTGTTTTTACTCGCAAGAAAAATGCATTCGAAATGACGTTTAACATAGAAAAAGCGAAGTTAAAGAAAATACATAAATGTTCAATATTTTACTTATTTATTTATAAATGAATGTATGCACAAATGTATAAAAAAATAAAAATATAAAGAATTTCTAGTTTTTATTTTTAAATATAACAAAACACACTGATTTGTCAAATAATGTTTGCCCAACAGTTGTCAGGGAAAATAAAAAATCAACCAACTCTGGGAGCATCTAAATAAGAAATTAACTGATTCTGCTCAACCAATAAAAGAATCGAAAATGTGGTATTCTCTAACTTTTCACTAATAAATTAATTATTAAATTAATATTAATTAAAATAACATTTATGTATATTCGTTTCTTTTTTTTCTGCATATATGTGCATACGTGTATGTACATATGATTTCGAAAACATACATATGTATATGCAAACAGATGTTTTTGCTTACACTGAAACAAACTATATTCGCTTAGTATCGAGTGACATCATCGGAAAATTTCTTGTTATCGGAATCAATTTCTGTTCGAATGCAATTTAGATCACCAGTCCAGGAATTAAGCCCCAGGGATTTCAGGCAAATGCATGTTTTTTTCTTAACCCTGATAATGGCAAGAACGAAATATCTTTAAGAAACATTGCATTTGCGTGAAAATAACATCGATTTTTTAGTGCATATTTTAGAATATTTTGCTGAAAATGCGTAATTTGATCATAAATGCATATTTTGTCTCATATTTTGGTATGAGATAATTACATGGTTTTGTTTAATATGTATTTTCATATTTCATATCGATTTATGTCTTCAGTAATTTTGTCAAAAATTTAAATTTCCAAAAATATTATTGTTGACAAATTATTAATGCAATGGCAAATTTATTCGCTTGCACTGTTGTAGAATTGTGGAAGGATTATACAAGCACACACACACCTAGCAAATTTAAAGAAAATTATCAGTTTGATGATTTCAAGAGGAAATTGTCTGCATTAAAGCCGAAAGTAGTGAGACAATTCTGCAGAAACTTGATATTGTTTTTAAAAATTATAACGGATTTAAAAAAACAACATTGTAATGGTTTAGTTAAATAAATATATTATATAAAAAGAATTTGAAATTTATTTGCTGGTGGTTCAGCTTGGTCTAAATGCATTTCAATGCATGCATCAGGTATCCAAATATATGTATAGACCATGATACAATTATACTAGGTACATGCACAAGCCCAGCCTGTCACTGTATACGTTGCTCCTAGTTGTCAAACTTTGTTTACAAGCTGCAAAAATGTTAATGTATGTGTGTAAATAAAATGATTACAGTGTTGCCAATGAATTTGCACATGGCTGTGTCTCCAATTACACATTGAAGAAAATTACACTACACATCTTTTGTGTAGGTTAAAATTAAAACAATAATTAATAAAAATAGAACCCAAAGTAGAATTACACACATATTATACAAGAATTTAATTACATCGCCTACACATGTGAGTAGAAATTACACACTGTCTAACTACACCCATATTGGCAACACTGAATAACTATAATCATGCAGGAATGCCGCGTCTGCAATTGTACTTTAGTTACCCTGTAATTGTTATTTTTATAAACAAAAGACAGTTGTTTCCGAAAATTTGGGGTTTGTTTATACCAACAAAATACATGTGTTTTTTGGTGTTGCAATTTTGTTGTAGTTCTGCATGTACCTAGTATAATTGTATCATGGTATAGACCTTTTGTAAGTATTCAACTAGTGAACTTTGGCTGTTGTCTCTATCAATCAAAATGGCTTCGCAATGAAAATTTATTGAAAAACTCTAATCGGAAGAACTTTTTGACCCCTTTGACTTAGTTCTTTATTCTCTTTATCAAATTGTTTATACATATTTGCTTCCAGTCCAAGCATGATTTTTTGCATGTTTCTATGCATTTGTTCTATGTATGTATGTATGTACGTAAATATGTATGTATGTATGTATATGGTCTTTCAAATAAACAACAAGTTAACAAAACATTTCCTTATTAAATAAATCATCGCAGGCCATCGTTTAATGTGATTTCTATAGTATATTATTTTCGCTGACTGTGAGAGAGATAATAAGAACAACACACAAACACAATTAAGTTTGTCTGGAGGTAAAATCCATAATAAAACCTTAATAATCTTTATAAATGTTTAATAGATTTTTAAATAATGAATAATTAAAAGTTTTCATTAATTTTAAACAGCGATGTAAATATTTACTCGTTGTACATACTATATTTGCCTATAGAATAAAATAAATATTTAAATTGCAATTAACATATACACACACATCCATACATATGTACATATGTACATACAATAACGATAATTAAACTTATTAATATGTACTCCTAAATGTTATCGGGGTAGAAGTGATTTAAATGTGGTACAAGCACCCAGAACTTATTGATAAGAATAATAATAATAAAGCCAAAGCTACTTTCACATACACACGAACGCACACATTCATATAACATACATACATACGTACATGTATGAAAGAGGACCCTGTAGGAAGCTTGGGGTTAAGTGACTTCAAGTCACAACTTTTGTCGATTATTTTGGTGACTTTTTGACGTGATTCTCAACGGAGCGTCTACATACTCGTATTAATATTTGCTTTTGCGATGACCGTTATGCATTAGTTTCTTTTTATCTTTTTTTATAATTTTTAAATTATATAATTTTACATATTATAAACATTTGCTCCAAAAAAAGTACCAAAAATGTAGATTAAAATTAATAAAATGTGCTAGGAGAATATATGTGTTCAATGTATACATATGGTCCCCAAATAACTTCCTAGTCAATAGTATTAACTTCATGACGCGTTAGTAGTAGACTTTCAATGATACGCAGATGTTAAATGTCTATAGCTAGAAGTATTGTCTGTAGTATAAATCGTCTGGTAGTAGTACTGGTGGCAAAGTCAATGTTAAGTACATCAGTCTACTGTTTTACTACTGACACTTCCTACAGGGAAATAACACTCGGAAAATTAATATAACTAATAGTGGGTACACACTTTGCAACGTGTTTACGCAACAAGTTTATATTACATGTTGCATATTTCGACACAAACACTGCAACCCACAATGCATTTTGATATTTTTGCAACTTCGAACGCAACCATAAACCAGACTTCACACTATGTGACCGACAATGCAATCGGCCTGGTTGCATAAACACGTTGCTAAGTATGTACCTACCATAACAACATACAAATTTATGTGTGCTACTCTGGTTTTAGACTTGGCAGTTTTAGTTGCTCAACTTGTGATTTTGTTTGAGAGAGTTGAGAAAGTAATATGTATATACGTTTTGTATACCTATCTTTTTCTTTCACATTATAAAATCAAAAGTTGGGCAAGAAAAACTGCCGACTCTAAAACCAGAGTTACCTTCTTTTAGAAAAGGGATAGTGCAAAGAGCTTAAATATTTTTACACCCCAGCTAGATGCGTTGTGTTAATTTTTTTAAAGCATCGTTGCAGCGCCTTTCGTCTTAAGATTAATGTGCTACTCTAAGCCAGTGGTCGGCAAATTAAGGGCACCACAACTTTTAATATACTCTTATAATACGTACATATATGTACACACGCATTGTTGAGAACAAGTTTTGTGTATCGCATAATTTTAAGAATCAGCGTTGCCAGAGAAAAAATGTTCTCGCAACAATAATAATAATGTTTGATGAGAATTTACTAAATTTTTTATTTTCAGAAAATTATTATGGCAAACCAGAAGGTTTGGTTTGTCAATATACGTTGTCATCCATGAAAAAAATGACATGCAAAGGCATTTTGAAGCATAAGTACATATGTATATTTAAATTATTTAAAAAAAAATTCTAAAAAACTATCTCTTTACTCACCATTGAATTGACGTAGCAACAACAAAAGATGTCTTTCTTTCCAAATAAAACTTGAGTGTTTCTTATGACCACAATACAATCAAGTTTGGTTTTGGAGATTTATAATTTCAAGTTAGGGAAATGAGACATGAGTTTGATCATTGGTTTGTGTCCAAAACGAGCTACTGAAAGTGTTCGATTCAAGTCTAATACATATGTACTTATGTAGCCATTTTTAATTTACTTATGTTCGTCAACGAATTATTGCTACAAATATGGACGATGAAAAGGCATATTCAAGGCCAGGGATTGAACTCGGGTTTTTGAAGACCGCCATTTTCTTTGTAGTCAACTTACGAACTACTTCAACCAACAGCTGAAAACAATATATTCCTTAAATAATGGTATAAAATTAAATTGTACATGCAATTTTTACTCGTATATTGAAACAAACTCGGATCTTTCAAGAGCCCTCTGTCCCAAATTGTTGCACATGCCGATGTCGTACTGTCGTACTCTCTAATGTTTTTAGCTTTATTCAACTTATAATGTTTCATTTTAAAATAAAAAAACCATCCATTGCATTTGCATAAGATTTGTAGTGTGTAAACGAAAAAACAGAGAACTAAACGTCGGAACTTGTACGATTAGAGCAACAAACTCAATACAACTAGTTTCAGTTGGTAATAATTAGAGTGCAAATGTGTACAAGACAGTACAATGATTAAATAATGATACAAAATTAAATAAATAAATAATAAATAAATGAAATGCTGATAACAACAAAATCAAATAGGAAAACATTTAATAGAAATGTTTTGGAAGCCACAAATACTCGTAGCACTATGTAGAAATTATTTTTTGTTCAGAGTTTTTCAACTTTTAATTTGTTCTTGTTTACAAAATACTCATAGTAATGAAAATAGAACATGTAAGAGGGCTAACTATGTATGTATATTCGGGCGTGCCGAAACTTATACTTGTATACACTTCACAAATCATAAAATGTATATTCATACATATGTATGTATGTATGTATGTACATGCATATACATTTTATGAAAAAAAAGACTTTCGCATCCACATAAAATGTAATGCTACATGGCATACGACTGCATTTTAGATACATCTTACAGACAAACAATTTCTTGCCTAGAGTTTTTGAACTTTTAATTTGTTCTTGTTTACAAAATACTCATAGTAAAGGCTCAGTTAGCCGACGGTAATGTAAAGTAAGTGCAACAGTAGGAAACAGCTGATCGATATTGTTATGTGAAAAGTAATGAAAATGATTATAGAGATGTAATGTAACGTAACCTACTTTTGATATAAAAATATCGACAAGCTGTTTCCTACGTTGCAGTTACATTACTTGGCTGTGCCGAATCTTATACGTACGACTGCATTTTAGATACATCTTACAGACAAACAATTTCTTGCGTAGCGCTGGACTTGTTATCATGATTATGTGTGTTCAGAAGCAAATTTTTATAAGCACAAACTTGAAAATTTGTGTATTGAATCAAATGACACTGGAATGTAGACAATTGGTAGCAATGTGTAAAGAAGGGTTAAAAAATATATGTTTTTGTACGTTTACAATATTTTTTAATTAATTTTTAAAATTTATTTCACACGGACACATATTTTTCGATTAATTTTTCAAAATGCATAGTTGGGGGGTTTAAAATTTAAAAAAAATGCAAAATAAAATAAAATAAAACAAAATAAAATAAAATAAAATAAATTTAAAATAATTTAAAACATTGTGACACTATGACACTCAAGACAACAGTTTGAATTCCCCAATTTTCTATTTGTTTTAAGATTAATAAAAATAATTATGTCATACGTACATACATACTCTTAAAATTGTTGGCCAAGGGTATGAAAATATTTACATACATACATATGTATGTATGTACATACATATGTATTTATGAAAAGACAGCTTTTATTATTTATACTTGTCAATTATTAACATTTGCTAATTTTTAAATAAATCAATTGGCTTGCTATTGAAATCACTGCCCATATTTGCAAAGATAACATACACTTGTGAAAAAATATAATGTTTTATTACTTTTCACTTATTAATTTCTAATTAAGTGTATAACATTAACTGAGCAATAAATTCATTGCTTTTTAATCCTGTCTAATTAAAGGTACTACATATTAACAACTTGTTATTTAGATATACTAAAAATATTATTTATATGCATTTTACTTCAAAGTACATACCTAAATACGTACATATGTAGTTTAAAATACTAGAGAACAAATGTGTATAAGCATACAATGATAAAATTTAAGCATTTACAAAAACTAATTGGGATATTACCTCAAATGCTTTGTGCCAAATTGTAAGATAACCAGAATACAAACAACAACTTTTGACCCATTTAGGATTTTTACCTCTCCGATTTTATTTCAAACATGCAAGGATATTATAGCAACCTCAGTAGGCATCTTTTCAGAATACATACATATACATATATTTGAGTATAAAGGACATTTTCTCAGTTTGAAGATTCTTGCAACAAGATATATTACCGACTTTTGTATCATATACTGGTTTTGTAGAGAAATGTTTAAGTATTAAATGTGCTTTTATGGTTTTTAAGAATAATTGGAAGTTTATTTTTGCAAAGTTTTAATAAAGTCCATAATACAAGGGCGTGCTCCATATACATATGTATGCATGTATGTATAATTTTTTTCCTTCAAATTAATATATTTTAAAAATATGTATAACATTTCTCCACAAATTAAAACAAAATATTGGACATCACAAATAGTTAACAAGATATGCTCAAATATACCTATAATGGCCCATTTCATACTGTACAATTAAAAGCTAACAGGAACTTTAACGGCAAGTTTTGCATGGAGAACTGTAGGTTAAAGTTCATGTTAACTCTTAATCATACATTGCGAAAAGGGACGTAAGCCTGTTTTCAATGAAAAAAAGTTGTTTAATTGAAACCCACTTATTTCGAAAACCTTATTTTCGGTTCATTCAGGTATGTGATAAAAAACGATTTACATACTAGATACAAAACCGCTCGTTTTTTGGTAAATTTCGTTTAATATCATTATTACATTACATTGTTTATATGTATTTTACCTTATTTTATGGATTAAAAATTATTCTCACCTTTTCCGAAAAAATAGAGGAAATAATATTTTATATTTTTTTCAGCAAAACTTACAAAGACTAATAATTTCACAATAACAATATTTGGCAAACAAAACCTTACAATACTAAATAATAAAGTTTGCAACAAAAGAAATGCAACAATAATAAAGAAAGTAAATAAAAATTCCAAAAAGTACTACATCTTTACATAGTAAAACACGAAAATTTAACAACTGCTGAAATTCTGCGTTGTCTTTAACTTTTCGTAAATTGCGTTGGCTTTGACTGCGACTGTTTGCATTTTCAGAAGCAGAAGCGTAAGCAAAAAGCAATTACATAATTCAGAAGTTTTTAAACGAAGCTTGTCAATACCTCCTAACTAGAGTGAGCTCTGGTTTCGTAAATTAACATGTAAAATACACTTATCCGAACTGTCGTTGTATATTAACAACGCACAAGTGTCCAATCAAGTGCTTTAGAATAGAATCATATTAATAAAAAATACCGGGTAAAGTCAGAATTAAATTCTAAATTTTTCATTTCATATAAAGCGAAACTAATCCACAAAAATTATCAGTTTTAAATTATTCTAACATTTTACGGTTCTTAATATTTAGGGTGCTGAAAATTTTGCCGCTCCTAAAATCATGCCGCCCTAGGCCCGGGCATTCGATGATGACATTCATACATACATATTTACATACATACATACGTCTTTTTGTATGCAAATGCAAAAACTAAGATTTTGTTAATGAACTAACTAACTTGTGTTAACTAGCAAATACAAAGGTTTCCAATACATTTCCCTCAAATACAAGTTTTTGAGTTGGGACTTTCTTGTTTTAAATGAGCCAGTCACATTATTTAATTAGTGTTATTATTTTTGTTCAATAAAATAGAAATAAAGTGTTTGCTTTTTTATTCAATTGTAATTTTCCATTATTTGACTTTAATTGTGGGGTATAAGGTAAACAAATAAACGAAATGTGAATGTGAATGTGAATGCGAATGTTTGACGATAAAAAATACGTCAAATTGTTTTAAATTCATTTATCACACAAATATTGTTAAACTCTAAAACCGGTGTAAATAAAGTAATTAAATGAAAATAAATAAAAATTTAAGAATAAAATAATAGAGATGATGATTGTTTGTTTGTTCAACTATATTTAGAACAGTTATTTTTAAAAGATATTTTTTAATTAAAATATTATTAATAAAAGTGTTAATGTTTGTCTACCGCATTTCTAAAAGAGATATACATATATACACACAGACAAATTCTTAGATAAATAATAATTAAAAATATTTACATAAGTACATTTATTGCTTCATTTATTGCGCACATGTAAACAAATATCATGCAGATAAATGCAAATTTATGTCAGATATTTCTGCTAAATATCCGGATATTAAATAATAGACCTAATAAAGTTTTGTTTATCAATATGTATAATATATGTATGTACATTGTATATCGGTCTAAAAATACATTTTTTTAAAAAGATATTGGAAATAAAAAAATACACATATGTACATATGTACATATGTATGTTAGTAGAAAAATATTAGTACTTAAGAATTATAAAAATAAAAACTCACCAGACATAAAATGCAATAAAATCGATGTAATCGGATACAATACTGGACTGTAAGTGATATCAGGGCAATCGTAACCCAAGACATTTACAATACGATCTGCAACGGCGCGACCGGTGCGGGTTAAATGGTATGGCAAACAATGTGTGGCATCAACAAATGCTGGCAACATTATGGGCTTTTCCGATAATTCGGTTGTGCCGAAGACCTGAAATAAAAAATACGTAACATATGTAAATTAAAACTACATACATATGATTTTGATTGTGTTATCGGCAATAATTCACCTGATGAACCATTTCCCAATAGAAACCCTCAACCATGGGCGGTTTTGTGTTATGTTGGCCACATAACGTTGGCCACAACTGCGATCTAATGGGCGAATTAATAGGCCATGAATTTTCGCGCAGTATATTTTTCACATCACGCTTTTTCCCTTGCTCTAAGAGCTGTTTGATTTCGGTGAAAGAACGCAAAGCCGGCTCTTTACCTAAAACGAAAAAAAATATACAAAATAGGAAATCAAATTAGAAAAGCAAAATAAAAGAAAAGTTGTAGGTCAGGAACACATTTAATCTTTAGTTTTTAATACTAAAATAAATAAATGGTGATTTAAGTAAGTAATGCTTTCATACGAAATTGAAATCTACAAAGAGCTGTTCCATGGCGAAAAAAAACAACGAAATCATCAACTCGGTCGGATAAGATTTATTTTTGTTTTTTATTGCTTCAAATGGCAAAAGTTAATTGAGTGCAGTTGTTATCAGTTCCTCTTTTCTGAAGTGTTACTTACTCTTTTGTTTTTATTATATGTATATATTTTTTAGTTTCAAGTGTGAGTTTCTAGATTTATATTTTATAAAAACAACAGTTTTTGGACTGAAGAGTTCATTAAGTTGCGCGAACAATCAAATAAAGTGATAAAGACAAAATTCATGATAATAAGATGACCTTTTGGATCAATTGTATGTTAAATATAATAAAAATATTTTAACTGATTAATTTAATTATACACGATAAGAAACGTCAGAATTTTGGTCAAATTGGGTTATAAGAAACCGTTGGTAGAGTACAATATGGAACAGAAGTTATAATTATACTTTACATTTGAGCAGCTCACCTTGTATGAACATGAAAAATTACATTTTGTTAACGCTTCAATTCGAATATCAAGTTTTCATCATATCTCTATGCTTTAAGTTCCTGGTAGTCGTTTGATTCATATGTAATTACAATGATGTGTGTGAAGTTAGCTCCGTCAGTTAGCTTCGTTTTTAGCATCCCTGTATTAATTAACATATATCTCGCTCAAACACTGTGAGGTAAGAAAAAATCTCTCACTTGTACACTGTTAACTTAACAGAGCAGATATTTTATAACATTTTCAAGCAAAAATATTAATGTACAAATTGTAACTTATTTTGGTGGTCAAAATTTTGGCCAAAATCGAAATGGTGGGGTTATACGGCCAATTGGGGTCGGAAGCCAAGGCTTCAAATATTTCAGAACTATATAGCTTATATTCAGAATCAGTATAGCTTTTGAGAAATATGACTTTGAAAAATGTGTAATAATGCATTTTCATATGTATATGGGAGCTATTTTTGGTAGTCATAATTTTGGCCAAAATCGAAATGGTGGGGTAATACGGCCAATTGGGGTCGAAAGCCAAGGCTTCAAATATTTCAGAACTATATAGCTTATATTCAGAATCAGTATAGCTTTTGAGAAATATGACTTTGAAAAATGTGTAATAATGCATTTTCATATGTATATGGAAGCTATTTTTGGTAGTCATAATTTTGGCCAAAATCGAAATGGTGGGGTAATACGGCCAATTGGTGTCGAAAGCCAAGGCTTCAAATATTTCAGAACTATATAGTTTATATTCAGAATCAGTATAGCTTTTGAGAAATATGACTTTGAAAAATGTGTAATAATGTATTTTCATATGTATATGGAAGCTATTTTTGGTAGTCATAATTTTGGCCAAAATCGAAATGGTGGGGTAATACGGCCAATTGGAGTCGAAAGCCAAGGCTTCAAATATTTCAGAACTATATAGCTTATATTCAGAATCAGTATAGCTTTTGAGAAATATGACTGAAAAATGTGTAATAATGTATTTTCATATGTATATGGAAGCTATTTTTGGTAGTCATAATTTTGGCCAAAATCGAAATGGTGGGGTAATACGGCCAATTGGGGTCGAAAGCCAAGGCTTCAAATATTTCAGAACTATATAGCTTATATTCAGAATCAGTATAGCTTTTGAGAAATATGACTTTGAAAAATGTGTAATAATGCATTTTCATATGTATATGGAAGCTATTTTTGGTAGTCATAATTTTGGCCAAAATCGAAATGGTGGGGTAATACGGCCAATTGGAGTCGAAAGCCAAGGCTTCAAATATTTCAGGACTATATAGCTTATATTCAGAATCAGTATAGCTTTTGAGAAATATGACTTTGAAAAATGTGTAATAATGCATTTTCATATGTATATGGAAGCTATTTTTGGTAGTCATAATTTTGGCCAAAATCGAAATGGTGGGGTAATACGGCCAATTGGAGTCGAAAGCCAAGGCTTCAAATATTTCAGAACTATATAGCTTATATTCAGAATCAGTATAGCTTTTGAGAAATATGACTTTGAAAAATGTGTAATAATGCATTTTCATATGTATATGGAAGCTATTTTTGGTAGTCATAATTTTGGCCAAAATCGAAATGGTGGGGTAATACGGCCAATTGGGGTCGAAAGCCAAGGCTTCAAATATTTCAGAACTATATAGCTTATATTCAGAGTCAGTATAGCTTTTGAGAAATATGACTTTGAAAAATGTGTAATAATGCATTTTCATATGTATATGGAAGCTATTTTTGGTAGTCATAATTTTGACCAAAATCGAAATGGTGGGGTAATACGGCCAATTGGAGTCGAAAGCCAAGGCTTCAAATATTTCAGAACTATATAGCTTATATTCAGAATCAGTATAGCTTTTGAGAAATATGACTTTGAAAAATGTGTAATAATGCATTTTCATATGTATATGGAAGCTATTTTGGTAGTCATAATTTTGGCCAAAATCGAAATGGTGGGGTAATACGGCCAATTGGAGTCGAAAGCCAAGGCTTCAAATATTTCAGAACTATATAGCTTATATTCAGAATCAGTATAGCTTTTGAGAAATATGACTTTGAAAAATGTGTAATAATGCATTTTCATATGTATATGGAAGCTACTTTTGGTAGTCATAATTTTGGCCAAAATCGAAATGGTGGGGTAATACGGCCAATTGGGGTCGAAAGCCAAGGCTTCAAATATTTCAGAACTATATAGCTTATATTCAGAATCAGTATAGCTTTTGAGAAATATGACTTTGAAAAGTGTGTAATAATGCATTTTCATATGTATATGGAAGCTACTTTTGGTAGTCATAATTTTGGCCAAAATCGAAATGGTGGGGTAATACGGCCAATTGGAGTCGAAAGCCAAGGCTTCAAACATTTCAGAACTATATAGCTTATATTCAGAATCAGTATAGCTTTTGAGAAATATGACTTTGAAAAATGTGTAATAATGCATTTTCATATGTATATGGAAGCTATTTTTGCGTGTGCTCTTGTGTGTTCCTACTGTGTGTTCTCTCTGTGTGTTCTCTTAGCAACAGTGTTGCTTATAAATAAATAAATACAAAAGACCAACAGACACAAGCAACACTGTTGCTAAGAGAACACACAGAGAGAACACACAGTAGGAACACACAAGAGCACACGCAAAAATAGCTTCCATATACATATGAAAATGCATTATTACACATTTTTCAAAGTCATATTTCTCAAAAGCTATACTGATTCTGAATATAAGCTATATAGTTCTGAAATGTTTGAAGCCTTGGCTTTCGACTCCAATTGGCCGTATTACCCCACCATTTCGATTTTGGCCAAAATTATGACTACCAAAAGTAGCTTCCATATACATATGAAAATGCATTATTACACATTTTTCAAAGTCATATTTCTCAAAAGCTATACTGATTCTGAATATAAGCTATATAGTTCTGAAATATTTGAAGCCTTGGCTTTCGACCCCAATTGGCCGTATTACCCCACCATTTCGATTTTGGCCAAAATTATGACTACCAAAAATAGCTTCCATATACATATGAAAATGCATTATTACACATTTTTCAAAGTCATATTTCTCAAAAGCTATACTGATTCTGAATATAAGCTATATAGTTCTGAAATATTTGAAGCCTTGGCTTTCGACCCCAATTGGCCGTATTACCCCACCATTTCGATTTTGGCCAAAATTATGACTACCAAAAATAGCTCCCATATACATATGAAAATGCATTATTACACATTTTTCAAAGTCATATTTCTCAAAAGCTATATTGATTCTGAATATAAGCTATATAGTTCTGAAATATTTGAAGCCTTGGCTTCCGACCCCAATTGGCCGTATAACCCCACCATTTCGATTTTGGCCAAAATTTTGACCACCAAAATAAGTTACAATTTGTACATTAATATTTTTGCTTGAAAATGTTATAAAATATCTGCTCTGTTAAGTTAACAGTGTACAAGTGAGAGATTTTTTCTTACCTCACAGTGTTTGAGCGAGATATATGTTAATTAATACAGGGATGCTAAAAACGAAGCTAACTGACGGAGCTAACTTCACACACATATTACAATGTATGTAATTAGCTTATAACTTTAGAACGTTTCAACGGATTAGAAGCAAATTCGCCATATTGGAAAGATATTCAGCTCTCTTAGATGTCGTAAGATCGATTAAATCGATTCAGCTCGGTAGATTTGGACTATATTAGAAAATAACATTTTCATAGTTATAATTTTCTTTTAAAAAAATTAAGCTTCTAGTCCGATAAGCTTTTAACCTTAAAAAGATATATCGATTGCTGCCAATTTGACTAATATCAACTGGTTCGTTCTAGAGATATCCTTGACAAAAAGTTTTGAAAAAAAACTGTTTCTCTTTTTTAAATAATTTTAAACGACTTTGCAGGACGTTTTAGGTGATGGCTACTTAAAGACTCATCGTTCATCCTGAAAATGATAAGGCTTCCAAAAACAACTACTCCACCTTGAATCTATAAACAAGTATTCAATAGCATTATTGAGCTATATGTCAACGAAAACTGGAATCTGTTATTTACCGATGGTTCTAAGTCACACGAATCCACAACATTTGCTGTAGTCCAAGCCGATAGTCAACTCGTTAAAGCTGGCTACATCGCCAACCACTGTTCCAACTTTACTGCTGAGGCATTGGTCATATTTTTCGCAATGGAATTTGCCGCTCTTAACCTAGGAAAATACATTATTTGTACAGATAGCCTTTCATCTCTTCACGCTATACAAAGCTCAAAATACGATTCTCCACTAATAAACAACATCCGACATATTCTTTCAACACACTCAAATATAATGAAATTAATGTGGGTTCCATCACATGTTGGTATCTCTGGTAATGAGCATGCAGATACTGCGGCTACAGAGGCCAAACCTAGACCCCTACTTGAATTCCAAACTTGGGAAGGCCGTGACATAACTAAAGCTATCCTATTCCACACTAACTATCTACGTCAGCATAAATGGACAGAGTACCAACATACCTACAAAAATTTCAACCCTGATGGGAATAAACCTATATACCCGAAAACCTGTCCCACAAATTTAACCTCAACCATCGTTCGACTCAGGATTTGCCACTGTAAGTTCTCTTACATGTTCTGGATGAGTGCATAAAGTATAATACATCCAGACAACACATTTTTGGATCAAATCGTCCCACTGATTTTCTAAAAAATACCTGTGATAATAATATAAAACTAATTTGGAAATTCATAACAAATAATAATCTACAACACCTAATATAATCTTACTTTAAATTCCGGAGTCGAAAGCCACAGTAGCTAGTACTCCTTTCTATTCATATTAGTTACAATAATTGTATTTTGTAAGTAATAATAATAAATAAATAAAATAAAAAAAAATATTTTTCTTTATTGAAAATACAATTCTTGTAAAAAGTTTGCTTTATTTATGTATTTATATATTTAAAGCATTAGGGATAATTATAAATTAAAACCTAAAGAGCTTTCACATCAGCTCACTTTGCTGAAGTTTTCCATTCAGCTGGTTCGGTGCAGTTGTAAGGGTTACAGAATTTTACAGTATATGTACATAGGTGTGGTTAGATATTGCAGAGCAAGGCAGATGACATATGATATTCAAATCAATACATAAAAAATGATATATCGCTCATTTCTGATGTGATGATACTAGTCGTTTGGAGCAAATTTAAAACTAAGTAAGTGCAAAGTGCAAACAAATTTCATCAACTTCATTCAACGTCACCTGCACTCATATTTTGTTATGCTAAAATTTATTTTCTCTGAGCAATTATTGCCAATAAAGCAGCTCCCGCATTGTTCAGTTACTTAATGTTCACTTAATATTTTATTAAAATTAAAAAAAATCAGTTATCTTTTCATGCTTTCGGCAAAATAGAACCACGCCGGAAAATGTAAAATGACGTGATTTTCAGAGCAGCATAAGATCGTTTGCGTGGTTTCAAATCGTTTTGTGATTTTAAACCTTGAGATTTTCCGAATTTCTTGTCCGAAACTATTTTCGTTTGCTAATAAAGGAGTATAGTTTAACCCAAACCAACAAAATAACTAGAAAAAATATAAATTTGAAGCCCCATTGGTTAAATATTCCCAGATAATGCATTAAAAATTAAAATTTTTCTTTGGACTTGCAGTTCTCATGGATAACACTCTTTATAAAAATAATTAATAATGACCCTTATTATGAGTTGCATTCGATCTTCGATCTTCGCTGGCTATCGAACAGCGAAAATCGAATGTTCAATTCATATTATGAGCATCGATCATTTCGTTGAGCAAAGAATTTTCTATCGAACAGAATTTATCTTTCGATGAATTGTTTTAGTATAAAAAATTATTAAAAACGATTAGTTTTTATTTTTAGGTAAAGTTGTTGCAAATTTTAAAAATCACTCAGAGTCCAACCTAAATTAGAGCGTCAATCGTTGCGTTAGCAGCAGGATAAGTATTTTCAGTACATTTAAACGTATAAAATATTATTTGAATTTGCTAACGCAACGCTTGACGCTCTAATTTGGGTGGCCCTCTCAGAGTGATATTCACAATAAGGACATTCTTTATCAAATGCTCGTCATAATACCAAATGAAAATTCGTTCGATCAGTACATTCGACTACAGTCAAAGATCAAATGTTCCTCATAATAAAGGCCAATAATAATTAATTTTTATTAACATTATTGTCTCATATATGTATCTTTATTACACTCGCAGGACAATAAATTTCCTCACACATCTCGCTAAAAACCAGAATAATATTTTTGGTGTTATATGTAATTAAATTAGATTTATCAATAATAAAAAAAGAGAATAATTGGAACAAACAAGTTCCTGCCCGAAAGTAACAAACAACTTTAATCTTATCAGAATTTATTTTTTTATACATATATGTATATGCACATATGTATGCATGTATGTATGTATGTATGTATGTATGCATGTATGTATGTACGTATGTATGTACCCTACAAACATTTGGAAGATATCTTATCCAGAAGACAGATATATACACAATATCTTATTTTTATCATTTATAAGAAAATCATCAATTTATTTATTTTTTCATTTAAGAATGCATTTTTGTGTTTGCAAGAAATTTATAATATCAATATGTTTTTACCTAGAAGATAAAAAAATATTTAATTCAAAATAAAACCAATCAGAAAAATTTCAAAACATTAGCTCCAGAAATTCCTTTTTATATTAAACATATGATGACTGAATCCTGTGATAAATTGAATTTAGTTGACCATAAAAAATTGCTTTAAATTTAAATTAATGGTAGTTTTAGTTCAGGGGTGACTTTACGATATCCTATATTTTTCTTTATTCAAATAATTTTACAAAATTGTAAAATTGTACTTTAGGAGATAATCATTCGTTATAAATAATTTATGTATTTCCTAAAAATAATCTGGCAATATCATAAATTATTCAATTAGACGAATATCAGCAATATTAGAGTTTTATCTTCCAGAAGTATTGCATTCGTATTTTTTCGAAGTATCGCCCTGGCCGCACAACCTCTCACGAAGGCGGAAACTTCCGTAATACGAATATGATTCTTGCCACACTATTTTTCTTCCAGGCAATACGATTTCGAACCATTTTCGTATTATGTACTTTGCTTGTAGGGTATATACATAAGACGTATGTATGTATGTATGTAACGTATACTGATTGTCAAAAGTAGAAGAAGCTTTGCGATATCTTGACTTTTTAAGTGTTTATTTTTTTTTCTATTTAATTTTTTGTTTATATCATAAATATGTCAAAAAATTTACATACACATGTAGACATAATAAAATCTAAATCGATCAAACGTCAATAAAATAATTAGACATAAATTCATAGGAACATACATATATACATCATATGTATGTATGTATGTATGTTTGTACATACGAACGTATATTAAGTATTTAGGAACACTTTTTGTTGCCATAAAGTAACTGCAAGACTGTTACTTTTTCTTTAGATTGAATATATGTAATATCCAATCTTTCATATAAATACTTCTACTACTTACAACTAATCCCACTTGACCTGAGATTCGATAAAAACGAATGTTCACTAAAGCGAAGAAATTTCGAAACAAAATTATTCGATATTTGTTCGCTAATCAAAGAAAATTCTAATTTTCGCTAAAACTTTGAGCTTCGAACTTCTCTCGATAGTTTTTCGAATGTGTGACGGTAGCCGAGTGAATGTCTGCATATACGAAGTTCGATGCATGACAGCAATTTAAGTTAAAAAATTAAATAAGAACACATACCTACATACATATGTATGTATGTCATGATAGCCTAGTGGATGTGTGTAAGTCTGTTATAATGGAGGTACCAAGTTCAAATTTTGCAGCGTAAGTTAAGGTATTAAAAAATAAATCAATAAAATAAGTAAATTAAAATATATAAAATAAAAAAATAAAATTTATTTTAATTTTTTCTGCTGCCTTTTTGGGATATCGAAATTAGTTCGATATTCTCTGACTTTTGATATTGCTAGCGAAACTTCGAGATCGATATCGTTTTTTGGTACAAAACTGAGCGACAGATGAACTTTTTTCGATTTTGAGTGTCACTCTTGATAGTTTTACAAGATAAATCTTCGAGATATATTCGAAATTGATATCAATAACGAAAGTCGTGGTCAAGTGGGATATAGATATGTATGTATGTACATATGTAAACAACCTTTCCTCTGTATGAATGTACATATGTATAAACGTCGGACTTAGAATATGTTTGAGGACATAAGCGTAGTTGCATTGCTTAAGCTGGAAGTCCATACTATCCGTTCTGGGCAATAGAGGAGAAGCTTATTGAAGCTGTGGAAAATATTATTATTACTACAAAATATTCGTCTTTATCGTGGTTGGTGTGTTTCGACTTCGAACACGATTTTTTTGTAATAGTTTAAAGAAAACTTCAACATACTATTTTCTTCAATTTATGACTAAATTATCGTAGTCGATGTAGAAGGCCCATTATGGACATAAACTAAATTAATTGCAAAAATTCTTTTAAAATCACAACTTCATTTTTAATTTTTGCCAAAATTGTTTTTATTTAATAAAAATATTTACAATACAGCTGATAAAAATGAAAAATAAAATAAAACACGTTGCATCTAATTTGTATTTAGAAACGCATATAATTCGTCAAACGGATAGTATGACTTTGCAGCTTTATACATAATGCACGACAAAATGAAGCACAAAATAGCAAGACTTTCTGGCAACTTATGCAAAACGAAATATGGAAACAATTCTAAATTGAACGGCAACTGTTTGATACTCAAATTTGGGGATTTTTCTAATCCTTTGAGGACAAAAAGTGATGCGTTGTAGGTGAGAGTTTATTTATTTTTATAAAAAATTATTTTGTATTTCAAGTGTACTTTATGTATTTTTTCATAAAAACTTTTTTATTTGCCGATGAAGAAAGTTGTCAAAAATACTTCAGAGATTGAGACGCTATGTCGTCTCTTTTAAAGCGCTACAATTACCTAATAGAGAAATTTTCGGGCAAAAAGTTATTCTAAAAAATACTGAAAAAAATTTGTTCTTTAATTTTTGCACAGATAAACTGCACGAAGAAATAATTTTTTTAGCATAAGATGTTAGCAAGAATTGTTCGGTAGACTTTGTGGTATCTTATTTCTATATATAGCCAAGCGCTATCACTAAGTCTGAATTAGCTGTTGGCCAAAATTCATAACACCATTTTTTGAGGTTGCACTGATTTTCGAAATCTTTGGAGGTCCATAAAAAAATTGGCCATCAAAATCGCCAAACTGGGTATAGGGTCTTACTACCCTTCAGTAGTACCATCGAATCTATACTGTCAGGACAGTGTATCTTTCCAAAAGTCACAATTTGTTGCATAATGTAATATGACTTCAATTAATATCTATTAACTTTAGTGAAACAAACTCCATTTCACATTTCAAGCGATTTCAAAATTTTAAAAAATTTTACCGCAAAATTTTGCTGCAAGGAACTCCACAAACTTTTTATGTCACATTAAATGAGTTTGATGTTTTCTCATTCTTGCCATAAGGAAGAGAAAAAACCTCTACATAATCGTAAGGTGCATAATTTTTTCAGTGTAAAAAAAACGTGTAAACAAAAACCGTCTACAGGTGCGATTTGATTTGATTGCTATGTTGATTACCATAACATAGCATCTACAACTGATATTAATTCTGATATAATATGAGAGAGAACGTCGGCAGAATAAGAAGAAAATATATTATTAATATTAATGTTAATATATATCTAGAGGAAAACGTAGTCTTGTAAATATCATAATATTTCATTATTATCAAGCAGGCGTGCAGTGAACATCTTCGTTTATTTTAATAGTTAAAAAGCAAGTACGTAATTAGCTAATTTTTATTTAAAATTAAGTTGTAATTAAATACGATTTAATTTTTTCATTGTTAATTAAAGTTCTTTTTAAATTACGTTGAAAGTACGGCAGCACTAAACAAATTTCATATATTAAGGAAACCTTTTCAAAGAACAGCTGTTTAACATAAACAAAAAAGTTAGGTTATAAAAATGCAGAAAATAAAATTGCATAAAAACAAATTTTATGAAACCAAGGAGCATTAGAATGAATTTTTCTATTTTTCTGTACCATGATATGAAACTATGAGTTGTATATGTTATATATTAATCAAAATTAAACGAAATGTTTTTTTAATTTTTCAATAAACACACACAAGCTCAATAACACATATGGTATGCTCGCAAAACTTAAGTGTGATTTAAGTACAAAAGGTTGGGCATTTAATTACTCTTTAATAAGAACTTAAAAATAATTACAGTTTGATTAACAACTTGAAATATGGACATAAAGTGTTTTATACAAAATTTTGGCATTCCTTTAATCGTGTACAATTACAACATTTTCGCATTTGTTTAACAAAGGTTATTAATTTTAATTTTAATACACAAAATTCTCTTCTCGTATCTATGTATGCATGCATATATGTATGCGTACGTTTTCGGACAGTTGGTATCATAACATTGTTTTCTAAATATCGTCGGCTTAGAGTGTAAACCTGCTAAATCCACTTTTTATAACATATGACATTTTAAAGCCGTTCGAAAGAGAAAGAGACGCCTCATCGACTTACTAAAATATTTATTTTCATTTGAAAATCTATATGTACAAGAAATTTAATCTATTAAGATAATTTCTTAAGCTTTGCATAGAAGCCGTTAACAGTATTTTGTCTCTCCCGTAAAATTTGCTTGAAGCGGGTTAGTAGGTTTACACTCTAAGCCGACGATATATTTATGTATGTATATTATGAAAATAATGTCATAATATCTGATATAATATTGCAATAATACTAATATTGCAGTACACACGTAATATAATTCTCCCTGCTATGAAATTTGACATTTGCTGATAGATATGTATGTAAATACATATTTGATATTATATCGGGTATAGACGCTATGTAAAAGGTAGTAGTGATTACTGATTCACATCACATATTTCGTCAAATATTTTTCCACGTCAAAAACATTATTTTCTTTTTTTATATTTTACGTTTTGCACTTTACATCTAGTCAGGCTTCTAATATTTGAATAACGTTTAGATACTTGATAATTTCTTAAACAAATTGATCACTATGATCTTGAGGTTATTTTTATATAAAACTTAATTCATATACATACATACATATTTATTTTAATTATTATATGTAAAAGATATACATATGTATGTACATATATTATTTATATATAGAGAACATTTTATAAGAGTTTCTACATGTCTGCACTCGTATGTGGATTATAAATTCACACTTAATAAAAAATGGCATATACAATCTGTAGGTACATGTCGTTACTTAATGTAGAAAGGCCCTAACTCATTATTTCTCTTACGTAGATATTTTTGTATATTCCAATAAAAAAACGTCTAATGTATTGATAAATGCAAAAAATTTCGATTTCAAAAAAATATTGAGTTAGGGCCTTTCTTTAAAAAGGTAACGATATGTATGTACAATGGTAATTTTACAATGTATGTAATTGTATATATGGATGTGTGTATGTACTTATGCACATACAAACACTTAATTGAGTTCCTTGTAAAATACAATGTATACGTAAGTATTACCTCTATTTTAAATAATACGGATAGTGCAAAGAAGAAATTCGTTACAAGAACGAAAACTGCAAATATTCAATTAAATCCCTCTCGGAATGTGTAGTTGACTACAAAAATAGGTTTAGCTATCTTTGCTTAGACTGACTAAAAGTTAACTGCAATGTCATCCACAACAAACCCAAAATTAGTTCTTAAGTTGAGTACGTAAACGAATTTAATGAGAGCCAACAAATTTATGTTCTGCTACTTTGAAACTCATTTCAGTTTTATAATAACATTTTGCTGTTGTTATTTTAGATGTTACCTTAGCTGAGTGGTAAAGCGTTGAGTACACAACGTGTGATGTTACATATTCGAACCCCAGAAAAATAATTTTTATTTAGCTGAAAGTAATGCAGTGAGCCAATTGACTACTGCCTAGGACATCGCAATGTTAAAATAGACAGTTGATTATATTGAAAAGTAATCCAAGTGTCAGCCAATATCTACTATGTGTGAAATAGTTAGCTTAAAGATAGTTTAAAGTTAACGTACTAATTACCGATAGGGATATTATGAACTTTATTATTTTCATTGTATGGCGACGGAGGCAATACATATGTATTTATTCCCTTAGGGGAGGGATATTCATACATATCAAGAGCTTATGAGATTTTTGGCACGTTGTGGAATTTATTTATAATGTTTCTATTATTTTTCAAAATTGTTTTAATAGGCAGATTTTGTAAAAAAATTCGTTTATAAACGTTTCAAATTTGTATGAAAAATAACGAATATTCGTTTCAAAAAATATTTTTTGCATACAAATTTCAAAACGAAAAAAACGTTTCTAGTTACAAAATTGGCCTTAAGTTTAAAAATGTTATCGCAGCTGGTGGCTATTTTCATTTGAAATGTCTATCAGAACAGCACAAACGTGTTGCCTATATCAGTCGAGTAATCCAAACGAGTATTACCAAAACGTAATGCTTTAAACACATTCCCGACAGCAGGCTACCTACCGACTAAAAACTTTCAATACATGTGTGTATATTCGAAAATACGGCTACACAAATACATAACCACGATTGTAGCTATCTCTATTGGTTTTTGTTTAATTGGCTTAAGTAACGGTTGCGAACGTACGCGTCGAGAACGTACGATTTTTCCACATATTTTTTATTCATTATTATCAGTATGCCTTTTCCCATTTTCGAACTTTTTTTGTTGTTACACTTTCCTCTTCTTAATCGATTGTAGAAGAAAGAGTGCAAATACAACATATTTATTGCATGTAAAATAATCATATATAAAAATGTCTTTAGAAGCAGCTTAAATAGAAAATATAAATTATTCCAGCTGCCAGCTCAATTTCCTCAAGTAAAACAGCTGAGATATGCTATGAAACCATTCTATTATAAAAATATAGACTTTTTTATAATTAAAAACAATAAAACACTATGATTGTCGACATTTTATTTTTCCCATCCTGTGCCCCATTTCTGTAACTTGTGAGAAGTTCTCGCATCGAGAAAAATTAAATAATTTATTGGTTGTCCTATTTGATACAGGATTACTCACATAAAAATTTATATAAACTTACAAAAAGTATCAAGAAAATAGTTTTTTCCTTATTCACCCTGTGTTTCACATCATGATAAAAAATTTTTCTACTCGAAAAGTTCTCACATTCCTTACAGAAACGAGGCACTAGTTGACGGTTCGGGGGAAATTCCCATATTTGAAATAAGTAATTTATTTTTATATCTCTTATAATCTCCCTTAACGGACACTTCCTATAGGCGGACACCCCCTTTAGACGGACACTTCTGACAGGTCCCAACAGACACATTTCAATGGTCCCTTCGGTGCCCCCTCACAAGAGAGATTCCACTGAATATGTAAAATATTTGAAAATGACACCACTGAAATATTTACATAAATATGTATGTCTGTAGCTTTAATATCAGGTGCTTATGATTTGGAAAATAAGTGAGTTCCTGGCTTCAGGCCGACAATTGCAGATAGCGGCATTTGAAGTCGTGTAGTCGTGTAGCCTGCTGTGATTAATGTGTTTAATGCATAAAAAGAGTATTGGGTTTTTGTTTTTTAAAGTTAAGGCCCTGTAGCATTTCTCAAGAAATACGCATCACTTATTCCAACGGTCGATCTATTCATGATGAAATGGCAAACCTTTTATTCACTTATTTTATTTTTTGTTTATATCTTATTTAAAATGCAAATGGAAACGAATTATTGAATAAAAAACAAGTTTCATTTTCAATTATTCCATTTTTAACATTATATTATTTTTTAATTCTAAAAAATATTCTTACGTTTTACTGCATATTAAACACGTATAAAACACTTTCTTAAAGGTTACTTTAAGTCTCGCTGGTTATGAGAGAAACTAGTTGCATTGTTTTCCTTTAAAAAACAATAATGGTTGTCAATATCGAATTATAAACTGTTTCCACTCTATTCACTATTTCGACAAAAAAAAAACTGATACTAAAATAATCAATATTTATATATGTACATACTTTTATCATTTTCTAGTGTATAGTTTCCATAATGCAAGCAAGCGACTTATCTACAAAATTTTTATAGGAATCACTCAAAAATTTGAGGACTTTTCATATATGTAAATTTTTTTCTAGACAAGTCGCTTGCTTGCATTTTGGAAACTACGCCTAAGATTCTTAAATCGCTTCGAACCAGTGCAGATTAGTTGTGTATAACACTATCAACTTACCTTGAGGGTTATAAAAGATATTAAAGCAGAATTGTAATAATAAAATATCATTTATATTGAAGTAATTTAAATTAATTTAACATTGCAATATCAAAAAGAAAAAAATATTTCAATTCAAATAGTATTATAATTGCAACTTCTTCTAAGACGACATATTTATCTCTTTTTTCGTAAGGGTGAGTTTCTACAATAAAAATTTATACTAGAGAAGATTAGCATCGGAATTATTGCGCGACTAGAATAATAAAATTACAGCAGATATGAAAAAAATTAAACAAAGTTCATAGAAATACAAAACAAATGAGCTGCTAATTTATGACCGCAAAATAACAACAAAATATAAAATAAAATTGAAACAACTGTAATAGAGAACAAATTGATGTAAGATTACATAGATAATTAAGAGGCACTCATTTGTGGGTGGCACATATTCACACATTCATACACACAATGGAATTTTTCCCTATTGAATTTTTTTTAATAATGATCAATATAAAAAAGATATTATGAAAATTTTTTGTAAAAGGAGATTTGTTAGACTGATCAAATTTCAATTATCACCTGCGATTGAATAACTAAATAATTGTTGCGCAACGGCTTAATTACAACTGTAGATATTCAATTTCCGTCCCAATATACTGCATACTATAGATATCATTCTACGCAGTATATAGACAGAACAATATACTTATTTAGTACGCTGTAGAGTTGTGCAGCTCATGAACGAACTAGTTCCATTGAACGATTCACTTCACTGAGCGCTGTGAGCCGTTCAATTCACTGAGCGCTGTCAGCACAGTACTGAGTGGTTTCTAGATTTGTATCGAACAATTTCAGTAACTCGCAAACCTATGTAATTTAAGTGGATTTGTGTCTAAAATGACCTAATGAAAGACTTCGATACAAGTCTTGTGCTTTTTAAGCAATTTTTTTGAGTCGCACATGCATATAAAAAAAATGTATATGTATGTATGTAGATATATTTATTAAAAAATTTCACTCATTAAACTATTTTAGTTTTATCTATTTTTAAACTTCATCCGCCACACACACACATAATGTATAAATCTTTTACTTTTTATGCTTCGGGTTTGGCTCTTTCTTTATGCTTGAAAAAATGTTCCACTACAAATGAACTGAGCTACTGAGCTAACTGAATGAAATATGTACTTCAGTAAAGAGAACTGAACTGAGGTCACTCAAAAGGGTTGATAAGCACAACTCTAGTACGCAGAGTTATTTTTTAGAAGCAGAAAAAATAATTGAAATTAATCAGGGGGAATTGCTATAAATACACATGAAATTAGTTTTATTTAAGCGATAATTTGGGGAAAAACAAAAAGTTTTTTGCAAAATTAAGTGTTCCTCAAATATAACATTGAGTAGTTATTTGTATTTCAATATGTATGTATATGTAGTATGAAACCAATCTGTATACTAATGACGACCAATTTCCTAAAAGGCATTAAATTGTTTTTGTTAGTTTTGTTTAAAGTAAATTTAAGAAACTTCGATTTAATTTAAGAAAACACATAAAAATTTACGAAAAAACTATCTCCGAAGAATATTCTTATAATAAATTTTTGGAGGACCTTATAGTTTTAGAGTTGTTAAGAATTTTTTTTTAAAATAAACAAAAATTTTTCTGATAAAAAATTTGGATTCTTTAATTCTGTCCGACAATTGTATCATATCATCTTCACAGAAAAAAAAGATTTGTAAATACAAATAATTTATTTGTGAATACAATTAAAATATTATTTAAAAAGGCACCTACAACGATTTTTGTAAATACAAACACACATTTGTAACATCAGAAAACAAACTCAACTCAATTTTTTCCAATTAAAATTATTGTGTTATTAACAATTGAGTTGTTAAGAGAAAAAAATGTTGTTTAATGAATTTGTTTTTCAAATTCTAATGTTTTCTTTCTATGTTTGTATTCTTTGTTTGTATTTTTTTTTTTGAATTTTGTTTTTTGTTAAGTTTTAAAGATGTTTGGGTGAGTCGAACCGGCATTCTCTTGATTACTAGACTAATGTACTTACCACTCAGCTAAAGAGCAAATCATTATTAGATAAGCATATAATGAATACACACAAAATGCGAGTTCTTCTGTTTCTTCTACATTTGCGTATTCCGTTATGATATAATTTAACAAATAATTTTGTTGAGTAATTTAATTGACTAGAGAAATTTTAATTTGTTATATCAATAATGAATTTTTTGAGTTTTTACGCCATGTATAACATAAAATTTGGTTAGTTCAGTTTATTGAAAAAAATTTCTGTGTTTGTCATATCAACAACTAAATTTTTTATATTAACTAAATATATATTTCAATTTAAATTAACTATTAACAATTTGTTTTGCTGGTTGCATTTTGATGATATTTTTTTCTGTGTTGTCTATGGACGAAATGGTCTTTAACAAAATTATTATTTATTGTCTATGCTAAAAGGTTCGTGTATATGCTGTATGCTTTTGCTCCAAACCATTATATACATATAATTAGGTCTGTTTCTTTACTTTATGGACAAAGTTCGGTAAAAGGAAAGAAAACTATAATTTCTCTCAATAATATACAAAAATGCACAAAACTTCGGGAAAGTAAAAAACCAAAATTTTTAACATGAAAGGAAATGTCAATGCACGTATGCATACCCTGTCGGAGCAAAAATATTTTAAAATCAAAACGTCCGAAATCTTCCTAGTTAATTTGAAAAAAACATCATCGAATTGCAACCAAAAAAATAAATTGTTAATATTTAATTTAAAAATTAACAATCATCGTTGTTGATATAACAAGTTTTAATTTTTGTAGTCAATTAAATTACTCAACAAAATTATTTGTTAAATTATATCATAACTAGGAATGTAACGAATACCGATACCGATTCCGATATATCGGCGGTATCGGATTTGCCGATATATCGATATGGGCGATATTTTACTGTCGATACGGCAATACTTTTTAGTTTTTTTTTAGAGCTGTTTTGAACAAACAACTCAATTTTCAACGACTTTTTTGCATAAAAACTAAGAGAAATAACATATTAAAAGCAGAACATAAAGTCTAAACAGAAAAATTAAACGTTTCTTTTGTTTTGCTTTGCACCATAGTAGTGATATGTTCTCCCAATGCTAAATCATTTATGTATTTTTTTTTTAATTTAAGAGTGAATTCAAATATCAAGTTTAAATATTAATAATCTCGTACACTTTTTTTATTATTTTAACTTGAGTTCAGTTTCAATATGCGTATCGGTATTTCTTTTTGGGTATCGGTATCGGATCGGCAAAACGCCGTATCGTTACACCCTAATCATAATAGAATGCGCACATGTAGAAGAAACATAAGAAATCATGTTTTGTGTTTATTCATTATTTGCGTATCTAACAAAGTGTTGCTCTTCAGCTGAGAGGTAAGTAAGTTAGTTTATTATTCCTGAGGTTGCCGGTTCAACTCCGCCCAAACACATTTAGTGTTTTTCGCAGACAAGCAAAAAATCGTTTCGAGGATTGTGATGTGTACGAAAAAAGCATTGTTAATATAACAATTACCATAATCAAAATGTGTACGGAAATACAACAATTCGCATTGTTAAACAATAACTGTAATTGAAATAACTTTGAAATCTAACAAAAATAAATGTTGAAAAATTAAATAAATTTCAACAAACTGCTGATATATTTAATTGAGAATATTTTTCAGATTTTCCCTTAACTTACAATTTCGTTAATTGTATTACAGAAATCGTTGTAGGTTCAAAATCAATTAATTATTTAATTCATATCACAAAAAAATTAATTGTATGTATTTTCAAATAATTTTTTTCTGTGTATATAGCTTTCTTAACAACCTAGATGATTAAAGTGAGGAGCAAAGACAACGATTCCACCAATATATAAAAATCATGGAGGAATGATAACAAGGACGATGGGGTCGCCATATCCTGAGGAAAAATAATACACAAAATCCAGTAGATAAGTTTTTGTATACGTACACAGAAAAAGTGTTCACATATTTTCAATTAAAAATTTAATTTTCAATTAAATTAATTATTGTATTATTGTATTTGACTGGAAAAACTTAATATTATCAAATTGTTTATAGGTGAAAATTTAATTAATTTTTTAATTGATACTACAAATATTTTAATTAATATTACAAAATCATTCATACACACATACATATGTATAGTCAAAATTAAAATCACAAAAAATAACCGCTTCTTTTTAAAAGTTTAACTCTAAACACAGATACACAAGTACAAGTGAGCGCATTTCGGTCATTTACTACAACAGTGCCATAACTCAAAAATGCCACAAAAGAGAACTCGTTCAGATGAAAGAAGTTTAATATTCAAAATCTTCAGCTCTGAGAAGAAAATAAAATTAAAACTTGATAAATTTCTTAATTAATTGCCCATGTATGAGCTTTTAGAAGGCTCAACTAAATTTAGATTTATTTTTTATTTTTATTTTACCTGAACTAAATTGCCAACATTGACATTTCGTCGTTATATCGTTTGAACTGGCCGCTACAAAAAGTGGAAATTCAAAGAATTTATCACATTCCGGATCAACGTAAACACTGCTGCGACGACTGCTAAACTGTTCGAACTCCTTGATGGCCAATATCTTGCCAACCATTTTAAGACACACCACAAAATAATATACTAAAGAATCACAATTGTTTCTTTCTTTTATTTTTTTGTTTTGCTTTTATTAATTATTTAATTAATAAATTTTAATTAGAATTTTTACGCAGTAATCAAGCGAAAAGAACTGATTTTTTTTTAAGTAGAACAGCAAATTTCAGAGGAGAACTTGTTGGAAAGAAATTCTTGAACATAAATTATTTTGGATTTGTGTAGACTTTGATTGTTTACTATGTACATACATATGTATGTACGTATTTCGTTGGTGAGTTAAATGATATTTTTTTTTTTCACTTTTTAGATATATTCACTTACATACATACATACATACCATACATATGTAGTATGTACGTACATAATTTTTAAAATTTTAGGAATATTTACTATGTATTTACATGTGTGTAAGTATGTATGTACTTTATAAAATATCACATTAATTGATGATTTTTTAGGTTTTACATTTTTTTTAACTTGCACATTTTCTCTGTTTTTTTTTCTTCTCTAAAGAAAATCTTTTATAAATAATTACACATAGTATATGTACATATGTAAGTACATATGTTTTTCTTTGATATAACTTTTTTTCTTTTAATTATTGCACTTTTTAGTATTCAGCGCTTATGAATGTATCTTTTATACGAGCTGTGTTTTAGTTATTTTCTATTATTTAATTAATTTTAATTGTTTGGCTATAAATTATTCTTTTTTAAGGGGAACCTGTTTTATAGTTGATCAGTTTACGAGCACAAATAAATGACTGGTGATATTGGGGGCCGGCATTTGTTGAAAATTAAGTGAAAATTGAAAGCTTTTCATTCGCTCTCTTAATCAAGCGATAACAAGAGCACAATATTTAAATATCAGAAATGAGTGTGCGACAATAAACAATATAGGTATCATCAGGGATGGCAAAATTAGTACAATTGTACTTTTTTTTGGTACTATTTAAACCCGAAAAGTACTATAGTAGTGCACCAATAGTTAATTTAATACATTTAACGAAGTTTTAGTAATTTGAGTCCGCATTTATTTTCTTCCCAGCTAAAAAAATATGTATGGAGCATATATGATATCCCATATATCGTTCGGATCCGAAAAATGAGGGTATATGGCCATATATGATTATATATATTCATAAATTTTCATACATGTATGTGTAAATTCCCTCCACAGTGTGCAAAGTTCATATTCATACACTCTTGATTCACAAAAGCGCACTGCTGTGCAATAAATTAAATTAATAAAATTAATTTTTTTTAGACTTGAGAGAGATGTTGTATTTAAAGAAACATTTGTTTGGACAAATAATTCAAAACGAACTAAAAGTCATTTCATTCATCAAAAGGTGAATCAATTTTTTAAAAAACACATAAATCATATTCGTACATGACATTTAGCTTAAGAAATCAGATTAAAAATTTTTCTTTTTTAAACGTTGAGGGTACGCATATAAACTTTGCATACCGTATGTATTTTCTAATGGATTTCCAATTCAGCAGTGATAAAATTCCAAGTTTTTTTGATTGCAGAAACGATCTTATGTGAGATATCATGTATGCATACATTCTTATATGGCTCCATATATAAAATCTTATATTTATATATGGATCCACATATGAAGATCTTTATAATTAAATATCCATATATGAGTTCATATATTATAATACATTTCATATATTAGTCCATATATTAGTTCATATATAATAGTTTTGCCATGTATAATCCCATATATTTCCATACATGAATTCATACATATTCATATATAGTTATATACATTCATATATTAAAAATATATGGAACATATATAATTTTTTTAGCTGGGTTTGTTCAAAAGTGAAAGTTGACAGGGCTAAAAACTAAAATTAAAAAAAATTTGTTATTTTCATTGAACTGAATTTTTTCGTTTCCAATAATAGATACAACTAAAGATAAAAAATTTGGATGGCATTTTATTTATTAGCTTGTTCGAAACGAAGGAGTACATATCACAAACGTAACGTGTAATTGGGCGTGACAGATTTAACATGTGCGTGACGATGTTAAAAGTTAAAAAACTATAATATACATATATAATTTTGTCAAAGTTGTATAGCTATTTATATAATCTAATAGAGCATTTACATTATCTCGAAATCTAGTACTTACGAGATTTCCAGCTAAGTACAGCTGCTTTTTACTAGATTTTCCATACAAAACAAAATCAAGTTTGTGAGTAGATTTGTAGGCAATATTTTTATTTTGTTTTTACTACCCTGTACAAAATATTTATATAAAAGATGATTGATTAACTACGTTCTGCTTAAAAAGGTGTTTGAATTGGCTACATTGCACTTGATTGGTTGTAGTTTTGGAAATTTTTCGTTTAGTGGGCTTTGTTTTGGAATCAAAAATCTTGATAAATGTCAAAATAAACATAGTGTAAACGGTATACGTTTTCATAAAGATTTTAATTAAAATCTGTCAGATTTTGTGCAGGTGTAAATGGCCTATAATATAACTTCTTATAGCTGTAAAAAAATAAGAAAATTCTATCTCAAGTGTTTTCGAAGAAATCTAAGATCTAAAATCTAAACTGACATCATAGTTTCACAGTATAATTTTTGTAGCGCGTGCGTACGCAACATTTCGCTTTATATCAACGAAAATAAAAACTCATTTCATAAACACTTTACACATTTTAAAAACGGGAACAAAATTCAACAGTTAGAACTTAAATGTGCTTACGTAAGAAAAACTTTTCTTAAAAAATCAGCTATAATAATACGCACGACGTATCAGTGCGTGACATGGATTTCATGATATATACACAATTTTCACTTTTAACATTAATACTCATATTCTTCTCACTTGATAACCGTGTTGTGAAAGTAAAACGCGCAACGAGAAAATAAAAAAAATATGAAGTCGTCCTTTTCCAAATTATTTTTCTTCTAAATTCGGATGCTAAGGTACATACTATTTATTTTAATATTCTAAATTTCAATTTAAACAGGTGTAGCATATCCTTTAACATCCGAACTCACTAAGAAATTTGTGAAAACGATTCGGTAGGATTTGTTTCTGTCTACCGACGATCGTTTTAATAAAAATAAATAAAAATAATTTCAACTAAAAAATATTTTAGTACAATTAAGGTCAAGAATTTAAAATTTTTGAAAGTCGTTGGTACAATTTGAAAATTCTCAATCCCATCACTGATATGTATGTGTGTACATACATACTCATATACACATATATTCTATAATTAAAATCAGTAATGTATACTTTAGTGCTTTTTAATGTACTGATTCTTAAAATGAAACGAAAATATATTTCACAAAATTTGAGGAGTAATTTTGTTTAAAAACATACATTAATTAGACTTGGGTCGATCGAACTCGTTCACTAGTTTTTTTTTTTCATAGGTTTGAAGAGTTCGATCCAATTCTAAAACCCATTTAAATTACACGAGGTTGAGCAAATGCAAAGCATCGTTCACTATAAAAAATTGTGGACAAAATGGTAACAGCCATGTATCACCTGATGAAATAATGTTAGGTTAGGCTAGGAAGTGTGGTGGTTCAAATCACTCCTACTCTGAGATCCTTTTATTAGCAGTCGTGAATAAAAATTTAACCCACATTGTACCAAGAAATGGCCTTTTATCTATCATTAAGCTACTGGATTCCCATGTTAAATGCATGTTCCTGCAGTTTACACTTTGCGCATATCAAAACTCGCATCACCTTCCTGTTCATATCCGGTGGCAGTTTGGTTCTTTCTGAGTCAAGTTTCCTGTAGTAATTACCCCAACGGTAAAGGCCGTCACACACTATCCTCCACAATCACACGATTTACTAAATCTGGTATGATGGAGTCTATGAAAATTTTCGAAAGACAATAACAATTTATCAGATAATTTTTGAGTAAATCGTGCGATTGTGCAGGATAGTGAGACATGGCCTTAATTTAACCGATCTATCACACATTCCACCATCTAACGCCTGCCATATTATTCTCAGGTCATCAGCAATTTCATTTCCAATAATACTGTTGTGGCCTGGAATTCAACATAGTCTTGTTGTAGTTGACACTTGACTAATTTAAATGAGAACAAATTTCGCCATTTCAGTTCGATTGTATGTACTGCACTTTACATGTATGTATGTATGTATGTAATATGTAATTAAGCAATTTATTGGTGACTCAGGTCATTTTCCGTAGAGTGCACCGTGACCAATTAATTTCTTGTTTAATAAATTTTCGAAACGCCATCATATAATTTTATTTTTTTCTCTTGAATCTACTAAAGTTTCTCGACTTGAAACCAAAATTGTATCCGTTATATTTGTAAAGTTCTGTGTAATACTTGAATGACTTAAATATGCAACGAGAATATTGACGATAAATTAATTAATTAGGAATACTTTTTGCATTTTTTTTAAAGATAAAAAAAACTATGAATAGTCAACGGTTTTAGAAAAACTCTAAATGAACAAAGACGTCTGTGCTCAGTTATGCAGCGTAACTTTTTTGGATTGTTTAATTCCAACTAGAAAAACAAATAATGTTATCTTTTTGATAAAAAGGGATGAAAATAACCTTTCAAATTGGAAAGAAATGATTATTGTTGTGGTAACATGATCGGTTTAATAAAAGGTAACATACAAATAACACGGCTGTTGACTAACTTTTGACAGAGTCAGAGTATTTAGCTGCCACAGAAGCTTTAAAAGAATCAAGATATTTAAATTGCTTGAACAAAATGAGCACCAGTAACTGACTCTGCAACCATGTCACCCTGTATATAGGAATTTTGAAAGTTTGTGCCTGGGTCTTATTTAAAGAGGGTTGAAGTTTTTTGAAGAAGTCTGAATTATATTTTTTTTGAAGGTTGTGGTGCATGGGTTTGTTTGTTAGTTGTATACAAATTTCTACTAGAGTTGTGTTTATCAGTTCTTTATTGATTTATGAATTTCATTCAATTAGCTCAGCAGGTCATTTGTATGTTTCATTTCAAATGAGCAAGGGTAAAGAAACAAATTGAACAAAACACAAGCGTAAAACGTGACAAAATTATGTGAAGTGTTTGTTTGTGGTCAGATGATGCAGAATAAATATAGATAAATAATAAAGAGAAAAATATTTCAAAAGTGCTAATATTTTTTAATCAATACAAGTATACACACATACATATGTACATACATACAACAATATTTAATTTTCCAAATTAAATTAAATTAGTATTTTTATTTTGTACATACATATGTACATATCGTTAACTTAATACGAAAAGGCCCCAACTCATAATTTTCCCAAATCGATATTTTTACATATTTCGATAGACCATTACTAAACTAAATTAAAAAAAATTAATAAAACTAATACAACACTAAATTTGTAGTGTTTTTAATAAAAATTGCGTTTAAAAATTTTTTTTTCAATATTTCATCTTTTTTATTTAGTTTTTTCCTCCTCCTGTAAACTATGAAAAATATGAGTTAGGGCCTTTTCGTATTAAGTCAAACGATATGTATTATATTTTCACAAGATATAAATTATCTCAATTTGCTTTGATTTATGTGTGTGTTCATTTCCAGCTGATCCCTATAATCAACCTAGAACCATATGCCTCTATGTCATCACTCTTTTCTCTAGCGACTATTGTACTAGTTGAAATGTCGACAGCTTTCCTTTTATGCGCGAGTAGACAATGTTCTACTAGAAGAGGGGGATCATGACCCCACGACCCCCTATTGATTCACGCTTGGCACCATTTTCTTATTTTAAGAACGAAAATTTAATATATATAGATCATAATGGAATGCTCTTGGAACCTTAATACGCCTTATATAAACATTTCGCAAGCAAAAACAAATATAATAAAATAAAAATGTGTATTCAAAAATCATGAACAAATTGATATTTTTGGTATTTGTTTGCCAAAATAAAATAGAAATATACATATGCATGTACATATGTACATATATACTTACATATGTATGAATATACCTATATTTTTAAATACATATATGCATATAATTGTATATACTTATACATATGTAAGTAGGTATGTACTATATGCACATAAATTTTTTTCTTCAAAATACACATAAAAAATTGTTTATATTTGCCATTAAAGCTTTAATTCGTAGAGGTGTAGTATAAATGGTTCAAAAATGTTGTCGATGTTTTCTTTTAATTTAGAATACCTATAAAAATTTAAAAAAAACTTTTGTTATTTTCAAAAATGTGTATCTTTTTTTTAATTTAATAGAAAAACGTAAACAAAATTTCTGAATGACGATATTTTATTTTCTGCCATAAAAATAAAAAATATACATATGTACATGTGTACATATTTATGTACATATCTAAATACATACATACTTATGTATGCATGTATGAATGTATGTAAATATTTTTGTTCGTTCGCCAACAAGTGTTAATTCTTTTCATACGTAAAAATGTACAATATCTGAACTTGTTTGTTATTCTGCATTTGACAATGATTTATTTATGTACATTAGAGTGGCCGTTAATTGTATGGAGACTTTTGTTTTTTGATTTCTTCTACTCTCACCCCCCCCATTCAGGTCAGTTTTATGTGGAAAAAAATACAAAAAAATTTCATACCGATAAGTTGCGTTTTTGGGGTGCTTCCGGCCCACAAAGTTGGCCTTCAATCCCATTTTTCAATGCAATGTTTTTCATATGACTATCTTTTTTAAAAATCATTTTACAAGAATATGACATATGGCAATATTTTAGCTCTTCAAGTCAACAACATTAGTCTCAAGCAAAGTTTTTTGCTAAAATTAATATTTTAGAAAATAATGAGGAAAATAACCAACAAAATACCACCAATTTTATGTAACAAAATAAATTATATTTATATGGGAATTTTTTATTTTAAGCATGTACAATAAGAACTTATATACATATATCAAATTATTTCATCCATATACAGTATACATATATGTATAATCACAATAAATCTGAAAAAATAAAAAAATTACATTGAATATATGGGCTTGAGGGCCGGACGCTCCCCCTAAAACACAACTTATCGGTATGAAATTTTTTCGTATTTTTTTTTACACAAAACTGAACCGATTGGGGGGGGGGTCAGAGTAGAAGAAATCAAAAAAACTAAAATAACGGCCACCCTAATGTACATACATACATATACATAGTATATATGTAGGTATCTATGTATGCATATGTGTATAATTTTATTTCATAATTTCCCAATTGTCCAACTTTTCGTAGAGGACAATTTCATCCACGACTACTGAGGGAGATTTCGATATTTGCCATTTATTATAGATATTTGTCGATTACAGTTTGTTTTAATACTTGGTAAAGGAAAAACTACTCAACTGTTTATGCATCAAACTAGTTGATAGATTATGTCAGTAAGCTAGAACTTAGCGGCTATTTGTTCGAAAATTTCCTCAGTGACTTAAAAGACAAGGCCAACTGGGTTACGAGCATATGTTTATAAGCATAACTATATGTATGTAGATAATTTGCATTTGTTGAAAATTTATTCTGTTTTCCCTTGTTTTAGGAATTTTCTTTAAAGCAAAAATGTTTTGTGGAAAAATTATGAATTATTTTTTGGGAAATCCAAACAGAAATACCTATTTAAAATAAATTGAAATTTTTAATGAAAATTTCCAATGAATCATTAAATTTTTTCTTTTAAATGTATTTAAGAATTTCCTAGCACAGTTCGAACGATTCCATTATAGAGGGATTTATGAAATTGTATTTTATACAATAAAGAATGGATTTAACCTTCATTTTTAATTTTAATAACTTCGGAAACGAATCACTAATACTGTTCTGTCTGGTTTACACGACAACTTTCTAGGCACAAGCTTACATACATATGTATGTACATCAGAAAATGACAATAAGTACTCAAAAAAATATCCATACATAAATAAAAAGTCAATTTTATCAACTGCGTATAATTCGAATTGTAACACAAACAATATGTACGCACATATATTTTCTCTGGCAAAACTGTGACTAAAATGAAATCCATTTGCTGGTGGTTTAGCTTGGTCTATATACGTATTTCATTGGCGCTTGAACCAAATCATCAGTAGACTTCAACCACAAATTTTTAACAGTCACAAACCTCTTACTTTATGCACAGACTTTCCAAAATCTATATGAGAATACATAAAATAATAATATTTTTTAAAATCACAAAGACAAAATAAGCTTAGTAGGCTTTGTAACTCATACAAAACCCAGCAAATAATTTATATTCGATATGAATCTATTTTATTGTTATCCAATGGATTTCTAATTGTATAAAGGTTTAGAAAAATAAAATAGATTCATATCAAAGCCTACTAAGTTTATTTTGTCTTTGTGATTTTCAAAAATATTATTATTTTATGAATTCTTATATAGTTTTTGAATGTCTGTGCATAAAGCAAGAGGTTTGTGACTGTTAAAAATTTGTGGTTGAAGTCTACTGATGATTTGGTTCAAGCGCCAATGAAATACGTATATAGACCAAGCTAAACCACCAGCAAATGGATTTCATATTAAAATATAATTATGACAATATGTCGAATAATAAATTTCTTAAACTATGACTAAAACCGATTCCAATATATAAGAGCATCTCTACTTTGTTTATGCAAAAAACGAAACTCTAAAAAATAACACAGTCATACTCGGAATATTTATTGATCATTCGCCATTCGAGTGGCAGTGTGAGACTGTTTGAAACACGCTTTAAGTGTGTGTGAAAATAAAATAGCTCTGTATTACGCATGTGTATTCGGTTTAATATTCAGAATATTTTTATATGCACACAGGCTATAAATTTTATTTGTCCCTTTGTGCTGGGTAATTTCAAAAATGTGTATACATATAGTTGTTGGATGTTTATAGTTATACGTTTTCGGTTTAAAATTAATGCGTGTTTTTGTATTTTGCGTGTTTTTAGATGCACGCATTCGTAGTTGTTTGATGGCCAACACTCAAAAAGTACTTAAAAAGATACTTTTGTCATTCTCTGATGTATGTATTTTAGAGCTGGCCATCGAGAGAAACAAGAGAGAAATGTATTGGCCTATGTGTATTTATTTGTATAAGAAGCCGATTGATGTACGGCACTCTGGTGCTACTTTGGAAAGCTCAGATGTAGGAGTATATCCAAATAAATATTTTTCACAATTCATAGCAGATTGACAGTATTTTACCAACCAAAATTTCAGATGGGAACTTGACCTTCTTTCACATTTATGTTCTTGTCTTTTTTAAATTTGCATTATTCTTGGATCAAATTTTAATTATTTAGTTTAAACTTTCCAGCCTATTATGTTTCTATTCATGACGAGTGTGGAAGTTGGCAACAGCTGGCAGTTGGCAACTGCTGGAAGTTGGCAACATCTCTATTGCGATGCGAAAGAAAAATGGTACGAAATAAAATGATTGGTACTCTCTAATGCGTTCGTATAAACCAAAAGGGAGAAAAACATTTGAGTACGTTGAAAAATATTTACATTTGGTATTTAAATTGTTATTGTTAGGATAAAAGTAAAATAATAATTACATTACATTAAAATATAATTAACCAAACCATAGCATTCATACTGTGCTTAAATTTTCTGTTGAATTGTGAGTGCGTATTTTGGGCCGGTCTAACCGTTTGTATGTGAGTACCATCTACTGCTCCAATCACATCGGGAATGCCACACGTGTTTTAAAAAGCTTTTTTGACTTCTTGTCCCCTTCTGCAGATAAATCAAATTTGATATGCTTGAAACATACTTTTCTCTCAATCGCCACGCAGATTGCCCAAAAGTTTTTTATTGTAGAGTAAATACCAATAAATTTAAAGAAAAACTAATTTTTATTCAATGTTTCTTGTTGTAAAAACCAATAATACAAAGAAAAAAAATAAGTGTTGTTGCTTTGCACTTGCGTGTATAGGGTGAAGAACGACAAAAAAACTAATACGACAAAGTTGTTTGTGTATTTCGTATTGCTACCCTGCAAATAATATTAGACTACGTAGTTGAAACAGACTAGTTACACCATGGTCCCATGTAATGCAGTCATGGATCATGTCGTTTTCATACAAGCATTTAAAGCTGCACGATAAGTGTTCGTGTTAAAACGATTGAATGTTCTTATTATGCACTTCCATATGTGGTAGTTTTGGGGTTAGTCCGATGTAACGAAAAATTGGACCATGTGGTCCGATGCCCTTAGAGCTAGTGCTTCTACCCCGCTTATATTGTTATTGTATTTATCTATAATATTAATTTTAATAAATAAATATATAATAAATAAACGAGTTTAATTATACCGAAATTATATATATTTTTGTGTAAATGAACAATCCATAAAGAATTTTATGGTTCAATACACTGTTCGTGGAATATGCACCAATTTAAAAAAAAATGCGCAAATAATAGAAACATTTGAAACTAAAGCTGCTAGAGAAAAAGTAATGACGCCATCGTAATTAGTACTCTCAACTTAAATAAAAACTGTAAGCAGAAAAAAGTTCAGCAGTTTTTTTTTTCGTAATTTAACATAATTAGATAAAAAATGGTTTGTAAATTTTGTTATTACTAATTGTAAAAGAAGTAAATTTTTCACTTTCTTGTATAAAGATTAACGAATACTAACTTAAAGGGGAACTGTGGCATTTGAATTCGATTGAAATTCAATGTCGATATTGGAATCAAACGTTTTTCCTTTAAAATAGCGCACACTGAAGAACATGGCTATTGTTTTATTTTATTTATTCATTTCATTTGTCTTTTTATTTATTTAGTGTAAAAAGTGCATATGAAGCAATTACATTTTTTTCCTCAAAATGTATGTATGCCATCCATCTGAAATCATCATTTCCTTTGAGATCATGTTGAAAACAGGTTATCATGACGTATCATCGTGTTTGTTCTTAGTGAAATTTGTTATTTTGGTTTGTTTTTTCAATTGGCCGACTGACTAACTGACTGACTGACCACTAACGAAAATAGTGACTTTTCAAAAATTTAATGAAAATTGTGTTCACTTGCAGTTTGCATAGTGAAGGATCGTGTGCCAATCTTTTCTGATTAAGTTGTATTGTCGTAAGATATTTGTTGCAATATTATATAAAACAGAAATAGTAATCTATGTACATATTTGCATGAAACGGCAGAGTTCACTGCAGCGAACAAATACATACATAAATAGGAAAATGAAAAGCATTGCGACAATGACGACAACAACAACAACAGTAGCAGCAGCAGCAACAGCAACAGAAACAACCACAATAAGCAAATTCATGTGTTGCTGTATCGCGTTTTCCCAGAAATTAAGAGAAAATTTCAAATTAATTTTATTACGAAGTTTTTGTTTTTTGTTTATTTTATTTTCTTAAAATATCTCAATATGAGCACAAATATTGTATTAAAATGTGTTGATGCGATTAATTTAAAAAAATAAAATTCTAATTTTATAAAACCAAATTCATGTTTAAGGAATTTTGTATTTTTGTTGTTCTTGGCCAAAAGAAAAAAAAAGAACAAACGAAAATTGGTTTTCCCACAAAATTAATTAAAGATTAATATGAATTTTAGAAGAAGAAAAAACGTTTCCACTTAATATTTATCACTTGTCACTTACATTTTTGTTCATTTTAAATGAATCACTGCATAGAATTTTCTTTTTCAAAAGAAAATCAATTAATGGAGGAAAATGTATGTACATATATACATATGTACATATGTATGTATACGAGTACATATGTATATGTATATATTTATGTACATATTTTTAAAGCAAAATATTGGTAAGTACATACATATGTATGTACATATATGTATGTACTCATTAATTTAGTTCGAGTAGCACAACAATGAAGAGCAGGTGGGTGGCGCAGCTAATTTGTTTGTAGTTGATACTAAACGTACAATTTGGTACATTGGCTGGCTCATGATTAGAGTGTGAATTAGAATTTTGAAAATTTTCCGATTCAAACTACATACATATGTAATGAGAAACTCCGTCGGTTGCATGACTCTGTTTTGATTTGTAGTTGCATGATGAAGCGGTCCGAAATCAAATTGAAAAAAATAAGAAGTCTTTGTTTTTTTTTTGTATATGCTTATTTCATCCATTTTGACACGCGTTAAATAAAAATAAGTTATTCAAAACTTATTTTTTTTTACTATTTAACCAATCAGTCCTACTAAAAAAATATTGTTTTACGTCACACACTCACAATCAATGCCAAAATATCAGTCGAATCCTGAAGAATGCATGCCAAAGATGATAAATTGTTTGTATATTATTTCTCTAGGTATAAGTATCACGAGCTATTTGCATGATTACATTCACTCATTTAAAATTTGTGGAAATGTAATGCAATATTAAATGATGATTATTCACTATCCCCCTTATGCAAAAACGATTGATATATTTAAAGTTGGTTTAACAAACGAATTGTGTATGCCAAAGCCGGTTAACTTTAACAATCGTTTTTGCATAAGAGCATATGCCTTTCTATATTTATGTTAAGGAAATTTTGAAAATGGAATAGTTTTTCCAACAGACTTCAATGCACTCTCCGAGGATATTTTGTATGTGATATAACTCAGAATATCATTATCCATTGTTTCATACCAAACAACCTTGAGTTTTTGTTGTAAAGAGAAGCCATAGTCACCGTACTAAAAATGTAAAACTTCTGTCATTTCTGCTCTCTGCAAAGCTCTGGCTTATAGAAGTAATTCAATCACTCATTTTTTAAAACTCTTAAAACTTTGTTAATAGCACTATTCGACGATACCTTAAGCAAAGTCAAATTAGAAAAAATGTTGTAGGAATAACTATATACATACACACATACTATACATGTAGTAAAAAAAAGAATTTTGAAGTTTTCAAATCTACGGATTACTATTAATTCGGTCATTTTTGCATTAGAAAATAAATAAATTTTATGTACAAGGGTGGCGCAAAAATAACCTTCCGATGTTATTTGGCTGTAATTTAAAAAAAAAGAAAAACTTTGACTCTTCTTGTGGATTATTTTATTTGGTCTTTTAACTTTTTATACATCAAGTCGAGAATATGATGTCATGTAAATGGCCGCCGCCACAGTTGATTGTCATTTGAGCCCTTTTTATGGCATTTTCCATCACTTTGGCCAAAACTTCCTCACATTCTTGACGGATTTTGTCTTTAAGAGCTGCAAGAGTCTGAGGCTTGTTGACATAAACCCGCGACTTCAAAAAGCCCCACAAAAAGAAGTCTGCAGCGGTCAAATCAGGCGATCTTGCTCTTGGCACGTTGTGCCAAAGTCACCGACCGATTATTGGTCAAATAAATAGTCACCAATATTCCGCGTTCTGGAGCAGTGTAGCGTAACATTGTTTATTAACTTGTATTTTGCATGTGTTTACTACACAAATGTCAAAACAGAATTGACATTAGGTGCCAATCGCAAAATTTATAGCATTTTCTGATAGGAGGATTACTTTTGCGCCACCCTGTACATGCGAGTACACATCAAGGCAACTATTTTTATCTACTTTAAGGTTACTTATTTACATATTGTATATGTAATATTGAAAAACGTTTTATAGGTCCGTTAAAATCTTATCTATAGCTAATGTCAAGTTGTATTATGCTGCACTTTATTATTATTATTATGTGTCGTCTAGTAGACATATCGTACGAACATTATTTCACTTTAGAAAAACATGAAAATTGTATGTCTATATCAAATAGTGGTGGCCTTTTGCCTAGTAAAGCGCATTATTCACTTACAAAATGCATGACATGATGAGCGGATAGTCGTATCCGCTTTGGCGCAACTCACTTTACTGAAAAAAAAAATCGAACTACTGAAACCTATACAAATCTCCACACTGATTTTAAACGCGGCTAGTCTTATTCATATCGTATTACTGAAAACCAAAAGCAAGCCCACAACTACGTTTTGTATGAAACTTACTTCAATTTAGTGAAAAAATAAACAATGAAACGCTGAAAAATTGTGCATGTTTTGCCCGTTAAAAAATTAATTTGTCTTTTTCGCTCTTACGTACTTTATTGTATTTTGCTATTATATTGTCTGCATTTGTAACAAATTTCAATAATCCGAATAACTGAAAAAAAATTTGGTTTTGGTCATTTCCAGTAAAGCGGAGTCGACTGTACGAGTAGTAGTGAAATTTGAAGCAAAATCAATTTTTTTAAATTTTGCACATGCATGTATGCAACACACACATAACAAGATACTTGTATGTTACTCAAAGCAGTTGGTTATTATACTCGTTGGTTATTATACTCTACACCTAAAATCTTTTTGTATGTCTGTAGTTTGAATCTATCATTCAATGCATGCACGTGTATGCTGAGAGCTTGATGCAGACGTATACGATGATTGTGACATGCGTTTTGATCGTGAATTTTGCTCTTAAAGATTTTTTTAACTGTATGGAATATTAAAAATGGCAATAAAAAACGGTGATAAAAAAGCACTTTGTTGACAACCTTGTTTACGATACAAAAGTATTTATTTAGTCGTTCCCAGCTGTTATCAAAATTAATTAATGTTGTCATCAGCGTTGCCAAATATGAAAATTTATCTGTTTCGCGGGATTTCCGGGGCATTTAAAAAGTACTTAAAACGATAATTTTGTCATTCTCTTATAAATACATATTTGTAGATTTATTTTATGACGACGAAAATGAAGTCGCAAATATACATACATAAGTATGTAGATGTGCTACGTATCAAAAAAACAAATAAAATATAATGAATTCGTAATGATTCCAATCCTTTTGAGCTACCCAATGAAAGGTAAGGAATAATCAAAAAATACCTATAATAATAAAAAATAATTTTGGAAGGTTTTTTTTAGTTATTTCCGACAGAACAAAGAATCGTTTTGTTGTTTGTTCGATCAACTAAAACCATATTTAAAGAAATATTTCTACTCGTAAGTATGTGCCCTGTATACTGCGGATACTGAAACTGTTAAGAATAATTTGTTATTAAGCGTAATAAATATTTCTAGTTGTGATTTTTCCATTTTTTCTGCTTTTTATATCGAACCAACATGACAATTCCAAAACACAACTGTTAATTTAGTGGAGAATGGCAATTTAAAATTTATCAATCCCAGCCAAACTATTTTAAAAGTTGAAAACCGTTATAGTTTACAACTCATATTCAATACCCGTAATTACCAGCGGAGCAGCAACACCGCAAAAATATCAACAATAACACAAAAAGCTTTTATAAGCAAGCACGAGACTTCTCTCACAAGTTACAACAAAGTCTTGTGGGAATTCACTTGATTTTTATTTATGGCTGCTATAATAACACCAATTCTGACATGGCAATGCAAAAAAACCAAAACGAAAACGAAAACGAAAACAACAGCTGCCAAACAGAGCTTTTAAATTTGTTTATGTGTTACATGCACAATTATACGGCGTAGATATCTAAATATGTACATATGTACGTATGTATGTACATATTACAAGCATGTATGTATGTATGTATTTACAGAATAAAGTGTACACCTGGTACTCACTCTTATTTAAAAACACAAGTTTATTTCAATATTGAAGAGTTTTAATTTTTTCCAACTTTATTGCCATTTACAAAAAATTACATCATGCTCTTAAAAACAAATAAAAATTCCAACAATCGTTGAAACAAATCAAATAATACTCAGTTCTTAACGCTTCAAAATAAAGTGTAAAGTCTCGGAATATTAAAATATTCAGCTTTATCGTAGTTGGCGTATTTCAAATACGACTACGACTGTTTGGTAATAGATTAAAGAAAAACTGTTGAAGTCTTCTTTAATCTCTTACCAATCAGTCGTAGTCGTATTTTAAAAACGCCAAATACGATAAGGCAGATTAAATAGCTAATATGCACTTTGTTTTATTTCCTTTTTCCTGCAATGAAATGCCCATTCCCCCTGTCCAAAGACAGACAATAGGGTTGAGCTTCGGCGACGTAGAGGATAATCCAGTTGTTTTGATGTGTGATACAGCAACGATTCTTTAATTATTTTGGCGGTATGCCTAGAATCTTTATACTCTTGGAAGATTCACTCTCTAATCTACATACATATGTATGTTTAGTTTTTCTACTCTATATATATATCGAGCTTTTTTCGGTTTTATCGTAAGCGACATGTTATCGAAAATTTACTTTTTGATTGAAAATACAATTTTATGGGCCTATCCATAGTTTAGAATTATCAAAATGCCAAAATTTTTGATAACTTTTAAGATACAGGCTGTACAATTTTATTGTAAGCGACAATTTACGTACAAAAACATATTTGAATATTTTAGAAAAAGCTTCTCCTGAAAAATTAAATTTTCGTCGCTTACTATAAAATCGAAATCAATAAACACTAGTATTTCCACACCGGCTTCCCGAAATACAGCCCCACACCATCACTGTACCACTGCCATGCTGCATTTCAGTTATAATGTTCTTTTGGTTTAGTTTCTCATTTCTGCTTCTCCAAATTTTACCACTCTTTTCTCTCTGAAGTCCGTAAAAACTACAAACGATTTTTCATTGGTTTTATATTTTTTCTCGCGAACTCAAGGAGACGTTTGATTGGAGATGTGGTTATATTCTTGTAACTCGTCCATATACATGAAACATTTTTGTGTGCGCTACACTAACTTTCAATCCAGATTACACTTTTGCTGGATGTTAATAACACACAAATTCGAAAGCATTTTCTTTCGTTTCAAATTACAATCTTTTAACAGGACAATTATTCATCATCCACAGTCGCTTTGCAAATTAATATCTTTCATGCAAATTAATATTTGTATTTTTTTTTTGGTGTTAAGCCTGGTACTCTGCTTACAATTTCGTGCGAAATACTGTCAAACTACATATAAAAGTATTTGGCATGAAATATTTGCAAAATAAATTCGCAAAAGTAGTACTCTGTTCTTGTTGTGAAAAACACGTAAAATCATGTCTTTCCATGCAAAATTAGTCACGGCATAATTTAAGTTTAGCTGCAAAACAACATGAGCAGTTCTTTTTTGCAGGGAATTTTAACAATGTTGCATACTTTCAAGCAATAAAGCGAGAAATTAATAAAAAAAACGCGAGTTGGGCTACATTTAGTACATGTGAAATTTTTCACGCGAAATAATCAATGGTGCTGAAAATTTTTCACAACTTTGAACAGAATACCAGCCTATAGATAAAAATATATTAACCAATTATTTATCTGAATCATAAAAATTTCAGAAATTTGACATCGATTTGTAGTTGCGTATTTCTGGATATTTTAGTGACCAGTACGTACACATTTTTACACTTTTTGGTAATACATCAATACATATTTTTGCAGTTTTAACTATTTTAATGCACATTATAAAATTTGTTAATTAAGTTTAGCTGCAAAACAACATGAGCAGTTCTTTTTTTGCAGGGAATTTTAGCAATGTTGCATACTTTCAAGCAATAAAGCAAGAAATTAATAAAAAAAACGCGAGTTGGGCTACATTTAGTACATGTAAAATTTTTCACGCGAAATAATCAATGGTGCTGAAAATTTTTCACAACTTTGAACAGAATACAATTCAATTTGTGGTTGAAGTCTACTGATGATTTGGTTCAAGCGCCAATGAAATACGTATATAGACCAAGCTGAACCACCAGCAAATAAATTTCAAATTTGTTAATTAAGTTACAAAATATAATTAAATTACGAGATATTTGGAAGGATACTTGGAAAAACAACAACGAAATCAAACTCTATCAAATCCAAAAATATATTAATCATACATTTAAATCCCTTACTTTACCTAAAACTGATTTCATTAAGCTTATTAGAATAAAAATATGTATGTCATTGTTTATTTTCACATAAACATATTACTGAAAAGCAACAACCTCCATTGTGCAGTTGCGGAGAACACCTAATTGTATATCATATATTTTATGAAGAAAACGGCTTAAAAAAAGAAAATAATTGTAATTTCTGATATGTGCATATATAACCATATATAAAAAGGGCCTATATAAACTTATTGTGTTGGGGCCTTCCAAAATCAAAATAAATAAATAATAATTGCATAAATTCTATAAAGAATGAGTTGACTTTCTTACATTCAAAATATATTTTTTACTGCAAGGATTCAACATCCTTAGTAAATAAGTAAATTCCGTTTAATGCTAGGAACACAACTGGGACGAACGACGTATTTCGCACACGTCGATGATTATCTATTTTTTTTTATGACGAAAGTTCGCACCCAAAAATTCGTGGTTCGTGCCAGTTGTGTTCCTGGCATAAGAGAGTATTAGAAAAGTCTACTATTTAAAAGAAATAAAAAAAGTTAAATATGTAATACCATATTAAATCGGCTATGAGATTTTTTTCAAATAATTTAAGCTATACAGCTTCTTTTGACACTTTAAAAATGGGATATTTTTGATTTGATTTCAACTGTTGTTATTGTTAAAGTATTTTGAATTTTTTTTTTTATTTTTCTTAAGAGGATTGTGTAATATTTTGTAAATGACAATAAAGTTTTAAACAATTTAAATTTTTTAAAAATTAAATAAAATGTTTTATTAAAGAGAATCAGGTGTACACTTTCTTTTGACGCTCACAGTATGAATATGTACATCATTGATTCCCTTTGGCTATATTTGTTACATTTTTATAATAAATTTCGTAACTTTTTATCAAAGCACAATACCTATGAATTTATATTTTTGAAATAGTATTTATGTATATAGATAAATATGTATGTATGCATGTATGCATTAGAGTGGCTGTTATTTTTTTTTTGGAAGGGCGGGGGGGGGGGGGGAGAGAATATAAGAAATCAAAAGAGAATTCTCCAAATTAGCTTTTTTTGTGTGGAAATGGGGAATTTGGTTTGGAGAGTTTTCCAAAAATACTCTTAATTTTTTTTTGTAAATTTTAACATTTGGATTTTAAATTATTGTAACGTTAAGATCATTGCAATAGTTATTATTCATTCTTAAGTCAGTGGTCACGATTTTTTGGGCCTTACTTTACTTTTCGAAATTTTAATTTTTTTTATTTTAGCTTCCCGCCATTGGATGTTACTGATTTTACTCTAAATTTTCGAATATCGAGTCTTCATCACATTTCAACGTACAGTATGTAAAGTAATTGTTTTGACATAGTTAAAATCGTTGTAAATTTTAACTTTTATCGAAAATATTTTTTATCTTTTTTGCATTATGAAATTTTTTTGTAGTTGACTTCATTTTATATACATTTAAGTGCACAAATAGTCGTAAGTTATAAGCAAAATTAAAAATGAGACCATACAAATTGCATGAAAACCAAATAAACTCAAAAATTTCTTTGTCAAGAAAATGTTTTTACATTCTTGTATTATATAGTAATAAAATAGGAAAGATTTTAAGGTATATAAAAATAAATATTTTTTTTGGCCGCCATTCGCATGAAATAGGCCTGTAAGACGAGTTCTCATAAAAAAAATTTTTTTTCTTCAAATATGCCGCTGAAATTTCTTACTTTCCCCTCGTATTACTGTTCTTAACTCCATTTAGTTCTTGAAATACTATTTGGATACACTATTTTTCAAATAAACCCATAAATTTTGGATAGGATATAGATCATGACCTTGATTTTAAATTGATTTAGTCGTAAATAAGCCCATAAATTTTGAATAGGTTATAGATCAGGACATTGAGATGGAGTATCCACAACTTTAACGGAATTGAAAAGACACCATGTTCTTACCGAATTATTACGCAAAAAATAAAATCTTTTCTCTCAAGCAACTACGACTAAAGGTTCAATCAGAATTTGAATTTTGCTTTGGTTATGGCAATGACATTATGGCTATGGCACGTCTAATTTAAGTTTAAAGCCTATTCCAACATACAAGAGCATCTCTACTCCCTTTATGCAAAAAAAAAACTAAACCACCCTTCAACTACAAATAAAAAGGCACACGAGTTTCAAACTAAATGACTCTCTCTCTATCTCTGTCTCCTACTTTCGTTCTGGTAATGTTTATACACAGAATATGAATGTAAAATCAGTCAAAAACAAAAATAAGGCGATCTAACCCATAATATAATAATGGCTTGCAAAGTAATGAGTGGTACTTATTTATCTACACGCAAAGAAAAGATATGTTTGTAGAATGGTTGAGAAAGCAATATTATGTTCTCAGAATCAAATCTGTGGTCGTTGAAAACAAGTTATTGTTATTTTAAACATTAATTTTGTTATGGTAAGCAAAGTAATGTTTGAATTTAATAATTACATTATTATATTCATAAAAAAGTGTGATATGGTTAGAGTTTAACAATAAAGTTTTGTTAAAAATTTATGACTGCAACATAATTATTGTTATTTCTTAAAAATAATATTATGTAAATAACAATATAATGCTATGCAGGACAATACTATTTTAAGTTTTTAAAAAAAATCTTTTTCAGAAACATCTTCTGTCAGTTCAGTGTTTCGTTTGTAAGCTATCGGTATTGCACGCGTTGTGTTAAATAAATAAATAAAACACAAACAAACAAAAGGGTAGATAAATAAAAACATATACATACATACGTATGTACATATGTTTATCTCTTTATAAACACGTGTTTGTATTTCGAGTATACACACATATCTAAGTATACATTTCTATATACTTATACATTTAATTTCAACAATATTAATTTATTTTTATTTCGGATTTAACGCACAGCTGTTTTAACCAAGAGATCCACCAATAAATATATGATTGAAAAACAAAATATTGTTATTATATTAAATAATACTGTTGTCGTACTTAACAATATTATTATTATATAAGAACATGGTATAGTGAGTCTCAATTATATTTTAGTCACATCTAACAATAGTGTTGTCATATTTACAATAAGAAGATCATTGTTATTGTTGATAATATTATTATTAACTCAGATAATAATATTATTAGAAGTTTGCTTTCCTATTGACAATAATATGATTTAACTAACACCATATAATTCAATCATAGTATGTTGCTGTTTGATTATGGTTACCTCAATCATATTTTTTCTTTGCGTGTAGTTATATTATGCGTATAATAATGACTGTCCTCTAATGAATAAAATAAGAACTTATTTATAACATTACGTGAAAGTACTTAATGAAATAAACATATCTAGAGAAAAATTTATTGATCGTGAAAATGAGATTCGAAAACAATAAAATAACGTTGGTTTAGTATAATTTTTATTACAAAATTTAATTATTTTCGCATATTCTAGGCATAAACTAATCTACTAAATTTTGCAAATTTGTAAGCAAAAAATAACCCATTAAATTGTGAATACTTTTATTCAATCGGTAATCTATTAATTTTGGATATTTGTAGGCAAAAAGTATAGGGTACCGCATAATTTTTGAACTTCTCAAAAAAAAAATGGGTTATTCAGTCAAATTGTAAGTACTTACGACTGGGGAGTACATACACTTTTTTGCATTCTAGTAGGCAAACTTTTTTGCTGGGAATGAATATTTATTCATCATTCGCCATCGTATACAATCATTTGTGTACACAAAATGTAATTGAAAATGTGTGGGGGTGTGTGCAGCTGTTTCAAAACATGCTTTATGTGTGCGTGTGTAAGTAAAAAAAAGCCTCGTATGCACGCACACATGTCTAGTCTATTTAGGGCGACTTTTTGAGTTGAAGATTAGAGATTAAATTAACCTTAATCTTCATTTGCTTTTTTTGGGTAGTCGATTATATTGGTTTACTTGCTAGTTTAAGCGACCAATCGTGGTGGTTTAATCTTACTTTAATATTGACAACAAACACTTGTTAAACATATAACTTTTTGTAAAAATTATATGCTAAAATAATTTAAAAACACTTAAATAAATATATATATTTTATATTATATACTATATTGTTACGTTACATTCTTATTTAGCAGCTCTGAATGTTTTATCCTTTGGTTTTTATATTTATCACCAGGCAACACTGACTGTATTCATGCGGGCTTGTGCCTTGTCATTTCTGTTCTGAGTCAGTTAATAAAGACAATCAAAAGAATTAAAACGTGTTTAGCTTTAACTCAGTATTTTCATCCTAACAATATATATATATATATGTATTTCCTTTAACACGCGCAATATTTTACTTGTAAATAATAAAATATGACAGTTTCTTCTTCTTCCCACAAAAACTCAAAGTGTGTTTATAGCATGTATGACTTTTGCACAGAAAATATTGCCACTATTTTGTTCCTCAGTATGGTAATACTACACATAACAAGAAGTTTAAACTACCACTCAAAAACATCAAACTCAATTATGCGATATTAAGTTAATTTTCGGATTAGCTAATTAGAGAAATAAACTAATCTTAATCTCGAACTCAAAAAGTCGCCCTTAATAGTCAGAATATTTTTATATCACGTGCACGAGATTCCAGCTCACACTTTCTCATAAATTTTAGTTGTTGTGGTTTGTGGCTGCGTAGTTAAAAAAATGTGAATAAACATACTTAGTTGTTGGATGTTTATAGTTCTTTATTCGGTTTAAAATTAATGTGTGTGTTTGCATTTTGCGTGTTTTTGTTTTTAGCTACACACCACATTCATATTTTTTTGACGGACAACACTCAAAGAATACTTAAAACGATACTTTTGTCATTCTCTGGTATGAGTACATAAATTACAATTACAATAAGTAAACAAATGCTGCAATACTCAAAGTCGTCCATAAATTTAAAATCTTTTCAAATTCACTTTTATTTAAAATTAAGTTTTGTCAAATCATATCGATTTCTACACGTTTATTTCACAGTCTAATAAAAAGTTTTTATTAAACTTTTTTTATTTAAAAAAAAAAACTGGTTTAACACATTGACAATACAAAAACTTCCGAATTGTGAAGTGATCTTTAAAAATTCAAGAAATATTCAGCACAACAATTCTAATTGAGATTTGTTTTCTGTACACATTCATATACATATCCATATATGTATGTACATATACATATGTATGTATATTTATAAATATATATTTTTTGTTTACAATCTAATATATACATATGTATGTATGTGTATGTATGTATGTGTTGGCAGATTAACAGATGAAAAAACAACACGCTTCTGAACAGCCAAAATATCAAATAAGCCCGAGTGAATATTTAATTTCTTGCATTTGAAAGAGAAAAAAATTAAAAAATAATCGGAAAAAGTTAGCATTATCATCAGTGTTGTCAACTTTGAAATTTCAAAACGCACCAAAATGGAGAAAACAGCGCGCCCTTTACAAAAAAAACGCACCAATCTTAGAATTTCTTTTTTTATTTTGAAATGTTTATTTGAATTAATAATTTTGCATAAAAAGTATAATATTATTTTTTTGTAAATGAGAAATTTTTTTAGATTAATTGAACTGTCGGAAAAATAACAAATACTTTTGGATTTGTTCATATGTAATATACTGAATATCTCGACCAAAGAAATATATGATTTATACAAGTAATTAAGGTAATTAATTTGTAAAAAATTATAAATTTTCGTACATTAGCTTTATAAATTGTGCTTAAAACTTTTAAAAAAGAGATCAAAAATTAATTATTCCAAATTAATAAAGCTAATATTTTCATTATTGTTATCTTAGGGTCATAAAAACGATTTCATTTCAAATTGTGATGTTTTGTACACATCATTACTAATGATATGGTAATTAACACTATCAGGAAGTTGGTAAAAGTTTCACAACAAAAATTTTCCAGTTTTAACCCACTGTCGTGTTCAATTTGCGTTGGTGCCACCAAAAATTGAAAAACGCACCACAATTTAAAAAAAAACGCACCACGCACCAACTAAGCAATTTTTCGCACAAAAAATTTCAAAAAGAACCCAAAATGGTGCGAAACGCACCAAGTTGACAACGCTGTTTATCATCAATCTATCCATCAGCTAGAACACTTCTATTCTGCTTGTACACATATAAGAAATCAGAACATACATACATACATATTTTGAATGCAGATTAGACCCCTGCAAACGACCATTTAAAAAGACTTACAAGACATGAGGGATTTTACAAATGCTTTACTGCAGCGAAGTCTTCTAAAACAAACGCTAAGCAACACTGTTTGCAAGACATTTGTTTCAGTTATTGCATTTACAGAAGTATGAGTCCAATCTAAATTACGTACCTTTTCACAATGTATGGTTAAAAGATAACAGGGACTTTAACGGAAAGTTTTGTATGAAGAACTGTCAGTTAAAGTTCACGTTAACTCTTAACCATACATTGTGAAAAGGGACGTTAGAGAGTCAAGCGTTGCGTTAGTAGCAGGGCACGTATTTTCAGTACATTTAAAATTTTAAACGTATAAAATATTATTTGAATGTACTGAAAATACGTACCCTGCAGCTGTTGAAAATCGTTAAGGAATTGCAGACTGGGAAAAATTTTAAATTGATGCAGTGGCCTCCATAAAGTACCGACTTCAATCCAATTGAGAATTTGTGGTCAATTGGAAAAATATGGTTGGCACAATATCAAATGGCTCCATCCATCCAAATCAAGCTGTGGCAATGAGTGCAGGTGGAGTAAGAGAAAATTCCAGATGAAATTATCCAAAAATTGGTTCAAAGTATACTCAAACGCATAAACTGTGCGTTTTAAAACAAAGAGATATGGATCAAGTACAAAAAATATATCACATATTTTAATTGTTGCTTGAAGGTGCAAAAGTGAGTACATGAGAGTTATCTTCATTTTATTAAGTTTTTTCTTTGAATGTGTAGTTTTTTGTTTTGTTTTAAAAGCATTTATGTTAGCAACTGAATAATAAATATAATTCAAAAAACAAAATTTAAATCGCTTCATTATTACTATTTTTATGCGCCTTCAAATGCAGAATATGCAAACATGTACTCACCACTGCTCCCCACTGTATGCACATCAGTTAATGCAATCTTGACTATGTAATTTTGACAACTTGCTATATCTTGGAAACCGTAAGACGTAAACTCTTGAAATTTTCAAAAACGGTAAAACTAAAAAATTCAAAAATTATAAAATCGCCAAACCGAAAAAAATCACTAAAACCTGAAAAAAATCGCCAAAAATTTTAAAAATATCGCCAAAACGAAAAAATATCGGCAAAATTAAAAAAAATTGCAAAAACGAAATAAATCGGGAAAATTAAATAAATGCCAAAAATCCTCAAAACGAGAAAAAAGTGCCCAAACTAAAAAAATTGCCAAAATGAAAGAAAAACGCCAAAAACCGAAAAAATCGCCAAAACTAAAAAAATCACCTTTATGAAAATAACGCCAAAATTAAAAAAATCGACAAAATAAAAAAAACGCCAAAAGTTAAAAAACTTCAAAAACCAAATAAAATCGCCAAAAGAAGAAAAAAAGTGCCAAAACTCAGAAAGCACTAATAAATTCAAAAACCCCCAAAACTAAAAAAACGCTTAAAATTTTTTTAATATGGCACTTTTTTCGTTTTGGCAATTTTTTTCTTCTTTTTTTTGGCGATTTTATAATTTTCGAATTTTTTAGTTTTTAGTTTTTTCCAAAATATAGCAAGTTGTCAAAATTAAATTAACTGATATATGTATGCATACATAATTGTTGTAGACTGTACACCAACTTTACAAATTTAAAGTCTCTATATATGTACATTAGGCTTATGCGTATTTTTTAAACACTGGCTCACTGGGGTTTCATATACGGGCTAAAATTCTAAGACAAACTGCGTTTTTACTTTTTTGATATCTTAAAAAAAAGTTCCGCACCAAATGCATTTTCTGCAGCAAAAATTTGGATTTTTTAATTCCAAAAAAATCTCATATTTTCGTAATGACAAAAAATTTTTTGTTAATAAATCATCTACTAGTACCCGCAAATCGCACGTATTCTTAAATACGATAATTAGTTTTCCATTTATTCGCTAATTCAGATTTTGCAAAAAGTTACTTCTTTTTTCAGCACAATATCATTTATGCACATTAGGCTTATGCAGAAATTAAAAAATTTTAAAAACGCGAAGGTCTCACTGGGTATGTTGTTAACGTATTTTAGAATACGTGCGATTTGCAAATGATCATATCTCGGAAACCACTTAATGGATTTTAAAATAAATACCAGATTCGTGATCAGCGGATCAAAATTCGGGTAACTTGAAGTACAATTTATTTTATTTTTTTTTTAATATGAAAGAAAATGTTTCCGTCACCAAAGTATTCGTTGTGTCAATATCATCCGTCCTTACGTTAATGTCAGTTGAAATGAGCGATGTATAACGTACGATTATATTCTCTGTCCTCAGCTTTAAGTTCTTTGTGTAAATTATCTGCACATTACACGCTATCATTTTATTTATTAATAATTATTTTTCAAATGACGCAAATATGGACTGAAAATTACCATCTTTGCTTCCCCATAACTGTGTTAACAATTAATTTGCAATAAATAAAATAACGTATGGAAATTTTAATTTAAAATTTCCCAATAACTTTTCACCACCAACTCTGTTGTTTATATTCACAGCAGTAACTTTTCTCATTCAATCACTTTTAGGGCAGCACGTTGACGGAAACTGATGTGTTTATTGTTTCAAATTTTGAAAGCATACTTTTAGGAACTCGCGAACGGTATTGCCAATGCACAATACAAAAATTACACATCCAGCAAATTAGACAATCTGAACAAAAAGTTATCATCTTTTTACGGTCACACTTGTCAAACATTTGCCAAAAAAGCGTAACCCTTAAATTCTAATGAAATTTTTTTTAACTCAGACATAAGTTTGTTAAGTTAAAGAGTAGACAATAATGTTGGATTCTATGACATTGTCCATTAGTTGTGTTCGAAAATGTTTAATTTGATAAACAAGTGTCTGGATCAAAACTTTTTTCATTAGTGTTTGTTGGTTACGCTTTTTTGGGCAAATGTTTGACAAGTGTGAGCGTAGCTTTGTCTCGATTCCCGGTACCTAGAAAATTCCGCAAAATTAAAAACCTAATGAATTCTGCAAAAAACCCAATCCATCAGAATGTCAACTGTCGCGGAACATGAATAACTGTTCGAATTAAGGTGATTGAGTTTCTATGGGGCAACAGTAACTTTTACTTAGCTGCACAATCAACTTTGCACGATTTTTTGTGTAGATAAGTCAAAAATGCTGTTATCTTAAATCTACTTATCTGTTTTAGTGTGCAGGTCAGCGATGCCAACTCTACCACTTTTGTCGTAGATCTACCTCTTTTGGGTATCTCACTCAACTCTACAACTTTCTGAGAAAAATCTACCACTTTTTTAGTTTTTCAATAACAATGCTAAATTAAAATTACCCGATTTTTTTTTATCTAATCCAAGCTGAAGTTCAACAGCACTTCGTTGATTACCTGCTACATGCCCAAATTTTTCCTTTACTGGGCCAGTTTGTTAGAAAATTGCTGGATATTCAACATATACTCGTATACATACATATGTACATAGTTCGAATGTTTTGTTGAAATGTGTGTACTGATACTCTGCAATAAGTACTATGCACTAATAGATGTAAAAGCGCTAGCGCTGGTTAACTTGCACCTGCAGAGGAGCATTACATACATATTATTTATTTTCAAGTACATCCCTACAAGAAAAGTAATACGACAATGATTCGAAATCGTATTACTTGGAAGAAAAATATTAATTATTAAATATTATTATGAATACCCCAAATATGTATTTTTTGGAGTCACAATAATTTGCAATTTATTGTTAGAACACACCCAATAAAAACCACAAAAATGTGACGTAAGGCATTGAGAATTTTACAAATATGTTTTTATTCTTTGCAAAATTCATAAATACTTGACAAATTTAGAAATCTTTTATTTTTATTTTTATTTTTTTCTTGTGTGGTGCAATGCAACGTACAAATTTGACCTCCTCTGCACGTATTTTGCTCATACAAAAATGTTTTCTTCATTCCACGGTTTTTCGCTTTTGGGGTGGCTTTTCAATGACTGAGTGACGAGCGAGCACTGCGATAGCAAAAATTGTTTTCATCGTAATTTTTAAATCACATGTTTATTTTAATTTTGTTGCTTTATTTTAAAATGTATATTGAACTATCTGTTCAATCTAACGAAATCTAGCAGGTTGAGTTTCCATCTGGCATTTCATGTGTGACATGTGCCAAAAAAAAAGCGTAACCAGCGTAATGAAAAACTGTTTGATTGAGAAAAGTATTTATTAAGTTAAAAAGTTTCATGCATAACTAATGGACAATTTTATAGAATCCAACATGATTGGAAACAGTTTAAATCTATACTCGTAAATACATGTCTGAGGGCCAATTTCACCAAAAATTTAAGTCATTTTCCCATACAAAATTTAATTAATAAAAATCGACATTTATATATGAATTGATATTCAAATAGAGTTGGTGAAATTGGCCCTGAATCAAACAGTGTTTCATTAATAACAAGTGGTTACGCTTTCTTTGGCACATGGCACACAGATGTAAGCCCCCGGCCTAACATTCGAGTACGACGTACACAGTTGCATATTTTTTTCATCTAGTTTTTCGAAGAAAATAATGTTAGATTAGATACAATTGTTTTCATATCCTTTCATTTTCTGTCAAAGCTATAAGAATCAGTATGTGTGTTAAGTAATGTGTTTAAATTTCTGTTATGATTTTCGCTAATAAAAATTTAATTATGTACTTATAGCAAAATTTTAAGTTAACACAGAAAACGGAAATATTTTGTACAAATATTTTTTTAATCTCATTAGAGAAAAAATTTAAAAATATAATTTAAAAATTATATATATATATATGTATATACAGCCCTATGTATAAGCAAAAATTGGCATGAAGTTAGCATAAGTGGCAAAATTGAACATGATCTGAAATAGTTTTGCGATGAAACGTCACATTAAAAATCATGCTAGGACTTAGATAGAAGTGGGTTAAAATTCTTAATTCTACCGTTTTTAATGTCAAATTGTATGGAGGAACGTGTTAACACATAATTTAATTTGGTCACTTATGCTAACTTCATGCCAATTTTTGCTTATACATATGGCCGTTAATATGTGTCAAACGGTAGCAAAGTACAAGTGTAAGTAAATTTTTGACACTTGAGGTGGGCATAACTTTTTTGGTTTTATATATTTTTGGAAAAAACAATTTGCTTCACACAATATAATTTCTTAACTTATAAAATAAATTTAAAAAATCGTGCCTTACTTTGCTCGAGTCCCAGATTTGGGGATTGCAATAAAGGTCTAAAATATACCCAAATCTCGATGTTCAGTGGAACGCAACTTTTTTTCTGCGAAAAACTTCGTAAAATTACTTATAACGTGTTATAGTACGTACTTTGAGCTATTATTATATGCTCATTTTTTAAATTTATATTTGCATCTCTAGGAACTACAATGGTTTTACTGCTTGCATGTTGGATATTTTAGGTATGGGAGTGCGGTATATCTACATGTGTTTGTGTGTGTATTGTGTGTATATTTTTCTTTTTTTCGAAGAAGTTTTATTAATGGAAAGGGTATAATAAAAGACTGTGATTATAATTTATTAAATGCATTTTCGAAATTTAGGCCATTAAAAAATGTATAGTTACATATAAGCGGGGGTAGATACATGAGTTGTTGTAATTGGACTGATATATTCGACCTTTTGTTATAACTTTATTGTGTACCCAGGTAGCTGCTGCTCATATAAAGGTTAAAATACGATAAACACATCAGGTTTTCTTGAAACAGGTCTCTTTAATTCTCTTTTAACCTGCACAGACAGTTTGTGTTCAAGTTTTTAATGACTATTTATAAAATGCAATGTTAAATCACTACATTCACAAATTTATTTTTTTTAAGGCCGTAAATACCTATATTTTTAAAAGTCATTTTTCAATCATATATAAATGTACTTAAATATGGCCCGATTTCAAAGTTAATACATTAAATTGAAGCTTAAGATGTCTTCTATCCAACAAAAAAAGGTTCATTAAAAAATTTCAACCCAGTCAAAAGTTATAGAATTTTGACCGCCAACTTACAAAATGTGCCACTGTGCGTCGCCCACTACATAAATTTTTACGTCCTTAAATGTAGTTAGACTGTGAAAAATGCATTGTTTATTTTAATTTGCGAAAAATTTTGCATCATATATAAAGTTATATAATTTTCTGCTACGAGAACTTTTCTACCGTTTGGCACACACCCTATATGATAATTAATTATTATATGTAAAACAAAAATGGCTTAATGGAAAATAATTAATAGAGTTCATTTGGTGACCCAACAACAAAATACACACTTTTGTTATTGCAATAAAATTTTCATCATACATATATGTAGATTTTTAGTTGTTGACGAAATTTGTTACAAGGGATTTCGTCAATATTCTAGTAAATATATGAATTAAAATATCACATATGAAATTATTCTAAATTGAAATCCTGCATATTTCACAATAGAGATTTTCTGCTCAATTTTTTCGAGTGGTTAGTAATACAAGTACACAAGATTTTGGAGAATTAATTATTAATTATTATTAAAAAGTTTTAAAATTTACCTGTTGGCTTAGGCAAACTGTAGAAGTCCAGCACCTTAATTTCCGAAGTTTCAACATGCGGAGCGAATCCCTCATACAAATCACTCTCCTCTTCAATGCCACTTAGCTTGTCAGCTTGAGCTGAAGCCGTATCACGATTGTAAGGCATTTTTATTTTATATTTCCTTGAACAGTAAATCACAATATTTGAGCACAGTTCGGTCACGGTGCCAAGACGCACAAAAAGGATGCCTGGATTTTTATTTAATAACTAACAATATTTATACCGGTAGTATTCGTTGTTTAATTAAATAAACTTTGCAATGACTAGAAAATTTAATTTTTTTTTTGTTTGAGGATATCCTCTCTTATTATTCGAAAGTTTTAATTCGTTTTTTATTATTTGATATTTGTTGGAGATAAAAACACTCCAATCCGATGATGCTTAACTGAATTCATTTCCTTTTTAAACCTTAAAACTTGTTGAAATTAAAATTCATGGCAATCGAGAATAAAATTCGTTTCTATTTTATTTTATTCTTGAAGCTTTTTCACCACCGTACGCAGATTCTTCAAATCAAAACCGAGAGATGTGTTGAAAAATATCTGCAATTAAAAGAAAACAACAGAAAAATTACAAGTTTATAATTGTTTTGAAATAATTATTTTCATTATCAAGCAACAAATGTACAGCAAATAATAATAAAATTTTAATTTAAAAAAAAAAATAATGAATTATTTATACGTTTTTTTTTCAATAAAAAAAATATTTTTTATACATATGTATGTATGTATTTGCAATTTATTAAAAAATTTAATGTTTGTACAGATGTATGTATGTATGTATGTACATTAGAGTGGCCGTTAGTTGTATGGAGATCGGTGCAGTTTTATGGAAAAAAATATACAAAAAAAAATTAATAGCGATAACTTGTGTTTTAGGGAGTGTGTCCGCCCCTCAAAGTTTTGAGGGTCCATATATGAAATGTATTTTTTTTTAGTTTTCTTTTGACTATATGTATCTATGTGTATGAAATAATTTAATAGATACAAGGTATTATTGTACATGCTTAGTATATAAAATGTGGTATATCAAATTTTTGATATTTTGTTGGTTAAGTTCTTCATTATTTGCTAAAATATTAATTTCAGCAAAAAACTTTCTTTGAGACTAATGTTGTTGACTAGAAGAGCTTGAAGGCCAACTTTGTGGGGTGGACGCATAAAACTGAACCGATTTTGGGGGGAGAGAACATAACAAATCAAAAAATAAATAAATAAGGGCCACTCTAATGTACATACATATGTATATGTATATATTTATTTATTTATTAAACATATTAATGCAAGGTAAATTTGAATAATATGGTGTTGCACAAATATGGGCGGAGTAACGTAGACCATATGCCCAAGATGTTATTAACAGTATTTTATAAGGTTTTGTGACTGACTGTACACGACCTATGCCTTCACATAGGAAGTAGGCAACGTGGTTGTTAAAGAAATTCCACAAAAAACCGCAAGATTATACGGTTATCCGTGGCAGATCAGTCAACCAGTGCGAGCGAGACGAAAAAGTCTCGAAGGCCAAACAACACACACAACCCTGACCGCACTTAAGATATAATTACGATGACGCGAGAGATGTTCCCCGACCCAGAGCTGCTTAACGACTGATGTATATGTATATAAAAAATTAGCGACGTAGAAATTTATTGAATAAAATTATAGGGCACTGCTACACGTTCAATATATATTAAACGCGATACAGTATCGCGATATTTATTGAACGTGTAGCATGCAGTATTGATGGATCGCGATCCATATCGCAGAAAGCCCTAAATTATTTAATCCAGATCGTGGATCACGGATCGCGTGATAAATATTGAACGTGAAGCATTTTCATGATATTAGATCGCGGTACGTTAATAAAATAAAATAAATAAATAATAAAAGACGCAGTGAAAAGTTTAACAAATAAAAAGTAAAAAAGTTTATTGCATGTGTGTAAAATTTGTTTTAATAAAGGGTAATGGCAGAAGATAATGAAAGCGAGTGGGTTCTGCCGGTGGAATCGAAATTAACGACCGAAAAAATTATTTTATATTTAATTTGGAGGCATTGCCGGAGTTGTGGGACTCGTCGGCTAAAGCTTTCTTTTTTTGGTTTTCTCGCAACATTTTTTTAATAAACGATACACACAGCACAAAAATAACGTAAATACTGACGCGATAAATATTGAACGTGTAGCATACGCTCGTTATCCATCAATCCATTAAAATGGATCGCGATCTAAATATCACAATATATATTGAACGTGTAGCAGTGCCCATATTAGGAAAGAACAAGCGTTTGAAAAAAATAAGGGCTTCGGTCGATAAAAAAAACCAGGGCTGCCAGATACTTTTTCCCACCACCCCCAAATTTTAAAAAATATTTCGCCAAATAAATATCTTCTTTGAAGAAAAAGTCCCCGAAAAATCGCAATTGAAAGAAACGTTTTTTTTTTGTGATCAATTAATATATTATTTATAGACTTTTGTACTTTTTGTAGAGACTATTTTTAATATACAATGATGTGCATGTGCTTATGTACATATGTATGTATGTATATTATCACAAATTTATTTCAGAATGTTATTAATTCGTTAACTTTCAAATATCTACCTTGTGAACTTAAAATGCGGTATTCATAAAAAATATTTTAGGTTTATTACAGATTTATTTGACAAATTTCTCATAGATTTCAAAACCACAGCTTATGAATTTCCATATACATATTCACCCTTATTCCAGTTGTCTTCATCGACGTCACTTCAACACAATACCAAAAATTGGGGCTTGTTTACTCGCTCTCGAGAACAATTTTGCGCAACTGACAATCTATTTCCGTTCCCTAAGGTCTAGAAAATAGCATAAACCTACCAACAGGAGTCAGTTGTTTTCGACAACGTATGTATATACGAGCACCAATTTTTTGATGTTGTGTTAAAGTGACGTCGATGGCGACAACTGGAATAAGGGTGATTAAAGTTTTCTTTACAATTATTAAATTTTGCAAATGTAATTTTGGCTCACATGATTTTTTGTCTCCATGTAATAAATTATTTTGAAAATTTTTCTGTTGCACATACGAACAACTCTGTGTATTGAGAGGAAGTAAAATATAATCAGGGGTTTCCTAAAGATACAAATAAGTATAAAAAAGGAAGAAATTAAGGTACTCCCGAAACTTTTTGGAGATGATGAGTAACGTAACGATTAATGTATTTATGTACATACACACATACATATTTATATTATTTTATTTAAATCCGGTTTTAACGTACACTTCAAGCACACGTTTTTTTTGCTTATGGGGGTAAGTGTATGAGAAAGTTTTTTTTATTGAGAAGAATAGAAAAGTGTAATCCGAACTAAAGTACCTGATTATTTTGAATTAAACTGCAAACTATATATAATTTTGTTATAATGCATTGAACGTCAATTAAAACTAATGCAAAGTACACATCTGGCATTTCTTGTGTTGTCATTTTGTGGTGTCATTTTCAAAATGTGTATAACGCCATTTCCATTATGTTTTTTATATGGAAAGAAAATCCACACAACATAAAATATCGGAAGTGACTAACATTTCCATCAGTAGAGACTATTGCGATGTCACAAATTGCCACAGTGTGTACTCGGCATTACATACAAACACATACATATGTACATACATACATACATATGCATATTGTTTTATATTGGGCCTGATTGTGTAGGGCGTATTTCAAATACGACTACGACTTCGAAGAGTTCTAAGCCGTTTGACTAAAATGGTTTTGGATGTGACAAAAAAAGTTGTCAAGTGTTATTTCCCTTCAATGTAATGGGTGTTTTTTATTGAGGTATAGAACTTTAAGTTGGCATCACTTTTTTAACTGGCGGCCATTTTGTCAGCTGTCAAGTGATTAATATTTAGTTTGGTTTGCCATTTCATCATGAACAGGTTGACAAAAGAACAACGCTTGCAAATCGTGCAAATTTATTTCGAAAATAATGGTTCAGTTCGCGAAGTTTACCGCAAGCTCCGTCCATTTTATTGTCGACATAATCGTCCATCAGAGCAATTAATTCGGTTAACCATGGATCGTTTTCGCACTACGTTTACTCTATGTGATAATACGCATCCGCAGAGACGTCGAACAGTGTGCACCGAAGAAACAATTGCCGCTGTAGAGCAAAGTGTTGAAGAGGACCCGAATGAATCGATTCGCCACCGGAGACCGGTATAGAGCCATGATAACCGACTATTTTGTTCCCGAATTGGATGGCATGAATGTGGATGAGTTGTGGTTCCAACAAGACGGCGCTACATGACACACAGCGCACGTCACAATCGATTTATTGAAGGAAACATTCGATGAGCGTATAATTTCGCGGAATGGACCTGTCAATTGGCCACCAAGATCGTGTGATTTGACACCACTGGATTATTTTTTTTGGGGATATGTGAAGTCGCTCGTCTACGCCAACAAACCAGAAACGTTAGGGGACTTGGAAGCCAACATTCGTGGCGTTATTGCCAACATACGGCCCCATATGCTCGAAAAAGTGGTTGAAAATTGGACCTGTAGAATTGGCTTTATTCGAGCCAGCCGCGGCGGCCACATGCCCGAAATCATATTTAAACATTAATGGCATAAAATTATCCTTCCAATAAAGCCAAATTGATGGACATTAAAACGGTTTTCTTGTGTTTTATTTCAATTCGAAGTTCTATACCTCTAAAAAAACACCCTGTATGTTCGTGTAAAATTTGCGTTACCATCAGGTAAGTATTTTGAAAGGAATAATACTTCTTTAATTTTCAGAGAGAAGCCTTCATCAGATCTGTTCTTTTTCTACTAAACTGCAATTTCTAAGGAGGCCTTATTATGATTTTGATGAAATTGGGACACCTCGCGTGAGTTAAAAATTCAAAGTAATGCCAATATTTTATTTTTTATTAGATTTAAACTAATCTACTACACGTGAATAATTCTCATGGAAAAATTGGCAGAATGATAAGAAAAAAAATATATGTATGATGCTCTACACACTTAAACGAAGAATTCGAATTCCTTCAAATATCCCTTTTTAACATGATTGCGCACTCACTATTCAATAAATTTATTATATTTTCAAATAAACTTGTCACTTTTGGTGAACGATCCAAAATGAAGAAAAATATCACTGTTGTTGTGAACAAATAAAGATCAATAAAAACATTAAATTATAACAAATTGATTAAATTACCTTCGAAAGTAAAAAAAAAACTAAACATTTAATGTGAGTGCTATTTAGAAAATAAATTTATAATATTTATTTAAATTTATATTCATTGGAGTGCGCCGATTTGATCATGTGAGAAAAAAGGCAACAGGTGTCTAGCAAAAATTATATCTACATAAAATTATAATAATATTACTCTAAGAGTTTCAAAATGTAGCTCCCGCCGAGAGGCATCAAAATTCAAGCTTTTCGTTGGGTAAAAACATTTATAACCAAGTAACAAAAGTAAGATTTTGAATATTTTCTCTTCGGATTTTGATGAAATTTTTTAGGAATGATGCCTCCGGCATAACCAAACATTTTTAAGACTTTCATAAATTATTTTGACGTGAACATTCGCAAGCTAAGAAGCTTTGCAATTTGCATTTGTTACAAAAAATAGGATAAAAAAATACATTTAGTTGCGTCGGCCTGTATCGCTTAATCGAATGCTGACATAACGTTAACTTTTGCCCTGAATCGTCTGCAATCATCCTCTTTTTTTTTGGTCAACTTCTTCTGCGAGCTCATCTGCCGTACGGTCACATCATTTTTAACTCAACGCCGTGTCACGTTTATTCAGTTTCAGAATCACACAAGTACTAATTAATTCACATTCACTGGTTAGAAGTTTAACCACAAACCAATTTTGCTGCAATGACCACCAACTGACCACCGATTCAGTTAGTTGGTCCATTTTAAACTTCTCTGCTTCGAAGACAGATCTGTTTCAATTGGTCCAGTGGGCAATTATTTGAAGCCCAGCTGAATTTTGCTTATACATACTCGTATATTTTCTGCAACAAAAAATGTGCATGCAAGAGTAAATTCCTGAACTTCACTGTGCAAATGCAACTTCAGTTTTCACCACATTTTCGTCGTCTGCATTAATATGGGGGAATCTCCCAATCATTTTTATTTAATACAACAGAGCAAAGATGACATACGAGTACTAAAAACCGATCTGACAAATATTCCGGATTTGAGAAACTGAATGAATTTGCATTTTTGTTTTTCTTTTCAGACTTTATTAGATTTGCTATTTGTTGAATTTTTTATTTTTTTTTTTGCATTTAATTTGTTTTTTTTTTAATTTGTATTTTTGTTTTGCATTTTTTCACCAATTATTATTATATTTTCTTTTAATACGTGTTTTATGTCATGCTTGTATTAATTGAACTTGTTGCTTTGCTTGATCAGTTCTGTTTTCAACATCGTGACTAAATATTTCGAAAAATATGTGTAATTTGTTTTAAACGTTTAACTACATTAAGTTTAGTGTCGATGTTTTTAAACGTTAAATAAATACATATGTATATAAAATACATACATATATAAAATGATTCATTGATTGGCGTGATAATGAAAATTTCGAATAAAATGCAAAATTGTTTCTACAAAGTTTAAAACAAAAGATGGGCTGGTAAAATACGTTCTTTAGGTTAGGTTAGGTTGAGTTAAGTAAGCAGTTAAGAATGAGAGAAAATTAAAAATGATCCCTGCAAGGATAGATACAAAATTGAACAACTTTGAACCGTTAAATGTCCTAAATGGTCATTCGAAATGAAAAATCATAAGAGAAACCTAAAGATGATTTTAAAATATCTATCGAATGATACCTATTTTGATATACATATGTATATAGTTCGCAGACTTTTTATTTTTTTCATATTTGCAAAATGGCGTCTGTTGGCTGATAAACACAATACCTATCGTTGCGTCGCGCAGTCGGTTAAAAAGGGGGAGAGGTGAAAAAGGTAAATCTAGAATGGAGTATGGTATATTGAGGGCAAGAGTGGGTAGAGGATGGGCCATGTGCGCACATGTCATAAAGGGAGTCAGCGGCCATACCAGCCGCAGCTCGTAATATAAAGGCTCATGGACGGTCAGTGTAGCAAAGAGATTCTGCAGGTGATTTCTAATGAAGCTCATGCAGCTAAAAATCTGAGGGGGCGCCGTCTGTCTTGAGCTCATTCAATAAAGGCATCGTCGTACACACCTTTAAGGGTCTTAATGACTAATTGGCAGTTATGATATCGATATCTCTATTTGATTTCCGATAAAATCTTTAACAGTGTATTGCAAGAAAATTCGTTTTATTTTATATAATTTTGTGTAAAAATTTCATACGAAAAGAAAATATTCTTATATCTTCATTGAGTTGTATGTAAATCGAAAACTTTACACTTACTTTCTAGAAAACTGCTTTTATGAGTTATGTCTATGTTGCAATAAAGGACCGGTATGTTTATATGTATACCAGAAATCAGCAATGAATCGTGTTTTTGCTATTCATACTCATGAAATTTTAAATATAATTGCGTAGACATCGTTTAAACTCAACTACTCTGATGTACGCACACTCTCAATAACATTAATTTATAAATAAGTTGAAATAAATATGAATGCGACGTTGACATTCAATTCATACCACACTCAAAGCACCTCATTTTATTATCTAATTTCAGGAAAGTACTTATAACTACTCGCATTGATTTAACTCACTTAGCTCATGTATGTGTGTTTATTTAAAAGTTTAGTCATTAAAAAGTTTGCAATATATAATGTATACAATACTAGTATGTAGGGTTGTTTTTCAATTCCAGCACAAAAGAAACAAAAAAACGCAACAGAGAAACAAACACACAACCTCATAATGAGAACTGTAATGTTCTTATGCGAGGTTCGCATTGTGAGTCATACTTATTTATTTTGCATCATCCATAGGCATTGAGTTAAGGTGAGTCGAAATCAACAACGCCATAAATGTTGCTATGTATGAGTTCGATGCTCACTTCAATTTTTCGAGTGAATATGTTTCATAGACAACATTGCAATAAATATGAGCGCGTATTGCGTACAAGAAATTATAAGTCATATTTAACTCTATTCACTTTTCAACTACTCATTTCTGTTCTCTGATGTATACATACATATGGTTATGTACATATATGTATATATTATTTCTAAACTGCAAAATAATAATAATAATAGAATTTTTTCAGAGTAAAATACCTAAATTTAAAATTTACATCATCAAAATTCCAAAACAAAATGTTTTTGTTATCTTCAAAAGTGCCAACTAGAAATAATATTTGCTTAATTCACAAAACCTCTTGTATCTCTGTATCGATTGTATTATCATATTAAATACAAGAGTGTAACATTTGTTGTATGCAATTTTCATATAAAAATTAAATACACTATTACACTTTTATTTTATATGTATGATTTTAAAATGTTGTATTCAGAGAGAGGCTCTCTGAGAGAATTTGTATGTAGCTTGTTCTTCTTTTTTCATTAAAAATACAAAATACATTAATACACTACACAGAGGGTGTTCACAATTAAAAAACAAAAAGTGTATTTGATACACAAATACACGATAAATATTGTTGTGAATTAAGCAATTGTAATTTTAATTCATTGAATTATCCAATTAAAAATGTTTGCGTTACTGAAATTAGGAACAGATACTATAAGTCAATTTGCAACCTCCAATTAAAGATCTTTCCTCATCCTCTTTATCTATGTAAATAAAATTTTAGTATACATATACATATTAGACCTCTGCAAAAGACCACTTACAAGAACTTTTAAGACATGAGGGATTTTTCAAATGCTTTACTGCAGCATTCTGAAACAAACCCTAAACAACACTGTTGGCAAGACATTTGTTTCAGTTATTACAGGTATATCAGTAAAGAAGAAAATACTTCGTGACGGCAGAATTTGTTATGCTTCCTTCTTCCTACGCATGGGCACGTATAAGAACGTCATGCATGCACATACGCACACACGTTGTGTGTATGATCTTGTTGGATGCGCTTGCTTTAAAAAACCACCCTTAAACACATAATAGCTTACCATCTACATACATATAACATCTTATTATTGGTTTAGTACAATACGTGGTACGATAATACATTTAAAAAACAAGACGTGTTTACATTTCAATACTTTTTACACAGGCCTCTAATACATACATAAATATCCGTGTGTGAAGATAAATATGCCGAGTTAAACACGTATTTTTCGACACATTTGGAGGTGAAGATATGTACATACATACAGGGGTTTCATGGAAATGCATGTTTCCACAAAATATATTTAAATATGTACGTAATATTGAATTTATGTAAAAATGGCATCGATTTGCTACTATAATCTGATAATTTCGCATATTTCGAGTTTAATGAAGCCCTTGTCAGACTTTAATGTACGTAATTTGGTTTCTAAATAATAATGTAAATAAACTGTATGACAGAGTAACTTGTTGAAAGAGATGAAAAGCTTTTCTTCAACGGAAGTCTTTAATATGTTTCACTTGTATCATTCATGTAAATAAGTCGTAGTTAGAAGTCATGATGATGATGTGTTTGTTAAATTCCCAAACAGAATAATCAAGTGTAGGTGTAAATAAGTGGACGTTTAATTTTTTCACAGTCGATAACGAGCTGCATGTAGGTATTTGCTTTCTTTGTAAATGGTTGAACGAATGAATGAATGGATGGATATTTATTTGTCCATTTGATTTTATTAATTCAATTAGAATTTATGGACACATTTTATAAAAATGGTTCATATCTCTAAAAATAGAAGCAAAATAATAAATTATTGAAACTGTTTTGTTGTACATAAACGTACATACATACAGTATGTCAAGTAATTGTTTTTACATAGTTAAAATCGTTGTAAATTTTGACTTTTATCGTAAATATTTTTCTCCCTTTTTGCATTATGAAATTTTTTTGTAGTTGACTTCATTTTATATACATTTAAGTGCACAAATAGTCGAAAGTTATAAGCAAAATTAAGAATGAGAGCATAAAAATTACATGAAAACCAAAAAAACTCAAAAATTTCTTTGTCAAGAAAATGTTTTTACATCCTTGTATTATATAGTAAGCAAATGGGAAAGATTTTAAGGTGTACAAAAATGAATATTGTTTTTGGCCGCCATTGGCATCAAATAGGCCTCTAAGACGACTTCTCATATATACCGCTGAAATTTCCATATATACCGCTGAAATTTCTCACTTTCCCCTCGTATTACTGTTCTTAACTCCATTTAGTTCTTGAAATATAATTTGGAAACACTATTTTTCAGTTAAACCCATAAATTTTGAATAGGATATAGATCTGGGCCTTGAGATGGAGTATTGACAACTTTACCGCAATTGAAAAGACACCATGTTCTTACCTAAAGTGCCTCACGTTTGAGGTCAATACATTAATAAAAATCTAAAACGTCCATACATATCAGCAATAAAGCCAACCTTACTCGCGCTGTCAACCAAAAACCATTTCAACGTATTGAAGTACCGCTCAGTAACACTCTCCCATGAAACAAAGGCAATTGCTAAAAAGATAAATAAATAAATAGATTGTACTTCAAGAACTGCTCGCAAATCCCCGCCTCTTATAGTTCAGCACAAAGAACAACAATTGCCTTTTGCGATAACGCATACTTCCAAGCTTGATGGATACTACGATAATGTGATTTGCTGCGACGAAACCAAACTTCTGCTTTATTACAACTACAGATCTAACAAAGTATGGATGAAAAAAATTTGTAAAATATTGGGAAGTGAAACCATTAACCCAACTGTAAAATTTAAAATAATTTGGTTGATGGATTGGAGGTATATATAGTATGTATACGTATGTATATATGTTTATGCTGTAAAAGGAGGAATAAATTTGCTTTATTGAAAATATTATGGATGCGGGGCAGTAGCTCAATATATTGAAGTATTTTTTTGGATGAGAGCTTGAGTAAGGTTGGCGTTATTGCTGGTAAACGTGGAAGTTTTAAATTTGTATTAATGTATTGACCTGAAATGTAGGGCACTTTGGTAAGAACATGGTGTCTTTTCAATTGCGGTAAAGTTGTGGATACTCCATCTCAAGGTCCAGATCTATATCCTATTCAAAATTTATGGGTTTAACTGAAAAATAGTGTTTCCAAATTATATTTCAAGAACTAAATGGAGTTAAGAACAGTAATACGAGGGGAAAGTGAGAAATTTCAGCGGTTTATATGGAAATTTCAGCGGTATATATGAGAAGTCGTCTTAGAGGCCTATTTGATGCCAATGGCGGCCAAAAACAATATTCATTTTTGTACACCTTAAAATCTTTCCCATTTGCTTACTATATAATACAAGGATGTAAAAACATTTTCTTGACAAAGAAAATGTTTTTAGTTTTTTTGGTTTTCATGTAATTTTTATGCTCTCATTCTTAATTTTGCTTATAACTTACGACTATATGGGCACTTAAATGTATATAAAATGAAGTCAACTACAAAAAAATTTCATAATGCAAAAAGGGAGAAAAATATTTACGATAAAAGTCAAAATTTACAACGATTTTAACTATGTAAAAACAATTATTTGACATACTGTATGTATATATATATATATATACATTTGGATGTATAACGTTACGTGATTAAACTGAAAACAAATTTATTACAGACATTTTGACAAGACGTATTAAGTGACCGGCTACGATTGTTTTAAAGAGGAAACAGTTCTTAAAACGCATTTAAAATCCTGTCCATTTTGATGATACATATTGTTATTATTTGTAATTTGTATCGAACAAATTATACAGTGCTAGACAAAAACTATTTTTTCTCACATTGAACTTTTGTTTAAAAATATATATTAAGTTTGCCAATTCTCAACCGATTTCGATGATTTTAATTACAAAAGTGTACGCTTTTAAAAGAAATTTGTTATTATTGATAAAGTTAATTAAGCTCTAGGCGATAACTTTTGCATTAATCAGGAGTTTGCTTAACTTTCTAAGTTTTTATTATAAACAGTTTATATATGTATGTATGTATCCTGAAGAAGGTACAAAGCTGAAACTATGGGCTATATGTAGAATAAATTAATAAATATTTTTGGGCCTAATTACGAGTGTCGTATTTCGACTTCGACTACAATGATTTTGTACTAATTTAAAGAAAAAATTTTGCAATGTTCTTTAGTCTAGTCCATTATTTTTTACAAGAAATATTGATCTTAAGCTTTATTACAAAATAAAACATACAATAAATAAAAAATTCATATGGTCAATTCACATCACAAGCCTTGTTGTATTGCATAAACTTTTACTTGAAAAGGAAATTTCAATCAAAATGTCTATCAGCAATTTATAAAATGTTTTTGTTTTGAGAGATTTTGCTTCAAATTATATTTTCAAATACATAATTTTAACTTAATAGGGCATACATACATATTTAAGATAACAAATTACAAATAAATATAAATCAGAAAAATTTAATTTAATTTATCTTTTCGTAAAAAATTTTTGTTTAGAATCAGTGAATGTTTGGAAGATTTGATCTGACATGGCCATTAAAACTATGTACATATGTATGTTTGTAAATAAATTACACAAGATTAATTTGAAAAGAACCCCGTATTATTCATATTATAATTCTAAGCGTTAGCAAGAAAATAATGTTAATGAAATACATACAGGCTTATTTATAAAACTTATTAAGGCTTTAAAAAGGTGTTTTAGAATAAACTTTCATAAAAATTTTTCTTAAAAAGTCTTTATACCTAAAGGCTTAATAATTTTTATAAATAAGGCTGATGCTACATAAGTACATATGTACATACTCATGTACTAAATATATTTAGTATGAATTTCTTTATATTCAAAATAAAAGTTTGTCTTACTATAATTCAGCGCGAGTCAGTAGCAAGTAAATAAATTTGCAGCGAGAAATTTGTGATCTCACACGTTTTAAAACTGCATTTTAAATAATATCGATATCAATAATCTTTTCTATCGATGTTTTTATTTTTATCCTAGCACTATTTCATTCACTTTACTTTATAATCTTTTGAAGGAGAGGCGTGTTTTATTTGTATAAATTATATACATACATACATACGTGTATTTATTTATGCCTGTATGGATGTATGTACATATGTATGTATATATACACAATTTAACAAGTTAAACATTTGCAACAAAAATTAATTCTTTTCTTTTGTATAATGCAGTCCAGTTTATGGGAACAACAAAGCAGTAGTGAATAAAAGAGAAACACTGAATTCTTTTAATGCCCATATCACTTAAGGTACGGTCACACTTGTCAAATATTTGCCCAACAAAGCGCAACCAACAAACACTAATGATCCAGACACTTGTTTATCAAATTAAACAGTTTCGAACACAACTAATAGATAATGTGCTAGAATCCAACATTATTAACTACTCTTTAACTTGAGAAGCTTTTGTCTCAATTGAGAGATTTTTCATTAGCATTTAGCGGTTACACTTTTTTGGGCAAATGTTTGACAAGTGTGGCTGCAGCTTTAATGTGAGCCATGGAATGAAACAATTTCAAATACACCGGATGTTATTTATTTAATTTACTTACAAGATTGTACTCACATGTATGTATGTACATTAGAGTGGCCGTTAATTGTATGGAGACTTTTTGTTTTTTGATTTCTTCTACTCTCACCGCCCCCCATCAGTTCAGTTTTATGTAAAAAAAAAATACAAAAAAATTTCATAACGATAAGTTGTGTTTTAGGGGGTGCGTCCGGATCTCAAAGTTGGCCTTCAAGCTCATTTTTCAATGTAATTATTTGCATAAGACTATCTTTTTAAAAAAATCATTTTACAAGAATATGATATTTGGTAATATTTTAGCTCTTCAAGTCAACAACATAAGTCTCAAAGACTAAAATTAATATTTAGAAAATAATGAGGAAAATGACCAACAAAATTCCACCAATTTTATATAACAAAACTATATTTATATATAAATTATTTATTTTAAGCATGTACAATAAGAGCTTATATATTTATATCAAATTATTTCATCCATATACAGTATATATAATCAAAATAAATCTAAAAACATAAAAAAAATTACATTGAATATATTGGCTTGAGGGCCAACTTTGAGGGCCGGACGCACCCCCTAAAACACAACTTATCGGTATGAAATTTTTGTGTATTTTTTTACATAAAACTGAGCGGATTTGTGGGTGAGAGTAGAAGAAATCAAAAAAGTAAAATAACGCCAACCCTAATGTACATGTACCCAACGGGAAAACTCAGAAGACCCTCTTACTTCAGGTCTGCGTAGCAATTTTTTTCCATTAGTATTCTTATCGAATTGCTAAAAAATTGGCTTATATAATGCCACAACTCTTTCTCATTAAAGATAAGATATACATTCGAGATTGATATTTTGTTTTGTTTCTTTTTTACCAAAGCAAAAACTAAACCCACTAATTTGAAGGCCTTTCAGAATATCTGGCGAAAGCAGTGAGAGCTGAAGACCTACCCTGCAATAACAAAGCGTGTAAAAAAGATATGTGTATGGAATGGATCGAGCAGACCTCGTACATCCAAAAGAAGAAGACATCCTTACTCTTGATTTTTCGCGCTGGGTATGTACGTACATTAGACCGACTCTCCCCTCTCAAATCAAAGACTGATGATGACCGTTCGTGAGCTGGACCGTGTCTAAAAGGTATATTTTGGAAGTTTTTTGCATATTTTCATATTTTGTCCAAAGACAACATATTAAAAAAAGTACATCTGTTCTGTTCGTTCGAACAAAAATTATGAAAAGTTGTTCAAATATTCGAATAATTTTTGTTCGAATGACAACAATACTTGAGACAAAATACGAAAATATATGTAAAAAAAAACTTTAAAAATATACCTTTATATTAGACACGGTGCAGCTCATGAATTGTCATCGCTAGACCCCTCAAATATTTTTGGAGTCCTCATTAAAAAGTCCGATCTTTGATTTGAGAGGGGTAGTAAATTTTTTTTCAGTGAGTAGGTCTAATGTATATACATACATACATATGTATGTATGTTATGTGATAAAAAATTTGCAACGCAATACGCAACACATTGAATTAATATCCAGTTCCAAAATCATGATTAAAATATATTTCATCCCCTGCACATAAACATTTACATACTTTAATTAACATATGTACATACACAAATATGTATGTATATACATACATATGTACATACATACATCCAAACATACATACATACATACATATGTATGCATCATTATCAACATGAACTGATGAAAAATATTAAGCGTCTAATTTTATAAAAAACTTTTCAAGTGCAGAAACGCACAGAAAAATCAGGCGTTGCTTTATCTTAGGCCGCGTTTATAACTGTGTGCCATATGCAAAAGTGATTTTTTAAAAAACAAAAGGTGATTAAAATCGTGGAAACAATAGTGAAGTTAGATATCGAGCCCTTTTTTCGATTTTGTCGTAAGCGGCATGTTATCGAAAATTGAATTTTGGATTGAAATTAAAATTTTATGGGCCTATCCATAGTTTAGAATTATCAAAATGCCAAAATTGTTGATAAGTTTTGAGATACAGGCCGTACAATTTTGTCGTAAGCGAAAATTTACGTACAAAAACAAATTTGAATATTTTCAAAAAAGCTTCACCTGAAAAATTTAATTTTTTTCGCTTGCGATAAAATAGAAAATAAGGCTCAATATGCAGAAAATAATTATAAGAATAATTTTCGATTGCATTTTCCTTTCTATTTGAAAAGCATTGTTTTTGAAGCTTGAAATATACTTGAATTTAATTGTAATACAAGGTTGAATTACAGTATAATTAAAGGCTTGAAGTGAACTGTAATACAATTGAAATATTCGAATTGAATTCAAGTTCCCATTTCACTGTAGGATGCTATGAATCAAGCATAATTCAACCCTTGAGAATTGAATGTGTGATTTGTATAACAATTGTTTTACACTTGATTTCAAGCAAAATTGCTTATTGGGTTATTACTTCTGAAATTTCGTTTTTGTTTTCTATAATAATTTATCAGTTGGTGAGGTATTTAATTTTTTATTTTATATGCAATCAGACCCTAAAAAATAAATGTCGAAATAACATATCGTCACTTTAAAATAAAAAGGACCTAATTCGTTATTTTTTTCATCGAAATTTTTGCATTTTTCGATATATTATATGTTCTTCTATCGAAATACATACATATGTACATAATCGTATTAAAAAAAATCGAATTAAAAAATATAATGAGTTAGGACCTTTCTATATTAATGTAACGATATTCATATACATATGCACATACATATGTACATAAGTACATACTTATAGCTGTGCAAAACACAAACTAAAATTAAGACGTGTGTGACTCAACCTAACAAATTTCAAGTGTCAAATTTACAGTTAATGTTAGTTGTTGTTGGAATTTCAAGAAACGGTATTTTATCTCATTACTAAATAAACCCGTGTTTCCACAACCCGGACGCTCGACTTAAGTAAAAACTTTTTATGAAACTACTAATTTTTAAGGTTCCGTACACAAAAGTACAAAAGTGAAAAGGAACCCTATTGTTTTCGCTACGCTGTCCGTCTGTTCGTCTGTCCGTCACACGGTATTTTCTCAGGAACTATAAGAGCTACGGCCCTGAAATTTGGACAGAGTATGTAGAACCTTTACCACTACAACAACAAATACATAAGAATTAAAAATTAAAGGTTGTTCCAAAACGGGCAACGAAAAATGTTAAAGTCTCATGTAATATACATACAATTGTATATACATATGTATATTGACACTTGAAATTTGTAAAATTAGTGTATTTTTAATAGACTACAACAATTACCACTAAAATTTAAAAAAATTTTAATTAAAGGGTGATCCACCAGTTAATGCAATTTTGACTATGTAATTTTGAAAACTTGCTATATCTTGGAAACCGTAAGAGTTAAACTCTTGAAATTTGCAAAAACGGTAAAACTAAAAAATACAAAAATAATAAAATCGCCAAACCAAAAATAAATCGCCAAAAATTAAAAAAAAAATCGCCAAAAATTAAAAAAAATCACCAAAATTAAAAAAAAATTCTAACACTAAAATAAATCGCAAAATTCGAAAAAATCGCACAAAAGCAAAAAATCGCCAAAACTAAAAAAACGCCAAAACCGGAAAAAATCGTCAAAACGCGAAAAGGCACCAAAACCAAAATAACTAATTGTATGAAAAAAAATCTCCAAAATTAAAAAAAATCACCAAAATTAAAAAAAATCGCCAAAACGCCAAAAACCAAAAAAAATCTTCAAAACGAGAAAAAAAAACGCCAGAACTAAAAAATCGCCAAAACCAAAAAAAAAATCACCTATATGAAAAAAACGCCAAAATTAAAAAAATCGCCAAAATAAAAAAATTGCCAAAATAAAAAAACGACAAAAGTATAAAAATCGCAAAAATTAAAAAAAAACTTCAAAAACCAAAAAAAATGGCCAAAATGAGAAAAAAAGTGCCAAAACTCAGAAAGCGCCAATAAATTCAAAAAACCCCAAACCTAAAAAAACCTTAAACCGAAAAAACCGAAAAAAGAAAAAAATGCCCAAATGGCTAAAGTTCGTATTCAATTACATTTCTCGTGTCAGTACGGAACCCTTCGTGCGCGGGTCAAAGTCGCACTTTACTGAATTTATTTCAACTTATAATCTCATAGCGAATAATAGCTGAATTTATTTTAGTGATGGCCACCTGCCTGATTTTTGAAAACAGGGTGTAAGTAAAATATTAAATTTAGGAAAATTGCCATAGAAATACATACACATGTACAAATATCTATTTTTGTTTCTCGAAAACTGGACATAAATGAAATTTCTTTTACTTAATTTTATTTGGAAGATAAGGTAAATGGAAAAAACCTAAAACTAAAATGATACAACAGGTTAATCTGACCTGTAAATAAAAGTTGTATTGGAAACTTAAGTGAGCAAACTATTAGTTTGGTTAATCTAACAAAATTTTTATAGTTAATTTTCTGTAAATTCTACCTGTTGTTATGCGATTGATTAATAAAAATACAATTAAATTTACTATTCTTTTTTAATCTACACAGTTAACAAAATTATATATGTATAAACAAGCGTTGCCTTAATTCAACCAATTTGTATCGGCTTTACTTGGATTGGGATGGATTTTATGGCGATTTCAATTAGCTGCTTGCTGCAATTTTAGTTGTAGAAATCGTTTAGATTTGGAATTATTTTCGGCATTTGAACTACATATGTACATACATACATATCGCTAATTTATTGCAACATAGATAAATACACATATCTCAAAAAAGTGTTTATGAAGTTCATAATTCAAAAAAGGCGTTATGCTTGAACCAGCATAAGAAATATTTTTATATCTTAACTTGTATGTAAATTTCAGTTATGCTTCTATTGCATTTACATACTTACATACATATCGTAAATACTATGAACATTTTATAAACTTTTTGACGAACCTTATTGTCTCTTTCGAGCCATTTTCATTTTGCAACACATATCGGAGGGGCATATTTCACTCAGTAAAACTCATTTGAAACGACAGGATTTATTGCGTTTTGCTTTTACAAAATTACATTTTAAACAATAGAAATCACCAAACAATTAGTATTAATTCTTTTTGACCAACAAAGTTCTTTTTTCATAAATATCTTTCAAAATACTTAGCGAATACTCCTTACATATGTACATATAATCATAAATTTTTAACAATATGGAACTCAAAATGTATTTATTGCTGCCAGTTTATAAAAGACATGCTAGGAACACAACTGGGAAGAACGACGAATTTTTCGGTGCGAACTTTCGTCATAACAAATAAAACACATTTGTCCATATGAAAATGAACACAACATCGCCGTACAACGAAATTCGTGGTGCGTGCACTGTTGCCAGAATTGACGATTTCTCTGCATTTTGACGATTTTCACCTCTCAAAATACACTAGTGATGATTTTTGTTACAGAAATGACGATTTTTCTAAATTTATAAATCATCTGTTTTAAAAATAAATACATACATATGTACATATGTACATATGTACACATGTGAATTCTAATTTCATTTTGTTTTTTTATTTATTTTTTATTTTAATGGTTTTCATGATTATGGGGCATTTACACCTGCACAAAATCTATCAGATTTTAATTAAAATCTTTATGAAATTTACACCATGTTTTTTTGTTGACATTTATCAAGATTTTTTTTATCCAAAACACAGCCCATCAACCGAAAAATTTCTAAAACTGCAACCAAACAACTGCAATGTAGCCAATGCAACACCTTTTTGAGGAGATCGTAGCTATTCAATCATCTTTTATATAAATTTATTGTACAGGGTAGTAAAAATAAAATAAAATTATTAGTTTTTGAGTTGATTGCCTACAATTCTACGCACAAACTAGATTTTGTTTTCTATGGGAAATCTAGTGAAAAGCAGCCAGATTTAGCTAAAAATCTTGTAAGTACTAGATTTCGGGGTGGTGTAAATGCCCTATTAGGCTATATACATATATATTATTGTATATGTGTATATTTGTTGAAAGCATAGTTAATAAGTTTGAACCATTGTAATAGTTTTTGTAATAAAACAATTAAAATACAAAAAAAAAATTGAATATTTTTGATTTGACGTTTTTTTTGACGATTTTCTAAAATGACTTGACGATTTTGACGATTTTTTACACAGAAATCTGTAGTTTTTGACGATTTCACCTCTAGAAGTTCTGGCAACAGTGGGTGCGTGACGAACTCTGAGATAGATTTATTTCTATTTTGTACGCCGACGAACGACGAAAAAACAAAATTGAGAGAAAATTCTCTCTCTCGCTCCCTCTGTTTTTGTACACAGCCACGGCTGCCAGATTTGACGATTTTTGGTGCCCAAAATGACGATTTGACGATTTTTTCCTTAAAATTGACGATTTTTTTAAAAGTCCAAATATGGCAGTTTTCTTATGAAAAAATCGACTATTACAATTCATGTATTACTTACCCCTACTTAAAGATGTTGGTGTAATTTTGCCCTCTCTTCATTTTATATTGATGTCGGCGTAAATTGATATTCTCAAATAACACAAATGTAAAAAAATCCATGTTTCTTTAAAAATTTGGCCTATCGAAAGTACCGAGACCAAAACTTATCAATATTTTTCATAATTGTACCACGTAGGGGAGCAAAGTTATAAGTCGTTAAAGGAAGAGAATGATTTCAAATTCTCAATTAACGTAATCTACACGAAATTCTGAGGAAATTCTTAGAACAAACTACATATCTTAGTTTAATCCCTATTCCACGCCTCTCGACATGAAAATGTATGTATTCTTCTTTAGAAAAACAATTTTTTTTAAATTAAGATTTTTCAAATAGAAAAATTTATGTACTGAAATATATGCTTCTAAATTCGAATCATTATTCTTCCTCCCACGTTCGCAATCTCTGCTTTTAATTTTTTCGCGACCCACCTTAGATACGAGTATATCCATAATATTTTGTTTCCCATTTTCATCTTTAAAGTCAATGACTTTAAATAGGGCAGGCAGGAGCCAAAAAAAGAAGCAGCTCAGGAAGAGTAAATAAATTTTCATGTCGAGAGGCGCGGTAAAGAGTTTGATTTTAGACGCATGGTTTCTGCGCAAAATTTTCTTAGAATTACATGTAGATTTTGTTTTCACTATAAGATTTTACAATTTTTTTTAATCCATACAAATTGACCCGGTGATTAAGCCGATTTTTCTGACGATTATTTTATAATTTATCGGGATTTCGACAAATTTCCCTGCACACAGCAACCAACTGTATGAAGTATGAGAGAGGAATTCGGTGAGTAAATTCGTCGTTATTGTGCTTCAGACGACGAATTTACGCAGCGAATGCTAATCGACGAATTCGTAGACGTGGACGAAATTCGTCGTTCGTCCCAATTGTGTTCCTAGCAACAAGTAAAAGTTCTCATCTTCCTATTAATGTGTACTGAATAAACATAATAAACATAAAGTGTAATTCCAACTGTGATATTAGAAGTTAAGAAAAGGCTGTGATATTTTATTTTTATTTTATTTATATTTGCGTTATGTGTTTTATGTTGTAAATACATGTTATCTCTTTAAAATACATCCTAAAAACTTAAAAGTAAATTGGAATAAAAGATAAAATATATTTCAATAAAATTAATTATACCTGAAGATGTTGGAAAATCCCAACGAAACGTCGGATACATTAAGAATGAAATAGAAAACGTCTTTTATTTACATTTTGAAGAAGTTGAATGACCTTGAAAGCCTGAATAGATACAATATCTATAAAACTACATTGATTGATATTAAAAATAAGGTCGAGAAATTACATACAAATAACCAAATTTGAGTGCTATGAGTAAAAATTTTACTTGCCTTTACTGGCAGTTGATGTGTACTTTCTACAATGCGAACAAGCGACTTATTATAAAATTTGTGTAGGAATCACTCAAAAATCAAAGGACACGCCACATACATATGTATGTACATAAATGAAGTATAACAATATTTAAGTGGAACACAAGCGAAGTAAATCAAATCGAAATAGAAACATAGCTTAAATTTTTTTTTGAGTTTTCACTCAACTTAACTTCCACTGATTTATTAGCCATAAGCATATGTATTTATTTCTCTGAGTTTATAATCCCTGTATTTTTTACAAGCAAAATTTGTAACGCAGTGTAATTAATATAAATAAACAACTTAATAAAAATTTTGAAGTTTCAACCATAATTTGTGAAGTACATACATACCTACATATGTATGTATGTACATATGTATGTATGTACATATTTTGTTTAAATTCATCATGTGATTTTATTTCTATCAGCGTAGGAACGGTCACCAACGGATGCAATGCATAAATTCATACACACATACATACATATGGGCATTTCCATGAAACCATTGAAACTTTTTTATGATGCCTATGTTAAGGGGAAGAAAAATATGCTAAATTGAACTATGAGAAGGTACTTTTGTTTATTCCATGCTATAGGTGGCACCTATTAGGTGCGCAAATGTCGCATAAAATGGGGAAATACCCATATACATACATATATGTATGTATGGATGTGTGTGCATGTTTCAATTAAAAAATACCTGTTTCAAATTTCTTTGTGAACGATTTTTATACGTACTGTTAAGTTAGATTATAGAAAAGAATAAAACTTTTAGCACATTTTTTAGAGTTGTGCAACATTCTTCATTTATGTAAATAGACAGTGGGGATATTCTAGCGATTATATTGCTCATTATTTGTATATGTATTTATATTTGCAAACTCCAAATTTATTTCGAAATCCTCGATTGGGTGAGCAATGTTTTTCTATTCAACTATAGGACTAATTTTTATCTTTTATTTATTTTATGTTTTTGTATGCAGATAAAATTTCGGCTGGGTTTGAGCCGATACAATCGGCGGCAGGGGGATAAACAGAAAAATAACCGGTGGCGTGTGCCGACCCGGTTGACTTGTTTCTCTGATGACTGTCCCTGTTGAATTTAATAAAGGTATAGACGTCAAAAGTTACACCGTTGCGAGAAAAAATTGCAAAATTTAGAAAAAAATCTAACAAGCGTTTTCGTTTACTTTAATTTTCCATAAGTTTAACTATAGTTCGAACTATTCGCCATGTGAAAAATCAGGTTTTAAAACCGGTTGAAAACCCGGGTCGATCACCCTAGTTAATACTCTCCCGGCAAAAAATGTCAAAAAGGGTAATCGGGTTTGGAATCAAGCATTTTTGGTGGAAGCACTATCCCTACCGGATTACCAACTTAATGATTTTAACAAGGCGTGAGACTAAAATATTCGATTCTTCAGAAGTAATTACTTTTTTGTATTTGGCCACTTTTTCACGCAATCTATTTAATTTAAAAATATCATTCTCCTCATTTAGCAACTTGTACATAATTTTTTTAAATTTTAGGTAATGTGATTTGTAAGCGAGTAACGAAATTTGGTAATCAGAAAAGTAAGTCATTATATGGCAAGTAGTTCTGGTGGTAATGTGTAATTTTTTGCTGGGCTCTTCTTGATTAAGTGCTATAAATGTATTTAATAGAAAAGACAAACTAAATCCCAACTTGCTGGCAAATATGATGAACGAATAAATGAATTATCTATCTGTTTCCAATCTCTTCATTTGGCCCCTAAAGCACTATCTAATCAGTAGTATCAATGTCAGTAGTTGCTTTTCAATGACACACACATGTTAAATGTATATAGCAAAAAGAATTGTGTGGGATATAATTAGTCAGTAGTACTGGTGACAAAGTCAATAGTGAATCAGTACTGATTCACAGCAGAAATTTCCTACAGGGATAGTACATAAGCATGATATTATTGTATAATGTACATAAGTTCATATAATTATTTACTATATGTTTGCACAGATATACCTGTTTGTACCAGTTGAATCAGATGAATATGTTATTCAGCGTTTCTGTTAGTAGTCATGTTTTAAGCTGAAGGTCCATACCATCTATTCTTTGCATATGCGTTGTATGCGTTTCTGTACGTTTTCTTTGATTCTAAATTCAAGTTACATGCAATACCTCTTTTTTCGTGATTATCTGTAGTGTACATATTTTTATCAAATATACACCATTTTTTGGAAAAATGGATATGGATAGGTATTTACTTTAAAAGAATTTGTGGAATTAATTCATTTAATGCACATAGTATTTTGTAATAAACATAATACATAATATTTTTCACAGATGAAATAGGATTCTTTTCCATTTCACTTTCTTAAAAAATAATAAACACAATTGAAGTGACAGTCAGTACATAAAATTAATTGGTAAGTTAATGCAAATTTCGTTCATGAAAGAACCATGGTAAAAATTTATATTAATGTATTTAAGTCTTCAATATACAAAAGTAGTTGTAAACTTTATTACGTAAGCAGTTTCTTTTACTAAAAACTGTGTTAATGCAAAAAAAGAGAAAATTTAAATTCACCACACTAACATTTGCTTATAAAAAACAGCTGAACTTTTTTCATTATGCATGCGACGGATACAAAAGTAGAAAGTATACCTACTTACTTTATCCCTCCTATGGGTCTATACGTTCTTTTTGTTCTGCAACTTGGGACATACAAATTACTTTGGTTCTACTTTTTTTAACACATGCATAAAACGCTAGTACGTATTGAACGGATGGTATGGGCCTTCAGCTTTAGACGCGTTTGTTTTTCTTGACTCAAGTCTGAGTTTAAGGTAGAGCGAGGAAAGAAGAAGAAAGAGGAGGAGTACTGATTTGCTTGTACAGATAACTTATGACTAGTAACAGAAATGCTGAATAGCATATGTATCTGTACATAGCAGAACCAACAAACGTAAAACTGGTGCAATCAAGTATATCTGTGCAGACCTATATTATGTATGTAAATAGATATGTACATATGGAATTGTGTAAGAAAGTACACAAAACACCTACATTTACGTCTGTTTGTATATAGTAAGTACGTATGTCAAAATGTTCATTAATTATTTTAAACTCTTCGACCACTTTTCAGCTAACAGACGCCAATTAAAGGTTGTTTTACCCTAAATATTTTTGTTTGACATGTAATTTTTTTGTATTAGACAAATGTATGTATACACATGCACTTATATTCGTACTAAGCAAATTGTACGGAAAGTACTTTTTTTATTGCATACTACATATGTACATAAATTTGTATTTTAAATCACCGATAGCCACACAGTTTTTGTTTTTTGCAATGGCACTATAATTAACTTTCTTGAACATTAATTTAACAAAACAGTGTAAATTATCTACATATTTATTTGGTTATTGATAACATTAGACTAATTTTTAAGCATTTTCTTCTTTCCAATTGAAAGAAATATGATGAAATTACTCATTTCAAGCTCATTAAAATTGTTCTGTATCATAGCAGAAAAAAATCAATATGTAGTACATGTGTATGTACATATGTACATAATTTTTTAAGTTTACTTTTTGTACGTTTTCAGAGCACTTTAACATAAATAATCACCTTTTTTGTTAATAGTTTCTGGGGACTGAATATTCCTTTTATTTAAATTAATTTTAAAATAATAGACACTTATTTTATTTATTATACATTTGATCCTTAATTTGGCGACAAATCACGCATTCCAACAGAGTTTAATGAAAATCACAAAAAGACTGAAGTAAAAGAATTTTTATATCGAATAAATCTTCTCTCGAAACAATTCTCTTAAATAAGAGAAAATATACATATATAAAATACAGCGAAGCGATGCCATCTATCTATCAAACTTCTACTAACTTTTGACGTCTTTTCATTCTATGCTAGTGATGGGAAATGAGTTTCTCTTTCGTTGTACTACTGCCGGGTACTTTTTTGTTCACAATAAATACAAAACTTTTTAATAATTTACTACAAATGAATGAAATATTAATTATATGAGAATTTTGTTATGAATCCATGGGCCTAAACATTAACCCCAATATGCAAAACAAAAAGAACGTTTGCTTGAAGGTTCAAATTAAAAAGAAGAGCTCGTACTTATTTTTCAAAAAAATATGTACTGAAAAATGTGTGTTGACATCCCAGGGACGTTTATGTTAAAAGCGCCAAAAATACCCACATGGACAGTAACTGTCTAAAAAAGGGGAAAATGTAAAAACAAAAACAGTGTGGTTTAAATTACAAAGTACTTTGTGGTTTAAATTTTGTGAAAGTATATACAATCAAATTTTTACTACAAAATATTTTTTAAAGTGAAATATGAACTATCAAAAAAGGACGCTCGTATCAACCATCAATATTCTCAGTATTATCAACTTTTCTACTGTTCTGTGCGATAATGGATTGGGCACATTAATAAGGTATGTACATATGTATGTAAGTAATGTAATGTAAATATGCATATGACATCCGAATTTACTATTCAACTCAACTTTTTTCGCGGGGAGCTCTGTCGAAAATATTAAATTTCAAAATAATAAACAGTTGTTTGTATTTTTATTTATGACCTGTTTTTTACCGATTGAACCAAAACCTCGAGCGATTAACTGATTAAAACCAAAACCCGATTAATTGAATCGCCTAATGTACATACTAGTGATGTAACGAATGTCAAATTTTGATATTCCCGAAACGAATCCATTTATTTAAATTTCCTTTATAATTTATTTATTTAATTCAGTCGTTAAGCAGCTCTGGGTCGGGGAACATCTCTCGCGTCATCGTAATTATTTCTTAAGTGCGGTCAGGCTTGTGTGTGTTGTTTGGCCTTCGAGAGTTTTTCGTCTCGCTCGCACTGGTTGACTGATCTGCCACGGATAACCGTATAATCTTGCGGTTGTTTGTGGAATTTCTTTAACAACCACGTTGCCTACTTCCTATGTGAAGGCATAGGTCGTGTACAGTCAGTCACAAAACCTTATAAAATTCTGTTAATACCATCTTGGGCATATGGTCTACGTTACTCCGCCCATATTTGTGCAACACCATATTATGCAAATTTACTTTGCATTAATATGTTTAATAAATAAATAAATAATTTATTTAATTTTTTTGGAAAAATATTTGTGTTCGTAATTGGCGAATACGAATGTCTAAAAATGGCCGAATGGCAATTCGAATACGAATATTCATGCATCACTAATACATACATACCTATGTATATGCATTTCGTCACTGCCTATGAAACTGATTTCATTTCAACCAAAAAGTTTTTGAAATAAGCTAAAAAAACGTCAAATGCTTATAGTAAGACTTCGCTACCTTTTATAAGTTTTGGAAATAAATATAAACAATGAAGAACCACTGACATTCCCCATAACTTCTTTCAAACAGAATTAGCAATAAAAATAAAAAAACCTGATAAAACATATGTACATATACTTATGTACATACACATCGCTCATTTACTCAAAGAACGTCAAAAATTAAATTTTTGAGTTAATGATGCAGAATTAATCATCATATCGTTCTTCATATTGAGTAAATATTTCATACAATATCTTGTTTACTCAACTCTTGAGAGAAAAATGAAATTTTCTTTTTCCATTAAGTTTTGTGTAAATTGAAAACTTTAAACTCGTTTTCTGGCAAGCTGTTTTTTTTTTGAGTAATGACGTTCTTTGAGTAATTGAGCGATATGTATAATCCCAACAAACCAAATGTTTCGAATTCGTAACGACTAGTCAACAAAATATTCCGATTTCGGAACCAAAATATTACCGAAATCTCAACGATTTTTGTATGATTTGGTTGACACGACTTCGCAAAGATATGAAGTTACGAAATCGTAACGATGTGAGGGTAAGAAATCGTAACTATATGTCGATACGAAATCGATACGTATTGGTACGAAATCCCAACGATATGCGGATCCGGATTCTTCTTGTTCATACAGCAGAGTACCCCTTCACCGTTATAAATGAAATGGGTACGAAGAAAAATAATTTTTAAATTTTTGAAATTGTGTTTTTTAATAAAAATTGCTTCAAATTGATATTATTTGTAGAATTTAATTAATTTTTAGACGAAGGTATGAATCTTAATACATATTACAAAATATATGAATATTTGTGAATACGAAAATTAATATTCGTTACTTCACTAGTATGTATGTACTAGGGATGCCAAACGGGAAATCCCGAATCCCGGGATGTTCGGAGTATCGGATTTATGATTTTTCCGTTTAATTGCACCAAAAACCGCGCATTTTTAAAAAATCAATTCATCGGAAATTACTTTATTTATTAAAAAAATTTAAGTATGTAATAAACATGCACATACATATGTTTATGCAAATTATTTCGACAAAATCAGCAATATAACGGTGAAGCGGTACTCTGCTGTGTAAACAAAAAGAGACCGTACCTGCATGTCATTGCGAAGTCGTACCGACATAACGTATCGATTTCTTACCGACATGTCGTTACGATTTCGTGTAAGTCTTTACGATTTTGGTAATTTTTCGCTTCGGAAGATTTTGTTGACTAGTCGTTACTTACATACATACATATCGAGCTTTATTTTCGATTTTATCGTAAGCGACAAAAATTAAAGTTTTCAGGAGATTTTTTTTAAATATTCGAATATGTTTTATATGTAAATTGTCGCTTATGATAAAACTGTACAGCCTATATCTTAATTATAACTATAATTATAAACTATGGATAGGCACATAAAATTTTAATTTCAATAAAAAACTCAATTTTCGTTTCGATAACATGTCGCTTACGATGAAATTGAAAATATGGTTCGATATGTATGTATGTATCTATGTATGCAAATATGTAAAAAATAATAATGAAAATAAATAAGACGGTACACTATAACAAAAATATTTATTTGAGTATTTTCTTTGGAGCCAGGAAGCAAAAATTAGGCTTTAAACTATATTTAATTCAAAATCATGCTACACATTTCATTATTTTTGCGATTTAAAGAAAGTGTACGTCCTGGAAATTTAAATGAGTAGTTGGATAAAACTTGCTTGCTAAACCTTTTGCCCGCAGCTTGCAAATTAACCATTCTTACATTGATATTTCTAAAAATACAAAAGAGATAATTAAACATGTTTCAAATCATATAATTCTTTTTACTTACTTCAACTGCAGTTCAGGTCTTTGTAACTGAATGCATAATTTAATACCAGAGTAGAAATCAATGTCGGCTTGAAGACTTATTTTTGGTTCATAGGTCAACAGAAATTCATTAGAGACGTAGGCATAAGTGAAGCCAGCTTTAATAATGCCATGAACAGCTGCAGCAGTGCTAAAAACGCAATTAAAATGATTAATTCAATGTTCTCTTGATTGTTTAAAAAAGTCTTACTTTTGATATATCTCCGTATTGGCGTTACGATTCCATATACTAAAGTCCACTTTACCATTCAAATCTACAGATTTAGAACCAATTACTCTCATATAAGCAGTAGCTCCCGATGACAATATTACATAATGCTCATGATCTTGGACCAAGGTCGTAGCTTGGAAGGCTGCTGTAGGTTCCGATGCTGTACCACTCCATATATGTCCCATTAATTCAGTCTGGCCGTTAAAAAATACCAAGGGTCTTAAAAGTACACCCTGTACAGCAATTTCCATGCCAGCTGTAGCAGGGCTGTCATCAATTTCTCCATCGTCATCGTTCTCACTTTCGTCACTGTCTCCAACAAATGATGTTAAACCACTTGTGTAAATCCCAAGCTAAAAATATAAAACGTCCTTAACTTTCTGACAACTAAAAACTTCCCTGTCGGAATTTGGGTATACTGAAAAGCTAACTCATGATCAATCAGATATCGTGTTTATATGTAGATGACTGAAAGGCTAAGTAAATGCCCATACATATGAAATATTATGTTATATGTGTTTCGACAATGTTTACCTTAAATGTGCTGATTTCTTCCCTGCCGGCAGACAGAGTTAATTCTACGGATCCACGTTTCAAAATGCCCTGATAAATTTCTTGAACGCTCAGAAGACTTTCATTGAAAGCTGGAGTCCAAGACAAGGCTCTAGAAAGGACTGTAGTAAGGCCTAAAATAAGAGAAATTTCGTTATTTTGGGTTTGTTAAGGTATTATTATAACTTCTGTATTGCAGTAAGAAAGACTTCAATCATATTTAAGATAATTTTTAATATTTCAGGACGTAATACTTTTGTATGTATCAGAGAACTGTATGAGTTGATTCACTTTCGCTGTCCACTCACTTTTACAATGCTTTTGTTATGTTTTTTAATATCAACATGTAAATGATATTGGTTGCAGAGTAACCTCTCTAACAACTGGCTGTCATCAACTCACTCTTTTTTTTCTGGTGCTGTTAGTAAAAATTAATAAAAATTCTTGCTGTTGTTTGATTGTTTTGTATATTCTTATAGATGAAGTCTTAATTTAATAAAACATGACGTATTAATTAATAGTTTTTCTCGTATTCAAACATTTATAAAATAAAATGGGGCTAGCTATTTTATTTTATAATATTACATGAAACTATCAGCAAGGTTCTGAAAACCATTTCGTTTGGAAACCGACAAAATTTCAGGAAATAAATCAACAAGAAAGCTCACTTATTGCAGCTTTTTATTTGATTTTAAGATTTTATATGCATGTGATATTTTATCGGAACTAATTTTCGAATGCACTAAATTATCTTATAAAGAGAACATTTCCCTTTTTTGAAACTTTGCGATTTCAAAACGAAATGGTTTTCAGAACATGGCCGTATATTTGTCGGAAGGGGTTTTAAGAAGTATTCAAAACAATCATACTGATTCATTGCTTTAGTGAATCATGTGAATGAATAAAGATTGCAAGCAGTGGCATGCATTTATTAACAACAATATCATTGATATGAATCATGCAATAGCATCATTCATTATTTTAATGTTAAGTGCTAGCTCAATATTACTTTTAGAAAATGCAAAATTATGCAGTATGTATGTACATACATCGCAGCACATCTACATACATATATATACTAAAGCTATGTACAGACGATTGTCAGATCTTACAATATTGTCAGATCTGGCAATGTGCTGACAATGTACTGGCAATCGAAAATTGCCAGCACAAGGAATATTGTCAGTTCACACGGTTGTCAGGAAATCTTACAATTTATTGCCAGACGGTTGTATGACAATAAATTCATCTGACAAAATCGTCAGTCGAAAAATTGTCAGTTCACACGGTTGTCATATGCAAAAATTGTCAGATCTGTTGTTATGCGTTGCCAGACTCAAAGCAATTGTTAGAAATTGTTAAATATCAATCGTTTGTGGTTGTGTTAAATGTAAAAAGTGAAAATATAAATTATTATGGACCATATAGAAACAATTGCAATGATTTTGTCTGCATATATTTTATTATACATTTTTTTCTTTAAAATCAAGGGTGTGCAGTGATGCCCATAGAAAGAATTCTCTTATAATGACGACATTGTCAAATGCATAAACTTCGCACATCTGACAATATTAAAATGTCTGACAAAGATCTGGTAATAATTTTAAAATAATTGTGATTGCGTACTCAAAAGTTTTTACAAATTTTTACTGAACTTTACTGCATTTTACTAAATTGCGTTCGCGTACTTAAAATACAGTAAATGAGAACATAAATTGAGAGAGTAAAGTGACTGTTCTCGACTGAATGTTTTGCAAATTTTTACTGCAGAAATTGTTCGTAGTAAAGTTTAGTAAGATAAAAATGTAAACAAATGAAAAGCAAGCAAACGAAAAGTGTAAAAATTTTGGAAAAGGGTAAATAAAAATTGTGAGTCATTAAAAAAATAATTAATTTACAAAGCATAATAATAATAAATGTTAATATACATACTTTGTAATTTATTTTATTAATCCTTGTTTTGCAAATTATTCTAATTACTTAAGAGTTGTAAAACTGTAAAGTATCTGGTTACTTAGTATTGCACTTGCTTTTAAGGTAATCAGTAACATTAACAAATAATCATGAAATTTTTATTAATTTAAACAAAAACAAAACAAGGAAATGAAAAAGAAATTAATTACAACTATGACATGAAGCAAATTACAAAATTTATTCTTAGATTGATCATGTGATATTAAAATATTGCATCGAGTACCAATAATTAAAAAGAGTTGAATAGTCAAAAGTTTATATATTTTTCAACACTATGTGGAGTTTGTGTCAGCTGTTTTCTTAATATATTATTAATTTTTACTATTTTTCCGTTCGCGTACTTTTTTCAGCAATAGCTCTTTTTGAGAGTAAATTTTAAAATGTTCGCAGTAACTACTCATTTACTGCAAAAGTAAAAAACACACCTAATAAATATTTGTAACTTTTAATCATTTATCACTCTGTGTTACAGATATGTTACAAACCATTAAATCTCTATTAAAATTATTAATTTATATTAATTATTGATTTTTTTCAACTCAATAGCTTTGGTGCAATATCTTCTTTGAAACAGTAAAATTCATTCTTAATACAATACTTTATATGCTACGGCAATACAGATTTAAATTAACCCTACGCTTTTATTAAATCAATGTTGCCGTTGTGTAGTTTTTAAAAAATTTATATTTTCGGAGTTTTACTTCATTAAATTTTGTGAATGACCGAGTCAATTATTGTTTTCATTTCTAAAATATTGTGAGTGAAGCTCTTGTCGTCAACATATTTGAAGTTCTTCATATTTCCTTCTTTACCGATTTTCGCCACAAACATTTCAAAAAAATTATAGAAAAAATGTTTTTACTTATGCTACAAGCTCTCAAAATCTTTTAAATAAAAAGACTTTTATGATGCTGAGTTATGAAGGGTTAATATTTAATTTAAAGAAAAATATCGAAAATATGCGATGTAATAATTTAGTTCGTCTGCAAAAATAAAGTGAACAAAAGCAAGGGGAAAAGTGAAAAAATCCTCGTGAAAAAATTATTCATGATAAGGGGAATCAAAAAGGGAAAATATTTATAGGGAAAAATTATTCAAATTGCAAAATATGTTAAATTTTTAAAATTTCGATATTTATGTTGTTGGTTAAACTTATTGATCTTAATGAAGCTGAAAAGCTCCAACAAAAATTTAAAATCCATAAAAGGAAATAAGGCCTTTTATATTAATTTTGGAACTTAAAAATAATTATTTTTGCTTTAACTATAAAATACAATTTTCGAATTAGGCACTGATTCTTTTCGTATTTTAAAGTTCGAAAAGTCCTCATAAAAACTAAATTTTAGTTCGACATAAAATTACTTAATTTATTATAAAAATACATATTAAGTTATTTAGTTTTAATGCACTTATGCACATCTTTAAATCTGCAGCCCAAGCGAAGCAAAGCGGATCTATTTACACTTTGACCTTAAATGTGTGGTAATAAACTATTTATTTTACGCTGATAGTCCTGAAATAGTTCAGGGCATACACGATAAGGCTGATCATCAGATGTTAATATCATTGGCGCATATGTGTGCGTTGAGGGAGTTGGAAATGGGAAATAACTAATTCTTGCTGGGGTATTTAATAAATAATTATCTGAAGGCAAGTAATCTGACGCAAACATGGATGGATCTGCAGTTGGGCTGGGAGCAATAACATTATCGGTATAGGGATGGGTTATAATATTATAAACTTTTGAAACCTCCGGTGCAGATGAAACTGCGGCGGAATAGCTTAGACTGACAGCAGGTAGCTGATTATAAGAAACGGTTTGAACACCGCTCGTTACTGCATCAAATGTTGGTTTTTCCGGCGACTTTATTGTTTTGTCAACACGAGAACTATATAAAGCTTGTTTGGATTCGTTAATATTTTCTCTTTCGTAACTTTCTTGTTTACGTTGATGTAATGCTATGTTTCCTTGGTATTGAGGAGACACATAAATAATGGGTACATATATTATATGTGGCACATTTCTATTTGAGTGTTGAGGGTCTTTAAGTATTTCACCGTTTCTATATGGAGACATCCCTGACGTGGTTGATTGCTCGTACGCATTTTGGATAATAGGGACATTATCTAATTGATAATCAGCATGTAACGTTGGCAATTCTGCAGGAACGTTATGCACAGGTCCAGGAGGAGGAGGAGAAACATTGTTATCAGCACCATCAGTACTGTGTGTTGGATTATCGCAGTTATTGAGACTATCATCAGCACATTTTCCAGCTACATTATTATCTACGTTTAATCGACCGAATAATGGTTCCAATTGTTCCCAAAGAGGCAATGGTCGTAGTGGTTTTAATGGTTGAAATGGCAAAAATAGCGAAGGCATTGAATTTTCATTACCAGCATTATAGTTGCAACAATTTTCGCAATTGCCAAACAGACCTTGCTTAAATAATTTCCAAAATGAGCGTTGAGCTCTAATTACCTCATCAGCGGGACCTATATTGGTCCCGCTATCAGCCGACAAATAGTATTCCGCTTGTCTATTCTCTTCTTCAGTGCCACCAAAATGCAAGTATTCTGATGAATATATCTCCGGGGTGATGCCCAAGAGAAACCACATCGAAAAAATCAATTTTATGCTTAACATTTCCAACGTTTTTATTCGTGTGCCAACCAAACTCTTTTAATAACTTCTTTGCAACTAAAAAGCAAATTGAAACTAAACTTTATTCTGATTGGCATTGGTTACAAAATAAAAATGATACTCAGCAATTCTTTCTTTTTTTAACCGAATTATTAAATAGGTTACAGAAATACATCCATACATATGCATATAATAATATATGTACATGCATATGTACATACATATATACATATATAAGTACATAATAAATTACTCTAATCTAAATTTTCATTTATTTTTCGTTCTTATTTTTATGTATGAAAACATTAAGATAGTATTTATTTGTAACAGAAACTGGCGGGAAACGAATAATTGTCCATGAAATATGTATGTGCTTACATATGTAGCTTTTCTTTTAAATTTACTTAAATGGCCCATTGTAGTGTCGCCGATTGGCAAATAAGGGTTAATGAATGTGTATGTATGTATGTATGTATCTTAGGCCCCGATTATGATTTACAACAGTTGTTATTTTACTGTTGTATTTTTTAAAATGCGATTATGATTTACAACTGTTGTCAGCACTGTTGGTTAGAGATGTTGTCTGTATTAAGTAACATCGATTATCGTTTACAACATGTGTATTTATATGTTGTCAGGACTGTCAAAATCTAACAACCGCCCATTAACTTTTGTTTTATTAATGTTACAAATTTAAAAACGAAAATGGAGAAAAATTTTTAAGTATGCATACAAAAATTGTTTTGCAAAACTGTGTAACATACACAACATCTAGATGTTGTAAACCATAACCGCTAAAAGGATTAATGTTGTCTTGTAGCAGAAACAACACAACATTTTTGTGTTGTAAACCATAATCGGGGCCTTATTAAATACTGATTGGATTTCGGAATCCAATGTCTACGATGTACGACGTGAAATTCTCAATTTCATTTTCTTTAATTCAAATTAAAATTAATAATTTCATTTGGCGCATAGTGTCGCATATAGAAGTTCTTTTGGGGTCTGAGAGATTCCTTGTAGGTAATTACGGAAATAATTTCAATGACACGGTAGTATATTATATTGAAATTACTGTTTTAATGACATGAATAAAAAGCTATATAAATACACACACATATACATATGTACATACCCATATGTATGTACATTTCAGAGAAGAGCAATGAGTAGTGAAAAAGTGAATAGAGTTAAATCATGACTTATAATTTGTTATATTTATGCGCACTCCTACTTATGCAATGTTGTCTATGAGTCAGATTCACTCGAAAGTGAATCGAACTCATACATAGCAATATTTATGACGTTGTTGATTTCGACTCTCCTTAACTCAATGCCTATGTACGATGCAAAATAAGTATGATTCACAATGCTAACTTCCCATACGAACATTAAAATTCTCATTATGAGGTTGTGTGTTTGTTTCTCTGTTGCTTTTTTTTTTGTTTGTTTGTGGTGCAATTGCAAAATAACCCTATTTACTACTATTGTATACTAATTGCAAACTGTTTAATGACTAAACTTTTAAATAAACACACATACATGAGCTAATTGAGTTAAATCAATGCGAGTATTATAAGTACTTTCTTGAAATTAGAAAACAAACTGAGGTGCTTTGTAAGTGTGAGTGTGGTATGAATATGAATGCGAACGTCGCATTCATATTTATTTCAACTTATTTATAAATCAATGTCATTGCGAGTGTGCATACATCAGATTAGTTGAGTTTAAACGATGTCTACGCATTTATATTTAAAATTTCACGAGTCAGCATGAATAGCAAAAACACGATTCATTGTCGATCACTGGTATATATCGTTCATTTACTCAAACAACGTCATAACTAAAAAAAAACTAGTTTGCCATAAAACAGTTTCAAAGTTTTAAATTTACACACAACTTAATGGAAAAAGAAAATTTTAATTTGCTTTCAAGAAATCAACAAGATATTTGTATGAATTTTTTACGCAATATGAAGAATGATATGACGATTAATTTTGCATTATTAACTGAAAGATACCTTCTTGAGTTATGATGTTCTTTGAGTAAATGATCGATATCTATGTACCTATATTTTAATTTTTTTTCGATAGTATAATAATTTTATGTTTAGAGCTGAGGAGAGAGAGGAGTCTGAGATACTGCAGGTATACTTCGGCTGTCGAGTTAAATCCCGGTTCACACACGTCAACTTTTGTTGATCAACTTTTGATTCAGTTGGTAGAAAAAAAAGATATAAATATGTATTCGTATTTCCTTCAAATGTTGACGTGTGTAAACAGGGACGGAGGTTAATGCTATAGCATTATATATAGCACTATAGTGGCACATATATACACTTCCTATGTCACTTTTTTGTTAAATCTAAACAGTAAAATTAAGTCAGCACTGACTGCTTAATTATATCATCGATTACGTAATATATGTATATTTTTACCACTGGGTAGTTAAGTAACTGAAATTAGAGGTACATATGTACACATACGTTTTTCAAAAGGAGCTATCAGTTTTAAAAGGGTACTTCAACACGAACATGCAAGCACTTAAATATTAATTAAATAAAAATTATTTTTAGCTTACCTTTTTGTCCAATAACGTGATAATTATTAACTCGAGGCCTTTCCAATAATGTTGATTTTAATAAAGCTCTGAAACGGGGACACTGTTCAGACAACATATTCAATTTTTGTATTACATAAGTTTTTATTTCGATATGACGATCATTTGATGCCAAATAATCTAACAAGTGTCCCAATTGTTGCGGTGTAGGTTTCATTGCCAAGAGAATTTCCAAGGCTAGTGTACGGGCAGAGGAATCGTACTGTTTTTTTATTTGATAGAAGATGTTTATGAAAGCATTTCGATGTTCTTCATTGAAATTTACAACGTGGAATGTTTGCAGAGCCTGCATGGCTGCTACAGATATTTTGGTGTCTTCATTTAATGCACAATTTACCAAAATGGAAATAGTTGAGGAATCTTGAAGATTTTGTAGAGCTCTTACGTAACGAGTCTTACACAACGTTTCTTTACAGTCATTTAAAAGTTTATCTAATATGAATTGTCTAATATTTTTAAAAAGAACATCATTTGCATCAAAGCCGAATTGACGACTAAGAGAGGCTACACAAAGAAGTAAGGAATCTTCAAGTTTATCACTTTGAAATCTGGTTTCTGTAGAGGAAAGGAGTCCAAAAAGTTTTTCGATAATAGATCTCTCAGGATGAGTTCCTACTGACAATGACTGCAAATACTTCTCCAATAAATTTTCGTCTGATTTCGCGTTATAGTCAAGAACTTCATTAATTGCCTTATAAGCATCCATGGTTTGAGCCGCTCCAAAAAGATCTACCAGCTGAGAATGTATATTTTTGTTCGACTTGAATATGCTTACAAGTTCCTCTTGTTTGGTAATACGTGCTAGTGGTATAAGTTTAACGAAGGCTTCGGCTAAAGCTTCTTTGCCTATCATATCATTCTTTAAATGATTAGCCAGTGATGCAACTTGTTCTTTTAACTTGATTTTTAAGAAGAGAAGTAAGTACATATGGATGTAAATATGTATGTAAGTATGTATAATTAAACATTTATTTGTGTTGATTTTTTAACTTACTGTAATGCCTTTAATTTCACTAATGAAACCATCTACATCGGCTTCTAAGTCAAAAACTCTATACCAATCCAATAAACTTTCAATAGCATCCTCAGAAGATTTGAAGGGAAGCTGATCTATAGGTTCAGAAGTAGGCCTTTTATGTTTTAATATCAACAGAGACTCTACTTGACTTCCAATGTCGGGTTGTGCTTCCAAACTTACTTTATGATTTTCTATAGAAGAGGCTTTCAATAATTGCCCATCTGCTGACAAGTCATATTCGATTCTTTCCAATGAATTTTGATGAATACCTTATTGATACAGATTAATATTTTTGATAACAATAATATTTTTGTATGTACTTACCTAAAGGTTTTTCGGCTCGATAGTTAACTTTCAAATCCCAATGGGAGCAGTCCGTTTTAATTTTATTTACTCTCATTGATGATTTTATGTTATAGAAGTTATTACAGGTTCCTGAAACATCAGTTTCACTAATCGGTCCATTTTCAAAGTGAATATGCATCAGAGATGCGATACCGCGTTCCAGATTTAACAGCGACTGATCCCGAGAAGTGTGCGCTATTACTTTATTTGGTTTGTTCTCAATAAAACTAATATAGAAGGGTCTGTCGGGAATTTTATCAATTTCTTGTAATATTACATTTCCGTTTTTGCCTGGGGCTGTAACACGATTTTCCGTAAAAAAGACTTCTAAAAGTTGTTTGTTCTCACTATTCCATACGGAATTAATTTTGATCACTGAGTTAAAAGTGTAACTTGTTTCGTGACCCGAATCATGATTTAATTTTTTTGCAGAAATTTTATTTTCAAGAACGTAGTATTGTTGACTCTCATACGGAATAAGGGGGGGCATACACGCTGTAAACAAATATTGAAATTATTAAGTTTTACCTATTTTTACTACATACATACATACATATGTACATACATACATATTTATTTATGTGGTCACAACAATAACAATAATTTATTTTTGAAGGGTGACGTGATCATATATCTTCTCGTCTATACTGAAAGAAAATGGGTCTAGTCGATTGGAAGTTATCATAAATTTTGTATATATTAATTTACTCCTTTCTTTTTTGTGATTCTGTTGCTTCAATAATATTAGTGGAACATATGCTACAGTGTAAATTACGTCGTAGGTTTTTAAAATTTTTAAATTATGTGATTAATATTTTAATTTATTAATATTTCTAAGTTTAAATGTATTTGTTTTTCTTGTGTAATGAATTATTTTTCGTTTGTTAATAAAAAAAAGAATTAAAGTAATATACACATGCGTGTCGTTTTTTTTTTCAAACGTTTTCCAAATTATTCGAATACATTTTTTTATTCTTTGTTCGTTCTAATATTCGAACAAAAGTTCAAAATTATTCGCCTGTTCGAACAAGAAAAAAAATCATGAAATTTCATTCGAACAAATATAAAAGACGCACAATGAACACAATAATTCATATCAATCTTATCAAAAAGCGAAAAAATACCAACAGCACAAATTGATCCAGTTATTCCCTGTTCCGCGCAACTTTCTCAATATTTTCTTCCATATCATAATTCTCCAGACAATAACAAACAAAACAAAAAAAAGAATGGGAGCATCGGTCAGTAACTCGCAAGCCATACCACAATTGTGGACAATAAAATCACATTTCATTTAGTCGTCACTGAGAAAGCGACGACGCAGAATACACAGAATTGAAGAAAGTGACAGGTAAAAAAAAGCTCCAATCAGGTTTTTTAAAATATGTGGAAAAGAGAGCATAAATGATAGAGCAAAAGCGTATGTGTAATTTTCTTGTCCACAGTTGTGGTATGGACTGCGGGCAGTGTTGCCATATTTATTTTTCAAAAAACTTCGAGTTGAACAAAAATCTTTTTTATAATTTTATTGACTGAAAAATTTAAATTTATTTTGTTAAAACATAACACTAAATAACACAAAATGTTTACTGTATAGTTAGTTAGTCTCTGAGACTCATTTGACTGCGAGGAGCCTTTTAAAAATTCATGGCTAAACCTTATATGACAAAAGGACAGAGGAAGAGCATGCGGTGGATCAGCAATTCTAATAAAGTCAAGACTCAAGCACTTTATTCTTGGCAACATTTTCGAAGAACTCCTACAAGTAACAGATATTGGCATTGAAAGTTTTTGTACAAATTTCGTGATATCAAAAATTTTGTTAGGAAATAATGGATGAATCCAGCTTAACTGTTATTTTGTGAGGAATAAAAAATAAAAGTCACAAAATAAGAGTTGTTTTGTGAGGAATAAATAAAAATCAAGAAATAACGATTTTTAAAATAAAAATTATAACCGTTACGGTCCCTATAAATTCGAATGTATTTTGAGTTGATCCTCTTTTGTTGAAAAAAAATCTTTAAAAATTTTCTAATAACAGCACTATGGAAGAGAGTATTATACATAAAAAATATGGCGTAGCATGAATCTCTGAAGCATTTTTGACCTCGGACTTCTAACTTTGTAATTCGTTAAAGCTAAAGCTAAATTCGATCGCTAATAGTACGTTTCCATATACGTGTTTTGGAGTAGAAAACTTGTTTTGCCCAAAACCAATGTTTTGCTACATGTTTTCCCATACATTTTTCATATCAGCAAAACACCGAAAATAAGTTGTTTTCCTCCAAATCCTGCGAAAACTTGTCAATGCACGCAAGATGGCAGTAATACAGAATATTCAATTTATGAAGCAATTGTATTTATATGTTGTTTGTATGTAAATGAGTGGAAAACAACTTGTTTTGCTCATAATGGAAACGTGCTATAAAATAAAAAATTAAAAATTCATAGAGATTTAACTTTAACGAGTTACAGAATAAGGTGGCTGATTTGCTTCTCCAGGCAAATAAAATAAAATAATTATATAAATAAAAAATTGTTTAATGGAAAAATACATATGTATGTAATATAAAAACGGAACCAGAATTTGTAGCATGATGTACCTATTTGGATTTTCAAATTCACTTGAAATATAACGACTAACAGTTTTTGGCCTCTACTATAAATTTTAGAATTTCGAGTTAACTTACACCCTCTTTCTTGTTGATCAAGCGCGATATTTTTTTTGTCCCTACACTAATCGGCACTAATTTTTACTGACTTAGTTGGATGCACATATCCAATATTTAAAATATAGTTTATCAATTTATTCAATTCAATTCAATATATTGATTCTACATACATACATACATATAAAATAGTAAGGAATGGTGTGTGTTTTTACACGCAGGAACAATATTTCGAAGAAAATGTTTAAAATGACCTCAAAACACTGATTATTTCTTAAAGGTTATCAAAAGAATAAATTTTTTATGCAACTAAAAATTAAGAATACCCACATAGTATGTACATATACATATACATATGTACTTGCATACATACACACTTACATACTTTTAATATTATGTATTTATTAAAACCACTTTTGTTAACTTTCCAAATGACACAGGAAAACCTCGACACAACCCCACTTAATTTTGGGCGTAGAACACAGTGGTATACTCCGTTTTGAAAGATTAGGATAAAATCAAGAGATATTGCATATTTTATTTTGTATTGCTTCACGCGATTTTTTTGGTATTTTAAGTGCAATACATGAAAATCTCTTTTGATATGAATTAGCTTTTGTTTTTTATTAATAAACTCAACTTTCCGATTATTTCCTCAGTTGTATTTATTCCTCAGAAAATAAAAGTTATTTCTTGATTTTTATTTATTCCCCAGATTACTTACAGGTAATTGAGATTGATATACAACTAATTATACCTGTAAATTCCACAACTAGTGAGAGAATATTATTATTGCTATTATATTAAATTAAAGGGAACGCCGCATGAGACTATTGAGGGCAAATCTTGATAAGCTACGGCCCTATGTATAAGCAAAAATTGGCATGAAGTTAGCATAAGTGGCAAAATTTAACATGATCTTAAAGATTTTTGCGATGAAACTTCACTTTTAAATCATGCTAGGACTTGGAGGTGGATTAAAATTAGGTAATGGTACCATTTTTAATGTCAAATTATATGGAGGAACTCGTTACCACCTAATTCAATTTCGTCACTTATGCTAACTTCATGCCAATTTTTGTTTATACATAGAGGGCTTTTAGAGTCTAACATATTTGCAGTAAATTTAAACGTATAAAATTTTATTTGAGTGTACTGAAAATACTCGTACGTACCCTGCTGCTAACGCAACTCTTAAAGCTCTAATTTAGGTTGGACTCTTAGTCCGGGTTTACATATATGTATGTGACATGTGCCATACACGCGTAAAAAAGCGTAACCACTCATTAATAATGAAAAAATGTTTGATTCAGACACATATTTACTAACTTAAACAGTTTCATACATAACTAATAGACAATTTCATAGAATCCAACATGATTGGAAACAGTTTAACGTATAGTTTCCACATTGCAACTTGCGACTTGTCTAAAAAAATATATACATAAAAAACACTAAAATTTTTGAGTGATTCCTATACAAATTTTCTAGACAATTTGCTTGCATTGTGGAAATTACACATTCAATAAATATATACTTATATATATATATACACAATCAATAAATACATGTATGAATTAAACAGTTTGTCATTAGTGGTTACGCTCTTTTGGGAACATGGCACACAAGAAATGCCAGCATACATACATATGTACCTATTTATATACATGCATACTTTTAAAACCGAAACCACCGATTTTTATTTATTTATTTATTAAACATACAAAGTAAATTTGCATAATATGGTGTTGCACAAATATGGGCGGAGTAACTAGACCATATGCCATATGATAATCCGTGGCAGATCAGTCAACCAGTGCGAGCGGGACGAAAAACTCTCGAAGGCCAAACAACACACACAAGCCTGACCGCACTTAAGAAATAATTACGATGACGCGAGAGATGTTCTCCAACCCAGGGCCGCTTAACGACTCCCGACCGATTTTAATACCTTAAAACCGGAAACCGCGGTTTTTTAATTTCCACGGTTTTTGCCAAACCCTAGGCTTGTATATACTTTGGGTATTTTTCATATTAAATTTTGCCAGACAAGTAAAAAATTAGTCTGGCAACCCAATTGTGCTCCTCAGTTTTTATCCGGCTGAATTCATAAGATAGCATTTCAAAATAACCATCACACTAAGTTCATTAAACTTTTTAATTTATTAATAATATATTTATGTATTCAATAAATATGTATGTATGTAGTTATATTCTTTTTGTATATTGATGGACTTTCACGTAAGCCAGAGATTTCGTTGGGTTCTTATCGTTATCTACTTACCTACTAAGCAAATCCAACATAGGTTCAATTTAATTATTAAAAATCGTACAATCATATTTAAATATATATGAGAGGAAGTTTTTCTAACTTAAGATTATATGTACACAATTTATCACAATTTTTTTTAAGATTTTTTGTAATATTTCCACAGAATACAATATTTAAATGATATTTTTTGTTGTCCTATAGCTATACTAAGCACAAGGCATAACTTTGCAGAAGTAAAGTTCAGACGGCTGCAAATCACAGTACAGAGACCATCGCCGAACCGCCGTAAACTTTATGTCATCCGTCGGCGCCGATTTTTTTGCGGCTCAAAATCGGTTTTAGGTTTCTTTCACTAATACAATCATACTTTTAAATTTTGATGCAAATTTGCTTTAAAATTTTCTCTCCAATTGACATATAACCCGTGTATACGCATAAATAAAAGTGGAAAACGTTGTCGTATGTATGTATATACATCATATATGCATATATATCGATCAAAATTTGCACATATTCAAAAGTTGCAAGTCTGGAACGAAATTTACCAAATAAATTTCAGGGAAAACCTGCCTTAGTCAGCGTTGTCACATTCTGATTTTGTACCACAAGCAAAGCTGAAAATATCGCTAGAAAATTATCATATAACAAAAAAACTTTAATTTTAGAATGATTTTATGTGTAATAAGAAAAGTGGATATTTTTTAATATATCGTCAGTTGGTTTTTGGTTTGATGCGTGGAACATTAAAAAAATGAGTTATTGATTGATGTCCTCTTTCCAAATTCGTTATCAGTTTTCCAAAATCGTGAATATATCAGGAGATATAGAACTGCAATATTGCGTCATTTCCACAATTGTTGAACATTGTAAAATCTGTTTTACTGCAATCGACAATTTATGGGATTTGTGGCACATTTGCCACGTAAAAGTATTAATATTCTTATTCGGATCTGTTATGATGCATTTTAATGCATATTCTACTCAAAGAACGTGAATCAAAGCAAACTACAAAAATCTAATTATTGTGTTGTCATGTGCACCCGTGTAAGCACAGCACAGTTCTGCCGATAAAGCAGTACCCGCAGCTGATAGCTGGTGTTTTTGTCAGGGTGACCGATGACATTTTTCAAAAAGTGGAACCAAAAGGGGATTTATCAAAAAAAGGGGCAAATTAAAAAAAAGCGAGAAAACTACACTACTACTAATTTATATAATGGAATGTCTAAGAATGGCCGAATATTCGGCAATTCGCATCCGAATACGAATATTCGTGCATCGGTAGTAAACTATATATTTTTTTATATATTGGTTCTGAATTCGATATTAACATTAATATTGAATATGTTCAAAACTTAGCACTGGTGGAACCCTATACCGGTAGTAAATATACGTTATAATTTAAATTTTATTTTCAAGAATATCAAATTTTTATCTATACATATACATATGCATGTACATATGTATTATAATAGCAGGTGATTATAGGTATTAACAATATATTATTGATTGTAATAAGAATACAATTTTATATATGCAATTTTAACAGAATAATGATATATTTCCACTTTCATTACCAGCAAGAAAAGCATGATTTAAAGGCAAAACAGCTAAAGAAGTTAAAACGCCTTTAAAATTTTCTGACCGTAATTTGGTTACACTATGTGAGGCATGAGAGCTAGAGAGATCAGAATATATACCAATACGATTTCCAGTGGTTGCATATACTAATTCGGAACCAATGGTTTGCAAAAAATGGGCCGGTTCAGCAGGAGGCCTTAATTAAAAGAAATTTATTTAAAAAAAAATTATTTAAAATATGTAAGTCTTATACTTACATTAATTGAAAATGTAAAATGCCATCATGAGCATGCCATACTGCCAAGCTATGATCCAGAGCAGAGCTTATCAATTGATGATCGTTGGGGGCTTGTAATTGCAATAAATCACATTCCATAGGGCGCCAGGAATTCAGTATCATACCAGTGCGAGTGTCTAGCATTATAATTGATCCCGAAGACAAGCCAGCCGCCATCCAATTACCTGAAGGTGCTACTGTTAAACATCTAACGGTTGCATTATTTTGTGTATTTGTACTAACGCGCCACTCATTGACGTACTGCATGCAACGCGAATCGATTACCTTTACAGACGATTCAGCTGTGCCGGCTAAAACTAAAGGGCTGGGTGAAGGTAAACATTTTACTACGGTGATGGGATTATGTTTAGGCGAATCTAGAATTCCTAGAGGTCTTCCAATAAAGGGGTCCCAAATATGAACTCCAGAGTCACAAGAGACAACAAATCGCATAGAGTCAAGAAAACCCAAGGAATGTATCGATTTCTTATGGGCAGTATACGTGAATTGGCAGGATGTTGCTTTTGTACCATTTCCTTCGCTGCGAAGTGACCATAATTTGACAGTTTTGTCCTAAAAATATATTTACATACATAAGTATGTACATACACTGAAAATAATAGACGCAATATTTTACAAAAAAAAAACGCTACTTCCATACGTATTACAAATAAATAAATCCAGGGTAGACTTTTATAACTTTACGGAAGTAATGAAAACTTTCCAAGTTTTAAGCAAAAAAATTTAATTTTTTGTCTATATTCAAATCCTTAGTAGCTTAGTAGCTTCACACGAACTTCAAGCACGTTATTCATGACAAAGAGTTCGATATACTCTTGCTCAAATAGATGTTTTTAAAAACATATCAAAAACTTTAATTAGAAATTAAAAAATTTACTATGAAGACAGGCCAGTTCAGATCAGTTTTGAAGAGGAAACTTGCTCATGTTATGCTCCAGAAAAGCCTAGCTTTGTAGATTTCCTCTTTATTATAGGCTTGTAATACAGTTACACACATGGATTCGACTTAGAGTGTAAACCTGCTAAATTCATTTTTAATAACGTGAAATTTTAATGCTGTTCGAAAGAGAAATAGACGCCTCCCTCAACTCTTCATTGAGTTGAATGTAAATTGAAAAATTTTAGCTTATTTTCTACAATGCTAGCTTTTTTTGAGTTATGCCTATTTTGCATTAAAGCAACGATATGTTGGGAAAGGTTAACGGAAAAAACGTTTATTAATTCACAGTTTCTGTAAACTTAATTGTGATACAAGATATAATTAATTAATAATAAATAACTCACCTTTGAAGCTGATATAAAACTATTTTCATTGTTCAAGGCTAGAATCGACCGCACTGAATTTGTATGACCGATAAACGATTGCAATTTAATTTGTTTTAAATTTAAAGAAGTATCCTTATCTGAACGTGTTATTTCATGACGCCAATAAGCCAACCAATTTCCTTTCAGATAACGAGTTTTTGGCAAATGCTCGAATTTATATGCCACTATATTTAGAACTTCCGTTGTATCAATATATTGAACAGTTGCCGAATTTGATTTTGCTCTGGATGGAGGATGTCCCATTGGGCTAGCCACTTCTATACGATTACCGACAATCTGAGTACCGAAGCTATTGGCAGCTTGTTGTTCTTGACCACTATCCAAACAGGTTTTTGTAGGACAATCAACAGCTTCACTTGGCCTACAAGATATGTTTGAAAACGATTCATAATCTGGTGACTCAAATTCATGACACAGTGTTAGTATAAATTCTATATTCAAAACAGTTTTCTTCATTATTTCTTCGCCGAGAAATCGAAGGAAAGTCAAATATGCACTGTACGCTAAGGCTGGCGAAAATACATCGCGTAATTCTTCTAATTCTCGTTTATTTTTCGATTGTTGCTCCAGAGTAGGTGGCGATATGCTGAAGGATTTTGAATCTGTGTCAAAATTAATACATTTTCCGTAAGCTTTGTCAAAGATGAGAAAAAATGGCATCAGGACGGTGTCGCATAAATGTTCTCGTGTCATGTCGGAACCAAGACGTACACTTAAAACATAAACCGCATCTAAAAGCTTGCGCGATAATACTGAACGGCCTAAATAACCGCTTGGCATCAGCATATGTGAAGATGCCAAAAAACGTAGAACAGGTAGTATAATTGAGTCCAAAAATAAGTCCTGAAAAATAGGATATGTAAATATATATTTTTTTGATAGACAAACAAATGAAATAAATAAAATAATGTACATAGATACCTTTAAATGTTCCATAATTGTAGCATCTGTAAGACAAGGTATCAAATATTTCAATAATTGTAAAGTACTGATTAAAGCGCCCTCCAAATTACTACTAATACGCTTTATACTCATTGCTACCAATTCACTTATGTGAGGAAAATATTGCAATAATATCACTTGTTCACCATAAAGAGCAGCAACGGTCATTAAACATTCGAGTACACGCACAGCACTACGATCACCCACTACTCTAGCATCTGATACGGAGAAATAATTTAAAATATGAGCGTCCTCCGAACGTTGAATTTCTGGCAAAAGATTCTCTTGGCCTACATAACACAAAGTAAGCATTTTAAGTAAATTTTTCGTTATAAATCTTGCTGTTAAAACAGGCCCTAATCGATGAGAAAGCCATACCAAGCTTTTACTGCTCATTTCTGAGATACAATCATTTTGTAAAGATTTCTCTTCAGACATCTTGGAAATAACTGAGGCTTGCAGGGAGTCACACGCTCCTTCCGAAAATTCTTCAGTGTTCTCATCGGTTTTTTTGTAATTTCCAGCATCCGTTTCATCTATTTCTGGACGTTTGGATATAATTTCCCTTCTGTTTAGTTTTTGCTCTTCTACGGCAGCATTTTGCAAAATCTCAAAGGAATCGACGCTTTTCCGTGATCCAATATCGCAATCGATTGTATTAAGCTGATAGGATCTACGAAACACATTTTCTGGAATAGCTATAGTTGGTGATCGTGGACCTAGATTATTGCCAATTGTAAATGAATCGCTGTTGGCGTTTTGACTGTTCAACGAAATTTTGTCTGCTTCTTCAAATGAGTTATTTGATATTTTCGACCCATATATAATTTCCGATATGACCTGATTCCCCAGTTGGCGTTCGTCATCTTCTTTGGCTTCTTCAGCAGTGGTTGGCCGCATATCGAAAGAGTCAGTAGATATATTAGAAATATGATCATAAGTTGATATCCGATCTAAATTGGCATCATCTTCAAAGCAAAAAACTCCCTCAGTATCCGACTTTATGTGTGGCCCTGTACACGAAAATTTTGTAGCACAAGAATTAATAGTTAATAATCGTTTTTAAAGTAAAGAATAAAAAGAATATTACAATGACACAAAAAGGAACTTTCTACGCATGGATATTTTCAATACTTTTCGTGAAACAACATCTAAAAGATGATAATATAACGGATTAAAAAGTACTAAAATAGTGTTCACCCTCCCTCACATTCTAATTCAGTCAATGGATTAAGTTTAAGTTTAAATTTAGTACTTATTCACAATTTATGTTTAACAGAAAATGTTTTTAAATATTATCACTGTGGTCACAAAAGGTCGAAAACAATTTTAACGTATGAACGTTTTTTCGAAAAATCCAAATGAGCAATCTAAAATACATAGTTTTGTCGTATAGTAAATATAACTACATACATATATTAACGACATTAAGAAAATATGTTTTCTTTTTACATACGTACGTGTAAATATTTTTTTTTATATAGAAATGCACATTTTTGAGTTTTCCTTTTTCAGATATTTTGCAAATAATTAATTTGAAAACAAAACAACGAATTCTTGCAAGTAAAAATTTTACTAGTAATAATTTGTAGGAAATTTTTTATCTCTCAATTTTTTTCTATCTTTTGACGCTCTCTCCTTGCAAACTTTTTGAGTTAATGAGCACTTTCCTTCCAGTAACAATTGTTACAAATTCGTAACCGGGTGCAGTCAAGTTAATAATTAAGGCCAAATTTTGTAAATAGAAACGTTTTTTTTTCGTTTGAAATTTGTATGGAAAAAATATTTTTTGAAACGAATTTTCGTTATTTTTCATGCAAATTTGAAACGTTTAGAAACGAAATTTTTTTCAAAATCTGCCTATTAGTATTTTTTATGGGAATTTTTATTTTACATATTAAGTAAAACATTTTTAGGGTTCCGTACACCAAAGGTGAAAAAAGGAACCCTATTGTTTTCGCTACGCTGTCCGTCTATCCGTCTGTCCGTCACACGGTATTTTCTCAGGAACCGTAAGAGCTACGGACCTGAAATTTGGACAGAGTATGTAGAACCTTGGCCGCTACAACAACAAATACATGAGAATTAAAAATTAAAGGGTGTTCCAAAACGAGCAACGAAAAATGCTAAAAATCCCATGTAATATACATACAATTGTATGTACATATGTATATTGACACTTGAAGTTTGTAAAATTAGTGTATTTTTATATAGACTATAACAATTAACATTAAAATATTAAAAAATTTAAATTAAAGGGTGGTCCATCAGTTAATGCAATTTTGACTATGTAATTTTGACAATTTGCTATATCTTGGAAACCGTAAGAGCTAAACTCTTGAAATTTTCAAAAACGATAAAACTAAGAAATCCGAAAATTATAAAATAAACCTGAAAAAAATCGCCAAAAATTTTAAAAAAATCACCAAACGAAAAAAATCGACAAAATTAAAAAAAAATTTTTTAGCACTAAAATAAATCGCCAAATTCGGAAAAATCGCCCAAATGAAAAAAATCGCCAAAATGAAAAAAAACGCAAAAAACCGAAAAAAATCGCCAAACCGTGAAAAATGCGCCAAAACCAAAATAATTGTTTATGTGAAAAAAATCGCCAAAATTAAAAAAACTTCAAAAACCAAAAAAAATATCTCCAAAATGAGAAAAAAGTGCCAAAACTCAGAAAGCGCCAATAAATTCAAAAAACTCCCAAACTAAAAAAAGGCTTAAAACCGAAAATATATTAGTTTATATTGTTCGTATTGAATTACATATTTCGTGCCCGTATGGAACCCTTCGTGCGCGAGTCAAAGTCGCACTTTACTGAATTTATTTTACTTATTTTTTTATGGTTTTTAAGCTCGAGGTCGATTTTTAAAAATTTCAATTGATTTTTATTTATTTTCGAGCGCACAAAAATATATTAAAAAATTTAAACCCGAAACAGAATGCAACTGAGCTTCTTCTGAATATGAACACTTATGTACATACATAGATATGTATATCATTTATCGATATCGAGCTGATTCGATGAAGTTTTTTCAGTTTGCGATTATGGCATTCGCTATCGAACAATGTAATAATAGTGCTCGATATCTAATGTAATAATCTCAAACTGAAATAACTTCATCGAATCAGCTCGATATCGAAAGTGACAATTAGACACCAGGTTTTTTGTTCTCCTGAAAACTTAGTAAAAAGCACATGCATAGCTGACTTTGTCGGAGCAACGACGATAATGAGATACATTATTAATAAATTAACAATATCCATAAAACACATACTTACCATCCACATTTGCTGACAAGGTATTATCATCCAAGTCGCCAGATTTTTGAGTTGACATTAATGTTAATTCCTCCTCATTGCCCATGGTGCACGTTGCATAACTAAGGTTTTTGCTGGAACGTCTACCTGATACAGTGCTGTGATAGTGCAGTCCATTCCCATCTTCAGGTTCTTTATAACCACCCACTGCTTCTATGAGAGGTGCTATAAAATTGCTTAAAAAGCATTTCAAACCAAAACGGACCATTAGCCTGAGTAAAAATATTTGGTGATATAGCTTAACAGATTTTCGCGATTTAAACGAACTGCTGGTAGAAAAACGCAAAAGGCAAGAAGCACTTGAAACAGAGTCCGACAGAGACCGATTCCGAACAGATGTCATACCACGATCAAAACTTTCGACGTCGTACAGTTTCATGAGAGGGTGTAGTAATAGTTTTTGTGTTTGAGTCACCCCCAATGATTGGGCTATCGCATCAAACAGATTCCATGCAGCCAATATTGAAGTATGTTCTTGTACTAATAACTCAATTATATGCGGCAAAAGTAAATCAATGGAGGAGAATTGTTCATAGCCAATGGGATCTAAAAGACGGCGTACATGAGCACAGGTTGACATCACTTTACATTTCGCTATTTTACGTTCATATAAAACGCGCAATTGGTCAATTTCAACATATTTCGAGCAGTCTAAGCCATTGCAGTGAAAATGTGTATATAGTTCGAGTAATACAGAGGCGAAATCGAAGGATTGCAGTGATTTTATCAATACATATGTAGGATAGTAATTGCTAGGGAAAGGTATAAGCATATTTTGATATATTGGCTCTAACAGTTGATGGGCTGAAGGCAAAGGAAGACCATTTTCCGTTGTTATATGGTGGTAATTCAAATTAAGCAGTTGAAGTGTAATCGATCTCAAGCAGTTAGGAATTTCTTGTTTATGAAGACCAAACGTAGTGAGACAGGCCTTTAATCGCTCCTCAAAGTTTGGCGTTAAATTATGACCTATCAGTGGTCTTAATTTGGATAAAGTAAATATTTCTAATATTATACAACCCAATATTTGTAAATCTTGTTGCTTTTTTTCCACGCAATGTTCCGAATACCGTGCTTTATGCGTCATTGGCAATAACCTCGCTGCTGTTAATATTTTAGGGAGGCATTTTTGGGTAGAGCCCATAGCACTTGTCGCGGGAGGAACTTCATTGAAGAGTTGGTTGGTAAAACTATGATTTTCACTACAGTCCTCAAATAGCAAGTCGCTAGAGTAAATTTTTTCTTGAGCATTTTCGGTTGGTTTTTGTAGAGGAAAACTTTTTGCAATAAATTGTTGAGACGTTTCCAATGACTGTAGCAGTGCACAAGGATTATAATCTTTTGGCAAATCTATAAAATTTGTTGTCTTGTAAAAGTTTGAACTTGGTTCTTCTTGCATGGAAGATATTTTCAAGGACAATCTCGGTGATGTTTTTGAGGGGTCATTGTATTTTGTTTCTGACAAATCTAACGAATCGGAGGATATTATTAAATTTTCTGTGCTCTTTGCTAGGCGCTTAACTTCTTTATTTAAGTGCTTTTGCTTCGGCTTATATGATTTGTCAGATCTTTTGTTTTTGATGGGAAATAAATTTTGCATTCTAGGAGCAATTTTATTAAACCATGAAGATGTCGTCCTTTTAGCTGGATGCGGATGTATAAATAACTGTACAATGCCGCGTTGGCAAATATTTCTGTGTTGGTCCACCATTGTTAGGCAGATATTTTTGGATTTTATGGCTGCTTTCCCACTCAACTTGTACCCAAAATTTAAGTCAATCCAATGGTTCAACCTGTCACTCACATATTGAGATTCCAAGGCTTCACGATGTTTGCAAACAAAGTCTTCGGGACAGGTGGCCCATGAAGGTATTTCCAAGTCCGGTAAATCTTCATGAATTGTTTTAAAAATCATAGGATCAGAATAGAATTCTGGAATACATTCATCAGGTGTCCATTCTTGCAGCCTTTGTATGGAGGCTGGGTATTCTGCAGGCACCCATATGGGTCTGACATGCTCCCTTAATATATTTTGGGGTGTTCTTCTGGCCATGTAAACAAAATAGGTTATTTCTGATAGAAAATCGGAGACATGATGGGGTATTTGCGGCGTATTAGATGGGAAAGCCGATTCCATTTCTTTAAGAGACTGCTGTGTAGCATGCTGAAACATTAGATCGAGTTGAATGTCGCCTTTGTTTAAACGGTATTTACTTTTAGACAAATCACGCCAATTGGCTCCATTACGCGAAGAAAAATCTGTAACCCAGGGCATTATGTGATGGTAGGAGGGATTGTTGAGAGATCTTCCAGCAGCATTATTAAGAAGTGTTATATAATCATAATTACTTAGTAAACCATTGCACCACATTTCGCAATAGTCTCTCAAGCATAGTTGTTTAAAATCGTACGAAAATTTTAAGTCTAACTTGAGATTAGAGGCAGATAAAGTGCAACTTTTTTCATTTATATGATCATATTCCAATTCCTGCTGCCCTGTCGCATCGCTGGGAGAATGTGGCGTAACATCGTCTTGGTATAAAGATAAAATATTGGCCTCTAAATTAGGCACTACCGAAATCCACAAATTTTCATTTAGTAAAATATCTTGTAGAAATATATTTCCCAAAAGCAACTCTTGATTGTGAAGGAATTTATAAAGTTGAAGTAGTTGATAAATCAAAAACAAAGACTTATTATAGTTGTGATTCAAGATGGCTGGACTAAATGTAATGCAGTCATACAACGAGGTCGATATACAAGGAGGATAGAAGAAAACTGCAATATATGAAGAAGTTTCAATGGCTATCAAAGCGCGCATTATGTTGGGATGACAATCCTGGCCGTCATCATTTGGCGTTGTATCCGGTGAGTCAGCTTTTAAACGATCTAACTTGCAGTGAATAACTGGGCACCTAAAAACTCTTAATATTAATTCTTTTAATACTACATCATAAGATAAAATGCTGCCAAATGGTGAAAGATCTAATTTTTTATGTTGTTTACCATCACATTTGACATTGGCTTCAGGACAAAGTTTATAAAAATTTTCCCATAGGTTTTTAAAGTTTGTTGACGCAACATCAGAAACAGCTTGCGAGTAGCTCAATGGCATAAAATTTGGAAACTCTCCATTGATATCGGAATGTAACATACTGCTATTTAAGGGGTACACTTTAACGTTAGGCTTTTTCTTATACAATTGCAGTAGAATGCGACACCAGGGGTGTTCTAACTCTCCATCCGGATGTGCCCTTCTATCCAATTTCGGATATAGAGGAAAATCGGCAATCTTGCGTTTCTTCTCCAAAACATTTAGCCACTGCTTATCACATATCATTTGAAAGCGCAACGGTTGGTTTGCTTCAACAATATGTTGGCAATTCAAACCAATTTCCAACCAAACAGCATCCATATCGTATTTACTATTGTATTGATGCTGGTTCCAAAATTATATGATGGAAATAAATTAAATTATTATGCTAAGCACCAAGGGCCCTATCTATGGTTCCATATTAATTACAGTTCGCTTCGAGTTAGCTTCGAACGTAAACTTTCATACAGAAAACCTTTAAAATATTGTTTATCAAACTACGGGTTTGCCATTTAAATTATTTTTTTAACACTATTAAAAACGTAATTATTTCCCGATACAATAATCTTTTATTTATTTTTTGTACAACCAAACCATTTGTTGTTTTTAATTTTTTACTTTTACGAACTTTCCATAAGTTAATAACAACAGACACCTGCGTCGAACATCTCAAAGCTTCGTAAGCAGAGCCGCCGATATGTCTTTGACTTTAGAGCGGCTTAGATTAGTCGCCGATAAATTCCTTTAAACATTTCTTTGACGCTTACTCCCAGTTTGGAGCAAAGCATTTATTTTGCTACATTTCTTCCTATACTTATTACTTTAAGTATATATGTATATGAGTGCAAATCTAAGACTTATTTTCTATAGGTGTCATATTATATCAACTGCATACATACATTAGCGAAAGGGAATAAAAACGTGTAAAAGCACCTCATTTATTCTCTTAACTACTGAGTACAGAAAAGAAATTGAATTTACTGTGTGCGTTAGTATTGGGCAAAATCTTTCATTTTTGTGAATCTTTCATTCTCTTTCAGAAAGGTTAAGTGAAGTAAATTTTTCTTTTCTTTCATCTTTCTGAATGTCACACACTTTTCAGAATAGGAATGTGAAATTGTGCAGAAAGATGAAAGTTATATAGAGAAAATATAGAAATATTTCATTCTTTCACTTGAAAGAATCATTCAGTTGCATCAGGAATGACACAAGCCTAGTGTGCGTGTTTTTACGCTGTTTAAAAATCCAAAAGATAAGGGAGAACAATGGTAAATAGTTCATTTTTGGAGTTTTCGTATTTAGTGTGGACTAGTGTTGTTAGTTATTCGTGTTTTATATGTATTTGTTCGAATGAAATTTCATGATGAGTTGCGTGTTGGACGATAAAAAAATGTTTTAACTTTTTATTTATTGGAAATTCACCCACATTCTTTTTTTGGTTGATATTCTGGTAATAAATACATTATTTATATTACCAACTATAAAAAAAAGTAGAGTAAGCCACGTTTTGATATTCTAAAGAAAATGGAGATAGCAACTTGTTTTTTGCACTTATCATAATAAATATTCCAAAGTAATAAAACAATTAAATAATTAAAAAGAACAATATATTACACCTGAAATCGTTTCGGTTTTTTTCGTTTTAATTGGTCATATTTTAAATATTTGCAGATATCAAATGCTGCACAAAGAGATATTGTCTATTTCCGTTTTATCGGAACACTGCACTACCGTAATGGTGTGTGAATTCACTAATTTACAATCACGTGTATTGATGGTTTCGGAACTAGCCGCCAGCACTATGTATGGCGCTAATTGGGCTTTTTTGCAGTATTGCAAGTTGCGTGGCACTATGGCACTACATACTGCATAACTTTGGGTATTTTTTTTAAACTTAAACATAATAACTTTTATATACATATATGTACAAGTTTTATTTAAGCTTTAGCTCCTTTATTTCCTGAAGAGGCTACACAACGTTGCAAAGAAATATCGATAAACTAATAAAATTGTTATACATTTTTTAAAAAAGGACCTAAAGCTTAAATAAAACTTGTATATATTAAATTAAAGAGGTCGAATAAATTATTATAACACATAATAACTTTTTGTGTAGATATGCATAGTAGAAGAAAATGAATATAATGAATTTTAATTTAGGTATCGTTTAAATAGTCAACTCCAAAGTAATTGATGAAACCCAGACAGAAATTTAATCCTGTTTAAGATTCATTATTTCCGCTTTGGCAATTTCACGTTTTCGGAGTTTCGGTAACGTATTGGTGTTTGGGGAACTTCTGAAATTTTGGAGATTTTTAGGTAAAAAATATCTTGTACCAGTCTTAATTATAAAAATTATTTAGACTTAATAAAGGGTTTATAAAACAGATTTCCACAAAATATTTTGCTCATGAAGCCTTTATAAAATAAAACCGTTATATTGTTTATAAATAAGCCAGTACATATCTAGAGAAAAATAGATTGTAAATTATGTATGTATATGTATGTTTCGTAACATGCGATACTTAAAAGTGTACGACATAACACGACCTATTAATGTAATATGTGGATATATACTACATATGCATATAATATCCTCAAATCTGGACCACCGGAAAATCCTAGTTTAATATAAATTGTAATTATAACATTTAATGAAGCAGAATTAATATTCATATCACTATTCATATTGTGAAAAAATTTAACACCACAATATCTTGTCTACTAAACTCTTGAGAGAAAAATAAAATTTTATTTTTCCATTAAGTTGTGTGTAAATTTAAAACTCAACCTCGTTTCCTGTCAAACTAGTTATTTTGACTTATGGCGTTGTTTTTGTAATTGAGGGGTAGCTTAAGCAATTATTGTTTTGGTTCCAGAAGCTCCAAAATTAAGTTTTCCAAAATAATCTAATAACGTAATGCCCATATAATGTACATACATATATGTATATGTACATATGTGTGTACAAGCATACATACATAAATACATGTAACGAAAATATATCTACTGTAATGATGCACGAATATTCGTATCCGAATTGACGAATATTCGGCCATTTTTAAATATTCGTATTCAGGCGAATATGAATATTAAAAAAAATAAATGCATAAATCCTAAACGAAATTTAAATAAATGGCTAAAAATATTAGTTTGCAATAAATAATTAAAAAAAATTATTTTAATTCAATTCGTGTACCAAACTGAAAAACAAATAAAATAAAATTCTTCCACAATTAACATTAAAAAAGTTAAAGTACTTTTCTAGGTAATATTTGTCCGAAAATTATTTCTCCATAATTAAATATTGTAAAGTATTCTTTCAATATATTGGAGGGGCACACGATCTAGTTCCTAGATAACTACTGTTTTATAAAAAATATTTTCTTTAGTTCGGTTAATAATAAATAAAAATACGTCTATGTGTAAAAGTTTCCATTAATACATCTCTCAAAACTTATACGATGTAGCCTCAAGTGGGCCAACAACAATTTTAAAACTTATAATTTAATATTGTGCATATTCTTACATTCACATATACACATACATATTTTTTATTTTCACATAACAATATCGATCAGCTGTTTCCTACCGTTGTAGTTACCGTCCATTACAGTCGGCTAACTGAGACTTAATAAAAATACTATCAAAATGTTATGGCATGTAGCCACTACTACTAATTTAAGAAATGCAACCAACATGATAAAAGTTCTTCTGACGTCCCAGACACATGCGTATGTGGCTTATTTTTTACATGTCGTGTACTGTAGGCTCTACACAACTTCGTCTCAGCCCTTTTTTAAAGAAATAATTTGCTATCAATGAAATTGCAAGAAAAAAAATTTTGAAATGAAAAGTATGGAATAAGTGGCCGACTTCCTAAACGCAAGTTGCAATTCACAATTTAATAAAATGCGTGTGCAATGCTAAGCATGTATTAAGAGCAAACTTGCGCTGCGTAGACATTTTTTGCATTTTATCGGCATTTAGGAACGTCGCTATGCAACTCATACATATGTTTGCCTACAAAATAAAAATGATGCACGATTTTGACAACTGATACTCATTAAAATGAGTTGCCAAACGATTAGGAACATTGGACATTGCCAGAAAGTTTACATATGCTTTTACGAAGTGTATGCATTGTAAATATGAATTGCAACTTGCGTTTAGGAAGTCAGCCAGTTAAATATTTACTCAATTCCAATTGCAGTTCAGTTTTGTTGTTGTTATTGCAACTTCTATTTAATATACTTATGTAAGTGCGTATATAATTTATATTTTGATAATAATATAAATTCATACAAAGTATGGAAAATTATGATGGATGAATACATATTTTTTTTGCTTCAAGCAGTATATGTACATACTGGCATACAAGCACACATTCATATGTACATATGTATATATGTATGTATATACACAAATATTTAAATACAATCATAAGTATACGTGGGTATGTGTGCGCTAGTGATGTAACGAATATATCATTAGACACAAATTCGAACTCGCATTCGCATTCAAAAAATTCTGACAAATATTTTATTTAAATGTATATAACTGCTATGGCTGTAGTTTTGTAAATCTCAATAATTTATTGGGAGTTTTTCTATAAACATTGGGGCTTTGTAGCTTTTTTAATTTGTAGTTGAATGACGTCTACTGATGAGTTGCTGAAACAGCAACGGATTAACCAACAACAAACAAGCTTTCTTTCAAAACTTTATTTTGAACTTAAAACAATGTTCTTACAGGAAATTAAGAAAGCAAACAAAGGACATTAATAAAGTTAAGAATTCGTTTTATCTACAAAGATATCATGTTAAATTGAAAATCAGCAGGGATGAAAGGTTTCTTTCATGCAAGTGCATGTTTTTTTTCTTTATCCTGATAATGGCAAAAATGAAATATCTTCACGAAACATATAAGTATGTATGTATATATTTTTATGAAAATGAAGATTTTTGAACAAATCGGTCATAAATGCCATACATTTGTCTCACAGTTAAGTATAAATTCGTGTTTTTGTGTCAAAGTTATTAATAAAAAACAAAAATTAAAAATTTTAAAAACCCCCGAATATATCAAGAGAAGATGCGATATCTTCTAAGCGGCTAGACCGATTTTCTTAAAACAAGTACACTCCCGATCAAGTCACCTTTCAAACAGAAAAAACTAAATCAAAATCGGTTCAGCCGTTTGGTCTGTACGTGGACACGGACAGACACAGACACACGGACACACACTACAAACTTATAACACCGCTTTTTTTAGTCGGGTGTTATTATTATTATTATTGCTTAATTCACAAAACCTCTTGTATCTCTGTATCGATTTTATTATCATATTACAACAAGAGTGTAACATTTGTTGTATGAAATTTTCATATAAAAATTAAATACACTATTACACTTTTATTTTATATGTATGATTTTAAAATGTTGTATTCAGAGAGAGGCTCTCTGAGAGAATTTGTATGTAGGTTGTTCTTCTTTTTTCATTAAAAATACAAAATACATTAATACACTACACAGAGGGTGTTCACAATTAAAAAACAAAAAGTGTATTTGATACACAAATACACGGTAAAGATTGTTGTGAATTAAGCATATGTATTCGATTTGTGTGGAACAAAATCATAAAGCAAATACACGAACCTTCTAGCATAGACAATAAATAATAAGTGTTTGAAAGAATCAAAACTGCGGTTTTTTTTTCGTCCATAGACAAGACGATACAATGGTCGAAAAGAATTACGGCATTTATATTTTGTATCGTCAAACACGCAACAACAGCATTTTTGTTGATATTGTATGGACCTCTGAAACTTAAAGATCTTTACGTAAACCGATAGTATTAGCTAATGGTGGTAGATAGTATCAACTTGCTACGAACATATTTCTAATATTTAGCTCTACTTTATATAGAGAATGTTTTGATAAATGTGTGCTCTGTATAACGAATGGCAAAAAGATGTTACTCAAAATCTACAGCAGCAATATAAATGTAAAAAAAGTATTTAGTAACTTATTTAAAAAGAAATTGCCCTCATTCATTTCATTGTATAATAATTAAAATAACACTAAAAAAATTGCGCGATATATAACGAGTGGGCCTTTTACATTATACAATTCGTTATATCGGGATTTACCTGTATTGCCATATTTTTAAAACATAAAAACTAAATTAAAGTATAATACAATAGTTTGAAAAATATATGAAAAAGTATGTGAGTAAATAATGTTGGGAACAAAATCATAAAGCAAATACACGAACCTTCTAGCACAGACAGCAAATAATAATTGTTTTAAAGAATCACAACTGCGGTTTTTTTTTCGTCCATAGACAAGACGGTACAAACGTCTTGGCATTATTTATCTAATTATTTTATATTTATCTAATTATTTTATATGAATAATAAAGACTTTACCATAATGAATATAATTAGCACTTATACTCGTATGTACGAGTATCAAGATATGTACAGACAACAATTTATTGATCGTGAAAATTGACTATCAAAATAAGGAAGATTCGTGCTTTAAAAAAAGTTATACTCGTAGCTTCATAATTCAAAATTAATTGTGCTTGAAACTTTTTGTACAATAAAAATAATTTGTTAGTAAGACTGCAATCCATTTTGTGTTCTTCAAAAATTTCAAAAAAATTAATTTAAATGTCGAAAAAGTCATTCTCCATTTTCAGCATTAAAAAATCTCAAAATGTCGTTTAATAGTCAAACCGGGTAACGATAATTGCTTTTGTTATTTGAAGAAAAAGAAACACTTGTGTTGCACCAATCAGGTTTTATTAGATTTTTCTTCACATAAAATTTTAATTAAGGTAACTTGTTTTTTAACTGATTCTGTAGTTGGCGTTTTTATTGCTGCGAATATTATATGAACTACGTACGAGCATTTTCTTAAATTTTACCAATATAAAAAAGTGAACATAAAAGAAACTGTAACAGTTAATAAAACTAGTTGGAAAATTAACCTAGACCTGCTTTACTTTCGTTTTCGTTAAGTTTATGATTTTGTCACGAAAAATATTTAAACTAAATGTTTGCATACATACTATGTACATACATATATATGTATGTATGTATGTATGTACAACCATACATATATGCCCATAAAATTGTTCACCTGTAAGCCGCCATATAATCTTATAGCTTAATGTTATGATATAAGAAAGTATGAGGTAGTATGTATTTGTACTTGTGACAAAAAATAAATACATACATACATACATACATATGTATGTCTGTGCCATGCAAGCATGGCAGCTCAGTCAATTCAAATTTGTTCCAATTGATCGATTATATCGAAGTATGAGTCACTCTCGAAGTTTATGAAATTATGAACTTATGGACCAGTTGCTTCATTTCAGGCTGATAAAATCTTAGTATAGCCATCTCAACATACTAGCGGATCTTGGTCTATTACAGTGTTGCCAGTTTTTTTTAGAGCTTATCCCCAATTTTTGATTTCTCATCCCCAAAAATCCCCAAATTGATATTTTCTTACAAAATTTTTTTCTTTTGTTTTGGTAGCGTTCATTATTCGTTAATCTGCCTTGATACTTCTTTTTTATTAGAAACCATACGCTAGTAACACACATTTTTAGACTTGCCAGACGCATATTTCTTAGTTCAAAAATCATTCTTGTTTAACCATCAGTTATACAAAAAATCCCCCGAAAATCCCCTCAAATTTAGTTACATCCCCAACAAATCCCCAGATCCCCAATACGAAATGTTCATCTTCAATCTCGAAAAAAATCCCCGATTCGGGGACAAATCCCCTAAACTGGGAACACTGGTCTATTATCATCGATAAGAAAACATTCTCGCGGTGGAAAAAGTACGCGTTAATTTCTATGAACGGACGAAGGGCTCGTGGGAAATGTCGAATCCAGGATATATCTGTGGCAAGAAGGAAATGTGCTTAAGTCGAGATAAGCTGATTTTGACTTAATGGTACCACCGTAATCTGCATATTCGAAAGTATCCCTGGTCAAAGTCTCAAATAATTTGTGTAATTTTTCAGGAAGACTTCTAATCTCATTTGGAATAATAACTTAATTTAGGTTATACTTTGACATATTTCAACTTAAATGTATTACTTACGGTGTGTAAAACGATTTTTGCCTAAAAAATAAAGGTTAACAGAGAATTTCCCAAATTTAAGTGTAAAAGAAATAAATTTCTGAAAATCGACTTGAACGCTTAAAACTGCTCTCCTGCTAAACAGTAAATATGATTTAAGCACTTTTTCCTTAATTCCACAGACACATATATTGGAAAGCGTGGCGACTTACGTGAATTACAAGTGGTTGGGTTTTCACAGGAAACCACAATGGCGCATAAACTTTCACAATGAACTTAGCCAGTTTTTTCAATATAATCGAGGATTGCGTGAACATCACATAAAAGCGGGCGATTCGAAAGGCTGATATTAGCCAGCGCACTGTGCTAATACCATCGGGTTTCTCGCTGGCTACTATCTCATCGCACTTTCCGGTATTAACAGCTCGAACCATATGATACAAAAAAACTGATCGCCTCTAACATTCCAGCCTTCTTTTTTGAAATTTTTATTGACCTGTCGAAACGGAATAGCAATAAAAGATCCGAATTATTAATTTGACGTATAGTATGCTTAACACAAACAAGTCTAGTTAAAAACTATTAATATAATAAACTTTCAGAATACTGTATGCAATTCTGAATGCCTTCTGCAATACTTCCTGTCCAAATTCTGTTTCATTCTTTCTTTTTGCCAAGCAATGTCAATGGGGCACGGATTGGAGTAGTGCGATTTACCCAAAATTTTCACCATTTACGTTTTAGACTGAGTGTTACAATAATTTGCCTAGGCTTATACTAAAATCCAAAGTTTACATACATATGTATATATTTCATACATTCTAATGTCACTATAATGCACATACATATGTACATACCTACATATGTACATTAGAGTGGCCGTTAATTGTATGGATATTTTTTTTGATTTCTTCTACCTCACCGCTACCCCCCCCCCAATCAGTTCAGTTTTATGTAAAAAAAAATACAAAAAATTGCATACCGCTAAGTTGCCTTTTAGGGGGTGTGTCCGGCCCAAAAAAGTTGGCCTTCAAGCCCATTTTTCAATGTAATTTTTTGCATGTGACTATCTTTTTAAAAAATCATTTTACAAGAATATAACATGTGGTAATATTTTAGATCTTTAAGTCAACAACATTAGTCTCAAAGAAAGTTTTTTGCTAAAATTAATATTTTAGAAAATAATGAAGAAAATATCCAACAAAATACCAACAATTTTATGTAACAAAATTATATTTATAAAAATAGTAACTATTTTATTAAGCTTGAATTCTTTTAAATAAAATTAACAATTTTATTTTTCAATATTTCGACACGCCTTTGTGTGCCTTCTTCAGGTAAAAATTTTTGATTTGAAAAATAATTTGTCATGTCATGAAGACACACAAAAGCGTGTCGAAATATTGAAAAGTAAATATTGTTAATTTTTTTAAAAGAATAGTTACTATTTTTAAAATAAAAGGTCAAATAAAAGTTCAAAGATCAATTATATTTATATGGAAATTTCTTATTTTAAGCATGTACAATACGAGCTTATACATATACATATATTAAATTATTTCATACATATGTATGTATACGTATAGTCAAAATAAAACTAAAAAAAAATTACATTAAATATATGGGCTTGAGGGAAAACTTTGAGGGTCGGACGCACCCCCAAAAATTCAACTTATCGGTATGAAATGTTTTGTATTTTTTTTACATAAAACTGAACCAATTTGGCGGCTGAGAGTAGAAGAAATAAAAAAACGGCCACCCTAACCTATATACTTGCATATTTCTTGCTTAATCTAATCAGAACGATTAGTTTTCACTTTTCTTTCGCAACAATTATTAACATTATAAAGATTAGGTGATGTTATCGATTTAATATTCTTATTAACATAATAAAATTTAAAAAATATATATACATACATATGTACATACATACATACATACATAAGTATGTACATACATACATATATATATATATATATGTATGTAGGTAGGTAGTTTTTTATTAAACAGCTTTTTTAAACGAAGTACAAAAACGTTTTATTACATGTTAGCTTTATACATACATACATACATTCATACGTACAAAAATACCATAGATAAATATTTTATTATTATTTTTTATCATAACGAGCAAAGGTTCAATGGTACTTTAACTTCATCATGGAAAAGGCTCGCTTTTGACTTTTTCACCAGTACTACCCTTTAATTATTCCCCAATACTTTGTGCTGCAGACACTTAACATGTGCTTGTCCTTGAAAAGCTACTAATAACACTAAAACAATTGACTAAATAGTAACTATGTACGTACATATGTACATTAGGGATATAACTTGTTAACAATTTTTTTAAATATCTAAATTGGCATAGCACAGTCCGATAGAGCATAAAAATATATAAGGGAACGCATATTTATTTTTTCGCTAAGGTCAAACAATTTCATACACCAACCACGATGGAGTTTTTTTCTTTTTGGTTAAGAAAAATTATATTATATATTATAAAATTATGAATATTCAATATTGCATTAAGCAGGCCTAGAAATAATTTTAGATTATGTAAAATAATATTTTTGTTACTTCAAGTCCGTGGTTTAAGGGTTTAGAAAAACCAATTGGTGCGTGAACTTTTTTGAGAAAAATTACAAAAGATTATGATTTTCGTGGTTATTAGGACATGGTTAACCTCATGGTACTATGCCAAAAAAATTGGTTATACCCCTAATGTAAATATATGCCCTTAATTATGAAAGTGGAATAAGTCATATATTTCTTTGGTGGAGATATTTCGTAGATGAAAGTTGAACAAATCAAAGAATATTTTATATATAGTCTCGATTAATATAAATGTATTTAATATTTATTAAGGATTTATCGAAGTTATTTTAAGATTTATTTGATGGGAGCAAAAATGCATATGACAGATTACTTTCATAATTAAGGGCACACATGTACGTAGTTCTTATGGGTAACTGGAGAAATAAGTATGTATGTATGTACCAACCAGATATTGATTTGTACATTTCTATAATTTACGTACATACATTTATACATTTCAATAATTTGTTGATAATTCCATCATAAATACACCGTATCTGTTTTCTGTCTTTCTTGTATACTGAAGGATAGAAGAAAACTTTTAGATTTAGATAACTTGACTACGAGTATTACAATTGTCACTGTCAATTGAGTCTCGACATAAATTTACTTTAATAGTGTCACAACTAAAAAAAAATTGTTTTGCAGGGAACGCGTTTAAAGTTTTCAATTTAAATGGAAATCACTAAAGATATGAAAAAATATTCTTCTCTCACGAGAATTTATATGGCATTTTTACACAGGATCGAAATGCCGAATTATTTTGCACTGTTAACTCAAAAATACATATGTAGTTCGAATGTTGAAAGTTAATTTGTTAAAATATTCTTATTCTTTGTTAAAGATATTCTGCAAGGAAAGCTACACGATATATCAGTGCTAGCGCTGGGCAACTACAAAGGAGCATTAGAAATTATTTAATGAAAATATTCATTCGTTTAAATGTGAGTGTAATAAATGTCTAAAAATTAATTAAATAACGATGACATAATTGAATTCTTATATTTTTTAGTTGTTTTTTATATTCAAATTTTGAATATTAACTATCCGCAATTAATATTGTCATAAAATCCCTTATAAAATATTTTTAAGAAAGATTTTGGGTTGGCGTCACTGGTCTATAGTAAAAACGGTTCATCATTAGTACTTATGACATAGTCAATAGTGAATCAGTACTGTTTTACTGAAGACATTTCCTAATAGGTGTGTATTAGTGATGTAACGAATGTCAATTTTTGATATTCGCGAATACGAATATTTGAAACGATATTCGCGAATACGAATATTATATGCAATATGAAATATTAAAAAATTGTTATGAAAAAGGACTTCACACTCTTGTTGGTGTACTTTAAAGTTAATAAAAATTACCCAAAATTTTAATGATCGTCATTAAATAATATTTGAAATTGATACAAAGCACAAATTTCTATAAAAAAATTATGTATTTGTACATACTAAAATTTTTAGTCATTTATTTAAGTTTCGGTTAGGATTTATGCATTTATTTATTTAATTTCTTTGGAGAAATATTCGTATTCGCCTGAAAATGGCCGAATATTCGACAATTCGAATACGAATATTCATGCATCACTAGTATTTACGTAGGAGTATATAAAAAAATACATATATATATATATATATTCATACATATGTATATATGTACATACAAACTGTTTTGATATTATACATTTTCATGTTTATGGTGTTAGTAATTGGTAAATAGAAATTCTTTTGTAATGTAAGTAAGTCTGTATGTATATATATATATATATATATATACATATGTATGTATGTAATTCTTTAAAGTGATAAATTGTGATAATATAATAATTAAATAAAAATTTATACATATTTTTGATAAATAACAAAATATACGAACAAACCCTAATTTTTCCATGCAAATAACTAAGTTGACAAAATTTGTGTGTATATACAATGTATACATACATATGTATGCATGTGCACCTAATTACTTATTGACATATGTGTACATATGTATGGATGTATACATATACATACATACATAAAAACATCCGACGAATTCAAGTCCTTGCAAACGTCGGTAATTACCAGCGTGACCATTTTAGCATTTTGTTTGTTGATTTAGCTGCAAAATTTTCTATTTAGCAGTTAGCATTTTCTTTAGAATTTTTATACCCTTTACAAAAAAATGGTAAAAGGTTATATATATATATATAGGTTTGTCATTCCGTTTGTAATTTCTACAATATTAATAAGCGACACATAAAGTATATATATTCTGGATCCTTATGCATAGGCAAGACGAACAAGCGATGTCCGTCTGTCCGTCTGTCTGTACGTGAAATCGGGTTTCCCAAGCTCCCAGAAGAGCTAGAGACTTCGTTCTTGGATTGGTGTGTCAGAAATTTTCCGAAAAATTTTGCTATTGAAAATCAGCAAAATCGAGCAGATGGTTTTAGAGCTGGAAAACTCAAACTCTATTTTCCCATAGAAAATAACTACCGAAAACAAGTTTTTATTACTTTTTTATTAAATTAACTTATTTTATACTTCGGTATGAATAAAATTGGTATTTATAATTAGAAAAAAAATTTTAAATTTAACAAATTAAAAAAACGTTTCCAGGGTTGGACAACTTTATCTTTTTTTCTAATAATTAAACATATTTCATGTTTTAGGAAGAAGGCTATTTTCTCCGGACCGGTAAGAGCTACGGGTCTGAAATTTGGGCAGTGTATGTAGAAGTTTGGTCGCTACCACAACAAATACATAAAAGCTAAAAATTAAAGGGTATTCCAAAATGAGCGACGAAAACTTTTAAAATCCCATGTAATATACATACAATTGTATGTACATACATATGTATATTGACACTTGAAATTTGTAAAATTAGTGTATTTTTATAAAAGCTAGAACAATTAACACTAAAAATAAAAAAATTAAATTAAAGGGTGGCCCACCAGTTAATGCAATTTAGACTATGTAATTTTGACAACTTGCTATATCTTGGAGACCGTAAGAGTTAAACTCTTAAAATTTTCAAAAACGGTAAAACTAAAAAATCCGAAAATGATAAAAACGCCAAAAATTTAAAAAAATCGCCAGAACGAAAAAAAACGCCAAAATGAAAAAATCGCTAAAATTAAAAAAAGCCAAAAACCGCAAAAATCGCATAAACAAAAAAATTGCTTTATGAACAAAAATTGCCAAAAATCAAAAAAAAATCGCCTAATGAAAAAAAAATCGCCAAAATCAAAAAAATCGCCAAAATGAAAAAAAATCGCCAAAAATGAAAAAAACGCCAAAAACCGAAAAAATCGCCAAAACAAAAAAAAATTGCCTATATGAAAAAAAAAATCGGCAAAAAATAAAAAAAAAACGCCTAAATGAAAAAAAACGTCAAAATCAAAAAAATCGCCAGAACGAAAAAAGATCGCCAAAATTAAAAAAAACGTCAAAAACTGAAAAAAATCGCCAAAACAAAAAAAAAAATTGCCTATATAACAAAAAATTTCCTATATGAAAAAAAATCGCCAAAATTAAAAAAAATCACCAAAATTAAATAAATCGCCAAATTTTAAAAAGCACCAAATTAAAAATAATGCCTAAAACCTAAAAAATCGCCAAAACGAGAAAAACCTGTCAAAACTAAAAAAATCCCACTATGAAAAAAAAAACGCCAAAAACCGCAAAAATCGCCAAAACAAAAAAAATTGCTTATATGAAAAAAATCGCCAAAAATTAAAAAAAATCGCCTAAATGAAAAAAAAATCGCCAAAATCCAAAAAATTGCCAAAACGAAAATAAATCGCCAAAAATTAAAAAAAAATTCCAAAAACCGAAAAAAATCGCTAAAACAAAAAAAATATACTATTGTACTTATATCGATTAGAGAACCCTTTGTGAGTGAGTGTTCCTTGCACTTCTGGTTGCACCGCAGCCACACCAAAAAACCCAGTACTCCCTCCTCTCACTGGTGATATCATGTATACACATGTACATGTATGTATATATGTATGTATGTATAACTGTTTAATCAAATTAGTTATGTACATATGTACATATATAATGTAATGTATGTATATACACATGTAGGTAAGTACATTTGGACGTGTGAATGTAGTACAGAAAGTTTTTAAACATAAATGAACACAATCTGGTAAAAAGCGGAATCAATTTATACAAAATATACAAATTTATAAAGTACGCAAATATATTTCTTCAATATTTAGTTTTTTTATTGTGATTGTTATTGTCACATTAAATTAATGTGTAAGATACAACCACTACCCGCGTATGGCATCTGCTAATTAATAATATTAAAACAAAATTATTCGTTTGAATTTTGAACGCATGTTGAAGAAATTTTTGACTTATGAAAAGCAGCATCGAATACCATGTTTGTTTTTGATCACGAGTTTCGATCATTTCTATCCAATTTTGCTGATAGTCTAGCAAGAACTCGGTGTAGTTTTAATGGTTTCTCTAAAGTGGATTTAAAATATGCCCCTTTTGCAATTTAGCCATTTGCCGGCTAAATACAGCGATTTTTTTTTCATCCAGCTAAATGTCATATAGCCGGAAGATTTAGCCATTTCATTTGACTTATGCTGAGTACACATCTAGCATTTCGTGTGGTGTCATTTTGTTGTGTCATTTTCAAAATGTGTGCAACGCCGTTCACATTATATTTTTTATATGGAAATCAATGCCACACAACGAAACGATGTCACAAAATACCAAAGTGAATGCAATCTGACGAGTTCTGTATGTATGTGCATGAGCATGTGCAGTGATGGATTTAGGCCTATACTCGTTGGTCATGGGCCTTAAACAGTATAATTTAAAGGGCGCCAAAATTTAAAAATTCGAAGATTGATTTGGCTAAATTTTGGTTTAACGAATGCGAAATTTCTATTAAATTAATGAAAAGTAAAATTAATTAATGTGAATTAAAAATTGGTAACTATTCATATTAGTGATGAGCGATAACGCGATTTTTTAATAATGTTGCTCCTTGTGAATGTGATTTCTAAATCGCTGTTTATTTAAACTGTGACTGTGATCACATTATAGCAGTATTTTGATTGTAGCAGTTCTGTTATTTTGAGAAAATCTAATAAGAAGAGCAGCAGTGAAATTAAACTGTGACTGTGATCACGGTTCAACTCATTTCAGCTCTTCTGCTTCAAAAGTCTTTATTAGTATTGGTATTTTGATAAATACTAATAAGAGCGACAAGAACAAATAATTAGCAATCAACCCCGTCCAAACATTCAGATTTTCGTATAAAAGGCAGAGAGACAAAAATTGCAAATATGAACATGTGAGATGTACATAGTTGTCAGAAAAGACGATTTGACGATTTTTTTATCGACAAAAGTTGAAGGTAAAAAAAATCCATGTGGTAGCCTTATCTAATGTTAAGTAAGCATATAAGAACAATCACAGTTTATATAAAAGAACTATATTTCCAAAACCTGTTACTTGATAAAGTCAGTCACAGTTGTGATTAGTGATTTTTCAATCACTGTGAAAAAGAACAGGTTTCAAAATATCGCTCAACTCTAACTCATATACTCGTATATATAAGTATAGATGTATGTATGTTTATAAATTAATAATAATTAGTGAAACATCACTTAAGTATTTATTTCAAACATATAGGTGGTATGCCAAGCAAACAAAGTCGGAACTAGTTCGAAAGGTTTACCACTTTCATTGCATACCAATCACTACAGTTACTGAATTTACTGTTCTAAGGCTAATAGTTCTAGACAGCCTTTTCAGCGCATACAATTTAGTTATTTTGAACACTTCCGTCCTACCACAAGCATGTGTTAAATTCATTGTTGTTTCACCAGAAATAGAAACAGTTAGTGCTGAGTTCATCAATGCTGTAATTAATGATTTGTATGTTAATTTTTTCCTGAGTATTAATACACATCGCACATTATCACCAAGAGGGTATTAACTCAAATTTTTTAAATTTTCAGTAGAGACGAAAAACTGTTTGTAATTGTATGTTGAGATCATTTGGAAATTCTATTACATCATAATAAGCGAATTTCATTCGAAAATATATTTCTATTGTTTTTATTTTAAAACATTGCTTTTATTGGGGAAGAATATCTGTGTTTTGAAAAGAGTCCCACCTCAAACAAAAATTTAGCAATTTCATCATAAAAACCATTACATTTCGAATCAAAATCATAAACTAACACAAATTTTATCAACAAAAGAGTAATCGGAATACGCCGAAATTTTAACTGTAGATATATATTGATGTTGTTAGTTGATTTCTTGCAAAAAGTGAAATTTTAAAAATTTCGAGTTAATACCCTCTTGTTGATAAGGTGCGACATGTAAGTATATATATTTTTTTTTGATATCAAAAACTTCGGCATACATACAATATGTAATGGTTTTACTTTTCTTTAGCCCTAAAGGCTCAGTTACCCGACTATTATGTAAAGTAACTGCAACAGTAGGAAACAGCTGATCGATATTGTTATGTGAAAAGTAATGAAAATGGTTATAGAGATGTAAGCTGTTTCCTACATTGCAGTTACATTACATTACAGTCGGCTAAGTGAGCCTTAAGGCTTGCCTTCTTGGAAATATAACTTAAAAGGAGTTATCTATGTATGTATGTTCATACATTTGTAATAATTACGTATTATATAGTTGTTATTAATTTCACTAAAGGTTGAATTTACAGATTTAGGCGTTAGAAAATATAATGAGGATGCTATTGATTGTAACGATAACGAAATAGAAGAAGAGATATCCAACGAGCTGATTGTTTGGAGTATGCTGTATACATATGCGTCCATAATTATGGAAGTGCTCATACAGTTTTTGCTTCGAGATATTCAAAAGATTATTTTTGAATAAATTAAAATATGTAAATTTTTATGTTACATATATGTACATATGTATGCAACATATTAATTTATAATTCTATTACTTTTCAATATACGTACATACATATATTTACATATTTAAATTTATTTAATATTTACATACATACATATATTGTATATGTATGTATATAACCTGACCGCTTTCATAATTATGAATCTTTTTATATGTACATATATACATATATACATACATATGTATATGTATACTTGAACTTTCTCCAATTTTTGTATTAGGAATAATTTTGATTGGGGTTGGGGAAATTTAAATAATCTCTTAGAAATCGTAGAAATACATATTTCAAAGAATTACTTAAGTCTAAGTTGGTCAATAAAGAGAAAGGAGCATTTAAAGGTTTCTAAAATGTATGTGACAATTCTATTGGAAATATAAGGGCTCCAAATTAAGAAGAACTGGTACAAGAACTTCTTCTTTCATACCAACAATTCAGATGCAACGTTTTACCATATATGGTTGGGAGGGTGAAAGGTTCTAATGAGATATTGCGCACATGGAAAAAAGTTATAACAGCGAGTGGTCCCTAGAAATATGAATTGATTTCTGCTGGGAAACCAATCGTGAAACAGCAGATAAAATTTATAAAAGAAAGCGATCTACTAATAAGTAGTTGATGTTTTATGTTATACTAGTGTTTAATTTCATTTAAGATTTTAATTTATATCATAGAAGACATTTTTGTGAAAGATTTTTTACTTTTATCATAATAAATACGTATTTTATATTCCAATATCAGTATTTTATTTAAAGGAAAATAGCTCAAAAACCAGAAGTGGTGGAAACAACCTGAGAACATATTTGGATTCAGCAAACAAAATTCCATCAAAATCACATAATGAAGTTCTTGCTTCCGACTTTTTTAATTTTTTTGCAGGACAGTATTACAAGAACCAGGTTAGAAAATGAAATGAGGCTACACAAGATTTCAATACAAAAATTTGTTTGTGGAGAAACCACAAAGCTCTAATTTACCGCAAAATACTTTCGAATAGACATATTTTACGAGTAAGCAAGAACATTTCAGTCGTATCCATAAGAATGCATGTATAAAACAATCATAAAAGCAGCTCTCCTGTAAAATATTAAAAATTTCAGTTAGGTCAGTTATTAATACAGCGAAAACATGTATATGATAATAATTACGTAGGTATGTATGTTTATTAACTTGTACAAAAATGTATGTGTAAATATTTCATATATGTACATGTATATGTACATATGTATTTTCCGATACATTTCCAATTTAACAGTGCTAAAAAGCATTTTTGATTGCAAAAATTATGTTTTCTGATATCTAATTTATTCATACATATTGATAAACATGAATGTACATATGTATAAGTGTATGTGTCCATATATTTCATCTTATATCTATTGATGGACACATATGTATGTATGTATGTATGTATGTATATAAAAGCATCAGAATTACATTTCATACTTTTTCCATGTATCAATCGTCAAATTAACGTACCTTTTCACAATGTATGGTTAAAAACTAACAGGGACTTTAACGGCAAGTTTTTTATGGAGAACTGTCAGTTAAAGTTCACGTTAACTCTTAACCATACATTGTGAAAAGGGACGTAAAGGCCTTAGTCATAAAAAATATTTTTTTCTATTTATAAAAGGTTTATAAAAAAGATTTTCATACAAATTTCTTTTAAAGCCTTTATAATAATTATGTTTTATAATTATTTCTTATGATTAAAGTAGTAAAAATATATGAACCATACAATTTTTGTAGGTGGGAGATTAAATAAAATCCCATAATTCCATTTAACGGAAAACCCACATTATTATTATGCACTTTAAAAAATAGTTTTATAGAAACAAATATTTAAAAATATTTCGAAATTTCGCTTTAAAATAGTCATAATTCGGAAGGGTCCAGAGCAAAGTAAGTTAAAAAAAATTACATGTTATATTCTCTTTAAAATAATCTCTGTAAAACTAAATTGTACAAAAAATAAGCACAAAAATCAGATGAAAGTCGATACGCAATTTTGGAAACACTAGATTTAGATCTTGAATTTTACAAGACGAACAAGTTTCTTGAATCGGATACAGAACAGTGCATGAGCGAATTTGTAAAATTGCATATTTATTTATTTTTAAAAGAAAATTTTATACAATTAAATTAAGGATCTCAATTTTTTTAACGTGTAATCTTAATTTATTGACAAATATCATTTGATCTATTTCAATATACGATTCACTGTCGATTTACTGTCAATTGATACCCATATGTAAACAATATTGTTTAATTATGTATGGAATTTGACAATAAGAATGGGAATAATATTGATTTCAGTTTTTTTTAATAATTACAGACTTTCGTACTTAAATTGTTCGATATTTTATAAAACGTTCCTATGCCTTAAAATTTATCTGTACATACATACATATTTATGTGCATGAATACATACTTATGTACATACAAGCGTATATATTACATACACACATATGTATTTATGCATGTACTCGTGCATATAAATATATTTAATTTTTTTAATTATGGTCTCTAGTCAAATCCAGTATGATCTCACTTGGCGAACCGTCATATCCCTTTCCCGCTAAGTCTCTTAAGTTGAAAATTGAGATCCAGTAAAATGCAGTAGCAATTTCTAAACAAATATTTTTTTAAGTTATCAAGAACGCGTATTTTGTGCAAAAATTCAATTGATAATATTTATTCATTGTCACATATAATTAATGCTTAAAATTCAACAACTAAAAGCCATCTGCTAATTAAAATCATAAATTCAAAAATATGGTAAACAAAATAGCTGTATCTATCATATGTAAATAAGATACAGATGATGATCAAGAATTTATGAATTTATGAGCAAAGTATATCGATAAATCGGAAAGTTAGTTAAAAATTATTGTACTCGTACTACAACTCGATTCTGATCCATATTCAAAGTTTAAAAAGTAACGTGAATATGCTAATTATAAGATTCAAGAACACAGTATCACTTGGTTCCAACATTGCCTTTTGTTCCTCGATTCAATAGTTAGTAATCTTCTCCAGCAGCAAAGATAAAAAACTCCTTCAAAAATTTCATTCCAAATTATGAATTGGGAAAAGATATAGAAAAGAAGATCTTCCATGACGTTGTCACTATATCTTGGAAAAAGAGGTCATTGTCATTAGTGGTAATTAGATGTAAACTCAGCCATAGGAATCAATTAAGTAGTCGAAGCGTAACTACTAAATGCTAATGAAAAATCTTTCAATTTAGAGAAGTTTGTCAAGTTAAAGAGAAAAGAAGTTTGTCAAGTTAAAGAGTAGCTAATAATGTTGGACTAGGACATTATCTATTAGTTGTGTTCGAAAGTGTTTAATTTGATAAACAAGTGTCTGGATCAAAATTTTTTTCATTAGAGTTTGTTGGTTACGCTTTTTTCGGCAAATGTTTGACAAGTGTGACGGTGCAAAGTTTCATTGCAGTCGGTTAAGTATAAGTAGCTGAGAAAGATTTTATATTTTAAATGAACGAAAAAAGTGAACTGTACCCAGTTTTTCCATCATATTTTTTTTTTATTTTGACGCTATCTCAATGTGTGTACAAGGTTTCACAAGATTTGGCTTAATATACATACATATGTAAGTAATATTTTCCCGGTCTCTAATGGCGACCGGATAAATTTTGCCACTTGTGCTAACTGGCATAACGTTTTTTTAAGTTATCCATAAGGCTGTTAATCTTTGTGTTGCACTATTGATGTAATATATTAACATAACGATAACTGTACATCCACACATATGTACATACATATACATATCCTTACTTATATCATACATATCTACATATGTAAGTATGTATATTGCATGTAATGCAAAGTCTATATTCTGTTTTAACTTTTAATGCAACGTCAACCAAACATTTTCGAACAGTTTGCACATTTACATTTTGTATTTTTAGCATTTTAAGACTCTTTACTAATTGATTTGACCCATTTTGCGTAAATAAATTTCATAAAGTTACTTGAAACAATTAAATAACTACACATGTATGTAGATCGTGGAAAATACTTAACATTTATCATAAGTTTTAAGAAAAATTTTAATAAAACATACTTAAGAAATTAAAATGTATGCTGTTGTCATTTGTCTCACTCAGTTCCTCAGTTCTTCTTAAAAAGCTTAAATTCTCTCAATATAAAGATATTCTAAATATAAATTTGTACATATGTACATATATCGTGTACATCTAGGGTCAGATGTATAAACCAACAATTCTACTGACACCACTGTAGCGAAACAACGGCTTGTTCTCTGCATTCAAATACACAAATTGTTAAAAAATAAAAAATAACTACGAACATGCATTCATACATTGTATATCAGCTTATCTTCGTATATAAGCTAAAGACATTTCAAAATCTTTTCTCATTTGAAACTTAACGTTCGTAAGGCGCGAACGTGTTTTTTCAAAAAAAAAACACACACACACACACACACGTCATAAAAACGGGGAAAACGAACTTGTGATTGAAACGTAAACTGTAAAGATTAGCGCAACAAGAAATTGACAGATCTTGAAAAAGAGATCAGTAAGAACATTAAGGACTTGAATTAAATACATACATTTACTTTTAAGATAAAACTGTGTTTATATATCCGTAATAATAAAACAAAAGGAATCACAATAAAAGTAAAACAAGTACATAAAGTGAAAAGAAGCAAAAACAGCAGCCATAAAAAGCGGAAGTGTAACAAATAATATAAAACAGGAAATTTCAAATTTAAAATTCATTTATTTCCCAAATAATTGCAATATTGTATAATTTCATATCCAAAAAAGAGATCAGTTGTTTTCTTAAAAAAAAACTTAGCGAAAAAATCAATTAATTTAATTTAATTATGACGCAGAGTCAACCGGCCTGGGGCGTACGCCTTTCAAAATGTAAGTGCTTTAATGTGACGAATTTTTTGGACTGTAACTTTTGTTATAAAGTTTTGTGACTTAAAAACAAGTTAAAAACAATTATAGGTCGCAATTAACGTCTGAGCATCTGTTAGTTCAATTAAATATTCAAGTATTTAACGGAAACATATGCATTGTTATTAAATAATGTTAATTAGTGACACTTTTATTAAAGATTCATTTCCAGAAAAAAATGTGCTTGTAGTTGTGAATTAAATTGTGATATATCCTTTTGAATAAAAATATGCTTACGTTTAAATTGTGAATTAAATTGTGATACTCGTATGTATATCTTTCTGATTTTATTGCATTACCCTTTAATAGAGAATAACACATAGTCGGTAGTACTATTTGAATAATAGTGCCCCTGTGGCTGAGTGGTAGCGATGCTAGCCTCTCAGTCCAGAGGTCGTGGGTTCGATTCACGCCATAGACCCTGGGTGCTTACCGCAGACAAGCTAATCGCTTCGCGGGTTATGTTTGTTATAAAAAAATACAACTTGCAGAACAATGGTTTACTTATCGTTTCGTTATTGTAATCATATCTGGAAAAAAATCGAACTCTCCAAATACGATTTACATACATATGTATGTGATTTTTTACATTTTTACATTGCAGTTAAATTGGAAAATTCTCTGTTAACCTTTATTTTTTAAGCAAACATTGTTCTACACACTATAGGTGATAAATTTAGTCAATTATAGGTTTATGCATTTACTAAAAATTTTTACGAATTTTTAACAATTGTTACTGGAAAGTGTTCATTAACTCAAAAAGTTTGCAAAGAGAGAGCGTCAAAAGAGAGAAAAAATTGAGAGAAAAAAATTCCTACAAATTATTACTAGATAGTCCTAGTTTCGACTATGCAAGTCTTATTGCTAAGCTGAATAATTTGTTAGGAGAGTGAGACGGGGGAAAAGAAACGTTTCTGTTCCCTTTTTTTCTCTCTCCCTCAAACTAATCAGCTTAGCAATAAGACTGCCATAGTATAAATTAGGACATAGCAGCGATGGCAATTCTATGAATATTGTGGTAGATCTACTTCTTTTGGGTATCTCACTCAACTCTACAACTTTCGGAGACAAATCTATATATATTTTCAGCAGTGCATGTAAAAAACGCTGCATTGATTACACTGTTTAAAACCTGCTAAATGCCCAAATATTTCTTTTACTTGGCCAGTTTGCGAGAAAATTCCTCGTTGTTCTTTATTCATATATAGTTAAGTAAGTACATATTTCGAATGTTGAAATTTAATTTGTTGAAAAGTGTTTACTGATAGTCTGCAAGGAGTGTATACACTGAACAATGTATCAGCGTATGAGAACATTTGTATTTAAGTGTTTCTTCTGAACACACAAAATATTTCCAATTAATTTATTATCGATGGCATATTTGAATTCTTAAACTTTTTTAATTGTTTTTTGTTTTGATTTGAAACTAAGATTTGTCATAAGCTTCCTTATAAATTATTTTTTATCGCAACGAAAGGTTAATTAACGGTAAAAAATACACTAAATATAAAAGTGGTAGATCTACCTCTTTTAAAAGTAAGATTTCTTGGAAACTACCTCTTTTTCACATCGAATCTACATCTAAGAAAGATTTTGGGTTGGCATCAATGCTACATAGTAAAATTTTTACCTGCAAGAACTATCCAACCACCTGTTGTGTGTTATGTTGTCAAATCAATTATTTCAAAAATATGTGAAAAAGGAAAACTGAAAACTGTGCATTTCTTTGTTAAAAAAACATGTATATGTAAAAAGAAAGCATGTTTTATTAATTTATTGTTTTTCTTTCATTAAGCCACATAAATTAATTTTTAATGGCAAAGAATTTTGTTTGTTTCTCATATCTGATCAGAGATGGAAAGTGGAATTTTTGTATTTTGTATATTAAGGAATGAAATTAAAAAAAAATTATGAAAAATGCATAAAAATATTAAATAATTCATGAAACTGTTTAAATTATTTCATATTAAATTTCAATTTCGAAAAAAATAAACTATTTTTTTTATTTTTAATTGAATTGTAGTGAATTTTAATCAGAAAACAATTTCTTATTCGGGCTTAAGTTCAGTAATTTCAATTCTTATTGAATGAAATATTTTTTTTAATTAATGTGAGTTTCTAAAGAAGAGAAGAAAAATTAAATTAAAAATTAAATTAAATTAAAAATTAATTATTAAAAATCTACGGAAAACAGATCCTTTCGTTAATATTGTACTGTGCAATATGCGTGTGCTGTTGCATTTTCTATAACTTTTACAGGAAACTGAACGATATTGCAAGTTGTAAAGTGCATACAGATATACACAGAACAATTTAAAGTACGATTTTATTACTTCTACCTTAAGAAATAATAACGATGAATTATGACTGATATGTATTTAAACATACATATGTACATATATCGCTCATTTACTAAAACAACGTCGTAACTCAAAAAACTATTTTAACGAGTTTAAATTTTTCACTTCACACACACAACTTAATGGAACAAGAAAACTTTAGTTTTCACTCAAGAGTTCAGTAAACAAGATATTTGTAGAAAATTTTTACACAATATGAACAACGATATGAGAATTACATAATTCTGCATTATTATCTCTAAAGTTCAGTTTATTGAGTAAATTAGTGCTGTGTGCAATTTATTATGGTTTGAATAAACTTTATTAACGGCTTTTGAATTCAAATTCGCATTTTCTTCCAATTATATTATCAAAAATTTCTTCGGTTAAAAAATAAAAATTGATAAAAATTGATGTAAAATTGATTACATTTTTATAGCCCTTTTCAAACAAACTGTTATAGTTAAAAATATGTACTTCACATTTATGTAGATATTTTAACTACGCAGGCTTAAAATATGTAGTACGTGGGTATGTTGTGGTTTTAGGAATTTTAAAGAAAAAGGTCATTGAATGTGCATACATATTTTCTAACAGTTTTATGAATAAATATGAATATTTGAGAAGTGTACATCAAAACAAAAGCGAAGTTTGTTGAACCACTGAATGATCCACCAAAATACGTTCAATTTACTTCCGATTAATGTGCACAGAATTATTATTTAATATTATTATTCCATTTGTCTGCTATTCATTATTATTTTTTGTTAGTTGGACTTTAGACGTAATTAAAGGTGAGACGTGTTCTACATAAATAATGCACTTGTATATTTCATTATACATACATATGTACCATACATATGTACATACATGCATATGATAACATCTGAATTGACCAACGATTCTTAAGAAAGATACAATCTACTGTTCAGATACATATGTATTTATATCCCGGCTTATACATATACATACATACATATGCATGTATGTATATACATAGTAACGAAAGTTAGCATAAGTGATACAAATTTAACATGATCTCACATTATGTGTAAATTTTTAAGTCAAATTGTATAGATGAACTCGTTAACATCTAGTTCAAATACGTCACTTATGTTAACTGCATGTCAGTCATTCTTATAGCTAAGGCTTACATATGTATTTATAACATAAATAAAAGTAATAAAAAGTTAATTTTTTTTCTCTCAGGAGATGAGTTTAAAAAAAATATATTTTATTAGTTTTTACACAATATGAAGAATGATTGACAAATTAACTAACCTGAATTTCGATACGTTTTTTTAAAACAGCTTACATATGTATATTAGAATAGAAGTTATATACATATATAAAATTAAATAATAATATATATATTATTATATAATAATAATAATAAATATTAGATACACCATTACCATAGTTATTGTAAAATGCATTATATATGTACATATTTCTCATTCACTTCATTTGCAAAAAAAGTTTTTAACTATAAAAGATAAAACTCTATATGGAGAATCATTCTGCATTATTAGCTCTAAAATTGTGTATCTGAGTTATGACGTTGGTGAAGTAAATGTTAAAATTAACTTTTATCTGACATTCTTTCTATAATTTTTATTTTATTTTATTGCTAAGGCAGACGTAGTAGATAAGCAAAAGTTATACCAATGATTTTTAATATTTTCATAGTTATGTATTTTATGTTATTTACTTCATTTCATTGTTATATTTGCTTTATTATTATTAAAATAATAATAAGAAACTAAGTACTAAGTACTAGAAAAAAAATTGACTTGATCATATAGGTACGATTATAATTTACAACCTTAAGGGCAATCAATATAAAGAAATATGCAGTGAACTCGCGATAATGTGAACTAATAAAAACCAAGGTAGTTCATATTATCGAATTTGTTCACATTTTTTTTTTCTAAAAAATGTTAAAAATATTGAAGCTCTTGGTATTTTTAACATAAAATATAATTAATTGCAAACTTAAAAATTTTTTTAATTTTAAATTCACTTTTTATATTAAATATTTACAAAATAAATTAACTACGTTTGCTTAATTCACAACAATCTTTATCGTGTATTTGTGTATCAAATACACTTTTTGTTTTTTAATTGTGAACACCCTCTGTGTAGTGTATTAATGTATTTTGTATTTTAAATGAAAAAAGAAGAACAAGCTACATACAAATTCTCGCAGAGAGCCTCTCTCTCTGAATACAACATTTTAAAAACATATGAAATATAAGTGTAATAGTGTATTTAATTTTTATATGAAAATTTCATACAACAAATGTTACACTCTTGTATTTAATATGATAATACAATCGATACAGAGATACAAGAGGTTTCGTGAATTAAGCAATTAATCCATTGTACAACTATTATCGAAAGATAGATACTTTTGTGTACATGTGTATATACAAAGTACAAATGTATATAACAGCCTTATTTATAAAAATTATTAAGGCTTTATAAATAAGGCTGTATGTATATAAAATCATTTTATTTATTTTAAACATTTCCAGTTTGGAGACATTTTGGAGAAAAGCTAAGCAAAATGAAGTAAAAAAGAAAAAGGTAAAATGCATTTTCCAACCACCAAAAATGCTATTAAAAAATACATACTTACAGGCTTATCTATAGTACGATTATAAGGCCTTTTAATGTAAAATTGTGTGGAGGAACTCGTTAAGACTATATTCAATTTTGCTACTAATGCCAATTGCCATAAGGCTGAATCATAATCATATTATGATAAAGTCAGATTTGTTTGCATTGCGTGGTGTTAGTTACCGATTAAACTAAAACCTCAAACGTTTAACTGAGTGCCCTGCTATTAATACATCTCCTCGATTTTGTTTGTTAAGCTATTGGAAAATTATTATTATAATGACGACATGTTTTAGTAATTAGTTCACGTAAACTTATAAAAAAACATTAGTACAGTGTACACCGAACTCTTTACCTGTTTATTTTTTAATTTTTGTTTAAAATTTTGTAACAAGTAAACAAACATTTATCGAGTCGTGCGTGAGCTGAACTACGTACTTATTTCTATTATAAATTCATTTACAAAGTTATTAAAAGAATGGTCAAAGGCAAAGTATGTAATTAAATATGCACACTTTAAATGCAATCTATATTATTCATTTCATTTCGAGTTGACATTAGTTTTATTTATGAATACCATATTAGGACAAATCAAGTGATTGATATGTAAGTATGCTTATATATGTATGTACATATTTCGGCAATTATTTGCCTAGTTTGACCATTGCTTCACTCGTTTTATTGCGACATATAACTTTATTGTTAGAATTGCGTAAAACATAATGTGATTCACAAAGTTTAATCTTTGTCGTAATCTTGCGGATTCGACTTACTATATGGAACGATTTAATAGTCGTATTTACACAAGGAAATGATAATAAAAACATGTGACTGACTGACTACAAAATGTTAAAACAAGACTCGGTCATATTTACTATGTACATATGTATGTATGTATATGATTTAATTAACTTTAAAAAGTTTTTATAACTAATTGAAATATATTAATTTAATTTTCGAATAAGCAATGTTCCTTTATAAAAGTTTTAAATTATTTTAAATAAATAAAATCAAATTATATGCAAATCGAGTTGCTCAAACAAAAAAAATTTATTAAATCTTTTGAAGAATAATAAAAAAAGATATTCGAAAAAGTGAACGTTCGAATGAATCAATTCATGCATTAATATACTCGTAGACTTTATCAATAATAAGAACATTTGTGAACGCTCTAGTGTCTTTCCCATATTTTTTTACAGCCTTTAACAGCAATAGAAAAAATACGTTATTCATATTTTTAGCTTACAAATAAATTTGTATTCTCTCTAACGGCAACTTTAATTTATTTGAGAGTTTCAATTACTTTTCTAGTCAGTTAAGCGAGTATGACGTAAAGTATATAACTTATTTATTTGTTTTTTTATCTGTTTCATACCGACATAATTTTTTATTTAATTTATTGCTTTGCTATATTGGCGTGATCAATTGGTTATATACAATTATTTTACAGCGATTATGAACTTTGAAACTAAATTATTCAACTTGAAAAATAAAATTGAGAACTAAGTTTTGGAGGTCACCTGGGATAAATAAGAGTGCTTATGTTTGATATTATACATACATATGTATGTACATATGTATATTAAGCAAGATATACATAGGTAATATTAATGTAAAAAAATAAGAAAAGAAAGTAAGTAATAGATATCCTGATATGCTGATTATGTGTATCTACGTACGTACATATGTATCTTATGTACATATTTATATATGTATATCTTACATATACTTGTATACAAGGGTATCAAAATATCCATAATGTCACAATTGAAAGCTTTTGCTAGTTCAAAACAAAGGCATCGATGTACCGATTCCAAACTATCAAAACGAATATATGTATGTAGGTATGTATATTACGAATATATTGGCGATACTGAAAGAAACTAAAAGTTTAATAGATGAGATCAGGACATGCAGTATTTTTGTTTTATAAGCAAAAATAAATTTAAATTGTTTCAATATTATGCATATACATACATACATACGTACATATCTATGTATGTATATGTATGCAGGTTTCTTGAAGATGATTTGTTCAGACTTGCTAAACTTGCTATAATCTCGTTTGCAAATAAAGGAACTCCATTATGTCGAAAATAAAAATTATGTACGAGTATCTTCCAGATTTCCCACGTTGTGATGGATAAAGTTACTATGAAAATATATTTAGATTTTTTCAAATATTAATTGACTTCAAAAAAAAATCACGGACATTAAATACAACTATCGATAGCATCACATTTCGACAAAGAATAAAACAGTAGTAAGACAAAAACCAATAAAATTTTATTTTAAAATCTTTCGAACGATATTGTTCGAATATTCGAATATGTAGTTCTTAGGCAATTTATATCAATATAAACGAATATAAAATTTTAAATTATTAAAATCACTTATTAAAGTTTTAATTAGTATGTAGGACGGGTTCAATAAGCATAAAACTCCAAATTCTTCGTTAAGGCCCAGTCACATACAATCTGTTATAAGTTATATTTTGCCTTTTTTAAGGCCGGGGCACAATGAATCCGTCATACGTTAAACTTCGCCTTTTTCAACTGACGCTAAGTTGAAATACATGTTTTCTTATGAGGTCTGTTACATTAGGTACGTGTCCGTCAACGCAAAGTTCAAAAATTGTTCAACTTTCAACTTTTTGCGTACTTTGAATAGTTTGACAGATAATGGTTGTTTTTTTATGTTTTTTGGTATGTGTTTGTGTTTTCTGGCAGTAAAACTATAACTAAACAAAATAAATAAAAAGTTGAATTTAATAAATAAAATGGAGAATAAACCTACAAATGCTTTCGTCAATAAAGTACTCATTGTGCCAACCTTCTCCGTCGCTGCGCTAATGTACGTTGAAAAAGGCGAAGTATAACGTACGACTGAGAAGGTTTGTTGGTCTTTGCTGCCAGAAAAAACAAAAACCTCAACCAAAGCATATCAAAAAAATATAACTAATATCTGTAAAACTAGTCAACGTAGCTAAATGTAAATTCGTACTGAATATGAAAGATTTCATAAGAAACCCTGTATTTAAACTTTACTGTTAGTTGAAAACGACGAAGCTTAACGTATGACGAATTGTATGTGACTGGGTCTTTACCAATGATTCCGTTATGATTTCATGCAATAGTATACTACATATATATGTAAGTATGTATATACTATACTATATATATGTATATATATAGATACATACATATCTTTTAATATATATAATTGTACTATACGTGTGTATGTCACTGAACTCCTTCTATTAATAATTTTATTATACTCGAACTAAAAAACAGATAAAAGTTAAGCTAAAAAATAAATAATAAACTAACAATAAAAAACTGTTTTCTAAAAATATTTGTGTTAAAAAAATAAAAGCGTTGATGAAATTTTAATCACAACTTTATTTTTATATTTTTTATATGTATGTACACATACATATTTTTGAAACCGTATAGAGATCTTAGCTTTGTAAAAAGCTTTTTTTTTGTTTTAATACACATCTTGAAAAAGATTCTCTAGTTCTTCTGATATTTTATTTAACTTATCTAAATTCATGAAATTATCTGTTATACCATTATACATATGTATATAGTTTGTATTAAATTTTTTAAATTTCTAATACTTTGTAAAGCTTTGTTAAGCTCACAGAAGATACATACATACATATGTATTTTTTCGGTAGATCCATGATACAATTACACTAGGTACATGCACAAGCCCAGCCTGTCACTGTAAACATTGCCCCTAATTGTCAAACTTTGTTTACAAGCTGCAAAAATGTTAATGTATGTGTGTAAATAAAATGATTACAGTGTTGCCAATGAATTTACACATGGCTGTGTCTCCAATTACACATTGAAGAAAATTACACTACACATCTTTTGTGTAGGTTAAAATTAATACAATAATTAATAAAAATAGAACCCAAAGTAGAATTACACACTTATTATACAAGAATTTAATTACATCGCCTACACATGTGAGTAGAAATTACACACTGTCTAACTACATCCATATTGGCAACACTGAATAACTATAATCATGCAGGAATGCCGCGTCTGCAATTCTACTTTAGTTACCCTGTAATTGTTATTTTTATAAACAAAAGACAGTTGTTTCCGACAATTTGGGTTTTGTTTATACCAACAAAATACATGTGTTTTTTGGTGTTGTAATTTTGTTGTAGTTCTGCATGTACCTAGTGTAATTGTATCATGGGTAGATCCGCATTTTCTTCTTTCATAATATAGTCCCTACCATGTCAAACTATACAATATGCAAAATTAAATTTTTATATTCGTTACCTTGATACCCTAATTTCTAGTTAGGATATGACTTGTTTCAAAATGCTTAAATATTTTAAGCCTGACATCTTTAGGAATACACCGACTGTAAATTCCCAAAGAGAGCGCAAAGAGTCGTCTTTGCGCTCTTCTGAAAAGTACAAATTTGCATATTGGATAGTTTGACATGGTAGGAACGACATAACTGTGTGACATATTTTTGTGCTTAAAAGCAATAAAAGCCTAAGTCTGTTTAAGATAAAATATAGTTATACATATACATAATTTTACACACGAACTTAATACTTAATAAGATACATAATAAGCGCCAAATTCTACTATAAACAACATTTTCATAAAATCTTGGGTTCATTGATCAATACAATAATATTTTCTTTACAAACAAAATTATTTTAATGCGCCCCTTTTGATTTTTTCAAAACAATATTCATACGTTAAAAGTATTTTTCTCGAAACTTTATTTTCCGACTCACGCTACTATCGCTAGTGTCCAGAGATTTGATCAGATTCAATGTAAAAGAGACGATTGTACGACTTTATTGTAAGTCCTTTTGGGTCAGTCTTGGAGATACATAAATATGTCGCCTTAACTTTGAAAGTGGTCTAAGTCATAAATATCTTTGGTCGAGACACATAGTAGATTATATTTGAACAAATCAAAAAATATTTTTATGTTATGCAACATTTTAATTTAGAGTTCTACTTGTCTCGATTAATATAAATTTATTTAACATTTGTTAAATATTTATTGAAAATATTTTAAGGCTCATTTGATATTTATAAGCAAAAATCCACATGTATATATTTATATGTATATCTAAAAACGTTACCATTATCGGTGAGACTTGCGCAGTTGAGTTATTGAGTAGGCATGTTAAGGAAACGAATTTTATTCAGATTAGGAATTTGATCTAAGATATGAAATAAATTTTATTATTTTTGATGGCAAGCACAAATGTACCTAGCAAACTTTTGAAAAAACCAAACCAAAAACAGATAAATTTACAAAAAAGGAAATTCAAGTGATACATGACGATAAACATCGCGGTCATCCTTATCAATTATGATTAAAAATTTTCTTCGTATTTAAAAGTGTGTAAGTCATGTACTCACTGTCAGATTATGAGTTACCTGCTTTTAAAGACACGGAAATAAATACTAATGTGAAAGGCAAATAATTTCTTTTCAAAAGATTTACTTGTCTGCCACAAAGCCAGAATAAACGAGGGACGAGCTAAAGTACTTAACACGCTTACTTTTTATCTTAATTCCGAGAGATTTCCCAATAATGACAACTTTTTTACATAAATGTAGCCCGAAAGCTGAAACAAAAGAGTTCGCGGACATCTCTTTTACATTGAATCTCATCAAAAAGTGTCAGACGATGATATTTTGGAAGAAGAAAATGTGGATGTGAATGAAAGAAAGAATATGTATCTTGTGTGGGCATAACAAAACTACACAAACCATTACTAATTTTAAAAGATCTAATAGAAACTGTAAAAGTATATGTATTTTCATGTATTCAGATAAGACAAAGAAAATATAAACTAGAAAATCTTCTTAATGAAATCCCATCAGTATCACCAAACTCTTACGCTTTAAGTGAAAGCGTGTTTTCAACTTCATGTTTTATCGAGACAAAACAAAAACGCTATTAAAAAAGTTAAAATCTAAACTCTAAGCAAATCGTATTTTAAAAGACTATTTTAAGAGATGTGATCTGATGAAATCTCATCAACACTATTATTTTTCATTAAAGATATTTTTGTATATACATAATTATTATTTTTTTAGTCTTAAGCCTATTGTACACGGCATGTGAAAAGCCACATGCGTATGTGGTTATAACGTCACGAGAACTTCAGCATGTTGGTTGAATTTTTTTAAATTAGTAGTAGTTGCTAAATGTCGTAAAATATTGATAGTAGTTTTGTTCCAAAATCTAAATGTGAAAAATTTAGACGAGTTGAACATATTTCCAGAGGCAGCATATACATAATATATGCATATGTATTTTTACAAGCCTTAGATATACATACATACATACATACATATTGTCACATTAAATGCAAACGGACGTAACTATATAAATATTCGAAATCCAGTTTTTGATTGATTATGGTTCACTTTATCGATATACATGTTCACGCAACTCGTAATTAGGCCCAACGTGATGCTGACATCCCTTTTTACATATTTATTACGGAGTACTCGGAGTGACTAATACGGAGTACTAATTGAAATACTAGGTAGACACTAAACAGGAAAAAAAATTACAGCCTGTTTATGTAAGACGTTGACATTAAAAATCTTGTACAAGTTTAATCTATTACACAATCATAAAGATTTCCAACGTCTTACACAAGGTTTTCAACGTCCTACACAAATAGGCTGGTTTTGAGTCTTTTAAGGCAGCTTACGGATTAAGATAAAAAAACAAAAAATAAGCCAAATTTAGAATATCATTTCTTTTTTTTTTTGTAAAAAAAATAAATAAACGAAGATATTTAAAGATATAAAAAACCATAATAATGATTTGTACAAATAAAAGTTGATTCATTATCATTTTGTCAATCAACATCGTTTTAATTCCATCCATTTCAGTCTTAAAACTCAGTACAGTGTATTATACTTTATACTCGTATTCCTACAGATGTAAAAAGATTTATTAAATTTTAAACCTGTTGTTGAAGTTATATTCAGTAAATAGACATATGTATGTACATATGTATATATGTATGCCGATATGTGTTACGATAATAGGTGCTCAAGTATTGTTGCTAATTTCCATTAAAATATTTTACAATTACAGCCATACCTAAACAAAAACGTTCAGAGTAGGGTGATCTACTCGGTTATCAACCGGTTTTTTACAATAAAGTTGTCGGTTGTCAAACATTTATTTTTTAGTTTTGTTAACATTTTGCTTCATATTTTAGACATCCATCGCAGACCAAAAATGCATTTGTATATCTATTTAAATCTGCATGAAACGCAATTTGAAATCTATTTATTTGCCGCCTAAAAATATTGAAACTGAGACAAAAAAAAAAATCGATTCATATACATTCGACTTGGGTCGAACTCGTTAATTAGTTAATTTTTCACACACGCCGTTGATCAATGGGTTAAATCATCGGTGTCATCAAAAATTAACTAGTGAACGAGTTCGAGCCAATTCTAGTCTCACTACTGGAAACTTCAGCAAAAATGAGAACTTTATTAAATACTCTAAATACACTAAAAATTAAATTAGCTAAAACCTTGGAAAACTTTCTAAATTTGAATAGAAAAAGTTGTCGTATGGCTTCAAAGCTTATTTTTACTTGAAACCAGTAAAATGTTTACTAAATTTCTAGTTCATTAAGGAACTAGTTTATAGTAATTATATTTTCATATTTAAGTAAAATTTTCCTAAAATTCGGAGCTTTGCAAAAAATTGTTTTCGTCTTTGATCTGAAATTTATTAAATTTTCCAATTTTTTTGTCTTTAATTCTGGTACTTCTTTTTATTTTTAATTAAATTCTATACCAAATGATATGTTATTTATTATATCTTCATATTATATTCTTAATTATAATTCACCATACATACATATAAATTCCTTGAGAAATGACAAGTATTGAACTAGCGACCTTCTGATTGATAAGCAAGCACTCTAACCAATTGCCTAACAAGGTAGCCTGAATAATCATTGAAATGATTGAGTTTTAAAATTTTATTTTATTTACAGAAAAATTAATTTCAAGTTCAAATATTCCTCGAAAATATGAAAAATTTACTATATATGATATTTACTATGAACTTTTTATTTTTTATTCATATTAAGTAATTTTTACTAGATTTTTGTAAAAATTTACTTAAACTTAGAAAAAATTACTTAAACTTAGAAATTTTTTTTACTTGAATTTAGAAAAAAAAATTATTATTATTAAATTATTAAAAAAATTTTTTTTTAATAATAGTACATGTCTTTTTTTGAGTGTAAATGAAACAAAAGAATATGATTCTCAATTATATGGTCGCCTGTTCTATAACGAGGCGTACTTACCTTCAGATACTAATCAGGAGCTAGAATCTAGCTGCTAGTTTATGACAGTAATACCTTTATGACTACCGTTTTAATCCCCCCCTTATTTTTGTAGTTTTGTTATACGAGATGATTGAAAAAAGACAATAATTTTCTTAAAATTACATTTAGAAAAAATTACCTTTTTTATATAAGACTGCAACTTGAATCATTTTTTTTAGACTTTAAATTAAATACATACGTATATCACACTAAATCAGAACCAGTCACAACTCAAAAGATCCCCGATGCTTAGGAGTATAAAAAACTGTACAAATGACGGAAGTATAACGGTATTTAATACTGTTCAAGAAAACTGTGTTTGTTCAGTGAACTGGTTTATGGAAACACAAAAATATTGTGATACTTCTTCAGTCCCCTGGATTTGTCAGTAAGCGATTCCTATCTTTAAATTCAAGTAAAGTAAATTGTGTGTGAGAGAGTCATGAATCCCTACATTTTGGATATTGCATGTACATACATACATATGTATGTACATAAATATGTATATATGTTTTTACGTACCCTGTGCCATATACATACATAATTTAAAATATTTTTAATTTACAATTTCAGACAATTCGTTGCTATTTATTATTAGTATTGTACTTATTTTCAAATAGATGGCGAATTGAGTTTTATACATACGTGTACATATGTATCTTAACTATTGTAATTAAAAAGTAATAAAAACTTGCTATAACGTAAGCAAGAGGAAAATGACACGTTCTCACAAATAAACTGCAGGTGTTTTTGTTTGTGCAAAAAATCTATTTTTGGGTTTTAAGTTCCTGATCTCTCATAAATTGAATGTTTCTGCCATATAATTCTGTAAGAGCACGTGAATTTCATATTCACATTATTGTATTTACTTAATCAAATAATTTAAATTTTTTGATAGTACTCGTACATACATATGTATGTATGTATGTATGTATGTATGTATGTATGTATTATTAAAGTTTAATCATTACAAATACTTAACAAAAACAGATAATATAATGATAAGAGTTTCTCTTTATTTTCATTTTTATATTCTTAATAAAAAATTCTTCTCTGATAATATATCTTGATCCATAAAACCATGATAATGTAATTAAATTGTTAAACTTTTACAACCTTTAAGCTTTATGAGTTATACTATCTAGAAGGTTTCCCACTAAATAATGGAAAACATTTTTAAATACGAGTATATCATGTCAAATATCTTCAAATTGAACAAAGTATACGTATGTACATGTGTGCATTAGGGTTCCCCTGAGCTATATGGGGAAGTTTTTTCCTTACTCTCATCACCTCAATTGGTGACAATTGGCCAAAAAATATGATCTGCAAAATTTCAAGTCAATTAGTCAAATATAATTATCTTATATACCTACATACATACATATGTATATGTTTACATATCACAAAAAAATGCAAAGGTACAAAACAAAATTATTTAAATATTAAAAGTACTCAAAAATAGAGATATTTAACGCAAATTTAGTGTGAAATGGAATACGAGAAATGATTATTGTGTATACAATTAATTATTGATTTACCATTGGTAAATACATTTATATGTATCACTATTCATTTTCTGTTCTTCCTTTTTCCCCTCATATTTCCAACAGCTAATAAAGTCTAAGTTTAATTTTTCTTCTCTTCTTTTTAGAAACTCACATTAATTAATAAAAAATTTTCATTCAATTGAAATTACTGAACTTAAGCCTGACTAAAAATCATTTTTGATTAAAATTCACTACAGTCCAATTAAAATCTAAAAATGTCTCACGTATTTGCTTCTAATTTAAAAATTTGTTTAAAAAAACAAAAATCACATAAGACATATGTATTTGGAGTTATAAAACGAATTTTTATATAAAAAGCTAATACTTTTTTCTTAATTCATACTATCTATCCATTGTGTTTGACTTGATCGACTACTAAACAAAATGGGTCGCTCACGACAGAAAATGCAATTATGCATTGCAATTAATAAAGGAAGGGAGAAAAACATGGTTTGGAAACACATTTTCATTGACATTATTAACAGGATGAAACAAACAATTATAAAAGATCAATATTGTGTTGCCACGTTTACCATCTTCATGATGAATTAATTTTTATAAAACAAGCAAAAATTAGTAAACAATTTTGGGATTCAAAAATTTAAATCCTGGGATTTTAGGGATAGGAATTGGCATCCCTAGTGCATAAATACTAGTATTAAATCTTACCTTCGAAAAGGTGTTTTACCTTTATTTATAAATGTATGTATGTACATATAAATACAGGCATACTTACATACCCATATACACAGCCATATGTAATTAAATATATACATATGTATGTACTTACATATGTATATGCAATGTAAATATATATTATTACAAACAAATAGTATAAATGAAATTAATTGAATACATGTAATAACAGACATACATGTAATAACAGACTAAATATACGTATGTATGTGTGCGTGTACCCACTTGACCTGAGATTCGATAAAAACGAATGCTCACTAAAGCGAAGAAAACAAAATTGTTCGATATATGTTGGCAAATTTAAAAAGAAGTCAAATGTTCGCTAAAGCTTGGAACTTCGAACTTCTCTCGATAGTTCCAAGTGGAAGTGTGCTAGCCTGTTATTCTTAAAGGTACAAAGTTCGAGGCATGAATGACTGCACTGTACAAAAAGTTACAAAAAATAATATAAGAACCCATGTATCTACCTACATACATATGTATGTATGTGCAATAATTGAAGAGAAAAAAATTTACCACGATAGCCGAGTAGATGTGTGCTAGTCTGTTAGAATGGAGGTAAAATTTTCAAATCCTGCAGCGTAACTTAAAGTATTCAAAAATAATATTAATAAGTTAGTTAAAATAAATGAATAAAAATATAATATTACTTTTTTACTTTTTCTGCTGCCTTTTTACGATATCGAAATTAGTTTGATGTTCGCTCGCTTTTGATATTGCCAGTGAAACTTCGAAATCTTAATGTATTTTGGGACAAACCTGAGCGGCAGGTGAACCTTTTTCGTGTAATTTTTGAGTGTCACTCTCAATACTTTTACACGATAAATGTTCGAGATATACTCGAAATCGATATTAATAACCAAAGTCTTGGTCAACTGGGTATATATATATATATATGTATGTAAAGTTATCGTTAAGTATAAATTAAACAAATTAACAAATAAAAAAAAATAAGTTGATTGAAAAATATAAATTTTTGCTTCGGTTCATTCACATTGTTGTTAGTTAGGTCTTAGACAACTACATAGAAAAAATTATTCCCAAAAATATGTGTGTATGGATGTATCTACATATCGTTACCTTAATATAAAAAGACACATTATTATTTTTAACTCGAGTTTTTTGTATATTTCGATAGAAGAACACCAAATGTATCGAAAAATTTTACAATTCTGGATTTCAAAAAAATATGCGTCAGGGCCTTTCTATATTAAGGTAACGATATGTACGCTGCATCCACACGTTAAATAAATCACTTTCAATTTCATCCCACATACAGTGTGTCAAAATTCCTTGAAATTGATAGCTGTGACACAAATTGATAATCAATTTAATTTTTTAAATACCACCGACGAAGAAACAACTCAAATTTGTAGTGACCAGCTGTTCAAATTGAAAATTAAATTGCCATATACATAAATGGATAGGTGAATTTGAAAGCAATGTAGTTTTCAATTTAAAAAGTTTGATTGGGCTAATAAAAAAAGTGTAAGTGTGTTACAAATTTTGAATGGAATTGAATGGCAAAAATTTAACATGTGGCCCCAAGTAAATAATTAGTAAAGATAAGTTATTTGTTTGATTTGTTGTTTTGATTTAAGCAAACAAAATGGGAAAATTTAACAAAGTCTCTATATTTTGCAAACTAGAACGATTAATGATTCAAGATTTTGCACTAAAATTTCAAAACTTTTCTTACATGATTATAAATGATTTTACCCAAAGAAAAGCTTGAATTTTGATGCCTGTAGGCGATAGTTAGGTTTTGATTTTGGACCCACACCCTAACTTTTTAGGGTAATTTTCTACGAATTTTGTGTACATATTTTGTTTTTGTTAGACACCTGTTGACAAAAACAATTGATCCGCCCTAATGTGCATAAATAAATTTCTATGATACTGATCCATTATTTTAGCCTCATATCTCTAAAAAGGGTATTTATTTATTTGTACGTACATATGTATATTTTCAGATTTTATTATCCCTCAACGAGTGATACTGGGTATAATGGGCTTCTTAGCTATTTTGAATGCCTATACAATGCGCATTAGCTTGTCTATTGCGATTACCGAATTGGTAGTAAAGAAAAATCACACAGAAGGTGGAAGTACTGCATATTGTGAAGCCGATAATTTGGATACAGAAACACCAGTAAGTAGTAACTTAAGAATCTAATTGTATAAAACAACTTAAAAAGTTAAAATCAAGGCAAATTCATATCATTTATACTCGGCTCAATTCGCTTGCGAAATTTATACTTTTAATATAAAAAAATGTACTGAAAAATGTGTGTTGGTTGACATCCAACGTATATTCGAATTACAAGCGGCGAAAATAGTCACTTGATCGGTTGCGACCACTTAGTATGGATTCGCCTTGGTTAAAATTATGTGGAAAACGAAAACATCATTTCAAAAGTGTTGCTTTTTATGTCACAAGTTTTTTAAATTTTTATGAAAAACATAAACAAGTTGCAAAATTTTTGAAACGTTTGTTTTATTTTCCACATACATACCATATGTACATACATACATACATTATGTATATATGTATATATATCCTTGCTAGCATTTTTGGATATTTTTAATTAAATTCGATTCTTTTTTAATACTTTTAAGTGATCAAAAATATGCGCAAGAATATGCGCTCGTTTTCTGAGCATAAAAGATAGTTTTGTCGGGATAAAATGGTACCCTACATGCGACTCTTCTTGAGGAGTGTTTTATTACCCGCTTTTCTGATCAGTTTCGACTCCATAATGTTTAATGTTTAATCAGTTTTTAATCGTCAAAAGTACTCGAGGAAGACTTAGTTAGGTGATTTTTGATAAAACAATCTTCCAAATGCTAGCAGGGTATAACTATAAAGAATTTAAGCTAAAATAGTATATAACTTCATTAAAAAATAGTCTTTTTATTAAAAACTTCATCGCGTTTGGCGCGTAAACTTTTTTAACGATCGCAAAAAATAAACTAAAAATGCAAAAAATTCAAAATTGAAAAAATAAGTGCTAAATTCAAAAGTCGTAGTTCGGACAAACATTGTTGATAATTTCTATGTAGGTTGTGAATTGAGCAATATTTTTGCAGAAAATAAGTTTTAAGTTTTCAATTTACATACAACTCAATCAAGCCATAAAAATATTTTTTTCAAATGAAATTTTTACACAAGATTACATATGTATGTAGATATATGTATATAACGATTTTTTCAGAATTTTTAACAGCAAAAACGCATTTTTTTAAATACATATATATGTACATATATATGTACGGTCTAATTCATAAAATATTTTAGGTTTATTACAGGTTTATTTGACAAATTTCCCATAGAAATATGTCAAATAAGCGCTTAATAAACCTGAAATATTTATTATGAATAAGGCAGGTAGTATGTATGTATGTATGTATGTCTATGTTGCAATAAAGGAGCGGTATATCCTACTAATATCATAAATTTTAAAGTTTTTATATTTGGATTTTTGCTACGTTATAACGAAAAAACCACTGAATGTAATAAAATTAGGTATACAGACTACATGCTGGATTGAGACATGGGATACTTTTTATTGCAAAAATGCCACAGTTTAACCCGTTATGAACTTTTACTGTTCTTAAAAATTTTAAAAATTTCAGACAGAATGAAAAAGATTCTTGAGAAAAAAATTTAAAGATTTTCGACAAGAAGAAATCCATTATTGGTCAATAATCCTACTAATATTATAAATGTGAGAGTTTGGATGTGTGTTCCACTTTAAAGCGAAAATGGTTTAATGTATTTGGATGAAATTTTTGTTTGTTTTGTTTGTTATTCTCTGGAGAAGAAGAATATGAAGAGAAAAAAATTAAGAAAGTTGCACTGAACAGATTAAATCGGGAAAATTTTGTGCTGTTGGTATTTTTTCTGTTTTTATTAAGATCGGTATAATTCAGTCTAAAGTCTACTCAGTTTCTTTCTGGGTGCGAACGAAGTCGCGGGAAAATTCTAGTTAATAATAAATATTTCAGAAAGGTGGCGAGTACGAATGGTCGGAAGAATTACAAGGATTAATTTTGTCGTCTTTTTACATCGGTTACATTGTTACCCATATTCCTGGTGGTATTTTGGCAGATAAATTTGGTGGTAAATGGACTCTTGGTTTGGGAATTCTATCTACTGCATTTTTCACACTCATTACGCCAGTAGCCATCATCAAGGGTGGTCCAACGGCGCTGATAATTGTACGCATCTTGATGGGCTTGGGCGAAGGTACTACTTTTCCAGCCTTGAGTGTTCTGCTGTCAAAATGGGTGCCCATTAAAGAACGTGGAAAATTGGGAGCTCTTGTATTGGGAGGTGGTCAAGTTGGTGCTATATTGGGAAATTCCTTATCAGGCGTTCTACTAGATGCATTCGATTGGCCGGTGGTATTCTACTTGTTCGGTGGATTAGGTGTTCTGTGGTTCATTTTCTTCGTAAGTACATAGATAGATATGCATTTATGTATTTTAATGATAATAGCGCAACAGAATAATATTAAATATTTCGGTTTATAGTGCTTTTTGTGCTTCAGTGAACCCGCGTCGCACCCATTTATCAAACCCAGTGAGCGCGAATACTTAGAACGTGAAATGGGTATGTTAGAACGCAAGGACAAATTGCCTCCTACACCTTGGAAAGCGATTTTAACTAGTATGCCCATGATTGCTTTGGTTTGTGCACAAATTGGCCACGATTGGGGTTTTTACATCATGGTTACCGATTTGCCAAAATACATGGCTGATGTCATGCAATTCTCAATAAAGGCCAACGGCTTATACTCATCATTGCCATATGTGATGATGTGGATCTGTTCAATTTTATCAGGATTCGTTGGTGATTGGTTGATGACAAAAGGCATTTTAAATATAACTAATACCCGGAAATTGATGACAGCTATTGGTAAGTATATATATTTTCGTAAACAATGAAGTCATAAGAAAGATATTTTCATATGCATACGCGTGTACTAGCGATATGCGAATATTCGTATTCGAATTCCCGTGCTTTATCAAAATTTATTGTTACTAAAAAATGTAACTTGTATCTTCAAAAATAGGGCAAATCCCTATATGCATACATACATATAAGTATGTATGTACATATATGTATGTGTATTGTTTTTATTCTTTAATTAAAAAGGATCGTAGAGAAAATCGGAAAATTGTACATATGTATGTATGCTAGCCAAAATTAAGTTATTTTTATAAAAAAATATTTAAAGACTTTGTTCAAAACTGTCACGAAAGGCAAAAAACGGAGTTCCATTTTAAATCGATTCAATGTTTCAAAAAATGGAATTCGCAATGCCATAAAAACATTTTATTTAAAAACTTCAGATCATAAATTTGATCTAATTTCTAAATTTGCATAAAAGTTAAACAAAATTCGAAAACTATTATAGAGAAGTTCTATTTTCGAAATCATAAGAATTACTGAGAATTATATATTTAGCTGACTGCATTCACGTACAGATATTTGTCCGATTAAACTATTTTATATGTACATAGTTTCTTTCTCGCATGTCTCGATGCTGACAGATTTTGTTCAACTATAACAGGATACATTAATTTTTAATGCCCTAGTGCTAATTTAAAAGGAGTTAGTACCAGATATTCTTGTACCTCAATTATTAAAAAATTTAATTAAAACTACACACAAATACTTTTAGTGCTTTTTAACATGCGACCAAAAAAGGAGTGTTATAAGTTTGTAGTGTGTGTCTGTGTATCTAGAATGTCGGCAGAAAATCTTTGTCGATTAGCGAAGGATATGATTTGATTTAGGCCTATGGTTACTTAGCTTTAAGCACAAAAAGTTAATTTTGTAAATTCCAAAAAAATTTTCGTTTTGAAATGTGTATGAAAATAATTTTTGGAACGAATTTTCTTTATTTTTCATATAAATTTGTAGCGTTTAGAAACGATTTTTTTTACAAAATCTTCCTATAAGAAACGACATTAATTTTCTCTACTCCAAAGCATTATATAATTGCTTTATTAACTTCTTGATAACATCTTTGACCTTTGATTTCATAGCAAACAATCTTGGAATTTTTCGTACATTTCATTTGTAATATACGATTTTTAATTGTATATACTTTTGCTAAACTAGTTGTGTGAATTATCCTCTTTTTACAGTTCAGGAATGTTCCTTCCAGTAGGGAAGGAAGTTCGCACACTCATAGTTTACCTTGCAAAGTCTTGAGTTATTTAAAGAGAAAACGAAAGACTTTGAAAAGTAAACTTTGCATGTGCTAAAAGGGTCTAATACACTTATATAACTTTTAAATTTCTTTATTACAACAGCTGCCTTTGGTCCTGCTATATTCATGGTAGCCGCTTCTTATGCTGGTTGTGATCGTGTTGCTGTTGTTATTTTGTTCACTATTGCCATGGGACTTATGGGTGCATTCTATGCGGGTATGAAATTAAGTCCCCTCGATATGAGCCCCAATTATGCGGGTACTTTAATGGCCATAACGAATGGTATTGGTGCCATAACAGGAGTAATCACGCCATACTTGGTGGGTGTAATGACACCAAATGTAAGTCATCATGCAAATTAAAAAAAATTAAGTTCATACTAAAATTTCAAATTAATTTCTGATCCGCATCACATTTATTTTAAGGCGGGCTTACTTGAATGGCGTTTGGTATTCTGGGTAGCCTTTGCCATTCTATTTGTCACTGCCGTTATCTACTGCATTTGGGCCTCCGGTGAGATTCAACCATACAACGATCCCAAACCCAAGAGTAAGGACTTTGAAGTCGAAGAACGTGCCGAAAAACAAATAAAAGGATAAATGTAAGACTTTCTGATGGTATAATTTGTTGAAATTCTCTTTTTACAATTGTTTTAAATTAAAATTTAAGCGAACGAGACGAATATAAAAAGTATGTTACTTCACTAAATCAATGAATCAGAATTAATTAATCAAAACACAAACAGTATTTTAGACTGTGGACTTAATGAAACAATCTTAGATTTATTTTTAATATAAAGTACGCTTAAAAAATAAAAATAGATTCAAACAAGAGGTGCCTTTTTACATGTAAAAAGACGACACAAACATTTAACTCGGCTTTTCAGATGCAATAAAATAAAAACAATAGACAAATTGTCTATACAAGTTTTATTATTACCTTATTCATAAAATATAAGTTTGACTTATTTAAATTATAAAGAAAATTAGATTGAAAAACTGTTTTGTAAACCTCTCATAAATCAATAATATTTTTTTATGAATAAGCCCTTTAGAATTGATCACTTTACGAAACCACACAAATTTTCATTGATTTTTTATTGTTTTCTATATATAGTATTAATATGTATTGCTTAGTTTATAAAATTTATTTTAAGATAAAAAGAATAATTTTAAGCTGGATTTTTCTAATATTCGCTTTTGTTTTCCCGTAATGACATTGTGAAAAATACTTACGAAAAGATTATTCAACCAAAAATTTTTTATTAGAAACGTAGTAGAAAACTTCGATTTTCTTAAATAATTATACATACATACATATGTACTTACATATAATCAAGGACCGTAACGGTTATAATTTTTATTTTAAAAATTACTTTTTTTTAGTTTTTCGTTATCTCTTAAGTTTTATTTATTCCTCACAAAATAACAGTTACCTTTTGATTTTTATTTTTTTTTGCTTAATTTTTAAAATTTAGAAAGTGTAAATTTTTCTTTAAAATTAATATTAGCCGTTTTAAAATTGAATTTATTGCCAGAGTCTGTAAAAAATATTATTATATGTTAAATTAAATTTACTTATTTATAGTTTATTCATTTTAAAAGTTAAAATTTTTTTGAGCAAAAAAATAAAAATCAGAAAGTAACTGTTATTTTGTGAGGAATAAATAAAACTCAAAAAAATAAAAATCATTGGTATCTTACTTTTGCACGTAGGACTTCTCTATTAGTGTGATTTTTTTAGTTTAAATTTCGAAAATAATCGTTATTTGCTATCCCTGCATAAAATACAATTCAAACTACGATGCCTTTGTTTGCGAAACTTTTTTCGATTTAGGGTTTGCACCATTTTTCATATATGTACTTACATGAGTTCAAAATTTCAAAGCAATTTTTTATGAATTACAGAAAGTATTGTTAAAGATTTTTCCTTACGTCCTCACTTTTTTTACATGTGTACAAGTAAAATTTTATTATTTAAAGGTAATCTGAACTAAAAAATCGGGTTTGTTGTTTAAAAAATAATATGTATGTATGTACTCGTATGTGCTTCAAATCTATTAATGCTTAAGTACCTACATATACAAATGTGATATTCTCTTAATTAAATGTTACTTAATATGCGTTACATGCATACGTAAGTACATATCGATGGCTTAATATAAGAAAGGCGGAACTCGAATTTTCGATATTTTATAGGAGAAGCAAAATACTGAAGAAAAACTAAAGCATTTACATGCAGGAAAACTTTTTTAATTACCATAAGTCCTTGACTTTTAACTGTAACGTACGTACTAAAATCGTCAATGAGGATGCAATTATACGTTCTCTACCAGAAATCCTTAAAAAAAGAGATTTCGAAAAAAATCCAGATACGCCCTTTTTATATTAAGCCATCGATATATACATATGTATGTATATGTACATATGTATGTGTGTATGTATGAATTAACAAAAGTTGTAGTTACAATGTAATATATTATAATATGTCATATGTACTTATTTGTGTTGTAAAACTATTTTCAATAGTCATTGATATTTTTAAAGACACCTTTTACAGCTTTGACACTAATAATTTCTAATACGCACTTCTAAACTTCACTTTAACTAATATGCGAATTTATTGAATTACTTTAAGAAGTTATATGAGTTACATTTGTATGTAACTTAATAGTCATATTTATTTAAGATTTAAGTGAATCATTTCTATTTTGTGTGTATTTCTTATTGTTGCATAATAATATTAGAAATAAAATATAAAAATGCTTGTCCCTAAAATAGGTGTTTATTTATTTATTTTACATACTTACATATGTATATATGTATTATGTATGTATTTATATTAGCGGACTGTCATTAATAATTTTATAGAAGTATGACGAAGCTACATATATTTTCCAGCTGAGGTAAGCGTCAGACTAGCCGTGATCTTATTAAAGTAGGGCTGCCAGAAGTGTGTTCTCGTCAACCAGGACACTCATACAAACTACAAACGAACGTACAACAGAACCTTATATACGAAAATCGAATCTTTAATTTATATTATGAGCATCGAAAATTTCTTGACCAATCGAACAGAATTTAGCTTTCGATGAAAAAAAATTTGTAAGCTAGTTGTTGAAATTTTTAAAAATCACTGAGTGATATTCATAAAAAGGTCATTTAAATGAAAATCCGTTCGATCAGTACTTTCGACTACAGTCGGAGATCAAAAGTTGCTCATAATAAAGGCCTTAGTTGAAACAAAAATTTAATAAGAGTGGCTCTCTTTTAAATTTATTGTAGTTGCTAGTAAATTTTCTTCTACAAAAAAAACCAGGACACCAGGACAATTTGCCTAAATCCAGGACAAATCCTGGAAAACCAGGACGTATGGCAGCCCTATATTAAAGGTATGTATGTTTTTGTATGTTTTTTTTTCCTTTGTAAAAGACGTTTGATGTTTTAATATACTTATAATGAACTTAAGGCCAACTTTTGTAGATACAAACGATTTTTTCGTTATGTTGCGAAAATGAAATTGTATTAATGAGTTTTTCGATGTAACGGGCTAACCATTTTTCCGTTCCAAAATTAAAATTAAATAAAACACACATATGTAAATCTATAATTTCGATGAAACTTTTATTTAATTATAATTCTGGGACCTTGTCATTACGTACGAAATACAATGTTATTTAAGTGATCCTTTCTCGAAGTAGTTTTCGACCATTTTTTAGCACATTTCGGACGCTATCTCGGGTTAGATTCATATTCATCTACTTATATTAATACTATTAATAAAAAAAAACTTTTTGGATTGGAGAAGTTGTGCGTTATACGTTATAATTCGTTATAACTGTTGTTGTTTATAACCGAGCTCAACTTTATCACCTATGGTACCCTCTTTCACCTAAGTGATTCGTACTTTCACAGCACATACATACATATGTATATATCGTTACCTTAACTTAGAAATTCCTAAACTAATATTTTTTAATTCGAGTTTTTTGTATTTTTCGATAGAAGAACATCTAATGTATTGAAAAATTTGAAAATCTCGAATTAAATATATAATGAATTAGGGACTTTCTATATTAAGGTAACGATATGTCACATAAATATTTAAAGTCAATGTCATTTTAGAATATACATACATACATATGTACATATTTGTGCATACGTACAAACAGAAAATTTTAAACTTTTAACAAAAATTATATACGCCATGGCAGATGTATCTGCCAATTTGAGAAATCAACAGCCAGAATGGGGTATTAAGCTATCAAAATGTAAGCAACAATAGATTGATAAAATCCATACATATGTACATATGTACATATATGTTTACATATGGATATGCATAACACATATAATACGGAATTCTGATTTTTTGTATTTTTTAGTCTTCATAATTCCTCAGCGTGTTATAGTGGGCATAATGGGTTTCTTTGCCATAGTAAATGCATATACAATGAGGATTTCTTTATCAATTACCCTTACCGAATTGGTTGTAAGAAAAAATCATTCAGATATTCCTCTGGCCGGAGAAGAAATACTGGTGAGACTTAAAAAATCAAAAAATATATATACATACACGCATACATATGTATATATACATATGTATGTGCATGTATGTAAAGTAAATGGTGTCTTGGTATAACCCCTTAATTACATATCGTCAAACGGACGTAACTACACAAAAATTCAAAATTGAGTTTATGTTTGATTATGGTTCATTTTTATCAAACTACACGTTCACGCAAAAATTTAGACCTCTGCTTTCAAAATTGACGACTTTATTACAGAAACTCAAACGGACGTAATTACGAATGCATCTATTTTTAATTGCAAAAAGCGTAACTAATAGAAAAACTTAAATATATATAAAAAGGAAATAAATGGTTAAAAACATATAAGCACCCATACCTTAAGTAAATTTCGAAGACAATTTTTAAGAACACCTTATTATTATTGCTTTTGAAATGTTTTTTGTAAAATATATAAAATTGTAGTTACGTCCGTTTGCATTTAATGTGACGATATGTAGTACATACATATCGCTCGTGTATGAAAGCTATTCTAATGGATTCATTATGTTCTAATGGACCATTATGTATAGCAACCAAACTGCTGTTTGGTTTGGTCTGCAAAATAATTTTAGTCCCTTACAATTAAAGACATCTTCAAAATTGCTCCGAAGATCTTCCAGAGCCTCAAGTAATGATATATAGAATTGAGAAATTTTAATATCACTAAAACTATGCAGTACTATATTTCAAGTCTTATAAGAAATATTGTGATCTAGTGCCATGGAGAAAATATTTTTATATTGGACATATACATACATGATGTAACGAACTTCAAGTTTTGATATTCGCGAATACGAATACGAATATTATACATATGTGAAATTTATAGCCATAATAAATTGTGTTTATGTTTGCGCGTGCAAAATGAAATATAAAAAAATTGTTAGGAAAAAGAACTTCCTACTCATGTTGGCGTACTTTACAGTTAATAAAAATTACCCAAAACTTTAATATAACATACATAAGTTCCTTTAACTCCCTTTTTTTGAATATTCGTATTCGTATTCGCCTGAATTTGGCGAATACGAATGTCTAAAAATTCGTATTCGTATTCCAATTCGCGAATATCGTTTTAAATATTCGTATTCGGGAATATCAAAACTTGACATTCGTTACATCACTAACACATACATACATACATATCGCACTTAATCAAAAGGAGGGTATTAACTCAAAATTTCTAAAATTTCACTTTTTGCAAGAAATCAATTAACAACATCAATGTATATCTACTGTAAAAATTTCAACGTATTCCGATTTGAGACAATTTTTGTGATAGTGTAGTGACTACCTCTATATCACCGAAAAGGTATTTTGAGTTAATACAAAAGCTGACATAGAAATGTATCGTATATTTTCACAAAAAATTTATTATTTTGATTTGTGCCTCTATTCAATTTAAAAACAATCAAATTGTTTTAATTTCAGTTTTGTTTTATTTTGAGTTGACACTGGAGTTTTTACGCGGGAAAAAATCACGGGAATTCCCGGGAATTAAATTTTTACAAATCCCGGGAAATGTTCAACGGGAATTTTCGGGAGTTTAATATTTACGTTTTTGAAATTTGCTTTTTTTACTTTGCTGTTCTGTATTTTATTACCTAAAAATACAAATCTGTAAGCAGAGGTAAGGAGGTTCACGAAATATTTTAAACATAAAAAGTCTTTATAGTATCTAGATTGGCAGATGTAGATGGAATTTGCATCCATGCTATAACACAAAGCATATGAATTTATTTGTTTTTGTTTGGTTTTTTTAAATATTGTTGGTCATCGAATGAACGAATAAAGTTGTTTTGTTTTTAATTTAAATGTTGTGTCTTTTTCATAAAATTATATGTATTTTTTATTGAGGTCATTTAATTAAATTCATATGTTTTTGAAATCCCCGGGAATGTCCGGGAATAAAACATTTTACTTCTCGATTTTGTGGTTTTAATTTGAAACGTGACTGTTTTTATGATAAAAATGCTCACATTTTTTTTGAGTTGTGACTCTTTTCATAACATTGATATTTTTCGCCAATAATTGCAAGATTTTAAAATCAAAACAATGTAAATATATTTTCAAATGGAATTTGATTACTACTATGGATTCGGAATTTTAAAATTCTCTTGTAATCTAGCCACAAACAGTTTTTCGTCTCTACTGAACATTTTAAAATTTTGAGTTAATACCCTCTTGTTGATCAAGTGCGATATGTATGTATGTACATATTGTTAATTTAAATTAAAGCCTGCACACACGGTATGTAAAACGCCTCATGTACATGTGGCTCTGACGTAAGTTATTGTCTACAGGGTGTGACCTAGTAACACATGTAAATCTAGAAATTCACATCTTTACACAGGTGCTGCCACTCGAAATGTGTCACATTTGGATTTTGAACAAAAATATTTTAAAAATTTTAAAAATGCTCAAAGTTGTCGTGACGTCATAGCTATAGGCTTTAGAAGCAAAATGTTCTCTACTCTACGTGAAATCAAAAAAATCGTAATTTTTAGAACATTTTTACAAAATAAACTATTTCTGAATAGTAAGTTTGAGTGTGCGTGATCGCAAGGAATTTTTCATCCGCCATACGTGGAATTTCTAGTACATGAGTGAAATTTTTTTTTCGTTAGCATGCGCTTCACAAACCAAAACTACGCACGAGCATATCACAGAACCGATTGATACGATATGAACTATGTTATACCAAAAATCGTGTCATCAAGACAGTGTATTTTATTCAACACTAACTTGCGGTCTCCACCTGACATACTTAATTTGACTAACTTTAATATTAACTTAAATTTTTTTTAGAAGGGTGGTGACTACGAATGGTCCGAAGAGTTGCAGGGTTTTATTTTGGGTTCCTTTTATATTGGTTACCTCATAACACATATCCCTGGTGGTATTCTAGCAGATAAGTTTGGAGGTAAATGGGTGCTGAGCATAGGCATCCTGTCAACAGCATTTTTCACAGCCATCACACCGTTTACAATAATTAGGGGTGGTTCAACGGCGCTGATTATCTTGCGTATTTTAATGGGATTGGGTGAAGGAACAACTTTTCCTTCATTGAGTGTGCTGCTATCGAAATGGGCGCCCCATAATGAACGTGGAAAATTGGGTGCTCTCGTGTTAGGAGGTGGCCAAATTGGAACCATACTAAGCAATACATTATCCGGGTTCTTACTTGATTCATATGAATGGCCAGTGGTATTCTACTTCTTTGGTACTGTAGCTGTTGTGTGGTTTATCCTTTTCGTATGTTTAGTTTCTATATGTTCACATAAACATATGTACATATGTATGTATTTTAATTAAATGTTTTAATTTTCAGAGCCTTTTGTGCTTTAATGATCCTGCTTCTCATCCATTTATCAATCCAAGTGAGCGTGAATACTTAGAACGGGAAATAGGTGAAATTGAACGAAATAAAAATTTACCACCAATACCCTGGAAAGCTATTCTGACCAGCGCGCCTATGCTTGCATTAATTTCTGCTCAAATTGGTCATGATTGGGGCTTCTATATCATGGTTACCGATTTGCCTAAATATATGGCTGACGTCATGCGATTCTCTATTAAGTCTAATGGCTTGTACTCGTCAGTACCGTATGTTTTCATGTGGATCACCTCAATTTCGTCAGGGTTTGTGGCTGATTGGTTGATAGCTAAAGATTTTATGGGTATAACTAACGTCCGAAAGCTTATGACGGCGATTGGTAAGTGAATTATATCGAGCCATAACCGCCAAAAAGGCGTAAGCGCCATTATTATCGATATTCGTTTTTTCATAAAAATCAAAAGTTCTCTCTATCCTTGACATCATCTTTCAAAATATTATATCTTTGTATTGTACCGTTATGGGTTTACAGCAAAAACAATTCAGACGTATGTGCAATTCTTCATTTGTTGACATATTTTGTTATCGCGAACTGGCGCTTACGTCTTAATTCGATGTCACAAATTATTTATATTTATCGCAAAATATTCCGATTTTTATCTTTGTTTGTGCAACATGGAGTTGAGGCAACAAATGCATTAAATGCATTGCTACATTTTTGGAACATATTTTGATAAAGTAGACATTATTTATTGGTGTTGGAAAACTTTGTTTCAGTTTTGTCTTGTACCATATAGCGATAGTGATTCTAATGATTCTTTTGAGCAAAAAAATCATTCTTCAGAGTTAGTATTTATAGAATTTGAGACGGCGATTGAGGAAGAGATATGTGTAACCCACAAAGGGGTTACAAAAAGAAAAGAACATTACCTAAGAGATTAAAAAATAAAAAACAAAGTGTCTACTAGTCTTCAGCCAAATCCGTGTGCACTTAAAAATGTGTAAGTCTTTGTAGCGATAAGTTCACCGATTCTGATCGGAACATTTTTGGGATGTTGAAAACAAAATAAAGCAAAAATACCGGTTGCTTCCGTGTATGACACGTATGTCCGTCCAAAGACAACAGGTGATAGTAGCAGAAGGCAATATACATACATATGTATGTACATATGTATGTACATATAACTACATATGTTATTAATTACAACGATAATAACATTAAAGTGTGCTAACATAACATTTTTTGCTGAAAACTGTGGACGTTTTCATGAGAAAAAATTTTAAAATTTACCAGAAAACTTGGTTTGAAAATGTTTAGTGCTAATTAGTGATGCACGAATATTCGTATTCGTATTCGAATTGTCGAATATTTGGCCATTTACAGGCGAATACCCTATTACTTGCTATTGTTTGAAATTGATCCTCTTAAAAAAATTCTTGCGGATTCTATTCATGATTGCATAAGATGTATTTTTTGATGTTTCATATTTATACGTTTGAGCTGGAGTTTGTTTGGAGTGAAGATAAGTTTGACCTCGACAGTAGCTTTCTGTTTCTTTAATTTAAATTGAGCCCCTGCGAGATTATAATCTTGCCGAAAAGCGTTGCCGTCCATCTCCATAGACATTATTTCCATGGACGTTATAGTACATATGTAACCAGAATAGCTATGCCAAATATCCCTCCATTATTAACTCAACAGTTATGTTTTTTAAGATATCGATACCTATTGCAACAAAGGCATGCATAAATGAGGCCACCAGCGTAGAAGTGGTCTAACCTACATAAATCTAGTTTTTTAAACAATTGCTCTTTTTAATTATTTTATTGCTTTATTACTTTGCAATATTATGATCTATGCAGTTTCTAATTTTCTTTGATAGTTAGTAACATAAATTATGTACATATGTATGTATGTAAATTATCAGCAGAAAAACAAAAAAAAATCTAATGTGTTTTAATTTTGTTAATTAATATTACGTAATTATAAACAACTTATCAAGATTGTTTTTCTTGATTATTACAGCTGCTATTGGTCCAGGTATATTCATGGTAGCCGCATCTTACGCTGGATACAATCAAGCTGCAGTTGTTGTTTTATTCACTTTTACCATGGCCTTTATGGGACCGTATTACGCGGGCATGAAATTAAGTCCTCTCGATATGAGTCCCAATTATTCGGGATCATTAATGGCTATTACGAACGGAATTGGTGCTATAACGGGACTACTGGCACCATATTCGGCGGGGCTAATGGCCCCAAATGTATGTAAAAAACTAAAAGACATAAATATATATATATATATATCGTTGACTTAATACGAAAAGGCCCCAACTCATGTTTTTCATAGTTTACAGGAGGAAAAAAAAACTTAATAAAAAAAAGATGAAATATTGATACAACATTTTTTTAAACGCAATTTTTATTAAAAACACTACAAATTTAGTGTTATATTAGTTTTATTATTTTTTTTAATTTAGTTTAGTAATGGTCTATCGAAATATGTAAAAATATCGATTTTGAAAAATTACAAGTTGGGGCCTTTTCTTATTAAGTTAATGATATGTATGTATATATGTACACAATTTCCCCTCACATATTCTGTGTTTTAGTCTACTTTACTCGAGTGGCGAATGGTTTTCTGGATGGCATTTATTATTCTGACTGTCACTGCCGTAATCTACTGCATTTGGGCCTCTGGAGAAATTCAGCCCTTCAACAATCCGCAACCAAAAAATGAAGAAAATATGACTGGAACACAAAAATAGAACGATCTAACTAAATTGCTTTATATATTATTTCCTTTTGTTCCTATACGGAGCATAGGACCGTAAACTAAATTGCTTTGGTTATTATATACTATATACATATATGTACATACATATCGCACACTAAATCATAAAGAGTCAACTTAAAATATTTCAGATGCTGAGTAGTGGCAAAAAACTGTTGATACACTGACCAAATGACGAAAGTATGTAACATAAAAACAAACAAGACTTCAAGAAGACTTTATTGCAAAAGAAATTGTTGCGGGCGTTAGAGATTTGTATAATTAACTGTTTTATAAAAAAAAAACAAAACCACTTTGATAATATTGAGTTGTGACTCTTTATGATTTAGTGTGCGATATGTATAACATTTTGTCGTTATAAATAAAACAAGTTTTGCGATCGTAAATAATAGATTTTCGTAAAAAACACTAGGTCCAAAAAAATTAGTCACTAAAGCTATTTCAGCGGTTATGACTCGATATATTGAAAATTTTCTCCTTTGCTTATAAAAAAAGAGAGAGAATGAAAATGTTTATTTTTCACACTTTTAGCATATTGTCGTAGTAAATTTTCTACACGTTTCATATATTTTGGAATAATTGTAACAATATGTATTTCGTTTAACTTCTTAATTAAAAATATTAAAAAGAAACAAAAATCTTCGTTACGAATTTAATAAAAAATTTTTTGGAGAAAAATTAAATTAAAAATAGCAAAAAAATTTACAAAAAAAAAGTACCACAGAACTCGGATTAGAAAAAAATTTTATGGACTAGTACTACAATCATAAAATATATTTTAATAAAACAATTTGCATATATATGTATGTATATCGAGGAAAATTCCGAAAATTATAATAGAATGGTAAATGTTTCTGAAAAGAAGCATTCAGATTGACACGTATGAATATATATATAAATATATCAAAAAACTTAAACCCATGTAGAGTTAGGTAATTTTTTTAAGCAACACTCAGGCAATGAATGCCTACTACTATTAGTAGGTGTTAGGAAAGGGATAGTGAGTACGAAGACAGGTAGTGAAGGAAGAGATAGAGGAAGCTTCGTTCTTTTACGATTTTGCTTTTTTGCACTTTTTTAATAATGCAGTGTTGCAGCGCCTCTAGTGTCTGAGAGGCGTATTAAATTTTATTGGTTATTTTATTTCGCCAATGCTTCTGCTACTCAATACCGACGAAGGAGGGCGCTCTGATGTTACATTAGAATTAGTATCTGTAGAAGCCGGTGTAGTTCAGTGACCAGTGTCTATGCCTTCATAAGTTGAACTTGCCAAGAACAGCTGATACAAAGGGACACTAATTCAAATCTGAAAAATTCATGGTGTTGTTATTTAATAACTGTCTGAGACCGGACTTGAACACAGGACCTTCGGTTTTGTAGTCAACATGCTAACTACTTCTGCCAATACCACGCTGTTTTAACAAAATTTTTCATTAAATAAATGTTAGTTTAGTTGTTATCTAAATGTATGTATTTTATCTGCGTTTAATTTAGAACAACTTGATAAAAATATATCGATTTTTGATGAACAAATAAGGAATAACAAATATTTAGTTACATAATTAATAATGATTGCATTTTAATAGATAATTGGAATTAAACATTTTAATTAGCTGTTTGAGATGGCATAATACCTGCTTGTGCCAAAGCAGATATAGTAGACATATCGATGCCTAATTTTCGGGTTACATTGATTTGTGCAACAGCTGCATTACGTAACGCATATAAATGGCACATTTCTGCATAACCTTTAGCCAATTTAATAGCTTTTTCAAATAAATCCACAGCTCTATCCAAATTTGCGCGTTGAACTTCTATCGTACCCAAAGTTTCATAAGCCAGTTCACATTTATCGTCTACTTCAATAGATTTCTGCATAAGGTTTACAGCTTTTTCAATATCTCCCGTCCATTGAAGAATCATAATTCCTCGATGAACCAAAAGTGATGCGTTATCTGGAGAAATTTTAATGGCTTTTTCATAAAACTGATCTGCTTCTTGAAATTGCTGCTGATCACTCAATACTTGCGCCATTAAACTGTAGCATTCGACACAATCTGGAAACTTCTCAACGGCATTTTTGAATTCGTTCATCACCATCATAAGACGCATTTGATCCTGAGCCAACAAAGCTAAACGATATTCAGCGTAACATTTCTGCACAAACGCCATGGCATTATCAGGTGCCAATTTAACAGCCTTTTCGAATTCCTGCAGAGCTTCAAACAGCTGGTCTAATAATATATATATTTGAGCTCGTTGGTGATATAGATCAGGGTTTTCGGGATCAAGTTCTTCGACTAGAGAAAAGTCAGCTATACCCATATCTTTTTGCTCCAGTTGTATGAAGTACGAAGCACGTCTTATTAAAGCATAACATTTATGTTTGGTATCAGCATTATCTTAAAATATAAAAAATGTTATTTTAATAAATCAATTCTAAAAGTAGAAGAAAATAATCAAGTATTGTGCTCCATAATGGTAAATTTGGAGTTTCTATATATGTATTTAAAAAAGTGCAGAAAGATAATTAATTGATTGATATTTTTTTTATTCTGATTAAAAATGAAAATGGAAGAGGCACGTAACCAAATATCCTAAGTTTTCCACGCGTAGGACTTTCCTTCTGGAGATGCAAACGGACTATGTCTTCATATAGGAAATAAAAGTTTCTAAGACAATCTCCTAAAATTTTATGTTATATACACTTGTATAAATTTTAATGATTATACATTTTGTGCGTTACAAGTCCCGGTTCACACACGTTAACTTGTGATGGTCAACTTTTAATTCAGAAAAAAGAGATGTACGAGATATTCCTTTTCCGTCTAACTTACAGCTGAATTCCGAGTTGATCAACAAAAGTTGACGTGTGTGAACCGAGACTAATGGAAAAATCCACAAAATAAATCTAAGCGATATACATATGTACATATCGCTCATTTACTCAAACAACGTCATAGCTCGAAAAACTTAGTTTGCCAGAAAACGAGTTTAAGGTTTTCAACTTACACACAACTTAATGAAAAAAAGAAAATTAGACATTTTTAGATTTAATTGAAGTATAGTGAATGTTAATCAGAAATTATTTCTTAATCGGGTTTAAATAAGTTCAGTAATTTCAATTCTTATTGAATGAAATATTTTTATTAATTAATGTGAGTTTCTAAAGAAGAGAAGAAAAATTAAACTAAACTTTATTAGCTGGGGGAAATACCGATATTTTTCTGTGCAGCCACGCACTTCATCAGCACCCTAGTCTATCTATCTACTTGGGTAGATTGTTATTAACATCAGATTTTTAAACTAAATTTTTAATGAAACGGAATATGAGAAATGATTGTTGTGTATACAATTATTGATTTACCTTTGGTAAACATTCATTCAATAAGAATTGAAATTATTGAACTTAAGCCCGTTTAAGAAATAATTTCTGAAAAAATTTTTATTTTTCTCTAAAGAGATGAGTAAACAAGATATATGTATGTATAAAATTTTTACACAATATTAAGAACGATATGAGGATTAATTCTGCATCATTAACTTCAAAATTCCTTTTTTTGAGTCATGAGGTTTTTTGAGTAAACGATCGATATGTAGTTAATTGAAGTTAACCATTAATCAGTTTTAGCGAGACGAAAAAATAAATAAAAAAAATTAAAAATCTTGTTTATAAATAAAAAAATATATAGAAAAAATAACAAATTATGTACACCAAAAAAATTTTCCATACAAATTTCAAAACGAAAAAATCATTTGTATTTACAAAAGCTGGCCTTAATAATAATTTTTACAATCAACAATAATAAATGTTATTTATGAAATCTATAATTATAAAAGGCCCTATCTATATATAACCTTATGCTGATGGGGCGTTCCAAAATAAATAAATAAAATACGTACATACAAACATATCGCACTTAATCAACAAAAAAAATTTTCAGTAGAGATGAAAAACAGTTTGTGGTTAGATTAACAATTTGATTATTTTTAACGTGAATAAAGACTAAAATCAAAATAATGTATTTTTTTATAAAAACTTTCTTTTTCCACTTTTGTTTTAAAGTACAACATAATACCTTTTTGGTGACATAAACGTAGTCACTACACTATCACAAAAATGGTCTTAAATGTGGTTTTAGAGATGAAAGAGTAATCGGAATACGTTAAAATTTTCACTGTAGATAGATATTGATGTTGTTAGTTGATTTCTTGCAAAAAGTGAAATTTTAAAACTTTTGAGTTAATACCCTCTTGATGATCAAGTGCGATATTTATGTATGTATATTAAAAGTCTTTGATGTAAATACTCAACCATTATTTATAACTGCATCTAAATCCTGTTTTGCCTCATTAAATGAGCCTGACAATAAATGGAATGTTCCTCGCAATAAAAGTGCTTCTGTTTTATATTGTGATTCCGATTCAGATGATTCGATTTCTTCAGTACATGCTCCGATTATTTCGTCATAATTCTGCTCATCTAATGCTTGCTTGGCACGGCCAAAACCATATAATTTTTCTTTTATCTCTGATTCTGGCAAATGTATATTCTGCAAAGGGTCAGCTATAAACGAACGCAGGTATGTAGTAATGAAACTTTTTGAAGGCAGCAATGGTACTTTATGCTTCATACCCTTTTCGGTATCTTCCCTACCAGTTTGCTTTAGAATACGATCAGCATACATAATAGTATTGTTATTTTGAAACATTTCTAAAATGCAAGTAGCAGTTATATCATCCAAACATTCTGACATTTCGTTAGTAGCTTCAAAAGCTTTCGCACGTCTGAAATAGGCCTTCGCATAACGCGGATTACTTTCCAAGGATTTTGTACAATCTTCCTTAACTTTGGCCCATTTACGTAACATCTCATATGATGCTGCTCTGTTCTGATAAAAAATCGCCAAGTCGGTTTTATTTCCATTGGGACACTTGTCAATTGCTTTGTCATAAAAGCTGATGGCTTCATCAAATTTGCCATTTCGGTAGCAAATGTTGCCTTCATTCTTAAACATGGTGGCTTCCTTTAAAGGCGACAACTTTTCGTTCTCCAATTCCGCAATCTTTTTCTTCTTTTCAAACTCTTTATCTTCGTTGGTGCCATCAATTGATATCGACTGTTTTTTTAAATCCGATTTTTTGGAAGATTTAGAATTTTCTGCCTTTTCGCCGCACTTTTTCTCTGCTGAAGTATTCAACTTTTTGTAGACATAAATTCCCATACCAATGGCTATCGGTGTTCCCACGAATAACGCCACCTGCCACTTCGTTAATCTTACAGACCCAAATTTAAAAGCTGTTGACATTTTTTTTATTGTGAATTCTAATGAACAAATTTTAAATTATGTATGTATTTATTTGATTTCATATCCATTTAAAAATCGATTTTTTAACAATTTATCCCGAAAAATACAACTGAACTAACCTATTTCAGCTGCCTCCTTTAATGATTTGCGCCTTTTATTTGTTGAATTTATAATGTAGACTGAAATTTCAGTTAAATGGCTGCTCAGTATATTGCTGTCTTCAACTTCTAATTCATCAAAATGTTCATTTGTTTAATTTAAACTTGAAAAATTACATTCAAAATTTTTTCGTCCAAATACATTTAGCCGATAACCAAACAAAAGAGAAACATGAAATCTGAGCATTGATGCCAATATAGCGGTTTTCACGCTGGACCTAGCGCGTTTTAACTATGGGAAGCGGGCTTATTTTTAGAGGCTGTTTAGATGAAGGGTGGCATAGCTGCGACACAACGCCTGCGGTTCGTGTTTGATGCGAAGTTGTGAAGTGAAGTGATGCTTGGAGGGTAGAAAAGACGCGCGTGCTTAGAACTGAAGCGACTGTTTTAGCTCTTAGCTCTCACATATTCCTTTCTCTCGTATTTTTTATGCTATGTACAAGCATTGGTGCCAGTTACACCAATTTCTTATAAAATGCATGAAATAAATAGTAAAGGTAGTAAATTAAAAAATAATAATATATGGACATATTAATTCTACATTTCCCGAACTAGCAATTAATTCCTTTAAGGCAACATTACTACGAATGAACGAATAAAATGCATTGATCAAATTAATGTCAAAAAGTCCCATGACTCAAGATGTATCTAATTACACCATGCCCTGGCTATTAAGACAAAAAACCTTCATGTAAACGACCGTGGATTTAAATAGAGACTCCAAAAGATAACGTAAGGCGTTGTTTTGTAAAACGCAACGTTTAGTTTTGATAAATTTTGTATGTATTTTATTTTTTTATTTATTACCAATAACCTACACAATGCAGGCCATAGACGGGCTTACAAATTTTTACTATAATAATTTTTGTTATAATAGGAATGAATAATAAATGTTTTCTTATAAAATTTGTCGACACTGGACGTTGCGTTTTACATAATTAGCCCCGTAAGTGTTGTTGCAGCGCGGTCACTCTTTATCTAAACGGGCTCTTAGCGCTCTTAATAGAAAACGAGCTAAATTAATGCGTCTTAAGGTGGCTTCAGACAATAATAGTAATACAACTATTAATACTTTTGTAGAAAATGCAGCTCTGACATGTTGAGTTGTTGTTTTTTTTGCAATTTTTGAAACAAATACATATAAGACCAGGGATGCATTTTCGTCAAAATTATTCATACTTGTATTATAGTCTGAAACAGCCTTTAAGAACACCAACGTGTGGACCGCCTGTATATGATTTTAACACACTACTGACCAACACACAATCACAAAACATAAATGTCAAAATACGTGTAAAATAAAAAATACACATTGTAAAAAGCTCAATTTATATGTAAATGAAAACTTGAATTTTGAACGCCTACGCTAGTCACAAGACAATGGTCATCTGGCTTAGTAGAGTTACCAGATGGTTACGCCTTGTTTATGAATTCGGTGATACCACCATGTAAAGTTTTAGAAGTTGTCAAATGCCGATAATACTGTTCATCAGATTATTGTAGATTTTTCAGAGTAATTTATCAAAGAAAATCAATCCAAAGAAATCCGTCTAATTAATTTAAGAAATATTAGAAAAAAGTGATAAATTGGAAAATAAAAAAGTAATGGCACCAAAAGTAGGAAACGTTGCGTTAAAACCTAGAGGCCAAGCCTTTAAAGATAAATCAAAACCAGCCGATGTTCGTCTATCAAATATTCAGGCAGCCAAAGGTTAGAAAGTTATTTATTTTGAATTAAATTAAAGAACAAATTCTTTTTAGTTATGAAACATGATATTTGTGATCTAAGGATTTGTATATAAGTACAAATTTATTATAATTGCTTTAAATTAGTATGTAGAATAAAATATTTAAAGCAGTTGTTAGCTTGTATTAATCCGGCTGTATAAATTTACTGAAATAAGAAAATCGATACATTCATATTTACATATGTATTAAAGCTTGAAAATTCTACATGTGCCAAATGGAAATATGACTCACGTATCTAGAAACTGGAAAATTAATATGTTTGTATATACATATGCATATTTAAGTTATCCCTACTGGCAAAACTACATGAAAATGATTCGCGAATCGTATTGCATGGAAGAATAAAATTATTTTTTTTGGTGTTATATTTGTTAGTTTCTCTTTGGGGAGATTTGCGTGGAGGACGGACGATACTTCTAAAAGCTATGAATGCAATACACGCTTCTAGAATATAATATATGTACCAGCCAATTGAAATTTTTATATATATAAAATTTATATCAACTGGCCCATGCAATACTCATGACTATGGTAAACTACCGTCTTAGATATATTCTGGCTCATTAAGGGCGACTTTTCGGGTTCGAGATTAAGATTAGTCTATTTCTCTAATTAGCTAATTAGGAAATATATATATATATATATATTTATTTAAGTGTTTTTAAATTATTTTACCATCTAATTTTTACAAAAAGTTAAATTTTTTACAAGTGTTTGTTGTCCATAATAAAGTAAGATTAAACCATCACGATTGACCGCTTAAACTAGCAAGTAAACCCATATAATCGACTATCCAAAAATTGCAAATGAAGATTAAGGTTAATTTAATATCTAATCCTGAGCTCAAAAAGTCGCCCTAAGAGGCAATATTGATGTTCTTGAGAGGGTTGTTAGGAAGGTTATTAGATATGTATTTCAAGTCAGGGTACGTGATCATAATCACACTTGTATCTGAATTTCTTGACTGTAATTTCCTTGACTACCTCGGCCTGCGCTTCCATCTTTACTTCTACAAAGTTAATAAACTGCTACATCCTATACTTCTTGCAAATAATTTTTCTTTTTATTTCTCCATATTGAACGTTAAATAAAAATAAAATATTAAAATAAGAATTCAATTATAATCCTTTTAAGAAGATCCTTCAAATGTTTGTAGTGATTGAAAATACAATTCATGCATACATACTTTTATAAGAATATTGAAGTATCATATATGTAAGTATATATTAATTGTATCATGCGAAGTATGTACCAATATATGTATATTCATTTAACATTTAGTTTTAAATGTATTAGGAATTTTCGTTTGTTGGTTAAGCAACGTCTACTTACATAAATATGTATCTATGTATGCATTTCGTTTCTGCTTAAGGAACTCATCAGTAGACTTCAACCAAAAGACGTTGCTTAACCAAAAATTGAACAAACTACATATATGTATGTATATTTATATGTATCTGTATTTTGAATATATTTTAACTATTGTGACAATATCGTGCCATAACCGCCAAAAAAGCTTAAGCTTAAGCGACATAATCCTCGAACTTATTAATCGATTATTTACGATCATAAATAGTCGATTATTAATCGATTATTTACGATCGTAAATAGTCGATTTTCATCAAAAAACGAAGGCAAAAAAATGGGTCGCTTAAGTTATTTTGGCAGTTACGACTCGATATAAGTTTATAATGTTTGCATACTGTTTTTCAGCTGTTTCCGACGCCATTCGCACAAGTTTGGGCCCCCGTGGAATGGACAAAATGATTCAATCCGGTAACGGTGAAGTCTCCATCACTAATGATGGTGCAACTATTTTGAAACAGATGAATGTTTTACATCCAGCTGCAAAAATGTTGGTTGAACTATCCCGTGCTCAAGATGTTGAAGCTGGTGATGGTACAACTTCTGTTGTTGTCATTGCTGGAGCTTTGTTAGAGGCGTCCGAAAAGCTTTTGCATAAAGGAATCCACCCCACAGCCATTTCTGATTCATTCCAACGTTGTTCAAACAAAGCTATTGAAATATTAAATGAAATGTCCACTTCTATAGAGTTGAGTGATAGAGAAACTTTAATTAAAAGTGCTTCTACATCCTTAAATTCTAAGGTGGTCTCACAACAAAGTAGTTTATTAGCACCAATTGCTGTAGACGCTGTTTTGAAAGTTACCGAACCCGGCCGTGAAGGCGCTGTCGACTTGAAGAACATTAAAGTCATTCAGAGCTTGGGAGGTACTGTTGAAGATACTGTCTTAATTGATGGTTTGGTCTTCACCTCACGTTCGTCTGGTACTAATGCTCCTAAACGCATTGAAAAGGCTAAGATTGGATTAATTCAATTCTGTATTTCGGCTCCAAAAACTGATGTAAGTTGAAAATATTTTTAGTGATGAACTTATTGAAACTAGATAAATTCAAGAAGTAGGGTGTTATTTGTGTACTTAAAAAAATGTATTTATTTGGCAGTTATATTATTTATGTTTGTCAGTGCAGATTACGTACTGTTCAAAAAGGAGTATTTTATTAATTTCAATTTTGCAATTTTTTAATACATTTTCTAATTTGAAAAAATACCTTTTACATTTTTTTTTCCTTCCTACCTGGCTTTTAAATTCTACATAAGGGCATTTCCATAGAAAAGCCCACCTTCTGTCAAGTTACGTTACTTTGTGATGTATCTTGTTTTGCAAAGAAAAACTATTGTTTTATATAATTTTTTTGCATGCGGGTGTAGAGCGCAATTAAGTCTACATTCGGTAAAAACTAGAAAGCAATCGAGCAGCAAAGCTCTAACATATAAGCTAAATTGCACGGTGACGTAACGTGACAAAAAGTGGACTGTTCTGTGGAAATGCCCATATTTAATTTATTTATTTATTTATTGGACCGAACACAAAAGAACGCTGATGATGAAGGTTTAGTGGCCTTCGAAAACGTTTGACGTTTTTTCGGTTTTGGTGATTTTTTTAAGTTTTGGCGCTTTTTTAGTTTGATACTTTTTTCTCGTTTTGGTGATTTCTTTAATTTCATATAAACAAATTCTTAGTTTTGGCGCTTTTTTTCGGTTTTTGGCGTTTTTTTAGTTTTGGCGATTTTGTTTTTAATTTTTTTGGCGATTTTTTTAATTTTGGGATTTTTTAGTTTTACCGTTTTTGAAAATTTCAAAAGTTTGCTTCTCTAAATCCGTGATACACTATCCTACAAAGTCGTGCGATCTACGAAAAAGTAAATCCCTACTATGATGGTGTTTATGAAAATTTTCAAAAGACAATAACAATTCATCACACCAGGGTTGTAGTTTTTCGTAGATCGCACGACTTTGTAGGAGAGTGTATCACGGCCTTCACGGTTTCCAAGATATGGCACGTTGTCAAAATTACATATTCAAAATTGCACTAACTGATAGAACACCCTTTAATTTAAATTTTTTTTAAATTTTAGTTTTATGCTAGGAATTTCTAGGTGCGAACTTTCGTCATAAAAAATAAGACACATTTGTGCATATGCAAATGAACACAACACCGCCGTCGAACGAAATTCGTCGTGCGTGACGAACTCGAATAGATTTATTTCTAAAAAAGGGGCAAAATAAAAATAAAAAACGAGAAAACTACACTAAACTTTTTATTTTTAATGTATTTATATATAATTCATTCTAAAAAAAAGGGAGACAAAAAGTGGAAAGGCAGTCGATAAAGTGGCAAATCAGTCAAAAAAGTGAAAATTTGTCAAATATGAAAGAGGAATTCGATAAGTACATTCGTCGTTATTGTGCTTCATACGACGAATTTCGTCGTTCGCCCCAGTTGTGTTTCAATAGACTGTGACGGACTGACTGCCAGACGAACAGCGTAGCGAAAACAATAGAGTTCCTTTTCACCTTTGTCGTACGGATCCCTAAAAATCAAAACATAACTTTTATTTTTGACTTATTATAAAATTCAGTTACGGTCCCTGGAAATAAGTTTAAATTTTTGATGTCCTCACGCGGACGCGCAGCACAACAGGTCTTTAAGGACCCAAGTGAAGCGTTCTTGACGGTAAAACTTAAACAAACCTATCAGCCAATTTTGAATCGCACATAGGTTACGTAATAATGTTTCTCCCTCAAGAAACATTTTCGTTAACGAAAATAGTACAGACTCAGTCCTGTTCAGATATGATATTTCAAGATCACAAAACGACTTAATTGTCCAAGTGACTCGAAAAATGTCTCTTTCCTAGGCAACCTGTTAACCTAACGCATATGTTTACTATATTATTCGCAGCCTAAAATCTTTTAAGTTAAATAATTTTACTCTTGTTTTATTGAATTTCTTTAGATGGATCACAGTGTCATTGTTTCGGATTATGCTGCGATGGATCGTGTCTTGAAGGAAGAGCGTGCTTATATTCTAAACATCGTGAAGCAAATCAAAAAGGCTGGGTGTAATGTTCTCTTGGTTCAGAAATCCATTTTACGGTAATTCTTATTAATTGTTTTAAGGAACTAAAATTTTATTATTATTCATAGTGATGCAGTTTCCGACTTGGCTCAGCATTTTTTGGACAAAATTAAGTGTTTGGTTGTTAAGGATGTGGAACGTGAGGACATTGAATTCGTTTGCAAAACTTTAAACTGTCGTCCAATTGCATCTTTGGATCATTTTGTAGCTGAAAATCTCGTTAGTGCTGACCTGGTTGAAGAGATTTCTAGCGGTACCAACAAGTTTGTAAAAATCACTGGAATTCAAAATCCAGGTCGCACTGTCTCGATCATTTGTCGCGGTTCCAATAAACTGGTGTTGGAGGAAGCAGCCCGTTCGTTGCACGATGCCTTGTGTGTTGTACGTTGTTTAGTAAAAAAACGTGCTCAAATTGTTGGCGGTGGTGCTCCCGAAATTGAAATGGCTTTACAGTTGGCGGCTTATGCTCAAACAGTTGAGGGCGTTGATGCTTATTGTTTCCGGGCATTCGCGGAGGCTTTAGAAGTTATTCCCTCTACTTTGGCTGAAAATGCAGGATTGAATCCCATAGCCACTGTCACTGAGTTGCGTAATAGACATGCACAAGGTGAAAAAAACGCTGGTATTAATGTACGTAAGGGAGCAATTACTGATATTTTTGCAGAAAATGTTGTGCAACCGGCTTTGGTTAGCATTTCGGCTATTTCGCTGGCAACTGAAACCGTACGTTCGATTTTAAAAATTGATGATATCGTCAACACTATATCTTAATTTTTTTTTTCATAAGAGCGAGCCTCTTACTAATATGTATGTACATATACATATATTACTTACTAAAACATATTACCAACAAAACTCATTTTACATCCCTCTAAACGATAAATGCTTACATTTTTACATGTCCTTTTTATTGCATTTAAGACTCTGTTTTACCTTAACATTGTAATTTTAATTTTTCTTCGCCAGATTTCATTATAAAACATTAAAAAGCTATTCGTCTACATTTTAAAATAAAACTTAAAAAAACTACTAGAATTCGTTTATCCATTCGTTTTACTTGGGAATTACAAACAACCTAAAATAGCTAGACCTACCCACAAACTATTTCCTTTACTCTTAATTTTATAAAAAAATATTGGTTAACACACAATCACATTTTGAGAAAGTGATTTAAAATTAAAAATAAAAATTGTTCTTTTTACAAAAGTTTTTAACAGGCGTTTATAAAATATTTACAAAGCAATGTTTAGTCAAATGAAAAAAATTACCTATAATAAGCGGATATGCATCTGGCATACTATATGCGATAATCAGGATGGTGATGTGAAATTACAAAAACGGTATAGAACAACTGAAGTTATGTTGAAAGGCTTGCGGCTTGTTTGAATATAAATAAATAAATAAATAAAAATGCGACACATATGTGTAACATGAGTTTCTGGAAACCAAAATAACTTAAACAAACAAATCTGGGTTTAGGTCGAGCTTACGAGAGGCGACATATTTAGTCTAATGGTAAACGTTTGATGCAATTGTCTGTACGCGTAGTTGGTGGCTGCAAAGGCGCCAGGCGCTAATCGGGCTTGTAACATATGGTGAGAAACAGTTTACATATATAATACTTTCTAGTAACACATCATAACTCATATTTAGAAAGAGAGCTCCTTTCCCTTAAATTGCGATCGCCAGTGTTTGCGTTGTTGTTGTGTCACTATTTTTGTCATACTATTTTCTAATTTTGTTCACCATTTTTTTTTGTTCACGGGAAATGTTTCACGTGTTTGGTAACTCAATGACGGGTGGTAAATATTACTGGTTTTGTGCTACAGAAGGGAATAACAATGGACCCAATTGGGTCTCCGAGTGGATGTGCGGTGTCTCACCACCCTTCCTAACCGAAACTATTATTGTAAATAATGTATTTATCATCAGAACAGAAACCAAAAACCCAATTTGGGTTACACCACTTCTGAGCTGATAGCCGCATATTAAGGTAACAATATGTATGTGCTTATAATTATGCATGTAAGTCAGAGCTGCCCACAGAGAGAGAACCGAGAGAAACGTATAAGCGTATGTGTTCATTTGTATAAAGAGCCGATTGATGTTCGGCACTCTGGCGCTTCTCTGGAAAGCCTGGATGTAAGTACATGTCGCACTTGATCAACAAAACGGTATTGACTCAAAATTTTAAAATGTTTATTAGAGACGAAGAAAAACTGTTTGTGGTTACATTACAAGAGAATTTGAAAATCCGAATCCGAATAGTAGTAATCAAATTCCATTTGAACATATATTTGCATTGTTTTTATTTTAAAATCTTGCAACTATTGGCGAAAAATGACGAATGTTATGAAAAAAAATTTGAGCATTTTTATCATAAAAACAGTCACATTTCGAATTAAAACCACAAATAAAACAAATTTTTATCAACAATACAGTATCAACTCAAAATACAACAAAATTTCAATTAAAACAATTTGATTGTTTTTAACTTGAATAGAGGTACAAATCAAAAGAATAATACCCTTTTTGTGAAAATATACGATACATTTCTATGTCCACTTTTGTATTAACTCAAAATAATAAATTTTTGGTGATATAAAGGTAGTCACTACACTATCACAAAAATGGTCTCAAATGTGGTTTTCGAGTTGAAATAGTAATCGGAATACGTTGAAATTTTAACAGTAGATAGATATTGATGTTGTTAGTTGATTTCTTGCGATATGTATGTAGTATAAGTCTATATGTACATATTTGTATACACGTGTTCATATGTACATACATATATCGTTTGATTCTTATCTACAGGTGATGATTCCATTCTTAATGAAAATAGAGTTTTCAATTCAGTATGTAGAAATAAAATAGATCAGTTTAAAATACGAAAGAAGTTTATATAAAAAAAAACATTTTGTAATTTTAAAGTTGTGCTGTGCAACACCTTTTTAAAATATGTTAAAAGATAATAATAATATGTATCGATCTTCCTTAACTTATTAAAATGGAACTCGGCACGTTTGCATACTAAGCCAAAAACGAACAAATCCAATACAACTGAGCCTTACATTACATTTTTACACCGTACGCTTCTGGCATACGTTCAATAGCATACTTATGAGCTGCAACATACATAATAGGCACTCCGGGTATTTTCCGAATACGATTTTTCAAGTCCTTGTCATTTGTTGCTACTATATAGCATTTATGTTGTTTAACACGATCCACTATACATTCATCTGCATAGGTGCCTTTATGAAGACAGGGCAGTCGTTCAAATCGTGGATCAGATATAATTCTTAGGGCTAACTTGTACTTGTTGCCTAACTTCTCCAGCTCAGCGCGTACACAATCCGATATATAGGGTATGCATTTGGCATACAAGCAGTCCATCATTCCCTGTATTATATCCAATTTGTTTTTTATGCTGAAATTAATAAAATTTGTATCCAAAACAATATGATAAGGTGGGCCTAGTTGGGTGTTGTATTGGAAGAAGAGCGCAGAACTTTGTTGCGGTGCTTGATTAACTTTGATTTGAGTGAGATCAACAGGAACTTTACGTTTCTTTCGTAACTCATCCTTGATGCGCGCATCAGTGGGTTTGAGCAATCTTTTTAACTGGGCATTCTTTTGCTTTTTCACCTTTTGTGTCTTCTTTTGTTTTCCCTGTCCAATGGAAAATATTTTTTTTTTAATTATTGTTAATTAAAATCATGAGATTCTTACCATATTAATTAGTAAATAAAATATTCTTGTGCTAACAACTTATGGAATATAAAACATCACGTGTATTTTATGCCAAAAAATAGATTTTTGTTGATATTTTATTTTATAGAGATAAAAACACGAAAGAGAGCAATGCATGGAAAGAGAGTAAGAACTGTGTGACTTCTGTCACCTTTGTGGAACAAAATTGGGAAAAGTCTTCATAGTTAATTTGACAGCGGCTCTGATGTCAGTCGTTTTGTGATTTCACCTTTAAAGTGTGTGATAATGACGCAGATAGTGCTGCCAGAGACAGTTGAGAGCTTTTGCACTGTCTTACCAATAATATGTATTATTTAAGAGGTCGGTAATCATCGTTCAGGTATTAAACAAAAGATTTTGATGAAAATGTGGCAATACTCTCGTCTCAGTTTGTTGGTAAACGCAATATCACAAGATCAGAAACAAATACTCAACGAACGCTTATACCAAATGATAGGACGTATGGATCCATCTAAGATCACGAGCACTTTCAAACAAAAAATGCCAAACTCTTGTGCATGACGGAATATCATAAAGCTTTGTTGGAAAATGTAATGCCATAAGAGCAAACTCTGGGCGGATGTTTGTACCAAATGACCGAAAGCACGCATCCATCTTTGGTTAGCAAGATGAAGGGAATTTTGCTTAAATTAGATTTAAGAATTGTGTTTTTTATCTTTAATAAAAGTTTTAATTTAAAATTTAAATGAAAAAAAAATTTTAAATATACCAATACTTACGTTATGACTTACTAGTTAGAGCTAACCAATATCTACGTTTGCCTAACTGGTTAGTGCTAACCGATATTTCCGTTTGCCTAACTGGTTAGTGCTAACCGATATTTACGTTTGCCTAACTGGTTAGTGCTAACATATATTTCCGTTGGCCTAACTGGTTAGTGCTAACCGATATTTCCGTTTGCCTAACTGGTTAGTGCTAACCGATATTTTGGTAGTCATAACCTTATAAAAGGCATCAGAGTAAGCAGCACAAATATATGTTACGTAGTCGGGTGGAATTAATGAGATAGAGAGAGATGCAAAATCACATGTACATAAGAGTTTCCGTTAGTTTTTTCATATTGCTCTTAATAAACTAATAGAAACTTTAACAGAGATACCAGTTAGCACAACCGGTTAAATGTCCCGTCATTTAACTGGTAGTGTTCTTGTAGGGTTGTTGACATAAAAAAGTAAAAGGCGGAATTTGGCAAATATCTCAAGTGAAAACAATGGAACGAACTAAATAGCAGCTCATATAAGTTTGAAACAGAAATTTTTTTAAATTAAAGGAAATGGAAACAAGTAAATATGATATGAACCAAGAACAAAATAAAAAACAAAGTAAATCAATAAACTTAACATGAAATTACAAAAGTGAAATGAACATTTTCTTAAATTGTAATATTGAAAAAATATAACATGAGAAGTAAATTTCAAGGAAGACAATCGTCGGCTGTCGAAAGTTTGCTATCAAAGGGTAAGTTCCCTACAAGAAGACTACCAGTCAATTGACTGCTCGTTTGATCGATAGTCAGGCAGGATATATTCATCATTGCGTAGCAGCGTTGTCAACTCGGTGCTTTTCGCACCGTTTCTAGTGCTTTTTGAAATTTTCGACGCGAGAAATTTTGAAGTTAGTGCTCCGTGCTTTTTAAATTAATTTTTAGTGCTTTTTGTTTCGTGTCGGTGGCACTAGACGAAAAATTCAAAAATAAATTTCCATATCTATTTTTTTTTCGAGGAAGGCTATCCTTCAAAAAGCAGAACATTTCAAAAACTTCGAATAGTTTTGTAAAATGCTTGCTTTAAGATTTTAAGCATAATTAATGTAAAGAAGACATTAAGCAAGTAGGTACACAAATATAGTTTAATAGCATCATTTTGTCTAGTTACTATAACAATGGATGGAAAAACTTTAAGTCCAATGTCGAGTTTTGGGCAGAAGTAAAATCTAATAAGTTTATGTAAAGTTAATGGATATAAACTCGTTTGAGGCATTATCAAAAACTGCATTTCCATCAATCTTTTGTCACTTCATTGTTTAAGCGCGCAGAAGTAGATTTTTTACCTCTACGACTTTATTTAAGTCTAACAAACGTGACTACATATCCTTACACTTTGTTATAACTTCACTTCATAATAAAAAAGGTCTGAAACGAGAAAATTAAATTGTGAATATACTTTTTTATACACTAAGGTGGAAAAACGTGCTAAAATCAAGATTTTACGCTCAAAACTCAAATCATTTTAATATTTATAGTCTGTTAAGTGTGAAAATTCTTGATTCAAGAATAAAACGTTGATTTTTTTAAGATCAAATTCAATATTTTTCTTTTATTAAAAAAAATTTTAAATTAAGATCATATTCTTAACAATTTAAGGATATAATCTTAAAACTAATATTAAGTTCTTGATTTTAAGACTGCGCTATTAAAGTTTAAGACCACGTTTTTGATTTTAAGAATTCATTCTATAAATTAAGAGTTTATGTTAAATTTGAGAACGTCAATCTTACTGACCAAATTTCAAGATTGAAATATTAAGATCTCTGCAATCTAAATTGAAGAATTGTGTTCTTAAATTTAGATCGTTTTATTCTCTTAGACCCAAATTCACAGTCATTAAGTTAGCTAATAGCAATAGTTTAACCAATAATATTTGATTCACAGCTTTTGGTTTAACATTAGTTAAACCGCCAAACGTCATTGGTTAAGAAATAGTTTTATACAACAGCTGCTTCGTTGTAAACTCTGTGAACAACATAATATCATGTGGTGAACAATTTTGAATACATTTCATACATATGTACGTTGTAAAGCATCTTCTTTGTGGTTAGCTGTAATACATTATATTTTTATTTTCTATTATGTTTTGGTTTTCCCGAACCAATTTCTGCACTAAGTTAATATCTTTCACGATAAACTTAGATGAGCGAGCACTTATTTTTATCAATTTTTAAGAAAGTATATAATAAATGTAATCAAAAAGTACAAGTTAAACAATAGTTATCATATTATTTTACTAATAATTAATTAGAATTAAAACGTGTATCGGATGCCTCAAATTTGAAGTTTTAGGTATAAAATGCAAGGTCAACCGATCCTTATATATCTTATATACATATTTATGTATAACAATTTTTTTAATATAATAAAATAATTAAATTTAGTGCTTTTTTACTTAAATTACGCGTTTTTTCATAGTTTCAGTGCTTTTTGAAATTTAAAAGTTGACAACACTGTTGCGTAGAACAAAGCTTCTATCACTTTATTAAGGACAAAATGAAAAATGTGATGGAAACTTTTGTGTACGTGTGATGTTGCATCTCTCTCTCTCTAACAAAGGAATATAACATATAGTTGAACTACTCACTCCAGTGTTTTTTACTTATCAATGATAGCATAAATATTACTCAAGTTTGACTTATAAATCCCCCACAATTGAGTAATCATTCATGATTGATATAATGACAATATATATAGTTTTTATTATTTTAATTGTTTTCTTTTATTATAAAATTATATAAAAATAAATATATAATTTAAAATAACAGATATACTTCAGCAAAAAAAAAAATAATAAACTAAGCGGTATACCCTCTTCACACCTTTTCACCACCAACGCATCTTGCTTTTTACAAATACATATCTAAAATTTTGAAAAGAAATATAAATTAAATTAAATTTTGTAAATTTCTTTATTAAATATTGTTTTTACTTATCTTTTTTAACCCATTAAATTTTACTTTTCACAGACAGACAGAATTAATTCTAGATTTTTTTTCCATAAAACTCGATGTTGTAAAAGTTTTGGCATATGTACATTAAAAGTCCCACTCTAACATATATGCTAGAGTAGAACAACTATAACTAATAAATAAATCTATCATCACTTCGTATCAAATGACTAGTCAATTGACTATCAATATTGAATTCAATATAAATTGCTGCAATTGTGTTAGTAAAAAAATTTTGTTTGTGTTAGTTTCAGTCATTCATTTCTTGTGGAACTCAATTTTAAGTGGATGTGCTCATGTCCATGTACCGGCACAATATACATATGTACATACATATGTATGTATGTATATGCATGTACATATGTATTTATTATATTTACATACGTACGCATGTATTATTATACTGGAAGTGCTTACGTTTCCGTACGTTTTGGTTCACTATTTGACTCGTTATGGTGATAGTTGTTAGCTCGACGCAAAGCAACTGGTTGTCGTCAATTGGTTGTCAAGAAATCTTGTGAGCAAGGAACCTTAAGTGGTGGTACCTGTTTAATCTGCTTTCCTTGGAAACAAAAACTTTCCATATCGTAGTAGAGGTTATTAATTTTTTATCCGTTTACTAATTATTTTTATTTTTCATTTTGCAAAAAAATGTTACTTGCCTATACATAATATTAGGGGGGTAACGAATACCAGTTTAGCGAATGCGAAAACGAATGATGCATTTACATTTTTGCGAAAGCGAATGCAAATACTTACAATACGGTAAAAAAACAAATGAAACTAAATTTGTTTTGAAACATGAAGTTGTATTATATACATACTATTGAAGATGAAAATAATAGAAATAACAAAAATTAAAAATTTTAAAAACCCCCGATATATCCAGAAAAGATGTGATATCTTCTAACCGGCTGGACCGATTTTTTTCAAACATACCTAAGAACAATCTGGATCAAGTCACCTTTCAAACAGAAAATCAAAATCGGCCCAGCCGTTTGGTCATACGATTAATCGTACAAAATACAAACTTGCAACACCCCTTTTTTTTGGTCGGGGGTTAAAAAAGTTAGTCAAATAGTTAATTTCACCAGAAATTAATTAAATTTTTTGAACTAAATTTAATCATCCTTTTCTTAACACAATTAAAATTACATGCAATTGTAATTGAAGGTTTTAATTTTTTTTGTAATTGCAATTGTAAGTAAATTTTTATAATTGTAATTGAAAAAATCTCAATTGAAAACACTTTTGCGTGATTAAAAAAGAATGTAGAGATGCAAAACTCTTTGTGCTTAAATTAACAATTTGATTATTTTTACCTTGAATATAGGGCTCAAATCAAAATAATACCTTTTTATATGAAAATATACTATACATTTCTATGTCCACTTTGTGATATAAAGGTTGTCACTACACTATCACAAAAATGGCCTCAATGTGGTTTTCGAGATGAAAGAGGATAGAAATAGAAATGCCCTAACTCAAATAATTGTAACTTTACAGGAGAAGGTAAAAACATAATAACAAACAGTACGAGGTGCATTTGTGCGAAATGTATTGGAATCACTGAAAAATTCAATTTCGTAAAAAATACGAGTTGGGGCCTTTCTACTTGATACCATCGATATGTATGTATGTATGTCCATAAAAGGGGTTGGTTGATTGTCTCAGAATACGAGTATTTTAAACAAATAATAAAGGATGTCCTAAAATTATGAGGACTGCATTTTAAGAACATAATTCGTTGACAGCGGAAGAGATGTCAATGTAATTTGATTAAAAGGTCATTCTTACTTTATACATACATTCATACATACATACTATGTATGTACATATTTATTTTAACTTTTTTCATCTCTTATTTAACTTCCATCAGTTTGAAGATTAATATTTGCTTAAGTTATGGTCATTTTAAATGTCGCAATTGTGAATTTATTTCTTTGGCATCCAACTTTTCGATGTGTAAGCATGTACATATGTATGTATATGTACATATGTACATATTTATGGAAAAGTAAACTCAAGTCCTTTGTTTTTACATGCCAACACAATCATTGTCATTGATGTCCATTTTTAACATTATTGGTCGTCATAATTAGATACTGTTCTATTGTTTTTCGTTTAAAGTATTTTAAGTACATAACTTCTACATACACACATACACATACGAGTAATACTCGTATTATGTATGTATATTTAAGTACATATGAATGTATATATTTTATATAATATAATATACAAATACTCTGACTGTGGGAATTGGTAGAAGTGGGAGACTTGAAAATGCCAAACCTCCGTTCCACCAAGCCACAACACCTCCAAATATAACATCCGATTCAAACTATATTGATTCTTCTGCTACTTACTTATCCAGTCTATTTATATAAGAAATCTAGCACAATCGGAATTATGCTCTTTGGTCTAATGCTACGCTCTACATTTTCTTCTAAATACGATCTGCAATTGCGGCGTCATGAACAAAGATAACATTGAAAACAATTTCCTCTACAACATTTTCAATACGATTCGTATCGTAACAGTACTAATCCGAAACAGTACAATTCTGTATCATCATCACTATCGGTGGGTTGTAATACGGCACGTACTAGCAAAGCAGACAGCTAATACACAGGAGATATCAGCTTCACATATGTGGAATATCTCAATGAATCAGAACACAGACTGTGTGTATATATGATAATTCTCCTTACTACACTAGACAGCAGCTTTCTGTGGAGATGTTTTGAGCCTCTCGTCATTGGCTTGATCCGGGATAGCTACAATCAGCTTTTCGATACATTGAAATCTTTATATCGCAAATGTAAAAAAATAGACGTGGATTAATCATCACGCCTAGGTGTTTTATGTTTCGTATCATATTAATTGGAAAACTTGTACATTGGAAGATAAGTTTGGAGAAACTAAACTAAAGCATCCAAGATACAAAAAACTATAAAAAAATTTAAAATTTCAAAGGATTTTATTGCTAGAAATTCTGAGTTTACAAATCATTTGTTTTTCAGCAGTCCTCTAACTCTTTCCAAAAGTACTTTTTCAACGTAGCGTTTCGAAAAAGGAAGTTTTCCAATATGTATATATATTTTTTCTAATACATGTATTTATTTATTGTATCTTCAAATATGAACTAACAATAAGTCTTCAAATCTTAAATCTAAAATATAATTGTTACGCCCGACCATTGTCGAACATAAACTTAGTGGTAGTTGTAAGTAATACATAAGTAGTGATAATCAAAAAAAAGCATTTTCAAGCAATCCCATCTGGAGATTTGATAATAAGACTTCGTGTCCCTCTTTTTTTAGGCGGATGTGTCCCGTAAAAGTTCAAAATATTACGAGCAAGCGAATTAAGCTGTGACTCGAGTTTTGTTAAATATTTGCGTATTTTTGCAATTTCTTCTAGTGGCATATTTAAATCACGATGTATATTTGAATTTTTGGTGTACCGATGCTATCAAACGTAAAATTTTGTTTTGCCTTCGTTGGATTCTCTCGACATTGGAAGCTGAAGCAGTGCCCCATAGTTGAATTCCGTAGCACTATCTGTGTAGGTTTCAAAAGCGACTTGTATATCAAAAGTTTGCAATCTTGACTGAGAGTTGAATTTCTACCAATCAGCCAATTTACTTGAGTTAATTTTAGTTTCATTTGTGTTAGCTTCCATATAAGCCATCGATCAAGGTGTATACCAAGGTATTTTGCATGTGGATGTTGAGGAACAATTTGATTATTGATTCTAATGGGGAAACAAGTATCTTTTCGTAGAGTATCTGCGCACACTTCTGTTCATTTACTTTAATTTTTCATAACTTTAACCATAGTTCCAAATGGGTAATATGTTCCTGAAGATATCGGCATGCCTCGTGAGGGTTTTCGTGCATGCTAAAGAAGGCTGTATCATTGGCGAATGTAGATGTATGGATTTTAGTGATAAGAGGCATATCACAACTATATATTAGATACAAAACTGGCCCAGTATACTCCCCTGTGGTACACCCGATGAGATAGTTACAGGCATACTCATAAAGTCTCATTCTACAACAGTAAACTTACGGGCAATAATGTAACTTTCCAAAAGATTTAGAATGTTTATTGGTAGGAAAGTCTTCAATTTTAAAATTAGGCCTTCACAGGCCACACTTTATCAATTGCCTGAGAAACATCAATAAAGAGAGTAGAACAATATTTCTTTTCTTCAAATGTTCTTCTTATAACTTGAACCAATCTATGCGTTTGTTCAATGGTGCTGTGCTGACTTCTAAAACCAAATTTATGGTCCGGTATGCACCCACTATCACTTAAAATTGGGGACAATTTTGTCATGAGCAGCATTTCGAAGAGCTTTGATATTGTTGATAGTAAACTTATTGGACTGTATGACTCAGCTTTGGGAAGATCTTCCGATATATGAAAAAAGTAAAGTAAATTACATAATCAGTAAAGTAGAAAGGTTCTGGTTGCTGCATCTGAAGCTCAAGCTACACTCTGACTCTAGCTTCAATCATTTAGTCTGGATGATGACGTCTTTTTCTAGGTTAGGTTAGGAAGGGCGGTGCTATACCGCACCTCCACACAGATACCCAACTGGGTCTATTATTATTTCCCTTCTATTGTCCATTAAAAAAAGTAATATTTTCCCCGCAATTGTAGACAGAAGTGTGCCTATTATCCGTCATTGAGCCAGCGAATTCCTATGATGAAGCCCCTGATGTCCTCTAGTTTACACTTCCCGATATCAGTAATGCTTTCATGGAAACGTCTGCTCAGCCATCTAAGGCTATGACGTTGCAGCTTCCGGCAGTGACAGATAATATGTTCAATGGTTTCTGGTTCCTCTACATCCCCGAACAGCCTACAAAAATCTGGAGTGCCAGTTCTTGCTCTGACCGAGCAGTGACCTGTCAACGTGCCTATCATGATTCGCATCGCCTTCCTATTTAAGTCCAGCAGCATTTTGGATCATCCTGAGTCAAGTTTTGGCCACAAACCCCTAGAGACTCTACAATCCTCCCTACTTCGCCATGAACTGCTGGTCCTGCTTTCTACCCAATTACTGAGTTCCCTATAGTAATGACCTATCGGTAATATCACCGATCTGTCTGACATTCCTTCATCTGATGTCGGCCCTATTCTTGCCAGGTCATCGGCAATTTCATTTCCTTCAACACTGCTGTGGCCAGGAACTCAACATAATCTGACACTATATTTATCCATAAGCAAGTTGAGAGCTCTCCTACAGTCACTAATAAGTTTCGATTTGACATTATGTCCCTTTAGCGCTGCCTGGCTGTTGACGTAGAAGGTTAGCTTCCCATCTTCAGCTCATTCCTGGCCATCAGTTCTATGGCCCTGAGGATCGCCAAGATCTCAGCCTAGAAAACGGTGCATTCATTCGTTCCCAAGATATAAACACCAGCCGCTGTGCCTTCCCCCTTTTTTGATCCATCGGTAAAGACTGAGCTATCCTTATATAGCTTATCGGATTTGACCCAATAGTACCTATATGGAAAATAAATTTCAGCGAACTTATAGTCCTTAAACACTTGGTTTACAGATCCTTGGTCACTAAAACTGATCTAATTTAAGATTGATGGGTGACCTGTTATTCTGGCCCTCACCAAACCTGTTTCTATGAGTCTAAGAAAACTCCTACTCGCCGTTTCCACCATAAAGAAAAATGTGAATTATGACGTCCAAGGCAGATTGAGGTGTGCTCCTCTGACCACCTCTGATGCCCACTTAGGCAATCTCTGAACCTTAGCTAGTAATCCCCTGTGACTTTCCTTCCTCAATGCCTCCCACCATAAGAAATAACCGGCCTGACTACCGATGTGTAAATCCAGTTTACTATCTATCGGTTGCACAGCCCAGTTCATTCCTATGGACTTCCTGCATGCGTAGTAGATATTGAGCCATGCCTTTGTATAAGTCAAAATTCATTTCACACATCCTTAAAATTATTTGTTGCAATTTATTGTGGTCTGGTTTATCTTCAAGTTTTAATATAATGTGGTGAAATAATAACAATCCTCCATTTGGCAACATTTTGAAAGGCGCAGAAAGTAAAATTTTGTTTCTGCTACTCTTATGTATCATTGATATTTTGCAATTTTTAATTAGAATTTTCTTAGTTTTAGTTACATAAACTTTTCTTAAGAAGAGCATAATTAAATTATATGATATTAAAGAACATTAACAAAATAACAGATTTGTTAAACCAAACTTCCAAATTTTTATGAACGCATTGAAATTCTATACTTGTCGTTAATTTTTTTTCGTCTGATTATTTTCTGTTAAGAATTTAATCATCCATAAACATTATTTTCCTTTGTAAGACAATTTTGTTTTAACATTTGCTTTTCGGATACTTAAAAAACATATTGATTTGCACAAATCAAGGATGTCAAAACATGTGACGTTTTGTGTAGCTTTCTCATTGATAAGTCGTGCGTAAAACAACAAATCTTTTCAATAAAATTTTAATCTAAAATTAGTGTGCATGCATTTGGCATGATGTTTAAAGTCAAAACAAAGAAAAAAAATTATGAAAAATTAAGCATTTTATCTCTCCACATTCTGTTACGTGTCCTTTAAATTTTTCTAAGTGTGCGCCTAGTTCGCGTAAAATCGGAATTTAACACAATGTCCGCTAAGAAAATGTAGTTCAAAAACTTACAAATTTATTGAAGTAATATTAAATAAATTCTGTAAAGTGCGACTTTGACCCGCGCACGAAGGGTTCCGTACGGACACGAAATATGTAATTCAATACCTAAAGTTCGTATATAAAATATAGTTTTGGCATTTTTCCGTTTTTGACGATTTTTTTTAATTTTGGCAATTTTTTTTATTTTATTAGTTTTGTCGATTTTTTTTTTGGTTTTGGCGATTTTTTCGGTTTTTGGAGTTTTTTTCCATTTAAGCAATTTTTTTAGTTTTGAAATTTTTTTCACGTTTTGGCGATTTTTTTCGGTTTTTGGCGTTTTTTTTGTTTTTTGGCAATTTTTACGTTTTGGCGATTTTTTTTAATTTTGGCAATTTTTGGTTTTTTGGCGTTTCTTCATTTTAACGACTTTTTTCATTTAGGCGCTTTTTTAGTTTTGACAATTTTTTTCTCATTTTAGCGATTTTTTCGGTTTTGGCGATTTTTTTAATTTTGGCAATTTTTTTTTTATTTTGGCGATTTTTTTTTCATATTAACAATTATTTTGTTACTGGTGCCTTTTTTGCGTTTGGCGATTTTTATCAGTTTTTGGCGCTTTTTTTAGGCGATTTTTTTCGAATTTTGCGACTTATTTTAGCGTTAGAAATTTTTTTAATTTTGGCGATTTTTTTTCGTTTAAGCGATTTTTTTGAATTTTTGGCGATTTTTTTGGCTTGGCGATTTTATAATTTTCAAATTTTTTAGTTTTACCGTTTTTGAAAATTTCAAGAGTTTACCTCTTACGGTTTCCAAGATATAGCAAGTTGTCCAAATTACATAGTCAAAATTGCATTAACTAATGGACCACCCTTTAATTTAAAATTTTTTTAAATTTTAGTGTTAATTGCTGTAGTCTATACAAAAATACACTAATTTTACAAATTTCAAGTGTCAATATACGTATGTACATACAATTGTATGTATATTACATGGGATTTTAACATTTTTCGTTGCTCGTTTTGGAACACGCTTTAGTTTTTAGTTCTCATGTATTTGTTGTTGTAGCGGCCAAGGTTCTACATACTCTGTCCAAATTTCAGGTCCGTAGCTCTTACGGTTCCTGAGGAAATACCGTGTGACGGACAGACGGACAGCGTAGCGGAAACAATAGGGATCCTTTTTTCACCTTTGGTGTACGGAACCCTACAAAATAAGCAATTAAAAACAATTACATAATGACGTATACTATTAGGGGAGTAAAACGCTAGTCATAAAGGTTATATTGTCATAATCTTTAAAAAATGGTATTGTCGACGTAGCTGAACTGTATTTTATATGAAAACACTTACGTTTCCTCCGACTTGCCGTTCGAATACATGTACATATGTTCGTTGTTGATGACTCCAAATAAATTTTCTTTCGCTTAGAACGCGAAACGACGTCTAGTTTCGATATGTTGAACATGCTGTTAATTAACCATTAGTGTACTAATGTACTTTTCGAGTTTGAATAGTACCATCAAAAGTACAATTGTACCAATTTTTCCCACCCCGATCTGTATGATATGGACACCCTCTACTACTGCAACATGCAGCACAACTCATTACTCGTACTAATTTTTTGCTGAGAAATTTTTCTTTCGGTGTGCTTTATACAAACACAATTTTTAGTCTCTTCACGAATTAAATTTGCACTGTGATACTTTTTTTCTTACTATCAATCTAAGCCCCAATATATCCTATACAATTTATCAAATTAATAAAAGTATCTATTAGTCTAAATAAACATTTAAGCATTTTCCACCCTCGTATTTAAAAGTGCCTACAGTTGCCGAGAAAAGTATTCATTGCATGTATGTATTTTATTATTTTTGTTATTTGGAAAACTCTGTTTAAACTTTTAATTTTTGAATATTATTATGTAGACTTCTATTCCAGTACAGAAGGTACGAAGTGATTAGCTTGCTTTAACTTCTTAGGCAAACAAATATGTTAAATGTGCTGTAGGAAAAACTTTTAGTTTCCACACGGTTTTAAAGAAAGACGTAGTTATATTTGCCAAGGTAAGTAAGTGTATTTCTTTTTTGCTGGCAGGCAAAGTTAAGGCAAAAAAGGGTTTAAATCTTAAACCAAATAAAATATCTTGATCCACAATTGAATTAAACTTAAAAGATGTTGATTTAATTCGTAAAATGGGCAAAATTTCAATTTTGTTTCTTGTTCCAATGAAGGTAACAGTTTTGGGTGGTAGGACTTTTTTGTTCTTTTCACTTTACCACACCACCCAGCACTTTCATGATAATGGAATTTTTAAATTGTGGTGGTTTTGCATTGTATTCATCATTCTGGGTATAAGTATATGTACATATGTATGTATGTATGTATAAACAGGATGGGATAAAAAGACTGTTTGCTGGTTGATAAGACTAAACTGGCCATTTTCGTTTAAATAGACACATGTGTGTGTATTTATTCAAAACAATTTTCTTTCTTCTTGAGATTCTCCCGCACAGGGTGGATTGGCCTTCGTTGTTTGCATGAATATGTGATGATAGAATTTTCATTTAATGGCAACTATTTTGCCTTGAGCTTATTGTTAAAAAACAGTTCTTACGCTTTAATGGTTTTCTGCTTCAGTTTTTTAGAGGCATTTTCTTATGACCAGTTGACCAGTTTGAACTTTTGGTTGCTGAGCTTTGAAGTTGATATTATTGTTGTTCCTCAGGCATTTACGTTGGAAATTGTATAGAAAATTTAATGTGATTTTATGATATTATCGAGAGTGGGCTATTTAAATATGTACATATAACACTAATGGCATGCAGGAGTTTCTGTGCTTCTTGTTATTCTGCATACACTGAACCAAATAATGGACATACATACGTAGCTACAAACAACTGAGTTGCCAGTCAACAAAGATTTATTTCAATATTCGAAAAAATGTTATAAATCGCTCATTTACTTTATTTTAATAATGTCATAAGTTGGCATTTTGTATATAATCCTGTATTGAAATTAATGGGCGTAGAAAGAAAGGTCATTATGGTGTGGTATTATCCCCAAGAATTGCTTTTGCCCCACCCCCCTAGAATTCTTAAAAATTGTCTCTAATTATCAATTTTAATATATATACTAGATATATCAAAGGACGACACAATCGCCTGTATTCTAGAATCTAAATGTAAATAATTTTATTAAGATTCAAAGAAAATTTATCTAAACGTCATAAAAAATACATCACAACACAGCCACCCACATACTTACATACATATGCATAATTAAATAATACATGAAATTAAAAACAAATTCCTTTAACTAAAGTAATTCAATTTATTGAACTCTCTTCCTTTAAGTATTACGACTTTCATACAATAACAAATACGAGAAAAAAATTGTTGGATGTAGCAACTTTAAATGCTCATAGCTCCCAAAATACTGAACCGATTTGAATAAAATACAGATTCTGCACATCTGTACCAAAAAACCTTTAAAACCATATACATATTTTTAAAATCGGTGCAGTAGTACCAGCGTAAAAGGGATTACAAAAAACATGTTTGCCTATTAATTATGTAGATATATAACTCATGCAAATTTCACAGGGCCTGTGTTTTATATCTGACATGCCTAATTTCCACTGCAAAATACATACACGTAGTGTGAAAGCATTAAAACCTTGCATCTACATACATATGTATGTATCTATAAAAGTCAGTTGCCAAGATTTCAATAAGATCGCGTTATATTTTGATCTGACTAATCATCTGACATCAGCTGTTTTGGTATATTAACAGGATATATAAAGTAAGAGATTAGTCAAATGTAATTAAACATTTACGCTTGAAAGCTGAACTTATAAGTTGTCTGTAAATTGGTGATTTTGACAGACATGCCAAATTACTTATGAGTATAGTTGAATAGTCAAATGTAAAATATCGGCCATGTGAAAACAGCCTTAGACTTATCCGCTGGGGTTTTGTGAACAACTTGATACCTTATAACTTTTTGACCTGCATGCGACTGATGGAGTGAGTGTATTCGGTTGTAAAATCTGTTAATGCCTTATTTTCAAGTGAAATTTTTTGATTTCTTTTTATATATGTATTTATGCAAATAAAATTTATATAAAAAGTATTTCAGTAAAACTTTTTAAGCCACTTTTTAATTGTAAACTCCAATATAAAGAAGTTGGACCTTATGTCAACATATAATTTATAAAGTTGTCAAACAAACACCATTTTAATCGAAACACCAAATTATTGTTATTGACCTTTTTGTAAGAAAAACTTTTTGAACTAGGAAATACTTGAAAGTATTTGATTAAGGCTTGATTTATGTTTTTTTTAAATAGTATGTTTATTTGCAGCAATCGAAGAATTTTACAATAATGGGTAAATCTGAACATAAAACAAAAACGGAAGAATCATTTGATACATTATGTCAAATGAAAGTTACATACATACGCATAATTTTGGTTATACATACTTATGTATGTGGTATGTATATATGTATGTGCATACATTCCGAACAACACAACAGAATAAGAAATTTAAAAAGGGAATTTGTCGTGGTAGAGAATGTCTGCGGCAGACAGGAAGGGTGAAAAGTCCACACAACAAGTTGTTGCAAGGAAGACATTTAAACGATGTGCGAATAGATTGTCTTAACCTTAATGTCTTATTGTATATAAATAACCCTTTCCTTTCCTTTTTTTCTTAACTTTTGCTTTAGGGGAAAATAAAATTAAAGGAACATATTTTCTTTGTTTGCTTCTATTCAGAATGGTTAAGAGACTTATGCTGGTAATATTTTGTTTTCATTTCTCTCACCAAAAAGATGTAGAGTGACTGCAGTTATTCGTTTTGACATAAGAAAAAAGGCATTCCGAAAGCCACTTACATACATATACATATGTATTTATATATATAATCTGCTTTCTGGTAGTATATTAACTTCCTTTAAGCCTCATTCATACGCTTATCCCGATGAGTTTCACATCACTTTTAATACAATTTAAATTTTTACTACCACAAAATATAATTTAGCCCAAGAATATTTTTCTTCCTGTTTTCTATTTGGCGCGTGCCATTTTGTTTTATTTGAACTTTCTTCATAACGACTATGCAATAAACGGAAATATTAATCAATATTGATTAATGTTTATTTAGAAAATTTTTATAGAATGCTGCTTATGTATGTATGAAATACAAATATTTGTAAACTTTATAAGAAAATTATCGTACAACATATTTTACATGAAACATTAGCTTATTAAATAAATACGACTACTTCCAATCCAAAACAAATGCACATATACTTACATACACACATAAATATTTACTTATGTATTTCAATAATATTGTTAGCCAAAGTTAAGGTAATAAATGTTTTGAAAATGTAAAGTGATTGCAGATTTTCTGAAATTATGGAAAATATTTTGTAAAGAAAGATTAACTTAGTCCTTAATACAGACTTGCAATTTTTGTTGCTGCAACTTTTTAAAATTCTGCTTAGGAATTTGCATAACTGTATACATTAGGAAATTCCAGTTTTCCAATTATGTATTTAAAAATTATATTACACCACCAATTTCCTTGAAAAATTAATAATTCTATTTAATTTTTTTTATATTTTATGTTTTTTTTATACAACTGAAAAAAGAAAATTAAATAAGACGTCAAATACATTTAAATTAAAAAGTGAGACATTCAAAACAAAAGAGAATTGCCGAGCACATGAAACTGTGTACACACACCTCCCCAATCTTCTCACCTCCCTCACCTATACACTCAAGAATTGCTGCAACAAAAATTGCAAGTCTGGACGAGGACTTATGATTCTGTAAGACTGAATCATAATGTCTACTTCAGACAGATGATAAACAAAATAAACAATCGCCAAGCGATATATAGTTAATCGTCATTTGCGAAACAAAATTATGTACTATAATTCTTTTATATTATTTTTTAGCCTTTTAGAACCAACACTGTATTGAAGTGAATAAAAAAGAAAAACAACAGAATATTTAAAATTAACTTTGGCGTTATGTATTTGTTTCTTAAAAATTATCGCATGCAATGCACGAACCTTAGCCTAATCGAATCATATGTATTTCTACTGGGATCGCCCAGTTGTCTAAATTCGATCAAATTGGGTTTTGAAGTATGGAAGCAGTGTTGTCCGATTTATTTTCAGCCTCCTCGCCAAATGACTTGTCGCATATCGCCAAATATTGCAAATATAATAAAACGTTAAATTTTAGCTACAAAAAATATTTTTATATTTATGTATATTTTAAATACAGTCTATTTTAAAACATAAAAATCATATTTGGCGCTGTTCTGTAAACCGATCAATTTGAAACCGCATGATTTTAGAGAACTAACTGCTACAATATAAATATTTTGTTTCTTTTGTGTTTCATTAGCAAAATCTTGGTTCCAATTTATAAAAGGAAGTTTCATCACTGTATTTCGTGAACACCAAATGAATTTCAGATCACTTTGTTTGAGATAAAGACTTACAACATTCAAAACTCGTTGCACGAAATATACTTACATATATTTTAAGTTGTAGAAAAAATTGCTTACACAAAAATTTTATATTTATAACATTATTCTATTTTATTGAAATCGTAAATAAATATGTAGCCCAAAATATCGCAAAGGAGTTCAAATACCTCCAAATAAATCCTCAATCGTACAAAAATAAAAAAATTATAAGAATCTTTTATAAACAAGTTCAGCTTTACAAATGTTTTAGTGTAGCAAGATAGCCAGCCCAGCGGGATAAGGAAGAAGTACGGATGTCTTCTAGAAGGTCTTTGTACTCCTTCTTATTGAAGGAGTATGTACAAGGCCTGCTCTATTTCCATTCCATACTCATACATTTTTAGGGTTCCGTACACCAAAGTTGAAAAATTCAGTGAAGTGCGACTTTGACCCGCGCACGAAGGGTTCCGTACGGACACGAGATATGTAATTCAATACGAACTTTAGCCAATATAAACTATAGTTTTGGCATTTTTTTTCGTTTTTCGGTTTAGTTTGGAGGGTTTTTGAATTTTTTGGCGCTTTCTGAGTTTTGGCACTTTTTTCACGTTTTGGCGATTTTTTTTGGATTTTTGAAGTTTTTTTAATTTTGGCGATTTTTATTATTTTGGCGTTTTTTTTATTTTGGCGATTTATTTATTTTGGCGATTTTTTTAACTTCGGCGTTTTTTTCATATAGGTGATTTTATTTTTGGTTTTGGCGATTTTTTTATTTTTGGCACGTTTTTTTTCTCGTTTTGTGGATTTTTTTTGGTTTTTGGCGTTTATTTTCAAATTTGGCGATTTTTTTCGTTTTGGCGATTTTTTTTTAAATTTGGCGATTTTTTTTTTCACATAAACAATTATTTTGGTTTTGGCGCATTTTTCGCGTTTCGGCGATTTTTTTCGGTTTTTGACGTTTTTTTTAATTTTGGCGATTTTTTTTCATTTAGACGATTTTTTTGAATTTGGCAATTTATTTTAGTGCTAGAATTTTTTTTTAATTTTGTCGGTTTTTTTCGATTTGGCGATTTTTTTTAAATTTTTGTCAATTTTTTTCAGGTTTTGGCTTTTTTTTCGGTTTGGCGATTTTATAACTTTCAGTTTTTTTAGTTCTACCGTTTTTGATAATTTCAAGAGTTTACCTCTTACGGTTTCCAGGATATAGCAAGTTGTCAAAATTACATAGTCAAAATTGCATTAACTGATGGAAAACCCTTTAATTTAGTTTTTTTAATATTTTAATGTGAATTGTTGTAGTCTATACAAAAATACCAATTTTACAAATTTCAAGTGTCAATATATGTATGTAAATACAATTGTATGTATATTACATGGGATTTTAAAATTTTTCGTTGCTCGTTTTGGAACACCCTTTAATTTTTAATTCTCATGTATTTGTTGTTGTAGCGGCAACGGTTCTACATGCTCTGTCCAAATTTCAGGTTCGTAGCTTTTACGGTTCCTGAGGAAATAGCGTGTGACGGACAGACGGACAGCGTAGCGAAAAAAATAGGGTCCTTTTTTCACCTTTGGTGTACGGAACCCTAAAAAAGGAACCCTATTGTTCCTTGCAATTTTGACTATGTAATTTTGACAACGTGCTATATATTGGAAACCGTAACAGATAAACTCTTGAAATGTTTCAAAACGGTAAAACTAAAAAATCTGAAAATTATAAAATCGCCAAAACGAAAGAAATCGCCAAAATTAAAAAAAAAATTCTAACACCAAAATAAGTCGCAAAATTCTAAAAAATCGTCCAAATGAAAAAAATCGCTAAAATTAAAAAAATCGCCAAACGCGAAAAAGGCTCCAGTATTAAAATAATTGCCAAAAAACGAAAAAAATCGCCAAGACGAGAAAAAAATGTCAAAACTAAAAAAATTGCTAAAATGGAAAAAAACTCCAAAAATCGAAAAAATCTCCAAATCCAAAAAAAAAAATCGCCAAAATTAAAAAAATCCCCAAAATAAAAAAAATCGCCAAAATTAAAAAAAAACGCCAAAAGCGTAAAAAATGCCAAAACTATATTTTATATAGGCTAAAGTTCGTATTGAATTACATATTTCGTGTCCGTACGGAACCCTTCGTGCGCGGGTCAAAGTCGCACTTTACTGAATATATTTAAACACGTTGTCATTGCGGGCTAGGTAGGATTTCCACTCTCGCTTCGTTCACCAGAGATTCTGTAAGCTTTGCAAAAAAAAAAAAAAAAACAACAACAATTCTCTATTTCTTCTCCCTTCTCATATTTAGAAGTAAACATGTAATGTGTATCTTATCTTTCAGTCAGATAAGGATATAAAATGAATCAAAACAATACATAAGCAGGCCTTTAATAAGCCCTGAAGAAGTCTAAAGAACGTTTGTTAAGTTTTTTCCGCTGTGAGTTAAATTTATTTTACGGTTATTCTGAGATAACGTTTCATTTAAAAGGAAGTATACCGTTTAAGTGAGTTTTTTTATTGGTTATTTCATTTATTAAATATTTAATTTACATATTTACTTAAATACTAAATTTTTATTCACATCGTAATATTAGATTTTGTGTTTTAATTTGAATTTCGCATATTTTGATTGCTTTATAATAAATTCACAAAATTAGTATAGTAACCTTATTATGTATAATGCATGACTACTATGAATGTGAGTGCATGTAGTGTGCATGTGTGTTCTCTGCTGCCAGCCAATAAACAATTTGTACTTCTGTACTGTGCCGTTGAAGTAGAGAATGAATTGTTGGTTATAGGAACTTTAGGTAAATGCTCTTTTCTTATTTTCACTTAAAATGAAAAATTTTATTTACAAAATTTCGATATTAAATTCGTTAATACTTTTTTGTTAGAAGGTTTGAGTTGGAAGTGTGTTTGTGTTTCTTTTTTTCTAATATTATGTAACAAATTAAAGAAGTTTTTTGTTTGGTGTGTATTAAAATCTTTGATAGAAAATATCTGATATGAGTGGAATGTATGAGTTAGTATGCACAATTCTATTTTTCCTTAGGTAAAGTATTTAATAGCTCTGTGGACACCAAGATGAGTTTAACCTGATCAGTTGGTGAGATCGATGTAGATGTTGGATGGCATGGTCCTCAGTTTGACTATGCCAAGAGGATGGAATTAAATTGGACTTCAGTGTATAAGAAATGTTTAATGGACTTTGAAAGTCATCTACTGATACGGAAGTTAAGTCGTCTAACTTAGGGGCTGTCAAATGTGTCCCTGAACGATATGTTAAGTCAATGTTATCTATATAAGCACTGTGAAAATCTTCGGGAGTAAACCAGCATCATTCAGGCTTACCGTTGTAGTGAGGGGATAGGGAACTAATGGAGCTGCCACATAACGAAGAACCTTCAAGTGCGGAGGTAAGATTGAGAGATTGGGGTGGATAACCAAAGGAATGACTACTGAGAGGTGTGCCAGTGGGGCTGTCGAGATCCATCGAAGGATTTGTCCTTTTCTCCTTTTGTCTTCTGTTACAGAACCATACTCGTACTACTTCTTTATCCATATTTAGTTGTTCGGATAACTGATTGATTTCCTCGGAGGTGGGCTTGCAGTTAATACTGAAAGCTCTTTCTAAGGTGGTTCTGACATTTGTTTCAATTGATGTTCTCTTCTTGCGACGTCTACCCATTATGCTGTCGGTAGTAGTGAGAGTGGAAGAAGACATAGTGGTAAGAGTAAAAATTCCACCGGGCTTCGATACCGTATTGTCAGCGTCTTCCAGCCATTTTTGTAGTAAGGGCTTCAGCTTGCACATGTTCTTGAAACTCAAATTTAAGGCCTCAAAACGCGATATCGTGGTTTGTGAGAAATCATTACCATACAATTTACCCATAGCTAGACCAACGTCGCCTTGAGTGAACCCCAACTTAATACGTCTCTGTTTGAAAGTCTTGGCAAATTGTTCTAGTTCTTCTAAATCAGTTGTTTCTTCGGGAGATTGGTCTAGTGTGCGAGCTGTCATGGAGAGACTATGAGCTCCAGAACTTTTAGAATTTTGAGGAGTACTGGAAAAAGTGATAGCAGCTTGAGAAATGGAGCTGGATGGAAAAGCAGGTGGCATACCGGGAGTATTTGGAGTCATGGCTGCACTACTAAGCCCCATTGGCAAATTAGTTGAATTTGGTGGTGTGGTTTGTGGGCTGATAGCGGCTGGTGTATGTAAAGAACTATTTGGTGTTTGCAACCGGGAGCTGCCATGTCTGGCAACTGGGCTCAATGAAGGACTTCTTAATGGTGATTTACTGTGAGGAGTAGAACAAATGTTTAACTCATTAATTTGACTTTTATATGACTCTTCCTCTTGTGTTTGCTGATGCTGTTGATGTTTCATTTGCTGCAAAGCCTGCAATTGCAGCAATGCCTGTAACGAATTCTGTAATAAAAACTGTGCAGGTGCAGGGCTTTGAAAATTTTCGGGTGACATATGGCGCATCATTTCCATATAACCTTGTAATTGTAATTGAACAGCTTGCTGCATATCTGTAGTATTTAAAGGGGAAGCCGCAGCAGCCAAACCCAATTGATTTTGCAGCAACAAAGGAGCCAAAGGATTTTGCATGGCTGTTAATATATTGGTGGGGCTTTGATTCAAGCATTCACTTTCGAGGCTTTCTAGTTTTTCTTTGATGGGGGAATGCGATCTAGCTAAACGCTTAGGGGAATGACGCACTAAATTAAGAACAGCGTTTTCCATTTCTGAGTCTAACTCACGGGAGCGCTTATTACTCTGATTTGAGAGAGCGGGAGACGGAATACGATACTTATCAACATCATCTTCTGGCTCCTGAAATGGAGGAAAATCTGAAATATAAATAAAAATATTGCATACGTTGATACATTATTAAAAAAATGTTTAATTAAAAGAAATAGTTTACATAAAAGTGTTCACTTTTGTAAAGTACAGTATGCTAAACATTTTATTAACCAAACATAATTATGTCTATATAATTACGATACTGTTATAAATCTTCTCCAACTAAATTTGTTTGTTGCAAACTATGTTTATTCTACGTACTAAATTATAGAGAAATTCGTTTCGTTAGATAAAAATCATAAAAATCTCACCCTTTTGAAACGAATTGAAATGCAACCCTTAAAAGTATGTACAAACATATATTGCATGTACATACATATGTATGTATGTACATATATATTTTAAGGATTAAAAAGATTGTGAAACATATTTTTAAATCTTTAGAACTTTGTAAGTTAAATATGGTTTCCAAAACTCAAAAATTCTTTTTTTTTTAATTTGAAGGGTGATTTCTGATCTAAATTGGCCATCATAAGCCCAGTACGCGATAAAAACACCCCAGTAATATACAAATTTCGAAAAGCGAACAAATGTTCTATTTCCAACCATGTTGTAAAAGATAAATCAAAGTATGCAGTCAATCTTCGTGGTACAATCGTATATAAAAATTATAACGAATAGTAGTGCAATTAAAAGCAGGTTAACAGCAGGAAAAAATTAACAAAAATAAATAAATATGTACTGTATGTACATATTTATATGTGTGAATGTGTGTAAATATTTACATATCGCTTCGTTACTAAAACAACCTCATAACTCAAAAAACTAGTTTGCCAAAAAACGAGTTTAAGTTTTAAATTTACACACAACTTAATGGAACAATAAAATTTAATTTTTCTCTCATGAGCTGATAGATATTTGCATGAAATTTTTTCACAATATGAATAACGATGTGATATTTAACTCTGCATCATTAACTAGATCCATTTTTTGAATTATGACGTTCTTTGAGTAAATTAGCGAAATGTATTTATTATGTGAACTTTTGTGAATACATAAAAATGCATAATTGCAAAATTACTGAGGTAATACAAGAGGGTCTTCGATAAAGTAGGAGAACTATACAGAAAATTTTTTTTTGCAATAAAGACGTTTAATTGAAAAAAATATCTAAGATCAATTAAAAATTTTATTGAGTCAATGAAACTTTTAATTAAATTAGATATTTAAACAAAAGTTGAATTGAATCAATTAATTATTTAATTGATTTTTGGTTTTGTTTTTAATAAAACGTGATTATCACAGGAAAATTTTTTCTGTGTAAATAAGGATTTTAGGATTTTTTTTGGCGTATTACTCGTATTATTGGCAATATGACTCCTCTTATCCTACACAGAAAAAATTTAAAATCAACTTTAATTAATATTTTAGTTAGAAATTTGTACTATTAATTAAATTCTGTACTGATTTTCGTACTGCAAACAAATTGATAATATCAATTAAAGAGTTTGTAAAAATGAGGTTTTCATGCTGTTGAGATCAATTAATAGAGTTAATTGAAAATACGCGTTTATTTTAAGCAAATGATTAATTGGCACAATTAAATTAATAATTAAACTTTTAGAGAAATTAATCAATTAAATTGATCGTTGAATTAATTAATAAAAGTAATTGAATTGTATAAGATTTCAAAAAGTAAAAGTAAAAATTTTTAAAAAGTAAAAAGTAATTTTTTTATTTATTTTTATTATTATTATTATTTATTTATTATTATTATTTTATTTATTTGTTTAATTCCGTAACTTACGCTGCAGGATTAGAACATGGTACTTCCATTATAACAGTCTAACACACATCCACTAGGCTATCGTGACAAATTATTTTTTATTCAATTATTGTAGATATGTGAGTATGTGTTCTTATTATATTTCTTAACTTACAGTGATGTCATGCTTTGAACTTGATACTTCTAGAATAACAGGCTGACACTCTTCCATGAAAACATGAACAAGCACAAACACAAACACAAACTAAAATATTTTTTTCATTAAACAAAGTTAATTCAAACAATCAAAAAATTGGTTGAATTTTTAATAATGCGTAAAAAGTTTAGTATGTATGTTTGCATATTTGCTAACATCCATACAAACATTAAACTTTTTTGTTTTCAATCAACAAAATTTAATTGGGACAATTATAAAATTGTTTGAAACAGCATTAACTGATTTAATTGGAAGCATTTTGGCTAAAATTTTTTCTGTGTATGCCAGCTACAAAACCAAAATCCAATAATCCAAAATACTTCTGACAGCAATTTAATGTCAAAGAATTGTATATATCGCACACTAAATCATAAAGAGTCACAACTAAAAATTATCCAAGTGGTTTTCTTATTTTATAAACCAGTTAATTGAACAAAACTCTAACGGTCGCAACAATTTCTTTTGCAATAAAATCTTCTTGAAGAATATAAAATACCATTATGCTTGTTCTTATGTTACATATTTTCGTCATTTGGACAGTATTAACAGTTTTTTGCCACTACTCAGCATCTGAAATTTTTTGAGTTGTGACTTTTTATGATTTAGTGTGCGATATGTACATATGTGCTGTAAAATATTTGAGAGAAACGACTATTCGACTATTTAACGAAATATTATCTTTTTTTTATTTTAAAAATTTTCTACTTACAATTACCTTACGCATTAACACAAGGGAAGGGAAGCGGATTTATAAGAACGGATATTTATTAAGTTTGTTTTCATTTATGTCTTAATGACGCGTCCGTCCCCAAAATCACTATTAATTGTTTTCAGCATTAACGGGCCATTCAAATATTACGTAACGCTCCAGGAAGGGAGTTATTCGAGTTTTATTAAGGTGAGGGAGGAGGCGTCTTTGAAAATGTTACGTAACAGAAAAGATTAACAATTTCGTAGAAAAATACATACATACGTTCTTTCATTTATTTTGTTAATCGATTAAAGAAATACACTCAATCAAGGATCACACGTGTTACGTACATATGCAGACATATGTACATACATATGTACTAGTGAAGTGCGGAATGCAATTTTTGAAACAATATTCTCCAATACGAATACGAACACAGAAAAAAGTGTTCAATTAATTTTTGCAATTAAGAATTTAATTATATTAATTAAATTTTTAATTGTATTAATTGATTTGACTGAAAAAACTTAATTGATATTATCAAATTGCTTATAGGTGAAAATTTAATTAATTTTTTAATTGATACTACAAATATATTAATTAATACTACAAAATCATTCATATTAGTTTTTTGTGTGAATCTTGTATGTGAAATCTATAGATATTCAATTGGGATTCTATTTATATCTGCCAAATGAAATACGAAAAATTCTGTATGAAAAAGAACTTCATAATCATGTCCGCGTACATTAAAGCTTATAAAAACTATCAAGAATTTTAATAGTCGTCATTAAATAGCACTTGAGAATTTTGTAAAATACAAATTTCTATAATAAATGAAATCAATTCCTGCACGGCATGTCAAAGTTTAATTTTTAACTTTTTGCAAAAACGTCACTTTATACCAAACAATCTAGAGACAAATTACAATAAAACTGATTATAAGGTTTTTATTTCCTCGTCTTTCTCCATATACATTTTAAAATATTCTTAATGGGCCTAATTACGAGTGTCGTATGCGATTATTTTATACTAGATTAAAGAAAAAATATTGCGATGCTCTTTAGTCTACTTCAAAATCGTCTTAGTCGAAGTTGATAAAAGGCCTCGTAATTAGGCCCAGTATGCATACATATACTCGTACCAAATACATAGAAGGAAATGGTGGTAGATTTCTTCGAATTTTTGTGGGCAAAAAAGTGTCGTTTCAAAAAATATATTCTTCCATGCTCAGCTAGTAATATGGAAAATTTATTTTTTGGCAAATATAATCTATTCAAAATTAAATCTTGTAGAAAGGACATAAATTAAGGCCAACTTTGAGGACCGGACGTACCCCCTAAAACACAATTTATTGGTATGAATTTTTTTTGTATTCTTTAAAAAACAAATAACGGCCACCCTAATGCTCATACATACATATGTATACGTATGTGCTTATGAATTTTGTTATTGAATATTAATATCAGTTTCTTCTACGATTTTTAAATGTCCTTTTTAATTAAGTATTTTTAACTATTATTAAAGTAAGAAATTATAGTTTATATCAATAATGTTAAAAGATTTTTAGGGAATAGAAATATTCTATGGTTTATTGTTGTATTCAATTTGAGCAGGGGCAGGTTCCAGGACAATAAAGTCAAATCAAACAATGCTCGTTGCAACACTTTTTATAGGAAGAAGTCAAACCGGGATTCACATTATGTTTATTTTCTTATTATTAGTTTTTCTCTTTAATTTCTGAGAAGTGTTAAAAAAAGGATATAAAAAATCCTTTTCGTTTCTTATTGAGATCTCGAATTACATTTTGTAAAAAATCTTAATCAAAAGAAATATGTAAGTCGTTAAATTTACGAACACGACAAAGAAAAATTTCAATTTATACACTTCCTAGGTTTTTTTTGTCTGTGCGATGCACTACTAATTGTAAATAAACGCTATGAGACAAATGTTTTATTTGCTGGCATGTGCGAGCGGGATAGTTAGATATGTTTAGCGAAACAATGAATATTGATGTCCAGGTGATATGATTGTGTGTTTTACGTACTTTGCACTACACAGAACAATGTGCAGCTGGATTTTCTGTTTGATTTGTAAAATTAATTGGAGATGTTGTTTATATTTTTGAATAAATATACATATAAACATATATTCGTACATACATATATACATACATACGAATGCATATATGTATTTATGGCATACATAGTCGCTGAAAACAAATTTTCATAGATTTTCTATGATTTTGAAAAAGTTTTATCTTAATGTTGACCTCAAATATTCTTCTATTATCTTAGGCCCGAATTAAAAAAAAAATTAATTTGAACTTCAAGTGTTCTTTTGTCAAAATTTGTATGGAAATTTTGTTTTAACGTAAACTTCAATCTCAAATAATTTTTTTTTGTATACGCACTCAAAAAAAAACTTTAAACTAAATTTTAGTTAGACATGAATTTAGTTTTGTTCGTGAAAATTCCTTTTAGTTTTGTATGTAGATAACTCAGCTCGGTTTCCAAAACAGTTTAACACATTTTCTATTTTAAATTTATAAACTAATAAAACGTTTACACAAGCTTGATCATTTGTATACTTGCTCTTCATAATTTGGAATTGGAAATAGCGAGCTTTAGCAGTTTCACACAACAATTAACAATTATGTTATTGGCGTGTAGTGGGTTAAGGCACGTCCGATATTTTAAATTTATTTAACATTTCTTTGATTATCCCCCTTATGCAAAAAAATAATTTACTATAGCTTTAAAGTTCATATTAGTTGACAAGGACTTTAAGGCTAACATTGCTTTGTTAAGAAATTGTATGCAAAACACAACTTTAATTATTTTGTTATTTAATAATAAATACTGGTAACACGAAATGAGTATTTGACTACCCAGCTTTTTTCGATGTGTTTTGATTGTATGTACAACACTAAAACATTTTCGTGTAAATGTATTTATTTTAATACATGGTGTTTGTTCACTCCCGGCAAATTAAAAATATCGATTTTTTGGAAGCAATGAAAATGTAGTTCCACTAGAATGACTTCCATTTTTTTCACTGGGCTGATGATGTTTTCCATCACATTACAGAAATAATAAATTTAAGATAAGAGCTAGAACTTCTAGTTTCATTTTCAGATGTAACATGAATCAATATGTGTTATATTAACAAAAATATTTGAAGCACAAAATGCAAATTTTAAAAATATCAACTTAAAGTAGTCTTAACAAACATGGGAACCTACTTTAGAAACGTGATATAATAATTTTTTTAGAATACAACTTTACTTAACATTGCTTTGCAAAGCTTTGTTAAGTTTTTTTTGCATAAGACCCTATGTTACTAAACATATTTGAAAAATATTTTCAGTAGAATTAATTTAGGCAACAAGAGATTTGTTTAACATCTAAAATAAAAGGATTTGTCAAAACTTTTAAATTTTTTGCGTTGAATAACTTTAAAAGGAAATATTTTATGTTTTCGCTTGCCACCTGTTGCTTATATCTTTGGTTTACTAATCTAATTTTTTCGCGCACCTCTTATTTAATTTTCTATGTATCTATGTATGTATGTACATATCGAGTTTACTCGTATAATTGGAACCCCTTTTTTATAAGGCAATAAAAAAATTGTTTATTTATTGTTGGCGCAATACATACTTACATATTTAAATACATAATCAAAGAATACACACGCTTGCAACACGCAATCGCCATAAAGGAGAAGATATAGTCATATTTAGTAAAAAAAAGGAACTCGAGAAAAAAATAAACTACAACCCTTTATTCACGGGACCTCAGACATAAGTACATATACATATATGTACACACAGAAATATGCATATGATTTAGCATTTAATTTGAATACAACAACTCCTTTTTTACACACACAAAACACAAACAATTGTTGCGCTTTTTTAGTATCATCAGGGTGGTTTCTTTAGCAGTCAAATTAGGCAGGATACAAAATGAAAAAAAAATGAATTGTTGTATGAAAGATTAACCCCTTATTTAAATAATTTTGCATAAAAAGAATTAGAAAAAGGGGTGCTAACCAATTGAGTTTTAACATTTGTTTTTTTTATTGCAGCAATCGCTTATTGAAATGGTTTTAATTGACAAACAAAATCCCACAAGTTGAATTAGTTGGAGTTGTGATAAAATTAATTGTTGTCACAATATTTAACACGGAATTATAATGTAGAGGAAAAGGTAAGTGTCATTATCTTTTAAATGGCGTATAATTTACATAACCTTCCATTCACATTGAAATATTTAAACAACTTTTTAGAATTTTGAATAATTATTTATTGCAACACATAGCGTTGTTCAGTTTTCAGGGGTTGCAAACTTGTTGTGGCACTGACTGATGTTTTTTTTTCTATTCAACTATTCAAATTTGTTTGAAACCCTCAATGAGGTGTTTTATTTAAATTGTTTAAAATGCATTTCTTTAGTATTTGGGGTGGTTTTGTAAAACTCGCAGTGCATTTAGTTTTGGGTGTGTTTATACTTTTTATGTTGGATTTTCTACATTATATTTAATGTTCTAATGTGACAAATTGAATGAATAGAATTTTGCAAATAAAATTTGTGTGGGTCAGTTTTTAGGTTCATGTGTTTGTTACTTGTTTTTATTTTGGACAATACAAAGAGGTCAATTGTTGAGAGTTTTGCTCTCCTAGCTGTTGTATTTGCTCATCTGCCACACATTGCAAATTGTTAATTTATTAGTGTAAAAATTCGTTGTTTACACATGCAATTAATTGAGTCAAAAATATGTTTTTTATTAAATATTCAAGAAAATAGATGTGCTGCAGTGAACTATTAAATTATACAAAACAAAAGTTTTATAAAATATGAAGAATAACACAGTGGAGGTGGGCGAAATTATTGGTGACTTTTTCATGTTTTTACTTTGGAAAGCAATAGTTCCTGCTTTTTTGACAATTTTATTATTTTAATGAACAAGTTTTTTTGAGCAATGTAAATTTATAAATTTCAATATTTCGTGTTGAAAAAGTTGCAATGCAAATGAACCAATACACGCAAAGAATAAAATATGTTTGGAGCAACCATAATCAAGTATGAGTGAATTATATGGTCGCAGTGAAATCATATTATTATAAATGTAAAAGAAACTCTTTCAATCATAATATTATATACATATACAGGGTGGCGCAAAAAGAACCTTCCGAAGTTATTTAGCTGTAATTAAAAAAAAATTAAAAACTTTGATTCTTCATGTGGATTATTTTTATTTGGTCTTTTAATTTTTTTACATCAAGTCGAGAATATGATGTCATGTAAATGGCCGCCGCCACAGTTGATTGTCATTTGAGCCCTTTTTAAGGCATTTTCCATCACCTTGGCCAAAACTTCCGGCGATAGGTCCTCACATTCTTGACGGATATTGTCTTTAAGAGCTGCAAGAGTCTGAGGCTTGTTGACTTCAAAAAGCCCCACAAAAAGAAGTTTGCAGCGGTCAAATCAGGCGATCTTGCTGGCCAGTGCAAATCGCCAAAACGGGAGATTAGGCGCCCGGGAAATGCTTCCTTCAGCATATCGGTTGTGGCACGTGCAGTGTGTGCCGTTGCACCGTCCTGTTGGAACCACATGTTTTCGCATGTGTTTATTACACAAATGTCAAAACAGAACTGACATTAGGCGCCAATCGCAAAATTTATAGCATTTTCTGATAGGAGGATTACTTTTGCGCCACATACATATACATATATATTTTTCATTATATGTATATACATATACATATATGTATGATTTTTTAACAATATTATTGTTGATAAGGATTTTTTAATAATATTATGTGTAGTCCCTACAATTCAGGCAGACGACTCGTCTAGGAAATTTTTATGAAAATCATTAAAAAAATTACTGTTTTGCATATAAATTTTATGCTCAAGTCGACCGTCTGCATTGCAGAACAGGGGGTAACTTCAACATGAAATAAAATGCACATACATACATACATATATACTTTCATTTGTGCATGTATGCATGTACATGAAATTCAGCCATGTATGTATGTAAAAGTAAATACATATATTTTTTATAAACAATTGTGTGTTTATTTATTTAACAATACGTGTTCACTCAAGAAAACCTAGAAGCAAAACACTGAACTGACAGAAGATTTTTCTGAAAAATATTTTTTTTTTTGAAATTGATATACTTAGTAAAATTCTTTTTTTCGTTTATTAAATTACTATAATAAAAAAGTTTAAACTATAAGAAACAATAGTTAACAATATTAATAATATTTATGCGTAAAAAGTACCAGAAACGAGCTTTCGAGTACACTAGTTATACAATGTGAGTCTTAGGTTTTCCAATAATATAAGAATGAATGAAGAATATATTATTTTATTGAATTTATTGTAATGAAAGAATTTTTAAAACCATTACATTTATATTTGCAGATGTTAAATAAGGTCAGAGGGCAAAAAAAGAATTCATAGTTTCTATTGGGTTTTTGGCTTTTTCATTTTGTGAATTACGAAAATCTTTGTTTGCATAACATTGTATACTTTCTCTATCGTAACACAATTAATGTTAAAAATAACAATAACTAGTTTTCAGCGACCAATTCCAATACCATAATATCTACTCTGCGTGTACATGTTCTGTTCCCCCAGATTTTATATCTAGTTGGTCTTTGATCGCGCAAAAAATTTCTTCTTTCAAGGCAAATTTTTTTTGCAAGCTCCAGCATACAAGAATGCTTCCGAAAAGAAAAAAGTCGATCAATGAAACTGTTTTTCCTACCTCGGACGTGAACTGTTGTCTACTACAATAAATTCTTGACAATAAAGTCAAGCCTTTGGGACTCTATGAAATTGTTAGAAAAAATTTTCAACTGTAAAATTTCTCAAAAACTCCACTGTGTATCAAAATAGACCATTAAAAAACTGACTATCAGACAATCTGAGTTCATTGAAAAAAAATGTGCATCACATCAAGCTTGATGTTATAAAAACTCATAAGTTAGACTTCAACTCTGAAATAAGTGGGATGGTCCTTCGTAATGTACAAAAAAACAAATATTTGCATTTATTTGTTTGTAATAGTTATTTTTGAAATGTTTACCATTCAAATATTTTTCGATATTTGTTTATAATTTTGAATTAATTTTTTCAAAAACTAAAAATTAATGTGTAGTTTTCACAATGCAAGCGACTTGTCTAGAAAATATATATGAAAAGCACTAAAATTTTTGAGTGATTCCTATCCGTGATGTCAAGTTTTTTGGCTCTGAAAGCACATCAAATTCTAAAGAAAGGCCTAAAGAGCGTAATTTTAAGATCTAAAAGTCCTAACGTGAAAAATGAGTGCAGATCCAAACGATTGAAGTTTCATAATGTTTAATATTTTCTAGGCTATAATCTATTTTCACAATAGTATTATCTTTAACGAAATATGTCAGACGAAGAAGGTATGCTTTACACTGAAAAAGAAGAAATATACCAAGTTTGTATTGAAGTAATTTTATGAAATAAAAACACTACATAGTTCATTTACTTAGTTTGGCACTAGTGTTTTGAGTCTTCAAAAAGCAGTCAAAATAGTGCCAAAAGCAACAAGTTGGCATGGCTGATTCCCATACAGATTTTCAAGACTATTGGCTTGCTTGCATTGTGGAAACTATATATAATTATTTTGTAGAATTTAAAAGAATAATATTTGTTGTTGGCTTAGCACGTCTAGATGCTTTTCGTTATTGCTTAATAGTCCTAAGTGTAAAAAAGAACTAGTTTTAAAAACGCTCTAAACATTTTTATACTTAATTTCGAATGTTGCTAAATAGCCATTTATGTGCTCTTTTTTGAAAACTTCCCGCTCGTTTTTGAAAACGATTCGGTTTGCAGACTCTATATTAAGGTTTGATTGGCCATACAAATTGTATTTTGAATCATTGCAGTATGTATGGATTTCCCTCAAGAGGATAATGCTATTAAAAAAATTAAATCATAACTCAAAAGACTATTTTTAAGGAAAACGAGTTTGTATTTTACAATTTACACACAACTTAATGGAAATTTTATTTCTATTTGAGTACACAATATAACTGTATGTAATTTTTACACAATACTAGTGTTGATATAAGGTTTAATTCAAGTAAATGAGCGATATATATGTATGAACATAAATATATGAATATAGTAGTAAAGTTCAAGTGATGTAGGCATACACACTAGTCACTAAGCTACTCCGGCTTCAGCGGTATTTTATAGCAGAATCATCGGTGAACTAAAATAACTAATAAAATGTCTACTGAATCCCAGCGGTAAAACTCAGAATACCTTCTTGGTGCAGGCCTTATTAAACGACTCACTCGCTTCTATGAGAAGGGGAGAAGAGAAGAAGTAACATGTTTTGTTTTTTTTTACCAAAGCACACGCAAAGCAAAAATATGGTTGAGGTAACCATAGTCCAACAGCAACATACTATTATTGAATTATATGGTCGTAGTTAAATCATATTATTGTCAATAGGAAAGTAAACTTTTAATAATATTATTATCTGAGTTAATAATAACATTATCAACAAAAACAATGAGCTTTGTTACACCTAATCTTGTTATTGTAAATATGACAACACTATTGTTAGATGTGACTAAAATATAATTGAGACTCACTATACCATGTTCTTATATAATAATAATATTGTTAAGTACGACAACAGTATTATTTAATATAATAACAATATTTTGTTTTTCAATCATATATTTATTGGTGGATCTCTTGTTTAAAACAACTGTGCGTTAAATCCGAAATAAAAATAAATTAATATTGTTGAAATTAAATGTATATATAGAAATGTATACTTAGATATGTGTGTATACTCGAAATACAAACACGTGTTTATAAAGAGATAAACATATGTACATACGTATGTATATGTTTTTATTTATCTACCCTTTTGTTTGTTTGTGTTTTGCAATACCGATAGCTTACACACGAAACACTGAACTGACAGAAGATGTTTCTGAAAAAGATTTTTTTTAAACTTAAAATAGTATGGTCTTGGATAGCATTATATTGTTATCTACATAATATTATTTTTAAAAAATAACAATAATTATGTTGCAGACATAAATTTTTAACAAAACTATATTGTTAAACTCTAACCATATCACACTTTTGTATGAATATAATAATGTAATTATTAAATTCAAACATTACTTTGTTTACCATAACAAAATTAATGTTTAAATAACAATAACTTGTTTTCAACGACCACAGATTTGTTTTTGAGAACATAATATTGCTTTCTCAACCATTCTACAACCATATCTTTTCTTTGCGTGTAAAAACAAAATCTATTAGTCTGAAGGCCTTCCAGAATTTTTGGCGAAAGAAGGAAGAACAGAACGCCTGCTGCGCAATGACAACGCGTGTAAAAAAGTTATAAGTATGAAATGGAGCGAGCAGGCCTTCTACATCCAAAAGAAGGTGTACAAAAGCAGAGTTGTAAAATAATGAAGATTTCCTCTATCTCTTCCTTCACCACCTGTCTTCTCTATCACTATCCCTTTCCTAAAGAAGGTAACACCTAGTAGTAGACATTCATTACGTGAGTTACTTCTCTTTATAAATAAAAAATATAAAACGTCACTAGCAGAACTATTTAAAAAGAAATTAATCTCAAAATTTAATTATGGTAATCTATTTCAGTTTCGTTTCGTTTGAACTTTAGGGTATCTTGATTTCATCCAGATGTACATACGTAGTCCTTTGCTCTTTTTCCATGTACATGGTATTTTGAAGAAACTTAATTATCTCATTTACACGTTTAAAAATGAAATCAACCTTTACAAATGTTAAAGATATATTTTTATAAATATTTTGGGAACATGGAAGATTTTCAAGTCGTACGTCTCTATCGCGAAAACGTTATTGATGTGATTCCGTAGGCTCCATTCTACATACATACGTATGTATCTCTGAATGAAATATACCAACAAACATACAAACAAATTCTAACTTTCGATGTGACTTCATTTAGGCACGTGTTAGACAAAAGTGATTGAGACACGCGTAAGGAACATTTTCGGTTTAGGCCGAAGTTAAAGATTAAGTATGAATAAAAGAAACCTCAATTTTAGAAATACATATTAATTTTTCCAGCAGCCGACCGACCCTCTTTTAGATTTTTTTTTCAAAAAGGGTAGTTCTTCTTACACATTATAAAATCATTAATACTTGAATTTTAGTCACGTGCCTTTACGGGCAAAAGAAATTAAATAGTTTTTATATCTTAGTGATCACTGTCTAATTATTAAGCGTTTTGCAGAAATTCCGTTTACAATTCCTACTTCTTAGGATTATCGAACAGTCGATATTTTTGTTAAGTTGAAAAATTATAGATGCAAATATGCACCTGATAATGAATGCAGGGATGAAAGAGAAATAGAAAGATACAACAATAATTTATAATTGAAACGAACAAAAAATCACGTTCTCCAGACGACAAAACCGTTGATACTCGTATCTACAAAAATTGTTCAACACAAAATCCATTTGATTATTAAAAAAATAAGAAAAACATGTTTACTTTTCGTACTTTCAGATGTTGCTACTTTGTTTTCTTGGCCAAGAGGAAAAATTTCCTATCAGCCATTATTAAATTTATAGCTCCCTTGAGAGGGTATCATCTTTGACAAAGCAAAACCATAAACACAACATAATATTTCCACATCTTATCCCCCTTAAAATATCTTTGCTAAATTATATATTTTTGCTACAAGATACCAGTGCGCTTAAGAAATTTACCATAAACAAATATATTTAAATATACAAATATATGTACATACATACACACATACTTATGTATGTACTGTTAACATAATATTATTTTTATAGCAGATCTCTATTATCTGGGGAATAAATACATTTTTAAAGAAAATTCTCCTTGACCGGATGTGAAAAATAAACTGTTAGTTTTTCTAAAGTTTTTATGCATATGCATGTATGTATGTGTATACATATGCATGAATGTATGCATATTGCAATGCAGATGTTGAAAAGTCAACTTTTTCAATAATGCTTGGAAAAAGTCTAGCTTATTTAAAGCAATTATACGGTTTAATAATTAATATCCTTGATTTTTAAGTTAATCTCAATAATTATCAAGGCAAATAGTTCTTTTGCACACCTTCTTTTTAAAGGCATTTTTGTGGCAAAAAGGAAAAAATGCTTAAGTCAAGATAAGCTCATTTTGAGCTAATAGTACACCCGTAATCTGCACAATCGAAAGTACTCCTGGTCAAAATTTCAATAAATTTGTGTGATTTTTCAAGAAGTTATATCAAAATTACTTGCAACTTATCTTTTTTAGACTTATAACCTCATTTGGAATAATAGCATAAGTGAGGTTATACTTTCGTATATTTTAACTCAAATGTATTAATTACTTAGAGTGTGTAGAACGATGTTTGCTTAAAAAAATAAAGGTTAACAGAGAATTTTCGAATTTAACTGTAAAAGAAATAAATTTCTGAAAATCGACTTGAACGCTTAAAAGTGCTCTCCTTCAAAACAGTAAAATATGACTTAAGCACTCTTTCCTTATTGCCACAGATTTGTAAAGAATGTCTTTGTGGTCTAACGTCTAATATTTTAGCCTTGAGTAAAAATCATAGCGTAAAAAAATGCTTGCTTGTACCAAAAAATGTTTGTGCATTTTTTACATACACAAAAAGAGCATAAGTATGTATATACTCGTATATAGTATATGTGTATATGCGTACATATGTATGTACACATGTCCTTTTTTAAATAAAGGAGAAAAAAGTAAACGATTTCTGTGAGAATATTTTATGTTTTTCTTTTTTAGATAGAAGAAAAGGACATTAGAAACACCTTTCGAAACAGGTAGTAAAATTCTTTAAAAAATTATCTGTAAAAAATATAGATTGAACAAAGAAAGAAAGCAAATGTTTATCATTTTTGATTTTAATTTGAAATTTGAATATTCATGGTATTTCTTGTTTGCGTTACAAAGCAAATAAATAAATGATCATAAGAAACGGCATGGTGTCTCTTTATTGTTAAGACGCCTGTGATCCATTTCTTATCGCTGTGCTGTCTTTTTATTAAGCAAAATACAAAATTTGCATCGTCTTCATGCAAGTATTTTTTTTTTTTTTGAAATTCGATAAATTTTTTGTCTTGGACACGACAGGACGAATGGAAAGATTAAACACCAGGAGAGTAGGAGAATTCAAGGTGTGAACAAAATAATGAGTTCAATTCAACAACAGAAAATTTAAGAGTACATACAGAACTTATCTGTTAAACATTTTAACAGTTTTTTTTAAATCGATCAACAATTATTTAGGAAAATGTTATGTCTTTAAATATCTTTTAATGTAGTTCCAGTTTTTAAAAGAATTTTTTTTTGCCAATCCTTGTCCCGACAATTCCAAAAATAAATCAAGTCAAACTAATTTGATGTTTTATCTGCTATATGATGCATACTTTTTTAATGCGTGTTTTCCTAGACAATATTCATGTTGACGGAAGAGTTGAAGGGTGCAGCTCAAGTGGGTTCGATAGTGATGGTGATGAGGTGTAAAACAACTTCACAGAAAATTAATATAGTCTTACACTGGCTTAGTTGTTTTTACGTACATTAAATCTTCGTATTACAAAGCAACTCATGGATCACATCAGTGTTTACCAGGCAGATATTCTTGCTAGCACGAAAGTTGTGGATTGGCTCGGAGTGAATGTCACTTCAATAACCATAATTTGTATACATGATAGTGGAACTGCTAGAATTCCCCTTTCTAAGAACAACTACAGCACTCGTCTGCGGATCATCTCTAAACGAGATGGCATAGAAGTTTAATATCAGAATTACAGGGATCCCGAAACCTATATACTTTTAGGAATACTAGGGTTTAAGAATTTTTAAGAACTGGGGCTACCTTACAGGTCCAGGTCTGAAAAAAATCAAATAGAAAGTGGGCCACGAGAAATGACTGCACCAAGCAGTTATGGACTCATCTAAATACGTAATATACAGTTTATTTGATTTCAAGAAATAGGTGACAAATACTGCTTTTAATGGCTGCGTTGACAGGACACGGTCTCATAGGCAGGCAGCACAGAGGTTAAGGGTTAAATATAATGGTTTGCCGCAGTGGCCAAGATATTATTAAAACAACGTACAAGATATTCTATGCCATTATCCTGTATTAGCCAGAAAGAGAATAACCACTGTGATTTGTTATTAGCCTTATACACAGAAAAAAATTATTTTGATATTTCAATACGAAAATCACCCATTCAATGAGAAAAATATTGATTTTTCAGTGATGACGATTTTTGCATTATTGATAAACAAAATTGTATGCTCGTTTATATATGTATATCCTTGATTGATTCGATGGTAGGGACTCCTCTGTGGTATAATAATGGACCACAAGGGTCTAAGTGGTCGCTGTATTTTTACTGGAATTCTTACTTAACCTCATCTAATTAAAAGCTTTAAAACTTTACTACAATGTATGCAAGTTTATAAATGTTCACCTTACCGCGTAAGAGAGGCGCGTTCTCTTGGAATTCAGTAGACTTGCAGCATTTTTGAGAACGTTTCTGTGTGAGTGAATGCTTTATAAAAATGGTAATTCGGCGACTAATTAGCCTAGACGATTCTGTAGTGTTAGAGGTTTTTGCCACTTAAATGATCCATTAAGCATACCTCTTCATCAAAAATGGATCGCAAAGTTTGAAGATACCAGAACAAAATTAAGAAAATCAAAACCCGGACGAATAAGATCAATAATAACGGTTGACAACGTGGAAATACTTGGGTAATTTCTGTGATTTTCATGAATAGCAGCTCATATTGAAAAATCTAATTTTTCTTAGTAATGCCAAAAAATTTCTTTTTTGAGGCTTATTTAAAAAAGATAAAATTTGTGTTGTTGTCTTACGACAAAATGAAGTACATGCGTCCATATTTTTCAAAATATTCTTAGATATTTTTGAAAAGCATTGAAAACATAACGAGAAATGAAAAATAAATATCTAGGTTGTTATTCGTGCCGATTGTGAAATCCAGAAAAAAACGTTACTGATGTTTTAATCGATCCAATCGAACATATTTTGTTTTTATATAACATAGCATATAACAACTTTATACGTTTTTGATAAGTTTTGCTTACAGAAAGACAAACTCATGAAACTTAAGTCAATTTGACTTGTCTGCAGAAACACTCAGAGTCTCCCGCAGGAATCGAACCTGAGACCTTCCGAATAGTTCGCTTACAAAATCTCAAAATTTGTAAATTAATTTTGACTATTTTGTTGTTTAGTTTAATAAATATTGTTATTGCACTTAAGGTCTCCTTATTTATTTTTTTTTTTTGATATTTCACTAGCATTTGGTTAGCTTTGTCAGGAAATATTTTATTCTGGAATATAGTTTCTTATTATATTACAAAAAGGTCATATATAGACACCTACTATTTGTTTTATCAATAAAACTTAATTAAAATTATTTTTAATTGTTATTACAACAATTTTGTGCAGAAATTGGTTTTGCAAAATCTTTTTTCTGAATAAGGGTCTTAATAATTGAATTGCGGGTTCATTCAATTTGTTGTTCTGAAGTGCAAGTTTTGCGACCTACTTGCATTAAAAGAGACATAACACCAAAAATTCTTACAGGCCGGTCGATAATTCTGTAACAACTTTTGCTTTCAAATAAGGATTTTAAAAGGATGTCAAACAAGATTTAAAGAAAGAATCGGAGGTAGAAGAGTGCCGGCGGGAAAACGATTTTTATTACTGAATTCGAAAACGTTATTAGCTATAAAACAAATTTTTGAGCTTTTTTTTGGCTTTATAGATTTCATACGAAAATTCTCATAAGCATATTGCATAAGTATTTTGCAGCATATTCCATTTTCAATCTATTACATTGTTACGAAATATTTAATTGTTAAAAAAAATATTATAAATGACATACATGTTTCGTCTTCTTGTTGTTGCTTATGAAAACGTTCATTACTGTCTTCGTTGTCGTCGCCACTGACAATGTCCCCAACAGCATGGTTTAAATGATGGTTGTAGAGATGTAGGTGACTGTTAGCGTGCTGTTGATTGAGTGGTTTCTCTTCCTCATTATCTTCCAATAACTCAGTTTTTAAGTAGGGAGAAGAGGAGGAACTATCCAATATTTCATTTTCATCCTTCGACGAGTCTTGTGTAGTAGATGCTGCAGATTGTTGATTATTCCAATGCATTTGTTGCTGTACAACCATCATTTTATTTTATTTAAAATTTATTTATTTTTTTGTTTCGTCTATTTTTAAAAACACTTTTTATATATTTTTTTATGTGTTTTGATTAAAAAGTTGCATACAACTTTTAAATATGAGTACATTATTTTTATTTACATGTTTCATTTACACAATTTGTTGCTAGATATTTAAATATTTATTGCTTGGTTAAAAAAATTTATTTCAATATTTAAATGTTATTCATTAGCATAAAATAGTTTATTAATTAGTGAGTTTGTCCTGTTATGTGCACAGTTAAAATGCAACTGAAACGCACTTGCTTTTGAAATTAACTATTTTACTCGAACCGCAATTTCAAACTTCTGCAAGTTTCTAATGTTTTTGTTTAACTATCAGTAGGAAACTCTCTTTTCTCCCTCTCTCTCACACACAGTGTAAGTAAGTCTCTTACAGCAACTACATATTAATATATTGAACAGTTAAGATGAAACACTTCAACACTTTCGTGCAGCCTTAAAATGTGCCGCTGCACATGCATTCCCCTCACTTTCGATATAAGAAATAATTAATGTATGTATGAATGTATTTGTAAGTAGCAGATCTGCATAATCATATTTAACATTTCCGTTTTGAATTCTTTTGCATTATACTCCGTTTGTGTATGTGTGAGTGTGTGTGCGTTTGTGACTGCTATTGATAAATAATAACATTGTTGTTATCGATATGATTGCATACATACAAACCAAAAACAAAACAAAAAGTTTCACCCTGAGTCGTCTTCTCCTTCCACTTAATATATGTACATTAACATACATATGTACGTATGTACGTGCGCTAATAAATTATTATGAAATACACAAATACTCGCTGCTAAGGGGTAAATATTGTATGTGCTTGTAGGGTTTATCTGTTTGAATGCCATCCACAATGCAATTGGAAAAAATTCTTATAAGATTCCTTGCTGCCTTGCTCTTGCTTCTCTGTTCAGAGTTCACTTTCTGTTTTCCTTCTCCATTAAAATTTTCTTCTTGATACTTTTCCTTTCTTTTGCTCTTAGTCTGCACAAGCGTCTTGAGTTTCTGCAAAAACATCCTTTTCCTTGATGATTTTGCTTGTTATGTTATTGCATAAAATTAACATATGAGTAAGTACTCGTATTTGCAGTTCTGCATGTGTATGCTCCGGGATGGGATAATGGAATTACATTTACTTGCGAATGACAGTTTATTTATTTGTGCTCGAAAACCTTTAATTTATTTATTTATATTTTTATCAAAAAGTGTCAAATGAATGCCAGCGAAACCATCTGATGAAAATCAAAAAGTTTTTATCTCTTATTTATTTAACGGCGAATGCAACTCTGATTGGCATAAGCAAAATTAATTTGTTTCTCTGTTTATGATTCGATTATTTATTAAATTTGACCTCTCTGTAAGCCAAATTACATGTGATTATTGTTTACGGGACAAATAACACACAAGTTAATTGTAAATATTCTGATAAATACTAGCCGAACGGAACATCATGTTGTTTTCGAAGGCTGTAACATCTTGATCAACAGGGTTTTTGTATTCGATAAAATGTGTGTAGTGACAATTAGTGTAAAATTGAGCCTTATACATGTACATATGCATATATTTTGCAATGCAACGTTATTTGCTTTACGTTGTTTAATTTTCGATGGCATGGAGAAGTGCACTGTTGAAAAAAAAAATTTATTTTGCATTTTATCAAAAATTACCTTTGTTTGCGTGGTTTTTAAATATTTCCGTTTAACATCCTGTTTGTGTAAGACGTTGACAATGGAAATCTGGACGTTTCTGTAGTAGATTAAAGAAAACTTGTACAATGACAACGCCTTACACAAAAATGCTGTAAATGTGGGTTTTCCCGAAACAATTAATGTGAACCGGACTTTTGTTCTAGACTGTAAGAACCAAACGATAAAAAGTCTTCAATCAGCTTTGTTATTATTTATTATCAGTGTGATATAGAAAACTTATCATTTGATTGTATATAATATTCATTTAATGCACTTATTAACGCACATAACGAGCTTAAAATTATAGTACGGACTGACGATTTTATTTATATGTTTCCGAAAGAAGCATCAATCAAACGACTCTAATACATATACATATACACGCTTGATGGTTTATTTGATCCTCCCCAGATCCCATAATAAGCTTATGTCCTCCAATTTTAATTTCAGCCTAGCCATTTTTCTTTTTGATGTTTACTGAAATTCGGATTGTCAAAAACGTTGTTTGAAATATCAAAACACTTTATTTTTTTTATAACGGTTGCCTCGACAATTTTCTCGCATGTATTCTTAGGTGCTATTGCTACTGGTTTATTTCTCTGAAAAGAAAAGAGATCAAGCAGTGTTTATACTGTTTGGTGAGTGGGATGGGAATGGTTGATTGTTTTCAATATTTTCCCCTCATGTGCTGAAAGAGCAGACCAAACAAATAGTTTGTGAATTTCCCATCTCTGCTAAGCAGTGCATGGCATTTGTCGTCGAACTTTTATTAGCATACATATCGCATTAGTAATACTTTCATACATACATATGTACATATGAACATACATATGTACATACTCACATACTATTTATGCTTCTTTGGTCTGTCCATACATATTTGCAATTGCAGTGCGCATTTTCTGTGGCTTTTTTTATCACTTTTTTCATTGCTTTAATGGGTGTGGCTTTATTCATAAAAAAGCATTTTATGCAGAATGTCCATATGTAGTATGTACATACATACACACATATGTATGTATATAGTTACAAAAATGTAATAACTTCTAATGTAGTATACTTTCCTCATACATTTATTTTGCCTATTCTCGACTTTATATAAAGCAAATGCATACCCATATGTATACACATTTATCTATGTGTGTACATACATATGTATGTATGTAGTATATGCATTATGGATAGTTTTATGTACGATAGTCACACATACATAAATATTTTATTTTTTTCTCCATTATATTTTTATTTTAGAATAAGTCTGTGAAACTAACAAAATAGTCGGACATTCGTAGGATGTCTGATCCAAACATTATTAAAAAAGTCACAAGTTCTATGAGAGTTCTAATCAAGATATGTCTATTCTTATTAGGCAGGTCCATCTCAATTCGCTTTGAAAAATTCATAGTTAGGATGTCAAAAATGTACCGAAAACTTTGTGTCAAAATCTGTGTTATATTGAAATTACAAGCAGTGAAAATTGTCAGCTAGGCAGTTGAGACCAGTTTATATGTATTAACCTTGGTTCTAGTTAAAAAGTTTATGCGTGCTCTTACGTACCTTTTCACAATGTATGGTTAAAAGATAACAGGGACTTTAACGGCAAGTTTTGTATGAAGAACTGTCAGTTAAAGTTCACGTTAACTCTTAACCACACATTGTGAAAAGGTACGTTAGAGGTCTTGTGTTTTAAATTATTTTTTAACTTTTGAAACAAAGTGACCACTGAAGTATTATTGTATCAAGTACCAGTACATGCAACAAATGCAACACTATAAAAACGAGTCGCATTTTGCCTGTTTTGCCTCTGAATGGTAATAAGAAAAAGTTGAAGTGAACTTATTTTTGGTACCAAAACTGTGGAGTGTCACTTAAGGGCGAATCCCTGAGCTAGTCGAACACTGGTATTTTTGCTGCACTACAAGCTAATATAGCCACTGTCCCGACTGAACTTTCACTATGGGGCTCCTTCATCCTTCACTGAACTGAAGGTTGGATCCCTTTATCACTTCATTTGTAAACTATTATTTAAGTGAAGGAGTGAAATTTTATTTGATAACACTGAGGTCCAAATAGTTCTACTCAAAGCCTTTTTCATACACATTTATTGTTTTTAAATATAATTTTCAAGCCAATGATTGCAATGCGCATATAAAAGAAGGTTAAAACAAATTTGATGTTAAAAGGAATATAAATAACATAATCAGATGGCTTTTTGCGTGAATATGGGGTGGAAGAAGAGATAATAAAAAATCTTAAATCATCAGATCTGGAGCAGTTTTGTGTTTTTTATATTGCTGTAATTAGTAATTAATATTTTCAACTAAAAATTTAATTGATTCAACTAAATATTTAATTGATTCAACCAAAATTTTAATTATTTCAATTAGTTCAAGTGGTGAGTTCTTTTCCATTATTTTTGATTTTAATAATTTCTTTAATGGTGTAAATTTAAAAGATTTTCTTGTGTATCACCTAAGGGATTGGCTTTGTTTGTTGTTATGCCGTGCATTGATCGAATAATGATAGGTAAGTAGTGTAAAATGGAATGTAAAAATGTAGAAAAGAAAGTTTATTCATATGTACATATGTATACTATTGTGTAAGTAAAAAAATTTTGTTCATATATATTTTTGTTCTCTACCAGGGTAAGCTTTAAATTGCATGAGAAATAGTTAAAGTTGTCATGCAAGAGCATAAAAGAAAATCCACAAATAGGCAAACTGAAAAGTTGCACAAAAATAAAACTTACAAATCACGATTGAATAAACACTTACAAATTTCGATAAATTTTGTTGTTGCGGAATTACAAAATGTCTCTATAAAAAATAAAGAAGGAATTATACATGTAATTTGCACAATATTTTTCAAGAAATTTCTTCTTAATTTTGTAAATTTTTTCAAAAAATCCAAAACATATTTAGGGCTATCATGAATTAAAATCGGCGTGAAATTTCTCCGTTTTCAAATTAGAATTTTTTGTTTCCCTATTACTTACTATTAGTTGGAATTGTTCCCCGGGAAAAATTTCACGCGGAATTTTATTCATGATAGCGCTGATTATTGATTACATTTGATTAGTGAAGAAACAAAAATTAATGAATAAGAACTAGATTGTTAAATAGTGTTCAATTGAATTAATTATATAAAATTTTTGTTTTGATTTGTGGTCCCTAGTTTTTTACCCTACTTTGCTACACTTTGCATATACATACATATATACATATGTATGTATGTGATTTTTGCACGTCTTGAATTACATTGAATTTTGGAAGCTGTGTTTAGTAGCTATTTTATTGGTTATTTTACTTACTCGATTATTCTGCTACACAATACCAACGAAGCAGGAGGATTAGTATGCGCTGAAGCCGGTATAGTTCAGTGACCAGTGATTATGCCTTCCTCACTTGAGCTTTACTACAACAATTGACAAAAAGGCACACTAATCTATATCAGAAAATTTCCTGGTGTTGTTATTTAACGACTTTGTCGGTGATCGAGCTGGAACCAAGGATCTCCAGCTTTGTAGTCAATGTTCTAACTACTTCAGCCAACGCCACACTCAAATTATATACTTGTGTATATTAAACTGAAATGACTTGTGACAAAAAGTTTTGCATTGCAATTTCAAGTTTTTCAATTTTATTTTAGGATGTTTGCTGTTTAAACATGCATCCGAGCTTTTGAAACAATTGAACGGACCGTGCCCATTTTTTTGTAAAGCACTGCTTATGTGCAATATCTAACTACATGTATATGTATACAATTTCATAGCAACATTTGCCACTTGAAAGTGTTAAAGGTCACGCTGTGCACTGATATGAGTATGAAAAAATAAAATATGTTTTATTTTGTGCAAGTTCTCTGAATTACAATTGCGAAAATATATCGCTACTTTATTGCAACATAGACATATGTATCTCAAAAGATGCGTGATTAGATTTAATATCCGTTATATCATGTATAAAGGCCCAATTATAATATGAATAAGCTGGCTTAAGCTAATGCCAGAATTGAACGATAAGTCTGTCAAATACTTAAGCAATTCAGATGTGGCTTTTAGGTGGCCACAAAGTAGTTACATGCACTTAAGTATTCTTTAGCCACAGCTGCACATATAGGTATTGTTCACCATTTTTTTTAGTAACAACTAAATGAATGCAATTCAATCAAATTAACTTGTTGGAATATCCTAATCTATTAAAAATTCACGTATAATTATATCCACCACTTTATTACTAGTTTTATTTGTTTTGCCTACTAAAAAGTACAACAATGAACATACATAGATAAACTCATGTGTATGTGTATGTATATGTGTATTGTAAAACAAAAAATGAAAATAAAAGTTTTGCTTTCTTTTTTGAGTTTAAAATAAGAAACAATAAAAACATATTTAAAATGAATGAATCTTTTCTGATGCTGTGTGCTTGAGTTTAAAAAATGCACACAGTGTTTTCCGTACGGAATGTGCGTTCAGTTTGGCACTTAGCTTAAGCAAATGACATTTAACGAAACTTGACGAAAAGTTCTATAAGTACATTATAGTTTGCCACATACGTTTTATATGTAACAGCACAGCGCTTAAGTTCGCTTATTCATATTATAGTTGGGCCTTAAGATTGTATAAAAATTTCATGTAAAAGAGTTGTTCATGCACCTCTTTAGAAAAGAGAGTATTTGTGTATCTTCAATGAGTTGTTAGTAGGGTATTCAATTAATCGGGATTTTGCTTTAATCGGTTAATCGTTCGATTAATTAATCCAGAGTTTTGCTTAATCGGTTAATAATCCTTAAATTTCGGTATTAACCGGTTAACCGATTAATAAAGTTTTTCCATAAATCAAGTGTTTTAAACAAATCAGAGTGCATAAATTATTTATTAATTTGAGTTTATTAGTAAAACCAAAAGCACACATAATCAATCACCCGTATTGCGTATGTCATGTCGAATATTCGTCTACGAGAATTTTGTACTAGATTAAAGGAAATGTGTACAAGGTTAGGATCGTCATGAACATACTGAATAAAAATTTCTAGATTACATTAAAAAAAGCTTTTGTACTCAGTAGCCATCATTCAGAGGGAAGCTTTTTAGACAACCCAACAGCTACAAAAAATTATAGTTTCGTCGTCTATTTGTTTTGTTTCTCTTTTCACTATCTTATACATTTCAATGACATTTGCAGTCAAACTAATTTCAATACCCTTCGATAACTGGTGAATAACCCCATACTTGCACACATATCTACACTAATACAACGACAACAATAGACTCATCTACATCGTGCTGATGTGTAGTCGCATATGTATTAAACACTGTCCTTTATCATCTTTTTCATTGTTTGTTATTGTTGTTGTACATTTTTATTTCTATAACTCCTGCACACTATCATACTGATTAAACTGGTCTGTGAGAACACATTCATTTAATCATACATTTATTTGGACGTAGACATGTAAATGATGATGCTACAACGCAGGGATCGCAGATTATTTCATAGTGAAATCCCCAAGTAGAAAATCCTCCAAAAACTCTCTTTGTTGTGCCCAAAACTCTCATTTGAAATAACAGTTGTTTACTTCGTTCTTTTATATCCCCTAAGATCCCCACTAGAAATAATAAAATTTTGATTGCAATTGATTTGTGCTTACTTTTGTTACGATATCAGAAGATGTTACATACAGAAGAGCAATTTAAATTATGATAATGTTTACGTAATTTCAAATGCAAATAATAAAACAAAAGTTAAAATAAAAATCCCTAACGTATGAGAAACAAATTCCCCAATCCCCAAATCGATTTTTAGCCACATTTCCCTCAAAAATTCTCTGTTTGGCAATAAATCCCCTAATCTGACAACACTGTAGTACAAATGCTAAACTGAATACGAGTGGTAAACAAATGATAAGCAACAGCAACAAAGTAACTGAATAAGCAACTGTGATAAAAACAACATCAAAATGAAATCAACGGCTTACCATCCTTAAAAGCAGATAACTAAAGGAACTAAATTAGTGCCATATTTTTGGCTTATTGACCTCATTTGGTGAAAGCGCAGCAACATATTAAAGTTAAGTATCGGTCGGGATATATAGTACTCTCGGTTTACTTGTTAAAAAGTAAAATGTCTATAAATAAATTTATATGTTTATATGCATGTATTTTAACTTAATTTTGCAAAAAGGATCAATCTCCTGAACTAGTATTTTAAATACATATTTACATATGTATATACAAATTAAGTTCCGTTTTAATAATACTCGTATCGTATGAGGTGTTGACAGCAAAAGAGTCATATCTCATAAAGAAACAGACAGATCAAATCACTGATCCAATAGGTATGGTTTGTTCCTGGCTTTCTAACCAGTAATTTCCGAATGATCTTTTGGGAGCTCATTAATAACATTTTTCACCTTGGCCAACCTCGTTTACTTTGCCCATCAGAAATGTGATAACTTAAAAATTTAAAGGCAAAATGCTGCCTGCCGTTCCCACACAATTTTATTCCTTTAAAAATCTGATACGTTTAATACTTGTAAAAGTCGTAAACGTTTGCAACGTAAATAAAAGAATACATATTTAGTTGTTTTTATTTTATTTCATTTCCCTGATTATTTGCCAAAAACAGACATTTTCATCAAAATCGAACGACAGCAAAAACTGAAATGTAAATAGGAATGGCATTATTAAAACTAAAGGCGAATATGAGTAATAGGGAAAGAAGAAATGAAAGAAATACTCGTATGTATGTGTGTATGTATGTACTTGTGTGAGTGTACAAATCAAGTTGTGCTAGAAAATTAATCAGCAACACTAACAACACATTCCCAATAACAACAAGAACAAATGTAACCCTAAGATAGATTTGTGTATCCACCGTGTTGTATTGTCAAAGTTTTATATATTTTGCATTGAGTTCGTTAAAAGAAGTTTTTCTTTTATTTCCTGTTTGGTAAATGTCCGTGCGTACCAAAAAAAAAAAAAAAAATAAAAAAAAAAATAACAATGTGGGGGAAAAGTACATGAATAGAATAGTTGGCTGATATTTTGCATGAATGATTTGTTTGTAAATTTAATTGAAAATGTTTGTTTAAATATGTATGTACATATATAGGGTTGTATGCTGCTGCATTCTATACATACATACATACATACACAAACGTATGTTATAAACAAATACTAATTGAAGGGTGATTTGAAATATCGACAAAGGAATAATATGTAAATATGTAAGTACATATTTACTATTGATGTAGAGAATATAAATTTTCAGATATTTGCGATTCGATTATCTGAGGTAACATTCCCGAATACAAGTACGCATACATATATTTAATGTTAAATTTCGAGACAATGTATATGCAGAAAAATTATTCTTCTTTATGATGAAAGCAAATTAACTAACATCTGCATAATTAGTAAAGAACAAAAAAACAATGGCAAGACTGTTGTAAATTTAGAGATGGTAAAATTGAGCTTTCATCGATGAATTAAAACAATTCACATATTGCATTTTCACTGCATTTCAAAAATCAGAAATCCACATAAACTGACGCCACACACAGTGAACCAAACACAAAGAACGCTGATGATGAAGGTGTTGCGATCTTCGAAAACAGCTAGTTGTTCCGTTCTGTTATTGTTTGTCAGAATATTTACAATTAAATTTAGTGTTATTTGTTCATTAATAGTTCTTTGGCAAAAAGGAAAAAGTTCTTAAGTCCTTATAAGCTGATTTTAAATAAATGGCATTCCTGTAATCTCCATATTTGAAAGTACCCTTAAGCAAAATCTAAATTAGTTTAGGTGACTTTTCAGGAACTTATAGCGCAATGACTTACAGCTTATCTTTTATCAACTTATAATCTCATAGGGAATAATAGCTTAATTAAGTTTATATTTTGGTATAATTTATAATGAGTAGAATGCTGTTTTTCTAAAAACAATTAATGAATATCGAAGTTGCCAATTTAACTTTTAAAAAATAAATTTGAAATTCGACTTGAAAGCTTAAAAGTGCTCAACCACAAAAAAGTAAAATATGACTTAAGTACTTGTTCCTCATTGCCACAGAATTATCACATGCAATTTGGCTTACAGAGCGTTACAAACTTTTTTTGCCTAATAAAATCATAGATACAAATAAAAATTTTTTGCTGAAGGCGGACCTATAAAAGAGTTTTATAAAACCAGCAAAATTTATGTATTTATGTACATAAGTAATTGAACCGAAAATCTAGGTTTTGTTGATGTTTTTACTGTAAGGAAAACTATTTATTAATATATTTATGTATTACATTTATTAAATTTAAAATAAATTTCACTCAAAAGCTTTTGCGAGAATAAAAATTTAAATATTTAAAATTTAATTGTAAGACATCTTCTTGAGTTCATACCCTTGGTCATGTATATAATAATTTCCAAAAATTATTAAGAAATTTTTGTTAATATCTTTTCATCGCTTCGAAAATTGATATAAAATACAAATATCCATCATAAATTTACTCTGTCAAGTACACAAGGAAGTCTAAGAAGAATAAATTTGCAATTTGTTTTCTTATTACACACTTGGAGTAAATTTGATATATGATGAAGGGAATAAATAATTCAGATTGTATTCAATCCAAAAAAGCACTTTGAATGTATTTGGTGTTAAACATTTAAAACCATATCTGGAAAATATAAGTTTCGTTATATACGACACCTCTATTGTACAAAGTTTTTCCATAAAAAGTAAAATAAATAAATTATAATTAATTTTAATTATTATTGTTCGAACTTCATTTATTTCTATATTTCTGATTTGATCAGGCAAAATTTCGTATTGCTTTGCAAGCCAAATTACATGTGATAATTATTAATGAACAAATAACACCAACATTAATTGTAAATATTCTGACAAAACACGTAGTTGAACGGAACAATTAGCTGTTTTCGAAGGCCACTAAACGTTCTTCAGTTCAGCGTTCTTCTTCTGAATTTGTTACATTTAATTTAATTTTTTATAATGAAAAGTTTGGCAAAATATTTAACTGGCTTTGTTGAGTGTGATTAGAAAGGCAAATATTTGTGAAGATTAATACATGCCAATATTCGTTAATCAAAATAAACTCTGCAAAACTTCAAGCTCTTTTGGAAACAAATGTGAATTTTCTGGAAGTCTTTAATATGTATATAAACGTTACAAAACATTTTTTAGGAGTTTTCAATTTTTTATGAACAAAATTTTACGATATAGATCGTTTAGGATGTAAGTAAATTATTGCTAGCGGCATATGTACTTGTGCAGTCGGTAGTTGGCTGCCGTAAATATATTTAAGGCATTATGAGCAAATTCCGAAAGAGTTCATCGAGTTCAGCTATTGTGAATTTAATCAAAATCGTATCTATGCATGCAATCATTCATATCTCTGTCAGTTGAAACTAAAACTAAATACATACGATGGTATACTTAAAGAATTTAAAGTATACTTTGTTTTAACTATCAATATGCGCCAATAAATTTAAGTTGTGTAGCATCTTTACTTGCCGTCAGACAACACTCTGAATAAACAAATGATTTTGTACAATACTCACATTTACATTTCATATATTTATTTTATTCGTGTATTGAAACTATTGAAATAAAAAAAGAGTTTATACGAAATATGTATGCATAATAGTAGACGTACTGTACTAACTACAACTCCTTTGCCTCGCCGCTTGCCTCCGGTAATATAATCAACTGCAGACTGATTAATCAAACGCAATAATAAACTATTACCATTTCCAATTTTTATCGTTGAAAAATATTTGTTAAAAAATCTGTTGTTAAACCTTCTACAATTAGCTCAAAAATACTTTTAACTTGCTGTGGGAAAATTTTGCAAAAAATACGTTTCTTTTTTACACTCTCCCTTCAAATATCCACTTTTGGAAAACTATAAGGAAAAACGGTTATTTTTTATTTCGTTGTTTGCTAATATTCACAGTCAGTTATTGAACATGTCAATGCTCGCACTCGATCTCTTCCATTACGTTTTCTCTTAATAGAAAATCTTTTGTGTAAAATCATGAAAAAAAATTTAATAATTTTTTAAGGTAGAAATTTGTTTTATTGAAAAACGAATTTTCAATACATTCCCAAACAAAAGAAACAACTAAGAAACTGTCTTATTATTCATTAAGTGTAGCGGTTTTTTCTTTAACATTATCCATGATTTACGCCTTAAAAAAAATAACAAGGAATTGTTTTCAAGGAATAAATTTTTTTAGGTTTTAGGTAAAAAATTGCCAACAATTTCTATATTTGGGATAAAAAAGTACAAAATTTATGTTTGTCCTCATTGTGTAATCAAGGAATTACAATTAAAAAAAATATATTTATGTATATGTACGTATGAACTGAAACTGTTTTAACGGAATTTATAAGGGTTGCTTTTAGTTACATTAAGGGACAATAGATGATGATCAACCTCATCGTCACCAGCAGCCGTAAATGAATCTACCCTTAAATACCTTGCCTTTTTTTAGCTGTTGAAGATCGTTAATAATCTCTTATTTTTTATGTTTTTTATTCAATAAAGATCCTCTTAAAAATGGCAATGATTTAACATTTTTTATGTGTATTTTCATTTTTGCCTTGAAATCTTAAAATTTTGGGGTTTTCTTATACAATATCCTTAAAAAATGTCATTCTTTATTCCATATACTATAAAGAAAATTTCTAATAAATAACAAATTTTGTATTTTTTCTGCTGGCTGACAAAGTTGTGAAAAAAGGAAGTTTTACCCTATATTTTGTAAAATAGTTTTAATTTTTCGTTTTTTTTTTTAAGGAAAAAAGGTCCTTTGTTATTTTTTTATTTCCGTTACATTAATTTTCAATTTTTGGTATACAGTTTTTTGTTTCATTTTTCAGTTAAAAAAACCTATAATTTTAAATAAATTTCATTGAGGAAGGGTTCAGAAGAATACTCTGCACTTTTTTCTATTTTATTTTTTTTATTTTTGCTTATTTATTGTTTAGAATTACTTTTGTTTTCTAGCCGTTGTGGATGATGGAGTTAAACGTTATTGAATTTTTCATTATTCGTTCGATAGAGAGTTTTCTTTGGCGCCAACTTTGATTTGTTCATGGCTTGTGTTTTTCGCGTAAATGATTCTAGCCAGGTGTGATATTATTATATTTTAATATAACTATCCTTTGCACAATGTATTTGATATTTTATAGTTGGAAAAAAACACTTTGATATCATTTTTTAAAATCCCTAAAAAAAGGTTCATATGTAGTAGAAAAAATAGGATTTTTTAACCCTGATGTTACGCTCATTTAAAATTTGGAAAGTCTTAAGAATATCGTTTGCCTTCAGTCGTAAAGGAAATAAAAAAAAAAAATACTAATATTTGTTTTCTTAATTATTGTTTTACAATGAAATGTAAAAGTGCAAAGTCCAATAATGATAAAGAAGAAAAAGTGGTAACAGCCATTTCAAATATGAAAATTTCAAACGTTAAAAACTGTTGGTTGTAACTTTGAAATAAATAAAATAAGTTTGTCAAACTAAATGTTCAACTTTTGTAGTTTTTGTTTGAGTCCTTAAGTTTTTTTTTCAAGATTTTTTGATCTTCTGTAAAATAATAACACTAATAATAAAATACATTATAAATTTATTGCCTCGATTACGGTTTACAACACAAAAATGTTGTTGTGTTGTGTGGGCTACAACACAACATCAATTCTTTTGGCGATTATGGTTTACAACATCTACATATGTCACATAGTTGTATTTTAATTGTAGTAGATATTTACATAAAAATGCAGAGCTGTCGGTTAAAAAAGATGAACTTCATATTTTTTTCGTTATGTTGCTAGAAGAAGAAAAAATCATGAATGTTAAGTTCGATATTTTTTTAGTGCTTGCATTTTTAAATAAATAAATATTGTGTATTGTGTTAATTATCTTTACTGCTTTTAATTCATGTAAATATATATTTTAAATAAACATGCATAAAAGAACAATGGAAACTTTGGCCAAATACAAACTTACATACATAAGTGTATTATAAGGACATGCTTATGTTCGCCACATCTCCTGCATTCTCTTTTTGTCAATTCGAGCTTAGAGATCTACTGCCTTATTCATAAAAAATATTTCAGGCTTATTAAGCACTTATTTGACATATTTCTATGGAAAATTTGTCAAATAAACCTAAAATATTTTTTATAAATTAGACCGCTAATATTTTCTTTTTCAATAATCTATAAATTTTTTTTTTTGATAATTTTATAGTGAATTGTTTATCTAATTTTTCGACCTTTTATATGTGTTCAATGAAACTATTTTTTTAAGCTTTAGGTCAGTAAATTTCATAGATCTCTTCATATTTTTATTTTTATATCGATATTTCGTTAACGTTTGGTAAACTTCTTCAGGATTATTCTTTTTTTGATTGAAAAGAAAAAAAATATAAACTAATTATCAAAAAATAAAATAAGAATAATCCTGAAGAAGTAAACCAAAAATATAAAGAAATATATGAAAATTACTGACCTAAACCTTAAAAAATAGTTTCATTGAACATTATTCTATAGTTCTTTAAAATTTCTTTCCAAGCGTTCCAGAGTGTCCTAGATCTCCTCGTCCTAGATCGTCTTCCAGCTTATCTTTTGCATATGTATACTTAAAATTTTTTGCTTCAACGACAATTAGACAACACCTAATGAAGAATTGTTTCTTTTTCACAGTTCTGACAACACAAAAGAACACATGTTGTAAACCATAATCACAAGAACTTCAAGATAGACAACTAAAATGACAACACTCAAATAAGTGTTGTAAACCGTAATCAATATTCGAAACATACAACATTAAAATAACAACTGTTGTAACCATAATCAGGCCCTATATTATTTAAAATTTACAGCATTATATAATAGTTGTTAGAACAATTTTATTAATTACAAATTCATTTCATGTTGATTTACGTACATATGTATGTATATAAATTTTATTTTATTTTAAGTTGTCCACATGTTCACATTCACTTTAAAGCTTAAGCTGAAGATCCATACCATCCGTTCTATGCATATGCGTTGTATGCGTTTCTGTACGTTCTCTTCGATTATAAGTTCAAGTTACATGCAATACGTTTTATGCGCCAAATATTTTTGTTGTGATCAGCTGTAGTGTGAATATTTTTAAAAATAAAAACAGTTCTTGCAAAAATGGAAAGTGAAATTGTGATTTTAAATGAATTCACTCAATTCATTGAGTTTATCTATATAATCTATATAATATTTTGTAGAGGAGTAGGCTTTTATTATACAAAATTTCGTGATTTTTCACAGCTTCAATTAGCTTCTCCTCCATTGCACTTGCTTAAATAATAATAAACACAACAGAGATGACACTTAGTACACAAAAGCAATCGATAACTAGAATGCAAATTTTGTTTTTGAAATATTTATGTTAAAAACTGATTTTAATATATTTTCTTCTTGAAAATAGTTATAATCTTTATTACAAAATATTTTTCATTTATTATAAACTTTTTTATAACAAAAAAACTTAAAATTTAAATCCACCACACTAACGTTTTTATCGATATCATTGAAAATATAATATAATTTGCCATCTTTCGCTTTCAAAAACAGCTGACCTTTTTTCATGGTGCATGAGACGGATACAAAAGTAGAAAGTAGATCTACTTTATCCGTCCTATGCGTCTATACGTTCTTTGCGTTTTGTTCTGTAACTTGCCACATAAAATTACTTTGATTCTACTTTTTTGACACATGCATAAAACGCAACTACGCATTGAACGGATGGTATGGACCTTCGGCTTTAATAATTGTCAATCTGTATGTTCACATAAAAATTAAGTTCGTGAGCCCAGAAGAAAGTAATCATCCCCAAGTGTAACAAAAAAAAAAAAAAAAGAATTTCATCTCCAACCCACAGACATATGTACACACAATCAAATTCTTCAACTTCACCTGCTTGCAAGTGTGTGGGTTCATATAATAAATGTTTAAATATTAATTTACAAAAGTGAGAACAAAATATGCGTAAAAAAGAATCAAAGGAAAATAGAAAAACCTTTTACAATCAAATTTTAAAACGCTTTACCGAATTTCTGATTCCACCTTCTCCCCATTTCAAATCCGTTTTTGCAACCTGAAATATGTGGTGCATGCTTATGAGGGGGTAGGCCACAAAACGAATATTATTACGATGTTATTGTTGTTGCTAACCTTTGACCATAAACATAATTTAAAAATAGAAAAAAAACTTTGAACACCCTCCTCAAAAATATTTTCATGAAAAATTATGAAAAAATTGTGTACAATAAAAATTCAGTTCCATAAACACTGGTGTCACAGTCACCACCAGCTGAGTGTATAAATAGAATTCTTCACAAGATTTAAACATAAAATTATATTATTGCAAAGAAAAGATGCCACGATTGTAGTAAATCCTTCGTGCCAGGTTAATGTGGGTGGCTGCGTGTGTCTATTAACAGTTTGTTCAATTTCAGTTCAAATCCAATAAAAACACTTTAAAGTAAAAGCTTGTTGCAGGAGCAAGAATTAAAAAATTATAAATCGACGCTGAATAGAGAAGTTGAAAAAATTATTTTTTGTTTGTCTAATGGATGTGAATTTTATTCATGTGTTCTTATGCTTTCCATGCGGGTAGTTATTTTGGTTTTTTTTTACATTCAAATAAGGGTGGATTGCTTTGTATCGAATGAAATAAGGATATGTACGCATTTAATGTTATGTATCACGAATTTTTTTATTTAATTTTTAAGTTTTTTTTATTCAAATTGGATTGGTGGTTCGAGCAGAGTTGAGTGGAAAGGGTTAAATTTAAAATGAAAAATGGAGACAGCTACTCGTAAGTACATACAATAAAATGTACGCAAAACAATATAAAAAACAACAATTGATATACATACATACATATGTAAATAGGGAAGTTCATGAAACTGCAATTATGATAAGATTGTTGTTGTACATTGATTGCTTTTGAATAATCACAAATAATTTAATATTTGAACACAACATTTCGCTTTATTCATAACATACATATGTACATACTCGTATGTTATGATAATAATTATATTGATTACTGCTTCAATAAGTTAATGTTCTGATACGAGGAGTATCAGCTTCCAATTGCACAAGGTGGTGAAAAAAATAATGTAATTTTTTAACTGCCTGCCATTTTGTTATAAATGAAAAAAGGGCTTTGTCTCATATCTCCCATTTACTAAAACAATGTCATAACTCAAAAGAATTATTTTGCCAGAAAATGCGTTTAAAGTTTTAAATTTCAACACAAATTAATGGCAAAAGAAAATTTTATTTTCTCTCACGAATTAAGTGAACAAAATATTTGTATACAATTTGTACACAATATGAATAACGTAATACGGACTAATTCCCACTTTTGGAGTTCTGACATTGTTTTAGTACATGAGCGATATTAGTAAGTGTATACTTTCATAAGTTTTTAAAAATTAGTTCTACAATAGTTGTTTAAATTCGGGAATTAGTTCATGGCTTTGCGATGGTCCCGAAAGAAAGTTTATAGGAAATTGTGATGACGGAAATTGCACGAAGCAAGAACTTGATCCTTATTTTGATCTCACTGCTTTAAGGGTGCGAAGTTTTCCGAAATTTTTTTATATAAATCAATTTATTGAAAGTATATGGAATATTTGCTCCTTTCACAACCTATTGTGGGAGTCGTAGTTCATAGTGTTGTGCTTATCAGCTCTTTTGAGTGACCGCTCTTTTCAGCTCAGCTGACTTTGCTGAAGTATTTCATTCAGTTAGCTCAGTAGCTCAGTTCATTTGTAGTGAAACATTTTTTGAAGCATAAAGAAGGAGCGAAAACCGAAACATAAAAAGTGACAGATTTATACAGAGTGTGTTCGTGTGTGTGTCATACATTGCAAAACAAGGCAGGTGAAGTATAAAAAATAGATAAAAGTAAAATAGTTTAATGAGTGGAATTGGTTAATAAATATATGTATACTTTTTTATGTATGTAGTTGTGCGACACAAAAAATTTGCTGAAAAAGCACAATACTTGTGCCGAGCTCTTTCATTAGGTCGTTTTAGACACAAACCCACTTAAATTACATAGGTTTGTGTCTAAATCGAGCTGCTGAATAAGTCCACATGTTATTTAAATGGGTTTGATTATAGGTTTGTGTCTAAAACGAGCTACTGAAAGTGTTCAGTACTGAGTTGACAGCGCTCAGTGAATTGAACGGCTCACAGCGCTCAGTTAAGTGAATCGTTCAATTGAACTAGTTCGCTCATTAGCTACACAACTCTAGTAGTTCATACATGACTTGTTGGTAATTTCAATAAAAGCATTGTTTATAAACAAATGTTTACAAAGAAATGACCATTAACGTTTGTTTGAGCAATTATATACATATATATGTACGTATTAGAGTGCTTGTAAGCCGTAAAAAAGGCTTACAAGCACTCTCATTAATTTCAAAATGTGTGCGTATATTTCTCCGTTATATTGGGTGTTTTTTATTGAGGTATAGAACTTTAAGTTGGCATCACTTTTTTAACTGTCGGCCATTTTGTCAGCTGTCAAGTGATTAATATTTAGTTTGGTTTGCCATTTCATCATGAACAGGTTGACAAAAGAAAAACGCTTGCGAATCGTGCAAATTTATTTCGAAAATAATGGTTCAGTTCGCGAATTTTACCGCAAGCTCCGTCCATTTTATGGTCGACATAATCGTCCATCAGAGCAATTAATTGGGTTAACCATGGATCGTTTTCGCACTACGTTTACTCTATGTGATAATACGCATCCGCAGAGACGTCGAACAGTGCGCACCGAAGAAACAATTGCCGCTGTAGAGCAAAGTGTTGAAGAGGACCCGAATGAATCGATTCGCCACCGGAGACCGGTATAGAGCCATGATAACCGACTATTTTGTTCCCGAACTGGATGGCATGAATGTGGATGAGTTGTGGTTCCAACCAGACGGCGCTACATGCCGCACAGCGAACGTCACAATCGATTTATTGAAGGAAAGATTCGATGAGCGCATAATTTCGCTGAATGGACCTGTCAATTGGCCACCAAGATCGTGTGATTTGACACCATTGGATTATTTTTTTTGGGGATATGTGAAGTCGCTCGTCTACGCCAACAAACCACAAACGTTAGGGGACTTGGAAGCCAACATTCGTGGTGTTATTGCCAACATACGGCCCCATATTCTCGAAAAAGTGGTTGAAAATTGGACCTGTAGAATTGGCTTTATTCGAGCCAGCCGCGGCGGCCACATGCCCGAAATCATATTTAAACATTAATGGCATAAAATTATCCTTCCAATAAAGCCAAATTGATGGACATTAAAACGATTTTCTTGTGCTTTATTTCAATTCGAAGTTCTATACCTCTAAAAAAACACCCTGTATTAAAAAAAACTTTCAAAAGAGATGTGTTTTGCTTCCCGATAATAATACTGAAGTACAGAACAAAAATGAAGTAGAGCATCAAAATTCACACAGAACATTCCAAACATGTTTGAATGTTCTGCTAGCAAAGACAATTTTGAATATAAAAGAAACATTGCGTTTCGTTAGGAATATGAAAGCTGAAAAGAGTTTTATTTACAATTAAATAATATCGTACATACATACTTACGTAAATTTGTATACAATAATTTGTTAATTTTTATTTTCAATTTATGTTTATATAAATAGTTTGCATGTTTGCGCTTGTGTTCTATTGTACTCGATGTTTCTGCTATGATTTACTGTGCAGAGGAAAACTTTTTGAATGATGCTTTCTTTTATTTTAGTGAGAGTGATACTTTGTTAGTTTTGTTTTGTTATTTATGTTTACACTGAAACACACTGCTGGAAGTGTTGTGAACTGGAACGCAAAACCTTTGGAATGTCTTACGCAGCCCTTTATTATGTATATACAATTTTGATGAGCATGGCCCTTCCAACATTGGTAAATGAGCTCAAGGTATATACAAAGTTTCGTTAGCAATGGTTGGGTAGAAATAAATGTTATGTGCAATTTAAATAGGCGGAAAGTACCAACTTATTCAACGCAGGATTTTATCGTTTCATGAGCCTAAGATGTGTGCAACGTGAAATAGAAAGTTAAAATTTGACGGGCATGACATCGCACACTTAAAAAAAATTCAAGATTAGTAATAGCAAGAGCTTCGTAAGTATGAGATAAGCTGGGGGCAAATTACGGCACTCATTATCAAACGAAATTACGAAATGTTTCAATAAAGTTTATATGGAAACATTTTAAAATTTTGAACCGTATCGAATGCCGTAATTTGCCTCCTGAATTATATGTGTGCGAGTGCAAAATCAAATCAATTGATTTCTGTTTTAAAAAGGCTTAATTTTAATTTTTAGTTCTGAAGTTTAGTAGGTCTGGTTCTTCCCCTTGGTTAAATGTTTCAGATCTTAGACGTCTGTAGTTTCTTGCTTACATAGAGCTGTACAAGTATACTTGTAAACCGAATTTCTGCTATCTACCTATAGCAGACGAGTTGCATAAGACTGAATAGAGAAAAATAGAAGATGAAATTAGAAGCATGCGAAGAAGCTGAGGCGAAGTAAAATCTGTAGCATCTGATAAACCACAATTCAATCGATTTATTGAGGCCCATTGCTCCTTGCATAAGAGAAGGGAACATATACATATATGTATATAATTGTTTCGTGTTAATTTACACACTGCATGAATGTACTGGAACACGATGGATTATTCAAAGATTTATTTTAGGCACATACAAATTAAAATAAAAAATAAAAAAATTCAATATTAAAAGAGATGTTTAAGAAAATCTTTAAATGTTTCAAATCCAATTATTCGTCTCTTATCACATCTTCGGCTCTCCAAAGTAAGAAAATAATATAATAAGTACTGATAGTTAGATTCATTAAATCCTTAAAGGACAAAACTAAAATCTTTTAATTTATGTTAAAAAGAACCTCATGGATGCTTATCAATAAATCATTGCATGCAACTTATAAATTTACCTGTTTTATCTGGATTATTGTGACAGTGAGCAATACAATGGTACCGTTTTGATTTTTTTGACAAAGAAAAGCGTTCATCATTATAATGATTTTGTGTATCTTGCTGTGTTGTTTCCTTCGCCAGGTAAGCAGGCGGCGAAGGAGATGGTTTTAAAGCATTAATAGTTGAAGTGTTGTCGGTGTCTATGAAACTTTCATTGTGATAGTTACAATTATGCCCATCGGTACAATTATTGGGGAATGTGGTGGTGGGTTGAGTGTTATTCGTTTTTGTTGCTTCTGTTGCATATTTTGAAAAATCTGCTAGAGACTTTTTGTCTTTGCCATGTCCATAAAAACTACCAACATCTTTTGGAGTTTCTGAGTAGAAAAATCTGTTGTTGCCTGTGCAGAATGTTGGTGTTGGTGTTGTGGTTAAAACATGTGAATTTTCATCAACATTTACACAATCAGTAAGGACTGGATTAATTATTTTATTTGGGGTTTCTAAATACGAGTAATATTTATTGAAATTTTTGTTACTGCTTTGTACATGTTGCCTGTGTTGATGCTCTCTAATTAAACGGTCTCTCTCATGCATGTTACGTACAAATAATGTGTTCTCTCCAAAACAAGATGAAGCATTAAATTGCTGCTGTTGGATACAAGTTGGAGGTGGATGAAGCTGACTAAACGGATGAGGTAGAACGTAGTTTTCTATATTCTCTTTGTAATAAGGTCCTTTAGGTTGGGAGGATGTTTGTATTTGTTTTATGTTTTCATGAGCATCGCTCTCTTGTTCAGTCACTAATGCAATGGGGTAAAGTGATGGTGTGTTGGATTTTTCTTTATTTCGTTGTATGACGTCTGGTTTTTGCTGTTTCTGGGTTAATGACTTTGTTACAGCAGACATGCCAGACTGCATGCATTTTACATTTAACTTCGTGTCAAAGAGCAGTTCAGTTTTACTTTTTTGTTTCGTAGCAGAAGCGGAACCATCCTTAACTCTTCCTGCCTTCCTGTCTGCACTATTCTGTTCAATTTCTACATTGATGTCGTCTTTGGTTATGTGTATGGGTGTAGTTGCCACAGTAGCAGTAGAGATGTCAACTGCTTTATGCAATGAAAATGGGTGGCCACCTAAAGAATTGATGTTATTAATTACTTCGAAGTTGTCGTCTATTCCCCTTGACCATATTTGAGACATAAGAGATGAGTTAGTAATATAAGAAGAATGTTTTTCTAATTGCCCTGCTACTAAGTCTGGCATCATACAAGCTGCTGCTGTTGTTAAAGTAGCAGTCGGCATTTGTGTGCTTGTGTGTCTCAAATGTTTCGGTAATGTTGTTGGTGGCGGAGATAAAAATTCCGGCGGAATGTTTAACGGTGACTGGGGTGGCGTTATTTGTGATTTCAAATCACGTTCAGTTAATTTTTCATTTTTTTCTCTCAAGTCTGGAAGCAAATAAGTGTAATCGTTGCAGTATTTTTTCGCCTCTTCTGATGTGGAAAAAGGTATTATTTGGCTCGATAATAATTGAGCCCAAGTTAAAATTAATTTCTCATTAGGATAAATGAAGGAATATTGTGAGCTCAAAGTATTCAAGAGATTTTGAAAATTTCGTTCTTTGTATGATGCTGTGAAATCGTGTTGAAGTATATTTCTTTTTTGTTTGTTCATTTCAATAGATTTTTTATTTTCATTTTGTACAACATACTGTGACTGTGATTTACATATTAAGTATTTTTCGGTATCGTTTCTAAATGGTTTTAAACACATCTCAATTAAATAATTATTGATGTTATTGTTGACTTGTTGGCTTCTTTTATCACTTAAGTAGTTATTAGTTCGATTATTTTCGAATTCCAACTCCTTTTCATTGTACTTATCGCAAATAAGTTTTTGTTTGAATTCTTCCAAGTTAGTGGAACAGTCCATGTTTGTTGATGTTAATATATTTTTTGATTGTACTAAAACGAAATAGAAAATTTTGATACAAAAATGTTCAAATATTTTTTCATTCTAATTAATTTAGTGTTTCATTTTATATTAACGACTAATGTATGTATGAATATTGTTTGGAACATGTTTTATATACATATACATATACATATACATATACATATACATATACATATACATATACATATACATATACATATACATATACATATACATATACATATACATATACATATACATATACATATACATATACATATACATATACATATACATATACATATACATATACATATACATATACATATACATATACATATACATATACATATACATATACATATACATATACATATACATATACATATACATATACATATACATATACATATACATATACATATACATATACATATACATATACATATACATATACATATACATATACATATACATATACATATACATATACATATACATATACATATACATATATACTTATGTAAGTACACAAGTACATATACATATATTTCCAAACGGATGGTTATAGGAGAAGTTAATTAATACTTTTTTCCTTTTGAAAACTTATAGTTTATACAATTTGATACAGAAGTTACACAAATGCCAGTTGCGCTTTCAATAATCTGTTTCATAGGAGGGGAGCAAAAGTAATGTTATTTTATTTTAATCAACTCAATAAAATGACACTTCATAAATTTTGTGATAAAAAAAGAGAAATAACCAAAAAATCCTTTTTTTTACCCAAAAACCCAACAGATAATATAAAAAACAAAAAAAAAAAGGATTATTAACCCTTCAACACCCCTTTTTAGTAGACTTTATAGCACATTATCATGACAACATCATTATTAACACTTGTTACCAGTTGCCAATAAAAAACTACAGTGTTGGGTCATCTTCACCCCTTTGTTGTGTGTGATTTTTTTGTCTGCTCACTATGGGAATAAGTATTGTGTGTATACACTTAGTCCTTCGGTTTGCAATTCTGTGTATTTAATGCAACAAAGTTTTAAGTATATCATTAAAGGAATTTATGGGAAAAGAAAAATAAAATTTATTTTATATATAGTAGATACATTAATAGGTTTAAGTTCAGCTAGGAAATATATCAATCAATAGAATTTCGTAATTTATTTATTTTTAAGTACTACAGCCACTATTTTTGACTTCATTGTCATTGTCACTGTCATCCTGTGCTTCGAAATCGGTTATTATCTAAAGATCTTCCTAACCGAATGTTGACTTCTCCCTGGTAGCTCTCTGGTTCACACCCGATTCCATCTAACTTCAATTCCTCAGCTACTATACAGGTTTTCGATAACTAACTGAATATTGATTTCCTGTTGGTACCTATAGTTATCGGGTTATTAGTTATGGGCCCTTCTAACTGGAGGTTGACTTCTTCCTGGTGGTTTCTCTTCGCTACTGTGTCATGATGGGGAAATCGTAGTTGCTGTTGTCCTTGTACTAGCAAATTAAACTTAACATATGGACAAGAAGAAAAAGAACTACAGTTTATTTAAATTTATTTTATACTGGTGATAAAAAAATTAACAGTAAACGACCCTGGATACTGCTGTGCTTTACCTCAGTTACCCCACCCGATTTTTGTAAGAGATGTTTCCTAAAAAAAGAAAACTAAAATACGGAAATTTGTCAGGTGCGTCCAGACTGCTGGGGGGCGCTGGTATGCTTGGGTATGCTGAGGTGGATTGAATTCCGTTTCCGATCGGAATTGAAATCTGTGACATGGCCAAATATACAATATTTTATCAATAACTTATAGGCACTATTTTCCAAAAGGTGTTTAAAGGGTATTAATTAGTCTGCATAACACGATATATTTGAAAAACAATTCCCTCCCCAATGTATGCATTTACTATACACTTTGTTCATAAGCAAAAATAATTACTCATCTTTTAATAGTTTATTTTTTGCTAACCCTTTTGTTTTCCGTTTATGTTTTTTTTGCTCTGCAATGACATCTTTGGTATATAAAATTGCAACGAAATTTGTTACATCTTTTCAAATGATCCCTTTTACAGCCCCTTGTTTTTATTATATGATATCAAAATGAGAGAGTCCGACTTAATATTGGCTTTAGTTCCTTGCATTCTTTAAGCACGTACATACAAGCTTCGTAACATAATTTATGACATTGATTGATTAAATACTCGTAGTGCCTCCTGAATGAGCGCAATTTTTTCTTTTCTTGTACAAGTCCTCAAAGGTTTTTCTTTTGATTAGTGGACGGGCGTTTGTATGTATTCGTTTAATATGAGTATTAATCATAAGTTAAATATTGACATGTGTAACAAATAAATTTGTATTTAAGTAAAGTTAAAAAAATTACAAAAAAAAGGTTTTCTAGCTTTTGTTCTCGGAAGAAATACTCACAGTTATAGACAGTCATTATTATGAATGGAAAATTCAGAATTACGGCATTTTTTCATTCAGAAAATACCGCAGTACCACCGTGCTGAGTGCAATAACTTTTATTATTTTCTATGACGCTCTTTATCATAATAATCCATATTCCAAATGTCAACATCGACGTCACGTCAATATAATACCAAATACTTGTGATTTGTCTACCCGTTGTTGAAAACAACTGACTTCTATTGACAGTATCATGCAATTTTCAGGACCTCAGGGAACAAAAATATATTGTCAATAGCAAAAGGTTGTGCTCTCGCAAGAGAGAGTAGACAAGCCCCAATTTTGTAGTGATTATTTAATTTCTCGAAATGCGCACAATTTTTAACTCCTTTTTTCATTTTGTTTGTGGATGCCCGATTTCGCAGATCGATGTGAAATGAACAAACCTGTGTTTTTCGCAATATTTTCAGTTGTTATTGTGTGACGGGCACACGTTTGATTTTTGACATCAACAGCTTGTCCCAACAGCTAAATTTTTTGCATCAGTCCCACAATCGCTGGCGGAGAAAGTGCTTCACGATCACCCAAATTTATTTAGTTTTATGAACTGTGACTTCGAAATTTTCGTATATTTTTTAGTTACAGTGAAAAACCATACACTGAAAGAATTTTTTCAATAAGCTCTATGAATTTCGGCTTCGTTGAATTTATGAAACCAGTTTCGTTAAAATTATTTTAATTAAAACTACGTCAAATGAATTAAACAGTGTCATCAGTGCAACGAAACAGCTTCATCGAAACAACGAAATAATTTCATTAAAACAATGAAATATGTAGTTTCATTGAAACCACGAAATAATATCATTAAAATAACGAGATAGTTTCCAAAGAGATAATTTCCTACGAAATAATTTCATGAAAATAACGAAACAATTTCATTAAAACAATAAAATAATTTCATTAAAACAATGAAATAACTTCACAAAAACTGTGAAAGGACTTTATTATAACAACGAAATAACTTAATTAGAACTGTATGTCACAGAAGTACCTTTGATGCAAGCTTTGGTTGACAACTGTTGAAATCATTTAATTTATCAGACTTTCATGACTACAATGAAATTTTCATTGGGACAACGAATACATTTCATAGCTATAATGAAATTCTAAATTGCTGTATATTTTATTATTTTTTTTTAGTTTTATAGAATTTAATTTTTAACTTAATTGCTTTAAGGTATGTACTTATCTATATATGTTTATTTCAAGCAACAACTGTAAATGTTTCTTAAATATAAAGGGGTTTCTTAAAAATTAGAAAATATTGTTGTCATAAATCCAATGAAATATTGTTGCGAAACTAGAATAGCAACGAAGCAAATCCAACGAAATTCTTTCACAATATTCGTGAAATTTTCATTAGATTTGTGAAAAAAATCTAATGAAATTGTTTCGTTTAATTTATGAAGCAAAATTCTTTCTGTGAAATGGAAGACTCTGTAGAAGCAAACTGGAATTAATAAAAAGGCAGTGAATTAATGATTCATAAGAAATTTCATTGCATTTATCACATATATGAAAGTTATTAAGAATTCATTTGTCAATAAATTTAAGTCCTGCAATTTATTTAAGTCCAGTGATATAATTTTCTTCCGTTGTAGCGCTAAGCCAAAACCGGAACTTTTATCAACTAAATTTGACGTGGGTGACGGAAAATCGTTCCAAAGCACTCATTTTGATTTTAAAGATTTTGACCAATAAAAAATACATTGAGGAAAAGTTATGCAAAAATGGCAGTCTTGTACTAAAAAACATTTAATGATTTTAACCAATGAAAATTGTGCCGGCACAAGAAAAAAAATATAAATTTTTAAGCCAAAAAAAACTTGGACATGCATATATTGGTCTAGGCGCACTTCTAGAAATAAATACAAACAAATGAAAATATTACATACATATATGTATACGTTATAAGACTTTTATTTATAATTTTTGTTGTTGATGTTTTATCAGTTTTTCTTTATATTTTGAGTCCAGTACCAAGCCAAAATATGTTCTCTGTGCCTCCCGCGTTACATACATACATACATACATATATGTATATGCATATTAACTACTAATTTTAAAAAAAATAATAAATTTGATATGAAATTTTATATATAATTATGCGTGGGATATTTAATTTAATTAATACGGCAGTTGTTAAAATATTATTAAATGTATCAATTTATTAAAAAGAAAAGAAAGAAAGAAAAGAAAAATAAAAGAAAATCTGCAGACAATATGGTTTCTTGTTTATTTTTCTCCATAAAAATATAAAGAATCGTTTTCACAAAAAATAAAATTTATAAAATACATATAACAATTTAATCCTTTCTCAAACGCATATTCTAACCATGAAATTCTACATCTCCACACATGCTGTCAGACAGCGCAGCTGTTGCTGCACCATGAGCTAAACAAAGCACAAGCCACAGGATCTCCCTAAGCAAATAAAAAGCAGTTTGAGTAATAAAATAAAAAATACGCCACAAAATGTTTCTAGCAAACGGAATGAAAGAAAAAGGAAATCAGTTACATTGTTAAAAAAAACTGAAATCAAAAAAGTTTAAATTAAATCTGTGTTTTCAGGCTCAATTTAATTCTTGTGTAAGAGTATGTGTCGGTATAAATGTATGTATCTATGTTTGGATTCTGTCAGCCACAAGCCACCGACAATTGAAATAAAAACCCTTTTTGGTAAGCATCATTTCTTTTGAGTCTGCAGCCTCTTTAAAATGCCCAAGATCAGGGTAAGCAAAAATATGTTTTAAAGAGATAGTTTTATGTAAAATATACTTTGAGATATGATAAAGAATTTTCTTAAGCCTTTAAAAATTGATTGCATATCGTACATATTAAATTATCCAAGATGTTTACAATTGTCCTCAAATTGGTGGACTGGTGGTGTACACGAAGTAAAAGAAGTTTCGAATACATTTTAAAAAAAATCCACATTAGATTCACAAGCTCTAAGAAAAATTTGTGCTAAACATACGCATCTTATGTATCATTTAGATTTTAAAATTTTTGCAACAAAAGCTCTAAACAACAATCTCAAATATTTGGCTGCCCTGCCCAAGATACACTACAGAAGACAATTTGAACATCTCTATTATTACGTTTAACGTTAATCAGTTCATGAGGCTTAATTCAAATGTAATGCTTGAATTCTTTAAGAAAATTTAAGTAAAGCAAGCTGTGAGTTTGTACATCCTGAACAAATAAGATGTATGAAAGGGAAGGCAGGCATTACGGCTTTTAATTTTCAGTGAAAGGAGGGATACTTTTTGTAAAGAAAACAGAAATTGTTTCAATTTGGCGCTTTCAATTCTAATGAGTGAAAGGATGATTTTTACCTGCCAAACGCTTAACACTCGGCCAATACCATCATGAATTAATATTTCCCCTTCATTGGAAAAGACGTGTGTACGTAGAGTTGAATGTAGATAGTTTTGTTCTATTCTTTTTTTTAATTGCCTTTCTTCTTGTGATATAAAAAGAATAAATATTAACAAATGTGATGAATTACATAACACACACATAAATAAGTATTTTATTTTTCTTTCGATATTATTAAAAGCAATGACATAATGTAGTTTTGTTTTCTTTAAATTTTTTTTACTAAATTAAGTTGTTATGCAATTTTCAATGTTAAGGATTTATGAAACAGGTATTAGATAAAATCGGTTTTAAAATTGGTATTTGACTATATTTTCGGGATAAAAATTGTTGAGAGTTTTATTAAGTTAAAGAAACATAAAACTTTTTTAAAAAAAATTAAACCGACTTTAAAAATAAGCACTCAAAAGCTAAAAATAATGTTGATCTAGTTATATAAAACATTTTTACATATGTTACCTATAGTGTCCCAGTGAAAAAAAATGGAAGTCATTCTAGCGAAAGTACATTTTCATTGCTTCCAAAAAATCGATATTTTTAATTTGCCGAGAGTGAGCAAAAAACCATGTAAAAGCTTATTATAGTCACACAAAACCTTGTAACTCCTCCATAGTGTTAGAAAATACTCACCAGAATAAAAAACAAAATTTATTTTTTTTAAAGAAATTTATGAACTATTTTTAGTCTAAAATTTAAAAGTTATTTGCTTAAATTTATATGAAAACACTTTTTCGGGCTTAAATTCGTATAAAAAGAAACGAGTTGTTAAAAAAGGCAACTATTTGCCCTTTTTCCTAGATGAAAATATTATCATAGAACATAAAAAAGGGAATTTTTCTTAATATCGCTTCCAATTCAGTGACCAGGCATCGAAAAAGAGAACTTCTTGCAATGACAACCCTATGCAAAAATCATTAGATCGGATCAAAATTTGCACTACTTCCGCATCGTAAACTCTACATTTTCATGACTTTTTTGGAGTCCCTTTTTTTACTGGGGTTGTTTGAAGTTTGTGGCAGCAATATTGGTAACTCAGCACATACATATATACATACATATATGTATGTACATAAAAAGTTCATGTTCCTATATATTAAGTACCTGTATTACTGGCACCAACTTCAAACAACACTATAGGTAACATATGTAAAAATATTTTATTTAACTAGATCAATATTATTTTTAGCTTTTTAGTGTTTATTTTTGCAGTCGGATTAATTTTGTTTTTTTAAAGTTTTATTTTTAGCTTTTTAGTGAAATAAAGTATTAAATTTCATAGGGCGCGGCTACGTCCACTTTTTGTTTAACAATATTGTGTATTTTTAAGAGTTCAAGGTGTGTTCCAAGTTTCGTAAATATTGGTTAAGTACAAGCACGTGAAATTATATACTAAAATTTAATAGGCGTGCCTCGCCCACTTTTTTGAACGCAAGATTTTGCCTTTATTTAAGCTTAGGCTGTGTGCCAAGTTTCATAAGAATCGGTGAAATAGAACCACTAGAAATGTTATAATACATTTTAATGTGTGTAGCCCCGCCCACTTTTTCAACTTTAAAATTGTGTAATTTCAAGAACCAAAGATGTTTGCTAGGTTTTGCAGCAATCAGATAAGTAAAAGATCGTAAAATCAAGTTAAAAAATTTGTGGGCGTGTTCCTGCCCACTTTTTTTTTTAAGTTTTACAATCGGTCTAAAACGCACCGAGCTACGAACCTACATATTGTTAACCTCCTTCTTTTTTTGAAGTCGGTTAAAAAATAAATAAAAAATATCGAAAACAAAGGCAAGATTGTTTGTTGTAAATTAGAGATGATAAATTTGAGCTTTGACAGCTTATTTACGAGAGTGTAAAAATTCACAATAGCTGAGATTGGGAGACTTTTGAACGTTCTCATGAAAGTGTATATACTTTTGTCGAAAGATTAGAGAAAATGAAGTAAGATTTTTCAGTGGGTAGATATGACCACTGTGCAACGATTTTTTGCAAAAAGTGAAAATTTAAAAATTTTGAGTTGACTCTCTTTAGAGAAACCATATAAAGAAGCTTTTCAGCTTTATCATATTAAGAGCGGTGCGTTGTGAATTATAATTGAAACCCGTTCCTGCGCTAAATAATTTTTCATTAGGAATACCACCAGGTGGAACTAGCGTATATACATATGTATGGATGTGTGTACATGTGTGTACATATTTGTTATCACATCCGGAAATAGCGAATGCGAATGCGAACAGTTGTCACTCCTCTAGTACACACCATCGAATCCAGTTGCATGCATGTTCATACGAGTATTTTGGATACACTCGTACACTCGCAAAAAAAAACAAAAATTAAATTTTTCCTTAAAAAAACATCTCAGATATACATAAATCAGCTTTCAACATGTTAAACGCCTGTTTATTAAAAGGAAAAGTGATTGAAAAGTAAAATTATCCTGTAGCCAAATGAAGAAAAACATCTTTAAAGTTATTTCAACGTCATGAAACTAAAAGAAAGTAAATCCTTTCTTGCAGTATTGAGAAGAGAAGAAAATCTCCATCTGTTTCCAAAATAAAATTTGATCTTTTGATTCTATTTTTTCAAATTTGATATAAATTTTGTCGTTTAAACAACTTTCGCCACGCGCCAGGATTTGTTTACAATTTCCGGTTATTGACATTAAAACTATTTTTATGCTTATTCAATAATAGAGTCGAAAAGAAAAGAATCCTTTCATTTTTTCATCTTTCTTTAACACCCTTTCATTTCATTTTTTACGAACGTTTAGGGAGGAAGTTAAATGTTTTTTAATACTTATTAGGTGATTATTTATTCGTACTCGTTTGATGGAAATGGTGATTTCGTTTATTTTTGCTTTCGGTTTTTATTTGCAACTAGTAACGCGTGTCTGGCACACTTGATTATTCTTCTTAAATAAACAATATTTGTATCTGCCACAAAGGTGTTGAAGGGTTGATTTTTAGAAGAAAAAAAACAGCCAGGATGAACTAATCGATTATCATAAAATGGGTGTTAAATGTTAAGCAATATTTCCTCTTCTTTTTTTCTGTTGCCATTGTCTTAGAAGTAATAAAATGTGCCAAAGGATACTATTTCATCTCAAGTAGAAAATTTCATTCAATTCTCTTACAAAATGCTTCACTAAAGTAACGTAAGCAAATATTATTAAAATTATAAATAAATCGAAACAATCGTTTAATCACTCAAAAATAATGAAAATCAAATGCAATTTGTTTTTTTAAAATCCAATTGATAAAGTTACTCCAACAAACATATGCACTGCAATCTGAATATGTATCTCAGTATTTGTAATAAAAGACGATGTGAAAAGGACGCTTTTGAGACATTATGAAAATAAAATCGTATTATGATATGATCGCGAGAGTATGATATTTCGCATCGAGATGTATTTTGACTTAACAGATCAGTAGAACTACTAAATATACAATTTCGTATTTTTGTTAGATATTAAATTTGGACTTGCGATCCCGAAATACGCAGTAATTTCAACAATTAACACATTATAAAACATTAAAAGAGAAGAAAGAAGCCGTTTTATTATTTCAATATTGGAAAGATGATTAATACGAGTATCTAAAAAAAATAAAAGATGCCTTCAAAGCTGTGTTGTTAGAGACTTGTTCAGTGAACTGGTTTATAACAAACGAAACGTTTTATAATTTTATAAAGTCGCATTTTGCCCCTTTTTCGACTGCCTTGCCAATTCTTATGCCCCTAATTTTAAATCACCTTTTAGTATCAATTGCATTATATTGTGCCCCTTTTGCCTCTTTTTGATCAAACTTCACTTTCGCTAAATGGTTAAGTAAATTTTTTGAATTATGCTGGTTTTTAAGTAAACTAGTATATATATCCCAAAAATGTATTTATATATTCTTAAATTTTTTTTTTAAATCTCAAGAGCTGGTGCAAATTATGGCATATATCGAACGAAATTTCCATTTATTTTCTATTGGAATTTCGATCGAAATCAAATGCAGCAATTTCACCACTGCTTTATTATTTTGACAGATTTTATGATTTTTTATATTTAGTAGCTATCTGTACTATGTTTATAGTCGTCTTATTTGCAAATAAAATATTTGTAAATACTCAACTAGCTGTTTAAACTGCCGGTATTATATTATTTTTCAGTATACATATACATATCTCATAAGTAAGTAAGTAAGTAATAAGTAATTGTTCTGAGAGTTAGTAGGTTAGCTTTTTTAGTTGCAAATAACACGTGCGTATAAACGTGGTATATGAGTTCTCATAAAATGAATGTTTTTGTACTTCTTATACATGAGAAATTTGTTTTTATTTTTTGTTTCAAATAAAAATAACTTAATAAATGTGCTTGTTTCTTTAATTTTTCTTCATTTTGAAGTTGCCCCTTTTTTCTTAGAAATCCCCTTTTAGTGCCACTTTTTTTGAAAATCCCCTTTTTGTGTCCCTTTTTAAAATTTTTCAACGGTAACGCTGGTTGTGACTGTTAGAATTTAGTGTGAGATATTCATATTAATTTCTTAAGTATGTATAGAAATTACTAAAATTCCTTTGTAGCCAACTCTTATTTATGAAATGCATCTATAGGGCCATTGAATAACATTATCCAGATACAATTTTAGTAAAGTACATATGTATGTAAATACTTACTAGGGACGTGACGAAAGTCAGTTAAGCGAAAGCGAATATTAAATTTAAGGTCCTGTGAATGTGAATCCGAATGCCAATGCTTACAATACTTTAAAAAATAACATGAAAATAAATTTGTATAAAACATGAAGATGTATAGATAGATCTACTACATACAACATTTTATTTAAATTGAGTCTTGAATGGAGCAATATATATTCCCCCTTATCGTGGTTGACGTATTTCGACTTCGTCTACAACGAAACAATGTATTCAGCTTCCAAGAAGCCATGCATTTTTTTTGCTTTACTAAAGTGCTTCACAGAAGTAAAATGTGCATACTCAGGTGAAAAAGTTACTAGTTTGCAAAATTTTCGGTGATAATTTTCTACTTTAATAGACAGCCCACCTTAAGTTAGTGTTTTTCATAAGTATTTTTCGAAGCTTTTGTTATCAAGTTAGCAAAACATTGCTTCTCTCAGTTGTTTGTGGGTATATGATTTTTTAAATGACAATCTTTGGTTTACGTAAGATCGATGATACTTATTTATATTCTCATCTATATGAACTATTTAAAATTGTTTCACATATAAAACAGGTTTAATTTGTATATTTTATATATATATATATATATATATATATATATATATATATATATATATATATATATATATTTTTTTTTTTTATTTATTTATTAAACATATTACTGCAAAGTAAATTTGCATAATATGGTGTTGCACAAATATGGGCGGAGTAACGTATACCATATGCCCAAGATGGTATTAACAGTATTTTAAAAAGTTTTGTGACTGACTTTACACGACCTATGCCTTCACATAGGAAGTAGGCAACGTGGTTGTTAAAGAAATTCCACAAAAAACCGCAAGATTATACGGTTATCCGTGGCAGATCAGTCAACCAGTGCGAGCGAGACGAAAAACTCTCGAAGGCCAAACAACACACACAAGAAATAATTACGATGACGCGAGAGATGTTCCCCGACCCAGAGCTGCTTAACGACTCATATATTTTATAAGATTTATCTTATATCTTGAATTTTATCTTCACCTATATATATAAATATATATATATGCATGTATGTGTGTACATATGTAGTATATTAATATATGTACTACATGTTTTGAAATGTGAGATATAATAATAGATCTGCATCGCTAAAGGAAGAGAAATAGTTTTGGGAGAAGCCAGATAAAAGGAAAAAAAAACATTTGCTTGGAGCTCAAAATTTATGCCATTGATCATTTGTAAAGTTGACAGAAAGAAGTTGATAATCTAGATAAAAAGTGCTTTAAACACATTTGCCTAGAGAAGAATGAAAAATTGGGAATGTGGAATAAGAAAAGAAAACGGAGGAGCCTGCTTAACGAAATAGTTCAAAGTGTCGGCACCATCTTGATCTATTTCTAAACTCTATTGTTGGGTAATTGTCACATTTTTTTTAAAGAGAAATTCAATAATTGTTAAGGTGGGAAACAAAAGAATTGAACAAAAATTTTAATTGATTTTAAGCACAACCTTAAAAATCTCTTAATGACAATAAGTATTGGAAAAGGCGTGTCAAACAATATTTGTGTCTGAGCATTTTTTTATTGTTCTAAGCAAAAATAATATCACATGTATGTACGTAGATAACACCTTTCTTATTACGAATAAATGACATCCATCCTTTGTAAAATGTAGCAAGATACGAGAATTCAGAGAACGTAATGATTTCAAGCTGCGAGGAATAATAGTTTTATGGCTACTAGAAAATAGCAATAAGTTTATTTTTTTTTGCTTTTTGCTTGCAGCAGGATCACCTTAATGTTCCATACAGGTGATAGAATTTATAAAGAAATAACAATAAGTATTTTATATACATATAAATAAATTAAAATGCAAAATTAAGTAAATCGAAAGTATGAACAATTAAGACAAACAATACTTAAAAAGAATTCGAACAAAATGCCAGTGATGTTTATTTTAATTTGAATCAACCATCCTTCTTTGTGAGCATGTGTTTTTGATTTCAAGATACCAGTAGTCAGTTTGTGTTCTTAACTGCAGGAATATTCATTTGTGAGAAATATATACTTAAGCGTAACTTCAAATGTATTGGACAAAATGTTCAATCTAACGGTTTATGTTGAATTTTGGCGCCACTTATCTCATAAGTCTTTCTACTATAGTTTTTACCTGTGCTACAAACATTTCCTTTATGGCCAACTTGTAAAAATGAAAAAAGGATCGTGTTTAGCATACCAAATGTTAATCTTTATTTCTCGCCTCAAACTATTTAGAAAAAAAAAACCTAAAGAATTAAAACTTGACTAAAGGACTTGCCTTACCTTAATGCGGGTCATAACTTCTTTCTATAAACAGACATTTCCTACACATTTGCAAGCAATACTTTGTTTTATTTGTATTTAAGTGCGTAAATATGTAAGTAGTTATGTACATATTTAAATACATATGTATGTGTAAGCAAATTTTTTTTCCTGTAATTAATTACTCTCTTTAAATTTTTTATTTCTATTCTTTCTTATCGATCCTGCTGTGCATGAGTATGTGCATACGGCTTCTTTTCACTAAAGTGTATTGAGTTTCTCTAAAAATGCCTTCCTTAGATTGCAGATTTACATTTTTTATGTCGTGCCAGGAAAGATTTGTATCACAGTGAAGACCACCAGCAAATTGAAGAAGGTACAAAATGTTGTTTAAATTTTGGTAATAAAATACTAATGATATTTTCAAAGGATCATAAATTATGAGATGAATAAATTGCTGAATGATAATTTTTGTTAAGCCCTGACGCAAATTTTAATTAATAAGTTTAAATATTCTTTGCATATTTTGGTAATGGCAAGTAGTTTTTCAATGTGTTACAATGTAATGTCTTGTACTTATTTATCTCATTATTTTGATAGATATAAAAGCAACTTGTTATACGTACTTACTTATATTATTTAATTATAAAACTTAAAACATTAAAAATGATGCAGACAAAATATCAATTCGAGAAGAACAAATTTGACCAAAGATTTTGAAATAAGGGAAATATATTTTCTAAATTAGTAAGAAAAGTAAAAACTGAAGTACTTCTTTTTCACACCTTCTTAATCAATACATGAACTGAACATGTTTAATGCTTTCGCAAATCCGAAAAAAACAATCATTATTCAAGTTATGAAAATTAATATCAAAAAAGCTTAAAAACCAGACAACTTGTCCGGGTTCATCTGACTTATAAAAATATTTATTATTTAATACCAGATTTACATTAAGCATTTTTGTCGTGCAATTAGTTGCATGAAAATATTTTACTTTTCGATAGGAGGCTTGGAAGAGAAACTAATATCAAAAGAGTTGCCAAAAATGCACCAGAGATACATTCTTCTTCTTTTTACAAAAAAAACTCTTCGAATAAGAGAATATGCATTGGTTCGATTCATTCTTCTTAATGAAGATCAATTTATTTAAATTCCAGCACAAGCACGTGGTCTCCAATGAAATGCTTATGTAAAAGTCTTGAAAGACTTGAACCCATGATTCAACCCTATTTTTGTCATGTTTTTTTTTGCTGGCAGCCTATTAATGAAGTATTGAAGTAAAATAAGAAATCTCAGAGGGAATCATGTGGTAGAAAAATACTGAAATCAATACCATATGGTATCAAAATTGAATTAAGTCCGTTTTTGCTCTACTGATTTTGTTACTAATCTCTCGTATTTTGATACCGTATACGTCTTTTTTATTAACTTATGATATTTTTGTACGGTTTGTTCTTAACTTTATAACGCATTAAGCTTGATAGCGAAACTTAACAAAATATTGTTCACGATTCATTCTCAATTTGATACCAATCGTTAAGAATCTTAGAGCGCCTTTTTCAACCTATTCACGAATAAATAAATTTAAAATAAATTCAGTGAAGTGCGGCTTTGACCCGCGCACGAAGGTTTCCTTCCGTACGGACACGAGATATGTAATTCAATACGAACTTTAGCATATAAACTATAGTTTTGGTATTTTTTCGTTTTTTGATTTTTCGGTTTAAGCTTTTTTTAGTTATGGGGTTTTTTGAATTTATTGGCGGTTTCTGAGCTTCTTCATTTTTTTTCTCGTTTTGGCGATTTTTTTTTGGTTTTTGTAGTTTTTTAATTTTGGCGATTTGTTTATGTTGGCGTTTTCTTTATTTTGGCAAATTTTTTTATTTTGGCACTTTCTTTTCTCGTTTTGAGGATTTTTCCGGTTTTTGGCTTTTATTTTAATTTTGGCGATTTTTTTCGTTCTGGCGGTTTTTTTTTTAATTTTGGCGTTTTTTTTTCATTTTGGCGATTTCTTTTTGCATAAACAATTATTTTGGTTTTGGCGCATTTTTCGAGTTTTGGCGATTTTTTCGGGTTTTGGCGTTTTTTTTAATTTTGGCAATTTTTTTCATTTGGGCGATTTTTTCGAATTTGGCGATTTATTTTAGTGCTAATTTTTTTTTAATTTTGTCGATTTTTTTTGTTTTGGCAATTTTTTTTAATTTTTGGCAATTTTTTTTAGGTTTTGGCGATTTTTTTCGGTTGGGCGGTTTTATAGTTTTCGAATTTTTTAGTTTTACCGTTTTTGAAAATTTCAAAACGGTTTTAATTCTCATGCATTTGCTGTTGTAGCGGCCAAGGCTCTACAAACTCTGTCCAAATTTCAGGTCCGTAGCTATTACGGTTCCTGAGCAAATACCGTGTGACGGACAGACGGACAGACGGACAGCGTAGCGAAAACAATGGGGTTCCTTTTTTCACCTAAAAATCAAATATATATGTATTTGTATTGTGGTGTGACAAACAATTCAGCAGATGATTTTGTAATTTTGTTGTTCGTGTGTGCAAAAATAGCAAAAATTTCTAAAAATGATGATTGCCAACGACTGTAAAATTTCTAACCATATTTTTTGAGAGCTTGATTTCATACAAGTATTGTGGTCACACTGTTATACTTTCTCATTTTATCTTTTTATCTGATTAAGTCCCTTAAATTAAATTTAAATTAAATTAATTAAATTATATTATAATATTTTTTTCTTCTATCAAGCAACAAAAAGTGCTATGATTGTCTTTGTCGCAGCAAATACATTAATTTTAGTATAATTTGTTCCTTAAAAATATAATTTAACCTCCTCAAATTTCCATACAAAATTAGTTTAGTAAATTTATTGTAAACCAAAAGTATTTTTTATGTATACGGAAGTACATATGTATTTCAATTATAAACTTGCGTTTGGTCTTTAATAAACAATTCAATAAAATTGCTTTAAAAAGGAAAGTAAATAAATTATTATAAACTAGTGTTTCCCTCGAGTTCGTTCGTATTCAGAAAGAAACTGGGTAGACTTTAAACTGTATTTATAGCAAACTTATCAAAAAAAAAACCAACAGCACACAATTTTCCCGTTTTACCCTGTTTCACCAAACTTTCTTAATTTTTTCTTTCATATTCTTCTTCTTCGGACAATAAAAAACAAATCAAAAAAGTAATGAGCGGTTGGTTAGCATGTCAAAATTCCGAACTCTGTGATCTGGAGTCTGTTGAAGTACATGGAGTAACAATACTTAGTCCAGTGAGTTAAGTTAGAGTATGATTTGTATTAAAGTCCTGCACAAGACCATTTATAAGACCTTTCAAGATATGATAGATTTTGCAAATGCTTTACTACAGCGAAATAATCTAAAACAAACGATAAACAACACTATTGGTAAGACATTTCTTTCAGTTGTTTGTCTTGCTAACAATGTTGCTTATAAATGATCTTGTGCAGGCCACTAATTTGTATTTGTATTATAGAGTTTAGGAAATCTGTAAATAAATTAATATTGATACCAGGTAACTTTCATATGACGAGTTTGAAGAGTGATAGAGAATTTAAGTGATAAAAGTGAGAGTCAACTCGATAATGAAGTTCGATTAAGCTGTATTTATGTACATATGTATGTATATAGTATTTTAGGTAATCGCTCTGGTTAAATGTTCATCAATATCAGTAAATATAAAGTACAGCATTTTAACTCTAGAATTATTGCACGTAATTTAAAATAAAAGGGTTATACATGATTATACTCGTATACACATAGAAAACAAAAAAGTCGAAGTCACCTTTTTTCTGTTCTTTCAACTGTTTGTTGTTCCTTTTTTTTTGTAATGTTTCTTCATTTAACAGAAATTTGCAATACATATTTACGTGCAGACACACATATATAAATACATACATACATATGTATGTATGTAACTATTGGTAAAGCATTGTTTGGGCACCGCCAAAATATAAAGAAAAAAAGGGAGGAAAATACTTTGGCTGCCAATTTGTATGTTCATCTTTCCGTACTGTTCTTTATTGGCTGAATTTATTCAGGAACGAAGTCTGATTAAAAGTGATCTTGCATACAAAATAACTATTGACTGTTGTTTCGGCTGATCATGCTAATATATTTCTTCAGTTCTTAAGGTCGTTTGGCCTTCGTTCAATTTTTGCCGAGACTATTCAACATCACTTGAGTATAAATTTGCTTCGTTTTATTTTCACTGTATCGGTAAACGCCCTTATGTAACGCCCGTTTAAGCTTACCAAACTAAGAACATGAAACCACAACAAATACATGTTGATAGTTATTTGAATACAGTGGCTTGTATTGGTACATATTTCAGTGAAACACTGTGACGATATTCTTTCCAATTCAAGTAGCTAAATAATCCCAATCATTATTTTTATTATTGAAATTAACATCTTCTCCATTATATCTATATATACATATACATATATACATACATATTCAATAAGAATTACTTTCTCAGGATAGAAATATTCATCATATAAATTGTCCTATCAAATCAGTGTCGTGCTGGCGTATAACGACGCTTGATTTGAATTTTGAAAAATATTACAATCAGTGCATTTTTGATCCAAAAATCTTTCTTTTATGTTTTTATTGCTTAGAAATGTCCAAGTAAGTGCTTTTTAACAAAATAGAAAAAATTTTGCAAAATTCGATTACGGAGGATTAGACAAATTATGTTGACGGTCTGCCATGGTCAATTTGATCCATGTACTAGTTTTCTGATCTAATCAGCTCGCGGTTCAATATTTTGCAGAACTTATTAAGACCTAATCATATGTATACAATTTAAATGTAAACAAAATACTTCATTCTTAATTCGGTAATACTGGATGTTGCAACATCAACCTCTGTAAAGTTGTCTTCAGGGTGAAAAAACAAATAAAAAAATATCTGATCTGTGCAGTATGAAGTTTTTATATATGAACAAGAAATCTTCTCGAAATAATCTGGAATAAATTTTATATTATATTCACTTCCCGTGAACAAAAAATGGTGAACAAAATTAGAAAACATTTTACTGATACAACAACGACGCAAACACTGGCGTTCACAATTTTAAGGAAAGGAAACACATTTCACGTGAACTTTTCTTCCTGACGAGGGTGATTAATTGTACATACAGTTTTTTTTCATAAAACAAAATTGCAACAAACTATTTACTGAAAAAAAATATTATATCAAACAAACGTATGTTTCACTGAAAGTCTTTCAGCCATATTTATAAAAATGAATAAAGCTTAAATAAAGGGTTTATCAAACATATTTTCGTAAAAAAATTTTCTCTTTAAGACTTTAGAAAGCCTTAATAATTTAATAATAATCAGGGAAACCAGAAATATGCTCCAAAAAAAGTGTTTTATGCGCATTCAATATGCAATAAAAACTTTGAAATATGCACTAAAAACTCCAAAAATATGCTCTTATAAATAACATTAATTGGATTATTAGTATATGAAAATCTAATTTTAATTCAATAAAATTTGCATATAAAACAAATTAATTAAGATCAAAAATTGCACTTTTACTTCAAAAGCGATAACGATATCAGAATTAAAACTGTTCAACTGTAGTTTGAAGAAAAAGACAAGTATTTTTTTATAATTGTTACTACAATAAACAAAAACTATTCACTTAGCTTTTGAAATGAAGATCGCCGCATCTAAAGAAACTTTTATACATACATTAAAAATGTTCTTTTTGAATCTCAATTGATGTAATCGGGGCAGCGTTCGTCACAATTACCAAACCAAATTTTTATTGAAATTAACGTTCAGTGAGGATGTTAAAAAGCATGTTACACCTGTTTAAATTGAAATTTGGAATATACAAATAAATAGTATTTGTTCCAGCATTAAAATTTTAAATTAAATTAATAATAAAATTTTAAAATAATTAAAATTTTTTTAATTATCTTGTTTCGTTTTTCTTTACAAGACTGCTTACAAGTGAGTGAAAATTAAAAAATTAAGTTTTTAAAATCGTGCAAAATATTGCTTGCCTGTACTACTATTTCTTTCACTACAAAATGAAATTTTGACGGAGAAAAGTAAAATTTTTTTTTAAATATGAAACAAAAAAATTTTTTAAGGTACCAAAATATGCCCTAAAAATGCCAAATATGCTCTGAAAATTCGAAAAATGCTCAAAATATGCGTGTTAGACTGAAATATGCAAAAACATGCTTTAAAGAGTAAAGTATGCGAAAATATGCACTAACAAATCGATGCCAAAACTTATAAAAAGTTCTGAAACGTATAAATATCTTAATTCCCCATTGATATATCAGACAAGAAAAAACATGCAATTGCATATTTGTGGTTTCCCTGATAATAATAAATATGTCCTTTTGATACTATGCTCGCCAAAATAGTTCTTATTTACATAATTTATGGTTGTATTTGTAAAACTTATAAAATAAATAAATAATAATAAATAAAGGTTCTTAATTTTCTCTCAATTTCAAACAAAAGCAAATGTTGTACAATATCACTTTGCATGAAAAACGATCTTTTGATTAATTCTGAATTCTTAAGTGAAAAAATAAAATGGTATTTTTAAACAGGTATTCCGACTCATAAGAAAGGCAGAAAATAATTGGTGTTGTTTCGGTTCCAACTTTTAACTTTTAACAACTTAAAAAAGTCATTTACACTTTTAATCTCACCAAACCACTGTGGTTGATTAACGAAATGTAGCACGCATTTATGAACCGCAACAGCAGCAACGAAAACAACAGCAAAACTGCGATTATCTAAATTGCATACAAAATTATTTTAATTAAAAATCTCATTTTCTTCTTCGTCTCTTAATGCTGAACGATAGTTTGAATGTTTATTTCTGTTTGCGCTGTGGCGAAAAAAGAAAAAAGGGGCTCCGTTTGAGATCTAACAGAATGAATAGAATAAGTTGCATGATCTTCAATGTTGCACAATGTTAAAGTGCAAATGTTTAACATATCAAAAGTAATCGTATATTAAAGTTCGAAAACGATTTATTTTTTATTTTATAATTTTCTTTGGCCAACCAACTATCACGCTAAACATACAACCGAATTAAATATAATATATTAAAACATGATTTTCCCTCCTCATCTCTTGTCCAAAACCATCCAAATTCTCACATAAAGAATTGATGTCTGCTGTTGCATCAGCGGTGGGAAAATACTAAAGATCTTCCTTAGAGTAATTAACTGACGTTATTCAATTGATAATTTGTTTAAAAGCGATTAAAACAATATTAGCATTTTTGTATGCACTCGTATTCAGGATGTTATACGGGTAGTAGAAGTAAAGTGAAGCCAATTAGATGGGGTAGAAATATTGGCAATTCCTTGGCATATGTTTCATTTGAACTCAACACTGTTAGTGGGAGCTGTGAACGTCTTTTGTGTTTTTGTGTGGTAGGTGTGAGTGTGCGTCATGTGGTCACAACCATTCGGTATTATTTAGTCGCGTCTTTTTTTTCATTTATTTTATTGGTGATGCCGTCCGTCATCTATTGATTAATGATATTTAATTTGTATCAACAGGAAAGCGCCTTTACACGTTGTTTGCAAAGTGCTATTTTTTATCCGGTTTTACTTAATTGTTGGTTTTAATTTTTTTTTTCAATAGCCCAACCTTTGTTAAATTATTGTAGTGGTTGTTAGTTAGTTTTGTTTGTATTAAAGTTTTTTCATATTAATATCTCTTCCTTGTTATGTAAGTAATAATGTTTTGCAAGTTTATATAAAATTATTGGAAAGCGATCATTTATGCATTTACAGTTAGACAATTAGTACTAGATAATCTTTGCATAATTCTAATAACTGAAAAAAAACATTAATTTACCGATGGAGCAAAGATGTTGGTGTAGAGATGGGCGCGTGTTTTGTTTATTTTCTTGACACGAAGATGTACGGACTCAACACGAACTGTTCGTGGCAGAAATTTTATTCTGGGCGTGACAAAATTCAAACGAAAAAAAAACGAAACGATTTTAGGTGTAAAATATTTATGCATGAATTTCCAATAAAGAAATTATTGAATATGTTGTATCGTCAAACACGTCACAAACACCAGCAAATTTGTTCATATTGTATGGGTCTTATAGTTCTGAAATTAAACAAATATATGTTTTTATTTGAATACAAAAAATAAGATTTTTTGCTTTGAATGTTGGGTTGGGAAAATTTTTCGGCTATGTTTCGTATTCGGGTCGTGTCGTGCTAGAATAATTCTTCACGCCCCCATCTCTAGTTTAATGTCTAACTTCCAATGATTAAAAGTAAGATGTGGCTGTTTCGTGATTTGATATTTTTTCCTTACTTTTCAATATTACAACAGAGACATAACTCAGAAAATGTGTTTTAAGTTTTCAATTAAATCAACTGAATGAGAATATAAAAACATTTTCTTAAGTCGAGGTGCATGTGTACAAGTCTTTTATATGAAATTTCCACACAACATGTAAAATTATATAACGATTTTTTCTGCATTATTGGATCCATAAACGCATTTTTTTGGGACGTGACTATGTTGCAATGAAGGAAGCGATATATCTGTGGCAAAATGGAAAAACTACTTGAGTCGAGATAAGCTGATTTTGATTTAATTGCACTTCCGTAATCTGCATATTTGAAAGTATCCCTGGTCGAAATCTCAATTAATGTTTGTGGTTTGTCAGGAAGTTATAGCAAAATTACTTGCGTCATATCTTTTTTAAACTTCTAATCTCATATGGAATAATAGCTTAATTTGAGTTATACTTTCGTATATTTCAACTTGAATATATTATTTACCGTGTGTAGAATGATGTTTGCATAAAAACCAAATATTAACAAAATATTTCCCAATTTAAATGTAAAAGAAATAAATTTCTGCAAATCGACTTGAAGGCTTAAAAGTGTTCTCCTGCAAAACAGTAAAATATGACTCAAGAACTTTTTCATTATTGCCACAGATATACGTACACCTACACAAACATATGTAAGTATATTTATTTATTCATAACTTTGAAAGGGATGCATTTGATTACATTTCTTTCACAAGCTAATAATGACTTATTCCATTTAGTAGCGACTAGCAACGAAGGAATCTACATAATTATTATTTTATTATTTTCATTACCGCAAACAGCGAAAGAAAAAAAGAAAATTTATAAATAAATGCATAAAAGAAGTAAATAAATCCGACACTAAACAATTAGTAAACCTTATACATACATATCTGTTGATGCATTTTTCAGGTATGTTTGTGAAAATGCACCTGAATGTTGGGATAAAGCGAAACAAAGTGAAGAGCGGTGCATACAACCAAATTATAATGATGATGTTTTAGAAAAATAATGATTGACGTTTTTGTGTTTTTGTAACTGAAGAAGATAGAAATAGGAATATTCAAAGCAAAAAAGTAGTCAAATGATGATGAATGAATAACAGTTGTTGTGATGAACCATGAAAGCCATATAAGAAATTCATTTAATAAATAAAATCTTTACTTCTGCTCTCAAAGTTACACCTACCGCTATTAGATTTTCGAAGAGCAGAAGTGATTTCTTTCGAACGCCGTGAAAATCGGGTTGCATCGCAATTAAATTAAATGACTGTCAGGCATCTAATACATACAGCTCTGTAGATTAAGAATAACGAAAAAGTATTTAATAAGATTAAGGGAGTTAGAAGATTTTAAAATTTTCTAACAAAAAAAGTATTTATTTAGGAATATTAGAGCAGTTTACTAGAATTACGAAACGGAATAGACAAACAAATACTTGGACTTTAATTCATTACAAGTAATAATTGAAAATCATAGTTCTTTGGGAATTATTAACACTAAAATTTAAAAAAATTTTAATTAAAGGGTTGTCCATCAGTTAATGCAATTTTGACTATGTAATTTAGACAACTTGCTATATCCTGGAAACCGTAAGAGGTAAACTCTTGAAATTATCAAAAACGGTAGAACTAAAAAAACTGAAAGTTATAAAATCGCCAAACCAAAAAAAAAATTGCCAAAAATTCCAAAAAATCGCCAAAATTAAAAAAAAAATTTCTAACACTAAAATAAGTCGCAAAATTCGAAAAAATCGCCCAAATGAAAAAAATTGTCAAAATGAAAAAAAGCGCCAAAAACCGAAAAAAATCGCCGAACGCGAAAAATGCTCTAGTAACAAAATAATTGTTAATATGAAAAAAAATCACCAAAGTAAAAAAATCGCCAAAAATTAAGAAAAAACGTCAAAATGAGAAAAAATTTTTCTAAACTAAAAAAAGCTGCTAAAAGAAAAAAGTCGTTAGAATGAAGAATCGCCAAAAACCGAAAATCGCCAAAATTAAAAAAAATCGCCAAAAGAAAAAAATCGCCAACAAAATAAAAAAAAACGACAAAAAACCGAAAAAAATCGCCAAAACGAGAAAAAATTTCAAAACTAAAATAATTGCTTAAATGGAAAAAAACTCCAAAAACCGAAAAAATCGCCAAAACCAAAAAAAAATCACCAAAATTAAAAAAAAACGTCAAAAACGAAAAAAAATTCCAAAATTACATTTTATGTAGGCTAAAGTTCGTATTGAGTTACATATTTCGTGTCCGTACGGAACCCTTCGTACGCAGGTCAAAGTCGCACTTTACTGAATTTATTTATCATGATATAAATTCATAAGGTGTGGACACTAAGTAAATGCGTTTCATGTATGTACGGTTATTGCTAGGCGATAAAAACGTTTTGCCGTAAAACAAACCATCTTGTGTCTCTATACAATAAAAGCCTCTCGAATGTACATACATATCTATAATTATTTGCATATATATATATATATAATTGTTTATACATGTACATACATATGTATTTATCTATTTATACAATTTCCGCGCCACATATGTATATTTATATAAGAATTTTGTTATTTTGATCAAGTTTAAAAAAAGTGTAACGCCACGTCTATTGCACTCGTAAATTGTTTATACATTCGTTTATACAATTTCGGTGCCATATTTGTATGTATACGAAATGTATGTATATCAGAAAATACTTTTTCCCAGCCCCCAACTCAGTTAACTGCACTGAACAGGTACATCCAACTACAATTTGTCTTTGTATGTTTGAATTTGTTGTTATTGCTGGTATGTAGACCTGTTTGCATGTGTTGTTTGTTAGGGATCTCCTACAACAACAAAGGAAAATATTTAATTTCCTTAAAGTAAGTCTAAAATCATCAAGTACTGAACAACAACTACGAGCTGTTGGAACTTATTTGTTGGTAAAAGAATATTAGATTTATTAAGATTAAATTTGATTATAATATTGAGGTTTGAAGTAGTTGTTGTTGGAGTAAAACCTAAGGATGCGTTGTGCTGCGGTTCATTTTGAAATTAGTTGCATGCAATTATAGTAATTACTTCCATTCTCTTTGAAATAACTTTCTATTCTTTACGAGTTCTTTATGCAGTCGAAACTGGAAATCACAGTTGTAAATATTGCCTTTATTTTTTTGGTTAAAGCGTGTGTTTTTTTTTTGTTTTCTTACATTTTTTTTTTTTTTTTGGTTCTATCGTTTATCAAGATAAAATATCATTTCTGGCACTTTAAGCAAATGCTGCATCGAAATACCCACTGAGTGATTTGAGAATGTAGACAAATGTTTTATAGAAATTCGTTTGTCTTCCTATTGATAAATTTAAATTTATTTTTAATTTGATTTCCGCTCAATTTTGGATTTTTTTTGTTTAATTAAAATGCTAGAAAAGGGCATTTACGTATGTATATACAAATATACATTTATGTGTATATACGTAGTATATATTTGTTCAAGCGTATTTTCTTCTTGTTATTTAGACGTTTAATATTCTTATAGTTGGCACTTTTTCCATCACTATTTTCAGCAGGCCAGGCCATCCGTCTTATTGGGGATTGTTTTAATAACTTGATTGAGATGTTAAATTTGTAAGTTACGGAGTAAAAAAAGCTGTTGCCGCTTTTATTTTTGGAAGTTTCGTGCAGATTCTTAAGCGACTTCGGTACATATTTTTTGAAAAGAAAGTAAGGTCTTGATGTAGTGAATTTTATATGCATATTTTTAGCAAAGTTTACAACAACAGCGTCTTGCAGAAACGAATTACAGAATTATTATAGAATTTTTAATTCATAAAAATATTTTTGATTCTTAATTTAAGAACGTATTGCATTTTATAACTCCTTATTTTGTTGCAAAATCGATTTTCGATACACATTATTGTCATAATTTCTTAAATCATTTTAATACAATTACGCGATTTTAACAAAAGAGGAAATTCTTGTTTCTGCTTTTGTTTTTTCTTCCAGACAAACTTTTTAAAACATTATGACAATATGACCTTTATGAGTCCCGTTTAAATACCCCAACTAATTTTTCTATTATTTAAGTATAAGCACATTAAAACAATTTTTCGGCGTTAAGTATTGAAGTCAGGAATTGCTCGGTGTACCTACGGTGAAACGAAAAGAACGTGAGTTCGTACACCGCATCCTATTTAATTTAGTTTTTAATAATTGAAGGTTAGCCGGGAATAACGTTGTAAGTGTCAAAATAATAATTTTTCTGAAGAACCAAAAAACGTATTGTAAAGCAAGATAGTTTTTTTCCTTTGTTTTTTTTTAGCTTATCGAAAATACATAATGACAATTAGCATTAAGTTTTCTGTTTTATCTCTGTTACATTTATAAATTATTTTCGCCAATTTCCTTTGCATGATTTTGTTACTTACTTAAATATGTATATACTTAATATATCGTGTCTCAATATAACAATAACTAAATTAAAGCATTAAAAGTTTTGAATATTTAAAAAACACACTTTCATAACACGACTAAACTGCAATTACTGATAACGAATACGTTCGTTTACTAAAAAAATGGATTTGGGTTCTTTAGCACTTTGGCGATGAAGTCTTTTAAATGCTCCCCCGAGACATTTTTATTTAATATATTTAAGCTCTGCCGATACAGTCTTAAAATACTTAAAAACCATAAATTTCACACTACAATTTAATAATAATAAAAAAAATTAAAAAGGATGTTGTTGTTTTTTTAAAATATGCACCCTTTTCGAATAGATAAAACAAATTAAGGGGGTGCGGGGAATATAAGCCATTGACAATTATTAACCCTTTTCACAATGTGAGTCTACGATTTGTAAACGGAATTAGGTGTTCAAATGTCTTTTACAAGAGCTCTTCCTTGTAAGAATCTCATGCTCTAGACGAGCATTATTTCAGCCAAGGATTGAATTATGATACTGTAACAATTGTAAAGTAAAAGATATTTACTCATACATTGATTTCAGAACTTCTCCATTTAATGTGTCAATGCTTTATGCGTTGGGCATTTGTGTTCTAGAACGTGGAGTGGATGTAGTAAGAAGTAAATTTAGCAAAGTAAAAAAATCTTAAAAACATCTTAAATTTTTATTGCTTTTTAAAATGTTCAAGGGTGGTTTTGCGGTAACATGCATGCAACCCCAAAAAAAGGGTTCTATAAAAATATTTTGACATTGGCCATCTGCTTTTGTGTCTTGTCAAGTCAATTTCAATGTCTACAAACAAACTGTTGCTGCATTGCGAAGCAAGAAAATTAAATAAATGTTAACAAATTGTAAATGCCTTATTTTGCACTTGATATGATTTTTTTGCTTTTAGCTTTGAAAAAGGGTTAGAAATAAGTAAGGTCATTGCAATATACTGGTAATACTGACATAAGCACTTACTTATCATAAATAATGTTCTTTTTCATGAAGATGGAGAAACTGTGAGAATACTTGTCATTTTTAATGCTTCACTAAAAAAGGATGTACATACATATGCATGTACCTGCATGTGAGAATACACATATGGAGGACGTTGAATTGCGTAAATATCCCCTTGTAATATATTTGAGACCATTTGTATAAATACGGGATTACCAGATATTTTTTTATAAGAACTGGTTGCATCATCTACATATGTAGCAACTCTTGGGATTGATTTAAAACTACTTCTGTGATTTTTCTAGGAATTAACGATATGATTGGGTTCACGGAACCGATTTCGATGAAATGACAAACCGGTGAGAAAACAATTATGTACCACAGAACAGAAAAATAAAGTTATAGGCAAAATTAATATCTCTACCCTCAAACTATTATGTAGGTAAATTATTAGGGGAAATAAATGAAAAATCATTTGAAACAAGGAAAATGTCATTTAAAACCCATTTCTTCGCTTACATTTCATTTGAATCAAGAGGCCTTTTCCATTATTTTTTAATGTTAATTTTTTAATTAGCACAATATATAAAAATAAACAAAAAATCATTTATTTAATTTAAAAAATAATTAAACTTAGATATTTTAGAATTATTTATTAACAATTGAAAATAACTGAACATTTTGACTGCACGAAAAATCATTTTAGTTTTGTAGTTTTTTTTTAGCACCATACATAAAAAGTTAAAAATAATGTTTCCGTAGGGCAACTGCATTTTTATTTAAGTTTGACTTTAGGGTAAACTCTTGAAAAAACTACAAACTGTTAATGTAAAAATTTTTTGAGTGTAGTACTGAAGCAGATATCGAAATGAAACTAAGTATATATATGGCTCGATTATGGATGGCAACCGAACTTCAGTTGCGAAGTTAACTAGCAACGCAACTGAAACCAAATTTGGTATTATGTATGGCAACTTCCCACAGTTGGCAAAAAGTTATAGAAAATGCGATTATGACAGATTGGCAACTTAAAATAATGTGAACAAAAATGCAATATATAAGAAATACAAGTGCTTAAGACAAAATCATCGAGTAAAAGTGCTTAAAACAATACTTATCTTAAAAATTATTAATTAAGTGGAATTAATTGCTGATAAAGAGAAGGAAATACAAAATGTTAAACGGAAATACAAAATGTTAAACGGCCTAAAATAGGTTTTAACAATCTCTTTTTTAACTTTTCTTTAAATATGCAAAGAAGAAACTCAAAAATAAAAATAATATGGCACTTAATTTTTAATTTATTCACTTTTTACTACGCAGCAACTACAAATTTGTGGTTGCCACTATGGCAACCGAAATTACCAGCTGTTAGTTTCCAGTTGCCATCCGTAATACCATTTCGGCAACTAGCAACGACACTACAGTTTGGGTTCTATCCATAATCGAGCCAATAATGTCTATGTTAAAGTGTGATGGGCGTGGTCCGCAATTTTTTTTCTCATAACTCCCACGTGTAGTGTGGATTGAGTCCAGAGAAGTAACTTTAAAAACAAAAATGAAATAATTCTCAAATTGGTTTTTTTTTACTGCTGTGAACCTTAAGTGAAAAATAATCACAGTGGTTTTGAATCAAGTATAAAATCAAAATAAATTTTGTTGGATAAGATTAAAAGCCTTCGAACTGCAATTTGGAGATTCTAGTAATCTTGATAAGCAGTTTGACTGGCCAATTGTTCGGTATGTGCAAGGGCCATAGAATGGAAGGAAGCCTTTGCGAATTTGAAGTGGAGCTATAAAACATACTGTGGTTGCGAAGGGGTAATGTGGAGATTAGAAAAAATTCTAAGTGGAACTTAATGGCTCCCGGATGGCAGAGTCTATGCATTACAAACTTTTATACCTTTCACAGGCCCTTCATCACAGATCTTCACTAGCTATCAAACATGCATGCAGCACCGTCGAAAATTCCGTTGAGCAAAGAATTTCCTATCGAACAGAATTTCGATCTCGATGCAGTATTTCTCAGTGATAAACACTAATTCTAAACTATTTTTGTGGATCTTAAGTCGAAAGGACAAAACAAATTCAAATTTGAAAAATTTCACTGAGGGAGGAAAGTCCTTAATTTGGTGTGCAAAACATAGTGTGTACTTTGTATTAGCCTCGAGCTCAAAATCCTAAAATTTTTTCAAATTTTAAAATATGTATTAATACTTGCATAACTTAAAATTTTTTTTTATAAATAGATGAAAGCAAATTTCCTAAATGTTGGACATAACAAACTCTTTTGAAATAAATTTCTGATAAGCTTTTATTTTAAATTTTACTCAATTTGTAAACGTATTTTTATGTTATTTTCTAATTCCTAGCTGACTTCATAATAGCCGGAGAATCTTAATTCGGTTGTACTTTTTTAGGGTTCCGTACACCAAAAGTGAAAAGGAACCCTATTGTTTTCGCTACGCTGTCCGTCTGTCCGTCACACGCTATTTTCTCAGGAACCGTACGGACCTGAAATTTGGACAGAGTATGTACAACATAGGCCGATTCAAAAACAAATACCTGAGAACTAAAAATTAAAGCGTGTTCCAAAACGAGCAACGACAAATTTTAAAATCCCATGCAATATACATAAAATTGTATGTATTTACATACATACATATGTGCCCTAATTATGAAAGTGGTCTAGGTCATGTGCATTTTTGCTTTAAAATATCAAATAAATCTTAAAAAATCTTCAATAAATATTTAATAAATGATAAATAAATTTATACAAATCGAGACTAGTACAACTCTTAATTAAAATGTTGTATAATAGCAAATATATTTTTCGATTTGTTCAAATGTAATCTACTAAATATCTCGACGAAATAAATATATGACTTTCATAGACCACTTTCATAATAAAGGGCACATATGGATATTGACACTTGAAATTTGTAAAATTAGTGTATTTTTATATGGACTACAATAATTAACATTAAAATATTTAAAAATTTAAATTAAAGGGTGGTCCATCAGTTAATGCAATTTTGACTATGTAATTTTGACAACTTGCTATATCTCGGAAACCATAAGACGTAAACTCTTGAAATTTTCAAAAACGGTAAAACTAAAAAATCCGAAAATTATTTAATCGCCAAAACGAAAAAAATCGCAAAAACTGAAAAAAAATCCCAACACTAAAAAAATCGCCAAATTCGAAAAAATCGCCTATATTAAAAAATCGCCGAAATAAAAAAAACCCCAAAAACCGAAAAAAATCGCCAAAACTAAAAAATTGCCAAAATGAAAAAAACGCTAAAAACCAAAAAAATTCCTATATGAAAAAAATCGCCAAAATTAAAAAAAAACGTCAAAAAGCAAAAAAAATCGCCAAAATGAGAAAAAAGTGCCAAAAATAAAAAAGCGCCATAATAGATTAAATATAAGTTGTACAAGTTTTCTTTAATATATTACAAAAATGCCAAGATTTCTAACTCAAACGTCTTACACAAACAGGGGTTAAATTTAAAGTTCACAGCGAATCGAGTACTCTTTTGATTAAGAACTATTTCCAATACTCTATGCTTTTCCTTTGACATAAGCTCGTAGTTGTGCTGTGACATTGTCATATAAACTTAAAAGTATGGATCAACATCATCACATTGCCGAAGACTTTTTTTAACCTTTCTTTCATTCATTTTTTCGTTCTTGTCGAAATGGCGGATTAAGTGACATTAATCCATCATCATAAATATTGAGTAACAGCAGTTAAGCAATTATTCAAAGGAATTTTATTATTCAATTTCTATTAATTATACTGACAATTATCATTTAAATGATAAAGCTTTAAAGCTTCATCAAGTGACTGACTGCAGTAAGGAAGTGCGGCAGCAGTCAGTGTATCTGCCACTTTAGCAAAACTATCATTATCATCATCATCGTCGTCGTCAATGCCTGTAGCAATAATTTGATCATTAGCACGGCTGGCAATACGAAGTTGGCGATTACAATAATAATAAAAAGTAAGTGCCACAGCGACAATAAGTCAAAGGAGATGAGAAGGTCTAAAATGCATTATTACAATTGCGTTGCAAAATGTTTTGTTGTGTGGCTGCAAAGTACATATTTATGTTTTTCGTCTACTTTTTCTGAGCTGGCTGTGGATGATTCTAGTGGAAATGATGATTGAGTGATTGACACTACATCATCACTAGGTGTTGCTGATGATGTTGCAAGTACTGCTTCAGCTGCCATTGGTGGTGGGGCTGTAGCAGATGATAATCACGAACCATTCTTTGTAGGCTACTTGTTGATGGATTTTTTTTTGTGTTTTAGTAGTCGTTTCTGCCACTGTTGTCAGTTTCTACTTGTTGCAATAATAATGATAATTTTGGTAATTTTTAAAAATTTTCATTCATTTCAGTGCTTGTCTGCCTCGTAAGCTTGGCAAGTTGAGGTTTATTAAGTTATTATCTGTGCTTTCGCTTCTAACTCCTAAGTGTCCAATATATAAAAAAAAACATTACCCCTTTATTTGAAGATTATATAATACCAAATAGCAGTAACATTGCTGTGGTAGTTAATTTGTTTCATTTATTTTTTTTATCAACATTTATTTCTTTTTCTGATGTGAGTTTTTTTTTTGCTTCTGTGTGGGTGTGTTGTCTGTTTGCGTACGAGTTTAAATACGCTCAAGTTGTCTTTAATTCATCTTCACTGAAATAAATTTTGATTTATGTTGCTACTTTTTCTTAAATATTTTTTTTCTTTTAACGCTCACTTTAAACACATTTTGTGTGAACAACACATTTCATGGCAGATTATGATGTTGAGATGTTGACCTTTGCCGTGGCAATTTGTTGATGATTGTTGGATACATATTTTTTTTTAATTTCACTTTGAAATGAGGGAAATATTTTTTGCTTCTTCTGTTAAATAAATTGTAGTTAATTAAACCTGTGCTTAGATTTTTCTTTTGTGAAACGAAGGTGTTGTTGAAAGCTTTTGAATTTTGAAAAAGTTGATTATTTCACACATAATCGTTTTGACAACATGTTTTAAACGTTAAGGAAAATGTTTAATATCTTAATAAATAAAGTCGAAACGTCTGTGTCTGTGAGCAAACGGATTTCCATACTTTAAGTATCAAGTAAGCTTAAGACCGCAAAAATATTATGTAAATTAAAATAATCACACTCATTCCAGTTGTCAACATCAACACAAAAAGATTTTGTTTCGCTTTGCTTATTTCAAATTGTTATTCTGGTTGTCGTTATCGAAGATTGTCGATTCATGTCAACATATCGAGCCATACCTTCCAAAATATCTTAAGTGACATATTTTTTTAACTTTGTTTTTTTTTTACGAAAATTGGATATCTATGATCGGAAACAATAGATTTTCGTAAAAAATTAAGCTCGGAAATTATGGCGCGATATGATTTGGAGTCTGCAGAAAATTTAACTGAGATATTTTATTGGAACGATTTTTCAATTTGTCGTTGCTAATTTTGAAAACGAAAAAGGTAATAAACACATTCAGCACAGCAAGCTACCGACTACAAAATGTCCAGGATAGAATACACAAATAACGTCATAACTCAAAAACTGCAATTTTTGAGTTAACTATGCATAACTTATCCTCATATCATTTTTCATATTGTGTAAAAATTTCATAAAAATATCTTGTTTACTCAACTTTTGAAAGCAAAATAAATTTTTCTTTTTCCTTTAAGTTGTGTGTAAATTGAAAACTTTAAACTTATTTTATATGATAATTATTAGTTTGACTGCAACAGGGCAACAGACTGCACGTTGTTGTCCGTGCTACATTTGTCGTTGTGGTCACATTAAACTAATTTCTATTTTTGATGGCTACAAAACAAAAACAATGCTTAAGTTAAAAATTAAAAGAAAATTAAAAAAGTTTGTTATAAAAACTGCAACACAGTTCGATAATTTAGTGGAAGAGTTGCAGAAGAATAACTCTCTTGGGGTTTCGCAGAGTAACTGTTATTAACTTTAAAGAACAATCGAAAGAAGTCGCAAAACTATTTAATTCTCTTGGCCCGCAGCCGATAATATTAGGAAGCAAAAGTTAAGGAAATGCTGTAGTGCGATTAATTGACTTTTAACGATCTGACAATCGTAATTCTTGTCTATACATTTTGTCGCTGAAAATAACGATTGTGTGATTCTTAAACTTAATTTTAACGATATGACGCAGCTTATATTTTCTGTTGATTTTTATCCATAAATTTAACAGCACATAAATTATTGTCGCTAAATAACCACACAGCTGACATTAACCTACATTAACTCTACAACAATGGAAGCGAATATATTTGCCAAAAAAAATTGTTATGCATCAACATTTTGTAATTTTTTTTCAAATTTGAATTTTTGACAAAATATGACCCAAAACATTTATGACCAAATTATGCAAAAATATGCACTAACAAATCGAAGCCATTTTTACGCAAATTCGTCGTTTCGTAAAGATATTTGGTTCTTGCATTACCACGGTTAAGTGAAAAAACATGCATTTGCATTTTATATTTTGTCAAAAATACAAATTTAAAAAAAAAAATTTACAAATTGTTGATGCATAAAATTTTTTTTTGGCAAATTAATTCAAGTGAATTGTTGTAGAGTTAATGTAGGTTAAAACATGCATTTGCATGAAACCCCTGTCCCTGGTGATCGTAAATAGAGTAACACAAAAGTAAAATGTTCACCAACAATGCAACATGAAAAAATATAACTATATATGGACACCAATGCGCGAAAAAAGACAAAAAAAATACCCGTGCATCCCAGTTTTGCTACAAGTGATGCACTTTTTTTATGGGCTCCCAAAGATGTGATGCTCCGGTGTCATTTTTGCATTTTCTCAGGTTCATATCTTGTAAACCTTTCAGAATTTTGATTTACTCTCGAATGCAAAATTGTAGCTCTTGTCATAAAGAACACAAATTGTGAACATATAAAATAAAAAAACTTTATCTTCAAAATCAAAATCGCAAAAAATTTGATTTATTTTACCTTTTTCCCTTGTTTAGGTCCATAGGTAGCAAACCGTTAAATATTCAAGGTAACAATTAACTAAAAAAATGTACCTAAGATTTAAATGAAAAACTTTCTAGAACATATGAGCTTCCTAGGAATGATTCTTAACATCGTTTAGGTAGCGATTTGGTAGCCGCAAAAGCGAAAAATTTGTTAATACCATTTGTTTGGAAATTTTGGACTTTTAACACGTAGTGCACTGTAGATACTATGCTATCCATATATGATTATATTTCAATGACTTAAAAAATTACACATAGTGTAATGCAGCGGCCGGAAGTACATAAATTTAAGCAGTTTGCTTCTATCCCGGAAGCTTTTCAAACAACAACTAAAAACAGGGAGCAGGTTAAAGTGAGAACATACTGGCAAACGTAGAAACACCTGAAATTGTGGTGCTTTCTGTAGAGTCTGAATTTTTTCTCACATACAACATTTTTTTAATTTTAAATTCAAATCCTTGGAAATGTGTTTTTGATATATAGATATAAGCAATAAATACTCGTCATCTTTTTATAGAATGCAACATTTTTATTAAGTCGATCTTGACATTGAAACAAAGAGATGTTGATACCAAAATGACTGCGTCAACTGGAATAAGGGTGGTTATTCCAAATCTGAGATATATTATTGGATATCTTAGATTCTTATTTTAGATACTGTTCCTAGGTGAAGGTGAATTCTCTGTAGTAACAGAATTAATTAATTTAATCTTGACTAGTTCCCTTATGTATGAGATAAATGCCAGTAAAGAATCTTCATGTGATAGTCTTTAATTAGCGTATGATTTGTGAGATAAATTTTCGAATACTGCAATAACGTAAAGATTGAATTACTTTAATTTTTTGTTTTAAATATGTTAAACTGCACTTAACGTTGGTAACAACTGTCTTATAGTCATTAAATTTAAACTCAACATTTTAGGGCACCCGTATGCGCGCCTGGGCGTGACAATTGTTCCCAACTCGCATTTGCGAATACGAGCTTCATATGCATATGATAAATTCTTTCATTTACGGATAACAAAAATGAATATTCATTTAACATTTATTCATGAGCAAATTATTTTATATCTTTCAAAATAAATCAGTAATTAGGCCATTATCATGTATCTATGTATGTATGTTTGTATGTATTTATGTATGTATTTGTATATTATGCAAATTCTATAACAGATGCACGTTACAGGTATCAGTTAAACTTTTAAAGTCAAGTGCGCGAATAGAGTTCTTTAACGAAGCAAACGTAACATGCAAAAAATTTATTGTTTTTAATTTTCCTTCATTTTTCAGCGAACTGAAATGCAGTTAATTTATACACAACTCTTAATAATTTTATATATTATTGTTGTACTACTACACTAAAAGCTTTTTAGAGATCTTATCAATTTAACGTAGAGACAGACTGTGACATACCAGTACTTTTTTATACGAAGATGATGTTGTTTGCATGTCAAAAGCAATTGCCGACAATTATTTTCGAAAAAAAAATATAAGATGAAAAAATAAAACAAAATTGTAGTAACAGAAATGCAAAAATATTTAGATCACTGTCAGGGTTAGCAGTTCAAGTAATCAAGTAATCGTTCGTTTTTTTTTTACTGATTTAAGATATTTTTTAAAATTTGGGCAACACTAAATTTCGCTAAGTTAACTAACAGTTTGATAGTGTCTTAGATGTTTTTAATGAGAAAAACTAAGATATGTTAAGCCAGTGCTCGCCACGGAATAGGTCACCTTTATTAGTATTGGATCAGTATCTCACTTCTTTGAAGAAAATAATTTTAAAATTTAATATCATCCTGATCGATTCTCGAAGCGAACTACAAAATCGAATCTGCCTTTATTTACGGAAATACCAGTTATGTTGCTTTTCGGAATCAAAATTATTGAATTTATATAAGCCCGGTTGTTTTTACAAGCCAAGTAGGTGAGTCAAAAATCTCTCCAAAAAATTCGTGCTTTTCATAAACATTTTCTAGTTGAGTAAGCGGATACAAGAAGTTCTTTTATATTCCTTCGTCAGGCAATAAATTGTTAAGAAACCCTTAAAAAAGTTGTTTTAATAATGAATTGCCGCCAATTGCCATTATATGAGCACAAAGTTGTTTTAAATATCAAAGGCGGTCAAGTTTTATTTATTATTACATATTTATTATTTTTTTAACCATTATTTTAATTGTTGTTAATGTTGTTGCTGTTTATAATTGTTTCGTATGTATATTGTGTGGTAATTGCTTTCTAAGAATTGTTTTATATTCTTGTGATTGTATATTTTTCAATTATTCATTTTTATCTGCATGTTTGTTATACATAATTAACATACCCATCATGATCATGAAAGTACGTATCTGCAAAGAGACTTTCTCATGTTTTTGGGTTTCTGCTTTTGATTGATAAGACTGTGGCAATGAAGATAATTTTAGAAATAAAATATGCATACAGACTTCAGAGCAAATTCGTACTTAATATTTACTGCTCATGTACATATGTGAAGTGCTTCGATAACTTGGCGGTTATAAATAATTTTCGCAAGTTCGGCCACAAGACATTGGTCAATAAAACTGAGTGTTGGTATTTTCAAGCATATTCGGTCTTATAATTATGTATACTACATTTTAATTATATTTTTATAGTAGAGTGACTTATGTTATTTTCGAATTAAGTGGCTCATGTTTGAATTTATACTGAATCTTTGCTGGAATGTATTTTGTTCGAATATTTCAATTTCGCAATTTTTCTGCTCAGAATTAATTATAAACTTCTAAACTTAAATAATTTTTATAATTATCTATACTATTTTTTATTAATCTAAAAAATGTAAGATGCATTTCGTGGCTGCTAAGCAAAAAAAATCTAATTAAAACACTCAGAATTAGAGAGACTGCTTTATATTTATGTGCGTAAGCTACATTTATTGATGAGCAAACGAAATCGGTTAGTGTAAAAGATGGATCCATCACAATACACCAGAGACCAAAAAGCAATCAAAACAGTGAATTTCTTCCGGTGAACGTGGAAGAGATTTAGCCAACATGATTATAGCCACAGTTTTTTGAAATGCAGTCGTTGTCACCAACATCGATTTGCTTGAAAATGGGAAATCGATTACCGGCAAACATTACTCAGAGTTGTAGGAAAGATTCAATATTGATTTAAAGCCAAAACTACCTCATCTGGAGAAGAAAAACGTTTTGATTCTTAAGGACACACAGAAAAAATTATTCCCAAAAAATTTTCAAACAAAAGTTGGTTTGAAATAAAACTTTCATTCAGTAAATATTTTCTACTATTCCAGTAAATAGTTAGATCCAATTTTGCTTTAAGCAAAATAAGAAACAATATGGAGTGAAAAATTCTTGTTGATAAAATTAATATAAAGTAATAATTGTAACAAAATTGTTAAGAGAACATTTCTGTTTCAATGTAGAAATTGCATACTGTACACAACAGTTATTTATTTTATTTACTTTTTATTTTCATTAAAAAATTTTGTTGAATCAGACAATCTGTTGATTGAAAAAAATCAGGTTTTTTTCCAAATAAATTATTACAAAATTTTGCATTTGAATTTACAAATTTTTTTTGTAGGACTAAATTTGAAAAAACTAGTATTTGATTCAGAGAATTTTGTGTTTGAAATGGAAAATTAGTTTTTTCTGTACATTGTACGGGTGCATACTTGTGCAGTCAGTGTGGCAAATGTCCGTGAATTGGGCTACCAACTGTATTCTCATCCAGCATACTTTCGAGATTTGTGAAAATTGCGTGGTAGTAAGAGAATAAATTCAAACGAATATGCAGGTTATCGTTCAAAGAAAAGTCTATTTTGGTGGAATAAACAAATTATGAACAAATGTATGCAAACTAATTTTTTGAAAATAAATAGTTTATAATTTACCAACATTATATTCTACAGTTCCCCTATATTTGTATAACAATTTTAGCAATTTATGGGGATCATGAATACCATTTGCTTTCCGCAAAATCAATCACATTTCGCTTGGAATGCAAATAATTTGAAAAGTCCGAGTTGAAGATTAGAAAGAACAAAGCAACGTGTTCAAATATTTAAAATTATATGTATGTCTTATGGAAATTATTTTAATACTTTATCATATTTTAACTAATAGTCTAGTAAATATCGGATGAAATGTAATTACATCTAAATTATGTTGCCCCAGTAATGCCCTTAAGGTGCTGGGGCTGTCATTAAAATGAGTATTATAAATTCAAATGTATATTTAATTTAAATTAAAAAAGAAAAAAAATGCAAAAAATATTTTATGTTGAGAAATTGTATTCCATCGAAAAACTTTTACACTCTACCAAAATTAATAACGTTTATCCCGGCTATGATATTATATGCTTATGAACAGTACTTGTCTTCGTTGCTTTTATTTCTCCATTTAATAAATTAAATATTACACAAATTGCTAAAAAAATTATCAGGCGTAGAGTAAAAATTATAAATATGTATAATAATTTGATATATTAACTATTAAAGATGTTGTCTATTTTGCCTTTGCCTAATTCACAGTTTTTCTGCAAAACAATAACCGAATCAGTCTTAATTATAGAATATTTTCTTTACTGCACTTGTAATGAGACACATTAAATTGTTTTACTATTTTGACACGTCTGTCAGACGCTGTCAGACATATTGGCGTTAAAATTCACACGTTTAAATAGCGAAACACTCAATTACAGTTTAAATACGAGTATTGTATACAAAAAAATGAACATTGCGTTACTGTTGGTGTAAAAGGAATGAGGGGTAAAAAAAAACAAACGCACCCAAACGATAAGATGACGGTGGAGATGACGACAATGTTCATGATGTTGGTTTAAATATAAAAAAAAAACATCAAACCTTTCTCGTCAAAAGCATAAACCAGTACTACGATGGAAAACAGGGCATGGAGGAAGGAAGGTAGTATAATAAAAGGGGTTTTGACGTTGTCAGGTTTCGCGCCTTTACAGAAGCATAATACTCGTATAAAAAAGATACACACATAAGATATACAAAAAAAATGTGTACAATAATAAAACCACGTAACGCTGGTCGATTTTGTTTTTCTACATGTATGTTTGTATTGATGTGTGTATGTAAGTAATTGTTTCATCTCCGTTTAGTGAAATGATTTATTTAATTCCACTGTTTGCTTTGAAAGCAATTGAAAGAACGCGCGCTTTCGTCTCTATTGTTTTTTTTAGTTAAAGACAGAAGTGTTGTAGCACAATTTTGTTGCAACTTGCAAGTAATACTGAGTTGACGCCGAGTTAAATACTCACGCACTGATTGCCAGCTAAAAAATAAAAATAAAAATATATTGTATGTATATGAAAAAAGTCTTGCGTTCTTCCTACTACATATTTCCGATTATGGTGTTTGCTCTAACCTCTAAGTGCGAGACGGTTAACAACAAACAGTGTGAACTTGAAGCATTTTATTTGCTGCAGTTAAAATAAATTTTGTTATTTTATATAAACTAGAGTATGTATTTCAAATGTAAAATAAATTTTATCAATTAAACCTCTTGTTTTTATTTTATTTTCCAAATTACACAATTGATATGCTTCTGTTTTTATATTTGTAACGTTGTGAGTACGAGACACGCTTTGTGATTGACTTCCGACGAACGACTGATGGAGAAAAAATCAAGCCGTTTGTTCAAAAAAAAAAAAATTAAATAATATATGTCTACATATATACATACATACATACACACACATCAAATATGCTCACAACAATAGAAAAAGAAATGTTTTCCATAGGATTTTTTTTAATTTTGTGGACAAAATAAAATAATTTTAGTACAACATTTTGTGTCCAGCGTCTTCCTGCGTACATGCCCTGTTTTTATGAGCGTTGTACGCACGTTTTAATTTTTCTTTGCCGTTTTTTATACTCAAACCCACCCACCCAGCATCTCTGAAGAATTTTTTGTCCTCTGTGTGTTTTGTCGCTGCTTTTGCTCATAAAATTTCAATCATTACGTTTTTAACTTTAAAATTCTTTGTTGTGAGAGGGGGGTTTTTTAATGTACAAATGCACAGGATATACATATGTATATGTATGTAGATACATATGTACATATTTGTGCACATATTTAAGGCAATTGTTGTAGGAGTAGAAAGCTTTCTTATATAATGTTTTAAGTAAAATGAGGGTTGAATTTTATTTTCTGAATTGTTCATTCTGCACAATGGACCAAATAAAGTTCTGCGAAACGAACTTGTTTACTCAAATTGTTTTTACTACCATTAATAATATAAATTAACAATTTAAAACATTCGAAACAAAACATTATATTTTAATGTTAAATAAACATCGCAAAACTTAAAAAAGATGGTTTGTAAGGAAATAAGTTTCAGGTTTTTAATTTCGATATAATTTAATGAATATATGTACATTTAATAAATGTTCAAACAAAATGAAATACGACATTATCCTGTGTTATAATATAATTATGTATGCTAGCTTTTTAACCGCCGCCCAATAAAGGGGGTGTTATAAGTTTGTAGTGTACATCTGTGTATCTGTGTGTCTGTCCGCGTCCAAATACAACCGAACGGCTGTATTGACTTTGATTTAGTTTTTTTCTGTTTGAAAGGTGACTTAATCGAGAGGGTTCTTCGATATGCTTTAAGAAAAAATTTTTTGAGCAAATGATGCAAAATAATTTGGCATTTTGTATTATATACTGTTTTTAAAAATTTCATTTAAAAAGCTTGTACTCCCGCCTAGTGAGAGAATTATATTTTTTTATGTCTTCATTGCATTGTATGCAAATTTAAAACTTTAAACGCGTTTTTTGCAAAACTAGTTTTTTGAGTTGTGACACTATTGAAGTAAATGAGCGATGTGTAGGTTGTCATGGGTTCAATATGTACAGATGTAATATGTTATCTGGTTAAATCGTGTGATTTTTGCAAACTTATGCTTACAAGCCAAGCCGATGCTGTCGGCTTAGGCTTGAAGCGGAAATGAATTGGCACATATTACATAGAGCGTAAAGCGATATTACCCTAATCACAATATATGTATAGTATACAATATATGTATGTATACATATCTATATATGAATGTATACATATATTTATATATAATATATATATATATATATATACATATATAAATATATATATATATATATATATATGAATTGTCGAAATACCATTTTGACACATTTCACGTTGTATGCAGCAGCGTACTAACCAAAATCAGATATTTTTATATATTATATAAAAGTCAGAAAGGACAATAACAACACATTAATTCAACATTTAATACCTTAAATTTAATCCTTTCTTTATTCAACAATTAATAATGAATTTTACGTTGATTTACATCACAGATGCGTGTGTACATTTTTTTAAATGTTTACTAATCTATTTTTTTACATATATCTCATATACACATTTACAAAATATATACATACATATATTTTTATTTAAAGAAATTTATTATTTGACATATTGTCAGGAGTTTACATACAATAATTGAAATTTATTTGCTGGTGGTTTAGCATATCTGTATACGTATTTCATTGGCCCTTGAACCATATCATCAGTAGACTTCAACCACAAATTTTGAACAGTCACAAACCTTTTACTTTGTGCACAGACTTTCAAAAACTATATGAGAATTCATAAAATAATAAATTTTTTTTAAAATCACAAAAGAAAAAATAAGCTTAGTAGGCTTTTTATTATTTTTTTATTTGAAAACTTTTAGCCGACGGCTTTTTGAACTTGTCTTTACATACGAGTTTGAAGATACATATGTACACATTTTCTGTGTACTTACAACTCTAATATATTTTAATAAATCATTTATGTCAAAAATTGATATTCATTAACACTCGCGCAATTAATTGAATGTAACGCACATTTCGAGAACAGAATTTGCGGCCTAAAACCAACGACAACTACAAGAGCCAAAGCAAACGAAAGCCAAAATCTCCAACAAGTTTATAAAAAAATACAACACATTTCAAATCTGTCGCAACAACAATACCTGCCGGTAAATAATAGTATCTAAAACCTCAAAGTTATTTTGTTGTGACAGCAAAATAAAGAGAAAAATAAGAAAACTAAAACAGAATGAGGACTCTGATAGAACTTTATCGAAGACCAATAAATATTTACTTGAGAATGAAAACTTGCAATGGAAAGCCAACGTGCAGATGACGGCGAATATGATGACCAAGAGCTAATTACATTTGGTGCTACAACCGCTGTCGAAGATGAGTTCTCACACATTTTGAACAAAAAACAAAACATCGTCACTATTCGTCACTAGAACAGGTTCTCTGGCAATACTCAAATTAAATTTAATAAAGTCATATTCTTAAAAAAATGTATAGTTACGTTAAGGGATTTTTTTTTTGGGAATTGACAAAAATATATTCTGTCGATGGTCGCTTAACTATAAATCGTAATCCTGTCTTTTGGATGTAGCTTATCGGCATTAAAAAAGCCCCCAAAGCAATTTGTTGCAATTTGACGAAGAGAAACCGCAAAATGCTGCAACATGGTTAGAAACATAAAGAGAAATTTAAATAAAACAAAAGTTATCAAAGAGAATACAATCCACTTGCCTAACAGAATAATTTTGCTGCGGCTATAAGTATTTTTGAGTTTTTGTTTTAAAACGAAAATAAAGTACAAAAAATTAAATAAATCCAAAACGGCAAGAGGGGCTGTTGTTTGTTTCTCTTGCCAGAGTGTGCATTTATGTGTGTGGTTGTGTATCATGCATTTTTTTATTATGTGAGTGTTTTGTTGCTGTTACTTCAATGATGCAGAGCGCACTTTCTTGCAGCCAATCAGAGTAAGTTTGTATCCAAAACAATCGCACACAAACATTTATAACTACTAATTCACTTTTTGTTTGCTTATCGGTTTTTGGCGCATGTCTCCATCAGAAATATACTCTCTTTTTATACTAACAGAGATCCCTATGTAACCATGCTCCTCAACTAATTTTCTATTCTTTTTTCTCTTTCGGTCTCTGCATGTTTTTATTTCCACAAGGGACCCCATTTAATTTTTCCAGAAAATTATCCCCAATTTCACGCTTTTCATCTCCAAAAATCCCAAAGTTCGAATCAAATGTTGAGGTTCAATACAACTACATATGTACATGCATACATACACACATACAATACGCACACATAAGCATTTCTGTGGTACCATGCAATAACAGTCTAAGTAGGAAACCATAGTACCTCTTTTGGATATCTTACTCAACTCTACTCTACTCTACAGTTACCCGAATTTTTTTACTTAATCCAAGCAATGTATATAAACAAAATAACAGTTTGTGAGGAAATTGCTTCCACATACATAGTTCGGATGTTGAAAGTTAACTTGTTATGAATTGTTTGTAGAAACAAACTTTGCTGATACTCTAATACTAAACGATACTTCAGAGCTAAGCGCTAGGGAACCTACACCTACAGAGGAGCAATACAAATTATTTAATGAAAATATTTATTCCTTTAAATATGAGAATAATAAAAATTTATCGTATGTATGTATTTTTCTGCATACACAAAATACATTTTTCAAATTAATTAAATAACGATGGAATAACTGAATTCGTACATTTTTTAGTTGTTTTTTTTATCCAAAGTTTGAGTATTAAAGACTCGCAATCAAGATTTCTGAAAAGCTTCCTTATAAAATATTTCTTACCGAAATGGTGAAAACTTAATTAACAGTAATAAAATTCTTTTTTTCTAAGGCGTTTAAAATACCGTAAAAATATAAGTGGTAGATCTACTTCTTTTCAGAATAAAATTTATTGGAAACTACCTCTTTTTCACATCGAAAGATTTTGGGTTGGCATCACTTAAGCTCAATTAATCACTCAAGCTTAATTATGAAAACTTGACTTTGACTTGGGGGCAAATTACGGCATTCGATTCGTTTCGAAATTTTAAAATATTTCCATATAAAGTCTATTGAAATATTTTGTAATTTCGTTCAGTAACGAGTGCCGTAATTTGCCCCTTGATTTTTATTGCCACATGTATTATGTAGGAAAATTTTAAAATTACCCTGCAGGGGAGTATGCGATAATTATCTAAAAGCTCCTACTATAATTGCTAGAGCAGCAAGAACTAGTGCAAAAAGGGTTAAAGTTGTTGTGTAAAATTACTAGTGCTGATGAGTATGTACTAGTATATGATGTAGTTCCCAGGCACCATATTGCAAAGTAGAAGAGTCCTAGGACTGTATGTAAATAAATACCATACATTTATTTACATTTTTAAATCTATAAATAAATATAAATAACCCTTTTGTATTTTGATAAATAATGACTAATTTCAGCTATCATCATTTTATCTACATATATCAAATTTTAAAGAATTTTTCTTAACAAAACAACTCGTAATAAACTAGTCGTAAACTAGTACCAATAGTGCAAGTAGTTTTCTAAACACACTCAATACTAATTTGAGTATTAAAATGGCATAGGAAAGTTTTCAGTTGGGAACTAGTGCTGCTGATTTCTGTACTAGTAAAATACTAGTGGGACACTAGTTCGATTTCCTGCAGGGCAATTTTTCCTTATATATACATACATATGTATATAGATATATATAAATTGAAACAAATTAAGCAAATTGTCTCTATATTTATGATTAGAACGAGCTAAAGTTCGTATCCTTTTTAAGCCAAATTATATGTGATGATTATTAATGAATAAATAACACCAAAGTTAATTGTAAATATTCTGACAAAAACGTAATTGAACGGAACAACTAGGTATTTCCGAAGACCACTAAACCTTCATCATCAACGTAAAGATTTCTACTTTATATACGTTACTTTTATGCAAATGGAATATGTGAATTGTTTTGATTCATCGTGTTTCAATTTGTCATTGAATAATTTATAAAAATTATCGTTATTTTTATTGTACAATACTTTTTTTTATTATTATAAAGAGAAGTGAAGTAACACTCTGGCAATGAATGCATGCTACTATTACTAGGTGTTACTTTCTTAAGAAAGGGATAGAGATAGGACAGATAGGTAGGTGGTGAAGGAAGAGATAGAGGAGATCTTCATTATTTTACAACTCTGCTTTTTGCAGGTTTTTAATAATGCAGTGTTGAACCGCTTCTGGTGTTAAGTGTGGCGTATTAAATTTTTTGAAAATGTGCGTAGTAAAAACCATATTGTTGGTGATTTCACTTCGCCGATGATTCTACTACTCAACAAAGGTGGACGCTCTGATGTTCAGTGACCAGTGGCTATTCCGTCACCTCTTGAACTTTCCTACAACAACTGATACAACGGGACACTAACGCACATCGGAAAAATGTGTGATGTTGTTATTTAATGACTCTCGGAGGCGGCGCTGCAACCCAGAACCTTTGATTTTGTAGCCAATGTGCTAAATACTTCAGCCAACGCGACCCTCAGAATATTGCAAAATATTAGTATTGCGCAATAAACGTAAAATCTTTTTGATTTTATTCAATATATTGTGTCACCTACAAATAAAATGTATCTATGTACGTACAGGCAGTTTTATTGCATAATATTTTTTATTGCACAATAATATTGCAAACGCATGGTTGCCTTACTTAGTTTATTTGTTGTCTACATGTTTAATTATTCTTATGTTATACTTGTAGTCCCCCAACTATATATATATGTATGTATATGGCCCTATGGGATCGGTGCTTGAATTAAGCGTTTTGAATAAATATTGGAATATACTTTTTAAAATCTCTACTATTAATATCATGTAGTAGAACTCAATTGCGCCAAATTGTTACTCTGCATCTGTGATCTCATCTATTTGCAACGCCCATTAAAGGATACAGGGTTAAGTAAGGTTAGGTGCAGCATTATTCCTTTTTTTCAGAACACCGTATTAATTAATAAAAACAAATTCATTTCTAATTTAGATATTATGAAGAACTTGCAATTTTTGTTTGTTAAGCTTTTCTAGATGCATTTCGTTGCTGTTCAAACAAATACTTCTTGATAAAAGTTACAAAAAAGGAAGCTTGGACAACAAAAAAAAACATACATTTTTATTAATAATTTATTAGACTTAACATCAAATTAATATAACTCGTCACATGAAACTCAAAACCCCCTAACCAACATCCTTATAATTTTAGAAGAGACGCGAAAAACGTGATAAATTGTGTAATTGTTCAAATCTTTTTTTTTCATTTTGAATTTTCTTAAGGACATCTGCTTATACTAATTTATGTTGGTCAAAGATGTCTGAATTTTTAAAAAGTACATATTCAGTTTTTTGAATTTTACTTATCGATATACGTACGTGTGTATATACATATGTATGTATAATTGAAAAATTTTAAAATAGACTTCAATCAAGAAAGTATTCCTTTAATTGAAATTCATAACACATCATTCGAATATAAAAAATAAAGAAATCAATTACTGTTATAATTCTTATGTGAAAGAAATTCGTCAAGCAGACACACTCTGTTTAATTTTTAAAGGTATTGATCACAATCGGAGTTACACAATTCTTTATTAAGGCCGATTTGACATCAAGTAAAATACTTGCATACATATGTATGTATGATGTACATCCATGCAAACATACATACATACATTCATATGTATATCTATGATTATGGAATAAATGTGTGAGTAGTTACATACACTTGTCTGATTTTTCTAATTCTCATTCTCTTTTGTTTCTTTCCTTGCAATTTTCATTCGGTGAAGTTTTCCTGCAGGTTAGATTTTTCTTAACTACGAGTAGATATTTTCGTTTGTTGTTTGTTTAATTTATTTCTTTCTTTTCATCTCCTTTGTTTTGTTTTTTCTCTTCCTCATTTATTCAAACTCACATACATACATACATATGTACATCAATATGTAAGTATTTACATATATGCTTAGAGTTGTAAGTTCTTAATTTTTGTGCATCTTGCCACACACAAACATGCACACACACACACACATCCATACATAACTACGTTTGTCTGCCTTGTTTTGCTGCGATTCTTTAATTCATTGATTAGTACAATTCACACATGGAAAACTAACTCCCTGTTTAAGAACTTTCCTTTGTATCTTTTCTCTTGCGTTCGAATTTGTGCATATGTATATGTGTATGTATGTAAGTTTTAGTTGTCCATGGATATGTGTGTGTGTGCTTGTGTTTGGATAGAAATGTATCTCATTTTGTTTTCTTTCTGTGGTCACTGTTTTATTTTTATTTCTATTTATTTCTTGTAGTTGTTTTTGTTTTGATTTCCTTCTTTCATCTTAAATAGTATTTAGTTGTTTTTAAGTCTGGTGCTCCAGAAAAAAGGAAAAGAATCCCCCATACAAAAACTATAATGTTAACGTGTGTGTGTGTGTGTGTGTGCGTGTAGTGTAAGTGAATAGTGTTAGTGCGGTTGATGTCTGTGCGTTACACTTGAGTATTTAAGTATTTTTAACAGTTAATCGATACAACATGTCTACCATACATTTCTTTAAGATTGTCTACTGCTTTTTTTGTTCTTAAGGCTTTAAGAATTTAATATGAAACCTTTGAGGCAAAAATCTTGATGGAAAATGTTTTTTCTAAGAGCTTTAAATTCCTAATAACAACTAATGCGGCACATGCAAAGAAACGAAATTTTAACTTTCCATGTGCTCTAAGTAGCCACTGTCCTAAGGGGCAGTTACATATGTATGTATGTATGTATATGGCGTTCCTTTGCAACAATTCAAGCTTAAGTATGCGATTGTTAAGAATTTATTTTTATCATTTGAAAGCTTATACCTTTCGACTTCTGATTGCGTATACATTTTTTATTTGCCTACTAATTTACTATTGTTACAGCCTTAATTTATATCAATTCTTAAAAATAGATTTAAATTTGGAGCCAAAAGACGTATTTATCAGCTAGTACTCCTTTCTCGTTTTAATTAATTTTTATATATGCACATACATACATACATATGTATGTTTGCAGTTGTAACTATATATTAACAACTGTATTTGAAAATAATTTTACTAAAACCTACTAGATTTACTGTGCTATTCCTACAATTGTGAAAACTCTTCTATGTGATGTATTCGTAAAACTTTTCTTGTCACAAATGATTTGAAAATATTATTAGCTTTTCTATTTCAAAAACTATGGTATTGCTATTAAAATTAAAAATTCATTTTAACAAGATTCTGTGTTTGTAAAAAACATGTACATGTGTATGAATGTATGTATGTATGTATCTTAAATTCAACAATTATTAAACTGGTAAGATATGTGTTTTTAATGTCATACACTTTATAAAAATAATGTACATTTCATTTCAAAAGGATGAAATATAACAAGATCTAATATTTTTGCCATCTCTGTAAAATTCCTTTCATGAGGTAAATGTATGGCTGCCTTGACCCATTCTTAAATAAAAACCATGTTACTCACTCTTAGAATAAACTACATGTTCTTGGGCTGCATATATAGTCCGGTGGAGATGGATATCCCTCATACAAAGTAATTAATAATTGTTAATAAACAAGATTTATTTTGTTTATATTTTTATGCAAGATATTTTTTATTCACGCACTATCCTCATGTATTGCTTGCCATGGAAAGACTTCGTATACGAATTATTCAGAAGAAATTTTTTTAATAAGACTAAGAAAGTTAGCTCGTGAATGCGTGAAAATTAAGTTTTTAAAATTACTCACGTTATTTTTAAATCAACAATATATACAAATGCAACCACGACCAGGTGTGACTCATGCATGTCTCACACGTGAATTATGCTTGACTAACGCATTACAAATAAAAGCACATAAAATAATGAAAAAACAAACAGCAATGAAAGTGTTAGCAGAAGTCGTTAATACGTTCAACCTTTAAAATAAAATTTAAATACTAGTATATGCCACTTACAGCCCCTTTCACAGTGTGTGATTATTTTATTCTTAACAAAAAATTTACTAATTCCAGCTTACTTAAACAGAAATCATTTAACCAAGGGTTATTGATTTTAATTTCACCATTCAGATGTTAATTAACATAAACAGCCAAATTAGGCAATCCTGTCTCTTTTTGCTATGGAAATTTAAAATTTTTTTCAAAAATTTTTAAATCAATAATTAAAGTATTTGGGTGTAGACTTTGGTATTCTAAATTCATGTCTAAAATTATTTTTCTGCTCTTTATTTTTTATATTATATACGTTCCTAAAATATAAATGTTGTTATTCGATTTTCTATGATATAAATTTTTACAATTAAATTTTTAAATATTTTTTTTACAATTAGTATTTTAACCGAAAAATTTCATTCCTTTAAATTTAACAGACAATTTTCTGTGAAATACTTTTAACCAAGGTTGGCAAACGGTATCGTAAAAATACCGATACCGATTCAAATACCGCTATAATTAGATACCGGTATCGATACCGATACCGAAACACATTTCGGTTAGAAAATACCGGTATCAGGAATACCGGTTAGGTCTATACCGGTATGTACCGGTATACCGATTCCCACCAAAAATAAAATTTCAAAAATATATTTCAATTAACTTTCTTATATAAACACGTTTTTTTCGCCTTAACACATTCTTATGCAGCACTGTTTTTTTTTTAATCAACCGGAAAGTGCAATCATATCATAATCATCACCAGTGCGAAATACTAACGAACTTCATGAGCTGCTTAATGCCTTTAGGAACGAAAAACGTATCTCTAGACATATAAATATTCTAAATTGGTCAAAAGAGCAAAGCCCTTACAAAGACAGTTATTTTAAATAATAACTTTTTAAATAAATAACTTAATTATATGAAATCGCGAAAGTTACTATATTGGTTGTTCCAGATACACAAGGTGATGCGGAGATTTAAAGTTTTGAAGAGTGCTTTTTTATGTATGCACATTAAAGATTTTTTCTTTAATTGATATACTACATATGTGCGCTGTCTAAAATATGAGGTTTGCTGCCATAAATGCGGTCTTAATTTTTTAGCTCGATCCGACGCTGCCTTCTGGTGGGGCCTAAAGTACCCGATACATAGTGGGGATTTTTTTTAAATTTTAAATAATTCTGCAGTTTTTAAACTAGCTGTCCGATTTTTTATGATATTTTAAACAGCATTTGAGGAGGTGTCACAGAGCTCAGCTCTGGAATTTAAAAAGGGCGGAGTCACAAAGCACAAAAATGGGTAAACTTTTAGTTAAAGAAAAATTAAAATCGATGCCAAGCTCATGTTTTTGATCAGATAAAAAGGATTTTTGATAGTGGATTTTTTTTCTATCCAAAAGCTAAAAAAGTTTGGAAAATATTCAAGAAAATATGTAAAAAAATTGACATTTTTACCAACCCTTGTCCACTGTTCTGCTAATGGAGAAGACAAACGTTGTTAGATTTAGAAAATGAAACTTACTATGAATAAGTTTAAACATAACGTTTGCCAATAAATATTTTCAGCTGAAGTCTTTCTTAGGTAGAAAGTAATAACAAATAGAATTTGCTTTTGAGTTCCCGGCAATTCCAAAAAAAATTACAAAAAATTTTAATTGAAATATTGAAATATTCGTTTCGTCTGAATTTGGCGACTACGAATATATCTAAAAACGGACGAATATTCGAGAACTCGAATACGAATTTTCAAATTTTACTAAGTGCATACAATTCTACATGTACTTCGTATGTAATATAAATAATACATACACTGTACGTATTTATTTTTATTATTTTGTTTAATTAACCAAAATGAGTATTTTATATATGCAAAGTTTCAACTGCAGTTTTCTTATATTACTTTTTTAATAAATTATTTTTTAATTAAATTATAAAAAAGTATATAGAAACATATAAGTTTAAATACTGTTTATGGTAATGTAAAAATACTCCCTTTTCGGAGTAATTTAACAAAAAAAAAAGATTTTTTGCTATGTCCACTGTCTGAATTATATCGGTATACCGGTATTATAAAGTCGGTAACGGTATGTACCGGTAATACCGATACCGAAATAAAAAAAATACCGATACCGTTACCGATACCGAAATTTAAAAAATATTTGTACCGGTATGAATACCGATACCGTTATTTGTTTCGGTTTCCAACCTTGCTTTTAACCAATCATAGATTGTGAAAGGCAGTGAAGCCTAACTTCCGGTTAAAGTTCATGTTTTTTTTTAAATCAGACATTGTAAAACAGTCCGTTGAACTGAGAAAATAAATTTTTTCATTTCCAATATAGAAATTAAAAGCAAAACAACTTCCAGAAATAATTTTGGCAACAGATTTAAGAAAAATATTTGAAGAAATACCTGGTTAGATTAATTACTTTTTTAAAATTCTTCAAATAAAAATTATCTTATTAAGTTCAAAGACTTTTTCTGCTTATTTTTTTCGGTGTGTGTTCTATTTCACATTTATTTTTTGTTCAGTGATGTAGAATCTTACTTGAAGATTTTTTTAAAATTAATCCGTGAAATTACCGACTTTTCATATATTTGCGATGTGCCGACGACTTTTTGAAATGGTATCTATGCATTGTCAATGTTTCGTACTGCTGCGTTATGAAACACCACACTTTTTTGGAAGACTAATGCTCGTATGCAAAAACGATTGTTAAAGTTAAAGCATGCATTAAAACCAGTTTTGCCATACAAAATGCGTTTGTTAAACCAACTTTAAGTTTGCCAATTGTTTTTGCATAAGGGGGTAAGAAATTTACATTTTGGAAGTCAGTCAAGTTTTTTTAATAAACAAAAAATTGTTAAGAACAGTATTATAAAACTTCGGTATTAGCTTTTCTTCTAGAAAACTAAATAATGCATTTATTTGACTTGAGTATTCAATTAATGAAACACAAATTTAAGAACCTTTTCTGCTCTTGCCTATTTTGTGCATATTTTCATATTTCATTCTTATTTTCTTCTTGTCGACTTAATATTTTATAAGCAAATAGCTAATCGAAAAGCGATTTCATATTATATTAATTTATTATTTTTCACAATTTTAATTTTCTTACTAAACTTCCAATTACAATATAAATATTAAAAATGATTCTAAGCACACACCAATCACCCATCCAGCTAAGAGTTCATTGAAATAAATAATAAGCTTAAAATTCAATAAAAACGATAAAAATTATTAAAAATGAAAGAAAGAGGAAATTGTTATTATTGAAGGATAAATTAAACACAAACGATTGTGCAAGACTATATGGGTGTGTGAGTGCCTGTATTTCTGTATGTGCGTATATACATGCATATGTCTCATCTACGGCAACAGAAAACTTTAACGTGTATTGAGTCCTTTGGTAAGAGTGCTAAAGCCGGCAGCACACGGCATGGAAAAAGTCACATGCCCATGTGGCTTTGAAGTAATTTTGACTGCATCATGAAGCTTCATTTCTTACTATATGTCGTGTAGTAGGAACATACAGGCAAATCTCGGTATAATGAATATCACTTAACGAAAATCCGATATAACGAACGTGCGAATGTTTCACATTAAGAACCTTATATAGCGAATACTATCTTAATTTTATACTGCATAAAACGAATGATAAAGAAAATAATATGCGCTTTGTATAACGAACGGCAAAAAATATTAAACAAAATCTACATTAGCAATGTAAATGCCAAAAATAAAACGTGGTAGAGTTCAGGCCATGACTCACTATCGTACACAATCGTGCGACTTTTGAGAAAATGCAACATTGATAACATGTAGCTTATGCACATTTTCAAAGGCCAATAACAATTCATCAGATGAGGGTTGTATTTTATCAAAAGTCATGCGATTGCGTAAGATAGTGAGCCATGGCCTTAAGTTTGTATTTGGTATCTTATTTGAATACATTTTTCTGTCATTCTTTTTATTGTATTGTATCATGTCTACAATAATAATAATAATTAAAAAAGCACTTATTGACATTATATAGTTCGTTATACCGTGATTTTACTGTATATAGATACGTGCAGACATGCCTCCACCTCAGCTACATGTGCCACACTTGGATTTTAGCGCAAAAGTATTATGAAAATGTAGCCAACAATACTCGTACTTATTTAAAAAGATCCAACCAACATGCTGGACATTCTCGTGATGCCATAGCCACATGCGCATGTGGTTTTTTACATATCGTCTACTGCAGGCTTGAGACATTTCAGCTTTGAAGAATATGAATTTTGAAGAACATAAACGTTAAAACAAATGGTTGTGCTGCCTACATTTAAAGGGAAATGGACACATCGAAGTTGGGAGCAATTCTAACTATGCGCCCGTTCTACAATATTTAACGTTCATAAATATTTAAAAATTAATTTCAAACTACCAGCAGCTTTTGGAAAATGCTTCAAAGCAAAAATGCAATGAACTATGGAATATAATATGAATTTGTTTGTTTTTGTGCTTAGTCCTTATGACAGGGAGGGGCGATAGGAAAACTAACGTCTCTTAGAATTTGTATGTATACTTACATGTAGTACATACATATGCATGTATGTGTGTGTGTATGTAAACATGTTTCTTACTATAGAAGCTATTTTTCATTTTTCAAAGAACTCTTCCAGTTGGGCTTGAACTTTTTTACTTTTCTATTATCCTTTTTGCTTTTGTATAAAATATGGTCTGCTGCTGTTGCTGATAGTGCCACCTCGTATATCATCCAGTTCAACAATCCTACTAGCTTGCATTTTAATATATGTACATATGGCCCTTATGTGCATGTAGTATGTGTAGAAATATGCACGTCTACGTTTTCTTAATATTCATTAGAAATGCATTTTTCAACAGTTAGACTTAAAAAGAAAGTCCGGAAATATCTTTCGTTTCAGTGCCATTACTTAAATACAGAAAATTGGATATTGTTATGACTTTAAAAGGTATCTTTTTTAACATATTTTACCCACTAAATTTTTGAATACTTCCAGCCATATTATTCAAAGTGTGATCGATCCCCAGCTATCAATTCCATAAATCAAAATTAAATTTTCTATATTTTTACTCGCATCTGTGCTAAAGCTACACCCGTTTATGCGGTTCTTCCAAACAAATAGTATATTCATGCCTTCAATATGTGAGAAGAACTGAAATTAACAACCGAATTCTTAATAATTCCTGAAAAATAATTCACAGGGAATTCAGTTTTTTTTGACAGTTGTTAAAAGAAATAAAAAAGTGGGAGAGAACTTCGAGTTTTCGAACTCATCTATCTATGATGTCTGCAGGTGTTTTATTTCATCCAGGGATCGAAAATAATAATTATTCTTGAGTTTTTAAAGAAAAACATAAAGAAAATATATGGACATGTCGGACATCGTTGCCCATTTTTCTTTGTTTTCTATTAGATTTCTCTAAGCTTTAATGATTTTAAAATATTTAATTTTTATATTTTTAAGCATAATTTTAATTTTTGATTTTTATTTTTTAGAGCAGAAATTAAAACAAGTTCCTGATATCTATTTTTTTCCATCAGAAATGAAAGTAAATCTCGGATTTCTACCTTTTCGAACAGAAATTAAAGTAACATTGTCGTAAAAAATATATGTATGTATGTATATGTATAAACATTTATGTATATAATTACTACGATGAGTTCAACCACTGTCGGAGAATGTGTGGTTGACTTCAAAAAAAGTTAACTTAGAGTTAAATTTATTTAGACTGACTAAAAGCTAACTGCAATGTTATCCATAACAAATCCAAAATTAATTCTTAAGTTGAGTACGTAATCTAATTTGATGAGAGCCAACAAATTTATTCTCAGCTACTTTGAAACTCATTTCAGTTTTATGCTAACATTTTGCTGTTGTTATTTTAGATGGTACCTTAGCTGAAATTTTTTTAATTTACTGACTACCAGGTGATTTAAAAAAAGTCAACTTTAAGTTAGCTCAAAGTAATGCAGAGTGAGCCAATTGACTAGTGCCTAGGGCATCGCAATGTTAAAATAGTCAATTGATTACATTGAAAAGTAATCCAAGTGTCAGTCAGTAGTAGGTATGAAATAGTTAACTTAGGTTAGTTTAAAGTTATCGTAATTTCCGACAGTGACGTGAAGAGGTTCCGCAGGTTCATAATCGTAAAAACAAGATCTAGCGTGCTTTAATATAATTCGTTAGACCAGTGTATCACTATATTCAATAAAATTTTACTGATTCTTATTTCTGTTCGAAAAAATCAAAATCGAAAAATAAAAATAAATTTTTTTTATTAAAGTCATGCAAATCACGGTCTCTGATTTAACCTCGTTACATCCGTGAACGTAGAAATCGTCACTTAAAAACACCATTTTCGGATTATGACATACCTGAACGTACTGAAATCCTATTCAACTTATAAGATTTACGTATCACTTAATTTGTTTTCGTACGATTGTCGATACGATCACCGTTATGACGATTTGAGCCCTGGACGTTGTAAATTAATTTTTTAAATAGAAGAAGAAGGAACAGGGAAAAAGTTTACCGGGGAATCGTTGTTCAGAAAAGGGTTTTTTTTTGTTTTTTTTCCATGTATTCATTTCTAAGTATTTTTTAAATGTAAAGTGAAATGACGTGATATTTGAACTTACAAAAATTCTGTAAATAATACACCAGAAAATTTTAAAATCTCTTTGAAGAGGAGTTCCAGCACTTCAGAAACCTTTGCGCAATAATAACAAATAGTGCAGTCAAAACAATGATGTATTAAAGTTTTTCAAGATTAATTCTTACTTTATGAAATACAAGTTTACTTTTTACTTATAAAAACATTTTGTTCCAAAAAGTGAAAACTCCTAGACAAGTTTTGTAAATTAAATGTAAATTACCTCTGTATTCGAAAAACATCAACAGACTGTACACACATTGCATCAAACATGGCAATTGAAGAAATATAACAATCTTTAGAGTTTGAATTTTGAGCTTTAGTAATAATACCATAATCCTATAAAGAAAAATTATTCGAAAATCGCATATTCTATTTTTAAATTTAAAAAAGATTTGGTGTTAATAGCTGAAAAGCGCACTTATCACGGTCAAAATCCATGCCACAAGCATTGTATATGTATGTGTGCATTACAGTGTTGCCAAAACAGCGGTTTTCCCGCTATATATGACTGCATTTTGTTGTCATTAGCGGCAAGTCTATTTAAAAAACCACCAGCGGGAGAATTTCTTAGTTGACGGATTTTCAGCGTTTTTCTGAAACTTATAAAGAAAAGTATTGAATCAAAATAAATTAAATTTAACGCAGCTGTGCGACACGTACCCTGGTATTTATGTTGAGTTTTTTCTCGATACAAACACGTACAGCGGAAAGAAACTAACGTCACTTTTTTGCAAATAGAAAATTGACATATTATGGTCGTGTATTATAGTGTGAAAATTTAAGAGGTTAAAAATAATAACATACATACATATGTATATACATACGAGTATAAAAGTTAATAAATCTCATAATTAGTGAATAAAATTTAATTCGATTATAATTATATTACAAACCAATTTAATCATTCTTTTCGTATTAAGAAAATAATAAACAAATGTTTAAACAAACGGAAAGCAAACCGAAAACTTGTTGATTGGACCACTGAGTATGAGGAAAACATAATATCAACCAAAATTTCTCAAACCAATAACTTTTTCTGAATAATTTGTTTTTGATTAAAGACTTTTTTTATTTAAATTCTCCTTCGAAATTAAACTTCAAGCCAATGTGAATTGAGCCATGGAGTTTATTTTGTCAACACTATTTTTTTAATTTCAGATAGTCAGAAAGTCAGGAAATTTTAAGAATATTTTACAAATACTTCAAGCAAAACGGCAAGATATTATTCCACACGTGTATAATAATTAGGGTCTATCCAGAAAATATTGAAAATATACTGAATCAGCTTAAACTTTAATATTATCAGATGGAATACTCCCTTGGATTCTACTTTTATCTGGCTGGATATTTGTGTATGGAAACTCTGCAGGAAATAAAATACCTACTCAAAGAGTAGGCTGAGTTTTGCTTACAAATATTGGGGAATAACATAGATACGTCTACACATATGTATACATATTTTATAAAATTTATCTTATTCTTTTTTTTACCAATAATCCATAAAAAAGACATATATTGGTTATAAAAAATTCAGCGGTTATATTAGCGTTTATTTTTATTGGGCTAGCCGTTTTTAGCGGGTTTTTAGGGGTTATATGGTGGGAAATGCCTGTAACATTTTGGCAACACTGGTGCATTAAGAACTCGGCATACACGTGCATGCATGCCACGTTTCTTGTTGCAAACTAATTGCAACGCATTTTTCAAACTACATACAAAAACTTTTTACGTATAGAATTTGACAGTTCTTTGTATAACTTACTGCTTTAAGTAGTTTATCTTATTATGTTTGTTTTGCATACATGCATGTGCAAAAATCTAAAAAATTTAGATTTTGCTTCATGCATCGTTGGTGTGACTCATACAAGCAAAATTTCACTAATATTATTATAATGCAGGTCATGCATTTTGACAGTGAATAAGGCGCTTAACAGGCACAATGCAGCACTATTTATAATGAAACCTTTCAAATCCCTTAAAAACTTTTATTCAAAAATTACATACATATGAAATATCTTTTAAACTGTAGAATATTCATTAAGGATTGTGCAAATAGTTTAAAATTAAAAATCTATCAATCAATTAAAAGTTCCAACTATGAAATTCTAGTATTCCTCAAAATTAGTATGTAAATCCTTATATATCTAATAGTCGTATTTAGCACATAGAATGTTTATAGCGATCGACATCGCAGGCAAAAACTATTCTATTTCAATTTAGATGTTTTTTATTTTCTTATAATGTCTCTCTCTTAGAGCATATTCTTGGTTACCCTGACAAAAAAATAAAGATTTTATACTATGCTTTGCACTTTACGTAAAGAAAATATAAATTACTCGTATACTCGTATCCTTGCTTTGACTAGAAGTGTGCTTGAATTATTTAGACAAGCAAGCAACATTTTTTTCGAACATAAATATATAAAGGATTTTATGTGCATGTGCATTTTATTATAAATACATAAGTTCACATTTTGTGCGACGTAGGATAAGCATAAATTAAAATGCTTTGTCAAGAGTATCCCTTCTCGCAACACTATAAAGATTCATATTTGCAATTGTATATATATGATATTATACTTTTACCATTTCGTATTTACAAGTTACTTATACATATTATGGGCGTAGCGAACCGAACGAATATCAGATTAGTCAATGCACATTGGAAGAAAAACTCGAAGTTGCTGGAAAATATTTACCGACAAGCTTCATTAATTAATTTTTTTTTAACAAACTTCCAGTACAAAAATGTATGATGTGTAAAAAGTAGTCTTCCCACAAGGTAAAATCAAACATTTTAATATTCAAGAAGCTCTATACATTAATCCTCCCCATACACTTTGCTAAATAGATTTCCATAAATCATTAACATTATTAAATATATATTTTTTATTGGACCGACGAATCATATAGAAAATATTTAAGACATTTATCACTCGACATATTGTCATAAGTACATATATTCTAATCCGAAACTCATTTGCTGGTGGTTCAGCTGTGTCTATATGTATTTCATTGTTGCTGTAACAAAAATATTTTGGAACTAAAATATTTGGAAGATAGAAAAAAATAGATTTAACAACATTCAACATTTCGCGTGAAATGATGTCAAAATATTTAAAAATAAAAAAATTTAAAAGCTACGAGCTTACAACAAATAATTGGTGTGGTTTTACAAAAGAAAGAAATTGTATAATAGTTTTAAGGAGTAGTTAATATTGTTTGCATATCAAATTATTCTTACGGTGTAGTCAATGTTGTTCAACATTTTTCACAAATTTGAACAGAGTACTTTCTTGGTTTAATGGTATCAAATACTTCAATAAAGAATAATTCAAATCGCTCATTTACTGAAACAGCGTCATAACTCAAAAATACTAGTCTCCTAGCAAACGATTTTAAAGTTTATACAAAAGGGACGAATCACAAACCCGAAATTTAATAAATTAAAAAATGTAAAATTACAAAGTCCAGAGTTGCAAATTTTTGTTGCAGCTTTTTTTGACTTTGTTGGTGAGCGCGGTGAGAAGATAGATACATATATACATAAATTAAGACCAAATATATGTATTTCTTATCAGCTTCTGGAAAAAACATACATTTCCCTAATCTTAACGTTTGTACTAAGATTAATATTCGAGAATGTGAATTCGATCCTCCCTAATACACATACACATATAAAATTCTTTAAAGTCACTTATGACACTTCTCTGTGGCAAGTTATTTTGCCCTCATTATTTCTGATCAGCTTTCTAATTAAAATTTCAGCGAAATTTTCTATGTTTTGTAGGAAAACCATTAAATTCTTTACATCTCACTAAATTAATTAATTAATTAATTAAATTAATGTTTTAGACCAACTACATCCAAGCACAATGGCGGTATTCGATGTTTGATGCAAACGGTAATGCGTAAGTGCAAATGCAAAATATCGTAGCTTTTCTTTTGATTGTGTGTGTATTTGTTGTTGGATTTTAAAGAAAAGGTACGATACTCGTATTTTGCATTTACACTTACGCAATACCATTTTGCATTAAACACCGAATACCGCCAATGTAAAAACTTTTACAAAAGAGCTTTTGCGCTTTCACACCGACGAGGGTACAACATTCACAGCAACAAAGGCACAATAACAAATTTAAGAGCTTTCAAAGCTGTTTAGGACTTAGTTGTTTTAGACTTTTCTTTACGCAATTAATTTACTATATTCTTTTTAATAATGTACCCAGCGGTAAATTATGCGAAGTACTTTGATAATAATCATTGACGTCAGTATGACATCGCAAGCGAGCAATCTAAGTTCTTGGATTGTAATGTACGTGTAATCTGATATATGTATCATGTGTTACTGATAACTTCGATTACGATGTAAGCAGGGATTCAGTTATTGTTTAAAACAAATAGTTTGTTCTAAAATAAAATTAAAATATTGGCCTACCTTTAGGGTAAATTTATTATCATGCCCGCTTACAACTCCACTGTCAATGTAAGTGCAATGCAAGTGGCACGTACCGACACCGTAGCTTACTTTGTAGGAGAGAGCGCACCACTTACGCGTCCTATGACACTTTTATGCTACTAAGTATTACTGATATCATCGTCTACGTAATGTATATTTTTACCACTTTGATATGTATGTATTTATCTCAGTGGAGTTCAACATATTACGAGTATGTCAATGTTATGTAATCAAATTTACTTATTGTCCTGGATTTTCAACAAACAATTTAATGTGGGACTTATGAGTGCAGAAAAATCTATCGACAAGCAAATACTTGGTAATAAAATACAAACACTGTTTTCACAAATTTTCGACTACAATATCTTTCAAACCATTTTGCATATTTCGGCAAAACTTGAGCCACTCGATACGAGTTTTAAGTCCACAAAATTCAATGAATATCTAGAATCGATATGACAAAGATTTTTGAAGTTATTAGAAATTTCTTTTTCGAAATTTTTTGTCAACGATATCTCTCGAACAATCAGCAGCAATTTTAAATTTGGTGGTCTTAGTGGTTTTAAATTTGCTTAAATTTTTTTTAATCTACCGAATCGATTCACTATCTTAAGACGTTTATGTAAGTGAACTTAAAATCTTTCGAAAGCGGTAAATATTCTTCCGATTCGTTGACCCGTTCCCAATTTTTGAGATGTTTACATGCATACACACAGGCATACACAAACACACACATACACACACCCCATAAAAACACACACGTACATAAATCCACCCCAGCTGACCAAGACTTTCGCTAATGATATCGATTTCGAGTATATCTCGAACATTTATCGTGTAAAACTATCAAGAGTGACACTCAAAAATTAATCGAAAAAAAATCACCTGTCGCTCAGTTGTGTCCCAAAAAACATTTGGTGTCGAAGTTTTGCTAGCAATACCAAAAGTGAGGGAACATCGAACTAATTTCAATACCACAAAAAGGCAGCAGAAAAAGTAAAAAATATATTTTATTTTTTTAATTTATTTATTTTAACTTACTTATTTTATTTTATTTTTTTAATACCTTAACTTACACTACAGGATTTGAACATGGTACCTCAATTCTAGCTAGCACACATCCACCGTGACAAATTTTTCTCTGTTCAATTATTGCACATTTGTAGATACGTGTTCTTATTTTGTTTTTTAACTTATAGTGACTTTGTACCTCTAGACTAAAAGTCTAGCACACATCCACTCGGCTACCGTAACACATTTGAAAAACTATCGGTGCTAGCAGATTTAGCGAACATTCAAATTTTCTTAGATTTGCGAACACATATCGAATAATTTTGTTTCGAAATTTCTTTGCTTTAGTGAGCATTCGTTTTTATCGAATCTCAGGTCAGGTGGGATACGGAACCAAAAACATCGAAATATGATGAAAACTTGAAGTTAAAAATATCTTTAGACAAATATAAATAAACATAAAATTCTAGTTAATTGCACATACATACATACATACATACTAATTTGCATCAAACAATAAAAATGACTGACAATTCGCTCAATTGCTTAGTAAGGCGTATACATTATTGGAATCAGCATAATCATCATACGTAATAAGTAGTATCCAGAAGCTATTTTCTTATATCTCAAGTTAAGCACATGTACATATGTATATGTACATATACATGCATGTATATGTACTTATACATGCATGTATTTTTTTATGTAAATTTTAGTAAGCACACGAAAAAAAATTTTGGATTACTGCTTATTGAAAATATATATTGAAAATATTTTTTTTAATTAATAAAGAAATTTAATTTGTAAATCAAAGAAAAAATCTGTTGACTGAAATCTTATTTTCAGTGATAATTGTTATTGTTTATTTTGATAAGCAATGTGTTTGAATCAAATACAGAATTTTGTTGAATTCTTTTTTCATATTCAGCAATAGAGGCTTTTGAAAATATTTTTGGAATATTATTTCTGTGTACACTTTCTATAGACAAGGTTGTGTCAGTACAATAGTAGGAAATATGTATTTCAAGCAATAAAACTAAATATTGAATGGTAAGTCGGTTAACAAATCTCAGGATTACGGGACAAAATTTTGAATTCCAAGTTAACACATTTTAAGCTTTAGAAACGTCAAACTAGCATCAAGTTACGTCAACATATTCTAATTGATGGAATAGAGCATTACCAGGGAAACCAGACATATGCTCTAAAACAAGTGTTTTATGCGCATTCAATATGTACTTAAAACTTGAAAATATGCTCTTAAAAATAACATAAATTGGCTTATTTGTAAATGAAAACATATTTTTTAAAAACGCAGCTACATTTACATATAAAATAAGACAAAAATCAAATAAATAACAAAAGGACAATAAAAATTAATTAAAAAAAATAATAACTTGTTTTTGAAGTCAACGTTAAAACAAAATTGCAAATCGTTGTCTGCGTGTCTCATCTAAATAAACTTTTCTACATTTACAATGTTCCTTCATTGAAAAATCCCTCATGTGGTGAAAGTTCTTTTAAATAGTCTTTTGCAGGGGTCTAGCGTACATAAAAATGTACATATGCATGTGGAGCATTCCATAAAAATTGGAAGCATGAACGAATTCACCAAAGCTCATATTTTAAATACTTCTGCGACTAACAAAAAGTAGACTTTTTAATTTAATCTTACAACATATTTTGCTACTTTCTCTGTCACTATTGTTTGTGAGATAAAAACAAAATATCTTTTGTCAGTTCAAGTCAGTTGTGAGCAGCGTTAAACTGTCCCAGTGAAAAAAATGGAAGTCATTCTAGCGGAAGTACATTTTCATTGCTTCCAAAAAATCGATATTTTTAATTTGCCGAGAGTGAGCAAAAAACCATGTAGAAGCTTATTTTAGTCGCACAAAACCTTGTAACTCCTCCATAGTGTTAGAAAATACTCACCAGAATTAAAAAAAAATTATTTTTTTAAAGAAATTTATGAACTATTTTTAGTCTAAAATTTAAAAGTTATTTGCTTAAATTTACATGAAAACACTGTTTCGGCCTTAAATTCGTGTAAAAAGAAACGAATTGTTAAAAAAGGAAACTATTTACCCTTTTTCCTAGATGAAAATATTATCATAGAACACAAGAAACGGAATTTTTCTTAATATCGCTTCCAATTCAGTGACCAGGCATCGAAAAAGAGAACTTCTTGCAATGACAACCCTATATAAAGATCATTAGATCGTATCGAAATTTGCACTACTTCCGCAACGTAAACTCTACATTTCCATGACTTTTTTGGAGTCTCTTTTTTTACTGGGGTATAATAATTTTTTTTGTCAAAGGATTTGCTGAGGAGAAATTAATTACAACCCGAAGGTAAGTTTATATGTCCCACACTTGACGCCTAATGCCTTTTAATAATGATAAATATAAGCAAAGTCAACTGTGCAAATTGGTTTTCGTATTTTAGTAGTCTAAAATTTAACGGAAAAATAAAACAGTGCGCTACGAGTAGTAGTTAATCCTTTGTGATTAAAAAGAAATAAGAAATTTTATATCTTTCGGCCTTATCAGTGTAAACTGATTACTTCCTACCAATTTTAAATAACACAAATATGAGCGCCCAAACAACCTGAAACCAGCTCTAGCAGTATGCAAAAACTTCCCGAATAGCGTAAGGTAGAAAATCTGAATATCACCAATAATGAAACTAAAATAATACGTAAGCAAAGAATAGATACTATTTAGGAAAGTGAGTTAAAGCAGCAAGCATGTACCATATGCGTACAAAGGCTAATATGAGGGCGGGAGGCATTCCCAAGAATTGCTTTTGACCACCCCCACGCCACCTAGAACTATTGAAATTTGCCTGTAATTATATATTTTAATATTACTCATGAAAATCACCGGCCGTATTGAGCTATTTCCAGGAGGAATAAAGAATGATATAAGAAAACATTGCAAGGAGTCTAGAAGCGGCTTCAATGTCGAAATATTTGCAAGTCTTAACAAAATTTGCTTTAAAATATTTTCACACAAACACATTTTTATAGTTAGAATACTAAAAAAAAAAATCAAGTATGTATATATCCCCTAACACTGTGTTCTCAAAAAAATTTTGAATTTTGAAAAAAAGTAAAGAACAAAATCGTGGTGTAATACATTATCTTTGAAGAAAATATATGAACTGGTTGATAACTAAAGGAATATTATATCTGTAAATATGTTAGTTAAGGGTCTCTGTAGTTCTATAAATAATGATGAGAATTGCCTATGTAATTCATATGAAGTCCATTAGAAAACTAAGACTAGCATGTGTTAGTCCTGTTTCTTCTCTTTAGTTCTTAGGATTGTGAAAGTAATGAATGAAAAAGAAATACAGATAAAAAAAGGCCCAATACGTTCACATGTATGTAATAGAAAATGAAAAATTATGTGTTAAAACCATTTTACCATTCGTTTTCCTAATTTTTTTTTTAGATTATTATTAAACTCAACATTGTCGCACTTGTATTAAATGTGTGAGTGTTTTCTCCATATGCTGTCTTAGATCCTTAGAAACGTAAAGTCTGTATAAAAGTTTTTTATGTTTTATCTTAAAAAGGCTTTTCTTTTTACGGAATTTGTTTTTGGCCATTTCCCAGAGTACAATATTTTACGTCCAAACATGCACAGATACAAATTTTAGATACGTGTATACATACACACATATACATATGTAGATATGTATTTGTACATACGAGTATGTATATGGACATTTATATGCGTTCTTACCATCTCCTATTTCCATTTCTATAATCAAATCTTTCCGACACCATTACTTTTCACATTTTCCTAACGGTTCAACTATTAAGTATTAGCATCAAGTGCCTGGCACATATTTATGACCATACATACATACATACATAAGTACATGTGTGTAAGTATGTATGGATGTAAGTATGCAAGTGTGTAAAAAGCAGATCCCTTTTTGATTTGCAAAATGTAAAGATTTTTTTCTATTCCATTGTTCATACAAATACTATATTTGCCTTAAAAAGGAAAATGAAAACTCTTTTTTTATTTCATTTTTATTTATTAGTTTGAGCTGCGTGTGTGTGCTCTTGCTGGTGGGAGTCTGATAAGGTGGATACTCCACAGCCCACAGTATCAGGTCAGACACTTATTTTATATTTTTTATGTGCTCCGTTGTATACGTTTTTACAACAATGTGTTTTTTATTGTAATATTCTATATTGTGTGTAGGTTTCTGCTGAAGAGTTTGCATAAAAGGGGGAGTTCTCTAGGACACATGCGCTCCAAATTGTCCAATAAAAATACATGACTTTGTGTGCTTTTGCTTTTTTTTTTATAAAATTTTCCATCAAAATTTTAAATAAATGAAAATTTAAATGGGCGACTTATGAAGATGAGAGAAAGAGAGCGAGAGAAGGTCAGAGAGTGTGAGAGAGAGATGGAGACGTAGTGTGAAAAGAGCGGTTGAAAGTTTTTACATTGAAAAAGTTATACATAAATAAAAATAAAATTGTCATAAAGAAATTAAACTTAATTTAAGTATAATGGTATACATATACAAGTGTACCTACTTGTATGTACATACATATGTATATGAGATGGAAATATTTTTTGATTAAAAAAAGTAAACTCTTATTCAATTTCAATAGTGGTGTTTTCGTAATAGAATCAGTAGAGTACATAGAACATTAAAATTTAATTTTTTACATTAAAATCGAAAGCCGCAACACTATTTAAAAAAATGTTGCTTTTAAATTGAACTTTTCTATTATAGTTTTTATGTTTACAGTAAATTAAAAAGAAAAAAAATAATTTTAAGTCTGACTTATGTATTATTAACATTATTACTTACATATTTTTATAACAAAATAATTTTAATAACTTTGCGTAAAATATTGATATAAAAATTACTTGTCGACATGTGTCCAGAATCAACAGAAATGAAATAAACCAATGAAGAAAATATTTTAAAACTAAAACGAAATTCCCTGATGTAGGAAATGAAGACTTCTGAAAAAAAACACACATTCTGGATAGTAGAGGCTCAATAGTATTACCAATGGGTATTAAATCCCGATACTCAGCTTAGGTACTTTGGTGATAGATTTTGTGCATGGGCCTCCAAATATTTTGAAAATGAGTGAGCTGCCAAAAAAAGTGTTCGTCAAACAGCTATTGTTAGTCTACCGAACAAATCTTATTAAGAGTTTACGCCAAAAAAAAAAAATAAAATAATTCTTCGTGCACCTTTTTTTTTGCAAAATAAAGGAAATTTGTTTCGCTTTGTTTTTGGTTCAGTTTCTGTTGCTCTCCCAACAAAATTAATGGGTGTTTTTTTAAGAGCTTTCGGATTTGATTAAAAAAAAACATATAAAATTTAGAAAAAACATGCAATTGCATATCTGCGGTTTCCTTGGTAATAAATTAAAACGAAAATAAAAGGAATTTTTTCAGGAAATGAAAAAATATAATTGTTTTCTAATGACGTATAATATATCAAAAAACTAAACTATACTACTTCTATTAAAGACAATCAAAGACTTTTATTAAAAATCATTTTCAGAAAGCTCCCTTTCGCTTGTAGTTGGCCATTGCAGTATTTCATCATAAAACTCTGTAAATTCTGCCGATATAAATTGCTTCAGTTTCCCAATATAAAAAATTTTCAGATTATTGGTAGGTACTTGGCACTATAGGGTCGATGAGCTGGGGTTGGTAAGTTACTGCATGTACCTTTTACTCTAGGAAGAACAAAGATTTCCATAGATATATCATTATCTATCTCATTTTTCTCCCGTTTTTTTTTGGTCAAAAACAATCTCATAATATGTCGATACTTGAAAACTAACTTTTTGGTATTTAGGGAAATTTCTTCCGTAACTTCTTACAGATAAATGTTTAATCTTAAAATTAAGTTGAGCCCATTTTTTGGATCAATTTTGTCCTCTATATTTACTCTTACAACACCAAATTTCTTAGTATTACTGGACAGATTATATGTTGTGAACGCACCCAGATGCAAATTTATTGCGTCAAACGAAAAAAGTTGGTGTTGCAATGCGTTTTCACGAACTATGTGTTTAAACAACTCTAACAGATGTGCCCTTTCAAAATTATTTCTATACTTACCATGACTTTGACAGTAGAACAATTAATGCCAGGAATGTTCCCTTTTCAACATAGCAGGTAAAGAGAAGCATTTACAACTCATTGGTATGAAAAAACGTAGTTGTCAAAATATGCGAGATGTGCTCTTTTCGAAATTGCTTATTCAATGGTTTAAATATCTCTGTTTGCGCTTAATATTTGATTATCTTTCTGCATTTACTTTCGACGCACTAATGAATAATAAATGTGCGATTTTGAAATGCAAAAGCTTACAGAGACAGAAAAATTTCAGAGAGCAAAAGTCAATGGATAATGCCTCTAAATGAAATATTTTTTAACGCTAGATAGAGATACAATCCTTCATGAAAATATGGTAAAACTAAGTATTTTCAACAACCTTAAATTTGTTGGTGCCAGTGGATTTTTCGGTCGAAATACCCATATACCAGTTTATATTTTTATACTTATCTCGTTATCTTCAAATTCATGCAAAATTCTTGAAACTAATTTTTTCAATTGTATCTATTGTGTGTTCTACGTGGTCACCTGGAAGGCGAAACGTCCTAACTAACATTTTAATAGTTTTGGAAGAGACGCATTATATGTAATAATTTAGGTAAATTGTCAATTATTTCTCCTTTAAATTTTTTTTAATGAAATCTCTATTGGTTTTGCTGGGAAGTCTGATTTTATAAAAAGTCGATACACAGTTTTTTGTAAGTTAATGCGTTTTAGTTAACGATGCACATATATGTTGCTCGACTTTTCATTGAAATTAAGTAACGCCACTTTTTATAGAAATAACTTGCAGTATATGTGACTTTCTCCTAGAAAAGGGGCCAAGTGTGTGAAAATGAAGTTTTTAGTAAAACGCATTTAAAAAATAAAATTTTAATGTTTTTCTCATTTTTATCTATTTTGCCAAGTTTCCGTTTTTTTACACACTAGGTCCCTTTTTTTGGTTCTAGCGTTAGCGGGAAATGCGATTTCATGTTGAATAAATCCTTTACTGGAAATGGTTTCCTGTAACTTTGGCCCTAATTGTCTAAATCATGTCACAAAAGTGATATTTAAATGAAAGCAAAAACAAAATTTTGAAAATATATTTTTGTTAATCATACAAATTTTAAAAATGAATTATAGCCAAAAAAGCCTGAATTTGTATCCTTTTCTTCGGTGTGCAATTTGTGTGAATTAAAAAAACAATATTTTTAAAATTTTCAAAATTTGTATATTTGTGTTCATATAAATATCACTCTGGTGACATGATTTAGGCTGCCCTAACTGCGTCTGTTTTTCTTTTCCATACCCATAATCTGCCCCATGTACACAGAGAAAACAGTGGAAGTCTTATTATTTTAATAAGGAAAACAAACCTATTTAAAAAGTCAATAAGGTATTCTAATGAAATCAATAAGAAATCCCTTTTTAGGGTTCCGTACACCAAAGGTGAAAAAAGGAACCCTATTGTTTTCGCTACGCTGTCCGTACACGGTATTTCCTCAGGAACCGTAAGAGCTACAGACCTCAAATTTGGACAGAGTAGGTAGAACTTTGGCCGCTACAACAACAAATACATGAGAATTAAAATTAAAGGGTGTTCCAAAACGAGTAACGAAAAGTTTTAAAATCCCATGTAATATACATATATGTATATAATTGTATGTACTAGTGATGTAACGAATGTCAATTTTTGATATTCGCGAATACGAATACGAATATTTCAAACGATCTTCGCGAATACGAATACTATTATTTGAAACGATGTTCGCAAATACGAATACGAATATTATATGCAATATGAAATATTAAAAAATTGTTATGCAAAAGGACTTTACACTCTTGTTGGCGTACTTTAAAGTTAATAAAAAGTACCCAAACTTTTAATGATCGTCATTGAATAATATTTGAAAATTATACAAAGCACAAATTTTTATAAAAAAATTAATGTATTTGTACAAACTAAAATGTTTACTCATTTGTTTAAATTTCGTTTAGGATTTATGCATTTATTTATTTAATTGCTTTGTAAAAATATTCGTATTCGTATTCGCCTGAATTTGACGAATACGAATACATTCTATTCGCATCCGCCTGAATTTAGCGAATACGAATACATTCGTATGATGAGAATTTGTACCGAAAACCATAACTAAATATGAAAATTTATTTTTGTTTTCAATATACATATGTACATTTTTTATATAATCTTAACCAACAGGAACATACTTACATATCTATGGACTTTTGAAAGACAAAACGCATTATCCGGTAAATATTTCTTACGTTTACGTTAACCCGACAACAAAAAGTTTGCACTTGCCTTGTATTGTACTCTACTTCAATTGTAAGGAGTTGTCAATGGTACTGAATTGTTACCGAAAAGTAGATAAGTGCTAATTTTTTTGTAGCGATGAGGAGTCGACATTCAGTTATTTATACAATGCAATTATGAATAAATTTCAATGCAATTATAAATAAATTTCTCCCTTCTCAAATTAGATTTTTTTGTTTTCCCTATTATTTACTACTGTTTGAAATTATTCCCCGGCAAAATTTCTCGTGGAATTTTATTCATAATTGTTCTCTTAATATAGAGTAAGACGGAATAAATTTGTCAAACTTATGAATTTTCCAAATTTTATTTCCCTTCCAAAGCTCATATTATTCTTTTTGTTTTCAAAATAATTCTTAGTTGTATATTTTAGCACCTTTGATGAAAATAACCGTGAGAAAGTAGTTAAATTATTTTGATTATATTGTTAATTTATAAGAAATATGTCACGAATAGTCATTAAATTGTTAAAACTGCACTTATAAAATTGTATGGGACTTTTAAATATTATAAAAAATACCATAAAATTAACGAAAATTTTAATTTGTTAATAACTTTTTATAAAAATTGCAATGAAATCCCGAAAAAGAAATCCCGGGATTAAATTTAACAAATCGGGGGTTCGGGATTTTCCGTTTGGCATCCCTAGTACATACGTATATTGACACTTGAAATATGTAAAATTAGTGTATTTTTGTATAGACTACAACAATTAACACTAAAATTTTAAAAAGTTGAAATTAAAGGGTGGTCCATCAGTTAATGCAATTTTGACTATGTAATTTGGACAACTTGCTATATCTTGGAAACCGTAAGAGGTAAACTCTTGAAATTTTCAAAAACGGTAAAACTAAATTAACTGAAAATTATAAAATTGCCAAAGCAAAAGAAGTACGCCAAAAATTCGAAAAAATCGTCCAAATGAAAAAAATCGCCAAAATAAAAAAACTCCAAAAACCGAAAAAAATTGCAAAACGCGAAAAAGGTTCCAGTAACAAAATAATTGTTTATATGAAAAAAAACGCCAAAATGAAAAAAAAATCGCCAAAAATAAACAAAAATTTCCAATAAATAAAAAAACGCCAAATCCCGGAAAAAATCGCCATAACGAGAAAAAAAATCAAATCTAAAAAAATGGCCAAAATGGAAAAAAATATCCAAAAACCGAAGAAATCCCCAAAATAAAAAATCGCAAAAATTAAAAAAACGTCAAAAACGAAAAAAATGCCAAAACTATATTTTATATAGGCTATTGAATTACATATCTCGTGTCCGTACGGAACCCTTCGTGCGCGGGTCAAAGTCGCACTTTACTGAATTTATTTATACAATTCAGGAGAAAGCCTAATAAAATCAAAAAAATCTTCTCCATGGATTGTATTTTGGTGCCTAAAATAACAGGCATTGAGTAAAAATATGAGAATAACAAGTTTTTTCTTGATTTTATTTGTTTTTCTTCTTGATAAAATTAAAAAGAATAACCACATCAAAGTAATAAGGAATCTCTACGGCAATATTTTCGCTTCCTTCTGCTGGAATACTCCTTAGACTAAAAACGTTTCATAGAGAAAATCTTGTTGATTCTATTAGGCAGTTTTTTCTCTGTGTATACGTGCACTACGGAGGAATATAAAATCGATATTAAAATATGGTATGCAAGCTCAATACACTGAAACTTAAAAACAAAAAATATATAAATAAGCAAACGATAACCTTAGAGATAAACTTTTTCGTATTCTCCTCAGCATCTTGTTATTATCAAAGATATTGTATATTTAACGGACTCTTTCCATATTAAAGATATCACATATAAAAATCTTATTTTTTTGTTCTGGCCAGAACATCTTAAATGATCTCATTATCGAAAATAAGTTGGGCACGCATCAACATGAAGTGATGCTTAAAACATGTTCAAGTCACAGAGCAAAAACGCATTGCAATTCAGAAGATGATAATATAGATTAAGAAAACGCACCATAGGATAAAAAAAACTCAAATACAACACGGATGCGCACGATCTACTCACATTCAAAGCTTTTTGCTTAATAAGAACAAAAGCATGATTTTAAAAAGTAACAAAAGTAACAAAAACTGAAGACCGTACGTAGTCTTTAGCCAAACAATCAGCCTAAGCAAACTCACAAAAAATAATTCACGGCTCTAGCAGAAAAAAATTGCAAAAATACTATACAATCAACCTCAACACCAAAAATTACATACGAGTGCTGGTTAACAAGCTGTTTTGCATGAGAACTTTATGACGAACATACATGCAGCCAGCCACACAGCTACTGTGTGCCACCACTTGCGCTGCAACAATCACTTGGCCCATCTACTCATGATACTTGCTTGGAGCATGTAAATTGGACTCATTTTTTGCTGATGCTATTTTATATTTATTTTAATGGAGTTAATGTGGGAAAAAACGTCAAGAATGTATGTTAAAGACAGCCAACACCACCTTCTATTAAAACGTATGCTCTTAACTACGCCACCAATTTACTCATGATCGTATTTATGCAAAGATCAAGAAAAAAAAACATTCTTCTTGAAAGTGGCCTAAAGGAATAAACCTCGTTAAGATCAGGAAAGCGTAGCTGTAAGAATATATACTAATGCATATAAGTATGTATTAATAAGTATGTAAATGTGTGTGAACAAACTTTGTATTTGTGTAAAAAAGGGCAAGGGCACTGGGACGTTTTCCTAAGCACTACACTAACACTTTCTTCTGCAAATATTTTTTGTTCATCACTTCAGTGAAACAAGAAGAACTACACCAGAGAAACAAGTCGAGGCAAACTTGTCGGTGGAGTCCGCGCAGTATTTAAGAGACCAAGTGCAGTGCGCCGAGAGAATTTTCGACGGCTAAAATTAAAAAAAAAAAAATATTTTCCATAATTGTACCATTTTGTCTATTTAAGCAGATAAAATTTCGGCTGCTTTTGAGTCGATGTGACCCGATGCAACCGCCTTGTTTCTCTGCAGCACACATACAATATGTATGTAAATTAATAAAAAAAAGTTTCTGAAGTTTCTGAGCAGAATCTTCTGATTATTTTATTTGATTTATCTATATAGAGCATGTAGGGTACTCCGTTGTTGGAATAATCTTTTCATTCTTTTCTGAATCTTATGCTTTATAGAGATACTTTTTTGCATGTGCTTAAAATTCTTTTTATACATTAGCTTCCGTTTGCAAATGTTTGTTCGGTGTTGTGTTAGTTTTGGGCTCTTATCTTTTATTCCATAAAAAAATATAAGACTGGGGGCCCTGAGGCATCAAAACAAAGAACCCAATGTTAAAGTTAAAAAAAAAGTAAAAGTTGCATGCGCACGCGCATAATCATCCAGATAGTAAATATTGTTAAGCATACTTGTAAATACTTGTACATTTTATTCCTTCAAACAATTCGCAATTCACACCCGGTGTGCGACTTGGTTTAGTTTTTTTGTGGCAAGTATAAGTTATTATTGCAACAGTATAACCTGGTTCTCCTGCGTGTTTATTATTGCTTGCAACAATTGTTACAATAGCTGTATGTGTGTGTGTGTGTATGATTGTTTAGTGGGTATACATGGCCTCCAGGACATCTTTTCATAAATACGGAAGACGGGTGGCTAATTCAGTTTAATTTTCGAAACGTTTCTACGAGCGTTTTAGTTTTATTTATTTTAGGTTTATTTATCGCGATTACAATTTTAACAGATGCTTTTTTTCGGTCCGTCTTGTGTTGCAATAATGTGTATACTTTTTAACTATTATTATTTTCTTGCATTTTTTGCATATTTTTTCATGATTTGACTGCATCAAGAAGAGAATTAAAAAATACATACATATGTATGTATGCATGTCATAATAAAATTTTAAAAATTTCAGCATCGTACTTTGAATTCAAATCATTGCTGCACTTCCAACTGAATATTTTTCAGTGGTTTTTTTTCCCAACGCCAGCCACCCGCTTGTCCAGTATTGTTGACTTATTTCTCTGCAAAAACTTTACAGAATTTCCTTCTTATATGTTTTCGATTTACTATAAAAATTAAATCTTTGTAATTTTAAATACATACTGTATACTCAAAAATATTAAGCTTGGAAATTTAATCTGAAGGAATATACATGTATAGAGAAACAACAACAATAATAAAAAGAGAAAAGCCTTTTGTTGTTGTTGTTAGTTTTCTTGCCTCCTTAATGGTTAAATTCTTTTACCCCCATTAATGCCTCATTTGAAATCAGACAAATCCGATTAAAATCTTATTTCTCACCTTAAGGAGTTCAGTTTACATTTAAACGTTAAAATAAAAAGAAGTGCCACAAACATTGGCAACAGCAATGAAAAGCGAAGAAGAATTTATAAAAGAATTATTTAGTTTTTAAAGTTTTCAGATCAATATTGGTTTTTTTCTTTCTTTTTTGGTTTGGCGATGGTGTTCAGGAAAACAACTGTGACGACCAGATATGAAATACTTAAAACGTACAACATGAACACATACAAACAAACAATTAAGCAAACAAACAAACAAAATAATGATACTCGTACTAAATGTTGTGCAACAGTTACTTCTGCAATCGAATGCAGCGAAAACACAATTACAGTCGAAGTAGAGTTTTATGCTGCCCCCTTTGTGTGAGGGCACCGTTTGCCACACACTCATTCAATATAAGTGTTTCTCAATGTTTTTTTTAAAACAAATGTAAGATAGATCTTTTTAATGAGGACTCCCAAAACATTTGATCGGTCTAGCGATTACCGTTCGTGAGCTGGACCGTGTCTAAAAGGTATAAAAAGTATTTTCGTATTTGGTAACAAGACAACATATTAACAAAAGTAAATCATCTGAAAGATTTTTCCAAGCCGCTTCCAGTGACTCTTAATAATAGAAAAAAGCGCTAAAACTAAGCTTTTTTGTTTGCCGATTTTTTTGGGTTTCGTCAAATTTTTTGTTTTTGGGGATTTTTTCGATTTTTGGAGTTTTTTTTTTAGTTTTTTGCCGACATTTTTACTTTTGGTGTTTATTTGCATTTTAGAATATTATTATTATTTTATTTTTTGTGTTATTTTTCATTTAAGCGCTTTTTGCATTTTGGCAATTTTTGATTTCGGCATTTTTTAATTTTGGGATTTATTAGTTTTATCGTTTTTGAAAATTTCATTACCTCTTACAGTTTCCAAGTATGCAGTATGCAAGTTGTCAAAATTAATTCATTAAAATTACATTAAAGGCCCTTTTCACAATGTACAATTAAAAGCTAACAGGGACTTTAACGGCAAGTTTTCTATGAAGAACAGTCAGTTAAAGTTCACGTTAACTCTTAACCATACATTGTTAAATGGGACGTAACTGATACAATACCTTTTAATTTTGATTTTTTTAAATTTCAGTGTAAATTGGTGTAGTGTGTATAAAAATTACATTAGGATCTCATCATGCTTCGGTGTTTGCTTTAATTTAATTAAACTTTTAACTGTCATATATTGGTTGTTGGAGTGGCCAAAGGCTTGCTTATTCTCTTACGTTTCCTTAGCAAACACCCTGTGACGGACAGACGTAGGGAAAACAATAGGGTTTCCCTCCATTTTTGGTGGCATTTTAATGAAATTTTCCTAAACATTATATAGTCAAAAGCATGGTACAATAATATATATCGTTACCTTACTATAGAAAGGCCCTAACTCATTAGATGTTCTTCTAGTGAAAACAAAAAAGAAACTCGATAAAATTTTCTATATTAAGGTAGATAAGGGTGGCCGTTATCTCTTTTGATTTCTTCAACTCTCACCCCCCCCCAACCCAGTTCAGTTTTATGTAAAAAAAATACAAACAAATATCATACCGATAAGTTGCATTTTAGGAGGTGCGTCCGGCCCTCAAAGTCCCCATACAATTAACGGCCACTCTAATGTATATAGTTACTCTCGAAGCGCCAGTTGATAGATTTTTTTATTTACCAGTTTCTTGTTGTGATCTGCAAAGGAGCTGTTAGCCGATTGTAATGTAATGTAACTGCAACGTAGGAAACAGCTGATCGACTTTTGTATGTGAAAAGTAAGTTACGTTACATTACATCTCTATAAACATTTTTATTACTTTTCACATAACAATATGGATCATCTGTTTTCTACTGTTTCAGTAACATTCCATTACAGTCGACTAAATTAGCCTTAAAATAATAATAAGCTGGAGTAATATAAGCAAGTCATGTAAATAGAAGAGAAAGTGCAAGAACATGTTAATTGTTTTCTCTTGTTTTTCTGACAGTTCTTACCACAAAATAACAATAAAAAGTCCTGTTATTTTATTTTTTTGTATATTTGCTGTAGATTTTCCTGTACTTATATTATTGTACTGTGGTCAAAAGTATAAAGAATATTGAAAGAAAATATTACCAGAAATATCAACTTGAAACTATTTGACGAAAAGTGAATGAAAAACCTTCACATTAAATACAAAAGCGTTTAAAAATAAACAAATTTGAATATATTTCTAGAACATCAAACTATAATTCCAATATAGAACAATTTGTGAACCTCTGAAACACCAAACACACCTTCAAATATGTAATATATAGCGACTGAATTGACGGCTGACGCTTGCTTTAAAAAATTGTTCAAAGATAGTGCAAAAATTTCGGAGAGTAAGGGTGAAGCTTTCGTGATACAACTATTCAATTCTCGTATTTAAGACAAAAGTCGATTTCACGCCTTTTTTATTGTTATTAAAATAACGTAAAGTAGAATGATGATGATGATGGCAAAAACAACAAGAAAAACAGCAGAAATAACAAAATATTGTTGGTGTGAAGTGTTGCAAGGCTTCTGGTGCCCAGATTTCAGTTTCATCCAATTTAGTCTCTGTTTAGTGAGGATCAATAATCACATATTATGTCATTCGACAAGGAAACTTTTATTTTGCGTGTATGTGTTTGTTTTATTTTGAATAAAAGTTGTAGTCTGTTAACCCTTAAAATTTAGAAAATCGTTTTATTTATATTGCTAAATTATTTGTTATTTATAGTTGTTAATGGTTAATCTATTCTGTTAGGCTTTGCACAATTTTTTTATACAATAAATGAAAATTTTTTAATTCTCAAAATATGTTTGTTCATTAGATTGCCCGTTAATATTTTTTTTTGATTTTATAAATTTTCTCCCCCCAAACCGGTTCAGTTTTATGTAAAAAAATATACAAAAATTTTATAGCGATAAATTGTGTTTTAGGGGATGCGTCCGCTCCGCAAAGTTGGCTTTCAAGCCCATTTTTCAATGTAATTTTTTGAATATGACTCTGTTTAAAAAATCGTTTTGCAAGAATATGATACATGGTAATATTTTAGCTCTTCGAGTTAACAACATTACTTTTAAAGAAAGTTTTTTGCTAAAATTAATATTTAAGGAAATATTGAAGAAAATCACCAATAAAATACCAAAAATTTTATGTAAAAAAATTATATTTATATGGAAATTATTTGTATTAAGAATGTACAATAAGAGCTTATATCTATTAAATTATTTCATGCATATGTGTACATATGCTGCTTTATTCATAAAAAATATTTCTGTTTAATGAGAGGTTTATGAAACAAATTTTCATTAATAAACCTTTTGTAAAATCAAAATATTTTTTATGAATTAGGCCCATAGTCAATAGAAAACTAAACAAAAAAAGTTACCTTGAATAAATGGGCTTGAGGGCCAACTTTGAGTTCTACATAAAACTGAACCGATTTGGGGGAGAGAATATAAGAAATCAAAAAAAAAATTCTCCATACAATTAACGGCCACTCTTATATACGAGTATATACATGCATATATCGAATAAAGAAAAGGAGTAAAAATGCTTGTATATACACAGCCACGTGTGCTTAGGAGTTGAAAAATGTGATCTACGAACGATTCTAAAAAATTTTCGTCACGAAACAACAGGACGGAATTCATTCTTAAACAGCGCAAATCGATAAAATTTTTTGCTTTTATTTTTTGGAGAAAATTTCTTTGAATTCTCCGAATTTCATTTTTCTGCTATTTGTGATTTCGAAATCCTTATCTCATAAGTTTGTGAGTCAATATTAGGGCGTCATGATAGGTGCTGATCTTTATCTGCAACAAATATTATATAATTTTGAAGAATACTGTTTATTAAAAGGCTTTAGATTTTTCAAAATATTTTTGAAGTCTACTGGATAGTTTGGAGAAACAGCAGTAACATCCCAGCAAACATTACATATTATCATCAGAACTACTTGCGATATAATGACTTACTTTTCTGATTACCAAATTTCATTATTCGCTTACAAATCACATTACCTAAAATCTAAGAAAATGTTGTACAATTTTCTAAATGAGAAGAAGGATTTTTTTAGATTGAATAGATTACGTGAACAAGTTGCCCAGTAAAGAAAAGTAAGTACTTCTCAATAATCGATTATTTTAGTCTCACGCCTTGTTAAAATCATTAAGTTGGTAATCCAGTAGGGGAGCTTCCACCAAAAATGCTTAATTCCAAACCCGATTACCTTTTTTGATTTTTTTTTGCTGAGATACTATCATATGCACTAGATAAATAATATTATATAATTTTGAATAGTCTCATTGTTTTTTGAAAATTGGAAAGCGTTGCTCTTTTAAAAATCACCGACAATGGCTCTTTTACATTATTAGTTAAATTATAATTGCTGCTAAGGTCAGTGCATGTCAAATTATTTTTTGGATTAGTGTCTTTATTTCAGCACTTTTGCCATAATCTCACGTAGTATGAAGTAGCAAACAAATATAATTGACCCTTAAAGGTTTAATTTAAGGGTACGATTTAAACAATGTGCTACACCCTGCAACATAATTTTTCAGCATAATTGATATCGGAATTCACTTTTACATTTTAGTATCCTTTTTCCTTTATAGGATTTTGGAAGTGTACATTAATATTGGATATAATCAAAAAAAAAAAGGAAATTTTATATTAAATGAAAAATAATACAAAATTGAAAAAGACTGCTTTCGTCCACTTAGAAATAGTCTAAAAAGTGTATTCTTGCATATTATTTTTTCATAATTTGGTTGAAAGTGATAAAAAATTATAAAGGAAAATACTTTATGTACGTATTTACTTCCATTATAGGTGTAACCAAATTTGGTTTCGCTCAGGACGCGTTACCTGATGCTGTCTGGTTATTGCTGAACTTTTAACGTAAATACTTATTTTTCTTTCAACAATTTTATATTTCCATATTTTATACGACATTCACATGAACATATGATGTATGTATGTATGTAGTAATAATATGTCGAATGTCAAATTTTGATATTCGTGAATATGAATACGAATATTTGAAACGATATTCGCGAATACGAATTCAAATACGAATACTAATATCATATGTGAAATTTATGGACATTTAATTGGGATTTGCGAAAGAGCTTCATACTGCTGTTCGTGTACATTACAAGTTAATAAAAAAAAATTTGAGGTTTAAGTTTTTGCAAAAATAACAGCAAAGAATCCAGAAAATATTTTTTCCTATCCTCATAAAAAAAGTGACCTTTCAATAAATATACTCTTTGGTACACATACACACTCGTATTTATGTATATGACAATATAAAATTATTAAGTTTTAAACATTTTTTAGTTTCACTTAAAGCTTGAGGTATAAGTTCTGAGAGAAAGTTTCATACTGAGACGTGTTTCGAAAAGGATATTTTTACAAAACTATGAAACGCACATAGATAGCAACGACATCGTTTGTTCAGGGTTAACGGATCTATTTAGCTTTAAAGGGAAAAGCTGTCGCACGGTACAAAAAATGGTCAAATAGACCTAAAGACAATAAATTTCATTTGAACATTTGATGTGTGTGTTTAAAGCTTCCCCCACCATCGCAAACTTTACTGATCAAAGAATAAAATAATTTTTTTTAAAATAAATTTACATATCTAAGATGTACTTGAGTATAGCAAAAAAAATCTAAGTTCCCTTACTAAAAATCCGTAACCTATGCGAATAGATGAAAGTGAAGATCTCGAAATTAAAAAATACAAATTTCTTAAAGACATAATGACTTCACTTATTGGCACTACTGAAAGTGACGTGAGGCTAATGAAAACTTTCATCTTCGTTTTTAAAATGCTGCTCAGTCATCAATACGGAAAACTATAGCAGACTCTTTGGCAGAAAAACGGATAGCAAATGACGTCGATATCTAACATTTTTCAAAGTAAATAGCAAAAGTGCAGGATAATTATACCTGTAGTTAGGCTATATTCAGCCTCACCCCAAGAAGAACGATATTTACACAATTCATCATAGTAAGCTTGATGGAGAAAAAGCTTCTAAACCTATATTTTTGAATTTTAAACGTTTCCCTCTTGAAGACAAGACACGTACTTTTACTTTTTTAATGTTAATTGTACAAGAAGTTTTTTTTGTTTGTTTTTAATTGAAGTAAGTTTATTTCTTTAAATTATTGCAAACTAGTATTTTTATACGAAAATCTAAAAATGGCCGAACGCGAATACAAATACGAATGTTCGCACATCACTAGTATATAGGGACAAAAGTAAAAAATTATTTTCCAAGTCAATGTAATAGATGCACACAAGATCAGAACTACAAAACAACAAATATCAAAGATTAAATTCACTAATTTTAGTTGTTAATGAATATTGTGTCTGCGAGTTGTATGGACAAACTATTTAGTTGTCACTATTAAAATAAACAAAATTTTTAATTATAAGTTTACTAATTTGATTTATTAATGGAAATTTCTTTCAGGTATCTATTCTACGCTGTTAATTTTAACTCTGGTAGAGGCTGAGGTAGCAAACCCGTATTGAATTCCTAAATATTTAAGGTAAGGTACAAAAGTTTTATGAAGTTAATTAATATGAAAAAGTCAAAAGTTTAATTACAAAGTTGCTTCAACATTGGAGGCAAATCAATAATCTCTTCTTTCGGTGGGATATTAACAAGGAAATAAATCCAAATTCATCGCCGGCCTTCTAAGGAAAATAATTGGATTGATATAGATTGAATGGCATTGAAAATTGAATTTAGGGATAACGAATGGATAAGTTTCTTAACAAGTGTGCACCCAAAAGTGCTGTCATTTGGTTTTTATTGCAAAGTTCATTTCGAGTTAAAAAAATATATTTTGTTTGAAAATAAAAACATTTATGTATATGCAAGGTTAAATGTTTCTAGGGACACATAGAAAAATAAATTAGTTTCGTGACAATTGAAAGAAGTTGAATATTGTTGCACAGTGTTATGTAGTCGTACTTGGATATTGTATGCATGAATGTGTGTATATTCGTTTAAAGTGTTTATTGCCCTGAGTTGTTTTTGCTTCTTCATTGACACTTTTGTGTGGGTTTATAGTTTTATTGTCAATTTGAGCAACGTTATCGAAGTTTAAATTTTGTATTTGCGATTGTTTTCCAATGATTATGGATGTTGCAACTATCTGTGAAATACTTACACGTTTGTTTCGATTATAATACCGATACATTTTTCACATTTATAGCCAGGTTCTGTGCATTGCTAATGGACTAGATTTCTTAAATTTTCGAGTATTTTGCATTAAGTCTTCATGAAAAATTATTCTATTTTATTATTCTATTTTTTTTTGTCTATTTTTTTTTTGTCACCTACGAGTATTTTGCTAAAAAAATGATTTATGGTGCCTAAATTGGCATATTCATTCTCTCAGCGGAAGAAGAAAAAATTTTGGAGTCCAAATGATTTAGGTTTTAGAATGAGAATTGTATAGGAAAAGTGTTAAAACTTCGAGAGATATTTTCAAGATAAAAATAATAAAAGCGAAGTGTTATTTCCTGTTTAGAACACTTTAGAATATAAATAGTACACTTGTTTTCATCATTAAAATTTCTGAAAATCTCTTAAGTACGTCAACAGAGGAGGCTAATGAGGAAATTTGTGTACTAATTCAATGCAATTTTCATAGTAAAAGTACCAGAAACGGACACCGTATGTGAACTAGAAAAATTGCCAAAACTTAATAAACATTTATTGGTTAACATATGTAAGTCTCGTTATCGATTTTAGCCGCTTTATACTTTTTTATTACGACTACCTTAGCATTAAAATTTCCAAAAAAAAACTTTTTCTTTTTTGCGGGTATGAACATAAGGATAATGAACTGATAATGAAATGTATTCAATAACTAAGTAAAACACGAGTGGCTTAAAACCTCAAAAAGATATAAGCACTTTTTTTGCCCCTTATTTATGCTTTAATTGAGCAGGTAAATCGGGCCAAAAACAAGATACCGAACTTTGCGGTCTGTGCCACGATATCACCAGCAAACGTTCGATCGCCATCTTGTATTGCAAACAACAACAAATATTCTAATGTTATTGTTGTTTTCAATACAAATTGTCGATCGAACGTTTGCTAGTGACTTCGCGGGACAAGCCGTTCGTTTTTATTCGCTTTCGAGAAAGTACCACACACATTATGGAGTATATTATATTTTTCAGTGCATTAAACTCTACAAGAGTTTCAGATAGTTTTTCTTGAAGAAAAGGAAAATAGAATACCCAATCAATCGCTTCTCAAAGGTCTTTCAATTTGTAAAAAAATCTTTCTCATGAAATGCCACTCGCAGAGTTTCAATCATTCTCGGAGTTTGGTGATGGATGGGTGCAAACTTCATCTTTAAAGCGATCGCAATAAGATTCAGTTTCATATTTCAAACGGCTTCTCAAATAATAATTTAATATTTCTGAACTCATTCACGCACGTACCCATATTCTTATAAATTTTTTCAACATTGTAACTAATCATTGGCAACTAAGCGATGAATAATAAATACGACTACATAGTTTCTATTTAACTGTTTATATAAACCATTATTTTTACTTAAATAAGGCAATAAGAATGTTATTATTTTTCTTATCGTACTTACATATACATACATACATATATATGTATATATATATATATATATATATATATTTATGTATATATGTACATTTGTATTGTAGTACAGACATAGTATAATATTTATACATATTCCATTAAGGCTCTACGATTAAAAAATGCACAATTAAACACTGGTTCAAACATATTATTATGCGTATTGCAAAAAAAAAGTATTATTGCTTTTTGTGGATGCAGTTGTTATACAACATCATTGACCAACATTTATAAATATAGAAGTGGCAAGTAGCCATATGCGTAGCGAACGAAGCAAGCTACAACTAATAACTGTATACATACATAATTATGTATGCATGTGCTGATTGGATTTGTATGTATGCATACACGTCGTACCATGTACGATAATATATGTATCATGTCAAGATCATGAGAGTTTGATTAGATAATTCAACAAGTGTTAAGAATACGACACTTTAAAAATGACAAATGAGGAATATGGTAAAAGTTTTAACTTGGACTTAGATATATTTTATAAAATCTGGCAAATCTGACAAGACAAATCTGCAGGTCGCCATAAAATAAAAACTTCTCAGATAAATGCTGAAATTCAATGTTAAATTTATTCATATATGTTCTGTCACTTCCATTTATTTTAAGGAGTTATCTACGTGTATAATTTACATATTATTTACCAATAATAACTTCTTTCACGTTACAGTATATCTCGTTAAATAACTCCGTGTTTAATTTTCGTTTGTCTATCCAATGATTGGATCACTTAAATAAAATTTCCTTCAATTTCCACTATTTAATTACACAAAGTACTTGTTTGTAGATATTTTTATGCCTTTAGTAATATATTTAAAGTCAATTTAATAACAGTGTTTTAAACTTTTATTTTCTAAATTTATTTCTTTAAAACAATCTTGTAGTTTTTTTTTGATAATAATCCCTTGAAAGGTATTTAAGTGTACATATTTGCTTAATTATCTCATTTAGCTAAATAAACGAATTCGTTTAAGTCTTTTTATCGTATAACTACCCAAAAGGCTTGTTAATTTTAACCGGGAATTATGTATTTTAATTTCCAAACTAAAACAGTATGAATCTCTATGTTGATAAATACAACTATTTCGATTTCCAATTTTGTTTGCTTGGCGAATTTGTTAAATTTAGTAACCACTGCCCTTCCTCGTCTATCACAATCGCCTGCTGCCTTAGATTACTTATTTACATCGGTATTCTACAATGAAAAAGCATTTTCCTATTCACCCTCAGCTCGCAAATCAAATCTTCAAAAAAAAAGAGCATAAATATGAAAAAGGGCCAAGTTCCTATGCAAGTTCGTATGCTTTGCTGAGAGCGAAAGTTCAACCAAATGCTATGCATTGTATTTTGTAATCGTCCTCAATATTTCAACTAAATTACAATTAAGAGCAAGACAATGTTGTAGACTTGGTCTTAGAAATGCTTTGGAAAAGTACATTAAAATATTCAGGAAGTATTGTTAACATAAACGAAGTCATCCATTATGCTATTTGTAATCTAAACATTAGATGTTCGGGATAACATGATAAGCAATGTTTGAAATTTACATATGAAAGCTCCGATTACATGTGATAAGCTCCAATTAGTCGCACTTTTTTTTATAGGTGTGTAAGATTCTTGTGGCAGTCTTATCGAGATAAGAAAAACTAGTATAAAGTGCATTCATATGTACATGCTTGTGTACTTTTAATTCGTTTCAAAAGAAAAGACACACGAAGTTCACAGGCATACAGCCATGCATACATGTGGGCATATAACTTTTTTTTCACTAAAAATTTGACAGGCACTACGCTATGGGGAATATTGTACTGATTATAAAAACCGACATCTTAGGCCAGCTTGAAACAAAAACCTTCCGCACCGAATGAATTTCTAAAACCTTCAATTTAGTTTATATGAGAAATAATGAATAACAATAAAAATTCAATTGACCACAAGCGAAAAAGTTTATATGTTATTGAAATGATGAATGACATTTCAATACCTCCCTAGATATTTAAGTAAAAATTGCATTCACGTTATGAATTATATTTGCCGTTGTTGAAACAAAGAGTAACTAAAATCTGAAAAATTATTTTAAATACTTCCACCAAAAAAAAAAATTCATCGCATTTGGTGCGGAACCTTGTTTAACAATTGCGTAAAAGTAAGAATGCAATTATTCTTATTTTTCCATGGACAATTCCGCCCTATCTGTAATATGCTGATATTTGCAAAAAATGCCAAAGTTATAATCCTAATACATACATACATGTTCATACATACATAATTAATATATAGAAGGAAGCATTTGCATGAGTGATAGTTGCCTTCAAAAAGAGAATTTTCAAGAAATTTTAGTATACAAATTTTTTAATGCTAAGAATGTTCTTAAACTACGATTGCATGCACATACTATTTATATTCTATAAAAAGGACATACAAATATTGATGGAAAAATATTGTACTTACATATGTAGATATAACACAACACTGTATAGATATGTGCAAAGAAAAAAATAAGCCATCTCAAGATGGAAAAAGTGAAATAAATAATTCATCAAAGGTCTTTAACATGAACAACTGTAATTTCGCTAAATAGTTCAATGCCACCAACACAACATATTTAACAACATTTGTCAAGAGAGGAGTCCACTATAGTAGTGTTATAAAAAGCGGCTACTTTTGAGTACTCGATAATAATCAATAGCTCAACGCTTTTTGTATTTAAACTTTAAAATGAAAAACACAAATACATATATACATACATACATACCCAGCAAAAAATTTTAAAAAAGACAATCGGGTTTGGAATTAAGCATTTTTGGTGGAAGCTCTTCCCTACTGGATTACACACTTAATGATTTTAACAAGGCGTGAAACTAAAATAATCAATTATTGAGAAGTTCTTACTTTTCTTTATTGGGGAACTTGTACACGTAATCTATTTAATCTAAAAAAATCATTCGCTTTATTTAGCAAATTGTAGACCATTTTTTTAAATTTTAGGTAACGTGATTCCTAAAGGCTGTTCCAGACTATAATACAAGTATTAATACTTTTGACGAAAACTCATCCCTGGTCTTATATTTGTTTAAAAAATTTCAAAAACAATAACAACTCAATATGTCAGAGCTGCATTTTCCACAAAAGTATTAATACTTGTATTACAGTCTGAAGCGACCTTAAGCGAGTAATGAAATTTGATAATCAGAAAAGTAAGCCATATAGCAAATAATTCTGATGGTAATGTGTAATTTTTAGCTGAGTATACATATATGTATGTATGTTTATGAGGGATTAAAAATGACAATTAATACATTTACATGATGGTTTTCCCCTTAAGGAATTAATAAGGATTTCCGAAAGGTACGAGTATTAGTTACCAAAGTTTAGAAAAAATATTAAAAATATTGCATCACGTTAGAATTGTTTTTTATAAGCCTACCTAATATTTTCAAGAGGTATACCATTATAATTCATCATCGGCTAAATAATAAAATTTGCTTTAATTCATCTTAACATATTAAGATAATAAAATCAAAGGTTTTTTTAGTTATTAGTAAAATAAAATTTAATCATTATTTTTCTTAAAATTTGAAAATATTTTTCTCATAGAAGCTCATAAAAATATTCAAAACCGCAAACCCAAATTGAACTTTTGGCGATTGCATTTGAAGGGAAATGTATTACGAATAAAATAATCTGAATATTATGAAAATCGACATAAAATTATACGCCCCATATGCAAAGAAATTAACATTAACCCGGTTTTTGTATGCAAATTTTGTTTAACATACACTTTCCTTAACCCCTTTTTTTGACGTTGTGATCACGCGTAATTGGATGGACCGATACGCAATTAATTTTTTGTTTTATTTTTTAATGTCTGGATAGCAAGAAAATATTAAGAAATTTGCGTGGAAGAGGATAAAACGGGAACAATTTGTGCGGATTTTGCTATTGTTAACAGTTTAAAGTCTATTCAGTTTTTTTTATGGATGCGAACGAAATAAAAATAAATAAGTTTGAATATTAGTTTTGGTCCGTTGGTAATTTTTAACGTATTTTGTGCACTTCCGGTGCATTAATCTTTAAATTTTCATCTTAATATTTTTATTGAATTAATATTTTGATACAATTGATGTAACAACTTACTTATTCTTGAAATGTAGAAATAAAATTGCATCAAAACTGTCGGAACTTAAAAGATCTGTAAGATCCTGACTTGGTAGATGTATAGGCTCACGTGAATTCTACCACCAAAGTTCACTTTTCCTGTTCAATAATTATTTGTTCATTACTGAACATGAAGTTTAGTTAAATAACGTAAAATAATTCCAGGAGGTTCAGAGCTATATTTTCATTAAGCTTAAACTTTCACACATACATAGTTGTATAAGTTTAATGTATTTTAAACGAAAAACTTCACTTTAATACTACAAAACATAACCCTGAAAGTATTTCGAAATTACTTTTTAATATGATTATCGGGAAGAACACGCAGTATTGAGTATTCAGTTTTCAAGTACTCAATACTTTTACAACACTACACAGCAGCAGTATTTCATTGATTTATATTCTTTTTAGCTTAACCTTAATTTGGTTTGATATATGCACATACATACATACATATGTACATATGGATGTATTCACATACAGACTTACAAATTTTATATACTTGCAGACAACTTGTCGCCATGTACATGTATGTACATATGTTTGTATGTACAGTATTTTTCGTTTATAGCGAACCCGCTTAAAACGAACTTTCGCCTAAAACGAACCATTTTCGAAAGTACGAACTTTTGTTTCTATAAAACCATGAAAAATTTTTCACTTATAACGAACCCGCTTAAAGCGAACTTTCGGTTATAACAAACTTTTTTTGCATGTAAATTGTTCTTTTTTTTCGCTTAAAACGAACCAAGAAGTGTGTTGCCATGAACAAAAAATTATATGTATATATTAATGTGTAGCGTAAGTTGTGTACTGTCTCGCGACAGTCCACAACAATTTCTTGACCACTTAATAAAAAGCAAACTAAAATAACTGATTTTTTAAAAACTAAATAAACTTATTTTTTAAAGACTACAATGTTCTAAAATTGTTTTAATAAGTAAATAAATAGCCAAAGTGTTAAAAAAAAGACATGTGCACACACAATAATGGTTTCTTGATGTCTTCACTTAAAACGAACTTCGCTTAAAACGAACAAATTTGATCAGTCCCTTCAAGCACTGTATTTAAAAAATTTCGTGAAAAAAATTATTACCTATTTTACTACATACAAGTAGTATGTACATATGTATGTACAGAAAAGTGGCCCACACATGCACAATGCTTGTACAGTTGCAACAGTCAAAAATATTCTGGCGTGCATGTCATATTTTAAGCTTAATTTACTATTTCGAGAGAATTACTTTCAAGCTGAATGTCTATATCAGGCGCTGAATCGCATCCTATGCATCTGTCAAATAAGCGAAATCATTTTATGTAAGTATTTGCATCTAACGAATTACAGATCGTATCGTATAAAGCCTGTGCACCTAGAATGCAGAAAATAGGTTTACTTTCTATTAAGCGGCGCGCGAACATGTTTCGCAAGAACCTTGGCATGTGTGAAATGTGTACAATACAGTGACCTGAAATGTGTGTGTGTCGACTATCATCCATAAAGATTGCAACGTTTATCACCTGCTTTGACACACAAAAACAAAACAGGAAATTTTCAAAACAAGAAAAAATACACTGGTTGAGTTGTATTTATCGTACACATGTGATTTAAGATTTCCACCAATATCTTAAGATCAAAAATTAAAAACATAAAAAAACCCAATATATTTTGTTCTAATTTTTTAATATACAATAAAGCGGATCAGCCTCCATACAAATAAAAAGTGTGCCAATCACCTTCTAGAATGAAAGATATGTCAATAAGGTTTCTGAAATTGATTTTTTTTTTGCCACGCTCCACAATAATTTTTTTTACATACATACTTATGCATGTACATATATAGCGCCGTCCAAAGTCCGATATCAATAATGACCAATTTCTTGCGCGAGATGAGAAAATCCCTAAATCTTTTTGTGAAAGTAACACTACAATACAGCCAAATAATTAATTGGACATACACTGTTTGTATATACATAGTTTATTCTTCATTAAAAAATTTCGAACAAAAATTATTTAACTAATAACATAAATGATTTTACAATTTACCCACGTCACTCACAAAATGCAGTTCCAGAAGTTCTTACTTTCATTAATAATAAAGAAAAGAAAAACCTGTAAACAAGCAAAAATAAAAACAGAAATAAGAACAAGAGCGATAAAATATACACGTACACACATACATACATACATATGTATGAGGATATAAAAACTAATCGATAAATGTCTGAAGTAATGAAAATCGCCAGGAATATAAGGACACAAATAAATAGATTCACAAGCACGCATTTAACCATACGACTATGAAAAACGGGGTGCGAGTATTTTTTTATACGTATAAGTATAAGTAAACAAACACAGATGCTGATCAGGGATGGAGACACTATGAAAATATTGTAGATAAAATCAGTGAACTAAAAATTTTAATTTATGTACTCTAACGTTCTGATTTATATTTTGTTTAGTACTTTTAATTTGAGGAAAAATAGTTTAAATCTCTTTTCAATTTCATTCAAATGACTGCAATCACTGTTGCCAGATTTGCAGATTTCTTTGCATTTTGCTGATTTTTCATTGCAAAAATCATAAAGTGAGATTTGTAGATGTTCACTGACAAATTGCCGATTTTCTAATATGCTTGTTTAACAGCAATATTTCATGTTTTCCGTTACTCCGTGAAAGAAATATCCATGGTGTTACTCTCAGAAACATACACATAAGAAACACCAGCAAATAAGTGGATTTTGATGTTTAATTTTGCGCTAACCATACCACCAACATAACAATGTTACAAAGAAACTAACAAATCTACAAATTACAATTCAAAATTATGAAAATAGTTTTGTTTCTTCATGGACCGCAAATAGTTGTTTTGCAGCAAAGTCTTCTTCAACAGTGTTTTGCCACTCCTGAACATCTGGGATTTTTTGAGTTGTGTCAGTTTATGATTTAGTGTGTGATATGTCTGTATATTTCTTTGCACAGATTTGCATGTAAATGTACCATTTTTTAAGTTTTATGCTGGAAACTTGTGCATATATTTGTCCCTATCCTTTTGTTAATGTTTATTTTTATTCATGCTTATTTTTAATATCCAGCCTTTTTTCGATTTGATCGTAAGCGACATGTTATCGAAAATACACTTTTTTTACTGAAATTCAAATTTTATGGGGCTAACCATAGTTTAGAATTATCGAAATGCCAAAATTCTTGATAACTTTTAAGATACGAGCTGTAGAATTTTATCGTAAGCAAGAATGAATGTTTTAAAAAAACCTTCTCCTGAAAAATTGAATTTATGTCGCTCACGATTAAATCGGAAATTATGCTCGATATCAGCATACGTGTTTATATAGCAAGATAATTAATGTTGCAGATTTTCTGCCGATTTTTTTAAATAATTTTTCAGATTATTTAGCCAATTTTTGCAGATTTTTGGTAAAACTTCATTCAAAACAGCAGGCTACCGACTACAATGTTTCCAAAATTAGCTTACATGTGTGTGTTTATAAGAAAGTGATTGTTTTCACGACTTCACTACCACTTTTGTAACTGTGACCAACTTAGGCTAATTTCTATTTTTATTGGTGACAAGAGCAAATACAGTGCTGCCAAATTAATATAAAAAGTGAAATTAGTTATAGCTTAAAATTGTTAGATATTATTCAATAGAAAGAAAATCTCTGGCGGCATTTGTAGTCGTGGAGTTGATAGCTTCCTGTCGTGTATGTGCGTAATGAATTTGATAGAAGCTTTTCGGTTTTACTGTGCATTGCCATATGATTAAGTCAGTACTCACTTAATCTACCCAATGTTCAGGTAAGCACACTTAACCTATTCTAAGCTAGCTTATGGCGTATCAAGCTCGAAAACATTTTGAGTTAGCCATAATATGTCCTTGCTCTAGTTAGCCTGCTCTTAAACAAATTTGTTAAGTATGGTTTTCTTAATTTTTTGTCAAAGGAAGTACATATATATGTACAATTTTATATTATCATAAAACATAATTTTAGATTTAGAGAACTATGTAATGAGCTGTCCATAATGCTTCCGAGACATTTTAAGCACCCAAAAGATATAAATTTATTTATTAAACATTTTTTTGAAGGAGACTTTTTTGAAAAATATATTTTTGGCTATAAGTGAAAGAGCTTAAATATGACTTAAACATGAATGCAAATCTGAAATACCTTTACCGAATTTTCCATAGTTTGGCAGCTATGGTAAAAAATATATACTAAATTAAAATTTTTCGATATTTTAGCAATTTTGAGGCACTAGATGCAGTTTTTTCTAGTAAGTTTGTTGGATGCTTTTTTTCTTCTAGAAAAATAAAATTCCAATTGGCTTACGAGATATAATAAATACATTTTATATAAATTGTCAAATTTTATATTAAAATATCCATGAGGCCATAAAATCCGCAACGTAGCTAAAGTAGCAAAAACCTATTGCAGATTCGTTAGTTTCTATAATTACTTCGAGGCATTCCACACGAGAAGGAGTTTGCACTCGATGACTTCAAATATTTTGCAGTGTGTTATCAAATCGGAAATGCTTGGTTAATTTAAATTTAGAAGTTTCTATGAAAAGTTAGTATAAAATAGTTTAAGATGCTCAACTTCCCATTCCTGATGGTCATGGCCAGTTTATCTATGTATGAAATCAAATAGAGCTTCATACATAAAATTTAAAATTATATTTAGACTAATTTTTTGGGCACTTACTAAATACACATCTCTGGAAGATAAATAACTACGAGTCTTATATATGTTTATATTTATATTGTAAATTAATATTACAATATGTATGTATGTGCAAAATTGAGGGGTCAATACTACAAGTATGTTTGTATGTTTAGGTTAATCCTAATATGCGAGTATGTATTAGTGTCCTGCACAAGACCATTTATAAGACTTTTCCACAGCGAAATATTCTAAAACAAACGCTAAACAAAACTGTTGGCAAGACAAACAACTGAAACAGATGTCTTGCCAACAGAGTTTTTTAGCGTTTACTTTAGAATATTTCGCTATAGTCAAGCATTTGAAAAATCTCTCATGTCTTGAAATGTCTTATAAATGGTCTTGTGCAGAACTTTAGTATGTATGCATGTACAGGTATCACTTTTATAACGGGCTTAGATATTTTCCGAAAATGTGAATTGTGTTGTACAAGCGCGTTATATGAAGCAGTTACAACTGAGTGACATTCCAAACAATTATTGCTGCCTTGTTTATTGGAAACGTCGTTAAACAATGTCTACAAATAATTCTGGCTCATTTTGTATAGGGAAAGTAATCCCTATTCTGTTCGCTGACTGAGTTTGTGTTTTCAGTATTGACCCATAAGTTTGTTATCTAGAATTCTTGCGTATTGTCTTTTTATTTTCGAAAACTTGTAGCGTTTTGTTTCAACCAAATTAGCACGAAATGTTACAAGTTTTAACGAATTCGCAAATAAGCATAATTTGGTGCCCTAATTACTTATACGATTAAACTGCCTTTAACCATTCAAAATAGTAAGTCTGGCGGTAAAAATCTGTTATAAATGTGTAGATGTGATTGACTTATAGAAAAAGTAGAAAGGTTAGTTTTGCCTTTTGTATGAAATTTTTACACATAAGTTTTTCAGCATTATTAAATCCAAAAATGCATATTGTAAGATATGACTGTATTGCAATAAAGGAACGATATACATATATTTGTATATAATGTATATAAATATTTATATATACTAGATTTTACGGGAGCTAATTTTTGTCTGCCAGTAAATTTTATTAATACATATTTCCAGGCCCCCACTTGGATGCATACACAAAAATTCATTCAAGTCGATCCAGCCGTTAAGTTGCAGTATAGATAAATAACCAAGATACCGACTGCAGCGCCATCTGCCGGGCTGATTTTTGAATCTAAAACATCCAGGTCACCACACAGTCGCATACAAAAAAACTCATTTACATTGGTCCAGAGATTTGTTTATTTATGTACTGCAAGGGTGGGTAATTTAAATATTTGTGGACATGGCTTAATTGATTATTTTTTCATCAAACTACCATGAGAAGTTGTGATATTGTAAAAAAGTACTTTTTGCTAATATCTTCGTATATCCTCGTACCAAATGAATGTGAGTCTTTTTATACGTGCTTTAAATTTTTTCTATCCTGTGTTTGTCCTTTAAGAAGTGTGCAATTGTATTAAATTTATGTTTGTAACTTTTGCACTTGTACGTATTTTTTTGTTGACCGCGTAGAGGCTGATGAACTTTATTCCTGTGCTTAAGGGCACAGTAGCATTTCATTTATTATCGATCTTAATTTCTTCTTATACATACATATGTATATTCAAGGTAGTCGTACTTGGAAAAGCAAATATTCATAGTTAGGGTTATTGACACAAATTAAAAAAAGAATGAATGATATTTTTAATGCGTAAAATGCATGTGAACAATTCCAGAAAATCGTCAACCACCAGTGAAATTTGAAAAATTCTAAGTTTTGTGTAGTTTTCGATAATAAATCTTAAATATCTACTCTACACATAAATGTAAAATAATTTTTAATTTTTCTCATTTTTTTTTACCGAAATATATAACTTCAAAATTTTTCTTTGCTGAGCTTTATGGCAGATATTTAAAGTAATATTGTTTATATATTTGTAATTTACAAATGTTCTATTAACAAATACCTTAATTGCTTTCACTTATATCTTAATGTCGTGTCAGTCGCCAGAAATAAAGATAAATTGTTTTCTGCAGTAAATAAGCATTTGTTATTTTATTATTTTTATTTTTTTAATTAAAGTTCAATCGTTATTGTTAGCAAAATTAATATCGCGTTCGTATTTGTACTTTAGCCAATTTAAAAAAAGAAAGAAAGTTTGCATATTTCATAAAACTTCACATAAACGATTTTGTTGTGCCTCAATTCGCACATTTACAAAAAAAGTTTTTTTCACAAATTTCGCTGAATAATTGCACACAAAAAACTTACACATATATTTTTCGTTTATTCTTCCTTGCTTCAAAACACTGTATATGTATATGTATCTGTAGCAATATGGAACAGTAGATTAAGTCCACTCAAAAAAATTTATTAGAGACTTTTACGGCCTGGCCAACGATGTCGACAAGAAATGATCTGTCGCTTAGTTATATTGATAGCAAAGTCCAAATAAGAAAATTTATTTTTGTTTTCAATATAACTAAGCGATAGATAATTTCTGTCGACATCGTGGGCCAGGCCATTGATCTCTCAATGGTAGAGTCAAAACTTCCTAAAACACTGCTTTGCTTTAGTCGAATTAAATTATTATTCCATATTTCCACATAAATATCGGATCTTTCCAATTCTTTTGTACGAATGTCGCGCCCGTCGATCAGGAAATGCCCATATACATATAAAACAACTTACAGTTAATCGTTGTTCTTCCAGAAATGTTTTTTTAAGCAACGGCATTGGCCTTGACAATGTGTTCCCCAACTTCACCTGAGCTATCTTACACTACTTGTGTCAGTGTCCATCATTCAATCAAATTAAAAGAAAAATCTTCCATTTGGAAAATCTAGCAGATATGAAATATCTTAGGGATTCAGACTAGAAAAACTTAAGAAAGTATTTCGAGGAAACTAGTTTCCTAACCTGAATAAGTTTGATGGCAGCATAAATTTACTCATTAAGGTAACTCAACGTTAAATTGAAAAAAAATCTAGTTTCAGAAACACACACTTTGATTTTGATTATTTTCACATCAGATATTACTCAATTAAATTGTTGAAAAAAATTAAATTTTTAGAGCAGAAACCTCTCACCTTGCAAAAATTTCTTAAGGTACAAAATTTTAATTGTTTTTTTTAAATATTTTTTACATTTTATATCAACCCAGCTAAAAAAATATTTATGGAGCATATATGATATCCCATATATGGTTCGGATCCGAAAAATGAGGGTATATGGGCATATATGATTACATTTCATACATGTATGTGTAAATTCCCTCCACAGTATCCAAAGTTCATATTCATACAGTCTTGAGTCACAAAATCGCACTGGTGTGCAATAAATTAAATTACTAAAATTAAATTTTTTTAGACTTGAGAGAGAGGTTGTATTTAATGAAACTTTTGTTTGGATAAATAATTCAAAACGAACTAAAAGTCATTTCATTCATCAAAAGGTGAATCAATTATTTAAAAAACACAGAAATCATATTCGTACAGAACATTTAGCTTAAGAAATCAGACTAAAAACTAATGCAATTAATTATAAAAGAAAAAATATTCCGTCTAACAATAGTTTTCAATAAAGTAATATGAAGTTTGTTTCTTATCTAGAGAATTTTGTTATTTTCTATAAAATTAATGACTGAATTATCCTTTTGATTATTTGATAAATTAAATGGGGCCACAATGTATAAAGTCATACAAGAATGGTTTTTTTTGGAACAAAAAGTTGTTCTTTTTTAAACGTTGAGGGTACGCATATAAACTTTGCATACCGTATGTATTTTCTAATGGATCTCCAATTCAGCAGTGATAAAATTCCAAGCTTTTTTGATTACGAAAACGATCTTATGTGAGATATCATGTATGGATACATTCTTATATGGCTCCATATATAAAATCTTATATTCATATATGGATGCACATATGAAGATCTTCATAATTAAATTTTCATATATGAGCTCATATGTTATAATACATTTCATATATTAGTCCATATATTAGTTCATATATAATAGTTTTGCCATGTATAATCCCATATATTTCCATACATGAATTCATACATATTCATATATAGTTATATACATTCATATATTAAAAATATATGGACCATATATAATTTTTTTTAGCTGGGAAGGCACATTTATTTCCAGGTAATATCAGGATTACAAAAGCAATGAAAAAATACAACAATGAAAACAACAACAACATGGTTTTCAGTTTATCGAAAATTTCAAAAATAAAATTTGTTTAACATAATAATAATTATTCACAAAAAGTTGAAAAAATTTCTCCACGGCAGCTACCACTAACAAAATTTGCAACTACATTTATAATTTGATCATTTGCAACTTTTTAAAATAATTGTTTCGTATTTTTAACCTCCGACCAAAAAATGGGATGTTATAAGTTTGTAGTGTGTATCTATGTATCTGTGAGTCTGTACAAGTACTCATACAGACCAAACTGCTGGACCGATTTTTAATTAGTTCTGTTTGAAAGGTGACTTGATCGAGAGTGTTCTTTGCTCTTAGAAGATATCACATCTTTTCTGGATATATCGGGGGGATTTAAAATCTTTAATTTTTGTTATTAAATTTGTTTCCAAAGAATTTTTTAATAAAATATTTCATATTGAAATTTTTTAATTTATTTTTTAATTTCTGAGCTATTTCCGCTACTACGCACAGTGGTTAAGTAGTAGGACAAAGTGGACAAATGACGATGTTCGATTTTCGTAGCTACGTGGTGAACGTGCCTTGTTTTATATCGGACAAAAGTTGTCACAAACGTCAAATTCAAATCACAGAAAAATATAGAAATTATAGTTAATATGCAGACATGGATATGCACATACATATGTATGTACGTATGTTTATAATTCTTGAAGAAAATAATATTTAAAATAAATAGCAAAAATAAAGAATTATCTTACAATGACGATATTGTGAACTTGGCACATCTGACAATATTAAACTGTCTGACAAATATTTGAAAATAATTTTACAATGGCACTGAAATTTGCTCAATCGATTTTAAGATGTCTGACAATTTGTTATCAGCTGCTAATCTTGCAATCCACTGAAAATGCTTTTTCTACCAACGGTGGTTTCCATAATGTTTTGAATAGCAATATATTTTATATAATTTTTTTTGTTAAAATTTTATAACAAATAGATTCAGAGAGAAAGTTGCCTTAAAAATATCCTCCAACCTCTTAATATTATTCAACTCATCTGATTTTTTGTATATAGATATAGATCAGCGTCATTACTCAAAAAAACAGTTTGCCAGAAAACGAGTTCAAATTTTAAATTTACACAGAAGTAAATGGAAAAAGAAAATTTAATTTTGCCGTTTAGACTTGAGTAAACAAGATATTTGTATGAACATTTTACACAACATAAAGAACGATATGAGTATTAATTCTGCATCACTAACTACAAAATTAAATATTTTGACTTATGACGTTGTTTGAACAGAGGCAGCTTACTTAGTAAAGCTTCATGATTTTGAAGTTCTTACAAAATTGGTTAATCTAATATGCAAACATATAGAACAATTAATAGAAAACCAATAATAAAATCTATAAGAAAATGTAAGCAAATATTTTATAACATAAGTTTTACCTACTTACTTCGTATTTGTGGTATACTGTTTTATACATACGTACGTTTCGTGAAATGTAACGAATCCATGAAGCATTTTTGAAGCCTTTGAGTTTCAAAGAAATTGAAATACAAATTTTTTCCACAATAAAAACTTTTTTAACATAATTTTAAGCCATTTTGTTAAATTTTCTTGTTTTATTTCGTATTCCTTCAACCTTTGGATTTAAAAGAGTTCCTCTTCTAAATCTCTTACATTCCGATTGGCGACAAAAACCTAATCATCCATGCAATAAACAGACACACAAACAACCAAATCATTTAAAACAAACTTAAAAAAGCACAAGAACGAAACAAAAATGTGCATACAAAGGAAAAGGCGGCCCCAAAGCAGCATGGGCAACATAATTCAAAAAATCAAAATAAAAAATAGTTTGCAAGGAAAAAAGTAAAACAAACTACGTATTCATTTTTAAAACCACGTAAAGAAAAAAGACAAAAAATATAAAATGCTACTCGCAATGGATAAATACAAAAACGCTGAAGATGTCAACAAAACATGTAATAAAAAAGGAAAAATACGGCTGAAGCCACTTAAAATTTAAGATTTTTTGAAATGCAATTTTCAACATCTCTACAATACATTTTTTGTTTTGGTTTGTGGGCAAATCACTGAACACACAATCTAATAAACACACACAAAATTTCGTAGAGAAGAAGGCGGTGCGTGTTTTACCTCTTTAACACCAATTCCTCATCTAGTCAAAACAATAACTGAAACTAGTTTGAATATGATAAATTCAAGTTGAACACCCTCTAAGGTGCGTGATTCACTGTCAGACTTTTTTTTATTTTTGTTATATTTTTTTCTAACAAATACAACCCGCGAAATGATTCGCTTGTCTGCGGAAAACACCCTGCATCTATGGCGGGAATCGAACCCACAACCTCAGGACTGAGAGGCTGTCATCGCTACCACTCAGCTACAGGGGCACCTAAGCGAATCTTCATCGCGTTGCATTGAGATCTAAGATGAATTGTAAGTGCAACTCTTAACTTTTTGCGTTTCAGTTTGTAATACTTTTCTTAATGTGTTTGATCAAACTCTCATGCAAATATGCATTTTTATTAAACTTTTGGTAAATTTATATAAAGAACTAAATAGTTAGTGGCGTCAGAGTAATCGAATTGATCTGTAAACACTGTGCATAAAACAAAACAGTGAAACAAACAGTGAGTGTTGTCAAAGTCATACACATTTTGTTTCGTTATTTTTTTTGCAAAGTTAGAAACGTCACGCAAAGCATTGAATTTTGATCTGACACGTCCTTAATACCTTTGTGTGTTCAAAAAGTTCGATGGTGTGGATTAAAAGTCTATATCTATCGCCCACTAGCTAAATCAAGACAGTCACAGATTTGGTCTGTGAAAATAAATTTTCTTATTAATTTCACTTAGATCACATTACTTCGCAAAATTATAAAATTCTTAACTTAGATTGGTTTTGTAACTTTGACAAAGCTTCGTTTAGTGTACGAAAGAAGCAACTACGAAAGTCTTTTTTGTAACATGTTGTGTGGATTATTATCAGTGTTATATGCAACTGAAAATAAAGGCATATGGAACTTTTGACGTTTATTGTCTATCATTGACTTGTTTCCCCCCAAGTTAAGCAAACATTAATTTTTATACAGTTATTTGTATCCCGTAATTTTTCACGTTTCGTATGTTTATATCTTGTTGTTAATTTTTATAATATTGGGCTAACGACGCCCATTAAAATAAAAAATAAAAAAAAATATAACAGTGCAGAAAAGTAGTTTTCTGTGTAAGATTTTATAAATGTATGATTTCAAACGATTAATTCAGACAGATACTTGTAGGGTCTTCAATAATTGCCTGAACATTAAATTTTGTTTGCTTCGATGAAAAATGAGTCCCCATTTGTTGTTGTAGCATGCACGTAATAAATAATAAATTTCGAAAATTCAGCAAAAAAAAATTATATTTCACTCACACTTTTATGCACACATTTCTTATTAGCAGAGCTCAGTAAATTATGGATTTAGAGTAGACTTATTTAACTTTATTAATTTAAGCTTCTTCGAACTTTGTAATCACTCATTAAGTGAGCTCAGTATGAAGTTGTAGCATTAGCAAAAATTCTAATCTACAGCTAGTGCGTTGTTTTGTTGTTCATTTGTGACTTGTTAGACTGACCACTTTCATTTTAGACCATCCTGGGATTGCAGTCGACTCATAATCAGCAAATATGAATAGTTTTGTAATATCAATTAAAAAAATTAATTGTATTTTCACCTGTAAACAATTTGATAATATCAATTAAGTTCTTCCACGCAAGTTCATTAATGCAATTAAACATTAATTTAATCAATTAAATTCTTGGTAGAAAAAATTAATTTGTGAATACTTTTTTCTGTGATTGATTGCAGATTAAATACAAACATACATACTATATCAACTGAATTTGAGTACATTTACAAACTTATAAATTGATTTGTTTGCTGGGTTGTTTCAACACGACTGAGAGTACTTTAAACTTGACTAACAACCATTCGTTTTCTCAGTTAACAAATCTGCAAAAATAAGAATGAAGTAGGCTACGTACATAGTTGTTTATGCACATATGTACGCACAAACATACAGACATGTATAAATACATGCATCCAGAGACTTAACCCTTTAAATAGTGAATTTGCCTACATTCTGAAGAGTACTTAAGCTTTCAAAGCACTCTATTACAATTCTAGGTAATATACAGGTTGTCAAACTCGACCGCCTGTCGAAATTCGGGTGGCACTTCCACATCTGTTAATCCTTGCTCTAATTGAGCAATAACCAGTTAAGACTCCTATTAGGACCTGAAGAGTCCTCTTGCTTATGTTATAATTTTTGTTACGGTGCAATAGTTTTGACCCAATTTAAAATGTCCTATTTGTAATTGATGCTGTTGTCTCTTGGGGTAGAAATTTAGGAATATTTAATACATACAAACATTCAGTCCAAATATTTCCAACGCATCAACAAGTATTTTCATATTTTGTTTTCTACTCCTGAAGTTTTCTCTATGGTCGCAGTAGTTAAAGGGTTAAGTAGGTAGCTGGTGTTACTTGAGCCTATGTTGGGTTGTATTCATATCGGCGAAGAAAAAAAAACAGACTAATGGCGGCACTACTTATTTATTTAGTTTTGTTGTTGTTGTTGACTGTATGCCGATCTGTCCTGTCTACTTTGATATGCATCCAATCACGTGAGTTGTTTTATTATTATTTTTTCTTTTTTCCTTAATCTGTTGTTCTTTGTAAAACATTATTGTTGTTCAATTCTACATACGAGTATAAGTTTGAAGACAATCGTATGACTGTTACTACTGCTAACGTTCGAGATCACAGAAAGAATAAAGAAATTTTAATATGTTCTTGAAATTTTCAACTCCATTTTATTTACTTAGTTTTATTACAAAGATTTAAATAAATCGAAATTAAAACGAACGATTGCGAGGTTATAGTATAGATCTTTAAAGGTATGAAAAAATAATGTACTAATTTACAGAAAGGATTTCCTTAAACATACATAAAAGAGATAAATTCTTTTGAAATTAACTCTTCTTGAAGCTTTAAAGTCAATCTGCTGCAATCCGTTGATGCCACAAGTAGTTTTTTTTATCGATAATATTCTTCTTCGCGCCTCCGAAGTGAAAGGTTGGAACTTTCTTTGGCGACACCTTGTACAGGCATTTCAACTCTCCAATGCTCTTTATTCGCTTGAGATAACTTTTGAGATTATGAATCCATAACTACATAGGATCAGAACAAATCGCACTATATTATTGCATATAGTCTTCTTAGAACAGATAGAACGGAATATAGGATAAACCCTATTTATTAGCGAAAAATTATTCGTTAATAACGCAATCAACTGCAATGTGTTCTTCATTTATCTGCTTTTCATCTGTGTTTATCGCTGCTCAGACTAACACGACCATTTTTTCTGTAAGATATTCGGCCATGTCACAGAGTTAAATTCCGTTCGGAAACGGAATTGAATCCATCTCATGATGTCAAACCCTAGCCGGAGTATAGCCCAGCATACCAGCGCCCCCAACAGTCTGGATACCCCTGACAAGTTTCTGTATCTTAATTTTAGACACCATATCCTACGAAAATGGGGTGTTGAATGGGGAATTGAACTCTGTGACATGGCCGATTACAACGATTTTTTCCACCTATCCTCTGCCGTCTGAAAAGAGTTTGAAGGCTTTATACTTTATAGTGCCAAATGGTGGTGAATTCAGGGCATTAACGAGAGATACTTCCTTCATTGTCTGTTCGTTTTGAAGGAAATTGTTTTATCCAAAAACCAATTTGGGGTAATGACAGTCTGATGACGCAACCCAAATAGCAGGGCCATATGTTCCATTGTGTTGCATAGCATAATCAGGAGATCACTATACTACCGCACTCCAACCACCTGAGAATATATCCGAACAATGTTTGTTGAACGCCACTCAACAGTAATTGCCTCTGAAGGACCAGACATTAAATAACCTCTAATACTTTATTTTATTTTAATTTACTTACAATCCTTTTAGAGGACTGCTTTATAGTATAATTTTTTTGTATTGCAATCAACAGTTTACTATGTTGTTGACTGACGGACGTATTACGACAATATTAAATTTATCCTTCATTTAATTTTTTTTATTCTTCCATTCACATCACATCACATTATTTCATGATAATTGTTGGTAAAACTATTTATTTGTATGTACGTTTGTGCGTACATTTGTATGTTCATGCATATATCTTTCTCGATGTTCATTCTTATGTATGTCTACCTTCTGCCCACCGATTCCAAACATTTTACATGTCTTTTTGCATTTTGCACAATTTTGTCTTTTTTTTTTGCTTGTATGTTATCGTTTTGATTTTTACATGTTGTCAATCTCATCTTTAATTTCCAGTTAGTCATTTTGTTTCTTGGTAAGATGTCCTATAAAGGCATCTCAACTCAATTGCCTCTGCACTACTCCACTCCACTCCACTCCACTTCACTCCAATCCACTCGATTTGAGACTGCAATAGCTTTGGGGCAATTAATGGATGAATACTTTAAGTGAGTGATGGAATGACACTTTTCTTGTGACAACAGTAAAAAAGAAGAGCAACAAAAAGCAACCTTTTTGTCGGTTTCAATTCTCATGTTCTTGCTGCTTGGAAACATTTAATATCGGTATGGGTTAGAAGCGAGCGAATCATGAGAATCCAAGCCGTTGTGCTGCAGCAACTTACAAGATTTATCGAAGTTAGTATTTAAATTGTTTTCTTGCATTTAATGAGCCATAAATTGTCATATAATTGTTAAGAAAGAATTTTAAATATTAAAATCAACATACCTATTCATATATATGCATACATACATACAAAGATAAATAATATATATGTATGTATATCTACAAGTATGTATTTACTTCAATGTTCACTTTGGTGAGGATTTGATAAGTTTCATAACCAAATTTTATGGAATTCTGTACGGATTACCTCTGAAATTACACTGCAATAAATTAATTTATTCCCCTGAAATCTTTTGTGGATCCAAAATTTGCTTCAGGCTTATAACAACCCACCAAAAGCTTCGAAAAATGCATCTGAAAAGCACTAACGTAAGACGGGCTATCACAAAAATTATATATTATATAATAATAATTTAATATATGTAAGCTCTTATTGTACATGCTTAGTATAAATAATTTGCATATACGTAAATATGTATAATATTGGAAAATATAATTTTTGGTATGTTGTTGGTTATTTTCTTCACTATTTTATAAAATATTATTTTAACAAAAAACTTTCTTCGAGACTAATGTTGTTAACTGGAAGAGTTAAAATATTGCCATATATCATGTTCTTGTAAAATGTTTTCTTAAAATATAGTCATATGCAACCCAATTACATTGAAAAATGGCCTTGAAAGCCATCTTTGAGGGGCGGACGCACTTCTCTAAAACACAAGTTATCACTATGAAATTTATTTGTATTTTTTTTTTAAATTGAACCGACGTGCATAAACAGCAAAAAGAATATTATTAAAAAAAATTAAGTTTTACTAAAAGACTTTACAATGCTTGCTCCCGACATTAACAATTTCTAATAGAATGATCTATTAGAATAAACTTAGAATTAAAACTTAAAAAAATAAACTTAGAACTAAAATTAAAAACTACATGTTAACCCTTGTGCGTACCAGAAGTAACTAATTTTTAAAAGTTTTGCCTAGAAATATTTTTCAGGGGCTCTCGCAAAATACCTTTTGCAGAAATAAAATTTGTATTTGACCAACTAAATTAAGATTCGTTAGAAATTATGACGAATTATATTGCCCTCAAAATGAAATAATTTTTCAATAAACTAGTTTAGGAAATTAAAACCATATTCCGAAACTGGTAAAACAGAAACCTTATTGTAAATATTCCTATTAGAATATCTTTTTAAACTTCTTTCTAGACATTTTCGTAAAATATGTCTTTCAAATACCTCCATTTTTTCATAAAAGAAAGAAAAAATTTCAATTAATCCCAAAGTTATTTCAGAATAAAATTACACCAAAAATATATAAAGGATATCGATTATTCGACATTTTTAAAGCAGGTTTTCGATTTTCCCGAATAGTAAAGTCATCTGGACATTATTTAGCTTTTATTGGGCAGTAACTTAAGTTTTCATCTCACAACTACATTTTGGTATTTAAAAAGAATGAATTGATAATTAAATTAAATTTTAAGTTAAAAATTCATTTTAAACAACAGATGGTTGAATTGGTCTCTAACTTTAATGAAAATGTATCTTTCAAATTTAAGATCCATTAAATACATTTCATTATTGATTAATTTATTTTCAATTTACACAGCGCTTATATAAATAAAGAAGAATTGGCAGATCTCCACTGTATCGAAAAAAAGTAAAAAAGTTCTCTTGCAATTTTTTTTTAATTTCAACGCAATTTCAATTAAATTTTAAATGAATTTGTTTTTTTTTTCATTTGTTTCTTCAGAGGTCTTTTTTTTGTCAATGATCTTACAATTTGATTATAAAGCAATAAATTAAATGTTTTCAATTGAATAATTGGACTAGTTAATGAATGTGAGGGAGAGTGGGTAGCAATTGAGTTTGATAAAACAGAAATGAGAAATGCCGTTCCAATAGAGGGTGTCACTACTCATCGGCAAACTTTCTTAATGAATGATGCACTAGAATGTACATGGCGCTTAATTTTTTTTGTCATCTTCTGCTTATTTGGTTGCATAATATTTGACTTGATCATTTCGCTTTTATTCAATATTTTCTCACAGTACTTAAGTTTCAAGTCTCTGCACTTTTCAATTTGTTTAATTAAATGATGATTATCACTATTTTGTATTCCTGTCGAGCATTTTGCTTTTACATAATTGTGAACAATACTATAGATTTTCATTCGAAGTTTATGAGAACCATGTCTAGTTTTCTGCTATTTTATATTTCTGTTAATATCAGCTAATAATTTATAATTATACCGTTTAAGCGCATATTGCAATAGTTTTAAATGGTGTTGTGAGAAAAAACATCACTCAAACCAATGCCAAGCTTGATAAATAAATACTATGAATTTCGTTGTGGCCGTACAAGCACGGAAGATGTCAAAAATTCAGTATGCCCAAAACAATTGAACAAAGGCCCAATGTGAACTTGTCATTTAATAAAGTTATCGCCACCGTTTTGTGTTGAAAATATAGATGTTGCTTTAGACTTTTAATGGACCTGTTTAGTTTTGAAACATATTCTTTCTATGCTATATTGTATGTGTGTTCTGTATTCCACTTGAAATTAAATCGTTCGGAATTGCCATAGCGTTGTTGTTATAATTACATATTTCAAAAAACAATTATATGGCAATTGCGCACGTTTTAATATCACGTGGAATACAGAACATACTCGAAAGAAAGAATTTCATAGGAAAAAGGATTCGTTTTAAAATTCAAAATTCTTAGCTTTACATTCTATATTTTTGCGTTTAAAACAAATTTTTTTAAATAGGAAGCGATAAATATTTTTTATTCATACTACCCAATATATACATATATAGAGAATAATATCGCACGCATTGCAGTTTAATTAATAATGAAAATGTACTACATTTTTTCATAAAATGTCACATAGATTATATTTAGTCTATTTACATAAATACATACTATATACATATATGGATATACATATGTGGTTACATTTTATGCTTTCTGAAGGGCACATATGATTCGGCACAGGAATATACAAGTATAAGTCTTATTTGTTTTTTTATAATTTGTCATTTTCTAATAATTTTCCTTAAAAAATAATCATATAATTTCGTTATTGGAAATATATATATCCAAATGTGCATATGTGTTTATTCCTAATCAATCATACGTGCAAGGTTTGTATATACTCGTAGGAAAACACAAAAATTAATTTAAATTTTTTAAATAGCAAATTGCTTGTATTGCTTGTTGTAGTAAAAAAAAACAACAAATTAAAAATATACGTAAATACAAATCCCGTTCTAAGATTTAATTAAAGCTTGTATTCTTTTCTTTTCTAATAACATTGCGTTGATAAGTTAACATGAAATGATATATATGTTGCACATTGGGTTGAAATGTTTGAAAAGTGCTGCGTAGTTTTTGTAAAAATTAGTGGAATTAACTCTAAATTTGTATTATAACTTAAATATTTTCAAATGTTTATTTACTTCATAGTAAGTTGCATCAGGCAGGTAATAATTGTTGTCTTTAAATAGTCTTGTAATGATTATAATTAAATAATAAAAGCGTATATTTTATTTAAAAAAAATTTCATTTTGAGGATGAAGTACATATTTAATACCAATTTTCCATAATTATAACAGAACTCACTCTTTGTTGTAAATAGCTGGTGCAAATTTTGCAGATGTATCTAGTCTAACATATACATACATATATACTACACTTTCTAATAATACAACAAATAATTGTAACTAACTAACTAACTAATATATGTATGTATGCTATCACGTTGATATTTTATTTCTTGTATTCTTTAATATTTCAAAAGATAACTGTTACAATAAGTTGGTTAAACTTTAAAAGCAGGTTATTGAACAAATCCTAAAGTTGCAGACAAGACATCAATAAGGTGACCTCAATAAGCCAGGTGAGGTTTGTATATTAACTAAGCCAAATATTAAATTTGATTTGTTTGAGTATATATGCATTATCACCCAACACCCCATAAATATTCAGTTTTGTTTGCTGTTTAACATTTCTTGCAAGAGACATACAATTTTCCAACAAAGTTAGTATAGTTTTGGTGTAGTAATACTTGTATTTGTTATAGAACCAGTGGTCTCTTATTGATGTGCCTTGCTTGCAGAATATGCAACGAAGAGTGAATTCCACTAAGAGTTTTCATAACTTTTGTTGCATGATACGTTTTCAATTAGAAGGGCTGTTTGGAGTCCTCATACATGTCAGAGAATGACAAAAGTGTTGTTTTGAGTACTCTTTGAGTATTGGACGTCAAACAACTATGAGTAATCATAAACACGCAAAATGCAAACACACGCATTAGTTTTAAACCGAATGCGTATAATAATAAACATCCAATAACTATGCTTATACGCTTTTTTAAAATTACGGAGCACAAACCACTACAACTAAAATTTATAGACTGTATGAGTTACAATCATACGCATAGGTACAAAACTACTCTGAGTATTAAACGGCTGCAGATGCGTGTATACAGGGCTATTTTATTAACACACGCACATAAAACATGTTTTCAAACAGCAACACACACACACCAACACTTTCATTTCATTTTAATTGCGAATGATAAAATACATGAGAGTTAAAAAATAAAGGGTGTTCCAAAACCAGCGACAAAAAATTTTAAAATCCCATGTAATATACATACATACCATTTTATGTACATATGTATGTATGTATAATGATATTTGAAATTTGTAAGATTAGTGTATTCTTATATAGACTACTACTACTAAAAATAGTTTAAAAATAAATTAAAGCGTGGTCCATAAGTTAATACAATTTTGACTATGTAATTTTGAGAAATTGCTGTATCTTGGAAACCGTAAGAGGCAAACTCTTGAAAATTTCAAAAATGGTAAAACTAAGAAATCTCATAATTATAAAATCGCCTATTCAAAAAAAAAATCGCCTATATGAAAAAAAATTGCCAAAATGAAAAAACGCCAAAAAGGTGAAAAAACGCCAAAACTAAAAAAATCGCCTATGTGAAAAAATCGCCTAAATAAAAAAAGGGACAAAATATAAAATATTCGACAAAATGAAAAAACGCTAAAAACCCAAACAAATCTCCAAAGCGGGAAAAAAGTGCCAAAACTAAAAAAATCGCCTCTATGAAAAAAAATCGTAGAAATTAAAAAAAAAATTTGCCAAAATTAAAAAAAGCCAAAAACAGAAAAAAATCGCCAAACCAAGAAAAAAAGTGCCAAAACTAAAAAATGTGCCAAATTAAAAAAAAAAAAAAAAGAACATAATGCCAAAACTGTGTTTTTTATAAAGTTCGTATTGAATTACATATCTAGTGCTCGTACGGAACCCTTCGTGCGCGGGTCAAACTCGCATTTCACTGAATTTATTTTTAGTTCTAGCATATGTTAGTTTTCTGCATAAACGAAGTAGAGATGCTTTTGTATATTGGAATCGGCTTCAGTCATAGTGGCTTGAGAAAAAATATGTGAGAGTACAAGTTGTTTGCGCTACCATTAGGATTATGCGCAGTAGCTAAAATTAAAAATTATATGTATATTTATACCCTTTACCAAAAAGTGGTAAAAGGGTATATATAGGTTTGTCATTCCGTTTGTAATTTCTAGAATATTAATAAGCGACACATAAAGTATATATATTCTGGATCCTTATGCATAGGGAAGACGAACAAGCGATGTCCGTCTGTCCGTCTGTCTGTACGTGAAATCGGTTTTCCCAAGCTCCCAGAAGAGCTAGAGACTTCGTTCTTGGACTGGTGTGTCAGAAATTTTCCGAAAAATTTTGCTATTGAAAATCAGCAAAATCGAGCAGACGGTTTCAGAGCTGGAAAACTCAAACTCTATTTTCCCATAGAAAATAACTACCGAAAACAAGTTTTTATTACTTTTTTATTAAATTAACTTATTTTATACTTCGGTATGAATAAAATTGGTATTTATAATTAAAAAAAAAATTTTAAAAATTTAAAAAATTAAAAAAAACGTTTCCAGGGTTGGAAAACTTTAACTTTTTTCATAATAATTAAACATATTTCATGTTTTAGGAAGAAGGCTATGTTCTCAGGAACGGTAAGAGCTACCTACGGGTCTGAAATTTGGACAGAGTATGTAGAACTTTGATCGCTACAACAACAAATACATGAGAATAATAAATAAAATGCTATATCTTGGAAACCGTAAGAGTTAAACTCTTGAAATATTCAAAAACGGTCAAACTAAATATTCGAAAATTATAAAATCGCCAAAAATTTTAAAAAATCGCCAAAACGAAAAAAATCGCCAAAATGAAAAATAAAACGCTAAAATTAAAACAAAATGCCAATAACCGAAAAAAATCGCCAAAACGAGAAAAACGTGTCAAAACTAAAAATAAATTTCCACATTGACAAAAAAAACGCTAAAAACCGCAAAAATCGCCAAAACAAACAAAAATGCTTATATGAACAAAAGGCGCAAAAAATTAAAAACAAAATTGCCTAAATGAAAAAAAAAACGGCAATATCAAAAGAATTGCAAAAACGAAAATAAATCGCCGAAATTAAAAAAACCGCCAAAAACCGACAAAAATCGCCAAAACAAAAATAAATTGCCTATATAAAAAAAATCCCCAAAAATTAAAAAAATCGCTTATATGAAAAAAAAATCGGCAAAATCAAAAAAATCGCCAAAACGAAAAAAAATCGCCAAAATTAAAAAAATGCCAAAAACCGAACGAATCGCCAAAACGAGAAAAAAGTGTCAAAACAAAAAAAATTCCCACAATGACAAAAATCCGCAAAAATCGCAAAAAAAATGCTTATATGAACAAAAATCGCCAAAAATTAAAAAAAAACGCCAAAATCAAAAAAATCGCCAAAACGAAAATCAATCGCCAAAATTAAAAAAAAAACGCCAATAAACCAAAGAAAATCGCCAAAACAAAAAAATTTGCCTAAATGAAAAAATCGCTAAAAATTAAAAAATCGCTTAAATGAAAAAGAATCGTCAAAATCAAAAAAATCCACCAAAACGAAAAAAAATCGCCATAATTAAAAAAATCGCTTAAATGAAAAAAAAATCGTCAAAATCAAAAAAATCCACCCAAACGAAAAAAAATCGCCAAAATCAAATAATCGCTAAAACGAAAATAAATCGCCAAAATTAAAAAAAACGCCCAAAAACCGAAAAAAATCGCAAAAAAAAATTGCCTATATGAAAAAAATCGCCAAAAATTAAAAAATCGCTTAAATGAAAAAAAAACGTCAAAATCAAAAAAAATCCGCCAAAACGAATAAAAACCGCCAAAAAAAAATCGCCAAAACGAGAAAAAAATGTCAAAACTAAAAAAATTGCCAAAAAGAAATCAAAACGCCAAAAACCGAAAAAATCGCCTATATGAAACAAAATCTCCAAAAAATAAAAAAAAAAACGCCGAAAACCGAAAAAAATCGCCAAAACCAAAAAAAATTGCCTATTTGAAAAAAAATCGCCAAAATTTAAAAAGCACCAAATTAAACATAATGCCAAAAACCTAAAAATTGCACTAGAGAAAAAAGTATGAACTTTTTCACAAAATGAATATGTACCTACATATCTCTGTGCTTATGTATGTACATATGTATCTCTATACTACATAAACGCACTTTGGTAAAGGGTATATAAGATTCGCACTCTTACTTGTTTTTATTTATATTTTTTCATTATCTGATCCAAGTCTAAGATTTTGTAGAAGGATACACCTGAGTACTAATTCTGATTGCTGTATCCAACTCAGTTTTTTTGCGCTTCTACTCCCTATATTTTAGCCCATAAATTTAGATAACTTGGGAAGCCTACTAATTTCTTGTTAACTTTGTTCGCCTAAAACTCGCAATTTAATTCATTTATTTGGGGATTTCAAATGTTTTATATATTAAGAAAACCCATGGTGGATATTCTGGAAAAACTACATTAGAACAAAAACAAATTTTGAAAAATTGTTTGTGTTTCCCATACATTTCTAAAATAAAATAAACGTAAGAATTTTAAGGCGTTTCTCTCTCTTTTAGAAACGTTTAATTTTGTACGAGAGACAAAAACAATTTGTTTGCATTTACACATTTTTGTTTTCCATGTAACTTCCACCAACTCCAAAATAGACACCCCATTATTTCTAAAATCAATTTGGCGAAATAAGTGGAAACAAATTCGACAACCCTGGTCACAGCCCGCTGTTAGGCTATCGACTAGCCTGCCGGGGTATTCTAAGAGGTTTTATAAAGTGAGACAAAAAAAACTGCTGTCGAAGTGATAACTCATATCAACAAACATGTTTGCATGTTTTATGACATTCGTTTAATTATTTTTAATAAGGCATATCGCATAACTATCAACTTTATGTTTTCCACATTCTCATAATCTGTAGTTACAGATATTGAAAGTATTGCTTTTATTAATTTCTTCTAATGCTTTTTATTAATTTTTTAAATGTTATTAATTGCTTCACAATACTTCATAAGTATGCACATAAATACATACATACATACATGCGTGCATATGTATGTGTATACTATCGACGTACATATTTACTAATCTGTTCGACAGCAACTTAATATGAGACATATTGTTTGATCGTAAATTTAACAAGAATATACATCGAAGTTAATTTATTTTTAAATTAATGGGAACATAATTTAATTTGGTGTTTATGTCATGAAACTTTTAATGAAAATTTCTGAGAGACGAATGGAAACAAGAATTAAACAGAATTTTTAGGAAAAATTATGAGTATATATATACATACATACATATCGTTACCTTAATATAGAAAGGTTCTAACTAAATTTAAAAATTTGTATTAAAAAAAATTGTAAGAGCTTTTATATACCTTCAGAAATTAACGAACATTTAACAGGAAATTTAATTTTTACTGTATCTATTTTGTTTCGTCTTATAAAAACTCGATTGAAAGTTTTTTGTATGGAGAGCAGAAGGAACTGAACTGAACTAAACTTGAAGACTACATATGTCATGTATTCGTTAACCGATTATATTTCGCATATAATATCTAAATTTAAACGTTTTTCTTATTAAAACTGACGTTTGTTTGGTATTTTTCATTCTATATATGTGACAGCGCATAGAGAAAGGAACATAAGTGTAAAAAAATCAATTTTCAATTTTTTTGATGTGGACAACATCTGAGTATCGAATGAGACCGTTCCCATGCACCAAAAGTGTTCCGTCCCAGAGATATGCGCGTTTTATGAAATTGAAGTACACCAACGATACACGTATTTAAATCTTTTTTAAATTTTCTAAATGCTTAGTGATCTACCTGTGTTTTAGCTGAACCACCAGCAAATAAATTTCAAATTAAAATATAATTATGACAATATGTCGAATAATAAATTTCTTAAATGTACTTAAGTTTTATAGTAAGAGTCACTCACTATAGTTTAGTTGGGACACATTTTGTGTGTGTTTTTGATTTGCAACTTACATTTTTTGTTTAATATTATTATATTATATATTAATTATACAAAAGATATTATTTCATTAGCTCGACTGGAAGTTTCTGATAGCCAATTCAATATCCCGTTCCTTAATAAATTTTTCTTTAAGCAAAGTTAGTGTCCTCTATAATCTATTCCAATTTTATTTAATTCTTGTACAAAATTGTTTACATAAATATGCCTGGCTAAAATATCAGGCAGATGAGCCGAAACAAATAATTACGCACATGAAATATATGTTAAAATTAATTTTTTCGATTAATCGACCAAATTAATCGATTTAATCGTTAATCAAAAATATGCTATTTTGAATCAAGTGAACAATTAGTTGGCTAAGCCATTCAGATTTAAAACACAAACATACATAAAAGTTCGCTTATTCGTGTGAGAAAAGTTTATAATAATAATGGTCTTAAAAAATAATTCCCAAAATTAGTTGAACTTAATTTCTTTCCACATTTCACGAGTACTTCCGAATTACAGTGGAAACGATAGTAGAGAATACAACAAGAATATAAATAAATTCTTGGAAAAGTGAGGCATTTTAGCAATTATTTAAACGAAATATTTAATAAAACTAACGTACATACTTTTTGGATGAAAAAAGTAAATATATCAAAAAAATGGCACAAAAGAAAACATAAATTAGATAAAAAACACACAATTCCTTCTTATAGCAAATACTTGTAAAGCATTCTACAAATAAAACTAAAAAATAGACAGACACTTGGAATTCTCAATTGCAATTTAAAACATTCCAGTCTTAAATTACACTCAGTTTGTTAACAAACATTCTGGAATTTAAATGATTTTTTTAATTAATTTTACATGGAGTTGATTCGATTTGTGCAACAAAATACTTGAGCATGAAGCAAAAAATCATGTCTGTTTGTACTTTAAACATTTAATTACAGATATTGTTTAAATATAACATGTCTAACAACGATTTAAGTTAACAACAAGTAGGCGTTTCCAAACCATACTACGAGTAAAATGAATAACCATAACTATTCCTGCCTTCTTCCATCTAATGAGAACAGGCAGTGTCAATTCATCAAATACAATAAACAACAAACAAACTGAAAAATTAAAAATAATATTAAATACAATTACAACGTCTCATACCAAAAGAATTTCCATAAAAATCTAACTTAAATGATTTGCGACTTTTTATTTTATTTAATTTAATCTCATTTTATATTACAGATAGAAGCAAAACCTGAGTACATATACATACATATTACATTACATATTATGTAAAAGCAAAACAAATTAAAGTCTTATTTCTTTTTGTAAGGCCAACTTTTAGAAAAATTTAAATAAATTATGAAAAAGCGGGAGTGGAAAGATAAAATATTTTCGTTATGTTATAGGTATTAGAGTCCAGCGTAAATAGTCTTGAAATGTAAATACGTCTTGTTTTTTAAATGTATTCTCATGGAAAACCAATAATAAATAATATACGAATAATCAATAATAAACCAATAATAAATAATAAACCAATAATAAATGCTGTCGTATTATAAGTGAAGGACGGTGGATGGATTGGTGTTCGTGTATATGAGTGTTGACAACCGATGTCGCGAATACTTCTTGTTCAAAACAAACAGTTAAAAGAAGTAGTGTTCATGCGTTTATGTTTGTCATTTTGCATACAAATTGTACGTTTGAGTGTGTGTGTTTGTGTAAGATGTAGCTGGTAAACTATTATGTGTTTAAGAATGGCGTTTTTAAAGCAAGCGCAGATAACTAATGTCAATGCATGTGCGCATCTGCATGTGCTCAGAAAAATAAAGGAACATACACAAAGTGTGTGTTTAGGTATATGCATGACGTTTACATACGCCCCCATGTGTAGAAAGAAACAAGCATCTCAAATTCTTCCGTCACGAAGTATTTTCTTTTTTTACTCCTATAGCTGCAATAACTTAACAAATGTATTGCCAAGAGTGTTGTTTAGCGTTTGTTTTAGAACATTTCGCTGTAGTAAAAAATCCCTCTTGTCTTAAAAGTTCGTGTAACTGCTCTTGTGCAGGACTTTAATATGTATGTATGTTCATTAACTAAAATTTTTACGAATATGTAACAATTGTTACTGGAAAGTGTTCGTTAACCCAACTTTTTCCAAGGGGTGGGGGAGAGAGAGTAAAAAATATTTGCAAATTATTATTAGTGGTAAAATTTTTACTTGCAAGAATTATCGAAAAAGCTGTTCTGTGCTTTTTATTTACAAATTTCTAAAAAAAAAAAATTAAAAAAATTTGCATTCGTTTTTGCATTCGTTAAATTTTGTGCAAATATTTCAAGCGAATATTTAAGACAAAAAAAATTTGTACTTCTTTTACGAAATTAGTTTACGATTAACAAACGTCAAAAATACAAAAATTATTTTAAGCCAACATAAAAAAGATACATATACTTACAAGTAAAGCATTCTAATCAAAGCTCTAAAGTTTCAGCGGAGGACTTTTTTATAAATACGGTCTCATAAGCGGTGTTTAAAATATTTTTCTCATTTGAAAAAGCAAAGGCAGTGTATTTTTGGCAGCAGCATTTTCTCCTTAAGACTAGTCTGTTAAAATTTTGGAAAAAAGTTCTGCATCATTCATTCCTTTGTACAAAAGATTTTAAATGTAAACAATATTAACAAGTCCTTGTTTCCACGCAAAACAAATGCCACTCATATTACACGCAAAAAAAATGAACTAAAACATTGGAAAATTTTCTAAATTTGAATAAAAAAAAGTTGTCGTATGGCGCCAAAGCTGTTTTTTACTTGAAACCAGTAAAATATTTACTAAATTTCTAAATTTCATTAATGAACTATTTTATAGTAATTATATTTTCATATTTAAGTAAATTTTTCCTAAAATTAAGTAAAATTTTCCAATAAAATTTGGAGATTTGCAAAACAATTTTTTCGTCTTTGATCTCAAATTTAGTAAGTTTCCCATTTTTTTGTCTTTAATTCTGGTACTTATTTTTATTTTTAATTAAATTCTATACCAAATGATATGTTATTTATTATATCTTCATATTATATTCTTAATTATAATTCACCACACATACATATAAATTCCTTGAGAGGAGACAAGTATTGAGTCAGCAACCTTCTGATTGATAAGCAAGCACTCTAACAAATTTCCTAACAAGGCAGCCTCAAGGCGAATTCAGTATCAGGTGAACTCATCGCTACAACAATTTTACAACACAAAAAACAACACGTAGTTTGCTGTGCTAAAAAACCAAACTGTCAGAAGATTTCCAAGCAAATTTTGACATTTTGGTTAAAATTGCTCAATTTGGCATCAACAGCTGATAATCAGCCGGACTGATAAGGTCACCTGACACTGAATTCGCCTTGGGCAGGCTGAATAAGCATTGAAAGAATTGAGTTTTAAAATTTTATTTTATTCACAAAAAAATAAATTTCAAGTTCAAATATTCCTCGAAAATATGAAAAATTTACTTAGATTTTTTGCTTAATGCAAACAAAATATATATTCTATAATTTAAAGAAAAAATACTTAAAACTGGTAAATATTTTTCTAAAATTTAGAATAACTTTTTATATCTTTCAAGTTAGTAAAATTTCATGAACTAATCAGGAGCAATTCATTTCCTAAAGCTTATTTTTTGATTCAAGACAAAATTTACTAGTCCTTAATATAAAATTTTCTTCAGTTTATATCCATTTTCCTACTCTTAATCAATATTTCCTTTAAGGAAGAGAAATTATTTGTGTATTTTTATGAACTATTTTTGAGGATATGAACTTTTTATTTTTTTACTCATATTAGGTAATTTTACCTAGATTTTTGTAAAAATTTGCTTAAACTTAAAAAAAATTACTAAAACTTCGATATTTTTTTTACTTGAATTTAGGAAAAAAAATTTCTTAATAATACTACATGTCTTTTTTTTGAGTCTATGTAAATACCTTCCTGTTTTAAAAGTCTCAATTTAAATAAAATGTTACATATACATATTTATATGTTTGTTATGTACATATATCTAAGTATATAACTTTATGTTCTAATACAAATTTATTTTCATGTGTTTTTTAACGTATTTGCATTCGCTTTCGCAAACATTAAAATGTATTATTCGCTTTCGCATTCGCATTCGCTAAAGTGGTATTTGTGACATTCCTAATAGTCCATATTATATAAAAAGAAAGCAGATTTTGTTAATTTATGGTTATTTTTGCTAAGCAACTTGCATACATATGTTGTTGTGAAGATGGCAACCCAGTGAAGAATTTGTGCTAAAACTGTTTTATTTTTTGTAATTGTCTTATATTTATTTGTATACTTGTATTAGTAATTTTTTGTGCAAATGTACATATATACAATTTTTTGTCGTAGAATTTTCAAGAATGTTAACGGTTTGATTTTGTAAATAATATATTTAGTAAGATTACATAGCATCAACACTTTTAAAGTCATTCCGTGTCTAGACCCCCAGCAAAACACTAAAGAATAACGCACGAATTGTAACTACAAAATATTTAAAATAATAAATGTAATAAATAGTTAATAATATAAAATCTTGGATGTTTATTCAGGCTTTTGACACAGGATCAGACGGTGGCAGACAGCCATCTTCTTAACATATGTAAATACAATTTTATGGGCAAAGAAGTATGTACAATTGTTTATTTATTGTTTGAACGGATTTTTTATCTGTATTGAAAAGTTCATAAAAATAATAAATAAATATCGATTTTTTAAAATGTTTGATTTTAAAATAATATCAAAAAAGAATGTCCAAAATACCTTAGAAAAATTACAATTGCATGATAATGTCCATTTACGGTTGGTAAATGGAAAAACGATACAAAAAAGTTGCTTCGTTGCAGACTTTTGTTGATGGGGAAGGATAATTTTTTTAAGGATATAATTTAAAAAATCTTTTTACACTAACGAAAACATAACAATTTTCAAAATTTACTTTGTGAATGAAAGAACACTGCTTGTAAGAGGAATTTTCTTTCTATAATTAAATTTAGGGCCTGTTCATCTAAATGTGAATGATAGATTCCATCGAATGTTTATAAAATAAAAAAACAAATTTCAGAAAACATTCATTTAAATAACTAATTTTGGTACTCGTTTTAATACTTTTCCTTAAAAAAGGGTGTACATACATACATATGTATGTGAAAAATAATTTTTTGTGATATTAGTGTTTAATTATAACTTATTTTTTGAAAAATAGTTTTGAAAGCATAATATTCCTTATGACACCAGCTAAAATTTGTCTGGTGTCTAACTTTTGACCAGAATAGATAATAAATGTATGTATGTATGCATACAGAGAATAAAACTGAACATATTTTATAATCAAAAGCATACAGCGTATAAGTTTGGTTCAAACAGCTGTTTTGTATGTTTATCTTTATGGCACGTTTAATTGAACATTAAAAAATTCCCGATTTTCTTAGTCATTGCACATGTTGGCAAAAAAAATTTATAAATGTAAAAATATCAAATAATTATTAGTTTTGTCATTATTTGCTTCTATCAATGTTTTTTGTGCAATATTTATCCGTTTATTATTTTTGTTATTAAACATTTGTAAGCGTGAAAACCTCAAGCATTTTTTTTGTGCAAATAGTGCGTTAATCATGACTAATTTTCTGAATTAGCAACTCGCAATAAAAACAATAATATGGCAACAATTTATATTTTTATTTACAAATAAGCCCTGCTTATAAACGAAGAAACAGAAGGGCACTTTGGATGCGATATATATCCAATATGAAAATCTGTGATGTAGTACCGCACATGAGAGTGCTGCAACATTTTTTAACGACCCATACATACATTAGATCAAGTGATAAAATTTATGAAGTATCTCATGAAGACATGTCAAAGATCAGAATAATTCATAAGCTTCAATGGAATTTGCTCAGAAAACAAAACGATTCATTACCTTATACCAAACAAAAATAAATCCCACAAGTCACTGATAATGAACAAAACAATGACCTCAGAATACTGACGAAGTGGTTCACAAGACACTTTGGTCTCAGACGATCCAAATTTATCATTGGCAACACTGAAACCAAGCAATATAAACTCTGTGCAGCGGTAACTTGATGGCTATTGGTGTAGCCTTAATCTACTTCAGTGAAAACTTTCGGCTCCACAAAGTTTCCTTACATCGGATCGCATTTACATAATAGCAAACAATGTTTACGTTTGTGGAATGTGTTATTAAATGTGTGTGACAAATTAATTTTTTTATACCTGAAATAATTTTAATTTGGTATATTGTGCGCGTCCAGGATTTTTTCACATATCTGTTGAATGCTCTGGCAGAGTGGTCAGATGTTTCTCTCGAGAAGCAAATTAAATTTCTCAGAAGTTCCCATTCAAATTTAAAATTCTTTACGTGAATCTTAAACATTGAATTCTTATTCGAATGCAATCGCTGCTTAATTTATTTAGAAATTGTACAATCACATTCTCATTGCAAATATATTGTACAAACAGACATAATTACATACCTAAATACATACATACATATGTATGTACATATGCATGTACATATGTACAAGTGCACATGGCATATTCATAATTTAATGTTTCCCATACAATACAATATCTTGACTTAGGAAAAGAAGAACGAATACACAAGAATCGTAGAGATGACAAGAAAGAAAATGTAATTTAATGTGATTTTTTTATATACGAATAAATAAATAAAAAGTACGAGTATGTACATACATACTTTTCAGTAAGAATTTCTTATAATTATTGAATATTTTTCCTCGATCTGGAAATAGATAAGAAGAGATATGAAAAAGTGTGTGAGTGAGTCGAAGAAAAGAAATTAAAAATACAAGTAGAGGGAATTATTTGATTTATTAATGATCCTGAGAAGAAACAAATATGAAAATCACATGAAACAGCATCACAGTACAAGTAGTGCTGACTTTACACGACATGTTTTTTACATCTAAAATTGATGAATGAAAATTGACAATTTGCAAACCTGTCACATGGAGTTTCAAGCAAATATGTTTAATTACATCTGATATAAGATACTTTTCTTTTATTTTTTCACAATTTATACTCTTGTTGTAATAAAAAAAAAGGTCTAAATAGACGTGATTCTAATTAAATCGAGTGATATGGCATTTCTCGTTCGAACTCGGTTTTAGCAATATTTCACATGTCAGATGTGAAGTAACAACATATCGTGTAAAATTAGCATAACGACTACTGTGCAACACGTTCATATAATCATTCAAACGCACATACACACTTGTAGTGTACATACGTAGTGGTGGTGTATGTTGAAACGTATTTAACATACTTAAATTAAAAGTTGAAGAAAAACACAAACATTTCCTGCAACATAATTTCATTCCAATACACACACATACACACACACTCGAACGCAATATTACTGATTAAAAATGCTAAAATAAACAGGTAGATTCTGAATCCGAAGACAAACTGAAAAGTTCCCCTGAAAAACCAATAAGATGGCAGGACACTGATTTTTTATCTTTGAGTGCAATATGACCACTGCTAAGGAGTTTTAAGCTGGAATATGGTTATTGAACTGTCGATATCACCTAGAGGCACCTATTGGTAGGTCGAAGTCCGGCACTAACACTATGCCCACCTTTAGGGAAAAAATTAAGATCCTACTTCAAGCTGTTCGGATAGGAACCGCTGAAAACATGATGGGGCAAATTCAATAATCGTATTTGCGTAATCAATACTACTTAAAACCTATAGTCTTTTTTCTTTTTTGTTACATAACGGCCCTCTTCACGATGTTGATTGAAGACAACAATAAAATAAGAAAATCAGTTTTTGCCTTCAATATATGTTTATAAGTATTCGATCGAACGTTTTCATTGACATGACATTGTGGGACAGTCTGTAAATAATTTTTTTTAATAGGAAAAATAGAACTTTTCCAGAGACAGAGAAGTATGATCGAACCAAAGTTTGCAAAACATTTTGCAAAATCGTTCAAAGAAATCATCTACTTAAGATACAAGTTTCTATTTTATGAGAATGTAATTTAATGATAAAAACAACATGTCACACCAATGTCTTTTTGTCTTAATTATTATATATGTACGTATGTATATTATTTATTTAATTTTTGACGCTTCGACTAACTAATTGTTTACCGTGCAAATACCTACTTTTTATCTATTAATAATGTTGTTTTTAGACCGGGTTGTATTATGTCCTTGAAATCTTACTTTCGCTTTCCCTCAAAAAATGCCAACAAGAAAGTATCGAGTATTTACTTCTGTTACTGAATATTCAAACATTTTTGCACCATTGATTTCAAAAAATCCATACGGGTGTTCGTGATACCAGGTGGATAGGCCCGTTCCGGATCTCCGGATAAAATGCTTTTTTTTATCGATTTTTAAAATAATTCTTGCGATTTAGTGTTTGGTAGAGAGGTTGTATTATTTTCTAGTATTACAAATAACTTTTTGATCTGTTGACGTGTTAGATGCTGAGAATGTGCTTTAAAATAATATTGAATGTTATGCAGCACATCACAAGCACATAATGATTAATGGCTTTTCGAACATACATAAAGAGTTATTGCAAAAATGACGCAAACTAACATACAAAATAACAGACGCAAAAAATGTTGCATATTAAGTGACAAACTACTGCAAAATAAAAAACAAATCATTGCACAGACGGCAATTAAATACAAAAACATAAACAAAAGTATAAAATGCTAATCAACACTATTCCACGACTTTGCCATAAACAGTGTGCTTCAAAGTTTCGGATAACAATAATACATATTTTTATATTGATTAGATTTTCCATATCATCGAGCGTTCGTTCAGGAGTCTTTTACACTTTTTGCTGAAAGCGCACAATTTAATTCAATTGTCATACTAATTAACCCACTGAACAATATGTACATATGTATATGAGAACATATTTAAATAAATAAATAAATAAATAAAGTAAATAAAGGTATGATAATATACTAATTAAGTTGGGTGGCTTCAGCAAAGAGCCTAAAAGACGACTGAGCCCTCGATGGGGAGGAGCACGTTATCAATAAAAAAGATTTGTGGTACGGCCGTCCAAACCCTGAAAGAATCCTCAAATTCTTTATATCGATATATTTGAGTTTTGACCATTGTTTTATATGAAATATCCGTCTGTGCATTGATTATTTTAACAAACCACAATACAGAGACACAAAGACAGCAAGTGCAGACATACAGAAAATTGCATACATATGTATGTACATGCAACAGAGAAGTATCAACGGCAGCAAAATCATAAGCAATAGTCACATCAACAAAAACTCTAGTCAACGCAAACAACCAATACAAAAATGCATAAATTATACTGTAGTCGAGTGCAGAAAAAGAAGTAGAAGCGATACATACATAAAGACATAGATGTAGCAGGAAAAAATAAAAATGCAAAACTCACATAAACAGAAATTTCAATAAATGCAGATGGCGTCCAAGTGGAGTCTCTTTGGCACACTGGAGCAAATTGAAGAAAGAACAAAAACACACAAACATGACTTCAATGGCTGCCATAGGTTGTGACACAGAGCTGTAACTGAGTCCAAAACAGAAAAACAAAAAAAAAAAAAGCAGACACCGTTTGCATTGGCTTTATTTAGTATTGATGATAACTACACATAATAATCTTTCCTAAAGCGACTGTCATTGCCACAACAGTTTCATACACGAATACGAATACGAATGTGAGTATGCATGCAGCATCACATACTTAGAAAAAAAACATGCATAACAACAAACTCATAATATTAACTTGGCTTTCTTTTGCACCTTGCAATGTAAATGATGCTGCATAAATACCTGCTTTACACTCCCGACCAGTCCTCTGCCTTGAAATTTTTATGTAGTTGTATCTGCTGTACATATGTCTGTGTATCGCAAACTTTAAAACAACAAAAAACTTGATTGATTGGTTGTTGCCTGGCTGCTAGCTGGTTTTGGTGTTCAAAGATTCACAGGAGAGGTCTGTAAGATTTTCCGTTCGATTTTGCATTTAAAAACTCAGACATGCAAAAACTCTTGCCGACTTCGTGGCATATATACATATGTACATACGAGTATGTATGTATGTACATATTTAAGACTCAAAGTTTTGTTTTTGTTTTTGTTGTTATTTTTATTTTTTTCAGTTTTTGTTGCATATAGATTTTTGCATTTTTACGCCATATTGAATTTAAAGTTTCTTTTCTTTTATACTAAACACCACTGTAGTGTGAACAAATGTAAACTATTAGGAGCATTCACGATATGGTGCAAAATTGAAATAGTATCATTTCACAATTTAAATTTTTTTAATCCCTTCTTTACATCAGACAGTATATATAAGAGTGTAACAACTCAAAAATGCTGAAAAACGGGTTTTTCATTAGGAAGTTCGCTTTACTTTTATCTCTTTTATACTATGCAAATCTTATTGCTAAGCTGATTAGTTTGTTAGGAGATAGAGAGGACGAGAGGAAATGAAACGTTTCAGCTCCCCTCGTCACTCTCTAATCAGCTTAACAATAAGGACAGAATTAGTTTTTACTTTCTGTTCTGTTATGAATCAGCTGACCCTTTTTTGTTTATAGAAATCTAATACAAGTCGTTACTTTTTCTGTTCAACCAGTGAAAATAAAAAAATTTTTAGGTAATTGTAAGTGACAGCATAGATTAAATAAAAATGTTTTGAAATAAATTGTGATTGTGCGTTTAGAATTTAAAAAAATTAATTATTAAAAGAAAAACATAAAATTATATTGAAACATAACAATGGACGACGCAAAATGTATCATTTTAGTGGAAAACTGCGACCCTTCTGGTGAGTAACAGCTAAGTAAGTAAGTTACTACAAAAAAAGTAAGTACTCAAATTTAGAAGCAGAATGGTACAGAAAATAACATCAACAGAAAGTAAAGACTAATGAAGCCTTAAGACTTGCATAGTGTACACTAGGACTAAATAGAGAAATAACACGATTTTATATTTTAATGTGGGTTTAACTGTGAAATTCGATCTGTAGAATTTTTTTCGCCCACTTAGAAATATGCTTATAAAAATAAATTATTAATGAAACTTAAATTCACAGAAATAATTTCTTTTAAAAACAATTAACATTTTAGTAAATGCCATAGAAACGCATATTTTGGGAGCTATGTATCCACCAAATTTAACAGATCTCTTAGCATTTTCTTGATAAATTTTTAATTCGTTGTAACAATATGGGAAGCATATGGAAACTTATCAAGAATAAACATAATAACAAATTAATCTCAGGGTAAATATTTTTCGTGCAAAATCAAACCATTAGAAATAATACAATGTTGCACTATTTCAGGACTCCAACCGCGGGAATTTGAATTCGTTGAATTTTATAGTCTTTTTTTCTAGGACTACTTGAATATTATATGAGAAAAGCATCCGTACCAACACTTGAGCAATGAAAAAACTTTAACATACAAAAACTAACACACACATCTACACCTTTCTTATTATTGCAGCAAACCATTAACCACCATAGATGCATATCGTAAATATTTCATTTATATTTCAATAAGATATTTCATAAGTCGATATATTAAAGGAAAAAAAGTGCGTAAAAATTTAAATGTGTCATATCGATGAAAAAGGGGGCTAAAAGGGAAGAAAAACAATTGTGAAAAAATGCTAGATTAGCGCTCTTTTTAGGGTTCCGTACACCAAAGGTGAAAAAAGGAACCCTATTGTTTTCGCTACGCTGTCCGTATTTTTATATAGACTACAACAATTAACATTAAAATATTAAAAAATTTAAATTAATATGCAATATTATGTAATTTTGACAACTTGCTATATCCTGGAAACCGTAAGAGGTAAACTCTTGAAATGTTCAAAAGCGGTAAAACTAAAAAATCCGAAAATTATAAAATCGCCAAACCTGAAAAATTAATATGCAATATTATGTAATTTTGACAACTTGCTATATCCTGGAAACCGTAAGAGGTAAACTCTTGAAATGTTCAAAAACGGTAAAACTAAAAAATCCGAAAATTATAAAATCGCCAAACCTGAAAAAATCGCCAAAAATTTAAAAAACGCGAAAAATGCGACAAAACTAAAATAATTGTTTATGTGAAAAAAAATCGCCAAAATTAAAAAAAAAACCGCCAAAATTAAAAAAAATTTCAAAACTAAAAAACGCCAAAAACCGAAAAAAATCCTCAAAACGAGAAAAAAAAGTGCCAAAATTAAAAAAATCGCCAAAATAAAAAAATCGCCATAATAAAAAAGTCGCCAACATTAAAAAAACTTCAAAAACCAAAAAAAAATCGGCAAAACGAGAAAGAAAGTGCCAAAACTCAGAAAGCGCCAATAAATTCAGAAAACCCCAAAACTGAAAAAACGCTTAAAACCGAAAAAAAACCCAAAAACGAAAAAAGTGCCAAAACTATAGTTTATATTGGCTAAAGTTCGTATTGAATTACATATCTCGTGTCCGTACGGAACCCTTCGTGCGCGGCTCAAAGTCGTACTTCACTGAATTTATTTAGTTTCGGGCCAACATTTTTTTTCGGGTTTTGAGTGAGTGAAAACGGGTTTAATCTAGCCCCAAAAGTGCTAAGTTGGTATCACTGATACCCAGCAGAAACTTTTCGATATATTGTAATGCTTAATACATACTCTTTTAATGGCTTCCAACGTAATGAAGGTACTTATTTATCAAATTATCTTGGTCAACAAGAGGGTATTAACTCAAAATGTTTAAAATTTCAGGTTTTCCAAGAAATCAACTAACAACATCTTTATCTATCTACTGTAAAAAATTTCAGCGTATTTCGATTACTCTGTCTTACTGACTACGTTTATATCACCAAAAAGGTGATACTAGTGAAAACTGATTATGGCCATGAGGCTAGGTTTTCCTATTATGAATGAATAAATTAAATTAAATTAAAATTAAATCAAAAAGGTATTATATTGTACTTTAAAGCAAAAGTGGAAATAGAAATGTATCGTATGTTTTTATAAAAAATTTATTATTTTGATTTGAATCTTTATTCACGATAAAAATAATTAAATTGTTAATCTATCCACAAACAGTTTTTCATCTCCGCTGAAAATTTTAAAATTTTGAGTTAATACCCTCTTGTTGATTAAGTGCGATATGTATATAATAATTATTTCCACGTTATAAATAAAATAACCACTTATTTATATCATTATGTGAAAGAACTTATTTTACTATTTAATGATATAGATAATTATAGATAAAAATTTGTTTATCACGAAATTGAACTTTGAAAAGTAAGAAGATTCCATTTTGCGTTCAACTGACTATAATTTTTCTTTAAAAAAATAAGTTATTAAGTATTTGCAGAAAAAAATTTAATTAATTAATTTTTCGATATTTGTAGGCAAGAAATAATACATTCTCTTAATTTTCTCTTGAACTTAGATTTGAAAAGAACTTTTCAACAGAAAATAATGGGTTATTCAGTCATACTGTAAGTACTTCTGACCGAAGAGGGAATACACTTTTTTTGCATTCTAGTAAACAAAGTTTTTGTTGAAAGATAGTCAAATTTTTTTTTGATGTCTTTTGATTTGAAAGTGTTCAACCAAAACTGACATAATTAATTATAATAGATTTTTTTTAAATGCAATCTAATTGATTATTAATCATAATCGTAATTCAACATATACGATATACATTTAATAAATTTTTTTTAGCAGATATAAAAATATGATGGAACTCTCTCAGGCTTCTGCTTAAATAGATAACTTAAAGAAATATTGAAATCTTTTCGTTGGTGTAAAAAACGAACTGTCCAATTATATCACAGCCCATTATAGACGACAATGTCATCATTTTCATTGCAAACTCACTTACACACACAAGTAATTTTGTATGTACATATTTAAAACATCATTGTTTCTTTAACTGACTCTCATCAGCCGCTGTTTGGCGTCATTATCAATTCGTCCTGGTGTGTCTGTCTGTCTCGACTTTAACTTGCGGTTTCAAATTGTATTTCTAAATAGTTATTTTTTATCAACACTCAAGGGTGGGAGTTAAGTTTTGTCCTTTTTTATCGTTTATTACCCGCTGTGTGTATGTGAATGTGTGAGTTTGAATGCCAGCAAGTACTTTAAGGACAGGGAGGTGTCTTAATATTTAAAAAAAATGTAATAAAAATTGAAATTGAATTGAAATAAAATTAAATAAAATAAAGAAGAAAAATAAGTTAAATGATATTTTATGACGCGTGTCTTACGGCAATTTTCAATTTGTGCTATCTAATGGGAAGGTATTTTATTACCATTTCTGTTCCTCTTTATTAATCCAGCATTTAATGTGAGAACAAGTCGCTGGCTTCTTATCTTTTTTATCTATTATTTGATGATACATATGTTTGTATGAATTTTCTGCCTGTTCAGTTTTACTTTCCCAAATGTACTCTGATGGGAAAAGTGTTTATGACACTTTAACATACTAATTTTAATGGAATGCCTTCAAACTAAATGGAACTCCTTAAAATGTATCAATAATTGGTAATTATTGTCAATTAAATTAATAAGGGCGTTGCAAGTAAAAGGTTTTATTGATGTTAATGCTTAAATCGGGAAATACCCAAAATGAAATGATAAGAATAAAATAAAATAATATTCGCAAATTAAAGAAAAACTTTGTTAATGAAACAGTCACAAAAATTAATATAACATGTCTTCTAACAGGGACTTCCAAACTTCGTCAGTTGATGTCGGCTATATTATTCTAGCTGCACCTGCACCAGTCATTCAGTATACTTTTAAAATTACAGTGGGTCTGATAAAGTGTTTTACAACACGTGCTAATAATATGTTATGCTCGACAAAGTTCTGCGCAGTTCGCCTTATCACCCGAGTGCTCAACCCAAAGAAGGGTATTGTGTTTACCAGTCTATCTACTTATGTATATATGTATGTATGTATGCATGCATGTATGTATGTATGTATGTATGCATGTATGTCTGTTCCTTTGCGGCAATATATAAACCGAACGCGTAGACGGATTTTGATGATTCTAACGTCAATCGATTTGTCTTAATCCCGGCAGTGCCACTAAAGATATTTTATTTGTAAAAACTCAATATGGCGGCCACCTCACGATATTTGGTAAATACGAAAAAAATATAAAGTCGGTGAACTATATCGAAATGGGTATCATTCGACAGGTATTTTAATATCATTTTGAGGGTTTTCTTCTGAGTTATTGAGTTTCTGGCGATATCAATCCGCATGAGACTCAACAGCATTCCGAAAAAGTCACTGGTGTACATTTCAGACTAGCTGCATTGTTGGTCCATATTTTTTGAGAACGGTTTAGCCTGACTATCACCGTCAATGGCATGTGGGGCACTGGGTTTTAACAATAAACAATCTGTAATTTGAGGGTCACGTAGGTATGATGTGAACTGGCCACCGAAGACATTTTTGTAAAGTTTGCTTAAGTTGGAGCGAGTTGGCAAATAAGCCATAAAACTAAAACGAACATAACCCATACCGTCAGTCAAATTCATGCGATTTATGCACATCAATATGGCTTTCAAACGAATCAAAAATTTCGATGATGTCTGACGCGCAAATAGTTTTATTGAAATTTAAAGATGGATGCGCTTATATAAAAACCCTTTTCATATATGCATGTGTCCATATTTTAACTTTAATTTTAAACATATTTTAATGTCGTATCGTAATATCGAATGCCAATTTAATTGTCAAATGCCAATTAAAATAAAATAATATAAATTACTTTGCAATAAATAATCCCACTAATAATAAAAAGGGTTGTGCTTTTCGTTTTTTATTTTATTTTTTTTAATCTAAAATCGTGTCTGGCCGCGTGAGCGCGTGCATAAGTATCAACATATAATTTTTAAAATTTTTGCTTTTCTTACGGATTTGTACGCCTCATAACGTAATGTTTTGTTCCAAAAAAGAATAGAGCACCAACATGTTACAGCAAACCAAAACAAAATGTATCTAGTGCGGCTGTGGTTACTTTCATAGAAGAAAAAGAATTCAAAACCATAATGTTACTCGTACTAACGACTGTAAAACCGATGCTACGAGCAAGAACATAAATATGTACGTATATATTTATGTAGGTATATAATGTATGTATGCATGGAAGTTAGTGTGTTTGTATGTTTAACAAAAATAAATCTGATTATAAAGTAAAAAGTGGATTTGATCAGATACGAGATCTTCAGAAAAAATATTTATCATTAACGATCTTTAAGCTTAATACACACGCTCTTTTAAGTGAGGCACTTAACACTATTGTCATAACAGTTACCACAAAAAAATAGTCCTTCACTTTTTTAAGGCTCCATAGATAATAACCATTGTTATCAGTAACTTGATGATGACATGATTTTTTGCGATTAATAGAAATTGTTTAAAATAATGAGTTTTTGATCTTTGAATAGATTACGATTATCTTTTGTGATGGGAGGCAGCAATGACGACGATGGCCACAAAGTTGTGAGTAAATATTAGACAACTTCGAGCTTTTATAACCCTATGATAATTAAATTTAACAAAACAGAAGTTTCTAATCGAATACAGAAAAAGTTAATGCATACTTATGTATGTATGCAAATATATGGAATCGTACTTTAATAATTTCAGATAATATCCCATTTTTCCTCTGAAAGGCCATGAATGTCAACAAAAAACTCAACTCTACATTTGTTGCATTTTCAAGGATAAAAATTGATATCGGTTTTGCAATCACGCAATTCTGAAAATTGTCAGTATAACAATTTACTTCTTAGCTGCAACGGAATGTGTTGAAACTAAAATTCAGTCTGGAAACTCTGGATGCTACACTTAGACAAGGTTATTCTGACTTATGAAGTCTAATTTTCCAACAAAATGTTACTTAATTCGGTTAGTTAAAACAGCGACAATATGCAACTTATACCTTTGAAAAATATATATCTCTTTTGATAGCAGTATAACAAGGGATGGCAGATGGTTTTGATAGGTAGTTGGCATATTTTAATAAAAAAATTTGATACAATAACATATATGTATGTATTTAAAATTAAATACATATATTTTTATTAACAAATTTAATACTGCTCTCATACATACATTAAATATTTTCTTGCCTGTCCACAACAATAAATAGCGGAATATGTATATTATTACAATTTTTACTATTATTAAATATTCCAGTGTTGCGCAAAATTAATAAATTATACTAAAATAGCCAAATTTACCGCGTTTCAAGTGTTTATCAAAAAAATCGTCATTTATTTGATAATTTTGAAGAAAAATATTGGCAAATATGACAAGAGGAAGAATAAAATATCGGAAGTATCGGAAGGAAAATGTAAGTTGGTCGAGAATATTGGATCGAAAATACACGAAAATGTTGATAAAGCATCTACTTAGTAGAAATCGGGTTGCTTCTTAGCTGTCATTTGCTTTAGTAAAGACACGTATACCAGAAACATAATAACTACTTCAGAAGCATCCCTACTTGTTCCTTAAATTTATTAAATATAAATTAGAGTATTGCTGTCAATTTTAATTTGAAAAGTATTTGCTGATGGTTCAGCGTTTTCTATATGCATTTCATTGTTGTTGTAACAAATCATTAGTAGACTCCAACCACACATTCCGAACAGTTACAAATAATAATGAGAGTTCACAAATAATAATATTTTTGAAAATCACAGAAGAAAAATAAGCGTAGTAGGCTTCGAAGCTTATACAAAACCCACCAAAAAATTTATATTGGATATGAATCTATTCTATTTTTCTATACCTTTATGCAATTAGAAGTTCATTGACGGGTGTTCGAACATTACTAGTAAAGTTTGAGCATATCGATAAAATCTTTATTTTTATAAAAATGTGTATAATTTTTTTTTTGTTATTTTATGCGAAAAATAAATATAGACATACATACATAATCCAGAGAACTGCAAATATTACAACATTAAAATGTATCTTTTAAAAAATTTGTATTAAAGTCAGTTCTCCCTCATTTTTATGTATCTATTAAATTATTTATTACAATTTTTATCAATTTCAACACCTGTTTCACAGCAATTTCTGCGTCCCTCATTATTAAATTAAAATAATCATGTTTATTTCCAATTTCTCTCTCCAATAGTCACAAACGACTAAATGAATTATGAGAAATTATGAGAAGGCGGACAGCAATACCAAAAACAAATATTAATATTTAATAACACGGTTATAATTTGTTATTAAAAAGTCAACACCTTGATAAGAAAAAAAATAAAAATAAAATAAAAAAGTAAGAACCCCCGATAACGAGACAAACAAACAATTGACGGCGACTGACAAACCAAACCAATTCAAATTGTCAAAATACAAATTTATTTCATATCCGTCCAATTCCTGCTTGTAAATAATTATTTCTTTCATGCAAGCTTTTATTTGCCTTTTTTAAATTATCGGCATGAAAATTCAGGTGAAATATGAATTATTAAGTCAATTCGATTGAATTAAATTGCACTGAGTTGAATTAGTTGTATTCGTTCATAGAAGCCAAAAGTTTTTTTCATTATGTTGAGGTTTTACACATGATTGGTATTTACCCGGTAGGAAATGTCACTAGTTAATCAGTACTGATTCACTATTTATTTTCTATTTTTATACAAAATAGATTGTTATTTTATTTGTTTTTGCAATTTCTTTTTGTGTAATCTTTTTTTTAATAAATTAAGAAATTTATTATTCGACATATTGCCATAATCATATCATAATCTGAAATTTATTTGCTGGTGGTTCATCTTTGCCTATATGCATTTCATTGTTGCTGTAAAAAATCGTCAGTAGACTTCAAGAGGTTTGTGACTATTCAAAATGTGTGGTTGAAGTCTACTGACGATTTGTTACAGCAACAATGAAATGCATATAGACAAAGATGAACCACCAGCAAGTAAATTTCAGATTTTTTTAATTATTGTTCAATACATTTAAATAAAAAATAAAATGAAAAAAAAATTAAATTTTTGTTGACGCCACTTTAATTTTCAATAAACCAATAAAACAAAAAAGGTATTCTCTTCAGTTTTTTTGTTGGAAAAATTTAATTTTTTTTACAAGAAAAACCTGAAATGAATACCTTTATAAAGAAGAAGCATAGTTGTGTGTATCTGAAAAATATTTTCTAAGCATCAAAACCAATATTAATATGTTGATTCTTCGCTGACAATGTCACCAAAATAATCGCCAAAAGTGTTGACTTGGGGTTACTTAATCCCACGTATCCATCAGGGTATGTACATGTATTCACATATAAACTATGCATACATATGTATGCATATATAATAATTAATTCCCGAAGGGATACAAATCGAATGTGCATATTTCAGATGAATTGCATTTAAAAAAGGAAAATTGATATATTGTGCCAATAGTAAGATCCCGGCTTCAGAAATAAAAAAAGTTTCTAAAAATTGATTCATTTAAATTTGCTACAGATTTTGTAGTTATTTATGCTGAAGTCATTTTCATGAAGAGAGTAAAATTAAGTCTGTCTTCAATAATTTGGGCTTAAAGTGTATGTTAAAAAAATTTCTATACCGTTTTTGACTGAAAAGCACTTGAAGTACAAATTATTTTTATTTTGAAAACAGCCGTAAATATTTATTATACCCAAGTTTGGGAGATTTTCATTCTGTATCTTATTTTTTTTTTAATGAATCTTTAAAATCAAAAGTTAAATAACCTAAATATTATTTAAAAAACTATCCAAATGTCGTCTCTTAGCGAATCATTAGATATAATTATTATAGAAAAGTATGTTATGTATCTGCATGAGGCATTTATAAGATCTATAAATAAATTTGCACCGATCTGTGATACATACATACATAATTTCCATTTATTGCAACATAATCATGTCTCAAAAAATGCATTATATGAGTTAATATTAAAGAAAAAAATCTTTAAATCATATTTGATTTTGATATTAGAAATTTATATATATATATTTATTTCACAGTTAGGGCGTGCGTCAAATGGTAAAAAAATATTTGCCTGTGGGGAAAATTTTTAATTTTCCTGCTGTGCCAAATGATATCTCTTTTGACAAATTCGCTTTAGCACAGAGAGAAGCTGATGAAAAATTGCTGCGGTGGTGAAGCAAAGGTTTTTACTACAAGCCGCCGGCCAACAACCATTTTTAACAGGACATTTTTATATAAGACAATATTCTTGTAGCGAAAAATTATATAATTTTATGTAAATGATGCGACATTGTTCGCAAATTAAAATAAACATTGTATTTCTCACAGTCTAACTACATTTAAAAGACGTAAAAATTTATGTATGGGGCAACGCGTCGCTTCTTATTTCCTGCTTCTCTAAAATGTATCTGTTGTGTCAAAAACTCTACCAACCTCCAGGTCTACTGAAATTTTATTCGCCTCAGAAGTGTCAAAAATTTACTCACACTAGTACTTTGCTACCGTTTGGCACAGGCCCTTAGTCTTGAATGTATTTGGAATGTTTGTTTTTTTTTTTTTTGCTAAGCCTTATGTATGTGCATTTCGCTTCTGCTTAAGGAACTCGTCAGAAGACCAAAAGTTTTTGAAATAAGCTAAAAAAAAATTCATATATTTATGTAGGGGCCGCCAGATAACTTTTTTTTGAAAATGCTTTAAAAAAACTACTGAAGCTTCGGCTGTGTGGCACGTAGCGCCGTCTTGTTGAAATCAAGTGTTGCCAATATCCTCCTCTTCAATTTTTTTTAGCAAAAATTCGTTCAACATGGACCGATAACGATCGCCATTGACTGGAACGGCCACTCCTTGCTCATTTTAAAAATTATGCCTCTGTACCAAAATCCGCACCAAACAGTGACTCGTTTTGGGTTGGTCGGCTTTTCAATGCATGCGTACGGGTTTTTTGTTCCCAAATGCGACAATTTTGCTTGTTTACATACCCGCCAAGATCAAAATGAGCTTCATCTGAAAAGATGATTTTTTTTTGGCAAAATCGGCATCTTCTGTAAGTTAATCCCAGGCCCACTTAGCGAAGCGAAAACGCATTGAATGGTCAGTTGGCTCGTTCAGCGGAAGGATAAAACTAATTATTTGTCAAATAAGACATGAGCTAAGTGTTACCATTCACGAAATAAGCACTAGTTGAAAAACGTTAGATGGCGGACCCTTTAGTAAGAATCTTAATATCTTATTAAGAATCACATAAATATATACATATGTATGCATACAAGTATAACAAATTCAACAGTCTCAAAGAAAAGTTTTTACAAAACAATCTTATTTATTAGATTTTTGCATCCATTTTTCATATGACCGCGGCTGCAAGAAAATCATATTTTCTATAGCAGCTATCCAAATTTATAAAAAGCAACCAAATAAAATAAATGGAGTTTTCAAACTTTTGTTCGTTGTTTTGGGCGCCACTTGTCATATGGAGTTGGTTGGCACTGCAAGCAGGCATCAACAAATATTCAGTTTATTCATTCAAACTCCGCCTCCAAAAGAACTAAAAACGCAGTAAAAAAACGAAATCAGAATTGTTTTAATTCTTTATTCAAAATAACTTCTTTCTTCTACTCTCGTACAATTTTCATTTTTGCCACAACTATAAATTAAATCTTTGCATATTGTTGTATAAATTAAACTGGCTTACATCTCAGCCACGCCTATTTCCATTCGTATTTAGCATATTCACGCCCTCAGGAATTAAGCTTGTAAAAAATAAAAATTTCTTTATATATTCGCGTTTTTTGCCAGCCAAATGTCATCATCATCATCATTGCTCTCGTTTGTTACTTAATTATAGTTTATCGTATTTCCATAAAATAAAAAATCTTTAAATGCCACTCGACAATATAAATGGCAATAATCGGCATTGCAACGATGATTGCCGTCGATTCTTGCTTGCATCGCTGTTCCTGTTGTCATTTACTGTTTGCAGAAGATCGCTGTCTGGAGGTTGTTCTGCATTGTTTTTCTCTTAAATTAATTATCGGTTGCATTTAGCAATTTGAGGTTTCAATAAATCAATTCGCCAAAAGGGTTAAAATAAATTAAAAACAACAACAACAACAACAACAACAAAAATTTGTTGTTGTTAACAACACAACACAAATGTTAAATATTTTCAAGCTCATCGCAACATGTGAGTGTTAAATATTTATAACAGATTATACAAAATTGTGTAATGCTTGGCCTTCATTTGAATAACTATTAATTTGTACACTTTTACAAAGAAATAATTAAACTCATTGGCATTGTTGTTTCAATAAATCATCAGAGTCAGAATATATTATTTTAATGGAGGGAATCGATATAATCGGTTGAGCTAAACAAATGACAAATTTCCCCAGAAATAAGCAATTAATAATTACTTTAAAAATAATTTTTAATACTCTTATGTTAATTTCTATTTGTAACAAATAACCAATAAAATGGCTGCATACATAGCTTAAACTAATGCGGCTACTTAAAATCAGAGGTCTTCCAACTATCCTGACTAACAAAATGCTCTCTGCAGCATACAAATTCCTAAAGATGGTAACACACACATACATATCACTCCGATATTGCGGTGTATACCTTGTTCCAAAAAAAAGTAATTTTTGGGGTTAATAATGCAGAAAAAATCGTTTAATCATATTTAATAATGTGTTAAAATATCTTGTAAAAGCCTTTTATACGCACTTCTTAATAGAAGAAAAAATTTTTATATTCTCATTCAGCTGCATATACTCGTAAAATGAAAACTTAAAACGCATTTTTTGCAAATTGAGCTTTTTTGAGTTATGCCTCTGTTGCAATAAAGGATCGATATGTATATTGATATGTTGGCAGACAAATTAATTGCTTGACTGTTACTTATTTTTCTGAAAGTCTCATACTTTTCAAAAGGCATGGAGAAACTTGTGTTGCGGAAAGATAATCTGAAGTGAGTATTTTTATTTGAAAATTTTCTTTATTTCCAACTCAACACCCTGGAAAATTGTTAAGCCAAATTTTGAAAAATATGTGAAAATTTTAGATTTCTGTATGATTAACATCGAACAAAATTAATCAAAACACTTCAGCTTAGTCCGCGTCCAGACTTGCAAATTTTTATTGCAGCAACTTTTAATATTTTAGTGAAAAATAGCGAGAAAGGAATACAACACTCTCTTACATATTTAAGAATTGCTCCAAGAATAATTGCAAGTCTGGACTGGTACTTAAGGTCGCTTCAGACTGTAATAAAAGTATTAATGCTTTTGTGGAAAATGCAGCTCCAACATGTTGAGTTGTTATTGTTTTTTGGAAATGTTTTAAACAAATATAAGATCAGGGATGAATTTTCGTTAAAAGTATTAATACTTGTATTATAGTCTGAAACAGCCTTTGGAAAAGTACGACATGAAATTTTATCAAAGCAATTCCTATTAAATGAACTGAAATTAAATTAGGGAACTCGAGTGAGAATAAGAACTTAAGTATGGGATTTGTATAAATTAACTATTAATAATTTGGTAAGTAAGCAAATGCAATAATTAAGATAATTTTAAATTAAATTTCAAGTCAGCGACAAGAAATTGCTACTTATTCGATAATTTTGTTCGGCTAATTTCAATTGGGGATATTTTGCTACTCGTATATTATTTAAAATTAAATAGTGATGATTGGATGTCATGCGATTTCTGCTAAATTCAATACAGGTTCATTGATATGCATCTTACAGGTATAAAACATTTCTTTAGGTAACATTTTAGAAATTCTAAGGATTCGAATAGTGAAGTTAGAATATTTAAATTTATCAAAATTTTATCGTCTAAGAACTTTCGAAAACAGTGTTTAATTATGCTCCTTAGGAAAGTGAATCGTTCCAATACTGGTTTACTAAAATTTATTTTGAACTTCTAGATCTAAATTGGCCATGGCCGAACAGATTTAATAACCATTAAAAAGCAAAAGCTTCAAATGAAAGCGGCCGCCTTTTGATTATTCGCACGTAGTCACATTTTCTTAGTGAAAAAAGTTTAAAGGGAAAGAAAAAAAAACTACAAATAAATCGTCAAAAACTTTTGCGTCTAAATGCACATCCATCAATGTTCTGATGCTTTCGTCATCATCAACTAGAATCGAAATCTTTTGAAATCAGGACAATACGGCAAACAACAGAGTTAAGTTTAAGCCACCAGACCACAACTGAAAGCAGCTCAGCTAAATAAGAAACAGCAACATAAGTAGCAAATTTTTAAATCTTGACTAAATCAAAAAGGAACGGAAAACATCATTGTCATTCATTCACATGTTAAAGAGAATAAAATTAAAACTTGACCAATACACCGGGTACATTCATATGCCAAACAGTAGCAAGACTAGTAATCGTGCAAACGAAATTCTTCTACTGTAACTTTGCAAAGCTTTTGTCCCAGCGAACAACACTCGTCATAATAATGATGCATACAGATACATACATACATACACATATACATATGCATAGTCCCTAAAGTTGATGATCATTATGGAGGTGACGTATAAAAATGATGATTTGATTTTGAATTCAGCTACTTTTGTTTTAGTTTCTTAGCGATCTTTAAATTTTTCTTTCTGGCTTTATACGAATTTAAATAGCTCTGCTTGCGGTAATGATCAAATAATATTTTCTCTGCTTGAGATTCTGCTACTTTGAATTAAAGTAGATTCGGAACTTTTTGTTCCTAACACGACATTCCTCAGCACACAGTCAGTCAGTCGTCCTTTTGATTTTATGCCAAAAATACAGTTTTTTTTGTTTGCAGGGATATTGTCGCATAATATTGACATCTTTTCATCAAATCATTCATTTTACCGCAATTGAGCTTCTTTTCGTTGACAACAGCAAATGAATATCGTTTAATGCATGAACATTTTAGCAGTAAAATTTAAATCACTAACGAACATATCCATACATACATACAAACATACATATCTACATACATAAGTACATTTCAGTAGCACAAGGATTCAAATTATATTTAATAGTTACTTTATGAAAACCGACGAGATGCGTTGCCGCGTTGTCTTATAAAAATAATAATAATACGAGTACATATTCGGAAAATTCTAGTAAAAATATTGAAAAAAGCATCACACGAGACCAACCAGAGCCTTCATTGATCCAAAATTGGTATGTAAACATGAAGAGGGCAAAGTGCTAACAAAAATTTTGGACTATTTAATCCATACTCGTCGCACTTTTAGCAAAGCAGTCAAATGTAAGAAAAATTTGTTTTTTCATTCGAATTTGTGTAAATTTGTTAAAATATCACATAGAAGACTGTAGTACAAAACTTTGTATTTATATCCACTCTATTTTTTTCAATTTAGATACATATGATTCAAATTTTCTTCAGGCTTAAATTAGTTTAAAAAAAAGTTAATTCTAAGAAGTGACAAGTAAAAAAATAACAACATTGTGAACAAAATGTTGAAGAAAATATCAGGACAATTATGTAAAAAATTCAGCGAGAAATTGCTCCCTCTTCCAATTAGAATTTTTTGTTTTCCCTATCATTTGCTATTAGTTGGAATTGTTTAGTGGGAAAAATTTCTCGCGGAAATTTTTGCATAATTGCCCTGTATATGTTTTACCTATATCGTTCATTCGATTCATTGTGATATCACAGGCGGACCAAATCTTTCTTACTTCACAAATTTTTATACCAAGAAATGATAATAAGAGAACTTTTTCGGTAAAGATTACTTGACATTTCTTTACAATGTCCCACTTTGGGTCTTATATTTTGTTTAACGCTTCTTTATGCATATTGGGCTCATAATAAAATAATTTTATGTATTCTGATGTTGTTTTGTATTCGTAAACTATCGTTATTCCTCATAAAACTTATAATCTATGCGTCTTTGCTTCTAAGAAATCAAACACGTGCCGTACTACAAAAAAAAAATATGTGTTGCTTCCAAAATCTGGATTTGTAACTTCGTGCCATGAAAAAGAGGAAGTTATTTTTTTAAATTTGATTTTGTTTAAAAAACAAAAACGAGATAGAAGTTTATACTTTCCAGTTTGACTGTTCGACAGCACTGCCGTAGATACGCGAATAGAAGGAAGAGATTTCTTAATTACGTTTCAAACAAACCTCGTTTAAAATTTAAAAAAAGAATTTGGATGCCCTAGAAAAAGTAATGCTTTAGAAGAAATTCAGTTTTTCGTTGAAAAAAAAGAAAGAAGTATGAAACTAATCAGCTCTCGGTCTATTTGATTTTCTCGCCGCGTTTTTCGCTACATCACTCAGCACAAAAAGGTCAATAAGGTAAAAGCATTGAGATCCGGAAGTGGTTACTATGCCAATTATGTGATCTTAGCAAAGACTTCTCGCCCCAGAAACTTCACTTATTTCTTCAGATTAAAGCTTGGATCATACGATAGGCACAACGTACCGATTTTCGTCGCCTTACTGAAATAAATTCATAAGTAACAACGTAAATAAATTTGCCTTATTACTCAACTAGATGAAATATACTTAATTACATAACTGCACCAAACTGTATTGGTAATAAAGCAATATAGACTTATTCAAGAATTAATTAAGTAATAATGTTATTTTGAGCCGACGAAAATCGGTACATTGTGCCAATCGTGTGATCCAGGCTTAAGATTCGATCTTATGAAATATGGATTCCTTTGACTCTCTTCTTCAGAGAAGTTAAACGAGTTTTCATTGTGAATTTTTATAATTACAAGTAAACCTACTTCCACATAGTGATTCCGCTTATTTTAAATTTTGAATAGTTTATGTAAGTGTATCTAATAGTTTTCAAACATATGCTGATCAGAAACAAACTGTGAGCTTGAAATACTTCTTAAGCTGTGTTCGCATTATATGTATTTGCCTTATGGAATGTCACTTTTTTTACACATAATATTTTTTGTGTATGTCAAAATGTGCGTTTTCCATACGGTTTATAATTTTTGCGTATCACACATAACCTATAAAAGTAAGCAAATGCTTACTTTTGTTAATGCCTTTTAAATTTTTTCTTTCATTTTAAGTTTTTAATCTATTAAATCCATTTTACTTTAATTTTTAACGCCACAAGCACTTGCTTTATTTAAAACCAGCTCATGTCAGATGCTTTGTCACTTCAAAATAGAACACGCTCTAAATCAAAATTGTCGTTTGTACAGCACACAAAGGTGTTCAGACTATCTGTACAAATTTACCATGTGAAAAAGTGACATTCCACACGACAAATACATATAAGGTGAACACAGCTTTAATTTGCATTCAAATCGGAACACTAATTTAAGGTTTCAAAAAAAAATTTAAGTTAAAAACTTTTTTTTGACAATTTAGAGCCAGGAAATAAAATTTACTTTTTTATTTCAATTCATTTGAACACGGCAACTCCTCCTGAATCAATACTTGATTGATTTCTGCAAATCCGGAATACATACTCGTACTTATAATGTCAACATATACAGATTCTTTCTATCTTATTTCATTTCATCATCTTTTATTCCTTCGTTTTTGATGAAATGCCAATATGTTGAACCAATGATGTTAATGTGCTCTTAATGCTAATAAACTTGGCTACCGAATTTGATCGCTGCTAGGAACAACAACATTCTGCTAAGTTACTTGATGTTTGGGTTAAATGTCGGCAAATTTGAATGTACGGTCTTAGAAGTTTCGCAAAATATTTTTAGTTTGTTTTTATAATTTTAAAGAATTTAAAGTTGTCTGACGGTAGTTTTTGTGAAAGTGTAGTTGTTTTTTCAAGATATTCATTTCAAGAATTTTTTATGCATCTTCAATTATTTTCTTTTGCAAAAGTCTAAAAATTTGAAGCCGTTATTTTTGCTGAAGTTATTTAAACAATAGGTATGGGAAACTGATGTATGTATGTATTTGAAAATATAACTGCATGGTTATGTATTCATATAGACGAGAATGTTCGTACATATAGTTAGATGACTTTTTCATCTCAGTTTTCGACCAAATAATAAAATCATAAATTCAAAACATGTTGCAAAAGAAATATATTTTAGAAATACATACATATTTCTTGTGTTCTTACAAAATTCTCTTACTTAATAGACAAAGTCATTAAGGAGTTAAAGCGCCAGCAATTACGTTAGAAAAAAGTTATAATTAGTATTAAGGTTGTGTGTGCACAATCCATTCTCACTGTATTCATACACACTGTACTTAAATGCTCGATAGTGAAGTTTTATTTATTTGTTTTGTTATTTTTTTCATTCAAAGGGTCAGTTGAACTCATTAAAATGATAAAATGTTATTGTAACAGTTTGGAATAATTAAATATCATAAATATGTACATATGTATGCATGGGTGAGAAGTACATACATATGTATGTATATATGTATGTATGTATGTATGTGCGAATATATATGTACATACATGTAACGTATGAATGTAAGACTTACATTGTAAGTAATCTAAGAAAATGTTTCGGGAGCTAAAAGGAAGCTGAGGAGGCTAAACAAATTTTGCTTACTCATAACGAATTTGTGCGGACATACATACACACATACATACATACATACATATGCATGCAAATGTATGTATGTAATCCTTACCCTTTGGAAGAATGTGTGGTTGACTACAAAAATAGTTAACTTATAGCTAACTTTTCTTAGACTGACTAAAAGCTCATCCAGAACAAACCCAAAATTAATTCATAAGTTTAGTACGTCATCGAATTTGGTGAGAGCCAAAAAATTTATTCTCAGCTACTTTGAAACTCATTTCAGTTTTACTCGTATATTAACATTTTGCTGTTATTATCTTAAATGGTACCTCGGCTGGGTAGTAGTGATTGAGTACACAACGTGTGATGATAAATGTTCGAACCCCAAAAAAAATTTTTTTAAATTAAATTTTTTAATTTTGATTTACAAAAATAAACTAAAATAAATTAAATAAAAGTTAGTTGAAAAGTAATGCAGAGTGAGACAATTGACTTCCGCCTAGGACAACGCAATGTTAAAATAGTTACCTTGAAAAGTAATCCAAGTGTCAGTCGCTAATAAATGCGAAATAGTTAGCTTAAAGTTAGTTTAAAGTTAACGCAATTTCCTACAGGGTCATTCTCTCATACATACAAACAAATCGATGGTCACAAGTAGAAAGGCCCTAACTCAAATAACTGTACCTTTACAGGATAAGGTAAAAACATAATAATAAACAGTACAAGTTCCTGTACAACTGCTTGTAAAAGCGTAATTTTTTACACTATTGCGATAAATTTTTGCGGCGAGGTGCATTTGTGCGATATGAATTGGAATCACTGAAAAACTAAATTTCGAGAAAATACCAGTTAGGGCCTTTCTACTTCTGACCATCGATATGTACGTATGTATGTTTATCTGATGTAAACAAGCTCACTGATATGTGTAGAATGCAAATAAATTAATGGAAATCGGATCACATACATATGCACTAGTATGTATGTATCTCCAGGCACTCATGCATACATATGTACATATGTATAGCAGTTAACAACCCTGCAAATAATGCGACTAGTCCACACATGCATGAAAAGACTAGTTCAAAGGGGTGGGTGGGGGGAGGGCAGGAGTACTCCAAAACTACTCCAAATACGTAAAAAAAATGTGATCGATTTACCCTTGGGATGTCCTAGGGTTGTACCACATGTTCCAATTTTGCATTACATCGGACCAACCCCAAAAATACCGCATATGGAATAGTTATAGATTACTCGCATACAACTTGTAAGTGCGTAAGAAGAAAGATTATAATCGAACTCTTATCGTGCAGCATGAATACGACATGATCCATGACTGCATTACATGGGACTATGATGTAATTAGTCTGTTTCATATGGATTTGACCACGAAGTCCAATATTATTTACACGGAAACGTGACTGGTTATTTGAATACCGGAATTGTATAGTTTTTTATTCAAAATAACATGTTTCCTTTTAGATGCCTTCGTTAACAGTTTTGAAATGTAAATACGTGTTGTTTTTTAAATGTATTCTCGTGGCATGTATTATCTAAACCAATAATAAATGCTGTCGTATAATAAGCGAAGCACGATGGATATATTGATGTCCGTGTATATGAGTGCCAACAAGCAATGTCACGAAGAATTTTTTGTTATTTACTGCTGAAAACAATTAAAAGCGATTTTGGGCGATGAGCGCGACATTAAGATATAAGTGAAAGTAAACTCAAAAACCATCAGATATTAGAACTCCGTTCTCCTTCTTTGTGTTAATGAGTAAGCTAAGTGTTAATAAAAAATTTGCAAATTACAAAAGAAAAACAAATAATATTATTTTAAATAGTCGCAAAAATGCTGACCAATTTTTTTTTAAACTTGCATATTTCGGTCAAAAAATTTCAAAAATTAAAAATGTTCTTACATTTATAAAGCATTTAGCTTTCAGCTTTATTATTAAAAAAAACAAAATATTTTTGGAGCAAAACAATTTTTTTGTTGACTTTTTCTGGAATTACCCATATACGGGTAATTAAATTTTTTTGTTGACTTTTTTTGGAATTACCCATATACGGGTATTAAATTTTCATATTTAACCCAGCCTTGATTAATATTTACAGCAAAAAAAAGGATGTACAGCTAAAACGTCAACTAAATTAGGTGATGAGTTAATTACGCAAACCACCTCTTTCATCACATATCAAGTTTGCGTAAACATAAAGGCAATCATGTTGCTTTTACAAATAGTAATCTTGCACTCTGTTCTTGGCTTTTACAAACTCTTTAAATATTTCAAATGATCTCAAGCTGCAAATACAATGTTATCGCTTGAGCTTTGTATACAAATTAATAAAACATGTTCCCATAGTAGATAGTTTTTAATTTTCTTCAAGCTAAACTAAACGACACTTAATGAATATTGATATGGGGCGTTTAAAGAGGCGTATTTTACCACCGCAAAAACAACAAAAAAAAACGTCAAATAAATGATTCGCTACGAAGCTGAAAACGTGTCTAAAACACCTTCATCGACCAAAATACTATAATAAAATACTACGAGTATGACAATTCTATTACGAGTTATTTTTCTTGTTGTGCAAAGCCCCACCTCATAAATTTCAAATCAACTCAAATTTTGTACACTTGTGTATTAGATGGATAAATAAATATTTGTTCATTTAAGAATTAATAAAATTTTTATATTGCATATATTTTTTAATAGATACATATACACATGCATTCACACAAGCAATTCTACAAAAAAAGTGGAGTTGTTTCTACCTCCGATATTTAATTACATTGCTCCTTTATTGCAATATATTCATCAAGGAAAGCTTTACAAAAGAGGACTTTACCCAACCAGTTCTGACACTCGCATATATCATCACTTTTGCGATTGCGACTTGAATTTGCAAGAAATATGTTTTTCAAACAAATATGTAGCTGCCTTTCACTTAATTTACTTGTTTATAGTCTATATTGAATACTTTTAATTTAACTCAACGAGCTCATAATAAACTATCGATCATATTTTTAAAACTATGTACATATGGATTTAAATTTCTGTTTTTTGTCGATAGCTAAAAAAATAATATTTAAGCTTGAAGTGTACAGAATTTCCATAAAAATTTCGAGATAAAAAACGGACCTTTATCTTCAACATGACCTCTCTTGTATTTCCTGGATACCAGTCTGAGAGATTATTTTTAGAGCTCAAAGAACAGAATTTGAAGCAATTATCTTTTTGAATGGAACAAAATGCGATTGTGGAATCCTTTCTTTTGTAGTTCTTTCGTTCAGCAACCCAAGCACAGTTTTGTGACTTCACCCAGTTTCCCACACAGTGTCCAGATATTAATCTACGTGTATATCCTTGCGAACCATGCAAATCAATTTTTGGCACTTTCTGTTATATTTCGAATATTTTTCTTTTCCATTTTCCACTAATATTTATTAAAAAGTAATAGTTGTTATCCACTAATAGTTTAACGTATAAATCAAAATAGTCTGACTATTTGCAAAAAAAAAAAACTATTTATAAACGCAAAGTGGTTGTTTGTATCTGGTCGGAAATGTATATTCTTTTATTTTTTAACTAAATATTATATGAGTATTAATAAACAAATCAATGTTATTTTTTATTAATTTAATAGAAAATTTGATATCGTTTAAAGCAAAACTGAGTCAAGTCAATTTTTGAATATTAATTGCACCTACAATCTTTAACCTTTTAATGTTTGTTTAAGGGGCTTAAAAACACCAGAATCATTTAATTAGCCCTAACAATTTTGCTAACCACATATTAAATAGATTTATCTTAGATCTACTCTGTAATAGATTTGTTTGCTTTTTCTTTCTTCGCAAATACTTAATTGTTATTTGTTATTAACTCTTAAGCTTATCATTTATTTTAGTTCGAGTAACAATTTAATAATTTTTTTTTTGCAAACAGGTAATTGTAGGATATTTTTCAGATCAAATTGGTAGGCAGCAACCGCTGGGTGTTTCTCTTTCCATAAGAGCTGTCCGCAAAATTTATATACTGAGAACAAAAATGTTTGTCGTACCTGTCAGTCAGTTGTGTTATTAAACGACAGTTAACTTAATTGACAAATGCCCCAACGTCATTTTATTTCAAATTACGTACATTAGTAATTTTCAAAAGTTAAAGCTGATTTAATATTTTTTTTTTAATTTCACTGGCTAACGTAATAATCATATTGTTTATTAATTAAATTTGTTGGAAAAAATAAGTTAACCAAATAAACTCACATGTACTTACGTATGTATGTTTGTATTTTGCAGTTGTTTGTTGTAGAAAGACTTATCTTTTTATAAAAATATTTACATACATATTAAAACAATAGTGATAATTTAACATTTACGTATGTATCTGTATGTATAACTACTAAGATCCTGATTTGATTACAAAAAGAATGTGAATTGGTTGGGTAGGATTCCAACAAGCAGTATGATTTTATCTAGTTCTTACATTTAAAAAATATAAAGAATTTCAATCAAGAGAAGAATCGAAAAACTTTGCGTGAATTATTTGAAAACAGGATTCCTCTCAAGACTGTAAACTGAATATTCATTCGAGATTTGAAATTCATTTAGTTAAAGAGAAAGTCAACTAGATCTATAAGTTGGGTCTACAAAATAATTTAAACAGATATATGTATGTATGTATTAGAAATTTGAAATTTTCAAAACAATTTCGTGAAAAATAGATTCACGCGCCCAGAAATGGCAACACCGGTCAATATTGTTGTATTAGACTTTACTAAACAAACAAAAAAGGATACATATGTATGTATGTATACATATACAAGCACAGAAAGAATGCGTGTACTATCCTGAGTTGTTACACATTCTGAGTACAGGACACCTACACATTGTTGGTGGACATAAAGGAGTTTATTTATGATTTGTCTGTGTATTTGCGAACGTACTTTTTCCTTTGCGTCGTTCTCCATAAACTGTGTCTGACTATAAATCACAAGCATATAGTATATATTTATTGTTTTATCAGTGGCCAGCGTGTGCTCTTTCCTGTTGGCCTGCAATGATTATTGTCCGTACTTCGAGTTAATTGTCATTGAAGACAATTAAAATTTTTGGCGAAATAAAAAAATTGCACCTGGGCTAATGGTAATTTTTGAAAAAGCAGTTTTGAAACAGTTACAGAAACGTTGCTTTATAAATCCACTTTAGTTGAGGGTGTTGCTTAATAGAGAGATAGAACTCACTATAAAAAAAATATTTATAGATGTCCATGCATGCGTATGTATGTATGTACATATGTATGTATTATTCTGTATCTTCCGACTACTATTTCAATGCTGTTGGCAAATACAATGTAGGGAGAGCAGTTGTTTTACCGCCGTTTGGTCAACACTGTTCTTTGTCTCATTTGTTTTTGATTTTTCATGAGTTCTTCAGTTGCACTTTAATGAAAAATTGCCAAACAATAAATTTATTTTCATGCTGACGTACGTACATACATACATATGTACATATGTACATAGGCTCATATGCACTTATATACATATATATGTACATACATATGTGCTCAATGAAAAAAGTAAAACAACTACATATTTAGAAATGCGGCTTTTGATGGAGTTGGAGTGTTATCTTGTTGACAAACAATGATTATGTTGGTTGGCCTGTAATGTCTCTATTTTAAAATATTTTTAGCTGTGAAGTACCTTTTTATTTATTGTGACATATTTTCTAAGTCATTGCATTAAGACATTTAAATGTTACCATAGGGGTAAACAATTTTTATTACTGTTCGACCTTAAATTACGTTCTTTGCAGCCACTGCTTAATATTTTTCAACATACGTACATACATACATAAAAACAGTTTTTAATCTTTTTTTTCAAATTTCAACTACATACATACAGACGTACGAGTCGATTATTCTAAAAGTAGCAGTAATTTCATTAAATAATTTTTGTAGTCACCTATTTATGTATGTAGATCATTACATTTTTAAAATATAGAAAATATAGATAGATAGAACATTTGTTTATGAATTAATTAGTTTGATGGGTTGTCCTTTTTATCACAATTGAAACGACGAGACTTATTTATGAATTCTAAGAAAAAAACTTATGTATCTTATTAAAATTTCTTTTTTAAAACTTGAACTAAAATAATAACGCTTTTTGATAATTAAGTATACCATCAGTAGATTGAAAAGAGGGCAAGGCAATTACTCGTATATTAGACCCAATCCATTGCTGATTACACTTATGATCTTGCAGCCAGGAATAGCTAAATACTCGTAGTTTTTCGTTGTTAAATCAAGATAATAAATAAGGTTTGGAATTTAGAAGAGATTTGGCATATTTGTACTTCTAGGGGATTTGTGAACACATTTTAAAAAATTTTAAAAATTATAATGGTAGTCCTGTTTTTTTTGCTTTTTTTAAAATCAGTTTCCCAGCTTAAGCATGTTTATTGTCAAAACGCAAGTAAAATTTTAAATAGTACTTTTAATTTTTAAAATTTTTAGTTGTTAACTTAATCATTAAGACGGCGTAAAGAAAATCGGTATTACTCGTACTCTAAACACTTTAAATCACAAATTTAAATAAAACTAACTGAAAAGGTGACCCATGATTTTTTTATTTTGCTACATTTAAAAATAAAATGCGCGAAATAAAAAACCCGTAATAGAATTACATACAACGAAAAAGAAAACACAAACTTCAAGGCGTTTTAAAACTCTTGTTGTTTGCCGCGTTTTATGCTCTTAACATGTTTTTATTGTAAACGCAGCAACGATAACAAATCGTATTGTAGTATCCCCAACATTTTCAAACGCAATTGAATGGCGGCACTTGTCAAAAGTTTACAAATGCCATACACAAAACATGATTGCCGAACAACTGCTGCTGCCGCTGTGCTGTCACTTAATTCTCTTATTTAAACTCACCAACAACATCATGGTGACCATCATCATCAACAACATCAGCAACTTGAACGTTTTGATTGTATGTATACATACATATATGTATGTACATAGTTGTTGATATGTTCTTTTTAAAGTTTTACCTTGAGTAAGAATTGCTACTGCAACAAGAAACGCAACGCAACGCAACAACACAACCGCAAAAATGTAATGAAATGAAATGAATTGAAATGAAATGTTCGCTGCACAAACAATCACACAACAACAAAAGAAGTAAAAATTTTATTGAAGCAAAAAATGAAGCAGAAACAGAACAAGATTTTTAAGTATTTATTTCGCATTATTTACGCATTGAATTGAACTTGAATTTAGTGATTTGTTGTAGCTGCTTTTGATGATTTTGATCCATGCCACAACCATGGCCCAATGAATTGACGATTGTTGCCTCTTCCATTTATTCCGTTTGAGTTTTTAAAAAAGCCATTACACGCATACGATTGACTCGCTTTATGATCTGTTATAATTTTCCAATGTCAAAGAAAAAATGTATGTACGAGTATGCATTAAGTTTTATTCATTTTACTTTGCTACGGCTGCCCAGATTTTGTATTGAAATTAAAAAAAAGTATAAAGAAAATTAGTTCTTTTTTCGTAGTTATTCTAAGAGTGTTTGCCATTTTATTGAGTTTTAAATTTATTGTTGCAAATTAAAATGTGTCGCATGGAATTTTTATTTAAAGTTCTTTTTTTTAAGGAAGTATCAACTCAGTAACAATAACTGCACACTTTCAAATTGCATCGTAACTGGTAACTGGTTGTTATTTGCAATCATAACGATTTGTATTCCACTATACATATATATGTATGTATGTACTTAAATAGATGTGTATTATATGTTCACATGTGTGAGTGTGTATGCCAATGCATGTCTTTGTAAACCCTAAAGGAAATGTCGGTGATGAAAATTTAATACTTTCTATATTATACAGACATTTAGCATGTGCTTGTCATAGAAAATCTACTAGTAACACTAAAACAATTGACTAGCCCAGTGAAAAAAAATGGAAGTCATTCTAGCGGAAATACATTTTCATTGCTTCCAAAAAATCGATATTTTTAATTTGCCGAGAGTGAGCAAAAAACCATGTAAAAGCTTATTATAGTCACACAAAACCTTGTAACTCCTCCATAGTGTTAGAAAATACTCACCAGAATAAAAAACAAAATTTATTTTTTTAAAGAAATTTATGAACTATTTTTAGTCTAAAATTTAAAAGTTATTTCCTTAAATTTACATGAAAACACTGTTTCGGGCTTAAATTCGTATAAAAAGAAACAAATTGTTAAAAAAGGCAAATATTTACCATTTTTCCTAGATGAAAATATTATCATAGAACACAAAAAAGGGAATTTTTCTTAATATCGCTTCCAATTCAGTGACCAGGCATCAAAAAAGAGAACTTCTTGCAATGACAACCCTATGTAAAAATCATTAGATCGGAGCGAAATTTGCACTACTTCCGCATCGTAAACTCTACATTTTCATGACTTTTTTGGAGTCTCTTTTTTTACTGGGAGGTAGTGACTACGTAGTTCTTATGGGAACATGGAGACATACCAACCAGACATTTACCGGTACATTTCTATACCTTACGTACATAAAAATTTATGTATATTGACAAGTTTGTTGGAAAATCCCTCCAGAAATACACCACATCTGTTTTCTTTGTTTCTTTTATACCGACGAATAGAAGAGAAATTGTAGACAATGTAACTTCTACTAGAATTTTAGTGTTGACATAAAGACACTTGGACCCAGTCTGACAGCAGAGAATAACACACCCACATACATAAAAGGAAATATCCGATCCAAAACCAAGTCTTGGTAAGTGACAGTTCATGCTATCTGTTACAATATAGAATCATGGCAAAACTCCACTTAAGCAAATTTAGCTATGTAATGTTGTATTATGCCTTAGTTGAGTCTTTAAATCTCTAAACATTAGCGTCAAAACTTACTTATTAGTTTGAGTTACTAATTTCCTTACAAGTTAGTTACTTCTATCAAACAAGGTGTTATGTGTTATTGAAAATAATGAAGACAACAACAAATCACATGTAGGACATCACGTTTATGTACATACTTTTTGTTTACAAATTATGTCATTATCAATATTTTGTGTGTGGTTTAAACCAGTCCTGCTAAGCCAAACTGTCCAATGTTTTGGTCACCAATTTTTTATAAATATTTGTTTTTAAAGCATAATAAAAACTAAAATTTACGCACAATTGTATTGAAATATTTGGGGTATTCGCACGGGTGTCTTAACTGTCATAAAAACATAAGGTCATAACATTTTAAAATAAACTGTCATAACTAATTATTACTTCTCTTTTTCGACAAAATATTCAATACGTGGCGGTTTTGTTTAGCAAATTTCTACTAAAAACATTATATGTATATTGCAAAAAATATAAAAATTCGCAAGGGATTCAAATAATGCTAAAAATCTTCCGAAGCTGATTATATAGAACGCAAAAATGCAATTAGTCGAGAATATGCTTACAGCATATAAATCGCAAAAACTTGCAAAAACTGTACACGAACAAACTTAGTAGATTTAAGAAATCGAAAATAGTCTCATGTGCAAAAAATTTCAAAAATTCGCAAATAATTTTTTAATAACAAAATACCTTAAAATTTGTTTTAAAAACGTTAAATATGCAAGAAATACAAAAAATTCGGAAACATTCGGAAAATTACGAAAACTCGCAAAAAGTTTAAAATATATCAAAGTCTGATACTGATTTAAATTGTTAAAAAATATACAAAGAAATGGGAGCAATCACTGTTATTGCAAAAATTCGCGATAAATTGCAAAAATGAAAAATGAAAATTTGCAAAAATTTGCTAAAATCAAATATATAGATGGATTAAAAATCTGTAAAATGCTAAAAAGGCGAAAATAGCGAAAATTGGCGAGAAATTGGAATATTGCAAAATTACTTACAAATACTTAAAGATATAAAAAGGTCCAAAATCGGAAAATTCGCAAAAATTAAAATTTGCAAAAGCTTGCTAATATCAAAAAGATAGCAAAGTGTTGTATTAATTAAAGGTCGCCAGATCTGTAAAATGGTAAAAAAATAAAAAAAGTACTTCTGTCAGATAATGGAGTAAATGGAGATATTGTAATACAATTTGTAAATAAATTCTAAAGCTTTACAATTTTAAAAGGATAAATGTTCGAATATATTTTGTTTTACATATTGCAAAAATTACAAAAATGTGCAAATAATTTTCGGATACAGATAGACGCCGTTGAATAATTTTCTCATAATTTTGCATATTCGTGCCAAATATTATTTTATTTCTGTAGTATTTTTTCTGATTTGTTTTGTATCATCTTGCTTATGTTTCAACTAACATACGAAAATATGAGGGGTTGCTCACGGCAGTCATATTTTAAACTAGTTTTAAATCTTAGGACGTTATGACATTATGACTTTAAGACTTTAAGACTATCGTCTGAATACCCCAATTATCTAGATTTTGTTTTTACATAGACTTAATTCACACTGTTTAAAGGTGTATCCCAAGCCTTAATTGCTATGTCATTATTTTCTTCATCACACTTCACTACTAACAAACAGAAAAAGTGTAATTTTGCAAATTTCGGGTGTCTTGAAAAATTTAATTTGATAATACTTCCAAAAATCAAGTTTTAAATTAAAAAGAAATTATTTCATTTCAATAACAAAAAAAATTGTTTGTTCTATTTTTGTTAAAAAAAATTATTTTATGTATTAAATACCGAAGTATATTTATTTGTCGTTTAGTCTAATGTATTAATATGAAGAATTTTAGTTTGTTATTGGTTCAGCAAGTCTAAAAACATTTCGTTTCGGCTTAGGAAGCTGGTCGGTAAACTTCAAATAAAATGTCCTTGAACAAAGCTATAATAAATTTATATTTTTATAAAAAATCTCGCAAAATATTATTGAGAGTCATGAATATCAGAGTTGTCCATCTGTCCGTCTGTCCGTCACACGGTATTTTCTCAGGAACCGTAAGAGCTACGAACCTGAAATTTAGACAGAGCATGTAGAACCTTAGCCGCTACAACAACAAATGCATGAGAATTAAAAATTAAAGGGTGCTTCAAAACGAGCGACGAAAAATGTTAAAATCCCATGTAATATACATACAATTGTATGTACATATGTATGTACATATGTATGTATATTGACACTTGAAATTTGTAAAATTGGTGTATTTTTGTATAGACTAAACAATTAACACTAAAATTTTAAAAAATTAAATTAAAGGGTGGTCCATCAGTTAATGCAGTTTTGACTTTGTAATTTTGACAACTTGCTATATATATCTTGGAAACCGTAAGAGGTAAACTCTTGAAATTTTCAAAAACGTTAAAAATAAAAAATCCAGATATTATAAAATCGCCAAAACAAAAAAATTTCCAACACTAAAATAAATCGCCAAATTCGAAAAAATCACCAAAAACCTGAAAAAATCGCCACAAATTAAAAAAAAAATCGCCAAATCGAAAAAAATCGACAAAATTAAAAAAAATTCTAGCACTAAAATAAATCGCCAAATTCGAAAAAATCGCCCAAATAAAACAAATCGCCAAAATGAAAAAACGTCAAAAAACCGAAAAAAATCGCCACAACCCGAAAAATGCGCCAAAACCAAAATAACTGTTTATGTGAAAAAAATCGCCAAAATGAAAAAAATCACGTATATGACAAAACCTCAAAGCCAACAAAACGCTTAAAACCGAAAAAAAACCAAAAAAAAAGCCAAAACTATAGTTAATATTGGCTAAAGTTCTTATTGAATTACATATCTCTTGTCTGTACGGAACACTTCGTGCGTGGGTCAAAGTCGCACTTCACTGAATTTTTTATTAACTTTAGAGTACGCTAACAAGGATGTGAATGAAGTCCTTTTTCATAACAATTTTTTAATAATTCATATTGCAGGCGTGAATAGAACCCCAATTTAATGTCCATATATATCACATATAATATTCCTAATCGTATTCGAGAATATTTTTTTGAATATTCGTATTCGTATTCGTATTAGCGAATATCAAAATTGACATTCGTTACATCACTAGTATGTATGTATATATAAATATTCGTAACGTCACTAGTGTGCGCAAAAAATAATTGTCACGAAACAATTCTTTATTCATGTCTTATATTCTACACATAATCTGTGGGTACTTATAAATTAAACGTTCGGTTCGATTGGATTGGATTTAAGTGTAATTGAAATAAAAATATTTAGAATTAAAATGTTTAATTAAAACAACAAAAGAACTCTGACACGAAAAAACCCTTTTACTCTATTTTAAGCTGTCAGGGTTCGTAATAATAAAACTTTTTGTACACAAAAATTTTAAAAATAATTTTCGCTTACCACAATGCGCCTTGTCCAAAATATACGTGTAAAAAATGTTTCATTTAACTCACTTAAAATGAACCAAACAATGAATTGTATCAACTAATTGATTAAATAAAAGGCGCTATAAAGCCCATGCAAAATGGTCAATTGGAAACAAAACAAAAAACTTGTATAACATGAACAATTTCAAGTACTTCCTTTTCGAATTTCATTACTACTCGTAGTTATTGAAAAAGTAACAAAAGCAAACCCCTTGAAAATAAATCATGGTTGAGTGATTTCCATTGCGATTTTTTTATTTTTGCTAGTGAAGACTGATTTAGTTCACTATCTTCTTCTTTAAATTAGCAGCTTTCACGAAATAAAAAAATATATTCAATACAAATAACACAGAATTTTTCTGGTACATACAACATTTTTTTGAGTACTAATTACATTAACGACTTGTAAGCTGACAAATGTATTATAAAAAACAATTTTTTGTTGGATGGCGTTCGAAAATAAAAATTTAAAGCATTTTTTTTTAAAGCACAATATCTCTGAAACTAGAGGGACTAGAAAAGTAGTAAACATTTTTTCGTAATCATCAATGTGATTCTTTCTAAATGAATAAATTAATAATCGTGAAATATAAACGAAATAATGCAAATGTTAAGTGTCACTATATCTTTAAAACTAAAGCTGATAGAGAAAAACTAATGACGCCGCCGTAATCAAGAGATAAAAATACAAAAGGATCTCCCATTTTTATTTAAACATCATAAAAAACTCCATTTTGTTGTGCAGTGTAATCGATTGTTTTTAACAACATTGCTTTACAAATTTTTATTAACTGTTCGTTTACCCCAAAGTTTACAAAATTGTGTACAAATTTGTACTGGATTTTACTGAAATGCAAAGTCAAGTCCAGAGGGGGCAGTTACGGCTGAGTACGCAATCTTGTTTCCTTGATTCTTGATGCATTAAACACATTCACCACAGCAGGCTACACGAACGTACGACTTCAAATGCCGCCAGCAGCATTTTTCTCCTCGCAGCCAGCTACTTAATTATTTTGCAGACGGCAGTAGCACCATCTGCATATCATATTTAGGTATAAACACATAGCTCAGTATTGCCACCTTCAAATATTTTGCATTTATATAAATTAAATTACTCTTTCGAAATGTACTTACATGAAGTAAAAGTATAAAATTTGACCAATGTATGATTTAAATAAATTTTTGGATATTGTTGCTGTTCAATAATATGAAATAATTGTACGATATCACTCATTCAACAATTTGTATTACACTGGCAACACTGAATTTTCTTATTGTAGCCAAAGAAATAGAAATTAGTTTAATTGTACTACAACGACAAAATCAGCATAGACAACAACCTGCCGTCCTGTTGCCTTGCTGTTTTCAAAATAATCACTCTCATATAAACATGTGTATTCTATCCTTGACATTTTATAGTCGGTAGCCTGGTGCGTTGAATGTGTTTGATGCATGATGGTTGCCAATCTTCGAAGTATTGGCATTTTTAATCTCAGAATCTCTTTGGTCATTTCCCTGTTTACGCTTGCTCAGAAAAATGCAGACTCTACACAAAACTCCGACGAGTTGTGCTAAAGCCCACTGTTTTAGTTCGTGTTTGAACTTCCGCCCCTTCGTTTCCAGCGATACCATAGAATCCCTATTATCACTACACAGAAAAAAGTATTCACCAATTAATATGTTCAATTAGGAATTTAATTGTATTGATTAAATTTTTAATTGTATTAATTAATTTGAGTGGAAAAACTTAATTGATATTATCAAATTGTTTATAGGTGAAAATTTAATTAATTTTTTAATACAAATATTTTAATTAATATTACAAAATCATTCATATTCCTTTTATGTGTGTATGCTTTCACAACACCGGTGTTAGCTTCTCTAATTTTTGCATTCAAGGACGTTTTGAGTTTGAACTTTCTGATTTATTACAGCTTCGATAACTTCTGTATTATTCGTACAGATACGGATTGGTAGTAGTCTGTTGCCAATTTCCTTTAGCCCTTTTATAACGAGTATCTTCCTTAAAAGCCGCGATCGCAATCTAAGAGAGTCTACTATGATCCGGCGAATCAAATCACACACAATAGTGGTAACGTTGACCTTGGATAATATATGTATTATTATTTGGTTTTTGAGTGTATGTTTCTTTTTAAAATAATGCATAGTCTTATCTTCTTACAAAAAATATATATGTACATATGCATGTACAAATCTCTTTCTACATATTATTGTCCGGCTACAAATATGTAGAGTACAATCTGCATACATACATACATATACATAAGTTCGAATTTAGCACTGCATATGCCGCGGCGTGCAGATTAAATACCCGGATTGTTGTCGAATGGAGTGGAGTCGGTCGGCACTGCTATAATACAGTTTGGCAATTATTCAATTAATTTAATATGTAAGAATACTGTAACAATTTACATAAATTATTAATTGTATTATTTGAACTAGAAAATTATAACCAAAATGTTTATAATTAAAACAAAAAGACAAAAAAGCCTTCGTTCAAACAAATTAGTTGTACTGAGTTTGAAATTTGTGTCTTAATTGCTGCTAATTACGTTTATTAGTTAAAGGATTTTTGCAATAAAATTAATGGTTCGAGGTTTTAATTGCAAGTAATTTTACCTTGAATATAATACGTATAATGTATTATTTGGCAGTAGTTTTTGCAAGGCAATTTCGTTTTTACAAAACAAACCGCAACATTTTTATTCAAATTGTTTTTACGTTTAATTTTTATTAATTGAATGAACGAACGAACACCTGCAGTTGTCAGCTACGAGATTTTGTGTTCAAAATTTACAAATATTGTCCAAACAAACATGAAATATTTACAAACGTGCATACACGCATACGCACCCATGACATATTTGCAATAAACTATTGTTGTAACATGCAAATGTACTCGTTTGTCCCTCGTATGCACATATTTTATAAGTACATACATACATACATATATGTTTGGATATGTAGTGCAATAATATTTCAGTTAAAGCAACTTCTAGTATCGGAAATTGTTTTTCCATGACATTTCTTATTTTGTTTTGTTTGTAATTTTTTGCAGTTATCGCAGTTTTTCCAATTTTTTCAAATGTTTTTAAGCCAATGTGAAAAGCTGTCTGGAGCCACTGAATTATGGAGCTGGGAAGAATCGATAAAAACAAAAAATAGTCGTTATTATACATTTCGGAATTGCTCTGATGCCTTTAATTTTTTATAAAGTTGTGTAAATTGAAGAACTGAAGTTACGACTAGAATAGAACTTTCGATAACACAGAAAAAAGAAAAAACATGTTTCAAATTCAAAGATTCAGTTAAAAAATTAATTATTTTTCAACCAATCACGGAAATTGTGAGTTTTTTTTGATGTTTTCAATTAAACAAATATTACATTAACTATACAAATTTAATTGATGTGTTTTATTGATTCAATTAAAATTTATTAGAAAGAGTATTTAAGATTCAATCAAAAATTAATTGAAATTTTTTAAGGATTCAATTAAAAAGCTAATGCAAAATTTTTAAAATTTAATAAATTAAAAAAAAATATGTACTCGTATATACAAACTTGTTAAAGAAAACCTACGACATTTTGCAGGCACACTTACGCAACACCATTTGTATCAAACATCGAATTCCACCAATGCACTTACTTTACCATCCATATACATATGTATGTATTTATGTATGTCTAGTGTGTTTTTTATATAGAGTGACACAAGTGTAAATCATAAAAAAACAAGGAAATATATTTTTAATATCAATAAAACGGAATTTAACGGTAATTTTTTTTTATGAAATTAATTTTTAAATATGATAAAAATTTTATAAAATATACTACGAAATTTTTGGTTTCACAAAAAATTAGTTCTATTTCAAGCCAGTCGTGACTTTTGTCCCACAAATCAAGGTTATGATCGAAATCTTTCCATTTATTTTTCCTACCGCTTTCTCTTCCAGTATTACTCCCAATAGAATTTTTTGGAAGAAATCTCCTTGTGATGTAAGTTTTTGACCTGTACTAAGAATTTGTAAATGTTGAATTGACCCCTTTTAGAGGAAAAAAAACGCGATATGTACTCGTAAATCAGCTTATGAACTAAATATATATTAAGAAGTGAGCTTTTTTTAAATTGTCCTATTCTTAACAATCCAATGCGATTATATATAAATGGGATTAAACAACGACTTGATGTGACTAAATATGTAAATATATAAAAATAACAATGTTTAAAACATTTTTATTTTTATAGTTATTATCGTTTACTTGTTATTGAATAAACGAAAAAAGCACCAATTTGCATAATTTTTCTTTTGTTCTTAAAGGAGGCGTGCGAGTGTGAAATTATGCAATAAAATAAAAAAAGGCAGTTGCTTCATCGTGTTTCCCAAATAAGCCAGTAAACAAGTATTATTAATAAGACTGCCAAGGTAGTTCCACTAGGGCTGAATTATAATAAACAATTATTTGAATATTATCACTTTCATATAAATATTAAAAATATGCAATATGTAGATGCAGATGAACATACATACATATAAATATACATACATATGTACGTATGTGTGCAATAGCGATAATTTTTAAAATATTTCCAAAGTTTTTATATCGTTATAATAACTCCTGCTGTTTTTTGGTACTCGTACTTACGAGTATCACTAGCGCCGCTTGCAAAGATAAACCTTAAATGCAAAGAAAATATTATGTTTGCTAAAATGAATTTTTTTATTACTGCTGCAAACAAGAAATAATTCTAATTAATTCATTATGCTGATGACTTGACTGAGAAGCTTCATTTTGGTTTCTCGGTTGGTTTTTGATGGTGGAGTTGATATTCATTCGGTTCATGAAACGAGTGAACAAAACAATGCAGCAATAAATGTGCTGGTTATTGTTTTGCTAAATTTTATAATGCGATCATTATGTATCTGTTGCATAGAGTGAGTTCATATGCATGTTCTAGAAAGTGTACTCGTTTGCAGTAAAAGCGCAACATGTATTTATCGCCCTCCAGACTGGAAAAAGTTTGCATGTCACCACAATTTTTTTTTTCAGATTTTTGTGTGTGCATTTCTTAATTTATTTTATTATTTGTTGCCAAAAGCAAGAAACAGAATTAAAATTATAATTTATACGGGAATTTAAATTTCTCAGTAAACAGTTGGGAGTGAAATAAAAGTAGGAAATGCTTCAAGTTAATGTACATATTTATTATCTCACTATACGTAAATGTTTGTATATGTACTTGTACATTTATTTAGGGCCTCAGTGAACAGTGCGTGGTTCTTCGATAGACAAATGTCCGGGATTCAGTCAACACAAATCATAGTTAAATATATGTATACATACATACATATATGTACATATATACTTGGTAAGATAAGAATCCATGTAATGTAATGCTAAAATAATTGTTTTCATTTCCTTGTCCCTGCTTGTATGTACAAGCATGTATTTTGTATTTTTATCAAAATATTGTTAGCAAAAAATAGAAAGAGGTGTAGCAATTTCGCTTTTTTATATCCGAATCTTCTAAGCAAAATCTGCCCCTTAATCTGTAATTCGCTAAAGTGACATACTGAGGACATACATGTGTACACACAAAGTTAAAATTTCTTAGCGATGACATAAAACAATAACATTTCGGATACTGAGATACTGATCTCACTAGTTCTGATTTCAAACAGGAACATGTTCGAAATTATCATTAGGATTAAATGTTGAGGGAAATATGTATTTGCAATTTAAAAAATACAGCAAATAAATTTTATAAATTCCTGCTCATTTTGACACATGTTAAATAAAAACAAAATATTGAGACAAACATATAATTTCAGAATTTTTGACATTTCAATTTCCATCGTCTTGTTATTCGGGATAATCATCAATAAAATTGTGCGAGAAATTTCTCCCTTTTCTAATTATAACTTTTTTGTTTTCCCTATTACTTGTTATTTAGAGTTTTTTAATGTTTAAATCGTGATCTGTAAAACCAAATTTTTACCGCACAAGACCTTTTTTGATTTTCAAAACCCATAACTCATGCACATTTTCTTGGCATCAATATTCGAGTAAAACTAAAAACTCAATGCAATTAGCATTTTATAAATAAAAATCTTAAATTCAAATAATATATATACTATTTTCGTACTTATGTGTATGTCCTTACTTAGCTGCTTACTTATCACAATTGTTGAAAAGATTTTATTTTTTAGAATAAAAATGTTTAAAATTATGTATGTATATAAAACTAGAACTAGTTAAGAATGTTTATTGCATTATTTCCATTAAAGGATGTATGAGAGATACTTGAATACATTTCCCTAAGTCCGCTATTTAGCGCAACATAATAAATATGTAATGAGTAAATAAATAATAGTGGTGTCGATAAAACCTTTAACTAGATAATTTTTGCATTCTTATCTTTGTAATTCATTTAGTTTCACATACTCTGCTTCTATTTATTCAACCCCTGCTGTACGCTACAGCACTAAACTAAATAAAATCTAAAGTCTGAAAAATAGAATAAAATCCAAATCAGTTAAACACGTTTTCGAGCTACTTTGAATCCAAAGGAAACAAGAACTTGAAGTATCTTTAAATATTTTTTCTAAAGTATCTATGTATATACACGTATTACATATAAGCATATTCATATTCTTATGCATATTCATATACATATACATATATGCATATCTATGCATTATGTACACATGTGTATGTGCATAATTAATCTTTTGAATTTAATTCCGTTTATTCCATTTACTTATACACATTTTCATCAGTTTTTAATTCATGAATTTTTTGTTTATTTTAAAAATAACAAAAATGTATGTACATATATATGTATATAAATTATTTATATATTTTTTTCTTTAAATTTGATTTTTTTTAACTCAAATTATTCATAAGATACACAAACATGCGGTCTGTGTACTTGGTGTGTATATATTACATGATACAATTTTTGCAGTTTCATATAAAATAGTTAAGTGCATAATACTTAAATTCAACATTTAATACGCAAGTTCAGCACTGTTCATTCAATACACTTTTTGAGTCAATAAGATGAGTGAATATCTAAAATCAGTTTGGCAAAGGCTTTTGGAAAATCATATTTTTCTAAATTTTCCGTCACGATATCTCTTGAACGAATCACTCAGTTTTAGTTAAACAAGCTGCAATCGAAGTATTTTTGGGATTAAGAGCTAGCTGATTAATAATTTTGGACTCGGTCGACTTAGTAGTATATATGAAATTAAAATATTATTTTCGAAATCTACCGAACTGAATAGTGAATCGATCCTACAACATCTAATGCGGCTAATTTGCTTCCAATTGTTGACACTTTTAAAGTTACGGTATATTTACATATATATATACACACGCACACATACACCCATATATGTATGGACTCAGCCATCCTTACGCATATCATCGAAAAAATTTTAGAATCGACTCCCAGAGCCTCAAATCGTCAAAAATTATGAAAACTCGATTTTCGAGGTAAAATCAGTAAATTCCTATAACGGATCGAAAACCCCTGCCATTCGTAAAAATGCTTTCATCTGGCAATTACCAGTTGTCGGTATCTTACTGTTATTAACTTAAATTTTTTGATCAACCAAGTAATGATTACTTATTCAAATGAGTATGATATTCACTGCATTGAATTCAGCAGCTCAAACGCAAGTCAATTTGTCAAGTGCAATTTATGTCCTCCCTTGTTATTTCAATTAGTCAGCTAAGCCAGCCTTCATGCACTTCGCTGTGAGTGTAGTGCTTTGAACTTTGTGTTATCCTATCATTTTTTGTATTGCAGTATTATTAAGTGGAGATCAGATCGTTATCTCGGATTGTGAACAAAATGCATAACTGGGGTGCTTTTTAGAAAATTTGTCAACCTAAATTCAATTGTGAATACGAGTTCTTAACTTTTTTCTTTATAATAACAAAATATTCAAACTGTTTTTGGCTAACATATTTCTTGTTTCTGTAACGAATATGAGAACTTTTCGAGTAGCAACAGTTAGCAACCTTTGAAACACAGATTGATGAATAAAAATAATCTATTTGTGTTGATCTTTGTAGGCATGTTTATGTGTTTTATATGAATAAGCCTGTGGAAACACAAAAACACAAAATTAAATTAAAGTTTTGTACGATAATTAGAAAAACGTATGGAAAAAATAAGTGTTGGATATAATGGTTTTGAACAAAAACGTAATGCATATACACGAACCTTCTGGCATAGACAATAAATAATAATTTAACATTTATTGAAATTGTTTATTGAAGGCTTTAGCCGGATCCTATGCGTATTTCACTGTCTGCTAATGCAGATCATCAGGGAAACCTTTACCCAAAATTTTCTTAGAACAAGTAGAGCTTGCATGTAAACAAATGAGAAGCTCAACAAATAACAAAGTTGAAACTAGAACTCAATAATCAACATGTTTTTTATTTTCTTACATTACTACATTGGCTGACTTTTTTCGTGTCAAATTGTAGTTGTAAAAGTATGTAAAGAAAATAAATAAATAATAATTGTCTTAAAGAATCATAACTGCGATTTTTTTTTCGTCCATAGCCATAATTGTCGAACAGAATTAGTACATTAATTTGTCTCGGTGATAAAATGTCCTACAAGTAACAAAAACCAAGCACTGAATTATTTTATTTATTTGCATTAATTTATTATTATTTTTTATTAGAAAAAACAAATAAAGGGTTATAAAAAATTTTTTTTATGAAAAACTGTTTTATAAACCTTTTTATAAATTTTGTTTTTTGGCCTACAGAACGTGAATTTGATAAAGTCAAAATATAAATGACACAGTTTTTAAGGAATAAGTTACATCAAAGGAAACTTTAATTTTTTGGAGAAACAATAGCAGAACGGAGCAACATGCTGCTCATTATTTCAAAAGTCGCTAGCTTAGGGATTTTTTATTAGAAATAAAAATTCTGTGCTACTCCTAGTATTTTTTGAGGGTAGCGTTGGCTAAAATTTTTAGCGAAGTAAAATAATCAGTAATTTAATGCAACACACTTTCACCAGAGCCGCTGCAAGAATAGTAAAAAACATGCAAACAAAGCATAGTTCCTCTATCTCTTTCTTCACCACCTGCCTTCATCCCTTTCTTAAAGAAGTTAACACTTATTAATATTAGTAGACATTCATTGCGTGAGTGCTACCTCTCCACAAAAAAAAGTACCTTATGTCAGTTTTAATTTTATTTATTTATTTATTATGTATATATATTATACAAAGTAAATTTTCATAATATGGTGTTGCACAAATATGAACGGAGTAACTAGACCATATGCCAAAGATGTCATTAACAGTATTTTAGAAAGTTTTGTCACTATACACGACCTATGCCAACACATAGGAAGTAGAAATGTGGTTGTTAAGGAAATTCTACAAAATACCGCAAGATTATACGGTAATCCGTGGCAGATCAGTCAACCAGTGCGAGTGAGACAAAAACTCTCGAAGGCCAAACAACAAACACAAGCCTGACCGCACTTAAGAAATAATTACGGTGACGCGAGCGATATTCCCCAACCCAGAGCTGCTTAACGACTGTCAGTTTCAATAAAGTATGCAATCAGTAAAAAATAACATAAAAATTGATTTAAATAAAATAAAATTATTGATTTTGTTGTGTACGTATTTTGAGAACATATACATACATACATAGAAAATATCCATATTTATTTATATTTGTGCAATTAGTGCAAATTTCAATTATATATACATATGTATATATGTACATATATGTTCCTATAACTCCCACTGGAGCATAGGGCGCCAAAATGTCAATTAGTAATCGTAAATTACAAATGCTGTTATGGCAAATCTTAGTTCCCATTTAAAACTGGTATTCAATATCTTGCCTTTCGCGAAAATACAACCTGATCTAATGAGCTATTATTGTGTTGTGAAATTTTTTTTCCATAAACACTTTTATATGTATCAGGGTTGAAGTTTCTCAAAAGTTGTGCGATTATAAGGGATAGTGCATACCAACTAAAGACCTGCACAAAACCATTTATAAGACGTTTCAAGACATGAGAGATTTTTCAAATGCTTTACTACAGCGAAATATTCTAAAACAACCGCTAAACAACACTGTTGGAAATACAAAAACAACTGAAACAAATGTCTTGCCAACAGTGTTGTTTAGCCTTTGTTGTAAAATACTTCGCTGTAGTAAAGCATTTGAAAAATCTGTCATGTCTTGAAAGGTCTTATAAATGGTCTTGTGCAGAACACTAATACCAACCGTTAGGCTTTTCTTATTTCTTATCACATTAATGTTTACTATTTAAGTTTTTAGGATTTATGCAATAAATGGGAGGGGTGAGCGGGTAGAGTGACTCATACTTACTGTTATGACTGTAGTTTGTGTGAAATGAAATTTTTTGGGTTGTTGTAAGATATTTTTCATTTATTTTTTCTGCTTATTTTTAAAATAGTTTTTTTTATACTTTAATCTTTATCATACGTTATGGTTAAAACTTTTTTCAAATTTTTCAATACATATTTATCAAATACATTTGTTTTCTGATCTTACAGCTAAAAAACATTACGGACATTAATAATTATTATCACAGTAAATATTTGTTAAAATAAATATTAAAAGTATTGATAATTAGAAAATTTACTACGAAGTCACATTTTACACACATTTTACGAATACAAGATACATTTATCTACATTTGATTGAATTCTTACATTAGGGTAGAATAATTTTATGTAAAATTACAAATTTATTGAAAAAAAATTACAACTGAATTTGCTATAATAATTATTATAAAACTTATAAAATTAAAACCAAACATTTTATTCCAAGTCAAAACTAATTACTGAGCTCTAAATATCAGCGAATTCAATTTAATTTTCAATAGAAGACAAAGGTGAAATATTTTATATGTGATATTTGACCGTATATTCGCCACAGGCAGATCTTATTAACTTAAACTATATTTCGTTTGAAATATTAATTGCTTTAACTACAATTATGAGTAATTGGCGCTTATAAAACTCAAAACCTGGACTTAGTTTAACTGATGACAAAAATTAATTCTCATCCCGAGATTGTGTTTAACATTCACTGCAGATAATATTGGTTCCAATGTAGATGAAAAAGTACGAGTTTTATTCATACATTTGGATAATATTTGGCCTAGTCCTGGTCCTTTATGGAGTATACTTTGAATGCATGTATTGACTAGTCTCGTTATCTGCAGAGTTCTTTACCTTTCTTGAACGATTTTCAGTTTTATGACTGGAGTTTGAATGCAAATGCAAATGCAAAATGAAGTCGAAAAGAAGTTAAAACCATCAGCCTATCAACGATGGCGTTTATGTTCTTCTAAATATCGAAAAATTTTTATATTTTGTTATATTCATTCTTTATGCTAAAGATTTATTTGCATTTTTCTTAGATACATACATACGCACAATCACTTTACACCAAGTCGAGTTTACTTTGCAGGTGGCAGCAGTTGTAGAAAATTATAACATGACCATGATAAGGGTTGCTTTCGTTGGCCCAATAAACAAAATAAAAAATATTTATTTACGTTATAATTTTTATATTTTTTTACCTTTCATATAATTATAATATTCACCCCTATCATGAACATTTTATCCCTCAAAATATTTCCCATTTTCGTTAAATTTCAATCATGAATAATATTTCCCTAGAAATGTTTTCCCTTTGGTTTTCATTCTTCCCCTTATCATGAATAATAGTTTTCACAGAGAGTTTTTGCCTTAATTTTGTTCAATTTGTTTTTGCGGGTTAACTGAATTATTACACCGCTTAATATAAAACTAAAATGTTATTATTAAACTTAAATTTGTTTGATTTTTAATTAATTTTTATGATTTTCAAATCTTCTTCCCTTTCCTACATTCACTGAGACTGATAGCGGGGAAACATTTTCACGGGAGCTTCACGATAGCATTTTTCCCCCTTCGAGGAAAATGAAAATTTCACGGGAACAAAAAATTCCACTTGCTATTTAAAGAATAGAAAAATATTAAAAAAAAATTAAAATTCAAAATTGTAAATAAGTATGCAGCGTTAGATTTTTTTCTGACTATATAACGAATTTAAGGCCCTTATTATGAGCAACTTTCGATCTTCGACTGCAGTCCCAAGTACTGATCGAACGAATTTTCATTCGGTACTATAACGAGCATTCGACAAAGAATGTTTTTAAATTTTTAAAATTTTCAACAACTATACCTAAAACATAACAAGCAGTCGTTTATAAACATTTTTTTCGTCGAAAGCTAAATTCTGTTTGATAGAAAATTCGTTGGTCAACGAAATTTTCGATGCCCAGAATATGAATTGAACGATGTTGTTTCGATGTTCGATAGCCAGCGAAGATCGAAAATCTAATGCAACTCATAATAAGGGTCGGAAATGCAATTGAATTCATTTTAAATTCATTCATTCGATTTGACAATATGTGGGTTTTGCATGTTTCAGAAGACCCGTCAATCGTGAAGTTAAGGTCAGCGTATTAAAAGTGTCAAGCTTAAAATATTTTTTATTGAGTTATCTATCGTTCATGAGAATTTGTAGTGGAGAATGTACATAAAAATTGGAAGAACAAAAAATTATACCTGGATCATCGTAATCCAAAAGTTTATAATATTTTTCTCCACGTTTGCAGTTTAAGCTGGTAGTTTTTTTAGTTTCTTATTCGTAAAGAAATTTTTAAGTTTCTGATCAAATTTTATATTACCAAAAAATTGCTCAGTTGTGTTATCGATACCGGCTGTAATGAAATTTCGGTTAGGTTTAAGTCCCCTATATAGACTAACGCTACGAAGTTAAAATACAAATTGTGATTGACTAATTTATTTGCGCGTCTCCTTTTAAACGACAAGCATACGACACAAACACATATTCACTGATTTGTTTGATCAGCTCCAGAGCACTTTATACTCTAACAAAACCTAATGTGTTTTTTTTGTTCTGCTTTAACTATTGTAGGGGTGGACGGTTTTACTTGTACGTTAGTTCACGAATCTACTGCATTTGATATCGAAAATCCTTGTTGAATGCTGTGGTCTGCACAATATTCTCTACAATTGCATAATTTTTTTTATTTATTCGTTTTTGGTTTGAAATTTTCAAATTCTCAAAGTGAGGAACCGATTCTTCAAGAATTGTTTGCACAAATTCTTATCTGAATCATTTGGCATGAAATATACGTATTCATATTAAACTTGCATTATAATTATGTAATTGGATTGTAATCTGTACATACTTAAACGGGGTTTAGTTTTTAGTAAAATTCATAATATATTATTAATTTAAAATTTAAAAGTCCAAATACAAGTCGCAAATTAAAATACAATGTTTGTGAGAGATGAAAAGAAACAAATTTTGTTTTTTAATTTGATAATACAAGTGTGTATTTGCTTGTGTTGAAAGCTTCTGGACATTCTTACCTTAAACTTACAAAATTATATAATTTTTTGTTAAGTTAGCTTATTACTACAACTCATTTTGTTTCTTTTTTGTGGATTTTTTTTCATTTCCTTTACACGTATTTAGTTAAGAACAAAAAATTCGATTGCCTCTGCCCGTTTCCATATCCATAGCTTTGTTTTTCCGGTTAAACTTATGACGACTGGTTGCTTACATCATCATGTAGGGCGAATCATCGCCATTATCGGGACTGTCTAAAGAGGGATTGATGCGTTTCTCCTTCTGACGACGATTACAAAACCAGACTCTCACAACTTCCTTTTCCATACACAAACGATCGGCCAATTGGCTGATTTCCTCACTGGTTGGTTTTTGATTTAACATAAATGATTTTTCGAGAGCACCGCGTATGGAGGTTTCGATTGAGGTTCTTTTTTTGCGACGTCGACCCATGATTTCGGGCGTGGAAACCGTAGTCTGTAGCGCGGCAGGATCGAAAATTCTATAAGAATTAAAGGGGTATTTGGCATAAAATATAGAGATTTCTGATAAAAACTTCTTTTTCTGTCCCTTAGCAGAACAAATTGAATTACATTGAATTAAATTAAATTCCTATAAAATCACATTTCTTAAGAGATCAGAATTATGAGTACAAAGTGACTAATAAGAGTTATAACGACTCAACTACTTACCCTCCTGTAGCCTGTATGGTACGATCGGCATCATCTAACCATTTCTGCAGCAGCGGTTTCAACTTGCACATATTCTTAAAGCTCAAATTTAAAGCTTCGAAGCGTGAAATGGTGGTCTGGGAAAAGTCGTTGCCGTAAAGTTTGCCCATGGCAAGACCGACATCGCCCTGTGTAAATCCTAATTTAATTCGCCTTTGCTTAAAGGTTTTTGCGAACTGTTCTAATTCCTCCAAGTCGGTTGTCTCCTCTGGTGAGGGCTCTGATGCTCTAGGAGCATTTGACAAGTTTTTGGTGATTTGCGGAGTTTGTGGTCCACCACCGCCAGGAGTATTTGGCGTTAGCAAACCGCCGACCTTAAGAGAGACCGAACTGTTGTTTGGTGGTGGTGTCAGATGAGGATTGTGAAGAATATGACTAGAGGTATACATAGAGGGTAGAGGTGAAGTGGCTGGACTGTGTAGGGGAGTGTGGTGTGTGGGCGTTGAAGTTTGATGGAGATGATGACGAGTTTTGAAATGCACTGGTTCATGCATTGCCAGACTTTTCGACTCAATTCGATCCTGTTGTAGCTCCTGTTGCATTTGTAAAGCGTGAAGTTGTTGGGCGGCTTGTGTCAATGCTTGTCTCTGTAGGAGGAATTGTGCAGTTGCCATTTGTGTGGCTACAGTGGGATCATCAGATTGTCCCAGGTTTAAAGAGCCACTGCGCAAAATGTCCAAGTAATTTTGAAATTGCTGTTGCAAGGATTGTTGTTGTTGATGCAGGGCCTGTTGAAATTGTGAGAAATCATGTGATGATAAGGGTGTGCCCAGGGCTGTTTGACTTAATAAGGGATTGCCCAAACCCAAACCTGCAGCTGCTGCCATTTGCGCTTGGGATGATGCCATAACAGAACTTAATACTGGCATAGGACTATTACTTAGGGAGGGGACATGCAATTCTGACTGTTGTAGATGTTGACATAGTCCACGTGAAGGTGGAGTTACATCAGGTTTTACTGATTCTGATAATGAGGGAGATTGTAAAGAATTTCGAGAGTTTTCACTGGTTAAGTTTAAAGCTGTTTCCTCTCCCTTCTCGTTTGTGTCTGATTTCTGCTGTTTAATTGATTTTGGCGTGTGGATACCTTGTTGCACAGAGAGTGGAGGCGAAGAGTTGTGATGCGAAATATTGGAATGCGTTTGTCGCCGCTTGAGCGGAGGGTGTGTAAGACCCATAGCAGGACTTTCTGGTGAACGGCAGCGGTCACTGGAGTTGCCAGCACAGGAGTTATTTTCTTCACAATCAGAAGCTAGAAAAATAAGTCAAAGAAAGAAAATGTTTTTCATTTTTATTATATTAAAAAAAATGTGTGATAAAACTTTAAAAAAATCATAAAATTGTGACAACAAGTTTCTTTATTGTAAGTTATTTTTTGCGTTTTAGAATGGCACGTGTGTTTTTCTTTAATTTTCCCTTAAAAGTATGCTAATTCAAAGCTTTACTTACTTACTTTCCTCTGTCAATAGAAAAATAAAATGTATAATTTCTTATTTAAAGTCCTTCTTTAAATAAAATGTAGTCAAATTTGAACAAAAAAATGGTCAATTTCATGGTTTAGTAACTTCACAACTTGAAATACTTGCACCCTTTTTCGTCCACTTTTATGGTTTGATTAAATGGAATTTTCATGTTTTCTTTTCATTTTCTTTGTATTTTAGAATTGCAAATTTAGTTTTTCTTTTACTCATGGTTCGATTAGTAATTTCACTTCAATTTTGAATTCTCTTTTTTTTTTGTCATACAATTGATTCAGTTGTGTAAAAAAAAATAAACAAAACATTTGAATATTTTGCAGCCGTTTTAAATTCCTCCCTCGTTTATTTTTAATACAGTCATTTGCAATACTTTTCACAATAAAATACTTCATAATACAGGACGAGTACATGCCAGCCAACAACCCTTTTTAAACAAATGTATTCACACATTTAAATATGTGTACGAGCAGAAAAATAAAATGAAATTTCATATTCATGTTTATTTACCAATTCTGGTCGTTGAATCGGTCAGTGCTTGGTCTGGCTTGGCCACCGTTCGCCTCATATTTTCATCTTGTAAAATAGCATTTTAAACCTTTTTTTGTTCTGCCCTCCCTTTGCTCTCCTCTATTTGTTCATAATTGTATACATCATTGCTTATTTTCAATATATTTTTGCATATGTTGCTCTATGAAGTTTGTTGCTTCTTGATATTTTTTTTGTGCCAATATTGTTGCCAATTTTTTACCATAAAACATCAATTTTGATGACTTCTTCTACTTCTGTGAATGTGTGCCTTTGTACATACATACATACATACATATGTATGTAAGTATATGTATGTAGTTATGAGTGTGTGTATTTACGTTCGTATAAAAATCATACGTGTGGTACGTGCAATATTTGTTATTCAGATGATGTGCAAATTTATTTTGATGCTGCTCCTTCATGAAAGGGAAGGACAGTCACTGGCATGCATACACACACATATATACATACATATACACATACAAATATAACTCTGAATAGTTAAAATGATAAACATCCCAGTAAAAAAAGAGACTCCAAAAAAGTCATGAAAATGTAGAGTTTACGATGCGGAAGTAGTGCAAATTTCGATACGATCTAATGATTTTTACATAGGGTTGTCATTGCAAGAAGTTCTCTTTTTCGATGCCTGGTCACTGAATTGGAAGCGATATTAAGAAAAATTCCTTTTTTTGTGTTCTATGATAATATTTTAATCTAGGAAAAATGGTAAATAGTTGTCTTTTTTAACAATTCGTTTCTTTTTATACGAATTTAAGCCCGAAAGAGTGTTTTCAAGTAAATTTAAGCAAATAACTTTTAAATTTTAGACTAAAAATAGTTCATAAATTTATTTAAAAAAATAAATTTTTTTAAATTCTGGTGAGTATTTTCTAACACTATGGAGGAGTTACAAGGTTTTGTGTGACTAAAATAAGCTTCTACATGGTTTTTTGCTCACTCTCGGCAAATTAAAAATATCGATTTTTTGGAAGCAATGAAAATGTACTTCCGCTAGAATGACTTCCATTTTTTTTCACTGGGATGCCAAATTTATAAAGAGCTGGTGGTCAGTGAGAACTGAATGGGCAAAAAAGTTTCAGAGGCGTTGAAAAATTTTTAATTTTTCTTTTTATTTTAAATTGTATCTTTATGTAGAAGACTTTCGGATAAGTATTTTTGGTAACTGTATGCATTTCTACGAAACTAATATGTTCAAATCGAAAAGTTACCCTTCCCCATCTGAAGTTGTGTATTATTTGCGTAAACATCATTGGACATCATATAGGCCTTTTTTTTTGAAAATGTCACAAGTCGGTACAAATATAATAGAAATATTTAACTTCTAAGCGATGACATTAAGTCACTCCATTAAAAATATTTAATTAAGTTACTTATGCCACTTTCACAATAAACGGCTGATATTACTGATTTAGCAAAAAGGATATCTTTGTTTCTTACATAAATTTTACATTTTACTCATGTGTTGAAACGCAAACTGAAAGAGTATAAAACAAGGGAGAAATACCAAAATCTATGGCCAAAATGATTGTGCTTGGCATAATTTTTGCATAAAATATATGTAAATTTTCTTAGTTGCTTAAAAAGGAATAGCAGAATACTCGTATAACAAGCCATAAAATCACAGGAAAATTTATATAAAAACAGCAAGAAAGGAATTGAAATGAATTCACAAATATAGACAAAATCAATGGAAACAACAAAAAGTATAGAATATTAAATAGAATGAAATATATATAAAACAAAAATAATGATAAGAACAACAAATGCAAAAAAAAAGAGAAACAAAGGTGCAAAATATCTTATGAATACTAACAATGTTATTAAAGAAACATAAAATCAAATAAATCTGCGTAATATCAAAGATAAATGGCCAAAGCAAACATTTAAGAGAAGAAGAAAGTAAGTTTTGAAAGTACTGAGACTCAAGATCTAAAGTCTTTTCAATTGGAATTCTAAAATCAGTTAGACATAACCGAATAAATGCTTGTAACTATGTACATACATACATACATATGTATATGATGGAGTAACATAAATGAATTATTAAAGTAGAGTAAGTTGCATTTTTTTTCTCACATTTCTTGGCTAACTTGACGATGCTTTCAACAAAGCCTGGTCGAGCGGATAGACGTGACTGCCAATAAGTCGGTGTGTATTCGTTTAAATGGGACAAACCAGTATGTGAGAAGAAATCGAAAGAATTTAAACCGATTTGTTTTCGAAAGGCCTGTGGAATTTCGTGCAATTCTTTTTTCTGGACCAATCACAATTTATTGACTTCGAAAAAGAGCACAGTTGAAATAAACAATAATTAAAACTGAAATAAATTATTTGCTTATGTCAAATAATTAATAAAGTAAAATGGCTATATATTAAATTAAATTTATGTTCTTTCAACTTGAAATAATTTTGATTCAACATGGTTTTCCGTCTTATTTCAATATTTAATTCACGTTGTTTCACGTTGAAAGAACTTTGATTCAATGTGAAAAATTAAAATCTTCATTTATATTTAACAGTGGTGGCATATTAAATCAACATGAAATAATGTTATTTCGAAGGAAGAATTTTTTTTAATGTTCCTGTAAATGATTTTGAATTAACATGAAATACATATGAAGCAAAATCATTACCCAAAAATGTTAAATAAACCTTGTATTTGCAGATTTTAGTATGAATATTTTCAGTATGATTTAATTGAAATCAGTGGCGTATTTAATCCGGGTACGGTACGGTCTGAAATTCTTTAAATCATTTGGGTCTATGGTATCGGTCAAATTCACCCTGACTTATGCGCCAGAGTCATGGCAAATTGGATATTTCCGATGCGAGTCACCCAGCGGATATATTCCACGCGAATAAAATATGTTGATGATATCTCACACAGTGAGTTAAACACCGTAAATATGCATTTCTTTCCTGCTTAATAAACTCTTCGGTAGACTTCGACCCAAAATTTTTGAAATAAGCTATAAACTTCCAATATGTATGTACATTAAAGACTGAATGTCAATTAAATTTACTTTGGTATTGCATATACATATACATACATATGTATTGTATTGTTATAATGCACAAAGTAATTTTTACAACTTTACATCAATTCCTCTCTTTTAATAAATGGTTTTAATAAATTAAACTCAAATATTAGTTCCTAAGGGCAAAATCTTACCTTTTTTAAGTTAAAGTTTTGACATGCATTATTGTTCTCTTGTGGTTTGAGAATGAAATGAAAATACATCACTTACGCTTAGAAAACGAAACCTTCTATTATAAAGCCATTAAATGACTTAGGAACAAAAGATAAGAGGGCCTATGACAATATCTTAAACATCCTATTTAGAATCTCATGTTTGGCACACTTCTAACCTTCTTCTTTTTGTAACGACAAGAAGGGTTGAATTGTGTCCCAATTTCTTTTCCTTGCAGTCGACAACAACAACAACAACAACAACAACAGCAAAGACTTTGATAGAAAACTACAAATGTGTAATGTCAATCCCGTTGTATGTGTCTTTATTACACAAAAACTACAACTCCAAATCAAATTGATTCATTTCGGTTGAAAATCGTAGCAGCAGATGCTTTTAATTTTTACGCCACAACTCTCTGTTCGGCCTCTGAAATAAAACTGGTGCGTGGACGACGTCAAATCGTAAATTTATCACACGTCAACAAAATACATATTTTATACAATCCAGTTGTTTTAAACGTTTCTACAATTTATTCGTATTCACTTTCAGTTTAGAGAGACCAAGAACAATAGCCAAAAGGATTAAAGATATATGTAGACCCAACCACACATACGTAGTATATGTACATATGTTTGAATATGTATTCCTTATATAAATGCGTACTTTTGTAACTAGAAAAACTCAAAATTTTTAAAATTTACAACAGCTGGTGTTGGAAGAAGACCATCTCTTAATTAATACATGTATTTTTTTTTATATAATTGTGATCTAATATCCTTTTAGCTTTGATTGTCATATTAACAGGTTTATTGCAGAATAATATGTATTTTTTGGTTGCGCTTTTATTAAAATTTATTTGTATTAGCGGTATCAAAATGACAGTAATATAATACATCACTACCGCCTTTGTGTGAGACCCTTCTTATTAGATATGAGCGATCCACTGATTTTTTTTAATAATATTGGTCCTAGTGAAAGTGGTTTATGTGACAATAATCTACATGCTTCAAAAACATTTATTTTTTGTTGCAGAGTTCTGTTACTATTGTAAATATTAGTAAGAATAGAATCAAGATAAAACTAAAGAGCTACAAACGATTTTTGATATATTGAATATTGTGTACAAAAAAAATACATTTCCTAGGAAAGTAATGTATTATTTTAATGCATCCCTGGAATGAACACACACAAAAGTAATAAGAATAATTTTGTAATATCAATTAAAAAATTTATTAAATTTTTACTTATTTGCTAATTTGATAATATCAATTAAGTTCTTCCACTGAAAATATTTAATAGAATTAAAAATTTAATTGAATCAATAAAATTTTTATTTGAAAACATCGATTGTAAATAATTTTTTCTGTGAATTCTATAATAAATTTTTCTTAATGAAATGTACGAGTATAATTCATTTCATTATATTACTTATCCTACCTTCAATTAATTGATTTTTTATTAATTAACTGAATTAACTCATTAACTGAGAATCAACATTTGTGGTCTTATGTACATACATATAACCAAAAACTGGCATAAAGTTAGCATAAGTGACCAAACTGAACTACGTATTGACGAGTTTCCCCTATAAAATTTTACATTAAATATTGCCGCATTATGAATTTTAAACACGCTATTACATCCTATCATTATTTTTAATGTAAAATTTTATGGCAAAACACGTTAAGACCATGTTCAATTTTCCCACTGATGCTAACTTCATGCCAGTTTTTGATTATACGTAAGGCCTTTGTTCTTTTGTATTTTGCTACTCGTAACAATCTTCTCCAATGCATAATTTTTAAACACAATTTTTGCAAAAGTTAGGTATGTATACGAGTACAGTTTTTATTTCCATCAAAAGAAATAATAATTTTTTTTAAACAAATTATAAGGAAAACATGAACATGTGGCATGGGCAGAAACAATACATTCCTTCTTCTGCAGATGTGGTAATGTACGTAACCTCTAGCTTCCAAAGGAATGCATTGTCTTGCTTTGGAAAATAATACATTATTTCTCTCATTATGTAATTAAGTATGTAATCAATAATCACTTTCCCGCTGGGTAACGGGTTTTTCTTATTTGGGATTTAGACGATTTGATGGTATAATTAGTAAACCAGAGGCGAATACAAATCAATTTTCAAAATATCTAACTCTGAAACTTTTTCGATAGCCAATTTAAAAAACTGTTTGCGCGGCAGTATGTACATATATATCCAAACTTGAATAAGTTGGCTTTATATACGAGTATATATATATATATGTATTTAATTTATCGCATGGTTAGGTTATGCTTACGGTATACGTCAGATTTTGTTTTGAAAAATTATAAAAAATTTCTGCATCCTATTAATTGTAATAGGATGTAATTGTTCTTCAATTCAATGTAATTCTTATTCAAAATAAGTATTACTAAAAAATACCTTCTTCGTAAATTATCAAAAAGACTGAAAATAAACACTGTGAATCGATACTATCCATTGTCTACATATATTTCAGGGAAATCGCTAGTAGATCCAGGAATGAAATGTATATATATTTTAAAATTATAGATAATTATTATATATAGTAACTATAATCTTAAATTTCTATTTGAAAATAAACACTGTGAATCGATACTATCCGTTGTCTACATACATTTCAGGGAAATCGTCAGTAGATCCAGGAATGAAATGTATATATATTTCCAAATTATAAGTAATTATTATATATAGTAACTATAACCTTAAATTTTTATTTTGTTTTACAATTAAAATGTCAGAATATTTTCGTCTTGAGAATCGAATGTTAAAATTTTTATCAAAACTTTAATGCCGTAATTCAATAAGAAGATTTAAGATAATTTTGTTTGAAAATAATTTTGAGTTCTTGGGTTTGAATTCTCTAATTTATTATATTAAGAAATGGTTGTTGTCTTTGATAACGAAAAATAAAAATATTATTGCCTTGTTTTTTAAAAACATAAAAATTAAATTAAACTATTATACAATAGTTTGAAAAATATATGAAAATATATGTGCTGGAAATAAGGTTTGTAACAAATCATAAAGCAAATACACGAACCTTCTATCATAGACAATAAATAATAATTGTTTTAAAGAATCACAATTGCGGCTTTTTTTCGTCCATACACAAGACGATACACAGAATTAGGGCATTCGAAAATTAAAACACAAGAACTCAAATTCAACTCAAACCCAAAACCAAAAAGGTCTAAAGCCTTCTTATTGAATTAGGGCATTAATGTTTGGAACAAAAACATACAGCAAATACGCAAACCTTCTAACACAGACAATAAATAATAATTGTTTTAAAGAATCACAACTGCTGCTTATTTCCATCTATAGAAAAGACGGAAAAGACAATCGTCGAATAGAATTAAGGCATTAATATATACATATTTTTTTGGGTTCCTTCAAAAATTTCCTTATATACCCTTTTTGAAATTTTCCAGCGCTATAGTTGGTACTTGTTTTATATAGCAATATTAAATTATATAATATAAATGTTTCATCTTACCATTTGAACGCATTGGTGATGGGGATCGAGAAAAGCGGTTCATATCTGCAAATACAATAAAATTTTAAAATACTTAAGCGAGTGCTTGCAATATGTACATATATATGAAAAAAATTAAAACCGATACATACAGGCATAGATACTTTTTACTATGTACATATGTATAACGAAGTTAGCATAAGTGTCAAAATTTAAGAGCGACTTAACGAGTTTTTCTATAAAATTTTTACATTAAAAATCACGCTGGGACTTAGAAATGGGTTAAAACTACATTTTCCTCGGATTTTTAATGTCAAATTGTATGGAGGAAGTCGTTAACAATTAGTTCAATTTCGTCATTTATGCTATCTTTATGCCAGTTTTTTCCTATTCATAAAATCTGAGAATGTTTTTAATTTTTATCAAATTAATTTAAATTTTTTTTGTTGCAATGGTTTGTCAAATGATTCATTTAGTTCGAATTTCTCTCCTTTAAAGAATTGTTCCCATTTGCTTGCTGTGACTTTATTATGTTTATTTTTAAAACATGCAAACAAGTTATTAAAATATTCATTCATACATTAATTGGAATCCCTTTTGGCCGGAGAAGAACATGTGCATTTATTTAACGTCTCGAAAGAAAATGTATTTTATATTTGGGTTGTAAAATTTTAGCACCACTCAACTTTTAGAGACAAACATATGGAGTAAATTTTCGACAACAATATAAATAAAATCTACAAAATACGAGTAAATGTATTGACCACCTGGTCATAGTTGAATGAACATGGACTATTTCATACTCCAACAGTGTGAGGTAGTGGTTGGTGGCAGTACGTGCTCAAAAGTCATTTAAATTTTTTCCACTTATGTCTGTGCTCACATGCACACACATGCAAACATACATATGTACATACATATAAAGGATATTCATAAATACATAGTTGCATTTTTTATCTGTAAAAACGTGCACGAAAAGAAGAGCTGTGATGGTGAGGGGAATGGAGTGATAGAGAGAGCGGCAGCCTAATGTACATGCATTTTTATGGAGTCTAGTGTTAATTTACAAGCTCAACATCACAGACCCAAGTAGCCACAGTACATTTACATACATACATAATACGTATGCCAAATAAATAAAAGTATTGAAAATAAGGAAAAATTACGCAAATTATTAAAGAATTTTATTCCTAAAGTTAATTTCAGAAGTTGCTGTTGTTTGTCTAAGCAAAAATACACAAAGTTTCTAATAAGCATTTATACATATATATGTATGTATGTATATGTGAGTGAAGCCTACATACAGTACACGGCATATAAAAATCCACATGCGGATGTGAATATGACGTCACGAAAATTTTCAGCATGTTTGTTGCATTTTTTTTAATTATTTGTAGTTGATACATGCCGTAAAATATTAATAGTATTTTTGTTCCAAAATCTAAATATAAGAAATTTAGCCGAGTCGGACACATTTCCAGAGACAGCACATGAGTAGTGATGTAAATTTCTCAATTTACATCACTACTACGTGTACATTGCTAGTACACGGCAAAAACATCAAAATCGGAATCGATGCATCTGATATTGATTTATTTATTAACTCAGAATATTCATATGCTACTACGATGACCTATGTAGATCTTTTTTCCGCAAATTTTGATTTCCCGAGGAAGCGGGAAATTGTTTAAAATATTCTGGGATCCCGCTCCATAGAAATAATAAAAATTAAATTTTCTTGGCATACATACATATCTTATGTTGTAATAACAGATATACTTATATGTGTATGTTAATTCAAAAACGAAAATGGTTGTATATGAGATCAAAAAGAAAACTTACAAATAGAAATAAGTGAACATTAACATAACAACAGATAATAAAAACAACCAAACAACGGTAGTCGATGTTTGAGATCTAAACCCGCTGCTTTCAATAAATTTTCACAAATGCCAAAGTGAGAGCAGCTGATTTCTAATTGTAAAGTTTTAAATTTTTTTGTCAAGTACAACCAACTATTGATTTTTTCTTACCATATCATGGAAACATGTGTATAACCGGAAAGCAATTTCGTAAGTCAGTCGAGCAAACAGTTCTTGTAAACTGTTGTTGAAATTTCAGTTACTAAATTTCGTCTGGAGAATCTACCAATCTGGGCACAAATTCCCGAAATCGATATGGAATGAAATTTCACAATATTTCAATAGAAATTTTGACTGGTGACTCTAAAAAATCTCGATTTGTCGTTTTATATGTCTGAACGTTGTTGAACCATTTAAACTTATTAACTTTTTTTAAGGCCAAATCTTTTACTGTAACTTGTTATTTTTTATTATTATTTACAGCTAATTTATCTTTAATACATACCCGTATTATTGTCAGAATTGATTGGATTTACATATAACTTTTAAAAAAAAAATAGCTAAAACTTTGGAAAATTTTCTAAATTTGAGTAAAATAAGTTGTCGTATGGCGCCAAAGCTGTTTTTTTTTACTTGAAACCAGTAAAAAATTTACTAATTTTCTAGTACATTAATGAACTAGTTTAGTGGAATTATATTCTTATATTTAAGTAAAATTGTTCTACAATTAGGTAAAATTTTCCAATCAAATTCGGACGGAGCTTCGCAAAAAATTTTTTCATCTTTGATCCTCAAATTGTTAAATTTTCCAATTTTTTTTATGTCCCCAATTCTGGCACTTATTTTTATTTTTAATTAAATTCTGTAGCAGATGATATGTTAGTTATCTTCATATTATAATTATAATTTTAATTAATTCACCTTTCTCCATACATACATACAAATTCCTTGAGGAGAGACAAGTATTGAACCAACAACCTTCTGACTGATAGTCAAGCATTCTAACCAATTGCCTAAGAGGGCAGCCTCAATAAGCATTGGAATTTTTTAGTGTTAAAATTTAATTTTATTTACAAAAAATATATTTCAAGTTCAAATACTTCTCCGAAATATGAAAAATTTACTGATATATTTGGCGTAATGCAAATTAAAGATATATTCTATAAATTAAAAAAAAAATACTTGAAACTGGTAAATATTTTTCTAAAATTTAGAATACCTTTTTATATCTTTCAAGTAAATCAAATTTGATGAACTAATCAGGAGTAAGTCATTTCCTAACATTTAATTTTTGATTTGAAACAAAATGGACTAATTCTTAGTATATAATTTCACTAAACTTTTAAACCATTTTCCAATTTTCGGTAAGTATTTCCTTTAAGCCAATAAACTTATCCTTGAATGTGAGAATTTTTGTGTGTATTTTTATGAAATATTTTTAAGTATATGAACTTTCTATTTTTTACTCATATTAAGTAATTTTTACTAGGATTTTGTAAAAATTTACTGCAACTTAGAAAAAATTACTTAAACTTAGAAATTTTTTTAATTAAATTTAGTAACTTTTTTTCCTTAATAATAGTATATGTCCTTATTTTGGAGTGTATGTACGTACTAGTGATGTAACGAATGTCAATTTTTGATATTCGCGAATACGAATACGAATATTTGAAACGATATTCGCGAATACGAGTACGAATACGAATATTATATGCAATATGAAATATTAAAAAATTGTTATGAAAAAGGACTTCGCACTCTTTTTGGCGTACTTTAAAGTTAATAAAAAGTACCCAAAATTTTAATGATCGTCATTGAATAATATTTGAAAATGATAGAAAGCACAAATTTCTATAAAAAATTTAATGTATTTGTACAAACTGAAATCTTTAGTTTTTTTATACTTCGTTTAGGATTTATGCATTTATTTATTTAATTTCTTTGAAAAAATATTCGTATTCGTATTCGCCAGTTTAAAAAAAAAGTTTAAAAAAATTGTTGTTGTGGCTCAAAAAAAAAAGGTTATAAATTAATAAGACTTTCTCAACTATGTTTATTGTTTCTCATAACTACATGTAGAAATGGGTGAGAGTTTACCAAAGGAATTGAGAGAGATTAAGAAATGTGCAAAGGTGTTAAAACCAAAATTGAAATAACTACAATATTTATAATTGTAAATTATAAGGGGTTGCCCTTTTTATTACTTCAAAACGTGTTAAGTTATGAGTACCTTTTGAATACCCCAAATGTATCATCAAGTGCATGATTTTCTTAAACAATATTTTCTTAGCAATATCACTCATACGAATTTAAAAAACTACAGAGCACTCATTTTTCTGTTTTTAATTGAAGTAAGATTAACTTTTTAGTTATGTACGAGTATATTCAATTTAATTTCATCTTAGTTTTAGTAAAAATTTTTATCCATAAAGGACTACGACAAATTCTGGAAGTCAGCAACCTAGGTGATTGCAATCGTAAAGGCTTACGATTTCTAAAAATAAATGGCAACATATGCAAGATTTAAAGTATTTGCTTCCAGCAGACTGCCATTTCTTCTATGATAGTATGTATACCTTTTAACTTTCAACTTGTTCTCTCTTAAAAAATTAAAATACTTTTTTTTCTTGTTGTCATTATAAAAGTTGAAGAAAATCCTTTTCTTTAATTAGTAGTGTTAAAGTTAAAGTAAAGTTAAAGAAAACACCAACAATTTTTACAATTATTAATAAAAACTATAATTTTATTTTTTCATATAGTTTGGAAAGTTATTTTGTTTCAGAAAACCACAATTAAAAATAACATAAGACACATAACATTAAGCTTTCTTTGATAAACACACAATTATTATCCAAAATGAAAATCAAGAAATTTTATTTAAATCATGATTTAAAAATTTTTACTTAATATCTCTAATAGTTTCCATTCTATGCAGTTTTTTGCTTCACCTGTAAAGTTATGACACGTTACGTTATTGTGCATTTTAAGTGACGATATGTGGCTTCATGGTCTAAGTCATATGAAATTTTGTTTCGAAATATCAAATAAATCTTAAAAAAACTTCCATAAATGTTTAATAAATATTAGGTAAATTTATGTTGATTGGGACTAATATAAAAATATGTTTTGATTTTTTCAAATGCAATCTACGAAATATCTCGACCAAAGAAATGTACGACTTAAACCACTTTCATAATTAAGAGCAGATATGTAACCAGGAATTTTGGTAATGTGAAGTAGTTACATAAGGGATTACAATGTAAGGAGTCGAATATAATCATCTCATATCTCATTACTTTTGTAGCTGTAGAAACTGCTTGTTTCTAATATTTTAACATGGATCAGTGAAATGATCATTTGTTTTAAAATCTGAAACATTATTGGTTCGCATCGCCTTTGAAGCATGAAAAAATGAGATGCGAAAAATATGTAAACTAAATAATGTAAAAAAAATAGTTTAAAGAAATTAATTTGTATTTATTATTTATTTCAGTAAATATGTATTTATTTAAATCCAACTAAAAATAATAATTATATAGGTAATTTGAATTGAAATGCATCGCAAATTTGTATGAGGATCCTTTTATTTCTTTTTGAAATAAGTAGTGTGGGAGTCAAACTTTAAGCAATTTGTAAGCATTGTCTAGCATAATTTGTTTGCTAAAGTTTTTCCCTACTATTGAAAACAAGCATACATACATACATACATAAAAAAATAGTAGTGGTGATTTATCGATTAGAATTTTTCTTTTATATTGTCACTACTTGGCGGGATTCCTAATGACTTCAGTTATTGGTTACAATAAAAACTATTTTTCAACTAAAAACTAAAACTCAAAAATTTGCCTGTAATATTTTCGAATATAGGGAAAGAAATACTATTAAATTCGTAACGATAAGCAGCAAAGGAATTAGATACCACTCATTGAATTGGGGAAAATGTTAAATCTTATTAAATAGCCTGACAAAGACCACCATCTGTGCGAGTTTTAAAATTCACCCATGTATGCACATGCATCCATTCATACAAATAAAAGCGATACACATACATATGTATATGTTGTGTGTACATACATACATATGTATATATGTATGTACTTATGTGCAGCAAATGTTGACATAAATGCTGAAATGCATATGCATGTAAGTATGTATGGAAGTGTTAATCTTTAGTATGAAAGTGTGCCTTACCCGTGCTGGACTGTAATTTGTTCCTTTGTAGTATTTCGGTTACTTTATTGTTTACATTTTAGAAAAGTGTTAAAAGATTGTGAGCATTAATTATAAGAAATATATATTCGCGAAGATGGTTTATATTTTGTTTAAACTGATTGAGGGATGGTTGTTATATTTGCCTTTTTTCATCCATTTATTTGTATATACTCGTACATATACATATGTACATACATGCATATGTACGTAAGGAAGTCACTTCAGTTATTTGAAATAAAAAATCATGAAATAAAATAAAGGAAGCTGAAGTTTGTTTTTTATTTCACTTTATGTGTTAAAAAAAAAGTGATTTTAAATATGTACGTATGTATATTTAATTCAGTATAGGCTCAAAATAAAAATTAGTTACTTACGAGTATATCATTTTTAGAAACCAAGCTTTACGTTGCTGAGTTTTTTTAACTCATTTTCTCAACCAAAGATGGCGTAGTAAACAACCAAAAATTTTGCAAGATTAAGAATATATATACATATGTACATATTAAGGATGCCAATCGCGAAATCCCGATCCCGAAAATTCCATTTTGTTTAGTTGTCGATAAAGTCAAACAGAATATGTACATAAATACATAGATATACTATATTCGTATGTTTCTGGATTATTAAAAGATTTTATTAAAATGCTGAATAAAATTATCAAAGTATAAATATTAATAAAATTCGTATTCTTTAACAAAATTCTAATATCTAACATACATTTTTGAGCTATATGTTTCTTTTTTTGAAAATAATAAAATTACACACAAAAAAGTCATATGAATAATTTTGTAATATCAATTAAAAAATTAATTAAATTTTCACGAATAAACAATTTGACAATATCAATTAAGTTTTTCCACTCAAATTAATTAATACAATTAAAAATTTAATTGAATCAATTAAATTCTTAATTGAAAACATTAATTTGTGAATACTTTTCTCTGTGTACGCGATTGTAATAGTAAAAATATATTAATTCATATATTTTCACTAGTTAAGAATTTTTAAAATTTTATAATTAATAATTAATTTATTTGTATGGAATACATCTTCAACTACTTGTTTTTTCATTTAAAAGAGAAACATATACCTAAAATAGAAAGCGTTATAATTTTGTCTATAGCTGTTTTTATAAGTACTTTTTGTCCATTTTCTAGGCTTGGAAATGCTATTAAAAGTTTGCAAAATTTACGCTGATAATCTTGCACATTTATGCAAAATAATTTTTATGTGGTTGTTGTGATAATTTTTTTTTGTATTTTGCAATTTTGTTTTTTCACAATAGCGCAACTTTTGACGTGAGTACTTTAATATTTAAATAGTTTTGTTTTGTATCCTTGCTTTTACATGAATAATAAATATTTTTGTTATATAAATATATTCATACATATATACATACATACATATAAGATAATTACATCTAACTAGGTAATATTATATAATTATAAAACTTTTGTTTCTTTCAAAAGCGTTTTTTTAAATAAATACTAAATACCTATGTATAAAAAGCATGTGTTTTTTAACCTTAAAAAAACCCAGAATCCCAAAAAATTCCTGAATCTCAATTTTGAAATTCCGAATCATGGCATCGTAAAAATCAGTCTCGATTAATTTTATAATTTTCATCTGCTACCAAAGGCTATATCCGCTAATAATTTGACAAAGCAGACTGAATAAATGACACCCAAGTCGACAGATGTACCTGCAACAATTTGTCAAAGTCAAAGTTTGGAAGTTTCTATTGTAAGACACTTTACAGTAGACGTGGCCCCCTCTGACTGCAATTTGTTTCGATTAACGGAGGACGTTACAACTTGAATCCCCTTTACTTCGAAACGAAACTTATTTGATCCGTCCTTGGTCTCAAGTGAGCAGTATAAATTTATATTTTACCAATGTTTTACAATAACCAGATGAAATTTGCTAAAATTCGGCATTCTTAAGTTTTACACGAATACTACAGATTATATAATTTCATTGTAATGAAATAAAGATAGATACAGTAAGGCCTCTATTATCTGTGATTCGATTATCCCGGAAAGAAATATTGTAATTGTTCTCTTTTTGTTCATCCATTTAATTTTTTTGCACCGATCAACCGTGATTACCTGTATTTTCCGGGATTGCAAGCACGAAACCGTTTTCATCCAAAATGTTTTTCCCTTCTAGCATATATATATATGTACATATTATATATGCATTTTTTTTATTAAACACATGCATAAAATACATTAAGTTTAAGATATGTAAATAAATAGAAAAATATCAATAAAATATGTGAAAAAACCAATAAAAGCTGTTACCGGGAAAATCGATTATTCAGAATACTTCCGGTCCCGACCATTACGAATAATCGAGGCCTAACTGTATATTAAAGTAGATGTTGTTTTTGCTAATCTGCACAACAAACTTAAGCAAGTTAAACAACAAAATTACAACAAACATGTTCATTTTAACAATATCCTAAGAATACAATAGTAAATTTAGTTTATAACAAAAATTAAAAATTTTAAAAACCCCCGAATATATCTAGAGAAGATGTAATATCTTCTAAACGGCTGGACCGATTTTCTTAAAACAGAGCTAAAAACCTTCTTGATCAAGTCACCTTTCAAACAGAAAAAATCTAAATCAAAGCCGGTGTAGCCGTTTGGTCTGTATGTGGACTCGTACAGACAAACAGATACACCGATACACAGATAACTTCACTTTTTTGGTCGGGAGTTAAAAATATTTCATCACTTTGAGTATTTCTACGAATGGCCTACATACAATATATAAATAAATGTTAAATAAACTTTAATTGATTATTGATAAAAAATAAAACGCTAAATTAATGTAAAAGAATACATTTCTATATAAATTAGATATGTATGTAGGTATAAAGAAACAAACATACATACATCTTTGTAAACATATTCATATACATAAGTATGTTTGTAGGAGGACCTATAATGTATGTAATTCTGTTCATGTGAATGTATGTTTATATGTATGTACGTACATATATAATCCAGCGAAATTTAAATTGTAAAATTATCATATTTTAAATGTATGTACATATGTATGTATATAAATATTTCATAACCTGTGCTATAGTATAAAATAATTGAGTTAATAGTTCTTATCTTTAAAATAAAAAAGAAATAATAAAAAACAAGTGAAATAAAGTGACTGTAATTTCTACATTTGAATAATGTGAATCATATCGTAATCGTATGGTTTGTTAATTGCGTACAAACATATTCATGTGTGTGCATAGTATTTCCAGAGGCGGATACAGCTCAATAATTTAAAGTACCCAGCAAAAAAAGAACTACTTGCCATATAATGACTTACTTTTCTGATTACCAAATGTCATTACTCGCTTACAAATCACATTTCCTAAAATTTAAAAAAAATATGTACAATTTGCCAAATGAGGAGAATGATATTATTGGATTAAATAGATTGCGTGGAAAAGTGGCCAAATGCAAAAAAGTTAAAATCATTAAGTTGGTAATCCAGTAGCGAAGTGCTTCCACCAAAAATGCTTAATTCCAAACCCGATTACCTTTTTTGAAATTTTTGCTGCGTAATTGTTTTTATATTAGGAGTATTGTATGGGAATCGAACTCACGAATCCACACTGATAGACTAGCACACTAAACCACTCCTAATACGACTATTCTTAAATAATTAACGATTTCCTTGTGGAACTGATTGAAACGACTTGTGTTGCCGTTCGCAAATTAAGTATTTGAATATTCCAACAATTATTTTAGTTTGGGTTCGAACAAACAAAATGTTTTAAAATTTGGAATAATTTTTGTCGAATGTTCGAATGATTTCCCTAGCTATTTTATATAAGCACATATTTTACATGTCATAACTTTTTAAGAATTTACATATATGAGTAAATAATTAGTTCGAGTTGACAAAAGAGTACACAAATATTTTGTTTTTGCGATTATATATTTTGGGATAAAAATATTGCTGTGAATTACCTCAAATACGATGAAGAATTAGATGACGCCTCTGGAGTAAATGATAATGTTTTATTAACTAAAAATTGTACATATGTAAAAATCGTTAAGTTGATTTTAATTATTTAAAAAAGAAAACGCAAACTTGATATAATTTTTTTGTGAAAGAAATTTCCCTACTCATTCTTTTATATAAAAAAAGAATCGTCTATAAGCTAAAGAGCTGGATTATCGGTTCTTTTAAAATGATTATTGTATTGAAACATAGACAAATCACATAAAAATGAGTTTTTGGAGTCAATAATCCTGAACAAGTCGTTATAATTTGTTTTGTGTAAAAAAGCGTTTTATATCGCTTGTACAGGGTGACCCAGAAAGACCGAAGTGGTGTAAATTCCTTATAACTTTTTATTTAAGACATATTTTTTTAATTTTTTGTTTTTTAAATACAGTAAATTTATAGGGAATATTTTTAGATTAGTTGTTAAAAATGATATCCCGCAAGTGGAGGCCATTTTCTGCATCGCACAAATGATCTCTTTTCAACACATTTTCCATGACCTTTCGCAAAACTTCCGGTGTTATGTTGTTAATTTCGTCTGGAATATTGGTTTTTAATTCCTCAATAGTCCTAGGCTTATTAACATAAACTTTCCCTTTTAAATAACTCCAAAGGAAACAGTCTGGAGCGGTTAAATCCGGGGAACGCGGAGGCCAATTAAAATTGCTTCTACGCGAATTTATTCTTTCCCCAAAGATGTCGCGTAAAATAGCCATTGTGGCCCTCGGAGTGTGCGCTGTGGCTCCATCCTGTTGGAACCATATTTGCGGATGGTATTCCACGGCTGGCCTTACAAAATGTTCCAACATGGCCCGATATCGATCACCATTGATGGAAATGGCGACATCTCTTTCATTTTCCAAAAAATATGGGCCAATGATCCTTTCTGAAGAAACACCGCACCAAACAGTACACTTAACTGGGTGTAATTGTCGTTGATGAAGTACTCTCGGGTTTTCCTTAGCCCATATCCTAAAGTTTTGCTTGTTAACAAACCCATTTAATTGGAAATGGGCTTCGTCACTCATAAATAAGTTATGAATAATGGAAATGGAAAGAGCACATTTGTGCGAAGCAGAAAATGGCCACCACTTGCGGGATACAATTTTTAATAACTAATCTAAAAATATTCCCTATAAATTTACTGTATTTAAAAAACAAAAAATTAAAAAAATATGTCTTAAATAAAAAGTTATAAGGAATTCACACCACTTCGGTCTTTCTGGGCCACCCTGTACATGCACCTCTTAAGAAAAGAAAATATTTAGATTGTAAATTGAAAACTTGAAACTTATTTTATCTTTCGTCGCATTTTGGTGAGAATTATTGTATATTCCATGATTATGTATACACACAAAAAAGTAATATGAATGGTTTTGTAATATTAATTAAAATATTTGTAGTATCAAATAAAAAATTTATTAAATTTTCACCTATAAGCAATTTGATAATATCAATTAAGTTTTTCCACTCAAATTGATTAATACAATTAAAAATTTAATTAATACAATTAAATTATTAATTGAAAATATTATTTGGTGAATACTTTTTTCTGTGTACATATTACATACTCGTATTTTTCATAATTTTTATTGCAATAAACTAATTCATAAATGAACAATTACAAAAAATATTTAAAATACTTATGTAATTTATTTCTGTGGAGCAACAATTTTCCCTAAATCCACGCCTCTTGAAATCGAGCACGACGTTTGTATAAATTTTACATCTAAGAAGTTATCATTCTTTATGACAAATTTTTATTGTATAAACGCAAAGGTAGATACGACATAAGTTACAGTCTATTTATGTATGTATGTATGCAATGTTATAAATCAATAAGTTAAAGAAACCACTTCTAATAAACACAAACACTTATATTTTTTAACTTGTACATTTTAATTCTTGCACAATTCTCGGAAATCTGAGATATTCCGTTAAACAACTACATACATACATACATATGTATGTAAATATTAAACAATTTATTTTAAAATAAATTACAATATACATTCACATACATTTGTATGTATATGTATATGTATGTATGTACGTAAGCTAAAATATTCATGTAGAGATATCTTATCACGAAATAATCGATTTCAATCAAAAATTTAAAAAATAGAGCTGTTTGCTTAAAAAATGCTCTGTATGGTGTAATAATAAAATCGTCAGATACATACATGTACATGTACATACATATGTATGTATATTTTTATTAAAGAAAACTATTTTTAATATACGAGTAAGTACATTTCCGTATCTAAAGGGTTTAAACGTAATCGTACTTTGCAATGTATGTATGTAAATATTTTGGAACTTAATTTTTTTCGGAAACTTTTAATTGAGTTTATTTCTATCGCGACATTAAATAGAATACATATGTACATACTCGTATATACATATACTTAAATGTATACATTTATTTTTTTTGTTATGGGTTAAGTGAAATAAAAACAGGGAATACAATTTGCATTTCGGTTCAAAAAATAATTTTAGGAAGTGAAATTAAAATTATAAAACAAATTTTAATAACAAGCCTTACTACTTTTATTTTTAAAATTAGAAGATAAAAATAGTTGCTAGAGCCTGGATCACACTATCGGTACCGATTTTGGTGGCTCACTGAAAAGTCAAAATGTATATGTTCTTAAGGAAGAAACATTTCAAAAAAGCATCTTTGAAAAAGGTACCTTTTTAAAGAACTGTCTTAATCTTACTAGTAGCACATTCTTTTTTTCTTTCTCAATGTATGTCTTCATTAAAGCGCTTTTTAAGTTTCTAGTACTTTTTCGAAAAATTCTATAACAAAACTTTTTTACATCTTCGAAAAAAGAAAGATATTTCGAGGATGAACTTTAAGAAAAAAAAATAAGTATATTTGCTACCCAAAAGTACTTTTTCGAAATATGTAGTATCTTAGACAAAAGTTTTTTGTCTGATTTAGGATGATTTTTCGTCATCCCACGTTAAATTTGGTCGATAAACATACCTTTTGCAGCTATGCGCCATCTTAATCTTTGTATGCATTTCAAGTTTAGTTTAGTGGCCTTCGAAAACGGCTGCCTGTGCCGTTCAACTATGTGTTGTGAGAATATTTATATTTACTTTGTTGTTATTTGTTCATTAATAATTATCACATGTAATTCGGCTTAAAGAAGCGATACGAACTTTAGCCCGTTCAAATAAATCATAACTAAAAGTTTTTTTTTATTGATTGCCTTTTTCAAAAAGAAGTTTTTAAATAAAGTAATTTTAAACTTAAGTTTCACATTCAAAAAATATTTATTTTTTAAAAATAAAGTTTCGAATCCTTTATTCAAAAAGTACTTTTCCCAAAAAGTACCATATCCGAGAATTCTTTTGAAATAGTTTTTTCTAAAAACATTTTTTTTGCAAATGTATCCGTTTAAAAACGGACCTCTTATTTTAGAGATTCTTAGTTTTGACAATTAATTTTTTCTGTTTTGTCTGCTAATTTTTTAGTTCAAACATATGTATGTATGTATGTATGTACATGTTTCTATTCCGACGATTTTTCATTTGGTGTTTCTGTTTTTCGTTCAAAATGAGAAAAAAGCGTTAAAACTAAAAACATAAAAAAAGCGCCTAAATGAAAAAAAGTCGCCAAAATTAAAAAACTCCAAAATCGAAAAAATCGACATAACTTAAAAAATCGCCTAAATGAAAAAAATCGCCAAAATTAAAAAAAAAACACCAAAACGAAAAAAGTGTCAAAACTAAGAAATCGCCAAGATTAAAAAACCTCAAAAACCAAAAAGAAACCCCAAAATTACAAAAATCGCCAAAATAAAAGAAATCGCCAAAATTAAGAAACCTCAAAAACCAAAAAAAAATCGCCAAAGCGAGAAAAAAGTGCCAAAACTAAAAAGCGCAAATAAACGCAAAAAAGCCCCAAAACTAAAAAAACGCTTAAAACCAAAAAAAAACCAAAAACGAACAAAAATTCCAAAACAATATTTTATATAGGCTAAAGTTCGTATTGAATTACATATCTCGTGTCCGTACGGAACCCTTCCTGCGCGGGACAACATTTGCACTTCACTGAATTTATTACATTTTAAAGTTATTTTGCATTGTTGCCGCTTTCTCCATTTTGAATTTTTCTATCTTGGTGTTTGATTTCTATTTCAAGGATTCTTTCTGTTTTGGCAATTTTCTTATTTAAGTGCAAAAATTTCCGATATTTTTTGCTTTATAAATGCTTTTCAAAGAAAATTTCTTTCATGTCTTCGCAATTCATTGTATACCGACATCATTTCTTTTTTATTTTGATTCTACGGTATTTCCTTTTTTTGCCATTTCTAAGTGTTACTGATTGAAAAATGCTAACTTCATAATCAAACTCATTTATTAATTTCATGAATTGGGAATTGTGTATGAAAAGTATCGCCAATTGGAATCATACTCATTCCCTATTTTCAAATTTTAAAAATTTTCTCAATTTTTTGTTTGTTTTTGAAATAAGTAGAGTACAACAAGTTTTTACTCTTTAAAGCTTAAATTAAAAATATTGAAAAAATACTTCCTGGTTCTTATAAGATTGTATGCAGTTTTATTTTTCTCTTTTATATACCTTTAGCATTCAAATTTAAAAGATATACCATTTTCGCACATCTGTAGAGAAAGCAGGTTCTTACTTAAATACATTTAACTAATTTAATAAAATTTAAAGTAGGATCTAATCGTTTGTCTGCTTATTTTTTACTTTATATACGATGCAGTTTCAATCTTGTTAATACCGGAACAAGTTCCGGAGACATTGTGTTCATGCACATGTATTTCGGAAGAAAAAATGTTTTTCTTAGATGTGTGAGATTTTAAGCTAGCAACACTGCTTCTTATGTGTACCATTTTGATAGTTTTTACTTGTTTTATATTTACCTTAGTTTGCGTTCATCAATATAGTGATGTGAGTTTCTTTAAGAAAATATCACTAACTTCTGCAGCACCTATGTCAATTTACTTACGCGGAGATCAGTTCTTAACATCAGCTATTATTGTATTGTATACCTAACGTGACCAGATGATTTTCGTAAAAAGGAGGACATGATCGATCAAAAAGCGGAATTTTTAGGAAAATACCGCCAAGAGCGGGATTTAAAAATATATATATTTTAGAAAGCGGGATGTCTAATATGCAAATACACAGTTTCGTGTGCACTTATGAAGTATAATTTTCAACTCAAAAGAAACGCTTTTAATTTAATACAGATATTTAGAATCAAAAATATTTATCTATATAAACAAAAATAAAATGTTCGTTGGTCAATTAAGAACGGCTGCACCGATTTCACCATTTTTTAATTTTAATGTGGCACCTCCCATATAAATTTTTTTATTTTAGAATACCTTTGCATTTAATGTAGCAAGAAACTTGAAATTTTGTGTAAGTAACAATTTTTAGAATGTGCGTTGTCTTACAAAAAAAAGTTCCAATTGGACATGTTGGTCTGACTTCCATTGGAGCAGAGAGTTTTGTGACAGACATACTAAGTAAATTAACAACCTGGAGCAAGATGTTGTCAAGAAAGTTTCAATCACTTACTTAAAGATATTGAACACAAAAACAATTTTGTTTTATTGTGTTTGTTTTCAATATGTATAAGTAGGCGACAGAAACTTTCTTGTCAAAATCGTGGTCCAGACCGTGAATATTTATTTTTTAATATTTTTGTATCTGCGTCCAACACTTACATACTTTGAATCCTTTGACTCTGCTGATTACAGAAAATAATCGGGATTGGACAAGTGAGCGTAGCGTGGCTCCTCTCAAATAGAGAAAATGTTTACTTAAAAAAATATGTTGAAAACTAATGCAGTAAGAATTTTGAAACTCTTAATGAGAATTTTATTCGAAGGTTGCACTTCTAATACAAAGTTTTTTCTTTTAATCTCAAAACGTATATGTGGTGTAGCTAGTTAAGCAATAACTACTTTAAAAAAACATATTTGGAATGAATGTTTGCCAATTACATTTTAATTAAAATCATATAAGAGATTGAAAATTTTAAAACTCAGAAATCGGGATAAAGTGGGATGTCAGGTCAGGTTACGCATATCCAGTTTTTGATTTGCCGTCGGTAAACTATTTTTAAAAATAACACCTATTTTCATCTTATAGTCTGCTTAGCACAAAGTATCACTCTATCTATGTGCAATAGTTTTTTTTTTAGTTGAACAAAAAGTTTTTTTTCAAATATAAAATATGACCAGACCGACGCTGAAAAATTATTTTTCGAGATGAACTAATTTGACTAAGTTTTTAGCGCACACGTACTATAGTTTTTATTGTATTTTAAGGTACAGTTTTTATCATTTAAATATTCCATTAAATTTTTTTATAAAAAAATACAGCCCTACGGAAATTGGAACTGAAGCAATACTGCTCACGGGATCAGTCCGAGTTCTAAGACTACCTACTAAAACAATCAATAATTTTTAATTGACGATGGCCTAGGATAATGTTAATTTATACTGTGTATGGACCTTGTGACTCATCAATGATATATTTTATAGGGCCCTAATCGGAAGAGTAACGTAAACTAATATACATATAGGTAACGTTCCTTTTCACAACGCATTATTAATACTTAACATGAACTTTAACTGCAAGTTCTTCATACAAAACTTGCCGCTAAGCTTCCTGTTAGGTTTAAAAACTTAGTTATCTATGTCTCTATTGTCACGAATGCAATTATAATATGCATTACTTTTAAGCGCAGCCTTTATGGAATTCAAACTGACCACCTCCGGCATAATATGCCAGTACACTACCCACTCGACTACAGAGACGAGTATAAATACCAGCAATTGACGTTATATTTATACTATTTCATAGGTCTTAGATCCAGCCACATCGAACTTGTTCAGTGCCCTTTACTACAATACTAGACCGAGTCAAAATTAAATTGACTGGAGATTTACACGATAAATTTGGTAGCACTCCCATTTTGTCAAGTGATAGGACGAGTACGTTTGGGTAATTTGTCGCCAGATTTTCCCTGGATACTTCCGAAATATGTTTGAAATACTCGATGCTCGAAAACCACTATTCAACACTTTTCCAGCAATAGTTAAGCATACATACGTATAAACTTAAAAAATAAATAAACTAATTGACAAAGGAGATCTGGAAAAAATTTTATGCAAAATTACAATGAACTCAAAAAAATTGGTTTCTGTCACTCGGAAACATTTTTCTCCAATTAACACCTTTGCTTCAAAAAAAAAAAAAAAAGAAACAAAGAGAAAATTTAAATTGGTTTATTGACACAATTAAATATTAAATTGATTTCTTGTTTTTTATTTTTGTTGGATATATACTTTTTCCGAGATGAATCGTTGATCTGATAATGAATCGTTGAGAAAAGATTTTTTTTGTATTGACAATTTAAAGCCATTGGCTTAAGAGTTAATCCAAAAATAAAAATGTATAATAATGGCGTTGGTGCATATGAAATAATAAAAAAATATTTAAGCAGTGCCACACCATATGTGCTTCAAATTAATATCTAACTAAATAGTTTCATCCCGATTGATTTGTTTTCAAATTTCACTTTCTTAAGTTGTTATTTTGTTTACTTTTGTATTTGTATTTAAATTTATCTATTTAAATAATACTTACATCGATTATGTATGATGTGATGGTGTGGGTGATGATGATGATGATGATGATGGACTGACGTTGCTGCCTTCAATAAGCCACGTTTTAGTGAATTATTATTATCCTCCGATGTTGTGTGCCAAGGCAGCTCTGACATAACCATTTTTACTTAGAACTTTTCAAACACAATTTTCAATTTTATTGTTTTTACCAGAATCCGTGGTTTAAACGTTCTTTGTTTTTGTTTGAATTTATAACAACAAACTTCCAATGTGGAAAAGTTTAAAATTCGGCTGACGATCTCGTTTTTTTAACACTAAAATTAGTTTAAAATATTTTCTTTGTCTTGTTTTCATTTCGTTCCGAAGGAATCTAATTTTATCTTATATTCTTTTATTTGAATTGTTATCATTTCTTTTTTATTTAACTGAAAACTAAACTTTTGTCAGGGATGTGATGTATTCCCATTAACGTTTCTATTGAAACTAAATTTCGATAGAAAGTTCAAGCGTTACAATACCTTGCTGATTAATAGGATTTCTCTTATGGGTCTTCTTTATTTACTGATTTAAAATTCATATAGGACAATTCAATACATTTAAAATTTTTTCTGATTGTTTTTTAATACTAAAAGACTGAAATTTCTTTTATTTATTTAAGGGTACTTCTTAAAAGAAATTTAAGATTTTTTGCAGATTTTTCTTTATTTTTGTTTGGTTTTTTTTCAAGGGGTGATTTTGCGTTTTCGTTCTGCACGTCACACATTCAATTTACATTTTCTTTTGTAGTAGTTTTCTTCTTCAAAAAGAATATTCAGAAAATGTGCTCCTGATTTTTCCCAGAGAGAAAATTTTTAAGCCAAAAATAAGTTACAGGCTACGTATTTGTGCGTTTGAACAGTATATACTTTGTTCTAGCCCGTGTTTCGCCCGTCAGAGGTTTATCTTGTTGCACGTTAAATTTCAAACTAACTTGGCACACACACAGTATTGCAAAACCGCAGTAACAGAATAAAGTAGAAAATTCTCTCTTTTTTCAATATTATTTTAAGCAAAATTTAGAACCACACACACTGTTGTGTTTTGTATGTACATATGTATGCACTTTGAAAGGTTCTTTTTTAATGGATCTGCTGCAAGGAGTTTTACCGTTTTGTCAGTCGTATCTATACGATTTTGGTTTACAAAAAGTATCCATAAGATATAGACTAAAGACACATAGATATGTGTAATAAAAGGTAATTCAATAAAAGTATTTAATGCCGTTGCCACTCAAAATTAATATTTTTTTAAATAAATTTGTATTAAGCTGCAAATGCTATTCAACCCCTTTTTCTCATTTCTCAATTTCGTATTGGATTTTATTGATATGTATGGGTGCGTGAGTGGATGTACACACATCGACACAAGGAGGAGAACTTTTCATAAAGAGATACAATCCACTTCACAGACACAATATGCTTCTCTTAAATTATGAGAAAGAATTGTATATTTGCAACAACTATTTGCTGTAGTTTATTTGCTTCCGATGCACTTGAAGAAGGAATGATTAAAAAAAAAGATTTAAATATTTTCATTTCGTTAATTTTATAAATTTATCAAGATGAAAAAAATCATCCTCATTCGCAATGTTTCAAAACGTAGACAGATGAATATTACATGCTCTGGCTTTTGTACTCTTGTTGATACCGCAGCCATTTAGCAAACCTGTTCTATTGTCAAGCTTCAACCTATGTACATGTGAATACTCGCCATGTCTAGTATGAAATCGAATACAATTATTTGAATAGTCCGCCAACATTAGTCATTTGCTTCTGAGCATTCGCTGATATTTTTTTAAATTTATAGCAGACCAACAATTAACTATTTTGAAGAGCGATTTTCGTGTGCGGTATTTAGAGTATGGCTGGTCTGTGGGCAGTGTTGTCATTTTAGGGGATTTTTCCCCAAATTGGGGATTTTTTGGGATTGGGAATGGTAATTTCGTATTGGGCATCTGGGGATTTGTTGGGGATGATAACCAAATTTGAGGGTATATTTTGGGGATTTTTTTTTATAACTTATGGTAACAAGAATGATTTTTGAACTAAGAAATATGCGTCTGGCAAGTCTAAAAATTTGTCTTATTATTCATAGGGAATGTTTTCTAATAAAGAAGCAGTACCAAGACAGATTAACCAATAATAAACAAAAATATGTAACAAAATGCGATATGACTTGTTGGAAGCACTTCTTATAATAAACACACACTTTAAAAGTAATTCAATTTGTTGTGACAAATTTAATCCTTCCGCTGAAATGCTAAAGGTTTTTAATATAAGTATAATGTAAACATAGTTTCTGAGGCTGATGAATCAGAAGATTTCGACTCTGAAATTTTTGAAATGGTAAACTGTTATTAACTATGTAATTTTTCCTTTACAAGTTTTCTTAAGTACAAATTAAATAAATATGAATGCAAGGTGTATATAATGACTTCGCAGCGCTACTTCAGATGATACTTTTTCGCTATTATGCTTTCTAGCTGAAGAATGTCAAAAGCTTCGATTTTGTTTTGTTTATGGTACTATTATTTTTGTGCTTTTGACATTCCTCGGTTCTTTACACAGTTATGGTCGCATTTTTGTGTAACAAATCCTTATGCAGTCACCTGTATAATTACACCATGTATGAATGTAAATATAGCTATCGATACAAATGAATTTTATTAAATAAATATGTTATTTTTCTCATTATTTTTCAAATAAAATTTAAATTTGTTTTATCTTTTTCACAAAAGAAAAAGTTTAAACAAAAAAACTCAATTTAGGGATTTTTGGGGATGAAACATCAAAGAAAAAACTTTCATGACTGGTTATGATAAGCGCATTGCAGAATATTTGTGCTGATATAGTCAAATATCTGCTGCATGCTTTTAAACAACGCAATTGGTCTATTTTCTAAAGGCCGGGTTTACATATGTATTTTATGTGCCCAAAAAAGCTTAACCACTCATTACTAATGAAAAACTGTCTGATTCAGACATGTATTTATTGATTTAAAAAGTTTCCAATCATGTTGGATTCTATAAAATTGTCTGTTAGTTATGTATGAAAATGTAACTTAATAAATACGTGTCCCAATCAAACAGTTTTTCTTTAGTGATTAGTGGTTACGCTTTTTTGAGCACATGACACACATGAAATGTCAGATGTAAGCTCAGCCATACAATATCTGGTGGATTTTGTACTTTGCAATTACTGTAAAGGTAAAGGAAAATCCAAAAACGGTGTTCACAATTTATGGGAAATGTTTACAGCTGCAATCGCAATCGCAAATGCAAATACTAATGTAATTGTGAATTGGGCTACTGCCTCCATCACGACCAATTCGAATGCGACAATACGTTTGGATTCAATAAATGGCTTCTTTTTATAAGGTCTTCGTATTCCCGAAAGCCCAGAGAATGGCAAGTGGTTGCCAATATCTAGGTATCTGTATTTGCATAATTGAGGCAGTAAAAGTTTTTGTTTTTAATTTTAAAATTTCTCTGCCAGTAAATAAACACTCTTAGAAAAATCAAATTGGATTTATAAATTTCCCCTTCCTGGACAAACAATACAAATGAGCATTTGCAGACTTGCTCTCCTTCTCTCAAATTGTTTTTGCTGCTATTGGTTTGCTTATAATATCCACAAAATATATTTCTCATTTCCTTCTCTTTCTTTAATAAAATGCTGTACAAAAGTTTGTTTTGCTGGTTGGAGTGTTATTTTACTCGTTCAAATTTTTTTTTTAATTTTCTAGTAGAACTTTTTTCATTTGCTTTAAAATACAATGTTGATGGCAGCAACCGTTATGAGTTGTTCAATGAAACGAACGTTCATACGAATGTATCTATGATTGTGAATGTATCCATACATACGTATATTTATGGATATATGCTACGGTTGGAGATGTGTGTATTAGCGCCTCTTTAAAAAAAATAAAAAATTTTAATGTGGAATGTGGTAAGTAGGAGTGGCTAAAAATTTAAATTTTTTATCATTTGTTGGTTTTATTCCTTTTATACAATATGCATGTAAATACATATGTATTTATGAATGTGTGTATGTATGTATGTTATTAGTATTTTTCATAAGCTTAATTTTAAGCTTTATTATGTTGTGGGATTTAATTTTCTGAGGTAGCTACTCGTATTAAAAATACGTTTATACATGTGTATGTGCGTACATATGTATGTAAGTATTTAAATATATGTACACACAGTACATACAAATGTACACACATAAACATTCATACACTCATACATATGTATGTATGCATTTATGTACGACATTTACAGTTGTATCGGGCATTAGTCTTAAACTTAAGTGAACGTTTTAGGTAAATCGGACTACCCCAACCCGTGCACCACTTACCAACAATTCATTAAAAAATCGACCGATTTTTCAGTAATTCGTTTAGAAATCGGTAAGGCCAAATCAGGTATTTTAATGTAATTTTTTTTAATTAATCTTTCGCTGTCATGTGGGTCAAACATGAAATTTTTTCAATGTTATAAGTATTTTTATTTTTTTTATTTTTTAAAAATGTTTCCAAAACCATTTGAAAAATTCTCAACGAAACAAAAACTTTACAGTTTCGAATTTTGCAAAATAGGCTATTTTTAATTGTGTTATTTTGGTATCAAAGTGTAGAAGAGTTAATATTTTGGGTCATACCTACAGTATTTTTAAAGTTATAATTGGTAATGGTTTTAAAAATTTGTGAAAAAAATAACTTTGAAATATTTGTGAAAAAATAAGCGTCGTTTTGACCCACATGACTGACAAGTCCTAATTTAAAAAAAAATAGGATATAATTTAAAATGTCTACAGCAGCATCCTGATCGATTTTCGGTTGGATTCGTCAGTTAAAAATTGAAAAATATCCAATTAACTTCTGGTAAATCGATGAATTTTGCAAAATTAAAATTTTAATTTTGACTTTAATAGGGCACTGCTTAGAGTTGTTCGACTTAGCTGAAATTTTCATTATGTTAGTTTTACATTAAGTGTTACAATATTCCGCCTGGGCTTGTATGCAAATTTTTTTAAATTTAAAGAAATAATTTTGATATATATTTTAATATGTATGTTTACCCCACAAGCTTTTAAAAAAAGCTTTTTTTATTTTTCCCAATTTTTACAATTTTAATTTGGTTTTTATTAATAGGTAGTTCATTAATTTTATTATTACGTATTTATTTTTATTTATCTGTGCATAAGATAAGAGGTTTGTGACTATTCAAAATGTGTGGTTAAAGTCTAGCGATGATTTGCTACAGCAACAATGAAATGCATATAGACCCAGCTGAACCATCAACAAATAAATTTCAAATTAAAATATTTTTATTTATATTATGTTAAATATGTATTGATATAATTATATTCAATGAAGCATGTAGATTCTATGCTGTAAAGCCTACAGTACACGGCATGTAAAAATATACATGCACATGTGGCTCTGACGTAATTTTGACGTCACCATGAAAATACATTGGCTAAATGCCGTATACTAGCAATGTAAGTAAATTGAGAAATTTACATCACTACTCATGTGCTGTCTCTGGAAATATGTCCGATTTGGCTAAATTTGTCATATTTAGATTTTGGAACAAAAATACTATCAATATTTTACGACATGTAGCAAGTACAAATAATTAAAAATAATGCAACCAACATGCTGAAAATTCTCGGGACGTCATATTCATATGCGCATGTGGATTTTTACATGCCGTGTACTGTAGGCTTAATATAAAACTTTAACTCTTGTGCATAGAATATCTAACAAATAAATAAATAAAAAAGATAAGCTTGTAGTACTCAAGGAGTGCGAAGAGGATGACAGAGGACAAATCCACTAAAACTTAATATAAAATTTCACATGCGTCTGCCTATCAGATTCTTAGGAAACGCTGCACTTACTTGGAGATCTAGCAGTAATATAATTTTTAATCTACAAAAGTGGGCAGAGCCATGCCCGTTAAAATTTTATATACTATTTTGAATATATTTACTCCACTGATCTTTATAAAAGTGGAGTCTACTAAAATCCAAAAAAAAAAAACGCGCGAAACCGTAATTGTGAAAATAAGTCCATGGTTCGTTCCGATGCGAAAACTTCGGTCAATAAAAATACTGAAATGAAAATAACCATAATTGTTTAGAAATTTTCTTTTGCAACCATCTGATTCTATTTTTACACAAACTGCATACTTGACAACATACTCGTATTATTATTATCGTAAGATTATTTTCGATATTAAAATAAAAAGAAAATTTATGGGAAATTATGCTGATATGTATTGTACTAGGCTCGAACTTGGTTCTTATTTTGATGTCAGTGCATTTAGTGTGCAAAGTGTTTGGACAAGATTCTTGGCATTATTTTCACATTTACATACACATACATACATATGTACATATGTATGTTATGTATGTTTTTTGCGGATATGCTTTATGCTTGCTACCTTTAGACTGATCGTTTTGCGAGTGCTCAGCGCAACTTTCTCATTAATTACGCAGCAAATCAACTTAACAAAAAGTAAAAAAAATCAATCTTTAACAACCCCATAAATAAGCAACCCAAAGAAACACACTCTCCCTTTAATATCTTTTTAGAGCAGTTACACATTTTACTCAAAAATCGTCACTTAATATTTTTTACAAAAATAAAAAACTGATTTTTATAAATAATTTGCTTTTCTATTCTTTCGTTTAAAAAACACCCCTTGGATATACTACATACATACATACATACATATGTACATATAACGAGTTTCTTCAGAGATAAAAAACGCACAACACAACGTCAACAATACTCACATTCACGTGTATTGTAGTTACAGATATGTATATGGATGTAAGTATGTATATAGTACAAAAGTATATAGATACATACATACATTTGCTAATACGGGGCATTACACGTGAAAAGGGAAACGAAAAAGTAAAATTTTCTTGATTTTTTTAATCCAAAACGTGATTTGATTATTTTAGAATTAAAGATGTTTTTGGTAGTTTGTTCGGCTATTTTTTGCATTTTGCCATATTTAAGTTGAAGACAACATATCGAGCTATAACCGCTAAAAGAACTTTTGGACTTTGTTTTTTTTTACGAAAAAACATTATTTACGATCGCAAGTAATAGATTTTTGTCAAAAAGTTAAGTTCGAAATTTATGTCCCTTAAACTTTTTTTGGCGGTTACATACAGCACGATACTCATATAAAAAATATTATTTGAAAGGTCTTGAACAGGTTGAACATAATCAACGAGATATTTCACGAAAAACATCGATTTTTTAAGGGGTTTAATGCAATTTATACTTATATTTAAATAATTCTACATATTTTTATTTAAATAACAAAAATTAAAAATCTAAAACCTCCGATATACTCAAAAGAGTTGTGATAGCTCCTAAACGACTGAACTGATTTTCTTTAAATTCAGTCACTTTTCAAACAGAAAAAACTAAGGGTCAATCCCATGATATGGACAAGTTTTGACTTGTCGCACACTTACATTCAAAATAAAAACAAATTTTTTTCGTTGACATCGTGGGATTGGCCCTAAATCAAAATCGGTCCAGCCGTTTCATCTGTACGTGAATTTGTACAGACACACAGATACACAGCCACTCACTACAAAATTATTTGTATTTGTTTTTGTATTTATTTGTATTTATTTATTTAATAAGCCTAGCACAACAAGATTGACATCTTATAAATTAAAGTGCTAGTGAGAAAGTACATAATTAAGAGTTCATATTTCGAATACAAACATAAAAATCAATAGTTAAATGAAATAAGCATATGTTTTATTGATACAAACAAAAATAATAAAAATTATAAAATTACAAAAAAACGAGGAAAAGAAGAAAGTAGAAAAGCAGGGTATTACATAAGAAATTATTTATACGGTTAACAAATAAACTTGAGGAGGAAATTACAAAATAACAAACTTCACAAAATAAAAAACTTCAAATTAACGTTAACCGAAATATTTTAGGAGCTCATTTCTAAACCTATTTGCGTTGTTAATGGTTTGAATCTGATTTGGTAGCTGGTTCCAAAGAGTAGTGCTGTATATGAAAAACTGCCGCTGCGAGAACGTACTTTTATATTTTTGCTGCATTAATCGTTTTCCTCGCACAGATCTTCAAAATCTTAAAATCTTAAAAAGATAATTTGGCTGTTGAGTAATAATTATTCTATGTAGGAAGATTAGGCACTTAAACTTTAGAAGATTATTAAACTCCATTCGGTTTATTTGATACGAGAAGCGCGAAATTGAATCACGACGTCCTTTGTCGTAAATGTATCTTGCTATGTTATTGTAAGCAACTTTAAGCTTGTGAAAGTCACTACTGGAACAGTTTGCGTATATTTCACAGCCATATAGGAGGACAGGTAGAGGGTATGTTTTCGCAAGCAGTATTCTAATGTCACGAGGCGTTGAATACTTAACGAACCTAAGATTTATAAGCATACCATATATACGACCAACTACTGTTGCTATATGGTTAGACCAGGATAGATTATTATTGAAAACTACACCAAGGTTTTTGCAGAAACTTACATACTCAATAGAACTATTGTTTATTTTTATCTGGACTTCTGTTATTATTGTTAAGAAAAATACACTTAGATTTCGATGGATTGATACATAGTCCATTGTTCACAGCCCATTTGTTGATCCTAGCAAGATCGCTATTTATGTTATCAACACATGAATGGATATCATTTGTCTTACAACTACTATAAATCTGCACATCATCAGCATACATTTGAAGTTTACAGTGTTCTATCTAATCAGGCAAATCATTAATGTACAGACAGAATAATAGTGGCCCGATTATTGTGACACCGCTTTTTTGATTGGGGACTAAAAACTGATTGTTTATTTCTTATTTTCTTTAACTTTCGAAAAAGTTTGCAGACATTAAAAAATAAATAATTATATAAATAGCCAATGCGTCAAATCAAATGTTATTTAAAATAATTAAAATTTATTTAATATTCGATTAAAATTTGTCCAGCAAACTTTACCAACAACAAAACAACTTTTATTTGGAATCTGGTAAATTCTTTAGAACACCTCTATGATAAAACTAATATTTTAATATGTTAAGGTTATGAAGGAAATTCAAAAAGTCACTTTTTCGTTTTCCGCTTCACATGGAATACCCTATATGAATCTACGTGTATGGATGCATGTAATTTAGTAATTTGCGTGTAAAATTTCTGTACGACATACTACATACTAACAATGTAACGAATAATCGTATTCGTATTCGTATTCATAACTTTGTGATGGAAATTTTTTCCCTGTTTAATGTAATGGAATGACATCCATTAAAATTTCATATTAAATTTTGCAAATTATGTAATGGACCAACAAGAAAGAATATTGACTCAAGAAGATATTTTACAATAAATTTAAATGTCTTATTGGTGAGTTTGTTGGGTAATGTTGAGCTATACAAATCTAGATAAATGTCTTGAAATATAAAATTTATTCTGCCTCATTACGGTTGTCGAATTTTTCGATTCGACTTCTAGAGTTTGTAGTTTTTATAAGAAATATGTTGCAGACTACTTTAATCTGGTACTGAATTGAAAAATTCGACAACTGTTATAAGGCTACATTCATATTCGTGGTCGCAAAAAATTATTTGAGATATTCGTATCGCAAACTTGGCATTTGTTACATCACTAGTACATATGTTTGTATGTATGTTCGCACTTATGAATGTATTGCTTGGATTTTTTGTGGACAATTTATCAATATTATTTCTCAGGTAAATTCCCTTAAAAAAGTTATGTGCATATATAAATATGTATGTAAATAGACATCTATGCATGTCGTTGAAAAAAATATAAAAAAGCAGCGCAAAAATATACATATAAAAAATTTAATTTATTCTCTGATTAGACATTTTTACATACTTAGTTTTTAAAGAATTTTTGATTTTTTTTCTTATATTTTTAGGGTTGTTATATTATATTTGTAGTTTGTATTACGTTTCCTGAATATAAATACATACATACATATGTGCATACATACATATCTACATGAATGGTTGCCTCAGTTGCATTCGTTCGTTTTACTGAAATTGCAAAGTTTTTTAACGAATTTTTCCACAATTATTAGATAATCATTTGTGGAGTTTGACTAAATAAGGAATTAATAAACCAAATGAACAAATTTCTAGAAAATATTTCAGTGATGAATTATAGTTTTGGAAATAATTATACATACATACATATATACATATATATCTGAAGTTTATTTTATAAAAAAAATTCCTGAAGTTAAACGAAATTTAACGAAATGTTGTAAGAAAAAAATAAAAGAACATTTTTTATTGTTTACTGTTAAATAAAAAAATTTTTATTTAAAAAATTGGCATTGTACTTAAATTAAATTTGCAAATAAATATGTATAATTAATAACAAAGATCGAAAGAAAAATCGCTAACTATTTAAATGATGAATATTGATTTCTAGTACTCTACCAGTTCAGACATCGTACGTAGAAGTACTGATTTGGAAAGCACCTAGATTTTATTTCAAAAATCTATTGAAATTTTTGAATTGATTTTAATTCCTATGACTTAAAAGCCATTATTTCCAAAACTAAAATGAAAGGGTAGTATATGTACACAATATTATGAAGCCACATACGAAACCATGCAACCGTTACGTGTTAGTTATAGGATGCTTTTAGTGGATTTTTGTAGAATAGTATGGGGAACACTTTTGTGGAATACTGAATGGGTCTTCAGTAAAAAGAAATATATATATATATATATATATATATATATATATATATATATATATATATATATATATATATATATATATATATTCGCCCGTTCAAATCATAAATATAGAAACAAATCAAGTTCGAAAAATAAAATTAATTAAAATTAATAGCCATGGGCCTGTGGCAAAAATTAAATAAATGTACTTAATAGTAACAAACCAAAAAAGTTTTTCTTAAGTAGAACAAAAATAATTAGTAAATAATAAACGACAATGGTAAGTCTGTTGTAAATTAGAGATGGTAAATTTGGGCTTTCATTACAAAACAAGTTTCAGCAAAAATTGAAATACGATGAATCAAAACAATTCACGTATTCCATTTGAAAGAAAGTTTCGTATATTAGGCAGAAATCTACATCAACTGACACCACACACAATGGACCAACACAGAAGAACGCTGATGATGAAGGTGTAGTTGCCTGTTCCGTTCAACTATGTGTTGTCAGAATATTTACAACTAACTTTGATGTTATTTGTTCATTAATAACTATCACATGTAATTTGTCTTTAAAAGCGATACGAACTTTAGCCCGTTCAAATCATAAATATAGAAACAAATCAAGTTCGAAAAATAATAATTAACCTTTAAACTGAAATATTATTATTATTATTATAATATTCGAGCGGTGGCTAAATAATTTCTGGAAGGGGGAAAGGTCCTCCCCATGACTCCTCTATCTACGCCGATGTACTAAGTTGTAAGAGTATAGTTTGAAACGTCGTTTGTGCATTAAAATTTTGTTTTTATATATGGAGGGAGTCTTCTCTTCAAGATTGGCATATCGCAAAGAAACCTTTTTCACAGAAAAGGAGTTTAAAGGTTTCGATTCACTACCAACTTAATTGCATGACAACAAATAATTTTTCTATTAAGCGATCAGTATACAAAGTATTTGTATGCAATTGTTACATGATATGATGATTCATTTTGTAATATAAACTAATAATGTTGTCACAATGAAAGTTAAAACCTGGTTTTACCGTTAAAACCATAAACAGCTGATTTTGCATTCACAGACTGTCTAATCACTTTGCTCAAAATTAAATAAATCTCCAGCAGAAATGCGTGTATTTGTCGTTGTATTTTTTCTGCTTGTTTTTATAACACTTATTTGAAACACTGTGCAACAACTGTTTTTGTTTGTATGAAAAACTCAGGAATTTCACAATGCGCTCTAAAATGAAAATTATTTTATTATATATAAATGAAAAATTAAATTATGGAACTACTTATACCAAGTGAAGAAGTGCTTGGAAATAAAGTAATTGTGTAAAAAATGCACAAATAAATTACAAAACAATTTTTTTTAGCGCCAGATAGATGTCAGTCATATCGTTTCTTTTCACTTCAATGAAAATATTTCATATACATAGGCATATTTCTATATGCATTTCGTTACGCTTAGAAAGTTCATCAGTGGACTTCAAGAAAACAAATCTCAAAAAACCGAAAAAAAATAGATATCCTTATTAAGGAAAAAGTTGAAGAACCTTTTTTTTGTACCGTTTAATTAATATTATACATATATTTTTCTTAGAAAAAAATCGTAAAAAAATATTTTGTGTACAACAGAGAGGTCAGCAATAAAATTTTCATTTCATGGTAACAGTAAGGAGACACTGCACGCATTTATAAAACTACAAAACTCAGCATCTTTTTCCGCTAATACCTTAACAAAATCCATACAACAAATTCCTTCAAATTACACACTGATTTAATAGCACGCCTTCTGGTAATATATAGATTTATAAGTCTGGTTGGTTGGGTATGTTTATGCGTTTAACTCGTTTCAAAATTTATATGTTTAGTTTGCTTGTCGGCTTTTATATACACGTACGTATGTACATGTTAATTAGCCAAGCAGTGTTTATTTTATGTTGACTTGATACTTACTGTGCAACACTTAAATACATATACAACCGAGATGTAAAAGGAATCACATTTACAGGGAATGATGATATCTCGTCATATACTAAAAAGTAGTTCTGATTGGAATTTTAGGCATTGAAACAATTTTTTTAACTCTCACGTTCACAAGGAATTGTGATATTTTTGTTGTATTTTGGTTGACTTTGACTTTTTATATTTAGCATGAGGAATCATGAATCTTTACCTTGGTTTTTCTAATCACAATTGTACTTTTACTTGCCTACCTTTGCCCTTCGTGATTTTATTGTTTTATTTTATTTAAAACACCTTCTGAGTGTGTCGAAACTAGTTTTTTTCTATTATCTTTGAACATCCTTGCGGCCGCTTTGCTTTATTTGTAATAATCATAAAACCATTAAAAAAATAAAATTTGAGTCAATGCGTTAGATAGATATGCGTACTAAGGACTGTAACGCAAAAAAGGAAAGTACTTTCTTGTTTTCATTGGAAAGAAAGTAAAAATTTTAAAATAATAAAAAGGATTTTCCTTTTATTGAAGTGTTCAACTTTTCTTTAATTTTCATTTTAATGAAATTGTTTCATATAACTATAAAATGATTTTAAAGATTAACTCGAAACATAAAATTTTAATGTCAACAGCAGCAATAAAATTAATATACTGCATAATTCAGTTTTTAAATACGAAAAAATTAAATTCTTTACATAAAGTCAATTGGGTATATGTACAATGTACATATTATACCCAATACATAATTTACAAAAACTTACAAAATCGGACTAGATTAAAGCAAACACGCAATAATTTTCTTTACTCTACTACGAAAAAGTGTCAAAAGGGAACATCGCCAAAACGGGAAAAAGCCAAATATTTCATTAAAACTAAAACAGAAGAAACTTATATACGTTTTGAGTTTGTGCTAAGTTAGGTTGGCCAAATGGATGGACCTTTGATTCTCCACACGCCTGATGGAAATCAAAATAAGGATGCCTTTCAGTTTAATTATTTTTAATTTAATAGCCTCAGGAAGTGTATTAAGATTCAATGATGAGTATAGAGTCTATTTATCTTACTATAAGAAAATTTACATAATTAAAGTAAACTTTCTTGCACTGAAGTAAAATTTAGTACTATAGTAAATTAAGTTAAATATTTATTTTCAGTGCAAATATGAAATTTTCTAAATACTCTTCTTTATTAGCGCTCTTTAATTATGAAATAGTTCACACAATTGCATTAAAACTGAACCTTGTACGTTAATGTTCAAAATGGCACTTGGAAAACTTTTTTCTTGATTAATTTTACGACGCACTTATTTTATTCTACCTTAAACTTTATGTTTATTTATTTATTTTTTTAATAATTTACAGCTTATTAATTCAATAGTATATATAATTTAATTAATCTAATATTTTTATCGACTTTTTAACAAATTTATAAATGCAATATATTGTAAATAAATAAAGAAATTAAATATAATTTATTATTTGAATGCTTGTTTAATTTTAAATTTTACCTGACATCCCCAGATTCGATTAATTTGAATTTTATTTAAGAAAGAAAAAAATAAATGATTTGCAATAGCTGACCACAGACAATTTATATAGATTATGTAGATAATTACACACAAGCACTCAAAGGGTGCTTTCCACTCACCCTCACCACCAAACTCAAAGATTTTCCAATACTGATTAACATACTTTTTGAAACAAATGTTTTCAAAGGGAAGAACTGTGTACTATTGATTATTATCATATTGTAGAAATTTTTAAACAACTGTGCAAATTTCAAATGTTAAGGAATAAATAAATATATAATATATATTTTTATGCATACAATGCATATGTATGTACTTATATATGTACATATAAAATAAAAAAATTAATAAATAGTAATAGGAATGAAGAAGTGAAACTTGGCTAAACTTACCCTTAATTTTAGTAAAATTTTCATTTTCAGTCTCATGTTCGTTTTTCAAATGCTTTTCATTATCTGGCAAAAAAGTTGTCTCCTTGTCAACGCCACCACCCATTTTGGGAGAAGTTGATTTGTTTGATTTGCTGGCATCACTCGAACTGTTACTTGAACTGCGACTACAACGTTTGCTGCTACTTTTGACAGCAGCCTCCCCCTCCTCCTCCTCCTCACCTTCCTCGTTTAGTTGCTTTGTATGTGTCAAATGATACTGCTGCTGCCTCCTGAGATGTTGTGAGTCTCCACATATTTGTGTGTCATAAGCAGGAGCATTAGTATAAATATTTGTGTTACTTTGGTGTTTTAATTCAAAAAATTCATCACGTACTTTTAAGGATCCAACAAGAGCCATTGTTTGTTGTTTGATATTTTTTGTGAAAAGTTCTTCAACATTTTCAAAATTTGAGGACGTTGCATGTTCCTTTGTTGTTGCTGCTGCAGCTGCTGTCGGCGTAGGGGAAGGGAGCTTAAATTTTGATTTTCTTGCTTCATTTGACTGCATTGTCAGAAAATCATTGTGCTCATTAGAATCATCAATGAAACTTTCAATATTTGATCTGTAATTTTCCAATAAATTTCTTACAGTCGTATCAGCTTCTACATTCCAACTACCAACACCACTTTCGTAATTGTATTTCTTTCTACTAACATCGCGTACATTTGTGTCAATATCAACTTTAGCTCCTTTGTCATGACTACTGATATTATTTGTAAAAGTTTCTTTTTCGAAAAAATTTACTGCTAACGTGGTATTTTGCGCAAGTGTGCAATTAGTGGGTGACTTCATTTGTTTAGCACATTGTTCCGTTTTGTTTTTAAATAATTCAGGCACAAACTCGAATCTATTGACAGAAGGCAGTACACTCGACGACGTCATGTCAACTTTCAAGTTGACGTCTGAAAGAAGAGAAATTCTTTAAGAAACTTAAACCATTTTTAAATTAAACAACATTCATTATGAGTGTTAGCTTTGTTTTGACCAATGAATTCTTTTAGTATTACTAGGGGTTACCTTAGGCTGATTTTATGGTCAGTTTTTGTTTTATTTAAATCATTAATAAAACAATGTTATTTAAAATGTGGATGGATGTATGTATATAACATCTGCTCGACGTTTCGTTGGCTTTTTTCCAACAGACTAGTCTGTGATAAACCACTGAAACCTGAACTGTAATAATTTGTGTTGTAACGTGAATATTTATTTATGTCCAGTTTTCTATTTATTTTAATTTTTACATAATTAATTGTGCCTTGATGTCCAATTCTTAAAAGCAATATGAACAATAGTTAAATCAATTATAAATAAAAATAAAGCTCCTGAAGCAGTTGGAAGAAAAAAACAACGAAACGTCGAGCAGATGTTGTATACATACATCCATATTTTAAATAACATTGTTTTATTAATGATTTAAATAAAACATTCTTTCTAATTTGAAGAATACAAACGCAATGAACAAGCAACTTAATTTTTAATTTGATTTAAATCATATCATTTGAACATATGCACTCTTTTGCGAAATGTTACATGACAACTTTGCATAAAAATTTATGTAGGCTTGTTGGCTTTGGCGCAGAAAGAAATCTATTGGTATGAAATTAAATGGCCCAAGTAATAGATTACGTACATCTTGTGTTGTAATTACCCAAAGAACATGCAGTAATTGAATTGTTTGAAGGGGTGTCGTTCTCTTTTTATACCATCAGTTAAATGATTTGGTATTTCATAGTCAGTGTGTTAAGCATCTTTATTCCATTTACTCTTTTCTAATTTTTCAATGAAGTTATATTACATTAATTTCGCATATTGTGGAATTTTTAGGAATACCTAGCTACACTTATTGCAAAACGAAGGGGGGTTTCGGACACCTATCATATTTTACATCATGTCCTGTCATGGTTTACACAAAATGAACGAAATTAAATTCGAAGTTCATAATCGCGTTTCCAAAACTGAAGAACATACGCATAATTTTTGTTCAGTGTGAAATTATTATAAAACTAATTGATATATTCAATTGCAAGTTCTTTAAATATTTGCGGACTAATTTAGAAATACCATACTTTGTTATATAAAGTCTGACAGCACTGGAAATGCACCTGTAGAGTCTCCACCACTGAAATCTTGATATCAAAATCAAAAGACATAAAGCAAAGTCAAACAGACAGACAGCCTTATGTCGTACATACTTATAATTATTTTTTTCTCAGGTCTTATGAGGTTATATAGAAATATGTAATGAAATTACTTAAAAATATAGAAAGATCTCTTAAGCACAAAGAAAAAAAGTGATGCATGAAGAAAAGGGAAAGGCAATCTTCCCAGACAGGCTTTGTGCATTACAGGATATTTAATGTTACAAATAAATCATTGAATCACAATTTCACATGAATAGGGTATTAACTATTCATAGGACCATCATGTACATATCTGTGGCAAAAAGGAAAAAGTGTTAAGTCGAGATAAGCTAATTTTGAGTAATTGGTACCTCCGTAATCTGCATAATCGAAAGTACTCTTGGTCAAAATTTCAATTAATTTGTGTGATTTTTCAAGAAGTTATAGCACTATGACTTGCGACTTATCTTTTTTAGACTTCGAATCTCATTTAAAATAATAGCTTTATTTAGGTTATACTTTGGTATATTAAAGTTAACAGACAATTTCCCAACTTAACTGCAAAAGAAATAAATTTCTGAAAATCGACTTGAACACTTAAAAGAGCTCTCCGTCAAAACACTAAAATATGACTTAAGCACTTTTTCCTTATTGTCACAGATATGTGTGTACCGTGTTATGGAAAAATCTGCATGATATCAAAATTATATATGAGAGCAATTTCTTCGCTTTGTTTAATTTTTGCTCAAAAAACTTAAAACACTCTGTTGGCGATAAGAGTACTTGAAATTAGATTTCCAGTTGAATCGTTACGCAAACAACATGGGAAGAAATTTTTTAGTTCATAATTTTCTGATGACTGCTCAATGTTTCTTTTTGATATTTTCCTTATGATTTAAGGCATGTATGTATGTCGTCGTGCAACACTGATACGGTTATCAACATGAAAACATACTTACATACATTTTTTAATAAACTATGAATGCCTCAACACCACAGGATCTGTGCGTCGTCTTTTTTACGCAAACTCATAAAACAGGATAAAGGAAGCAAACCTGTGCTACGCGCTTGAATATTTTAAAAATATTTTATAAATAAAAAAAACTTGAAATTGTGTTATTTGATAAAAGCTCCAATCACAGCTGCGTTTATGGGTCTCTACGTATGTAAAATATGAGAATGTATGCTTGTGCGTTCTACAAACAACCACCCTGATGATAACAAAAAAATTAAAATGAAGTTTGGATATTTACATCAACCCTCTTTTTTCGATAAAAAATCTATTTGAATATATTTTTTAGTTTTCTCTTCTATACGTGCAACCCTTTCACGTTTTTTTTTTCATTTTATGAAAAAAACCAAGGGGAACGTGCCGTGCCGTTCGTTTTTTATGAAAAAGGGTTGTTTTTTAAAGCTAGAGCTGTGATTTGTTTGCATACGATACCATGAAATAAATGCCTTTACATTTATTATGTAAATTTTTATCACATACTCATGTATGTATGTTTCTCATACATATGTATGTATGCATGTATGTATATTTATATAAATATACGATGTTTATATATAAATATATATATACATATATGTATGTAAATTTCAACCCTTCGACGACACAATTTCAATAAAAAGGAGAAGTTGTCGTGCCTTATTTATGTAAAAAAATGGCGTAATACTTTCAAAGTTACATAAGGGCCAACACAATTTACTCTAATGTCAAATTTATTATAATGTAATGATAATGATGGGATGGTGTAAATGAGTTCCTGTTAAAGAACATATTAACAATAAGCTCATTTGACTGATGTAAAGAGGAAATGTAATACAAAATAGATAGTCTCTCAACTGATAAAAATAAATACTTATAATTACACTGTAATTAAAATTTTAACTTTCGAAATGACACAGAAAAACCCCTAGACACGTAGAGCACAGTGGTATACTCCGTTTTGAAAGATTATGTCAAAATCAAGAAATAGTATATTTTTAATTTTAAGAAAAATCTCTTTTGAAATGACATTATCTTTTGTTTTTCCTCCTTCCGGCTAGTACAATTTATTTATTTCTAATGTGTGGTACTGCTTAATACAATTTTGAGAAATTTTATGAATTTTTAGACAAAATAAATTTCTAATTAATTTTTTTTGTTTTTTGTTTGTTTTCAATATATGTAAGTAAGCGACAGAAACTTTCTCGTCGACATTGTGGGCCGTACGTAGTGAAAACATTTTTTAAATAGACGGCTATCATTGTTAGAGTTAAGTAAGTATTGACAAATAAACAATAAATGATATTAATTTAAAAGAGTTTTCGAAGCCTTTTTCCATATAGAGTATACGAGACAAAACAAACATAAAAGTGGAATATCTCTTGATTTTGACCTAATCTTTTAAAACAGAGTATGCCACTGCCCAAAATTAAGATAGGGCGCTTTTCTGTGTCATTTTGACGTACTTAGAGTGTTATTAATTTAAGAAATTTATTATTTGAATTATTGTCATAAGTTTATTTTAATTGAAATTTATTTGCTGGTGGTTGAACATTATCTATTTAAGTATTTCATTGATATTTTGCCAAATCATCAGTAGACTTCAACCATATATTTTGAACAGCCACAAACCTCTGATCTTATGCACAGACTTAAAAAAATCATTTGATAATGTTTTCATAAGATTGCCGCACGGCTCTTATATATAAGTTATACGCACTTGAGTTTTCCACAAAAATGGTTCGTGATTTATAGAAAGAATTGATTCAAGAACTAAGTAGGCAGTGCAAAATGTAACGGAAACATCATCTGGCTTGAAGCAGGAGTGCTTACTGTCACCTCTACTATTTTTACTTTATGTTAATCACCAGTATTATCAACTTAAAGAATGCATTATCGTAGATGAGCTCAATTACAGAAGAAATTGGAAGAGTGGTGCTTAAATTTGCATTTGCAAGTTAATATTCTAAAATCAAAAATAATTATCTTAAGTAATAAAGGAATAGTGTCTAATAAGAAAATATTTTAAGGAAGCGAAAATTTATTAAATCCAGTGATTTGCGACTTTGACCCGCGCACGAAGGGTTCCGTACTGACACTAGAAATGTAATTCAATACGAACTTTAGCCTATATAAAATATAGGTTTTGCATTTTTTTCGTTTTTGTTTTTTTTTTCATTTTGTCGATTTTTTTATTTTGGTGATTTTTTTTATTTTGGCGATTTGTTTCATATAGGCGATTGTTTAGTTTTTTAGATTTTTTGGTTCTTGGCGTTATTTTCATTTTAGCGATTTTTTTCATCTAGGCGCTTTTTAGTTTCTACAATTTTTTTCTCATTTTATCGATTTTTTCGGGTTTTAGCTTATTTGCATTTTTGGGGATTTTTTTTTCAATTTGGAGATATTTAATAAAAAAATTTGTTTAGTTTTGGCGATTTTTTTTGGTTCTTGGTGTTTTAGCGATTTTTTTCGTTTCGGCGATTTTTTTTAGCTTTTGGCAATTGTTTTCGGTTTGGAAATTTTATAATTTTGGGACTTTTTTGTTTTACCGTTTTTGAAAACTTCAAGATTTTGCCCCTTACCGTTTTCAAGATACAGCATGTTGTCAAAATTACATTAACTGATAGAACACCCTTTAGGTTAAATTTTTTTAATTTTAGTGTTAATTGTTGTAGTCTGTATTTTTACAAATTTCAAGTGTCAATATACATATGAATGTACTAGTGATGTAACGAATGTCAATTTTTGATATTCGCCAATACGAATACGAATATAATATGCAATATGAAATATTAAAAAATTAATATGTAAAAGGACTCCACATCCTTGTTGGCGAAAGTTAATAAAAAGTAACCAAAATTTTAATGGTCGTTATTAAATAATATCTAAAAATGATACGAAGCACAAATTTCTATGCAAAATTAATTTATTTGTACAAACTAAAATTTTTAGTCATTTTTTTAACGGCCTAAATTTGTAAAACGCAACGCTTGGCGTTGATAAATTTTGAATGTATTTTATTTTTGTGATTTAAATTTTTTCCATATAAAATTTGACAACGCTTGGCGTTGCGTTTTACAAAATTAGGTCCTAAATTTCGTTTATACATTTATTTATTTAATTTCTTTGGAAAAATATTCGTATTCGTATTAGCCTGATTTTTTTCAGAACGACAATATAATTTCATAAATAAACAGAACAAAATACAAAGGAAGATGAAGAAAATATTCCACCTTTTACTTGCAGTTGCCTTATTTTCAAGTCTCTCTTTCCTCCGACATTAATGTCGAATGCAAACCTGAAAAAATTTTAAATGGAGAGTGTTCTTATTGGATCATTTAAGTGAATTACATTATCATTTTTTTTTTCAATGAAGAAAAATTACAATAAATAAATATGTATAATCACTAGTTTAAAAATATCTCAAATTTAAAATTATGTATCAAATATAAAATTAATAACCGAGTTCTTACCCCCGACTAAAAAAGGGGTGTTATAAGTTTGTAGTGTTTCTGTGGATCTGTGCATCTGTGTGTCTGTCCGGCTGGATCGATTTTGATTTTTTTTCCAGTGACTTGATCGAGAGGGTTCTTAGCTATGTTTGAAGAAATATATTCGGGGGTTTTTAAAATTTTTAATTTTTCTTTTTCTTTTATTAGATTTAAGTTCTTGCCTTAAATAAAGAATTACTACTACTACTACTACTACTACTATTACTATTAATATATAAGATTTATATAACGATTGTTTAGTTTGATGTTTGAGACAAAAATTCAATTAAAAAATTCAAGATTTTCTGAAAGATTAGTAATCAAGAAAATAATGAGATTCGTCATATAATATCATGACAAGAATAAACCTAATGCGCTGGTAACCAACTTAAAGTATGTAGTTGTTAATCATGGTATACATATATGGAGAACTATGATATCATGAGTTATGGGGTCGGGCGTGTTAACTGTGAACCTGGTGGTATATGTCAGCGGAGAAGTCTACCATGACGATGGCTATAGCGAAGTACAGCCGGTACGACTAATTCAATCTCTTTAAGTTCATTGCGTTAAACTGTTTTAAACCGTCAGTAAAGAGGGACTAAGTGTTATTTTGAAATGAGAGAGAAATTTTCTCGAATGGATGAAACTGTTTCGCTTGCCAGCACTGCCGGCATATCGAGTTTTAAAATAAATGTAATCCTAATTAGAAATTCATTCTTTAACATCAACATTTTTTGTAATTATGTATCGAAAAAAGTCTTTTATTATCTTATGGACTGGTACCACAACCGTATCTTGCTTGCTTGGGTGTTATATTTTATGGATACTTACATATATTTGCATGTCTTTACGCATAATACATGAATAAAAAATAATTCACTTTACCCAACAATACATACATATTCATATACATACATACGTACATATAGGCATACATACACACATGTGAACGTATTTTTATTTGCGGATGGTAGAAGGAGGATAATGAAGAAAGAAGATAATAAATAAATTGTTTTGTTAACCTGGTGGATGTTGAAAAAGAGAATAATACAAATATTATACACATAATTTGTTAATGCAGTAGAAATGCAAAAAAAAAAACAGAAAAAGAAAAAACAAAGTTTAACATTAAATGCATTAGACTGAAACTGCATTAAAATTTTGTTATTGTATTTTGTAATTGCAACTAAATGGGCTCAAAGCACGCAATTATCTGCAACAGATAACTTTCGCATATACACACACACATACACACGCATGTATACATACACACTGTAATAAATATTTTGAAAGAAAAATAGAGACCCCAAAAAATGCATATTACGACTACTGGATGTTAAAAACTGAATTTCATAAATGGAAACAAAAATTAATATAAATTATGCAGAGACCAAATAAAGCTCGCATTCGTCCATGAGTATTCGTAGCTGTGCAAGACAAGATATTATTTATACATATGTATACATATTTATGCATACGAGTAAATTAAGTAAAGTGAAAACTGCTGAACATTTGTAAAACAGAAGAGTTTTCCCATTTATTAATTTAAAAAAAAAATTAATTTCTGCTACAATAAAAAGATTTATTATGAAATTCAGTGTTTGTCGGAAAAGCGAGAAATCACATTAATTTTCAAATTATTACTTTATATTTTTTTACTCTTCAAAATGCAAAAAATTAGTTTTCTTAATATAAAGAAATGTGCGTGTTGCCTGGTTTTCTAATTTATTTCAATCTTATGATTTTCTCTTTTGTCATTTTCATTTACTAGATATTGTACGATCAATAGAAGAAAGCAAAGATTTTTATACTTTTTACAAATTTTTAGTTCATCGTTCATCTAATGAAATCTATAAGCAGACGCAGTGTGTGGTGTTTTGTGTTTATCAGTAGCCAGAGCCCTTTTGTTCTATTTTCTGATCTTTCTTTAAATTTTATTGTTGCTTATTTCAAGACGAGAAAATATGTAAACCTGTAACATTATTTTGCGCAAGAAGCAATTCCCACGCTGATAGTTGCGCCAAATAGTATTCAAAAGAACCTTTTCATGTGGCAAAATGTAGAAGAATTGTATTTTTGGTATCTGGATGCACATGCATATGCAGCAGCCAGGTGCTTGCAACATCTATCTCATACTCTTTATTCACTGCCTAACTGAATGCATGGTGCTTGCTGACTGGTACGTTATTGTTTCTTATTCTTTATTATTTTTCAATCAAAAGATTTCCTTGTCATTTGTTTTCTTATTTTGTGAACAAAAGGACGATATTTTTGTAGGAAAAAATGTAATTTCTAGTATTTGATTTTTGCAGGTATTTTCAAATAAAAAAAACTATTAAGTTGGTTGTTTAATTATAAGACACATAAAATACAAAAACAAAAACAAAAAATTAGTTCAAATTTAAGTAAAGTGACATAAATTTACCAAAAACAAAATAAAATACAAAAACAAAAAATAAAAATAGAAATGGGTGGTTTTATCGTAATATTCTTTTAGCTTTAGCTGACTGCATTTCCTTGTAATTGTTTTTATTTTCAAAATCCTGCCATTGTTGTTCATACTACCGAAGAAAATCACTATTTTCTAATGATTGATGTGTGCATGTATATGGGACACACAAATAATGCTGACGAAAAATCATAAAACATTAAAAATGCTTTAATGTACTTGTGCATTTCTCACATTCTATTTCTATTTCACAATTTGAATAATATAAAAATAAATTTTAGTCGTTTTCTTATCCTCATTCCCCATGACATATGTATCTCTCTCTGGTTAACCGATTCCTTTTTTACAATACACGGAATATCAAGTGATATCTATTTTAAAGAGATGAATGATGCTCTCAAACGTCCAGCAAATTAAATATTTATTGATTTTTTCAAGTTGTCTGAATAAAGAATTCAAAGCGTTTTTAAGTCAGACTTACGTGAACGCCGTGATGCATGCAGACAAAATGTTTTCGAACTATTAAAACACCAATTGCTCTAATTACCTCTAGCACTGTTACTACGAAAAATGCAATAAATCTTTTAAATGCTGGTAGTGGAAATAACATCAAATATGTTTGAAATTTATTAAATTTTTTTTTTTAATTTTAAGAGTTGGGAATGAAAAATCATGCTATAATATTTTATGTACATATGTATGTATGTAGTTGTATAATCTTAAAAACCATACCCTTATAATTATTGAGGAGTCATAAAAAATGCAATTTTCTTTCAAAATCAAAATGCATTTCGTTTTGAGGAAAAACTAAAAAATTTTTAACTTAAAAAATCACATAAAAATCACCATCTGCCTTAAAATTTCACATTTATGCACATACATACATGTACTCGTATACATAGAAAGGGTGACAATAGGGTTTTTCAACCCTGTTTTGCACAGGCTGCAATATTAAAATTTGCTTGAAAAATAATTCAAATTATTTTTTGCTGATGCATCCAAATGATGATGGCAATGCATTTGCGTCTGCGTTTGTGTGCAAATGACCTATGACATTTCTAATTAAAAAACCTAATGCTATTTACTGCAAAATTTCGTTTTCATTTGATATTTAGAAATAGGAAAGAGGTGTGTGTGTTCGATACATCGGGGTAGTGTGACGTAAAAAAATTATTGTTGAAAGAAACTGAAAGGATTTCGATTTCTATCTTCTCCTGTTTGGATTGTTTATTTTGTGAAGATATATAAAATTTCAAAACGCGTGTGTTATGAACACCTTTGCTCCTCTATACGATATTAAAGGATATGAATGGGTGCCAGTTGATAAATGCTGCTTTTCAGTTTTTTGTTTTTGTTTTTTTTTTGCTGTTTTGTTCTCTTTATAGCGAGTGCGTGCTGTGCGCATGCGTAACAGCAATTATTGTATATGAGAACATTGTATATTGTATATAAACGATATACATACATACATACATACATAAATACATATGTTTGTATATATATGTACATATGTATGTACGTACATTTGGTGTTACGTTAGTGTTACGCCAGTGTAACTTAATACGTGAGTTTAAAGCGTGCTACTCAAGGGGTTGTAAATAGTTTTGCCACTTTCCCTACGTTATTATCTTATTTTAAATTAATTTAAAACATCTATGTATCTCTTCTTTATATATTTGTTAATAAAATCGGTTTGTGTCTGCTATAATGACGAAATTGAAAGGACATTAAAGGATGCCATGTTAAAGGGATGTTTACCGAATGTTTGTATTCTTTGTTTTGAAAACTGCGTAATGTGCTGGAAAGTTTTCACTTTTCAGCGCAAACTCGACTCAATACAAATAACTGAATACAATCGTTACATATTTATGTATGTATGTATGTATGTATGTGAGTAATCTGTCTGAAGCAATGAGTCCGTCACATCCTCTAAACTATTTATCATCATTATAAAGATAAAGAGGCTGTCTATTTAAATATGTATGTGTGTATGTATGCATGTATTTATGTATAGAAAAATATATACACATGTACACAAACGCTGTGTTAAATTATAGTACAGTTCAAAAGGATTTTTTTATATTCAAACTTGTATTCGCCATTTCTTGTGAGACCTTATTAAAAAGCAATGATTATTTTATACGAGCGCGAAAACTCATATGTAATACTTTTATTTAAATTACTCACATTCATATAGTTAAATATTTAAATTGTGTATTAATTTATAGCGGAAATCACTCTGAATATCTTCAATTTTAGGATATATGCAATAACTTTGTGCTACAAATCGTTAGACTGGGTTTACTTCTGTGTGCCATATGCCACGCATGCGTAAAAAAACGTAATCACTAATTACTAATGAAAAGCTGTAAGTTAAACAGTTTTATACATAACTAATAGACAATTTTATAGAATTCAACATGATTGGAAACTGTTAAATCAATAAATAAGTACATGCCTAAATCAAATAGTTTTTCATTAGTAATTAGTGGATACGCTTTTTTGGGCACATGGCATACAAGAAATGCTAGATGCAAACTCAGCCTTAAGGCTCAGTTAGCCGACTGTAATGTAGTGTAACTGCAACAGTAGGAAACAACTGTTCGATATTTTTATGTGAAAAGTAATGAAAATGATAATAGGGATGTAATGTAACGTAACCTACTTTTCATATAAAAATATCGATCAGCTGCTTCCTACGTTGCAGTTACATTACACTACAGTCGGCTAACTGAGCCTTTAATGTAAAATGTATGTAATGTATTTCGCAAGAATAGTGTGCTGCCAAATAAAATAAATAAAAGTTTAACATAGTATCTCTGTTTGTTCTAAGATCTTTTTAGGAAAAGGTAACCTGTAACAGTTACTAATGCAGATCTTTAGCAACACTAAAATGCATATAGCAACTGAACATGTAAAATATTAATTTTTGGAAAAAGTGCGATACAAATTTTAATAACTTTTGTTTGAGCAATGCTAAATTTAAGGTTTGACAACACCAAAGTATACAAATTCGTTTCGATTAATTCCAGCATTTATTTGCAGATGTGAAAAAACTAAGATCTTTTGGAATAAAATATTCAGAATAAATTTCAGTTAACAATTTTTAAGCTTTGCTAGTATTATTGGACCTCGGCAATGCAACAAAAGTTTGATTGCCATCCATAATCGATCCATTAAATAAAAAAGGGAATATAGTTTATTTTGTTAAATATTTGACAAATAAGACACTGAGACCTGAAAAATGCTTCTTAGATGGAAATATGAATTTCGCTTTTCAATAAAAATTATTTTTCTACCAAACGCAGATACTTTTTTATGCAATCCAGTTCCATAACATTTTATATATCAAAACTGCATTGAAATATGAATAAATAACGAGTTAAAAAAAAAAAAGTTTTTACTCCCCTTATCAAATGCATACATACGAATTCTAAGAAGTTGAGAAAATATAGAATATGTTTTTCAAATGCTCGTCTCGTCGTCATGAAACTCAATCCCATTTATTTAAAATTTGTTTTTCTTAATTCTTTCTGCATTGAGAAAAAAATTTAAATACGAGTAGTTCGTTTTCAATAACAGCTGTCTTGAGATGGAAATATTTTTAGCCCTTTATTTAATGAATTTATGGAAATATTTATTTAGTTTAAAATTTACATACATATAAATGCAAACACAAATCCAAATGCCGATATGCAAAATATGCATGCTATTGTACGTCTGTCTGATTCACAACTACTTGCGTTTGTAATAATTATAATTTTTTTAATTCTTATTTATTTATTTTATTTTTTGCATTAAGGAAAGCGATTTTATTTGCTTTGAAATGTTGTAAAAAGTTGATTACCTTTTAACACGCAAATGTTTCTGAGAATGCACTTGTAGACAACAATAAACAAAATAAACAAATTTTTGCTTTTTATGTTTGATTATGCAATTTTTACACTTCGTACTCAATTTTCATTTAGTATATATTTCTTCCATTGGCTTGGGTTGACATTAATAATGCTCTACTCTAAACTGCTTAGACTTCAGTGCACGATAAAATTATTCAAAATTTGAAAAAGATAAAGGTACTTTACTAATTTGAAATAAAAGCTGGCGAAAACAGAACATTTCCCACTTTTAGTTTTTTAAGACATCCTGCATTATTGTCTGTTTATCTTATTTACGCTTATACATATATAATCCATGAAAAGTGCTTAAGTGGACTAAAATAAAATTGGGATAATAACACTGTTAAAAAAGACACAATTTCCCGTTTAAAACTTTTTCAGTAAGCTACAGCAAAATTACTTTTTCCTAGAAATCTTACGAACGAGAACCCAGCAAGTAAAAGTTTTCTCATATTTATTAACTCGTCTGTTAAGTTACTTGATACAAACTTTTTGAGTATCAGTTCATACTTTGAAAAAGATAAATTTCTTAAGTCCTAATTTACACTATGCAAGTCTTATTGCTAAGACTAAGAACTTTTCCAAACGAAAAGTTTGTATCATTCTGTGAAACACAGGAGACTAAAAAAATCTTAGTTCATTGCTTATGTTTCTTGTAAGCTTATTTCAGGTTGTATATGAATCAGCATGTGAAAAACAGGACAACCAATATAATTGTTTGATTTTTCTCGACGTGAAAACTTCTCGCAATTTACAGAACACAGGTACTGATTACTGGGAACAGAACTGTTTCGTTTCCCCTCGTCTCACCTAACAATTAATAATTAGGACTATGGAGATAAATAATTATACAGATAAATAATTATACAACAATTCTTTCTATGGCTGATTTTCCAGTATGTTTTGGAAACAATACTTTTTTTTAAATTTATATTTTTTGCATTTAGCAGGTGTATAGTTATAGTCTGCTTAATCAATACGAATAAGTTATCTTATCTTGTTTTTAAAAGTTTTAATTTTGTATAGGATTTATTATATATTTCTTCACTCAAATGTTGCATATTCTCATAAAACAAAAGCTGGAACTGAATGATGGGAGTACAAATAAATTATTGTACCTCTTTTCCAGACTATAGTGCCGTTCAAAAGAAAAAATAAAGAAAACAATTAAAAAAGTTTATTGCCTTGTTTACGCATTTGGAAATGAATACGAAATGAACTTTTTTTTCTTCTCTTTTAATATTTGCACTTGTTTCATTATCAGTTTGGCGTGCCCCTTTCTTCGTATGTAAATATGGAATTATTTTTAATTATACTTTGTGTAACTTTTGTATTTCTATATGCAATATTTAGAATGGCAAGATACAAAAGTATGCAAATTCCTGGAGTAGAAAATGTACTTTGAAGTTGCGTGTCTTGTGACGATGATGTCGTCCACCATGACTTGTTTCTACTGCGGCAGTATATTTTTGAAGCTTGTGTTCAGTTGTTATTCTAATAAAAGGGTTCACAATTGATGTCATAATATAAATAATGGGTAATTAAATTTAATGTGGCTTTAATTAGAAGTTAGAGATAGAAGTTGTAAATTTTGTGGTATAAAAACTTTAATATTAAAATATTAAGTGCAAAATTTTAGCAAGAACATTTTGAAATACAGCCCATGTATGCGGTCACAAGACACAAGACTTAAGAAATACAGTAAGACCTTGATTAAGATCACAGAAATGATAGCATAGCTTTTGTATCATTTATTACTGAAAATCTAACAAAAATATAATATTTTAGTAAAAGAACAGCTAGCAGTGAAATATTTATATGAACATACATACATATTTATCTTTCTATAAATTGACACGATAGTGTTTCTATTCTAAAAATTTTTCAGAAAGAGCTTAGTTTTTCTCTAATCATAACAAACTGTCCAAAACAAACTGATCCATATGTATGTATACAAATTAAAACAATAAAACAATAAAACCTTCCTAGTTGAAAATGTTTATAAGATTGCATACAATTTTGGTAAAAAAAATTAAATTAAAAAGAAATTTTTTAATATTTTTTTCAATAACTGTGATATTCCAATTCACGGTACATATTACAAAATGTAAAGACAAAACATCATAAATAAATATGAATACAGATTTCCTCTTCTTTGACCAGTCAATCATGTTATGCCAAACGCTTTATATGCTGCCGATAGAAACAAGCAACGATATCATAAAAACGGAACTAATTTTTCTAAACACTAAATTAAATATACCACATGTTCACGTACCACATGTTCGGAATGATAAAAGCAGGGCAGTTGCAGGGGAGGAAGTTCTATAGAAAATCATTACATATATATTTCTTTAAACTTTATTTTATTTACCACTTTGTTTTTTTTCGACATTGATATCCTTATTAAATTTTAATGTCTATTTAATTTTATAATACGTTTTATCATTTCCTCGTGTAAAACAACAAAATTACAATCACATAAGGAATTTCAGCAGGTTTAACAATTACTTCCATGTTCTGATTGTTATTATTTTACTCTTTTATTTGATTTAAGGATTTCCAAAAACAATCTAGATTCTAAAATCTTTCACAAAAAAAAAACAAAAATAATAATAAATAAAACACAGGTTCGCCGAATAAAAACAATCCGCTGCCAGCTCCCATTAAAATTACTTTCAAACAATGTTCCCACGTAAGAAAGAAAACTAAATTTTCTTCTCTAAAAATTTAAAAACATTTAAAGAAGGATTTCTTTCTTTTTTTACATTTCCTTTTGTATTTTAAAAACATTATTTTAAATAGTTCCATACATACAAAATGGTATCAATAATTTTCACAGAAAACGATGATCACAGAAAATAACACTCACTGAAAAAGAGATGGGGATGAAGTAATCGTCCAAATGCTAAAAATCTAAAGGAAAAAGTGAAAGTGCAATTTAAATAAATGAATGCAATATTCGTATTACAATGACAATCACTTTGCTTCTTGAAAATTTACCTGCACTGCCTGCAAAACACAATTTTAATGTTTTTAATTTTTTGCTTTTTGCAATATTACTGAAATGCATGTAGGTGATTTTATTTGCCGTTTCCCATAAGAAAATTCCATATTACCCTTTTAATTTTGTATTCTGGAAAATTTCTAAATCAGCCTGGTGTTCGGTGGTAAATATTGTGAAATCCACAAATTTTATATATATTAATGAGAATAGTGAATAAGCCAATATTTACTTTTTTCAAAAGTGGCATGTAAAAATTATATACGTTTTGAGGGTGAATAATCCCTCCACGATAAGAATTAATAGCTTTAGGTTAGGTAGGTTAGCAGGTTGTTGGCAAGAAGCGGAATAAAAGATTTCAGCTTACTTGGTTCCACGAAAAAATATACCTTTGTGTTGCCTGTAAATAGGAAGAAAAAGAAGAGAAAGCATAAGCGAAAGCAGGGTATCAAAAGACTGTTGGTGCACGGAGAGAAAAACCTTCGTAAATGCCATGATTTTTGACATTATATTTATGATTTTTTCATTATTTTTCAACGAATGCGACGCTTCATTCGATTGAATTCATATTTGACACATTGTCGGAAGTTTACATACAATAAGTGAAATTTATTTGCCGGTGGTTTAGCATGAATATATACGTATTTCATTGGCGCTTGAACCAAATCATCTATAGACTTCAACCACTGACTGTTCAGAATTTGTGGTTGAAGTCTACTGATGATTTGGTTCAAGCGCCAATGAAATACGTATATAGACATGCTATACCACCAGCAAATAAGTTTCAATTAATTTCATATATACATACAACGAAATATTTTCATTCTTGTAACGACATGTTTTATACTAAGCAACGTACATTTTCATATTTTAAATGAAAAATGTAATCGTTGCAAGGAAACCTTTTAGTTTATACAATGAAGTGACGTTAGTCTTACATTTTTTCAACGAACTATTTGATTGAATTAACAACATTTTTCAAGTATATCATGACAGTGTTTCATTACTGAGACGTACATATAATTTTTTGATGACATCGTATCATGGTATTAACAACATAAGTCATTCATTTATTTAATTATTATTGTATCTTATTAATTAACTTACGCGTGTATATTGACACAGGCATCAGAAAAACGTTTGCATGATATAACTGGCTTCCCCGTTCAAGATTTGAACTTGAACAACCACAAATATTATTTAGATACACACTTAATACATACATACATACCATCATCAATAAAATTTTAATTCAAAGTTATTTATTTATAAAGCTTAAAACACCCGTTGAATATAGACCACCTCTGCGCACTTCTACCGGAGGTTGGGCCAGAAGCGATATTGAAAAAGGTAACATATTTGTTGAGCATTTAAAATCCGTATTTACCCCAAATACATGTACTGGTGTTGTTGATTTACCGAGTGTGGTTGCGCTACCCCCTCGACCCATAAAATTTAAGACGCGTGATGTTCAGAAACTAATTGCTGAACTCAACCCGAAGAAAGCTCCAGGTATTGATGGAATAAGTAACAATATGCTGAAAAACTTGCCCCATATTGCAATTAGAATCCTGTTATTTATTTTTAACGCCATTTTACGACTGGAGTATTATCCACAAAGCTGGAAGCTTGCGAAGGTCAAAATGATTCCAAAGCCGGGCAAAGACCTTACCAAGGCTGAGTCATACAGGCCAATAAGTCTGCTATCAACAATGTCAAAACTCTTCGAAAAGCTGCTCATGACAAAATTGTCCCCAATTTTAACTGATAGTGGGTGCATCCCAGACCATCAATTTGGTTTTAGAAGTCAGCACAGCACCATTGAACAAACTCATAGATTGGTGCAATTTATAAGAAGAACTTTTGAAGAAAAAATGTATTGTTCTGCCCTGTTTATTGACGTTTCTCAGGCCTTTGATAAAGTGTGGCATGAAGGCCTTATTTTAAAATTAAAATCATATTTACCAATAAATTTTCTGAATTTATTACAAAGCTACATAACTACCCGAAAGTTTACGATTGTGGAAGGAGAATTCATGAGTCTGCCCCAATCTATATCATCCGGTGTGCCACAGGGGAGCATACTGGGGCCAGTTTTGTATTTGATCTATACTTGTGATATGCCTTTGAGCAGCAATATCCATACATCTACGTTTGCCGATGATACAGCCTGCCTTAGTATGCACAAAAACCCGCAAGAGGCGTCCCGATATCTTCAAGAACATATTACACAGTTAGAAATCTGGTTGAACTTATGGAGAATTAAAGTCAATGAACAAAAGTGTGTCCATACAACGTTTACCCTAAGAAGAGATACTTGTTCCCCCATTCGAATCAACAATCAAAATATTCCTCAGCATTCCCAAGCGAAATACCTTGGTATACACCTTGATCGAAGGCTTACATGGAAACATCATATTGACTTTAAGCTAACTCAGATGAAACTCAAGTTATCTCAAATTCATTTGTTGATTGGCAGAAATTCAACACTTAGTCTGGACTGCAAACTTTTAATATACAAGTCGCTTTTGAAGCCAATATGGTGTTACTGCACTGCTTCAGCTTCAAATGTAGAGAGAATTCAACGAAGACAAAACAAAATTTTAAGGTTAATAACATCTGCTCCATGGTACATTAAGAATTCAAATTTGCATCGTGATTTAAAAATGCCACTAGTAACTGAAGAAATTGCAAGATACGCAGGCAAATACTTAACAAAACTCGAGTCACATCCTAATCCGCTTGCTCGTAATATTTTGAATTTTAATGGTCACATCCGCCTAAAAAAGAGGGACACAAGGGGTCTTATACTCAACACTCTAGATGGGAATGCTTGAAAATACATTTAATTTTCCTTTTTGATTATCACTACTTTGTATTATTTAAACTATCACTAAGTTTTGGCCGACACTGGTCGGGCTAAATAATTATATTTTAGCTTTAAGATTTGATCACTTATTGTTAGTTCATTTTTGAAGATACAATAAATAAATATATGTATTAAAAAAAAAAAAAAAAAAAAAAAAATTTAATTGATCTAATTAATTCAACATTATTTAATTTATTTGAAAAGTTATAACTTATAAATAAATATAATATATATATTAAAAAAAACTTTGACTTATCTCCAGGATTCGAACCTGTCATTACAAGAGTAGCACACTGACTACTAGCCAGCCAGCAGCAGTTTTCTTTATTGTAGTTGCGAAAATATTTCATTAAAGTTTCAACAAATCTATAATTTCCATAAATATAGATTAATTACAATTGTAATTTGATATTTTGATTTTCTTTTATGTCACCTAATCAATTTAAAATATTTTTTTGTATGAATGATACTACGAAATGTAAAATATTAACAACTAGAAAAGATTCATTCCATTATGAAATTTGCATCAATATATTGTAATGTTTCATTTTATTAATGAAATTATTCGTTGTATTAATGGAAGTGGTTCAACATAAAGGTTTAATTTCCGTTACGAAGTGTTTTTTTCAGTGTGTAACACGATAAGATGGATAACTCCCATTAAATAAGGTAATGCATTTAGCATTTCCCACACTAAACCAAGTCAATGCAAATGCAAGCTTATTGCATAAGCACTATATCTGACCTTCTCCTAGAAAAGGGACCTAGTGTATCAAAAAAACGGGAACTTGGGAAAATCGATAAAAATGAGAAAAACAATAACATTTTATTTTTTAAATTTACTGAACTAAACAAAAATATATACAATTTGTCTTGCCTTTGCAGTTTTTTTATTTTGCAAATAAAGAAATCAATAAATTCATTTTATTCCCTAAAATATGATTAAAATTTATGCAAAATGTAAAAAGCAAAGCATTTAATGTCTTCATCGTAAAAACATATCATATATTCTTCGACAATGAAAACAGCCTAGTAAGACTTCCGTGAGAAAAGCGGCCAGAAAATAGTGAATACACAAAACAATCGAGGAAGAGAAGCAACTACAGTGGTATATACATCTATCCCATCATAGAAAAGTGAAGTTTGCTTTCGCAATGTGTCTTGCTTTACTTTAATTGAACTGTCCGCTTCTTAGAATATTCACTGTCCAAATAAATGAAGAAACAACAATACAAAGTAGTGGCTGCATAAATTCAAAACTTAAATCAATGAACTTTTATGAATCAAAGAAAAGAAAAGAAAAGGAATGAATGAATAAAACTTAAATTAAATTTGCATTTTTAATACAATACATTCGTACACTCCACCATTCCTTTATACAATATTATTCAAATCTCCTCTCAAACAAAAAATCTCTTCTGTCGTATTTGCAGTTTGTGACCCACATGCATTTAGAAACTCATGAATGCATTGCCTTAGCAATTTGAATCAAGAAACTATATACTCGTAATATTTTCTTGTTGAAAATTTTTTTCTATTTAAAGTCATAATAAATAATTTGTAGGTATCCATTGGAAAAAGTAGTGGAGCAGACTGCAACTTGAAATCTCCTAATAAGTGTTGGCTGGACGACTGCTAATTAATATTATTTAATTCATTTGTGTAACATTAAATTCATGCAGTTCTTGTGACAGTTATAAGTATACATAGATACATAGTATATACATATGTATGTATGTATGTATATATTTTATGTATTTTAAGTTTCATTTCGATATTTAATTTCTTCTAGTGGACTATTTTTTTTATCTTATTCCACCATATTTAGCATACAATACCATTTTTATAAAAAAAATTCTTACACAATTACCGCACATACAAACAAAAAAAATAGCCATAAACTGTGTGATAAATCTACAGACAGTTTGACGAAGAGTGTAATCGTTTTTGAATATTATTAAAAATTTCTAAAAGTTTTCTAATAATAGTAAAAAAGTAAAATGCCTTTTCCCCACTGAATTCACCCGACTTTCTACGAGTATTTAACGAAATACCTCATTTGGCACACGCACACACACTAATATAACCCGTCGTAAAATCTGTTACTGGAAGCCTGCAGTCTACAAAATGTATGTATTTACTTATGTCTTCTCTGATTATTCATTCCAGTACTGAATAGTCACCTACTTCCATCCGACCAACCAGTCAATCACTAATGGCAATTTTCCATATACAAATGTCTCAACATGTTTTATAAAATTTATCGTGTGTAACATGTTTGCGCACAAACATTTACAAATACTTGCACACATGCATACATACATTCATAAATATGTATGTGCATATGTGCATGCATATGTATGCATGTGTGTAGATTCTGACATTCGAATAGCAGCACCAGCTAAAAACTTTTTACAGAAAAGCCTGTAAAAACTAACTGGTGGGTAAACAAAACAGAAACTTGGAACAGAAACGTCTTATAAATTTGCATTTGTGTGATGCACACTATTTAAAATCTTCGATATGAAGAAGGATGTAAAATAATCCAAGTTTAATGTAAATGTTTACTTTGATTTGTATCTTTGAAAAGCAAATTTTCGTTCCTTTTCAATCGATCAAACGCAATTTCGTTCATGCTTTAGTTTATCCTTGTAGAAAATCTTTGCAGTTGCACAATTAGTATGGTACTGTCAAGTTAAATGAATAAAGTAATAAATATTTTAATTTAAAGACCGGAGGGAGATCTCTTTTTCTCTCCTACTAAAACTGTTGGAAAGTGAATAAATGTTCGAAATGTTTTTTTTTACTAATTAAAATCTGCCACGGAAAGAAAACAAGTTGTTACAAACAGCGCTAAGGTAAGACAAGGAAACTTCTATTATAAATTTGGAAAGGGAAACCATGTTGAACATTTAAGTAAAGGAAAATTAAAGAAATTTGCATTAAAAATTTTCTCAATTCAATAATTCCTGGGAAACCGTATTTAGTATAAAATTACAATATACATACATACATACAAGCAATTATTATGTAAAGAACTAAACTGAAAGTTTAAATAATATCAATTAATAATTGATTTTGATTTTGATTAAATAATTGATTTCCGGTAAAAGAACATGTGCTTTAACTAAACAGCTGACTGTTGTCGATTCAATAAAACGACTAAAATTATTGCCGCTTAGTTAACAACAGCACATGTTGGTGGTAGTGTTGCTGCATAGAGAAGTCGGTAATTTTGATGCTATTGTTTTCAAACGATTAGATTATCGTTAAAATAGATTAGTGAATCGAACTACATCAAAGTTTTATATGTATGTGGGCAATTTAAAATTAATTATTTATTAATTGATTTTTTCAACAGTAAATTCTATAATTTGTTTTAAATTTAGTAAAAAAAAGTTTTCGATTCTACATCGAAAAAATTTTGCTTCATAAATTCGACGAAACAAATTCATTAAATTTTTTCACAAATCTAATGATAATTTCCCAAATCTAATGAAAATTTCAAGAATATTGTGAAAGAATTTCATTGGAAATTCTTTATATTTAAGAAACATTTACAGTTGTTGCTTGAAATAAACGTATATAGATAAGTACATACCTTAAAGCGATTAAGTTAAAAATTAAATTCTTTAAAACTAAAAAAAATAATAAAATATACAACAACTTAGAATTTCATTATAGCTGTGATATGTATTCGTTGTCTTAATGAAAATTTCATTGTAGTCATGAGAGTCTGATAAATTAAATGTATTTCAACAGTTGTCACCCAAAAGCTTGCATCACATGTGGTTCTGTATGATTGATCTTGTACTCTTTGTACGCTTATTTACACATACAGTTTAAATTAAGTTATTTCGTTGTTATAATAGAGTTATTCACTGCTTTTGTGAAGTTATTTAATTTTTTTGATGAAATTATGTCGTTATTTTAATGAAATTATTTCGTTGTTTTAATGAAACTATTTCGTGGTTATAATGAAATTATTTCGTCGTTTTAATGAAATTATTTCGTTGCTTCGATGAAGTTCTTTCTTTGCATTGATGACACTGTTTAATACATTTGACGTAGTTTTCATTAAAATAATTTTAATGAAACTGGTTTCAGTAAAATCATTTTTTATTAAAAATACATTGAAATTGATTATTGAGGGGTTTAGCTGGATTCATTGGTTTTATTAATCCAACGAAGCGTGACGTTGGATGAATTTTAATGAATTTTTTGATTGGATTAATGTCAAAATTCATAGAACTTATGAAAAAAATTCTTTCAGTGTAACAATTTATTAATTGAAGAAAATTAAAGTTTCTTTTTCAAAAAACTTATTAAAAAATTTTGCAGTGCAATGGAAAACATTCTGTAAACTGCGTCAATTTGGGTACCCCTGTGGCTGTGTAGTAGCAATGTTAGGCTCTCAGCTCAGAGCTCCTGGGTTCGATCTCAACCCAAGGAAATTAAAAACAGACTGCCAATCCCGTATATATACGAGTAGTACAGAAGTTATCGAAGCCCTAAGCCAAAATCATACAAACTTATATACAGATGGTGGAAATATAAAGATATTGTGGATTACAGAATATCGGGTTATCACTGGAAACGAAAAGGTGAATAAGTCGACCAGGAAAGAACAACATCACATTAGAAAACGTCGAACCTTTTCAGATATTCAAAAGCAAACTAAAAAAATTATCTATAGAACTATACGTCATAGATTGGTAGAAGACCGATAAGGAAATTGGTAAATCAGATGACAAATTTTCTATGTGGAGAATGTATCAAATATAGCCTATAGTCTTAGAGATACAGTTTGAAAAAACTACAAAATTTTATTGAGATAAGTATGTTCTGATAGGTTTTTGGTTTCTTTATTGGGAGTTCCCCACCATATTTCTTCTTAAGAGTGCACAACATGTTGTAAGACCATAAGTGTAACTTGCAATGAATGGTGTCAAAATTTATTACTTATAGGGGCTAATTTGACCATGGGCACTATCTTAAATTTCTTAAAGTTTTATGCTATACAATTTTTCGTTTTTTATGTCGTTTATAAAAAGGAAGCTTGGCGATTTTTGTAGCAAGTCGTATGGGAAAAAGGTGGGATCTCTCGCGTGAAGGGTGTTTTCGGTATATTTTGTTGTCATTGTCTTTTGGCCTTATATGAATATATTGGCATTAGCTTGTACGAGCTTTTCAACGTCCGACCATAAAAGTAGAGGCAGTCATGCAAGTTTTCTTTAAGACATCAAGTGTAATCTGGTTTGCTTATTGGCGGCTTTTGGCAAACGAATTGTTGTTGAATATTTTCGAAATGAGAATTCTTTGTATTGTTTCTTATTATTTTTAGTTGTGCTTGATGCATGTACTATATGCAATAAATATATAAGTGTGTAGCGCTTAGACGAATTTTAAATAACAAAAGCATTTCAGTATCATTTAAAACGTTCGTCTTAACAAATTACTTAAGAGAAGTATAAAACAAAAAATTATTTTCATGTTTATTCTGAAAAAAAACAAGAAACAAAGTTGAAATTACAAAGCAAAGTATAAACACAATTCTTAGCAGATATTGAATTACCTTATTTCTAGATAATATGTGGAAAGTATCTTCTGTAATCTTTGTCACACTAATTTTGAAGTTTACTTCAAATTACACTGTCCATCAATAAAAAAAATAAGAAAGTTCTGCCGACTGTGTCTTGTGAAGCGGACTAAAAGAGTATATATGTATGTATGTACTAGTGATGCACGAATATTTGTATTTGTGTTCGAATTGTCGAATATTTGGCCATTTTCAGGCGATTACGAATACGAATATTTTTCCAAAGAAATCAAATAAATAAATGCATAATTCCTAAACGAAATTTAAATAAATGACTAAAAATTTTAGTTTGTAAAATACATAAATTTTTTTATAGAAATTTGTGCTTTGTATCGTTTTCAAATATTATTTAATGACGATCATTAAAATTTCCTGTACTTTTTATTAACTTTAAAGTACGCCAACAAAAGTGCAGTGTGAAGTCCTTTTTCATAACAATTTTTTAATATTCGAATTCGTATTCGCAAATATCGTTTAAAATATTCGTATTCGTATTTTCGAATATCAAAAACTGACATTCGTTACATCACTGGTATGTACGTATATCGACATTTTCAAAGTTTACGTCGGTGTAGTAAAAAAAAAATTAGGAATTAGGATAGACACACAACTGAAACAAATGTCTTGCCAACAGTCTTGTTTAGCGTTTGCTTTAGAATATTTCGCTATAGTAAAGAATTTGAAAAATTTCTCATATCTTGAAATGTCTTATCAATGGCGGGATTTTAATAGAAATATTCAGTGAAAATATTTTTCATAAAATTTATTATAAATCTCAGAACACACTTGAGTATAAAATTCAACTTTGATACCAGAAACAAGAAAAAATATGATTACATAATTTGAAACAAACATTACAAAAAATTAAAAAACCGCCGACGAGAAAATTTATTATAGCTGCCGTTTGGTCCAATTTTCAAGTATAGCCTGGAAGATGTTAGATCAAGTCACCTTTCAAACAGAAAACACTAAATCAAAACAAATCGAGGATTAAAGAAAAAAAACTAAATAACAAGATTTTAAATAATATCGTATTCGGGAAAATCCCGAAAAAGAAAGGTGATTTTTCCCCAAAAAATCCCTTGGGATTTTTACGAGATTTTCATCCCCAATCACAAAGAAATCCCTATTTGGAGGCAAATCCTCTAAACAGAGCAATCCGATAAAGTAATTGAGAGAGCATGTTACAGAATGGATGGAGCTTATGAAAACTCTAAAATGGTAATAGAATACCAAATTAACTATACAATCAGTTTGGACTAGGTCTAGTCTAGTGAGTCTGGGATTGTGTTTGCGCAGCCGCTTATACGAAAATGGAAAAAATTTTGATTTCTGCACAAGCAAAGTTAAAGTGCCCGTACAAACACAAATAGATTGTAGAAGCATAACGTGTTTTTCATTTGCACAAATGTTTATGCGTTTGTGCAGATTATTAAATTCTTAACAATTCATTAGATCAGTGTTTTATTTTCTCATCTGACATGGAAACATGATACCAATGAACTGTTTTCAACTGAATGATTCATTTAATTTCAAAAAAACATATTAATTAAAATCTTAAATATAAATATTTATCTGTTGCTTCTTTTTTAATATAAGCACATTTTACCATAATAATTTGCATTAATAGTTTTAAAAACTCGTAAATACGCAAAAAGCAATTGCAATTATATTCGAAATTAACATACAATTAATAATAAACTAAGAGTAAACGCAACGAAACATCAACAGCAACAAATTGCAACGACTTGGAACTCACCTACACAATTTTATACTTCTGTATGTATGTTTACAAAAAAAAAGAGAGTTAAAATTCAGAAAACTTATTTAAGGCCGTGATACACTATCCTACGAAGTCGTGCGATCTACGAAAAAGTACATCCCTGGTATGATGGTGTTTATGAAAATTTTCAAAAGACAATAACAATTCATTCCATCAGGGTTGCAGTTTTTTGTAGATCGCACGACTTTGTATGATAGTGTATCACGGCCTTTAAAGTTATGAGTTCACTACCAACTTACCCTCATACCTAAACAAGAGCGGCAAGCGTCGCGTTTGCAGCAGGATACGCATTTTCAGTAATTTTAAATGTAAAATACATACCCTGGTGCTTACGCAATGCTTGACGCTATTATTTAGGTATGAGGGTTAATAGTAAAATAAAATGAATATTTTTTCTCAAGAGATGATTATACAAAATATTTGTGTACAATTTTTATACAACGTGTGTATAGTGAACAACATGACGATTAATGCTAAGAACACAACTGGGACCAACGACGAATATCGTCCACGTCGACGAATTCGTCGATAAGAAATTGTTGCGTAGATTCGTCGTGTGAAGCACAATAACGGCGAATTTACTCAGCGAATTCAGCTCTTATAATTGCTAAAGGTGGTTATTGTTAGTCCGCGTACAATATACAAGTAAAAAAAATGTATCTCAGAGCTGTAAGTGGGTGACTATTAAACAAACTTGACTTTGAGTTAGCTAATAAAAATTCAGCATTGGTTATTTGTAACTTAAAAATATGCGTTTCCTGTTTCCTGAAGAAACTGCAGCGAAATGTTGATAAATAAATAATTACAACTTTCTTTTGTATATTTTGTTCGTAGAAAATTATCACATGTAATTTGACTTTTTTTTAAAAATACGAAGATTATTCAAATCAAATCAAATATTTGTTTAAAGACTTACAGTTTATTATATTTATGTACGTAATTCTTACTAACGTTTCGAAAGTTTTTCTCTAAACATGTGAAGTTGTGAAACTTTTTTTAAGAATATTTTGGTTGAAGTCTGGTAATAAGTTTCTAAGCTTAAAACAAACGAAAATTCTTCATATAAAGAAATAAAAACAAAATCGAACTAAAAATTAATATTAAAAAAATTTTAAAAATTTTTAGATCCAAATTACAATTTTTATAATCGACTGTAGGGTAAAACTGGAAATACCAGTTGCATTAAAATCACAACTTGCATGCAAAATACAAACGAAAATTGCATTAAAATTATTCCGAACGCAATATATTTTAAACAATAAAGAAAGTTATGAGCAAAAATAAAATACAAGTGCAATGCAACAAATTTAACACATTTTTTTGTGCTTTTGTTGTTGCAACAAAAGCTGGTATAAGTTTTAAGAATTTCATCTGTTTCTATTTTTTTTTTTATGAGTTGTGTTCGCACTAATTAGTTGCACAACAGACCGAAAAATACGCAAATCTACAAGGCATAATTGCGTTTATAAAGCAAACAGAGGGTGATTCACTCTGAGGTAATTTTGCAAGTACTGAGCTGAGTACTCAGCTATTTACGATGTTTAAGTTAGTTGTGAGCCATGTCATACTTTATTTTAAAAGCCGACCAAACCAAATGTTATTCGAGTCAAATTAAAAGTATTAACCATGGGAAAAATAACGATAGACGTAAACTAACAGAATATTCCAAACTAACTAACAAAAAAGTTTCGGCATCATCCATATTTGATGTACATATGATAATTTTGTCAGTAAATTTTATACTAATTTAAGTTTCCAATTCCAACGTAAAACTGTATTATAAATATTGTAAAAATGGTTCATAGAACGAACTTGCTGTATTATTAAGTCTACCCTAGTCATGAATTTCTGCTGGACAAGAATAGACGTCAATAGTTTACATGTTTGTGGGTTAATTTTTTATTTATTTTTTAATAACATCGTGGCTTTCATGCAGACTTCACATTAATTTTTGTTGCAACTTTATAGTGAAAGCGTGTGGTGCGTACTTTTCAAACTATTTTAGAAGATGCATAAAAATGCAATTAAAGCAATTAATTATAAGACAGTAGATCTTATTTACGCAATTTTTCTTTCCAGTTTTTTTTTTGTATAAAAGCTTACATTATTGATATTTATTTTAAACTGTTAGTAATTTTCATAAGCATTCGGCAAAAGAATATATTATGTTATAGACTTAAGGTGCTGGTGATGGTGCTGATGTAGCTCAGCGGCATTTAAAAGGTAATTCTCATTTACAAGCTAAACAGTATGCGTTTTCTAACGTAAAATCATAATGAAGTGTTGAAAAATATTTGTCTAATTCCATTTTTTTTTATTTTATAATTACTCTAATGGAAGAGTGGAGTAAAAATAATGGTATTTGAATAAATTTTTTTCTACTCAATGCTGCCACTGTGTTAGCTGAAATTTACTCAATTCAGTGACCATAATGGTATATAACACTAATTACGATGAAATTTTTATTATTTATCCAATGATGTGACCGGCTTTAAAGTGTTATTATGGAAAAGGGGTCAACAAACAACTGCGAGCTTAATCAGAGTTAAGTTATGATTTTAAAAACTTAAAATAAAAATTTTACAAACTAAATAAAAAAAATTTTTTGGGTTGAAGTCTACTAACGAGTTTCAAAAGCGGGAACGAAATGCATATAGACAATTGCTTCACCATAAAAACAAGCCAAATTTTGAAATTAAATAAAGACATTATGTCAAACAAATATACTTCGGTATTTCATGAATAAAAATAAGTACAAGAATTAAAGACATAAAAAACTTTGGGAAATTTACTAAATTTGAGATCAAAGATGACCATATTTTTTTCGAAATCTCCTAATTTGCATATTTGCAAAATTTTATTCAATTTTAGTAAAATTTTACTTGAACATAAGAATATAATTACTATAAACTAGTTCATTAATTAATTACACTATGCAAAATATTGAAACTTTTGGAAAAACTCACGGCCCTAACAGTATAGTTTCGATAGTACTACTAAAGGGTAGTAAGATTTTAGCAAGATTTGTGTGGTAGACTCTTAGATACATTATTGTTATATATAGCTGAGCGCTATCACTAAGCAGTGATGCCAACTTTGTTGGTTCTAAAAGCACATCCCAGTCTTATAAAAGCACTAAAAAGAGTAATTATGAAGTCGAAAAAAGCGTAAAAAGCACTAACGTGAAAAACGAGTGAAGTTTAATAATGTCTGCTAGGCTATTCTCTATTTCGGCAATATTACCAACACCTTTAAAGAAATATATCAGGCAAAAAAGGTATGCTTTAGACTGAACAAATAAATACACCAAGCTTTTATTAAAGCAATTTTAAGGAATACACAAATTTCTAAAAGCACTAGTTAGTGCTTTTTTTTTAGTTCCAAAAGCACTAAGTTGGCATCGCTGTCACTAAGTTTGAATTAGCTGTGGACCAAAAACTGATGACACCATTTTTTTAAGGTGCAGTGATTTTAGAAATCTTTGGAGGGCCATAAAAAAGATGTTCAGTTGTTCATTACAGGATTTTACTACCATTTAGTAGTTCTATCGAATCTATACTGTTAGGACCGTGTGGATCTTTCACTGTTGCACAGTGTTATTAGTAAATATTTCACTTGTCTAAAGTAAAAAACTGCTTTCTTACTCAAACTTAGAAAATTTGGCTTAGTTTTTTGTTAATTCTTTTCTTTTGAGTCTACGTTAAAAAGTATTAAGGGGCCCATAGACACATACAGGGTGGCCCAGAAAGACCGAAGTGGTGTGAATTCCTTATAACTTTTTATTTAAGACATATTTTTTTAATTTTTTGTTTTTTAAATGCAGTAAATTTATAGGGAATATTTTTAAATTAGTTATTAAAAATGATATCCCGCAAGTGGTGGACATTTTCTGCTTCGCACAAATGTGTTCTTTCCATTTCCATTATTCATAACTTAGTTATGAGTGACGAAGCCTCGTTAACAAACAAAACTTTAGGATATGGGATATTGAAAACCCGAGAGTACTTCATCAACGACAATTACACCCAGTTAAGTATGCTGTTTGATGCGGTGTTTCTTCAGAAAGGATCATTGGCCCATATTTTTTTGAAAATGAACGAGGTGTCGCCATTTCCATCAATGGTGATCGATATCAGGCCATGTTGGAAAATTTGGTAAAGCCAACCGTGGAAAACCATCCGCAAATATGGTTCCAACAGGATGGACCCACAGCGCACACTTCCAGGGCCACAATGGCTCTTTTACGCGACATCTTTGGTGAAAAAATAATTTCGCGTAGAAGCAATTTTAATTGGTCTCCGCGTTCCCCGGATTTAACTGCTCCAGACTGTTTCCTTTGGAGTTATTTAAAAGGGAAAGTTTATCTTAATAAGCCTAGGACTATTGAGGAATTAAAAACCAATATTCGAGACGAAATTAACAACATAACACCGGAAGTTTTGCGAAAGGTCATTGAAAATGTGTTGGAAAGAGCACATTTGTGCGAAGCAGAAAATGGCCACCACTTGCGGGATATAATTTTTAATAACTAATCTTAAAATATTCCCTATAAATTTAATGTATTTAAAAAACAAAAAACTAAAAAAATATGTCTTAAATAAAAAGTTATAAGGAATTCACACCACTTCGGTCTTTCTGGGCCACCCTGTACTGCTTGCAGCTACTGCCGATGAACCCTTGGTATACGTGTGTGATTAATATTTTACCACAAACTTGTCAATCATCATTTAAAATAAAAATTTATAAAATAAACATGCGTTTGAGAACATTTGTGATCTGATCATGATTGCAAGAAGCTCTCTTTTCGATTTCTAATCGCCAAATTTTTATTATAGTTTCCCTGGAATCAATGAAAGTATAGTTTCTTAAAAATTACTTCCAATTTTTTTACTGGAAACATAGGGTCTAATTTTATAAAACTCAACGCTAAGTGTTGACAAATCTTGCATGTTGTTGTTGTAATTTATATATTTTGCATATAAAATTTTCATTGCGTTTTACAAAATAAGACCCTTAATTATAGAATATCATTCCACTTTTCAGGATCTGTAGTATTATTTCCGATGAAATGAATATAATTATGATTTGAATTGAAGTCAATATAACAAAACTCACTTGACTTGTATTTTGAATAAAGCCAGAATTAGTTTTTACTTTCTGTTCTGTTACGAATCAGCTGACTCGTTTTGGTTTATAGAAATATAATACAAGTCATTAGTTTTTCTGTTTCATTCTGTTCTGTTTCGGTTCAACCTGTGAAAATCCAAAAATTGATAAGTAATTGTAAGTGACAGCATAAATTAAATAAAAATGTTTTGAAATAAATTGTGATTGTATTTTTAGAATTAAAAAAAAATTTTTAAAAGAAAAAATTACATTATATTGAAACGTAACAATGGACAATGCAAAACTCACCGCTTAAGTGCAAAACTACGACCCTTCTGGTAAGAAACAGCTGATAAGTTACTACAACAAAAGTAATTCCCTGTCTACATTTGCAATTTTGTTGCATGCAATTCTGCTGCGGAATTGCGTAAGTGTCCACATTAGAAAAATCGAGTACTGCAATTCTTGTATTTGTTATGCCTTCTTCAACCCTACCAAACTTCAAGTTGAATAGAGAAAATTGCAAAGCAAAAGAGAATTGCCGAGAACATGAAACACTGTACCCCTCCCCAAGCTTCTTACCTCTCTCTCCTAAAACAACCAAGAATTGCTGCAACAAAATTGCAAGTGTGGACACTGAGTAAGTACATAAATTTAGAAGCAGAACGGCACAGCACAGCACAGCACAGAACAGCAACAGAAAGTAAAGACTAATGAAGCCTTAAATCTATCAAAATGAATTTAGTGCTCGGTCAAGAAATTTGTAATTGTAATTCTTGTGCTTATGTGTGAAAACCAACAAGTTTTTAAATTTTAAATTTATTCTTTAGAAATATTTCGTTTACTTTTTACATTGGAAATTTAAAACCATTTGAATTAAATTTGTATTGAATGTTAAAAAAAAATCTATGATTTTTTTCTCAATTCAAAAAAAATTAAAAACATGTTTGAGTTAATACTACAATTTCCATAATTTGTTGAATGCTAATTAATTCGTTAATAGAATTTTTGTTTTCTTCTTTAAATTTTGTTTTTAATTTTGCTGTGTTCCCTTTATAAATAAAACTTAAAAAAAAATAAACCGACTTTAAAAATAAGCACTAAAAAAGTACAAATACTATAGATCTAGTTAAATAAAATATTTTTAAATATGTTACCTATAGTGTTGTTTGAGGAGGATTGAGTATTGTGTCTATTTTAGAGCTCAAGGTGTGTGGTAAGTTTCGTAAAAATCGGTTTAGTAGAACAACATGAAATATTATAATACATTTTTTCAACTTTAAAATTGTGTAATTACAAGATTGATTGCTAGGTTTCGCAGCAATCAAATGAGTAGAAGATCGTAAAATCAAAGCTATACCCTTTCGAACGACAAAAAAGTTTTTACAATCGATCTTCCTTTTTTTGAAGTCGTTTAAAAAGAAGAAATATATACGTGCAATTTTATTGTACATGTAGGTATGATAACAAATAAAGCTTTAGCTTATATATAAGTGGTACATCGATTTAAAAGAAATCGTTGGTATATCGCGTCATTATTATTCTGGAGTAAGGCTCTATAATAATGACCGTTGTATCTCTGGCGTGTGATCTTTATTTTCATATCTATCAACTGCAACTTTCAACTGTTACATAATACAGCATAATAAAGCTAAATTTGCTTAGTTGGACTCAAGCGATTATTGCAAATTGCCATCGATATGTAGAAAACATTCTGGTTTTGTTGGATCCTTCGATAATTGAAATTTATCCCAATGGACTTACACTCCGGTTTTCATTGTAACAAGTGACAAAATTTAAGAAGCGAGTGACGTTCAATGTTCCCCAATGCTTTGTTGCTCCAATATCAGTTAAATTTTTTAGAGTCAACTACTTTAAATCGGAAGCTCTGCGAAGAAATTGTAATGTGTAAATTGTATAAATATAACTATTCATTTTTCAGTTCATTCTCCAAAACAGTATATTAATTTATTTATATCCTTAACATCACACACATACATACTTACATATGTACATGGACATTTTAATGCACATAATTTTTTACGAATTTTCTTTAGCATTTTTTCATGGCCAAAAATAAATAAAATGATTTGCTATTTGGACAATATTAAAAAAAATTTGAGAAAATCATCTTTGACCTAAATAGCTTAATTAAGTAAACGAAAATTAAAAACATTATTTGTACCTGTTCCCACATACAAACATACATACATACATACATACATATGTATGTGGATGAAAGGAGACTTATTAATAATACGCTTGAATTGTAACAACCATAAAAATATTAAAATTAATTTTATGAAGCACGATTATTGTCATATTTTTGTTGCTAGAATGACTTCTATTTACTTCCTAATTTTTTGATTCTATTCTAATTGTTTATGAAGTCAATTGAATTAAATTTGTTAAATTTATCACATATGTAAGCATGTATGTATGTATGTATGTATGTATGTATGTATGTATGTATGTATGTATGTATGTATGTACATGTGTTGACATAATTTTAACGCAAAAAATTTGCAGATTCAATTAAAAACTATTTTTTAAGACTATTTTATGAAAGTAAAACAAACAAATTTTAAATGTAAAAGTATTTATCATTCTTCGAATGTGCAAAACTCCAAAACTAATTATAATTGACAGGCAAATACCACAAGCCAACAGACACAAACAAGCGAACGAATTAACGAACAGGTAAGCAACACATACATACATACATACATATGTACATATAATTAAAACTCTAGCTCACTGTGAGTGCAAGTTTAAGTCAAATTCGTTCCAAATCCTCAAGAAAATTATTTACGAGGCATGTTTTCACCATTTTTCATACAAGAAAGACACATCATTGTGAAGTAAATTTATACACAATTTTATATATAAAAAATTATTTATAAAGTACAGACATATGTACATAGACAGTTATGGGCAGACAATTAGCACAAACAAACTTTTATCATTTGTTAATAAAAATATTTAAATCATGCATGCTTACGTATGTATGTATGTACATAAGTGTGTATAAAATGATAAAAAAAAATGTACAGCCTTATTTATAAAACTTATTAAGGCTTATAAAGGCATTTTATTTGAAACAAATTTTAATATAAAATTTTTCTTAAAAATCCTTTATAAAGCCTTAATAATTTTAATAAATAATTCTGATAGAATTTAAAATTTGTGAAAAATAAAACGAAATTTTTATGCATCTGAATACTGAGTAATTTTCAATGTTTTGTAGAACCAGGTACATATGCACATATGCAAGTATATGCATATATGAGTTTGTGATCCGCTTATTAATGCTATTAGAGATATTTTTTAAATTTTTTTCATTGAAACCCAAAGTTCATTTCCAAAATTTTGTTGGAAAACAAACTTTTATAATGTCCATTCTTAGTTAAGTTTAAATAGTCGAATTAAGAATTATATGTACGTATTTCTTAAAAAATACTCTTACGTTAATTAGATGGAAAAAATATTGAATTCGAGATCATATCTACATGTATACGAGTATGTACGTTAAGTCATATTTTATATCTACAATTATATTACAATTTTGTAGTGTGTGTCTGTGTGTCTGTCCGTGTCCACGCACAGACCAAACGGCTCTACCGATTTCAATTTAGTTTTTTCCGTTGAAAGGTGACTTGATCGAGGTGGTTCTTAGCTATCTTTTAAGGAAATCGGTCCAGCCGTTTAAAAGATATTACATCTTCTCTAGATATATTCGGGGGTTTTAAAATTTTTTAATTTTTGTTATATTTTATTCTATAATATTGTTTAATGTAAGCTTAGTTCTTTGATGGCTCCATAGAATGGTCTGAGTGTATCACTCAAATATGTTTATGTTTGATCAATGTCTGCAAAAATCTAATGACAATTCACGCGACTACAAATTCTGATGATAAGTCAAGCTTTCAGCCATGATGAGAAATCTTAGCTTTATTCCTTTCTCTGACAGAGGGAGCATACGTGCTGTGTGGTTACCACTTACAAACATGATCAATATATAACGCCGCTTATTATAAAAAGGTTTCTCTAAATAATTTTTAAATATCTGCAAATATATCTTCTATAAAAAAATTAAATTTGGATGAACTATTATTTACTCGAGTTATTCGTTGAATGGACAAATATTACTCGAATAAAGTTTTAATCGTAAATTTAATTTTTTAGTCAGTTTAATATTATTTTTGTAAGCTGTGATTAAGAAGCAGCATACTCGCATTTTAGACAACCATTAACCGTTAAGCGTCAAAACTTTCGAAAGCGAAACATATATATACATATTTCACACTATATTAATGATGTTAGTAAGATAAAGCGATAAAAATTTTACTTGACGAAGATGCAAAGATACAAAACCCAAAGAAGCAAACGGTTGCCACTTTCGCGCCTGCTGGGCCTGAGTCACTTTGATTTTACGAGCGTGAGAGTCAACACGTCTAAAATATTGTGTAAATATTGTGTATGGTGTGTTGTGAGTGCCTTTCATATACATTTTCCATCCAAGTCAACCGTTCGGGTTATGGAAACAGGGAGTAAATGTAGTTTGTTGACAGCTTTTCCTGATGATTATTCATTAGCAAGATTTCATAGTACAGTAGTTAATGTTAAATTGATTAACCGCTTAAAATATATGAAAAAGTGTCACATTTAATGATTCTCGTTTAACTGATATACCAGCTTAACTGCTCATCAAATTACAGTAAATTTTTGAAATCGCACGTAAAAGATCATGTTGAATAATATGATGCAGCAAGCCTTAAACTTACAAGTGTAGAGTGCAATTTTTTTGAAATATTCTTTAAAAAATTAATGCAAGAAAGGATATTAAATTTGACTTAACACAAAATAAAATCTACTTGCTGCTGAAGTGAAACTGAAAAAATGTGTACCATATGGAATATATGTACCTACGTTTTCTAAACCCCGGGATTGTTGTATTAAAACTTAAAATTAATTAATAATTACAATTTAATTGCGTTAATTAGAATCAACCAATAGAGTTTTGCATAAATGATGTACTCGGTTTTCGCCATCAAGTCATAAATTTTTGAAAAATCAATTAACAGTAAACAATTTATGAATGTATTCTATAAATAAATACATATGTACATATATTTTCTTAAATATGGACGATCTGGCATAAATAGTAACATGCAAATAAATTCAATTAAATTTATATTGATTCCTCTAAATCTTTATGAATAAAAAAATCCAAATATACTTACACTTAACAAATGCATTTCAATAACAATAGTGAAATGTTCGAAGTTCACATACAAGATATTCTGCATCATGCTCTTGGCATAGACAAGTCTGTTTCAGCAATAACAATACCGTAATATATATATATATAGTATCGCATTCATCTACTGTTTTAAATACATCTTATACATATGAGTTCGTTGTACATACATATATAAGTACGTACACTTAGCAAAGTTCGTATTCGTACACCCTCCTCAATCAATAAAATAAAAATATTTCTTGCAAGATTTTGTTTAAATATGTTGTATTTAATAAAACAGTCAAATAAAAATATATTTTAGTTATTTTTAAAGAAAATCAGAACTTACTAATTAAAAAAAACTCAATTCATATTCGTTCAAATTATAAAGGTATTCATTTCAGGGTTTTCTCGTTGAAAAAATTTAATTTTTTTGACAACAAACACAGGAAAAAAAATTCAAAAATTTTTTAAATTTTTTTCCTGTGTTTGTTGTAAAAAATTACATTTTTTCATTTTTCCAACGAGCAAAAAAACTGAAATGAATACCTTTAATTTTTTTTAATCGGAAAAATGAAGACATATTTTATACTAAAACTAGTTTTTAAAATACATTTTTAGGATTATTTTAGTATACGAATGTAAATTTTGCTCATTAAGGACATGTAGTGAATTCCGCTTTTTTCTATAAAACTATTTATCGAAATGTTACTTTGATTATTTGATTTGTTAAGTAGAACCTTGTTTTATAAATTCGTGCAAGAAAAATAACAGTATTATAGTTATTTATTTAATTACAAGAGTTTTTCTTATTTTTTAATTTAATGGTGTACGAATATGAACTTTGTATACTGTACGTACGCAATCATGAACAGGAACGGCAGCAACAAAACCACCTTACAGAATTTATCTATTTATGTAAGTAATAACAAATAAGTAATTAGTTAAGCCACAAGTAAATGCATGCTTAGTACATATGTATAAAAATCTCGAAAGGCAAAACAAAAGACAATATGTTACAAACACTGTACATATGTACATAAGTATGTACGTATGTCAAGCAAATGGGATGTATTGCATATTTTTGTGACTGAAACAAAAAAAACGATAGCGGCAGCACTGTAATTTAGTATTTACTAATTATACAGTTATGTGCATTCGTTAAAAAATATATGTACACATGTACATACATATGTATGTATGTACACATATTACCGCTACTCTTTCGCAGAATTACAATTGGAAATTTTTTAAAATAGAAATATATATGAAAACTTTAAGTAAAGCTTTATTTACAAAGTTATAAAATTAGCGTATTGGTAGAAGAACATTTACTCTTTTCCAGATCTGTAATATCATTATATATTCATCTCATGTTTTTCAATATCATGTCCTAATTTGACTTACAATTTTAAAAATCTGCAACAAATAATTATGAATGGCATAACGACAGGTAAATTTCCTTAGATTCTGACAATTATCTAATTTTCACCAAAATCTTATAATTAGTTAGATACTCTACTCTACAATGAAAAATAAAATGACTTTTCATTATAAGCACACATATGACGATAACAAACGATAAGCAGTGATACGAAATTTTTATATTTGCACTTTTTAGCTATTTCTATATACATATACATACATATTTCTCATTTCGATATCGAAATGATCAATTGTTTTGAAAGATTAATGCTCTTATGCATAAACGATTGTTAAAGTTAAAGCATGCGTTAAAACCGGTTTTTCCATACAAAATTCGTTTGTTAAACCTACTTTAAATTTACCAATCGTTTTTGTATAAGGGGGTAATAGTCTGCACAAATTTTCTTGTCATTCGAGCACTGCTTTGGTTATACTTTGTGTCAGGGTAACTGTATTTCATTAATAATAAAGAATAAAATTAATCTTATATTTGAAAAGAAATTTTTCAGTTGTTATATCACACAAAATCAAGACATACTAATGTGTACATTCGCAGCAAAAAATTTTTTGATTTGGCGCCACTAACAACTGATGGGAGCAACGTAATTCTTACTTGTTAATGCTTCGAAAAATGCATCTGGAAAGCACTAACGTAAGGCTATTGGGAAACTGTAATTTTTACTGGGTTGTGGACAAGAAAGTTGATATTCATCAATTACTTCCAAAGATATATGAAAAACTACTTAACTTTTTTAATCAAATACATACAAAAAAATACACAAACAATACACCGAAAGAATTTTGCTTCATAAGTCCAATGATACAATTTCATTAAATTTTTTTCTCAAATCTAATGATAATTTCACAAATCCAATGAAAATTTCATGAATATTGTGAAAGAATTTCATTGGAATTGCTTCCTTGGTATTCCTGTTTCGTAAGAATATTTTTTTATTGGATTTTATACAACAATATTTTCTAATTATTAAGAAACTCCTTTATATTTAAGTTATTTCATTCTTTTCATGAAATTATTTTATTGTTTCGATGAAGTTATAGCACTGCATTAATTAAACTTAAATAAATTTAATGAAGTTTTCAATAAAATAATTTTAACGAAACTGGTTTCATTAATCCAACGAAGCGTGACGTTAGTTTTTAATGAATTTTTTATTAGGTTAATAACGAAATTCATAGAATTTCTGCCGAAAATTCTTTCAGTGTATAATGTCACTAAATACTCACTTTTTACGAGTATTACAAATTGTTTAATAAAAATAATCATTAACAAGTGGAAAATATATGCACAAGTTTTGCACATAAAACATAAAAAATGTATACATATACTTACATATGTACGTAATATGTACATACATACATAGTATGTACAGTAAATCATAAACAGCCAGCATTCAAAAAATCCCATAATTTCAGGGTTTCCAAAAACCCGTCGATATTATTCAAATGCCGCAAGTATGTAACATAAAAAGAACTATAACGGTATTGCATATTGCTCAAGGAGACTGTGCTGCAAAATAAATTTTTGCAGTCGTGGCATGTCATTTGAAAGACAGAGGGGCAAAAAAAAGTAAAAAATCAATTTTTATTTTATATATGTACATATATAAATTATATTTTCGTAAACGTAACAATTAAAAATAATGTTCCCTCTATTTTACAAGAGAACACTAAACGTAAAACAAAGTTTAACAAAAAAAATTAGACACTACAGTTATAATATCACTGTTCTTGAAACACTTTCAAGTGAGCCCAAATATGATACGTCTACATTACGCCTGCCTTAGTTTGCACGAAACCCCTCAGAAGGCATCCCGATATTTTCAGGAACACACTACTCAGCTGGAAATATGGTTAAACTTATGGAGAATTAAAGTAAACGAACGAAAATGTGTTCAGGAAGTGATACACCTCACGAAGTGATACTTGTTCCCCCATGAGAATCAACAATTAAATTGTTCCTCAATATTCACAACTAAAATACTTAGTATACACTTTAATCGACGACTTACATGGAAACGCCACATTGACTCAAAGCTAACATAAATGAAATTTAAGCTAACTCAGATACATTGGCTGATTGGTAGAAATTCGACCCTCAGTCTAGATTGTAAAGTTTGAATATACAAGTCGCTTTTAATACCTATGTGGTGCTACGGAATTCAGCTATGGGGCACTGCTTCATCTTCCGATGTAAAAAAAATCCAACGAAGGTTAATAACATCGTGATTTAAATATTCCATTTGAAATTTCAAAATAAGCAGGCAAATATTTAACAAAACTTGAGTCACATACTAATCCGCCTGCTCGGAATATGTTGAACTTTGCTGGACACATCCACATAAAAAGGATAGACACTAGGGCTCCAATACGCAATATTCTAGAAAAAAATTCTTAAATTTTTATTATTTTTGTTTAAGTTTATGTCCGACAATGGTAGAACCTAAAAATTATATGAAGATCAAAGATTTGAATACTTTTGGTTAGTTCATTTTTGAAGATAAAATAAATAAATATTAGCGTTAAAAAAAAATCAACATTATTACTTTTATCTTTTCAATACCTAAAATTAAATTAAATTTTTGGGCAAAATTACAAAATCTAAAATATTTTTTAATATTACCCAGCAAAAAAAAAACATTACAAATCATGTGTTGAATTATGGGTTCAAGTGATGACGCATTGCTCCGACTTAGGTGAAACATGCATGATTTTTACATTAGCTTGTCGTTGAGGATCATTTGTTTTTGCGAGAATTTAAAATAAATGAATTTTAAATAAAATGAATGTTTTTTCACGTAAATACAAAACAAACAAATAAATAAAAATTTTTGTAGCAGGATACGAACCGAGCTTTTCTGACTCTCAAGGCACAATCTCTACCACTGCGCTACTGTACTCTTGTTATTTGTTAGAGATATAACTTGTTTTATGAAAATATATTACCCAGTAATATCGCATGCGTTTTTAATGAGTTCAAAAACTAAAGCATTATTTACGATTTCCGATGATATTCAGAATGCATTCGAAAAAAGAAATGCTCAAGAAAGCATGAAACATTTTTTCATTTTAAACGCGCTCATTTATTTTTTGCTGAATACTTATTAGAGGTTGTGAAAGAAGAAGAAAATCATACATGTAAGTCGGCATACAATCCTGTAAAAATCTATACGCTGTTCTAATACTGTCCCTTGTAAAAAAACAGTTACATAATTTGTCCATTTTCAGGTTTTTATCTCTTATGATTTCTGAGATATCTCAGAGTCAAATTATAGATTATTCACATTTACTTAAAATTTAAACGCGTTATAGTGTCGTATGCAGCAATATTTTGGTGTAATGTACATATGTTTGTACATGCATACATAATGTATATGTACATATGTACATATGTATTTATGTATGTATGTTTATATATGTTTGTGTGTACTTTTGCATGCAATGCAGTTAATACGTTTACTGTTTAGCAATTAATTCGCATGTATTTGTGTAAGACTTATTTTGTTTTATGGTGTTTTCTTATAAAAGCCAAATCAGCAGTAGAAATCGATTTAGATTTTGGTCAATATGTTAATTTATTCATCTCAGCAGGACATCATATGTTCATACGCGCAGGGAAAGCAATTCAGTGAACGCACACTCGTATATTTGTGACCGTAGGAATTGGAGCGTTTGGTGCTGAAGGTGGCAAAGATGGTGGTGATATGCAGATTATTTTTATGTTTTTTCCCTCTCTGCATGCATAAATTGCTTTACTAAATCTTTTTTTTTCACGTGTGTAAATTTAATGCACAAAATGCGATGCATTGCATCGTTTGTGAGTGTGTAATATAAATATGTACATATATATACACTTTTGTAAATACATACATATAACTTCCATATTATCATTTATTCATTATTGATTTATGCAGAATTAGCATATGTGATCAATATTCTACTCGTATTGTATAACCTGTGCTTACTTCTCTAATTCTCGACTACAGAATGTCAAGAATACACATGTTTATATGAGAATGATTCTTTTGAAGATAGCAAGGCAACAGGTGATTTTGTCGTTGTAGTACAATTAGACTAATTTCTATTTTTGATGTTTAAAAACTGTGTGTTGATAATATAGAAAAAAATTTATATCAAATTTGTGATAGAAATATTTTGTATTGCAAAATAAAAAGAAAGTTACAAAATTTTAATGCTAATTACAAAAGTAATTATACGATAGTTTGCAAAAGTCGCAAAATTTTACACAAGCCATACTATTGAATAAAATTCGCTAAAACTATAAGGAATGCAAAAAATTCGGTAAAAATTGCGAAAACTATGAAAATTCACAAAAAATTATTAATAGGGGGATGGTAACAAAGTTTTATATGGCCTTATGTATAATTAAAAACTGGCATGAAGTTAGCAAAAGTGGCAAAATTGAACATGGTCTTAACAGCAAGTTTACATTAAAAATCATGCCAGGTTATAATCGTGTGTTAAAACTACATTATCTGGCAATTTTTAATGTCAAATCTTATAGAGGAACTCGTCAACACGTAGTTCAATTTAGTCACATATGCTTACTTCAGGCATGTTTTTATAATACATAAGGCCGCTATAGTTTAAAAATCGGCAAAACTGTACTTTTCCGTACAGAAAAAACTTTATTTTATTTGAATTACACACTAAATTTAAAAAATCAAACAATATTTTTAATAAAATAGGACAGCAGCCAGAATCTTTTAAACTTAATTACAATATTCATAAAAGTAAAGGGCTGTTTTTGTCACAAAACTATAAACTACTTTTACAAAATATGCCGAACACTTGTCTTACCATCAATTATTTGTTTAACTAATAACTACTTCACACAGTGCTCACTTGTTGGGTCAAAAATAAAACCAAAATCTACCGGGTATACCTGAACCTGTGTAGAAAATTTCAGCTCCACAGATCTTATAATTGCAGAAATTCGTTAGGCACAACCACACACTAAATTTTTATATACAATTTTATATATACAATATATAATATGTAATTGATATGATAAATTTTAAAAAAAATTTGTGAAGTTCTTATACATGCTTTTATGCGTACATATTCGTATTCACCAAATTAAGACGAGTCGAATATTTTTAATTTTTAAATAAATGACATAAAATTTGAGTTTGTAATAATTTAAAAAAATACATTTATTTCAATTCAAAGAATAAACAATATTCTTGCAGCCACCTTTAAAACAAACAAAACAAACTTCTTGTACAATTATCAGTTCCAACATAATGTACTTATCTTCACCTCAAGAGGGGAAGAGGGGAAAATATAAAAGTTTAGACGCCTTTTTCCATCAAGCATAATATAATGAAGTCTTTAAAAAAAACCAACACCGCTTAACATTTGTTCGCTCTGAGCTATTCTCGGGGTGTGACTTAACATAGAATAGCTATAGGTATAATTATCCTGTACTTTTGCCTATTTAGTTTCACCCATTTTCGATGGTGGACGTAATTTGCTATCCTTTTTTTCGCCAAATAGTTTGCTATAGTTTTCCGTATTGATAACTGAGCAGCATTTTAAAAATTATTGTCACTACCTTCACCTTTACTGTCAGTAGTGCTCATAAGTGAAGTCATCGCATCCGCATTTTTTTTTAATTTCGGGATCTTTACTTTCATGTAATAGTGTACGTTACGGATTTTGAGCAAGAGAGTTTGAAACTGTGTTTGGCCATCTTCAAGTACGTACACCTAAAATATGCCATGAAATTACTTTAAAATATTGTTTTATATCTTGGATCATTAAAGGTTGCCATGGTAAAATATATTTCAGTTTCTATGAGTGAAAATTTTTTAACAACTTTAAACATACACCATACACATTTTTGGGTGGGTGTCAAAAAGAAAACCATGAAAATAGTTTGACTACAATTTGTCCCTCGATTGTTTGGAATATAATGAATTTTCTGCAAAAACTTAACAATGAAAATTTGTCATGCTGTATAGGACTCCATTTATTTTAATGACGACCGTTAAAATTCTAGATAGTATTTATTATCTTTAATGTACGCGAGAAGGAGTATGATATTTTTTTTCATACATTTTTCATATTTCATTTTCCAGACGTACAAAGAACCCCAATCACGTAAATGTCTAATAAATTTCACATATAATATTCGTGTTCGCCAATATCGTTTCAAATATTTGTATTCGTATTCGCGAATATCAGAATTTGACATTCCTCACATCACTAATATGTACACATACATATAAATACATATTTTTTAATTTTAATGCTACCTTTTGTCATAATACAATTGCGAATTTTTTTAAAGGCCCTGAAGGAAAGAACATTTTTTATCAGATGAGTTAAAAAGTAACATATTTGCTGAGCATTTAAAATCCGTATTTACACCAAATACTTGTACCGGTGTTGCTGATTTGCCGAGTGTAGTTGCTCTACTCCCTTGACCCTTAAAATTTACGATGTTTGATGTACAAAAACTAATTGCCGAACTCAACCCGAAAAAAGCTCCCGGTATGGATGGGATTAGTAACCAGATGCTGATTAAGTTACCTCGTACTGCAATTAGAATCCTGTTATTCGTTTTTAATGCCATTTTACGACTGAAGTATTATCCAGACTGCTGGAAGCTTGCCAAGGTTAAACTGATTCCAAGGCCAGATAAAGATCTTACCAACGCTGAGTCATATAGGCCAATAAGTTTACTGTCAACAATGTCAAAGCTTTTTGAAAAGCTACTCATGACAAAATTGTCTTCAATTTTAACTGATAATGGGTGCATCCAGGACCATCAATTTGGTTTTAGAAGCCAGCATAGCACCATTGAGCAAACACATAGATTGGTTCAATTTATCAGAAAAACATTTGAAGAAAAGAAGTATTGTTCTGCCCTGTTTATTGATGTTTCTCAGGCATTTGATAAAGTGTGGCATGAAGGCCTGATTTTGAAATTGAAGACATAAGTTACATTCTTGCACGAAAATTTACAGTTGTGGAAGGACACTTTATGAGTATGCCTGAAACTATCTCATCCGGTGTGCCACAGGGGAGTATACTGGGACCATTTTTATATTTGATTTATGCTTGTGATATGCCTGTGAGCAGTAGTATCCACACTTCTACATTTGCCGACGATACCGCCTGCCTTAGTATGCACGAAAACCCTGATGAGGCATCCCGAAAACTCCAGGAACACATTAGCCAGATGGAACTATGTTTAAACTTATGGAGAATTAAGGTAAATGAACAAAAGTGTGTCCATATAACATTTACCTTACGAAGAGATACTTGTTCCCCCATTCTGATTAATAATCAAGTTGTTCCTCAACATTCACATGTGAAATATCTTGGTATACAACTCGATCGACGGCTACGATAGTGTGTGAATTCAACGAAGACAAAACAAAATTTTAAGGTTAATAACATCTGCTCCATGGTACATTAAGAATTCAAATACACATCGTGATTTAAATATTCCACTAGTGACTGAAGAAATTGCAAAATACGCAGGCAAGTATCTAACAAAACTCGAGTCACATCCTAATCCACTTGCTCGTAATATTTTGAACTTTACTGGACACATCCGCTTAAAAAAGAGAGATACAAGGGCTCTAATACTAAACACTCCGAATGAAGTTGCTTGAAAATTTTTTTTGTTGCTTATCACTACTTATGTATTATTTATAACTATCACTTAAGGGCCACTCAGACTATTATACATTTATAAAGACTTTTGTGGAAAATGCAGCTCTGACATGATGAGTTTTTATTGTTTTTTTTTGAAAATTTTGAAACAAATATAAGAGCAGGGATGAATTTTCGTCAAAAGTATTAATACTTGTATTATAGTCTGGAAAGCCTTTAAGTTATGTCTGGCATTGGTCGGGCCTATTAATTATATGTTAGATTTAAGATTTGAATACTTATTGTTAGTTCATATATGAAGATACAATAAATAAAAAAACATGCAAAAAAAAATTTTTCCCTTGGAAGGAATTGCAATTTATGTATGTATGTATGTATATTAAATCAGATATTTATTAACATAAAATTTAGACATAAAAATGATGAATTGTTAATATGTATTGTTAACATTGCGATCAAACATGTTTTGCAAATTATCTGCTACTTTATACATATGCATGTATTTATATATAGTATAGGTATGTATATGTAGTAGGTATCTGTTTTATTTATTATCTAATTTGTTATTTTGCTCATTATTTTAACACTCTACAATAATTGTTTTATTTGTAATTGCCATACATTTTCCATGACTACATTTAACACTTCATAACCTCAATTGTTCAAACATATTATTTTACGTTTAAAAAATGGAGCTTTTGTTCAAACCATGTATTTCCATCAGACATTCCATGATATAATATTTCTATTATTCAACACTAATTACCCAGCAACTGCCAGTGCGCAACATCGTCATGATCATCACGATCACCAACATGTTTGCAGTTTTTTTCTTTTTTTGTTGGCAAATTTTTTGTTACCAACATAAACGGCATCTCCACTATCACCAGTCATTATTTTAAAGTCTTACACTCTAAACTATTGTGTGTTAAACACACTCGTGCATACATATGTACGTACGTATTTATAACGTACATACATACATACGTATCTACATACTTACGTACACAGAAAAAATTCCGGAAAATTTCCATTAGAACTATGTATTTGTCATAAAAAATTATTTATAGTTTCAATTATATGTTGCAACAGATATACATATGTACGTAGATATATGCAACTGATGGAATAGGTATCGAGATTTCTCACCTCAAAGAAAATCGGTTTAGCTTTTTTCCTGTGCATAAATAGCAAAACATTTTTGTATTAGAAGCTTTCCTGACAGAAAAGTGTCTACATTTTGTCTGGTTTAATTTTTTATTTTGATAACAATTGTTCAAGTGGATTTGTTTCATATCGCATAGCAAATATCCATGCATATACATATATACATATGTAGACATATTTCTTTTACTATTAAGATTTGTTTAGATAATAATTAGAAAGTTTTTGAAAACAGGACAGGAATTGTTGTTGTTGTTGTTGCAGGGATACGAATTTAAAAATTTATTTACACAAAATTATCATAGTTACCAAAGTCACAGATACTATTATGCAGCAAAAATTGATGCCGATCTACAAATACGTTGTTTGAGTTAATTTGTGCAATTTTGACCCGTGGTATTGTATTGAAAGCAATTTTTTAATTGAAACAGTTTGTAAGGCAAGGCTGAAACAATTTAATTAAACTGAGGGCGATCCAATTTGTATTTGTTCATGTTCATTCACGCTGACGAGATGAACTAAATTAACCACAATCATTAAAATTCACGTTCGTAAGTAATTCACATAGACCTAATACAGTAAGTTGATAAAGAGTTCAAGCTTTTATACAAAATAAACTTTCACTAAAACTGGAAAATGTTGGACTCAAAACAAATCTCTAATTACACTTTCATTGAAAATTCTGTATTAGAACTGAAATTTACATCAATTGCCACACACTGTAGACCAATCATGTAGACGCTAATGATGAAGGTGTATATCGTCACTTAGAATTTAAAATCCGTTAGTACACTTTATACTGTTTTAAAGAAAAAACATAAATTCAGGGAATTTTTACCCGACTGCTTGATGCAAAGAATTGTATTGTGTGTATGTATGTGTGTCCCTTTGCAGCACTATATAAGTCGAACGTGTGGACGGATTTTGATGATTCTTATGTCAATCGACTTGTATTAATCCTGGCAATTTCACCAAAGATAGTCAAAACTCAATATGGAGGCCAACAGATGCAATTTTGTAAATACGAAAAAAATAATTATTTTAAAATCATCTTTAGGTTTCTCTTAAGATTTTTAATTTCGAATGACCATTTAGGATATTTAACGGTTCAAAGTTGGTCGCAGTCGGGTTTTTTTATCTTTAATCACTACTTGTATTATAACTACTCTTTTAATATTTTTTAATAAGTTCTTATTTTTGTGTCACAAATGTTTTAGGTCTTTTATTAAGCGTTTCCTTCTTAAAGTTTGAATAAAACAAAGTGTGCGTGAGATATCATCGAAATTTTTTATTGGTTTGAAAGTCCTCTCGATGCCAATATGTGTCAAGTTCTACATGAGCCTCCCTGGCATGAGCTGTATGGCACGTACCGGCGTCCTGTTCCAACCATATGTCGGAGGTGTCCATGCCATTTATTTAGGAAGTTGAATAAAAAATCAAAGTTTTAGGGTTCGAGCCCGATTTCCGGCATTCGTTAAATAACAACACCACGCATTTTTCTGATGTGCAATAATTTCGCTTTGTGTTAGTTGTTGAAGAATACTAACACTAATGTATACTATGTAATAGTATACATTAGTATTATAATTTAATACACCTCATTGACACCAGATGCGCTGCAGCAAATTTGATTAAAGACGTGCAAAAACAGAGTTGTAAAAAAATGAAGCTTTCCTCTATCTCTTCCTTCACCAACTGTCTTCTCTATCACTAGTCTTTTCCTAAAGAAGGTTTTACTTCTCTTTATCAAAATAAAAAAGAAAGAAAATATATGGACGATGCCAGTTCTAAATTCACATCAAACAGTGACGTTGTGGAATGTATTAAACGCTCTTGAAACTCATGTGAACTAGTATATTCCTAAATTTTACAACTTTGTTTGTTGGCATACCCATTCATCCAGAAAGGAGCTTCATAGATAAATATATATTTTGGATGAAAACTAGGATCAGTTTCCAACTGCTACAGAGACCATTTAACATACAGACACGACATTTCCTATGGACATTTATCTTCAGTTCCTTGGCAAGTTAAATTTTGTACCAATGCAGGCAAAACACACGACTCAAAATCCCCCAAGTTGTCGTCTACGAAAGTTTACTTATTTTGAGCGACGAAATCAGATTCTCGTGAATTTTAATGTATAGCGGCTATTGTTTTGGGAGGATATATTGTTTAGCGAGAACCAATTTGATAAATGTAGCTTGAATAATATGACCGCTATAAATCACAAAAAGTTCAGAAATAGGTATTTATTTAAGGTGGCGGCATTCATTTGTTGTATAGTTCACATTCAAATAGACAAATTTGAAATGTAATCTTTAAAGTTGCAAATTCCAAAGTTGACTATTGAAAAAATATATTACGAGAATCGCTAAAAATTTAAAGCCAAAATTGCATCACATAGTGTATTACACTACGCGCTCCCGTCTGAACATGTCCATCTCTAAAATACAAACGAATAAGTTGGTAGTTAAATAATTCACTTGGGCTTAATATCTTTACAATTTTCTTAACTTTCCTTTATTGGACTCCACTTAGAACAAATACATTTTATTACTTCTTTTATCCAATAATACATTTTATTTCGTCACGAAACCTTGCGAGCGCAGTAAATTATGAGGACAATCCCGGGGAAAAATTTCAAGCAATAGCAAGTAATTAGAAAAAAATTCTAATTGGAAAATGGAGAAATTTCTCGAGGAATTTTATTCATGATTGCCCTGTGTATCAACAACGGTTACGATTACGAAAAAAGTTTTCCTGGAAAAAGTTTTCTTAAAAAGATAAACGTATAAGAGTAGTATTTGAATAGTACATACCGATTTATTTGAAATTTTTGTACTGAATTCACAATGAAGCCGTTGTCCATGTTAATTAAATTTTAAGATATTTTCCTTTACAAAGAAAAGTAAGGTCGTGAATTGTTAGCACTGATATAATTATTTGATAAAATTTCAGAAAAATATATATGTATTGTAAATCGTTTTTAGCAATCAGAAATGCAAAAAAAAACATTTTATTACAGATATCCTCCTTTCATATAGTTTTATACTAAATTATAAATAATGAATTTAACTTTATTCTGTACCACAATCTAAGTTAAACTTTCTAGTACGACAACAATCATTGAAATCCAAAGAAGGGAACAGCGCAAAGAATGGAAACCACGAAATACAATTTAAATTTAAGTTGTTGAACGTGTGTGTTGCAAATGCGAAAAGGAGATGTGCCAAGAAAGAAGCAACAAGATCGAAAGCAAGGTGCATATTATTATCTCAAACGATTTATGACATTCAAACACAAAAGTAGAGTTTGAAAGCAACTCTGCTCTAAAAGATGTGGCATACCAACGCAAAAATCCATTCTAGAAATAAACGCAACAGTTGCAAGCATGAATGGATGAGAAAATTAGGATTAAAGAACAAGTTGAAGAAGAAAAGCCCTCCTGGACCAACCTTTAAATAAAAAGCAAACATATTGTTGGTCATGGGAATTTATGAAACGTTGTTGCATTTGTTGTTGTTGAATATTACGATGATGACCATAATTGTTGTTATTGTTGTTATTGTTGTTATTGCAGCCGTTAGTATGACGCGTTCTCATTGTACATACATACGTTTGTACGTTACCAAAAAATTATGCATCGGCGTACCCATACATGCATTTATTTGTGTCAGCCATTTAATTTGCATGGGGAACGTGCAACATTAAAATTTTTTATTACGAGTATTAATAATCTTTTTCTTGTTTTGAACTGATTTTTGTATGAAAAGTTCTCAGATGCTGTAACATTCTATGAGTAAATAACTACAAAAAGTGTACAAAAGAGTTCAAAAAATAAGAAGAGAAAGCATAAATAAGAGCCCATCATCGCAACAATATTAGCTTGAGCATAATGCATAAATATCATATTCAGTGTAATCAGTCTCATGCACAATGAAAAATTTCGTTCTTTTCCCAGAACATTAATTCAAAGCGAAATTCATTAATGTTAAAGATGATTTAAGTTGAACTTATAAAAATTCCTTATCCATAAATTAATTTCTTTTATTGCAAAATCTAATAAAAAAAATAAAAGAATTTACATTTCGCGGTATACATACCCAGCAAAAAAAATCTGATTTGGAAGCACTAACAACTGAGGGAAGCTTGCTTATTTGATAACAAAAGCATCGAAAAATGCTTCTGAAAAGCAATAACGTAAGGCGGGCTCTCACAAAAGTTATATATTATTACTTCCGTGAAGCACTTTAGTAAAGCAAAAAAAATTTATGGCTAGCTAGCTGACTCATCTCGAACAAAAAAGTGCCTTATTCATGCACAACAGCAAGTGATTCTATAAGATTGACTCCCTTGCAAAAACGTTTCTGGTAAGCAATCAGTTTTGCTGGGTATGTACACACAAATATGTACGTTTATCCAGTGTATCTAGCAATTCTTGCATTTTTAAATTTCGGAAGCACTTTTTGCATTGTGCTTGGAATCAGTATGATCAGGTAAATATATATCGAATCATATTCTGTGAAACTTTCTGCTCTTTGTGAATACAAAATATTTCAAACAACTTCATTGAATGGAATAACAATATGTTGTTGCATGAGCACAAGAAATGGAAGCAATAAAATCTGACTTTATTGCGTATTGCTGGGATGATATTTGCAAATTTTCTTTAGCGGTAAGTTTAATAAAAATTTTCTATATCCTTATTTAATTTAAAAGATATACGGCTGAGAAAACTGAGTCCAAAATAATGTTAATCACATTTTTTAAATCACATGCAATTTTTAAGAGTAATAATGGTCCTGCAAACATTTGTAAAATCAAGTAGGATCAATTTCCTTCAGAAATAATATTTGATGCTCTAGAAAATAGTCAAAAGAGTTATAAAGTATCTTCATTATCATTATTACTTTTAAAATCACATGTGATCTGAATAATATGATTTTCAGAACATGACTATATCAGGCATTTTTAGCGTCTCTCTCTCTCTCTCCCTTTTATATTGACTTTGTGCTGTTGGATTTTTAAGCTTAATAACAGCTGAGGCATTAAAGTTATTTGCATACAAGAGTAAGTTCAATTTGGCTGATATAATATATCCCTGAAGAAAATTTATAAAAGACGAACGAAATTTCAAATTAAAAATGCTCAAAAGTTTTACTTTGAATTTCCTAGTAATGAAAGAGACAAATATTGTTATAATACTTGTTCAAGCGTCTTTAGACGATATGATTGATACTTCTTTATGACGATATAACGCTGCAGCGCGTGGATTTATGAGAAAAGCTAAGATCAATATCATATATCTAAATATTTATGATTTTCCATCCATCCATCGAAAAATATAATTTTCTAAAAGAAACATGATTACAGCAATGTAATTTGTTAGATAAGAACACGAAAGTCTCATATTTTCCAAGTAGACAGGAAGGATTTCTGAGCTATTTTTTCTGTAATATTGCCGAGGGACTTTTACGAAAACTGAATTTTACTGAAAAGCTTTAGGAATGGCTACCCTTTATTGATTCATCTAAGACAAGTTTAAACGCTCCTTTACTTCGCAATGACAATAAATATTCATCGATTCCACTGGCACATGCAACAAACATGAAAGAAATCTAGCTAAATATTTACAGTACCATCCATATTCGATATTATTTGCTGTTCAACATTTATTTTTTGAGATTTGATTATTAATTTAAGAAGATAGAAAAATATGTCTTTTTAACATTCTAATGTTATCTGTATAATGAAGTTTGTTTATGTTTTTTTTTCATTAGCGACGAGATTATTATTTTAAGCGCAATAATTTCTTATATTTTATGTACGACAAAAATATTTGACTGAATTTTGCGAACACGAATGCGAAACCGAATGTTATGAAACAGCTGAATGTTTGCGAATACGAATATTCGTTACGTTACTACACATGCATACATCTGTTCGTTTGTACGTCTGTGCACAAATTGTTTATTAGTTTTTCTGATTTTTCTTCCCATAGTGCCTGCGAAGTATCCCAATTTTTTTATAAATATTATTTTTGATTATGGCCTTGTTGGTGGTGTACAGAAAAAGAAAAAAGTTATATTTTTCTTTTGCGCTTTGAAAGCCTATCATTATGATTATGACGAATATTGCTTTTAAAACGAAATGTTCTCTTCAGAATCTGTTGTTACTTTCTGCTTGTTGTTGTGGATTTGTTTATAAAGGTTTTTGTTGTTGCCGTGCAATAGTTGGCCAGATGACTACTTTGCATCTTAAGACTACCTCTATACTAATAATGGTCAACATCCTTCTGAAGTTATATTGTCAGTCTGTGTGTTTACTCGTCCGACTGTTTGTCTGTCTGTCTATCCGTCTGACTGTTTGTCTTTTCATATCTCCTTGAATTCGTGTTTCCAATGATTGGATTTTATTCGTGTGGCTTATTGTTCTTGTTGTAGTTCCTTTTACAACTCAAACATTCCTTCAAACTTTAAATTTTAAAGGCTTAACCTTTCGTTGTTGTTGTTGTTTTGGTTATTTTGCATTAACTAAATATAACAGAAGCTTGTATTCATATAACATCACAGGTTGCTTCTGCTGCCGCTGATGATTATGATGACGACGGAGATGCCTCTTGAATATGTGACGTTCTTCTTTTGTTCTTCAATTTGCTTTTTGTGTTTTGTTTTGTTGTTTTTTTTGGTTTGTTTTAAAGAAGGAGTACGTGCACTTGTAGCGAAGGCGTGTTACAACGCAAACACACAAAGAATGAAACTATGTACATACATACATACGTATTATGTATGTATGGTAAGTATGTATGTATGTATGTCTATATCTGTGTATATGAGATGCAGTATACTAGCCATGCAGATACAACTACAAACTACTACTAAAAATGGGTTTAAGATGCATATCTCAAATTAGTTTTCAAAATATTCTTTTTTGGTTTTTATTTTTGCTTTTTACTGAACATATTCGGTTGTAGGTTGCATTATGGTTTTTCTGTTTGCTGCTGTTAAATTGGTAGTCTCTTTCACTTCTCTTGTCAAGTTGCAATATGTCGTGGCCTTAACTTTAAATTTTTGCCATAGAATTTTCTTTCTCCCTTTGTAATCGTTATTTATATTATTTTTTCTCAGTTCTTGATGCACATACATACATATGTACATAAGTATATACACACATTCATATATGCATACTACGTACATATATTTACATGTACATACGAGTATATTAAATTTAAATTTTTTCGAATTTTCGTCATGTAGCAGGCAACTCAACAGTCTGACTTTAAAGTTAAAAAGATGCTAATTATAAGCGGGTGGGAACTTGAGATAAATTATTGCGGTGATGAATAATAAGAAAATACAATATAGAAAATAATAAATAAGCTCTACGGAGTTCAAATGTGGTTACTGTTAGAGTATTTAATATAAAACAACGATTCCCACAACATCCATATATACATATGTACATATCGAGCCCTTTATTCGATTTTATCATGTTTTCGAAAATAGACTTTTTATTTATAACTTTTAAGATACAGGCGAAAATTTACGTACAAAATCAATTTGAATATCTTTCTTCTAAAAAATTGAATTACTGTCCCTTACGACAAAATCAAAAATAAGGCTCGATATGTATGTACATTAGAGCGGTCGATTTGTAAGAACAAAAATTAATCGATATTGTGCCATAAATTTTTCGTTAGATTTTGGCATGAGAAGAAAATATTTCCACTACAACATATCAAAAAATATGTATGACTTTTTTTTAGTTTTTTAGGTTTTTTTAGTAGGTAATAAAAAATCTCGGCTGATTTAATATTTTTTAAATAATTATATAAATAAATAAGTTTTTTTGTTGACCCTGATAAATTGTTGTTGAGGCAATAAATTAATAACATGCAAAATAATATTTTAAATTTATTTGCGCTATACAGGAAATCTGAATATTATTAGAGGGACCGACAAAACTTCTACCGAGAACGTTCGTATCTTAAGTCTTTTGTTTTATACTGTTAAAAAAGTAAAAAATTCGACAATTGTTCTTAAAAATTTAAAAAATAATTCTCGAAGATTTTAACTGAAAATGATTAAGGGCTTTTTTATTTTTTTAGAGTTCCGTCCACCAAAGGTGAAAAGAAACCCCGTTGTTTTCGCTACGCTGTCCGTCTGTCCGTCTGTCCGTAAAAAAGTCAAAAAATTAAAGTTCTGGCGCCTCGAAAATGATTTTTTATATATCGCAGGGGGACTTTTTTTCTCATGGCAAAAGCTATGGCGAAATTGATGGCACAATGTCGATTGATAAATCGACCCACTCTCATGTACATACTCATATGTATGTATATACCTTATATACTATATAGTATATCGTCGGCTTAGAGTGTAAACCTGCTAACTCACTTCCAGCAAATTGCAGAGGAGAGACAAAATACTATGAGTGGTTTCTATACAAAACTTAAGAAATTAGCCTAATACATTAAGTTTCTTCGACACATAGAGCTTCAAATTAAAACAAATATTTTAGCAAGTTTGATGAGGCGTATCTTTCTCTTTCCAACGGAATTAAAACTTCACATTTTATAAAAACTGGACTTTACAGGTTTACACACTAATACCTGATTTACATTAAGCATTTTTTCATGAAATTTCATGAATTTTTTTGCACGCAACTTTTTTTTCTATTTGCTAATTGTAGCGATATAAAAGGGAATGTTATATCAAAAAGGATGTAGAATGAATCTCTAATGCATTTTTGGCAACGCTTTTTATATAAGTTTGTCTTCCAGGCCTCCTATTGAAAAATAAAAAAATTTCATGCAACTAGTTTAATGAAAAAAATGCTTAATATAAATCAGGTATAAGCCGACTATATGTACATATATATATATATATATATATGGATAGAAATTTATCTCATTCAACATTTGAGGCTACATTATTTTTCTGTGACTTTTCATCCTTAGGAGTTATTTGCTTGGTAGTTCATCGGTGTTATTTTATTTAATTATCTTTCTCTACCTGAAATTGATAAATTATTACAAAATAATTGAAATACATAAATATTGTATAATAAAAATTAAATGAATATAGTATAGAACACTTATTTTAAGATACATAATTTTTATCAAACAAAACTTTAAAATATAAAGGGCAAATAGATTAAGATAATCAAAAATGATCACCACTATTGTGTGGAAAACTTTTTGAAGGTAAATGCTAAACAATTAAATTAAAAGAGAAAATTAATAAACCCAGCTAAAAAAATATGTATGGAGCATATATGATATCCCATATATGGTTCGGATCCGAAAAATGAGGGTATATGGGCATATATGATTATATATATTCATACATTTTCATACATGTATGTATGTGTAAATTGCCTCCACAGTATGCAAAGTTCATATTCATACACTCTTGATTCACAAAAGCTCACTGCTGTGCAATAAATTAAATTACTAAAATTAAATTTTTTTAGACTTGATAGAGAGAGGTTCTATTTAATGAAACATTTGTTTGGACAAATAATTCAAAACGAACTAAAAGTCATTTCATTCATCAAAAGGTGAATCAATTATTTAAAAGACACATAAATCATATTTGTACATAACATTTAGCTTAAGAAATCAGATTAAAAACTAATGCAATTAATTGTAAAAGAAAAAATAATCCCTCTAACAATAGTTTTCAATACAGTAATATGAACTTTGTTTCTTATCTAGAGAATTTTGTTATTTTCTATAAAATTAATGACTGGATTATCCTTTTGATTATTTAATATATTAAATAGGGCCACAATGTATAAAATCATACAAGAAAAAGTTTTTCTTTTTTAAACGTTGAGGGTATGCATATGTATAAACTTTGCATACCGTATGCATTTTCTAATGCATTTCCAATCCAGCAGTGATAAAATTCCCAGCTTTTTTGGTTGCAAAAACGATCTTACGTGAGATGTCATGTATGTATACATTCTTATATGGCTCCATATATAAAATCTTATATTCATATATGGATGCACATATGAAGAGCTTCATAATTAAATTTTCATATATGAGCTCATATATTATAATACATTTCATATATTAGTCCATATATTAGTTCATATATAATAGTTTTGCCATGTATAATCCCATATATTTCCATAAATGAATTCATACATGTTCATATATAGTTATATACATTCATATATTAAAAATATATGGACCATATATAATTTTTTTAGCTGGGAAATAAAAAAAATTTAAATTTTTTAACTGACGTTTAGTTTTGTTTTTTCGTGACATATATACATATATGTAGATATTCAACTTTTTATCTATACATATATCTTGTTTCTTAAATTATTATCATTTTTTATCAATAGTGTTCTTATAGTTAAAAAGAAACTATGAAAAACAATTTAAGATTTCGCCAAAAAAATATTTTAATCTCTTATAGTGGAGTCAGAGGATGTTAGAGATTGCCTGCTCTACAAAGCATTAATTCATATATTTAAATAATTTTTGGAACATGATTCAAAAAAAAATTTCACTACAAATTAAAGATAATAAAAGTGAGACGTGATATTTCATTCTTTATGGTCACCAGCAAAATTTGTTAGAAGAAAGAAAAAAATTTTTAGATTCTTTAACAAATTGACATCAGGAACTGAAGCCAAAATGCAGCAAAGATTGGTAACGAAACCACAGCAGCAGATGTCGAAATAAGATCTTCAATATACTAATTATTATAATAAATAATATTTCGCATAGATGCACATACTATCTTGGCAGCAACAACCAAATAAAAATATTAACAATCACAAGGCAAAACCACCGCATCGGGCATCACAAAACGAAAAAATTCAAAAGAAAAGGATGCCTTATTTTGCTAATGTACGAATGAGTTTGTATGTTAATTATGGAACGATTTGGTTAAGCGTGAAGACCTATCATTAGCATTTCCGCTTTTTATTATAAAGCACAAAAATATTGTCAGAATGGAGACCAATTTTTGTATTAAATTTTTAAATATAAAAATATAACCAGCAAAGTCATTTTTCCCAAAAACGAAAAGAGAACAACACAACAACAACAATATAATTTTAAGTAAAACAACAAGTTCGTTTATTTCTGTGGAACACAAGCCGAGTTATCTGTTAAGGCAGCATCAACCAGCCAGAATACTTTAAAAATTCGCACTGAAAGAAGCAAAAATAAAAACGTCTTGTCATACCCGTTAATTCATTGGAAGGTAACCGAACGGATCTTTGCTTGTTTTCCTCAATGAAACTTGTAGTCAAAACATTCAATAATACACAAATAAAACTTTTATTTTTTTCTTTGCTCTTAGAGCACCATAAATTGGCAACAATTTAAAAAGAAACAATAAAAATGTGTGTTTCTCCGTTGTTTCATTCTTCAACTAAGGCGCCTCAATTACAGCACAAAACACTTATGGAAATTATGTTGGTAAAATCAACTCTTCTTTTTTATTTTAATTTTTAATCTCTATTAATGACCTCAACCATATGCAAAAATCCAGTGTTGATTTGGACAAACTATTTTACAAACTATTGTATAATACTTTAATGATTTTTTTTGTTTTAAAAAAATGAGAGTAATATTTTTAAAGACAACAATAATTTTTTAAGAAAATAATTTAGAGAATTAAAACGCAAAAACTCAAAAGTATTTTCAAACAAAAACTTCCTTTGTCTTCTTACTGAATTGTGGCATAAAAATTTAGTTGAATCAATTAAATTCTTAATTGAAAACATAATTTTTTTTTCTGTGGTAATACGTATGTATGTATGTATGTATTAGATGGATGTGTATCATTGCAGTTAAACACTATTATCAAAAATTTTATTTTACTTTTTTATGAAATTGTATTTCATTTTACTGCATTTGAGGCTACGATATGTATAGATACATTTCATATTTTACTAACAAACTAGAATCTGTGTAAAACCTACAAGAAAACTTCAGTATTTTGCATATTCAGAAACAGCAAACAAATTAACGCTAAAAATTTGCAAATCACTCTTATAAGGTTTTTACGTTTAAAAACTAAAATTTTATTTAATCCATTCCCAAGATTTTCAAAAAAGTCGCAATATGAATCCAGTTACTCAATGAAACTAAAACTTTAACTCTTTTCCAACACTTGCTGACAAAACTCTAACACATCTAACGGTATAATAAAAGTGCAGATCAGGTATTTAAAAAAGGAAAAATGAGCTGAAATCAAGGTCAATTTCAATCCTCTGTCTGGCTGTTAAGGAAGTCAGTGAGAAATCAAAAGATTATAACCGCCTTTCAACGAAAAAGCTTCTGTAGATCCAATCAATTTATACACATATACATTATACATATTTAGTAGAAAGATTCCAGTTAATATTTCTATATTATTTTTTTCTTCATCTTCAAGATTTTTGTGTTATTGTTGAATTCATATATGTATGTACATACACATGTACATATACTTTCATATGTGTATGTATGTACGTACTTGCCATGATAGAATAACTGCAAGGTACGAGTAATTTTGTGGCTGTTGTTGATGTTTCTGATGTCAAATAAATAGATACATACATATGTATGTATGTAAAAAAATAAAATAAAATTAACTTTTTTATAAATTGCCATGAAAAGAAGAACAAGGCATTTACATATCCATCAGAAATAATTTTTAGTCAGGCTTAAGTTTAGTAATTTCAATTCTTATTGAATGAAATATTTTTTATTAATTAATGTGAGTTTCTAAGGAAGAGAAGAAAAATTAAACTAAGTTTTTATTAGCGGGTGGAAATACCGATATTTTTCAGTGCAGCCACGCACTTTATCAGCACCCACGTCTATCTACTGGGGTAGAGTTTTGTTATTAACATCAGCTATTTAACGCAAATCCAATTACAATTATTGATTTACCATTAGTAAATACATTTATAAGTATTACTATTAATTTTTCTGTTTTTTCCATTTTTTCATTTTCTATTTGGTTAGAACGAAGTTATATCACTCTACCTAAGTATGTTTAATTATTCTTGCTTATTTATTTTCGCAAATCAACATCCATTTCAGTACAACTAAATGCCAAATTGTTTAAGCTGTTGTTTACTCTACAAAGCCTTGTGCTTATAAGAGAGAAGGGTGAGAGAATGACAGCTCTCGTCCCTTCTCTCATACAACAATATCAAGACTTTGTTAAGTCCTAGTTTACACTAATCAAGTCTTATTGCTCAGCTGATTAGTTAGTTTGGATAGAGTGATGCAAAAAGAATTACTTTACTTGAGTAATTTTGAGTATTTCAATATGTGTATCGGAATCGATGTCGGGGATTTTTGAATATTGGTATCGGTTTCGAATCGGCAAAACGCCGTATCGTTACTTCCCTAGTTATACATACTTATAAAATTTAGGACTTGTTTTAATTTCTGTCTTGTTATTATATGAAAAATATTTGTGGTGGTCATAAAGGTAATATTATCATAATGTTGTTAGTTATTTAAATATAAAAGCTTATGCTTGCAAACAATAATTTTGGAATATTATGCAATATTACTTTTACACTACGACCACACGAGCAATTTGATGTGTCGTAACACAAGCAATAACGCCAGCAGAATGATGACGTCAAATTTCTTGTATTCAACAATTTATCTACACGCAAAGAAAAAATATGGAATTATATGTTTATATTTAAATCATATTATTGGCAAAAGAAAAGAAAACTTTTAATAATATTATTATCTGAGTTAATAATAATATTACCAACAAAAACCATGAACTTTGTTACACCTACTTATTATTGTAAATATGACAACACTATTGTTAGATGTGACTAAAATATAATTGAGATTCACCATACCATGTTTTTATATTATAATAATATTGTTAAATACGACAACAGTATTATATAATATAAAAATAATATTTTGTATTTCAATCATATATTTATTCGTAGATCCTTAGTTTAAAACAGCTGTGCGGTAAGTCCGACATAAAAATAAATTAATATTGTTGAAATAAAATGTGTATATAGAAATGTATACTTACATATGTACAAATGTGTGTATAATAATATATATATATATAAATATATATATATATATATATATATATATATATATATATATATATAAATAAAACCATATACGTACAATATGGTTTTATTTATCTACCCTTTGTTTGTTTGTTTGTTTATTTATTTCTTTAACATGACGCGTGCAATACCGATAGCTTACAAACGAAACACTGAACTCACAGAAGATGTTTCTGAAAAAGATTTTTTTAAAAACTAAAAATAGTATGGTTTTGGATAACATTATATTGTTATTTACATTATATTAATTTTAAATAATAACAAAAATTATGTTGCAGCCATAAATTCTTAACAAAACTATATTGTTAAACTCTAACCATATCACACTTTTTTATGAATACAATAATGTAATTATTAAATTCAAACACAACTTTGCTTACCGTAACAAAATTAATGTTTAAAATAACAACAACTTGTTTTCAACGACCACAGATTTGTTCCTGAGAACAAAATGTAGTTTTCTTAACCATTCTACAACCATATCTTTTCTTTGCGTGTAGAGGTAGTGAACACATATGTTCAAATATATTTGCTATTTATTTATGAAATATTTAAATTATCAATAATTAGATCTTTTTCGAATTTTAAATTGAACTTTTATTGGTTTTTTAAGGCCAAATTTTGTAAATAGAAACGTTTTTTTCGTTTTTAAATTTGTATGGATTCTTTTTGAAACGAATTTTCGTTATTTTTTATACAAATTTGAAACGTTAGTTAAAACTTTTGGTTTCTACTTTTGCGTTGAAAAAAATTTGATATATTTTGTATTGACATCATATGTTAAGAGATTATTGCTCCGCAATGTATTTTAACACTGAATATACATCGAGGCAATTTATTTTGTTTACATTTTCATCACTGGCTTTATTTTAGTTATTAAAACCTGGGGGCAAATGACGGCATTCGATATCGATTAAAATTTCCATACGAACACAATTAAAATTTTATTTAGATACATATGCATACTCGTATTTTTAAAGATCTTCCTTCTGTTTAATCATCGATGTATTGTTCATGCTAATTTACATTTTCATTTCATATACGTACATACATGTATACATCCATACACACATACATGCATTCATAAAAATGATAAAATTCGTAAAAATATTTATGATTTCCATGTTATGAAGTAAGAAAAAAAATGTTTCCCACGATAGTGATGGTTGTTGTACGACTAAGGCAAGTGTGTTTATATGTATGTCTGTATCAATACTAAGGATATTGCAATTGAAAAAATACATCCAAAGAAGTAGACTTGGGTTATAAAAGATTAAATGAAGAACCGTATTGAACTAATTTTGTCATTATATTAATGCTATCACATATTTTCATCAATCTTTTACGGAAAGCATGATAAAAATTAAAATTTTATTTTGATCTAAGAACCATAAAGTTAAAAAGTTTAGGGGACAAATTACGAGACTCGTTATCGAACAAAATTACGAAATATTTCAATAGAGTTCATATGGAAATATTTTGAAATTTCGAATCGTATCGTATGCCGTGACTGGCCCCCAGGTCTTTGAGCTTACATTTTTGTATATGGTAAGAGAATTACTCACATATTACAGAATCATACAACCATTTTGTTACCACCCTAATGTGTACGGACACTTTGTAAACGCCCTCACTTTTTGTTTATGAGTTAGTTTGCCAACAATAACTCATAGCTTTTTTGGCACAGCAAAACGTGAGATAAACGCAATATGAAAGTACCGACTTTAGTACACTCTACTCTACATTTAAAATCTTCCATCTAAAATTGCTAAACTTATATGAATATACATATGTACATATGTATGTATGCATCAATATACTACATACATATGTATGTAATTGTCACGTCAAGTTGTAAATAAAATGACTCGTAGTTTCCTGTGTTTAGGACAAGATTTTATTTACTCCAGTTGTTACGCAAATATATGTAAATTGACAATTAACGTTAACAGAAAAAAACTGTCTGATACGAGCATGGTAGAATTTTGTTAACTCTCACTTGTATTTAAATTTTGTGTGTTATTTTTTTTTCTATGCTCTGTTTAGGGAGGATATGCTGATGAATTATATTTTAATGCCTCCTTCTTTTGTTCATATGCATGTTAAATTTGCGCTACAGTATCACCTTTTACCGAACGTTTTGAAAGCACACAGAGTGGCAGCTCTTATGTATGATCCAATGCGTTCTATATATGAACAACATTAATTCATGGAAAAATCTAAAGGCAATACAGGAGCTCCGCCCCGCAGGCTTGTAATCCATATAAGCGAAATAAAGGATTCTAAGTAAGATTCTATTTTAATACTGTTTGTGTGAGATTTTGCATGTCAGCAATAATAACAAAGTATAAACGAGTGGTGGTTTCTTTTGAAAGTGATATAAGTCAATTTAAAAAAAAATACAGTATTATATTTAGAAATAATCAAACAAATCATGGGAATTGTTGAGATTTTATTGAAAAAGCTGAAGTTCTATTTCTGTTCTAAAATGTAATTAGTATTTTTGTATTTTATATAATTATAATGAATATTTTTAGTTTTTTAATCAATTTTAGTAAATATTTGTTTATTCAAAAAATTAATTCCGTAAAAAATGCCATCATTATATTGAAAAAATTGTTAAACGCAAACCCTTAAATATACTTTCTTAAAACAAAATTACTTATTCCACTTTCAAAATAAATGGCTCAAATGCGTATGCATGGCATGCACACAAATATATTAATACGTATTCATATAGTTTATATTTTTTGTTTAGTTTTAACTTATTCGGATAGTTTTATTTAAGCAAAAATATAAAATGATGCCTTTATTGGTTTTTTCTCAGGCTGTTTACCCTGGAGCGTCAAAATTTTGTGTTTTATCATGCAGCAGAATTCTGTTGAAAATTAAATTTTAGTATTTTTTTATTTAAAAAAAAATCGTTTAAAGAAATTAAATAAACATAACGCGTTCTCATGATCTTGTCATAAAAATGATTTTGGTGTGCACTTTTCTAAGCCTCTGGCTTTCATTTTTGTATTTCTAAACTACTTTATTCGGTTGAAAACCAGCAATTAAGTAGTAGTAGAGTTTTTTTAGATACTCTCACGAATAACATTTTTTACATGAAATATTATTAATATGAAATCTTTTTTGGCACTTAAAAATTTTAGCATAAACAGCTGTGTTCATAATAATAATACCGTGTGTACCTATTACTACCCTACAGACCAGTGATGGGAAATGTGGCAGAATTGTGCTATTTTCGAAACTATTGGATGGTATTCTCGCTCCTTTTCTGCCACTTTTTGTCCATTAATATAGAAACTGCAATACTAAGTAATCTTCTTGTATTTGTACGTTTTTAAGTGTTCTAAGCTTAGTAGGCTTTGGGGCTGATAACTGTTCGGTTGTGATGGGGAATGTTTGCCTACAGGCATTGACGATTTCTTAAAAGGAATAAATGAATTGTTTGCAACAGCCCATGTCCAAAAGATGATTTTATAAATTTTCGGTAATATGTATGTATATCATCTGATTATTAAGTATTCCCGAAAACGTTGGTGGTCTCACCTACAAGAAGCTTTTGCAGATATAATCTTTGAACAGTGGGATGCAATGATGAAACTTAATTTAAATGAAATAGTTTTATGGCTGATATGAGCAAGATGTATGTTTGTTTTTGGTTATCTTCTTAAAATAATAAATGATATTTATGTTGAAAAGCAACCTGACGGTAAAGAGGTTTTATTATTAATTCGTCATTTGTGTTGACATTTTTTTACCAAGAAAATACGTTGATGATAAACATGTTGATAATATAAATCTAAACTTACACTATCTTCCAATGAAAGAAATTTATTGTGGTGTTTAAGTTGAATATTATTAATAACCAAAAACTCAGTTTTCGAACACAAAGTTGTAAAATTTGGAAATAAAATAAGGTCTATTTACATTTATTTTATGTCATATTTGAAAACTAAGTATAACTTCAAGGACTATTATTGGAATTGGTTTCAAAAGTTTGCACCAGAATATGTTCTTTGTAAGTGGAGACACGAATAATATTGTTCCTCTTATTACACAAATGTTTCCAAACAAACACTTGGTGCAATTCATCCATGAATCGTAACAGAAAGTGTAAAGCTGCCCTATATAGAAAATTAATCTTCCAACAAAACATTGACTCGAAAAGTACATAATCTGTGTTTCTCGTGGTTTTTTGACAATATAGCCAAAGTTATGTTCCAAGGAGATGGATTGGTTTCTATTCGACTGGTGTTTTAGTTTTCATGACACCGGTTGTTTTAATTTCCGTGTTTCGAATATCGAATAAACCTTTTTTTTAATAGCAATAACCGGTAACTTTTAACATATTGTTTAAATACGTTCTGCTTATATAGGATTCCTCAAAACGTAGTGTAGAAAAATTACTCAATATCTTGTAATATACATATAAATACATTTGTCTAAGGGCCATTATTAAAATTTAAAAATAGTTAAATTTAGTATGATATTTGGCATGATATTTTTTGGATTAATAGAATTAAACATTAACCTGAAAAGTGACTGATAAGTTAACAGCTTATAGCTTATAGTCATGGGAACTTGCAAAGCAAACTTTAAGCATTTGAAAATGACATATTTTTTTGATGGTGATAAATAAATTAAATTAGTATTTGTGATTTTAACAAAATAACTCAAAAAGAAAACAAAAAATAACACAAAATAATAAAAAATTTACGAATATTTAGCCGTTCGCTCGTACTCTTATTGTTACCTACGACTGAGTTTCAATGAATTTTGAATGGTTAAACCTTATTTTATCGTTATAATATCCCTGTTTTTGTCAGCAGAACTGTACATATTCTACATATTATGCACAGAGTGGTTACACATACATGTATGTGTAGATATGAGTACAGTATTTAAAGAAAACTCGTGATATGTGCACTTGAAGAGAAGAAAAGTGAACTGATGTGGTGAACGCTGCTTAAAGACCCTAAGGAAAATTATTATACAGTTGACTCTGGATAGTTTCAAACTCGTTAATTTCAATCTTAGCATAACTTGAGCTGCGTTAATTTGAATTTTTTCGTATCTACTCAATAGTTTGGACAATCTTATTGTGATAATTAAAATAACAAATAACAATAACGAAATAAGGATTTTATCGTTTATATTTATTTCGTTCATACATAGGAATGTTACCCACGTTTTATAATTTGCAGTTTGATTTCCCAGCAGTATGACTCATGTCATTGTGATCTGTCAGCGAGAGCAGATCTTTTTACGAAATGAAAATTTATATTGTAAATGGATACTACATTTGTTACATTTTCCTCTCGTGTTGCATTTATGCTGTGCTGTTAATATGCCTCGTAAGAATGATGAAGTAGCAGCAGATCAAACATCAAAAATATGCTACTAAGAACGCCCTCAGAGTAAATGTAGGAGGCTTTTCGAAAGGACAAAAAATAAGGTGTGCAGCAATCATTGTAGCGGAGGGAATCCCCTAAATGTAAAAACGTCATACAGTCTACAATTTGGAGTTTTCGTGTTCGCGTTTTTATAACAAAAGGAATAAATTAAATTATTTGCTGTTCGTCAATTTGCTTTCAGAGGAACCTGTCACATTTAATTAAATAAACTTATACCGATGAAAATAATTATAATCAAACTGTTAAACTCAATTCAGGATTATTTTAACCTTTTCTCTGGTCCTTGAATTTGAAATTATCGTGAGTCAACTGTATTTTCATGATCTGTCTGCATATTGAAGCATTTAACAAAATTATAGTTTCATGGAGAGCTTTTATATGTGTGTATTTAAGGTGAAGACTCTTAATTTGCCATATCACAATAAAAAATTGCCCGGTTTGTATCTTCCCTGGTTACGTCTGCTATTATTCGAATATATTTCAATTCAAAGTTTAAGCAACTTCAGACATGTTGTCACAAAAATTTCGGAAAATAATTAATTTCTTAATCGATGGTTTTTAAAATTTTTCATTTTTGTTATTACTTTTAAATTTACGAAAGCATTTTTACCAAAGTAAGAAAACATACTACCTCAGGATCAAGTTACATACATATGGGTATCCTACTAATATTATAAATGTGAAAGTTTTTACATATGTTCGGAAGTTGGTTACCTCATAACGAAAGAACCGCTAAAGGTATGTTAATAAAATTTGGTACACATATGCTGGATTAAAACGTAGGATATTTGAACAATTTCAATCCAAAATTTAGTAAGACATTTTTGAGAAAAAAGTCTTAAAATTTTTTAAACTATTAACCCATTACTATCCAATAATCCCACTAATATTATAAATTTGAAAGCATGAACGGCTTAATATATTTGGATTAAATTTGGTAAATGGACAGCATATGGTCCCGATTAAAATATATACTTTTCGTATTTTTCACGTTTTGACTAAACTTGGTATAAATTCAGTTTACAGGTAACCCTCGATTTACGCGGTACTCATATACCCAATTGTATTTTTAAAGTCGCGATTTTTTTTACGCAAATTTAATATAATACGCTTAAAAAATTATAGCATAATTGAGTTTGGAAAGTCTGAAAATTTGGAAAAAGCCTACAACTTTAAAAAATATCTTTATTTAAACGATTCAACTATGACTATCATCAAAAAAAAGAACGAAAACAAAAGTCGAACCATTCGAATTCATATTAATTCATTACATTGACCAGTTAATAGCGATGACGTAATAGCTGATCTATTTTTTTTTTAATTTAAAGTTATTGAAAATATTGGAAAATTGAGAAAAGTTTTTAAATTTGAAAATTTTATTAGTGGTAGCCGCCATGGAAAATTTTTTTCAACTTATGGCGTTTTCTTTTCTGGAAAAATGTAAATTTGTTTAACTTTTTATTGAAAAATTCAATTTAGCTTTCGTTTAAAGAAAAACTTTAAGCTCGCAAGGGATGATACAATAATTTCTAACAAAATGTATAATTCAGAACATCATTTTATTCCAAATTTTCATTGAAAAGTGTAATAAGTGTAAAATTTTTTTGCCCAGAAAAGAAAATGCCATTAGTGTGAACTTTTTTTATTTTGTTATACAAATTCTATTGTGAAAAAGGTTTAATATGTTTCTTGACAAATGTTTGGTAGGTAGTTGGACATTTGTACAATGTGTACAAGACTTCTAATTTTTGAAGATTTTATGCCGAGTACACATCAGGAAGTTTTTGTGTTGTCATTTTGAGGTGTCATATTCAAAATGTGTGCAACGCCGCTCTCATTATGTCTTTTATATGTTAAGCAATGCCACACAACAGAAAATATTTGAAATGACAAACATTGCCACCAGTATACAATATTGGGATGTCATAGAATACTACCGTGTGTACTAGACAATAGGTCCCAAAATATGCATGCATGTATCTCATCTCAGGAAACGCCCATATGTAAGTACTACCAAGAGTTTAAGACATAAAAAAATTTTGGAAAATGCAATAAATTTGAAAAAAAAATTCGAAAAACTCCGAATTTCATGGAGAAATTTTAATTAATTTTATTAAAATTTTATTTTAATGTAAACTAGATTAATAATTAGTAACAGCGTTATTTAGAAAAATTATTAAGGCTTTAAAATGGTTTTTTAAAACTAATTTTCATAGAAAATTTTTCTTATACAGCCTTAATAACATTTATAAATAAGGCTATAAATAATTCACTCGTCTCATTTTGGACAAACAGAATAATTTACTAATACCCGTATTCTAATAAATTGTGACAAATTTTTATGTCACACGATTTTGCCAAGTTTCTTCTTATATATTTTTAAATAAAATTGTGATTGTATTCTGTTGTTCATAATTTTATTTATAAAATAAAAATTGTAAAAAAATTGTAAGGAAATGTACATATTTTTTTTATGACATGAGCCGGGCTCATATGTAGGTTCGATAGTACTACCAGAGGCTAGTAAAACGTTCACCAAACAAATCTTAGCATCTTATGCCAAAACATAGCGTATAGGTGCCCTATTTACCTCATTAATACCACTTTGTAACTTAACAACGTTAATTTTTTTACTTATATAGCATTTTTTCCCTTTTTTTGATATTGTTGCATTTCTTGTGCTGCAGATTTTGTATTTACTATTTTAAGGTTTTGTTGTTGCTTTGCCAAATATTGATAGTGAAAAGTTGAAAAATTATGCTGAAAAAAGTAAAAACAAAATATTCGTTCTTCTATTTAAAAAAAGTGCAAACAAAAATTGGGTTTTTTTGCACAAAGTGTTACTGAAGCTCAGTAGAGATGCGTGTGACTAATTATACTATTTTAAAAAAAATATTTTTAGAGTCGAAAAATTTAAATTTTTTAGGCTAAAAGTGGTCTGAGCTATTAGTGTGCCTATACACGTTCAAACTATATTAATATATTCGCAAAAAGTTGTCCAGTTTTATCGTACAGGCAAATCCCGGTATAACGAACGATATAATGTCAGGCCCATTCGTTAAACCGAAAAATTCGTTATATCGCAAAGTTTTTTTAAAGTGTTATTTTAGTTATTATTATTAGAATGACAGCAGCTTGTTTGTTTTCAAATATGCTACCAAACAAAAACTAGAGCACCGCACATTTTCTTTGCATTTAAATTGCTGCTGTAGATTTTGTTTAATATTATATTGTCGTTCGTTATACAGGGCACACATTTATTAAATCATTCGTTATACAGGGTGGCCCAGAAAGACCGAAGTGGTGTGAATTCCTTATAACTTTTTATTTAAGACATATTTTTATAATTTTTGGTTTTTTAAATACAGTAAATTTATAGGGAATATTTTTAGATTAGTTATTAAAAATTGTATCCCGCAAGTGGTGGCCATTTTCTGCTTCGCACAAATGTGCTCTTTCCATTTCCATTATTCATAACTTATTTATGAGTGACGAAGCCCATTTCCAATTAAATGGGTTTGTTAACAAGCAAAACTTTAGGATATGGGCTAAGGAAAACCCGAGAGTACTTCATCAACGACAATTACACCCAGTTAAGTGTACTGTTTGGTGCGGTGTTTCTTCAGAAAGGATCATTGGTCCATATTTTTTGGAAAATGAAAGAGATGTCGCCATTTCCATCAATGGTGATCGATATCGGGCCATGTTGGAAAATTTTGTAAGGCCAGCCGTGGAATACCATCCGCAAATATGGTTCCAACAGGATGGAGCCACAGCGCACACTCCGAGGGCCACAATGGCTATTTTACGCGACATCTTTGGGGAAAGAATAAATTCGCGTAGAAGCAATTTTAATTGGCCTCCGCGTTCCCCGGATTTAACCGCTCCAGACTGTTTCCTTTGGAGTTATTTAAAAGGGAAAGTTTATGTTAATAAGCCTAGGACTATTGAGGAATTAAAAACCAATACTCCAGACGAAATTAACAACATAACACCGGAAGTTTTGCGAAAGGTCATGGAAAATGTGTTGAAAAGAGATCATTTGTGCGAAGCAGAAAATGGCCTCCACTTGCGGGATATCATTTTTAACAACTAATCTAAAAATATTCCCTATAAATTTACTGTATTTAAAAAACAAAAAATTAAAAAAATATGTCTTAAATAAAAAGTTATAAGGAATTTACACCACTTCGGTCTTTCTGGGCCACCCTGTATAAGGTAGTAAGAAATATTATGAACAACTTGCTAGCAAGATTTTGTTTATTATTTTCCGATTTTTCCTTTAACATTCGTTACATACAGTATAAAATGAAGACATTATTCGCTGTTAATGTAAAAAATTTGGACTTTTGTTATATCGGATTTTCGTTAAAGCGAGATTCGTTATACCGGGATTTGCCTGTATTTACAACTTTGCAAATTTTGTGAGCAAAAACTCCGAAGTCCCTGGAAGTTATTCTGAAAAATGTGAAAAAAAAAATTCCTCTACTTTTACAAAAAAAGTGCAGGTAGAATTTTTTTTTGCCATAAGATGTTAACAATTTTTCAATAATCACCTTTTTCTCTCTTTAATTCTCACACCTAAGAAGTAAATTAAAAGGAAAATTAATAAATTTTTATTTTGTCGTTATCATAAGGTGGAAAATTTGTTATATATATTTAATTCATGACAATATTTTTCAGAATTCCAAAAATGTACAAACAGTCATTCACATCAGTGTTGTTAGAATTTTGCCACTGTCACAGAGGTTAGAACATGGGTATAAGATATACCGTTTTATAATTAATTTGAGTCATACTTCAATCAAACTAGTCCTATATTTTCAAAGAAATAATGCACCATATTTCCATACGACAAGGACGACTACGAATCTACTGGTTATCCCAATATCCTGTCAAATGAGAAATGAGGATATCCGAGTCACTTTAGAAAAAAGATTTTTTCATACATTATTTTTTATATATTGAATAACTGCACTGTCCTGATAAGATACTATTTTATTTGTAATCAACGATATGCAGATCGCAATAATAATGTTGCTACAAATTGTTAACGACATAAAATTATCTTAATTGGAACACAATATTTTTTGTTGAAACAAATTAATACGATAGACTTACCGCAGTTGTTTGTGGCAGAAAACAATAATGTAGATGAAGGCGATGATACCGTCGTAGTTACTGTTGCATTAGCAGGTGTTAAAGATGTATTTGATAAGTTACCAACACCAGTTTTAATGTCAGCTTCCAGCATATCAAAAGACGCATTTGTTGTTGCTTGAGCCGTAGAAGTTGCTGCGACCATTGACGCCAAAGCTGATGATAAGGGGGTCAGACTTTTTAGCAATTTTTTATTGCCTTGCTTATGTTTGTTTAGTTGTTTTGCTCGTCGCTGCTGTTGGGTAGCGTGTGCATTTTCATTAACTTGTTGCTCTAATGAAGCCATATTACACTCATTATGATGTTGTTGATGATGGTAATAATGATTAAGTGTAACCGTTTCTAAAGGCGACAATGTTGTTGTATAATTTGTTGTTGTTGGCGGTGTTTGTGTGAGTGTGGGTAATGAGGACTTACTGGATGTGGCAGTTTTTGGCAAACTCGAGCTACCTGATGGCGAATATGTTTCGATATTTAACATTGTTGTTTCAACGTTGGAGGGATTCGCAAAGTCGTTTAAAATGTGTTGTTGTTGGTGGTAATGTTGTTGCGGCAGTATATTGCTATAAAATTCTTGACACATTTGCTGAAATTGCTGTTGTTGCTGCGATTGCACCCTCCCAAACAAATGCTGCAAATTATTGGAATGAAATATGGGTGAAGCAGCCAAAGGTATTGTAGAGACTGGCGGGGAGTTGTTTAAATTTAATCCAAAAATATTATTTAAGTGTTGCAGTGGGGAAGTGTTCACAATACTTTGTTGCATTTGTATCAAGTGTTGCTGTTGTTTTATTATGTGACGTCCTTGCTCTTGCTGAATGTAAGCAACTCCCTCATTTGTAGCAGTTTCCGAACTGATGTTATAAGTCTCTGCCGTTGTAGACGGTGTTGTCATTTTTAATATCTCTAGCGTGCTGTTGCTTTCTTTAAGTTGTATGTTATGACTATCTTGAAATTGACAGATAATGAACGAATTTTTAGGTTCAAGCAGCATTCCGCTTTTAATAGAGTTTATTTTATAATCTTTGATACGTTTTGGCAGGTTCGGTAGAAGTAATGGGGGACATATGTAGTAAATTTTTCACTGACCCCCTACACTGATTTGTACCATTATGATATTTTAAGTTACTGCAAATAATAATTAAAGTTATATAATTATGAAGAAATACATTTTACCAAGTGTCCTATCGTGTCGTATAGTCATAATGTTGAAAAAAGTTTAAATCATTATGACAATATGATATACAATTAAACCGTTCTTTTGAGCTTTAGGTATTTGTATATTTTTATTTTTTTATTCCGATATTTCGTTAACATTCGGTTAACTTCTTCAGGAAATTTCTCATTAATAATAGCAACTATTTTATTAAGCTTGAAGTCTATTAAATGAAATTAACAATGTTTATTTCGACATGACTTTGTGTGCTTCTTTAGGTCCAATAAAAGTTTCAAATATCATTTTAAATTTCAAATTCTTTATTTTTTTACTTGTGCTTATAAAGAGGTTGAAAAATTAGACAAAAAAAATTTTACAATATGATATAATAGAACAGCTTGTGAATTGATCAATTGTATTTAATAAGTTACATATGTAAGCACGAAGTTATGTTGTATAAAACATCATTATATCCCTTAAATGCTCTATGACGCCTTTTAACCCGACAGTGTGTGTGTTAATAATTAATTGAACTATTTTGAGTAAAGATAAGAAGTTATTAATCAAAATATATTTTTTACCAATTTTAAAAGTATAATTTTTCGAGAAAATTGTCTTGGAAGCTAAGGTTAGTAAAGCTTCAACTCTGAAGATCAGAAAAAAACTCATAATGCACACCATTTCAAAGGACATTTTTTCTCTTGTTCTGCAATGTTCAAAGTTGGTGCCAAAGGGAGTGTAGAACTTGCTTACATGTTTGGTGTCGATTTTGAACTATACCTGCCGTACTCGTACAATAATATATTATTTGGTTGAAGCTAATGAAGTATAATGAAATTTATTTATTTGAAATATTGTCAGAAGTGTAAATACTACAATAATTAAAATTTATTTGCTGGTATATAAATATGCTAAACCACCAGCAAATAAATTTCAATTATTGTAGTATTTACACTTCTGAAAATATGTCAAATAAATACATTTCATTAAAGTTCAATTAATGTTTTATTTTTTATTTAGCCTTGCAAATACTTTTATTGTTATCCGATGGATTTTAAATTGTATAAGGATGTAGAAAAATAAATTGAGTTCACCTGAATATAAATTATTTGCTGGGCTTTGTATCAGTTTCAAAGCCTACTAAGCTTATTTTTTCTTTGTGATTTTCAAAAATATTATTGTTTTATGAATTCGCATATAGTTTTTGAAAGTCTGTGCATAAATAAAGTAAGAGGTTTGTGACTATTCAAAATTTGTGGTTGAAGTCTACTGATGATTTAGTTTAAGCAACAATGAAATACGTATATAGACATGCTAAACCACCAGCAAATAAATTTCAATTATTGCTAATGAAGTATTTTTGAAGCATTTTCTACAACAGGCAGGTAATATACCTAAGGTTTTTACCTACAAGTCTGCCCTATAAATTTAACTTACAGCATAAATATATGTAAACTAATAGACTATGACTAGAAATAATCCATCAAAATACACTTATGAATATATAATATAAGTACACATCTATGTACATAAGTATATGAATATGCATCCATGATCTAAAGCCACTTTGGTTTTCTTCTTTCTATATACAAATTATCTAATAGTGAAAAATATAAATGCTAGACCACTTTTTTATTCTGCTTGCTTGCGTCAGTTAACATTCCAAAATTAGCTTCAGTGAGAATTGAAATGTTGCAAGCATGATTTATAGTATTATGCAAAAAAAAAATTGGAAATAAGAATTTTTAAAATTGAATTTTAAAACTTATAGTTATGGTCTTATGGTTCTCTAAATTTCAACATTTCTTTTTAATTCGAAATAATTTTGTATTTAATTAAATGGCACAAAAATAAACTGTGACACTTCAGAGTATTCCAGTGCTGTTATCGTTTTTTCCTAAGCATACACAGAAAAATTTTTAAATAATCATAATTTTATGTAAATACTGATAATTTGTTTAAATAAAAAGCCATTTAAAGCGCAAGATAAATAAGAATTCATAACTGCGTACACAACAAGAAAAATTTTACTTTTAAATTATTTCTTTTAATCAATATACAACGCACAAAACAATCATGTGGATAGAACTCAAATCAATAAAAAGTTTATTAAAATGTTAATAAACAATAAACATATTGAAATGTAATAATGCAAAGAAATGAGGGCAAATATCAGTTAATGTATAAAAAGAAATAAGAATAAATAAAGAATAAATAAGAAATTGATATACACTGTTTATTTACAATAATTTTCATTTAAATTCAACGTGATCAGGTTGATACCGTCCGATGTTGTTCCTTTAAACAAAATTATCTCTTTTTACACCTGCAAACAGATAAACATACTTATGTACATGAAAATTACTCGTGCATATTGAGTTTATAAAAATAAATTAATACACTTTTTTGTACAAAAATTGAGATAAGATTACGGCAGGTTGTTGAAATTCGACAGACTTTTTTTATTTTACTTATTTACTTATTGCCTGATTCATAAAAAATATTTTTTGTTTCTAAAAGAGGTTTAAAAAACAAAATTTCTATTGAAATTTTATTTATAAAACTACAATATTTTTTATGAATAAGCCCTTCAGAATAAATATTAGAAATGGAATTAATTTAAAAGGCAAGTGAAAACTACATTATTACGAAAAATATACATACATACGTACGTTTCAACACAGCATTGGCATTTTTGAAATTCACTACAAAGATGCTGCATATTTCACGGCCACGAATCGTTGCTCAATAACAACTGAGAATATTTTTGTTGTAGCCCATAGTGTTGAAGAAAAAATAGCGTTGTCCATTTCTCGCCATTCCATGGAATTGATGTGAACGACGTTTATTTTCAATACAATGGGTCTAAATGCTACACAAATTATGATATTATGGCTCTTTTTTATGAAAACTTTTAGACATTTTTGTTTGGGGAGAATTTCGATTAAAAATAGTGGTTTTTCACAAAGGTATCAAAATGAAACTTTTTATTAGAAGATCTTTTAAGTTTCATACATAAATTGATGTATTTATAAGTATTTAAAAACAATAATGTGCTTTGAACAAAAAATTATTTTCAGTAAATATTTATTTTAAAATTAAAAAATGTTAATTCTTGGCAGGTGTGCTTATGACAAATTAGCTGATCTAAGAATTCTAACAAGCATGTTGAAAATATTTCAATATATTAAATTATTTAGAAAAATCCATGAAAGTAATAGAAAAATTATACATTGTATTTGCTTTTTAAAGTCATTTTCGAATAAGAGCGGGCCCTCAAAGAATTGTGTAAGCAGTTTTTGGGCAACAGCTAATTCAGACTTGGTGATAACACTTACCTACATATGTACATATGTATTTATGACTACAATGTAGCGGAAAGTTCAATATATATGCTTTTGGCGTAAAATGTTAACAACAAGATTTATATAATTTCTTCGTGCACTTTTATTCTGCCAAAGTAAAGAAAAAAAAAAAAAACTTTTTTTCGAACATAATAAATAGCAATATAATATAATACGTTGTTTTGCCAAATATTGTTAGTGAAAAACGACTATATTTTTGCCATATTATACATAGTTAAGAGCAACCACTAAGTCTGAATAGGCCAGACGTGGATCCTAACAAAGTAATGGTTTTAAAAGAACGGCGTATTAAAATTGTACTGATTTACTAAAGAACAATTAACCCACAGGTAATGATCTTTGCTTTAGGCCGGGTTTACACCTGCGTTTCATGTGCCCAAAATAGCGTAATCACTAATTACTAATGAGAAACTGTTTCATTCAGACATGTGTTTATTGATTTAAACAGTTTCCACTCATGTTGGATTCTATCAAATTGTCGATTAGTTATGTATGAAACTGTTTAACTTAATAAATGCGTTTCTGAATCAAACAGATCTTCATTATTAATTAGTGGTTACGCTTTCTTGGTCAAATGGCACACATGAAATGCCAGATGTAAACTCAGCCTTAGAAGCTTACATGTGCTTGTCACTGAGATCCTACTGGCGACCATAGAGTTATCGTAGCTATCGTACATACATATGTACATACTTACATAAATTTATTTGTATTCCGGTTACAAAATAATAACCGAATACGAGAAAAGATTCAGCATGGCTGGACAAATAATTTCAGACAAATGTGACAAGTGCGAATGACCTTCGTAAGTAAGTATGTATGTACACACATACATACATGTATGTGTGTACATGCTGTAATATTAATTTATATACATACCAACATATGTATAAATGTATATCCATATACATGTATGTATCTACATATGTATGTATTTACCTGGTAGCACATGCTCTTAACTTTGGTTTTATCTACAATTTAATTATAAACCGATTCGATTCAACAACATATGTACATTCATACATATGTATGTATATATGTACATACATAGCTACATTTGCACACTTTTTTTGATTTTTTTTTGTGGAACTTAATATATATTTATGATTTAAATACAAACACATACATACGTATGTACATAAACTATACACATAAATATCTACACATACATACATATTATCTGCATATACATGTAATTTTTGCACCATAAATGTACATATGTATGTACATACATATGTATATTATTACATTTTTACAATAACATCGCGACGGTTGGTATAAATATCGTATTTGTGTACCAAATTGAAGTTCGTTAAATATTTCCGGTGTTTATTGTATGCAATAGGAAACAAAGCCACATGCAAAACCATTTAACGAAAAAATGCGGCAAAATAAAAATCGGGAATACAAACACAACAGCGTCGCGCACGCGCACTTGAGTTACAGCAACTACTGAATTCGTATGGCATTTACGAAAGACGAACACTACATAAAATGCAGAAAAAAATAAATAAATAAATCCAACAATAACAGCAGCTACGCCGATTAACTTTGTTTTGAATGAAATGCGCAAAGTGCAAAATCTAAAAACATAAAAATCAGAAATATCTACAAACAGCAAAGTTGCAAAGTTTGCAACTCTTAACTTTTTGCGGCTCTCCATATGTATCTCTTCTTAATTGACATTGCAACAAATAAGAGAAATTATTGCATATGCTTAGTGTTGCCATACTTTACGAAATCCCCTTAATAACGGGTAATGTTTGCATGGATGTATACCCTATTTACTCAAACGACATAACTCGACAAAGGTAGTTTAAAAAAGAACGACCTTAAATCTTTCGATTTACATAAAACTAAATAAAAATATAAAATAATATTCTTCGATCAAGAGCCAAATGTACCAGCATTTTTACGCAAGGAAAAATACGATATAGTATGTAATCGTATGTATGTAGCAGGGATGGCAAAGTTGGTACAATTGTACTTTTTTGGTACTATTCAAACTCGAAAGTACAATATGCACCAATGACTATTTAGTAGATTTTAGGAATCTCTCACTCTGCATTGCTTTTAAAACGATTGCAAATGTCAATTTTAAATTTTGAACAATGAAACTCATATTCTTCTCACTTGAAAACAGTCTTATAAAAGTAACACGCAGCGAGAAAATCGAAAAATGTGAACTCGTCCATTTTCAAAAAAAAATTCCTTCTAAATTTGGATGCTAGAGCACCTGCTTTTAATTTTTATATACCAAATTTAAACTGGTGTAACCATATGCTTTAACATCCCAACTTACAAGCGAATTTGTGAAAACGATATGGTTGCAAGAACAAAGATGATTATTTTAATAAAAACAAACCTGTAATTTGAACTAATAAAATCTCTTAATACAATTAAGGTAAAAAAGGCCCAATTGTTGAAAGTTTTTGGCACAATTTTAAGTACATAATGCCGTGCCTGGTATGTATTATATAAATTATTAACTCTTAAATCGCATTTCGGACCTTTAACATATTTTGGCTAAAGGAGGGATACATTTTATGCATACATACATACATATACATATACTGATGAGTATAAAATTTGACAGTTAATAGGGATCCGAGAGTTCTCTAAAGTAAGAAATCGTCTGAGATTAGAAATTATGGCATTGAATTTTGCAAAAGAAAGATCAGGCTTTTTTTAATAAATTTTCAGTTGCCTTTTATTTATTTTTATTATTTTTAGTTTTTCAGTTCAACACAGAATTTTATATCTCTAATCAAGAACCATAAATATAATTTGACCCTATTCACACTATAGCTGCAGTTTCAACTTCTTTTCTCCACCAAAATAGAAACGCACCCTTGAAAATCTCAGTTTTTTAAGTTGTGAGACATACCAAACTTCTGGCTTTAATTCAGGTGAGTAATATCCCAGTCAAAGAGAGCTATCGAGAGGTCACTATCGGCCCTATGTATAAGCAAAAATTGGTATGAAGTTAGCATAAGTGGCAAAATTGAACATGACCTTAAATAGTTTTGCCATGAAACTTCACATTAAAAATCATGCTAGGACATAGAGGTGGATTAAGATAAGGTAACAGAGGACAGTCATTATTATACGCATAAAACAATTAGATAAATAAGTCCCACTCATTACTTTGTAAGCCATTAAAATAGTACTACCCATTACAAAATCTTGGAAATTTTTTGCTGGATACATACAATATTTTTTGTTTAATAAAAATCTAATCCTTCTTGGCTAGTGTGATCGATTTTTCGAATGACGAGTAGTTCGGTTTTTTTATAATTAAAAAGCGGCTCAGTTGAATACTTCTCGATTTGTGGTTTTTGGAATAAAATTAGTGTTCGCTATGCATGTATGCACATGTGTGTATGTATTTTTATTTTCTACATACATATGAATTTTCATAACTACATTCATATCAAAAATGGAACTGAGTTTGTGAAGTCTTAGTGGGGAACAGCCTTCACCACATGTTTTTTTAAATTATATACATATATTTAAGTACATATCCATACATAAAGTTAAGGATAAAGCATTTTGTACACTAATAATTTTTGCTCTTTGGGGAAAATTGTGAAAAAATTCCAATTTTTTAAGTGGCAATAAATATATTTATAGAAAAACTAAAAAAAGTAATTTATAATTAAAATAAAAAAAACCAGTCGACAAAAGTATTTGTACAGGGATAAAATACATGGAAAAATACATGCACTTTGCTTGGGGTCGTTATTTTGTTTGAACAAGCCGTCAATAAAGGGCATCCGAACTTGATCTTATATGTTCTTAAAATGTCATTATTTGATTAAAGCCAAAATAATCTAAAACAATCACAGTTACTCAGAGTTCAAAATTCATTTTGTTAAGTATCCGTAAGGAAATAACAGATATATATTTCCATACATAAATTGCATGTTTGTAGGAAAATACCTTTGTTGCACTATGTATCATGTAAAATACGCCATTTATGTATTTTAACCAATATTAACAACTAAAATTAATAAAAAAACTAGTTTCTTCCCATGAATCGCATTGACCAAAAAATAAAAACACGATTGGTTATATAGATTAGACAAAAAACTAATATTGTCATCCGAAAAGCAACAACAATTTAAATTAATAATAAATCAATAGCTGAAATGCATTAGGTTATCAAAATTGAATTATAAATACACATGTCTATATGTACATACATACGTATATGTATGTATATGTACCTTCACTGAAAGGAAACTCTTCATTCAGACAATGAAATTCTTCATTGTATTAATGAAAATTTTCATTAAAAGTCAGCTAATGAAGCTCTTCATTGGATCAATGAAGAATGTTTCATTGTATTTATGAAGTTAATTTTGGCGGATGTGTCATAAATAGAATGAAACTATTTCATTACTTCAATGAAACTTTTTCATAAATATAATGTAGTTGTTTCATTGATTTAATGAAGTTTTTACATACTATTAATGAAGTTTCTTCATTAATATAAAGAAAATTTCATTAAAATTATGATGAGATTTTCATAAATATAATTAAATATAAGCAGTAAATAATGAAAATTTTCAATAAAAAACATGAAATCATATCCCTTCCAAACCACCTACTTAATAAAACATATATATATTTTTTTTATTTAATATATACAAGTACATATGTATGTACTTAATACATGTACATATGTTTGTATTTATTAAAGTAAAACATTTAAGATTTAAGCAAACTCATCATTAGAGTTCAACCCAAATAATGTTTTAAGTAAGCCCAAAAACTTATATATTTATAGTAAAACTCTTAATATGTTGTTGAGAATTACAATACACAAACATAAGTTTAAAACAAGGCACATTTAATACAGGTACATGCATTAGGCAAAACTCTCTGGCAACTCTCTGCTAACTCTCTGGCAACTCTCTGCTTCTCACATAGCTTTACATGGTAATTGTCAAAAATTTGTATGCATCAAACAAGGCACATTTGATATTGTCAAATGAATTCTTCGTTATAAACTTGTAAACAAAAAATCAGCGGATGAGCAATATGCCTGATACGTGTACCTGTTTGATATGCCTTGAGTTTAAAAGAACAAAACAAAAATCTTAACAAAAGAAGCATCTTTATTGGGTGTTTGGCAAAAACTTCTTGTGTTTGTATAGTGGTGAGGCACGTGGATGGATAAAAAAAAGAGAAAGAGAGAGATATCTGGCATACAATGAAGAATATTACATTGTATAAATGAAATTATTTCATTGCATTTATGACGACCATACTGCTTTGAAATTAAAAGGGATTAGAAAAGTAAGAAATAGAAAATTTTTTTTAACAAACTAACTTTTAATTTATTTATGTCTACTTACTGTATACAGTAAGTAAATAAAATTTGTGTAAATTACTTACATTTGTCCCAAATTTGCTAAAAATAAAATTCGTTTAAACAATGTAACGATTTTCATTAATACAATGAACTATGAAGAACACATGGAGAGCAGAGATTGAAAGATTTCATGTATACAATGTAATTGTTCATTGTATTAATGAAAAGTTTCATTGATATAATGCAGAACATTTAATGAAACCGTTTCATTCTCTGAATGAATGATTTTCCTTTCAGTGTTCTAATAAAGTAAATTTTGTTAAAATTTGCCATCTCTGCAACATATCCAATTGACACTTTTCTTAAATTGCAGCTTTCTTAAAGAACAAATCGTTTTAATTTTGACATTATGTAACAATTTCTTGAATGAAAAGCAGGTAGAATTTCAAATTTAATATTCACAAAAATTTCATCAAATATTTGTCCGGGGTCTAACAGTTGCTTAATTTTCCTGCAACCAAATACTTAACAATAAAATCATTTAAAGTAGAGATGAAAAAAAGGTAAGCAGTCCACAATGAATAAACTTTGCAAAACTGTTAAGTTGTCGTTCACCTTCGTTTTTTCATTGGATCACAGAGTATTGTGCATAAATTGATAAAAATCTTTACTTTTTCACTGACAAATTACTTTATAATTATACTGCTACATTAAAAATAGCAAAAAGATATAAAAAGCAATAAAGGACAAGAAGGAGAATTCAATTGAAATTGTAAAGATGCCAAATATGCAAACAATTTAAATAAACTTTAAACTGGCCGCATTCAAATTAAAGCCACGTTTTAAATGCCATAAGAGAAGACAGGCTAATAACCCACTATAGACAGTTGGTATGCAAGATTGCATGCAGTACAGTACGTTGCTTTTCGCATGTGGAGTTTTTACTTTGTTCATATTCAAAATGCGTTTAAAGTGGTTGGAAAGGTATGTTTTTGTATGTATGTATTCGTAAGAGAGAAAACACCAAAGTTACGCAATTAAATGACATTCAATAAAACAAAAATTTCGATTGTTTACCCAAGTCTCAATAAAATAAAAACATATAAAAAAATAAATAAAAAAAGTATAGCTCACACAGCGCTCAACTTCGGAAGCTTAATTGATATGGAAAACAATTGATTTGTATTTGTATAAAAAACTCTATTACTTACTTAACAATTCAATCGACTAACCGTTAATTGTTCTCGGAACTGTATTTATCTTTCGTGAATATGCGCCACCTTACTGAATGTGTTTTTTATTAAAAATAAATAAAATGTATGTAATAGTGGCAACATTTCATTAAAAAATTACGTCGTACCATATAATAAAAATGTAGCACACTTTTTGTATAGAAAAGATGGTTGGCCGTGTCACGGCACACTGTTATTATAGAAAAGGTGACAAAAGAAGAGATGGTTGACCGTTCGTTGACTTTTCTGAAAGAAAAAAAATTTATGTGTTTGACAGCCATACTTTTCTTAAAGAAAGTATGTTTGTCCGAGTCACAACATACTTTTGTTGACAGTAAAGATGATTAAATTTCCTTACTGACGCGCTTTATTAAATATGAGATGGTTGACTGCGACACGTTAACATTTTTCTTATAGAAAAGATTGTTAAGTATATCATAGATACACTTTTCTTATGGAAAAGACGTTCGACTGTGTCCCAGCTGCACTTTTCTTTTATTAAAGATGGTTGACTATGTCACAACCATATTTTTCATAAGGTACGGTCACACTTAGCGAACATTTGTCCTATATTTAATCATTAAATATTAGTGCAAAAACTTTTGATTCAGGCACCTGTCTAACCCAAACAGTTTCATTCATAACTAATAGACAATGTCATAAAATTCAAAATTATTGGAAACTGTTTAACTGAATAAATATGTGTGAATTAAAAGGTTTGTGATTAGTATTTAGTGGTTACGCTTCTTTGGTTTGCCCAAAGTGACCGTACCTTTATAGAAAATATGGTTCGCCATGTCAAAGCACATTTTTGTTATGGAAAATATGGTTGCACACTTTTCTCAAACCAAATATGGTTACTCGTAATTATACCACAGTTTACCTTTCTTACAGAAAAGACGGTTGACTGTGTCACAACCGCACTTATCTTATAGAAGGAAGAAAGTTAAATTTTTCTTATCTTGTTGCAAAAAATAAAAAAAAATATGTGGATTATTAAAAGTCTGAGGCATCATCTAAAATCATCTGTGACCAGATATTCCCTTAAAATCTCATTCCTCGCACTTATTATTGTTTTATTTATTTATTTATTATTCCACTTCCTTTACAACAACAAATGGTCTTATACTTAGTTATAGTATTAGAACGTATTGTGTTACAAACATACAAATGTCTAAATATCTAAATAATTATTACATCGTTTTTATCCTCTCTAATTATTTGTTTGTATTCAGATTCTCGGTACTTCAATAACGAACTGTCCAAGTTTTATTAAATTTATATGATAGGGAAAAACGTTCTAAAACAAGATTTTACGCTCGAAATTCAAGATCGCATTTAATATTGTAATCTTGAATAAAATTTCATTTTAAGGTCGAAATGATTTTTGTTACAAATCTTAAATCAAGAATTAATTTTTAAATATTAAGAATGAATCTTAATGAAATTCATCTTTTGAGGTTGGTTTTGAGAATGTATTCTTGAAAATTATCCTACTGGGTTTTATCCGAATTCGAATGTCGAAATAAAAACAAATTTTTTATTGCTTTAAATTTATATTTATTTAAATATTTACATATGTACATAGTATGTATGTATGTATGTATGTATATTTATTTATGAAAAAAACAATGATAATGTTTTATTTACAAGTACATACATATATAGGTATACTTATATTAACTTAGCAAAACTCCATTCTTAGTCCAAGAGGAGGAATTGCTTCTTTTATGTCATGTCTTCTTTCTTCATGTACTGCAAACTTCTAAAAGTTACTTTTGAATTTACAAAACAAATTTAATGTATATTAACAGGTGGTAAAATAAATCTACAAATATGAAGAAGTATTTACTTTTGGGGTACTTGCAAATAGACTCCATTTGGAATTCTTGTAGAACGTTTTTTAACGATGCAATTTTCTCGGGGGGGCTGATCACATCATATTGGCCATTTACCAGTGGTCGTCGTGGTTATACCATTTCATTTGCATTCTGATTTAAAATTTTCGGAATTTTAAAATTTATTACACAACACAACAATTAAATTTAGAAAAAATCAAGAATTAAATCTTAACGTTAAGGATATATTCTTAAATTCAAAAATACGATCTTAAAATTAAAATTGCATTCTTGATTTTTAGTATTCATTCTAAAAATTAAGAATTTACGCTTAAATTTCTTACTGACCAAATTTCAAGATTGAAATCTGAAGTTTCTTGTAATCTAAATTCAAGAATTTTGCTCTTAAATTTAGACCGTAATTTTTCTATTAGTGTAGCTATCGCCGTACTTTACAAAATACATTAAGTGATTTTGACCAGAAGATGTAAGTCTTGTCTTGTAAGCTTGTCGTCAATTCTTAGTCATTTATCCCGTCACCAACTATGCTCTTTGGAAGCTGTCGTGGGTGAGCTATTATTAACTATTAAACTTGGTTTGAACTTAAACGTTTGTTCCTTCTGGCATAAATAAATTAAAAAGCAACAATTTGAAGAAAAAAATAAATAAATAAATTCAGTAGTGTATGTTTTACGATAATATCAAATAAACACTGATGGTGTTGGTCAGATAAAGTGTAACACATTATTTTTCCGCTTTGAAGTTGAGGAAATAAAAGAATAAAGACACATTATACTTACTGCGCATAGTTAAGTAATTCAGCAATTACTTTCCTTACTTTAGTTAGTGCTTAATTCTTTTTTGAATTTTTCCGTATTTTTCTACTGGCGCTTATCTCTTTATTTTACAAATTGTGTTGAATTTTCGGAACATTATTGTACGTTGTTGTTAAAAGGAATGTGATAACAATTTCTTTCTTATTTCATGATTGTTTCTTCGTTATTCAATTCTTAAATTTTGTGTAATCCAAAACTTTTTGGGCATCAAAGAGCTCGAAAGAATATAAAATAATCAAGTAATGAATGGCTGATGATAATTTCGAACATTATCTTTTTTGTGGTTGAAAATATAATTATAAGATTAATCTGAAATAAACGAACTAACAATATTTAATTCAATAACTACTTTCATTTGTTTCCACAATCTTATTTTAAATCTTGAGTCTTAAAATTAAATGAATATACAGTTAGATCTAAGACTTAATTGTTGTTTAAATTTAACTTTACTTGATTTTATATTTAATTCTTATTGAGTTATACGGACAAGAATATAAAAACTTTTACTTTTTTTACATGCACTACAACATGGCCAATGTAAGGTTATAATTTTGAGCTAATACGACCGAATAATATCTTCATTTAAAAAACAACGTTTTTCGTTCATTTGAATTATTATCGTTCGAACTCCATTTATTTCTATATTTATGATTTGATCAGGCTAAAGTTCATATCGCTTTACAAGCCAAATTACATGAGATAATTATTGATGAAAAAATAACATCAAAGCTAATTGTAGATATTCTGACAAACATGTAGTTGAACGGAACAACTAGCTGTTTGCGAAGGCCATTTTAGACAATTTAGACCCCTAGTTTACTAGGGTAATATTCTTAGAATTTTGTGTAGATTTAATTTTTTGCTATTTTTCTTACTATATATATGTATATACTCAAAATAATAATCAATCCATCCGTACTTATGTAAATCAATCCAAGGCGGTGTCATAAGTACGGATTTACTTAAATTATTATTCAAGTGCTAAGTACTTAATTTTATTTATATCTAATCCTGAATCCATACTTGAAAAAAAAATCCAAAACGAGATTGGTTTCAGGAAACCTATGATTGGTTTCCTAAAGTAATCCCGTTTTCTGTTTACTTTCAAAATGGACTCTAATACACAATAATAATTAATAGAATCGCATGACAGCATCTTTCTAAGTTTATTTAAAAAGTCCTATCAATGAAAAGTGTTTTCGGATGTTGATGTTATAGTCAAAAGATTGTTATATAATCTCCAGAGAATTTCACTTTTGCCACAATTTGCTTCAAAGGATTTTATTTAATTCCTTTTTAAACGATCATATTTTTTTAGAATTAGCATATTTTTCGGGGAAAAAAAAAATTTTTTTTTAATATATTTAATGTTTAATCAACTTATGAAATCTCTTACTCAATAATAGATATAAGAATTGAAAAGCTACAAGAAAAAACTTAAAAAACCATAAAAAATAACTTAAGCCTGACTGAAATCACTTTAAACGATCACTTTAATATTACACTCAAGTACTTTAAACTATGTCAATAATAAAACTGAATTTTTTTTGCAATAAATAAAACAAATCAAACCTCTCTTAATTATCTAACCCCCTTCCTTGTCTTATACTGTCAGTTTAAACGAAAAGCTGGGCACTTGTAGCTTATTTCACCAATTCTATTTAAATATCAATTGAGATTTAAGTAATAATAATAGAATTGGTGAAATAGGCTCTTATCCGAAATTGTTGATGTTGGATCTATATTTAACAAAAATATATGTGTGTTGTAGTATGTTAATCTCAAATCCAAAATCTAACATATATATTTCCGCATAATATTTAAACACAATTATTTAATGCGTTTTAAGAGATGATATTTATTTCTGATACGAATACAATGAGACAATTCCAACTGCATACTTTTGATTGAAGCTTTACATAAAAGCCAAATTGAAATAAAAATTAATATATGTACATACATACATACATTTTTATTATAAATTTAAAATGGTTCAATAAATTGTATATAATAATAAACTTATTGAGTTCTTTTTTAAAAAGGGAATTTTTGATAAACTTAATTTTTGAATTTTTGTTTATATTTTTAACAAACCGAATTGTTAAAAGTTTTCTTGCAATATTTTTTTCTTTTTTTTCAAGTTTTTGGTTATATGCTCTTTCTTGTTTTCTTTCAGGTTCTTTTTAGTAAAATGATAATGATGGCAAGATCAATCAATTGGTAACAGGCGGCAAATGGCACATTAAGCATTCGGTGCGTCAAGAATGAAAATAAGAAAAGGAAACCATCACAAGTTTAATAAAAATTAACTGAATCTAACAGAGTTGAAAAAATAAATAAAATGGTCTACTTTAGTCCTTAAAAGGCAAAATTACAGAATTTTTTAATGACATTTGTAACAAATAAATGGCTAAAGACATTATTATGGTCTGTTGCTGATGAAGGTGCAGATGCTGATATGAACGAAATCTATAAAAAATTGATTCCTTTGTAAAGTCGTTTCAATTCCAAAGCCGATGTAATTAAAATAAGTTTTTGCTTTAGTTACACAATAATTAGTTCTGTTTGACAAAAGACTTACACATAATATCTTCAAAAAAATATAAATGTGCAAAAAAGCGAGATCTCTATCCATAATTTCGTTCGTCAGAAGTACTAAAATCAAAATTTCAACCATACCTATCACTACAACCAGTCATTTTATTTTGTCAATTATTTGAGGAGAAAATCCATCTAATAAGAATCAGATATGGACGTGGATTAAATATTCGTTGGAGAACATTCTAGTAGAAACGTGTCAATAAATGTATAGACCGAAGCATATATGTAATCTATAAATTTTTCAGAAAGTTTTTGGGTACTCTCTATTGATTAACACCCTAAAACAGGAAATTATTTTATATGTGTAAATTTTATAATACTCTTGCGAGTTTAACATATTTTAATATGAAATGGGTAACATTTCATATTATACATTTCAAATGCTTTCTGTACTTCAGCTAATACGAGTAAGTTATGTAATTTATTTATTTTTTTTGCCATTTTACTAGTACATATCTTTAGTTGTGAAATTTCAAAATATTTGTCATTTGTTTTTAATTCTAACCACAGTCAATGGAATTTTATTTGCAACAGCTTAATCATTAACCAATTTAAAATTTTTTATCAGAGTTATGTATAATAGAAAACTGTTAAATGTATACAAAAAAATTAAAAAATATTGAACTGAAATAACGTTACTGACTTTATTCAAAACGCGTTAAATTGGCATCGCTGCACTCATTCACTTACAAGTTAGCATTGCAGAAAAAGTTTTAAAATTTTAGCGTTAAACTCTTCCATAAATAAGGTGGCATAATTATCAAAACTAAACAAAAACCCAGCGGTATTTGGAAATATTTTTCAGTTTTTCAAAAGGAAAATGCAAAATATTTGGTTTGTGTGAACGTATTTTCTACTTAGGGCGAAAGTACGATTGGGTTCATATATTTTTCTATTTTAATATATTTTTCTGTTTTAAGAATTAATATTTTTAATAATTTAATAAATATTTGGTCCATTTAAAACTCTATTTAAATAAAATGCTGTACGTAGTACTTTTATGTATGTATATATGTATATAAACAATACAACTTAATTTATTTTATACAAATTTATTTTTATACGATTTTTTTAGTACTTGCGTGTGTGCTTTGGCATTGGCTTTTGTAAAAATTTAAATTTATTATTCGCTTTCGAATTCGCTGGCATTCGCTACTTAACTACTACATTTAAAGAAATGCCACCAAAACACATAATAAAAAAATTGAAAATTGACTAAATTTGAGATCAAAGTTGTTTTCTCGAAATTCCGTAAAAAATTTTACTTGGTTTTATTAAAATTGTACTTAAACATAAAAATATAATTACTGAAGACTAGTTCAGTGAATATTGTAATTTAGCAAATATTGCACTCATCTCAAGTAAAATCTTAATACGAGAACTTTTTTGAACTCAAATTCAGAAGGTTTTCCTAGAAATCAGTTATTTTTTTAGAGTACATGTCTGAACGATATAATTAATCAAGAACCTAATTTTGTATTTTTTGTAGTTACGTGGTTTTGCATTTCAACTGACTATATGTATGAATTTTTGCATATATGGAAATAACACCTAATTTGTTTGATATTAGTTTCATACTGTTTCGTTGGCATTCTATTTATCGTTTATTTTGCGTTTAATGGTTGGCACCTGTCTATTATTCTGACATTTCCACCAAAATGTCAACTTGACATGAAATTGTGTGGAGTGTTTTAATTATAAATACGTACAAACGTACTAATTTTTTAGAATAGCCGAACATTGTGGCAAATACTTATACATATTGAAAAAATTATATCGCAATAAAAATCCAAAAAGCACGATGATCTCAGAGGACGTATACTAGCATATTTATATAAGATTTCGTTTAATTATATTGACAGAAAGACTATAGATACAAACTGGTGTAGTGCAGTTCGGTTATAATGAACTCCATGGGATTGAGCAATAGACGATCAACGTTATAACGGAAGTAAATATTTTTTCCAAAAACAAAATTAAGCAGGTCCAGGAAACTGAACTTACTCGTATTATATTTAATATCAGTCTTTAACGAAATATGTTATTTTAGTCACATCTCTTCTCATCAAAGATATGTATTTTATCGTTTTTGTGTCTTTGACTATTTTAATTGTTTTGTTAATTTAAAATTTATAGTTTTTTTTCTGTTAGATTACTTTGTAGTACAGGGTGTCCGCCGGGAAGGTATACTACTTTGTTTTGCCGTAATTTTAGTAAACATTAGTCTTGAAAGTTCATATTTGTCAGTAGTAAAGTAGAGACGTGGCAAATTTATTATGGAAAAAATAATAATAAACCAACGTGACGATGAGAAAGTTACGTGAATTTTTTGGGAGACTCACATAGCGTCAGGATTACAATGGAATTATTGCGAGACCTCTTCCCACAACAAGTTATTTCAGGAAATGGTGATGTGATTGGCTTCCGCGGCCACCTGATTTGACTGTGGGGTTGTTTGAAAAGCAAGGTTTATGCTAACAAACCAGAAACGCTTGAGCAACTCAAACAAAATATTCGTGATGAAATTAATGAAATTTAGCGTGAAATATGTGAAAATGCAATGAAAAATTTGCTCAATGGGGCTCGCACTTGTGATGCTAACAGAGGCGGACATTTATCTGATATTGTATTTCATACATAATTGCCTAAATTAAACAAAACATTTATCAATATAAGATTCATTCTCTTTTATTTAATTAAAAATTATAAACAAACAAAATAGTATACCTTACCGGCGGACACCCTGTATTCAACTTGTATGTATGTACTAGAAACTCTTTTTTCATAATTAGCGGAAATTCACTATACCCTGCATAGCTTCCAAAGTAATTAAGTTGTGTGAAATATTGATACACAACTGTTGGCACCTCAGAAGTTGCTGATTGTACACTATAGTATGCTTTAACCGCTGTTCGTTGTAACCAAACTCCACTGTATTTAAGTTTTATTTAATGTTACACCGAGTATTCGGTATCAACTTTGACATCTGATAAAATTGAAAGATCGGTGTTCGGTATAATTTTGCCGGACTTCGCAAAAAATTTTATTAAAAGTTATATTAAAAATCGAATTATATTTTCTGTTTGATAAAGTGATTGACTTTAAAAATTTCAAAGTTGTTTCTCATTGAGAATTTAAAAAAATATATATATATATTTGGCTTAGGTCAAGTTCAGCAAATCTTGCCGAACTTCGGCTTCGGCATTACTATAAAAAGTGATTTCAAACTGATATTAGTATTATATGTAGTATTAATAAATAATATGAAACTCAGTTAAATCTACTTTCCATAATTGTCACATTTGCATTTTGATTGACACTTAGAAAAAAATAAAAACTGGTCATAACAAAAGTAAATAATGAAAAAAAAACACATTTAACCATATTAATATGAAGTCTTGCCATTCAAGTGATTTTCCAAAAAACTTATGCAAACATAAGCAAATCGATTGCATAAAAGCAATACCTGCTTACAATTGAAAAGAAGAAATTAATAAGCAAAACTGAATAAAGTTGAAAAACTTTAATTGCCTCCAATTAATTTAATACAAATCTGTAGTAGTCATACAAATATTATTTTAAAATAATTATGGTCAATGCCATATAATGTCATTTAAAAAAAAGCTTTTAACTGTTATAGTATACATGTAATATATGTATTACATATTGGTTAAAAAAAATATATAAAACAATAAAATATCATCAGATCAGCCAGACAATTGAAATTGCGCGTACACTTAAGTATGTATATTTTCTTTTTGCATTTGTTGATTTTTCATTGCGCAAATTTATTTAGAAAATATTGTTTTCAAAGTAAATTAAAATTGCATTGAAATTATAGTTAGGAATGCGATTTTGCTCAAACAATTATTGAATGAGAACTAATTTGCTGATTCATTCAATCGTTTATTCATTCACTTAATTAGATCCAAAAGCAGTTAATGTAAAAATTGTTATGCAAATATCATGAAAAAAGTCATCAATGTTGCCAGCAGAAGCCATTAGAAACCGAAGCTACTACGGTTAGAAATAAGTCGAAAAGTGAAAAAAATGTATCGATATTTTTGAACAGTATCCATATACATATATATTTTTTAAAACATCGATATTTCGATATTTTTTTTTCATATAAATAGAAATAAAAAAATTTAACAAAAAAAAAGGATAATATACATCAGTACATACATACACACATAAATATATATGTATGTACATGCTTTTATACTCAGATTGCATTTATTGTATATTAATCTTAAAACATCTATATTTTTGGTCAAAACCGCTTAAAAAACTAATTTGACTGGACAATAATTGTAATGTTTTATTTTTTTGCTTTCAAAAATTAAATCAGTCAGTCAATTAATCCAATGTTAATCTTTTTTGATTGAAACTAAAAATAAAAGAGTTCAGTATGTGACATATATAAGAATTTTGAAATTTTTTTTTTCATAGCTAATATTAAAGACGTGAGAACATTAAACTAAACAAAAATGTATGCTAAATGTTAAAATAAATAAAAAAAATATTACTCCCTTACAATTTTGATACACCCAAGTATGGTGGAACTCTTTTGGAGTATAATACAAAAGAACTACATACTAATGTTAAGTTATACGTAACATACTGTACCTCCTTAAGGATTCATTAGTCTTTACTTTCTGTTGCCGTTCTGTTTCTAAGTTTTAATAGTTACTTTTTCTGTATTAAATTATCAGCTGACCAGAACGGTCACTAAAGTGATGAGTTTTGCATCGTCCATTGTTATATTTCAATATAGTTTTATGTTTACACAATCCCAGTTTATTTCAAAATGTTTTTATTTTATTTATGCTGTCACTTGATATTACTTAACAGTTTTTTTATTTTCACAGTTTGCACGAAACAGAATTTTATGAATAAAAGGAGTCAGCTGAACCGAAATTAAAAACTAATTCTGCCCTTAAGCTAACAAAATTTCACATTTAGCTTAGTTAACAAATAAAAGTAATTTGGCTTAGTGAGGTCACCTCATAGATGCGCCTTGGCTGTTAATATGAAATTTCTTTCTTTTTTTCTTGGCATCACTAGTATATCATACAGTCAGAGCTCTTAAAAATATCGGAAACCGATACCCGTAAATAAATCGAAGTATCGATAAATCGGTTTTTGAAATATCGGCGATATATATCGATATTTATTTTCTCAAATATCGATATTTCGATGTATCGATATTTTTTGCCCATCTCTAGCGAGTGCACCGTAATTTTTTGTTTGTTAGGAACCAATTCCCATATACAATAGAAGTTGATATCGGAACTGTATTATTAACGTATGTGTAGTTTCCACAATGCAAGCAAGTGACTTGTCTAGAAAAAAAGAACTCAAAACTTAGAGTGAGTCCTATACAAATGTTCTAGAAAAGTTGCTTGCATTGTGGAAACTGCACATTAAAGTTTATATATCGCTCGTTTACTTCAATAGCATCATAACTCAAAAAAATTATTTTTTTTTTCGTGTTTTATCTTGTGTAAAAGTTTCATATAAATAGATTATACCATCACCTACTGAGAGAAGAATATTTTTTCGTGCAAAATTTTTTTTTAGTTGTGACACTATTGAAGTAATTGAGTGATAAGTACTATATATTTTAGTCGTAGAAAATCCCAAATAAATATATAGTATATTTTAGTCGTAGAAAATCCCAAATAAATAAAGAAAAACTCCAGCCTTAACGATAAAAACCTTAATAACCCGGTGAAGTATGAGGGTGTACTATAATGGTATGGGATTCAATGGAATCGATTTGGGTATAAAATCCATTTTTTATAGAACTTACGATGAATAAAATGGATTATTGAAAAATACTAATATATAAATACTATTTATTAGTTAGAGTTAAATACCCGAAACAGTAGTCTTCAATAATGAGAGAATGGCTTCCATTCAATGGAAAAAAATACAGGCGCATCCTCCCTTGACCCTTGCCCCTAAAAACTAATGAAATTCTGTAGGCGTATGTGGAGAAAAAATTGCGCGGGCTGTAGAATAAGGGCAAAAATTAACTCAAAAGTGCTCTCCAGGGTATATGCGAGCATATATGTACCTCCCAAAATTGCCAAAAACCCAGTTCATTCTATGAGAATAATCTATTAGATGCCAGACATGACCACGTTTAGTACTAATTTTAAGTGTGTTCCATATTTCATAACTCCTTCCTGAAAGAAAATTTATTCTACAACTTTTTTTTTGCTCTTGAAAATAGATTTATTTTATATTAGGCTATTTTTTAGTATTAAAATAAATTTCTTAATAAAATAAAAAATTTCCATAGAAAGCTGATTAATTTGTCTTGAAACTGCTTTTGGTTTTAACTTAAAACCTTACAAAGCAACAGAGATACTTTGATTAGAAGAGCGGAGCGTTTGCTGTACAAGTTTTTTCTTTGCTAACTGTATGTATGTAGATACATAAATAAAATATAGATATATAAATCTCCTGTGTAATTTAGTTTTATTTTGTTGCATACCTTGTTCTGTATAAGTAGTTTTTTACAATGTATAATTTTTGATTTGTATATTTTTATAAAGATGATTAACATTTTTTTCATAAATTGAAATAAAACTAATTTTATTAAATTAATTTTTTAAAAATTTCAAATTTATAAAATAACAAATATTTCATATTGAAAAAATAAAAAGAAAAATTAAAAACAAAAGTTTAAATAAACTCTGAGTGTTCTTCACTTTCAAAATGAAAGACTTATATGTACATACATATGTAAGTATGTATACTTAAATTTTTCAAACACTTTAAGCGCCATCTATTCGAAAACTTGAGAATTGAAGCAATTTTTTAGCATTGAAGCAAATATTACCCCTTTTATTGGAACAGACAAAAAAACAGAATAAAAAGTCACCCTTGCCCAAAAGTTGTTTAAAAGCAATTATTTAAAAAAGGGTTTGCTTCATGAGTTGCATTGGAAATGGACAAGTCTTAGTTTCGAATCGACTCGCAATAAACAAACATCTTTAAAAAATCCAAACGAACGCAAATAGTTGACGCATAATAATAAAATACTGGGAAATAAAAGAAAAATATGAATGAAAATAATTAACATCTATGGAAAATTCATCGGATTCTACTTTTTTAACAACGCAAGCATAATAAGCTCACTTAACACAATATTTAATGAACTTTTACTAATTTGAAACTTCTCATAATAGGTTTAAATTAATGATGTCAAAATGGTCTCAAAGAACGATTTTGTTCATGCAGCCTTGACGCTACTTGTATAATCGATGGACATTAGTCAAATAGAAAAGGTAAGAATAAAAATGAAACTACACACGTATACACGTACTCGTAGAATACATAAATTTTTATGTATGGATATGGAAATATATGAAAAATCATTAAATTCTTGTGATGCCGCAATTTAAAAACATAATACTCGTAGATAAAGCTAAAAAAAACATCATATCATCAACACCTGTACAAACTTTAAATATATTTCAAATCCGCTTATGTGTTTTGATTCCGCATCTGACAAATTAAAAGAGTGACATAGAGGAAACACAATTAGAAAAAAAAATAATCGATGTCGTTGACAAGAATTCAATATTCTTGAAATTAATTTTATGCAGCATCATTTAAAATAAAAATTGTTGTTTAACATTCTCTGTCGATGATTGCATTAGTCGAGTCACATTCTAAATCTGTTTAAGAGTTTTATTGATAAAGTAAATCACTACATTCTGAGGGAAAAGAAATTTGTAATAAAAGCTGAACCAAATATGGGAAAATCTATTTATTTTGCATTGTAAGTATATTATATTACTTATACTTCTTTACACATTAAGAGTACATTAACTGTGCGTTTCACAATATACAATTACAATTATGTACAACAGGGACTTTAACGGCAAGTTTTGTATGGAGCACTGTCAGCTAAAATTCACGTTAACTCTTAATCATACATTGTGAAACGTGACGTTAAAAGTATAAAATATAATTTTAATATAATGCTATCGCAACGCTTGACGCTGTAATTTAGGTTGGGCTCTAAGGTGCAATTGGATAAAGGATGGAAAAAGCTATTGTAATACTTCGATTGTGACTTTCATGAGTAATATTAGAAAAAGATAATTACACGCAATTTTTATTAATTCTTGTGGAGGGGGGCGGCGGTCCGTGGAAAATAAATTTTCGTGGACCAACGCCTTGCAAAATGTATTCTTTTGTAACCTTCTTTTGCATTAAACTCCTCAAAACAACTTCAAAAAGAACTTTATTCATATGAGGATACTGTTGGCTGAAACAAAAATAAATACATTTGAAAATTTATTTAATTTATTTATAAAATTATAAAATTACATGAACATAATTTACAATAATAATGGCATAATTTACAAGAAAAAGTATCCGTACACGAAAATTAAATTAAATAAAAACTAACATATGTATATGAAAAATTTCAGCAACTAGAAACCTTACGGATATCACTTATCTGTGTCGAAGAACCTCTCCTGGATGGTTTGTCATAGACATAACGACCTTTGAGATGTATCTTCCCTAGTATTTGGACACCACTCTTCCATGATGAAAACGTTTTCCATTTTTTTTTTGGATTTTATATCGTGGTGTAGAATTTTACGCTCCAGATATGCTCAATGGAGATTATAGCCAGTTCTTAAGGTGATGATTATATTTGATTGTTGCTGCTATAAAGCAACCAAAGTTTTTCATTATCTGCCGCATGTTAGGGACCATTGTCCCATTGGAATCAAACTTCGTCTCATAGATCCACTCTTTGAAATCAATATTTTGTTTAAGGTTTAGGTATCTAATCTGGTATAAACAGAAAAAAATTGTAAATACAGTTAATTTTTTTGTAATATCAATTAAATAGTTAATGGATTGTGAACCTACAACGATTTTTGTAAATACACAAACGAAATTGTAACTTAAAGTAAAATCTGAAAAACATTTTCAATTAAATATATCAACAAGTAGTTTGTTGAAATTTATTAATTTTTTCAACATTAATTTTTGTAAGATTTCAAAGTTATTTCAATTAAAGTTATTGTTATATGAACAATGCGAATTGTTGAATTTCCGTACAAATTTTAATTATCATAATTGTTATGTTAACAATGTTATTTTTATACACCATCACAATCCTAGAAACGATTATTTGCTTGCCTGCGAAAAGAACTAAATGTATTTGGGCGGAGTTGAACCGGCTACCTCAGGGATAATAAACTAACTTGCTTACCTCTCAGCTAAAGAGCAACACTTTATTAGATACACAAATAATGAGTATACACGAAACATGATTTCTTGTTTTTTGATATAATTTAACAAATAATTTTGTAAGGTAATTTAATTGATTACAAAAATTTAAATTTGTTATATTAACAATGATGATTGTTAATTTTTAAATTAAATGTTAACAATTTGTTTTGCTGACTGCATTTCGATGATATTTTTTTCTGTGTATTATAAGCTCAACATAAAGCTACCTCACTAATGTTTAACTGTTGGAAAAAAATTTCTTTATTTAACGCAGTTTCATTTTTTGACCGCACTAACATTCTACCTTGGCAAAGCACTTTAAACATTAATGGCACTATGTATAAGCAAAAATTGGCACGAACTTAGCATATGTGGCAATATTGAACATGATCTTAAAGAGTTTTGCCATGAAACTTCACATTAAAAATCATGCTAGGACTTAGAAGTGGATTAAGATTACGTAATGCGACCATTTTTAATGTCAAATTGCATAGGGGAACTCGTTAACACCTAATTCAATTTCGTCACTTATGCTAACTTCGTGCCAATTTTTGCTTATACATAGGGCCGTGAATATCTTACTACGTGCCAATGTTTGAAGCACCTTAGAAATAGCATTGCTAATGTTGGTACAATTTACCACAAAAATAAAATCTTGTAGATGCGAATTAATGTATAACAGATGCATTAGTATAAGCTTTTTTACGAATACTACTTGTTCTTGTGCATAACATTAACATACTGCACGTTTTGCATAATAACAATTACATATTTATGAATAATACAGTAAACTTTCATATACAACTTAAAATAAAAGTGAAAATGTCAATCATTAGATCTTTCACAAAAAAATACCTCATGCAAAATTTTAAATTTTTTCTTCACTAAACACATTTAAGTATTTTTAAGGTTGTATGGATTTTTATTCTGGCAACAAAATAGCAGTTGATGTTTGCCTACATTGCAATGTACAACAATGCATTGTTTTCAACTTTGACCAAAATATCTAGAGTTATAGGTGAATTTTTTTAAACGATAAAATTCCATCTTTTTGGAAGAAAAATCAGTTTAATTTATGCAATTGCAATGCAATTATTGGGGGAAAATAATATGACGCACATACCGCACTTGATCAACTCAAAATTCTAAAATGATCAGTAAAGACGAAAAACTGTTTGTTATATTTTAAGAGAATTTGAAAATCCGAATCTATCATAGTAAGCAAATTCTATTTAAAAATATATTTACATTGTTTTTATTTTAAAATCTTGCAATTATTGGGGGAAAATATCTATGTTTCGAAAAGAGTCACAACTCGAAAAAAAATTTAGCATTTTTATCATAAAAACAGTCACATTTCGAATTAAAATCACAAAATAAAACAATTTTTATCAACAATATTTAAATTAAAACAACTTGATTGTTTTTAACTTGAATAACGGCTCAAATCAAAATAATACCTTTTTCATGAAAATATACGATACATTTCTATGTCCACTTTGGTATTAACTCAAAATGATACCTTGGCTAATTGGCTAAGATAACCAGAGTGCGATTTATGGCATTCGATATCGAACGAAATGTCCAAACAAAAACAGTTAAAATTCTTTGAAAGACTGTGCGATTTGGATTTTCCCCCAGTTTTTTTCATAATTATTGCTACAGTCGTTTTAATATGAAGGTATGTACTCTATGAGGCACTTTATATACAAGAGATGGGCGCATGCCAAACTTTTTCAACACGACACGCCCCGAACACGAATTCCAAAAGGTCTAACAATTATGAAACACGCACATGGAAAATTTTCCCAACACGACACGTCACAACGCGCACAAAATAAAATTGAATAGCAAGAAAATAATTTTTTTATATGTAAATAGATATATACATATTATTGTTGAAGAATTTTAAGCTTAAGAGACCCCTACAGGGTGACCGATGATATTTTTCAAAAAGTGGCATCAAATGGGGATTTATCAAAAAAAAAAGGCGCAAAATTAAAAAAAAACGAGAAACTACACTAAACTTTTTATTTTTAATGTATTTTTAAATAATTCACTCTAAAAAAAGGCAGACAAAAAGTGGCAAGGCAGTCGAAAAAGTGGCAATCTGCCACTTTAGTCGTTCAAACGGTCACGCTGGACCCCTACACTATCAGCAATTTTGATGGTGTTGCCGGTTTACGGATACAAAATATTAAATTTTTTCTTTAATGGAAATTCATGCATACATATTTTACACCTTAAATTGTTTTGTGTTTTATCGTGCCAGTTTTGCTCAGCACGACACTACACGACCACGCACGAAGTCAAAGTTCCTGCCACGATCACTTCGTGTTCCGTCGTTCGTGTTTATATCGCGTCGTATCACAAAAAAGAGCATTGCACGCGTCCAGCTCTAGCACAAACAAAGCACACGCGTTTGGCAGTAAATAGTATTCTAAAGAAATATTGGATTTAGTTATAAATACATATTTAAGTATGTGTATATGTATATGTGTAGATATATATATATATATATATATATATATATATATATATATATATATATATATATATATATATATATATATATATATATATATATGTATATTGTGCCTATGTGTATACACATGGATCTTGTTTATAAAATATATGTATTATTTTTTTACCAATTGTGGCGTATTTCACATGTGCATATCGATAATGCGTATAGCTTTTTTTGTTAGACTAAACAACAATTTTAATGTAATTCGCTTGTTGTTTCGATTGTACAAATGCGAGTAAAATAAAGGCTTCTAAGATGCAATTAAAAGCATTGAACGCAAAGAAGAAAAAAACAATAACAAAACAAAGTACTCTGCGAGTTGCAACAACTATACAGTCAACAATTGTGTTTGTTTGTTGTCATGTAACTTGTAACAATTTAGACACATTATGATGTTTTAAATGGTTTTAGAAGAAAAAATATCTCATGCGAATTGGGAAAATATTATGAACATTTAAGCACATTGCACTGACGATTATGTGGATGTTGATGTTGATGACAGCGACAACGACTTTCTCCTTATTTAGTATTGATAAACGCCATGAAATCTATCATTTTCCCACGATTTCATACAGAGGATTGATTAGTTCAAATATAAATTATACTTGTACCCGTAGTAAACATATACTTACGCATTCACAAGTATGCATGATTTAGAAAAAAGGTGCGTATTGCAATACATAATATAACAAAATATACATACATACATACATACATACTAGAATTTTTTATGAATATCGGGGTTTGGTATTGTCTATTCACGAAATTTCTCGGGATTCTTAAAGAAATGTAAATTTTAATAAACACAGGGGTAAATTCAATGAGTAAAAACATAAGAAAAATATTCATTATATTCAAAAAAATATTCATAATATTCAAAATATTTGTGCAATAGTAACAACTTGAATAACTTATAAGAATTATAGTGCATACATAATTGCATACGCGTTAGTACTTGTAATTTGTTGCATACTAAAGTTCACATAAAAAATTGAAAAAAAAGTTAAATGTATACATAAATATCTACTTGAAAATTTTTTAGATAAAAATTAAATATATACATGTGTATATGAAATTTATTTTCAGCTCTACAATAAATTTTTACACACAAATATGGTTGTTATTTTACAAATTGTCTGAAAATGCTACCAACACTCAAAGAAAATATATGGTTGTAGAATGGTTGAGAAAACAATATTATGTTCTCTGAAACAAATGTGTGGTTGTTGAAAACTAGTTATTGTTATTTTAAACATTAATATCGTTACTTTAAAAATTAAAAAGTTTGAATTTAATAATAACATTATTATATTCATAGAAAGTGCGATATGGTTAGAGTTTAACAATACAGTTTTGTTACAAATTTATGACTACAAAATATAACCTTATATATAAATACGGCACACATTTTTTCTCGTACACTTTTAAGTATCTTGTCGTCCACTAATATTGGCGAAACATATATGGTTTAAAAGGTATTTTTGTGTAGATATGGACAATATAAATATTTTTTTCAAAATTCTTAGCATAAAAGTGCTAAAAAAGCAAATTAAATTTACATGAAAAAAACAACTTTCTGTTTGATTTTTGTTTGGTACACATAATTACACACATGTCAACATACGTGTCAAGTGGTCTAATTTAGACCACCGGGCGATCCTAGTTTGTATTAATATTTAAAAATAATATGATGTAAATAATAATATAATGTTATCCAAAACCATACTATATTAAGTTTTAAAAAAAATCTTTTTTAAGAAACATCTTCTGTCAGTTCAGTGTTTCGTTTATAATCTCTCGGTAGTGCCCGCATGGTGTTAAATAAATAAAAAAAAATAAAGTATAAACAAAGTGTAGATTAATAAAAATATATATACATACAGACTTGTCTGTATTTCATGTATACACATATATGTAAGTATACATTTCTATATATATATTTTTTATTTCAACAATATTACTTTATTTTTATTTCGGATTTAACGCACAGCTGTTTTTAACAAAAGATCTACCAACAAATATATGATTAAAAAACAAATAATTATTATATTAAATAATAATGTGGTCGTAATTAACAATAATATTATAACATTAGAACATGATATGGTGAGTCTCAATCTAACAATAGGTTTGTCATATTTACAATAATAAGATTAGGTGTGGCAAAGTTCATTGTTTTTCTAGATAATATTATTATTACATCTATAATAATATAATAGCTCTCTATTTTGGAGAAGTTATGAGGTTTCAAAGTAATGTATTCATGCCAAGTAAAATTTTTTACCAGTCACTACAATATAGCTCTTAATAAAACCTATTTTAAACATCTTAAGTTGTACATCTATCTGTTTTAGTTAGTGAATTATACTCTTATGAAAATTTAAATTTCTCATTTTTCAAAACTTTGATCCAGTATTATCCAGTTATCGGATCCAAATACGGGTATGATCTAATTTTTAAACCTTTTTATTTCCTAGCTAAACAAAAAATTTTAAAATTTAAAAGTGATTAGAAATTTTTTTTGAAATTTTGCCGTCTGAGTTAAAAAAATATTTAACTTTGAAATCGGAATTTGAAAATTTTTTTAAATTTCGACAGTTTTTTTTACCAAAACACACCATCACTGTTTTATATCCATAAAAAACGTTCTTGCAAATCATATCAAATGTACGAGTGTACTTATATATTTGAAAAGTATCCCCACACGTGCGAGTTCACCTTAAATTAATATGTTCTATTTTTTTTTAAACCTGGCCCTTTCCGAATATGACCTATTTTACATCACAATGCTGATTGTTAGTAATTATGTACATAATGTGCTATTATTGTTGTTTATTTTGATTGGTGGTGTTGTATACCAGAGAAGAGCAATGCGTAGTGAAAAAGTGAGTAGAGTTATATCATGTCTTATAATTTCTTATATTTATACGCACTCCTACTTATGCAATGTTGTCTATGAGTCAGATTCACTCGAAAGTTTGAAGTGTGCATCGAACTCATACATAGCATTATTTATGACGTTTTTGATTTCGACTCTCCTTAGCTGAATGCTTATGGAAGATTCAAAATAAATAAGTATGATTCACAATGCAAACTTCGCATACGAACATTAAAGTTCTCATTATGAGGTTGTGTGTTTGTTTTTCTGTTGCTTATTATTGTTTTTTTTTTTTGCAGGAATTGAAAAACAACCCTATTTACTACTATTGTATACTACTTGCAAACTGTTTAATGACTAAACTTTTAAATAAACATACATGCATGAGTTAAATGAGCAAATTATATAAGTATATTCCTGACATTAGAAAACAAACTGAGGTGCTTTGTAAGTGTGAGTGTGGTATGAATTTGAATGTCAACGTTGCATTCATATTTATTCCAACCTATATCTATATAAATCAATGTCATTGGGCGCATTCATAAGACGTAGCTGTTGAGCTCAACAGTTGTGAAACTGCTGGCAACTGTTGGCCCCAACAGCAACTTCTTAGAAACGGCTTGAAGTATATAATGTAATTGTATATCTTTATTTCGTTACTTCATCGCATTTGTAATGTAAAACTTAACAAATATTTGTTGCTGCCACCTAACAAAGCATATAAAAGAAATAGCTCTATTTGACCAGCTGTTCAGGCTGAGCACAACGTGTTGACTATAGGTAGCGAAAAAATGTTATGATGGAAAATTACTCAACTGTAGAAGGGAGCGGAGATACTCAACTATGCGTTTCTAAGACAAACACTCAACAGTTGCGCAACTGTTACGTCTTATGAATGCGACCATTGTGAGTGTGCGTACATTAGATTAGTTGAGTTTAAACGATGTCTACGCATTTATATTTAAAATTTCATGAGTCAGTCTGAATAGCAAATACGCGATTCATTGTCGATCACTGTTGTATACGTGTGAATTCCGACAAGAAGTCGAAAAACGTCGTTGCTTGTTTTTCTTTAATCAAAAAAGTTACACCTACATACCGCAATGCGCATATGCAGAAGAAACATAAGAAATCATGTATTCATGATTTTCGTACCTAATAACGATTTGCTCCTTAGCTGAGTGGTAAGTACGTTAGTTTATTAGTCAAGACGTTGCCGGTTCGACTCATCCCAAACATCTTTAAAATTGAGAAAAAACCAAATTGTAAAAAAAATTAAACAAAGAAACACATTAGAATTTGAAAAACAAATTCAAACTACAAAAATCGTTGTAGGTGATTTTTTAAATAATATTTTAATTGTATTCACAAATAAATTAATTGTATTTACAATTCTTTTTTTCTGTGTGTGAAAAAGCGTCAAGTAGGCCTTGAACCAAGTATTAATGCTGCTGAAAAGTTGTTTAAAAAATTCATTGTTTGGATTTGTTGAAACTTTTATAAGATTTCTGAGATTCCGAGAAGTATATACATATGTATGTCTATATAAGAATCAGATCGTAAAGCAATTTAATATGTATCAATATCGTCAAATTAAGTTAAATAAGCGCTTAATAAACCTGAAATATTTTTTATGAATATGACAGTAAAAAAATTGTAATACTGGCAACAAAAGTATAATACTTAAGTCTCTGAACAAATTTCAAAATAAAAGCTTTAAAATGATGAAGAAAAAAATAATTTTTACTGTATTGTTTTTATTTAGACAAAGCTCTCAATGTAATCTCTTTTTCCACTTACCCACTTTATACTCACACTCAAATCTTAATATTACAATTTCTGATTATATTTTACACAACGCTGGTCTTACAGAGGCAGGGAGTAAGAAATATTCAAACTGCCTGCCTCCACTTCTAAAAAAAGAAAAGGGTTCACATAAAAGTTAAAAATAACTTACCCCTTAATATTAAAGAATAATATGGCCAAAGTTGCCTTGCGTAAAAAAATTATAAAAAAGTAACCCTTTTCCACTCATTTGGTTGTCATTAGTATTCGTGAGTGGAGAGGAACAATGATTCCATCTCTATTTATAGTAACCGGTTTAAGAATATTAAAAAAGAGAATTCAGGGATATTCTATAAAACATCCTCAAAATTTCGTGCGCATATTCAAATTTAAAAAATCACTGGAATATTTTGGAAATAAAATACTTTTATTTGCATACGAATGATATAAAACGCTGTTGAATGTGAAGAATTTAAGCATTTCGTGCTTGAAACCGTTTAATATTGTATCGTTGAAGTGGCTCGCAACTTATTCTCTAACTCCGCAGATTTACTGGATACAACTAAAACTGTGAATTATTTTTACAAATTTAATTACTACATACATACTTATGTAAATATGGATATACATACGTACACAGACAAAATTATATTTCACATACATATATATTTTCAATAATTAAATTCATATAATCATATATAACTTTTTACTGAAATAAATAGAAGCTATCAGAATAAGTAAAACTAAGTACCAATCATTCGGAAAGTGCAATATAAACTAAATAAATATCGTCTTATTGAAATATCTACCACCGTTGAAATATATAAAATAATTGAAAATGTGCTAAAAAATTTAATATGGCTTATCAACCCTCTTTCAGTAGATGTTTTTAAATCTAAAACTAAAAAATAAAAATTTGTCGTTGTTTGGTGTTTAACAGATTTTATTACCATTAAATTTTTTTCTCAAAAACTGTACTCCAAAGTGATATTCTTGGCATGATTTCATTGGCCACCATTTGTACAAAATGTTGTATACAAAAAAAAAATAGTCACAATTTAGATTCGATAACTATGTGTTATTGGCTACGGAAATGAATTTTGACAACCTTATCCCTTAATTCAATAACAATATTTATCAATACAGCGAGTTTTCGCAGTACAACTCAAAAAAACTATTTGATAAATAAATTATCAAATATATTCATACTTTCAAAAAAATAAATGCGGATTTGACAACAACATATACAACAACAACTTTAAATCTTGTCAAATTCTACAAAAAAACCGATTTGAAAATTCTTTGCTTTTTGAAAAAAAATCTCTTCGATTCAATAACTCATTTTTTAAACTAAATATCCAATAAGTTTTTTGTACTTATCAATTCTGGAAATATTTTTTTTACAGGAAATTAAAAAAAGGTTGTTGAATACCGGCATTTTTGTTATAGAAACTGGAAATAATTTTTTTAGTGTGTAGAAAAAATTTTTTTTATTAGATTGTATCAATATATTTAATTCATGGGTGCACCGGTTGCCTATTGGGTAGTGAAGGTTTTTGTTTCTATGTTAATTCATGTTAAATACTATAAGACTACAAAAGGATTAAAGGATTCCACCAAGAGACCAGACTAGGCTCTAATGATGATTCTACTTTCTTGTGATTATTTCTTTCCATATGTAACATTTTAACCCCAGAAAATTCCAAGTGGAACATAATATAGCACAAATAAGCTTAACTTTCTTAAGTCTACTTAAGCTACTATTCCATATTGCCACAGATATATATTAAGTGTTTCGAAGCAATGAGGGATTAGTATATTTAAGAAAAAATGTTTGGCTATATCAATAATATATAGGCAGTAAAAAGATATAAGCAAATTTCAGTGAGAAACGGACGCGACAAAAATATAAGTTATTTTTATATAGAAATATTCATAATTCAGCGAAATTTTATGAAAAAATTTTTTTTTGTAAATTTGGAAATGAAGATGAAAGAAAATCGTTTACGTGTAGATTTATGAAAATTTGATTCATGAAAATATTCTTTTAATTTTTTTTTTGATGGTTAAAGTACAAATACGGACGCGACAAGCGGACGCGACATTTTTTCCCAAGAGAACTAAACGCAGTAACTGTGCTAATATTGATTGAACTTTAATTGAAAAGTAATTAAACAATAATAAATGCTTATTTTTTGCTAGAAAAAATTAACAACTATTGATTTTATGCGACGTATGCCAAATTACGGTAAAAGTGGAAGCAGACTCAAATAAATTCCCTTATTAGAACTACATTCTCCTTCTTTTCTGATAATGCGCAGATTGTTAGTTAAATTTTTGCAAATTACAAAAAATGAAAAATAATACAAATTACTTTCAAAGAATCGTTAAAAAGGCTTATTTCAAACAAATAAAAAATTGTTGAGCAAAAAATTTTTTTTTGGTTGACCTTTTTCTGGAATTACCCATATGTGCTCAAATGTACAACTTGTAAACTTATATTTTTTTCTATCTAACACAAAAATAGAAACCATTACATTAATTTAAAACAAGAAAAACATGTACGTATATAATTAATTTAAAAGAAATATATATATAAATATATATATAATACAGGTGTAATTATATACTATTACTAGTATAAATAATTATGAATATGCATATATCGTTGTCTAAAACGCAAAAAATTTTGCAAACCCCTTTTCATTCAATCCGGTTTCTTTTATCAAAAATATTACATATGTATGTAATTACAAAAACACCTTGCTTGAACGCAAATAACAATAATATTACTAATTGTTAGCAGATTTTTTTTGCCTTCACTGTAAATTTTTAATTGTTAACATATTAGTCAGGGAGTTTTGGATTTTAGTTGACGATATGCATGTACTTTTATTCTCATTAAATCAATTTATATGATTTATAATTCATAAAAATAAATAAAATATAACACTCAATTTGGTTGGCTGCATTTTGCGTACAAATTAATAAATGAATGAATAATAAAACGTGCATTCAAACTGAATGCAGACAAATAAATGATTCCAACCAGTAGCTACTGCCTTAGAAGTATCATTAGCAAGTAAATAGACTGCCTTACCAAAATTTAGCAAACCCATCATAATTGGTTTGTTTGTGTGTGAGTTTTTTATCCATTACTAACGATATTAATTACATTAATTAGCTGTAGTCTCATGGCATAAAGTATCACTTAAGAAAATTTTCACTAAATTGCAAACAAAATGTTAATTTTGGTAGATAATTTTCAACTGTAGCTACAACAACTACCACCTTGATACGAATGTTTAGTATTTATGATCATATGTACAAAAGAAAAATTAATTAATCTCATGATTTTGTCGTTTATTGTTTCATGGCAAGTACTTTCTTAGTCAAAAGTGGTGGGTGAACAAAAGTTGTATTGTTCGGTAAGAAAAAATAAACTGAATTGTTAAAATAAAATATAGTAACTTACAAAAATATTAGCATCTCATATTGGCAATGTTTTATCAATACATATAGAGTATTTTTAAGTTCGTTTATACCACCCCATTAGAGAAGTCGCTGTAATTTTAAAAAGAAGCCGCATGTGGCGACGTTCAGGCAAAAACAAATAAAAAATATGGCAATTAAGTTTTGTTGCAATCATTGCACAAAATGCATATGCACATATCTATTATTTTTATTTCTTCTTTATTTTGTTTGAAAAATTTTTAAATTTGTAAACTCATTATTTTTATATACTTGCTGAGTTGAGATTATTTTGGATACGATTACATGCATTTGCCACTCTGTTTATATCGCATAATCTTTTTCGTTTCTTTATGTGGCATGAATAACTGGTTGACTGTGTGATCGTATGATTTAAGAAATGATATATGAGTACAATCGACACGCAAATTCTTATTCCTCGAAAGCAAAAACTTTTCATATTCTATCAAAACTAAAGTACGTACATAAATATGCACATATGTACATAAGTATGTATGTATGTATTGGTTAGCAAAATTGGCTTGCAATCTCCAATACCTCCGATGTATTACTGTTTTTCTGGTATGTATTGTCGAGTATAAAACAATCCGTATTTGAAATTTTCCAAACAGCTCGAAAATCTTGAGTTACGGGTTAAAAACCGGGTTTTCGTACCCGTAGGTACTTATCTATCAACCTCTAACTAAGTTAAATATCAACCGATTTTAAATTTATAAACGGATTTAGAAAGAAAAGACTAATGCCTTTCGAATTATATATGTACATATTGTTTCAGTAGATTTCAGATATATGTCTATTTTTTCACCAAATATAATTTTTCGGTTTTTTCGACACTTTTCTACTTTGGACTCGTTCTTAGGCAGTTTTTTTGTACTGGAACCATAGTGTTTATAACTCTACTCATAAAACATAGCTGATAAGGAGTAGTTCGCAAGTTTGTTTAAAAAAATTCCCTTGAAATTGATCGAGTTATTAAATATTTTATTAGAAGACTTTTTGTTAAAAAACTATCTGTATGATGTATTTCACGTTCTATTTATACGCTTTCTGTGTATTTAGACTTCAAGGATGATGGAAGTACAATTTAATAGTCATATATCAACTAGGAGTAGAAAATTGGTGCAACAGGGGTCGCCAAACTTTTTTCTGTTGCGGTTCTTAAGAAAAAGTTTGGGCACCACTATTGTACAAATTTTGTACTTTTGCTATTAGTTAGGGGTTGATAAGTGTCTAAGGTTACGTATAACCGGTTTTTAACTAGTAACTCAAGATTTTTGAGGTGTTTGGAAAATTTCAATTACTGATTATTGTTATACTCGACAATACCTACCAGAAAAATAGTAGCACGTCCCAGTTATTTTGATTTCATTAAAATTTGTCACACAGTGTAATTTGTTTTAATTAATCTCTTTCAATAGAATTTCGTTAAAAAATTTAAGTGGCAGCAAATAATTGTAAAAAATTTTAGTTAAATTGAAACAAATATTCACATTAACGAAAATGTATGAAGATTTGAAAAAGAGTATATAGGGAGTTGTTGCTTTTACTTTTATGTCAAAAATTAGGATACAACTGAAGATTTTTGGGAAAAAGTAGAGACAATTTACTATTTTCTACTTTTTTCTTGGAAAAAATTAAAATTGCCCCTTTGAAGGAACAAGTGCGATATGTATACATATATGTATGTATGAAACAGATTTTCCATTATTTTCACCTCCTATTAATTATTTCTTTCTCAAACGTTTCCATAAGTGTGATTTCGTGCGTGGGTGCAATTTAAATTTATATCATATTTTTCATTACATTTTTTCCATTTGGTTGTTTGTTCGTTTTTATATGTATGTACTTACATACATATATATACATATATTTTTTTTTTGGTTCGTGGAATTTGAATGTCTGAATGAGAATACTGTAAGCAGTCAGTTAAAAAAAGAAATAAAAATAAAATTATTCCAAAAAATTTATTAAGCGTAAGTTTATAACTAAACTAATGATATTATTCATAAGGAATATAATAAAAAAAATAAGGAAGTTCATTTGGATGCATTCTGCTGGTGCTTATTAGTGATGCCAGTTTAGCCTTTTCGAATATAAATTTATACCTTTTTTATTTCTCGGGCTAAAAATTGGATTTCAGTTTTTCTTTTAAAATTTTAAGATTGAAGAACTGATAACGACGTTATCAAATAATACTTTATGTGATAAAATTCGATTGATTTTAAAATTAATTTGACTTTTCACATTGTAAAGGATATGAAAGCTAAATTTTAAAAATTTATTTTTTATGGTTAGGCACATCTAGAAGCATTTCGTTGCTGCTCCAGCAGATCATCAGTAGATTTTAACCATATTTCAAAAAAGCTTACATTACAACAATATTTAGAGAAAAACTCTCGACAAATTATTGAGAATTACAAAACTACAATCATGTTAGGCTAAGAAACTTTTTCAAAAACAACAAATAATATTTTTCTTGCTAGGTTTTTGCATCTATCTATCTATCATCTAACCATAACTTTTTTTAATTCTGGTATTCATATTATACAAAAAAGAGAATACTGAAATGGATATGAAAGTTCAAAAATATTTAAAGTTCATAATAAATTTAATTGACCTATATTGAATAATATTGCATGGACATTGAAAATTTGTTTGTTATTTAATAATAATGTTAAATGCAAAATGAACGCATTACTATAGAACTATTCTCAGATAATATTGAATATTTTTCGTAAATATACTATACTCAAGGAGTTGAAAAACAGAGAAATGGTGTAGAAATTTACTATCGATGTCCATACGCAAGACTTTATTTTCGTTACATGCTTAGTTTTTGCTGACTCTTTATTTCTTCTCCACTTAGTTCCATTCCATTTTTTATGCTTGCTGCTTCCTATATCCTTTTAGCTCATACTGCTACAACAGTTTAAAAAAGTATTTCTATGAATGTCTATGACAGAAAAATCAATATGTAGTTGTCTAATAAAGAAATGCATTAATACACATACATATGTGTATATGTACGTACATGTGTAAATGGTTGCAAAAAAAGAAAAACGAACAATTGTTTGTGGGTTTCGATATGATTTCAAAAATATTAAAAGTACAAAGGTGCATTTTTTAGTTTTGTAGGCCAAAAATATTTTTTGAAGTTCGCCTGGAAACTGCGAATCTCATAATTTTGTTTTGAAAATGTTATTCTTAAGAAAGTAAACTCTATTACCACAAGCAAGCGTTCTGAACCTTTGTAATAAATACCCTCACTTTTTAACCCCCGACTAAAAAAGGGGTGTTATAAGTTTGTAGTGTGTCTGTTTATCTGTGTGTCTGTCCGTGTCGACGTACAGACCAAACGGCTGAACCGATTTTCATTTTGTTTTTTCTGTTTAAAAGGTGACTTGATCTAGAGGGTTGTTAGTCATGTTTTAAGAAAATCGGTATAGCCGTTTAGAAGATATCGCAACTTCTCTAAAGATATTCAGGGGTTTTTAAAATTTTTAATTTTTGTTATTAAAAATTTTTTAAATTTTTTTTAGAAAATATTTTTAGTTATTGTATACATGTGCATATTGTATGTATATTGATTTTTTTGTGAGTCAAAAACACTTTTATATAGGAAAACTGTAAAAATTTAAATATTTCTACATATCAAATTCGCCGCAAATATTTCTAAACGTTTCCATTTATTTCCAATTGTTTTATTTTATAGCTGCGTACGATTAAACTAATGTATTGTTTGTCCTCATGTGCAAAAGCAAAGCAAAAATAATTGAGCAATTGTTCTAATTGTTTTTGTTTCACTCACTCTGGATTTAGAGATCATAGCTAAAAAATAAGTTCTTAAAAAATAAAAAAAATTAAAAACGATGCGATAACATTTAGCTCTCATTGAAAAAAAATTATGCTAGTAAAAACCGCCCAGTTAAAATAACAAAAGGTGGGAAGAGCCAACCAAGCAATTATTAGTTCTATGATCTGAAAAAAATATTAAATAATTTTCAGATATTGAATATTTTTGTGTGTGTCACAAATATATTTAACTAGCTCCTAATGGCCACTGGGAATAGATCTGAAAGGACTTAATTATAGTTAATATTTATATATGGGTTGAATACAAATTTTGATGATCCGAACAATGAAAGGAGCACACGATGTAGCGTAATTAAACTTTATTTCAACAGTGGTTTTTCTTTTCTTCCAATCAACAATTTTAACCTATACGATAGCAGGAAAACGAAGTTTAATAGTTTTGACATTTGGAAATAGTTCCAACAACATTGGAACCTTCGTGTTCAATCTTTTACAATATTTTCAGATACAGATATTTAAAGGTATAAATTCAAGTGATTAAATATTACAATATAATATAAAAAAATAATAATTCAAAATATCAAAAATTCAAATTTAAAATTTTGTAAATTTTAGTTATTTAAATTATTGTCCAAATGATTTTTGGACAGATATGTCAAAGATTAACAACGCATGTTGATTACAAGGAGTCTCATGTGCACAAAAATAAGAAGTTCAACAAATATAAAAACAAAAATTTTTCTTTTAACGAGTAGAACGCTTAACGAACATTTAACAACTCAAAATCGACAAAAATCTAATTACATTATTATTATTGAAGATCAGGGATTTGTAAATTTTTATATATATGTGTTTGGGCTCACATCAGTGGGCGGATCTATCATACAGGTAAATTTTACTTTACTTTAAAACAACTAGATACTAATTAACTTTGAATAATTTTTTTTTACAAAAACATACATATACGCAGCATTCTAGAATGAAGTACACACACACGTGCATAAGCACATTGAGATGAATAACAAGGAGGAGTAGGAGATTAAGGACACGAAGGACATGAATGAAAAATTCCAAGTAACATTGTGAAGTGATGGCATGAAATGCATGAAACTAAATTCGTGTGTGACCTCATACACATGACAGAAAATTTTATTCTAAAAACATAAATAAATATGCTGACCCAAGATGTTCAACTTTAAATTTCCTCCCCACCCCTCTCTCCCACCCCAGCACACAAAAATAAAATACATATGTATGTACTTTAAACTTATTTACGAAAGAAGATAAAAAAACACAAAATAAACATGGACTGTGCAAATTCTCAAAGGAATAAAAGCACATATTCGACATTCTAAATTATAATAATAGAAGTAACTTTTCCAAAAGAAAAAATACAAGCAAAAAAATGAAATCTCTCTAAGCAAAGAATGATGAAAAAGATGGGGGTGGTTGGAACGCAGCAACCATATATTACTTATAAATACATAAATTGTAAAAATTCATATTTTAAATGGAGTGTTTGTATGAAAATCCCTTTTGAAATATTACTACACATAAAACTGGACACTTGATGCCATGTTCTGAATAATACATTTGATACATATTAATACAACGATACACATTTGGATTTCAACATACCCTGTCGGAAACTCAATTAACTTTAAACTAAATTTAAGCTAACTATTTTGCAAGTAATACTGGTTCACGCTTGAATTACTTTTCAATGGAGACAAATAACTATTTTAACATTGCGATGTCTCAGGCGGTAGCGATTTGTCCGAATCTTAAGTTTCAACTTACTTAAGGTTAACTTCCTAAAAGTTAGTTTAAGGTTAACGTTTTTACAATGGTAACTTACTTCAATAGAGTTGAATAATGGGCTTTATCGTGATTCGCTATTGCGACTTCGACTAAAAAAATTTGGTTCTAGATTAAAAGTTAATTTTTTTTTGTAGAAAGAATTCGAATGATTTATTCGTGAATTTACATAATCACCCTTAATCCAGTTGTCGTCATCGATGTCACTTTAACACAATACCAAAAAATTGGGGCATGTTTACTCTCTCTCGAGACAATGACAATCTCTTTCCGTTCCCTAAGATCTAGAAAATAGCATAAACCTGCCAACAGGAGTCAGTTGTTTTCGACAACGGATATAAGAGCACCAATATTTTGGTATTGTGTTAAAGTGACGTCAATGGCGACCACTGTAATAAAGGTGAATATATACAAGTATATATGCAGATTTTTTATACGAAAATATGTTTTCCTCTATCGTTTATATTTGTGCATAGCTTTGTTGATATATATTCAATGAATCATGAGCTGTACGATAATTTCCGAATACATAACAATGCTTATAATTAGGGACAAAGGCTTTTTGCATTTAAAAAGGGTATTTAGGCCCCTAAATATGATATTAAAAATGCAAAATAAGCACTAAAAACATTAAAATATGCACATATTTTTTTGTTCAAAAGATAAATTTTAACTACAAGGAATTAAAGACATAAAAAGATTTTATGTTCTCAAAAGCTGAGTGTACAAGCGTTTTATATTAAACTTTTACACAAGAATAAATACGATGCAACGGTTTTTTCTGCATTAATTACTCCAAATACACATTTTTCGAGATATGTTTATATTGCAGTAAAGGGGAGATAAGTTAATGAAAAAAAATAGTTTTGTTAATTATTTATTTTCATTTAAACATTGTATTATTATTCTCTTAATTTTTCTTGACATTAAACATCTGAATTGTTAAGTAAAAAATCGGTAAAATCGTCCTACCGTATTAATTTAATATTTCCCTCTTTTTCCTGTTTGTTTGAAAATTGTATTAAAAAATTATTTCAAAATTGTTTTTATAAAAATCAGAAGTATAAATTAAACAATTCAGTAAAAATATGACTGCAGCATTTTTTTAACTGTCAACTCCAAATTAAGATAAAAATATATTTAAAAGATTTGTATTGGGCAGAATACTTAAAAATATGAGATAATTTATTACATAACCACTTTTCAAACTTGACAGATAGTTATGTATTTCACTTTATTTATTCTCAAATTTTTGTTAAGATGTTAATTATGCATTTTTGTAAAAAGTTTTTAGGGGACGAGTTAAATTTTTTACTATATGGGAACATTTTTCTTTATTTCTCTCAAAAAGACAAACTTCAAAAATCCTTATTTTTACTCTTATTGTAAAAATGTTAAAATTCGTTGTTTTTAAATTGTTTCTGTTGTATCGTATATATTATTTTTATTTCGTAAAAGCTGGAAATTTAAAATATACGATATATTAATTTCACATAACAAAAAATTTTCTGAACTGGTCCACACATCATTTTTCTCCCCAATAATTCCATTAATGACTTGTAAATTGACAAATGTATTATAAAAAGCAATTTTTTGGATTCGTTCGAAAAGAAAAATTTAAAGTACTTTTTTATGTAATGCACAATATCTCTGAAACTAGGAGGGGCTAGAAAAGTAATAAATCCATTTTCGTAATCAGCGAAAAAAATTACATACGAATTAGTTATATTTATTTAAAAAAAACTATAATCAAAAAAAATTTAAGGACTAAGCTAAAATCATACGACTCTTAAAATCCTTGCAATAACAGTAAGATATCCTGATATTTTCGTCAATGTGACTCTATCTACATAAAAGAGATTTTTGTGAATGTTAATAATCCAGAAGGCGTTTTTCAGTTTGGAGGACCATTCGTGAATAATTATTCATAAAAATGCAAAATAACAAAATGAAATTATTTAAATATTAAGAGTATTCACGTCAAAAGTTGCGCTATTGTTGCAAACCAAAAGTTAAAAATTTTCAAAAAAAAATATCACAACAACGACTCACAAAATTATTTTTGCAAATGATGCAAAAACATCAGAGTCTTAGGAAGTGCTATGTTAACCATCATAAATTTTTTAAAGTTGTGCAACTTTTATTAACATTGCCAAACCAAAAAAAAATATTTACAAAAAGTACGTATGAAAACAGCACAAAATTATAACGTGGAAATACCTGTTTTAGATATATATTTCTGTTTTAAATGAAAAAATAAGTGATTGAAGATGCGTTCTATACACTAAGAGAAAAAACGTGCTTAAATCAAAATTTTACGCTCGAAATCAAATAATTTCAATCTTAATAGTCTGTTAAATGCGAAAAATGTTAATTCAAGAAAAGAAACTTTATTTGTTTTAAGATTGCATTTAAGATTGCAAACTTGTATAAAATCTCATTTAAGATCGCATTCAAGATTTTTCTTAATTTTAATTTTTCAAAATTTAAGAATATAATCTCTTAATTACGATTACGTTCTTGATTTTAAGATTGCGGTCTTATACCTACCAAATCTACAATTGTTTGAATGCTAAATACTGTCCTGAAAATTTAGCAAAAAATTATTTTGTCGGAGCAACGACATTATGAAGTAATTTTTCCATTCGATTTTAGGATAACATACATATAATTTAATTAAAAAATAACTATGGCTCAAATATTAGAATTTTGTTAAAGAATACGAATGTTATTAATATTTGCACTTTTCTTACTGAATTGCTTATAGAATTATTCAGCGAATTTTCTACACTTTGTTTCATCATATTAACAAAATCTTTTAATAATCAATCAAACAAACATAAATATCGGGTGTAGTATATGTATGTTTGTATGTGCATTTTACACAGTACAACTAGCAAGAGTTGACATGCATACTTATATTATTTAATATATTATTGATAAAACTGTTAAGAATATTGCTCATTATCATAAAGTAGATTGCAATTAATAAAGAACAGGAGAAAAACATGCCACGCCCAGCAAAAAATCACACATTAGCATCAGAACTACTTGCAATATAATGACTTTCTACTCTGATTACCAAATTTCATTGCTCCCTTACAAATCATATTACCTAAAATTTAAAAAAATTATGTACAAGTTGCTAAATGAAGAGAATGATTTTTTTAGATAAAGTAGATTACGTGAACAAGTTGCCAAATAAAAAATGTAAGTTGTTCTCAAGAATCGATTATTTTAGTCTCACACCTTGTTAAAATCATTAAGTTGGTAATCCAATGGGGAAAAGCTTCCACCAAAAATGTTTAATTCCAAACTCGATTACCTTTTCTGAAATTTTTTGCTGGGCGGTTAGTATATTCACATGGGGGAAGTAGTTATGAATTAATTTTTATAAAACAAAGAAAGTCTAGTAAACAATTTCGGAATTGACTGAATCCCAGTATTAAAAAATTTTAATCGCGGGATCGGGATTTCCGGATAGGCATCCTTAATATATACATACTTCTAGTAATAAAGAAAAATGGCATGGTACATGAAAAACCAAAAAAAAATCTACTGTACAGAATATGCTCTTTGTTTAATGGAATTTTTGCATTGCGTAGTAGCTAGCTTAAAGTCAGTTCATAAGACCTAACTATAAGTTGAATATTTTTGTAGTCAACTACAAATTCGTCAATAGGATTGGTGTACGTGGCTGCATTCTTTACTCAGGCATTCAAGAAGAATCGAGATGATTTCTTTTTGAAACTCCGACAGGGTACTTACATACTTAAATACATACGCACATACATACATACATTAGTGGATAAATGAAAAGCCACGTATGAAACAGAGTGACGAAACGGATGAGCGAAATCAGCACGAAAAATTTGTGTGTCTACACATCCAAAAATTCATACATTGCTTAATTTTTCTTACTCTTACGTGTATAATGCCCGTTATTTCTACAAACAGGTATTCTACCTAAGGTTTTTACGTACAAGTTTGCCTTATAAAATTTTACTCACACGATAGATATCTGTACACCAATAGATATCTATGGGTAGAAATAACGGGCATAAGTACATTTTAGAAGAGTAAATTTGTTTTTATAAATGTGAAATATAGTAAAGTGGCACCCTAGAATATGTTTTTATAATTGAATATTAGGTGCTTAGGTGCCATTCACATACTACGTCACGCCATTTTCAGAGTCGCTAATGGGCCCCCAGGCTCATTAGTAACGGTTTTTACATAATTTTGTAAACCGTAACAAATCCTTTTATGAATATTAATTTCTATATCAGTTGACTGAAAAAAGTCACCACTTATATTTATAGCTTCCCTAATATTTATAGCTTCCCTAATATATGCAAAACATTTAAAAAATTCCGTGTACTTTTCTTTTGAAAGTCCGTACCAGCAAACGGTAATTTACCAACCTGAATTTCTGTAAGTTTTATTTTTCTCTTCATATGGGAACATGGATTTCCGTAAGAACTCCGTACCAGCCTTTAAGAAATAAGATCTGTATATCCTGTAAATTGTAAAATTTAAATTAAGTATGAAAAAGAAAATTTGGGACCTTTTTAGAGAGTTCATGAATCATTATAATGATTCATGAACTAATAATTTTTTGCAATATGTGTATTCATAAAATGGAAATTCCTTCTCGTGTGGAATTTCTTGAAGTACATGTCGAAACTAACAAACTCTTTCTTGCGTTTAGCTAGTTTTAGCTGCTGTTCAGACTTTATGGCCTAATGTATTTTGGATGAAAGTTTTTCTCACAGCTAGAATTAGAATTTTAAAACCATGTGTGCATATTATTTTTTCACGTTTTAAATGTCATATTTAAGACTCATTAAATACCTTTTTGAAATTCATGAAGCCTCTATCCCTCGTTATGACCAAATGACTTAATGCAGGGACTCTTCATAAGGATATGTCCTTAGTTGATGTCATCCAGAGAATTACAAATATATATATATATATATATATATATACTTAAGGTTCGAATACATGAATCGCAAAGCGGATTTCCACTCTCGTAATATTATTACGGCGACGGACTGTACTTTTTTCGATAAGTACTAAGTACAGTAATTTTTAAAGGAATAAACAGTTAAGATTCTAAGCAATTTTTACTGATTCTAGTATTCATTTAGAAAACAAAGTACACATTAATAGGAGTTTTCGGTTCCATTCAATATTATCCATAGCTTATAATATACGAACCAAGGGAATAACTAAACGAACCAAGGGAATAACTAAAATTTAACGCTAAGCATTGACAAATTTGCTACAGAAAAAACTTAAATTACAAAACCAAAACCAATATGCATAAAATTTGTCAATGGTTGGGGTTTGTGTATTAAAAAATAACGCACAAAAAAATTAAAAAAAAAAACATACGCACATATTTTAGGTTTTAAAACAAATTTTTAAATCAAAAACAAATGATTTTTTATTCACTTTAGTCATTGAGTTTGACTTTCTTAAATCTTTAATTTCCTTTTGACTTTATTTATTGTATTGGTGCTTGCTTTTTTGTAAGTTAAAATAAAATAAAAAAATATTTTTTAAATGTTTTTTATGCCAGTTCATTACTCAGCAGTAAAAATTAAGATTGAGTAGAACTCTTATTAAGTGAATTTTCTTTTAATTTAAATCAAATTAAAAATCAGATAATTTTACGTATATAATATTTTTAGTTCAATCAAATATTCAGAAAAATACGTAAGATGAGATGGATTAGCTTTAATTCCATTTCAGCAGCTTTTATGATTTGTTATATTTCAGTCAATGATTACATGTATTCTACATTAAGATCATATTTAAACAAAAAAAAATTCTCACCGAACAATTAAATAAAAGTTAAATAGCCAACATTGTGCATTTAAGTTGTGTTTAAGGCTTACAAACATGTACATGAACATCATGTGGTCGTATTAAAAAGAAATTCGATTAACTTTCGTAAATATACAAAAAATTTAACACATAAATATTTTCATATCATGAAATATATAAATAGAAAAATGCATTTTGATGCTCGTCTTGTTTTATGAATGCATTTTTTGCTATTTAACTTTTCTGCAAATAGATAAATCAACTTTCTTATTTATATTAAACAGCTGTTTGTTGGAAAGCTTTTCATAATATTTGGAAAGCTTGTAGTGCTACCTTACTTTTAACGTAATTTAATAATAACGTTAATTAGGCGCTGAAAAAATTAAAGTGCATTCAAATATATTTTAACTTTTTATGAAAATTAACATAAACAATATTTAAATATTCACTGATTTATTAGCCATAAGTTTCATTGCAAGTTGTCGAAATGTCTCCAGACATTATGGTAGTATACGTGGCAACATCCCGTCCTAATGTATCAAACTTTAAAAAATTCCATAACAGTTCGACATCTTACTATAATCAATCATAATAATTTTTACATCTGGCACTTTGCATTTCTGTTGTCAGAATTTTTGTTATTTTTATAAAAATTACACGCTAGTTGACAGTTTAATTTTATTATAATTTTCCTACGGGAGAAATCAAAACTCTTATTAGCATTTTATTTGCCGCTGTTTTGTATGAAATCAAGTGAGTAAATCAAATTTTGACAGACTATGACATGAATGATGTGCAACTATGTTTTTGTGGCAAGAAATAGTGTTATACAAGGCTGAATGCGCAACAAAGCTCAATGCTCAGCGCCACCAAAAGCTTTAATTTCATACATTATGAATCCTAAACTGTAAGAAGCGATAACCTTCTAATATTTTTTTTATTTATGTACGGAAGTACATACATATGAAAGAACGCACATACATATAAACATATAAATGTGTTTATGTAAATGAGTGAAAGATGTAATAAATCATCTTTCATCTCATGGGGTCCGATAGAAGACTTAACAAGTCGTACAAAGAGGGGAACTAGGAAAAATAAGTTTCTTGTTGAAAAAAAAATATTTTTCATATTTACAAAAAAACGTTGTACTTTGAATTTCACTCACAACAAAACTTTCTGTCAGCGTTGCCGGTTTTTGTAATAAAAAATTTACCATAAAATTTTTTTCAGATTTTCGTACTACCTTTTTTATTTTTTTAGAAACTTAAAGAATCCAGTCATTCCATTAACTGTTCCCTAGAGCAGTTTCAAATCATACCACGATTAGTGAACAAAAGTAAACGAAAAAACCAACCAAACATTAGTTTTATTTACTACAAACATTAAGAAAAGCTAAAACTACTGAGCTCACTTTTTTTCAAATTAAAGTTTAAAATTTGTTAACGCACTTATAATCCCAAAATTATTAGTTTACTTATTCACCCAAAGCTTCTTAGAACAACTAGAGTTATTATGTTATAAACTTTCATTTAAACAAATGAGAAGCTCAACAAGAAATAACAAAGTTGAAACAAAAACTCAATAATCAACATGTTTATTTATTTTCTTACTTTAGCATTACTACATTGGCTGATTTTTTTCAGCTTCAAATCGTGAAATGCGCATAGAATCCAGCTAAACCCCTCAATAATCAATTTTAATGTATTTTAATAAAAAATATTTTACTGAATAAGTAAAATAATAATTTTGGGATTATTAGTGCGTTAACAAATTTTAAACTCAAATTGTAAAAATTCCCATAAAAAACACAAATTTTTTTCAAATTGCTTATATTCTATCTTCTCCATCAGAATTCATCACACATTTTCCATCACATACATGATTATTATTTTTATCATGTTAAATTAATAACGACTCCATAAGGCTGGTACGGAGTTCTTACGGGGTTTTAGGTTCTCATAAGAACTGCATGTAAAAAAACGGAAATTGAAATTGGTAAATGTCAGAAAAAAATTTCCATATGCTGGTACGAACTTGCAAAGGAAATGTTCACGGAATATTTGTTAATACAATAATTGTTTCGTCGCGGCATTCTTGACACTTCTTATTTGTAGCAAATTATAATTATTTTTTTTTGTTAAAAAATAAATGAATTTGTGTGTACGCAAACATATAAATGTAAATTTATAAACGTGCAATTCCATAGAAATTCCGTACTGGGATTTAAAGAAAATTTTTAACCACAAATGTTGTTGGTTATGGAAGAGATGAGAGCGATTTATTTCCATATTATTATTATTAAATGTGTTTTAATACTTTTCTGTTATGTTACATAAAAATAATACATTAACTTAATCATAGAAACTTGTATTTTGCATCACTTTTCAAAGTAATCGAATGACATCGATTAAAATTTTTCGATAATTTTAAAGACAAATGGTAGGTATGCCAAAAGGCCAAAGATGCATTAACAATTTAACGCATTTTAAATTTTTAATATATGTAGGTATGTTTAATCATTTGTATGTATGTATATAGAGAATGACAATAAGTACTAAAAAAAATATACTTAAGTAAATAGTCTTAATTTTAGTAACTGCGTATACTCAATATAATTTGAAAAATCACATGTTTTCTTTCAAGCAACTATGTCTATAGTAAGTTCCAACATACAAAGCATATCTATTTCGTTTAAGCGAAAAAACAAAATACTCGAAAACTGTAAAAAGAAAGGTACATTCCTATTAAACGTCATAATTATAGTCGAAGTACGCTAATACTCAGGTTATTGATTTCAGCATGATAATCGTACTCAGTATGTTTATTGATCATACGCCACCGTATGCATTTGTGTGTATGAAATTAAAAGAAAAATTTGCTTAGGCTGTTTCAAACCATTAATTAGATATTGAACTAATTTATTGACTTTAAATCAAAATATTGCTACATATGCACATTGCAAGTGTTTATATTACAAATTTATATATAAACAAACAATAGCACTTCAAAAAAATTAAACTTGTCTACATTATATTATGTTCCAGGAAAACATTAGCTGGGCACTGACTGAAATTCGGCAGCTCAATCATCTTTAGGACGTGAAAACATTGTTTTTAAATTTTTTTAGTAATTTCATTTATATCGTGAAAAAACAATGAGGTCATTGTTGTATTTTTTTGTTTTTACGATTTTTTAAACACAAAAATTAAAATTTTTATATTTTTAGCTCATCTAATGATTTTATCTCATGATATCTCTGAAAATACTGAATAAATTTAGAAACACGTCCTCAATATGATTTTGCTCCTCAATTTATACTAATATACTTTTTCGTGAAAATACCTTAATTTTTTAATTATCTCTTTATCGTGCAAACAGCGTCCCAAATAATTACACACAGAAAAAATTATTCGCAAAAAATTTTCCAACAAACGTTTGTTTAAAATAAAGTTTGGTTTGGTTTGTTCCAATTATATTTTATGCAAAAACAACTGTATTTGTAGAATGAAAAATTCAATTCATACAATTAATACAAAATAAGATTTGTAACATGATTGTTCGTATCTAAGAACTCTGTTCAAAATGGCTTAATGTACAGTTAGTTATAGTTAGTTTTTCGTTTGATTTGTTTTTTAATTTCGGTACAAAATTTGTTGAAATGAAATAATTTGTTGATTGAATAAATCTGAGTTTTTTTTTTAACAAATTATTACAAATGTTTGCATTTTAATTTACAAATTTATTTGTGGGATCTAAATTAAACAAATTAATCTTTGATTCAGAGAATTTTGTGTTTGAATTGGAAAATTAGTTTTTTGTGTGTAGAATCAACTTTCAGCTCTAGGGAACAAATAATTTGATCGAAATTTGTGTTATTTGTTTTTCGTGTTCTTAATTGTTACTGTACTTTTTTTCAGGGTGTGAGTTTTTATTTTACTTGCTAAAATTTAAAGTCTGTATAAAAAATTTTGTACCTCGTTCTGAGATTATTTTTACAGAAAATGCAACAAATTAATATCAAATAAAAAATACGCGCTCTTAAGAGCAATAAAGTTAAAGTCATTTATATGCAAAATAACAATAACAATTAAATTTTAACAACAGTAGGTATGTAACAACAAATACCAAATAAAATTAAAATTGCTCTTGCGAAAATCAACACTTTTTTGTATTTTCTTTTTAATTTGAAAACAAAAATTTTCAATGACCTGATATCTACAAAAAATGGATGCAATATAAATTAAATATATGTAAATATAATTAAATAAAGTATGCACCTTCTTGTTTAAAAAAAATAGGCAAACAACAGCAACACTGGTAGTATTATTTGTGTGTGTTTAAATCGAAATGGGACTTCTTGTATTTATTGGAATAAAAATTTCACCCTTTTATCATGAAAAAATGCTCCTAATCCTCTTTCTTTGAAAGTTTAAATGGAAAATGTGGTTTAAAGCACAGAAATGTATAAGAGTGTACATATGTACCTTAGATGTGTATGCATATGAAAAAAAATGTAATGAAAATATATGTAAATATCGCTCATTTACTCAAAGAACGTCAAAGTCAGTGATGTATCGTTCTTCATATTGTTTAAAAATTTCATACAAATATCTTGTTTACCCAACTATTGAGAAACAAATTAAATTTTATTTTACCACTAACACAGAAAAAATTATTCCCAAAAAATTTTCAAAGAAAAGTTTGTTTGAAATAAAATTTTGATTCAGTAAATATTTTTTACTATTCTAGTAAATAGTTTGATCCAATTTTGTTTTAAGCAAAACAAAAAACAATATAGAGTGAAAAATTCTCGTTGATACAATTAATATAAAGTAATACTTGTAACAAAATTGTTAAGAGAACATTTCTGTTCCAATATAGAAATTGCATACTGTACACAACAGTTATTTATTTTATTTACTTTTTATTTTCATTGAAAAATGTTGTTGAATCAGACAATCTGTTGATTGAAAAAATCGGGTATTTTTCCAAACAAATTATTACAAAATTTTGCATTTTAATTTACAAATTTCTTTGTAGGACCTAAATTGAAAAAATTAGTATTTGATTCAGAGAATTTTGTTAGTTTTTTCTGTGTAAGTTATGTGTATGAGTTATGAAATGGTTTGTGTAAATGAGCGATATATACATTAATATAAAAAGAATGTTTAGATATACATGCTGTTTATAATTTAGATTGTGTGAACATTAGTTTTCTTCTTTCATGAAGAAAAGCGTATTTTAACTCCCACATAAGTGCCTCTATGTGATTGGCTGTGTTTGACATTAGTTTCAATTGGAATTGATATGTAGAAACGACAAAATAACAAAGTATTAAGATTTCAATAAAAAAATTAACACTTGTTTTACAGAATCCTAAAGCAAATTTATGTACTCATACTAACGAAATTTTTGAGTTACTTGCAATTTAGGAACATTTACTATAATTTTTTATTTCACTGGTGGTAACGCTGCCTTTTAAGATTATTATGCAAACTCATGGTTGTCAAAAGCAAGTCCTGCATACACATATTTATGATGTTTGCAGTATTACTTACATACACTAATATGGATATGAATGTATTTTACCATGTATAAATTTAGATCTATCTATCACCTTAAAGATGTGTGTTTAAGAAATGCTAATCTGCAAGCATGCTGCGGGAACTGCATTAAAACAAGTATTTCCATTAGTTATTCGAATGAACAATAAAAACATCCACTATTTACTTACACATAAAAAAACTTAACATACGGAAATTCTTACGAATTAAAGAAAACGAAACACTCTTTATGACAAAATAATAATTTTATTTTATTTTTAAAATTTAATTATATTTTATTAAAATTTCGCTTATGGAATTCATAATAGTCCCATTTCCCGATAATTTGAGTAAAATTTTAATTGAACATTTTTGAACTATTTTTAATATACTACATACTTTTTTTCATTCACCAATTTATGAAAAAAACCTACATTTGGTAATCAAAATAAAATATCTCTATGATATTACCAATGTTCCTGCTTTACACAGAAGAAACTAAATTTCTATTTCAGTAACCAAATTCATTGAATGAGTAAATATTTTTTGTAAATGCGGACCTACAAAGAAATTTGTAGATTCTGATAACAATTTTGTAAAAATTTAACTGAAAAAAAATTTTATTTTTAGTTAACTTATTATGGCATTAAAGAAAAAAGTTAACTGAAACTCAAAATATTTTCAGTCAAATATATTAATAGGAACAGCAAAACATTTTTATGAAATTTATGTTTTCATTTACTTAATAAAAGGTTTTTTATATCTATAAAATAATTTGAAGAAAAAATTAAAAAATTAGACCAATTTTTTTACAGTAAGGTATTCATTTCAGGTTTTTCTCGTTGGAAAAATGGACAATTATACTGACATGCATGTACCGATGGTACATCGAATAAGTAAAAATGATTAATGTGATGATCGTAAAAGATAAGTAAGAATAAGTTAAACATACTTAGGTAGAGTAATATAATTTCGTGCTAACCTAAATAGAAAAATGAAAAATTGGAAAAAACATAAAATTAATAGTGATACTTATAAATGTGTTTACCAAAGGTAAATCAATTGTATACACAACAATCGTTTCTCATATTCCGTTTCATTGAAAATTTAAGTTAAATAGCTGATGTTAACAAGAATCTCTACCCAAGTAGATAGACTAGGGTGCTGATGAAGTGCGTGGCTGCACAGAAAAGTATCGGTATTTCCCCCAGCATAAAGTCTAAGTTTAATTTTTCTTCTCTTCTTTAGATACTCAAATTAATTAATAAAAATATTTCATTCAATAAGAATTGAAATTACTGAACTTAAGCCTGACTTAAAATTATTTCTGATTAAAAATCACTAAAAGTTCAATTAAAGAATTTACAAATGCTTCAAAATGGAAAAATTTAATTTTTTTGACAACAAACACAGGAAAAAAATACCAAAAACTTTTTTTTAAATTTTTCTCTTGTTTATTATAAAAAATTTAATTTTTCCATTTTTCCAACGAGGAAAAAAACTGAAACGAATACCTTTATTATATTAAAATAAATTTAACTGAAAAATAACAAATTTATAAAAAAATAAATCTAAAAATGTTTGTTACAAATTTACTTTATATAGATAATTTTCATTCTGTACAGTTTTTTACATAAAATAAAATTGGAACAAATAATTTACTGAAACAGTAAAAAATATTTACTGAAACTCAATTTTATTTCAAAACACACGTTTGTTTTTTTCTTATTTTTTTTAAGAGAGACGTAACATTCATTCAATTAATTCCTACTACTATTACTAGGTGTTATTAGCTTCTTTAGGAAAGGGATAGTGATAGAAGACAGGTGGTGAAGGAAGAGATAGAAGAAAGCTTCATACTTCTTACAACTCTGCTTTTTGCACGCTTTTTAATCACGCAGTGTTTCGGCGCCTTCTAGTGTCAAATGAGGCGTATTAAATTTTTTGAAGCTGTGATTAGTAGCCATTTTATTGGTTATTTTACTTCGCCGATGAGTCTGCTACACAATACTGACGAAGGAGGGCACTCTGATGTTACATTAGGATTAGTATCTGCCGAATTCGGTGTAGTTCAGTGACCAGCGACTATGCCTTTATCACTTGAACTTCCCTACAAAGGGACACCAATGCACATCAGAAAAATGCGTGGTGTTGTTATTTAATGACTGTCGGATACAGGGATTGAACCCAGGATCTTCGGTTTTGTAGTCAACGTGCTAACTACTTCAGCCAAAATTTTTTGGGAAAAATTTTTTCTGTCAACACTGGAAAACACTTAACTTGTGCTCTTTTATTATTAAGTACTTGTAATTGATCTTCCGACAAGTAAATTCGTAAAGCTTCCCATAAGTAAAACAAAAACTGTTTTGACGTATTAGAACAATCTAAAAACAAAATGAAATGCTGCTCGAATATATATTATGCATAAAATTAAATTTAAAATCTGCTTCCATTAGGCTATTTTTTCAATTCAATTTGAATTACATAGTAAACTCTCAGGTGGGAAAATTTTAAATTAGTTCCAAATCTATCGCGCCAGTGGATCATTAAAGTGTGAATGGTTCCAAAAATAGAACATTTTCAAAACATCATCAACAAGTATTAGAAATGCTAATGATTACAATGTGTCCGAAATTTATATGTACTGCAGCAAAAATGTATGGAATTAATTTCTGGATCTTTGACCTGAATGGAAGTTTTAAGTCTGCTATTACATATTGCTCTATGTCGGTGGTTTATGATTTAAAACACAATTGGGCAATCCTATTAAACATAATTGAATATTTTCTTAGAAATGTTTAAAGCGTCAGTAAAGATTTGGTTATTATGTGTTTCTGATATTAAACATATGCATCGCTTGTATTTCTTTTAAAAGTTAATCCATTGGCTATTTTATTATACCGTTAATACTACAAGTCACTAATCTTAAATAAAGTTTAGATCTTTTACATTAAAATTTTTATATTCTGTGTATATTCTCTTTGTTAAAGAATATTTCTTAGTTAGGATTGCAACTATGACACTTTGCTATGACACCATCAGCTTTATGCATAACGAAAAACTGGCATGAACTTAGCATAAATGGCAAAATTGCGGGTTTTTCTCCTTGTTATCACCCTTTACAATGTACACTATCTACTCTAAATTATATTCGATACATTTTTTATTGCAGCTCTTAAATACTAAATACGAAAGCATCAAATCGTAAATTATTTAAAACTATCATTATGTGCAACGATTGTAACCCACATAAACTACATACATACACAAATATTGATAGATGTATACATATACATACAGCTGTGTAAATATTACACGTATTGCTGCTGAACTTAGAGTAGGTTTTCGCTATTATGCAAAAAAAAATACAACACAACTTGTACGTTGAAAATCAACATAATCATTGTTGCAATTTTGTACTTTTTGAAAAAAAAAACAAATATAAAAATAAAAGAAAAAGAGATAAATTAAGTCAGAATTATTACAATTCAAGAGCTGATGAATATAAAAATTGATGTCGGGGATCAAAAAACAAAAAACAACGAGCTGCAGAAGATATCCTCTTACACATACTGTCAAGCTTCGCATACATTTGATTACGAATGTATGCTTATAATAATCATAGCATACAAGTATGCTATGATTATTATAAGCATAATGCTGCAAGAGTCTTCTGTAATGCAAGACAAATTAATGGAAAACTAGAGATATATACATATGTGGTGTGTATGTACATATATACATATAGTAGATACCGTATATTTTTATGCTATTTGTTCATTTTTTATGCCGAATTTTATTGGTTTTATTGATGTGCTTGAATATTTTATTACACACTCGATTCAATGTTTGTTTAGCAATTTTAATGTATTATCAAAAAAGCAACAAAAAACAAGCCCTCACTAAACTCAACTACATACAGACATACATACATACACATGAATGTATGAATATCCAGCATAAAAAATCCCATTTTCGTCCTGACAATAACGTTTTATAATGGTTGTCAGTGAGGAGAAAGTGTATGAACGTATTTATATGTACTATGACTTAACCATACCGAAATTCCCATACCCATTCATTATTTGCAAATATATGTATGTATACGAGTACAATGTACGTATGTATATGTGTATATTGGGAGTATATCGTACAGTGGGGAATGTACCTTAATATTCATTACAGATTTAAAATTAAATTAATTCAAAAAAAAATTTTAAAGAAAAATATTTTCTTGTAAATTTTCTGTGTATAGAACAAAAGAGAAAATTTATATTTTCTTATATTCTTATATTGACAAAAATATAAAAGTACATGTAAAATTTTGCTTCACGAAGAACATATGTACATATATGTATATGTGGGATGTCTTGGAGCTCCCGGTTCTATGTTGTACTTTATATACCAGACCTTTTATTTTATTTATTGAATAAAATCAAAATTAAATTGTTAACAATGCCAAGATCTTCGTTCGTTCACTTAAAGATGTTATTTTGTACTTCTAAAATATGACATTACATGTTTGTTTTCTTTTTAATTTTATTATTTATTTAAAACAAACTTTGAAAAGTATGTCTACGGATTACTGAGACCAAGGCAATTTCATATAATTTATACTCAGCTCAATTCGTTTTAAGAAATTTATACTTTAAATGTCAAAAAAATTTACTGTAAAATGTGTGTTGTAATTTGAAAATACGTTGGATACGTATATTCAAATTACAAGCGGAGAAAATAGTCACCTGATCCCTTGCGACCGACCACCTAGTATGGATTCAACTTGACTGATACCATTTGATTTCATAAAATGTGTTTTTATGCAATTTTAATTTTCTAAATGTTGATAACCTACCTTTTTTGTTTATGTTAATCAGCTGTTCTTTGGAAAGCTTTCATTACTAATTGGAAATTTTTTAATGATGCCATACTTTCAACGTAATTTAATAAAAACTTTAATTAACGACTGAAAAAATGAAATCGTATTTAAAAACAATAATTAAATACTTAATTATTAAGTTAAAAACTAGGGGTTAGTGTCAGAGAAGCATTGATGACGCTTTCGAATAATAACATTTCAACTTAAGTATTCAAGAAATATAACGTGTTGTTTTTGCGTATGAAACTTATGAGCTCTTTCAAGAATAATGGTTTGGCAACAAACTAAATAAGCTGAGGCAAAAGAACTTCTTCTTCTGGCTGCACCACACTACATATTCACTCTGAACAAAGGATTTGAAAATAAATAAGTACGTTTAAGTGAGACATTACTAATAACACTGTGTTCATTCAAAAATGTAACAAGCTGTGAACACAGTGGGTAAACCTAATTCTAGTATGCTGAATCCAGTATTGCTAACCGCTTTTTAGGCTAGCACTTGTTTAAAAATAATTTAAAACTTATAATTTCGTTAAAAGAATTAAATAATCGCAATTTTTACTAATTTTCTACCATTCAGCGTACTCGCATTAAGTCTAACCACCGCTTTCCTGGTTTGTTAAAAAAAAAGTTTCCGGTTCAAGCACAGTATAAGTGCAATGTCGTTAGTATACAATCCTTCTGACTGCAAGGCAGTCGTTGCTGCTGGAGAAAACCACAGATACTCCGTCCTCTAATAGAGTTTTTCGGCATGGGTAATAAAAAAATTATGAAGTGAATTATATTACATTTCCAATCTTTTTGTAAAATATAAGTTGTTGTATTGTTTGCTAAGTCCATCATTATACAAAAATAGATAAGATTTAGATTCGTAATTTAATCAGTTAAATATCTGCAATAATCTTTATAGTAATATTTCATCTTAGATGCCATTTACTAATTATTTTTACAAAATTTTAAAATATTTATATAAATTAAAATACACACACACATACATGTGTACATCTACATAATAAATAAAATAAAGTATTTCTCGTATATATTAAATTCTTTTGCAAAGCTTAATGTACATGTATAAATAAATAAAAAAACTGCTGATTCGAATTATGACCACATTAATTTTTAGTTGCTAGTAAAATTTATAGCAAACATCTCAAAAAAGAGCACACAATAACGCAGATACATATATATTTTAATCAAATTGACCATTACAACCCCACTGGTTTATTTTCTGCAAAAAAAAATACGACACCGCCACCGCCACCGTGGATTAGATAAGTATATTTTTACCAGACATACAGAAAGAAATTTACATCAAGAAAAATATAATAAAAAACAGAACGATACAAAAAATAAAATCAACATTACTTTTATGATTATTATTATTATTGCATAACATTTACGAGATGAAATTGTAAAAAATGTAACTTCAAGATACATACATACATATGTAAGTATGTACATACGAGTACTTGTATTATGAATACAAGTTAGTACGTATTATTCAATGGATAAAACTCGTACCCTCCGATTATTTTACATGTATCAATAAATAGAAATGCAATACCAGTGGAACACAACTCTCACCCTTCTGCCATTCACAAGTAAATTGATTTTAAATGTAAATGTTATGGAAATCAAATGAAATGAAAATGAAGCAAAAGAAAAAATTATTTTTATGGGATTGTTTGTGATTTCACATTTCGCGTTGTTGTTTATCTCGCAAACCCAATTATTTAAAAGATTTATTATTTATTTTGATCAGCAAAATAATTAGGAGACGTACTATGTATGTATGTGAAAGCGCTTCTTTTAAAATACGACCAATGTACTAAATATGTATGTATCAGCTAAATTAAAGAAGTTGAAATTTTATGGCAGTATTAAGGTAGAATTAGCCGAACGTCCACATGACGCCGGCAGAGTAAGTGTGAAAAATTAATCAACTTCCACGTTCAGGCATATCATAATATTTTGGGGTAGTGGAATAGAGATGGAATATTTACCAATTTTGTTCTGTCTCTTCTCTTTCTTTTGCAAATGGTTGCGGACGGCGAATCTCATGGCGAACATTGTTGCTCAGACATATGATCGGGCATTCATGCCAGAGCATGGATGAAAGTTGGACATGAGTGGTTTTCATTAGCCATTTGCGATGTCCGACATGATGCCCATAACAAGTTCATGGCTAGTGGAGTCCCCTAGTTACCGAAATTTACTGTAACGTTGACGGCACGTCTCAACCTGTATAAAATAGAATTTCCTAACGTTGTTAAGTGACGTTGGTAACCCAACCCAGTGATGGTAATATTTGGGGTATTCAGAAGGTACTCATAAATTAACACGTTTTAAAGTAATAAAACGAAAAAATATGACTGCTGTGAGCAACCCCTTATAATTTACAACTATAAATATTATACTTATTTGTATTTAAGTTTTAGCACCTTTGTAAATTGCTTACTCTCTCTCTATCTCTCTCTCTCTTCCTCAATTCTCACGGATTTCTACATGTATTTATGACAAACAATAAACATACATAGCTGAGAAAGTCTTATTACTTTATGACCTTAATTTTGAGTCACAAAAACATTTTTTTAAACTATGTTAAAACGTTAAGACATTATGACACTTAGGATACTAAGACACCCTTCTGAATATCCCAATTCTATGTTAACACGAATGGTAGCATTTTGAATCTGTTTTTCGGTACTTTTATTAACAATAATATCTGTGCAAAAAGAACAGCTTAAAATAATACATAAATATATGCATACCTAAGTACATATGTACAGGGTGGCCCAGAAAGACCGAAGTGGTGTGAATTGCTTATAACTTTTTATTTAAGAGATATTTTTTTAATTTTTTTTTTAAATACATTAAATTTATGGGGAATATTTTTGGATTAGTTATTAAAAATGATATCCCGCAAGTGGTGGCCATATTCTGCTTCGCACAAATGTGCTCTTTCCAACACATTTTCCATGACCTTTCGCAAAACTTCCGGTGGTATGTTGTTAATTTCTTCTCGAATATTGGTTTTTAACTCCTCAATAGTCCTAGGCTTATTAACATAAACTTTTCCTTTTAAATAGCCCCAAAGAAAACAGTCTGGAGCGGTTAAATCCGGGGAACGCGGAGGCCAATTAAAATTGCTGTTACGAGAAATTATTCTTTCACCAAAGATGTCGCGTAAAAGAGTCATTGTGGCCCTCGCAGTGTGCGCTGTGGCTCCATCCTGTTGGAACCATATTTGCGGATGGTTTTCCACGGCTGGCCTTACAAAATTTTGCAACATGGCCCGATATCGATCACCTTTGACGGAAATGGCGACACCTTGTTCATTTTCAAAAAAATGGGCCAATGATCCTTTCTGAAGAAACACCGCACCAAACGGTACACTTAACTGGGTGCAATTGTCGTTGATGAAGTGCTCTCGGGTTTTCCGTAGCCCATATCCTACAGTTTTGCTTGTTAACGAACCCATTTAATTGAAAATGGGCTTCGTCACTCATTATTAAGTTATGAATAAAATTTGGATTTGATTTGAAAAGTAAATTTCAACAATTTGGGCACGTTGTTCAATTGTGTATTGCCCCATTATAAATTATCCAAGTCTTCTTTACAAAATACTGAAAAGAAAAGAAAAAAAAAATTATAATAAAAAAGTTATAAGGAATTCACACCACTTCGGTCTTTCTGGGCCACCCTGTATATATATATATATATATATATATATATATATATATATATATATATATATATATGTATATATATATTTATATTTGTATGTATATACATACTTATGTATGTATGTAAAAAAGAAATATGCATATGTGTAAATATGTATGGGTGAGATGTATAAAAAAATGTATATGGTCTGAAAACCTCTTATTGGTACGCACATACATACATCCATATGTATAAATTATTTTTTTGTAACATACATATGGTTGGTCACAAGTAGAAAGGTCCTAACTCAAATAATTGTATTTTTACAGGAGAAGGTAAAAACATAATAATGAACAGTAGAACTGCTTGTGCAACTGTTTTGTAAAAATGGCTGTAAACGTGATATTTTTTACACTATTGCAATATTATAATATAATATCGTGACACTGAAAAGTTCAATTTCATGAAAATACGAGTTAGGGCCTTTCTACTTGCGACCTTCGAATTGTATGTATACATATGTATATATATATACATATGTGTGTATATATATATGAACATGTTTAGTTATTATAAATGTATAACATACATACATACATACATACATACATACATACATACATACATACATACATATATTTTTATGTAAATGGTCCGATACAGGGCCTGTTCGTAAATGCATCACCGCTTTGCATCATGAGAGCAAACTTTTATGAAAAATGCAGCAAAAGTTCGCTGATGATTTTTTCTGTACTAGCCATGTTTGTAATCCATATTTGACATTTGTTTGTGCATTATCTACATTAGTGAAATAATTTAGGCCATTTCAATCTCAATTTGCAGCGCAGTGATGCATTTACGAACAGGTTCACAGTTTTAGTAGCATTTACATATTTTAAGTACTTTTTTTCGCTGCAGTCACCATTTGATCTTTCTTAATTCCCATCACTTTTTTGTGAACAGCTGTTCCTTTTTCATATTTGAACAAATGTGCTAAAAAAAAACGGTACGGTACAGTACGGCGACAGCAACGTTCGTTTTTCTAATACTTTTTCTAAATTATCCAATTTTTACCCTCTTAATGAAATTCTGAGTTGGCAATTTTTTATAAAAAATAAATTAATAAATACAGTGAAGAGAATTATACCAATATTTTTTTAAATAATAAATTTTTGTTTTTTTAGAACAAGTGTGTACGCAGATTTTTTATATAAAAATATATTTTCTCTATCATCTATATTTGCGTCTAGTTTTGATGAGATACATATATACAATGGATCACGAGCTGAAGGATAATTTCTAAACACATAAGATAAGCTTTCTTGTAAGCTGGTATGTTATGTTTTGATCCTTATACACTAAAAAAAAATTAACTACAACTTAGGAAAATGTTCTATATATAAGTAAAAAAAAGTTGTCATATGCCTTCAAAGGTGTTTTTTACTTGAAACCGGTAAAATATTTACTAAATTTCTTGTTTATTAATGAAGTAGTTTGTAGTAATTATATTTTTATATTTGAGCAAAGTTTCTATTAAATGAAGTAAATTTTTCCCACAAAATTCGGATCTTTGCAAAAAATATTTTTCGTCTTTGATCTCAAATTTAGTAAATTTTCCAAAGTTTTTTATTTTTAATTCTAGTACTTATTTTTATTTTTAATTAAATTCTATACCACATGATACGTTATTTATTTTATCTTCATATTATATTAAATTCTTAAATAAATCACCATACATACATATTAATTTCTTGAGAGAAGACAAGTATCGAACAAACAGCCTTCTGACTGATAGGCATGCCATCTAATCAATTAAAGAAGAAAAATTTCATACCAAAATTTCTTGTCAAGTTGATTTAAAAGATCCATTTAATTTTTTGGAGGTGAGAAACTATTGCGAATGGCACAAACTCAATCTTAATAAAAAAATTAGTCGAGAGATATCGTGGTCGAAAATTTTAATTCATTTTTAAATTGAACTTGCGGGAATTTCTTGGGATGGCCTGGAAGGTCAACGGTATTTATAAAAACATTTCTGCACATTATAACCATAATCATCCAAACTATTAAATCGAACTAAAAATACTAAAGTGTATCATCGAAAAATATTTGTATCTGCATCTTTATTCTATTATCTTTATTTATACATAAAATTAATATTTCATCCTTATCCTTATCAATTGTCGGTTAAAAAGAGTGTTTATTATATTTCAAATTGTAGTCTTTATATATTTTAAATGACTCCCAGTAAAAAAAATGGAAGTCATTCGAGTGGAACTACATTTTCATTGCTTCCAAGAAATTGATATTTTTAATTTGCCGAGAGTGACCGAAAAACTATGTCAAAGCTTATTTTAGTCATATAAAACCTTGTAACTCCTCCATAGTGTTAAAAAATACTCACCAGAATTAAAAAAAAAAAAAAAATTTTTAAATTTATTTTACTAATTTTAGTCTAAAATTATCAAAAAAGTTATTTGCTTAAATTTACCTGAAAACACTGTTTCGGGTTTAAATTTATATGAAAAGAAACGAATCGTTAAAATAGCTAACTATTTACCATTTTTCCTAGATAAAAATATTATCATAGAACACAAAAAAGGGAATTTTTCTTAATATCGTTTCCAATTCAGTGACCAGGCATCGAAAAAAAGAACGTCTTGCAATGACAACCCTATGTAAAAATCATTAGAATGGTTAGAAACTTTCACTACTTCCAGATCGCAAACTCTATATTTTCATGACTTTTTTGGAGTGTTTTTTTTTGCTGGGCTGTAATTGGCTGGTGTTTTCTGATATTTTCGAAATATTAAATTTTTATTGATTTCAACAAACTCTTATTTCGAGTAGATTTTCCAAGTAAAACAAAAACTACTTCGTCAATGGATTTTGTCCTCTTTTGTTTTTGTTATTGTCTGGGGAAGAAGAATACGACAAAATCAAGAAAATTACGCGAAACAGGGTAAAACGGGAAAAATTTGTGTGGTTGGTATTTTTTCTGCTTTTGATCAAATTGTTATACTGGTAAATTCAGTTTAAAGTCTACTCAGTTTCCTTCTGGATGCGAATGAAATCGCGGGAAAAATTCTACTGTTTATATAAATATGTATACATATGTACTTATGTATACTGGTGGTTCCAATATGTACTCATATAAAATCCCTCCCATAATTCTCCATGCTTCGTACAAATCCTTAATATACAATAAATCAAGAAAATAAAGCATCAACACTTAATCCATAATAAGAATATACATAGGTATTTATATACATATATACATACATACATATGTATGTACATACATACATCTATGAATGCAAAAGCAATATCAAGAAAACAAGACATTGTGTTCAAAGGAAATAATCGAAAAAATGTCACATTAAAAAGAAAAATTATGACTGTAACACAAAAAAAGTTTCGCATGAGAACTTCAATATTAACAAACCATATTACTGAACATAAACTAAACTCCCCAACAGATAAGATATATTTTTACTATTGAAAATAGATTTAGCATAAAATGGTTAAGTCATTACAAAAAAAGGACAATCTAAATGCAGGAATGAGGAAATCATTCTCGTATGGTAAAATCAGCTGTGAGCAACATTTCCTAAAAGTTTTTTTACGAGCCTTTTAAAAATTTTCTTACAGATATTATTTTATACTTAACAAATTTCTTTGAAAAAGAAAATGCAGAAAGAAAAGTGAATGAGAATGCTTGAATCCTGAGGGTATAATTTTAATGGTCAATCGGAATGACCATATCTGCATGTATTTATCCAAGGATGTATGTATGGATGAGTGTAGAAATGTACACCTTTTCGGCTTAAAATGAATTATTTCCATTCTCTTTTATTTTGTTTCTCATTATAAGCGCATGTTGGTACAAAATGTTAAATAGCTTTGAATACCATTTTTTAAATGTTTACTTATCACATATGTACATATGTATATGTATGTGTATATGTGTACTCTCATACTTATGACGAAATTAAACGGAAAACACTTCCGAGCGGCCTTCCAACAGGCCTAAGTACACATTATTTTCCCTGATGTTTATATTGCGAATGAATTCCCCTTAATATGAACAAATTTTTTTATGTTGTTAATCTCCACATCTATTTTGCGTTTCGATAACGTTCCCGCAATCAGTTACTCTCACATCGAAAAAAGGTAAGCTGCAAAATAAACTGAATCAAAAGAAATGAAGTAGAGAAGAGTATGGGTAAAATCATTTATAGCGCACGCCTGCAGCATTAAGGCTTCATTAGTCTTTACTTTCTGTTGCTGTTCTGTGCCGTTCTTTTCCATATAAAATATTTTGGAATTACTTTTTCTGTGAAAAAAAATCAGCTGGCAACCTATAGAATTGATTACACTTGTACACAAAAGTATCACAACACACTAATACATACCCTTTTTTGGCTGTCACTTAACGTTGAATTCTATTTTCTACAGATCTGTCCGCAACAGAACAGCACGAGAAAGGAAAAACTAACCACACATACACATTTTCAACTAAACAGAAACTAAACAGCTGATTCAGAACAGAACAGCACGTACAAACTAATTCTGCGTTTACGAACATCTCACGTTCGAAAATGCATTACTTGGCTGCACTGTTTACAGTCAATCGGTGTTTAATACATTTAATCCATGAATTAAAGAATACATGATTACGCATTGCGCATGTTTGTTGACTGGAGTGTGCTCGTGTGACGTCAAAATGACGTAGAAATTAAAATGTAAACAAAATTTCCTTATACCAAATACACGTGTTTGTGTGATTGTGTTTATGTTTATCGGCTAATGTGACGTACATGCGCAGAAAAAGCATTTTTTCAAAAGCTGAATGCGTAATCTTGTATTCTTTGATTCATGCATTTAATGGGCATACCTGCCGCAAATATCTGCAAATGGTGCAGTAAATTAATTTAAGATGCTGTAAGTTGCAATGGATCTTACCAAAAACGAAGATTGATACGAGTAGATTCGAAAGTGACTTTGAAACACATAATCTTGGTAGTAATAAAAATATTGAAAGCAGTTTTTTATTTATTTTTAAATTTTTTTTCTTAATTTATTTTAAAAGAAAATTTTCACTTTTCTCATCAAGATTTCCTTAATAAAATTTCTTTCCCACTTAAAAACTTTTTCCAGTTCGTTAAAAAATGTCAACTTTGCACAGATGTTGAGCAGTTGCAAAGCATGTGTAATAGATGATCACGCATACGCTGTAAAACCTGGAAGAACTGCCGCATTGATGCATAAATTTCCTGAATTTACGAACGTACCCAATGTTCAAGCTGACTATTGCTTACTTGATAAGAAAAGCTCCGAAAAATGCTTCAGAAAAGCACTAACAAAGTCGAAAAAAGTAAAAAACATTTGCACCAAACCTATGTAAGAGTATTATTACTTCTGTGAAGTACATTGGTAAGAAGAAAATGCATGGCTTCTTTGAAGCTGAATGTATTGCTACTAGCTGGCTCATCTATAACATAATATGCCTTATTCATGCGCAACAGCAAGCGATCCCCTGCCATTATCTTCCTTACAAAAACGCTTCTGGGCAGCGGCAATTTTTGCTGGGAAGTACTGAAAGAGCAAAAAAGCAAGAGTATAAGCTGGAGGTACTTGTGATCGAAATTTTCCAGTTTGAAGAATTTTGTAGCGCCCGAGGTGATATTTGAATTTTTTATACATAACAAAAATAATGTCGCTTTGTTTTAGTTCGATTTCATCCGCAGGCAATTTATACTTTTCGAGTGTTGTTCCTTTCGACCTGCAATAATTAATGATAATGCAAAATATATACCGCTCATTTACTCAAATAACGTCATAACTAAAAAATTAAATTTTTGCATATTGTGTAAAAACTTCATACAAACATATTGTTTACTTAACATGAAAGCAAAATAAAAAAAAACGCAGAATACTGAAATTTCCAAAAGTTGAAAATTTGGATTCGAATCGAAGTGCAGAATAGGGGTGAAAAAGCCACTTCTTTCATTATACATACATAATGGCGCTGAAATTTAGTTTTTAGCCTAAAAAAATAAATAAATTTATTTCCAAAAGTACTTTTTTTTAATTTCGCGGACTTTTCCGTAACTTTTTCTAAGTTGAAGTAAATTTTTACAAAATCCTAGTAAAAATTATTTAATATGAGTAAAAAATATAAAGTTCATATCCATAAAAATAGTTCATAAAAATACACACAAAAACTCTCACATTCAAGGACAAGATTACTGGGTTAGAGGAAATATGTACTTACCAAAAATTGGAAAATGGTTTAAAAGTTTAGGGAAATTGTATCCTGAGAACTAGTTAATCTCGTTTCAAATCCAAAAATAAATTTTAGGAAATGACTTACGCCTGATTAGTTAATCAAATTTCACTTACTTGAAAGATATAAAAATGTATTCTAAATTTTAGAAAAATATTTACAGGTTTTAGGTATTTTTTTCTTTAAACTATAGAATATACTTTTATTTGCTTGAAGCAAAAAATCTAAGTAAATTTTTCATATATCCGAGGAATTTTTTAGGTAAGAAAACAACGAACAGCAATGACAAAAAATCAAATTCGAAGAACGTAAATATTAAATTCGCGAAAATTCCCGTTGAAAATTTCTCGGGATTTGTAAAAAAATAATTCTATGGAATTCCCGGGATTTTTTACCCTCGTAGAAACTCTAATATGTGTGCATCAATTTTGATCGATTGGCTCATTTTGGTTGAAAGACATACATGCATACATTTACAAATGTAGATATCTTTAATAATAAACTTTAAAGTTTCAAGTTGAAGTTTCTACCGTCTTATTTTTGTATGAGTCTTATACAACTACATAGTACCAATTTGTGATTAATTTTATTGGTAGCTTGTTTTATATTTGCATCAAACATTACTAAATTATTTTTGTTTGTAAAATTAGTTTTGCATTTGTTGGTTTTGCTCTGCTAAACGTAATGGTAAATCTAGCAATTTGGTATTACGTTTCCCTCCCACGAGAAGAGAAATTGCAATTTGTATCGGAGCTTTCATAAGGTGCGCCAATAGGTTTATAGGACCATATTTAGAAAAATCTGGAAACATCAGAATCGAGTGGAAAATAAAGCCCAACTGGGCCCTTAATAAGACATACAGTCAGTTCCACCGATGGCCTACATGCATACATATGTACATACATACATAAATTTATGTATGTGTTCACTTACACAATCCCAAAAGCCAAAAAAAATAGTATGAGTAGTAAGTAGGTATTATTTTTGCTAAATTGGTTTTTGAAAATTTCTCTTTTTACTACAGAAACACGCTAGAGTATGAAGTCTGATAAAAAATGAATTTGCAAAAATTGTGCTCCTGGGAATACTTTTCTTTTATATCGGGCTATTTTGGTTTACAAAATTAAAATGTGCAAACAGTGTGATATACGTATGAATGTATGTACATTAGAGTGACCGTTAGTTGTATGGAGATTTTGTTTTTGTGATTTCTTATATTCTATTCCGTTTCGTTTTTATGTAAAAAAAATTACAAAAAATTCAAGGCGATAGATTGTGTTTTATGGGGTGCGTCCGCCCCTCAAAGCCTATTTATTCAATGTAATTTTTTTTCTTTTGACTATATGTATGTACATATGTATGTATGTGTATGAAATATCTAGTAGTATTACTTATCTAGTGTCACACTTTACTGAATTTATTAATAAAAAATTGTGGCTTACATTTTTCCTGCCTAAATTTATTTGAAAAATTTTTTAATTTCAAAATCATCATTTCTATTATTTTTTGTGGCTTACAAAGTTATTGCTATAAAAAATTCATTATTATTTTATTTTAAAAATGTCTAGTACATTTCTGTGACTTACAAAGCTATTACAATAAAAAAATCTTTATTATTTTATTTTAAGATATTTATCAAATTTTGTCAATGCAAAAATTTTATGAATTATACCAAAATGCAAATGCTAATAATGAAAACAATATCTAAATAATATCTACAACATCTGCTTCACTTTCGGTACGTGCATCCTCCAAATTATTGTAGAAATTGTGATTAACTGGTGGAATGTATGGCAGTAATGATTTTATATTAATCATCTTATTCGCCCCTATTTTAATATAATCAGCGTACTTCTTTGTAGGGAATCACAATGAATTTACAACACACAAAAAATTAATTACAATTTGATGAAAATTAGAAATGTCAAAAATTCCGTGACCAAACAGTTGACAGGAAAAATTCTCCACTTGTACATATTTATAACATCCCGAAGATAGGCAATAAATTTAAAAATTCCTTGTGCTTTTCTTTTCAAAGTCCGTACTAGCAAATGAAAATTTCTTTGTGAAATGGCCGAATATTCGACAATTCAAATACGAAAAAGAACACTGAAAGAAAAACACTTCGTCACGGGAATGAAACCGTTACGTTGAACCCCTTTCATTAATACAACGACAAATTTTATTAATAAAATGAAATATTACATTATATTGATTTAAATTGCATTAATGGAATGAAACCAATCGAGTGCTTAATATTTAACATTTTCTAGTATCATTTATGTTACGAAATAATTTTCATTCGGGTAACGAAAAACTTAAATACATGTTTTTGTGAAGAATTTATACAAAAAAATATTTTAAATTGATTAGGTTACATAAAATAATTTCAAAGTATCAAATTGTATCAAAGTATCAAAAAAATATGTAATTAATCTATAGTTATGGAAATTATAGTTTTGTTGCAACTTTAATGATATATTTTCGTAACTATAATGAAGAAAACATCCTGCTGCTGGCTAGTAGGCAGTGTGCCACTCTTGTAATCCCAGGTTCGAATCCTGGAGATAAGTCAAGGTTTTTTTAATATATATATTTATATATATATATATATATATATATATATATATATATATATATATATATATATATATATATATATATATATATATATATATATATATATATATATTTATAAGTTATAACTTTTCAAATAAATTAAATAATGTTGAATTAATTAGATCAATTACATAACTTTGAATTAAAATTTCATTAATGATGGCATGTATGTATTTAGTGTGTATCTAAATAATATTTGAGATTGTTGTGGCTGCAGCGGTAAGCGCGCTATCTACCACGCGATGAGTTCCAAGTTCAACTCTTGGCCGGGGAAGCCAATTATCATGCAAACGTTTTTCTGATGCCTGTGCCAATATACACACGTAAGTTGAATATTTATTAAGATACAATTATAATTAAATAAATGAATCAGTCATTGCAATAATGACTTATGTTGTTAACACTATGATATGATATCATCAAAAAATGATATGTTACGTCTCAGTAATGAAATATTGTCATGATTTACATGACAAATGTTGTTTATTCATTGAAATAGTTCGTAAAAAAATAAAACTAATGTCACTTCATTGTATAAACTGATAAGTTTCATCGCAATGATTACATTTTTCATTTAAAATATGAAAATGTACGTTGCTTATGAATGAAAATATTTCGTTGTATATATGACATTTTTCCAGTTAATGACACAATTTTCGTAATGCGAATGAAGCGTTGCTTTGGTTGAAAAACAATGACAAAATCCTAAATATAATATGAAAAATCATTGCATTTACGAAGGTTTTTCTTTCAGTGAATATTCGTGCATCACTACTATGAACATTAGAGTGGCAGTTATTTATTTTTTTATTTCTTATATTCTCTTCTCCCAAATCGGTTCAGTTTTATGTAAAAAAAAAAATACAAAAAAATTTCATAGCGATAAGTTGTGTTTTTGGGGGTGTGTCCGCCCCTCAAAGTTGGTCATCAGTCCCAATTTTCAATGTTAGTTTTTGCATATGACTATCTAAAAAATCATTTTACAAGATTGTGATATATGACAATATTTTAGGTCTTCTAGTCAACAACATTAGTCTCAAAGAAAGCTTTTTGCTAAAATTAATATTTTAGACAATAATGAAGAAAATAACCAACAAAATACCAAAAATTTCATAAACATATACATATATATAAATACCAACATTATATTTATATGCAAATTATTAATATTAAGCATGTAAAATCAGAGGTATAAACCTATTAAATTATTTAATACATATGTATATGTATGTATGTATATACATATAGTCAAAAGAAGACTAAAAAATATATAATATTATATTGATCAGATGTGCTTGGGAATATAAGAAATCGAATAAAAACAAGTAAGAGTGCTATATTCGGCTGTGCCGAATCTTATACACCCTTTACCGAAGTACGTATGTATATGTAGTCTACAGATAAATACATAAATATATGTATATGCACATACATATTTGTTTTGTATAAAAATTTATAATTTTTTTTTATATTTTTATTTATTTATATTTTTTTTATAGTGCAAAACCAAAAAATGGGGGGAAAGGAAATAAGAACAAAAATTTGTTTTATTTAGTTATCTTAATATCCAAAAAAAAGTAAAAATTTTCCAGCTCTGGAGCTGTGGTTTTAATTTTTCTAATTTGCTATACCAAACTTTTCTTTCCATAGCATAAAATATATTTAATTCATAACGAAAAAGAAAAAATTAAATAGCCCTTCTAATTTTTATTATTACAGAAAGACTAAGTTTCCCAACACTGGAATCATCCTTTTATATTTTTTCTAATTTCTTTCACCAATCCTTCTTTTGTGAATATAAGATATGTTTAATTTATAGAGAAAAAGGCAAAATTAGTTTTATTAAGTTACTTTTATGTAACAAAAAAGATAAAGCTTTCTAACCATGGAAAAGTCTTTTTAGTTTTTAATTTTTTTAATTTAAAATACCAATACAATTCGTATTGAAGTATAAAATTAGTAAATTTAATAAAAAAAATAATAAAATAAAAATTAGTTTTCGGTAGTTATTTTTGCATGGCAAAATAAAGTTTCAGTTTTCCGGCTCTGAAACCGTCAGCTCGATTTTGCTGATTTTCAATACCAATCTATTTTGAATCATTTCTGATACACCAGTTCAATACCGAAGTCTCTAGCTTTGTTGAAAGCTTCGGAAAACCGATTTCACGAACATAAGACGGACAGACGGACATCGCTTATTCGTCTTAACTATTCATAAGGATCCAGAATATACATTTATACTTTATGGGTCACATATTCACATTGTGGAAATTACTCACGGAACGACAAATCTATATATGTATACCCTTTTTCCATTTTTTGATAAATGGTATAAAAATTCTCCATACAACTAACGGCCACTCTAATATACATATGTTATGTATATACATACATATATATTTAGATATTTTGAAGCAAATTGAACATAAGACATTAAAAATAAAAACTATAGTGTAGTTTTTTCATTTTTTATAAGTTGTCCCTTTTTTTTGATAAATCCCCTATTTGGTGCTACTTTTTTTTAAATCCTCTTTTTATGCCACTTTTTTTAATATTTCATCGTTTTTAACATTTCACCATTTTAACATATTGTTAGTTAGACACAACTGATTTAAATATAAGTTGCGAAGTTAAGTTACTGAATATTGACTTTTGAAATAAAATAAAAACAATTATTGTAAATTTTAAAGAAAATATTTTCGGTTATTGTAACTAACTAATGGCCTTATTTATAAAACTTAAAAAGTCTTTATAAAGGCTTTTTAAAACAAATTTTCATAAATTTCATTTTTATTACTTTAAAACGTGTTAATTTATGAGTACCTTCTGAATACCCCAATTATTTTCTTTTATCTACAAGAATTTTGTACATTAATTATAATTTCTATAATTTCTGTAATTTGAATTTAACAGGCCGTTCACAATTTATTAATTAACACTAAGGGTTTTCATGAGACTGTTCAAAAGTCTCGCAAACTGTGTAATTGTGCATTTTTACACTCTCGTATATAAAATGTCAAAAATTTTATAGAAATTTATTTACACAAACCTGTTAAGTTTGCCCAATAATTTTGAGTTGTAAACTTAAGCTGTGCAATTGTGCATTTTGTTAACATCAACTTCATGCTTTTTTGGACTTCTTTAGGCACTTTTAAATACACACACACACTTTTTTATTTTTTTTATTTTGTTTTTTAATTAAAAACTGATTTAAATTTTATTATTTTATTTTTATTTAATTAATTTTTTGACGTTTGTTTCAAATTTACATAAGTTGTTTGCACAAAAGGTTAAAGGGGGCTTCATGAAACAAGTATCGCAAGTTAGCAAAATTGCACAATTAGCAATTTTAAGAGTTCTCATGAAAACCATTACTGTTTTTATTATAAAGTAAAAAATTTTTTGTTCGCTTGAACATATGTATATACATACATATATGAAAAATGATCAAAAATTCGAAAAATTCTTGTTCGAATGTCAATTCTAGTTCCTACGTTTGCACATATTCTACAATCACAACTGTCTCTTTCCATATTTTTAAGTATCGAAAAAAAAATACTCACGTCCTTCTGGAATCTAGATTAACATTCAGTCATCTACTAGCAATTCAATATACGATTTATATTTAATTCTTATCAAAAGTCACACAAAATGGGTAGAAATTAGTATCATTGTTTCATAAAAAATTTGATGAAAGGAAGAAAATTAAAAAAGACTCAAGGTGTGTTTTATAAGAGATAAGCTTTGAAGAACTCCACATACAGGAGCAGAGAGAAAAAACCATTTTGTAATTTCTAAAGCATTGCGATTTATACATTAGAAATGACAATCATGTACTTAACCACAAGTTTTGCAGAGTTTTAAAAGAGTAAGGAGACTACATATTAAATTACTTAGATTCAGCATTATGATGATTCGTTTTTGTTTTTTCGTGCGATAACACAAAAATATGCCAAGTCCAAAGGCTATTGAGGTAAACAAAGAAAAAATATTGAAAGGATTGTAAACTAAGGAACTGTGAAACTCGAAACAAATAGTAAACCATTTTATAGAACTGACTGATTTGAAAGATTCAGATTTCGAATTGCCACTAAATAATTAAATCAAGGTGGCGGAAAAAATACATACTTTTTTATTTCAACGTGATCTATGTATATTTGAGTTAATTTTTTTTTTAATTATTATTCTTCGAACTTCATATTTTTCCTATATTTATGATTTACAGTGCTATTCTCGAACCAGTTATATAATAATAAGAAAAATCTATTCTGGATTTCAAATAAGTTTTTTTGTAATATTTTATAATGATATTTATCCATGATGTCATTATACAGGTGACTGCATAAGACTGCAAAGAGCAGAAGGATGTCAAAAGCACATAACTAATTGTACCAAAACCAAAACAAAACGAAGTTTTTGACATTCTACAGCTACACTGTTTGTGACTGACTATACACGACCTATGCCTTCACATAGGAAGAAGCAACGTGGTTGTCAACGAAATTCCACAGAAGAACTGCAAGATTATATGTTTATCCGTTGCAGATCAGTAAACCAGTGCGAACGAGATTGAAAAACTCTCGAAGGCCAAACAACACACACAAGCCTGAACGCAATTAAGAAATAAGGGGCTTAACGACTGTATTTGTATTTTAGTTATGGTTTTTTATTTATAAATATGAAAATATCGTACATTTGGTTGATAATTGATAGCGAATATGGACTATTATATCAAAGAAGTACTTGTACAAAAAAATCTAAAAACCCGGCTGCGACTAACTTTGAACCTTAAAATATCCTAAATGGTCATTCGAAATGAAAGATCATAAGAGAAACCTAAAGATAATCTTAAAATACCTGTCGAATTATATCCATTTTGATATAGTTCGCCGACTTTTTATTATTTTCGTATTTACAAAATGGCGTCTGCTGACAACTGACATATGTTTAGTGACACTCTCGTCAAAGGAACATACATACATAAAAACATAGACTGATGAACACAATACCCTTCTTCGCATTGCGCAGTCGGGTAATAAGTACAATACTGTGGCGTTGTAAGAGCCACCTTAATTAAAAGCTTTCTGTTTCTTAGATTTTTATATATGCTGACTCCACTAGTATTACTTGTATATATGTACATATATAATATATATTACTGATTGAGTCGGTGAGTAAAACTTTCAAGCTTCGCATGTCAGGTTACCTTGAGGGGCTATCCTTATTTTATAAGTTTCTTCTTTTTATGATGATGGTGAAGAAGTTTGGGTGGACAAGGGGTACATATGGCTTAGTGTAACACACGCCGTGAGTATAGTTCGGAACTTGGTCCCACGCTCTTCCAAATGCTGAGATATGAGATCCGGAAATCTTGTAGCTTGCATATATATTTGATAAAATTGGGCCTTTAAGGTAATGGAACACATACATTTAAAAATTTTTACGATTTAAGTTCTTCCTGTTTTCGTTTTAAACAAGAGCAAATTTTTATACCCAGTGAACATTTTTGCCAATATGCCTGATGTCAGAAAAATTTGAAACCTTGACAGACTATCAACCACAAAAAGTGGACCAAACACAAAGAACGCTGATGATGAAGGTGTAGTTGCCTTCAAAAACAGCTAGTTGTTCCGTTCTACTAAGTATTTGTCAGAATATTTACAACTAACTTTGGTGTTATTTGCTTATTATTAGTTATCACATGTAATTTGGCTTACAAAGCGATACGAACTTTAGCCTAATCAAATCGTAAATATAGAAATAAATAAAATAAAATAAAATAAAATAAAACTAACTTAAATTAATACCTATGAGCTTGAGGCAAACTTGAATAAAAATATACCTAATAGTAACAAACCAAAAAATTATGTCTTAAGTAGAACACAAATATGCAAATTAACTAACACGTGCATAATTAGTGAAGAACAAATGACGATGGCAGCACTGTTGTAGGTTTAGCGATGGTAAAATTGAGCTATCATAACAAAAAATCTTTCAGCAAATTGCAATACGATGAATCAAAACAATTCACATATTCCATTTGTAATAAAGGCTGAGTATACAGTTTTTAAGAATGGCGTTTGAAAAGAAAAATTTAGAGTACTTTTTTATGTAAAGCACAATATCTATGAAACTAGAGGGGCTAGCAAACAAAAATACACATGGATTAGCTATACTAGTTTAAAAAAAAAATTGTAATCAAACAAATTTTAAGGACTAAAATAAAAGCACACGATTTTTAACATCCTTAACACAGAAAGCAAAGTTTGGAGGACTATTCGTGAAATATTAACGCAATACAAAAAATGGTGTAAATGATGCAAATGCTTAATGTCACTATATGTTTAAAACTAGAGCTGATAGGGAAAAGCTAATGACGCCTTCGTAATCAGGAGATAAAACTACACAACGATCGGCCATTTTTATTTCAACATACAAAACACTGTTGTGCAGTGTTATCAATTTGTATCACAGCTATCAATTTCAACGAATTTTTACACAAAGTATGTGTGATAAAATTGAAAGAGATTTATTGAACGTGTGGCTGCAGCGTAATAGAGAACTTAAAACTTGCTTTAAAAAATCTAAAACCAAAAGAACTTTTAGTTGAAGAAGCAGTAACGGTTTTTTCCAAATTGACAAACTCTAACCAAATTTTTTAAATGCATATTTTTATTTAAAAAAAGGCGTAAATTTTCTTTAAAATGAACAGAAAACATTTATAATTTAAACTTTACAGCATTCTCCTCCCTATCGGCAAAAAATGTTCGCTGGGTATTTATATTTGTACATAAATGTATATATACATATATATATATATATATATGTCCATACATATATATGTATATTGATATACACATACATAGACATGTACAAAGATGTCATTCAAAAGCCCCTAAGTAAAATAGTTACGAAATGAAAGGAAACTTGTTTCTTTTTGTTTTCCCCCTTATATTTATAGTATGTCGAAAGTATTTGGAAAAATACGGGAAGAAAATAATTTTAAGAAATCCTGCTTTTTTTTATTGTGGTGCAAAATTAAAATTTAATTTGACGCGTGTTCCATTCAGGCGTGCCTAATATAGATGTAAATGCCCATCGGTGAACTTCAAAAGAAATTCGTATTTCGAGCCATTTGAAAAGCTAAATTTTTTTATAGGGTTCCCACTTTGCTTTTCCGAGAAAAAGCTGAATGAAAATTAATTTTCTCCAGCTAAATAAAATGGCCAAATTGTCATAACAAAGCTTTATAAGCAGTGTATGCAATAATAGTCAAGAGCAAGAATTTTTTAATAACACATTTCTAAAAAAATTGTAAATTTAAATTAACAGAAAACCTATTTATTGGAATATTTACAACAGATATATTAAAATATTCTAATCCTGCTGTATTCGTGAATTTTATCAATCGTTATCGACACAATTGTCAAATGACAAGTTAGGATCATATTTTTCTAAGAAAAGGAAAGATAACAAACTTGAAAAATGCAGAAAATTGTTATGTTTCGTACACTCAAATTATTATGTAAGTAAATTCAAAAGAAAAATTATTTGAAAAAATAGTATTTCCAGTTAAAAACCTTACCTACATAACATTATTTTAATCTAAAAAAAACTACTCATCATTTAAAACTACTTGTCTTATAATATTTTTAATAACCTGAAAACAACCAAAAAAATAAAAACTACTGTGTTTTTCAATTAATTTAGCTTACACAAATTTACCACCCACGACTGTAAAAACTACTGCTTTTTAACTTATTTTGACTAACTAATTTTGACTAAAATAACCTACCAAATCAATTGAAACTACTACTTCGTTATAAGTTATAAAACATAGTATCTATTATGTACGAGTATAGTATATGTATGTATATAAAGTAACAAAAGGTAAATTAAATAAACTTAATTTTGTGTTTTAAAAAATGAGTTAATTCCCTTAAAACTACTCTAAACAATATCACATTTTAAATCAATTTGAAATAAAGTTTTCTGAATAAATAATTAAAAATTTTAACAACCAACATTGTAATTTAAATGCATCTATATGTATGTATGTAAATATTTCGTCTTTTTAGTCTAAAAAGGATTTCAAGGATATATTAAATAACATAAATTTTTATACACATATTGTAATGCTCATAATTTTATAATTCAATAAGATAATTTTAATATTATTCCTACAAGCTCAGCTGCAAAATGCGACTTATAAGTTGGCCAACTATCAACAATATATTTTATGTATGTTAGTTCATTCAAAGGATATTCAGCACATGGTTTCCATCGATATATTACCTCATCTTTATGCTGAAAGTTATGTTTCAGATAAAACTTTAATGCGGATGCATCTTGTTTGAAAAATTAAATTCCGTTAAATTCATTTTCAATAAACACGTACATATGTATATATGTACATATGTATGTATGTACATACATATGTAAATATGTATTTATATTTAGCAAATACTATATCCGATAAAAGAAATTGATTTTTCCATATGGTGTTGCGAAATGCTTGAAGGTTTTTAATTCAATTTCATAGCATTTTGGTATCTACATACATACATATGTATGTATGCGTATCTACATATGTACGCTCTTTGGTTGTTCTTTTTTTTCCAACTATACTTCCTCTGCTTTGTTTGGGAAAAGTTGATGAATTTGAAACGCTAGATTTTTCCGATTTGAAGATTCTAAGAGTATTACACATTATTACAGTTTCACATTTAACATACCAATTAAAATTTTCTTTTATATTTAGCAGTAGTCAATCAATCTTTAATACAAAATTTCGTGTATTTGAGAAAATAATTTAATATTTAGAACTATTCAAGAAAGTTTGAGTTATAAAATTTTTATTTTTCAAATATTTTTGAAGTAAGGGCTTCATTAGTCTCTACTTTCTGTTGATGTTCTGTGCTGTGCCGTTCTGCTTCTAAATTTGACTACTTACTTTTTCTGTAGTAACTTATCAGCTGTTTCTGACCAGAAGGGTCACAGTTTTCCACTAAAGCGATGAGTTTTGCATCGTCCATTGTTAAGTTTAATATAATTTATTTTTTTTCTTTTATAAATTATTTTTTTTAATCTCTAAAAACACAATCACAATTTATTTCAAAATATTTTTATTTAATTTATGCTGTCACTTACAATTACTTAACAATTTTTTGATTTTCACAGGTTGAACCAAAACAGAACAGAACGAAACAGAAAAACTAACGACTTGTATTATATTTCTATAAATAAAAAAGAGTCAGCTGATTCGTAACAGAACAGAAAGTAAAAAGTAATTCTGGCTTTAGTCTTGAAAGACAAGTAGAACTTAAATTAAAAAACTGAGTAGAACTTAAATTAAAAAACTTTCAGAACAAGCACATTTTTTAAGTTTTTAATAATTGAAAAAGAAAATCATTATTAGATTGTGGTTTGCTTATTATACAATATGCACAAACAGTTCAAATACACATGACTTGGTAAAATAACAAAGTTTTCCTTTAATTTTTACTCCACGAAAACTTCTAAAATAACATACATTCAGTATATGAAAACTTTTTTTTGAGTGTACTTTTTAATTTTTGTGAAATAGTCCTCAGCATATTAAAAACGTACTCGTGTATTTCAAACACACACGTTTCTGCATTTCTGTACTAAATTTACAGTTTTAAACTATATCTACAAAATTTAGAGGATTATATTTACGTACATGATTTTTGTTTTACTAAAAATAATCCTCTAAGATAGGAGGATGTGATATTGAGAGTCGTAAATTTCAAAAATGCAGAATTGGTAATATTTAAAGTGGCCTCAGTCTTAAAGAATATTTGCTTACATTTAACTACATGTACATGTGTATATTGGACGACGTTCTTCGTGTGTCGACAAGTATTGTCAATATATTCGAGTTAGGAGTAGAAGTTGTTCGAACAAAATTTGTCAATATTTCTCATGTTCAAGCAAACAAACAAATTTAAAATTTTCTTTTAATATGCGAAATCACTGAATACTATCAACATCACACGCATGCATGAGAACATGACTTTTTGCAAATTTAAGGAGAAATCTTTAGCTTTTGGGGAATATTCGAAAATTCAATCAAATTTAACTTAGTATGAAACTAACACAAAAAAAAATAACACAATGAATTCAGATATACATAATAAAAAATTTGGAAAATTGATATACGATAGTATTAATATATGTATGTATGTATGTATGTATGTATGTCTGTATGTATGTATATGAATAAAGGTTAATATATTGTCAAAATTAAGAAAAAAATGTTTTCTTAACTGTTTCTTTTTCTATTAACTAGTAATTTACACCTTTTACATTTTTTTCATACGTCAGAAAAATTTTGTATTAACGCTGCTATTCATAGACGATTGTTGAGGATAATGTTGCTTTAGCATACGAGTTTTGTATGATAAAACCGATTTATGAAAGTTTTAGGTTTTCAAGATAAAACTCAGTGTTTTACTAATTTTTTTTTGAATTAAATTTTTTTTACTTTTTTATAGATCTTAGTTTATGTTTCACTTCAGGTTAAAAATTGTTGTCAAGAAGTCATGAAATGTAGAGTTTGCGATTCGGAAGTAGTGCAAGTTTGCATAACCTCTCTAATGGAGGATAAAGATTTTTGTAAGTGCTTGTCATTGCGAGAAGTTCTCCTTTACGATTCTTAATCACCAAATTGGTAGCGTTGTCGCATAAATTTTATTTTTGACGTAATGTAAATTTTATTTTCTTTGGAAAAATGGAAAAACTTCTTTTTATGCAAATTTTCATGTAAATCTTAGTAAATATTTTAAAATGTTTAGATGAAAAATAGTTCATAAATTGACTAATAAAAATTTTTTTCGGTTTATCTTAATAACTTTAGCAAAATATTTTAGTAGGAGTTTTGTCGCATGTTCATAAAAAATATGTATATAACTAAGAAAATATTTTATTTTTCCAAAATGCAATATCTATATTTATAATCGAAAATTATTCTCTGAAGCTAAAAGGTCCATAATTTATTTAATGTTAAAAATTTTAAACATCTTATGAAAATATTACTTTCGCTACCTAAGACATGGGTGTTGCGAGGTGGCGGTATGTGGTTTAAAATTAACCTCTTATTATATGAAGAAAAATCCTGAGTTTTTACAATTAAATTCTTTTTTTATTAAAAATTATTGCAAATTAATATAAAGTACGTGAATACCAAAAGGAATATTTGGTATATCACTGTTGGGGCTTGTGGTACAATTGTACCAAATTTGGTACAATTACATTTGCATTGGTACACTGGTACATTTTATACTTCAGTGGTACAATTTGAAAAAATTTGTGCTTTGCATTAGAGTAACAATAATTTGCCTAAAGCCGAGATCGCACTATCGGCACAATATACCGATTTTCGTCGGCTTACTGAAATAAAGTCATAAGATATAAGCTAAATTGGCCTTATTTCTGAACTAATTGAAATATAAGGACATAATTGCACCACACTGCATTGGTAATAAAGTCATGTAGACTTATTTCACAATTAATTGAGAAATAAAGCCGTTTTGGTTTATTACTTACGACTTTGATGCGGAGAGCCGACGAAAATCGGTACATTATGCCGATAGTGGTATCTCGGCTTAACAGTGATCATAAGTACCAAAAATTGCAACATTGGGCAAAGTGAATAAAAAAATTTATTTAAAAAAGAATAAAAAAAACATACATAGGCCCCTTTCACATTAGGCAACTTTACTTGCGCAAGTCTTGTGTTTGTGGGTGTGAGAGGAAAGGTCGGTTGAAGGGGAAAGAATTGCCGAGATTTGAGTACAGACTTGCGTGAACTTGGCAATTCTGCCACAATTCTGTTTCAGCTGTCATTGTTGGCTTGGGATATTGATTTGTTTTTGACATTGTCTTTTATTTCTTCTTCGGTGTGTTGTCTAATTAATTAATTTTGTGTTAAGAAAATTTTATTTGTGAATAAAAAGTTAAAAAATAATGAGAAACTGGAAGCGAGATGAAACAGAACAACTAATCAATTTAGTTGGACAAAATTAGTGCATTTTTAATGTTCGTTCATTCGGATATTTAGACCGCAATAAAAAGGCGGAATCATTTAATGAAATTTTAAATGATATGAAAAAGACAGATAACACTATAACCATGGAAGAAATAAAACGCAAATGGAAGAATTTGCGGACGCAATATATGCAAGAAGTGCGCGCCATTAAGCAATTAAAAAAAGTGGTTCTGGAGTAGCAGATGTTTATCGGCCAAAGTTATGGTGTTTCCAGCAAAAAAAAAACGTCAACAAATTAAGAAAACTCGAGCATAAGAAAATTAAACTTGCTCAACAAATGAACTGAATGTGAACATAGAAGCAAGTTCAAAAGAAAATAAATAAAAATGAAAATTATACTTGCGCAAGTAAAGTTGCCTGATGTGAAAGGGGCCATATTTTAGGTTTTAAAGCAAATTTTTAAGTAAAAAGCAAATGCTTATTTTTTATTCACTTTACCCATTGGTAGTTTATGCTAATATTTTTCATTTGTTTTGGTAGCACTTGTCCCAGTTCTTTATGGTAGGTACAGACTTAGCAACGTGTTTATTCAACTTGGTAGGATGCATTGTCGGACGCACTCTGTGTAGTCTTGTTTATAGGTACGTTCGAAATTGCATTCGAAGTTTCGAAAATATCAAAATTATTTTATGTTCATAGGTCGCATTGTAGGTTGTAGTGTCTGTGTAAAAATATGTAGCATATAATATAAACGTGTTGCGGAAACACTTTGCAAAGTGTGTACCTACTATTAGTTAATTTCTTTATGTTTTTTTTTCAATAAACGAAAAATTGTCATGAATTCTTATTGTGTATGCTTAGTTAGCAGATGGCTACATTTTGGTACAATTGAAGTTAATTTGGTACAATTTTACCATTTGCATGGTACAATTTAAGAATAGCCATATCCTAACACTGGTACATATTTGTCCATTAATAAGGACGTGGGTGTTCGATAACAAGCATTTAAAATATTAGAAACAAAAAATTAATGAGCTTTAAAATTAATATTGGTTGAACTTGTAACCAGTTTAAAAATAATTTTAAACTGGTTCAAAATGTTAGGACTTTATGACACTCAAGATTCCCGTTTGAATACCACAAATAAATTGGGATTATTAGTGCGTTATCAAATATTAAACTTAATTCTAACAATTCAAAAAAAAAAACATCCAAACATGTCGAAATTTTCAAAATTGTATTATTTAATATTATATAATTGGTCATTTCAGGATTATATTTACGTACATGATTTTTGTTTTACTAAAAATAATCCTCTAAGATAGGAGGTGATATTGAGAGTCGTAAATTTCAAAAATGCAGAATTGGTAATATTTAAATATTAATAATAATATTTAATAATTTAATAATAATATTTGCTTACATTTAACTACATGTACATGTGTATATTGGACGACGTTCTTCGTATGTCGACAAGTATTGTCAATTTATTCGAGTTAGGAGTAGAAGTTGTTCGAACAAAATTTGTCAATATTTCTCATGTTCAAGCAAACAAACAAATTTAAAATTTTCTTTTAATATGCGAAAGCACTGAATACTATCAACATCACACGCATGCATTAGAACATGACTTTTTCCAAATTCAAGGAGAAATCTTACTAGCCGAAAGTTTTGAATTAAAATAATATATTCGTTTTGGTTTCTATAAAAAGTAGCTTTTGGGGACTATTCGAAAATTCGATCAAATTCAACTTAGTATGAACCTAACACAAAAAAAAAATAACACAATGAATTCAGATATAATAAAAAATTTGGAAAATTGATATACGATAGTATTAATATATGTATGTCTGTATGTATGTATATAAATAAAGGTTAATATATTGTCAAAATTAAGAAAAAAAATTTTTTCTTAACTGTTTCTTTTTCTATTAACTAGTAATTTACACATTTTACATTTTTTTATACGTCAGAAAAATTTTGTATTAACGCTGCTATTCATAGACGATTGTTGAGGATAATGTTGCTTTAGCATACGAGTTTTGTATGATAAAACCGATTTATGAAATTTTTAGGTTTTCAAGATAAAACTCAGTGTTTTACTAATGTTTTTTTAATTAAATTTTTTTTACTTTTCCATAGATCTTAGTTTATGTTTCACTTCAGGTTAAAAATTGTTATCAAGAAGTCATGAAATGTAGAGTTTGCGATTCGGAAGTAGTGCAAGTTTGCATAACCTCTCTAATGGAGGATAAAGATTTTTGTAAGTGCTTGTCATTGCGAGAAGTTCTCCTTTACGATTCTTAATCACCAAATTGGTAGCGTTGTCGCATAAATTTTATTTTTGACGTAATGTAAATTTTATTTTCTTTGGAAAAATGGAAAAACTTCTTTTTATGCAAATTTTCATGTAAATCTTAGTAAATATTTTAAAATGTTTAGATGAAAAATAGTTCATAAATTGACTAATAAAAATTTTTTTCGGTTTATCTTAATAACTTTAGCAAAATATTTTAGTAGGAGTTTTGTCGCATGTTCATAAAAAATATGTATATAACTAAGAAAATATTTTATTTTTCCAAAATGCAATATCTATATTTATAATCGAAAATTATTCTCTGAAGCTAAAAGGTCCATAATTTATTTAATGTTAAAAATTTTAAACATCTTATGAAAATATTACTTTCGCTACCTAAGACATGGGTGTTGCGAGGTGGCGGTATGTGGTTTAAAATTAACCTCTTATTATATGAAGAAAAATCCTGAGTTTTTACAATTAAATTCTTTTTTTATTAAAAATTATTGCAAATTAATATAAAGTACGTGAATACCAAAAGGAATATTTGGTATATCACTGTTGGGGCTTGTGGTACAATTGTACCAAATTTGGTACAATTACATTTGCATTGGTACACTGGTACATTTTATACTTCAGTGGTACAATTTGAAAAAATTTGTGCTTTGCATTAGAGTAACAATAATTTGCCTAAAGCCGAGATCGCACTATCGGCACAATATACCGATTTTCGTCGGCTTACTGAAATAAAGTCATAAGATATAAGCTAAATTGGCCTTATTTCTGAACTAATTGAAATATAAGGACATAATTGCACCACACTGCATTGGTAATAAAGTCATGTAGACTTATTTCACAATTAATTGAGAAATAAAGCCGTTTTGGTTTATTACTTACGACTTTGATGCGGAGAGCCGACGAAAATCGGTACATTATGCCGATAGTGGTATCTCGGCTTAACAGTGATCATAAGTACCAAAAATTGCAACATTGGGCAAAGTGAATAAAAAAATTTATTTAAAAAAGAATAAAAAAAACATACATAGGCCCCTTTCACATTAGGCAACTTTACTTGCGCAAGTCTTGTGTTTGTGGGTGTGAGAGGAAAGGTCGGTTGAAGGGGAAAGAATTGCCGAGATTTGAGTACAGACTTGCGTGAACTTGGCAATTCTGCCACAATTCTGTTTCAGCTGTCATTGTTGGCTTGGGATATTGATTTGTTTTTGACATTGTCTTTTATTTCTTCTTCGGTGTGTTGTCTAATTAATTAATTTTGTGTTAAGAAAATTTTATTTGTGAATAAAAAGTTAAAAAATAATGAGAAACTGGAAGCGAGATGAAACAGAACAACTAATCAATTTAGTTGGACAAAATTAGTGCATTTTTAATGTTCGTTCATTCGGATATTTAGACCGCAATAAAAAGGCGGAATCATTTAATGAAATTTTAAATGATATGAAAAAGACAGATAACACTATAACCATGGAAGAAATAAAACGCAAATGGAAGAATTTGCGGACGCAATATATGCAAGAAGTGCGCGCCATTAAGCAATTAAAAAAAGTGGTTCTGGAGTAGCAGATGTTTATCGGCCAAAGTTATGGTGTTTCCAGCAAAAAAAAAACGTCAACAAATTAAGAAAACTCGAGCATAAGAAAATTAAACTTGCTCAACAAATGAACTGAATGTGAACATAGAAGCAAGTTCAAAAGAAAATAAATAAAAATGAAAATTATACTTGCGCAAGTAAAGTTGCCTGATGTGAAAGGGGCCATATTTTAGGTTTTAAAGCAAATTTTTAAGTAAAAAGCAAATGCTTATTTTTTATTCACTTTACCCATTGGTAGTTTATGCTAATATTTTTCATTTGTTTTGGTAGCACTTGTCCCAGTTCTTTATGGTAGGTACAGACTTAGCAACGTGTTTATTCAACTTGGTAGGATGCATTGTCGGACGCACTCTGTGTAGTCTTGTTTATAGGTACGTTCGAAATTGCATTCGAAGTTTCGAAAATATCAAAATTATTTTATGTTCATAGGTCGCATTGTAGGTTGTAGTGTCTGTGTAAAAATATGTAGCATATAATATAAACGTGTTGCGGAAACACTTTGCAAAGTGTGTACCTACTATTAGTTAATTTCTTTATGTTTTTTTTTCAATAAACGAAAAATTGTCATGAATTCTTATTGTGTATGCTTAGTTAGCAGATGGCTACATTTTGGTACAATTGAAGTTAATTTGGTACAATTTTACCATTTGCATGGTACAATTTAAGAACAGCCATATCCTAACACTGGTACATATTTGTCCATTAATAAGGACGTGGGTGTTCGATAACAAGCATTTAAAATATTAGAAACAAAAAATTAATGAGCTTTAAAATTAATATTGGTTGAACTTGTAACCAGTTTAAAAATAATTTTAAACTGGTTCAAAATGTTAGGACTTTATGACACTCAAGATTCCCGTTTGAATACCACAAATAAATTGGGATTATTAGTGCGTTATCAAATATTAAACTTAATTCTAACAATTCAAAAAAAAAAACATCCAAACATGTCGAAATTTTCAAAATTGTATTATTTAATATTATATAATTGGTCATGTCACATTTTGCACATGGAAACAAAATTTTAAAAACAAATATTTAATTTTTTTATATTATTTTTTAGTTTGAAACAATAATTAAAAAAATACGTGTGGCACTCGTTGACTGCCACTGTAAAGCTATTGCTTAGCATTTTTTTATCAACTTATGCAAATTTATTTTTTTAAATAAAGAACCTAGGAATTGTCTGTTTGATTGTGTTTATAATTTTTTGTCAACGACGATTGCACATTGTGTTTTCCTACATGTAAAAATATGTTCTAGCAATACTGTATGTTAATTAAATCAATAGCATACTTTAGAGGTTAACATACACTGGGTAATTCCAATAAAAATAGTTTTAGGTTTTTTTTTCGTTACGGAATTTCTTGATTCGGTCGACACCCTCAAAGCTTGCGATAAAATTAATGCAATAGCTTAAAAACAAACTTTTGAAAAAAAAATTGGCAACACTTTAGCACTCCGTAACTCGACGAATATATGTACATCATACAAAAAAATTAACATACCAATTAATACCTACTACAGATATCAAGGCGAAAAAAATTTTGGCTTGTCCACTTCACGAATAATGCCCCATGTGTGCAAAGAGTATGAACAACATCAACATATTATGTATATCTTTTTATGTAGATAAATTAGAGATGGGAGCAAGTCGTTTGTTTCGTGACATAAACATGCACATGCACGACTCAACACGAAGTATTCGTGATAGCAAATCTGATTTCGTGTTGAGCTAAATTGACATCAAAAAACACGAAACGATTTTTAATGTAAAATATGTATGCATGAATTTCAAGTAAAGAAAAAATTTAACATTTTGTATCGTCAAACTTACTACATATGTATGTATAACACCAGCAAATTTATTGATAGTGTATGGGGCTCTTATGTACATAGATATCTATTTGAATATAAAAAATTCCCTGTAGTAAATAAAATAATCAATTGACAAAAAACACTAACTTATAAATTAATTATTTTGCAAGTGACTAAAAATGGGTTTAAATCTCATGCAGATATCAACCAAACATATTGAATAGAAGCACACGTAAGAAATAAATAAAAGCAAAGTAAGTAAATGAAAAGAAAACAAAAAAAAAACAAAAGAAGCATGCCATGAAATGAAATGCCAAATGTTTGTTTTGAAAAAAAATTAATAATTTCAATACTTACGTACCTTTTCACAATGTATGGTTAAAAGATAACAGGGACTTTAACGGCAAGTTTTGTATGAAGAACTGTCAGTTAAAGTTCACGTTAACTCTTAACCATACATTGTGAAAAGAGACGTAAATATGCATAATATTTTCTATGAGCGGTTTGTATTTTTATTTTTAGTGAATATAATACTAAATATTTATATATATGTATGTACATATGTATGCATATGTTTTTATATATTTACATAGAAATATATATATATATATATATATATACATATATGTATGTATGTATATATATATAATATATGTAATATAAATATGCATATATCTTTTTTTACTATAATATTAATTAAGTACAAATTAGTTGAAAAATAAGTATTAGTCAATTTCAAAGTCATGCAGAGATGGCCAATTAAAAAACCAGTTTGAAGGTACTTACAAATGGGTTTGAGTTCCTATAGGGTTATTGTTTTACTATTCAATTTGATTTTGTGCGTTTTGTGTTGTGTCTTGTTTTGGAGTGCTTGTTTCGTACGTGTTGGCTGTCTTGGCATTGGTGTGCGGGTGGTGTCGTATTGGGAAAACTCGACCCACGCCCATCTCTAATATTAATACCTATAATATACAATTAATATGTAATGCACATATCCGCAGTATCTATATTCAATCCCTATATTCAATCCGTATAATGTACACTGTACACAAAAACATAAAATAAAAGAATAAATTGCTTGTTCAGAAACAGTCCGTCCATTTATTCTTTAGAATTTGTTGTGGAAGAGCGGCTTAAAAAGCAACATTTATCAAATTGATAGTCACTTTATTATTGTCACCCACATTTAACGAGCTTTATTGTCATGCGACAGAAGAAGCAACAAATTCATTATCCAATTGTTTTCTGTATGAGACTTAACTAAAAAATAAATCACCATTAAAACAATTTCGTGTATTATTGAGCATAACAAAAAAATACATATATTCGAATTATCATTAAATTGGCCATTAGATAGATGAATTCAACTTAAAAAAAGAAATTATCTTTTTATTATATTTTATTTATGTTTTTCAAGAAACGACTTAGGCTATATTTTACCAGTTTAATCCTTTGAATTGCCTGAATTTTACGCGACATGATAGTAGTATTATGTATTTCTGGATAAAATAACAAAAAATAGCAATAAATTTTCATATATTTTTGTAGTTTTGGATCATTACATATGTATATAAATGTACCCATACATATGTATGTATGGACATGCGCGGATTTAGGAAAGTGAATGCTAACTGTAGTTTTAATTCATATAGTTATATACATACATACATATGTCTATCAGTCTTTTCTCGAATACCTCTAATGATAATAGTTTGCAAAAAACAAACATTAAAAAAATTATACATCAAGAAAAAGTTATGCTTTTCAGATAAACAAACAAAAGCTTTGGTAGATGTTAGATATTAGCTACACAGAAAAAATTATTCCCAAAAAATTTTCAAACAAACGTTTGTTTGAAATAATAATAATAATAAGTTTTTTTTCAAACAAATTATTACAAAATTTGGCATTTGAATTTACAAATTTCTTTGTAGGACCTAAATTGAAAAAATTAATATTTGATTCAGAGAATTTTGTGTTTGAAATGAAAACTTAGTTTTTTCTGTGTAAAACAGCTGATGATGCTACTAGTTTACACTATGCAATTCTTATTGCTAAGCTGATTAGTTTGTAGGAGGGAGAGAGACGAGGGGAAAAGAATCGAGTACTCAGCTTCACATACTGTCAATACGTTTTGCTTTCTCATTCGTAATGTTAAATAAAGCACACATGCGCACACAAAACTATTCATAAAAATATGAGCTGAAAAATGAGACTTGCATTGTGTGAACGCCGATGAAAGTTCAAAGAAGAAAAAGTGATAAGCTTAGCAAAAAGACTTGATTAGTGTGAACTGGGATAAAGCAATTATTGAACGTAAACACATTGGAAAAGATGCTAAAACTATATTAGTTACCTATTAGTTTGTAAATTTTTTCACAATTGATAAAATAAATAAACATACTACTATGTTGTGCCAAAAACAATTACCTAATGTATGCTGTTCTTGAGATTTTGATAAATTAATTGTTGGCTAATCCTATCTAGAATTTTTATTTTTTATGCAAACCGTTGTCGTTGTTCTCACAAAAGTACAATTTTTTTGTTATTTCAGCATTAAAATTGTTATGGGGTTATCGCGTAAGTTGGTTTTGGAACCTAATTTTTTATCGCATCGAATGGTTTATTTTTGAACTGTTAAAGTCATTTGTTTTATTATTTGCAAATGCTTTCCCCCTTATGCAAAAAAAAATTGTAATCTTAAAGTTGGTTTAACATACGAATTTTGTATGGCAAAACCGGTTTTAACGCATGCCTAAACTTTAACAATCGTTTTTGCATAATAGCATTTATTTGTTCATTTTTAATGAGGGTTAATTATACCCCCTTATTGTGGATGGCGTCGTCGACGTCACATCAACAACAATTGACTATAACTAACATCCTATATTAATTTTCTAAGCCTTAGAGATTACTAAGAGATTGTCAGCAAGAGCCAATTGTTGCCGATAAAGAGTAGACAAGTGACAATTTTACTGTCGTTTCGATGTAACGTCAAAAAAAATACACAAATTGTCTAAATCATTCATTTAAACTTTCTATTGCATTTTATACTTACACTTTCTTTTTAATTAATCCTTTTTGAAGCTAAACAAACAAACATCGAAAGACGATCCGTCACTAAACTAACATCTTGCAAAAAGGACACATTAAGACGTGCTAAACCAACAACAAATAAATTTTTAAAATTAATAAAAACATAACACGAAGATAAAATTGTTTGAACTCATTCCTAATACAGATTTTAGTCAATCAGTTTCAGTTTCAGCTAATGAGTTGCGGATGTTCTGATCGAATAATTACACAGAAAACTATATCGTTGAATATGATGACATATTAGAATAAATAAGAGAAGAGCACGAAGATGAATTAGAACATATTGAAGAAAAATAAGTAACATTTGGTCTGGTGGAGGACACAGAACCAGAAAATTAGTTTCCACATTTTTTTTTGTTAAACTATTCGTGAAACAGACAAAGCACAATTTTTTAGGCATAACTATACTTCTAGTAGATATGAATGGGTATGCCAAATATTTTTTTGTATAAAGTGATATATATATATATATATATATATATATATATATATATATATATATATATATGTATATCTGTGAAGTTTAAAAAGTGGTTATGTAATAACTTATCTCATATTTTTAAGTTTTCTGCTTAATACAAATCTTTTAACTATATTTTCATCTAAATTTGGCGTTAAGAAACAAAATTCATTGATGATTTTATTTAGTTCACATTGAATATTCATAAAGATTGACAAATAATAATTGGTATTGCATTTTGTTTAAACTACTTAATTCATTTCTTGTTGATTAATAACCGATCAGATGTTTTCGCAAAATATATTTCACAGATCTTATAGGCTCTTAGCCACTGTTGACGCACACCAGAAAATTAAGGGAATTCCAAAAATGCTACAATTATATTTTTACTTAATTAAGTTGTACGAGTACATTCTGTATTTTATAAAAACAATTTTAAATAACTTTTGAATAAAATTTTCAAACAAATAGGAAACAGAAGGGAAATATCAAATTAATACGGTAGCACGATTTCATCGGAAACTTTGCAATACTTATACTTGACAGATGGTGAATGTCAAGAACAAATGAGACAATGCAAGTACCTAATATATTTATATCATGTAATATAACATACAATAATGTTCAAAAAATAAAAGAATTTATTTTATTTTTGCACGGTACTGCTAGTTATACTAAACTAAAAGATCAAGCAGAAAAAAAATTTAGTAATTATGGAGGTAATCACATCGGTAACCACAGTCCTGTATATTCTTTCGTTAAACAGACTATGGGACAAAAACCTAAATTAGCTCCAGGTCAATCAGCAAACGCTTACTCCGACTTTTTTGCTCAAGTGAGCCAACCAATTACTTCACGTGTATCTTATGCCGATGCTGCTAAGATAAATTCTATACCCACACAAAATGTTTCACCACCAAATTATTCAACAAATACAAACTCAAGCTTTAGTTTTAATCGTCTTGAAGCAACTATTTTGTGTAAACTATAAATAATTTTACAACAAATATGACTAGCATGATGCAAGAAATGCTGCAAATGCAGAATACACTTCTTCAATCATTAATTAACAAGCCATGAACACCTTACAAATTTGTTTATGGAACGCAAACGGCATTCACCAACATTAAAATGAAGTTGAGCACTTCCTCACGGAAAAAAATATTAGTGGTATTCAAACCGAACTTGTTAATTTGTTACTCGGTAGTTTGTTAATTTGTTAAAGTTACCAACTGAAAACTTTAGTAGTCTGGTAATTTTCGCAGTAAAACAGCTGATTTATTGTTCTGACACAATTTATTATTCTGAAAAAAATAATAGTTAACATACTTACGAAAATTGCCAAAAAAAAAAATATTTTTTTATATTCAGCTAGAAGCTTCTCTAGATCCCCTCTCCGTTCACTCATTAAGCTAAGAACATTGGAAGATATTGAATTTAAGATTATCAATCTTAACAAAAATATTAAAAGGGATGCTGAACATGCCACTACATTCCTGCCGCAGACTCGGTTTAATCGAATTTATTCTACGGATATTGAACGTCTCGTATTTGAAAAAAGAAGAGCTCGAAAGAAATGCAACAGCATCGATCACCCGAACATAAAATCATATTTAAAGAGTGCACTAAACCACTCCAAGAGTTGCTTGCATCTGAATAAACTGCATCTCTTAAAAACTATCTGGAATGTCTCGATGTCACACCACCATCTAATTACTCTTTGTTGCGCGCTACTATAGAAATCAGCATAGCACCATTGAACACAAAGATTGGTTCAAAACCCAACTGGAACTATGGTTAAACTTATGGTGAATAAAGGTACACGAACAAAAGTGTGCTCAGGTAACATTTACCCTACGAAAAGATACATGTTCTCCCATTAGAATCAATAATAAAATTGTTCCTTAACATTCACATGTGAAATACCTTGATATACATCTTGATCGAAGGCTTACATAGAAACAACATGTTGACTCTAAGTTAACACTAATGAAATTTGAGCTATCTCAGATACATTGGCTAATTGGTAGAAATTCAACCCTCAGTCTAGATTTTAAACTTTTAATATACGGAATTCAGCTATGGGACACTGCTTCACCTTCAAATATAGAGAAAATTCAAAGAAGGCAAAACAAAATTTTACGCTTAATAAATAAATTTACATAGTGATTTAAATATACCGCAAGTGACTGAAGAAATTGCAAAAAACTCGAGTCACATCCTAATCCGTTTGCTCGTAATATTTTGAACTTTACTGGACACATCCACTTTTTGGCGTTTTTTTTCATTTTGGCGATTTTTTGTATATTTTTGGCGATTTTTTTTCGGTCTGGCGATTTTATAATTTTGGGATTCTTTCGTTTTACCGTTTTTGAAAATTTCAAGAGTTTGCCTCTTACGGTTCCCGAGATACAGCAAGTTGTCAAACTGTACATGGTCAAAATTACATCAACTGATATAACACCCTTTAATTTTAATTTTTTAAATTTTAGTGTTAATTGCTGTAGTCTGTATAAAAAACACTAAGGGTTCTCAAGGGTTCAAAAGCCTCGCAAGCTGTGCAATTGTGCATTTTTACACTCTCTTCAAAAATTATATAGTAATTTATTTACACAAACCTGTTAAGTTTGCCCAATAATTTTCACTCGCAAACTTAAGCTGTGTAATTGGGCATTTTGTAAACATCAACTCCTTGCTTTTTTGGCTTTTTTTTGGCACACTTTTTTTATTTTTATAGAAATATATAAATACTTTTTTAAATTAAACATTTCTTGAAATGTTCTTATTTTATTTTTATTAAATGAATTTTTTGACGTTTGTTTCAAATTGACATAAACTGTTTGCGCAAAAGTTCAAAAGAGGCTTCATGAAACAAGTCTCGCAAGTTTGCCCAATTGCAGAAATGGCAATTTTAAGAGTTCTCATGAAAACCCCTACTAATTTTATAAATTTCAAGTGTCAATATACATATGTATGTACATACAATTGTATGTATGTATATTACTTGAGATTTTAACATTTTTCGTTGCTCGTTTTGGAACACCCTTTAATTTTTATCTCTTATATATTTTTTGATGTAGCGGCCCAGGTTCTACATACTTTGTCCAAATTTCGGGTCCATAGCTCTTACGGTTCCTGAGAAAATAGCCTGTGACGGACAGAAGGACACCTTTGGTGTACGGAACCCTAAAAATGGGATACTCATATGCATATGTTTGTATGTACATACATACATGCATACATGCATATGTCCATAAGTATATTGAATTCGGGTAAAATCTGCAGTGGAAGGGAAAGTAAATTCTATTAAATTAATATAATATCAATTTTAAGAAAAGTCAATATGAAAGAAAGGAATTAAGAGAATACAAAAAAAAGTTAAAATCAAATGATGAATGGGTTGAATGCATATCGTTAATAAAAGTAAGCAAATAGAAGGGTTTAATTAATATTGATTGCAGAATTAATAAGCGAAAAGCATACATCAATATTTGCTACACATTATAGGAAACCATTAAAACCATTACCTCCCAATAATCCCCTTCTGATGATGTGATTTTTGTGGTAAGTATTCATTTATAAATTCATTTGACAATCAATCTAATGACAATAACTTTTTCTTCTATCATTTTCCTTTGTTTAATTTTTTGTAGGAAATATTAACCTGAGGCATCAGCAGATAGACACATACACTGAGGGAAAAATCGTGAATGCAATGACTTTTTACATTATATTTATGATTTTGTCATTATTTTTCAAATAATGCAACGCTTAATTCGCATTACGAAAATTGTTTCATCAGCTGAAAAAATGTCATATATACAACGATATATTTTCATTCATGTAACTACTTGTTTTTTACTTATCAACGTGTATTTTGATATTTTAAATGAAAAATGTAATTATTGTAATGAAACTTTTTAGTTAATACAATGAAGTGACGTGAGGTTTACATTTTTTTAACGAAATATTTCATGGAATTCACAACATTTTTCATGTATATCATTAAAGTATTTAATTAGTGAGACGTACAAATATAATTTTTTAATGATATAGTATCATTGTTGTATCAGAAAAATTTTTGTATGTATATAACTGGCTTCCCGGCCAAGATTTGAACTTAGAACTCCTCCCGTGGTAATCAACGCGCTTATCACTGCAGCCACAACAACCTTAAATAATCTTAAGAGTCTAAAATTTAGACACACACTAAATATATAGCATCATTAATTAAATTTTTGGCGTCCTATGATCCAATAGGAGTTAAGGGAACTTACATATATATACATACATATGTATGTACATATGTATAATGAAATTTTAATTTAACATTATTTAATTGATCATTTAATATAAAATTTACTTGAAAAGTTAGTTATATTAAAAAAAATATATTGACATGTTTCCAGGATTTGAACCTGCAGCTAGAAGTCAAGCCTACTGACAGGAATTTTTCTTCATTGTAATTACGAAAATATTTCAAGAAAGTTGCAACAAAACTATAATTTCCACTACTATGGATTAATTACAATTGTGGGTTGATACTTTGATCTTTTTTTATGTCACTTAAAAACAATTTGAAATATATTTTGTATGAATTCTTCATAAAAACATGTATTTAAGTTCTTCATTACCCGCATGAAAATTATGTCGTAACATTAATGATACTAGGAAATGTAAAATATTATGCATTCGAAAGGTTTCATTCCATTAATAAAATTTGCATCAATATAATATAATATTTAATTTTATAAATGAAATTTGTCATTGTACTAATGAAAGAGGTTCAACGTAAGGGTTTCATTCCCGTTACGAAGTGTTTCTCTTTCAGTGTATGTACATAAATATTTACAAAATATAGTACATATATATGTATGTATTAGTGATGCAGAAATATTCGTGTCCGAATTGCCGAATATTCGGCCATTTTTTGATATTCGTATTCGTATTAGTATTCGCCAAATTTGTAAAATTTTAAAATGCTATTTAATGACGATCATTAATATTTTGGTAATTTTTTAAATTTTAAAGTACGCCAATAGGAGTATTCCCTACAAGAAGACTACCAGTCAATTGACTGCTCATTTGATCGATAGTCAGGCAGGACATATTCATCAATGCGTAGAACAAAGTTTCCATCACTTTATTAAGGGCAAAATGAAAAATGTGATGGAAACTTTTGTGTACGTGTGATCTTGCATCTCTCTCTCTAACTAACGAATATAACATATAGTTGAACTGCTCACTCCAGTACTTTTTAATAATCAATGATAGCATAAATATTACTCAAGTTTGACTGATCATAATTGAATAATATATCCCCCACAATTGAGCAATCATACATGATTGATATACTGACAGAAAATATACTTTTTGTTTTATTTTATTTGCTTTTAAAATACACAAGTAAATATCATATTTAAAACAAATATACAACAAACTAACAAAAACACCAACTAACTTAAGCGGTAGCCAGCCCTCTTCACACCTTTTCATCTCAAACGCACCTTGCTCTTTACAAATATCTAAAATTTTGAAAATAAATATACAAATTAAATTAAATTTTGTGAATATCTTTTATTCATTATTTTACTTATCTTTTTTAAATCTTATAAACTTTAATTTGCACAGAATGAATTGTATTAAAGCCTTCTTCAACCGCCAACACACCATGCCCTTTCCAAATATCTAAATATTGAAAAAAACGAATACATATATATGTATATTTTTAATTAAACTTTATACAATTTCTTATGTTCGTTATTATTTTTATCTTACTTTTTCACAAGCACCATTATTTATTTTACCACTTTTATACATTTTAATCTTACAAACCGAACGAACTTTAAATTATTTTCAGTAAAATTCAATATTTTAATTGTTTTGACATATGTATATTAGATGTTCCACTCTAGCATATATGTTAGAGTAGAGCAACTATAATAACTGTTTAATTGAATGTAAAATTGTTGTAAATGTGTTAGTAAAAAAATTTTTGTGTTAGTTTCAGTCATTCATTTCTTGTAGGGTTTAGTTCTCTTTCATAATAATTTACTCATATTTAGTTTTGCAGGCGTAAAAATAATCCCAATTTTATGTCTATAAATTTCACATATAATATTTGTATTCGCATTCGTATTCACGAATATCGTTTCAAATATTCGTATTCGTATTCGTGAACATCAAAAATTTGACATTCGTTACAGCAGTAGTATGTATGTACGTATGTTACAGATGAGCGCTTGTCTTTTTTTTTGTGACAAAAACAAGCTACAATTTAACACGACAGTGACAGAAAATCTATTTTCATGCGTGGTCGGGTCGTGTAGTGTTGATCAAAATTGTCACAAAAAAACACTTAAGCCTGGATCACACGATCGCCGGTTCACTGCAACAAAGTCATAAGTAATAAGCCAAAATGGCATTATTACTTAATAATTTCTTGAATAAGTCTATATGGCTTTATTACCAATGCTGTGTGGTGCAGTTATCTAATTATATTTCAATTAGTTGCGGAATAAGGCAAATTTACCTTGTTACTTATGAATTTATTTCAGTGAGCCGACGAAAATTGGTACATTGTGCCAATCGTGTGATCCAAGCTTTAACGATTATTTTCTTACAACAGTTCCTCCTGATTATATATGTACATACATATACAGTAATGGTTATATCAGATATTTTCATCCTTTTTAGTATCCATTGCTTACCAGGGACATATGTATACCAGATTTATACCAGAGTTAATTTTAAATAAATTTAAATTTAAATAAAACGCGATTGGAAAATCGATTGGTATTTTTAGTGTATTACTTTTGACTTTTCTTTTTTGCAATTTTTTTTCTTTAATTATTTATTTTTCTATATTTCGTTTTTACTGTAAGTATGCGTATTTTAATATGACATACATAAATAATTATTTCTATACGATTGCAAGGAATTACTTATTGTACCATAATTTTTGTACAAAGTGGTTATTTTTAGCTACGTAAATATATATATATATACATACATATGTATATGTAAATATAAATATCTATGTAAATTTAAATATTTTTAAATTTTGTTCATTTAATATTAGAGGTAACAGCAACATTACATAGTTTTCGGTTTTTTAAGAAAATACAAAATAAGTATAGATATATAAAAAACTATCTCTAGTGTTCGATTTAAATTTTTCATCTATAACTAAATTATTTACGAATTTGTAAATTAACCTTATTAATAATATAATAATGTGTTTGTTAAGAATTTATTTAATTCGTTTACATTATATACATACTTACATACATATGTATGTATATTAAGAGATTATTTCTTTTATGTTTTATTTTAAGGTGGGTTTTAATGTTAGACTTACTTACATAACATCAAGTAAAAACTTTTTCTTAATATTTATTATTCTTTTTAATACACAGTTACTTACGCCTTTATCATTTTTTAATATTTTGTAGAAAAAGTACCTCGCTAAATGTACATTTGTATAATTTATTAAAAATCTGGCAAGTGCTCTACAGCAAACTAATGAATGGCAAAAACGTATCTATGTATAATATATACCACACGTTAGTGAACCTACATTTAGTTATGTAATTCCAAATCCAGCCAGTAGTGCTCAATACATATGTGTATTACGTAAGAGAAATATAATTTCTTTTACATATGCAAAAACATGTACATACATATGTGCCCTTAATAATGAAAGTGGTCTAAGTCATATGCATTTTTGCAACGAAATATTAAATCGATCTTAAAAAAATTCAATAAATATCAAATAAATTTATATTAATAGAGACTAGTACAACTCTAAATTAAAATGATGCATAATTAAAAAAAAAATATTGTTTTGTTCAAATGTAATCCACTAAATATGTCGACCAAAGAAATATATGACTTAGACCACTTTCATATGTATGTATGTATGTAAATTTAATATACAGTTTTCTCAGTTTTTAGAGGGATACCTTCTTCGAAATGTATATCAGAAACTTTCTTACGTTCTGGTGGATTATTCCACGGCTGTAGATTACCAGAACCTAAAACTATGTACACTAAAGCACCAGATATATAAGTAGCTGCCAAAATCCAAAATACGATTTGCCACTGATGATACGATTTCTATAAAGAAATTAATGAAATGATTTAGCGAAAATGTTTAAAGTTGTTTTTATCAAGCTTACATCTTCAAACGTTAAAGATCCTACCATCCATGTTGATAGAAATCCCCCCAATGAGGATAGGGTGTTAGCTAAACCAAATATAGTTCCACTGAAATTAGGTGCAATATCTAAACCATTCCCTAAGTATCCTGGAGTAACCGCCCCATGTGTAAATAAGGCTAATGTGAAGATAGTAACTGACCATGCAGCTTCACTACCTAAAAACACTTGAGCAACCATTAAGACACCAGGAGTTATAAGAGCTTAAAATAAAAATTAAAAAATAAGTTTGATCTTGTTTGCTGATGACAGTACAGTATTGTAAGTTAAAACTTGTGAAAAAGTTCTTATTCATAAAAATATTTTTAATTAATAAAAATTAAATAAAGAAATTTATTTAATTGACACATTGTCAGAAGTGTAAATACAATAATTGAAATTTATTTGCTGGTGGTTTATCATGTCTATATACGCATTTCATTGGCGCTTAATGTAGAAAAATAAAATGAGTTCCCCTGAATATAAATTATTTGCTGGGTTTTGTATCAGTTTCAAAGCCTACTAAGCTTATTTTTTCTTTGTAATTTTCAAAAATATTATTATTTTATAAGTTCTCATATAGTTTTTGAAAGTCTGTGCATAAAGTAAGAGGTTTGTGACTGTTCAAAATTTGTGGTTGAAGTCTACTGATGATTCGGTTCAAGTGCCAATGAAATGCATATATACCCAGCAAAAAAGTTTGCCTACTAGAATGCAAAAAAGTGTATGTACTCTCCAATCGTAAGTACTTACAATTTGACTGAATAACCCATTATTTCTGTTTGTGAAGTTCAAAAAGTATTCGGTACCCTATACTTTTTGCCTACAAATATCCAAAAGTTAATAGATTACTGATTGCCTAAAAGTATTCAAAATATAATGGGTTATTTTTTGCATAAAAATAGGCAAACATTTTTAAATTTCTTTTTCTTTAAAATTATTCAAAAGTAATTGAGAATTTTTTTCTTTTTGTTGTCATCGAAGCTCATTTTCACGATAAATTTTTCTGTAGATATACATATTTCGTTATAAACTGGAAAGTACTACAATAAATACTTTCACGTAATGATATAAATAAGTTGTTATTTTATTCATTACAGGACAGTCATTATATACATATAAAATAATTAGATTAATATGTACCACTCATTACTTTGTAAGCCATTAAAACAGTACTACCCATTACAAAATCTGGGACATTACTTTTTGGGATATAACTTATATGTATTTGGTATTCTCTTTTTAATTTCCTTTTTTTCGATGCGTATTACTATTTCACACCGAAAGTCCTCCAATTTTTTTTAAGAATATAACGATAGTTAAATAGGCAATATTCATCTAGCAGTACGTGAGATACGAGGCAATAAAGAAATTTACAGGCATACACACATGTGTAACTACATTCAAGAAAAACATGAAAAACATAAACGTACTGCTGCGCAATTAATTAAATTACTAAAATGACTTTTTGTCAGATTTTGTACAGGGTTTGTATTAATAATTTAAAATTGTGTTTAGTGCAACTTGTTCCTTAACAATTATTTCATGTAATTTTGCTTATAGAGCGATATGAGTTTTAGTCAAACAAAAAAAATAAGACATTTTTCGGTAACGCTTCCCTGATGATCTGCAGCAATAGCAACAGTGAAATGCGCATAGGTTCCAGCTAAACCACTCAACTTCAATATATTTTTAATGAAAAAATATTTTACTGAATAAGTAAAATGAATTAAAAAATTTTTAAATTAAATTTTAACAATTCCCAAAAAAAGTTTTTGGCGAAGTTATAGCGCAATGACTTTTTTCAACTTATAATCTCATAAGGAGTATTAGCTTAATTAAGCTTTTACATAGTTCTACATATTTCAAATTGAATGTATTATTTATAATGTGTAGAATAATGTTTTAAAAAAAAATCAATGAATACCGAATTTGCCAATTTAACTGTAAAAGAAACAAATTTCCGAAAATCGGCTTGAAAGCTTAAAAGTGCTCTGCTACAAAACAGTAAAATATGACTTAGGCAATTGTTTCTTATTGCCACAGAATTAGTACACATAGTTGTCCTGTCATCAATCCTAAAACTAAAAATTTTAATTAACAGTCAATGTAAAACCTTTTCAAAATAATCACTCTTATTCCAGTTGTCGTCATCGACGTCACTTTAACACAACACCAAAAAATTTGGCTTTGTTTACTCGCTCTCGAGAACCATTTTGCGCAACTGGCAATCTATTTTCGTTCCCTAAGGTCTAGACAATAGCATAAACCTGTCCAAATGAGTCAGTTGTTTTCGACAAAGGATACAAGAGCACCATTTTTTTGGTGTTGTGTTAAAGTGACATCGATGGCAACAACTGGAATAAGGGTGAATATATTTTACACCATCATACATGTTATTATTGTACTAACCAAAAGCAGTGAATATTTTTCTTGTTGCTGTTGTGCTCAATGTGCCCTTCTTGCGCAGATAATCAGCAAATATTGATGAACTCAATGCCATTACGTATTTTCCCAGATAAGGCAAGGATGAAAATAATCCATTCTAGCAAAAATCAAATAATTCATACAATCGTTTACTTAATGTTACAAAACTTTACTCACTTTTTTTATGTCGAAATGCAGTATTTGTTTCATAAATGTAGGTAATTGATTGATTACTGTAAAGAAACCAAAGACAGATAAGCCATGTGTTATGATAATGGCCCAAACAGCAGGAGAACATAACAGATCGCCCCAGGGCACATAGCTTGGCCTCTTTTTTGAAGTCGTTGTGCCAATAGCTTCCTCGATTTCTCGTTTTTCCTCAGTGGAAATACGCGGATGTGTGGCAGGAGTTTCGAAGACAAAGGTAAACCAACAAATTGACCATAAGAGACCGATGCCACCTAAAAAGAATATTATAATTTTTTTCATTTTAAAAATAGAAATAGAAAATGTATTTTCTTCACGACATTTTTTTAATACGAAGAACTGCAGTAGGAACTCGATAATTGTTAAATCACAATAATTTGACTTCGATTTGATGAAGTTAATATTTTATATATGCAAACTAAGGAGGTGTTTCCAATTAACTGCAACACTTCTAACAGGATTTTTTTAAATGTTAAAGTATTCTCTTTGTAAGATGATCGACTAAATACTGCTTTCGTTAAAATCCTGATTAATGAGCTACCAAAGGGAATTGTAGACAGTATCGTCAGACGCAAAAATCTTTCTGCTCCTGTGTGTATATTGTGTATATGAAGATGAGTATATCGATATATGTATATAAAAATAAATCTATTTTTCTTTGCCATGGCATCACGGCATATTAAGAAAGTTTTGCGGAACAGGTTAAAATGGGAAAAAATTTTGCTATTTGTACTTTTTTGTTTTTGATAAGATTGCTATAAGTGCAGTTTAAAGTCTACTCAGTTTCTTTCTAAGTGCGAACGAAGTCGCGTGAAAATGCTAGTTTACTATAAATTATGTGCCACGTTTCGGTAAATTATGAGAAGCTTTCGTTTGCATCAAGAAAAATTAAATAATGAAACTGGTTATTATATTTAACACAGGGTTATTCATATAAAAACTTAAATAAACTTCCAAAATATATTAACAAATTGAATTTTCCTGTGCTTTACAAGCTTATAAAAAATTTTTCGACACGAAATATTCCCACATTCGTAACAGAAACGAGGCAGTGTTTTTTGCGGAATTTAATTAGAAGTGTTGAGTTACTTCTATTCTTTTCCTAAATTATGTTTTGGTTTATCAAATCTAATCATTAATTCTGTGGTTTTAATGTTATACCAAATTGCTTTAGTTCAAAAAGTCTCCAGATAAGACAAACAAATCATGGAAACTTCGAAACCATCGGATTTTTTTCAAAATAGTATGCCTCCTATATTTATCGGAATAATTTTTAATACTACATACTAATGAATTATTGTCATATAAAAAACTCACATGCATATATGTACATATGTATATACCTAATTTGTTATTTCTGAACACATCCAAAAATAATTTTTAAATTTCTTTTTCAATCAATAGAAACTTATAACGAGGGCAAAATTTTTTTCTGCATGATAAAACTCTGACAAATGAAAATTTATTCTAGGCTTCGAAAAAAAGGTATTTTATGGCAAGGTGGAGTAAAAATGGGTTTTTATGTCAATAATTGAAGAAATGGCTCATATTGCAAAACTGGCATATGCCAAAAGCAATTGTCCTGCTTATAACAATTACTTGAGTCGTCTTTCCGGCCTTTTTTGTTTTACAAATCAACGTCTCTTCATAAAAATAATCCCGTCATCTCCTTGCTTCAATTCAAATCACAATCTTGATTTTGATAATGTAACAATTTTGAGAAAACTTCTTCAAAAGGTTACTCAATCAGTCAATTAAAGTGGAAATAAAATTTACTGACACTCGTAATGTGGGGGCAAACAGTGTTTTCACACTTGATTAGACTCAAAACAGTTCTTAATTTGGTTATTAAACAGAGTATTTAAAAGTGTTAAAATTTAAAGTTGTATTTGAAAAGGCTCGGCCGTGGAGAGGTACTACAGGTAAGGACCCCCATTAATTAATAAGTGTTGTTTTTAGAGATGTTGTCGTGAATGTTTTTTGTTTTGAAATACAAAAAAATTTTTTTCTTGGGAAATATTCCATAAAACATACATAGCTACAATAAATGTACGAATTTCTGATACTAAGTAATGTATAAAAGCTGAATTTCTAATGGTTTTTTCTTATATGATATTGTTTTAACTCTTTAAAGTCATGACTTAAAAAAAAATTTTTAATATCTTGTTTCTAAATGAAATAACTAGCGCCCAATGGAAAATGCGATCTCAATGGGATGGGACCTAAAAATTAAATAAGTCCTAACAATATTTAACATAATGGAACTCGAAATAAAATGAGATGAGTAAAAAATAATGTAATCAAACTGCATTTTTCGTTTTCAAAAATTTTAGGTCACAGCGAGAAGACAAAATCAGCATGTAGCCACTACTAGTAATTTTAAAAAATGCAACGAACATGCTGAAAATTTCCGTGAGGTCATCGCTACATATGCATCTGGCTTTTTACTTGATGTGTACTATTATAGGCTTTACAGTTGTTTACTACACATGTCGGAATACTTTTGGTGAGAAATGGGGCTTAAGGCCTAACTAAGATGATAAAATGGATAAGTAATCTCGGCGTCAGCTATCTTATCGTCTTGTGCATTTCATGCTGAAATTCGTACAGGTAAAATGTTGTGCTAAACAGACAGCCAGGCATCACTTCTTACGCTACGATCATATCAAACATTCTAAATTCTTACAAAGGCAAAGGTAAAATTATGCAATTTGGATTAATCCGTCAGTCTGAGATCATAGTGATTTTCTTGGCAATGAGCGGGCAGATGAACTGGTCAAGGCTGGACACAATATGGACGCTTCCAATTCCAGACGTGTTGTCATTCAAGAACAATATTCCCAAATACTTTCGTCATACATTCATATATGTACATATCGATGGCTTAATATAAAAAAGGCGGAACTCGAATTTTCAATATTTTATAGGAGAAGCAAAAAACTGAAGTAAAACTAAATTATTTACATGCATTAATAATGTTTAAGTTGCCAGAAGTTATTGATTTTGAACTGTAACGTACTAAGATCTTCAAGTAGGATGCAATTATAAATATACGCAATTTTTATTTTAAGCCATCGATATATAAAAAACTAGTTGACCAGAAAACGAGTTTAAAGTTTTCAATTTGGAAAAAAAATAATTTTTTTCTCAAGAGTAGAGTAAACAAGACATTTGTATGAAATTTTTACACATTATCATTAAATTTAAAATTACACAGCATCATTAAATTAAAAAGTTAATTTTTTGAGTTATGAGTAAATGAGCGATATGTACTCATATGTATGTACATATCGCTCATTTACTTCAATAGTGGCACAACTCAAAAAAAACCAGTTTTGCAGAAAACGAGTTTTAAGTTTTCAATTTGCATACAACTCAATGGAAAAATGAAAAAAAATTCTTCTCTCAGGAGGTGATGGTACAAGCTATTTATATGAAATTTTTACACAAGATAAAATACGAAATACCGCATCTTTCTGCATTACTAATTCAAAAACTAATTTTTTGAGTTATGCCACTATTGAAGTAAATGAACGATATGTATGTCCCAAGAGTATAAAACCAATCATAAGCCGTTTTAAAATAATTTTAATTTTTGTATATGTTATATAATTTGTATTTCTATTTAATCGTATCTGCACTACAGTTATGCATTTTTGTGACAGCATACTATTTTTGCTTGCTACTAATTAAAATTAATTAAAAAATGCGTTTACATTTGAACAAAATTTAGTACTTATAAAGTTTCAGGCAAAATTTTTTAGATTTCCCATACAAAACAAAGTCTTCTTAGTCACTAGATTTTCTAGAAATATATTTCAAATCTAGTAGAACTTAGTGATGAAACAATGTTTTTTTTTTAATTTCTACTAAAAAGTAATCCCCTGTACTTCAAAAAGTGTGAGCTGCACTGCAGTTGTTTGGTTGAAGTTTAATAAAATTTTCACTTAATGTGTTTTGTTTTGGAAAAGAAATCCTCATCAATGTCAAATAACAACTTGGTACCCAGCATACCATATGCGCTCTAAATGAGCTCATAAAGACTCTTTTGTCAGAACGCTGACGCTCATAATGAGTTCATAAAATAATCATAAACAGTCATAAAACGCTCATATTTGAGTGGCTTTTTCCACTAAAGTGGTCACTCATGAAAGAGCTCTAAATTTTATGCATAAAAGAGTAGTTTCCCAGCTTACCATATGCGCTCTAAATGAACTCATAAAGACTCTTTTGTCGGAGCGCTGACGCTCAAAATAAGTTCATAAAATAATCATAAACAGTCATAAAACGCTCATATTTGAGTGGCTTTTTTCAATAAACTGGTCACTCATGAAAGAGCTCTAAATTTTATCCATAAAAGAGTATTTTATGACTCTTTTTATTTTTAATATTACATGCTGGATTTTCTTTTCTTAATTTTTTTGAACGAAGTTCACTTATTATTAATTTGCTTTCTTTTAAGCTTGCTATTTTCATTATTTTAATTATGTATTATTTTTATATTTATTATAAAATAACTCACAATTTTGTCTTTACGCTTCCAAAAATATTCACTAATGAATCAATTTGTGTAACTTCTTTCTTCTGCTTAGCTGGAATTTACCGTTATCTGGCAGCGTGCAGAAATTACTCATAAAAATCACATAAAATCTATCGTTTATGAGCTCAGAAATATGCGCGCAGAAACCAAGCATAAAACACTCAAAAATTTACCGTTTATGAGCTCAGAAATTTACACGCAAGAAACACTCATAGAAAGTCATAAAATCGATCGTTTATGAGCTCAGAAATATGCACGCAGGAAACACTCACAGAAGCTCATAAAATCGCTCATATATAAGAGCGCTCCGATAATGGTATGCTGGGTATAAAAGAAATCAGCTAGATTTCGTGCAAGTGAATGTATATATGTACATACATATATGTGTAGGTAAGCTTGTACACAGTCTTATAAAAGTTTACATATGTACCTCTAGTACATTTAACTAAATTTTTTACATGAACTCCTAAAGAAATGTAGTTTATTGCATGGAAAGATTCAACCAAAAATATTTGAATCGAATTAGTACGTAAACATTTAATTTTTTGTTTAACGTAGACTTACAAAAGTTTGTATACTTATCTATCATAAAATTAAGAAAAAAAAACATGAAACTATAGTCTTGTATCACCTCCTTTAGCTTTTGTTGCATAGAACCGACTGTAATACTGTACCATTCCGCCAGCAATGCTTCCTTAAGTGCCGAAATTAATGTGGTATGGTGATTTTTGAGACTCTGTTTTAAAATATCCCATATATGCTCAATTACAATAACGCCAAGAGACTGCGGAGTATGTTCCAGCTTGGGTTTTACTTCCAATATGGCAGTTTCTTCCAGATCAAGTATTTCCACGCTAGGAAGGTATCTGTCCCATAAAATATTTATGGTACATAGACATGTTCCTAATGAATCTTAGTTTTTCAATCCTTTTCGCAGCCATACAACCCCACAATATTACTGATCCTCTTTTATGTTTTATTTTGGTATTAAACTTTTTTGGAAATAAGGGCCGTTCACATATTACGTAACGCTCTAGGAGCGAGGGGTTCGAGTTTTATTAGGACTTGTTGGTCAACGTGTAAGTTTTGATAGATGTATTAAACTTAATAATCTTAATAAAATTAATAATAAAATAATAAAATTAATAATCTTCACTTCTATATATCTATCCATCTGTTATACCTCTTTTCCAAGATTTTGCAACAGAGTTAAACAAAAGGCCGCCCCGTGGGCACTTCGTTATGCTCTTATTTTCACGCACATTCGTACAAGTATGCATTTTACTCTCTTTCATATTATACATATATACATATGTATATGTTTGCTTAACTTTTCTTTGTAAAGTAAGCTTTACGTGTGGAAATGGGGTGTTACTTCATCATCTGTAGTTGAACTATCTCTTTCCTACTCGCAGATAGCACAAAGAAACGTGTTATTTGGACCTAAGTGAGCTTAAAACTCACTTTATCCTCTCAGCACCTTGCGAATTTAACCTCACCTATGTCATTATTACGTATGAGTTTTTTACGATCTGTCACTGGGGGTAGGAGCGGTTAAAATCGGAAAAATGTGGAACGCAATATGTAAACAGATCATATGAAAACTTTTGTAAGACAGCGTACCTCAAATATAAAAACAATTCCTAAAATTTTATAAAATAATTAATTTGCCTACGTTAACACCTATTACTTGGAAATAATAAAGACGGTTTTAATCATTTTCTGATATGATAACAGAACCATTGAGTAATTTCGCAAATAAAGTAATTTGGTGACCAAAAATAATCTTCTCATGCACATAAGCTTGGTCACCAAAGTACATACTTTCAAATAGTTTAAAAACTCGAACCAACCCAAAGATTTCGCCTCAATTTGGTAAAGTTATTAAACGTTCATAATGCTTTTGGATGAGTTGTAATAATCCTAATAGATGAAACACTAAAATTCAAATCGTAAGACGAAATTTCGAAAATACATGTAGAGGTCATCCCCCATATGCAAGAAAATAACTTACCTGTTAAATAAAAGACACTAGACCAACCAGCAACTGAAATGAGATAACCGCAAACTGGCATAGTTATAGCTGCGCCCAAGGAAGAAGCTGCAAATCCGATAAAGTGAAATACATTCAGACCGATTCCATTTTTTAAGAATTATAATGACTCTTACCCATCATATTTGACATGTATTTTGACCTCTCCATTGGAGGTATCCAAACAGCAGCTAAAGGATGTATGGCTGGCCAAGATGCACCTAGCATAAACCCCAGAGCCACACGCACTATTATTAGGACAACATAATTTAAATGAGCTGCCAAAGGTGTTATTAAAGTCAACAAACTGGCCCATAACATGGAATGTCCAAACACGCGACGTCCACCAATCAATTCAGCTAAACGACCACCTGGCAACTCCGTTAGGATGTAACCCCAGAAAAAGCAACCAAGTACAAAGTTCTGCTGATATGAATTCCAAGGAAATTTTTCATCACTCTTAATTTTTGTTGCATTTAAATATCCAGCCTCAGCGATTGTACTATTAGTGTTAGAAATAGTGTGATTTTCTGGCTGCACCATTTCGACAATTGCAATAGTAAGATTTACTCGCAACGCATAATTTAGCATAAAGCCGAACATGGTTAAAACATATAGGACTTGGCGACATGATAATATATCTAAAATAATGATATTACGGTTATAAATAATAATTTTAAATTTTAATACAAAGATTATATATTAATATAGTTCATTGTCAATGATTTTTACTATTGACGTGCGCATGAGTGTTTATTCGGTCACAACACTCACGATCACAAAAAAAATCTCACCAATCAATTCTAGAATTGCTCACTATCACGCAATGACTCACTCACAAAGATACATACATACAATATTAACATATACTCGTATATCGACTATTATTTTAATATTCTACTAATACTACTGTTATACCAAAAGTATTACTTTTTTATACATAGATAACACAGATACAATTAAATACGAATAAATATTTAATAAATATTAAATAAATAAATTAAAATGTTTCATAATACAAATATATTTTTTGATCTGTTTAAATGTAATCTACTAAATATATCGAAAGAAATATATAACTTTGACCACTTTTATAATTATGGGCACATATAAATTGTCTTTTTACCCGACTGTGCGAAATGTAATCGAGCTTAAGTTTGGAGTTAAGATCCCAGTAAAAAAAGAGACTCCAAAAAAGTCATGAAAATGTAGAGTTTACGATGCGGAAGTAGTGCAAATTTCGATCCGATCTAATGATTTTTACATAGGGTTGTCATTGCAAGAAGTTCTCTTTTTCGATGCCTGGTCACTGAATTGGAAGCGATATTAACCGTACGATTCATAACCAGCGAAACTCCTTTAATTTCATAACCAGGTACCCGGGTACCCGAAGTAGGTTGTTTTGCGTTTATTGAAATAAAATAATATTTTCCTGTAAATATTTTTGTTGTTGATTTTATTTTGCGTTCTCAACTGTACAAATTTGATATTTGGAAAAAAATCTGGTTTCTGTTCGTATATATTATATAAACTATATAAGTATATACTATATAAGTACCTAAAGCGACACAAGTACCCAGCTAAAAAAATATGTATGGAGCATATATGATATCCCATATATGGTTCGGATCGGAAAAATGAGGATATATGGGCATATATGATTATATATATTCATACATTTTCATACATGTATGTATGTGTAAATTGCCTCCACAGTATGCAAAGTTCATATTCATACACTCTTGGTTTATTGCACTGCTGTGCAATAAATTAAATTACTAAAATTAATTTTCTTTAGACTTGAGAGAGAGGTTGTATTTAATGAAACATTTGTTTGGACAAATAATTCAAAACGAACTAAAAGTCATTTCATTCATCAAAAGGTGAATGAATTATTTAAAAAACACATAAATCATATTCGTACATATGTAACATTTAGCTTAAGAAATCAGATTAAAAACTAATGCAATTAATTATAAAAGAAAAAATAATCCCTCTAACAATAGTTTTCAATACAGTAATATGAACTTTGTTTCTTATCTAGAGAATTTTGTTATTTTCTGTAAAATTAAAGACTGGATTATACTTTTGATTATTTGATATATTAAATGGGGCCACAATGTATACAATCATACAAGAATGGCTTCTTTGTAACAAAAAGTTTTTCTTTTTTAAACGTTGAGGGTACGCATATAAACTGTGCATACCGTATGTATTTTCTAATGGATTTCCAATTCAGCAGTGATAAAATTCCAAGCTTTTTTGATTGCAAAAACGATATTATGTGAGATATCATGTATGCATATATTCTTATATGGCTCCATATATAAAATCTTATATTTATATATGGATCCACATATGAAGAGCTTCATAATTAAATGTTCATATATGAGCTCATATGTTATAATACATTTCATATACTAGTCCATATATTAGTTCATATATAATAGTTTTGCCATGTATAATCCCATATATTTCCATACATGAATTCATTTCCGCAGACAAGCTAATCGCTTTGCGGGTTGTGTTTGTTCTTAAAAAAAAAAATATTAGTAGGCAGTAGTAGCATACACATTCATATATAGTTATATACATTCATATATTAAAAATATATGGACCATATATAATTTTTTTAGCTGGGTAGGCAGAAACTGGTTTTATGTAAGGGTTGTTTATTTGCTTATTTTCGGTACCTACTTGCTTAATTGCTTTTGAATTAGATAGCAGATGTTCATTTGTGTCGTAAAATTGAAATATTTCATTTGCTTCGCCAGTCTGTGTTGAATATTTGAACAGTGAAGTTGGTGAAAAATGAGCCGCAACGACCGATATTTGTCTACAAGGGAATACTGGAATTTGAGTGATGAAGCAAGAAGCACATATATTCAACGTTTATTTGAGGAAGCGACTCAAGATGATGACCTTGAAGTGGACCCTGTGGAAGACCAAAATGAAGGAAATGTGTCCTATACTGGCGAAGTTTCGGAATCAGAGAATGAAGATTTGAATGTTGACAAACGAAATTGCAGCTGCTATTGACGCACCAGAGGAAATTTTCTTTGATGATGAAAGTGAAGATGATGATATGCAAGAAGATGCACCAACAACAAACCCAGCAGAGTACATGACTGCACGTGACGGCACACAATGGCAGCGAACACCACGTAGTTGCCAACAAGTGAGAAGCCACAATATATACAGAGACCGCTGTGGTCCAGCGCGGATTACTGAAAATATGACGCCTTTGCAGTGTTTCAAATCATACCTCACAGTGGAAATGGTGGATATAATAGTGCGCCACACAAATAGAAAAGCGCATGCCACATATAATGCGTACAATGAAGCGAATCCCAATAGACGTCAGTTGAAGTGGAAAGACACGAATGAAATGGAATGATTTTGATGGCTGGCACAAATCATTCTAATGACGAAAACGCAAGAGATTTGTGGACGTCACAGGCTCACCCAATATTCCGCGCCACCATGGGAATAAACAGGTTTTTCGATTTGCTGCGTTTTATGCGGTTTGACGACCCCAGAACACGGGTAGAGCGGCAGCGTCAAGACAAAGCGGCGCCAATTCACGATATTTGGATAAGATTTGCATTGCTTGCCAGATATTATATGCCATCAGAATATTTGACCATTGATGAACAATTATATCCATACCGTGGTAGAACCAAATTCACCCAATATATACCCTCGAAGCCAGCAAAATATGGCATAAAAGTATGGTGGATTTGCGATGCCAAAAACTCATATCCACTTCATGGCCAAATATATATTGGCAAACAAGAAACTGGTCGTGAAGTTGGTGTTGGCGAAAGAGTGGTGAGAAAAAAGAAAAAAGACGTTGGTTCAAGTTTATTTGGCTTCTACGACAACGTAACACTGCTCTCATATAAGCAGCGGAAGTCCAACTCGGTCATCCTTCTTTCTAGTATGCATGATGATGCACAAATTGACGAGAATGGGAAACCAGAAATTATAAATTTTTATAACCAAACAAAAGGTGGGGTGGACGTAATGGACCAAACGCTCCAAGAATACCCGACCCAGCGACAAACAAGAAGATGGCCGATGGCATTTTTCTATAACATCGTTGATGTGAGCGCATTTGCATCACACATTATATATTATGGAAATAATCCAACTGCACGATACACCACGACGCGCAGGAAGAATTTCCTGCGTCAACTGGCAGAAATCCTGTGCATTCCTGTTATAGAAAATAGAATTTCAAATGTGCAAAGCGTGCGCCAATTTTTAACAAAAAATGCAATTGAAAGCATCATCGGAAGGCCGTTGGAGAGTGTGCTTTGTGCTGCAGGTGTGTCAACATCTCCGTCAGCACGACAAAGGGACAGAAAAGTACATACGGGCGTGTGCTACATGTGCAACCTTCTTCCAAATAAGCGCAGAAGAAAAACTAGAAAAAATTGCAGCATATGTAGCACGCCGATATGCGATGAGCACGCCATAACAATTACTAAATGCTACAATTGCCACAATAACAACCATAGTGATTCGGATGAATTATAGTATAATATATATAAAATATGATAAAATAAATAAAAAAGACATTGATTTCCAATAAAAACAACACAAAATAAAAACGTTTTTTCATTTACATGTCAGGCATTTACATAGGAATTGCATTAGGGTACCCGGGGACCCGGTTGTGTGTTTATGGGGGTAAAACATTTAAAATCATTTTTTAAAGAAAATATTTTGAATTTTTTCGTATTTAAATCTTAGTTTAGCCAAAATCTCTCATGATTCGGAGTTTTATGTCCATATCTCAAAAATTATAGGCACAGCAGCACTTTAAAGTCAAAAAAGGGTACACGGGTACCCGGTTATGAATCGTATGGTTAAGAAAAATTTCCTTTTTTGTGTTCTATGATAATATTTTCATCTAGGAAAAATGGTATATAGTTGCCTTTTTTAACAATTCGTTTCTTTTTATACGAATTTAAGCCCGAAACAGTGTTTTCATGTAAATTTAAGCAAATAACTTTGAAATTTTAGACTAAAAATAGTTCATAAATTTCTTTAAAAAAATAATTTTTTTTTAAATTCTGGTGAGTATTTTCTAACACTATTGAGGAGTTACAAGGTTTTGTGTGACTAAAATAAGATTCTACATGGTTTTTTGCTCACTCTTGGCAAATTAAAAATATCGATTTTTTGGAAGCAATGAAAATGTACTTCCGCTAGAATGACTTCCATTTTTTTTCACTGGAATATTACACCTTTCAAGGGCGAACCTACAAGACTCCAAAATAAGTCACCTTGAGCTTATGAAAATTTAAACATATGTGACACAATAGCGACACAATTTTAATTTGCTTCTTTGGAGAAATCAAATTCTTTTTATTTTTATTAAGGAGTCAGACTACTGCCCAGCTTAAGATGTTTTTTACAACTAATCCTTGTAGGAAAATTATTTCTCATTTTATACTAAACTTATGTAGATTTGGTGTAATCTAAATCAACTCTTTATACTATGCATTAAAATAAATACATAACTTTCACTTTTTCGAAATTCAAACATCCGAGGCTCAAAATTGTATCCGCTTTTGGTACTTTTAAGTAAATGCTTACATAAGTACATATGTAGGTGTTTAATTTGTTTACTATTTTTATTCACTCCAATCATATAGGTATCAAATGAAAGAACATTTCAAGGAGAAGATAAAAAATAATGAAGTTAGTCCAAACACAATATGGCGGACGCACCAAAATGGCGTACCACTACTTTTTACTCGTATCTACATTCATGATATGGGTATGAAATTAAAGGGATTTTTGAGAATGAAACATCAAATATAGTGAAACTAGACTGAATTCAATGATGCGGATGCCAAAAATGGTTGGGTGTCAAATGAATGAGATTTTTGAGAAGAAAACACAAAATATCATGACATAAATATAGAAGGTACTTCCATTCTCTCATTTTTTTTCTTGACATTCGCCATCTGCCAATATAAGTATTATGAAGTTTCCGGCAAAAATTATGTTGGGGAATTATTTTATATTTTCCCTCTGTTTACTGTTTATTTTATTTTAAATTATTTCAGAAGTTTTTCTTATAAATTCAAACAATTAAAAAAATTGTGATGATAAATATTTTATTATCATGAAAAGCAATGAAATGCATTGTAAATGTGTTGTTGTATTACAAAAAATATTAAAACGCGCTGCATATTTCAAACTGTGGACGTACAAAATTTCATTGTAAAAATATGAATGTAGCATTTTTTTAGTCCTCTGGTGTTCGCCAACAGTGTCTACGAGCCTGCAAAATCTGTGAAATATACTTGCCAAAATTATCTGATCGGGTATTTAAGCCATTTTTTAGAAAAGCATGTTACAATCAACAAGAAGCGAATTATATAGATTAAACAACATGTAATATCTAATCAATATTTGTTAAACTTAATGAAAATTCATTGTCAACTAATCAAAATCATCAATCAATTTGTATGAAAATATAGTTAAAATACTAATTTTAGGCAGAAAACTTAAAAAGATGCGCCAAGTTATTATATACTATTTAAACTTCACAGATGTGTAGTAATGTATATTACTTTATTTATTCGCAAATTCTTTTTAGGATAATTACACATTTTTGTAAAGAATTTATAGGGGAAGACTTATATTTTTACGATATGGGAAAATTTATTTTATTTCTCTCAAAAAACAATTTTTTTTATTTTGTTTATTGATAAGAAAAGAAGATATTTACACTATATAAACACTAGTTAATAGTAATATTGTTAACTAGTGTTTATATAGTGTAAACACTTATTTTTTAAAACAAAATGCGAATGAAAATACCTTCTATATTTATATTATGCAAAATATACTGAAAATATTTGAGCAAACTACAAACCTATTAATATGATTCTCAAATAAAAGGGCTTGACGATGAGATTTAAGGAATTATTAGCAAACGTGTCCCAGGTGATAGTGTGTTCATCTTAGAACTGAATTCTAACAATAAAGGTCTCAAATGTGCGTCCCAAATAAGAGAGCTTAAGTTATTAACACGTACACAGTTGAACACAATATAAAAGTGATAAGTGGCGTATACTTTTTATGTTTGAACTATATAGTATATGTGAGTTTAAAATGAAAGAGCTTGGTTAGTGCAAATAACAACTAAGTCCCTGTCCAGACTTGAAATTTTTGTTGCAGCAATTCTTATTCTTGAGTTTATTGGTGAGAGGGGTGAGAAGATTGGGGAGGGCTACACAGTTTCATGTGCTCGGCAATTCTGTTTTGATTTGAAATTCGTATTTGTTTATATCAAGTTTTTAGTTGTATTTGACGTTTTTTATTTATTTTATTTAAATAAATAGAATTGTTAATTTTTCAGGCAAATTTGTTGTGAAATATAATTTTTTAATACTTAATGGCAAAACTAGAATTTCTTGATGTGGGCACTAATGCAATTTCATAGCAGAATTTTAAGAAATTGCAGAAACAAAAATTACAAGTCTGGACGAAGACTAAACAGTTTTCAAACTGAATATAATTTGGTATGGTACTGGCTCTTGGGGCGGTTAGGTAGGTCCTCCATATATGTAACATGATAACAAATATTTTAATATTTGAGTTTAGGGCACTTTATTGCAATGAGCTAATGTCCATTAATGAGTAAATGCACTTCTCACACATACTATGTAACTAATAACATAACTGGTAATAGTAAAGTGTGTGTGTATGTTTGATGATATTCCTTCTCTTAGTACTAGTAACAATATTGGACTTACATATACTTCTAACACTGGGTCTTTACGTAGCAATTTCATTGCTAAAAACAAGCAATAACGTCGGCAGAATAATTTTTTTTTTGGTTCCTGCTCGTGGCGGAGAACACGTTTGGCAATTTTTTCCACAAATCTTACACATTCATAGGGCAGGTATTGACTAAAATATATATTTCCAATGCAAAAGTACGAAAAATTTATGTTTAGTTTTTCTTTTATTATGTTTTCGGATGATGTCTTTTTATATTTTCCTCGAATTCGCTGTTTCGCAAAAATTGATGAAAAATACAACAAAAGTGACAGCAGATTGCTTGGCAATAATTGCTCGAGCAATCAGCACAGCAATAATTTTGCAATGGATTGTCACTTATGGCAATCGATGTCTACACGCAGGAAATTTCATGAACCAATAAAATTTGATAATTGCTGCAATCAATATTGCTACGTGAAGACCCAGTGGAAAGTTAAGGAATTTGTTACACTATTAAAAGAAATAAAGCTCCATGTCTAGCACTAACAGTAATAAATATGCAATGAAACACAGACTAAAAAACTTAATTGTTGCTTAAAATATGGATACGTTCCCTCTACTTCCAAAAAAATTTAAAATAAAGTAAGATACTGAATTGCCAATCAATTCCAGGCCAATAAGTAACAATTCGTCTCTATTTTTTTTTAGGTGTGGAGCTTCATAACTCGGTACATTTGTGGCCGATTGTAAAAATTTTTTGTTGTCTGAGAGGGTTTAGCTTCCCATTGGTCCCATTCTAAAAAAAAGTTTGCGAGGACAAACCCACAATTTTTTAACTTGATTTTACCATCTTCTACTCATTTGATTGCTGCGAAACCTAGTAAACACTTTTGGCTCTTGTAATTTCACAATTTTAAAGTTGACAAAATGGACGAGGTCACGCCCATTAAAATTTAACATAATATTTCACAAGCTTCTATTTCACCGATTTTTATGAAACAATCTTGCGTTAAAAAAAGTGGGCGGGGAACGCCTATTAAATTTTAGCATATTTCGCGTGCTTGTACTTAACCAATATTTACAAAACTTGTCACACCCCTAAAATTATTAAAAATACACAATCTTGTTTAAAAAAATGGGCGAAGCCACGCCCCATTAATTTAATACTATATTTCACTAAAAAACTAAAAATAAAACTTAAAAAAAAATAAACCGACTTCAAAAATAAGCACTAAAAAGCTAAAAATAATATTGATCTAGTTAAATAAAATATTTTTACATATGTTACCTATAGTGTTGTTTAAAGTTGATGCCAGTAATACAGGTACTAAACACATAGGAATACGACCGGTAAAAAAATTGCAAGTACTTTTCATGTACATACATACTTATATGTACAAAAATTTACTTTGCGGTTCTACAAAACAAATGACCACTTTTTCTGAGCAAAAAATGTAGTACTTTTTAGGGTTCCGTTCACCAAAGGTGAAAAATGGAACCCTATTGTTTTCGCTACGCTGTCCGTCTGTCCGTCACACGGTATTTTCTCAGGAACCGTAAGAGCTACGCACCTGAAATTTGGACAGAGTACGTAGAACCTTGGCCACTACAACAACAAATACATGAGAATTAGAAATTAAAGGGTGCTCCAAAACGAGCGACGAAAAATGTTAAAATCTCATGTAATATACATACAATTGTATGTACATATGTATATTGACACTTGAAATTTGTAAAATTAGTGTATTTTTATATAGACTACAACAATAAACATTAAAATATTAAAAAATTTAAATTAAAGGGTGGTTCATCAGTTAATGCAATTTTGACTGTGTAATTTTGAGAAATTGCTATATTTTGGAAACCGTAAGAGTTAAAATCTTGAAATTTTCAAAAACGGTAAAACTAAAAAATCCGAAAATTATAAAATCGCCGAACCGAAAAAAATCGCCAAAACCTGAAAAAAATCGCCAAAATTTAAAAAAAAAATCGCCAAATCGAAAAAAATCGAGAAAATTAAAAAAAAAAATCTAGCACTAAAATAAATCGCCAAATTCGAAAAAATCGTTTAAATGAAAAAATCGCCAATATGAAAAAAACGCGAAAAATGCGCCAAAACCAAAATAATTGTTTATGTGAAAAAAAAATCGCCAAAATGAAAAAAAAATCTCCAAAAATTAAAAAAATCGCCAAATTAAAAAAAATCGCCAAAACGAAAAACATCGCCAAAATTTAAAATAAACGCCAAAAACCGAAAAAAGTCTTCAAAACGAAAAAAAAGTGTCAAAACTAAAAAAAAATCGCCAAAACCAAAAAAAAATCACCTATATGAAAAAAACGCCAAAATTAAAAAAAATCGCCAAAATAAAAAAAATCGCCAAAATAATAAAAATTCCCAAAATTAAAAAAACTTCAAAAACCAAAAAAAAATCGCCAAACCGTGAAAAAAGTGCCAAAACTCAGAAAGCGCCAATAAATTCAAAAAACCCCCAAACTAAAAAAAACTTAAAACTGAAAAAACCCAAAAACGAAAAAAATCCCAAAACTAGTTTATATTGTTCGTATTGAAATACATATCTCGTGCACGTACGGAACCCTTCGTGCGCGGGTCAAAGTCGCACTTCACTGAATTTTTTATTTATTTTGTTGTTTTCACATAACAATTCCAATTGTATCTAATGTCAAATGCGGACAACTACTAAAAGGTACTTGTGTGGAAATTAATATAGGATTTTATGCATGCAGAAGATATCTTATGTCCAAACAATCGTCTAATTGAATCATTATGGAAACTGTAAACATAGATCTTAAAATTTTTGCATTGTATACCATATATGTTCATCACAATTTTATTTTCAATTTTGTTCACATAAATTTCTGCAAGAAAATTAATAATTTAATGTTGTGAAATGATAACTTAATATCAGTTAATAATATTATTAATTGTCTGTAAGGAAATAATTCCATAGACAAATAACATATATTTTAAATAAATGTTATGCTTGTTCGAGTATTGAATTTCTTTCGTTTATACAAAATCCTAGGAGAGTAAATTTAGTCTGACCAAATACAAATTCTTAATGAATAAATGGTTGCCGGAAATAGCGGTTACACTTTACTTTTTTGTGAATTTTATTTTTATGTAAATTCGTCACTTATTTTCTTGTATGATGTATAGCATCATCCACATCTTGGGTGGAAAAATTCATTTGAAATTCGTTTTCTGTAAAAAAAATTTCGAATTATGACGCAAAGCCCCGATATGTTCACTGAAAGGAGAACCTTCATTTGATTAATGAATTTTGTCATTAATAACGAGCTAACGTAAGAATTCATTGTATTAGCGAAGAATTTTATCCATATAATGGAAGCTGTCAATAAGCTAATGAACAATTTCATTCATACAATAAGGAATTATTAATGATTCTTCTTCATTAGATGAATGAATGTATTTTCTCTTAGTGTACATATTTAATTATTGAACAATAGCAACCCTAAAAAGCACAAATAGGTCTCTACGTTTAAATAATAAATATCTATGTAGATAAAAGTGTCTGACTGATGTCATCGTTATTTGCAAACTGGTTGACATTGCGCATTGTTTCAATGCAAATGCATACATACTTACATATGTATGCATGATAGAATTTACAATCATATCGCTCATTTACTAAAACAACGTCATAACTCAAAACAATGGCATTGTTAAGTTAATGAGGCAGAATTTATTTTCAAATTGTTATTCGTATTGTGTAAAAATTTTTTATACATACATAAGTATCTTGCATACTCAACTCTTAAAAGAAAAATTTAATTTTCTTTTTCCGTTAAGTTGTGTGTAAATTGGAACTCGTTTTTTTGCAAACTTGTTTTTTTGAGTTATGATGTTTTTTAAGTAAGTATGCGATATGTTTAAAGCATGTGTCTATAGAAATGTAAATACATTATGATATGATACATATACTGACTTTCGAAAAAAGGAAATAAATTATTTTTAGCGGTTTTATTATAAAATGACATTTTTGTTTCCTTAAAAAGCTCTCACGGCCACGAAAACTTTGGTTTGAACGTTCTACAGTCAAATTTTAAGATGACTCACTCATCAACATTACGAAGCACTTCCGCTATAGTTATAGAGATGAAATTTGGTATATAAGTAACCCTATGTGAGAAACCAACAAGAAAAATCTGAAAAGCTTAAAATTTTAAGCAGTGGCCGGACCACGCCCTTGAGGTTCAGAATGCAAAACTAAAACTAAAGCGTTTAGCAAGCAAGCAATTTAATTAAAACTTTGCCTACGCATTGCACTAATGCAATGATATAATTTTTTATTTTTAAAAGGTTTCTAACTCGCCCGTAAGATTTTAACCTTATATTTGTGCCTATTCAAAGAATTGGCCTAGGTCACGCGCATAAAAATATTGTTATATTTCGTACTAGAGAGCTGAAATTTGCTACACAATTATGCCTAGTTAGTTAACGAACTAAAAAATTCTGAAAGCCCAAAATCTCTAAATAAAAACCCGATTCTGAACTATCCTATATCTTTTATTTGACGCTGGCAGTGTACCTTTGCATTGGTGAAAGAATTTTTAAAATCTATTTACCAGTTTGCTCATGAAAGCCACAGCAAACAAACACACTCAATTTCACATTAATAATATTAGTAAGGATATAACAAAAATAATTATTATTCATAAAAAAGCAAAGTTATAAAATAAAATTATTTAAATATTAAAAGTATTCACTTCAATACTTGCGCTATTGTGGAAAACCAAAATTGCAAAATTTTCAACAAATAAATATCACAACAACCACATAGAAAAGTATTTTGCACAAATTATGCAAAATTATCAGGATCTAAATAAGTGCAAGATTGTCAGCGTAAATTTTGCAAAGTTATGCAAATTTAATCTCATTGCCAAGCCAAAAAAATGGACAAAAGTCATAAATACCTGTTTATGTATATGTTTCTATTTTAAATTAAATTAATATTTAAGAAACATGCGTGTGTAGTATATGTATGTATGTATGTACGTATTTTGTTTGGTTTTATCGACAACTTAACTAAATGGGTTGCTCCCGTCAAAAAGTGCAATTATGCATTTTACACAGTTGCAAGAGTTGACGGGAATACTCTTATTATTTAATATATTATTACTGAAACTGTTGTACTCGTAAATATTACTTATTTTTACGAAATACATTGCAATTAATAAAGAAATTCAGAAAAACATGGTTTGGAAACACATTTTCATTGATAGTGTTAACAGAATAAAACAACCAAATATAAAAGATAAATATTGTGTTGCCACGGTTACTATCATCACATGGGGGAAAGTCATGATGAATTTATTTTTACAAAACAAACAAAACTTGCAAAAAAAAAAATTCGGGATTGTTGGAGTCCCCAAAATCGCGGGATTAACAAATGGATTTTCGGTATCGGGATTTCGGGATTGGCAGCCCTAATATGTACTTACATACATATTTATTTATATTCAATTAAAATTAGCTTTTTCTAAATTTAAAACATAAAATTTTCTTTTGTGTAAAGCAACAGCATTTTAGAAAAAACAGGCCGAACAAACTATCACCATACTGCATACATATATGTATACACACTTCTATATACATATGTATGTACATATATATATGTATATATATACATATATACATATATGGGTACATGGGTACATACGAATACACACGTGGAAATAATATATATGTACATACATAAGTATGTATAATTTACCTATACCCAGTATATTTCATGGGCAAGAATTTATTGTTTATATATACATATGTACATATGTAGTATTTACGTATACTCACACAACCCACTTGACCAAAAATCGGAAAATTATTGTTCACATGTTAAATTTTAATCATAAATTGGTATACAATATCATTTATTTTGTACACCGTACGATTTTTATGTACGATATTGCGCAAGTTACGCTTCTAATGTTAATAACGAAGCTTTGAGATATGTAAGTAAGTTTTTGAAGACAAACTAAGTTACATACATATGTATGAATTTCTTTTTGGTTCGTTTTGAATTGTCGATCTAGAATGTCTACACAAAAAAAATTTCGAGAAACGTTTGATGGCAATTTCGTAAACGAGAGTAGTGGTCAAGTGGGCAGTGTCATCAAATTATTTACGCAAGTCTCCTCTGTTGTGATTTTAAATTGCTAAAAGACGAGCCCCATTTCAATTGTCTCTACTTTTAACTTTGTTTACGTTTAAATTATTGTTTTCTATGATTTACGCGATATTATTTTTGTGCGATTATTTTAAAAATAAGCACATGCACGCGTTTATAAATATAGTATATATGTACATATGTATTGCCATAAATTAGTTGTTCCTAGTTAAAAAAATGGTCTTCGTTAAATAAAACATGTTTTACCAGGGTTTTGTTTTACCAGGGTTTGCAAACTTTAATGAAGAGTTTCCCAGTAACAATTGTTACAAATTCGTAAAAATTTTTAGTAAATGATCACAGCTATTAACAAATTAATTATTTTTTTTATAAAAATATATATTCGTATGCATTATACTCGTACATATTTTCTTTTTTATTAAAATTGCTATCTGTGTTGGCATTTACATAAAAATTTAAACTTACTTAAAATTTTAATACAGTTCTCAATTCTTTATTCGAATTGAAAATATGATTAAACACGGCACACTTAAATTTTTCGATATAGTTCAAAAGTTTCCCAGTGAAAAAATTTCATGTTTTTTGAAGCAATAAGGCAATAAAGCGCATAATTCGCTTTAAAATAGTTCTCGTTAAGAAGCAGTGTTCGTATGCATGTATGTATGTATATGAAGCAAACTACTGGAAAAAAGTGATTTAATAGCGCCACAACAATGCAAATTTTAAAGCCAGAAAGTTAGCTAATGTACACATCCAATATTATATACTCATATTATGCCATGTACAGATGCATATGCATTTGAAGATTTTTCTCATCTAGCTTGTCAAATATATTGTACACCCCAGACATACAAAACACAACTAACGAGAATTTTAGTTATGCAAGTGCCTGTAAACGAGCAAAAGCAAATTACTCGGAGGCATTTTCCAAAGAAAAATTAATAAATTCAGTGAATTGCGAGCTTGACCCGCGCACAAAGGGTTCCGTACGGACACGAGATATGTAATAAATTCGCATTGAAACTTTAACCTATATAAAATATAGTTTTGACATTTTTTTGTTTAAATCGTTTTTTTTAGTTTTGGGGTTTTTTTCGGTTTAAATCGTTTTTTTAGTTTTGGGGTTTTTTGCGTTTGTTGGCGCTTTTTTAGTTTTGGCGATTTTTTTTTGCTCTTTGACGTTTTTTTAATTTTGGCGATTTTTCTAATTTTGAAAATTTTTTTTCATATAGGCGATTTTTATTTTTTGGCGTTTTTTTTATTTAGGCAATTTTTTTAGTTTTCACACTTTTTCTCGTTTTGGCTATATTTTCGTTTTGGCGATTTTTTTCATTTATGCGCTTTTTTAGTTTTGACACTTTTTTCATTTTGGCGTTTTTTCAATTTAGCGATTTTATTATTGTGGCAATTTTTTTAATTAGTTTTGGCGATTTTTTTTCGGTTTTTTGGCGTTTTTTTTTAATATTGACGATTTGTTTCATTGGGGTGATTTTTTCGATTTATTTTAGTTAGAATTTTTTTTATTTTGGCGATTTTTAAATTTTTGGCGATTTTTTTTGGTTTGGCGATAATTTTAATAATTTTCGGATTTTTTAGTTTTACCATTTCTGAAAATTTCTAGAGTTTACCTCTTACGGTTTCCAAGATATAGCAACTTGTCAATATTACATAGTCAAAATTGCATTAACTGATGGACCACCCTTTAATTTAAATTTTTTTAAATTTTAGTGTTAATTGTTGTACTCTATATAAAAATACACTAATTTTACAAATTTTAAGTGTCAATATACATATGTACATACAATTGTATGTATATTACATGTGATTTTACTATTTTTCGTTGCTCGTTTTGGAACACCCTTTAATTTTTAATTCTCATGTATTTGTTGTTGTAGCCAAGGTTCTACATACTCTGTCCAAATTTCAGTTCCGTAGCTCTTACGTTTCCTGAGAAAATAGCGTGTGACGGACAGACGGACAGAGTAGCAAAAACAATAGGGTTCCTTTTTTCAACTTTGGTGTAAAATAAAAATTGACATTTAACTGCTTTGTTTGCATTTTTTATTATATTACAAAAAAGCGCTTTAGTGAGCAAAAATTTTGTACTCTAAAGCGGAAACTCGCCACACAAAAATCAGCAGCGATATCAGCATAACAGGAAAAAAAAAAATAATAATAATAATAATAATAATAATAATAATAATAATAATAATAATAATAATAATAATAATAATAATAATAATAATATAATAATAATAATAATAATAATAATAATAATAATAATAATAATAATAATAATAATAATAATAATAATAATAATAATAATAGTAATAATAATAATAATAATAATAATAATAATAATAATAATAATAATAATAATAATAATAATAATAATAATAATAATAATAATAATAATAATAATAATAATAATAATAATAATAATAATAATTAACAGTCATACAAAACATACATACATAATTTTTTTATTTTTTTTTATGGCAATATTTTTGTTAAAAACTTTTCATTTATTTTACTCGTATTACAGTTTTGTCATTATCACAGAAATTAATATACAAGTTTTCACTTTTCTATTGTTAAGAATATTAAATTTTTCGTCATTCACTTTCAAATAAATAAAATTATTGAACAAGATATTAATATATCTAAATGAGCATAAAGTGAAATAATTTCTTTATATTAGTTATTATTGAAAAAGTTAAAAACACATATTACAAACTTTTTTACTTACTTCTGATTCGTCTTTCACTGTTCTTCTCCGTATTAGACATAACTATATTATGAGCACTGAAAAAAACACTGAATTAGTAATAATATAAAAATATTGTGCTTAGAGTATGTATAACACATCTATCTGTCAACGTTTATATGTATATACGATCCTGAGACAAAAGTATGAAACCAAAATTAGCATTTTTATGAAAACCCAGTAAGCCATATTCATATTTTGCTTTTTATTTGCTTAATTAATTATTAATAAAAGAAACAAATTTGGATTAAAATAACATTAAATTAAAAATTTTAAACATCCCAGAAGAAAATAGATGATAAATTCAAAACGACTGGGCTAATTTTCTTTAACATGGGTTAAAAGATTTTAGATCAAGTCACCTTTCAAAAAAAATTTACTAAATTAAAATTGATCTAGCCGTTTGGGAGCTACGGTGCCAAAGACACATATGTAGATTCAAAAGGATATCCATATGTACATACATATAAAGAAAATATGTGATATCATCTAAACAGCTGGACCGATTTTCATCAAACATAGCTAAGAACACTCTTAATCCAGTCACCTTTCAAAGAGAAAAAACTAAATTAACATCGGCCCACCCGTTTGGTCTGTACATGGACTCGTACAGATACACAGGGACACACTAACAACTTGTACTACCCCTTTTTGACCGGTAAAAATTAATTTATTTCATAGTAATCAATTTCGTATCTACAAACATACTAAGCATGCATCTAATGTCAAGCAGAAAAAAATCTGATTTGGAAGCACTAAAATATATTTCCAATCATGCGGGAATTTGATTTCATTTTGATACTTATGCTAACTTACTTATAGAAGAGTTTTCCGCTAAAATATTCAATTTGAAAGTTTTGTTTGCAATCGCTGTCGAAAATTACGTTAACTTTAAGCTAACTATTTCACAACTAGTACTGACTGACACTTGGATTACTTTTCAATGTAATCAACTGACTATTTTACTATTGCGATGTCCTAAGCGGTATTCAATTGTCTCATTCTGCATTACTTTCAGCTAACTTAAAGTTGATATTTTTACATCACCTGGTAGTCAGTAAATTAAAAAAAATTTTCTGTGTTTCGAACATCCATCATCACACGTTGCGTACTCAACGCGCTACCACTCAAAATAACAACAGCAAAATGTTAATATAAAATTGAAATGAGTTTCAAAGTAGCTGAGAATAAATTTGTTGGCTCTCATCAAATTCGATTACGTACTCAACTTAAGGATTAAGGCTCAGTTAGCCGACTGTAATGTAAAGTAACTGTAACGGTAGCAAACAGCTAAAAAGTTGAGACCTTTGAATGACCTTTAAATGCCCAACCTTGTGTACTTAAATCACACTTAAGTTTTGCGAGCATACCATATGTTGCTGTTCTTGTGTGTGTTTATATGTACATGAACATCACGTGGTCGTATTAAAAAGAATTTCGTTTAATCTTCATAAATATATAAAATATACAATATATAGTTTGATATCATGGAAAAATAAATAGAAAAATGAATTCTGATACTCCTTTGGTCTCATAAAATGTGTTTTTATTCAATTTAAGTTTTCTTCATTTTGATAAGCTAACTTTTTTATATATAATAAGCAGCTGTTGGGAAATTGTGTAGTGCTGCCGTACTTTCAACGTAATTTAATAAGAACTTTAGTTAACCACTGAAAAAATGAAGCTACATTTAAACGCCAGTTAAATTTAACTGGCAATTACCTAAATGGCATATAATTGGGAGGTCAATTATTGGGCCTAAAACAATTTAAAGCATCTGCAATCTAAAATAATTATACATGTTTATGTGTGCCACGTGTCATGTATTTAAAGATTGCTCTTCATGTTTCATTGACATTGAAATTACATTTTATGCATCACTATTTTGATGAGTTCTTACAACAATTGCCCATCGAATCGGGCGAACAAGGAGAGCGATTGTATATTAGTGGTTTGTTTTTCTGTATACATTGGTTTTTTACTGATAATGCGGTGTTGTAACTGGTTGAAACCTTAAGCGGGTTCCAGACACATCAATATACAGCTTCAATATATGTGTATATGTGCGTTTGTTGACCAAAAATAGTCACACATATACTATTGGTAAGCAAACGCACACAACCGCAGACACATATATATTGAAGCTGAATACTATCGTGTCTGGCAACCGCTTTATGCCAACAAAAAACCATTTTCTTCGCATCTAACCATCAAGCTGGCATTTTATGCCAGCACAATTGAGGCTATCAGCGCAGAAGTGGTGTAACCCTCATTCAATTTTTGGTTGCTGATCTGTTGATAAATACATAATTTACGTTACCAACAATCAAACAAAATTAGAGTAAACCGCATTTTGGTATTATAAAGAAAATAGAGCTGGAAAATCGTTTTTGCACAGATCATAATGTTGTAAAGTAATAAATCAATTACATAAATATGTAATTAAAATGAGAAGTTGTTTAAAAAACTAGATGTGGGTTACACCACTTCTGCGCTGGTGGCCTCAATTATTCTCGTGTGTGAATGCTCATGCATACGTATGTATATCGTTAGATGGGAACAAAGCACTGAGCGCTATACATACATACATATACATATGAATATGAACGTGTATATGAATAAATGTATGTACATATGTATACAAAAATACTATATTAACGGCCTGTCTCACGATGTCGACAAGAAATGTTCTATCGCTTACGTACATAGGTATATTGAAAACAAAAACAAAATCAGAAAATTTATTTTTGTTTTCAATATAATTAAGCGATAGAAAGTTTCTTGTCGACATCATGGGTCAGGCCGTAAATTTTAAATCTAAGCAAAGACGTATTTATTGAAAATATTAAGAATGCACCCAGCAAAAAAAGACCAAATGATACTGACGCTACTGAATCTCACTGTTACAGCAAACCAAACACAAAGTTATTTACGCAAACAAGTAGTTATTACACTGTGCGACAAGAAAAACCAGCTACTGAATCTCACTGTTACAGCAAACCAAACACAAAGTTATTTACGCAAACAAGTACTTGTTACACTGTGCGACAAGAAAAACCAGCCTCAACAATTTTAATGGGAAATGAAAGTAGACCATTAAATTTTTTTGGTTTTTGTTTAATTGGCTTAATTGCCGGTGGCGAACGTACGGTTCGCGAACTTACGATTTTTCCACATGTTTTTTTTATTATTATCACCATACCTCCTTCCCATTTTCGAAAATTTTTTTTGTCCTTACACTTTTTTCTTCTTACTATTTGGTAATAGAAAGACAGATCCGTACAGACAATGGTGTCTGCGTTCCCTAAAATTGGTGTCAACATGTCCTTAAAAATTCAAGGATTCGACCTCGAAAGATGAGAGTGACGATGCCCAGAATTTACAGCTTCCATCAACATCAAAAAGACTTCGAACAATGAATGTTAGTTATGTAGTGCATTTTAATCCAAAATTTTAAATTTTATATTTTACCACACCTACATATGTATATCGCCCCCACATTTTTTTAAATAAAGGAAAAATATAATAAATATTTGGTTGGTCCAGTTGGCAGTTCTGTTTACTTAATAGTCTCCTTTCAGTTCCCATTGAAATTGTTGAGGCTGGCTGCGATGACCCGAAATTCGTTGCATAGTGTTATCAGAGCTCAGATTTCGATGAAAAGTCGTATTTTTTGCAGTTGTTTTCAAAATTGATAAATGCCGTATAAATGAAAATTTTTTTGGTTATTTTTTCTGTATTTTTTTCATATATTAGTTTTAGCTCATTTTGTTATTATTCTAAGATTTGTTTGGTCTATTTTATACTGTTTTACTTTTGGGTAATTGTTTTAGGTAATTTTTTATTATTTTGAGTTATTTTTTGTAATTTTCCTTTTTTTAACTTTTTGGTAAGTTTTTCATTGCTTTAAGTCTCAAAGTAAGCTTTTAATGCATTGTAGTATGTCTTATTGAGGAGTTCCAAACGAAAAGGTTATCCCTCAAAAATGGCATATCGCTGATCAAAAATTCTAAAAATACTCAAAGTTCCGCAGATGATGAAATTGGTAAAAAAAATATTTTTAAAAATTTGGTGGAAACAAATCATGATTTTGAGATATTGTATAGCATATCTACAAAGATTTCTAGAGTTCATTTTGACGCTGCAAGCTACAATTGGAAACTTAAGTACTAACGATCTTTTATATTTCATGTTGAATTTATTGAAATAACAAGTTTTAAGTGAATTTTTAAGGTCAGTTTATAATTTTTAGAGGCAAATTTTTGCATTTTCTAGGTCATTAGAATCCGAACCCTGGTTTTTTACAATAAGTTTAAACACGAAAAAGGAAAAAATTTACAAAAATATCTCAAATAGTATGCATATACATACATACATACGTTCACATTTATGTACATATTTGGCAGATACTTTATCCCAGAATTCATTACATTTTTCACTTCATTTTAGAAATACTGACGATTTGAGACAATTCTCAAACAAAAGTCATTATAAAACCGGAATATTTTTTTAATTAACATTGAATACATACATGTTTTAATTTTAATTATTTATTACTTGCATATACATAAAATGTATGTTTGTAGGTATATACGTTTGCTGTTTGCTTTGTTCTTATATTTGTTGCTTAAATTTAAAACTTATTGCTGCTACACACTTTTTTTAAAAAATATTTATAAGTATATATATTGGCACTGTCATTATTTATAAATTCAGAAAAGGTGGATACATACATACATATGTATGTATGTATGTATGCATGTATATATTTATGAGACTTGTTTCCGATGCTTTCTTTAAAGATCGATCCAACCACGATCACAGTATTTGTTCAACTGAAATTTTAGTTTGGCTTTCTCGATCTTTTTCACTGCATTCTCCTGCTCTCATAACCAAAAAGCTTCGTGTGTAGGGCTGCCAGGCAAATCTTTTAGCATCTACTGCTTATATAACATTTTTTTGTAAACGTATTTTGATTATTAAATTTTATTGAATAAATTACATGCAAATCTCAATACATCATATGACGCTTATTACTAATTTTTTATCATTAATAAAGAAATAATTTCCTGATCAGAATAAAATATTTATTTATTAACGCGATTTTCTAAAGAAGGTAAGAAAATTTAAAAAATGTTCACCTGCACCCACCCATGCCTATATACTTGGGCAGAGAGTGGTTGTTAACATCAGTTATTTAGCATGAATTTTTAATGAGATGAAATTTATATAGTACAATTATTGATTTATCGTCGGCATCTTTGGTGATTTTAAATATATTCGTTTTTTTTAAATATATTACTGTTTTCATGTTAAACACCAAACCTTAGGTTTTCTTAATTAGGTTTTTATGTGGCTAGTGAAAATTCCAAAGATATAACTATGAATATGGTTAAAATCTTAGCGAACCACAAAAATTGATTATCATCGTTATCAAACATCAACGACCAAAGTCTAAACTACAAATTTGATGAGTATAAATTTGTTTTTGAGAAACCTGGCTTTCGACACCGGACGGCCTAATGTGCCTTCAAGACTGTAATTTATTGAGAGGGGATAGAGATGCCAATGCTGGTAGCTTATCTATTTTTTTAAAAATAATATTGGTTGCAAAATTCGTCTTATTTTTACACATTTGGCATCAATATGAAAAGATAATACGGACACAGGAAGCATGAAGGAGCGATTATTTTCTTCAGTAGAAATATTTCCACCAACAATTTTTAAACCATCAAATTAATAATTTAATTACAAAGAAAATACTGACAATATTTTGATAACTTTAAATTGATATTTATCGGATTCTTTTTTATCGTTTAGATTATAGAACAGAATTTTAAGATTTAACAAAAATTTTAAAAGAAAATTATTTTATATGAAATCTTTTAAAAGAAATGATGAACCGTTTGCATTTTTGAGTTTATACAGAATTTTCAATAATAAAATCAGTTAAATCAATCAAAAATGTCTATGCAGCAGGCATTGGAATTATTTATGTGCCGAAAATTTTCATTATATGAAACTTCAATTGTTGAAGCTGTGCTGCATTGATTGCATGCATTATTTTAAAGACGTAATGCGTTAAAATTTACAAGCTTTTGGTCTTACGTTTATAATTACAGTGATGCAGCGGGAATGCATTTATATCACACTGTTTCGAGAAAATGCTCTTTGGCAGAGCTTGAAAAGCAACCAACTAAAGGTTGGGAAGTTGTAGGCAGAGTAAGCGATATATAAAAACTGTTTTCAAAATTTTTGAAACACAATTCAATGCGAACATTAACCTATTTAAAATATAGTTTTGGCTTTGTTTCGTTTTTGGGGTTTTTTCGGTTTTGGCGATTTTTTTAAGTTTTGGGGCTTTTTTAGTTTTAGCACTTTTTTCTCGTTTTGGCGTTTTTTTCGGCTTTTGGCGATATTTTCATTTGGCGATTTTTTTTATTTTGGAGACTTTTTTAATTTTGGTGATTTTTTTCATATAGGAGATTTTTTTACTTTTGGCGACTTTTTCGGTTTTTGGCGTTTTATTTCATTTTGGCGATTTGTTTAGTTTTGACACTTTTTTCTCGTTTTGTCGACTTTTTCGGTTTTGGCGTTTTTTCATTTTGGCGTTTTTTAATTTTGGCGATTTTTTTCAATTATAGGCTTTTTTAGTTTTGATACTTTTTTTATCGTTTGGGCGATTTTTTTCGTTACTTGGCGTTATTTCATTTTTGCGATTTTTTTTTAAGTTTGCAATTTTTTTTTCATTTTGGCGATTTTTTTCATTTAAACAATTTTTTTTATTTTTTGTTTTAAAATAATCCGTAAAATTAGAATAAACCCCATAAAATGTAAATGTTGTATTAAGAAAAAATATATGAAAAAGTGATGTTAGAGTTCAAAATTAAAAGTCCCCAAATCCCTCCCCAGGAAATTCTGTCCACAAATGAGAAACGAAATCTCCATTTTGGGGACAAATCCCCTAATATGGCTGCACTGGTCAGTAATATTAAACTAGTTACACTTTTTTACGGCCTGTCCCACGATGTCGATCGAATGCTTATACTGAAAACAAAAACAAATTTTCTAATTTTATTGTTGTTTGCAATACAAGTTGTCGATCGAACGATTTCTGGTGACATCGTGGGACAGGCCGTTAGTCTTACTTAAAATCAATATCCTTCACAAACTTTTTCTTATTATGTTGATATTAAATTATATTAAAATGTCCAAATATATGTATATAAAATCATACAAAACTTTTTCAAAAAATATGATAAAATATTGGCTTATTTTGTCATCTGTATTATCTTCTAACTTAATTTTCTCAAATCAATACAGATTGACAATACACAAGGGTACATTTAATTCTGCATTATCGAATATAATCACTGTTATTCTAGTTGTCGACATCGACGTCACTTTAACACAATACCAAAAAATTGGTGATTCGCTAACTTTTTTTAACGATAATCGCATCGTTAAAATAATTATAACGAAAACTTATCGAATTTGCTATTCAGTAACATTTTTAACGATATTCGCTGTAGTTAATGTCAGCTGTCTACTTATTTAAGCGACAATTTATGTGCGTCCTGCGTCCTGTCATTAAAAATAAGTTTCAGAATCACACAATCGTTATTTTATGCGACAAAATTTATAGACAAAAATTACGATTGTCGGATCGTTAAAAGTTACTGAATCGCACTACTGGAGTACAATTTTGTGTTACATACAAACTATTTCCGTTCCCTAAGGTCTAGAAAATAGCATAAACCTGCCAGCAGGGGTCAGTTGTTTTCGACAACGCGTACACAAGCCTCAATTTTTTGGTGTTGTGTTAAAGTGACTCGATGTCGACAACTGGAATAAGTGTGAATAACTTTACTTATTAACAGTGTTATGCATAACGAAACCCGGACATGAAGTTAGTATAAGCGATGGAATTGAACATTGCTCTGAAAAGTTTTGCCATACAATCATACATTAAAAATCAGACTACGATTCAATTCAATAGTGAGTTAAAACTACATTATGCACCGATTTTTAATATCAAATTTTAACATAGTTTATATCGATATTTCTCGAGAACTTTGTGCATCTTCTTCAGGAAACAAAAGTATAATTATTGCGAAATATCGAAATAAACTATAATTTTTGGTCGTTGTTATAAGGAAGTGTTGTTAAACCTAATAGCTACATATGTATTTAATGTTTATTTTATTTTATTACGATATGGCTAGCGAAGCGCTCCCGACCGGCTATCCATAACATAAATCCAAGAAAAATTATTAGCAATGAACCCACTAATTGAACTGACCTAAAGAAACCGAAGTCCCACATTTTGTAAAATTAAAAATGGTTACGTTATACACATGTGTGTACACACTTGGATACACAGATACATACATTGAAAGATATATCGTCAGCTAAAACTATAAGTGCGTTATAATTTTTTACAAGAGAAGCAAAAGTCATGTAATTTACAACAATTTACGACTTATCCCTAAATATGTGTCTGTCTTTTGTACTTTTCAACATATAAGGGTATATAATGTACATATGCATGTATGTGTGTTCACGGCTTTTGCCACTCTGGGTGACCATATCAACCTTAGTACACATATAAAAGTGTTTTCATTAAAACATGTGCATTGTTATTTTCATTTATTTTATAAAATCATTCGTCATATTATGAATTTACGTTAATTAAGACATTTTTTAATTATATTTTATTATTGTATTCACAAGTATTTATTCTTACACATATGTACATACATACATCCAAAACTACATACATACATGCATACATACATAAATACACACATACATACATACATATCATAGGCTTATAGTGTAAGTCGTCTAACTCACTTCAACAGAATTTTACATTAGAGACAAAAACTGTTGGTGGAAAACACTTTTTTGTTGGCATGTAATACCATTCTTTCTAACGCATTTAAAATATCTGTGGAAGTCAGGGGAATTAGTTACCAAATACTTTGATAAAATTTGAGATTGCTTAAAAATTAACGTCATTATTGATACAATTTTCAATACACGCTATTTAGCGAAATATTCATAGGGACTTAATCCACGTGGAAGCCTCTCTAGATCTCTCCTCCGATCATTCTCCCACAATAGTTACAATTTTACACCCACTAAGGAGTGATTTAACTAACTCATATGTGAAGATGGTTAATGGAGTCAACTGGCTAGGAATCAAAAAATATCTTAGTAGTCACTGCCTTGAAAACATTCAGCTAAGATCACCCGATGATATTGAATTTGACATTGCCAATGTAATACCGAAAACATTAAACAGGGTGCCGAACATGCCACTACCTCCTATCCGCAGACCGGCTTTAATAGAATTTATTCTACTTAAACTGAACGTCTCGTCTCGAGGCAAAAAGTAATTGCTGAGCTCAACCAGTAAAAAACTCCAGGTATGGATGGAATCATGTAGTAACAAGATGCTGATGAACTTGCCTCATATTGCAATAAGAATCCTGCTATTTATTTTTAATGCCATTTTACGAATGCAGTATTTTCCACATAACTGGAAACTTGCAATGATCAAAATGATTCCAAAGCCTGGCAAAGATCTTACCAAGGCTGAATCATATAGACCTATAAGCTTACTATCAACAATCTCAAAGGTTTTCGAAAAGCTGCTTATAACTAAATTGTCCAAAGTTTTATCTGATAATAGGTGCATCCCGGACCATCAATTTGGTTTTAGAAGTCAGCATAGCACCTTTGAACAAACGCATAGATTGGTTCTAGTTGTAAGCAGAACATTTGAAGAAAAGAAGTATTGTTCTGCTCTATTTATTAATTTTTCTCAGGCATTTATTTGATATTGAGTATGGCACGAAGGTCTAATTTTAAAATTTAAGACATTTCTGCCAATAAACATACAAAAGCTTTTGAAAAGTTATATTATTGATAGGATGTTCACTGTTGCGGAAGGAGACTCCATGTGTGTGCGCGAATCTTCCAGTGTGCCGCAGGGTAGTATTCTGGGGCCGTTCATGTGTTTAATATATACTTCTGATATGTCTGTGAGCAATAACATCCACAATTTATGTATGAGCATGTACGAAAGCCCAGAAACATATTACCCAGCTGGAAACATGGTTGAACCTATGGAGAATTAAAGTAAATGAACAAAAGTGTGTCCATATAACGTTTACCTTAAGAATTTGAATCAACTATCAGAATGTTTCTCAACATTCTCAAGTGAAATACCTTGGTATACACCTTGATCGAAGGCTTACCTGTAAACATCATATTGACTCTACGCTAACTCAAACGAAACTTAAGTTAACTCAAATATATTGGTTTATTGCCAGAAATTCAAGTCAGCCTAGACTGCAAACTTTTAGCCAATATTTTGCTACGAAATTCAGCTATGGTGCACTGTTCCAGCTTCAAATGTTGAGAGCATCCAACGAAGGCAAAATAAAATTTTACGTTTGATAATATCGGCTCCATGGTACATCAAAAATTCAAATATACATCGTGATTTAAATATGCCACAAGTGGCTGAAGAAATTGCAAAATATGCAGGGAAATGTTTAACGAAACTCGAGTCACGTCCTAATCCTCTTGCTCGTAATATCTTGAACTTTACTGGACACATCCAGAGGGACACTAGGGCTGTAATACTCGTATTCAACAGTACAAATGAAACTTCTTAAAAATAATTTGTGTGCCTAATACGACATTTATGTATGTATGTATGTATGTACATACATACATATGTATTATTAATTACTTTAACTAAGTTTATGTCCGATACTGGTCGGGCCTAATAATTATATTCAGATTTAAGATTTAAATACTTATTGTTAGTTCATTTTTGAAGATACAATAAATCTTCCTTAATTACATAAACACGATGTTGATTTTGCAATAAACAAAAAAAAAATACACCTTTTGAAACACCCTAAAAATAAATTTGTTGTTTAGATATTTATCGCTAAAATTTTCAAATATTTTTGAAATTTCGTTATTTTCTTGTTTATTTTAGCCATATTTGTTGGGAAAAAGTTGGCAACAGTGGTAATCGGGGCTGCTAAAAGAATTTGAATAAAAATCGTCAATTTCCTTATATAATAATATAAGAACACAATATAATAGAAACCTTATTTTTTAATTGTTTAGTTGATCGATTTTTACTATTAAACTGGATGCATAGACCACAGAACGGTTTGGTTGCTCTATTTTATGCATTTGAATGCAATCACAAAAGTAGAGCCTCATGCTTACATATGTATGTATATACATATGTATGTATGGATGTATGTATTGTAAATTGTAAAATCAACTTAGTAACAAAAAGTTGACATGAGAAATATTTATTTTTCAGATTAACTTGTTTATGTATTCCTAAAAAACTAATACGGAATAAATAAAATAACGCCATAAAGACACTTTATTCATTTTAAATTTTATAATAAATCTTAAAAGGCATATACATCATAGATGCATACACATATGTAAGTACATACATACATATGTATGTACTCCCATCTAAATTAGGGTGGGTCAAATAATTTGACTCAAATTAAATTATATTTGAGCAATTAAATTATATACATACATAAAATTGTAAAACCCCTTTCGATTAATATCGGCATAGATTTTATGAAAAATTTACGGGCTACACGATGATGACTTTGTTTTATTTATTTAGTGGTTGAAAATCTTTTTATCTGACATCTGATTAAACAGCCAATTTTTTGAAAACATAATCCTTTTCGATTTTATGTCTCGTTTTATAACGTTTAAAATTAGATTTTCATTGTATTTCGTATTTTCCGTTGTTTATAAGAAATACTTTATTTTTCCTATAACCTTTACTTTATTTTTATTCAATGCTGAACTTTTTTTGCGATTTGTTTGATGTTTATGAAAAATAAAACCAAAATCACTTCTTTATACTGAATATGGTGCAGATTATTTGAGAGTAAAAATAGAAAAAACAATAGAGACATCTTTTTTTGTTACGGAAGCCGAGATTCGTTCTTAAGTTAAGTTAATTCGAATACAGTAAAAGGCATTCATTCACATTTACTTGTTTATTAGATTTTTTTTAAGTTAAAGTACAAAATATAAAAAAAAAATAATTTTTACGGTTTAAGTCAGTTAACATTTTAACATTAAAAATATATGGCCTTTTAGTTAAACTTAAACAAAAATAAGAGAACCGGTTTTTAAATTACAATTTCACTTAATTTTACGCACAGAATTTTATGAGTGTAGACTGAAAGGTGTTTTGTTGTCACTCACAGTATTACAAAAATGTAAACATGGTTTCGTTATGTATGTATGTATGTGTGCACGCATGTAAATTTTTAATTATGTACGTACAAACCAAGGCGAATTCAGTATCAGGTGACCTTATCAGCGCAGCTGATTATCAGCTGTTGATGCGAAATTGAGCAATTTGAACCAAAACGTCAAAATTTGTTCAGAAATTTATTGACAGATTGGTTTTCTAGCATAGCAAACTACATGTTGTTTTTTGTGTTGTAAAATTGTTGTACTGATAAGGTCACCTGGTACTGAATTCGCCTTGGTACAAACATAAACTGCGTCTTTAAATACAAATTTAAAAGTTTCTATGCAAAATGAAGACAGCAAGACATGACGATTACACGAACATTCCCTACGAGATTAACAATATTTTATGGAAATGCACTTTTGATATTATTCACAATTAGGTGATGTTTTTCATATACATACATACATACATACATACACATGTGTATGTATGTACATATGTGTGATGCGATGACAACAATAATTGTAAAAAACCTATGTATGTACATAAGTATGTACATAAGTATATGTTCTAAACTTTGAATTAAATCCTGGTACTAGAGGACCTTCTCAGGGATGCAAACAAAATTCCAAATAAATTAAGAATCAATCTTAAGTTTCTGAGGTCCAATACTTTATATACTACATACATATGTATGTACTTTAGTTCAAACTCAGCGTCCTAAATTACTTAAGGAAAATATTCCCTTTCTGGAATCAAAAACCTTGTACACTATTGTTATTATCTGAGTAGAAAATATTTATTTTATTTTGTTTGCTATTTTGGGGACATGCAATATGCAATTTTAGTCGAAAAATTTGTTTACACCCTAATGACAATACACTCTTTTATATCAGATTGAAGTATCTTTGATGCTATTTATAGCACATACCTGTTGCTAGACTGGTAGTGGAGTTGCATTGAAGATTTGTATCTTATTCACTGTCTAAAGAATGTATGTATGCTATTTTTACATTTAAAATTGCAGCAGACACAAGCCAAGGACTAAGTTAGATATTAAAAATAGAATAGGCTCTTTATACATACATACATACATATTTACATACTTATACAAGTTTTATAGTTGTCTTGTTTTTAATATTGTATTTTTTTCACTAAGCACATTACTTTGAAATAACTCGTAGTTAAAATTTTGATTATTGAGTTCTTGTTTTAAATTTGATATTGGTTGAACTTCTCATTTCGGTAAATGGTTAACATAATATATCTAGTTGTTCTAAGAAACTTTCGGATAAAGTTTCCCTGATGATCTGCATTAGCTAACCAGCTAACCCATCAATAATGAATTTCAATGTATTTTTAATAAAAATATAAAGGCATGTTCTGAAAATCACATTTTTCAAATCACTCGTGATTTTACGAGTAATAAAAGTCATGCAGATATTTGTCCGCTCCTTTTTAGGGTTCCGTACACCAAAGGTAAAAGGACAGCGTAGCGAAAACAATAGGGTTTGTCCGTCTGTCCGCCACAGGATATTTTCTCAGGAAGCGTAAGAGCTACGGACTTGAAATTTGGACAGAGTACAAATACATGAGTGTTAAAAATTAAAGGGTGTTCCAAAACGAGCAGCGAAAAATGTTAAAATCACATGTAATATACGAGTAAATATAATTGTATGTATGTATGTATGTATATAGACAATTGAAATTTGTAAGGTTAGTGTGTTTTTATACAGACTCCAACATATAACACTAAAATGTAAAAAATTTAAATTAAAGGGTTTTCCATCAATTAATGTAATATTAACTATATAATTTTGACAACTTGCTGTATCGTGGAAATCGTAAAAGAAACTCTTGAAATTTTCAAAAGCGGTAAAAATTAAAAATCCCAATATTTTGGAATCACCAAACCGACAAAATCGCCAAAAACTAAAAAATCGCCAAATTAAAACAAAATTTAAAACTAAATTAAATTGCTAAAAACCAAAGAAATCACCAAAATGAAAAAAATCGCCAAAATTATAAAAATCGCCAAATGATAAAAATCGCCAAAATGAAAAAACGCTAAAAACTGAAAAAATTCACCAAATCGAGAAAAAAGCGTCAAAACTAAAAAAAAAGGCAAAATGAAAAAAAAACCACCAAAATGAAAAAAATCGCCAAAATTAAAAAAAACGCTAAAAACTGAAAAAATCGCCAAATCGAGAAAAGTGTCAAAACTAAAAAATCGCCAAAACCGTAAAAACACAAAAAGAACGCCAAAACTAAAAAACGCTCACAATCGAAAAAATCTTAAAAACGAAACAAATGCCAAAACTTTTTTTGTAAAATTTGATTTTCAGAACATGCCTTATATTACTGAATAAGTAAAGTAATAATTTAGTGCGTTAACAAATGTTAAACTTAAATTCTAACAATTCCCAAAAAAACATTAAAAATTTCAATCATTCACTAGTGATTTGAAAAATGTGCTTTTCAGAACATGCCTGATATTATTGAATAGGTAAATTAATAATTTAGTGCGTTAACAAAGGTTAAACATAAATTCTAACAATTCAGTTTAACAATTTTATTTGCCGAAAAACTATGGTTTAAACTTAATTTGAATTATACATTTATTTCCTCATGAAGTTAGTTACATGAAAGATTTTTTATTTGTCAATAAGAGGGCAGAAGAAACAAATCAGATAAAAAAAGTTGTAAAAAACTCTTAGGAGAGACTTGCAACTTTTTATTTTTTAATGAAAATTAGCGAGAGAGAAATACAAAATGTATACATTTCTATTTCAACACTCTCCCACATATTCCAGAATTGCTGCAACAAAAATTGCAAGTCTGGACTTGGACCATTAGCAACTACAAAAAATTTCGTGTAACAAATTTCATTAATTTGTATATCACTTAACAGAATTTGGTGAAATTTACGCTAATTGATAAACATTTTAAGTCTATTAAAATCAGAAAATATTTAAAAAATATTTGGCGATATCGTCAACGGTATCTCTTGAACGATTCGCCGGTTATTTTTCAAACAGCTGATTGTTTTTCGACTTGCCCTCAGCTCAAAGAAAAATTACGGGCTGTTCCGTGCAAGAAGAAGAACATTATTCTCTCAAAAGCTCCCTTACTTGCCCAAACTTTGAGTACGGGAACAGTTTTCGGTAAAATTGGGATCCCGCGAGCTCCCAATGTGTAGTACGCGATCATACCTAAATTTTGTATGTCGAATTCTGTGAAGGAACTCGTTAAAACCTAGTTAAAGTTCGTCGCTTATGCTAACTCTCAGTGTTCCATTGTGCATAACGCATTATGCAATAACAAAAATCACTAAAAGCAAAGCAAAAATATTAATTCACTGTTGATTTTTCGAAAACAAGTTTTTTTAACTTGTATTTCGTTGATAAGCAACCTTTAAAAATTAGTTTTTATAAAATAATTTAAAGCTTTCGTCTATTTCATAGAAATCGAACACAAGTCGTCAGTTTTTCAGTTTCGTTCTGTTCTGTTTCGGATCAACCTGTAAAAATCAAAAACTTGATTTTAATTTTGGGTGACAGCATAAACTAAATAAAAATATTTTGAAATAAATTGTGATTGTGGTTTTAGAATTAAAAAATAGTAATTTTTAAAAGAAAAAAATTAAATTATGTATGTATATTGAAACTTAACAACGGACGGTACAAAACTCATCGCTTTAGTGGAAAACTGCAACCCTCCTGGTCAGAAACAGCTGATAAGTTACTACAGAAAAAGTAAGTACTCCAATTTAGAAGCAAACCGGCAAAATACAGAATAGTAACAGAAAGTAAAGGCTAATGTAGCCTTTGGTTCTAATTCATAAATGTTTCGTTTTAATGAAATTGTTTTTTCTTGATTTTAAAACTTTTTTTGGGTGTATGTATGTTTCTTAGATACCCTGTAGGAAGAATCAATTGAGAAACAATAATAGGTATGTTTTATTCGAAACATATACCTACTTAATTTTTAAGAAGCTATAGCTATAGCTACTTAATAAGTTTATACACATTTAAATTTGTTTGTTTGTTTATATAAAGTTCGAATAAAACATACCTAACGATTCACTATTGCCTTTGCCAGCAGTACTACTGACGAATTGTACCGCAGAAATTGTGTTTTGCTATAGACATTGAACATGTGCATGTTATTGAAAATAAACTACTGCAATTGGTAATATTGACTAGGTAGTTATTTTTGGTAATTGCAGTATACATTTACTGTTTTATTAAAAGAACAGAGCTAATGCAAAAAAAATTACACAACAAAAGTTTTCAATTTAAAATAAATAATCATTTTTGTCGAATGTACGAATATTCGAGCAATTTCCTTAACTATTTTGTATAAAAAGTATTTTACATTTCATAACTTTTTAATTTGTTAACAATAGGATCTTAAGCAATCAAATTACTCCAAATTATAAATACTTGTGTAAGCTTGTTTGTATAAGCTCGTTCAATAAACGCATCTTTTAATTTCTTGCTGGGAAAGGATAATAATTCTTTCTTTAATGGAATTAGAAGGTGTCTTACAATTCCTGATAAAGAGTTTAGTCAAAAATAACTGATTTTCATTAATCAAAAGCATTAAGAATCTAGTTATTGAACGACCTAGAAAAGCATTCAATTTCTTAATATTATTCCTAAGCTTTCCTATCCAATACTAACTTTTTAAAATGCGCCACAAAAAGCGAAAGGAAGAGTACGCAAACACTTTATTTTCATGATTATTTTGTAGTCAAAATATCGCAAATAAACTCAAGTACGATGAAGTATTTGATAATGTTTTATTAACTGATCTAAAAAATTGTATGAAGAGACTTTCCGCCAGGCTTAAGTTATTTTTTAAGGTATTTTAAGTTTTTTCTTGTAGCTTTTCAATTCTTATATGTATATAGTATTGAGTAAAAGATTTCCCAAATTTATTAATAAAAAAATAAGGATTTTCACGCTTCGTAGTAAATTAAAAAAATTAATAGTCCTTTTAAAGATACTACGGCCGACTTCCTAAACGCAAGTTGCAATGCACAATTTAATAAAATGCGTGTGCAAGCATGTATTAAGAGCAAACTTACGCTGCGTAGACATTTTTTGCATTTTATCGGCATTTAGGAACGTCGCTATGCAACTCATACATATGTTTGCCTACAAAATAAAAATGAACGATTTTGACAACTGATACTCATTAAAATGAGTTGCCAAACGATTAGGAACATTGGACATTGCCAGAAAGTTTAGATATGCGTTTACGAAGTGTGTGCATTGTAAATATGAATTGCAACTTGCGTTTAGGAAGTCAGACTACATTACAAGACCACAACAACAAAATACATTGAAACATAAATTAATATACTTTTTAAAAAAAGCAAAACCAAAAGCAGTAGCATATTAAGTGTAGTAATTGTACAAGTCAATTGTACAATTTTAAAAAAGCCATAATACTGATTAAGAATCTAAGAATTTTATTATTCGACATATTGTCATAAGTATATTTCAATTTGAAATAAGTTTTTACTTTACTTTGAAATTTATTAAGAATCGATAAAACTGTAAGGAATGCAAAAAAATTTCTCGAAAATTCGCAAAAAGTTTCTAACAGCGGAATGATGACAAAGTTTAATAGTGTTTTAAAATCTTAAAACTGCAAAAAATCGCGAAAATTTGCACAATTACGAATAAGATATATTATTGATTAAAAATCGCTAAAACTTTAACGAAAGCGAAAATTTCCCAAAAATCGCGAAAATTTACAAAAACATATTTACAGCGGGATGAAAACTGTTTGGAGGCTGAAAGCATGAAAAAAGTCGCATTTATCGCGAAATTCGCAAAAAAAAATCGCAAGTTGCAAAATTATAAACAAAATTTTCTAAACTTTAAGGAATGCAAAAAATTCGCTAAAAATCGCTAAAATGGCGGAAATTTGCAAAAAAAACTTATTAATAGCAAGATGATAAAGTCCAATATTATTTAAAAATCGGCCAAACTTTTAGGAAACTCAAAAAATGCAAATGTCGATTTTATTGCAAACTTTGCAAAAAAAAATCGAAAGCAAGCGCTAAAATTTATTAAAAATCGCAAAAGTCATTAAAAATATAAAAAGTTTGGAAAAAAAACTCGAAAAACGCGAAAAATCGCAAGTAAGCGAAAAATTGCTAAGCGTATTGAAAAAATTACTAAACCTATAAATAGTAAAAAAAATATAGAGAAATAAAGGGATTTGTGTTTATATTTTTGAAAAAATTATTTTATTTTTATAAATGTGAAATATTTGAAAGCGGCACCACTGCCAATATCAAACTCTTACGTATCTTCAATTTGATCCACTGCCTTTTTTTATCAAAAACTCAACAATTTTATCTTTTCCCGTTTTTAGGCATTTACGTTACTTTTTGATTTGTTATTCTATAATTTCAAATAATGAAAAGAAAAATCAGCTCTTTCAAATTATTTACATCGACAAAAAAAACGTTCACGCTTTGCCACAAAAAGGCTTTTAAATTCAAAAAGGTTTTAAAAAAACTACGAAGCGTGAAAACCGGTAATATATTCGAAAAAAAATCATATTTTTCCACGACAAAATATGCTGACTCTAAAAAAATATTTTTTTTTGATCCGACTAAAATATATCTCAAAAAAATTTGCAAGCCAGTCCAAAATAAATTTTTCTTTTTGTAGACCTATAAATTAGTAAGCATATTTAAACCACATTTATTTTTACAATAATGAGCGAATTAACTACTGAAAAGTTAGCTTTTTGAGTTGACGTATTTTAAGTATAGGCTCTCGATATGCTTTTCAATTTTATTTTAACTATATCATCAACATTAACAACTTGTGAAATAAACTTTTCTACATGTTCTTTTATTAAAAGTAAAAAAGCATCGTCTGCAAGCTACGAGTAAAAAGTGGGATTATCTGGAGTTTTAAATGATTTTTTAAAAGAAATCAATTAAAAAATGTGTATAAATACCTATACTTTTTAACTAATTTCGTTTCGGCATTTAACTCCCGACCAAAAAAAAGGGGTATTACAATTTTGCAGTGTGTATCTGTGTATCTGTTTTTATGTACGAGTCCACGTAGAGACCAAAGAGCTGGAGCGATTTTGAATTAGTTTTTCTGTTTGAAAGGTGACTTGATCGAGAGTGTTCTAAACTATGTTTGAAATTATCGCATCTTTTCTAGATATATTCAGTTGAGTCTAATTTTGAATTTATGTTAGTAATATTTATTATTATTATGTAATATTTAAAATTTCTAAGTTTGTTATTAAAATTGTTTGTTTTTCTTGTGTAATAAACTATTTTTAGTTTTTTAATAAAAAATATTTAACTAATACAAATGCGTGTCGTTTTTTGCAAACTTTTTTAAAATCATTTTAATCAAGTTTTTTATTCTTTTTTCCTTCGAATATTCGAACAAAATTCAAAATTATTCGCCTGTTCGAACAAGAAAATGATATTTCATTCGAACAAATATAAAAGTCGTATAATTAACAACACTACTATTTAGATATGTATTTATATATGTACATATGTAATTAAAAAAGTAAACAATAATTGCTTATTTTACTATGACCAGACAAAAACTTTCGCACAACCCAATTTAATTTTTTCAAACAAAAACCACGATAATAGTTATTCTTCATGTAAAAAAACCAGCTGCTTTATTTTAATTTACAATGTAAATTTTACATACATACATACATATATATAGTACACGTACATACATACATACATATGCATGTACTTATGTACGTATAGGAACCCATTTTTCAGTCCAAAAACACACTAATTGAATAATATACATTTTCGTAGGCGTGCACCATCGTGATAAGTTGTAAACCACTCGTGCGTGATAAAAAATATTTTATTCGTGAGCGTGCATGATCGTGAAAATTTTCAAGATCATTCGTGCGTGAAAGTGCGTGAGCAAAATATTTGTCTGCGTGAGCGTGCTTGTCGTGAGTAAGAAACGCTCACGTGCATATATCTAATATGTACATAGCTTTAAGTTACATAATAAGTTAGTATTATCATTTCATTTGTTCTAATACATTTTCCTTTTGCACTCTCTGTCTTCAATAGATTCTATTAGTTTATTCGCTTTTGCAATAACGTTGTCAACATCCAAATATTTATTAGAGTTTTTTAAAGAAGATAGTTTTCTTTTCTGTTTTGAAAGATTTGTTTGAACTAACAATTTGCTAATTGATTTGTCAATATTATTTGTTAATTCATTTACATATGATGTATCATATTGACCAACTTTTTTGGATAATTCAAAACTGTAGAGTGACTCATCTAATGTTCTCTTTATTTGAGAGGTTGATGGTAAATTTATAAAAAGATTATTATACTTAATTTTACTTTTTCGGTTATATTCTGATATGGTTTTTTCAACTCGTTGAGATATTTCTTCTGCTTCGGCTATGACCTGCTGCATTCCGTCTGTGGAAACCATAATATCTTTATATTCCAACTGTAGCGTCTGCGGTAGCTCTAATGGAACCTCACTGTAATCAACAGTTACCAGATTTAAATGTTCGTAGTTAAGCCACCAAGGTTGCGTTTGATAGTTTTTTAAGTCATCTTTCAAATATATAACTTTCAAGTTGATTACCATTTTTTCAAACTGTTTAAGCATTCTATTTATATGTGCAAATATTATGGGTTTTAAAACAGTAAGATAATTTATCATACGCACACTTGAAAAAAACTCTAAATCCTGTAAGCAGTTGATTTGTTGGACGAGATTTGAGATAGCTTCATGAGAAGCTGTTGTAACGACTATATCCTCATTTTCCAGGCATTCGGACGAATATTTCAGTATCCATAATTTTAACCCTTCAAAATCAGCTGGAAATTGTTCTATTAGTGGCAAATGCAAACTTTGTAAAAAGCTTTGAATAAAACTCTTTTCTGTTTTATCTTTCCAATTGGCGGGGAAAAACTCTAGACCTAATGGCAAATTAGAACACGAGTTATGCGGTACAAATTCTTTTAGTTCTCCGGGAAACTCGGGCATATCATCAAAATCTTCTTGAGTAATGTGCAGTAAATGATCTAAAGCTTTATGGTATATACCCAAAACATGTTGCGGTAGGTTACAAATTTTATTAAAAATTGGATTGTTCTTTGCTGAAACACACCACCTTTGCCACATTTCTTCCCCTAAGGAAGTTTCTAGAAAAGGCAATATATCTTGCATAGCCAAAGCTTGTATTTCATTAGAATTCAACAAGTAGCTTTCTTTTGTTATAAAGTTAACAGCGTAAATAAAATATTTCCGAAAATTAAAATCCTTCCTTTTTGCTTGACATCCCAAAATTATATATGAACATATTAAACCTTCATCCTGCAAAGTAGCTAAGTCTAAAAGTTCTGCCAATTCGTCTCTATTACATTTGCAATTGTACGCAATAATTGCCAATGGAACACGTTTAAGGTTTTTAGTTAGTTTTAATAAATTCTTAAGACGTTGGCGGCTATGCGTATATATCTCGATGCCACTAATAAAAACTACTATTCCATCATTATTGTCTCCTTCTACAGTCATGTAATTTCCTCGTTCGTTTTTGGGATTTACTCCACTGAGTTTTCGAACACACAAAGCAATATTATGCTCAATACCATGAACAAATGAATCGGTTTCAGTCTGACATTTTGCTATCAGTTTCATTAGCCATTTGCTTATAGAACTCCCGAAGCCAGGGATCTCTTCATTATTGTCAGGTAGAGTAATTAAAAACTTAAAATATTTTCTTTGTTGCAGTATACCGCATGATGTATAGTTTTGATTTGCTAATAAATGCTGACCAATTAAAGCAAATAAATTTAAGGGATTTTCATTTTCGCTGCAAAATTTGACACATTCCATATTAAAATATATATTTAAATCACATGATGTTCCAATACGATAACGTTTTATCATTTCCATATTTTGTTCCTGACAAGGATGTTTAACAGCTTGAGCATACTGACTACGACTATTAGTTGTGACCCATAAAGGTGTATTTTCTATTATTTTCCTTTGTTCTTTTTTCTTTCGTAAGTGCATTAGCCATCTTTTAAAATAACGATTCAACAGTAATTGATCGTAACACATTTGAGCATACTCTTCATCAGCTATATCCTCTACAAAAGCTTTTACAGCTTCGTCAAATAATATCTGTGTTTGCCTATCGGAAGCTTCTTTAATGGTCTGCGAAAGTCGAACTTCATTTTCAGCAAGCTTTAAAAGTTCTTCTTCAATTAATTGATTAAGAAGTAATTCACTTGTCTTTAAAGCTTTTTCCTCTAAAATATTTTGCAGTTTAACGATTTCATTTTTTTGATCTTCTGGATGGCTCCGAATCTCTATAAATTCGTTTGGTTCTCGATTTCTTAGTTTCTGTTCTTCAATTTGTTTAACATTCCTCTCTGTAAAATATCTGGAAACATTAATCTTATTATCTAAATTATTTTCTGAGGCATTTTTTCGTTTGAAAGCAATCGCAGGAGCTTCAGTTGGAGTAACTACAGCAAGGGAATCTTCTGTACGTGTTTGATGTTTTCGCAATATATCTTCCTTTACAGAAATGTCTTCAGAAATATATTTTCCTTGTTGAAAAAATCTATTGGTTTCTCTTGCAGCTATACCGAATATGTGTTCACTTTTTGGCTGCGTATGTTTTGAGGTGGCTCCAAAAATATTTCTTAAGCTTGTCAAAGATTTTTCAGATTGAGAAGAACTAACAGGTATTTGATCAGAATTTGTTTCGAGTACTACAGGTTCAAAAATTAATTCATTCGATGACCCTATTAGCGGGGATGGATAACTGTCATCTTTCTTAATAAGTAGCGTATCTAATGAATTATTTTGAATCTCTTTCACGATATTATGTTCCTGGAGATGTTGTTTCTTTTGCTGTTTTGACAAACCTACAGGTAACTTCTGTGGTATTTTAAAAAAATTTAACTCATTATTTGATATTAATTTTTTATCTGGTTGTTTTTGTTGGTGTTTTGATTGGAAATTCGCTCCCGAATATGTTTCCATTAAATGACCATCTGTAGTTAATAACTCAATTTTAAATAATCCATTATCGTCAAAACTACTGTGTGGCTGATGATTTTCAAATAAAGACGCTGATGGTAACCTTTTTCCGAAAATACATTCGCCTACTGACACTTGCCGTTTTGACTCAACAAGCTAAAAAGAAAAAACCCAAATTATACTTTAGTTATTAATAATTATGAGGGAGCTAAGTGCAGATTCAAGAAAAGAAAGAAACATTCTCTCCTGAAAATTATTGTGATAGGTATGTATATAAGTACATATGTATGTATGTATTTCTTATTATTTTAAATTACATTCCCCTAAAAAAACGAGTCTCTATCAGGCAAGAGAAATGACGACGCCTTATTTAACTTGATAAATTCAAAAACTTCGTAATTTTTAAGGCAGAAATTTCTACCATCAGAACAGCAATCATTCCTGCTGCAGTCGTAGTTGTGCCTTCAGCTCGTTTAGTTTTGTATATTCGGCAGAGAAAGTATCGGGGTAGCTGCTTATGTTTTTAGGTGGAGAACATTTACTGCACATTGAACATAATTTTCAAAATTTCGCTATGAATAAATACATTAACTTCAGGGTTTTTTGTGCTTGTTTCATTTATTTTTATTTGAAATTTGCCGAATGCTAATAATTTTATGCAAATATATGATGTATAATACATATTGGTATCTAAATTTCATTGGTTTCTAAATTTTTACTTTTATTGTTATCCAATGGATTTCTAATTGTATGAAGGTGTAGAAAAATAAAATAGATTCATATCGAATATAAATTATTTGCTGGGTTTTGTATGAGTTTCAAAGCCTACCAAACTTATTTTGTCTTTGTGATTTTCAAAAATATTATTGTTCTATGAATTCTCATATAGTTTTTGAAAGTCTGTGCATAAAGTAAGAGGTTTGTGACTGTTCAAAATTTGTGGTTGAAGTCTACTGATGATTTGGTTTAAGCGCCAATGAAATACGTATATAGACCAAGCTAAACCACAAGCAAATAAATTTCAAATTAAAATACAAATGACAGAAATAACTGCCAAATTTGACAGTTTATTTCCAACATAATTGCTTGAAATTAACTTTGAATAATTATTTCTCAATATACGTACAATGAAACTATTTTTTTAAGCTTTTTAGGTCAGTAAATTTTATAAATTTCTTTATTTGGTTAACTTCTTCAGAATTATTAACGAAATATCGATATAAAAATAAAAATATAAAGAAATTTATAAAATTTACTGACCTAAAGCTTAAAAAAATAGTTTCATTGAACATATAAAAAAGGTCGAAAAATTAGATAAACAATTCAATATATGTACAAATAAATGTTTCTTCGGTCCAAACGTGTACATATGGTGTTGAAAATAGAATTTGACAGTTGAGAACATAATTATTTCCAAGTTTATTGCGCGTGGAGACCCCCAGTAAAGGTGTAGAAAAATAATAGATTGATATCGAATATAAATTATTTACTGGGTTTTATTAAAGTTTCTAAGCCTACTACGCTTATTTTTCTTTTGTGATTTTCAACAGTATGTATGTCTCATTATTTGTTAATTCTCAAATTGTTTCTGAAAGTCTGTGCATAAGATAAAAGGTTTGTGACTGTTAAAAATGAAAAAATATATATGAATCTAAACTGTTTAAAATATGTGGTTGAAGTCTACTGATGATTTGGCAAAACACCAATAATATATATACAATGCTCAACCACCAGCATATAAATTTTAATTAAAATGAATTAAAATGTCAAATAATAAATGTCTTCGAAATAATAATCTAAGATATATCTTAACCAGCAATGATTTGTCCAAGATAATGACAATTTATAGTTTATATTTCGTACTTACCAGCAAAGCTCTATCCATCGCATATTCGATGTTAGGTTTATTTAAACGGTCTAACAACACTCGTTTATCTAGAAGTTCACACTGCAAGCCATAGTGATTAAAAAACCTTACTGAAGACAACTCGTTGTCAAATCCGAGGATTCGGGTCAAGTAAGATAATGGAAGATACACGTCGTTTTTGCGCCAATTGTGTGACTTGATGATTGCATCCATTGCTCGAATCCGTAACTTTGTAAAATATCCCAACAAAATACAAGCCGACAAGTAAGACGTAGCGGGTGATTTAATCATTGAAAAAAATCTAACAAAATTATTGTTTTGTAAAGCGTTATAAAATTCAATAGCACGCTTTATTTCAATCCTTTTTTGAATAAAATCGGGCAGTTGCTTGATTTCCCATAAAAAGTTAGAGTTTCCCAAATTTAGAAGAATTACATAGCTGCGAAATTCGGCCTCACAAGGACATATCACACCTTTGATTCTTAAGTCGTGGTACATATATTTTAAGGTTTGCAGACATTTTGTTAAATTTTCAGCATTAATTTTTTTATCAAATACTGAAGGATCTTCTGCTACTAAACGTGCAGCACAATGTATATGAAAACGCGCACATTGTTCAACCAACTGTACTGCTTCCAAAGAACAAAGTTCTTGCTGTGTTATATCTTTTCGAATGGATCGAGTCCGATCCCACACAAAGTGAAACCATTCACCCAAAGAAGTTTTCGGATCATCGCATAGTTTCATAATACAATGTACTAAGTATAGCATTGTCATTTCTAACACAGATTCGGACCTAAGTTCATGTGACAATGGCACTTCTTGATCAGCACTACTGCGAGAATATTCCTTAACTGCTCTTCTATGGGAAATTGTTGGTTTTCCGTTTTCTTCCTCGGCCATTTCAAAAATTGAAACCTAAGATAGATTGGTTTGTAAAATTTCGATATGAATAGTTAAGTACATATCGAGCCCTTTTTTCGATTTTATCGTAAGCGGCATGTTATCGAAAATAGACTATTTTATTGAATTTAAAATTTTATGGGCCTATCCATAGTTTAGTATTATCAATAATTGTTAACAACTTGTTAAGATACAGGCTGTAACCTTTTATCGTAAGCGACAATTTACGTACAAACACAAATTTGAGTATTTTAAAAAAATTTTAAGGCTCGATATATCTAGCCTTATTTTTGATTTTATCGTAAGCGACAAAAATTGAATTGTTCAGGATAAGGTTTTTATAATATTCAAATTTGTTTTACATATGTACGTAAATTCTCACTTACGATAAAATTTTACAGCCCGTATCTTAAAAGTTGTCAAAAGTGTTGGCATTTTGATAATTCTAAACTATGGGTATGATAAGCCCATTAAATTTTAATTTCAATTAAAACATGTCGCTTAAGATAAAATCGAAAATAAGTCTCGATATATTATTTAACATTATACTAATTTTATATTAGTTTAATACTCAATATTTTTGAACAGAATGTTTACCTGTCTCTGAAATTCTCTCATCAACCTTTCCTTTTCTGGACACATATCGGGACATGAACCTTTTATCGCCACTGCCTTATTAATGTCGGTTTGTCGTGTAGTTGTCAAACGTATTAACTTATCTCTTGCTTCTAATACTCTATATTTTTCTTCATATGTAAAAGCTGGAGTTTTTAATATATCTTCTAGTTCCTGCCGAACTACACTATCAATTTTCGTAATTTCAAGTTGAAGTGTGTTCTGATTAACTGTTTTATTTATGAGCTTCGGAGTTCTACCAATTACGTATGGTTTTTGCAGCATCGATCGTAAGGATGAGTCCAGCCTATGGCTCGTTGACATTGCTTCTAGCTCAGCTTGAACCTCTGGATCAACCCATTCTTCGGTGTTTTGTACATGTCCAACATCTTTTTCTGCAAAACCAATAACAAAATCTATACCATTGAAATTGCCTGCATTTAAGAAAGCGTTCTTCGCCTCTTCCTTATTTTCGTATTCAATTGTACAACTCAAGCGCTTTGGGCGCAATATGAATCTTTTTATTTTTCCAAATTTATTGAAGTGTTTTTTTGCTACTATTTTATCTAGAAATAACTCGGGAATCTGGTTGCACCTAAATACAATTTAGGAATATATTACAAGTATTGATTGCATTAATTAATTACACTATTATTTTCACATACGTTATGGCCTTATAATTTTTGTTATCCATATGCTTCTCGAAATTTTCATCAACAGACATTTTATTTAATGATATATTGTACTACAATTTAATTCAACAAAATATATTAACAGCAATAAAAATTAACTTTTTTTCTGTGAATTCGAACATTCGAGTTTCGAAAAGAGTGTTACCGCTATTCAAAAAAGTTTCTCAAATCAGTGATGGTACTTTAAATACGTATTGCGATATGTACACACGAAGAGTAAACACCTTGCGAAACGATTATGTAACCAGATTGCATGTCAAGGAATATTAAGCGAACTGTTTATTAACTGTCGAAATGCAGGACACAACCATCGTGTGCATGAATGTTTTCGCATACAACGCATTGCACGATAAATAAAAATCATCTTATACATAAACTAATTAGAATATGGTAAGTCGATGTATAACCTACTGCTTTGAGTAGCTTATCTTGTTATGTTTGTTTCGCATAAACGCATGTGCAAAAATCAAAAAATTTTGATTTTACTTCAAGCATCGTCGGTGTGACTCATACAGGCAAAATTTCAATAATACTATTATAATGCAAGTCCTGCATTTTGACCAAGGCATATCAAACAGGTACATGTATCAGGCATATTGCTCATCCGCTGATTTTTTGTTTACAAGTTTATAACGAAGAATTCATTTGACAACTACTTTCTTCGTTATAAACTTGTAAACAAAAAATCAGTGGATGAGCAATATGCCTGATACGTGTACCTGTTTGATATGCCTTGATTTTGACCGTGAATAATGCGCTTTAAGTACAGGCACATATTAAAAACAAAAAAATATAATTCGCCCTTATTCAACTTGTCGACATCAACGTCACTTTATTAACACAATACCAAAAAATTTAGGCTGGTTTACTCGCTCTCGAAAACAATTTTGTGCTATTGAAAATCCATTTCCGTTACATAACTGCACGTTTCCACGCGCAATAATTATTTTCGAACATAAGCAATAACGTGTTCTGAATAACAGTACATAAATGTTCATGTACAAGCTTATGTTCTAAGCTATAAAACACATAAATTTAAAATATTCACTGTGCATGGATCGATGTTTATATTAATTTATTTAATTTGATTTTAAACTAATTCATTTATATTCCTTTTATTAAATATCGATGGCCTGTTTCACAATAACGAAAGAAAACTTTCGACTGAAAGTTTATTTTGAAAACAACAATAGAATATGAAAATTTGTTTTCGTTATTGTGAAACAGGTCATAAAAATGCTGTATTACTACTAGGGATGTAACGAATACGAATACCGATTCCGATATATCGGCGCTATTTCTGATTTGCCGATATATCGATATCGGCGATATTTTACTGTCGATAGAGTGATACTTCTTAAATTTTTTTAGAGCTGTTTTGATCAAACAATAAAATTTTCAACGATTTTTTTTGCATGAAAACTAAGAGAAATAACATATTTAAAGCAGAAATAACATATTAAAAACAGAAAAATTAAACTTTTCTTTTGTTTTCCTTTGCACTATAGTAGTGAAATGGTCTCTCAATGCTAATTCATGTATGTATTAAAAATAAATAGTTTGTTTTTTGTTAAGAATGAATTCAAATATCAATTTTAAATATTAATAATCTCTTACACTATAATTTTGTATAATAAAAGGTTTTGCTTCATCGGAATCGGTATCGTCGATATTTCTTATTTAGTATCGGTATCGGATCGGTAAAACGGCGTATCCTTAGTTCCCTAATTATTACCATAATTATGTTTAACTCACACAAAGAACAAATGTCTGATATCTAACAGCTTATGTTCGACATTATATCTTCGAAGTGTCAGTGAGTACTAGCTGTGAAATATTCAGCTTAAAGTTAGTTTAAAGTTAACGCAATTTCCGACAGGTTTTTGACAGTTCATCTTATATGATTGTTGTTACAGGATTTCTTATAACAACGCTCTTATAAAAGATCTTATAAGATTGAGATAACACTAATGTGAAGTCTACACGTAAATAATTATCTCTGCAATTGAATTTGACGCTCTCATCTTAAGGGCTTTGAACACTATCAAAATGCTAGCTGTCAACTTCGTGTACGTGTGCTTGTCGGCTTGATGAGAGGCAATCATTTTTATTTTGATTTTGTGCTGTTCGTTTGGCTGAAAAATATATATATATAAATGTCTAAATAGAGAAATTCAATAACAATAATTACAGGACTGCTTACAAAAAAAGAGAGAAAGGCAAAATAAGAAACTGTAACCAAGGCCTATTTATTAGGCCTATCCAACTCCAAGACGATTTCATATAAGGTGACCTTATCGCTACAACAATACAACAATACTAAAAACAACATGCAATTCGTCTGGCTTTAAAAAACCCAATCTGTCAAAAACCGTTGACTAATATACCAATACATACATACATATTTATAAAACACATACACTTTTCACTTTAAATGTAAACAAACATTAGATAAAAGAAGAGATTTTGACAATCGGGGTGCAGAGTAGCAAGTCGAGCAAAAATTTTCGGCGGCGGCTGAAAGACAAATATTTTCGGCGGCGGCGGCTGAACGGCTTAACGCCGATTTGTTTAAGCATTTGAAAAAGAGTTTTAACCCAGTCTGTTTTTAGAAAAATACGTGAATTATTGAATCACCACGTTGTAACATTATTTATTTTGAAATAGTTTGAATATTGCAGTAATTGATGTCATAAAAAATAGCTTCATAAATTATTTGTTAAACCATAGAAACATATTCTAGACTATCAGGGCAATTATGAATAACATTTCGCGAGAAATTTTTAATTTTTCATATTAGAATTTTTCTCCCTATTACTTGCTATTAGTTGGAATTTTTCCCCGGGAAAAATTTCTCGCGGAGTTTTATTCATGATTGCCTTCTACATAAATTTGATTTAAGCTTTCCGATTGAATTAAAATGAATTAATTTATTGGAACACTGCTACGGATCAACCAACAAAAAGCTTTGAACAATTAATTATCAAAACGTCGCCTGACTTCTTAAACAAAAAAGTCTATTTAAACGTGCATGTATTTAAGAAGGGACTCCAAAAGAGAACGTAAGTGTTGTCGCAGCTACGTTGGCGTTCACATAAACATTTTTTTTTATGTGGAACCAAAAACAACTATCGTTCCGGGACGCTCCCTATCATATTAAATACAAAATTTGAAAAAGTATAAAAAATAAAAGACAAAATATCGGCTGAGTAATAAGCCGCCGATAAGCCGAGTGGTTCGGCGGCGGCTCGGCTTGTCGAAAAAAATCGGCTGGATGGCTAGCCGCCAGCCGCGCCGCTACGGCTTGCTACTCTGTCGGGGTGCAAAGCAGTTCAATTAGTACAAAAACACAGCAATACAAAAAACAACTTTGTGTTTAAGTTGTCACAAACACACACAAACATGTACTAAAGTGTATAGCTGATACCAGACACATATATTTGGCTTCAATTTATGTGGTTGTGTGCGTTTGCTTACCCAAAAATAGTCTCCCATATACTAATGGTGTGAATGTTATTTATAGAAAACGCACACAACCACATATATTGAGTTGAATATGGATGTGTCTAGCACCCACTTATGGTGCTAGCAGCTTTTGACAGTTTAAACACGAAAATACAGAATATCATCAGGACGATTGCATTGACCTGATAAATAGGCCTTTGTTGTAACACTTCTTTTTTCTTCGCCAGTTAAATGACAAAATTTCCCTGCTGTCAAATGAATCGAAACGTTAAGAAATATTAGGTTTGTTTCTTTACTTCTTGGGTAAAGTTCGGTAAAATGAGAGCAAACTATAATTTCGCTCAATAATATACAAATATGCACAAAAGTACGGGAACGCAAAAAACCAAAATTTTAACACGAAAATAAACTTCAATGCATTTTTGCATATACATACGTATACACATAACTAAATACATACTTATGTACATACACACGCACGTATTTACTTACATGATTCAGCATACTTGCATAGGTTTTATACCTTAATTTCATATAAAAACTTATAAAACTTTGTCTACCACCTTTTTTTAACATTTTTTCATACATTTTTCTATTTTTTTTTAGTTTTTAGGTAAATGTAATTTTTTTCCAATTGTTTATTTTTCAAACAGCTGCTTGATTTTGTGTTTGCCCAAACTAGCACGAAGAAAAAGTACGGGCTGTTTCGTGCAAGAAGAAGAAGAACATTACTCTCACAAAAGCTCCCTTACTTGCCCAAACTTTCAGTACGGGAACGCTTTTCGTGTAAGTTGGGATCCCGCGGGATCCCAATGTAGAGTAAAGAAACACACCTATTCTAACAGCAGAAAATTTTACACTAAAAAATATATTTATATATATACAAGTTGAATACGCAGAGTTGCAAATTAAGACCACCTTGTGTCAATTCGCCTTGGCACTGCTCATGTTCAAGGCAATTTCATATAAGGTATACTCAGCTCAATTCGCTTTGGGAAATTTATACTTGAAATGTCAGAAAAATGTACTGAAAAATGTGTCGACATCCCAGGTATATACAAATTACAGGCGGCGAAATTAGTCACCTGATCCCTTGCGACCACCTAGTATTAATTCGCCTTGCTCATGTTGTTCTGCAGCTAAACTAAAATGATGCCAGATTAATTTTGAATGGAAAAACATGCTGCCAGAAAAATTTACAGGGGTATTATTATGTAAACGGAAATGTGTTCGAATTGTAATGTTAATAACATAATATGTATCAAGGCGAATTCGCCTTGGTATGTATGTACAAATTCGAACAGTTTCCGTTCCGAATCGAATTACATAATAACCCCCAGAGTACTACAGGGTGGCCCAGAAAGACCGAAGTGGTGTGAATTCCTTATAACTTTTTATTTAAGACATATTTTTTTAATTTTTTGTTTTTTAAATACAGTAAATTTATAGGGAATATTTTTAGATTAGTTATTAAAAATTGTATCCCGCAAGTGGTGGCCATTTTCTGCTTCGCACAAATGTGCTCTTTCCATTTCCATTATTCATAACTTATTTATGAGTGACGAAGCCCATTTCCAATTAAATGGGTTTGTTAACAAGCAAAACTTTAGGATATGGGCTAAGGAAAACCCGAGAGTACTTCATCAACGACAATTACACCCAGTTAAGTGTACTGTTTGGTGCGGTGTTTCTTCAGAAAGGATCATTGGTCCATATTTTTTGGAAAATGAAAGAGATGTCGCCATTTCCATCAATGGTGATCGATATCGGGCCATGTTGGAAAATTTTGTAAGGCCGTGGAATACCATCCGCAAATATGGTTCCAACAGGATGGAGCCACAGCGCACACTCCGAGGGCCACAATGGCTATTTTACGCGACATCTTTGGGGAAAGAATAAATTCGCGTAGAAGCAATTTTAATTGGCCTCCGCGTTCCCCGGATTTAACCGCTCCAGACTGTTTCCTTTGGAGTTATTTAAAAGACCTCAAACATGAGGCACTTTGGGTAAGAAGATGGTGTCTTTTCAATTGCGGTAAAGTTGTGAATTCTCCATCTCAAGGCCCAGATCTATATCCTATTCAAAATTTATGAGTTTAACTGAAAAATAGTGTTTCCAAATTATATTTCAAGAACTAAATGTAGTTAAGAGCAGTAATACGAGGGGAAAGTGAGAAATTTCAGCGGTATATATGGAAAAAAAATTTTTTTTATGAGAAGTCGTCTTACAGGCCTATTTGATGCCAATGGCGGCCAAAAACAATATTCATTTTTGTACACCTTAAAATCTTTCCTATTTGCTTACTATATAATACAAGGATGTAAAAACATTTTCTTGACAAAGAAATTTTTGAGTTTTTTTGGTTTTCATGTAATTTTGATGCTCTCATTCTTAATTTTGCTTATAACTTACGACTATATGTGCACTTAAATGTATATAAAATGAAGTCAACTACAAAAAAATTTCATAATGCAAAAAGGGAGAAAAATATTTACGATAAAAGTCAAAATTTACAACGATTTTAACTATGTAAAAACAATTACTTGACATACTGTAGCTGCAAATTTTTTGATTTAGCAGTTAGCATTATCTTTAGAATTTTTCAATTATTTATTTAGAAGTTTCTGGCATTTTTTTCATAATATAATCTACATAACTTTTAACAATTTCGGCTATACGTAAATAAGGCTGACTTCCAAAATGTCAACTGCCATGCCTTCCAATAAAGTGTAGTGTTTCATAACACAGCAGAACAAAACATTAACAATGTATACCCTTTCAAAACATCCTTGACAAGTTTTAAGAACACCGCAAACAATCAATCAGCGCATCGGTTTCAAAGCACGTGCACGTAATAAGTGCAGTGCCGTATCCGAAGACTGCAAACTGTACTTTTTACGTAAAAGTGGAATAGACAAAAGCTTTAGAGTATTTTTAAAAAACCAATTTTTAAACGTTGTTTATGTTTAGAACACGTAAATGAAATCATAATTTTTGTATGTACTGCACAGAGAAATAATACATGCTATTCTTTAAAGGTGTTCAGACTACATATGTACATACATATCGCACTTGATCAACAAGAGGGTATTTACTCAAAATTTTAAAATTTTCAGTAGAGACGAAAAACTGTGTGGTTACATTTTAGGAGAATTTGTAAATCCAAATACATCTTGACAAGCAAATTCCATTTGAAAATATATGTATTTAGATTGTTTTTATTTTTAAACCTTCCACTTATTGGATAAGAATATCTATATTTTGAAGAGTTGCAAATCAGAAAAAATTTGAGCATTTTAACATAAAAAACACATTTCGTATTAAAATTATAGTAAAACAACAACATATGGGTATTATTAGTTGATTTCTTGCAAAAAATTAATTTAAAAAATTTTGATCCTCTTCTTGATTAAGTACGATATGCATATGTACAAATTTACCATTTGACAGTGACATTCCGCATAACAAAATATATGATATATATACATATACATATGTAATTTTTAAACTATTGAGATATATAGTCAATTATTAATTTGATCATGTCATCTACTGCAAATGATGTTGTACTTTGCACTGTCTTAAGGCCTCATTAAAACCCTCACAAAGGGTTAAATCTGATTGACCTTGAGCACATTGCAAAAATTGTTGAATTTCCCAGCTGCATGGTCCCTTAGGCTCATTAGGTTGTGCAAAATTACCATATTGTTGAGGTGGCGCAGCGGAGGGAGAAGCTGCAGGAGGCGTTGTTTCTTTTTCCGATCCACTAAAAATACTGGTAATGCCGTGACCAACAGCGTGCCCTACAGCAGAACCAACAGCAACTCCACCTGCTGTTGCAGCCATTTGCTGAAACATAGAAGGCTGTTGTGGAGCTCCTACCATTGCTGGCGAGTTTTGAATGGGAGCTGGTGGTGGAGGTGGATTAGCACGTGCGGGCACATTTGGCGTAGAAGTTGGTGCAGCTCTGAAAAAAAAGAACTTTTCTTTATCTTTATTTTTAAGGAAGACATACCTATGTACGACATCCTAAAAATGTATACATATATTTATGTATAGTATGTGATGACGTTCTTTGAGTAAATGAGCGATATGTAAATGCGCATAAGTATGTACATACTTATGTTTATACTAGGTATATGCTAGATCGAAAACGAGTTTAAAATGTTCAATTTACACACGATTTAATGCAAAAATAACCTTTTATTTTTCTTTCCAGAGTTGAGTAAACAAGATATTCGTATGAAATTTTTAGACAATATGAAGATGGATAGGAGGATTAATTCTGCATCATTAACTTAAAAAATTCCATTTTTCTAGTTATGACGTCGTTTGAGAAAATGAGCGATATGTATGTATGTAGGTAAATAATCATACAAATATTTACATACATACATACATATAATGTAAATATTTACAATCGAGGTTATGTAATAAATGGTCGATGAATATTAAATTGTAATTTCATCTTGAAAAATAGGCATACATACATATATGTATGTACATTCTTCTGAATATATGTTCGCATTTTTAAATTTCTTTAACTACCCAAAGAAATGTATTTCTCTATCTAGCAATTTCTTTATTTCATAACAGCTTGAAGAATTTATGAAATATGAATTTAATTTTTATGTACACATATACATACATATGTACATACCTTCTAGAAGCTGGTGGAGGACTTGCCGAACGTCCACGTCTGACCATTCTTTTTAATTTCAATTTACTCAAATATAATTATTTAACAATCAATTTGTATTCAGTTTTTTATATATCACAATAAATTCTTCGTGCACAGATATATATGTATAAGTTTCGTGTGCTTGCTCTGAATAATTTAATTTGTTTTCTATTTGCGATACCATTAATTAAAGAAAATTTGGCAGATACTTTTGACATTAGTTAGGGTTTACACGTGTAAGTGAAGGTACCAAAAAACTGAATACACTCAAACCAGAGATGGAAAATTACCTAAAATTATGTACCAACTATGCAAACAAAATGTACATTTTACCCATAGCGGTATTTTTTTCCTTATATCTATGCATGTATGTATGTATATTAAAAAGATAAACTTAACAAAAAAGTATGTACATATTAAAATTGAAGAAACAGGAATTTGTTGACTTCAACAACGGTTTCCGTGTTCCTTTCAGCTTCTGTTTAAAAAAAATCAATTTACAAACTTTAAATAAAATGCATTGTACAATTTCAGAGAAACTTTGGTCTCTGACTAGTTATTATTTAAGAAAACATTTCTTTTTATATGACATTTGAGAAAAATCGAGATTCTGTCCAGGGGTCAAAATACGACATCCGATAGACTCGTAATTTAAAAATATTTCAATAGAGTTTATATGGAAATATTGTTAAATTAAAAGTCGTATCGAATGCCGTGATTTGCCCCCCGTTAGTTTGATGCATTGTTTATTCTGCATAAAAAATTAATACATTTAATGTGTTTTATTTAAGGTGCTTCTATACAGCAAGCCAGCCAGTGAAAACGATTATTTTTGAAGATTTAACGCAGTATGGATATAAATTACTAGATATTATTTACTTTCAAGGATTCTAGCGTGCGAGAACATTTTTGAATTGGAATGTTAGATGCAAACTATATTCGATTTAATAAGAGATTCATAAACTTTATGACATTATTATTGAAAACATTGGCGGACTTAGTTAAAACCTGGGATGGTTATGGGATGATATCCGAAAAATTACATAGACATTGCGATAATTTAATTGAAAAGTTGGTAAAAACCGGTAAATACCTGTTGAAGCTACAGTATTAAATCACTGAGATTTATGAGTAAACAACTTTTTATATAAATACGCCGAGGAAGAGCCAGAAACACCTGAAGATGGATTGTTTGTAAGTAATTGATGTAACAAAATAACTAATACAATTTCTAAATATATTTCTTCCACAGGTGGGTTTTCAAAATAGTTTCTACGAAAGTCCAGGTTGCGATATACATTTTTGGAACATTAGCATACAACTCATAATGTAATTATTCATGACAATTATTCGTTTGTGGTATACCAGCAAAAAACAAATGCAAATGCGAGTGGTACCCACATTTCTATGATCTATGATTTATATAAATATCTCAGTGTACCTTATAGATTAACTGCCGCATTCAGAAAAATAATTTTCGTTTAGAAAACAAATTTTGTATGGAAGTTTTTTGTTAAACGTTTTGTAAACCTACATAATTTTTTCCTTAATAAGACCCTACTAGTTTTCTGAACGAAACGAACTTGCAGATATCGAACCAAATATTTCTACATCTGCCTCCAAATACGCAACAATAGCACCAAAATACTCGTAATTGAATACCTGTTTCTTATAATAACATTCATACAGAAGTCCACGCTTAATTGAGTTTCTTTTAATTACCCATTTAGGATATTACCCATAGATATCGCTCCTTTGTTCAAACAGATGCATAACTATGAAATGCTTGTTTTTCAGAAAATAATTTTTAAACTTACAATTAACGTACAACTCAATGAAGATATAAAAATATTTTATTTTCTCAAGAGCTGCGTATACATCTTTTTACATGAATTTTTTACACAAGATTAAATAAGATGTAACGATTTTTTCTGTATATTAAGTCCAAGAACGCATTTTTTTAGATATGTATGTCTATGGTGTAGTAATATACATACATATACCTACATACATACGTGCATATGTGTTACTCATGTTTTGTTTTTGTTTGTTTCTTGTTCCTTATTAATTTTTAGTGACATGAAATATGTTTGTTATTCAATAAAAGAAGAACATTTTCGAAATCTACCGAACCGAATCGATACACTATCTTACGACATCTAATTGATTTCAACATCTTTCAAATGCGTAAAATTTTCTCTCGATCCGTTGAACTGCTCTTAAGTTGTGAGATGTTTACTTTACATTAAAACGTTGACATATGACGAAAACGAAATTTAAGAAAATGGGGCAAAATTAATAAGTTCCTATTTCGGAAAGTTAAAATTAACTGACTATTTGAATTGAAAACAAATTTGAGTTCTTTATTATTGTTTCAATATAAATAAATATTAACTTAAAGATTCAGTTAATTTGTTTACATATTATTTAGTTTTAAAAATACTTCTTTTTAAGAAAAAAATTAAATTCCAATAAGTAACTATGATTTTTTAAGCAATAGATTAAAATCAAGAAAATTTTATTTTCTGGAGAATAAACAAAACTCAGAAAATAACTTTTGTTTTCTAATAAAATTCAAGAAATAATTATGAAAATGTTTTATTTATAACAAAACTTATAATTGTTACGGTCCCTGGTATACTATATTTGTATGTACATACATATCTAAATAACATGGTAAACCTAAATGGTGAGCAATTAGGAATATTACCACACTATTAAATTCAACAAGAATAATTTAACTGCCCATTATTAATATAGGGCGTAAAAAATTAACCACTTTACTTAAAATGGTATGTGAATTAGCTATATAGCACTCATAAAAAATTAAAAGATAACTTTTATATCCTGCGGAATAAATAAAACTTAAGAAATATTATTTTTTGATGAATAAATAAAACGCAGAAAATAACTTGTTTTTTAATCGAAAAATAAAGTTCAAGAAATAATTATGAAAATGTTTTATATATAATATATCTTATAATTGTTACGGTCCGCGGTATACTATACACATATCTAAATAACATGGTAAACATATGAGTAAATGGTGGGCAATTATGAATATTACCAGATTATTAAATTCAACAAAAATAATTTAACTGCTCATTTTTAATATAGGGCGTAAAAATTAACCAGGGGGCAAATTACGGCACTCGCTATCGAATAAAATTACGAAATGTTTCAATAGAGTTTATATGGAAATATTTTAAAATTTCGAACGGTATCGAATGCCGTAATTTGCCCCCTGGGGTTTAATCGTCGCTTTCGATATCGAGCTGATTCGATTACTTTTTCAATTTGATATTATGGCATTAGATATCGAATCATATTATTCCATTTTTGACATAGCGACGAACAGACTGTTTATTTAAAATGGTGTGTGAATTAGCTATATAGCACCCATATAATGAAAATTTCAGTGAACGGTTCTTGTCTTTGCTAAAAATTTCGATAAATGTGAGAAAGGAAATACGCTTTTAGTCCTTCTATAGGCAATCACGCGACTTACTCGCCAATAAATAATAAATATTTATATTGTAAATAGATAACTCGGGCTTTAATGATATATAAAAACGAGTATCTAAGCGAAGAAAAGAACTGGTGACTAAGTTGGTATTTAGAATTTGGTCCGAGGTTGCCACACTTAAAAATGAAAAATGTTAATAACAAAGAATTATTAAATAAATAACAGCTTTATTTGTAAAACTTATTAAGGCTTTAAAAAGGTTTTTTTAGAACAAATTTCCATAAAAATTCTTCTTAAAAAGTCTTTATAAAACCATAATAATTTTTATAAATAAGGCTGTAATAGTATTAGGAAATAAAATGATTGAGGTTGCCAATAGTAAGATGATAAGTTGAGTATGTAATTTGTTTATGATAAATAAATTTACCACATTGTAAAAAATTTACGTATTCTATTATCAAGTAAATTAACTATATAAGCAATTGCAACCAACTTAGGTTGGTGGTGGGGCGGTGGGTGGGTTTGACGGAGGTAAGTTTTCGCAGGCAGCATTATTACAAATATTTTACTTTATTTTAATGTAAATTGACTATACGTGCATAATGAACTTAAACTAACTCAGGTTGGAGGTGGGGACGGTGGAGGTCCAGACGAAGGGGCTACAATTATAAGCGATGGAAGTTCAAATCATATTTGAGCAACTTTATTTATTTTCCTTTATTATTAACCTGTAATATCGAGTTAGTGATAAGAAACTTGCTGTCTGTATGTATGTATGTATGTATTTATGTGTTTTTATTTTTGTTTGACAGTGTTTTAAGTGTGTTTTGTTTTGTTTTCTTGCTCTTTATGTACTATATATATAGATAATGGTGTGTTGTATTTATTACATACATATTTATGTTTATTATCGAGTTAGTGATAAGAAACTTGCTGTCTGTATGTATGTATGTATGTATTTATGTGTTTTTATTTTTGTTTGACAGTGTTTTAAGTGTGTTTTGTTTTGTTTTCTTGCTCTTTATGTACTATATATATAGATAATGGTGTGTTGTATTTATTACATACATATTTATGTTTATTATCGAGTTAGTGATAAGAAACTTGCTGTCTGTATGTATGTATGTATGTATTTATGTGTTTTTATTTTTGTTTGACAGTGTTTTAAGTGTGTTTTGTTTTGTTTTCTTGCTCTTTATGTACTATATATATAGATAATGGTGTGTTGTATTTATTACATACATATTTATGTTTATTATCGAGTTAGTGATAAGAAACTTGCTGTCTGTATGTATGTATGTATGTATTTATGTGTTTTTATTTTTGTTTGACAGTGTTTTAAGTGTGTTTTGTTTTGTTTTCTTGCTCTTTATGTACTATATATATAGATAATGGTGTGTTGTATTTATTACATACATATTTATGTTTATTATCGAGTTAGTGATAAGAAACTTGCTGTCTGTATGTATGTATGTATGTATTTATGTGTTTTTATTTTTGTTTGACAGTGTTTTAAGTGTGTTTTGTTTTGTTTTCTTGCTCTTTATGTACTATATATATAGATAATGGTGTGTTGTATTTATTACATACATATTTATGTTTATTATCGAGTTAGTGATAAGAAACTTGCTGTCTGTATGTATGTATGTATGTATTTATGTGTTTTTATTTTTGTTTGACAGTGTTTTAAGTGTGTTTTGTTTTGTTTTCTTGCTCTTTATGTACTATATATATAGATAATGGTGTGTTGTATTTATTACATACATATTTATGTTTATTATCGAGTTAGTGATAAGAAACTTGCTGTCTGTATGTATGTATGTATGTATTTATGTGTTTTTATTTTTGTTTGACAGTGTTTTAAGTGTGTTTTGTTTTGTTTTCTTGCTCTTTATGTACTATATATATAGATAATGGTGTGTTGTATTTATTACATACATATTTATGTTTATTATCGAGTTAGTGATAAGAAACTTGCTGTCTGTATGTATGTATGTATGTATTTATGTGTTTTTATTTTTGTTTGACAGTGTTTTAAGTGTGTTTTGTTTTGTTTTCTTGCTCTTTATGTACTATATATATAGATAATGGTGTGTTGTATTTATTACATACATATTTATGTTTATTATCGAGTTAGTGATAAGAAACTTGCTGTCTGTATGTATGTATGTATGTATTTATGTGTTTTTATTTTTGTTTGACAGTGTTTTAAGTGTGTTTTGTTTTGTTTTCTTGCTCTTTATGTACTATATATATAGATAATGGTGTGTTGTATTTATTACATACATATTTATGTTTATTATCGAGTTAGTGATAAGAAACTTGCTGTCTGTATGTATGTATGTATGTATTTATGTGTTTTTATTTTTGTTTGACAGTGTTTTAAGTGTGTTTTGTTTTGTTTTCTTGCTCTTTATGTACTATATATATAGATAATGGTGTGTTGTATTTATTACATACATATTTATGTTTATTATCGAGTTAGTGATAAGAAACTTGCTGTCTGTATGTATGTATGTATGTATTTATGTGTTTTTATTTTTGTTTGACAGTGTTTTAAGTGTGTTTTGTTTTGTTTTCTTGCTCTTTATGTACTATATATATAGATAATGGTGTGTTGTATTTATTACATACATATTTATGTTTATTATCGAGTTAGTGATAAGAAACTTGCTGTCTGTATGTATGTATGTATGTATTTATGTGTTTTTATTTTTGTTTGACAGTGTTTTAAGTGTGTTTTGTTTTGTTTTCTTGCTCTTTATGTACTATATATATAGATAATGGTGTGTTGTATTTATTACATACATATTTATGTTTATTATCGAGTTAGTGATAAGAAACTTGCTGTCTGTATGTATGTATGTATGTATTTATGTGTTTTTATTTTTGTTTGACAGTGTTTTAAGTGTGTTTTGTTTTGTTTTCTTGCTCTTTATGTACTATATATATAGATAATGGTGTGTTGTATTTATTACATACATATTTATGTTTATTATCGAGTTAGTGATAAGAAACTTGCTGTCTGTATGTATGTATGTATGTATTTATGTGTTTTTATTTTTGTTTGACAGTGTTTTAAGTGTGTTTTGTTTTGTTTTCTTGCTCTTTATGTACTATATATATAGATAATGGTGTGTTGTATTTATTACATACATATTTATGTTTATTATCGAGTTAGTGATAAGAAACTTGCTGTCTGTATGTATGTATGTATGTATTTATGTGTTTTTATTTTTGTTTGACAGTGTTTTAAGTGTGTTTTGTTTTGTTTTCTTGCTCTTTATGTACTATATATATAGATAATGGTGTGTTGTATTTATTACATACATATTTATGTTTATTATCGAGTTAGTGATAAGAAACTTGCTGTCTGTATGTATGTATGTATGTATTTATGTGTTTTTATTTTTGTTTGACAGTGTTTTAAGTGTGTTTTGTTTTGTTTTCTTGCTCTTTATGTACTATATATATAGATAATGGTGTGTTGTATTTATTACATACATATTTATGTTTATTATCGAGTTAGTGATAAGAAACTTGCTGTCTGTATGTATGTATGTATGTATTTATGTGTTTTTATTTTTGTTTGACAGTGTTTTAAGTGTGTTTTGTTTTGTTTTCTTGCTCTTTATGTACTATATATATAGATAATGGTGTGTTGTATTTATTACATACATATTTATGTTTATTATCGAGTTAGTGATAAGAAACTTGCTGTCTGTATGTATGTATGTATGTATTTATGTGTTTTTATTTTTGTTTGACAGTGTTTTAAGTGTGTTTTGTTTTGTTTTCTTGCTCTTTATGTACTATATATATAGATAATGGTGTGTTGTATTTATTACATACATATTTATGTTTATTATCGAGTTAGTGATAAGAAACTTGCTGTCTGTATGTATGTATGTATGTATTTATGTGTTTTTATTTTTGTTTGACAGTGTTTTAAGTGTGTTTTGTTTTGTTTTCTTGCTCTTTATGTACTATATATATAGATAATGGTGTGTTGTATTTATTACATACATATTTATGTTTATTATCGAGTTAGTGATAAGAAACTTGCTGTCTGTATGTATGTATGTATGTATTTATGTGTTTTTATTTTTGTTTGACAGTGTTTTAAGTGTGTTTTGTTTTGTTTTCTTGCTCTTTATGTACTATATATATAGATAATGGTGTGTTGTATTTATTACATACATATTTATGTTTATTATCGAGTTAGTGATAAGAAACTTGCTGTCTGTATGTATGTATGTATGTATTTATGTGTTTTTATTTTTGTTTGACAGTGTTTTAAGTGTGTTTTGTTTTGTTTTCTTGCTCTTTATGTACTATATATATAGATAATGGTGTGTTGTATTTATTACATACATATTTATGTTTATTATCGAGTTAGTGATAAGAAACTTGCTGTCTGTATGTATGTATGTATGTATTTATGTGTTTTTATTTTTGTTTGACAGTGTTTTAAGTGTGTTTTGTTTTGTTTTCTTGCTCTTTATGTACTATATATATAGATAATGGTGTGTTGTATTTATTACATACATATTTATGTTTATTATCGAGTTAGTGATAAGAAACTTGCTGTCTGTATGTATGTATGTATGTATTTATGTGTTTTTATTTTTGTTTGACAGTGTTTTAAGTGTGTTTTGTTTTGTTTTCTTGCTCTTTATGTACTATATATATAGATAATGGTGTGTTGTATTTATTACATACATATTTATGTTTATTATCGAGTTAGTGATAAGAAACTTGCTGTCTGTATGTATGTATGTATGTATTTATGTGTTTTTATTTTTGTTTGACAGTGTTTTAAGTGTGTTTTGTTTTGTTTTCTTGCTCTTTATGTACTATATATATAGATAATGGTGTGTTGTATTTATTACATACATATTTATGTTTATTATCGAGTTAGTGATAAGAAACTTGCTGTCTGTATGTATGTATGTATGTATTTATGTGTTTTTATTTTTGTTTGACAGTGTTTTAAGTGTGTTTTGTTTTGTTTTCTTGCTCTTTATGTACTATATATATAGATAATGGTGTGTTGTATTTATTACATACATATTTATGTTTATTATCGAGTTAGTGATAAGAAACTTGCTGTCTGTATGTATGTATGTATGTATTTATGTGTTTTTATTTTTGTTTGACAGTGTTTTAAGTGTGTTTTGTTTTGTTTTCTTGCTCTTTATGTACTATATATATAGATAATGGTGTGTTGTATTTATTACATACATATTTATGTTTATTATCGAGTTAGTGATAAGAAACTTGCTGTCTGTATGTATGTATGTATGTATTTATGTGTTTTTATTTTTGTTTGACAGTGTTTTAAGTGTGTTTTGTTTTGTTTTCTTGCTCTTTATGTACTATATATATAGATAATGGTGTGTTGTATTTATTACATACATATTTATGTTTATTATCGAGTTAGTGATAAGAAACTTGCTGTCTGTATGTATGTATGTATGTATTTATGTGTTTTTATTTTTGTTTGACAGTGTTTTAAGTGTGTTTTGTTTTGTTTTCTTGCTCTTTATGTACTATATATATAGATAATGGTGTGTTGTATTTATTACATACATATTTATGTTTATTATCGAGTTAGTGATAAGAAACTTGCTGTCTGTATGTATGTATGTATGTATTTATGTGTTTTTATTTTTGTTTGACAGTGTTTTAAGTGTGTTTTGTTTTGTTTTCTTGCTCTTTATGTACTATATATATAGATAATGGTGTGTTGTATTTATTACATACATATTTATGTTTATTATCGAGTTAGTGATAAGAAACTTGCTGTCTGTATGTATGTATGTATGTATTTATGTGTTTTTATTTTTGTTTGACAGTGTTTTAAGTGTGTTTTGTTTTGTTTTCTTGCTCTTTATGTACTATATATATAGATAATGGTGTGTTGTATTTATTACATACATATTTATGTTTATTATCGAGTTAGTGATAAGAAACTTGCTGTCTGTATGTATGTATGTATGTATTTATGTGTTTTTATTTTTGTTTGACAGTGTTTTAAGTGTGTTTTGTTTTGTTTTCTTGCTCTTTATGTACTATATATATAGATAATGGTGTGTTGTATTTATTACATACATATTTATGTTTATTATCGAGTTAGTGATAAGAAACTTGCTGTCTGTATGTATGTATGTATGTATTTATGTGTTTTTATTTTTGTTTGACAGTGTTTTAAGTGTGTTTTGTTTTGTTTTCTTGCTCTTTATGTACTATATATATAGATAATGGTGTGTTGTATTTATTACATACATATTTATGTTTATTATCGAGTTAGTGATAAGAAACTTGCTGTCTGTATGTATGTATGTATGTATTTATGTGTTTTTATTTTTGTTTGACAGTGTTTTAAGTGTGTTTTGTTTTGTTTTCTTGCTCTTTATGTACTATATATATAGATAATGGTGTGTTGTATTTATTACATACATATTTATGTTTATTATCGAGTTAGTGATAAGAAACTTGCTGTCTGTATGTATGTATGTATGTATTTATGTGTTTTTATTTTTGTTTGACAGTGTTTTAAGTGTGTTTTGTTTTGTTTTCTTGCTCTTTATGTACTATATATATAGATAATGGTGTGTTGTATTTATTACATACATATTTATGTTTATTATCGAGTTAGTGATAAGAAACTTGCTGTCTGTATGTATGTATGTATGTATTTATGTGTTTTTATTTTTGTTTGACAGTGTTTTAAGTGTGTTTTGTTTTGTTTTCTTGCTCTTTATGTACTATATATATAGATAATGGTGTGTTGTATTTATTACATACATATTTATGTTTATTATCGAGTTAGTGATAAGAAACTTGCTGTCTGTATGTATGTATGTATGTATTTATGTGTTTTTATTTTTGTTTGACAGTGTTTTAAGTGTGTTTTGTTTTGTTTTCTTGCTCTTTATGTACTATATATATAGATAATGGTGTGTTGTATTTATTACATACATATTTATGTTTATTATCGAGTTAGTGATAAGAAACTTGCTGTCTGTATGTATGTATGTATGTATTTATGTGTTTTTATTTTTGTTTGACAGTGTTTTAAGTGTGTTTTGTTTTGTTTTCTTGCTCTTTATGTACTATATATATAGATAATGGTGTGTTGTATTTATTACATACATATTTATGTTTATTATCGAGTTAGTGATAAGAAACTTGCTGTCTGTATGTATGTATGTATGTATTTATGTGTTTTTATTTTTGTTTGACAGTGTTTTAAGTGTGTTTTGTTTTGTTTTCTTGCTCTTTATGTACTATATATATAGATAATGGTGTGTTGTATTTATTACATACATATTTATGTTTATTATCGAGTTAGTGATAAGAAACTTGCTGTCTGTATGTATGTATGTATGTATTTATGTGTTTTTATTTTTGTTTGACAGTGTTTTAAGTGTGTTTTGTTTTGTTTTCTTGCTCTTTATGTACTATATATATAGATAATGGTGTGTTGTATTTATTACATACATATTTATGTTTATTATCGAGTTAGTGATAAGAAACTTGCTGTCTGTATGTATGTATGTATGTATTTATGTGTTTTTATTTTTGTTTGACAGTGTTTTAAGTGTGTTTTGTTTTGTTTTCTTGCTCTTTATGTACTATATATATAGATAATGGTGTGTTGTATTTATTACATACATATTTATGTTTATTATCGAGTTAGTGATAAGAAACTTGCTGTCTGTATGTATGTATGTATGTATTTATGTGTTTTTATTTTTGTTTGACAGTGTTTTAAGTGTGTTTTGTTTTGTTTTCTTGCTCTTTATGTACTATATATATAGATAATGGTGTGTTGTATTTATTACATACATATTTATGTTTATTATCGAGTTAGTGATAAGAAACTTGCTGTCTGTATGTATGTATGTATGTATTTATGTGTTTTTATTTTTGTTTGACAGTGTTTTAAGTGTGTTTTGTTTTGTTTTCTTGCTCTTTATGTACTATATATATAGATAATGGTGTGTTGTATTTATTACATACATATTTATGTTTATTATCGAGTTAGTGATAAGAAACTTGCTGTCTGTATGTATGTATGTATGTATTTATGTGTTTTTATTTTTGTTTGACAGTGTTTTAAGTGTGTTTTGTTTTGTTTTCTTGCTCTTTATGTACTATATATATAGATAATGGTGTGTTGTATTTATTACATACATATTTATGTTTATTATCGAGTTAGTGATAAGAAACTTGCTGTCTGTATGTATGTATGTATGTATTTATGTGTTTTTATTTTTGTTTGACAGTGTTTTAAGTGTGTTTTGTTTTGTTTTCTTGCTCTTTATGTACTATATATATAGATAATGGTGTGTTGTATTTATTACATACATATTTATGTTTATTATCGAGTTAGTGATAAGAAACTTGCTGTCTGTATGTATGTATGTATGTATTTATGTGTTTTTATTTTTGTTTGACAGTGTTTTAAGTGTGTTTTGTTTTGTTTTCTTGCTCTTTATGTACTATATATATAGATAATGGTGTGTTGTATTTATTACATACATATTTATGTTTATTATCGAGTTAGTGATAAGAAACTTGCTGTCTGTATGTATGTATGTATGTATTTATGTGTTTTTATTTTTGTTTGACAGTGTTTTAAGTGTGTTTTGTTTTGTTTTCTTGCTCTTTATGTACTATATATATAGATAATGGTGTGTTGTATTTATTACATACATATTTATGTTTATTATCGAGTTAGTGATAAGAAACTTGCTGTCTGTATGTATGTATGTATGTATTTATGTGTTTTTATTTTTGTTTGACAGTGTTTTAAGTGTGTTTTGTTTTGTTTTCTTGCTCTTTATGTACTATATATATAGATAATGGTGTGTTGTATTTATTACATACATATTTATGTTTATTATCGAGTTAGTGATAAGAAACTTGCTGTCTGTATGTATGTATGTATGTATTTATGTGTTTTTATTTTTGTTTGACAGTGTTTTAAGTGTGTTTTGTTTTGTTTTCTTGCTCTTTATGTACTATATATATAGATAATGGTGTGTTGTATTTATTACATACATATTTATGTTTATTATCGAGTTAGTGATAAGAAACTTGCTGTCTGTATGTATGTATGTATGTATTTATGTGTTTTTATTTTTGTTTGACAGTGTTTTAAGTGTGTTTTGTTTTGTTTTCTTGCTCTTTATGTACTATATATATAGATAATGGTGTGTTGTATTTATTACATACATATTTATGTTTATTATCGAGTTAGTGATAAGAAACTTGCTGTCTGTATGTATGTATGTATGTATTTATGTGTTTTTATTTTTGTTTGACAGTGTTTTAAGTGTGTTTTGTTTTGTTTTCTTGCTCTTTATGTACTATATATATAGATAATGGTGTGTTGTATTTATTACATACATATTTATGTTTATTATCGAGTTAGTGATAAGAAACTTGCTGTCTGTATGTATGTATGTATGTATTTATGTGTTTTTATTTTTGTTTGACAGTGTTTTAAGTGTGTTTTGTTTTGTTTTCTTGCTCTTTATGTACTATATATATAGATAATGGTGTGTTGTATTTATTACATACATATTTATGTTTATTATCGAGTTAGTGATAAGAAACTTGCTGTCTGTATGTATGTATGTATGTATTTATGTGTTTTTATTTTTGTTTGACAGTGTTTTAAGTGTGTTTTGTTTTGTTTTCTTGCTCTTTATGTACTATATATATAGATAATGGTGTGTTGTATTTATTACATACATATTTATGTTTATTATCGAGTTAGTGATAAGAAACTTGCTGTCTGTATGTATGTATGTATGTATTTATGTGTTTTTATTTTTGTTTGACAGTGTTTTAAGTGTGTTTTGTTTTGTTTTCTTGCTCTTTATGTACTATATATATAGATAATGGTGTGTTGTATTTATTACATACATATTTATGTTTATTATCGAGTTAGTGATAAGAAACTTGCTGTCTGTATGTATGTATGTATGTATTTATGTGTTTTTATTTTTGTTTGACAGTGTTTTAAGTGTGTTTTGTTTTGTTTTCTTGCTCTTTATGTACTATATATATAGATAATGGTGTGTTGTATTTATTACATACATATTTATGTTTATTATCGAGTTAGTGATAAGAAACTTGCTGTCTGTATGTATGTATGTATGTATTTATGTGTTTTTATTTTTGTTTGACAGTGTTTTAAGTGTGTTTTGTTTTGTTTTCTTGCTCTTTATGTACTATATATATAGATAATGGTGTGTTGTATTTATTACATACATATTTATGTTTATTATCGAGTTAGTGATAAGAAACTTGCTGTCTGTATGTATGTATGTATGTATTTATGTGTTTTTATTTTTGTTTGACAGTGTTTTAAGTGTGTTTTGTTTTGTTTTCTTGCTCTTTATGTACTATATATATAGATAATGGTGTGTTGTATTTATTACATACATATTTATGTTTATTATCGAGTTAGTGATAAGAAACTTGCTGTCTGTATGTATGTATGTATGTATTTATGTGTTTTTATTTTTGTTTGACAGTGTTTTAAGTGTGTTTTGTTTTGTTTTCTTGCTCTTTATGTACTATATATAGATAATGGTGTGTTGTATTTATTACATACATATTTATGTTTATTATCGAGTTAGTGATAAGAAACTTGCTGTCTGTATGTATGTATGTATGTATTTATGTGTTTTTATTTTTGTTTGTCAGTGTTTTAAGTGTGTTTTGTTTTGTTTTCTTGCTCTTTATGTACTATATATATAGATAATGGTGTGTTGTATTTATTACATACATATTTATGTTTATTATCGAGTTAGTGATAAGAAACTTGCTGTCTGTATGTATGTATGTATGTATTTATGTGTTTTTATTTTTGTTTGACAGTGTTTTAAGTGTGTTTTGTTTTGTTTTCTTGCTCTTTATGTACTATATATATAGATAATGGTGTGTTGTATTTATTACATACATATTTATGTTTATTATCGAGTTAGTGATAAGAAACTTGCTGTCTGTATGTATGTATGTATGTATTTATGTGTTTTTATTTTTGTTTGACAGTGTTTTAAGTGTGTTTTGTTTTGTTTTCTTGCTCTTTATGTACTATATATATAGATAATGGTGTGTTGTATTTATTACATACATATTTATGTTTATTATCGAGTTAGTGATAAGAAACTTGCTGTCTGTATGTATGTATGTATGTATTTATGTGTTTTTATTTTTGTTTGACAGTGTTTTAAGTGTGTTTTGTTTTGTTTTCTTGCTCTTTATGTACTATATATATAGATAATGGTGTGTTGTATTTATTACATACATATTTATGTTTATTATCGAGTTAGTGATAAGAAACTTGCTGTCTGTATGTATGTATGTATGTATTTATGTGTTTTTATTTTTGTTTGACAGTGTTTTAAGTGTGTTTTGTTTTGTTTTCTTGCTCTTTATGTACTATATATATAGATAATGGTGTGTTGTATTTATTACATACATATTTATGTTTATTATCGAGTTAGTGATAAGAAACTTGCTGTCTGTATGTATGTATGTATGTATTTATGTGTTTTTATTTTTGTTTGACAGTGTTTTAAGTGTGTTTTGTTTTGTTTTCTTGCTCTTTATGTACTATATATATAGATAATGGTGTGTTGTATTTATTACATACATATTTATGTTTATTATCGAGTTAGTGATAAGAAACTTGCTGTCTGTATGTATGTATGTATGTATTTATGTGTTTTTATTTTTGTTTGACAGTGTTTTAAGTGTGTTTTGTTTTGTTTTCTTGCTCTTTATGTACTATATATATAGATAATGGTGTGTTGTATTTATTACATACATATTTATGTTTATTATCGAGTTAGTGATAAGAAACTTGCTGTCTGTATGTATGTATGTATGTATTTATGTGTTTTTATTTTTGTTTGACAGTGTTTTAAGTGTGTTTTGTTTTGTTTTCTTGCTCTTTATGTACTATATATATAGATAATGGTGTGTTGTATTTATTACATACATATTTATGTTTATTATCGAGTTAGTGATAAGAAACTTGCTGTCTGTATGTATGTATGTATGTATTTATGTGTTTTTATTTTTGTTTGACAGTGTTTTAAGTGTGTTTTGTTTTGTTTTCTTGCTCTTTATGTACTATATATATAGATAATGGTGTGTTGTATTTATTACATACATATTTATGTTTATTATCGAGTTAGTGATAAGAAACTTGCTGTCTGTATGTATGTATGTATGTATTTATGTGTTTTTATTTTTGTTTGACAGTGTTTTAAGTGTGTTTTGTTTTGTTTTCTTGCTCTTTATGTACTATATATATAGATAATGGTGTGTTGTATTTATTACATACATATTTATGTTTATTATCGAGTTAGTGATAAGAAACTTGCTGTCTGTATGTATGTATGTATGTATTTATGTGTTTTTATTTTTGTTTGACAGTGTTTTAAGTGTGTTTTGTTTTGTTTTCTTGCTCTTTATGTACTATATATATAGATAATGGTGTGTTGTATTTATTACATACATATTTATGTTTATTATCGAGTTAGTGATAAGAAACTTGCTGTCTGTATGTATGTATGTATGTATTTATGTGTTTTTATTTTTGTTTGACAGTGTTTTAAGTGTGTTTTGTTTTGTTTTCTTGCTCTTTATGTACTATATATATAGATAATGGTGTGTTGTATTTATTACATACATATTTATGTTTATTATCGAGTTAGTGATAAGAAACTTGCTGTCTGTATGTATGTATGTATGTATTTATGTGTTTTTATTTTTGTTTGACAGTGTTTTAAGTGTGTTTTGTTTTGTTTTCTTGCTCTTTATGTACTATATATATAGATAATGGTGTGTTGTATTTATTACATACATATTTATGTTTATTATCGAGTTAGTGATAAGAAACTTGCTGTCTGTATGTATGTATGTATGTATTTATGTGTTTTTATTTTTGTTTGACAGTGTTTTAAGTGTGTTTTGTTTTGTTTTCTTGCTCTTTATGTACTATATATATAGATAATGGTGTGTTGTATTTATTACATACATATTTATGTTTATTATCGAGTTAGTGATAAGAAACTTGCTGTCTGTATGTATGTATGTATGTATTTATGTGTTTTTATTTTTGTTTGACAGTGTTTTAAGTGTGTTTTGTTTTGTTTTCTTGCTCTTTATGTACTATATATATAGATAATGGTGTGTTGTATTTATTACATACATATTTATGTTTATTATCGAGTTAGTGATAAGAAACTTGCTGTCTGTATGTATGTATGTATGTATTTATGTGTTTTTATTTTTGTTTGACAGTGTTTTAAGTGTGTTTTGTTTTGTTTTCTTGCTCTTTATG